>LR990348.1:5611299-8416949 GCA_905147345.3 Mythimna impura
GCCTATGTGCTATTCCAAGGCATGGTATACCCGTGAGCCAAATTTCATTCAAATCCGTTGGAGCGTAAAGAAGTAACAAACATACACAGGTGATTCGTTGAAACCGAGAGAATGTCTCATTCATCTGGCCTAGTTTTCGTACCTATATATTTTGTGTCGTAAGCCACTGGGCGCAAATGACTGCCTTTGATACATTTAGTGATCGGGGAAAACTAAATAAAAATATCAAATTGTAAATCAAAAACTAGGCCAGATGAATGAGACATTCTCTCGTTTTCAAAGAATCATCCGTATACACACTTATAAACTTTTGCCTTTATAATATTATTAGGTACTAGCTTTTATCCGCGGCTTCACGTGCGTACATAAAATATAGCCTATGTCACTCAGGAATAAAGCAGTTTTCTATTGGTGAAAATAGTTTACCAATCAGACCAGTCTTTCAGAGTTTACCTACTACAAAAAGAAAAAAAAAACGAAAAAACAAACTCTTTATAATATTAGTGTAGATATAGTGTAAATTTGATTATAATTATTCGTTTCGATTTTTTTTAAATTACTACTAATTAAATCAATTATTATTAAAAGTAGTTAACTTATGCGAACTGAATTGTTCTTATGCGAACCTCAATGCCCGAGGTTCGCATAAGAAACAAAGAAGTTTTGAGAGCACTGTGTCGTCTAGACGTGAATAAAGCTAGTGGACCAGATGGTATACCAGCAATAGTTCTCAAGGCATGTGCGCCCGAGTTGTCTCCTGTATTGACGCGCTTGTATCGCCTCTCATTTAGGACTGGTATAGTGCCCAAGTCCTGGAAGCTTGCCAACGTGCAACCCGTGCCCAAAAAGGGCAGTCGTGCCGATCCTGCCAACTATCGGCCGATTTCAATAACCTCCATACTCTGCAAGATTATGGAGCGTGTATTGAACTCGCGCCTCATGGCATACCTGGAAGGTAACGATCTCCTCAGTGACCGACAGTACGGGTTTCGCCACAATCGGTCTACTGGGGACCTACTAGTGTATACCACTCACATGTGGGGCGAGGCCCTTGAGAAGAATGGAGAAGCGATTGCTGTCTCCTTAGACGTCTCGAAGGCCTTCGACAGGGTATGGCATGCCAGCCTTTTGAGTAAGCTTCCAGCGTACGGCATTTCCCCTGGTCTGATTAACTGGGTAAAAGACTTCCTGAGTGAACGGTCTCTCCGAGTTGTTGTCGATGGATGCTCATCAGAGCCCATGACGACCAATGCCGGAGTTCCTCAGGGGTCAGTTCTCTCTGCAACTCTTTTCCTGCTGCATATTAACGATCTGCTGATGCCCGGTATCTATGGGTATGCAGATGATAGCACAGTTGTAGAGAGATACCTGCCAGGTGCTCGGGCTAGTAAGAAGCTAATCCGGTCCGAACGAGAGGCTATGGTAGAGCGTACGAATGTCTCACTTCAGGCAGTCTCCATGTGGGGCGAAACCAATCTTGTAGGATTCAACGCCGCCAAAACACAAGCGTGTCTGTTCACCGCCAAAAGGAGTCCGTTCGCCTTGGCTCCTGCTTTTCAGAATGTATCTCTGGAGTGCACCGACCGCCTTCAGCTCTTGGGAGTTGAAATTTCTTCAGACCTCAATTTTGAGCGGTTCATTGAGTCCAAAGCCAAGGTAGCTGCTAGAAAACTAGGCGTTCTTGCAAAGGTCCGACGGTACTTCACACCGGGACAGCTTCTAATGTTATACAAAGCACAGGTCCGATCGTGTGTGGAGTACTGCAGTCACATATGGGCTGGTGCTGCAAAATGCCATCTAGCAGCTTTGGACTCAGTGGAAAGGCGTGCGAAGAGGCTAATTGGGGATCCAGATTTGGTTAAGTCCAATCTACAAAGCCTCGAGCACAGGCACAGGGTAGCCAGCCTATCGGTATTTTACGGGTTGCATTTTGGAGAGTGTGCGCGGGAATTGCATGACTTAATTCCGCCATCTCCTTTCTACCATCGGACAACCCGACGTACGGCGAGTATCCACCCTTACATTGTTGAAACTTCAACGGTCCGGACTAAGCGTTTCGCTTCGTCGTTTATACCGCGTACATCGAAGGACTGGAACAATTTGCCTGCTGCGGTCTTCCCGTCCAACTATAATTTAGGTGTCTTCAAGGCTAGAGTGAATAGGCTCTTAATAAACTAGTGCGCCTCACCATCAATGATTGCATCGCTGCTTACCATCAGGTGGGATCGCAGTCAAGCACTGGTTTATATGAATTAAAAAAAAAAAAAAAAAATCTGCAATCAATATTTAAATAACATGAAATACCCTTTAATATTTTGTTTCTATTTACCCCTGCAAATAGGAATCTATTTGCCCCGCTTGACGGCCATATGGTAAACCATGCCAGGTACAATATATACAGCAGCTTCAAATAGTAATTCCATTCTAGACGCCTTTTATCTGCGCCAACATATTTTTAAGCTTCATTCTGTCGATTGTAATTTACCGTTAGATAAAGAATTTAATATAAGACAGGTTTGGAGAGCAAAAATTAAGATTTATAGGTTATGGAAGGCAATTTAGATCTGGATAAAGTAGAATTTTTCGTTCGCAAAATATCGAGAAGATTTTTATTATGTGCAAGTTTTTATCCGCACAAATCGTTGCAATATCTTGACGGACGAATAGTCTCCCTAACCGAATTTTAGTCATAGCGGCCAAGTTTTGCGAAGATTGGCCATCGATGTCCTCCACATCGATGGCCAATCTTCGCAAAACTAATCTTCTTTCTGGGTTCTGTATCTCTGTCGGGAAATACGGACCAATATAGGAGCACTTTGTTGTCTGTCTGTCCAGAACTTTTTTCTCAGGGACGTGTGAAGGTAGTTAGCTGAAATTAATATCAAATAATCAAGTCTGCTACTCTTTTTCGAGGTGGAAAATTGGCCACTCTAAGATGAAGCGCGAGGGCGTGTCAGACTTTTACTGACTAAAACCACACCTATGTTCTTTTAGTTTTTCTTTGCACTCTAGAACCACGAGTATTCTTTGAAAAATTCTTTGAGCATGGTAGATTACGAGCTGTAGACGACTTGGGCTGGATCCTTATAGGATGAGTATACGGTGAGCTACCCATTGCTCGTCGTCCGCAAGCCCGCGCCTAGAGATTCCTCTGTGATTCCCGACACCCGGGGCGTTTCCAGTCGTAGTGGCTGGCGCGTGAGGATGAACGCTCTTTCTATAATTGCCCAACTCAAAAAAGACAAGAATTTTCATTTCACGAAGGAGAGTTCAAGAAATAGAATAGCTATTACGAAGAAGTGTTCGAGAGATGCAAATAATTAAGTCTGTCGGTTTTCTACCGGTTGCATTTCGAGGAGTGTGCGTCGGAATTTCATAACCTAATTCCGCCTAGCTCGTTCCATCATCGGACCACCAGGCGTACGGCAATGCGCCACCGGTACATGGTGGACATCCCACCTATACGCACAAAACGTTTTGGGAATACATTCATTGTGACTACAGCTAAGGAGTGGAATTTCTTGCCGGAAGCTGTGTTTCCTGATGGCTACAACCCGGGAATCTTTAAGTCAAGAGTGAATAGGTTACTTCTAGGTAAGCGCGCTCCATCGTCGACCGCATCGTCGCTTTCCATCAGCCCCCCTAGCCAAGTTGCAAACGATAAACGTGAACGCTTAGTAATCTCCAATAGATTTTCAACTTTATACCTAAGAGTATAAAGTTGAAAATCTATTAAAGACTACTGAGCTTTAGCGACCGGAACGAACGAAAACACTATGTAATCTTCAATAGATTTTCAACTTTATATCCAATAACATAAAGTTGAAAATCTATTAAAGACTACTGAGAGTTTACGTTTATCGTTTGTGACTTGGCTAGGGGGGCAGGTGAGATAGTGGTCAAGCGCGAACCTATCAAGAATAATAAAAAAAAGTTGATGTCCAATTCTTCTTATTCAGAAATCATTTTGCAACTTTAACAAAGAGCTTTTCTATATCAGTATTGAACACCCTGCAACTTTTGAATACTCTAATCAATAAAATGCCTCTTAAATTTTAAATTTGGAAAGAAAATATAATTTTTATCTTCCTTTCTTATAAATCTAGATTATATTCAGTAGGGGCTTAATTCAAACATTAAAAAATAATCACGATATGTTTGTTATAACTACTTCACTTTGAAACTGTTGAACTATCTCAAACGGCTATCCAATACTACTTTTTCAATACAAACCGGTAGCTCCTGAGATTAAATAAATAAACTTTTTACAAAAAAAAATACAACTGACTTCAATGTAAAAAAAAAACAATGAAAAGTGCAAAATAACTTTAATTTCGGAAGTCACTGTTTCTATAATAGTTTTGTCTCTTCGTTATTTAACACCAATTTCCGAAATTAATTTACGGTTCCGTTTTGAGGTACAAAAGGAAAAACGGAACCCTTATAGGATCACTTTGTTGTCCATCTCTCTGTCTGTCAAGACCCTTATCCCTATCTTAGGAATGCATGGCGGTATCGAGTTGAAATTAAAACCATATACTCAAGTCTTCGGTTCCTTGATGCTGTAGCGACATCTATGGCGTCACAGAAGAACTAATCCTGCACCGCGCAATCAAAGTTCTCCGCGCGATTAGAATATATACGACAATCCGAAATCATCTAACGGGCAGCTGCCCACCAGACATAACACCCGTCTGGCCGGAGGATCCTCCCTTTTCAATGGAGGTTTGCGGGACTTTACTCTCTGTTCAGTATACCTCCAAAATGCTGTGAAAAAATCATACTCCTAAGTAAACAAAGAAAAAAGATACGGTCGTTTATGTCGCAAAAAACGTATATTTCGACACTCTCAAGGAAATCAAAATTCATAGGGTAGTTCCTGTTGACCCAGAATCTTGAAATTTGGCATAAAGCAAGGTCTTATAGTAAAGGTATAGGAATAAATCTGAAAACAGTAAATTTGTTGTTACGTCACAAAAAAAAATTGCGAATCGGAAAAATCTATGAATCTCCATTCAGAAATTGAACTGTTTACATAGGTATAGGTTTGTACGGAACCCTCAGTGCACTCGTCCGACTCGCATTTGCCCAGTTTTTTACATTGGAGTCGGTTGTTTTTTTTTTACACTTTTTAGTTATGGTGGTCAAGGCAAACATAAATATCTTATAGCCAGATTGCATCTCATGCCAATTCTAATAATCCCAAACACGGTTAGATTACATTAATTTATTACAGAATTCCGGTGCCTAATCATCATCAGATCAATTCTACTATATATTTCCCCTCTTCTTTCAGTCATCTACTACACGTATAAACAAAGCAATTTTACTTGTTACGACAGTTCTGCTGTGATCCTAAGAGGAGTACTGTTTCATATCTTTGTAATTCACGATCAGATCATAACAATATTTCTATGGGACCAATTTGGACGCATAACATTTCAAACACAAAAAAATAATAGGTAATTCAAAATCAGTTCACAATTGACCGAGATATCGGTGAACATACATCAAAAAAGATACATTCAGCCGAACATAGAACCTCCTTCTTTTTGAAGTCGGTTAAAAAGGATAAACTGACTGACTGACATACCAACGTACAGCCAAAACTACTGGGGCTAGGAGCGTAAAATTTTGCGCAAGGTTTTCTTTTATGACGTAGGCGAGCACTAAGAGAGGATTTTCCAAAATTCACCCCCTAAACGGATGAAAGGGGGTTTGTATGGAAAAAATTACTTTCACGCGGGCGGAGCCGCTGGCAGAAGCTAGTATAATATAAATACCTAGTCACCTCCTGGGGGAGGTCGAGAGCAAAGCCGGGGCTTTGCACGGGTGTTATAAATCTTTGAAGTTTTATACACGTATATTTGGATTGATTTGGAATTATAACTTCAAATAAACTTTATATTACAGGTACGTTATTCTTTTTTCGAAATTAGGCACTTATTGGTTTTTTTTTGTGTTTTATGTTTTCTGTAATATCGCACTACTTTGTGTTCTAAGGCATTTTGGGATAAGGTTCTTATTACTTTATACTTACACATCTAACGCTAAACATTTAGGTATTTATGATTTATCATTTTGTACACTAATGTGTACAAATCCAAAAAAATATAATATGTGTAATATGTGTATGTGTATATAATGTGTGTGCGTGTGTGTGTGTGTGTGTGTGTGTTTGTGTGTGTCTTATAACGCAAAGGGAAACTGAAGGAACATAGGTGTGGTTTTAGTCAGTAAAGTCTAACACGCCCTCTCGCTTCGCCTTGGAACTGGAGAAGTCATTAAATGATTTATCACCTTAAAAAAAATATCTATATATTATTTAGCATCCAATAGGTACCATCGAACATTCCAAAAAATGTTGAGTATAAAAG
Source organism: Mythimna impura (assembly GCA_905147345.3). Classification (NCBI taxonomy): domain Eukaryota; kingdom Metazoa; phylum Arthropoda; class Insecta; order Lepidoptera; family Noctuidae; genus Mythimna; species Mythimna impura. The sequence goes on from LR990348.1 coordinate 5,617,677, forward strand.
ATAAGCTTATTAAACTTTTCACTCCATTTTTTCAGGTAAGCCTCAGTCTGATTAAATTCCGCCGGCAAAATTCACTCGGGGTGAGTACATTTTGGATACTTCCAGTCAATAATCCCCTGGGATGGTGTAATATTAAACGTCAGTTGCTCGCAATGTGAGAGAAAAAGACCGGGTCTCTGGAACGAAACGGGTAACTCATTAGAAATTAAGTGCAAGTCTGATAATGCGAGCGGACGCTGCTGTTTTCATAAGTAAGTTTGTGCGGAACCCTCAGTGCGCCAGTCCGACTTGCACTTGCCCTGTTTTTTAGGGTTCCGTACCTTAAAAGGAAAAAAACGGAACACTTATAGGATCACTTTGTTGTCCGTCACTCTGTCTATCTGTCTGTCAAGATCCTTTATCTCGGGAGCGCGTGGAGTGAAATTCAAATCGAGTTGAAATTAAAACCATATTCCTACTCAGGTCTACGGTCCCTTAAATCTGTAAAAAAATCAAACTTGTAAGTTAACGACAAAAAAAGATACTTGGTAGTCTAAATTGACCGGACTATTGTGTATGTTAGTATATGTTTGTGAACGCACCCACGATACGAGAGTAATTTAAAATGTTTGCCCTACACTTTTTTTTCAAAGAATATTATTATATTGACTGACCTGTTGGTCCAGTTGTTAGTGGCCCTAACTACTATGCTGCAGGTCGTGGGCTCGATTCCCACCCAGCAGGACAAATGTTTCTGTGATGAGGACAATCATTTGTTCTGTATCTGGGTATAATTTATCAATAATATGTATGTATGTTTTTTAGAAATATTTAAGTATGTTTATCAGTTGTCTAGTACTCATAGCACAAGCTCTGCTTAGGTTGGGGCTAGACGGCGTTGTGTGATAGTTGTGGAATATTATTATTATTATTTTGATTCATATAAACCAGTGCTTGACTGCGATCCCACCCGATAGTAAGCAGTGATGCAATCATTGATAGTGAGGCGCAGTAGTGACTAATTCGTTCAAACTCAATAATAGTAGGATTGATATTAAAAATGGCAGTTCTGAGATAAATTTCGTCCCTACTGAATATATAAATGAACGTGTAGTAAGTCAATACTGGGTGTATGTTAACAGTAGATAGAATTATCTATTTGTATAATGAATAGCGGCCATTTTTTTTTTCGTTGGGAAAATCATCTTATGATATCCCCCCGCTCTTGGGCGGAGCGAGAGATAGTGTCAGACTTTTACTGACTAAAAACCCACTCCTGTTCCTTCGTTGCCTTTCGTACCAGGGCCGAGTCTTCCTTTCAGAAGCAGACCCTTGGGTGTAGGCTTCGACCCTGCTGGGCCCCTACGGTTTGCTGACATCTCCTTGAGGCGCGCGTGGAATAGTACGCGCCATCGACGACTTGGGCTCGGTCCAGACGGTTACCGGACGGTCGGACGGTGAGCTACCCATTGCTCGCCCCTATTCATTATACAAAAAGCGGCCATCAGGATCTTTTCCCATCATAACCTTCTCAAATTAATGTCGCAGGTACATAAAAGAACACGGTCGAAATGCCAACCGAATACCACAGGTTGACAAGCAATAGGTTCAAAATAAAAAAAGCTTAAGGCATTTTAAAATAAGGTTCTTATTACTTTATACTTACACATCATTCTGTACACATTTATCGACCATCCGTTCTACGAGCAATGTGCCCTGCCCACTGCCACTTTAGTTTGGCGATTCTTCGGGCTATGTCGACGAGTAACTAAAGTGGCAGTGGGCAGGGCACATTGCTCGTAGAACAGATGATAGATGGGGCCGAAAGGTTCTAGAATGGCGACCACGCACCGGAAAACGTAGCGTTGGAAGGCCTCCCACAAGGTGGACCGACGACCTGGTGAGAGTCACGGGAATGCGGTGAATGCGAGACGGACAGGATCGGTCGTTGTGTCGATACTTGGGGGAGACTTAAATCCAACAGTGGACGTCTTTCAGCTGAAATGATGATGATGATGATGATGACAAATTAATAATTACATGATGCTCACTAGGGCCACAGGGAGTTTCTGAAAGGAAACTCGTTATCCTAGAACGTAAATGGTAACTGAAGAATGCAGGTGTGGTTTTAGTCAGTAAAAGTCTGACACGCCCTCTCACTCCACTTTAGAGTGAGAAGTCATTGAATGATTTCTCAACTCAAAATAAATTTTAGTTCTTCTCTAAGTTGGATAGTTAATGTTTTAATGAGTAGGTACTATATTGTTTGAAAAGTTCACGAGGGCGAATTTGCTGGCAGAATCTAGTATGAAAATAAATCTAACCGCATTATTAATTCATTTAAATACGTTACTATATCAATCTCCTTAATCTGACCCTTATCCCCAAGGACATAAGAACATCTAGCATGTCTCAATTATAAGGCTGCTTCAGATCCATACGAATCCAACATTCCTAACGACACAAATGGACATTCCTGTGAGAATAGGGTCTGTGGAATGCAATTTGTTCCCAAAAGCTGGAAATAAAGAAAATAACTTAATCTTAGAATGCGTGAAATCTATTTGAGTTTAATTGTTTTGTTTCTTTTGAAGTTGAAAAAAGTTTTGTATGTTATTTTTGTGTGACAATAAAATCTCCGTTATTTGTCACTGGTGTTGACGGAGCAATACTTATTATATGTTAAATAAAACAAGTTTTCAATGAAAATCATTTGTTCATAGCAAGTTTTTGTAGCGCGGTCTGTACCTATATAATTAATACTCATCAAGAACATTCCAAAAAGTTCAAACTCGATAGGGCTATTGCGCTTATTTCTGAGTTCCTATGGCCATCTTTCAGCTCTATCATCAGACTTTGGTTACCATCTAACAACAAAGTACTCGTCAAGACGAATCATACGAGCCCAAACTCGATGGTGTTGTATCGTTTAATTACGGGGTTCCTATGGCCATCGTTCAGCTCCATCGTCAGTTCAGCATCATGTCATAATAATTTTGCATTGTCATCTGATTTACACGTGCATGCAAAATTTCAGCTCAATTGGTAACCGGGAAGTGGATCAAATTTCATTTGCAAAATTTGATTACAGACATTCATCTGAAACACTCATCTGGACAGGTGAAACTAAAAAAGTTTATAAAAAAAAATTACAAAAAAAAATTACCGACTTCACTAAAAAAAACACACAAGGATCAAATCGCTTAAATCATTCATTGTCGCTTAACTATCTTTCTTCATTGTGATATCTATGTGAGTACGAAGTTCCGTTTGCCATTTCTGGTCTTCTTCATGAGTTCCACTTCATCAAATGTTACTTTTTGACTGTAAATGCTTAAGTTCTCGATGAAAATACCAAAATCACTATGTAGTTCCTACAATATTTGAGGAGTTCCCTCAATTCCCCATGGATCCCATCATGAGACCTGAATTTTGAAATAAATGATCTAATCTGGAAGCATATCGTTAAAGGGGAAAAAAAAATTGCAAATTGGTCCATAAACGACGGAGTTCTGAGGTAACAAACATTTCAAAAACAAATAATGAAAAAATAAATAAAAAAATACAATAGAATACAATAGAAACCTCCTTTTTTTGAATCCGGTTAAAAAAGAAAGACATCATGTTTAATTTTGCCTCACAAAACTTATTGAGACTAAAAATACATACGAAATAATATCTATGCGAGATCAAAAAGACGCCGTTTGATAAAACAATGTACAAAAAAAAACAGCCATTTGTTCGTTATTTAAAACCGACTTTCGAAATGAAAGTTAAATAGTAGATACATATTTTTAAAATACCATTATAAAGCTATTAAGAAAGAAAGAAAGAAAGAAAGAAAACACGTTTATTTGGCACACAGGTACACACAATGGGATAACAATTATAAAGAAACTTAAATACTAAGTAACTTAAAAATATTAAATACTTAAACTAAACTTAAAAATACATCAACATTGTGTGTCTCACGGCTGCGCCAAATAGGTCCAGTTCAGCATAATGCCAGGCCACTACGTAGCAGTTGCCTGACGCTGGTTTTCAACTGAACCTTGATATGAGTCTACGGATGTTAATCAGTTAGATTAGTGTGAGGTAAATAAATATATGTATATTATTATATATAGGTATAAATTAGTGTGTAGTAAATGATAAATAATAGATAGGTGTTTAGTGTTTTATATATATGAAACAGGAAAAAACATATAAAAGATAAAATAGTAATCATTAAAATTATACGTAAATTCGATCGCACAGTCCTTGCGGCTAATAAATAATAAATAAAAAAACCGATCCTAAGCGATTCAACTCACCGTAGTTCGTGTTACGTAAAACTTATCTCTATGCCTTGGGTAGCTGAGCGCAACAGACACAACTTGTCTAAATACATTCAGCTAAATAGATACATATAAAAAAAAGTAAACAGCGGGTATTAGAAGAAAAAAAAAAAACATTCTGATCAGAGAAGTTGTCAGTGAAACCAAAATACTGTAACAGTGAAACCAAGTGAATGTAATTATGTGTATTTAAGGTAAATATCGCAAATTTATAGTAATAACCATTAAATGATCGAGTGACTAATGTATGCACCCATATACTACTACTTAAACTACTTTTTCTCAATTGCAGGTCATAATGACTTTGCCATGCCACAAAAAAGGACGATCACTGCAATTCGAGGAGAATGAAAGGCGAAGCCGTAACCGATTGCAAGTACCGGCTGCAAATAGGCCCCTGCAGCGGGCGCAAAGAGACGAGGCAGCTATAAGGGATAAACGGTACCCTAGAAATCCTAACCACCCACATATTGTAGCTATGTATAAACTGTTTTTTTATTATTATAGTGAAACATATTTATTAATTAATATTATGACCGAAGACAATTTATTTAAAATTGGCATGTATATTATATTAATGAAACGTTCAAATTAGTTAGGTTTAACTTTCGCTGCGCATCGATCAAAAGCTGCCGTAAACGTCTTCTAAAGGTATAAATCGTGTTTATTGCTCTAATAGGCGGTGGCAGGTTATTCCAAATTTTTGATGCTGCGTAACGAAAACTGCCTCTAAATGTTGCTGTACTATGGGGCTGCGATGAGAGTTGCTGTGAACATTGCCTTCTTCCGCATTCACGTCTACCAGTGATCCAGCTCAGCTTGTTGTAGAGGTAGTCTGGCTTTTGGAATTTAATCACACCGAATAGAAGGCATGCCAGGTGTAGCTTGCGTCTCGATTTCATTTTGAGGGTAAAGTGCTTGTTAAGGAATGGCGTTATATGGCTTCGAGGAGGAATCTTATAACAAAAACGAGCACACGCGTTTTGAACCCTTTGAATAAGCCGGTCTGTACGAGCCAGTAGGCGCGGGCCGTACACCGTGTCTGCATAATTCAGTCTGGACAAAACCAGACTTTCTACAAGCTGCTCCCGAAGTGTTTCGGATAGGTAAGGCCTCATTTTATATAGAACTTTTAGGCGATAAAAGCAGTTTCTTACCGAGTCGGCGACATGCTTTTCGAAACGAAGGTCTTTGTCCATAATGAGACCAAGGTTTCTTGCTTCATAGACTCTGTCTATCGGTTCGCCCATTAGTTCGAGTGAAAACGTAGCGGGTAGTTTAGCTAACTGTTGCTTAGAGCCAAGTATCATGAATTTGGTTTTAGTTGGGTTTAGCGACAGACAATTTTCCTCGGACCAGGTTGCAATTCTGCGAAGATCGTCGTTTAGGTTTTTTATGGCATTATCATACTCGTCGGGATAAAAAGATATGTAAAGCTGGACATCATCAGCGTATATGTGGTACTTGCACTTCTGGAGGCATTTAATAATATCCGCGCAATACAGGATAAAGAGTATTGGACCTAAGATAGACCCTTGCGGCACTCCTCTCTCTATAGAACTAAGTGCCGATTTTAGAGTGGTGCCATCCCCCAAACGTAAATCCACAAATTGCTTCCTATCACTGAGGTAGCTCCGGAACCATTCCACAGCACCAGGGTTAAAACCATAATATCTTAATTTCGATAATAATAATTGTATATTAATTGCGTCAAATGCCCGGGAAAAATCAAGCAGGACCAGACACGTACACATTCCCTTATCTTGGGCAGACAACACATTGTCAGTAACATCCATTAAAGCAGTAGAAGTACTTCGCTGCTTTCTGAAACCTGATTGCAAGTCTGGTAATATGTTATTCTGCTCCAAAAAAAGTGTTAGTTGGTCACACACGACCCTCTCCAGTACCTTAGACAGACATGGCAAGATGCTAATAGGTCGGAGGTCTTTCAGATCAACCGGATTTGAATTTTTGGGTAACGGCTTAACAGAAGCAATCTTCCATTCTTCGGGGAATTTTGAAGTCATTATTGAGCAGTTTATTAAGGCCGTAATAGCATTCAGTGTGTGGGGTAGGGTCATGACAATCATGTTCAGGGTGATGTGATCATAACCCTCGGCATTACTTTTAAGGTTGGAGATAATGCGAGAGATGTCAGCCTGCTCCACTGGAACGATTGAAAAAGTTGCCTCACCATGTTTGTGATTATCGTAATCAGTCAACAGTGACATGCTTGCTACCTTGCTACCAGGAACTGTCAAAAAGTTATTATTAATTAGATCAGGATCTGTGAAGTGCGACGGAAGGTCTTGTCTAGAATTAGTAGTCAGTAACGTGGTCTTTAGATTTTTCCATAGTAATTTTGGATTTTTAATATGATTGTTTATGTTGTGCTCATAATATGCCATTTTTTCACTATACAAAGATCTTATCACTAAGGTTTTTAATTCTTTGTAGTATTCGCCTTTTGAATTCAGTTTAGTTTTCCGGTAACTAGTAAGTGCGTCATCCCGTAAACGCATCATTAGCTTAATCGTGTCAGTAATCCAGGGATACGACTTTTCTTTTATTGTGCTTGTCTTCACTGGTGCATGAACATCAAATAAGGAAGTAATGAGACGGTTAAAAAAACTCACCATGTCATTGACATTTTCAAACTTTAAAATGTTTCCAAGACAGAGAAGCTGTAAATCCGCGTTAAAGCTGTCTAAACAAATGTTTTTAAGTGGCCTTAATTTAGCGACGTATGGTTTAAACTTATCCCGTTTCACATTAAATTCCCCAACTATGACTGAGTGGCCGTTGATTGAACCAAAAGATTCAACTGATGTATATCTTGCTACCAGGTCGGTACACAGTAAGTCAATGAGAGTTTCACTGGTAGCTGTGAAGTGTGTAGGAGTTGCGACCAGTTGAGTAAGGCTGAGGCTGTGCAGAAACTCGTTAATTTTTCTGGTTTTTATTCCGTTTATGTCCAGCAAGTTAACATTAAAATCACCGAGTAATATGTAATTGTCACAATGTCCCAATGAGCTTAGATAATCTGTTATGGCATCCAGAAAAAGAACAAGATCAAGCCATGGTGGACGGTACGCGGTTCCAATAGCAATTTTCTTGCCGTTCATTGTGAGCGTTAGCCACATCTGCTCAACCGTTTCGAATCTAGGATCGACCGCGGCAGAACAAATACGCACGCTTAGTCCTCGCCGGAGAAAGAAGCCAACTCCCCCACCTCTACCCGAGCGAACACTCGCCGGTCGCGGTGTGTGACGCAGTCGATAGCCCGGCACCACGGGCGCTCGTCCTCCCTCTCCTGATCGCAACCAAGTCTCGTTAATGGCCATGACGTCAAAACAGTGCCTGTCGAGTACACTAATTAGGTCGTCATGACCTGTGCCCAGCGATCCGGCATTTAGAAAGCCAACCTTAAAAAACTTATCTCGTTTAGTCATCATTATAATAGATATGTATATAATAAAAACTTGTAAATTCAATCACTTCATGAAATAGTAGTATTTGTCGTAGTCCAATAATTGTAAATAGTATTATGTCAATAGTGTAAAGTTTAATTATTATTAGGTGTATATAAATGAGTGTTGTGTTATTTATCGGGTTTAAGTGGACGTTGCAATATTGAGCCGCGAGACACAAACCTACTACTAAGAAACAATAAAGACAACTGCAATACAAGAATAACAAAGATGAAATAGTTGAAGTATAATATAATAATAATAACATAATTATTAACATATTTGAAGTAGTGAGACCTAATATGGCGAAATTTCTTTTCAAAATATGTATGATAGCCCTAAAAACTAATACCCTAATAACTAATAGTTTGACTTCAGAGTTTAGCATTTTAAAAAAAACATCCTGTATACAAAAAAAAATAAACAAAAACAAAAAATCATTTCCCCGCCTTAGCGGTCGCACAGTCGGATAAAAAATACAATTTTTAAGATGTACTGTTGCCGTGGTTACTCGGTGCCGCCCCGAAAATGCGCTGCACGTCAGCCTCACAACGAATATGATAAGTGAGGTCCCCTGGCTTGCACCGGGCAAGAATACGGCCGCGCTTTGACCACACATATTGCCAGCCAAGGCGAATGCCCGCCTCACGAGCACACCGAAATAACTCCCTGTTAGCTTTAGTTAGGCGCTCGTTGACATAAAAGCGCTTTGCAGATCCAGGCAAACCGAGGTCAGCCGTAGTCATTCCGCGCCGCACTCGCGCACCTTGCAGTAGCTCGTCCCGTAGGTCGCGGCGCGCAAGGCGCACGACGAGAAAGCGAGGTCGAGTCTCCACCGGCGCCGCCGTCTGAGTCGCGTTGATGCGCCTACCTCCGACTCGCTCTGCACTTACTATATCACGCGCCTCGATGGTGACACCAAGCTTAGCAGCAACCAACATGACAGTGTGGTTAGGGTTTTCACCACTGGCCTCTGGAAGATTAGATATTTGAAGGTCGTTTGCGAGCAGCTCTTGGTCCCGGTCGTTTATTTCGCTCCTTAATTGAGTTACCAGGTCTTCCACCCCCGACGAAAGCGATGCTTGGGGCTGAGCTTGTTTCTTTTCTATTAAGACCATTCTTTCCTCCAAACGACTCATTCTGTCATTAGTGGCAACCAGTGACGATCTCAATTCCGACAGATCATCGCGGAGCAGCTGGAATTCGCTTTTAACTGACCTTATAAAGTCCTCCTTGAAGGTACTCAGCTCCGCTCTGAAGATATCCAAGCTGAGCTCTTGTGTGGCATCTATGGCAGCGCTATTTATAGGGCTAGTATCCACCAGCGCGACTGGGCTATCTTCGTGCGCAACTGGAGCACGCCCCCTCACCGGTGTGTCAGCCCGGTTATCTCTAACCACATTCTTTTTGCATTCAGGGCAGTGCCAAGTGGCAGCCACCGGTCCAGCATTTGGCAGTCCGACGCAGGCCTTGTGATACCAGCACTTACATTCAGTGCAGCTAGCGGCCTCTGTCGATGAGAGAAATTTGCCACAACCACCGCACTTAGCCATACTCAACTCGTTCACGCTTAGCGCAATCGATCTTTCTAATTAGTTCGACGATACGTCAACAGATGGCGCTATGTTAAAAAATGCGTTTATGGTAGTTTTACGGTGTGCTATGGTGCGGACAGATACCGTAGGGTGAGTCACTCTATCGCCGCAAAGTTGCGCACACACTGAGAGTTAGGTCACAATTTAGATCTTTGTTCAAATAAAATATCGATAGTTTATTTTGGGTTTAGGGTACTCAAATATTAAACAGGAGATCGAGATATTGTTTTTAAGGTTTTTAATATTTTACACAGCACATATACACTTGATAACACTGTCACTTCAAAGTTATACTTGTACGATTAGTTTCTCAATAAAATTATTTGTATCTAACTGTTGTGTTTTTATTTATTTGAGAGAAGTACACAAAAGAGCTTATGACTGATTGACATCCGTGACCCGCCCTATTAAATGACATAGCTTGCATTCTGGGCATTGCTGGGGAAGACCTCCGTACCAATTTGGGCATTATATTTTGGCACACGAGTAGAATATGTCCTGGTATAGAATATAGGATATTTTTTATCCCGTTATAGTGCATGGGCTTGCGGACGGCAGGCAATGAGTAGCTCGCCGTCCGGGTGTCCTGTAACCGTTCGGTCCAAGCCCGAGTCGTCGACGGCGCGTAGTGTTCAACGCGCGCCTCAAAGAGATGTCAGCAAAGCCTTAGGGGCCCAGCAGGGCCGAAGCCTACTGGAGCCATGGAGCAAAGTAGAGTCCCAGTAGAGTCCGGAAGAGGTTCCTTGGACTATTTTTTTTGTTATCACACGGGCGAAGCCACCGGCACGAGCTAGTGCACTAGTATTAAATGCAATTTAGCTACAATTTCCACCTCGCATCCGGCTTTCGAAACCAATATAATTAAGTACACACAAGCTAATTTGTTATGTATGTAGAGACAAATGTTTTATTCATTCGTTTGTATATTCCAGAGAGAAAGCTCTATAAAAGGACTTTTAAACTGTGGCAAGCAAAAGAATTTAATTTTATACAGTGGGATAAATATAAAACCACAAAATTTTATTAAAATGTTCTCTGTCTGATCTCTGAAACTCGTGTTTGAATGCATTAGTTCTTTGACGTTCTAAACTTGAAAATGTATGGTTAACATTCTGTTGTTTATGCTACCCTAGTATTTTTTGTCGTTGCGTTAAAGCCTGGCTTTACGTAGATGGTGCTATGGTTTTCTATGATTTACCAGGGATGTTATGGGGCTCCGTAACCGAAACGAATTTATAAAGGTTCGAATAATTTCGGATAACGGCAAAGTCTAAATGACAGGTTTCTGTTTATTTTGCCAGGCCAAATAACTTTTGTTTGTAAAAGTCAAAACTTACTATTTATATTTTACTTTTATAATTTTAAAATTCTTTTAAAATCGAAACTATTAGGTTCCGTATGGTGTTCGGACGTTAAGAATAACACCATCCCATCTCTTCCCGAGGGTGTCGTAAGAGGCGACTAAGGGACATACCAGAGAATGGGCAGCAGCATCCTCTGTGCATTACAACAACCAAACTGCGATCGCCAACCCGTCTGCCAAGCGTGGCGATTATGGCAACCCCCCCCAACATGAAAAACAGAAGGAAAAAATGGCCCCTAGTGCCCGGCAGCCCGTCTACCCTTGACTCCGGTAGCGGTCAAGGCCACGACGAGGCAAGGGGTGCGAAGAATCTCCGGATGAGATTTGGCTACCCATCTATTAAACGACTCGACCTGGCAACTTTCAACACGCGTACACTGAGGACTGACGAGAAGATCACCGAACTGGAGGAGGAATTGAGCAGGTTGCGATGGAGTATTGTGGGATTGTCTGAAGTCCGAAGACAGGGGGAGGATACGATAATTCTCAAATCCGGTAACCTGCTCTATTTCCGGGAGGGTGACCAGCAGTCCCAGGGTGGTGTCGGGTTTTTCGTCCACAAGTCCCTTGTGAACAATGTCGTGAGGATCGAGAGTGTGTCGACCAGGGTGGCGTACCTTATACTCAGAATATCATCAAGATATTCGCTGAAGGTCATACAGGTCTACGCCCCGACCTCGACACATCCCGACGACGAAGTAGAATCCATGTATGAGGATATATCAAGAGCCATGCATGGTTCTAAGACTCACTTCACCGTGGTCATGGGGGACTTTAACGCGAAACTGGGCAAACGAGACGGTGACGAGCTGCGAGTGGGGCAATTTGGATTTGGACGTCGGAATCACCGGGGACACCTACTGGCTAGCTTTATGGAGAGGGAGGGCCTCTATATGATGAATTCCTTCTTCAAAAAGCGTGAGCATAGAAGGTGGACCTGGCAAAGTCCTGACGGTGCAACTAGAAATGAGATTGACTTCATCCTGTCGACGAAAAAGCAAATATTCAATGATGTCTCTGTGATCAATGCGGTGAAAACTGGAAGTGATCACCGCGTCGTAAGAGGCACATTGAATATTAACATTAAGCTTGAAAGGTCTCGACTGATGAAGTCTACGCTCCGTCCAGCACAGATCCAGATCCAAAACCCCGAGAGCTTTCAGCTCGAACTCCACAATCGTTTCGAGTGCCTAGGAAGCTCCGTGGATGAATCTAACGATGGGTTCGTGGAAACTGTCCATACGGTCGGGTCTAAGTTTTTCAAGACTCACCGTACAAATAAAAACAAGAAGCTCTCCGATCCGACCCTCGAGCTAATGAAGAAGAGGCGTGAGATGATTCTGCAGTCTTCAGACGATGCGTGCATATACCGGCAGCTCAATAGACAAATCTCGAAGTCCCTGAAACGTGACCTTCGCCGCTTTAATACCGCAAGGATTAAGGATGCGATTGAGCGGAATAAGGGCTCTAAAGTATTTGCACGAGATCTGTCTATTGGGCAAAGCCAGCTCACGAAACTGAAGACCGACGATGGCAGAGTCATATCCGCCAAATCGGAGCTTCTGGGAGAGATCGAGGCTTTTTATGGACAGTTATACACGTCTACCGCTAAACCCGCTGTAAATCTAGTAAACGACCCAAGAGCTAGATTGACTCGACACTATACCGAAGATATCCCGGACGTCAGCCTGTACGAGATTAGGATGGCTCTGAAGCAGCTGAAAAACAACAAGGCGTCGGGTGAGGACGGAATTACGGCCGAACTCCTGAAGGCGGGTGGAAAACCGGTCCTTAAGGCCCTTCAGAAGCTATTTGATTCCGTCATACTCGAGGGGAAAACGCCACAGGCGTGGAGCAGAGGCGTGGTGGTACTCTTCTTTAAGAAGGGCGATAATGCCCTGCTTAAGAATTATAGGCCCATCTCGCTTCTGAGCCATGTCTACAAGCTGTTTTCCAGAGTCATCACGAATCGTCTCGCGCGCAGGTTCGACGACTTCCAGCCTCCCGAACAAGCCGGATTTCGAAAAGGCTTCAGCACCGTGGACCACATACATACGCTGCGGCAGGTTATACAGAAGACTGAGGAGTATAACCAGCCTCTCTGCTTAGCGTTTGTGGACTACGAGAAAGCCTTTGATTCGATTGAAACTTGGGCTGTACTGCAGTCTCTCCAACGGTGCCAAATTGACTATCGGTATATCGAAGTGCTGAAGTGTTTGTACAAAAACGCCACTATGTCAGTCCGACTACAAGACCAGACCTCGAAACCTATCCTCTTGCAGCGGGGTGTGAGGCAGGGAGACGTTATTTCTCCGAAACTGTTCACGGCAGCAATGGAGGATGTCTTCAAGGTTTTGGAATGGAGAGGGCTAGGCATTAATGTCAATGGCGAGTACATCACTCACCTTCGGTTTGCCGACGACATAGTAGTCATGGCTGAGACTACGGAGGAGCTCAGTACAATGCTTGGTGACCTCAGTAGAGCTTCCGAAAGAGTGGGACTTAAAATGAACATGGACAAAACCAAAGTCATGGTAAACAGCCATGTAGCACCCACTCCTATCAAGGTCGGGGACTCTACACTCGAAGTTGTAGACGACTACGTTTACCTGGGACAGACGGTCCAGTTGGGAAGGTCTAACTTCGAGAAAGAGATCAATCGTCGAATCCGACTCGGCTGGGCAGCGTTCGGGAAGCTGCGCGGTGTCTTCTCGTCCAATATACCACAGTGTCTCAAGACGAAAGTCTATGACCAGTGCGTGTTGCCATTGATGACATATGGCTCCGAAACGTGGTCGCTTACAATGGGCCTCATTAGAAGGCTTAAAGTCACCCAAAGGGCAATGGAGAGGGCTATGCTCGGAGTTTCCTTGCGTGATCGAATCAGGAATGAGGATATCCGCAGGAGAACCAAGGTTGCCGACATAGCACGAAGAATCGCCAAACTAAAGTGGCAATGGGCAGGGCACATTGCTCGCAGAACAGATGGCCGTTGGGGCCGAAAGGTTCTGGAATGGCGACCACGTACCGGAAGACGTAGCGTTGGAAGGCCTCCTACAAGGTGGACCGATGACTTGGTAACGGTTGCGGGGGTCCGATGGATGCGAGACGCACAGGACCGTTCGCTGTGGCGACGCTTGGGGGAGGCCTATGTCCAGCAGTGGACGTCTTTCGGCTGAAATGATGAATGATGATGATGAGGGGTTGAAGTATGATATTGCCGTTTTTTAAAACGGGTTGCTTTGAAATGTTATATCTTTGGATTGACTTGGAATTATAAGTTCAAATTAACTTTATATTAAAGGATTTTTTGTGTTTTGTATTTATATAAAGCAACCCGTTTTAAAAAACGGCAATTTCATACTTTAACCCCTATTATCTGAAACTATAGCGGATAATCCGCAATAATTTCATATCCATAACCGTATCCGAAGCTATACTATTAAGGTATACAGTATAATATTATTCTTATAACCGTATCCAAATTCAAAATTTAATATCCATATCAGTGTCTAGCACCAGCATCAAGAAATCTTTCTAAGATACACACATAATGTATTAATAATATGTATATAATACGATTAATTAGTTATTCTTTACATTACCATTTCTGAGTAGTTATCCTGCTAAGAGTAGAATCCCAAAATAATAATCAGCAATAAATTATTATTTATGATGCGATCGCTAATGAAGCGGTAATCGCAAAGTAGTGAATAAATAAATCATGAGATGGCAAGCTTTGAAAATTAATCAATAGTTAAAGCTGGAACTTATTTTCAAAATAGTACTGAAGTTCTGAATTTTAAGACAATTAGCATAAACAAAACATGAAAATAGTTTAATTTGACTACTCAACACGATGAAAAATTTTGAAATCTGGTGTTGACAGCGCCATCTATGCGTAGATGCATAAACTGAATGGTGTCAAAGTTCAACTTAAAACGGGTTGCAGTCCAAAAGTCAGTTGTTAAACGCCATTGGCATAGATGGCGTTTTTCACTTTTCTTTTTTTTTTGACCTATGAAAAATAAGTGTTTTATTGTACTGATTTTAAATTAAAACAAAAGTTGTTTCGTTTTAAATTAAACTCTAAGTATGTATAATACTGCTAAAAAAATACTTAAATTGTACGTATTAAAGTTCAATTTCCGCCAACTTTTATCCATCAGACTTAATTTAAGAAAACCTGCAACTGATTTTAAAAAACATAGGCTTTTATTTAATTTGCGTCAATTGTTCTGTCTACTTCGTTTTCCTCCAAGTGACCATACTTTCCTAGTAATTTCGACCCAAACACGTTGCTGTTGGCAACAAACTGAAGATCTGCTCGCCACGCCACGCGTTGCTAGCAGCAACGCGTGGCGCTACAGGTGGGTTCACATCTTTACAATGTTTTGATGATCTTAACGCCATCTGTGCTCCGTCATGTATAATACTTTTAAGGGTTCCGTACCCAAAGGGTAAAGGGTTAATACGGGACCCTATTATCAAGACTCCACTGTCCGTCTGTCTGTCAGCAGACTGTGTCTCATGAACCGTGACAGGTGAAATTTTTACAGATTATGTATTTCTGCTGCCGCACTAATAACAAATACTAAAAACAGAATAAAATCAACTGATTAAAAAATATGGTAGATATAGATGGTACGGAACCCTTCTTGCGCGTTTTTATAATAAATATAACTAAAACCATTTGTCCTAATCTAAGTTTGTAAGTCAAAGTTTGTAAGTATAGCATTTGAGAATTATTCATTTATTTCATTTCATGAACAATTTTTACATTGTATCGAAGTCAACACAACACGCAATTAACTTAGAGACGAACTAAATTCTTATGAAAATATACTAGTTTCACAGTACTTCGGCTTAGTTCTCCTATTAAAAATAGTTAAAATGCTAGTTTAGACAAGCACCACTGTAAACAATTAAAACTCAAGTTTTTTTTTTCATTATTTTTCTAACGCGACACACAACCAACCCAGCAAAAAATTGAGTTGAAAAGCGGTTTTTATTTCGATAACAAATCTGCCCCCCTAGCCAAGTCACAAACGATAAACGTAAACTCTCAGTAGTCTTCAATACATTTTCAACTTTATGTAATTGGATATAAAGTTGAAAATCTATTGAAGATTACATAGTGTTTTCGTTCGTTCCGGTCGCTAACGCTCAGTAGTCTTTAATAGATTTTCAACTTTATGCTCTTAGGTATAAAGTTGAAAATCTATTGGAGATTACTAAGCGTTCACGTTTATCGTTTGCAACTTGGCTAGGGGGGCTGGAACACTATAATCCCTTTACATTTTATGCCGCCCTAGTAGATTTGCCCGAGCGCTGCAACCTTCAGCGCGTTTCTATGGGCAACGTGACGCTTCGGGCTACGTCATGAATAACATAACCGTGTAATGAAAAAAGTGAGATATAGAGTGTTGTTTGACACATTTTCACATTTTGACTGACTTTTCTGGCAAGTTTTACGATCATAATTTTAAAATTACACATTTCTTATGCAAGCAACGTACTTTGCCCATCACCACTTAGCTTCGGCGATTCTTTGGGCTATGTCGCAAACCTTGGTTCTCCTGCGGATATCTTCAAGCACACAAGAAAATTCCTAACATAGCCCTTTCCAGATGGGCGACTGTGCACAGGCAGGCGCTGCGTTGGAAGGCCGCTCACAACCGATGACCTGGTGAACCGTTCGTTGTGGCGACACTTGAAGGAGCCCTATGTCTAGCAGTGGCCGTGAATGATGACAATGTCGATGATTTGCCGAAAGAAAAAAAATCTTACTTGTTTATTTCTTTTTAGTAAATAAACATGGCTCTATAAAATTACAGCTATTCTATCCCTTCCTTTTGCAAGGAAAATCGCCATCTAGCGGTAGCATGGTGAATCATAATCTGCAGTTGGATGTAAGCTACCTGATTGTGTGCTTGTACAAGTTTTCGTGTGGAGCAACGCATAGCTTCGTGTTGTGGCCACCCTACGTTAGATGTCGCTGTTAGAGGAATTGAACAGTTGTTTTGTTATATGGTTCCTTCTTCACCTCCTATTCTGCCCTTTGTTCCCAAAACATGCAGCCAAAGTAACCTATGCGCTGCTAGTGTCGATGTTATGGTATAAATATTTGAATTACTGCCGTACCGAGAAGCAGAAGATGGTTCTTGATAACCCGATGGTAGTGAACAATATTATATTCTATATTTATCTCTCAATATTTGAAACAGTTCATAAATTACCTGTGACGTGTGTTGGATGACTGAGTAAAAAAAAATTCGTTCACCTTTATGAGAGCAGTGGTGATGAAATAAATTACACAAATAGGTTTGAACCCGCGTTCTACCACGCGTAAGTCGGGGCCGTTACCACTGAGCCACCACTGCTCTTGCCTAAAGAACAATAACTTTAATAGACCAAGTAAAATAATATTGGACATTAAATTAGTTATACTTTAACATTTAAACTAAATTAATTACTGTAACACATATGACCGAAAAACGAAATCCATAATTTTTAACATTATAATTATCTTAACAAAAACTTAAACCTTACCAACCTTTAAGTCCAGCTGTGTAAACACTTGAGGTACAAAACTACAAAAATTTTACATACATATCCACAACGAATAAATATGCGAATAATTATAACAATTACTGAACTTCACTCTGAATTCCCGCCAAAAAGCTACACTTTTCTTGAATACTCTGTAAAACATTCAATCGTGACGTCACCTCTACGTCATCTTGTAGCGTTGACCTCTTAACCCCGGAGCTAAGCAAAAATGAAAAGACGCTATACAAAACCGACTATACCCATCTCTTTCTTCCTTCATTCAAGGAAAACGCGAGGAAAATATAGTACCGTAGAGTAGAGGGTAGTATTAGAAGAGTACAACAACATGAGATAGCAATATTATTCACCCTTAAGTTTTTGCTACCCTAGTACGTTTGACCGGAGCGCTGAGTCATATTATTGCGGTCGAGGGCATTTTCAGTGGCCGCATAATAAAATATGGTATACGATTATATTGGTTGTGGCAGCGTATTTTGTATCCTTTTGCTGGTTCAGACATGTAGCGATATTTTTGATTTCAGTTAAATACATACACATTTTTACACACACATACATATTTTTTTTTAGATAAAATATCGATATAAATAAATAAAACAACTAAAATAACTGGCTTTTATGGGAAATATTCTTTTAAAATTACTCTGAAGTTTTAAGGTAGCCATACACGTAAGGGTGTACCTGACAAGTTTGCCAGCACAGTTACAACTGTCAGGTAAGCTTGAGCTAAGTAGAGGACATACACGTAAAGGTACCTGTACATTGTACTCTCAGTTGAAGCCATGGCCCCGGCAGCAGATCTCGACGCTGTAGCGCTAATCAGTTTACCTCTCACATTTACCGCACAACTCACTCGCCACACACGCTCAGTTTTGCCTGTACAGTTAAACTGCTTAAGAATATTAACAGGCAAAAAATATCGGAATTCATATTTTTTCGGTTGCCTGTACAGCCCCCCTAGCCAAGTTATAACCGTTTCGTTTCGATTCTCATTTCGTCGATCGCCTCGAGTAGGCCACGCCTCCGATTCCTTTATTCTGACGTCATCTCAACGCTCAGTCACGTGGTCAGAACAAAGGAATAGGAGGCGTGGCCGACTCGAGGTGATCAACGAAAAGAGAATTGAAACGAAACGGTTGTAACTTGGCTAGGGGTGCAGGTGTGGAAACCCACACAGTTGTGCAACATATACGCTACAGTTTACTTGCAAAACTCAACTGTACAGGCAAACCTGTCAGGTACACCCTAATGTGTATGGCTACCTTTACTAATCTCTCGTTTATAGTCCAAAAAAAAAACCGGCAAGCAATCTCAATGACCATGTTTCTGGGTATTTTTTCACCCATTTTCATGTCTTGACGGTTTACCCAGTACAGTTTTACCAGGTACTGTTAACGATTAGTTAACAGTACCTAAATTACCAAAAGGAAAAGTCTAGAAGGGAACAAAAGACATAATAAATATTCAAAGATCACATTCGTCCTACTAAGATTTTAATTACTAAATGCAATGTGTTGCAAAACGCGAGAATTACGGGACCAATTTAGATAAACTTTTTTCAAAATTTTTGGAAGGTTTTATGAAGAAAAAAAAAAACTTTATTATATCCAAACTGTTCCTAGCTGGCTGTCAATATAAAGGCTAGCTGACAATACCTACCTACTATAAACCGTAGGGTTGCTAGAAACTATTTTAATATTTCCGTAGATTTAAGCTGTTGATCCCCGCATTAACGCCGGCGTTCACGCGCCATTGTCTTACTATTGTGTCTCTAATTATGCACTCAAAAGGTTAATACTTTTTTTTTACGATACATAACGTTTGATTTTTACAGTTCTATAGTTTTTGGGTCTGTTTTTGTATAAAAGTTATCTCTTATTTGTCTCGTTTTCATTCGACAATGCTAAATCTTTCATCACTGTATTTATTGGTAATTTCAATCTCTTTAACGTTCTGACATATTAGTACTGTTTCAGCTAAAATCGTCGACAATTTGCCCGTAGTGGGAATTTCGAAAGCTTCAGTTTTATTTATTATCTTATAAATGTTGGTAGCCTAGTACTACCTTTGAGCCAAACAGTTCAGTTCAATATCGGACCTTGTTCCAAACACGTTTTTATGAAAATTATTTTCAGTTCCTTCCATTGCTTTAAGGTTTTATTCACTGCCCCTATAGCCTTTGGTACCCTAGTAACTTCAAACTAAAGATGCCGACTCGTCAACGCGTAGCAAAACTTGGTCGTGTCTTATTTACCATTACTCAAAACAAGGAATATTATAACCTATTTACATATACCTATTTGAATGGCGAGATACACTTCTTGTGTTATTTTATTTCTAATAGAGAAAAATTTTGGTACCTAAATCATTATTTTTGTTTCTCGGAAGAATTGCTAAACTTACAGTGGGTTGGGCACATTGCTCAAAGAACAGATGGTCGATTTGGACAAAAGTTTTTAAAGTGGTGACTGCGTACTGAAAGAAAGTGCTGGATGGGGGGAGCCCACAAAGTGGACCGATGACCTGATGCGGATCGAAGGAATGAGGACCGTGGATTCGAGGCGTATAGGACCGGTCGTTGTAGAGACACATTTTTTTAGGTGGGAAAATCATCTTAAGACATCCCTCGCTCTTGGGCGGAGCGAGAGGACGTGTCAGACTTTTATTGACGAAAAACCCACTCCGGTTCCTTCTTTGCCATTGTTCCAGGGCCCCGGGGATCTCATTCGCGTCACCCACTGGGGGTGATGATTAGTGGGACCCTAGTAGGCTTCGACCCTGCTAGGCCCCTACGGTTGCTGACATCTCCTAAAGGCGCGCGTGGAACACTACGCGCCGTCAACGGCTTGGGCTCGGTACGGACGGTTACCAGACGGTTGGACGGCGAGCTACCCATTGCTCGCCGTCCGCAAGCCAGCGCCTACGGTGGCCGGAAATCGGGATCACAATCCCGGCGGCTGGGGCGCGAGGGCCTTTGCAAGAAGGAAGCGACCGCCTGCCACTGCTCCTCGCTCCGGACCATGTCCTGTACCAAGGCCCGGCGCGAGAGATCGCTGCCGCCGAGCGCCCCCACGAGGACACGGCGGGTTATGAAGACACTTGCGATGCCCCAAGTGTCTCCAAAATGCCTATGTTCAAAATGAATTTCTTTCGGCTGAAATGATGATCATGATTATTTTTGTAGTTGGTGGCATTTTATACTTTTTCAATACACTTACTCGAAAACCCGCTCTTATCCCACCGCTTTTAGGCACGCAATAGACTGCTTTCCGCTCTAGTGCAGAAATAGCGCGTGATGTCCCCCGCCACAATTTTATTACATTTACCGTATCAGGCTGGGCGCGCGTCGACCCCCACGAGTCGCCAGTCAACCCCCGTTTATTCATTTCTTCGTAAGTGTATTGAAAAAAGTCGTTTGACACAAGAGCAAATTTGTCACTGCATCCCTCGGCTCCATAACACACTCGCCTACGGCTCGTGCGAATTCCACCTCGGTCGCAATGACAAACTTCCTGCACTTGTATCAAAATGTACTATTTTCTCTACCTCAGTGGTCCTCTACCGAGTATTATATTCGTATCATGTCAGAGAAAGTATTTAGAATCAAATTGATTACTTATTAATTCTTTTTTTTCATTTTTTTTTCAATTTTTTTTTTGTTTGTTTTTAAAAAACATACCTACTTTATTAAATCTTTATTTTATTTTATTAGTTTTGCTACGTAAAGCCTTTACTATTTTTTTTAAGTTACCGAATTCGTAATAAACAATGTAATAATGGCTCAGATAAAACTAAAACATGAATAGTAAACGT
The DNA here is from genome assembly GCA_905147345.3 of Mythimna impura. Classification (NCBI taxonomy): domain Eukaryota; kingdom Metazoa; phylum Arthropoda; class Insecta; order Lepidoptera; family Noctuidae; genus Mythimna; species Mythimna impura. The sequence goes on from LR990348.1 coordinate 5,638,804, forward strand.
TACGTACGCACGTTGCTTAGTTATTTAAAACGCCTGTTGTGTCGTCCAATCAGGGTTCAGGATTCATTTTGACCGCTATCTAAGTTTGATCGGCGTTGTCGCCATTTTGATAAGTTGCGCGCGCATGCGTGAGGTGCGCTATGAAGCGCGGGAACATTTTGACGTTTGGTGTTGATATACCTAGTGCTTTGAAGATCAGATTTTAGTTTGGAAAAAAATATATTGAATGAGATTGGTGGCGTGAATTTGCTGTTTGGACATAACTTATTATTGAACTAACTTTTCATTAGTACCTAATTGCGCAGATGAAAAGTGACTATTATTTATTAACTGTCAATATTGTTGTAAAACTCTGATGATTTAATGTGGGGACTATATATACATTGTTTTATGCCCGTATTTCACTCAAATACCTAACGTCCACGAGATTTATGAGCAGAAAGTAGTCTATCTGATGTATGATGATGATTTTGCCCACGAATTTGTTCGCGTAAGTATCGGTTATAGCGGACTCAAAGTCTAAGGTTGGTACCTATAAAGTTAAAAAGACAGAAACTTTATTGTGAAAATATCCCGTTGGTATGAATGAATAAATGGTTTTCAGTTCCTCCATCAGACACCTTGCATTATATGTTGCCCTAGTACTTTTTCAGGCGAGAATCTGCCTTTGCCTCATTGCTATGGTAACACAATTTGTCACACCCAGATTATTCGAGACTGGTTTTTTAAACTGGAACCACCACCACCAGGTCACTCAGAAAGTTTTGCGAATAAAAGTTTTTATGTACCTATTTCACTGGCCACTTATATTTTTTTTGAAAACTGGTTATTTAAAAGTAAAAATACCATTGTTCGAATTTTGAATTTCCTCCACATTTTTACGAGAGCCAAATCAAATTATCGTGTCTCATTTAAAAATGGATCTGCATCAAAAACATTTTCGTGCAATGATTTTCTAAAATTTTAAATTTAGCCTAAAACCTGATGAATCATTTGATCGACTTCAAATTGCTTTTCGAAAATTGTTTCAGATGCATGAAACTTTATATAGTGGCTGGTGGAGAGTTCTTTGAAAAGATTTAATAAAAATATTTTATCCATAGACTTAACTTTTTAGTTTCTCAAAACTTTCTAAGTGTCCTACGTAGTGATAGCATTTTATCACATACTAGCGGTCCCAAACGGTTTCACCCCGTCTGCGATCACTACTACGCTGATTATATAATTAGACTATAGCCTTACACAAAATGGGCTATTCAACACTAAGACAATTTTTCAATTCGAAACTGTATTCTTTATTTTTCATTCAAGCCGAAAGACGTTGACTGTTGGACATAGGCGACCCCCAAATGTGGCCACAACGACCGGTTCCGTATGTCTCACATCCATCGGATTCTCGCGACCCTCACTAAGTCATTGGTCCACCTTGTGGGAGTCTTTTCATCGCTGCGTCTTCCGGTACGTGGTCGTCACTCCAGAACCTTGCGGGCCCACTGACGTCTGTTCTGCGAGCAATGTGCCACTTAAGTTTGGAGATTCTTAGGGTTTTCTCGGTAATCTTAGTAATCCTGTGGATATCTTCTTTCCTAATTCGATCACGCAGGGAAACTCCGAGCTCACCCTTTCCTTTCCTTTTGGGTTATATTAAGCTTTCTGATTTCTTTGTGAGCGACCACGTTTCTATACACACTTTCGTCTTGAGAAAATACCGCGCTGCTTTCCCAACGCTGCCCAGCCGAGTCGATTAGATGATTGACTTCTTTCTCAAAGTTAACTAACCTAACCTAACTGGGCCGTCTGTCCCAGGTAAACGTAATAGTCCACAATTTCAAGTGTAGAGTTTCCGATCTTGATAGGAATGGATGCTACATGAATTTCCTGAGATTAATGTATTAAAACAAACAGTCTTCAGTTTTATAACATTAATATAGATCATCATATGGTATCAAGTAAGTTTATTTTTACTATGCGAAGTATTCTAGGCCATAAAAATGAGCGTCATGTGAATCACACTTAACACTGATATTATTACAAAAGCTTACTATGGCCGTAAGTTTTTAACACCAACAAAACTTATAAACTGGTTGTTGTGAGTTTGTTTTGCTAATATATTTTGCCAATATATATTTATTTTTTTTGGAAATTTCACGTAGTCACAGTCATGACTTTAATAACACAACTGTGTGTTATTTAATTATTCAAATTATATATGAACATAGAAAAACAAATGCATGTTATTAATACTTTGGCATTTTGCTAGATTGTTCTTTTTAAATAAAATAACTGTAGTTATTGGCCTCAGACAACTTTCAACGTTTCATGAATTTGACTGTACGATATCGATATACTCTTCATACTTTATGGATTCCTAGTACATTTAACCCAAACGCTGAAATCAACGTGGCGCTGCACGCTGTCGGGCCACGCCTGGCTTGAAAGTTTCAGTCAGTACCTATTGTACCAGTTTTCATGACAACCTGTCGCTACGACTTGCGTAGCCACGTAGCGATATAGTCGCTACGACTCGCTACAGCCCGCTACATCTTTTGTAAAATTTCATTACATATACAAGTTACTTCCTTGGGAGACAATTAAGTTCTAATATTCATTGAAAAAAAAAAGTGGGATGCTGTTGTGGTTTTGAGTTCTATAATAATTTTGGATAGTTTCATAGAAACACTATGATTAAACGCGAGCGAGATCATTTTTTTAACCTTCAATCGGGCGCGCGACTATTTGAAACAGTAGCGGTCGCGCTTAACCTAATAGACTGATTGGAGATTTTAGGAATGTAGAAAACCGATTAATTAATAATAATTTATTTTTATATTAAGATATTACCGATTTTTCAACTAATAAATAATTTGTTTAAATTCAAAACAAAATTTTGAAGTTAAACCGGTATCTTCGGATTAGGAATCAATTCTGCTCGACTTAACAAGAGTTCCTTTGTGAGTCTTGATCAAAGAGTATAGTAAATATATAGGGGAATAGAGAGCCCTCTTACAAGACAGTAACAGTGTCGCCGCCTGATATCATATCCCTTGAACTAATCCTTATGCTATTGGTGCCTACATACACGTAGGTGTAACGCACCTGTATATGCTATAGATGCCTACATATACGTAGGTGAAACGCAGCAGTTTTTTTTTTAATATTTCGTTTTCTTCTGGGATTTGGGTATGCATTCATTGTATTCGTTTTTTTTTGGAAATTTAAAACGAAGCCATGAACTGCAAATGAAACGTTTTAAAAACTATATAAACTTAAGTTTTTAAAACATTTTGCATTTGTTTTATAGTAGTTCATGGTTTCGTTTTAAATTTCCAAAAAAAAAAATACACTACGAAGAAAAACCGAAAACGTAAACTCCATACATTTTTTTTCCTGTCTGTCTCTACTCTTTCACTTGTCCCCATTCTGGGACGTGCTAGACCACATAACGTGCGGCTAGCAGCTTGCCATCAACCATCCAACTTACTAGAGGGCGTACATCCTAAAGCAAAAAACAGGAATATTGAAAAAATAGATTGATCAGGATAGCAATAACCTTGATTTTTTCAGGAAAGATTGAAAAGATTTTAGGTCAACGGGATATAACCCTATGAATTTTGATTCCCTTGAAAGTGTCGAAATATACGTTTTTTGCGACATAAACGGCCGTAAGTTTTTTTTTCTTTAACTCAGAAGTTTGATTTTTTTACAGCTTCAAGGCAATTTCAATTTCCCATCATATAAAATAATGTTACTGATACTGTCATTTTTATACGTACGCAGATCATTTAAGAAAAACAAAAAATATACTGATCAAGATAGCAATAACCTGGGAAGAAATATTGGGTTTACAAATAACTTACCATAAAATGAAAAAGGTAGTATAACGATTAGACTGTAATTTCACCATGTCCACATAGTTGACAGATCTGTATATTTGACACGAAGGCAAGAAATAATATCCAAACAACACAAATAGGCTCTACAACGCAACGTCTAAAAGAACGATTAACTTTTTTAAAGAATATTTTTAAACGATCAGTTCACGGGTAACCTATATTCATGAATAAGAAACAATACAAAGTTAAATTTTAAAATTAAAAAGTTTCAAAGTTCCAAAGTTTGCTACAAAAAGTTTGGTCTTGTAAATTCACGTCTTTGGGGGACAAGTGTCGAAGTATCTTCGCACTCCTACGTTTTGTCTCAGTCTTTCTAATGTTGTCTTTGTCAAGGCTCCGCCCACTAAGCGACTTCCCAACCCCTCTTTCAATTTTCCAATCCCTTCAACGTTCTCTTAAGCTTATATATGCCTGGTACAAAGTAGACATTTTCCGCTCTAATCGGGATTTCCAGAAATCTATTAGCCAGGCGCGAATTAGCTTTTCACGTTTTCCGCTTTTCCGTCCCCCTAATCCCTGTCCCCCACAAACGTTTAACGCGAGTTTTCATTGCTAAGGAATTTTCTTTAGTTTCTTTACAGTTATGTTGCCCTAGTACTTGCGATGCGAGCGCTGAAGGTTTCCCCTACGTATTGTAGCTACGGCCACGGTCGTTACGATACCCACCCTTGTTTTTCACTCGAGTTTCCTAGGAATTTTCCTCATCCTTCTTTCAGTTATGCTGCCCCAGTACTCTCGACCAGAGCGCTGAAGCATTTCCGAATGCTTCGTTGCTACGGCCATAGTCGTCGCGACGTCCTCTTCCACCCAAGTTTTCAAGAAATTTCCTCCGTCTCTTTTAAGTTATGCTATTTTAGTACCTTTCCACGGGAACGTTGAAGGCTTCCCCTTCACGTCGTTGCTATGGCCACAGTGGTAGCACCCCCAAGCTTTTTATTTCATCCTACTTTATAAAAAATATATCAACCATCTACTTGTATATAATTATGCTATCCTAGTACTTTATGCCAAATCACTGAAGGTTCTTCTTACGCGTCGCTGTTACGATCACGGTCGCCTTCGTTGCTAGTACGTTCTTTGCGTACGTAGCAAGAACGTAGTAGCTTAGTAAATAAAAGCTTGCTAATAATAGTAGATTATGTGACTGGGGGATAAAGCAGTGTCTTTAAGTCGCGGGTGGCGGATGTTGAATTCCGAACGAAACGAAGGTTGCTAATTTTAATCCCGAACGATAGTGAGGGATTTATATGATTAACTCCCAAGCATTGCGAGGGAGTTAATAAAGAAACCTGAGTGAAGTGAGGAATTCAAGCCGCCCAAGACAAAGACAGCATTATCCCCGTGTTGGATACTCTACTTATTACACCATCTGTGAGATAATTAAAAGACAATTTAGTAAAAGAAATCATATAATACAGAAATATAAGTATTATTTACGAGTTAATCTTTACTATCACTCAAAATGTTTTGAGATTTGAAACAAACAAAATTCACTACTCAAAGATTCTATAGTTTAAATTTTCTATAACGCTCCCGCTTGTTCATTACTTTTTTTTAGAAACTTGTTTTATTGTTTTTTTTTTTTTGTTAGTGGCCAGTATGAAATTTGAATAAACTTGTTTGATGCACTACATTTTAATTCACATAATGCTGACGGTTTTTGACGTTCCAAATTCAAATCTCATTATTCCCTAGGGATCGCCCATACTACATTATCTCCCTAGGGACAGAATAACTTGCTTTAAGTGATGGTTGTATGACATATAAACGGGCATTATCGAGCAGGTGGTGTAAAATAGTAGATTATGTGACTAGGGGATAAAGCAGTGTCTTTAAGTCGCGGGCGGCATGTTGAATTCCGAACGAAACGATAATATACTCGTAGTATGGGCGATCCCTAGGGAATAATGAGATTTGAATTTGGAACGTGAAAAACCGTCAGCATTATGTGAATTAAAATGTACGTGCATCAAACAAGTTTATTCAAAATTCAAACTGGCCACTAACAAAAAGAAAAAACAGAATAAAACGTGGTCGTGGTTACTGACGAGGTTCGAAAAAAAAAGTAATGAAAAAGCGGGACCGATATAGAAAATAGAAACTATAGAATCTTAGAGTAGGTAGTGAATTTTGTTTGTTTCAAATCTCAAAACATGTTGAGTGATAGTTATAACTTGTACTTATTACTTATATTTCTCTAATAATTGATTTGATTTACTAAATTGTCTTTTAATTACAGATGGTGTAAAAAGTAGAGTATCCAACACGGGGATAAAGCTGTCTTTATCTTGGGTGGCTTGAATTCCTCACTTCACTCAGGTTTCTTTATTAACTCCCTCGCAATGCTCGGGAGTTAATCATATAAGTTATAATCTTTTTACTGGCAGACAATGCTCAACTTATACCCCTGAGCCTGTAAGCATTAAAAAAGTTGCAATTTAAATATAAAAACATCCGCTTGTTTTGGGAAGGATGAGACGAGAATTTCAGAAAATTCATTTCTTACATTCATTATTTTACTCAAAAGAAAATTTCATGAGAACACATTAAGGCCTGGAGTATAATAGTTCCATATTGAAAAAGCTTGAGTAGGTTTTTAAAACATTCTGCATTGGTGAATTTTAAACTTTTAGAGGTGAACACTTTTTTCGTGGTTTTTCTCATTGCTTAGAAGTGTGGTTCCCTGGTACAAAAGTATTGTATTCTCCCCCAATGTAGAAGAAAGAAAGAAAGAAAGAAAGAAAACATTTATTTGAGACTCGCACAGGACAAACAACAATAAAATAAAAAGTAACTACTTAATCTATAAATACTTAACTTAAAAATAATAGAAAAAACAATATTAACCTCTCGCGCGTTTCTCGAACAACCGGGTGTACGAGAGATTTGAGTGCCCATCGCGCCATTGGTACACCCAGGTGTACGAGAGTGACTTGCACCGATTGGATATTTTTTCTGTGACGTATATTTTCAAGTTGCAACCCGTTTTTTATTTGATTGAACAGAATAGTTCATTCGCTTTCTATTAAAATATTTTCCATTGGCAATATCGATACATAGAATGAAGAAGATTGAAAAAAATAAAGTGATCCGTCATTCAGCTAGCTGTCACTTTTTGGGAGCAATTGTTGCGTGGTTGCGTCGGGACGAAAATCATGTTTCCAATTAGAAAACGATGAGTAATCTTATAAGATTTATATAGAATTACTGAGAAATAAGTGTAGATTACGTTGCAAGTGTTTGTTTTTGGAAAAGTAATAAATATGCCAGTGAAAAAGTGACGAAACTTGTGAAGATGCGTATTTTTTTCCGTCATGGCCGTCGTGTTTCGACTTGTTTTAGTGCAAAATTTATCTCGAAATGCTTTGAAATCTACATAAGTTGTTAGTTTATTTACCTATAAACATAATGAAGTTACTACAAAGTGATAAAATTGCATATTGTTATCATAATCGTTGTTGAAAGAAAATAAACCGGTAAAAATGGCGCCACAGTCGTGAACATTACCTATAGATAGTACAGACAGTGTTTGTTTACATTTCGCGTGCCGCCGCGCGCTGCGCGGCGCGCTTCTTGTTGAGTTGCGGAAATAGTTATTGTGTCGTGTAATTATTGTAATTTGATGTGATATGAGTAACATTGTTTTTGCGCAAATGTATGGACTATCGTATTCAAGTGTTTTTTTCGAGAATATGTGTGTGGTTTTGGTGTAATGTGAGAAAGTTAAAGGTTATGTGTAAGAAAATTTTCAAAATGCCAATTTATCTCGTCGCTACGAAGTCAGGTCAGTTTCATTTATTTATAATCTTACACAGTTCGATAGGAAAACTAATGGGCTTTCCGGGAAGGTATAATTTATTGCATATAATTATCAATATAACCACGAAATTTGCGTTTTTCTCAAGGTCAAACCAAAAAAAAAGAATAATCGAAAAATCCTCGACGCGTAGGGCATTTCGTGGAATGTTCGCGAACGTTCAAGAGGTTAACAAATAAAAATAAAAGACCTGTGCGAGGCCAAAAAGGCTCCTATCTCAGCATATGCTGCGACATTTAACTAAAAAGTAAAAATAACGCAGCGCTGGTATTCTGATAGGGCCTGGTGATGCCACGGACACACTCACGGAACACAGAAACAAATAAGATAATATTTATATAACAAAATAATAAAATAAAATATACTAAACATATAGACAAATCAATTAAACTACTAAAAAAGTTTATAATAAAAGCACTATTTAACCATTCATACATACGCCCGATGCTCCGTTATGCATTTACCTATAGCAGACAAACGAACGGAACGCGCGGGCGCAGATGTAGGCTATAGTCTGTGGTAATGGCCAAGTAATGGCCGGCTGTCAAAATGAGGAAAACAAAAATAAATAACAGCTCAAATAAAACGATTTTAAGTAATAAACTGGAAATAATGTGCATACAAAATATAAGTGTTGTTTGTTTTTACTGACTGTGACTGTAGTGAAGCAAAGAATATACATGCAATGAGTACCTAGTGAAAAGTGAAGTGTTTAAAGCGTTAGCTTTACTTATTCTTTGGAAGTGTTGTGCTGGTCGCAAGAGTAATGCCGATAAAAATTGCTGCTTAGTAGGCACATGGAACTTAAAAATCATCACACAAACTGCGTGCCGACCCTGGGTAAGTTCATGTGGTGGTTTCCTTTTGGGTGCACAACAATGTGACAAACAAGTAGACCGCAAAGTTTTCTTGGGTCGGGTCTTTAAAATATTTATTGTACGATAGATGGCGTCCACTGGCTACACCACTAGTGTTCTTCTTATGTCAATTCGATGGTAAACTCGTGAAACTGTTTGGGCTCAGTAGGTGGCTACGTTAATAGTAGCATCGGTGGCAATCATCAAATCCTCCAAAGTGCAGGTGTATGGGTACTTGGGGCATTCTAATGTGTGGCTCATGTTTTGAACAGGAGCACCGCACTCACATTGAGTATCCGACGGGTCTATAAAACCCCATTTTGCCAAGTTGTGTTTGTGTTTTACACCACTAGTGCTGACAGATAAGTATTTTAAAATAAAATTACTAGTATTTACAAATTTTTATGTAAGTATTGACAATAATATAGGCACAGATAGGAAAAAAATGGTGTGCTCAACCTCTTTAAATATTTATCACCTGAATAAGTACTTTAGGAATTGCAATATTTGACCAGAGTTCTCGAAAGAAAATTTCACGAATACTTACTAAGTACTACATTTTCCTGACTTTTTTCTACCTTCCTATAGTTATGCTACCCTAGTAATTGAATATTGGAGTCTCCCCCAGAGCACCGCGCCTTTGCTCAACATATAGATGACGTCATTGAAAACAAGATTTTCCTCGGCAATGAAGCTTTGTGAATATCGTTACAGCTTATGCTACCCTAGTGCTTTATGTCGGAATATTGAAGACTTTGGCATCTATGACGTCATCCCTGACGTCACGGGTGTTGGGATACAAGTTTGCTACGAGAGATGAGTAATTTGAACTTAGCACCTTCTATATTACTATGAAATTAAGTTTGTACGTTTTGCATAATGCTGCTGTATTTTGTTTTTCTTTTGCTTTCGAACGTCTTTGTAATCTTGTTTAAATAGATGTTGTACTTAATTAAAATCGGTAGTCAGTAATTATAAAACAATATGTTCGTCGTTCGTATCACATAACCTAAATTTCACGTAACTAAAATTTTTGTAAATTACTAGAAATTACTACGATACAGGAGTAATTTCTAGTAATTTACAAAAATTTTACTAACCTGTGATCTCATTTAAACTAGATAAAAAAAGATTAACTGTCTCTTTATTATGTCAAAGTTTTTTTTGTGAAAGTTTCTGTGGGTGCATGGCATAGCCCATAATTATGAGCTACGCAAGGGGCATTACTTGTGACTTTATGGTGTCTAAATGTTTTCCTTGAATGAGACATCTCCTCTTAAAATGCTTTTTTTTCGGTGGGAAAATCATCCAATGACATCCCCCGCTTTTGGGCAGAGCAAGAGGGTGTGTCAGACTTTTAATGACTAAAAACCCACTCCTGTTCCTTCATTGCCTTTCATACCAGGGCCGAGTCTTCTTCTCAGAAGCAGACCCTTGGCCCCAGTAGGGGCAAGTGGCTTCAACCCTGCTGGGCCCCTACGGCTTACTGACATCTCCTTGAGGCGCGCGTGGAACAGTACACACCGTCGACGACTTGGTCTCGGTCCGGTTCTCCTTTAATGCTGTGACTACATTATCGGGATTTGGTGGATGTTTGCGCTATTGCGACAAATGTGGTCGAATAGTTTATCCGATTCTTAATTAGTCGGGCGAACACGAATGCTTGTCGACACTTACACAGCCGAATAGAAATGCGATTGGTTAATGTAGAAAACAACGTTGCATAGAATACGATGTTTTTATCGCGACAACGTGACACAAATATTCGTGTTATAATGTAGCCATAATAGCATAACAAAATCATAAGTTCAGAATTTTGAGCCTTGAATTTTGTTATTAGGTAATAACATTATGTCACCGTCTACCCTAAAATAACTATGAAAATCGATCATATTTTAATCTTTAATAATATTATTAATTTGAAATTCTGCTATATGTTAATTATATTTCATCAAAACTTGAAATAGAAAATTAAATAAATTTTACATCACAATATCCAATAGACCTACAACTCGTAAGTCGGGGCCGTTGCCACTCGGCCACCACTGCTCTAGTAGAACTCTACTAGAGCAGTGGTGACCCGCGACCTACAACTGTAGGTCGCGGGTTCAAACCCAGCAGTGCGCATTACTTTGTGTAATTCATTTCATCACCACTGCTCTCAAAACGGTGAAGGAAAACATCGTTAGGAAACGGCATGTCCTAGAACCAAAAATTCGAAGACGTGACATCCACTAACCCGCACTGGGCCTGCGTGGTGGATTACGGCCCATTCCCTCTCCTAGAGAGGAGGCCTGAGTCCCAACAGTGGTAACATTATAAGGCCGACTATGCTATGCTATCCACTAAAAATCAATTTGCGAATAATTAAAACAGCGACCAACCAAAGACATGAAATAATTCCGCCAAATTTTAAGGTGGTGTGTGTTTTGTTTGAGTTTCCACATCAGAGAATTCATCAAATCATCTATAGTTTATGCTATCCCAGTACTTTTGATCATAGTTCTGAAACCTTCGGTTGTTATCGATGTGACAGAGCAGGTCCCTGTTATGACGTCACCTGTAGCCCACTCTTATCCCTACCGCTTTTAGTCACGCAATTGAGTGTTTTTCGCACTAGAGCGGAAAAGTGCGCGACCTGACCTCCGCCACAATTTATTGTATTTATCGTATCAGGCTGGACGCTAAGCGACCCCCACGAGTCGCACGTCAACCCCCGTTTATTTATTTCTTCGTAAATGTATTGAAAACCGTCGTTTGATAAACGTGGAAACAATGATGATGCCAGTGTTTCTATGAAATCTGGGCTCACCTTCCAATAGCTATGTGTGTTGGATAGGTAATTTTGAGTTAAATAAAAGTTAGTATGGCACCAAGTTCCAAATCTTAGTCCGTTCAGAGTTATTCAAATGCTGCAAAATATTTTTTTGCAAATAAAACAATGATAATAATTGTATTTTGTGATTAAATGACTATCTTTTTCACTCCCATTTTTATAAGGGCAGGAAAGACACAGTGCGCTCTGCGTTTCGCCTCTTCGTTTATATCGCGTACATTGAAGAACTGGAACCATTTGCCTGCTGCGGTCTTCCCATCCGTTTGTAATTTAGGTGTCTTCAAGGCTAGAGTGAATAGGCTCTTAATAAACTAGTGCGCCTCACCATTAACGATTGCATCACTGCTTACCATCAGGTGGGATCGCAGTAAAGCACAAGTTTATTTATTGATTTATTAAAAATTTATGCACTAGTAATGAACACTGTACAAAGGCGGACTTAATGCCTTAGGCATTTTCTACTAGTCGACCTTAGGGTGGTGCAGAAACATAACAAAAAAAAAGTGCAGTGCAGTTCGAACGTTCCCCGTTGCATAGTTAACCCAGGACAAAAAAAAATAATTTGTCTCACGCATGTCACCTCTATCACGCTTCCGCATCACCTGCACAAAGTGAACAAGATGAACCCGCGCGGGCCACTGCAAATGAAAATGCGATTTTCTCACTGTTTTCACGCAGCAAAATAACTTTCAAGGGACTAAGATTTGGAACTTGATGCCATAGTAACTATTATTCAGCTCAAAAATACATACCCACCGTTGTAAAACATAATAGCTAGTGGAAGATGGGCCCAAGATTTGCAACAAAGATTCAAGATTCAAAGCATTTTATTTCAAATAAACAATTTACAGGCACTTTTGAAATGTCAAGAAGTCAGTCAGTCAGAAAAAAGTATGCTAATAGCACATTCCAAAGCGTAGATCTATATGGAGAGGAATGTGCAAGAAACTCCATGGACATTCTTTTCAATCATGTTATGTAATTACAAATATCTCTGTTACACGTTTCTTGTCAGTATCATATGAGAACAACGTAAATAAAGTAAAAATAAAAACTAAATATAGATATTAAAATAACAATTGGCAGCTAAGAGATGACCAGTCTCAACTGACAGCACCCGTTTACGGACATGACGCGAATATTAGCACCACTCAGCTCAACCATTTTGAAGGGAACCGAATGATCCAACATCCTCCTGTCGCTGCAGTACTCGGCTCCGCCTCGACCACGATGACAAAATTTCTGCACTTGTATCTAAATGTTCTATTGTGGTTACTTGAAAGACATTTTGGCGATGAATTTTAGTCCGCAATGATAATCATTTTATGTGTAACGTAAGCCAAATAATATAATATACTTGTGTGATCAAAATCAAAGGAAGCAATTTATCATGTCATTGTTACTTTACAAACACGAAAATGTCATGGAAAGCAAAGAAAAAATGAGCATTTTGATGCAAGTGGGTAAAGCTTGCAATTGCAGCCGAGGCGGAATAAAATACAGGCCTTTGCCGAAGGCGATGTCGTTTTGAATCCGAGCAACTATAATGATAATTAGCCCACGTGTATTAAACGACTTTGACTCGACAATAATAAGTAAAACCTATTACCATAAACAAATTATTGAAATAACTCGTGGATTATTTTTAGGCTCCCATTTCGTGTCTGGGTTTCTGAGTAAGTGTAATGATTCAATCAAAAGTTCACTGTTTGGGAATGTTGGTTTTCTTCTCAAGCAGCGCCACGTCTGCTAATTTGCCCTTCGATGGACACATCAAGGGTCCATTAGGGCGTGGACACATGTCTACGGTACGGCACCGGCCACCGTGTAACGGAAAGACGACGCCACAACTGGGACACGGTAAGGCGTCGTGCCGCGAAACGGTGCCGTGTACGGTGCTCCACGGGCACAAGCAGCAACCATCGTTCAGATTTTGTCTTGATATGGACCGCGAAAGACGTATTATTCTGCTGTTGTTACTAAGGCGACGAATGAAGAAAATACTGAATCAAAGAAAATATTGGATGAATCCATATCTTTTTATAATGAACCATGATGGAAGTTATTTTGAGAGGAAATATGAAGCGCTGAAAACATGTGGTGATGAAAAATTTTACGAATATTTTAGAATTACCATATCAAGTTTTGAAGAACTACTAACCAAGATTGCTCTTCGTATACAAAAGCAATACGTGTTCAGAAAACCTGTCTACCACGGTTCACCGTACACGTAACGGCGCGGTTACGTGTGCGGCTCGACGCCGCCGCCGTGCCGTCCACCGGTAGCGGTTGTACCGTTACACGGTGGCCGGTGCCCTACCGTAGACATGTGTCCAGCCCTTAGGCAACAACGAGAATGCTCTACGCTGCTCATATTACCCTGGTACTTTACTTTGAAAACCTGAAGCGTACGCCACCCATTACGTCATTGTTGACGTCACATAGAAACTAAAAGAGAATGTAAGTTGCATAGAAGATGTTGTGTTTTCAAACAATTGTATTATGAATTTTTAAACAATGATTACATGAAAGGTTTTATTTTATTTGTATTTTCCATTATTGTTAATCCGAATAATTGGGCTTTCTACACGAGGCAATTCAGGTCTACTTTGGAAAAGTTTTAATAAGATGAAGTTTATAAAATCTTAACAATAAACAATTATATTCTGTTAAAGATTAGGTGGTGAAAAGATTATTGTTTTTATCTGTAAATGCTTCACAACCAGTGAAGTATTTACAGCTTGTCACTACAAGATTTACGTAGTGATAATATAATAAACATAACAGATATAACGAAGTACCACATCTAATTTCCCTGCAAAAGATAAGGCATAAAATATCTTATAACAAATATAAGTTCCATATCTTTGCAAATTCTTAGAATTGCACGGTAAAAGACATACACAACTAAAGATGAGTCCTTTGACTTAAGCTTTCCCACATGTGTCATTTTCCTCTTATCAGCTATTTCAGACTTCAGGTCAGGCAGCAACAATAATGCTTCTACCTGTATTTGTTATCCTAGTACTTTACTTTTAAAACCTGAAGCGTACGACACCCGTTGCGTCACTGTCGACGTCACATAAAAAGTGAAAGTGAACATAATTTGCATTCACGCAAAATAAGTTGTTATTTGTACTCAAACTCAATAGTCCGTTGGTATTTAAGAAGGTTAAAAAATATTTATGACTATTTAAATTTTTACTATGTGGTTTAAATAATTCTAAAATTACTTTTAGATTTTCGTCATGTTTGTTATGCACATAAATTAAGCTCAAAGCCAAAGCCAAAGTAATTAAATAACCCCATTTAAAATAGTAAACTAGGCCTTTCAATTTAAATCACTGTTATTATCTCGTTATGATTAAGTAGATGATGAGATGATTTTGTTGTATTAGGTGAAAAGGTTGTTTGTCACAACCTTTTCGAAAGGTTTTTTTTTAAAGAGGTGTAAATATTTTATTCAAAACAAAAGTTCAGAGACTTTGCAAACTTTGTCTATTTCGTGAAAAACCTACGTTCTTGACGTGTTTTTCAATGCACACAAACAAACGTCCTAATCTCGTCACACCCCTTCCGTTTATTCATACACACAAGTCATAGCTGTGTGTTTGTATATCTCCTTTCACTCTCTAACATCCCGCCTTCTATTCAATAAAATGAAACAGAAACTATTTAAGGCAGGTCCATTTTCCACCCCTACGTGACTTTCCGCGGGAACGAGAATCGAAACATGCCTTTCTAACTTATGCTGCCCTAGTACCTTTTACCGGAATCTTAAAGAATCCTGCAACTATTACGTCACTGAACTGACGTCACATCGAAACCGAATGGTTACGCCTATTCGAACTTTTTTCAACTAAATGAAAATATCTTTTCTTTTCAGTGAAGATCATTTTTCTGTGGTGGGTAGATAATTTCATAAAAAGGACAATTATAATAAATATTAATAATTTTCATGACAAGTAAGTTGTTTATTAATTAAACTCTCGAAAAACTATTGTTTATTATCTCTAAAGGAAAGCTTTTCCATTTTATACGTTACGTTTATTACGTACGTTTGCCGAAACGTTTGGGTTTCGGGCTCGTTGCTAAGTTGCAACACGAGGCGCTTTTATTGAAAAACGGCTGCTAAGCTATTAAATATTCTTAGAAACACACTGTAGTCAGAGCCTCCCTAGTTACTGTTGCCCTGGTACATATGCTAGGAGTATTGAATTGTTTGGCTGCCGCTGTTAAAGGGCTGGTAACAACGCTCAGCCGCTACGAAATGTCTTGTATGGTGAAACTAGGATAATTTTGCAGATCCTTTTTGGAGTTAAGCATTACCACATTATTTCAACGTGTAAATAAAAGATTATATTAAATGCACTCTAGGACAAAAATCTTCTACTTGAAACTGCAGCTGAGTCTCGAAGGACCATTGAAGTCATAATTTTATTAGTTCGTCCTTCTTATCGTTTTTAGTTAGTTTTACACCGAATATTCAAACGAACATAAAATTAGCCCTAGAATTTATTTGGTAACGTTCATTCACATGTTATCATAGGTCATGGTTTCTAAAGTGAAACAGGATCAAGGACACCATTCTAACTTCGCTCTGCTGTCTCGCTCACACACAAAGCCAAATACATCGATTCATCCCAGAGGGCGTGTTTCAAAATTTTGGTGGTGTGTGTGATGTTTTCCAACGAATTTTCGTTCTGAGGAAAGCATTCGCCGCTTTATTTTTATGTTAGCCTGGTACTTTTGAACGAAGTGCTGAAGACTTTGGCCATTATTGTCGCTACGGAACGCCGTTGCAACGTAGCAACGGTATTAGCTTTTCGTAGTAACGAAACCTGTTGATTTCACAGTTTTGGCCTATATGGCCTATGCGCCCAAAATGAGTATGTAATCACTTTTCAACCATTCGTTTGACATGGCGGTCTGCCTGAAATCGGTGATAAATTCTTCGAAGCACACTTCATCTACGCCTGAGAACATCATCTTCCCTTTTACAAATATTCAAATAATATGAAAAATCACTTAGCTTTTATATTTCCAGGCGCCTATATCTCGCCTGCTGCGCCAGCTGCGCCAATTATCTCGCTTGGCCTTTGAGAGGTACTATGGGATGTACTTTTTCTCGAACTGTCAGCTACCTATAAATGAAATCTTACATAAATTCGATAACCGCCTCCACCATTTGTGATATGTGGAGACTGAAATGAAAGGCTTCTATTTCAATTTACTATTATTATATTGTTAGAAGAACTCTTTGTTACATTATTATTTTTAACCGACTTCAAAAAGGAGGAGGTTATATGTTCGGTTGAATGTATGTTTTTTATTTTTATTTTTTATGTATGTTCACCGATTTCTCGGTCAATTGTGGACCGATTTTGAAATTTTTTTTTTTTGATTGGTAGGTTATACTTCCGAGTTGGTCCCATAGAAATATTGTTATGATCTGATCATGAACTTCGAAGATATGGAACAGAACTCCTCATAGGATCACAGCAGAACCGTCGTAACAATTAAAATTGCTTTGCTTGCTTTGTTGCTTTGTGTAGTCGATGACTGACTGAAAGTAGAGGGGGAATATATCGAACTGATGTGATGATGAAGCCTGAAGTTAGGCACCGGAACTCTGTAATAAATTAATGTAATCTAACAGTGTTTGGGATTATTAGAATTGTCATGAGATGCACTCTGGTTATAAGGTATTTAAGTTTAGCTGAGGGGTACTTTTTAGTGGTGGTACCATAACTAAAAAGTGTAACTTTTTAGTGGTGGTACCATAACTAAAAAGTGTAAAATAAAAAACATTATACAAAAAAAAAATACAACCGACTTCAAAGTAAAAAAAAACACAGAAAAGTGCAAAATAACTTTAATTTCGGAAGTCGGTGTTAAATAACGAAGAGACAAAGCTATTATAGAAACACCGACTTCCGAAATTAAAGTTATTTTGCACTTTTCTGTGTTTTTTATTTACTTTGAAGTCGGTTGTATTTTTTTTTTTTTGTAAAATGTTTTTTTATAAAAAATATATCATTTGCTTAGTCTTTTCTTATTTGACAATCTGTAATCAATATAATTTCGAATATTTACAACTAAGCTTTTCTTACCATCCTGCCAGTATGCAAGCCAACGAGTATGTGACCTTCTTAGACGCCAAAATACACAATATAAAAGAGCTGTCATAACAAACAAACACAAAACTTCAAAATTTCTAACTGTATTAGGTTTATGTTGCCCTAGTACTTTGTAGTCTGAGTCACGGTAACCGCGCGGTGTATAATGGAACTATGTCTTCGATCCTAACGCCACCTACGCCTTTTTATAAACTATGAACATGTTAATAAACTTTAGTAAATTTATATTTAGCTCATTGAATACAAATCTGGAGAGAAACTGGTGAATAAATAAGTATTTTAATCAAATGAAAACTGCCAAATAGTATATTATATTAATTAGTGTCCAAATGGGAACAAACACAATACACATTGTTGAAAATCTTTGTCCTTAGAAATGAACCATTTTCTAAATGATTTTGTTCCGTTTTAATGACTGTGTTGTACCTACCCAGTTTTTTAGTAATTCCAAACAGCATTGCAACAAATGAACGTCGTCGCTTCTCACTGTCAAAAATTATACCATGGAAATCTTGTAACGCAGCGAAATTACCTCAAAATGGCAGCGCTTCCCCCTCCACTGCGTGATCTGTCATAGTCCTCACTTAGCGTAGCTAATTTTCTGATCCTTTAGCTATCCAGTGGTGTTATTAAATTCTGGATGGAGATGACAGATATGTAAATGCAACTATAACACCAAACTGTATCCCCCGATTTTGTTATCATTAGTTTTTTGAATTATACCATCCGCTATAGAAGCAATTTTAAAGACGTGATCACGTTAAAAGCTATGATAAAACATTTTAAATAGAACAACAATTAAAATTTTGTAATTAACAGAATGCAGACTGTAAATAATCAGTCAGACTGCTTTCTACCCCTGAAAGTAGCCAATCCATGCTAAGTTCGCAGCCTGTAAAAATCCTGAAGTCTATTTCCTACAGTTTATGTTGTCCTAGTACTTTTCAGACAAGCGTTGAAACTTTGTCACGACGACGCGTGGCGTACTATGGAAATAATGGACTTTGGTAACATCATCTAACTTAATATACATGAATTCGGCTACAGATAAATAAATGTCAAACTTGGTAGTAGCCGAACCACTTGGGGTTGAAATTCTCGGCTTAGGGTGAAATAGGACTTGACTTAAAGGTCCGAGTGACCAGGTCATTCAAACACAAAAAAAAATCGGCTTAGGGGTCTGTCTATAATTTACAAATAACAGTGTGTCATAGTAGCACACATCACCACAGTATTATATGAAAAGTAAGGGACTGTAAAAGCTTTGCCTGTATGTGACCTTTTTTTTAAGGTGGGTAATCATCCAATGACAACTTCTGCCCTTGGACGGGGCGAGAGGTTGTGTCAGACTTTTACTGACTAAAACCCACTCCTGTTCCTTCTTTGTCTTCGTTCCAGGGCCCTGGGGTTCGCTTTCGTATCGCCCATGGCCCCAGTAGACTTCGACCCTGCTGGGCCCCTACGGTTGCTGACATCTCCTTGAAGCGCGCTTGGAACACTACGCGCCGTCGACGACTTGGGCTCAGTCCTGACGGTTACCTGACGGTCAGACGGTGAGCTACCCATTGTTAGCCGTCCGCAAGCCCGTTTATGTGAGCTAGGAGAAGATTCTTCTGTCGATAGAGCGACCGTAACGTTCCGGTATTTTTTCCACTGACATTTGTAATCTGCTTCTACCAATCAAAACAAGACTCTACACTTGTATAGCCTGCATGTTGAGATGCAGACAAAAACCCTTAACCTCGGAACTAAACGGAATCACTGTGTTGATGAAGATTATGGGTCGTATATAACAGAAAGGTTATCCAACTTGCTGCGGGAATGTTTTGAAGAGTTACCGTGGCCCTAGAACGCGAAGAGCGACTGAAAGAACACAGGTGTTAGTCATTAAAAATCTGACATACCCTTTGGCTCCACTCTGGGTGCTGGAGAAGTAATTTTATGATTTTCCACTTCAAAAAAGTCCTTCCAGCGTTCTAAGACTATGGGCATCCCAACTATGGTAACCTGACAATTTGTAGGTTTGGCGGCCACATCGAATCAATCTGACTAGTTCCTAATCTCACGTTAATTGCGAATATTGGATGCAATGGAGGAGCTACTCCATTGCATCCAATAAGTGGTCAACACCTGCTTGGTATTATAACCAGAGGTCAGAATTAGGTAGAGTTATTCATTTACTTGCATCGAAATGTTGATATTAATATGGATTTTCCCGGGATTTTTAATGAAAATTCCCGTGTGGCCAACAATATAACATATAAATAATAATAAAAACTTCAGAGATAGTTATGACAAATAAAACAAAGATAATTAACATACAAATTTTATTAGTATTTTTCATTGAAAAAGATCTCTCTACGTCAACTTAGGTGAGGTTAACAAATTTATACACTTCCTCCTCCTCGTCATTAATGCAGGAAGAATTTTCTTCTGCTATATTTCCGATAGTGTCGTACAAAAAATCCTGCTCTTTAAAATTAATCTCGGAATTTAAGACATATCCACTTTATGTTTTCGCTGTATGGAATCAGTGTATGTACATCAATAACTCTACCTAATTCCGACTTCTGATTATAACTGAAGATCGACAAGTTAGAGATGATACGCATACCTACTATAGCTCGCTGGTTACAAAAGAGGAGGAATGGATAAATTAATGGAAATAAGGACTTTATTAAAAGAGTCCCAATAAAGTAAAATTAAATAACACTTATGTTTGTTTTTTTTTCAGGTATGTTTTCAACTCCTCCGCAAGTTGCCGCGCGATGTCATCATTTCGAACCTTACTAGGAAACCGTGAGTTTATTTCTTCATAATCGGTCCCATAATGCCTCAGTAGTTTTATTGTGATCGTCACAGGGTGGTGACTATCCCATCCATCAAAAGCCAATGTCGGAAAATGGCGTCTTTTTTTTTTTCGAGCGGCCATCAACCAAACCTTGTTTTTTTAAATACAAAATAGTATAATAAACCAAACTTACTATGGCAGGTATATCTCTAAACTCAGTCCGAACTGAGTTACGGGAGCTTGAAGTTGGCTAGTATTTATTAGCTTTATACGTAGGCCATTTTTGTTTTATAAACACAAGCTAAGTGAGAAGTTACAAAAAAATAGTTTCTTTGTAATTGTGTTTTAACCTATTATTATTAACCTGTTAAGCCTCGGTTTCGAAGTCAGCAGGCGACGCGAACGACGGTAGCGGCCTAAGGGCGTCCTCGCCAACTTCACAATCCTGTGTGAAACGATTTTGGTACTATTTCTTTTTTGAAGAAAAATAAGTAATAGTAAAATACAATGCAATGTTGCAATTTCTCACATACCTTGCGCTTAAAAGACAAAATATCCTATATAACTAATAAATAAAATCAGCCAACTTCTATCTCTTGTAACTCAGTTCGGACTTAGTTTAGAGGTATACATGCCATAGTAAGTTTGGTTTATTACATTATTCTGTAATTAAAAAACAAGGTTTAATCGATGGCCGCCCGAAAAAAAAAAGACGCCACTTCCCATACTAAATCCGGCATTGTCCTTTGACACGCCTTAAGAATTTTGCAATGGATATTTAGATATTGAAGACAGGATACCAATATTGTACCGAAATGGACTACCTACTGCAATTTATCAGTTTTAATATCACAATAACATTCGAGAAAACTGCCCGCGAGGATATGTATACAACCAGAAATTGATTCTTTGTATTAATTTTCGAGTACGTTCGAATATGGCGCTATCTCTAAGTTCTCATTTTCAAAACCACCACGTGTACTGACTGATAGCTTTCACCGAACTTCAATTCAAAGCACGACGTTGCACACCCTCGTGATCTATGCTACCCTAGTACTTTTCACCGAAGTGCTGAGGCCAGCCCCGGCTTTTGCGTCATATTGCTTCCGTAATTGCTTACGTCACATTCGTATATAAGTCACAATGAACTTTGTGGATGCTACGAAATCGATTGCTACAACTTGAAGCCATCGCTCCGCGGAGCAAGTTGCACTTCGTTACAGTTTTACTTACCATATTTTACAATAAAAAATATAAAATATATAAACTTTACTGTTTTGTGTTATGCCTTGTAGTCAGTTAATTTTGTTTGAAATATTTTTGTAAGATGTTTCCATTTAAAAAACGAATGTTTTTTTCTCTAACTTGCCTCTCTACATATTTATACCAACTCATTTTTTTTACCGCCGGCTTTATGCATGAAAATTGAATGCGTTGCAAACTTTGAGTGACGTCACGACTACCACGTGTCTCTCGCAATAATGGCGGGAAGTGGGAGTTCGCCTAAGTACACGGGATTGAATTTGTCCATTTCTCTCGCACCATAGAGAAAACTCATAACTCTGTCCCTTTTAGATACTAGTTAATATTTGTGTGCTTTCCGTATGGTGAGTAGCTTACCTACACTAAAGTTTCCACGATGAAAAATATTTACATCTTGTAGTTCATCATACCCTAGTACATATGGCTGGAGTACTGAAGTCTTTGGTTGTTTGACGATCGTCGCTACAATCGCATAGCAACGGACCCAAATTTGCTTCTTAATTGTTACAATAAACTGATGCTTGTGATCATTTTACTTGGCTGTTTCAGTGGATTTAGTTAAAAAGCATCATATTTTTTAATCTAAAAGTTACTGCATAATTTTTTGAAACATTTAGAAACTTTAAATGGACTTGGAGAAAATAAATAAAATATATTCAATGGATTTTGGAATAATAATGCAACTAACTTTGCTCAAATTCAAGTTAAAGTGTTAATATAGTTTGTTTTCAAGAAAAAGGAAGTAATTTTTCGAAAGTATTGGATACAAATTAACTTCTTTTTGAAATGCTCTCCCGAAGCAGGCGATCCCCGCCCGGTTTGACGGGTGCTACGGTGCTACGAATATTTTTAATTTTGTATTAAAATATTTTTTTGCGAGTGATTGAATTACTACAATGATTATTATTCTATATCCATAAAGAATATTATATTATTGACTGCAATAGATAAATCATGTGTATAATTATGATCATAGCAGCTGCCTATGTATTATTTAAAAAACAGGCTAAAAGAACAATTTATTTTTAAAAAATAAATAGTATCTTTGAATAGTAATAATAATGATTCATTTGAATCTATTATAAGATGTTTTTGTGCATTTTGATAACAGTGCAGAACCTGAAATATACTGCTTTTCAGTCAGTTGTTTGTTTAATAGGACTTAGTTTCCACGGCAAAAGAAGTGTTTCCTTCTTAGGACATGCTCTCCTAGTACACATGACTGAAGTACTGAAGTCTGCTGAACAATTCCGCTTGTTTGTCGTTCGCTACGAAGAGCGCCTACCTGAGATTGAGTTTCATTATTAGACGAGTAAGGCGCCTTCAAATTAGCCGCAAAGTGCCGCCCGACGGACGCTACGCTGCTTTGTTATTCCATATAAATAAAAAACGCGTGACTGCTGCCTTAAAGTATTCCAGTCTATAATTATTTTTTATCTACTAGTAATTAAAAATCTCGTGTTACATTATTTGTTATCGAATTACTCCGAAACGGCTTGTCCGATTCGGAGTAATTATTATGATTAATTAATTAATATAATATTATATATGATTTTTTTTGTGTACATTATGTATGAAAAACACAAGACTTTGCTAACTATACGATCCATGCCACTCTTTCATAATGTCAGTTTTATGTTTAGATAATTTCAAAGTAATTTTAAGATTATAAATTAGAACGGCTAATAGTAATCGACTCTTTGATAATCATCTTGCAACTGGTGCACTTGCACAATATGTTTCTAATTTTTGATGCTCAATAATTTTAGCTTATCACTGTATTCCTCTCACTAGAAGGTTTATCTGTCTGGATATCGGATTATAGCTGTGTGCTGTTAGTATTCTTTCACGAAAGCTGTCACTGTAAAAAAACTCTTCACTACGTGCTCTCCTAGTACACATGACCGGAGCGCTGAAGCCTTTCACTCGTTTGACGGTTGCTACGAATCTCAGGAAGTAGTCACGTAGCAACTGACTGGAGTTTCATTCATTTGTACCTCGATTAGCATAGCATAGCATAGTCGGCCTTATAATTTTCCCACTGTTGGGACTCAGGCCTCCTTTCTAGGAGAGGGAATGGGCCGTAATCCACCACGCGGGCCCAGTGCGGGCTGGTGGATGTCACATGTCTTCGAATTTTTTGGTTCTAGGACATACCGGTTTCCTCACGATGTTTTCCTTCACCGTTTTAAGAGCAGATACAGGTACCTCGATTATACTCTATATTTGTTTTTAAAAATATCCAATTTTGAAGGGCCAAGCATTTGCTGAATGTAAAATATTGGTATTCTGTTGCATTATTTTTTAAAGAAAGCCTGTCATGCCTGCCATGTCGGCTTTCTCTAAAAAAATGCAACAGAATACCAATAGTTACAGAATACAAAGTTCTGCCCCGCTTAGGCAGGAGGTGTGCCTCGATCGGGCACAGCACCGCACCACCGTGTGCTCATGGAGACGATCGGTGGTAATAGCTATAGGGTAAAGAGTGGTCTATTGGTATTTAGGTAGTTTGGTGATATTTTTTTAAAACAGAATACTACCCAGTTCCATGCAAGCACATTCATGAGTCAGCGCTAGCGAGTTGATACGAGCGTGAGGAGGATAAATATCTTCTAGTAGTAATATATTTTGCATAGGAGACTGTATGGTATTGTGTTTAAAAAAATATCACCAAATCATTAATATCACCAATATACCTCCCTTACTTAGATATGTAGACTACATGTAGATATTATTACTAAATGCATAATGTTGCAATCTATTAAGAATAAATAACAGGAGAAAAGCATGTGTTGGACGAGGTCTATGAACTTTATCATGTTCTCTGAGCAGTTTCAGTTTACTACTGCCTCTCTTTGACTTGAAGATTTATTTGTGTAAACACTAAATTACACTTGTGTGCCGTTGGTAAGCTTCCACTGAAAAATACCACTTTGTAACATGCTATCCTAGTATACAAGACCAGAGTGCCGACCTTCCGATGGTTTTGACCGTCGCTGCTAATGTCACGTAACTGAAACGAGTTTAATTACTTTTCTTAATTTGTAGCACTCCGTTTTGGAGGCCTCAATGGGTTTGCAATCAGTGACTTGAGTTTAAGTATCTGGTCCATACAAGACTATAGAAAAATCAAAAAAAGGGGAGTCGACCAGTTTTCTATAGGCAACGCTAATATTTTCAGGACTAAACCATATTAACCTAGTGCTGCCTAAAAATAACACAACATTTAAGATCATGTCATAGAAAACCGTTTTCTTAATTACTTATTGAGATTTATAATTGTATTTTTTGTTTTGCTATAGCACTTGTAGTTCGCGATCTAGCCGCGTAAATGCCAGCAGTTGGCAGAATAAGCCGCTCATGCGCAGCACTTGAGCAGATTCTATCAAGAAATCAGTACAATCGCCAACTGTCATATCTCATCATCATCATCTTCCTGCCCTTGTCCCGTGTTACGAGTACTTGGGGTCGGCGCAACACGTTTTTTCCTTCCATTCTGCCCTGTCACTCGTCATACTATCACTAACTTCCTTTTCTTTCATATCACTCTTCACACAATCCATCCATCAACTGTCATATCTATTGTGTTCATTTAATCATTTACTATAATGATACCCATACTTGAAGAAACTAAATTTACACGATTATTTAAAAAACAATTAACTAATTATAACTATAAATACACTAAAGGCTCCACTCCTAACTAAAATATAGCGTCATAAAACTCCTCCGCATCGCTGTCGACTGGAAGTGTGCCCAAAAGGCTGGCGGCATTGCCACGTTGTATGGCAGTGCTTAATCTCTGATCGAGGTAAAAACCAGCCCTTGAGTCACGCGAAGTGTCAACTAAGTGTTTGGATAGTTCTTTAAAAAGCGTACGAGTACTCGGACCCCACGGGTCAAGAGTTTCAACCCCAAACGGCTCAAAAACATAACTGCCAACGAGGTTTTGAGTAATATTTCCGCCACTTGAGGTTCTCCGCAGCCGCACAGAACTGTCATATCTTGGGAAACGCAAGTAGTGGAATTCCTTGACGGAGTCTATGTTTCCTGATAGCTACAATCCCCCCCGGATTGTAGCTATCAGGAAACAGACTTCTCTTTTAATCAAAACTTAATGGGTTACTTCTATGGGCAAGCGTAGTCCATCGACAACCACAACGTCGCTTTTCATCAGGTTTTTTTTTTTATAGGTGGGAAAATCATCTTATGACAAATCCCGCTCTTGGGCGGAGCGAGAGATAGTGTCAGACTTTTACTGACTAAAAACCCACACCTGTTCCTTCGTTGCCTTCGTCCCAGGGCCCCGGTTTCGTTTTCACACTACCCATGGCCCCAGTAGGCTTCGACCCTGCTGGGCCCCTACGATTTGCTGACATCTCCCTGAGGCGCGCGCGGAACAATACGCGCCGTCGACGACTTGGGCTCGGTCCGGATGGTTACTGGACGGTCGGACGGCGGGCCACCCATTGCCCGCCGTCCGCAAGCCCGCGCCTACGGTGGCCGGAAATCGGCATCGGAATCCCGGCGGCGGTTGGGGCGTGAGGACCGTTGCCGTTGCCTCACGCGATCGGCCGCGTCCTTTGCTAGCATTACTGCTTCGCAGAAGGAGGCGACCACCTGCCACTCCTCCTCGCTCCGTACCATGGCCTGTACCAAGGCCCGGCACGAGAGATCGCCGCCGCCGATCGCCCCCACGAGGACACGGCGTTGCTCTTCCCAAGCGGGGCACACCTCCACCGTGTGCTCCACCGTGTCCTCCGGGCGGTCCACACAGTGGCGACACCCGGGCGCATCGAGATATAAGTACTAACGTACTAGAGAAGCTACGTCAAATAACTGAATTGTCCTATTTTCGTAATTTGAATCTTTAGTTCACTGCGGCGCTAAAATAATAACAATTCGTCTAAACCATAACTAATTTACCACAGCGCTAGATTTGCTGCGGAAGTGTATTTATTCTCGGCAAAAAGGTCTTAAGCGCCATGAAAATCACGGCACTTACGCGTTTTCTTCGACAAAGTGCGGCGCGATCGCCGCAGTTGAACGAGACAAAGTAGGAATTTACGGTGTCTTCTCTAGTACGTTAGTACTTATATCTCGTTGCCCGGGCGTCGCTTCCGCACGAATCCGGTGCAGGAACTTCCCGAACTTCCCGTGTTCGGTGAGAACCTACGTCATGCGGAAGGTGAGGACGCCGTGAGGTCTTTCCAACCACGCCTCAAAGAAGGGCTTTTCATCAGGACGTGTGATAGTGGTCAGGCGTGAGAATATAAATAATAATAAAAAGAATATATTTACTCATCTGACATTCACTGCTGGACATAGGCCTCCAAATTGCATTGGCATTGACCTGTTCAGCTTCGTTATTATGTTTTAATTACCCTCTTAAAATTTAAATTTTTATCTGCTAATGTATCCTACCCTATTTGTCCTAGGAATGGTCGGATATTATGGACTGAGGGTCAGGAGCGAACTCACACTCGTAACCTATATCTTTACGGTAATTAGGGGGAAGATACATAATGCGGATATAGTATTTTGGCAAGGGTAGGTCTGTGTGTGCTGGACGGGTACGCGACGCGTCGGCGACGGCCGCGCCTGCTGGCAGTGCCGCGCGCGCGCACTAAGTTATTGAGAGAAGCGCCTCTCACGCGTGCGTTGCGCACGCTCAACTTCATAGCTGACGACTTGGATATTTTATTGTGCTCTGAGTGAATTCACTAAGATAACACTTTAAAAAAAAAATACAGAATCTAGTATGTAATTTAGTAATAAGAAACCTCAATAACGATTTGGACTTGTCGGTAAGGATATTGTTGGGTATAAAAATAAGAAAATAAAGCTTTGTGAATGGTTCAAAAAAGTTAAACCATTACCTTTCTCACAAAGGTGTTGGGGATGGAAGGAAGTGTTGGTACAACCTGTTTGGTACAGTGTCTAAAGCTGCTGAAACATTACCTCTTAAAAGAGTGCTCTCCTAGTACAAAAGTCCAAAGCGCTGAAACTTTCCGCCAGTTACGGCTGCTTCGAATGTTGCGTAGCTACGTAGCAACGGCTTCAATTTCATTGAATTGTAACGTGGTTATAATTTTTCAGTCTGTATACATAGTTGAGTTAATTTATGTTACACAAGTTTTTGGCGGGAATTCTTTGAGTGATGTTCAGTGTCTGTTTTAATTATTCACAAATTGATTCCTAGTGGATATTGTAATCTAAAATTGGTGTAGTTCTGTATCTAAAGTGTCTGCGCAAGTGGACAATATGTGGAATCATTGAAACAGGCGCGATCTTGGTAAAATGGAGCTGAAAATTTTATTATAGCGTTGATTACCTTAGCAAAGTTTGTCGAGAAGGTTGACTTGATACATTTGCTGCCAAATAATACAAAAACATTAGAATGTGTTTTATCAACATTTAATGTAACTCAAAAAAGATATTTATGACTATCTGACCCGATGGACGTCGTCAAAAAGTCATGTTACATTTTATAATATCTCAAGTTTTTTGGTTTAAATGAAAACGAGTATCCACCATTAGAAGCAATTATAGAAATATAAAGGAATAGAAAAGATTGATAATATTGCGAGAAAATTATTTATAATTTAAAGTTGACATTTGTTGTCATTTTAATTAGTTGTAGTAGTTAGAACTTTGTGGAATTATCTAATAAAATATTTTGTATTTTGTACAATATAAACCGGTCATTGTGGCGACATTTGGGAGAGGCCTATGTCCAACAGTGGACGTCTTTCGGCTGAAATGATGATGATGATGATGACAATATGAACGACTAACCTCTGCCAGCGGCTTCGCCCGCGTGAAAGTCGGTTTCTCCATACAAACTTTGGACCCCCGTTTCATCCCCTTATGGGATGAATTTTGGAATATCCTTTCTTAGTGCTCGCCTACATCACAAAAGGAAGGCTTGTGCAAAATTTCAAGTTTCTAGTCCCAGTAGTTTAGGCTGTGCGTTGATATGTCAGTCAGTCAGTCTCTCCTTTTATATATATGTATAGATTACTTTATTTTAATTCACGTAAGTGTCATTAGGAAAGTGTTGGCCGAGTGGTAACGGTCCCGACTTACGAGTCGTAGGTCGCGGGTTCAAACCCAGCCAGGCGCATTACTTTGTGTAATTTATTTCATCACCACAGCTCTCAAAACGGTGAAGGAAAACATCGTGAGGAAACCGGCATGTCTTCTAAGTCCCAACAGTGGGAACATTATAAGGCCGACTATGCTATGCTAGGAGAATACACGTAAAGTATGGCGTCACTAAACTGTTATTTAAACATTTTTGCAATGTCGGGTTTCGATGTCTAGTTTATGTTTGTGATCATTTGTTCTGTATCTGGGTGTAATTTATCTATAATATGTATGTATTTAGAAATATATAAGTATGTTTATCAGTTGTCTAGTACTCATAACACAAGCTCTGCTTAGCTTGAGACTAGACGGCGTTGTGTGATAGTTAAAAAAAAATGCTTGTGAATGCATCCACGCACAATACACGTTTGACAGGTCAGTGGCCCTGACTGCCATTCTGGAGGTCGTGGGTTCGATTCCCACCCAGGACAAATGTTTGTTTGATGAGCACAATCATTTGTTCTATGTCTGGGTGTAATTTATCTATATGTATGTATTTAGAAGTATATCAGTTGTTGTGTATCAGTTGTCTAGTACTCATACCGCAAGCTCTGCTTAGTTTAGGACTAGATGGCGTTGTGTAAAAGTTGTGTATTATTATTATTATAAAGGTGTAATTCCCATTTTGGGGTACTTAACTTTTTTTAATAAAAGTTTTTGCCTCCATTGCAGCAAATCACTGCTTCTTTTTTTTAGGTAGATTTAACTATTTTGACAGGTATATATTTATATGTGCTATCGGGTGCTTTCACGAAACTTTCACTGAAACCAACCTCCTTCGTAACGTGCTCTCCTAGTACATACAACCGTAGCGTTGAAACATTTCAGCTGTTTGACAATTGCTACGAAATATCGTGTAGCAACATAGTAACAAACTCAGTTTCATTCAACCATCGTCATCATCATCATTTCAGCCGAAAGACGTCCACTGCTGTACATAGACCTCCCCAAGTATTGCCACAACGATCACTGACATCAACCTCCTTCATAACGTGCTCTCCTAGTACATATAACCGTAGCGCTGAAACGTTTGAGCTGGATGACAATTGCTACGAAATATCGTATAGCAAGGAATTCAGTTGCATTCACCATCGTCATTGTCATTTCAATCAAAAAACGTCTACTGCTGGACATAGGCCAACCCGAAGTATTGCCAGAACGGACAGATACCCGCTGTACTGTACTGAAAAAGAAAATGTTTTAAGTAACATTATTATTTGTCTTTTAGATTTTAATATTTGATACCTTGCAGGTGAAAATATACCTTCAGATGGACCATAGTAAAGGCAGAGCAAAATAAATGAAATTAATCCACACATCCCACAGTTGAGTAAATCTTCACTTTCTCCATTGGTACAATAGACCGAAGCGTTGAAGCTTTTCGCCTGTTTAATGGCGGCAACGATATCTCGAAGCGC
Source organism: Mythimna impura (assembly GCA_905147345.3). Lineage (NCBI taxonomy): Eukaryota > Metazoa > Arthropoda > Insecta > Lepidoptera > Noctuidae > Mythimna > Mythimna impura. The sequence goes on from LR990348.1 coordinate 5,668,968, forward strand.
TGCTTAGAATTCAAGCTGAGAATTCAGTGTCATTATAATACTAACACACGCACCATTACACTTATTATTATTATTATATTTTTTAAACTCGATTATATTTTATTTGAAGATAAAGCTGTGTCAGTATGAGTGAGTTAAATATTTTTTATAGATTTCTTTTTAATTTAATTTTTTTATGGTCCTAGCCATTCCACTAAAAAAATACCTATCAATATATGTGTAAACGAGATAGGCGAAAAGCACGCGGAGGGCGGTGTCACTGAACTATTATCTCAATATTGTTGTTATATTATAAAGCCTTCTCAGTTTTAACCTATTACTGTCTCTCTCTCACTCAAATGCTTATCAGTGTTGATATGGAATTATTTATGTGAGCTATCGGTGTGCTTTCCCGAAAGCTTTCACTGAAATCAACCTCTCTGTAACCTGCTCTCCTAGTACAAATGACTGGAGCACTGAAGCCTTTCACCTTTTTGACGGCCACCACGAAGGGCGCGCTTAGCCACGGAGCATGAGCATGGATTTATTATTTTGATATTATCGGTTATTTATTATTTTTATTCTTTTTATCCCGGTGGTATATTCCCTCGTGACAATTTTCTACTTTCACGCAGGCTACGCTGCTAGAAGCAGCTAGAATTAAGAAAGTTCTATCGGCCATAAAATAAAAGTAAACGTTTGTTGAGTTATTTCTGACCCTGTCGCATGAATCTTAGAATTTGTACCTACTTAGCTAACTAAAATGAGTTTACTAAAGTTCTCTGAATTTTATAATAAATACACTTTATTTCAAAAATAATAAAATAGCACTTTACTTAATTAAAACACTTAAATATTGTCATATACACTAAATAAAAATAAAAGCCCTTAAGAACTGACTAAAAGTAATCTAAAGTATGGCTTCGAAAAACTGCTCCGCCTCGCTGTCGACTGTTAGTGCACCCAAAAGACTGGCGGCATTGCCACGATGTATGGCAATGCTTATTATATTTAAAATAATTAAAATAGGTATGTACATAAGTTAATATTAAACTCTTAAAGGTTTGCTATTTCTCAAATATATAATTTGTTTCAGTATATTAAAAACAAAAACTATTGTGTAGACACAATCTTATTGGTTATTTCACTAATATCTCCTACACCGCCCAAAATGTTGATCTTTGCCCGATATAGTTAGTATACAAGCGAGTGTACTGAATATAACAAGATACTATAAAGCGTACTGTACATATCTCTTACACATACTTCAGTTTACCCCTGCTAGAAATACAGGTACGGTGTTGTGAAAGTTTGTTATCTACTGAAACATTAACCTCTTATATCGTACTCTCCTAGTACACATGACCAGAGCGCTGAAACCTTCTGCCTCTTTAAAACGGTGAAGACATACAGCTACAAACTAGGGGTCTTTAATAGTATGAGAGAATAGGTTATTTTTAGGCAAGCATGCTTCATCGTCGATCAAATCATCGCTTACCATCAGGTGAGATAGTGGTCAAACCGAGTATATCAATAACAAAACAAAATAGTTTGAACGTCTGAATTTAGTAACCTTGTTATCTACACAAATTAGTTTTTAGAAAGGTTAATTTTATGCAGGAATTTTTAATTTTGTGCCGTTTGGGGTTGAAACTCTTGGGCCGTGGGGTCCGAGTGCTCATAAGCTTTTCAAAAAATTATCTAAACGCTTAGTTGACACTTCGCGTGACTCAAGGGCTGGATTTTACCTTGGTCAGAGATTAAGCATTGCCATACAACGTGGCAATGCCGCCAGCCTTTTGGGCACACTTCCAGTCGACAGCGATGCGGAGGAATTTTTGCGGAGGCAAAAACTACTAGCTAAAATATGGCATCATAAAATTCCAAAATAGTTTTAATTAGTTAAGTGTTTTTATTGAGTATAACAAACATAAAAAAATGATGATAAATTCAACCGAATTGATTTTGTGCTGGTTCTTTTTAAATTCCTTGGTCTATACAAAAAAACTCAGATGAAGATGTTATGCAGTTCCAAAAAGCATCGAGTTATTGAGGTAGGTTAGTATTGTTCAAGCTTTCACACGACCTACCTCAACCATTTGATGCTTATGTTTCTATCACTATGGGAACGAAGACCTTCTAATACGTGCTTTCCTAGTACACATGACCGGAGCACTGAGGCCTAGTGCCTGTTTGACGGCCACAACAAATGGCATGTCGAAACGGATTCAGTTTCATTACTTTGGAACTTGATTATGTTACAATTATGATAGTTTATTTTATACTTAAAGGTTAGGACAAATAAATACAGAGTAAGTGAATATTATTAACTTACTATGTATTTATTTGTACCTAACCTATCAACGTTTCAACAGATTACCAAAATTCAAAATGATACTGTGAATACACACTATAAAATAACTTAAATATTAAAGAAAAGAAAAGAAAAAGTTCCAAACTTTAGAACAATAAATAAATAGCAGTTAAGAATTTTTATAATTATATATTATATTATTACAACTTACTCAAAATAGAAAAAAAATGTAATTCTGTTTTTTTGTGGTATTATGGGATCAAAACATTTTTGATAGCAGGTGATAGACAATCTTCAAACTGATCTCATGATTGCTAGTTCCATTTTTCCAATATTTCTGTATCTCTCTTGCTTCAAGGTTTATCTGTGTTATCCCAACTTATTTCTGTGTGTTATCGGTGTGCTTTCAGTTTAGTTTCACTGAAATCGGCCTCTTCATGACGTGTTCTCCTAGTACAAAAGAGCGGAGTGCTGAAGCATTTCACCTGTATGACGGTAGCTAAGAAGAGCGTACGTAACAACAGATGGGTGTTTTTCACAAAAAATGACCCTAGCAAAATCGGACTGTCCCACAACTTGAAACATTTTTATTTTTATTTTTTTATATGGCACATGTGGAAGTGAAAATTTGTATGATTTAGGTAAATATTTCAATATACCATTAAATTAATAAGTACCATAAAAAGCAGATAGTTATTTTTATTTTAAAAAAAAACCAAAAGAGGACGTAAAAATATCATGTGTCCCACGGTGCTTTTGGTGATTTCAAATACATCTAACTTGTAGAATATTAGTCTTTAGGTATGTTTAAGTTTTTGAACATAGTCTCTGTATTTCTATAAGCGTATTTTCAATTTTTATGGGATAAATTTATAGTTATTTTAAGAAATATCATTATTTTAATGTTGTCCTACGAAAATCGTAGTACCGGAAAATCCGATTTCGTCACGGTGAATTCGATATCGTACACAAGACAAAATCTACTAATTTGTATTTTTTCTGCCTTCCTGGCAACATTATGATCGTATTAGGATACCGCCATTGTTGTTTTAAAGTCAATTGCGACAAAAACTGAGACGAAAGTGTTGGTGTCATCGGCGCGCAGAATTTTTTTTCTGGAGAGTGATAGTATTTAAAAGGTAAATAAACTGTTTTCTTTACTTTATGATATTTTATATAACACAATAAACTAACCTATATTAGATAAGTATTGCTAGAAACAAGTTAATTTAACTAAATATGAGTTATTTTCAATTTTAAAAGTATCGTGGAATGAAAACGTCACCTCCTGTGCATCATGTTACATACTACCGGAACAAAATCGTGACGAACTTGAATTGTAAAGCTTAGTGTACAGTGAAATATTTTAAAACATTGATTTAATTACCCGACTACGGCGAAGTAAAAAGAAGGGTTATGAATTTTTACCCGCCATAGACGAAGCAAAATGGAAGGTTAAGATTTTGACCGGTAATGTATGTATGTATTGTCCATCTATTTCCACATAACTTATGAACTACGTTGGAAGTGTCTTAATGTCCGCGCGTGTGTTAGGTATCAAACGAAAGGGCTTAAAAAGCACATTTCATCGGCTTTGTTTGCATGCACCTGATAATTGAAAATAACTTCAAAAAAACTTCATTATTAAATATTTATTAAATGCATTAAAATAAATAAGGTGTTAGCTGTTTTTTTAATAGACAACAAATATCGAACGGTTCGTAGGAACATAACAATTTCAGACGAGAATATTATCTTGTTTTTATACTTTTTAGAGCATGATTTTTCAGTAGTCGGGATATTGTTTTGAACTTATTTTTCATGTACTTACGTGTTACCTTTTATAAAGAAGTAAAATTGGTATTGTGTGTTTGTACGTAGGTACTCATCATAACAGGTACTCATAGACTAAAAAAAAAATTAAGATTAAAAAAATAAAGCTCTCCATTATTGCTGAATGCTAAGAATAGATTACTTTTCACTTAATTTTAATACGGCATTTGATGTTGGTTCGTATTATTTAAAGAGATATAGCCATAGGACCTTTTTTTGTTTCAGATCAAAGTTCGCATTTAGCATGCTTACACGTATGGATGATCATTCTGCTAGCAGCTATGGTAGTCTATTGGGACGTTGACAAAATCCTAACATATTTTGATTTAAATCAATGTTACATTAATAATGCTAAGTGGCCTTGGCCTGTTACACATTTCAAAATTACTAAAAATTGTTTCGGATGTCGGCGAAAAATCAACAATAGTATGAAACTGCAGCATTTTACTTTGGCTATGAGTCAAAGTGATATCAGGAAATTACTTGAGTGCTCCATTTTTTGGTGTTCTTTTTGTATGCATTCTATTTATGACCATTTTCCTGAGGCCGAGTGTGAGGTTTGTGTGTGAGAAAGTAATTATTAGTTATTTAAGAAAGCAATTATTTCGTTCGTTACATCGAAGGAGAGAATGGTGCTTACGGCAGCAGAAAGAGCAAAGAGATATCGCGAAAAATTAAAGCAAAATCCTGAAAAATTAGAAGTTCAGCACCAAAAACAGTTGGCAAGACTAAAAAGAAATCGGAAAAAGATAACGGATCTAACAGAAGAAGAAAAAATAAAACAACGAAAAATATGGAGAGATGAAAAGAGAAAACTAAAACTAAAAAAATGTAATAAAGAAAACGTAAAGCCGACAAAGGAACCTTTGAAAACTAAGTCACTGGCGATAACTTTTAAAATTTTACTTTCATCTATCTCTAATTGATAATTTTATATCTTTTAATAATTTTATGTGTAAAACCAAAGGTTTAATGAATCTAAAAGTTCAGTAAGTTAGTGCTTTATTCTTTGTAATTGTGTTTTTAAAACGGCAGTGTGGACATTGCTTAAATTATTCCTGTTCGTCACGCAATTTTCGTAATAGTCACTGTCCCATATTATGAATGGTACAAAAATGGTTTTAAAATATCTATTTTTAATTTTATTAAATTTATTTGGTCATCATCAGTATTTTGTTAATATCGAAAATTTCTCACTCTGCTTGATTTTTGAATTTGTAACACGTATCATTAGTAATGACAACTTTTCTAGTGCGATGTGTCCGAGAAGTGACGAACATGAAACTATTTAGCTGATTATTTAATAATCTAATAGAATTATGCTACCCTTTTGTTAATTTTTTTAAAGATTTTAAGCATATATTTATGCCAATATAAGTTGATTTTGTTTCAATACTTGGTTGTTTGATTTCCGATTGATTATATTTTGTGACGTACAGGAATACTTTGCATCATATGCTAACAGAAAAACTTGAATATTTCCTAAAATTATGGTATAATTTTAATTTAAATAGCAGATTTAGCTAATTAACAATATATTCTTTAATATCAGAGTAAATATAGAACATTTAATGAAATACCAAAATTATATTTCCTGTCCGTCACAGGGTCAATTTTTCTGAAAATCACCCAGATTCATCTTTTTGGTTTGGTTTGGCTTGTATCTTTTAATTTGTTATTTTTTTTAATAAGTATTTGTGTGTGCATAACATACATTAATAAATAACTTTATAAACAAAAGTTCTTTTTATACTAACCTCAGGTACCAATTCATAAAAATTGTACTGTTTACAGAAATGTTAATATGCTCGAATGATAGAAATAGGCACCCCGTTATCATTACTATGAGTATTGTACGTCTCTGCCAACTTTTGCAAGATAGTCTACTACTACTTATGTTTACATACGAAACTTCTGAAATACACGGCTGAAGCCTTAAGGCTCTTTTGTTTAACGGATGCTACGCATTCGTTGCTGAATGAAGTCCACTGAAGTTTGACGCGAATTGTCACGTAGCCACGTAGCAATGGAGGCAGCTTCATTAACCTGTTGTATGCCGGAACGCAGATCTACGATGGACACAATGGCTTTTTAATTGTGTCTCATGTGTAATTACGGCATATGAAATGTTAATTTGCAAGTAATCTATATCTTGTGGGCTGTAGAAATAACGATACATAATCATATTATTGTTTTTTATTAATTTGCATAAAATATAATATTTTCAGAAAAAGACTATGGAAAGAAAAGATGGTGAATAAACAAAAATTATATATACGAAATTAACTACATGGATAAAAAAATCGCTATTATAATGTTTAATAGCTAACGTAAAAAATAAACAGTACTTAAATAAAATTATAATAGTAGCGATTTCATTATTTCTGTCTCTCTTTTGCTTTAAGTTTCACCGGTGTTGTCCTAAGTTATTTCTGTGTATTATCGGTGTGCTTTCAGTCTAGTTTCACTTAAATTGACCTCTTCATGACGTGCTCTCCTAGTACACAAGACCAGAGCGCTGAAGCATTTCATCTGTATTACAGTCGCTACGAAGGCGCGTAGCAACATGGCAATAGTTTCACTATTATGGTACTTTTCCTTTAATTTTATATTTTCGTTAATATCTATTTGTGTGTACATAAATTAATAAATAGTTTTTTAAATGAATTTTTTTTAGGTAGGTACCAATTCATAAAAATGTAACTATTTACATGCAGTTAGAGCCCAATAATCTCCGCGTAGCAGAAATTTAAATATGCTCGAATGATAGATGTAAACTGCCCCGTTCAGCATAAGACTTTAACTTAGCTATGTATATTGTACCTCCCTACCTCCCTAATTTTGCAGGATATAGATATTTTATAAGGACAGTTTGATGGCTTCTGAAACACATGACCGGAGCCCTAAGGCCTGACGCTTATTTGATGGTCGCTACGAATGCCGCGTAGCCACGTAGCAACTGAGTCAGTTTCATTAATTTGTAACGACTTTATATTTTATGTTTTGAATAAATAACAACATAAGTATAATATTATTGTTTTTCATAAAGCATACAAATACACCCGGAAGTTTTTTTTTTTAATATTTACTAAAAAAATAAGCATAAAAAGAAAAGATGGTGAATTGACTAAATTTATTAAAATAATAATTATATTAACTACATGGATGAACAAAGTCATGATGTGTTTAATAACTAAATTAAACAGAAAATAAAATTATAACAGTACTCTAGTGATTTTTTTTACTAATTCCCACCACTGCGATTCCACCGTAGTGGCCAACCAGGGTCGAAGCCTACTGGGGCCAAGGGTCTGCTTCTGAATGGAAGACTCGGCCCTGGTATGAAAGGCAACGAAGGAACAGGAGTAGGTTTTTAGTCAGTAAAAGTCTGACACGCCCTCTCGCTCCGCCCAAGAGCGGGGGTGTCATTGGATGATTTTCCCACCCAAAAAAAAAACTACTGCGATTCTTGAAATTCGACGAGACCCAAGAAAACCATCAAACTGTCTAAAATATTTTCTTTTTACCAAGACCGAAGTGGACCGGCGAAAAACACGTGGTGGATAAGGTCATTGAACTATTTTCTGACAATATTTGTTAATGATCCCCAACAGGTTCAGGGTTCACTGTCTCTTTCTTACTTGAAATGGTACCTGTGTTCATAGCCTCATACGTGTGTGCCATTGGTGTACTTTCACGAAAGTTTTCACTGAAATCAGCCTCTTCAAAGCGTGCTCTCCTAGTACACATGACCGAAGCGCTGAAGCCTTTCACCCGTTTGACGGTCGGTTGCAAAGATCGGCAGCAATTAAGTCGGTTTCGTCATTACTTTAAAACTCGGCTAGACTATCGTTGTATAATAAAAATGTACTAGGTAATGTTTGTTCGTTATTCATATAAAAAAAACTACTTATTTCGGAAAAATAAAAAGAATACAATTTTATAAATAACGATGTAAATTTGAAAAATAGTTAAACATAACTATTTTTCAAATTTACATTTTTCATTTTTCATTTTGACGAAACCGAGATTAGGCACGTTGGCAGCTGGGTTGGACGTTGGCGTTGGTTGGTTCATTTAAATGCCATCCCACTCCCTCAGTCCTTTTAAAATATTTAACTGTTTCTCTCTCACTTACGTTAACTTTATCTGTGTTGACATAAACATTTATCAGTGTTTTATCAGTGTACTTTTAAAAAAGCTTTTAATATTGGAATATTATAACCTCTTTCAACGTGCTTTCCTAGTACACATGACCGGAGTACTGAACCGGCTTTGGTCGGTTGTCGGCCGCTACGAATATCGGGTAGTCATAGCAACAATTATTCCAGTTTCATTATTTCTAATCTCTTTGCTGTTTGCTACTTGTAGCTAAAATGTAATAATTGTGTCAAATTTCAGTTCAGTTCACAAAAATGGGCATCGAACATATTACAGCTATAACTACTCTCCCATAAATTGAAATCTATTGATCTATATGCTTGCACTTGTGCATGTATAGCGTGTATAGTAAGATCCTCTTCTCATTATCAAATCCTCGAATTTCTACTTAAAAACCTTAAACTGTTCATGAGATAATAATACCCGGAAATCACTGTTTTTATCACCGACAGCACATTACGAAATTTCTTTTATTTTTTTGTGCGTTACAGGTGCTATGATCAAAGTAACTGCGAGAAAACTTGGTACGAAGCTAGATCTCACCTCTTTTAAAAACTTGGCATTTATGTTTTTGGTGGATGTTATTTATTTCAATTTACATAAAATAATCACGTTATTTGTTTTTCACGTTTTTAAAACAACTAAAAACTTAATATTATGAATGTTTTGTTTTTGTTGTAGTTCTTGCCACCTGTCCCATAGAAACAACGTAAGCTAATGTAAGAATAGTTAAGAAATTAAAAATCAATTAATAAATTTGTTGTGCTAGCCTGCGAAAAACGCAAAGTAGTGATGAGATTCACATATAATAATTAATAATAATAATAGTTGTTTGTTAAAGGCAACTAGCCCTAAAAAAATGTAGTAACAGAATTCTTAAATACTATTAGTAAACTAATTATTAGCCACAGAGAAAAAAAAAACTGGCACTTTTGGCCAGCACCGCCATAGCGTGAGACACCCACTTTACTTCGAAATTGTTAACGCCTTCAGGATGCTGTTCGAACTCAACCGTGCCATTGTAAGAATCAAACAGGTCTTTTTTGAATCATCGCGTAAAAGTCATCACTACAAAAATGCTCGCATATCACTCTTTCACCCTTATTAGCGTCTAACTGCCTCCCTCACGCTGAAAGTTTATCTATGTAATCATAAAATCATACAAGTGTGCTGTTGGTGTGTTTTCAGGCTTTCATGTTGGTATGTTTTATCCACTTCATAACGTGCTCTCCTAGTACACATGACCGGAGCGCTGAAGCCTTCCCCTTGTTTGACGGTCACTACAACGAGCGCTGCTAGCCACGTAGCGGCGGATTCAGTTTCAGTTTAGTTTCATTTTATTTCTGGTAAACACAATATTTTATATAAATAAAAAATTAAAAAATTATTCAAAAATTATTTTTGTAATATACGAGTAAATATATAGGTAGTTTTGTCAAAACTACAGGAGTGAAAGCACGTGGTAGGCAAGGCTATCGAACTGTTATCTCAATATTGCAGACTATCATTGCCTCTCTCTAACGTGATATCTTATCTGTGTTTACAGTACCTATTCATACGTGTGTGTAAATGGTGTGCTTTCACGAAAGTTTTTACTGAAAACGACATCTTCACAACGTGTTACCCTAGTACTCATGACCGGAGCGCTGAAGTCTTTCGCCTGTTTAATAATTTTTACACGTAGTTCTACGTGAAAATTTAAATCGTTGGTTGCTATTGTAGCAACTGATACACTCTTTAGATTATTTTCACCGTCGCTTGTGTGGATGGGTCAAGATGCGTCTCTTGGCGGCTCACATGGCCGGAGCTAGAATTGTAAATAAAATAAAAATGGCTTATTGTCACAACCAGGTGGGATCGCAGTCAAGCACTAGTTTTACAAATTCGTATTTGAAGCCTCCTTTTAGGCAAATAATGCCTGTGTTAGAAGGCTCCGCCCTTCCATAACAATGGTAAATCAATTTACGCGTGACGTGAAGCGTGATGTTTGGTGTGTGTTGTGACGTGAAAGTAGTGTGTGTGACGTGACAGTAAAAGTGATGTGTGTTGTGAGATGAATATGATGTACGTTGTGAAGTGTATTGAATATATTGAATTGTAAATTCCTATATTATGAGCGGTGAGACTGTTCCAATTACCTACTCAACTACTGCGCCTACCGTGTCCTAAAACTTTCATACTTATAATTAATTTAGTAAAAGAAAAAATTGTTTTCAAGTGACTTTGTGTCTTTTTTTGAGAAATAAATATCTGTAAATCTACATAATATTGTAGAGAACTGTACAAAAATCTTGTACAGTTTTGTACCAACAGCGAAAACATGAAAATGAGATTGAAGAAAAAATATCGCAGCTGCGTGATGGACATCTAGTTTTCGTGATAAATATTTCGATCCGCCAACAGTTTCAGTTTACGATCAATATTTCTATTGTTTACCCATAATGATACAAATTTCACCAGTGTGCAGACAGTGTAACTATACGAAAGCTGTCACTGAAAACGACCATTTCAAAGCGTAATCTCTTAGTATGCATAACCGCCGGTACGCTGAAACCTTTCACGCGTTTAACGAATTTCGATATTTCGAAATTGTTTTTTTGATACAAACGGTTATTTAAGTTTTTACCTACTGCGCAATTTTTACATTTGTCATAACCGTAGCATAATATGTATAGACGTACTTAAACTGAAATAGTTTCTTCGCTATCAGACATCGATTTCAGACTCGTTATTTGTAGTCAGTCTAAAACAATAGTACCTACTTGTGTTTCATGGACTATAATAAATTGAAATTAAAATTTTAATTTATCTCTTCCATACAAGAAATGAATACGCCAAACGATAAGTCTATCTATCCAATACTCTATAAAAAGCACAATATTGTAATAAATGTTTGTTTTAGAATTTGTTGTTGTGAATAGCATAGCATAGTCGGCGTTATAATGTTCCCACTGTTGGGACTCAGGCCTCCTCTCTAGGAGAGGGAATGGGCCGTAATCTACCACGCGGGCCCAGTGCGGGTTGGTGGACGTCACATGTCTTCGAATTTTTGGTTCTAGGACATGCCGGTTTCCTCATGATGTTTTCCTTCACCGTTTTGAGAGCAGTGGTGATGAAATATATTACACAAAGTAATGTGCCTGGCAGGGTTTGAACCCGCAATCTACAACTCGGTAAGTCGGGGCCGTTACCACTCGGTCACCACTGCTCTCCCTTGTTTTTGTGAATACAACTTCAAGAATCTTTTCCATTTTAAATTAATTTCTGATGGAAAATAGTGTATTCATTTTAGAATTTAGAATTAATTCAAGAAAAAAATATGTTAACTAAAAGTGAAACTGACCTACCTCAACCACTTGATACTTTTCACACGTTTTCATGAATTCGGAAACAATAAGCTCTTAGAGCGTGCTCTCCTAGTATACATGACCGGAGTGCCTGAGGCCTTCCACTTGTTTGACGGCTGCTACGAATATCACGTAGCCAACGAAATCAGTTTTAATTTTTGTTACTCTTTGTTATTTATATGTCCTTCTGAAAATAACACGGTTATCAAGTATACTGTCTACACTAATGTCATAAAGAAGAAAGATTTTTGTTTTTTTTTTTTTTGTAAATGAATAATCTCAAAAACTACAGGGCCAATTTTAAACAATCTTTCACCAGTATAATGCTATTTTATCACCGAATGACATAGGCCATATATTTTCTACTTTTATGGTAAACCGCTGACCAAAGCTAGTATTTAGTAAGATTATAGCTGTGTTATATCGCTGACAGCGATATCTCGGTTGTCTGGTAGACACCACAAACCCTTTAGAAAAAGCAAACAATGCTACGCTAAAGTTAAGCTTTTCTGTGACAGCCTTCCTGTTTTTACAGATGTTTTATTCGCATATCAGATGAAAAGTACTGCAGAAAATAGTAATATTTGTATGGAAAAAGGAGGGTCAAAACATATTGAAACGACCTTCAATGCATAAATCATACACAATAAAACCACCTAAATAACTATATGAAAACTTTTCAGACTTGATACCGTACAACGTGGTTAGCTAGTGAACTTCAGGTTGCAGATGGCGCCACAGATTACTTCCGTAAACCTATTGATATAGGCAGTGCAAAAACTTTTTCAATACACTTACTTAAAAACCCGCTCTTATCCCTACCACTTTTAGGTACAAAATTTACTATTTTTCGCACTAGTGCAGAAAATTGCGCGAGTTCACCACCGTGCACCGCCACAATTTATTATATTTATCTTATCAGGCTAGGCGTTAAGCGACCCCTAAGAGTCGCGCGTCAAACCCGTTTATTACATAAGTGTGTTGAAAAACTTAATTTGTCACTGCAGCAGCACTTGCGGTTCTTTAATAGAATTCCGCAACAGTCGCAATGAAAACACTTTCTCTACTTGTATGAAAATGTACTATTTCAGCTTAATAACGTAATATACCACAAACTGCGTCACCGAATTTGTTGAGAATTTTAGATCGTACGGAATGCTATTATTACTAAGAAAAAAAAAAACTAATAAACACCGACTTCTGAAAAAGTGCAGTTTTTTACATTCTAAAACTTAACTGACAAAAGAAAAACACATGTGATGACATTAAACTGATATGATATATATGATGCTATCTCAACATTGTTGATGTCTTTTGACGTGACAACGTCTTATAAATTGGTTTGCCGGGTGACACTTCAAGAAACTGCGTTACGCTCCGCTCACGTTATGCGCTCACAATGAGAGCGAGTGAGAGGCACGTTATTTCATCCTTCTTCCTACTATACGAATGAATATTCACATTAAAATTATTTTACCACTCAAAGTCGTTGTCACGTAAAACTTTCGCCCGTATACCGACTTTACAGGCAACCAATTTTTATCAGCAGTTTCAGTTTTTTTCTACCCTCTAAGTTTGCGTGTGTTGACATCAAATTATATCTGTGTGCCATTTTTTTAGTATCAAGACAGCTTTCACTGAAATCAACCTCTTCATAATTTGCTCTCCTAGTACACTTGACTGGAGCGCTGAAGCCTTCCGCATCTATGTCGATCGCTACAAACGTTGCGTAGAAACGAAGCAACTGAATGATTTTTATTGCTTCGCCACATCAATACTTATGGTAGCATTTTTAATTTTTCTCTTACCTTTTACTGTACTAGAACTATTCAAAAATGTTTCAAAATATAAATTCTACCTACAGCGAAAAAACGAAAATGAGATTGAATAAAAAACTTTTTACAAAAAAAATACAACCGACTTCAAAGTAAAAAAAACACTGAAAAGTGCAAAATAACTTTAATTTCGGAAGTCGGTGTTAAATAACGAAGAAACAAAACTATAATAGAAATACCGACCACCGAAATTAAAGTTATTTTGCACTTTTCAGTGTTTTTTTTACTTTGAAGTCGGTTGTATTTTTTTTGTAAAAAGTTTTTTATTTTACACTTTTTAGTTATGGTACCACCACTAAAAAGTACCCTTCAGCCAAACTTAAATACCTTATAGCCAGAGTGCATCTCATGACAATTCTAATAATCCCAAACACGGTTAGATTACATTAATTTATTACAGAGTCCCGGTGCCTAACTTCAGGCTTCATCATCAGATCAGTTCGATATATTCCCCCTCTACTTTCAGTCAGTCATCGACTACACGTATAAACAAAGCAATTTTACTTGTTACGACGGTTCTGCTGTGATCCTATGAGGAGTTCTGTTCCATATCTTCGAAGCTCATGATCAGATAATAACAATATTTCTATGGGACCAACTCGGAAGCATAACCTTTCAATCAAAACAAAAAATAACAAATCGGTCCACAATTGACCGAGAAATCGGTGAACATACAAAAAAAAAATACATACATCCAACCGAACATATAACCTCCTCCTTTTTGAAGTCGGTTAAAAAAAACCAAAGCAGCTGAACATCTAGTTTTCACTGAAATCAACCTCTTCATAACGTGATCTCCTAGTACACATGCCTGGATCGCTGAAGCCTTCCGCCTCTATGACGGTCGCTACGAACGTTGCGTAGCCACGAAGCAACTGAATGATTTTCATTGCTTCGCCATGTCAATGTACAAGTAGCATTTTCAATTTTTCTCTTATCTTTTACTGTACTAGAACTGTACAAAAATCTTTCACGAAAATGAGATTGAAAAAAAAAAACCAAAGCAGCCGCGTGATGGACATCTAGTTTTCACTGTAATCAACCTCTTCATAACGTGCTCTCCTAGTACACATGCCTGGAGCGCTGAAGCCTTCCGCCTCTATGACGGTCGCTACAAACGTTGCGTAGCCACGAAGTAACTGAATGATTTTCATTGCTTCGCCACGTCAATGTACACTTCTGGACACATCTATTGGCCCACCTTGTATTTTCAGTTTCGTTTGGTCCTAGCTAAAATTTTATATTAGGTCGAGCAAAAAGTTTTTATGCAGTTTTGAACCTGGCACATTCACAATTTCATTCAATAGTCTTTTTTTGAATTTCGAACACAGAATTTAAAGAAACAAAAGACAATTTGGAGCCTGTTTGTTGATATCAAACAATCGAATACTAAGAAAACTTGGTTTTATTGGTTTCCTTGGATTTAATTCTTGAAAAAGTGATTGATATCTTTGGTTTTGCAACAAACATTACTTATTCTTAACATTAAGGTGAGGTTCTATCAATAATCTATGGATACTTCACCTGAAGTCGCCGCCCAAGCTGTGGCACTTATTCAGGCCGGACACAGCCAAAGAAACGTGAGTGCTCAACTTAATTTAAGTCGATCTGCGGTCCGAGATGTTTATCGGAGGTACCTAGAGACTGGCGGCTTTGTTCGTCGCCAAGGAAGGCCACGATCTCGGGTCACAACTGAAAGGCAGGATCGATTCATCGTGACGACCAGCTTGAGAAATCGTCACCTTACCTCCATTGAGATACAAAACCAACTTCGCGACTTCCACGAAGTATCTGTGAGCGCTCGAACTGTTCAGAGAAGGTTAAAAGAACGCGATATGGTGCCACACAAGCCAGCTAATGGGCCCAAACTAACGCGAGCCCACCGAACAGCGCGCCTTCATTTCGCACGCAGTCATTTAAATTGGACACAGCAAGATTGGAGCCGTGTACTCTTTTCTGATGAGTCTAAAATTGTGTTACATGGCAATGATGGAAGGAAGAAGGTCTACCGACGTAAGGGAGAGCGTTTCGCACAATGCTGCTTTGAAGAGAGGGTTGCTTATGGCGGTGGCTCATGGACTGTCTGGGGCGGTATATCCGCGAGCGGCAAAACTCAACTTGAGGTTGTTACAGGACCACGGCTGCCAACATTAAATGCTGAAAGGTACATTCGTGAGTGCTTAGAACCTCACGTGATACCATACGCGGACTATGTGGGCCCAAATTTCCTTTTTATGCATGATAATGCAAGAGCCCATGCGGCCGGCATCGTCAGGGAATATCTTCGGGATGTGAACATCACAGTTATGGACTGGCCAGCCAGAAGCCCAGACATGAACCCCATTGAGCACATGTAGGACGAGCTAAAAAGACGTGTTAGGGCTCGTCAGCCAGTTGCCCAGACGATGCAGGAGTTGAAAACTGCCATAGAAGAGGAATGGGAGATGATCCCTCAAAATTTCATAGAGCGGTTGATAAACTCTATGCCTAATCGTATGAGAGCTGTGGTAGATGCCCATGGAGGCAACACGCGTTATTAAATTAAACCTTTATTTGATAAAACATGTTTTTTATTCAAAAATCAATTGCCTTTAACAAGGCGCATATCCGACTTGTTAGGCGTAGCTCCATGTCGTATGGTATTCTGAATTCAAATTTAAAACAATACGATCGAAAAAGATGGTAAAATGTATCAGGTTTAAAACTGCATCAACAGTTTTTGTTCAATCTAGCAATCATATTTCGGTAGGGGCCATCGAAACCTAAACTCTAAGGTGGGCCAATAGATGTGTCCAGAAGTGTATAAGTAGCAGTTTTAATTTTTCTCTTACCCTCTAAGTTTGTTTTTGTTGATACATGTGTGCCATCTTTGTAGTATCAAGGTAGCTTTCAATGAAATCAACCTCTTCATGACGTGCTCACCTAGTAGGCATGACTGGAGCGCTGAAGCCTCCGCCTCTACGACGGTTGCTACGAACGTCATCATTGTATAAGTAGCAGTTTTAATTTTTCTCTTGCCCTCTAAGTTTGCTTTTGTTGATATCATATTATACCTGTGTGCCACCCTTGTAGTATAAATATAGCTTTTACTGAAATCAACCTCTTCATAAAGTGCTCTCCTAGTACATATGACTGGAGTGCTGAAGCCTTCCGCCTCTGTGACGGTCGCTACAAACGTTGCGTAGCCACGGAGCAACTGAATGAATTTCGTTGCTTCGCCACGTCAATGTATAAGAAGCAGTTTTAATTTTTCTCTCACCCTCTAAGTTAGTTCTGTTGATATCATATTAACCTCTCAGAATGAGGATATCCGCAGGAGAACCAAGGTCACCGACATAGCACGAAGAATCGCCAAACTTAAGTGGCAATGGGCAGGGCACATTGCTCGTAGAACAGAGGGTCGATGGGGCCGAAAGGTTGTGGAGTAGCGACCACGCACCGGAAGACGTAGCGTTGGAAGGCCTCCTACAACATGGACCGATGGCTTGATAACGGTTGCGGGAGTCCGATGGATGCGAGACGCACAGGACCGTTCATTGTGGCGACACTTGGGGGAGGCATATGTCCAGCAGTGGACGTCTTTCGGCTGAAATGATGATGATGATGATATTATATTATACCTGTGTGCCATCCTTGTACTATCAGGGTAGCTTTCACTGAAATCAACCTCTTCATAACGTGCTCTCCTAGTACACATGACTGGAGCGCTGAAACCTTCCGCCTCTATGACGGTCGCTACAAACGTTACGTAGCCACGAAGCAACTGAATGATTTTCATTGCTTTGCCATGTCAATGTACAAGTAGCAGTTTTAATTTTTCTCTTACCTTCTGAATATGCGTGTGTTGACATCAAATTATACCTGTGTGCCACCCTTGTAGTATAAATAAAGCTTTTACTGAAATCAACCTCTTCATAAAGTGCTCTCCTAGTACACATGACTGGTGCGCTGAAGCCTTCCACCTCTATGACGGTCGCTACGAACGGTGCGTAGCCACGTTGCGTAGCCACCAAGCAACTGAATGATTTTCATTGCATCGCCTTGTCATCGCTTCGTCAATAATATATAAGTAGCAACTTTAATTTTTCTCTTAACCTCTAAGTTTGCGATGTTGACATCAAATTATACCTGTGTGGCACCCTTGTAGTATAAATATAGCTTTTACTGAAATCAACCTCTTCATAAAGTGCTCTCCTAGTACACATGACTGGAGCGCAGAAGCCTGCCTCAATGACCGTCGCTACAAACGTTGCGTAGCCTCGGAGCAACAGAATGATTTTTATTGATTCGCCTCGTCATTATAAGTATTGTAGTCAATATATTACTAACGCGATTTACGAGTCACACTTCGTGAGTTCAAACCCAGGCAAAGCGCTTCAATTTGTGCAATTTATTTCATCACCGCTACTCTAAAAACGGTGATGTAAAACATCGTAAGTAAACTGAAACTGGGCTCGCGTGGTGGATTACGGCCCATTTTTTTCTTCTATAAAGAAGAGGCCTGAGTCCCAGCAGTGGGAACATTATAAGGCTGGTTATGCTATGCTTTTTTTTTCTTGATTGGTTCGCGCTCGACCGCTATCTCACCTGATGGAAAGCGACGCTGCAGTCGACGATGGTGCGCGCTTACCTAGAAGTAACCTGTTCACTCTTGACTTAATGATTCCCGGGTTGTAGCCATCAGGATAGTTCTAGCTATAGAACTTTTCATTTATTTACGCGCCTATAATATTAACCTGCTGCTGGGCAAGGGTCTCCTTCCATTCTTTGTAATGGTTACGATTTTTAGCATAGCTTCTTCTTTCCAATTCTTAAGTAACATATCTAAATCGTCCCGCCATCTCTTTTGTGGTCTGGCACCAGTCTTGTGTTTTGCGGGCTTACAGCTCGTCAGCCATACGGAAACATGCCCTGACCAGTCCCATTTCAGTAAAAAAAGAAATAATGTTCTAGTATTTTGTTAATTATCTTGAACTGCCTAGACTTCCTCATATTTTAAACTAAATAAAAAAAAGAGTAAAATTAAATACCTTACCACCTTTTAAGTCGGTTAAAATACGAGTATGTGAATGTAACAAGTGATTTAAAGGAGACAATTTTTTTTGTTTGGGGAATAGGCCCACCACAAATTGTGGCGTATAGCAATGAAATGCACGTTAGTTTATTCCTTATAATCTCTAGATTACATTGGTAATATTGGCAAAACTTTATCTAACTGGAGTACCGTGAAATACGACAGTCAAAACATGACTCTCATAATAACCTAAAATCTCACAAGAGCGATTGTCTAATGAGTGGATAGGTCTCCTTGGTGTTTTAAGTTAAAATAGTGCACTGTTCAATAATATACAGTATAAAACAAAGTCACGTCTGTACTACGTGACAGACTTTGATGTGATTTACACGATTTGATAGACTTATTCATGAAAATGCGTAGATGTATTCATTTCGAAATAGCGCGGCTTTTGTCGGCCATTGACTGTAGATCTAAAATAATAAGGTGATGTGTTTTATGCTGGTTGTGTAAGGAGAAAAAAAAACACATTATAACATCACAAGTATTTATTACTGTTCATCATCATCATTTTCAAAGTCATCCCTTAAAAGCAGTATTTCATCTAAAAAAGATGCAGGTGGCTCAACCTCACCTTGATGCCGCGCCCAAGATAAAGACCACACTATACACATCACATATGCACAGCAGCCAACAGTGCGTCTGCCCACTAAACAATTACAACAGTATCCAGCAAGAGCAGTATTCAACATTCCGTTGAAATCGTGCTGCACAATTGATACAACGGCTTTGTGGATTATGCATGTATCTACAGATGCCATTTTCATAAAATCTTTCGAATAAAAATACGAAAAGAACAGAAGAAACATGCTATCTAGTAATCGGAAACAATAATAATGTTGTCTGTAGCGGTGGGGGTTTCAACGACGAACAGTTTTCAAAGACCGTTTTTTGTTCTGCAACGTAACAACCGTTTTCCATCCTGAGACCAAACAGTCTTCGTTGCATAAACCAGTCTTCGAATTACTGTATGCGAATTGTTATCTTACTGGTAAGAATATAAGGTCGAAAATCCATTGCTTCAACTATCACACTCGTCGCGTCGTCGTTTTTAAAACCAGTTATTGCAATGAAAAATGAATTTTATAGTCATAAAGTACATTTTTCATTGTAATAACTGGTTTTAAAAACGACCACGCAACGAGTACAGAATTTATTACCGTCCTCAAACTAGTTGCGACAACGAACGTTTTCTGCAACTACTTCACTCAACGATAGTTTCGTCTTCAAACCAGTTGCGACGACGACCGTTTTCTGCAACCGTTTTTGTCGTCGCCAAAACGGTTACGTCTCGTCCGTCTAAAATTCGACAACGACCCACCACTAGTTGTCTGTCAGTGTCAAACTGATTGAAACTGGACCACAGAGCATCTGCAACGGGCTATTAATTACGTTTCGTTCCACGTTGATTTTTAAAGTACGTTACTTGATATTTGTGTTAACCGTTAATAACAGCATTAAAAACAAGTTCGCTGGACCAATTAATTATTATCTCTTGAAACGCATTTAAATCCGATGTCACCGCTGCGCACTATAGTAACATTTTTTTTTCACGTTAAAATAAACTTGAAAACGCTCCTAAACAAGCATTTTTTGCCGTAACACTTTTTTACTATTATTTCATTATTCCGGTTAGATTTCTATATAATTTTTGGTCTGTTAATTATAATAAGATGATCGCTTTTTCCATGTGTAATATTATTAATAAACATAACCGTTTAATAGTGGGCCCAAAAAAAATTGTCTCCTTTGAAAATGTTTCATTTCTAAAGCAAAACGCGAATGAACGAAAAATTAATAGTCTGATCCCGCCTTACCTGAAAAGAGCCAAACATTTTTATATTTATTCTTTATTGTACACCATGATAATTAACAACATATGTGGATATCAGAGTTCATGTACATAGGCGAGCTTAACTCAAAATTTGAGTTTTCTTCCAGCAAACCATTCAGTGATTGAGAGAGATCACAGTAGAGGTATCCAGTGCACAATTTCAAAATTACGAATAATATGAATAAAATAATACATAATCATACTTATTTACATAAATTCATACAATAATACATACAACACAATAATACATATTATTGTAAAAATAAAAATATTTTTCATTTCTGATTTATATTAATTCTCTTTCCATTAAATATTTATGTTATGTTTTCACTATTTCTTTTATTGTTCCACGTTGACAGAAGAAACACACGTGGTCGTTTAGAACATTGCAATGCCATCTCCACGACAGTTTCAGCCTATCTCTGTCTCCTTTTCAATGTATTTACATTTGTGTTGATAAATATCGTAACTGTGTGCAGTCGGTGTGCTTTTACGAAAGCTTTCACTGAACAAGATCTCTCCAAAATGTGCTCTCCTAGTACGAGCGACCGGAACGCTGAAGCCTTTCACCCGTTTGACGGTTGCTACGAAGGGCGCGTGGATACGGATAGAATTTTATTATTGTACGGATAACTCGACTGATTCTGCAAGTACTTATTAATTTTTTGCAGAAAACAACATTATATAAAAATAAAAATATACTTTCAATTTTATGAAATTATTTCTGAAACATAAGAATAATAGGTCCAGGAAAGTACAAAAAACAAAGAAACTAGTAAATAACTAATTACAAAGATAGAATAAAGTACCTATTTACAATGTTGTCTGTTATGTTCTGATTATTTCTGGAGGAACTCCTAAAATACGGGCTTTTTGATTTGCTATTATGTACAACATAAGTAATATTTGTAATGGTGTACTAATTTATGTAAATTGTAGAACGAATTATTTCGTTTATTCATTAGTTTAAACATATAAATTATATTTTTTAATATTACAATAAAAAAATAAAAAAAAATATTATTATTATTTATTACCTTTAATATAAGGTTTATTTGAACTTATAATTCTAAGTCAATCCTAAGACAACACAGTTTAAATTATTCCGTTGGAACGGCAGTTCCATTGGTAAATACATAATTATTATTATAAAAGGAAATAAATCTTTCTCTATTTCAAGTTCTTACAGTCCATCCTAAGGTTGTCTGGTAGATATCGCTGCCAGCGATAAGACGTGTAAAAGTTTTGTTACTATTTTGGTGTACAATCAAGTTTATTCTATTCTATTCAAAGCCTTATCTGTGTTCAGTGTTCCACGCGCGCCTCAGAGAGATGTCAGCAACCGTAGGGGCCCAGCAGGGTCGAAGCCTACTGGGGCCATGAGTGATGCGAAAGTGACCCCCGGGGCCCTGGAAAAAAAATGGCAAAGAAGGAACAGGAGTGGGTTTTTAGTCAGTAAAAGTCTGACACTATCTCCCGCTCCGCCCAAGAGCGGGGGATGTCATTAGATGATTTTCCCACCCGAAAAAAAAAAAAAAATCTGTGTTGTCATAAATCATATCTGTGGATTTTTTATTAATGGATGTATTAACTATTCCATGCCGGCTCTCTTTTTAATATGCTCTCCTAGTACAAATGACCGGAGCGCTGAGGCCTTCCCCGCTCGTTTGACGGTCGCTATGAGAACGGTGTAGCAATGAATTGACTTTCTTAGAAACTTTTTGAGTTGGTTGACCAGCTTTATTCGTATCTTCGTGTGCAGATAAGTTTTGCTGTGACGTAGCTCATAAGGACATTATAAATAGAATGTATGACGACATTGTAAATATTTTAAAAGAATCTGCAAGTTTTAGTTATGAAGATAGAAAGAGTAAGCGTCATTCACGTAACGTTACGGGTTGGAACAAACATGTGAGTGCTGCACACAGGGAGGCCAGGTACAAGTTACAGATGTGGATTTGGTACGGTAGGCCAATTAGTGGTATTTTTTATGATGAAATGTGCGAAAGTAGGAGAAAATTCAAGGCTAAATTAAAATGGTGTATGAAAAACCAAGACCAGATTAAAATGGACATAATCGCCACTCACAGATCTGCCAAGAATTTTTCTCAATTTTGGAAAAGTACAAATAAGCTTAATTTGAAACCTGGTCTCCCTGTGAGCATTGCAGGACAGACAGAAGCTAAAGACATAGCAAATCTTTTTGGAAAGAACTTTCAGGTTGAATCACCGCTAAATTCCTGTACTGAGCGGGTGCTCAGTGCTGAGTCGGCGCAGAATGACATGCCATGTAGTGTTAGGTTCACGGCAAAGGAAGTAAGAGTTACACTTCAGAACATGAGTAGGGGTAAATCGCCAGGCCACGACGATCTTAGCATTGAGCACTTGCAGTATGCAGGATCACATCTGCCGCGGGTTCTTGCTATGTTCTTCTCCTTCTGTGTTTCACATTCTTATTTGCCAATGGATCTGATGAAGACTATTGTCGTACCAATAGTTAAAAACAGGACAGGAGATATTTCGGATAAAAATAATTACAGGCCGATATCGTTGGCTACTATTATTGCGAAGGTTCTGGATCGTTTAATGGACAATTACCTTGAAAGGCACATAAATCTGCATGACGGACAATTTGGTTTTCGAAAAGGTTTGTCTACAGAAAGTGCCATTTTGACACTAAAGCACACTGTGAGATACTATGTCGACAGAAAGACACCAGTATACGCGTGCTTTCTTGACCTCTCCAGGGCTTTCGATATGGTAAATTATGGTGTGCTGTGGAAGAAACTTCGTAATACTAGCTTGCCTAAAGAGCTATGTCATGTTTTTGAGTATTGGTATGACAATCAGATCAATTATGTTAAGTGGGCAGGTGAATTATCGGATGCATATGGTTTAAAGTGTGGTGTGAGGCAGGGAGGAGTAACCTCTCCTAAACTTTTTAACTTATATGTTAATAACCTGATAGATGGCCTCAGCAGCATGCAGATCGGTTGTTCCATAGACGGTATCTTTGTCAATAACTTAAGTTACGCAGATGATATGGTGCTGCTGGCGCCATCTGTCAGCGCACTTAGAAAACTATTAAAGTTTTGTGAGACTTTTGCTTTGACCCATGGTTTGCTATACAATGTTAAGAAAAGCGAATTTATGTTGTTTTCAAGGGGTGGTTTAGGACCCGATACTGTGCCGCCCGTGATGTTGAATAATGTTACTCTTAACAGAGTTGATAAATTTAAATATCTAGGTCAGATCGTGACGGCTGATCTAAAAGATGACGCTGACATCGATAGGGAACGCAGGGCGTTGACGGTGAGAGCGAATATGTTGGTCAGAAGATTTGCAACTTGCTCGAAGCAGGTTAAGATTACGCTGTTTAAGGCATACTGCCAAAACTTCTATTGCAGTAGCTTGTGGGCAACGTATTCGCGAAAAACCCTCGACGCCTTGCGCGTCCAATACAACAACGCCTTTAGGATGTTATTGCGGCTACCACGGTTTTGCAGCGCATCTGGAATGTTCATGGAGGCGCGTACAGATGGATTCGCAGCCATTTTGCGAAAGAATGTGGCCTCCTTATTAAGCAGGGTTCGTGTGAGCGGCAATGGCATTCTGGCGGTTGTCGTTGACAAATTTTGCTGCCCTATACTAAAGCATCAAATTAGGGTGCTGATGGAATAGGGTTAAAATAATTATAATGTGAAATTTTTAATCTTTTTAATATTTTCATTTACTAACACCTAGATGATAAGTTTTCTACTAACCATTGGATCAATGATGTCTGAATGAATAAAATTATTATTTATTAATCGTTCATCACACTAATATTATAAACCCAAAAGTTTGCAAATGTGTGTGTGTACGTTTCTTCCTTTTTTACGTCGGAACAGCTGAACGAATTTTGATGAAAATTGGGTAGGTACATGGGTAGACTATGTCCTGGAATAACACACGGGAGTATATACTTAAACGCAGGAGAAGCCGCTGGCAGCAGTTAGTAATAGAATACAAAGGAAATTTTAATTCATTAAAATAATTCAAAACATTGGTTTTTGTCTTAATTTATTTTTTGTAATTGAAACAAGTATTGCCGAAACTTCATTTTAGATATTTTCTACTTTATGAAAACCATTTTTCAATTGTTCCTTAACTAAACATGACCTACCCCAAGCACTTGTTGCTTTCTCAAGTTTCTTTGTCTTCAGAAACGAAAACCTCGTGAAGCGTGCTCTCCTAGTACACATGACCGGAGCGCTGAAGCCTATCACCTGTTTGACGGTCGCTACGAATGCCGCGTAGCAGCGTAGCGACGAAGTATGTTTAAAAATGAAGTCCCCCATCGTGTATTTCTGTCTGTAAGACATTCTTTGCGATAAACTCAAAATAGTCTAAATGGATTTTCATGCAGTTTTCGCCAACATATAGAGTGATTCATGACTTCAATGAAATTTATGATTACTACTCCTCTAATAAAAGAGATTTTACAGTATCATAAAATTATTCTATAACTTTATCATCAGATCAAAAAAAAAAGGATATTGTAGAAAATTATACGGCATTGTTTTTTTTTTCTGTTGGCCCATTCAACATTAGTGTATTCTGCTTGAAAACTACACGTTCGAAGAGGTCAATGGACTACCTTCTCACCCCAAACTGTTCCAGACTATCTCTGTCTCTTTTTAACTTGACGGTTTCCTTGTGTAGATAATATGAACATTGCCTGTGTGCTATCGGTGTATTTTCATGAAAGCTTTCAGTAGAAATGTTAACCTCTCACTAACGTGCACTCCTAGTACGAATGACCGGAGCGCTGAAGCCTTTTGGTTGTTTGACGGTCGCTCTGAATGTCACGTCGCGTTGCTATGAAATAATTCAGTAATTATTTCAGTTTGAATACAGTTTGTAAGATTTTTTTTTTCGTTTAGGTTGATTTACTGAAAAAAAAATTTTTACAAAAAAATACAACCGACTTCAATGTAAAAAAAAACACTGAAAAGTGCAAAATAACATTAATTTCGGAAGTCGGTGTTTCTGTAATAGTTTTGTCTCTTCGTTATTTAACACCAACTTCCGAAATTAAAGTTATTTTGCACTTTTCAGTGTTTTTTTATATTGAAGTCGGTTGTATTTTTTTTGTAAAAAGGTTTTTATTTTACACTTTTTAGTTATGGTATCACCACTATAAAGTACCCCTCAGCCATACTTAAATACCTTATAGCTAGAGAGCATCTCATGACAATTCTAATAATACCAAACACGGTTAGGTTAAATTAATTTATTACAGAGTTCCGGTGCCAACTTCAGGCTTCATCATCAGATCAGTTCGATATATTCCCCCTATTCTTTCAGTCAGTCATCGATTACACGTATAAATAAAGCAATTTTACTTGTTACGACGGTTCTGCTGTAATCCTATGAGGAGTTCTGTTCCATATCTTCGAAGTTCATGATCAGATCATAACAATATTTCTATGGGACCCACTTGGAAGCATAACCTTTTAATAAAAAAAAATAATTAAAATCGGTCTTCAATTGACCGAGAAATCGGTGAATATACATAAAAAAAACATACATTCCGCCGAACATAGAACCTCATCCTTTTTGAAGTCGGTTAAAAAATATGTATTTGTTTTATTGGATTCGGGTAAATATAAATACAATGGGCTTCATCAGAAGGCTTAAAATCAAATACAGGGCAATGGAAAGAGCTATCTATGCTCTGAGTTTCCTAGCGCAATCGCATCAGAAATGAAGATATTCGCAGGAGAACCAAGGTTGCCGACATAACCCGAAGAATCGCCAAACTTAAATGAAAGTGGGCACATTACTTGCAAAATTAGTCGAAAAGTCGAAAAGGTCTTGAAGTGGCGACGGCGCAACAGAAGACGCAGCGTTAAAAGGCCTCCCATAAGGTAGACCGATGACCTGGTGAGGGTCGCGGGAATCCGATGGATGCGAGAGGCACAGGGACGTTCTTTGTGGCGACACTTGAGGAAGGCCTTGGTCCAGCTGCACAATATTGTGTTATACAATACAACATACAATATTTTATTTGTAGGTTATTTTTTTCTCTTTTACTGTTTCTTTGTTGCCATTTTGTTGTTTCTGTACCGAATAAATATTTTCTATTCTATTCTCTTCTATTCAATAGTTCATTCACTAGTTTAGGGAAGACCATACTTTTATCTCACTTTCATCGTTAATTTTGTAGCTAAAGCTAGAAAAAACATGTTTTCTATTACTATTATCTGACCGTGAAGAAGGGTTATGTTTTCATTTGTTGTGTTTATTGTGGTAACGCACGTGGATGCTACATCACTAATCTGCTATCTCTAATTTCAGTCTATCGTTGTCTCCCTCACGGTTTATGGTGTATGTGTGCTTATCAATATTACATCTGCGTGTAGTTCATGTGCTTTCAGGAAAATCCTTCACTGAAAATCACTTCTTCATAACCTGCTCTCCTAGTACACACGACCGGAGCGCTGAAGCCTTCCGCTCGTTTGACGGTCGCTACGAAGGGCGTGTACTGATCACAGATTATTAAAATTCCATTAGTGTTTAGTTTCTTCTACAGATTTTTTAACGTACATTCTAACTTTCGGTTTTGTAGAAAAGTACCGTTATTTTCTTATCACGCTAACAGGAATTAAAATAAATATTTTTTTTTTGTGAAATAAATTCATCATCATCATTTCAGCCGAAAGACGTCCACTGTTGGACATAGGCCTCCCCCAAATGGCGCCACAATGACCGGTCCTGTGCGTCTCGCATCCATCGGATTCCCGCGACCCTCACCAGAGAACCTTTCGTCCCCATCGATCATCTGTTCTGCGGGCAATATGCCCTGCCCACTGCCACTTAAGTTTGGCGATTCTTCGGGCTATTTCTGTAACCTTGGTTCTCCTGCGGATATCTTCATTTCTGACGCGATCACGCAAGGAAACTCCGAGGATAGCCCTTTTCATTGCCCTTTGAGTGACTTTAAGCCTTCTGATGAGGCCCATTGTAAGCGACCACACGTTTCGGAGCCATATGTCATCACTGGCAACACGCACTGGTCATAGACTTTCGTCTTGAGACACTGTGGTATATTGGTCGAGAAGACACCGCGCAGCTTCCCGAACGCTGCCCAGTCGAGTCGGATTCGACGATTGACCTCTTTCTCGAAGTTAGACCTACCCAACTGGAAAGTCTGTCCCAGGTAAACGTAGTCGTCCACAACTTCGGGTGTAGAGTCTCCGATCTTGATAGGAGAAATAAATTCAAGTAGATCAAGTGTAGATACACTTAGAATACACGACAGCAAGTACGATGTTTTGCCGGCAACTCCCAGTGCAGACATCAATTACAACTGCAACGCCATTTTCAGAGCAGACAGTACCAAATACCTGGGCGTCATAATTGATCAGAACCGGTCCTTCCAAAAACACATCCGAACACTCGCAAAAAAGACTCGAAAATTTATTTGCGTCGCAAATCTCTTAAGATCAAGTGCTCCTAAGAACATCTGCACACATCACATCTCTTTGTGACAATCTAGCTGCAATACTGTGTTGGTGTGTGGGGTGGTGCCGCCAAGACGTGCATGCTGGAGCTGGAGCGGGCTCAGTGCGCTGTCCTCAAGGTGCTAATGAATATTTTCTCTTCCATTAAATGGTTCACATAAATGTTTAAGAAAGTGCATTTTTTTATTTAAATTTCATCGTTAACTTTGTAGCTAAAGCTGGAAAAAATTTTTTGGTAGATTTCCTATTACTATTATCTGACCGTGAAGAAGGGTTATGTTTTCATTTGTTGTTTTATTGTGGTAATGCACGTGGATGCTACATCACTAATCTGCTATCTCCAATTTCAGTCTATCGTTGTCTCCCTCACGGTCTATGGTGTATGTGTGCTTATCAATATTACATCTGTATGTAGTTCATGTGCTTTCAGGAAAATCCTTCACTGAAACTCACTTCTTCATAACCTGCTCTCCTAGTACACATGACCGGAGCGCTGAAGCCTTCCGCTCGTTTGACGGTCGCTACGAAGGACGTGTACTGATCACAGATTATTAAAATTCTATTAGTGTTTAGTTTCTTCTAAAGATTTTTTAACGTACTTTCAAACTTTTGGTTTTGTAGAAAACTAGCATTATTTTTTTATCACGCTAGCAGGAATTCAAATAAATATTTGTTAGTGACATAAATAGGTTCACTTAGTTGTTTCATTAACCCCTCGAGCGCTGATTGTACACACGTCTGTGCAACTTGAATGACCTTGAAAAACGCTTAATTGTCGTTTTGTACACACGTTTGTACGAATTTTTTTAACCGGAAATAATAATACCCGGGGTGCCCGAGGTACGCCTTTCGAGAAGTAGATTTAACTTAGTTCATACGTTTTATGTAGCATTACATGCTCTGTCCGTCTCGTGTTTGACACGGTGCACCTAACATTTCTCATTCTATCAATGACACCTTTAGCGTGTGGAACGAGGTCTAATATGCCTCGTGTGTATCTTCCATGCTGTGCGATTAAGAAAAACATATTCTTCTCTGCCATGCAGCGGCCTTAACTTTAATTTGGTTCAGTTTAGGAAAGAGATGAAAATATACCTAAAATACACCATTAAAACAGAATACAGTGATGAATCTACTTTAATCCGGGGCAACTTTTAGTTTCTTAGGCGCTACGGGGTCTAATAATCACTGCCATAATGATAATTTTCAAACGAGGTCTTAAACGCCCCGTACCGCAGGAGTGGAAAAAATACAAAAATGAGTGCCACTGTCAACGTGTTAAATGTGTCAATTCGGAGTAATTTGTCTATCACCCCTTTGGGAAATGTAGGGGCGTGAAGGGATGTCTTTTTCCACCTGTTGAACAACTGGGGTAACGCACGTGTGATTCTGCTATCTCGCTCTCTCCACAGTTACTGTTTATATTTTTTTTCTTTCACAGTCAAATATTTACTTGTGTTGTCGCTGAAATCGGTTCGCCTTTTCTATTGTGGAAAACATTAACCTCCTATAAACATGTTATCCTAGTACACATAGCAGAAGTACTGAAGCCTTCTACTTGTTTGATGGTCTCTACGAATGTCACGTAGCCTCGTGGCTATGAACGAACTCGTGTCATTCTTGTGTCTCTGATCCAAAGAACTTATACTACGTATATAAGTTTCTTGCTCTAACCTCTTGAAGCGTTCTTTCTTAGTACCCATGGCCGGAGTGCCAAAGCCTTTCGCTTGATTGAAGATCGCTACGAATATCACGTAGCAGCGCGAGCGTAACAACGTAATAAGTTTACGTCTAGTAAAGTATATATTAAGCATTGATACACAACGTGGCAATGCCTTTAATCTTTTGGGTACACTTCCAATCGACAATGATGCCAAAGAATATTTACACGCCATCTTTTAAGATACAAATTTTTGTTTTAGTTATAACATAACACAGTTAGTTTAGGTAAATAAGCTATGAATCTGTGTTTGTTTTACTGAATCTTTATCTTTTTTTCAGTAATATAAGCTCGTTTGGCGCTACAGTGACTTCGTATAGACGAAATCGTTTAATTAAGTTTTTACCTTCGTGAATTACTTATCATTCACTTATTGAAAACTTGTTTAAAGCCTTTCATTAAAAGCAAGTCTTTTTATATTACTTTTTCCAAGTAGGTTATTTATATAAATAAAAAAAAAACACAGTAGAAATTTGGACTTACACCTCTACCGATCTGTTACGGGAGATACTTAGTTTCCACCTGTTGTTTATTGTGTTTAGTATTATCTAGCACAATCGTGTGTTAGATACACATGATTGTGCTTATCACGTTATCTGTATGTCTGTCGCACTCTCGCATTTGTTTCAGCTTATCACTGTCCCTCTCAATAGAAAGTTTACTAGTGTGAATTAAAACTTCCTCAGTGTGTGTTCATGAACACACACTGAGGAAGTTTCAGGGAAAGTTTTCCTTCTGCCTCTTCATAACGTGCTCTCCTAGTACACATGACCGGAGCGCTGAAGCCTTGCGCTCGTTTGATGGTCGCAATGAAGGACGAGTGACAACAAATTTAATTTCATTAACTTTAGTTTAAACTGGCTGTATAAATGTTTTATAGTTTTTTAACTTTTCCTTCATTAATGAGGTCTACCTTGAGCGTACTATTTCACCTTAAAATATGAATTGCTTATTTTAAGATATTTTGATGTAACATATTTTTTATAAACATCATACCAACCAACTCTTGTATTCCAATGATTCCACGTGTATTTAGTATGCTTTAGTACGATTTTGTACCCATCCTGATATTTTTGAACCTCACACGGCATAAACGGAATTTCACGATAACAATGGCCTAGCCATTATAACGCGTTAAAATAGCGGGGTCATGCTTGTACTCCAAAATAATAATAATAATAATAATAAGAACTTTATTTCAGACTTTTCGATCTAAACGATACAGGTCCATATTAATGTTAGTAAGTACTTAAGAACTATGTTAGTAAACACACACAGGAAATAAAAATTACAAACAACTTTTTGACACGTGGAGCGCAATCCAGTGAACTAGTGTGAAGTGAGTATAATGAACTAGTTTTTACCTGCGCCTTCGCCCGCATACATAAAATATGTCCTATGTCACTCAGGAATAAATCAGCTTTTTATCGGTGAAAAAATTTGTGCAATCGGACCAGTACTTTCAGAGATTACCTCCTACAAACAAAAAAACAAACTTTACCTCTTTATAATAGCTCGCCGTCCGACCGTCCGGTAACCGTCCGGACCGAGCCCAAGTCGTCAACGGCGCGTAGTGTTCCACGCAGGGCCGTAGCCTACTGGGGTCATGGGTTCGCTTCTGAAAGAAAAACTCGGCCCTGGAATGCAAGGCAACGAAGGAACTAGGAGTGCGTTTTATTCAGTCAAAGTCTGACACGCCTTCCCGCTCTGCCCAAGGGCGGGAGATGTCATTGGATGATTACCTACCTAAAAAAAATACGTACAACCTTTCGCATTTATAATATTAATGGGATTAGTGTGACTTCCAAAAAAAAAAATCATTGAAATGAGTAATGGCTACCCACGTGTATGTTTACGTCTATCTCACTCTCTCAACCGTTTCAGTTCAAAACTATGTACCTGTGTTATCATTAAATCATATCTGTGTGCAGTCCGTGTGCTTTCATGAAAGCTTTAACTGAAAATCGCTAACCTCTTTAGAACGTGCAGTGCTAGTACAACTGATCGGAGCGCTGAAACTTTTTGAAGCGTTTCAGGCGTTTTAAGTGCGCGTAACAACGACAAGGTTACCGACATAGCACGAAGAATCGCCAAACTTAAGTGGCAATGGGCTGGGCACATTGCTCGCAGAACGGATGGCCGTTGGGGCCGTAAGGTTCTGGAATGGTGACCACGTACCGGAAGACGTAGCGTTGGAAGGCCTCCTACAAGGTGGACCGATGACCTGGTAAGGGTCGCGGGAATCCGATGGATGCTAGACGCACAGGACCGTTCATTATGACAACACTTGGGGGAGGCCTATGTCTAAGAGTGGACGTCTTTTGGCTGAAATGATGATGATGATATAGCAACGACTTTATGTATTATGTTTCATCGTAACACTTTGTTTACACCTGAGGGTCTGTAGATTTTTTTAAATTTAATGTTATGCTTGTCTGGTATTCTTGGGCGGATTATACAAACAGGCATGCAATTAACAGTTTTTCGCTTTAGTGCGGAAAAGTACGTGATCTCGATTCCGCCACTGATTGATTGTATTTATCGTATCAAGCTGGGCGCTTAGCGACCTCCACGAGTCGCACTTCAACCCTCATATATTTATTTCGTGTTTGAGTGTATCGAAAAACGTCGTTTGATACACGTGGAATCTGTCATTGCAGTATCCGCCTCCATAACACCCCCGCTTGCGACTCGGGGGAATTTCGCCTCGGTCACGCTGACAAACTTCCTTCACTTGTATCAAAATGTACTATTTTGCAATTGTTAGTGATATTTTTTAAGTTATAATTAAAAACTTTACCATTTCTATGATTACAATAAAACTTTTATAATAATAGCAAAAAACTTTTTTTTTAATTTTTAATTTATTATAAAGATTTCCTCACTGTTACTTGAGCTTTCAGCAATCACACACAGAAACTGGTTGAAGTATACATTTCCTCTAAGTTTATGCTTGCCTGGTACATTTTCACCCGAATGCGCAGGTCTCTGGCGTCACGGTCGAGGTCAATTGGCGTTGACTGCGTAGACATAGCGTAGACTCCATGCTGTTAACTCAGTTGTAAGGAGAGATACACATTAGAGAAGGAATCATGCACGCTGAAATTGTGGTTTGAATTTTGAGTTAGGATAATTTATTTAGGGCTAAATTTCCAATCTCAGGAAATATGGTGGTTTGAAATATTTTTTATTATAAACAAGCTTCAAACTGCCTTATTTATTCTTCATTTTTTAAAAACTTATAAGACTATTGAAAACTCAGCAGTAAATAAAGTTAGATAATATTAGATACAATCAAACATTGTTAAGACTCAAAGAAAATACATTTTGATCTACAGAAAACTTTTTTCACCTGAGCAATAAAAATCATGGTTTAACAGATTTTGCATCGGAAATATAAGTATACTAAACGGCTATACCTTTAGAGATATGGCCGTTAGATAAAATCATTAAATATTATAGGAAGGTTTGGCTTTTATTCATATTAAATTAAATGATTTTCGGGGCCAACGGGATATTTCACTGAATTGAAAAGCCTGTCTCTCATAGTTTATGTTGTCCTAGTACTTTTCGGCCAAGTCTTCGATTCTTCAACTGCAAGTGCCGAGTTGCTACGGGCGACGAGAATAACTGATTTCGAGAGGGCTGGGTTTTAACTATGCTAAAAATTTAGTACTGGCTTGAAGTATTTTGTGTCTTTCACTCAAAGTTATTTTCACATTACTAATATTGGCCTGTCAATAAAGTCGCTACAAATATTTTCAACAACACTTCCATAAATATTATTTTACTTTCTTGATGGAATCGCATTTGACTATTAAAGTCGGGATTTTTTTTTATTTCAAGAACTTTTTTTTTACCTTCTTAGGCTTACCTTGTTCTGTTGAAGTATTTTATTTACCCATTAAAATTCATTTGTTTTGAGTATTTAGGAAATTGCATTACATCACCCACAGAAGGGCATTTATGTATTCACAGAAAGAAAAATATTTTAACCTCTGAAAAAATAATAATAATATTATTATTCCACAACTTTTATACATCTCTTTTTTCTCTTTCATCTTCTAGTCCCAAACTAAGCAGAGCTTGTGCTATAAGTACTAGACAACTGATAAACATACTTACATATTTCTAAATACAAATAACAAATTTGTCTTGGGTGGGAAGCGAAACCACGACCTCAGGCATAGCAGTCAAGGCAACTAATTACTAGACCAACAGGCCAGTAATAAAACAGTGTTCCTACTTTCCTGCTCCATTTCGTAGCGCACATTTCTACAAAAGTCTCGTGACGCTACGAAAGTCTCGTGACGCTACGAATGTCGTAGTCGAGGCAAAATATATCGTAGCACAGTGCTACGGATTGCTACGTGACGTAGAAGATGACGCTACCGTGGTGACAAGCTTCAGTTTTCCTACACAAAGTACTAGGATAACATACTGTTCCAAGAGGGAAAATTTCAGCAGACACGTGCGTTGAAATGTTTTCTCTCTCTCACACCCTTATTTACCAATAAGTATAGCCTTGTCTCGCATAGGTAAGAGAAAATACTCCCTACTTTGGTAATGTCATTGTGTGGTTCTTATGATGGTGGTGGTGTGCCACCATACTCTACACATGTGATTATGCAAGTTTGTAGAACGCAAATACAAAATGTTTTATTTTTGTATCAAAATAATATTATTGTTGTCATGATTTTAATTTTTTTAAATTATTTATGTATATCGTTGGATATATAATATTAAATATCCAAACATTAAAATTGAAATCTAATCTAAAAAAAGAAAAAATATTTATTTTGCAAACAATGAATAAATAAGTATATAGAAACTTAAATTAAACAGAAAAAAAATGTATGTCACAGCTAGTAGTTTCTTGACGCTGGTTTTTAACTGAACCTTCGAGTGTAAGTAAACTGTTTTTTTACCAGTTTACGAAATAAATTATTAAAACAGGAGTATTCGTAAAAGAAATATCTCTAATAA
Organism: Mythimna impura; assembly: GCA_905147345.3. Lineage (NCBI taxonomy): Eukaryota > Metazoa > Arthropoda > Insecta > Lepidoptera > Noctuidae > Mythimna > Mythimna impura. Next base: position 5,703,559 of record LR990348.1, read on the forward strand.
TAATACATCTGAAGTAAGACTGCTACGAGACTCGTAGCGATGATCTACTGGTTTTGTAGCCACAGAGTGCTTAACCAATAGCTAATTAAGCATCACAAAAAAATCATTAAAAGTAATAGATAAATAGTTTTTTTTTTAAGCTAATCTACCAAAACACAACTTTGAGTTTTCACGCAAACTCCGTACGAGAAAGCTTCCACGTATTATAGCGAAAGGAGAGCTTTTTATAACCGTTTTTCGTTTATGGAGCCTTAGTATGTTATTCTGCATGGCCTGAAACTTTTCACTGTGGTAACGTTATGTTCGACGTCATGGAGTATACGGCTACGAAAACCGTAGCAACGTAGCTCATAGCTACGAATACCGTAGCAACGTACGCTACGTTCGTAGCACCGTAGCACCATAGCAATATTTACGTCAAAAAATCTGGGGCAGGTATATTATTTATTATTTGATTAAATATGATGTTTTTTACTATTATTATTTATTATATTCCGGTCTTTGAACTAAAACAATGTATTTAAAAAGTTTAATATAATGAATAAAGAATCTTATAAATTTATACTTTATACTAATATGATAAAGAGGAAGGATTTTTAAATTTATACATTTGTTTGTAATTAACAAAATCAAAAACTAAAGGAGCAATTAAAAAAATGTTTCACTTGTAGAATTCTACTTTATTCTATAATATTTCCTATTTCAATGTGGGCAAAAAGCTAGTATGTAATAAATTAAACACATAAGTTTGAAGTTGTGCAATTACTGCATTTTATTTTGTGTCTTTAATTTTGTGATTTATGAGGAACGTAATGTGTTATTTTATTTGTATTTCAATTTTATTTTATTTTTATTTTAATTTTATTTTATGTGTATTAACATCTCACTTTATTTGATTCGATTATTTTAATGTTTTATTTGATTTTAATTTTGGATGTAATGTATGGAATATGTCTGAAATAAATAAATAATAATATTTAAAGGATGTTATTTATTTTCCAATAAAATCATCTATTTTTAGAAAGTTTTATAGAAATAATTATTTATAATAACTACTTTAGAAGAAAAGTTTTCACTTTACCATGTTTTGTTCTGAAAGTTTCATGACATCACAACCACCCCTTACTGCTTATGAGAGCCTAGTATTTTTTATCGGGACGCTGAAACCTTCACGTCAACGTGAACGTCTCGTTCAACGTCACCGAGCGCTGGAATATGAAAAAGCTTTTCAGGGCCTGAAACCCCACGTCTCATAGTTTATGCTAGCCTAGTACTTTTTCCCGCTTTGCAGAAACGTCTCGCAGCTATTACGTCATTGCTGACGTCATAACGGTTCATTATCTACACTCATATTATAATAGTAGATTATGTGACTAGGGGATAAAGCAGTCTTTAAGTCGCGGGTGGCGGATGTTGAATTCCGAACGAAACGAAGGTTGCTAATTTTAATCCCGAACGACAGTGAGGGATTTATATAATTAACTCCCGAGCATTGCGAGGGAGTTAATAAAGAAACCTGAGTGAAGTGAGGAATTCAAGCCGCCCAAGACAAAGACAGCTTTATCCCAGTGTTGGATACTCTACTTTTTACACCATCTGTGAGATAATTAAAAGACAATTTAGTAAAAGAAATCATATAATACAGAAATATAAGTATTATTTACGAGTTAATCTTAACTATCACTCAAAATGTTTTGAGATTTGAAACAAACAAAATTCACTACTCAAAGATTCTATAGTTTAAATTTTACTTTTTTTTAGAAACTTTTTGTATTGTTTTTTTTTTGTTAGTGGCCAGTTTGAAATTTGAATAAACTTGTTTGATGCACTACATTTTAATTCACATATTGCTGACGGTTTTTCACGTTCCAAATTCAAATCTCATTATTCCCTAGGGATCGCCCATACTACATTATCTCCCTAGGGACATAATGACTTGCTTTAAGTGATGGTTGTATGACGTATAAAAGGGCATTATCGAGCAGGTGGTGTAAAAAGAGTTTTTTTGGTTTTATTTTTTTTTATGTAAGAGGTAATTTCTGAAAGTACTGGTTCGATTGCCAAAATTTTTTCACCGATAGAAAGCTGCTTTATTCCTGAGTGACATAGTATTGTTTTTATGTTAAAATAAGAAAACTAGGAATAATAACTACTTTATGTGATTTTATTTACTATTAATAAAAATATCCGTAACCAATCAACAATATACTTATATTGTGTTGATTTGATTTAAAGATTTAAAGCTGAGCAAATTTTTTTTTGTAATTTTTTTTTTGTTTTATGTTACCCATGCTTTTTTTTTTTTTTTTTTTTAGGTGGGAAAATCATCTTATGACAAATCCCGCTCTTGGGCGGAGCGGAAAGTAGTGTCAGACTTTTACTGACTAAAAACCCACTCCTGTTCCTTCTTTGCCTTCGTCCCAGGGCCCCGGGTTTCGCTTTCACACTACCCGTGGCCCCAGTAGGCTTCGACCCTGTTGGGCCCCTACGATTTGCTGACATCTCCATGAGGCGCGCGTGGAACAATACGCGCCGTCGACGACTTGGGCTTGGTCCGGACGGTTACCGGACGATCGGACGGCGAGCCACCCATTGCTCGCCGTCCGCAAGCCCTCGCCTACGGTGGCCGGAAATCGGGATCGGAATCCCGGCGGCGGTTGGGGCGTGAGGACCGTTGCCTCACGCGATCGGCCGCCTCCTTTGCTAGCATTGCTTCGCAGAAGGAGGCGACCGCCTGCCACTCTTCCTCGCTCCGGACCATGGCCTGTACCAAGGCCCGGCGCGAGAGATCGCCGCCGCCGATCGCCCCCACGAGGACACGGCGTTGCTCTGCCCAAGCGGGGCACACCTCCACCGTGTGCTCCACCGTGTCCTCCGGGCGGTCCGCACAGTGGCGACACCCGGGCGTCTCTTCCGCACGAATTCGGTGCAGGAACTTCCCGAACTTACCGTGTTCGGTGAGAACCTGCGTCATGCGGAAGGTGAGGACGCCGTGAGGTCTTTCCAACCACGCCTCAAAGAGGGGACTTACCGCCATAATTGTGGCGTGCCCAGCACTGGGTCGCGACAGTCGCTGTCGCCATTTCTCCATGAGAACCCGCCAGAGCTCTGTCCGCCATGCTGCGACTTGTCGCGGCAGCGGAGTTTCGCCCCGGCGTTGCATCTCCATGCGCAGATCGTGCATGTGAGCAAGGCCTGTTGCTACCAGATCCCATGGTGGCTGTCCAGCAAGGAGGCTCGCCGCTTCGCGGGAAATCGTCCGGTATCCTCGCACCATCCGTATGGCCATGACCCTCTGGCATGCGTTCAGCCGGGCCGCCGGCTGCTTCCGCAGCGCCGGCGCCCATACCGGTGCGCCATAAAGGGCCATGGACCGAACGATTCCTGCGTAGAGCCTCCGGCAGGAGGCGTCTGGACCCCCCAGGTTGGGCAGGAGCCGCCCGAGGGCAGCCCCAGTCCGATTTAGTTTGGGAGCCAGACGTCGGAAGTGCTCCTCGAAATCCCATCGGCTGTCGAGAACGAGTCCCAGGTACTTCATCGTCGACCCGACGCCGATGTGGACTCCTCCTACCGTTAGTTGGGAACCCGGTGGTGGCGCGTTCCGAGGACCGTGAAAGCACATGGCCTCGGACTTGTGCAATGCCACCTCGAGTCCCAACTCCTGGATCCTGCCCACGACTGTCGCAACCCCGTGTGTCGCTAGTTCGACCGCCGCCTGGTACGACTCTCCCCGCGCCAGGACCAGCGTGTCGTCTGCGTAGCAGACTACGCTGACCCCGTCAGGGAGGTCGCCGCGCAGCACGTAGTCGTATCCGATGTTCCACAAGGGCGGCCCTAGTACCGATCCCTGCGGAACACCGCACGACATCTCTCGGCGTTCCCACTCTCCCTGGTGACCAGGGTAGATGATGTACCTGTCCGACAGGTACGCCTCGATCACACGACAGAGGTAGTCGGGCGTCCGGTGATACCGGAGTGCCCTCCTAATGCTACTCCAAGGCAGGGAGTTGAAGGCGTTGGCGATGTCCAGAGACACCGCCACGACACACCTGCCCTGGGCCACCGCATCCCCCGTCGTGAGGGCTCGCACGCGCATGATGGCGTCCACCGTGGAGCGCCTCCTGCGAAAACCAAACTGGCCGTCCGCCAGATCCGGCCCCACCCGTGTTAGGTGCGCGACAAGGCGGTCTGCAATTACTCTTTCAAAGAGCTTGCCCACCTCGTCGAGCAGCACAATGGGCCGGTACGCGGACGGAGAGTCCGCAGGGCGCCCCGGCTTCGCGATGAGGACCAGTTTCCCAGTCTTCCAGCGAAGTGGGAACTGGCCCCTCTCCATGCATGCGCTGAAGAGCCCTCTTAGTCGAGGCCCGAGAGCCTCCATGGCCAGGACCCAGGCCTTCCCAGGCAAGCCATCGGGTCCTGGGGCGGTATTTTTGGCACTCAGCCTTCGTACCACCACTCTCATCTCTACCTCGGTCACCTCTGGAGCGTTGTCGTCGTCGTCGCCATCGTGGTCCGCGTCGGACACCGCTGGTGGCGGAGCCATGGGCGGGGGAGAGTGTTCCCCTCGCGTGGGGAACAGAGTGCTCACCACACCCTCCACAAGCTGAGGCCGGAGACTCTGCGTTAGCGGGGGAGCCCAGGGGCGGAGCTTGTCCCGCACCACCTTGTAGGGGCGTCCCCATGGGTCCCCGTTCAGAGTCCCCAGCCACACGTTGCGGGCCTCGAGTTTGGCCCGCCTTATCTCCGCTCGGAGGGTGCGCTTTGCCTCTCTGTATCCCTCGTACAGCTCCGCCTCTCTGGCCTCCGCATCCGGTGGACGGATACGGCGCCTGCGGTATCTGGCATACCGGCGTCGCGCGATATTGCATGCATTGCGCAGTGCCGCAATCTCCGGCGACCACCAGTATACCTGGCGCCGAGCACGTCCTGGATGGACTCGGGGCATTGCCGCGTCGCAGATTTGCGACACGGCCTCCCGGAACCACTCTGCCTCGACGTCGATGTCAACAGGCCTGTCCGGTGCTTGCACCCAGGCCTGTACCGTCGCGGCTTCCAGGAGGAGCTCCCGGTCCATCTGCCTCAGCGCCCACCGCGGACCACAAGGGTTCTGTCGGACCGGCGCGGTCGAGGTTTGGGCGGAGACGTCAAACCGGATGTACCGGTGGTCTGAGTACGTCTCCACCTCCTCCATAACACGCCAGTCGACGACACGCGGCGACAGAGCGGGGCTGGCGAACGAGATGTCCACCACTGAGTCACCCCGCATCCGCACACACGTGGGAACAGAACCCCGGTTTAGGACGACCAGGCCTGTCTCCAGAGCCCAGTCCTCCACCATCCGACCCCGCTGGTTCGTGAACCGGGAACCCCAAGCCAAGTTCTTGGCATTGAAGTCCCCGCACACGACCACGGGAAGGGAACCAAACCCAGCGACGACGGCTTTCAGCTCCATTAGGGAGATGTGAAGTTCACCGAGAGATCTGTTCGGGGACAGGTAGACGCCCACCACTGCAATGTCCCCGAACCGTGCTGCCACGCAACCCCGTCCCCTCGTGATAGCCTCAAGGGTAGGGGTACCGGCGGCGGCCGACGAAATTAGGGTCACCGAGCCGTCCAGGTCCCGCACCCAGTCTCCCCTGGGCAGGACATAGTACGGCTCGGAGACCACGGCGATATTGATCGACCACTGCGCCATGCTCTGGAGCAACAGATCCTGAGCGGGGGTGCAGTGGTTGATGTTCGCCTGGAGGAGACGCAATGGAGTCACTAGTGACAGTCCATTACAGTCTCCTCCCGAGCCCCCCGTGAGGACCCCACCGCGGCGGGTGCGGCGGCGACAGCGGCGGCAGCCAAGGAGGTGGCTGCGGCGGTGAGTACGTCCGGGTGGATGGGCCTCCGAACCTTGCCCTTGGCCTTGGCGGGGGGGTCGCAGGACCTGCTCCCAGCCCGGTGGTCGGCCAGCTTGCCTGCCGCCGCACATGCGTAGCAGTGCGGCGTTGCACGGCATTCAACGGCCTTGTGACCAGCCTGACCGCACTGGTAGCAGCGGTCACTGCGGTCCACCTCCGCGGCGCAATAGGCCCCCACGTGGTGCCCCACGTGACAGCGGTAGCACCGCAGAGGTCTGGGCTCCAGCAGTTTTACCTGCGCGGAGACCCAGCCCACCAAAAGCCTTCGGCCTTCGCCCGTGATGGCTTTGGCCGCCGACACGGGGCAGCTAACCGTAACGGCTCGCATGCCCGTGCTGTCAGCACGGATGGTACCCGCTCGCACTTGATCGGCCTGGCACCCTCCCGTCCTGACGACGGCGGCCACCACCTCATCCACCCTAACGGAGTCATCCAGGCCCATGATGCGCATGTCTATGCACTTTGTGGGCCTGGACACTCGGACCTCCTCGACGTCCAGGGACGCTCTGATCCTTGCGGCCAGGGCGTCCGCGGCAGAGCCACTGTCCGCACCAGGGACCTCCAATATTCGGGCCCCGGTTGCGGTGCGCCTCATTCGAAAGCCTTCAGAGGCTCCGAATTCGTCGAGGTGCTCCACCACCGCCTGCTTCGCCTTTGCCATGACCATGTCATAGTTCACGCCCTTCTTTTCCGCAGCTGGCTGTAGTGTAATCACTACAGCTGCGGAATTCGGGGCGCGAAGTCTGGCTGCCATGGCCCGCTTCCTACGCTGCTGTCGCCGCTCGCGCTTTTTCGCCGCTCTAGCTGCCTTGCCCGCCTTCCTGCTGGCGCCGACAACCGTCCATTCGGCGCCAACCGGGGGCATTTCAGATAGACGCGGCCTAGTCGCCGCCGCAACAGGAGCTCCTGCTGATTTAGCAGCATTGGCCGCCCCACCCTTCGGGGAAGGAGCAGTCTTCTCCTGCCGCTGCCGCTGCTTGGTCGCTGGGGCCGGCCTCGCAGGCTCCGACAACACGGCCCCGCGCCCAACTTGCCCCGACGGGCCCGCCTTGGGCGCAGCAGCCGCGGCCGCGGCGGCGGCGGCGTACGTCACCGCCCTCTTCTGGCCGGAGGCCGCAAGCGGGGGGCGCAGCACAATGCCCTCCAGGACAGCGAACTGCCGCTGGACCCGCTCTTGGAACTGCTGCTGCTGCTCCCGCTGCTGCTGCCGGAAGGCAGCCAGCTCTTGCCGCAGCAGGGTCAGCACCTCATTCTCTGGCTGGGGCAGGGGCTGCGACTGATCTTGCCCTTGCCTGCGTCCCCCTTTTGGCGCCACCTGGGGGCCAGTTCCACGGAGACCGGCTAGGTCCGCCTCGAGCCGCTCAATCCTCTTGTTGAGGGATTTTTCGAACGGCTCCAGGACGATCCCCAGTGCCTCGGTTATTGAGGTCGTGGCCTGGGCGATGGATCGCCTCTTGGAGACCTTCTCCCTCTTCTTGGCCACGCCTGTTATGGCAGCTGCCACGATCTCCGTGAACTTGGTCAGCGCCTCCTCCATGCCTTCTGGCTCACTGCCTGAAGGCTCCGGCTCCGAAGGGCCGGCCTGACCACTGGGTGCCCCGGGTTGGTGCCCCTCCCTGGCGATTTTGAGGGATCGCCGGGTCACTTCCTCGTTGGTGCGCCAGCTCCCCTTTCTCGTCTTTCGGCCCGCACCCCGTATAGCGGTGGAGATTTTGCGGGCCGATGCACCCAGTTCGTCATCGGAGGAAGTCCTCCGGCCATCCCCCAAGATGGGGCGTTTGAGGAACTGGGTCGTCCTCCTGGAGGTGAACTCTTCCACCTCCATTCTCTCTGAGTTGGGCGAAGACGCGGCATCGGAGTCCGACGCCGCGTCTCCACTCACTTCCCTGAGGCCGAAGCTCCTGCCGGCCTCTGCAGGACCCACCGGCGCAGCGGACGTGCTGGGAACTGGTCCCAGGGACTCCACGCTACCGGAGAGTGAGCCACCCTGGCTCTCTGCGTCCACGAAGGACGGTAACAGATCCTTGTGGGATCTGGCGCACTCTTTGCCCCCCCCCAGAGTACGAGGGGCAGACCAAGCTCTGCTTGGTGAGGGATTCTCCTCCTGCGATGCAGGCGGTACCCTCCTGGGGTAATAACTTTTTAAGATGTGCGTCCATGATAGTGCTGAACTCAGCTTTGCCTTTTTTGTGGGGTGGGGTCCCCAATAACCACGTTCGCCATCTTGGTCACGTCTGATAAACAGACGCGTACCCGAGGCGAACCCACTCTCCCGAAACTACTGTCCAAAAACACCAACAGCTGTTGGTGCCGATGCTTCTGGACAGCGCACCCTCCGTGGCGGTCCGTCTGGACTCCGCCTGTGTGTTCCTCTTGGTCTGGTCTCTCACTTGAGGCCTTCCGGCATGAGTAGCTCTACCGGCATAGCCCTCAAGATCACAGAGACACGCAAGCCCCACCACGACGACAACGTGGGAACACAGTTGGTGGGGATGTTACCCATGCTGAATATATCCCGCGAAAACTCGACAAAAACTTTTCAGTCGACTTGGATCATCCATTGTTCTTGGTTTATGCTACCCTAGTACGCTTTCTCGTTTCTTCCACGCCGAGAACGTCATTGTCAACGTCACTTAACGCTCGCCGTATGGTCGTTGAAAAACTTTCACTTCATTTTCACTTTGATAGAAGTTTCACTCGATTTTCTGTCACTGAAAATTAATGTTGGAAAAGAGTTTCTTATAATTAAGAAAATCTTTATAATTTTGAATTTTGACATTGTCATCTATCAGATATCATAAAATGGTTGTCATTGCCAAGTCATTGCGTATCGTGCTTATTTGTTTGTGTACAAAAACAAAAACTGATTTTATTTTCTATTTATTACTCTTTATTTATTTACCTTAATTATACTACTAATATTCTTCACCGTTGTGTTTTTACCCGACTACGGAGGGTTATGATTTTGACAGGCTATGTATGTATGTGAGTATGTTCATCTGTTCCCTCATAGCTCCTAATCTGCTTATCGGACCTCGGCGTATGAGATATCGTTAGAACCGTTTTAATTGTCTGCTAAACATAGGCTACGTGACGTGTCACAAAAATTGATATGGCGCCCTCTAGCGGACAAAAAGTAATGCGTTAAAAATAAAAAAAGAGATAACTACGCCGTGTTTCGTATTATTTGAAAGGGCTTCACTTGTACATTTCCAAAATATTGCTCAAATTTAAAGTGACGCCCTCTAGGGGACAAAATGTCATGTTTAAAAAAATTATAAATACACCGTGTTTCATATCATTTGAAAGGGCTTCACTGGTACTTATAAAAAAATATCATCAAAATTCAATGTGGCGCCCTCTAGTGGACAAAAAGTATTGTGTTAAAAAAAATAAGATAAATACGTCGTTTTGGTATCATTTGAAAGGACTTCACTTGTTCATACCAAAATAAATAGTATAGAAGCACAGTGATTTAACACCAAAATCTTTCAAATAAAAAAAAGTAAAGAACTAAAACCCGACTACGACAAAAAAAAGACGCTGAAAAAGTATGAAACAAGATTTTCAAGATGCTGAAATAAACAAAGTAACTGGAAAAACAAGAATAGAACAAAAAGAAAAGCCGTAGTCACACGTTATAGGTAGGTAATAATCGAAACACTTTAATAGCGTGTGACTGCGGCTTTTCTTTTTGTTCTATTCTTGTTTTTCCAGTTACTTTGTTTATTTCAGCATCTTGAAAATCTTGCTTCATACTTTTTCAGCGTCTTTTTTTTGTCGTAGTCGGGTTTTAGTTTTTTACTTTTTTCTATCTGCTACCATCAAACACCATCAATTAAAAAATCACGAGCCACTGGAACATAAACATAACAAAAATTGTAATTAACTTTTTAATAATTAAAAAAATATTGTAGTCGTACCCATTACACAGATTTAGTATAAAATTTAAAAAATATCCTGTTTGCTTCCATGACACGTATTGTTACGAAGAAGCGGAGTCTTCTAACACAGGCATTACCTGCCTAAAAGGAGGCTCCAATCATATAATCCTAAAAAACTTAAACTTGTTTTATCAATATACTATTATTACCCAATCATAATTATATCGTAACTGTACGAGCAATGGCTGAATGAAGCCTGACAGATATTTTCAGGAAATTATTGACATCAACCTTTTTAAGTTTATACTACCCTAGTACTTTTTCACGATGTCTGAAGCCTTCCCCATATCGAAAACGTCACTTTGGCTACGTCATACAGCACGTAGGGAAAATTTAAAAAATATATCTTTTAATAATTATCTATTATAATACCTATTATTATGTTTTGTTTTTTTTTTTTGTAATATTAATAGAAGATTTTTTTTCAAACCTATTTTAAGTGAGAAGATATTTCAGCCAAACTTTCATGAAAAGCTTTCACAGTCTACCTGCTGCTGCTTATGCGACACTAGTAACTTTTCCTGACAAAATGAAACTCCCTCATCGAAAACGTCACTATTTACGTCACACAATCACAAACTGTTGAAACCATGTTGAAACATTCAATATTATTCCTAGACCTTCTTTTTTTTTTGTTATTTTTGGCGTCGCCCGGTTTGTGCATTTAAGAAGTGTCAAGTTTAGAATTTATTAAGTTTTCAGTCACTTTAAGTTATTTTGAAATCCATCAGAGCGCGGATGTATCACATTGTAATGTTTTTGCAGTATTTGGCAGCAGACCAAACTAACTACACCAATTTTACATCACATTATCCACTACATGATACTCGCCGTCCGCAAGCCCGCGCCTACGGTGGCCGGAAATCGGGATCGGAATCCCGGCGGCTGGAGCGCGGGGGCCATTGCCACGCGCGTGCACGTGCGGCCTCCTCCTTTGCTAGCATTACTGCTTCGCAGAAGGAAGCGACCGCCTGCCACTCCTCCTCGCTCCGGACCATGGCCTGTACCAAGGCCCGGCGCGAGAGATCGCCGCCGCCAATCGCTCCCACGAAGACAAGGCGGTGCTCTGCCCAGGCAGGGCACAGCTCTACCCTATGTTCCATCGTGTCCTCCGGGCGGTCCACACAATGGTGACACCTGGACGTTTCTTCCGCACAAATCCGGTGCAGGAACCTCCCGAGCTTACCATGTCCGGTGAGAAACTGCGTCATGCGGAAGGTAAGGACGCCGTGTTGCCTTTCCAGCCACTCCTGAAAGAGGGGACTTACCGCCATAATTATGGCGTGCCCAATCACAATATTCACTAGGAATCAATTTGCGAATAATTTGAACAAACACTGAACTTCACTCGGAGAAATCCCGCCAAAAACTCTGGACCTTCTTGGTTTTATGCCACTTGTAATAAACTGTATTCACCATACTTAAAATGGATTAATATTGTTTGTTTCGAAAATGATTTGGTACCTAAAACTTAAGAAACAGTTAGTAAATAAAAAAAAAACGATATTCAAGCTGAATTTTCTTTGACCACCGCTACCAATTCTTGCTCTCCTAGTACCTTTTTCAGACAATCTGAACCTCCCGCAACGAACACGTCATTGTCAATGTCACGTAGCGGACTACGAAGTGAACTTTCACCCCAACTTTCCATCGCCAAAGAAAGTAGCTACCAGTAACAGCTTATTTTATCCTAGTACTTGCCACTGAGTTGTTGCAGCCTTCCCACAACAAGACGTCACTTCTGTCGTCATAACACTGGAAAACGAAAACAGCGCCATCTATGCGTGCCAGTTTGAGATATTTGCTAAGTCTAGGTGAAAGCAAAACTTGAACAGTTACGCTATAAGTTTATAGATGGCAGCACTTAAATTCTTTTTTTTTTATTGGCTTACTTAATATTAGTTTCCTTTTTGAAGATTTTTAACATTTGAAATTAAATTTCGCGCTTAGAAATGGAATGGCCTTTAGTAAAAACATGCAGAAAACAACTTATAAAACAAATTGCATTTATTTCATAATTAATCATTAAGTACTCATTAGGTACTGCCAGCGGCGTCGCCCACAAGCCTGAAAATTATTTCAAAGCCACCTATTTATCTTATTTGATATTTCCTATTCCATGTCAAATTTCATACAAATTCGTTCAGCTTTATTATGCACGTTTGTCTGCATGTGAACATTCACATGCAGACAAACGTGCTTAAAAAGTTTCACCTTTATAATATTGGTATGATGAATATTTTGAACTTTTTTTTATGCCTAATATAAACTAGCGCTTGACTACAATCCCACCTGATGTTAAGCAGTACCGTAATCGTTGGTGGTGAGGCGCACTAGTTTATTAAGAGCCTATTCAGTCTAGCCTTGAAGACACTTAAATTATAATCGGACGGGAAGATCGCAGCAGGCAAAATGTTCCAGTCCTTCGATGTACGCGGTATAAACTATGAGGCGAAATGCTTAGTTCGGGCCGTAGAGGTTTCAACAACGTATGGCTGGATACTCGCCGTACGTCGGGTTGTCCGATGGTAAAAAGGTGATGGCGGAATCAAGTCATGAAAAAAAAAAAAAAAAAAAAAAAAGCTGTCATCTCATCAACATCAGTTCCGTGTGTGATAATAGTTTAAAAATATAAAACTCGCTTGTTATTTTACAAATAACCGAAAACTGTTCATATAATATCCCAATGAACAAGTATGAGCGTTATCTCAGTGTTACATAGAATATAAGTGAAAATATAACAGCAAACCACTAACAGTGTACAAAAGTTTCTACAGTGAAAGAACTTTAATATTTCGACTACAAACAATGTTTCCCTTATTAAACACAGTATTTAGTGCAAACAAAGATTAAAAATAAGTGAATACAATTAAATATATTGATAAAAAGTGAAAATAAAAACATTAAAAACAACTTATTATATGTGTTTTGTGGGTTGCAGTAAAAATTCAAAGTTAATTATAACGTCGTGTCGGTCGTATCGATCGTTGAATACACGTACTTTGAGATAACCAATTTCAACACTTTACGTAAAGCCGATTTGGTCGAGAGGTATAAACGCTGGTTTGAGCGTCGTGGCGAGTGTCGCAAGTTCGAACCCAAGCAAATCAGAATTCTTTTTGAGAATTGAAAAAGTTTCAAAATGTCATCCTGTTTAAATAAAGGAGTCAGCAGTAACCGCAAGACGTCAACACAAGTCACTTGCAATATCTGCAAGAAATTTTTCAACATAAAAAACACTGCTCTATGTTCAATTTGCAAAAAGAGATACGAGTTTGATTGTGAGGGTTACCCAGAATCTACTTATCGCTTAAAGGACGCCGAAGCTAGAAAAAGGTGGAAGTGCAAAATATGCATTAAAAACAGGACGGACACAAATACTGATGTAGCTACTTCTAATATCACACTAAGGAAAAAACAACACTCTTTAAGTAAACCTGCTTCGCCCCAACAACAGGAGATTTCCAAGCAAAATTTGGTTTTAAATGACAACACTTCTCAAATACCGGTCACCCCAGTAATTTTAGAACACACAAGCAATTATGACAAATTTCAGGCAAATATATCTACTGAAAACTCTTTCGAATCTTTACCGCTGGATGAAGATATCGATGTTTTGTCACATACATTAAAAAGAGATCCTCAAATATTTAGAAGCTGCCCAAATATTAGATCCAACAACTTTGATCTAATAGAAGAATTGGAAAAGAAAGTTTCAGTATTGGCGAAGAACTTAGAGATTGCTGAAAATGAAATAGCTAACCTTTTATCGGAAAACTGCTATCTTAAAAAACAAATGTCTATGTATGGCACTCAGATCAATCAGCTTAAAGATATTTGTAAATCGACGCCTAAAAGAACATCACAGAAGAAAAGGAATAAAAGTCCCATTCAAACTAAATTAGACTTCTCAGAACGACTGATCAGTCCCAACGCACTCTCCTCACAAACAAAGTGTGACACGCAGAGTCTACATGATCAAGGTACAATCCAGGAATTTGACAATGACACGGCTAAAAAGGTTTTGGTGGACTCTCCGAACAAACAACGACGTGGAAACTTAAAATATGCAACACAATTCGAATGCAATACAAAAAGAAATATTTATATAATTGGAGACGAAAAAGTAAGAGGTCTATCTGCACAATTGATTCGTACTAAGACAGGTAAATGGAATGATAATTTTAACATCGAGGGGAAAGTTCAACCATATGCTTCATCGTGCGAGATCCTACGAAATCCGAGTTATCTATCAGACAATCTATCTGACGATGACATTGTCATACTCTCAGTTGGCAAACATGACAAAAATCCCTACTTGTTCTAATCTGTGTAGTTCTATGTAGTTTGAGCAATTGTACAATATTGATGTTGAATGTTTCAGAAAATAGGTATCTTAACGTCAAAAAACTCAATCATGAACTAAAATTGTTTACAAAAAACTTCAATAATTGTAGATTTATTGAAGTTAATGAGTTGGATGTAAATTATCACAAGAAACTTTCAAAATTAGATTTAATTACATATAAACTAAATATAGAAATTGATTTTATGCAATATGAAAATAGTTATTATACAAAACCGAATTTAAAAGAAAGAAACTCGCTTCGTAATAACAACAATACATTTTTTCGTTCCATACTCCACCATTGATAACATTTCAATAAATAATAATAAATTAAAACAAGATTGTCGACATGGTAAACTGCGAATCTTACACCAAAATATAGCCGGCATCTGCAACAAACTGGACATGTTGGAAGTAACTCTATCCGAATTAGTAGAAAAAAACATGGAGATGGATATATTATGTTTTAGTGAAACTTTTGTGAAACAGGGTACGGAAGCTAACATAAAACTTAATAATTTTAATTTAGCTGCAGTATTTAGTCGAGATAAATGTAGGGGAGGTACTTGTATTTTGACTAATAAGGTGCTTGACACCAAAACGTTAAGATTTCCTCCAAATCTTGCTACTACATTTTATTTTGAGTGCTGTGGCATAGACATTATTGGCTTGAGCTTGATAGTTGTTAACATATATAGAATTCCCGACTATAGAAAGGCACAAATAGATATTTTTCTTCATAAATTTGACATTTTGCTGAATTACTTGACAGACCAATATAAGAGAAAGAAAATTATAATTTGTGGCGATTGGAATATCGATATATTAAAAAATAACTACGCAACAAAAGAACTTTTAAGCTTACTTCGCAATTACAACTTTGAAGCTCACATAAAATCACCAACTCGGGCGAATTCTTGTATTGACCAAATTGCCAGTAACATAAAGAATGTTCAATCAGAAATTCATCACCTAGGCCTGTCAGATCATGAAACAGCACAAACAATTAACATAAAAGCTAGTAAATACAAAAAAATATCGTGTTGGACTGAATTTAAACGTGATTATTGTTCGGAAAACATCGAGAAATTTGTTAAATGTATATCTTCTCTTTCTTTTTCGGAAACATTTAACTCTACTAATTTGACAGAAGCCTTTAATTTATTTTATGAAACTTTTACATTATTTTACGATCTGTGCTTTCCGACGATTAAAGTTAAAGTTAATAATAAACCAGTCGCACAAAACTGGATAACGAAAGGTATTAAAAAGTCTAGCAAATCGAAACGTTTGTTATATTTAAAATTCAAAAATAGTAAAATTAATAAAAAACAGAATGAGAAAAACTACAAACTTTATAGTCATTTGTTCAAACGATGTGCACAGAGAGCACAGAAACTAGTAAATACAAGACGTATACAAAAGCATACGAATAAATGTAAAGCCACTTGGAACACAATCTCCTCAACTTTGACTAATAATGACTTGTTTAAAAATGATATTGACGAAATAAATTTTAATAATGTGACATATAATAATCCATTGGACATTTGCAATATATTTAATGACTATTTTATTAATTTGACATCTAACCACTTACCTTATTCTAATGATATTAATTTAAATCCAAATAATAAAAATATAAATACTATTTTTTTGAACCCTGTAGATGCAATAGAAGTGAATAAAATCATAATGTCCCTAAATAATAGCAAAACAAGTGGATGTGACGGCATTGCAACGCAAGTTTTGAAGGCCTGTGCCAGTTGGATATGTCATCCACTAGCACATATTATAAACTTATCCTTTGTGGAAGGAGTATTTCCTGATCAGCTTAAAATGTCTATTGTAAAACCAATATTTAAAAAGGGGAATAAGTTAGACCCTAATAACTATCGGCCGATCACCATAGAACCTATTATATCAAAAGCTTTTGAAAAGGCAATGCTTACCAGACTCAATCATTTTCTTTGTAAACATAACATATTATGCGAAGAGCAATTTGGTTTCCGTAAAGGTAATTCAACTGCTCTTGCAATCTTTAACTTAATAAAACTTGTAACAGAAAGCATAAACAATGGCAATCCAGTGGTGTCTCTATTTTTAGACATGAGCAAGGCCTTCGATTTTGTAAATCATTCGAAGCTCTTAAAAAAATTAGAATTTTACGGCATAAGGGGAAAAACATTTGAATGGATATCTAGCTATCTAAAAAACAGGAAACAATGTACAGAGATCTCCAAAGTCGTAAAAAAAAATGACAAAATGTATTCTAAAGAGAAATTTAGATCTACAGCAATAATAAATAAGTGTGGTGTGCCTCAAGGTAGCATTCTCGGCCCTTTACTTTTCTTGCTTTATGTTAATGATCTTCCGGAGGCTACTATGCAAAAAAGTATCCTTTTCGCAGATGATACTACAATTATTATAAAATGTCAAGATAAAAACGATTGCAAATCAGTTACCGAAAAGACATTATCAGACATAATAAGTTGGATGGAAAACAATAATTTAAATATAAACATTAGTAAAACCAAATTAGTACAATTTAACTCCTATAATTCTAAAAAAATAGCTATAGACGTTATATACAAAGATAATAAAATACAACAAGTAGACGAATTAAAATTTTTAGGACTTATTGTAGACAGTCATCTAAATTGGAAAAGTCATGTAGAACATATTTGTCAGAAACTTGATAGGTTTGTGTTTGCAATAAAAAAGTTAAGAAAAAATGTTTCTGTAGAAGCGGCTCTTTCGGCTTACCATGGCTATGTGTCATCTATATTAAGCTATGGAGTAATAATGTGGGGCAATTCGACCGACGCCGACCGAGTATTCAAACTTCAGAAACGTTGTATCCGGGTTATAAACAGAGCATGGTTCATAGATAGTTGTAAACCCTTATTTCAAAAACACAAAATTCTTCCACTGCCTTGTATATATATAAAAGCTATCTGCATTTTTACTAAGAAGCACATGCATTACTTTAAGCAACGTAGTGAGGTTCTGCCAAGGCAAAAAAGGGCTAAATTCCATAATCTGTTATATCAACCTCCTGGTCATAAAGATATTTATAAAAAAAATGTATATAATATGTGTGTATTAATTTATAATAATCTTCCACATGAGTTAAAGTTGTTACAGGGTAATGCATATAAAGCAAAATTGACAGAGTGGCTACAAAAAAAATGTTTTTATAGTGTTAAAGAATTTATGCAATCTGGAAATAAAAGTTAATAATTTAATTAATTTGAAAATTGAATGTATGACAATAAAATTGTGTATGTATAATAAGGAATAAGAAGAAACTATATATATAATAATAATTTAACTACCTGACGAATAACATACAAATAAATAATTTGCACGCTTGCTTGCAGGCAGAATACAGTGACTTTTAGGTTATAAGATCTTTCCTTGTTAACAATGTATTTCTGGCAAATAAACGTTTTGATTTGATTGATTTGATTTGATTCAATTCCCGCACACATTCTCCAAAATGCATCCTGTAAAATACCGAAAGGCTGGCTACCCTACGCCTGTGCTGTAGATTAAACTCAATCAAATCTGAATCAGCAATTAGCCTTTTAACACGTCTTTCCACTGAGTCCAAAGCTTTGCTTGCAGTTCAAGTTCTATAACTGAAAACTTTCCTTGATGTCAAAAGTTTGGCGGCAACAGCTTCTGTCGTTTTATGCTGTCCTGGTACTTTAGACCGAATTTCGAAGTCTTCGGGCAGGATCACTATGTCGCTGCACCCATGGCATTCTGGTTCCGTATATAATAGCTAGCTAACATACTTTATACAGGGAAGGTTTAAACGGTGAGAAAAAATTGAAAAATTCATGAAAAAAAATATTCGAATAAAACGCCATCTCTAATTAAAATGTAAATTTAAAATAAATTATGCTGGTTCTGGTGATGCCAGTAGATGGCGTTATCTTTTGATAGTTTAGTTGGTATCACAACATTCATTGACTCGGTACGAAGTTTGCCGGGTCAGCTAGTATTATTATAAAATTAAAATTGGTCACAACTGAGATCAATTTAGACTATTAAACACATTAAAACTATCTTACAATGCTATCGACAAATACAAAAATAAAATAGTAACTATAATAAAAATATAAAACCGGGCAAGTGCGAGTCGGAGTCAGGGTTCCGTACAAACTTACCTATGAAAACAGTTCAATTCCCGAATTGAGTTACGAATATTTTTCCGAATCGCAAAAAAAGCTTTTTCTTGTGACGTAACTACCAATTTACAATTTTCAGATTTTTTCCTATATTTTTACTATGAAACCTTGCTTCATGCCAAATTTCAGGATTCTTGGTCAACGAAAATTACCCTATGATTTTTGATTCCCTTGAGAGTGTCGAATTATACGTTTTTGCGACATAAACGGCTGCATCTTTTTTTTGTCGTTAACTCGGAAGTTTGATTTTTTCACAGATTCAAGGGACCGCAAATCTGAGTATATGGTTTTAATTTCAACTCGAGACCTCCATCCTCCGACATTCCTGAGATAAATGGTCTTGATAGACAGACAGACAAAAAAGTGATTCTATGAAAGTTCCGTTTTTTCTTTCGAGGTACGGAACCCTAAAAACAAACTTTTTTTTACGTTAACAGTTAAACACCGTTTTCGTGGAAGTAGGTGTGCGTAACTTTTTTTGAGAACGGAAATTCAAACTACGCGGTCTTTAAAGGTTTTTCTCATCTCTGTTTGTTTATGCGACCCTAGTGTCTTTGGAGCGCTGAACTCTTCGTTCGCGGTCGTCGGTATAAAACACGGTACGGCGCGCTACGGGCTACGAGTTACGTAGCGCCATCTGTATGGAAATAAAGAAAGTTCAGACTTGCTACGAATATTCTATCCGCTACAGTCTCTATGATTATGTTTGCTACGAAGTGCTACGAAAATGTCTACGTGCGGCGTCACATGCTAACATAAATTTAGTAGAAGTCTACGTTAGACTGAGTACTAAAACTTATTTATATAAAGAAAGAAAGAAAAGAAAGAAAAACGTTTATTCGTACCTCACACATCGTCAAATGGGCGCACGATAATGGTATTCTTATTAATATAAATAAAACTAAATGTATGCTGATATCGTCTCCGTATAACAAGTTAGCTAAAAATGTCTGTATCTCGGTAAAGGGCCACTCGTATGAATGTCTCCATAAGAACAAATTAAACTGCCAGTGTGAGTGTATTGAGCGTGTAGCGAAGTATAAATACTTAGGACTAACAATCGATGAACGGTTTACGTGGGACGCTCACATAGACACCGTATGTAATAGACTGCGCTCTGTATTAGGGAAACTAAATAATTTAAAATATGTAGTTAGTAAGCGAGTACTTTATATTCTTTACCATGCACTTGCAGAAGCAACAATAAATTACGGTTTGGGTGGTTATGGAACGACGTTTTCAGTGCATTTAAACAAAATAAAAAAATTACAAATTCGATTTTTAAAATTATTAACAAATAAGGCAACTAAACGCAACATTAATAAGGAATACGAAAAATTATTTAAAATTTGTAGAATATTACCTGTAGAGGACAAACTGAAATTAACTATAATATTAGAACAGTACAATAAGAACCAGTATAAAATAAAGAAAGTGCATAACCGTCCAACCCGTAAAGTGACACAGAGGAATAAATATTCGGTCCCTAAAGTGAACAATTATTTTGGTCAAAGGACGCGGCAATGGCTTACTCCAACATTGTTAAACGAACTACCGACGCGAATCACAACTGAAGCCATTTCCAAAAATGCCTTAAAAAGTGTCCTTCATAAACATTATTTGAGTCTGTGTCCATAGCGTTAGTTATGTAATGTGTAGGGGGCGCGCTTGCCGGCCGGTCTAATAAGCGCGTGCGGTGTGTTGTTGTCGGTCGAGCGGCCGCGCCATGTCTCGCTCGCGCTGGGTTGCCTGTCTCCCTCCGGCGGGCGAGGTGTGGCGATGGCGGTGGAGCCCGTCGGACGATTGAGTTGTACTACAAGTTCAGGCTGGCCTGGCGGGCGAGTGCCCATACAAATTTGCTTCTCACTACACTTCTGTGCTCCATTTGTTTAGGTGGTTGACTGGGCGTGGACGGTCTTGATATGTCTTTTTATTTAAAAAAAAAGAAATCTTATAGAAGACATACAAAGATTATTTAAATTTAGTTAATTACCAAACATCGGTATAGGTAAATAACAAATTGTAAATATTTTTAGAAAACTTTTGGATGGGTGACATGTCGGGATTGTTTGCGTTTGGTTGATTGACTGAGCGGATGGAGTATAAGTACTTATAATGTTTTTGCTGTCTTTGTTTTTTGGCTTTGTATTGATATTTGTTAGTTAATCAAGAAGACTATCCACGAGAACACTGCCGACAAACTGTACTGCAGTTTGGCAGAAGATAATGTGAAACTATTTGTGTAAATTTTCTTGAATAAACCATAAAAAAAAAAAAAAAACATACAGTAAAATTAAAAAAAAAACCGTACAATACATTGGAATTAAAATATATTAATCGTTTTTTTTTTTAAATGGCCATGCTCCAGTTGCAGACAAGAGAGAGTCAATAGACTTGCATACATTCTATCCTTATCAATTGAAAATTTAAAATAAAAAAAATATTTTTATTTTCGAGTCCATGTCCAGCAGCAGTTGGTCATGTAGGATCCTCTAGTTCATTTGATTCATTTTAGTATCCAAGTCATTTTCTTGATAAAAATAACAATCACAAGTCTAAAATATTTCTCCGGGTATCAGCACTGCGCGGACCGTCCGAAGGACACGGTGAAGCATACGTTGGAGGTGTGTCCCGGTTGAGCGGAGCACTGCCGTGTCCTCGATCTCTCACGACGGACCCTGGTTTAGACCATGGTCAGGAGCGAAGAGGAATGTGCGGCGGTCACCTCCTTCTGCGAAGCAGTAATGTTAGCGAAGGAGGCGACCGCACGCGGGAGGGGACGGACGTTCAAGCCGTCAATTTTATTGAATTTTAATTTTATTACAAACTCTTGGGATTGTGCCTTTACCAGGCGTTTCTTAAAATATCCCTATTCTGTTACATTTCAATATTAATTACCACAGAATACGTGCCTTTCCAGAATAAACTTCCTCCCCTTTCATATCATGTGATCCTAGTACAAATGGCTAGAGCACCAACGCCTTTCGGCCACGATCGACACTACGGAAACTTTGTTTCTGTACAGTGCCACCTGTGTCAGAATTAATAACTTATGACGTTAGTTAGGGGTTACTTTTGTGAAATATTGAAGCGTTATGAAAATGAAGTTCACCAGGTGGCAGGACTGAGGCGTCAGGTCCGGTCACCTGTTAAAACGGTTATATTTTATTATACTACACTTATTTTTGAGACCTACCTCAAAGGAGAGTTTTAGCCGAAGGGTGTCGTGTATCGACGATTTCGTGGAAAGTTACCAACCTCGCAGCGGAACACGACGCCATCACTTCGTGTGCAATAGTATATAGTTTAGTAACTGTTACTTTTTAGTTTATTTTATATATATGTATTAGTTTATTACTTTGTAAGATTATTTGTGTATTTTATCTATGGGCCTTAGTTACCTGATAATAAAGGATTATTATTATTATTAGTTAGAAGTCAACGTCATGTATACGTTTTCCAAGGAAAAGACCTGACGGCTAAGTGGCGCCAACTGGCGGTGTGAATTTTGAATTCTTAACTTCCCCGCATCAGAACTCAACGTATGCACAGCCATATAAGCTGAACAAATTATTCGCATTTTTATACAGAAAATTATTCGCATTTGATTCCGTAAGTAGTACTAAAATATGATTTCGATATTTTCGACGTTGTAAAACACTGTATTTGATTTTAAATTGGATTTTTTTGAAACAAACCTAATAATACACATCTTTTTTGTTTTATTTAAAAAAAATGTGGTTTAGTATTGTTTACCGTTTACCAAGCGCGTTGCCATAGTAACGCAATTGAACCGCTAACATTTCATTCAACCCTGGTACGTTTGATAACGAGTTTCGCATGGACGTCGCGTCGCGGCGTAGTGACGACAATTTTAGCGCCATCTATGGAAGATATAATTAACTAATCTGGTTTCTTATTACTCTGTTTATGTTGCTTGTAAAGTTGTCTTTTTCTTGCATACTGTTTGGACTGAAATCTACACATTGATTGACAAAATTATCTATAACTGGCAAAGAAAACATTAAAATTATAGATAATCTGACAAATACAGGTATAATCTTAACTAAAGTTACCTTGGAACTTAAAGGGCAACGGAAGGAACACAGATAGTTTTTAGTCAGTAAAAGTCTGATACATCCTCTCGCTCCGAATCGGGACATACTATTTAGTCATGAGTACAAAAAGTATGATTTTTGCCCGTGCAACAATTTATATATATAAATTCCGAGTAAATCCTCACATATCTGTTAAACTGTCAGAAATTCTTTAACGAAAACCCCAAGAATAAGGAGAAACGCTTTTGAGTTATTATTCATGAAATGTTATTTACCTTTACTATATATTTTTATTAGTTTAGTATTTATATTGATGCGCTTACCTATATTTTTTTCCTTAAAACCTGAAGCTCTGATTGCGATTTTATTTTATATAGCTGAGTTCAGGCTTCTTACTCCAGCAGTCTTTTTTCGTGTACAAATGATTTTTCTGTTAGCCTTCTTGCCATATGCTAAGTATAAAGTTTATATAATCTGAGTGTAAACCTGCAAAGAAGTCACGTGACAGGTGATGTCATTGCCATACATTCTGTTCTGTAGTTAGCGTTTGGTGGAAATACTCATCAATCATTATCACTTTAGTCGAAAGACGTCCACTGTTGGACATAGGCCTCCTCCTAGCATCGCCACAATGAACGGTCCCGTGCGTCTCGCATCCATCGGATTTCCGCCATCCTCAGAAGGTCATCTGTCCACTTTGTGAAAGGGCTTCCAACACTGCATCTTCCAGTACGTGGTCGCTTCTCCAAAACCCTTCGGCCCCATCGAACATCTTTTCATCGTTCATCTGAGCAATGTGCCCTGCCCACTGCCACTTAAGTGTGCCAATTTGTCGGACTATGTCAGCACACAATGGCTATGTAACACGTGCTTACATCACAAATATTATTTACGATGCATAGAATAGATATTTTAAATAACATCTTTAAGTAGTGCCGCAGCGTATTTTCAGTTTGAATAAAAAGGACCAAGATTAAGAATGCATTATTCTCAAGAGGTATTTATGTAATAAGGATTTTTTTTCCTTTGTTTGTAAGAAGATCTTCCTCATTGCAAACAGATCCATCTTCATTGAATATATCGGAGCAGTTTGATCGAAATTATATTTTGTTAAGAAGATTGCAAAAGAACCTCCAGATAATAATAAAACCTATCGAATATCGTATATCGTTATTGAAAAAGTTTTTAGAGAATCGAAAGATAACGCAAACTTTTTTTATTTGAAAACTGTAAATAATTTTATTTTTTGATTATGTGGTTTTTTTTGGGATATTTTTTTGAACTGTGCCTATAGAATCTTATTTTTCACCGAAAATACTAACTGTGCACCAAATATTAATGGACTTTTTAGAATTATTAAGGGACTTGGGGTACCCCAACTTGAAGCGAGCGAATAGCGTACACAGACCCCTTCATCTCCTCATGGTGGTATGGCGACAGCGACTGTCGCAATCCAGTGCTGGGCACGCCACAATTATGGCGGTAAATCCCCTCTTTGAGGAATGGCTGGTAAGACAACACGGCGTCCTTACCTTCCGCATGACGCAGGTCCTCACCGGACATGGTAACTTCGGGAGGTTTCTGCACCGATTTCGTGACACGCCCTCTCGCTCCGCCCGCGGGAGATGTCATTATATGATTTCCCACCTAAAAAAAAATACCCCTTCATTCCCATCGTGGTTGTTTATTTTTTTTTAAACACCCAGAAGAGCATTATATTTTAGTGCACAATTAGTATTTTTGGTCGAACTAAGGCATATTTTGTAGCAGAAAACAGATATAAATTGAGAAACAATTAAATACTACCCTTGTTAGGGTTCCGTACCACAAAGTTTTTTTTCGGGTAGGTGTAAAATAAGTATAGACATATCTCTGAAAATATATTTTAAATTTAAATTGAATTACATATTAAAATAACTTAATTTCAATAAATTATCAGTACATTACCTTTGTTAAACGTATACTAACGTTTGTGGCACATTTATGTGACTGCATCAATATTTTACACCACCTGCCAGCTCAACACCAGAACCATCACTCATTAACTATCACTGGACTACTTGTGAATCACAATGTCACAACTGGACGAGATTGTTTCGGCACAGAAGAGCCTCGAGGACTGCTTTGTTCGCAAGATGGAGGAACTTTAAGCTCAAATTCTGAGCGCTGGACCTGCCAAGGACACTGTGGCAAGGGTGGCTGAGGAATTCCGCACCTTCAGGGAGTTGATCTTCAGCATGCTTAGCCTTCTCCGGAGTCAAATTAATGAATGTGCTAGGCAAGTTGAAGGGTTGGAAACCAGACATCGGCGGAAGGCACTTATCTTCCAGGGCATTGCAGAAGTTGACGGTGAGGTTAGCAGTGCAGTCGTCCTTGATGTCATCAATAAGCAGCTAGGTGCCAAATCATTGACTGCATCCTCCATCAAAACCTGTCACAGGCTCGGGACTGCCAATAAAAATCATCATAGGCCCATACTGGTGAGATTCGCTACATATGATGATAAAACTGCGATCTGGAGAGCCAAGAAAGGCTTGAAGGGTTCTTCCATCTCGGTAAAGGAGTTCTTGACGAGGACCCGGCAGACAATCTTCGGGAAGGCGCGGCTCCACTTCGGTATGCGATCCTGTTGGACTCAGGACGGAGTTATTGTTGTTAAAACCCCCGATGGCAACAAACACAAAATTACTGCACTCGAAGAACTTAGTCCACTGCAGGCGAAGTATCCGAAGGAGGTGATAGCCTGCAAAAGAAGACACGTTAGTTCCGGTATTTTTTTTACGTTTTATCTACTCTCCCTACACATTAGACAGTAAGGTCTTACTTACCACTACTAACGGAACCCTTATAGGATCACTTTGTTGTCCGTCTATCTGTCTGTCCAGACCCTTTATCTCGGGAACGCGTGAAGGTATCGAGTTGAAATTAAAATCATATACTCAAGTCTGCGATGCCTTGAAGCTGTGAAAAAATCAAACTTCTAAGTTAACGAACGAAAAAGATACGGCTGTTTATGTCGCAAAAAACGTATATTTCGACACTCTCAAGGGAATCAAAATTCATAAAGTACTTCCCGTTGACCCACAATACTAAAATTTGGCATGAAGCAAGGTCTTATAGCACAGGTATAGGAATAAATCTAAAAACAGTAAATTTGTTGTTACGTCACAAAAAAAAAACTTCTTTTGCGATTCGGAAAAATCTTCGAGACTCCATTCAGAAATTGAACTATTTACTTAAGTAAGTTTGTGTGGAACCCTCAGTGCGTGAATCCGACTCGCACTTGCCCGGTTTTTTAGAAAACTATCGCTAATCTTTGTACAGCTGAAGTTTAGTACATCGATCAAAAATATTGAAGGTCATCAAATAGCAATTTTCAACCGCAACATTAAATAATATAGCCTGGTTGTACAAAAAAAAATTTTTGAGGACATGCGACCATTCCACCATTACTCCTGGGGGTCTGATATACCGGTTGTTGGCCTACTAAAGTTTGGATGAGCCAATTTATATTGGTATGTTGGGGGTTACTTTTAGGTTTAGATTTTATGTTTGATGTTTTGGTGAATTGGATACAGAGTAAGTACGTACGCTTCTAAGCCTCACTTTTTAATCTTTAGTGAGTTGATAGATTGTTTGATGTCATCTATATATATAAAAGGAGAAACTGACTGACTGACATATCAACGCACAGCCAAAACTACTGGGATTAGGAGCGTGAAATTTTGATAAGGTTTCCTTTTATAACGTAGGTGTCACCGCCGTGTCCTCGTGGGAGCGATCGGCGGTGAAATATGATTATTTATCTTTTTTTTTTATTGGTTTATTCAAGAAAATTTACATAAATATTTTCACATTATCTTCTGCCAAACTGCAGTACAGTTTGTCGGCAGATCTACACTAATATTATAAAGAGATATAGTTTGTTTTGTTGTTTTTATGTTTTTTTATTCGTAGGAGGTAATCTCTGGTAAGCCGCGTAATAAATATTACAGTTTGAGCCTTAAATTAAAAAAAAAAAACAATTGGCAGCCTTATCGCATTCCGCGATCTCTTCCAGAGAAACAACTACAAAAAATACACAAATTTTCAAATTTATTATACGAGATACTTATTCCTTCTTAATTCTTTGTTGTACCAACACACAACTTTTGAAAACCATTTGTAATAGGACTGCGTATTGGTACGCACGCACACACAAACAGACTAGTACATCATTCAGCCGATAAACATCCACTGCTGGACATAGGCCTCCCCCAAATGTCCCCACAATGAACGGTCCATCTTGTAGATCACCAGGTCATCGGTCCACCTTGTAGGGGTCCTCCCACTGCATCTTCCGGTACGTGGTCGCCACTCCAGAACCTTTCGGCCCCAACGACAATCTGTCCTACGAGCAATGTGCCCTGCCACTTTAGTTTGGCGATTCTTCGTGCTATGTCGGCAACCTTGGTTCTCCTGCGGATATCTTCATTTCTGATTCGATCACGCAAAGAAACTCCGAGCATAGACTAGTGACTTTACCACAATAAATAATTTTTCTTTTTTTTTTGATAATAAATAACTTATTTTAAAAATAGCTGAAGTCGATTCTGTAGCCGATTGAACATATTACTTTCAGGATGAGCAATTATTATATTACATGTTGTATGAAACTATGGTATTCAGCTGTGGGGCTGCACCAAACAGACCAATATAAGTATCATACAACGATTTTAGAACAAGGTACTAAGAGAAATTGTAAATGCACCTTGGTACATACGAAATGATGACCTCCATCGGGACCTAAAAGTTGAGTTCATCAAAAAGTGAGTCATTGGATGATTTTCCAACCTACAAAAAAAAAATTGTAGGGCAACGTTTTTAAAAAAATAGGTAAATAAAAGATAATAATATTTTGTGTTTTCATCAAAACAATCTTGATTTATTCATAAGGCGTATTTAATACAAGGTCAGATTAATTGTTCGTTCAGAACGCGACACCGAACTTTTCAGATGAAAACTTACCAAGTTCGTGACTGGATGACACAAAATCATGGTCTTATTTTGTAAATCATCATAATAGTCCCAGATCCCAGAGCAATCTGACATAACTTATTTTCACATGGATGAAACCTTAGGTTCTCAGTAGTGTCTCATGTGCTTTGAATACCTGTTTGCTTTTGGAGCTCCCCCTTGTGACCCATGGGCAGGTACCAGGTGAAATAGGTAACTAAAAATAAGAGTTAATTAACTTAAATTTTTATGGCTGATTTATATATATGTTTTGTAGAATATTATTCTAAAGTAGTATCAGTAGTGTCCTAGAACCAAAAATTCGAAGACATGTGACATCCACCAACCCGCACTGGGCCCGCGTGGTGGATTACGGCCCATTCCCTCTCCTAGAGGAGGAGGATGTATGTATGTATTATAGGCGTCAGTGAAAAATAAATGAAATTTAGTTATTTTTACTTTTCTTATTTTTACATATGTTATTAAGGTAACTATCACAAAGTTATATTACATTAGTCAAACAAATTGTAGAGACCAAACATTTCCAAACACAAAAAATATTCAGCCGAGAATATGAGCGTGAGAGCATGCATGCGTTTCAGAGCGAGTAAGAGGATTTCATGCACTGACTGGGTGTTTGGTCACTACAATTTGTCAGCCTAGTAAAAAATAACTTTTTTTTTTAAATTAGCCATAAAAATTTAAGTAAAGTAATTCTTATTTTTAGTTCCCTTTCTCACCTGGTACCTGCCCAGGGGTCACAAAGGGCGAGTTCCACAAGCACACAGGTATTCAAAGCACGTGAGACGCTACTGAGAACCTAATGTTTCATCCATGTGAAAATAAGTTATGTCAGATTGCTCTAGGATCTTACCCTATATGTAATCAGAAGGACACTAATCCTACGAATAAGTTTAACTAGTTCTGTCGTTCTGTCTAATCTAAAAAAATTGTACGGTGAACCCGCACATTCGTATAATTAAGTAGGTTATGCAACTGCAGCGTTTGCACACGCGCGACCATTTAGTATAATAGTTACTAAGTAAAATAAATCAGTGATTTTTCTACACTCAACACGGGCGGTTTTATTGTCATCCCCGGTTTCTATCATTTTACCATAAGTGTAAGGGCGACAAGGCCCTGCTCAAGAATTATAGGCCCATCTCACTTCTGAGCCATGTCTACAAGCTGTTTTCCAGAGTCATCACGAACCGTCTCGCGCGCAGGTTCGACGACTTCCAGCCTCCCAAAAAAGCCGGATTCCGAAAAGGCTTTAGCACCATAGACCACATACTCACGCTACGGCAGGTTATACAGAAGACCGAGGAATATAATCTGCCTCTCTGCTTAGCGTTTGTGGATTACGAGAAAGCCTTTGATTCGATCGAGACTTGGGCTGTGCTGCAGTCTCTCCAACGGTGCCAGATTGACTATCGGTACATCGAAGTGCTGAAGTGTTTGTACGAAAACGCCACTATGTCAGTCAGACTGCAGGACCAGACCTCGAAACCTATCCTCCTGCAGCGGGGTGTGAGGCAGGGAGACGTCATTTCTCCGAAACTGTTCACGGCCGCAATGGAGGATGTCTTCAAGGTTCTGGACTGGAGTGGATTGGGCATTAATGTCAATGGCGAGTACATCACTCATCTTCGGTTTGCCGACGACATAGTAGTCATGGCTGAAACTACGGAAGAGCTCAGCACAATGCTCAATGACCTCAGTAGAGCTTCCGAAAGAGTGGGTCTTAAAATGAACATGGACAAAACCAAAGTCATGGTAAATAACCATGTAGCACCCACTCCGATCAAGATCGGAGACTCTGCACTCGAAGTTGTAGACGATTACGTCTACCTTGGACAGACAGTCCAGTTGGGTAGATCTAATTTCGAGAAAGAGGTCAACCGTCGAATCCAACTCGGCTGGGCAGCGTTCGGGAAGCTGCGCGGTATCTTCTCATCCAATATACCACAGTGTCTCAAGACGAAAGTCTATGACCAGTGCGTGTTGCCAGTGATGACATATGGTTCCGAAACGTGGACCCTCACAATGGGCCTCATCAGAAGGCTCAAAGTCACCCAAAGGGCAATAGAAAGGGCTATGCTCGGAGTTTCCTTGCGTGATCGAATCAGTAATGAAGATATCCGCAGGAGAACCAAGGTTGCCGACATAGCGCGAAGAATCGCCAAACTAAAGTGGCAATGGGCAGGGCACATTGCTCGCAGAACGGATGGCCGTTGGGGCCGAAAGGTTCTGGAGTGGCGACCGCGTACCGGAAGACGCAGTGTCGGAAGGCCCCCTACAAGGTGGACCGATGACCTGTTGAAGGTTGCGGGAATCCGATGGATGCGAGACGCACAGGATCGTTCGCTGTGGCGACGTTTGGGAGAGGCCTATGTCCAGCAGTGGACGTCTATCGGCTGAAATGATGATGATGATGATGATGACCATAAGTGTACAGACTATCGTCGTACAAAAATAAAAATTGTATTGTTTTGTAAATGTTATGAATTGGATCTAATGGCATAAAATTGTTACTGTAATTTATATTTTTGTCTATAATATAGCATTGAGTTGGTCTGTTATGATAGCTGTATGTATGTCTAATAAATAAATTTAAAAAAATTCTGGTTACTCCAGTCGACAGTCTAGTCTGGTCTAGTTTTCTATCGGTTATACATTTCGGGGAGAGTGCCTCGGAATTTCATAACTTAATCCCGCTAAGCCCGTTCCATCTTCAGACTACTAGATGTACGGCGACCGCATCACTGCTGCATGGTCCGTAGGTACAAAAAGATTTGGGAACACATTCATTGTCCCAACTAAGGATTGGATTTCCTGTCGGATTCTATGTTTCCTACGTTATTTTAAGAAGGTGTTTATTTTTTTAACTCCTCGTATCTTATTAGTAACTATATTACATATATATTTTGTCAGGATTTCAGGAAGTTTTAAAAAGATGTAAAAAAACACTGTAGAAAATACTTATATCACAGAAGAGGATTAAAAAAAAATCTATGCAAATTACGTGGGTAGTCCTAAATCCCGCCGAGATTTGAGTTATTCAAATCCTTCAGTTTGAATAACTAATTACATTTCCTGTAAACTTCAGTTGAATTATTATTAACTGAAGCCAATTGTTGTTCCTTCAATTTATAAATTTCTAAACAAACCCATTAAAACTTTGAGTTGAACCGAAGGCTTTGTCTTAATTTTAATGTTACTCTTTTATTGAATAACGGAAAGGTGAAGAAATGGTTTCGTCAATATCACAAACTAACTTCTTCCAGTGGCTTCGTCCACGAGATTCACAGTTATTCCATAGGCCATAACCTCAAAGAAGGACATACCCTTCCTTGAGATTAAAGTTTACACCGTACAAAATTTCATTATAATTAGTTTGGTAATTTAACCCCTCGAGCGCCGATTGTACATACAGTTGTACAACTTCAATGACCTTGAAAAACGCTTAATTGGCTTGTACACATGGGTGTACGAAATTTATTCGGCCGAAAATTTTGGTATTTCCTGGAAAAAACCTGAAAACTCCCGTGGCCAACAATATTATAGCATATCATAGCATAGTCGGCCTTATAATGTTCCCACTGTTGGGACTCAGGCCTCCTCTCTAGGAGAGGGAATGGGCCGTAATCCACCACGCGGGCCCAGTGCGGGTTGGTGGATGTCACATGTCTTCGAATTTTTGGTTCTAGGACATGCCGGTTTCCTCACGATGTTTTCCTTCACCGTTTTGAGAGCAGTGGTCATGAAATAAATTACACAAAGTAATGCACCTGGCTGGGTTTGAACCCGCGACCTACAACTCGTAAGTCGGGGCCGTTACCACTCGGCCACCACTGCTCACCAACAATATTATAAATAAATAATAATAAAAACCTCAGAGATAGATAAGACAAATAAAGCAAACATACAATTTTTATCAGTATTTTTCAAATGAAATCGGTGTAACATGTTTAACTCTATCTAATTCCGACCTCTGGTTGTAACACAATGACAGAGTTCTTATACTATACTAGTTTCTACCACCGGCTTCACGCGCGTGAAAGTAGGTTTCTTTATACAAATTTTGGATTCTTGTTTCATCCCCTTAGGCGGTGAGACTTGTTCTTAGTGTACATAATAAAAGGAACCTCTATGCAAAATATATTAAATATTTAATAATTGCCTTTTACAACATTTGATTTCGATAAATATCGAGATATCATAGTTTTAAAATAACGCCGTTGCAAAATAATGATCAAGTTCTTTAAGCAATGGGTAGCTGGCCGTCCGACCGTCCGGTAACTGTCCGAACCAAGCCCAAGTCGTCGACTAGTCGCCTCAAGGAGATGTCAGCAACTGTAAGGGCCCAGCAGGGTCGAAGCCTACTGGGGCCAAGGGTCTGATTCTGAAAGGAAGACTCGGCCCTGGTATGAAAGGCAACGAAGGAACAGGAGTGGGTTTTTAGTCAGTAAAAGTCTGACACTATCTCTCGCTCCGCCCAAGAGCGGGGGATGTCATAAGATGATTTTCTCACCGAAAAAAAAAACACGGATAGAGGTTATGCAAAATTACAGCGTTCTAGGTCCAAAGATTTGGGCTGGACCTTTATGAGTCAGTGAGTTAGGACATTGCTTATTACATAAACCAACGGAAAAGTTTAGGTAATTGACAAGTTAGGTTCAACATCATGTATCCTTGTATAGTTTAAAACAGACAGATGTGCCCGAATTTGGATTTTTCGAGAGGGTTCCAGGGTTGTCTTTAAGAGATCACGGAGCTCCTTTCATGTGTGGATGGTTATCAACAGAGTAGTTTTAGTGTGATAAAAGTTCCATACTTCCTGGTCTTTTTTTCATAAGTCCAGGCCTCTTTTAAAGGTTTGTCTGCGAAAAAAAGGGTCTACATCATATAATCAGCATATAAAATGCATATAACACATATAACAGGGCAGATGAGTTCTATGCGGTAATGAGAAAGCGGGCCGCTTCCTTTATGGACCAAATTAGGAACACGAAAAATGGCATTATCCAGGCTGTTTATGATACATGTAAATTTAATTTAAAAGTGACATCTAATTAATTTAATGAAATCATAAATTTAGTATAATATTTAAAATTTATTCTGATTATTATTATAGTATTTTATTGTTTAATTTATTTGATATTGAATATAATCTAATTTACATTGACAATCTAATTTAATTTGTATTCATTCAAATTAATTTAGTTTTTAATTTAACCTTTTGAGTGCGTAATTAGAGACACAATAGTAAGACAATGGCGCGTGAACGCCGGCGTTAATTCGGGGATCAACAGCTTAATAACAATCGAACTTTTTCAATTTTTATGATTTATTTGTTTAATGTGATGTCAATTATGTAATTGCAATGCATTAATTAATGTTATTAATATTTTTTTGTTTGTGTTTTGTGTGTTTCTGTGTATTCGTATCTGTGTTAACCTATGGGTATCTTACCTGAAATAAATGTTTATTATTATTATTATAAAGTTTACACTGTTCGAATGCAGGCCTCCGTATTATTATAATCCCACTCGTTCTAGCTCTTACTCCTTAAGCAACCACTTGAACGTTTTGTTTTCGGATAGAAAAGAAAAGTGAATAGAAAAAGTTCTCGTGGACGTAGCTCAATACGTTGGTTCGACCAGATCCGCACCGCTCTTGACTTTACGCTGTACAGTGCAATTCACACCGCCAGAGACAGAAACAGATGTAGGTATATCACTCGAATGAAAGTGATGAAGCAGGGAAACCACGACCCTCAGCATTGAGGAGTACGACGCAAGGAGGAGGTATAATGTTCTGAACTCGTGAAAAACTTTGACACCGTGATGTAGAATTTTGTCTGTTAGTTCATATGTGGCGACATAGATGTCGCTGCATGTTTGTTACTCCTTCACGCTCAAAAATTTAGTATCAGGATAGCTAATATTCTAAAATAAGACAAAGGCCTTAATTTATAATAGGGGAAGTACTATTTCTATGCGGTCGAGAAGCCATTGTCAGAGGATAATCTATATGTGTATATAAAAGGAGAAACTGACTGTGTGACACTCAACCGAAACTAGGATCATGAAATTTTGCACAAAGTTTCCGTTTATGACGTAGTCTGTGTTTCCTGATAGCTACAACCTAGGGGCCTTTAAATCAAGAGTGAAAAAAGGTTACTACTAAGCAAGCGTGCTCTATCGTCGGCCATATTATCATCGCTTAACATCAGGTGAGATAGTGGTCCAACGCGAGCCTATCAACAACAAAAAATAAAAAAAGCGTTCATTAAGAAGGCTCCTCCCTTCTTAATGAACGCTTTTTTTTTTTTTTTTAAGTTAATTTATTATGAAAACATTCTCGCAAACGAATTCGCTAGCAAAGTACTAGTAAAGTATAATTTATAAACAACGTGTTAGTACTAACTTCTAAAACTACACTGCAGTCTGAGTAAATTGGATCGACTCGTGGAAAAATGCAAATCGATTGTAGTGAATGAAAAAGTCGACGAAGTTTGTAGCATCAAGAGTTATACATATGTGATAGGCCAAGGTCTTACTTGTGGCGAGTGGAGAGTTTAGAAATAATAACTAATATTACTATCTTAATAAACTAAAAAAATTACACTACAATAATAATAATATTCCACAACAATCACACAACGCCGTCTAGTCCCAAGCTAAGCAGAGCTTGTGTTATGAGTACTAGACAACTGATAAACATACTTATATATTTCTAAACACATACAAATTATAGATAAATTATACCTATACATTTTAGATTATGTCCTGGGTGGGAATCGAACCCACAACCTTCGTCTTAGCAGTCAGGTTCACTAACTACTAGACCAACAGGCCAGTCAACAATACAGTCTCACGTTTAGAAATGATGAACAATGAGCTTCCGCCAGTGGCTTTACCAGCGTGATTGTAGAAAATGATCCCAAGGGAACATACCTTCGAGATAAAAAATATTCTATGTGCTATTCCGGGACATGGTCCACCCGTGTGCCAAGTTTTATCGAAATCCGCTCAGCCGTTCGGGCGTGAAGTAGTAATAAACATACACTCATACTCACAAAGTTACGCCTTTATAATAAAAAATTTAGTCTCAGCCACCGGAATCCCGATACCAATTGCTAGCCACGTGGGCTCGCGGATGGCAAGCAAAGGGTAGCTTGCCGTCTGGTCGTTCGGTAACCGTCTGGACCGAGCCCAAGTCGTCGACAGCGCGTACTGTTCCACGCGAGCCTTGAAGAGATGTCAGCAAAACCGTAGGGGCCCAGCAGGGTCGAAGCCTACTGGGGCCATGGGTTCGCTTTTGAAAGAAAAACTCAAGGCCCCTAGAACACAAGGAAAAGAAGAAACCCCTCTCGCTCCTCCCTAGACAGAAGAAGTCAATGGATGATTTCCCACCCAAAAAAGTAACTTTTGGTCAGTAAAAGTCTGACCATAGAGCGGGACAAATCACTGAGTGTTTTCTGACCTCAAAAAAAGAAAAACTGCTTCCCTTCTAGAATCGCTATCACTTGAACCCGTTCCTCGGTTAGCAGAATTGAATAACGTCTGCTTTTGCCCAAGCATGTGAAACAGACAGGATAAATATAAACTAGATCAGACACTTTATCCTGGGATTGAATACTACGGGATTTTCTTTTACCACACGCTGTTTTTCTTCACTGTAGGGAGGCGATTAAGAGTGGCCAAACCGAAATACACTTCCGTGCATTCACTCTTACGTGATTATGATGTTATTACACACCTTTCTCTAGATATTTTGAAAACACAGATATCATCTGAATATTATTTAGGTTTCTATTGAAATCCAAATATTTTGTGTAAAACTAATCCACTAAAGTCCTGAAAATTTGTTTTTTGTGTGACCTTTGGCCCTTTGTAATATATAGATACCGGCACGGATCTTGAGCGCTGACTTCTACAGTTCTACTTGCGCAGAAGTACGCACAAGTGAAATATCGGGTCTCTTTAGTGGTATGAAGAGAGATGCGGGGGCGGGGAGTGAAATCCTTGTACAGTGATTGGCTCGCCGATATTGTACGATGCGCAAAGCGATCCCCGCTCTTTCGCCGAGCGCTCAAGATTCGTGCCGCTATATGTAGTCATAAATTAAATATTTAAAAAAATATGTATCTTTAAAACACTTGTATATTCAATCGAAATCCTGAATGAGGAATATTTTCCCAAAAAGCTTTTAAGGCTTTTAAAAAAATACGTATATCCTGGAACAAGTTTTGTGAAATATTCAAGTAGGTAAATGATGAATTTACCGAACGCCAACAGAGCGTTCTGGCGTTATGTTTCTTTTTTTCAAGTAGTTTGTTTATCAAACATTGTGCTGGATTGCGTTAGGTGAAAAAACAAGCTTTTAAACCATGCTCACTATTTGCTCACGTTACGATAGACAAGTCGGAAAGGGCTCTCTTAACCAGCCAGCGATATACTAAAGAGATTTATGGGAATCATGAATTAAATATTTAGTGCTTTCTAGCACATATAATTTTAGAGGCTATAAATAGCGCTTTTTTTCCAGGATATCAGAACATAAAAAAAGTTTATGATGAAATCGTATGACGTAAAAAATCTTATAGCGTTTTCATTAGCCATTTAGGATTAATGGTTTAAAAAAATTTGCACAAAACATACGTAACATACACAAGTACAGCATTTTCCCACGGCTGGGCAAAAAACTGTCTCCATTCCTTCCACTGTTCCCGGCTCTAGGCTACTTGACTGGTGGCTGATTCCTAAGGCAGTCATCTTGCTCGTCCAATCTCTTTCATGTCCTACCGCAACCCTGTATTGCAATTTCAGGGTACTTCTTTTATATTTTACTTGCCCACCTTTCGATCAGCATGCAACAGCCATGTCCAGCCCAGTCCCACTTAAGCTGGCAGCCTTCAGAGTCACGTCAATGACCTGTGTTTTGGAGCGCTGTATAATATTTCAAACATGATCCGTTAGTTTAACACCAAGTATACTGAACTTCATAATAGGTAGCATGAATGTACCATTATTATATGTATTATTTATTATTGTTTGTCGATTAGGTACTTTATTACCATTTTTTTCCAATATTAAAGAAGTTTGAAAGTAGCGTATGGTTATGTGAAGAGGAGGGATGAAATGCATGTTACTAAAAGACTTATGAGTGTAAATGTGAATGGATGAAAAAGCAGAAGGAGGAAAAAAAAGATGGCGTACATGTGAATAGACGAAGAAGCAGAAGGAGGCCAAAAAAAGATGCATGTATGGATGGAGTTAGTGATAGCGTGGCGGGTAAAAGGGCAGGTATTGTGCGTACAGCTAAGGAGTTGAATTCCCTGTGGAAGTATGTGTTTTCTGATAGCTATAACCTAACCAAAGAGGTTTTTAAGTCAAGAGTGAATAGGTTATTTCTAGGCAAGTGTACTCTATCGTCGGCCACATCATAGTTTTAGGTGAGATGGTGGTCAAACGTGAGCCTATCAATAATAAAAAGCCGGGCAAGTGAAAGTCGGAGTCGCGCACTGAGGGTTCCGTACAAACTTACTTATGAAAACAGTTTTTTTTTGTGACGTAACTACAAATTTACAGTTTTCAGATTTTTTCCTACACTTGTGCTATGAGACCTTGCTGCCAAATTTTGAGGATTCTATCTCAACTGAGCTCCCTATGAATTTTGATTCCCTTGAGAGTGTCGAAATATATCTTATCTTATCTTATAGTGGGGCTGGCCCTAAACCAGAGCACTTCGACCCTTCTGGATCTTTTGTGCTAATCCCCCTCCCTTCTACTCAACCCCCAGCCTTCCGTGCACCTTTTTTATGAGTCCCAGTATGGCCTTGATGGGGCTGAGCCTGTAGTCCTCTGGTCTTGGAAATGGTTGACCCAGATACTCTAGTCTCCTGGAGCCTAGTGCTGCACAGTCGCACAGTACGTGTAGCATATTCTCCTCTGCCTCTCCACAGATCCTGCAAGTTGGGTCGCTTGCTAGTCCCATGTTGTGGAGCTGTTTGTTGGTGGCATAGTGCCCCGTGAAGACTCCTGTGATTGTTCGGAGCTGTGATCTGCTGTACCTCCATAGTTTTTGGGTCCAAGCCTTATCTATGTCATTAAGAAATAGCTTTGCATGCTTCTGGCCTGTTGTGTTGCGCCAGTGTGTGCTGTGTATTTCCAACGCAGCCTTTTTCAATGCTTGGTTGATGACCCTTGGTGAGAGTCCTATGAAGGGTTCCGGTCCGTATAGGGGTGTCTCGGATCCTTTCCTTGCTAGAGTGTCGGCTCTTTCGTTGCCTTCTACTCCTGTATGACCTGGCACCCAGATCAATCTGACCTTGTTGCGCCTTGCTATCCGATTTAGTATTTTAATACAGTTTAGTACCAGCCCAGAATCCACTCTATTGGACGTGAGTGCCTTGAGTGTTGCTTGGCTGTCGCTTAAAATGTAGACAGTGTCCCCTTTAGTGCCTCTGTCTAGTATTTCCTGCGCGCATGCGATTATAGCATAGGTCTCTGCTTGGAAGACCGTCGCCAGTTTGCCCATGCTTAGGCTGAGGTTGCAGTTGTCACTATGTACCCCCGCTCCTGTACCGGTGTTCATTTTAGAACCATCCGTGTACCATACCTGGTTTTTCCCTTTGTGGGGTTTTATCCCACCTTTCCATTCCTCCCTGCTCGGAATGTACATCTTAAATTCCTTTTTGAGATTATGAATGGTATGTATTTTGTCACATCCCATGTCCATCATCCAGTCAAGTTCCCTGTTTGGTCTTGTGTTTGTATGGTTTGTTTTACATCCGGAGTTCGTCCAGTGCCCCATACTTTTAAGCCTATGAATGGCCCTCCTCGCCTCTAGTTCCACTTCAATGTGTAAAGGGGTGAGGTTGAGCAGCGTTTCCATCGCCGCAGTTGGCGTGGTCCTAAATGCTCCTGTAATGGCCATGCAGGCTGTCCGCTGTACTTTGCTTAGGGCCTGTCTGCAAGTTGCCAGCTTGGTCCTGGTCCACCATACGATGCTCCCGTATGTGATCAGCGGTTTCACCATCATGGTGTAGATCCATTTGATAACCTGGGGTCTAAGGCCCCATGTTTTCCCATAGGCAGAGCGACACATGCCAAATACTCTTAGAGCCTTGTTTGCTGTCGCTTCGGCATGGCTTTTCCACGTGAGTTTGCTGTCTAGGATTACTCCTAGATATTTTACTTCTGTGGAAAACTCTAGTACAGTGTCGTAGAGCTTTATAGTACCCATTGCTGTTAGGTCCCTCCTTCTGGTAAACGGGATGATCACCGTTTTGCTTGGGTTGATGGATAGGTGGTTGAGTTTACACCACCTTTCAACCATGTTCAATCTCTCCTGTATAATCCCTGACACAGTGTTGGGAAATTTCCCGTTTACAAGTATCACGAGATCATCTGCATATCCAACCGTGTACGTTGGTCCTTTGTTCAGTTCTATTAGCAGCTCGTCTATCACCAAACACCAGAGTGTTGGCGAGAGTACGCCTCCCTGCGGGCATCCTCTTGTGACATGCGCCCTTTTGGTCTCACCTAGCAGTGTTGATTCTATAACTCTGCCCTTCAGCATATTGTCCATCCAGTCACAAATGGTAGGGTCTATGCCATGTTTCTCTGCAGCTGTTCGTATCGTTCTAAAGGTAGTGCGATCGAACGCGCCTTCTACATCGAGAAAAGCTGCTAGGCATATCTCTTTGCATTCTAGCGCCTTTTCGGCACGACTTACGACCTGGTGTAGCGCCGTTTCTGTCGACTTACCAGGCTGGTATGCGTTTTGCATCCTGTGAAGCGGTTGTTTCTTCAGCGCTCCCTCCCTGACATGCTTGTCTACAAGCTTTTCCAGAGTTTTCAGGAAGAATGATGTCAGGCTTATAGGTCTGTATGACTTAGCGTCCTCGTAGTCTGCTCTTCCTGGCTTGGGAAGAAAGATTACCTTCGCCTGTCTCCACGCCTTTGGTATGTAGCTAAAGGCGATGCATGCTCTGTATAGTCTACCAAGATGCGGTTCTAGTATGTTCCCCGCTCTTTGTAATAGGGCTGGGTACACTCCGTCTGGTCCCGGGGCCTTGTATGGCTTGAAGCTTTCCAGGGCCCACTTTATGCCATTCGGCCCTACTACCTTTTTCGCGGCGTCCCAGTCTGCTTTCGTTGTTTTTGACTTAATGTCGTTTAAGCTTAATGAGTCCGCCGTGTCGTTAGCTGCGAATGAGCCGGGAAAGTGCGTTCTAAACATTATCTCGAGGGTATCACCTCCAGACTCTGTCGGTTTGCCATTCTCATCCTTGATGGATGTCAGTGGATTTACCTTTGCAGTGGCCATAGCCTTCGACAGTCTCATGCTGTCTGGAATGCTGCCAATGCTGTCGCAATGGTCCCTCCAGGCCTGCCTTTTGGCCCTGCGTACAGCCTTATTAAATTCTGTCAGCTTTGTAGCATACATCTCAAAGTTTTTGAGAGCCTTAGCACGATTGAAGGCGGCCCTAGTTTCCCTGCGTAGCCTAGCTAAGTCAGAGTTCCACCAAGGTTCCTTTCTTGCTTGTACTACCTTTTCGGGGCAATTACTTGTCCAAGCGCTCAAAACAGCTTTGGATATTCGCCCCGCCTCGAATTCTACGTCGATCGCTGAATTCAGCTTACCTTTGGGGTCCCCAAGTTCCACTTTCAGGTCTCTCATGTAGGAGTTCCAGTCGGTGTGTCTTGGGTTCCTCCTTGCTACCAGTTCCTTTTCCAATCGGGTACTGTACTTGAAGCAAATATACCTATGGTCTGAGAGTGATATCTCATTTGGTACGTGCCATTCGCTTATGCGGTTACTAGCCCTGTTAGTAGCTACTGTTAGGTCAATCACCTCCGCTCGTCTGGCATTGACGAACGTGGGCCTGTTGCCATTATTTATAATTTGTAAAGGTGAGCTTACCAGGAAATACAACAGTTTTTCACCTCTCCTATTATTACCGGTGCTCCCCCAGGTGACGTGGTGTGCGTTGGCGTCGCAGCCTATGATCAGGTCTAGGCCCTCCCGGCTGCAGTGTTCCACGAGTTCCCTCAGGTTCGTTGAGATGGGGTCCTCGGCTTCATAAGGCATGTATGCGGAGGCTAGTATCAGCGCCCAGCCTCCCTCCTCCTCTCTTAGAGGGACCTTGATGGTTGTCAGGTCCCTGTAACAGAAATTGTGCAGGGGAATCGCGTCTAGGCAATTTCTGACATAGATGCACGCCCTTGCATTTAGGTCATGACGTTGGTAGTATACAATACCCCCAGTCCTGCCCAGGCCTCTAATCTCCCCTTGTATGTATAAGGTTCTTGTATTAGAGCTATGTCATATTTTAACATGTTTAGCTCGCGCGCCAGAAGGGCAGTCGCAGCCTTATTATGTTGCAGATTAATCTGTACAAACCTTATTGCAGCCATTTCTTTTTTTAAAATTTCTACTGCCGATTCGGCCCCGCCTCCCCGTCCTCGCCTGAGTCTGGGCAGTTGGGATCCAGTTTGAGGACTGCCAGTCCCGCCAGGTCCCCCGCGCACGTCGATGGTGACGACGCGCGGTCCAGTTCCATAGCTGGATGGTAGTCCCCGTAGTGGTCTGCGCCGTCGCTGGTCCGCTCTTCAGCGAGGAAGGCCTCCTCCTCCGAGCTCAGGACCCCTCCCTCGGTGCAGTCCTCCTTCATCTCCCCACTGGGGGCGTCAGGTTCTGCCGAGGTCGCTGGGGGTTCCTTGGCCCGCTCCTTGGCCTGGTCCTCCCTCCTCCTATCCGCGTCCTCCAGCAGTTTGAACTGGCTAGGCCCCAGTCCTGAGTGGAGTATATAGCCAGCCTCCCTGATGGCGTCCGCGGATAATTTGTCCATGAGGACAATCCGGCGCGTCGTGGTTTGCTCCACGTCGACCTTCAGCACCTACCACCCATCCGTGTGCAGTGCCGGGTTGAAGCGCTGGAGCAGCCTCAAGGTATCCGCGAGGTCGGCGCCCTTGAAGGTCTTCGACTTCCACGCCATCTTGATCGGCTTCGGAAGGTCCTTCGCATCCAGCACCCGCAGCTTGATGCCACT
This sequence comes from Mythimna impura, assembly GCA_905147345.3. Taxonomy (NCBI): domain Eukaryota; kingdom Metazoa; phylum Arthropoda; class Insecta; order Lepidoptera; family Noctuidae; genus Mythimna; species Mythimna impura. The sequence continues at coordinate 5,745,083 of LR990348.1, forward strand.
GACCTCCCGGCCGTCGACAGCGTGGAGCCACTTAACCGCGTCGGGTCCCTCGCAACTGACGTGCAGCGCCCCTCCGACCATGTTCCCGACGTTCACGCGGGGCAGTGGATCCGGGGTCTCCATCAGCAGCTTCCATAAAAACTCCTGAATCGGACCCAGGGTTCCCGCCTCCAGCGCTTGGTCAGGGTGGGACGCGTGCACAATTGCCATCTTCGTCCCCATGAGAGCGTCCTTGTAGGATCCCTGGGTTTTGACCTTTTTTGTGTCATTGCCCGGTTCCTTGGCCTCGTCGCTCACCTCCCGTATCCTTTTGACAGGTGCCGTGTTTCCCCCTGTCATTTCAGCCTGTCGCTGCAGGTTCTTCGACCTGCACTTAGCGCTGCCGCTCAAGCGCCGGTGATGCGGCCCCGGTGCCTGCGTCGCGGGGTCCCTCGCTCCCGTCCCTCCACTGGACGTTCCCTGTGCAGGTTCCGTCCGTGGCAGAGGTGTCGGTGTGCTGGGGCCCCCGCGACCAGGCAGCGGTGCCCCTATCCCAGAGTGCCCTTGGGCGCCACTCCCTCCTTGCGGAACCCCCGTACCGGTTTTCCCCCGTCCCTTGCAGCCCTTGCGGGTCACGGTGGTCCAGGAGTCGAAGCCCGATACGGGTACATCCTGCTTGGAGGCTGCGGCCCCCCTACCTGCTAATGCCTTAGGCTTAGTCCCTGTAGTCAGGTCCACGGCCATTTCTGACACGCCCTTTACGGTCATGTCACCTTTTTTGTTTTGTGTTTGTTTAGTATCCATACCTTTTTTTAATTGAAGTTTCATCAGCCCGGCTCCTCACCCACCATCGAACCCTCAACATCGGGGATGCTTTAAAGCACCAAGGCTACCGAGCTGACATAGTACCCCTGAGTGAGTTGTCCGCGAGCTTCCAGCAGTCCACATCTGCCCCCCACAATAGGTGCCAGTGCGTACCTGCCTTCCGCTGCGAACCCCATCACTCCCGAGCACTCACCTGAAGGCCGTCTGACCGGACGTCGCAGCCGATTGACCATGATTGGCTAGACCATGGCCGCCCGTTTGAGGAGAAATCCAGACAAAAGTGGCGTGTTGCCTTCAAGGGGTAAATACAACCCGACCCCTCTCAGGCTCAACCACCAGGACTCCTTCATCACCGCGCACGGCACAAACACGCGGGAGGTCATTAACTATCCACCATCTACCCTGTTGATGATGGACACGCAGAGACATGACCTCTCCATCCCTGCATTAAGACGCCCGGTGGTTTCTGTTACGTCTATTTCTTATGGAACTAGACCAATAACGGGGCGGCAACCACGAGAAGGATAACCACCAGACTGACCTTAAGGATCTATGCGACTGTTGCGCTCTCCCTTAAAGCCCACGCCCCCTCACATCCTCTGAAGGAGTCCGTGAGGTAGGTCAACCTCTATGCTACCATGTGAGTCATGTCGTTCGGTAATCGTCGAAATATAAGTTTCTTGTGACATAAACAGCCGTGTAATTTTTTTTTCGTTAACTCAGAAGTCAGATTTTTTCACAGCTTCAAGGGGCCGCAAACTTGAGTATATGGTTTTAATTTCAACTCCATACCTCAACGTGTTCCCGAGATAAAGAGTCTTGACAGACAAACAGACCGACAGATAGACAGACAGACGAACAACAAAGTGATCTTATAAGGGTTCCGTTTTTTCCCTTTGAGATATGGAATCCTAAATAGGACTAAAAGATAGAAGAAAAATCGTGTTCATCAACGCGGGACAAAGGCAAGAAGATGAGGATTAAGGAAGGTATTAATTATTTATTTAATTAAGGTTCACCAGCAGTTGTTACAGATATTATAAAGATGAACATATAAGTAACTGTCTTAAATCTAATTGCACAACCAATTACAGGCAAACACTGCATGCAAATTGCTCTTTGTGATTATAGATTTAATTTTATACTTACAATTCTACATAATTATATTAAATACTAATACTAATTACTAACACTGATAATAAGTCTGCGTGGACGTCAACCATATTATCAGCAACACACAAAGATAAAAAAAATAATATGTAAAAAAAAATATGCAAACAACTTCATATCACTTTCTGTCATACACATCACGCCAAGATTATAAAAACGTCACACAGAAACAATATATAAAACGGCTCACAAACAGACACGGTAATTAAATTAAAAATGAAGCCTCCATATTGTATGAGGCAACTTCGCAAGAGTTCGCAGCGAAACTTTATGTTAATGAGAACCTACAGAAGGACGTTACGTGACTCCAAAGTTGAGGAGCTTCAATGCTTTGCTGATAAAATATGAAAATATGATCCTCTTTTGTTCATGTTACAGAAGACTTAGAATACCGTTTCGTGATTTTAATATACAATTACCTGTTCATTTCCAACGCATAGGGATTATTTTTAATGTAATATTAGAGTTCTTTAAACGCTGAAGGACTGCATGGTGAATTACGGCCCATTCCCTCTCCTAGAGAAAAACTCCGGGTCCTAGCAGTGGGAACGTTACAAAACTGACTATGCTAATGCTACGTATGAAAAATCATCAGCATCATACCAACTGACACAAGTCCACTGCTGAATATTTTGTGCCCTAGGAGTCCCCCCTAGGCGTAATCACATGGCCCGGTCCCATCGACCACTGCCTACTCAAGTTTGGCAGTTATTTTGTTTACATGTTTATTCTGCGGATTTCTAGAAATATTTACTACCTAATATCAAAATAATTAGTTTATAAAATTCTGATATAACAATTAGTTAAAAGTTCCTTAAATAAATAAATTAAAAAAAAAAAAATTCAGAGAGTAAGATTTATTTATTTATTAAATGCTTTATGCACACAAAAGTACAGAGGCGGACTTAATGCCTTAGGCATTTTCTACCAGTCAACCTTTGGGTGATGCAGAGAAAAATAGTGGTAGGTGTAATAAACGAGAGAGAGATGACGAATACGAGAATAGTTATAAATACTAATAAACCATATATATAATATAATTATACAATACATACTCAAATTAATAAACTACACACCTAACTACAAGTCAAACAGTTAGTCAAAATCGACAAATGGAAAACATTAACGCTGTGATGATACTACTGCCAATTTCTTACGAATTAGCTCTCAAACTTTAGTTTTGAATGTTAATCGGCTCAAGAAATCGGCTTAAGATTCGATTTTCAATAGAATCAATTTTTTTTTTTCAAATAATTGATAATTATGCTAAAAAGGCTCTCTTCGAAAATCTTTGTGTAAAAAGATTGCCGCATATTGCTGAATTTTAAATTATAATACCGTGCAGCACATGAGCGTGTTTTGATAAAATCAAAAATGTAAAAGATTCATGGAAGAGGCTTATGAAAGCGCTTATTTACTCCATGTTTTAAGTTAAATATGCAACATAAATATAAGCTGAATTTGATGACGCGTTAATGGTACTTCCAATGTGAATTTAATCTATTGAAGATTATTATTTATCGTTAATCTACAAGAGATCAAAAGTACATGTTTGTTGAACACTAAAGCCAAAGACCTTGATATTAATACAGGCTAACTATTTAGTAGTATCGTACATTTTGGTGGTGGTTTCTCTTATGTAACTTGTCACTCTACCTTGCCTAAAGTTATCCTACCTTTTTTTTTTGAGGGTTTGATATGACAGAGACTGCCAGACTTTTACTGACTATAACTTTTCTGTATTCCGTCAATTGCCTTTCCGTTCTAGGGCCACAGTAACTCTTTCGATCAATTTCATAGTCCTGGCAGTAATCGGCCTTCGTGAGCCCCGTCAGTGATTAGCATTAGCATTATCAGCCTTTTTAATGTTCCCACTGCTGGGACTCAGGCCTCCTCTTTAGGAGAGGGAATGGACCGTAATGCACCACGCGGGCCCAGTGCGGGTTGGTGAAAGTCACATGTCTTCGAATTTTTGGTTCTAGGACATGCCGGTTTCCTCATGATGTTTTTTTTTCACCGTTTAGAGAGCAGTGGTGATGAAATAAATTATACAAAATAATGTGCCTGGCTGGGTTTGCACCCGCGACCCACAACTCGTAAGTCGGGCCGTTGCCACTCGGCCACCACTGCTCTAGTGATGCCTAGTCCTTATTGAACGGCGAGCTGCCCTTTGCTCGCCATCTACAAGCCCGCTCCTACGGTGGCCGGTAATCGCCATGTGACTTCCGACGCCCAGCCTTTTCGCCCAATGATTACAGCTACTTCTTCCGCTTAAATCGCCGCATCGTCTTCTCGCAGATCATCTTTCTGCCCTATCCCATGTTTCTTTAAGTTGGCAAACCACGTATACCTCTTCCATTCACCAAGTGCTCACAGTATTTCATTTGCAATCTTGGACTTTTTATTCCTAGACACTTTGCCCTTTCCAGGTATCATCATTTATAAATATATCTCTTTTAGTAAGACAACCAAGTGCGAGATCAGAAAAAGAAATGCGTTTTATTCTTTCTCATCAAATCAACCGATTCCCTTCCTACATTCTTGTCACCACTTTCAAATACAGCAAACCTTTTAAAATCAACTGCCCTCAGTGGGATAAGACAAGTGTCATAACCATAACCGTATTTTAGTTCTAACAGGATCTCGCTAGATTCTAATTGTGTCTAAGCGAACACATATCATAATTATGAGAATAACGACATTATGTGTATTATCAACCCTATTCGACTACGTTATAATAAAAAGCTGGGTTTTAGAGAATCGGAGCGATGGATATGGTATTACAAAAGAAAGGAAACGTGTTTATTCTGCCCGAATAAAACTTACAAAAATCAGTTTTTCTGTCGGGCCATGTATGGACCGGCATTAACTATGAGTCCTGTTACACCATAGATTTTTATTGCACTTCTGTTTCGAACACTGACTTATAAGCTCAGGCTACTGGACCAGTATATTGTAGCTGATAACATTTCTATCTATATCTTTTACACGTACGAGTAAAATAAATTTGTATATGTTTTTAGTTGTGTACTCATCACGTAAAATGAACGAAATCCACACAGAAAACTTTTATACATTAAAATAGTGTGTAACTTGATATATTACTAGGCTTTGTTTCATCACAATCGGTTGACTATATCAAAAGATGTACTATATTCATTGACTGTTAGGCGGTACGAAGTTTGCTGGTCTCTATATATAACCGAATATCTAAATATTATGTTTATGAGAGTTCGAATTACATCCTTGTCAACATTTCATTTCGGATTCACCCACTAATAGGTATAATATATCTGGGTATCATTAAGCTTGAAGTCACCCAAAGGGCCATTGAAAGGGCTATGCTTGGAGTTTCCTTGAGTGATGGGATCAGAAATGGAGATAATTATCCGCAGGAATACCAAGTTTACAAATGTAAACCGAACAAGATAGCCGCATAGGACTGGTCATTGTGGCCTATGCCCAGCAGTGAATTTAGCTTGAATGATGGGTATACATAATATACCTCCTTTCTCCTGCCATACTCTCCAGTACCATCGCCCCTTTTTCAGCTGTTTCCTACAGCTTTGACAACTTCATACAAACTAACAGAAAAGAAAAAATACAATAGGTACTAAATTCAGTCCGCACCTAAAATTGTACTCGACAAATTTTATTTTCAACAACGTGCTCATATAACCGCTATGATTCATATAAAGTTTCAACACTTTCCACGAGTTTAGCTAACAATTTAAAAGCAGTTAAAAGTGTTTTATTTATATGAACGTTTACCAATCTGACTGACCACTTTTCAACTTCTAATTGCCTAGGTGGCATTTAGTATTCCCAAGGCTTTTGAGGGGGAAATCATCAAATGACTTCACACGCACTATGGCGGAGTGGGAGAGCGTGTCAGACTTTTACTGACTAAAACAACACCTATGTTCCTTCAGTTGCCCTTTGTGTTCCAAGATCACGGGTTTCCCTTTCAGAAGTTAACCCATGACCTCAGTAAGCTTCGGTTGAAAAAGTAAGACCCTGGAATGCAAAGAGCAACTAAAGAGATACGGGTAAGTTTTCCGTAGGGGCCCAGCAGGGTCGAATCCTACTGGGGCCATGGGTTGTGCGAAAGGGAACACCGGGGCCCTGGAACGAAGGCAAAGAAGGAACATAGAAGTGGGTTTTAGTCAGTAGAAGTCTGACACGCTTTCAAGCTCCGCCCAAGGGCGGGAGAAGTCATTGGATTATTTTCCACCTAAGAAACGGTGAGCTTTAGTTAGCAAATATCTGACCCTTCCTCTCGCCCCACCCAGAGCATGAGAAGTTACTTGATTAATTTTCTAATTCCCAAAATAAATAGCTGCATATCTGTATAAATATCTTAATCCTTATTAAATTGCTGGCATAATAACAAAATGCCTTCTACGAATCTTCTTTCATCGCAGAACAGCATTACGTTATGGTAAATGGGTAACGCAGCCAAGTTTTTTGATACGCGCGTATTACGTGAAAGAATATCCGGCAGAATACATTGCCCTCGATTGTGGTGGAATATTAAAGCAATCTTCACTAATCTTGATAATGTAATACGGAGTTAAACGATGTTTTTGTATCAAGGATAACCTCATAAAAAACTTTATTTAACTTGTTATTATCATCTCATTATTTGTTCGTTTAATCGAACGTTTTCGTTAATTGGGAAAAAAAAAAATATTCCACTAAAAATATTTTTTAGTTAGCTTTATAATATAATAATAGAATAAACTTTATTGTCCACAAAAATAGTAAAAAAACTTTTACATAAATTTAAATCTATGAATACAATGGCAGCCTTATCGTTGACAGCGATATCTACCAGATAAGCTTGGGATGAACTGAAGAACTTCGTGTAAAGTGTGATTGTAAACTAGTTTTTCACAGCGGTTTAGCTCCTTTTTTTGATGGTAGGAAATCATCAAAGAAGTAACTGCTCCCGCTCCATGAGTGGGAGTGTCCGATTTTACTGACTGAAACTCGCCCGTGGTCCTTAAGTTACCTTCTGTGTTCCTAAGCCGCGGGGACTCTATTCAATCTCGCTATTCTAGTAGAGTCGTGATCGTTATTTAAGGGGATGATATTCGACATACATTTTCACTGTTTTTCATACAACCGCTCTTACGCGATTATGACGTTATTACACATTTTTCATTACATATTTTGGAAACACAGTATCTTGTGGACATTATCTAGGCTTCTTTTGAAATCAATTTATAAATTTGTGTAAAACTAATCTAGTAAAGACCTCTGAAAATCTGCTATTTTGCATGAACTTTGACACTTCATAATTTACTCAAAAATTTAAAAAGTCAAAATGTATAACAAATAGGGGGACCTTGCAAATTTAATCAAGAATCTGAATGATGACAATGTTTTTCGAAAACTTATAAGGGTTAAAAAAAAACACGTATTTTCTGGAACATGTTTTGTAAAGTATTCGAGTAAATCACGGAATTACCAAATGCTAACAGAGTTTTCAGGCGTTATCTTTCTTTTTTCACGTTGCCCTTTCGTCAAAAGTCGAAAAAAAAATCCACTTGCAAGTAACAACATCATGAACGATGTTCCTATTATTCATGCTCATGCTCAAGACTCTTAATTGAGTGTCACTCGAAGATGTAAATAGTTAGGTTCTAGATGCATCCCAGAGGTGGTAGTTTATAATATTATTCTTGAAGACAACGCCATCTATCAACGGGGTGAGAAGGTTATGTTAATGTAATCAAGGTTGCTTTGCGGTTTAGCTAGGATTTTTATTATAGTTAAACTAGTTACGGCAAACGGCTTCACTTGCGTGAAAGTAGATATTTGTTCCAAATGAACATGCTCCCGGGATAAAAAGATAGGATAATCTTTCCATACTCGTACCGGGAGTATCTTTTGAACCCTAGGTATTAGCTAACAAGTCAGACTCAGATTCCAGCCGGTATTTTACTCCGAAGCTCTTCGTACAATAAATGTGTTTCTAAAAGATTTTAAGGTGGGAAATAATACATTAACTTCTCCCGCTGTAGCCCCCCAGTAGGTTTTGGCACTGCTGGACCCCTACGGTTTTGCTGAAATCTCTTTGTGGCGCATGTGGAACACTACGCGCCGTCGACGACTTGGGCTTGGTCCGGACAGTTATCGGATGATCGGACGGCGAGCTATCAATTGCTCATCGTCCGCAAGCCCACGCCTACGGTGGCTGAAAATAAAGGTCAGGATCCCAGCGGCTGAGGCGTGCGGACGTCCGTTTACTCGCGCGTGCGGCCGCCTTCCTCGCTAGCATTACTGCTTCGCAGAAGGAGGCGACTGCCAGCCATTCCTCCTCGCTCCGGACCATGGCCTGTATCAGGGCCCAGCGCGAGAGGTCGCCGCCGCCGATCTCCCCCATGAGGACACGGCGGTGCTCCGCTCAAGCGGGGTACATCTCCACTCAGCACTTCAGGCGTTTCTTATTCCGCACGAATCAGATGCAGGAACCTCCCGAACTTATTATGTCTGATGAGAACTTACGTCATGCGGAAGGTGGACGCCGTGACGTCTTTCCAGCCACTCCTCAAAGTGGTCTTACCGCCATGATTATGGCGTGCCCATTTTATGCCTGGTTAGGATGACCACCATGTACCGGTGGTGCAATGCCGTACGTCTAGTGGTCCAATAATGAAACGGCCTCGAATTTGGCACACTGGTAGACCATGCTTTTGAATATAGCACATAGGATTTTTTATCGCAGGAGTATATTACCTTGGGATAATTTTATATAATCACGCAGACAAAACCTCTAGCAGCACCTAGATAAGTATATAAAGAAAAGTATGCTGTATTTGAATGATAATAAAAATATATAATAATATTTTATTTCATTTTTCGTTTCCAATAATAAATAACTGGAACTAAAAAAACATCAACCCGCAATGGGCCCGCGTGGTGGCCCATTCCCTCTCCTAGAGAGGAGGCCTGAGTCCCAGCAGTGGGAACATTATAAGGCCGACTATGCTATGCTATGCTAAAAAAACATCTCAAGTGTTTTTGAATTCAGTATTGTAAATTATGCTTTGCCCTCCAGAAGTAGCCAAAATCTCTTGGCAAAATCACAAAATGTGAACTCAACGGAAAACCAACGAGAATAAATTTTAATATTTGGAGAAACAGAAACAAATTAATCTATATCTTTTCTTAGTAATGAAATCTATATTTGTCTATCATCATCATTACAGCCGCAAGATGTCCACTGATGGAGGCCTCCCCGAAGCGACGTTATAATTACCGGCCCCATTGACCATCTTATCAGCGAGGAATGTAGGGTACATTGCCCACTGCCACTTAAGTTTGGCGATTCTTCAGACTATAATAATAATAATAATAATAATAATCCTTTATTATCAGGCAACTAAGGCCCATAGAAAAAATACACAAATAATCTTACAAAATAATAAACTAATACATATAAAAGAAACTAACAATTATTAAACACTATTGCACACGAAGTGACGGCGTCGTGTTCCGCTGCGAGGTCGGTATCCTTCCACGAAATCGTCGATACACGACACCCTTCGGCCAAAACTCTCCTTTGAGGAAGGTCTCCAAATGGTGAGTCGGCACCCGCACCACAAACGACTTGAAATTAGTGTTATGGCGCGGCTCCAACTGCACGACTCTCAAAGTCCAGTTTGTCTTTACGCGTACATACTCCACGATCTCCTCAGCCTTCGTGGTGTGATGTAGCCTAGAAACGTACAGCTGCGTCGTAGGTACTGCTGGACACAGCAGCATGTTGGGTCCTGCCAGCGCGGTACCGCACTGGTTCTGACTAGTAGGCTTCTTTCTCTTCTTCTTCTCTACCTTAGTGAAGCCATTCTCATCGCTCTGCTTGTCCCCTTTCGTTTTACCTGCTTGTCGCGTTGTTTGCGACACAGCAGGTTTATTTGCAGCAACAATAGCGGAATAGGCACGTTTAGGGGTCGACGTACCTACATGCGTCACCACTTCGACCGGTGACGATACAGCGACGGCAGCGGCGGAGCAAGATGCAACGCAAGCATTATCAGCAGCGGGTGACGCACTGCAACTCGCCGATTCAAAACTGCTGATGTATACATTTTGTGCTCCGCGACGTATGTTCACGCTGGAGTTGTTAGGCGCCCTACTTTCCGAAACAGCGTTGCGCAACAACTCTACTTCGGCACGCAGCGCACCTACGGTGATATTGGACACCTCCAGCTTGGATTGTACTGCGGCCAAGCTTGCTTTCAGGGATGTTATGTCCTTCAGCAACCTGGTGACATCGACGTGGTCGAACGTGACGGGAGGCAATTTATGCAGCTCCTTCGCCACGAAAGCGGGCACGTCGTCCGGGTCGGTGCTCTTCATCATTGTGATGATTTCCTGCACACTTCTCTGGCCGCCATCCCTCCGTCGGGATTGCATCTGGTCAACTTTGCCCAGCGCTTGGAAAAGCAGCAACTTGGCACTGATTATCTCCTCCTCGTTAAAACTGGACTTACAGATCTGCAGGATGCTGACCTCGTCCATGTAATCAATGGCATGTTTGATGAATGCCAACAACTCGTTGGCTATGAGTGGTTGACTCATAGCGACGCAAAACGTGCAACGGCTACTGCCGCGCAAAACGCGAATATAAAATTCTATGGCGGTAACCTTGGTTCTCCTGTTACTTATCTATGCTAATATTATAAAGAGGTAGTATTTGTATTTATTTTTGTACTGAATAAACTCAAATACTACTGAACCAATTTCAAAAATTCTTTCACCAATAGAATGTCACTTTATTACTGGGTGACATAGAGATGCGGATGAAACCGCTGGCAGAAGTTAGTCATACAGTAATTCCACGCCCTAGCCGCCGTAATTCCGACCCCGACTACCAGTCACGGTAGACGCGGGCTTGCCGACGTCGAGCACTGGGTAGCTCGCCGTCCGGCTGTTCGGTAATTAACCGGACCGAGCCCAGTCAACAGCTCGTAGTGATCCTCGCGCTCCTCAAAGAGATGTCAGCAAACCGTAGGGGCCAGCAGGGCCGATGCCCGCCAGCTAGGATCGCGGAGAATTTCTGAAAGGGAAACCCGTAGTCCTAGAACGCAAAGGGTAATTGAAGGATACAGGTGTGGTTTTAGTCAGTAAAAGTCTGACACGCCCTCTCGCTCCATCTAGAGCGCGAGAAGTCATTTGGATGATTTCCCACCATAAAAAAAGTCATACAGTAATTTAAATCTTTGAAACTTATAATTAAACCCCAAGCGAAAGCCGGCGTTTGGTCTCATTGTCTTGTCTTTGGTCTATTGTATCTTTTATTACGGTATTCGAAAAGTTAAGACAATAACATTACGAACAGCATATAAAAATAATGAAAACAATAGAATTTTATCTAGAGACATCAATAATTTTTTTGCCCAAAAAGAAAACCTGGTTTTGCACATTTTCATTGGTGTTGGAAACGACAGATATGTTGCCAGTTTTTTACTATATTTTCTATATATTTTTCGATATAGAAACTAAACTTTAGTTTTATAAAAAAAAATGTGTCGTGTTGCTCTAAGGTTACAACTATAAATTATAATATACAAATAAAATAATATGTAAGTTCCCTACGTAGATATGTAAATATAAATACACGTCACATATAACATATATATATATATAAAAGTAGTGTACAATTTTACCGTCTATTGTGATCTTTCTCCATCACTCAGAGGTTTGCTGGGAGAAAACTCAACTTAGAGTTATGGTCGCCTATGTATAGAAACTATATTTTGCAATGGGCTAAAAAGAAAATACAAACAACAAATAAAACAACCAACATTACTACACAAAAGCAACTTTATAAGCAAAGCAAGTTCTGGAGAATTTCCAAAAAAATCGAATAGATTTGAAACTTGAAAGAGCAACGAAGGTTGCTAGTTTAAAAAAAAGTTTATTTCAGCAGCACGTGTTATCTGACCTCGACACATTTTCTCACAGCACTCTTCAAATTTCTCTCTCCGTAGACAAAAAGTCGTTCTGCAAGCAATTCGTACTTAGAACCCAACACAATATCACTGTAGATTTATTCTTTCACCATTTCATGTCAGACAGTTTTGATCCTACACTTCAGTTGAAATAAAAACTTTAGGGGGACGATAAACACAGAATGAGTTCCTTTTTAACGATGCAATAAAGGTTACATTTCGAAATACTCATAAATAAAATGCGCACATGACAAGTGTTCGAGTATACTACGTGAGCTCGATAAATGGGTGTGCGATCAACGTTTGTGCGACAAAATTGTACTGCGACTCGCCGTATTGCGAATGCATGCTTATGCGGCACACTGAAGTTCGACATCACGCTGATGTGACAAACGATTGTGTGACAGTAGTTTGACATTTCGGTAGTGCGACAGTCGTTCGACACTACGGTAGCGCGACAGTAGTTTGACACTACGTTAGTTCGACAAACAATTGTGTTACTAATACTTCTGTGAGTACTGTAATTCGACGGTACGTTGGTGCAGTATTACAGTAGTTTGACACTACCTGCCAAGATAGCTAGACGGAACCCTGCCCCGCCCCGCGGGGCTCTTCTTTCGAGGTGGTTATAAAAAAATAACCACGAAGGCTACGGCGGGGCTCCACTCCGCTTCGCTCTCGCCTTAGCATTTTAACCTTATCTGTCCGTAATTGGGTGCCCTAAAATATGTTAATTCTTCATGTCGCATTAGAGTAATGTCGATTTTCGATGTGTCGTACAAGCGTGCATTCGAACTACGGTGAGTCGCAGTACAGTTTTGTCGCACAAGCGCTAATCGCACATCAATTTGCCGAGCTCACGTAGTACACTTCAAGTGTCTGTCAAAATATATTTTCACAAACATTTGATACTCCACACCGTCAAAGCATTTTATGTAGTCTGTGTTACATTTAGGATTTATGAATGAAATATGAGGGGTCAAATGTTGTGTGTTGGAATTTTATGTAGGTTGAAATATTAAAGGACCATTAGGCATATTGGTGATCGCAGTAATTTTATTATAAGTTGGACACGTTGCACGACGTGGAATCACGCATACAAGAATTTTGGTAAATATTATATTTTTTCGGTATGACTTTAATGATTTCTATAATATCGTTGCAGATAATTAATGAGGGAGAAATACTGACTATTTTGCTTGGCTTAGTATTATAGGAGACTAAATGTCCTCCATATTTTATCCGCGTCACAGTATAGATATGGAGCAGCACGGAAACTACCTACAAATGTTCGAAACGGCTCACTCACACAACATACGCATTGACGAGACTCCTAAGCGGCACTCGCTACTGACAGCACCTCGAGAAACGCTTAGGAGTCTCGTCGATGCGTATGTTTGTGTGAGTGTGCCGTTTCGAACATTTGTAGGTAGTTTCCGTACTGTTCCATATATCTATACTGTGTCCGCGTCTTTGGTTACCATTCCACTCCGTAGCGTGATGTTATATAGCTTTTCTCGATAAATGGGCTATCCAACATTAAAAGATTTTTTTTGTAATATGAACCAGCACTTCCTGCGATTAGCACGACCAAACAGACAAAAATATTCTTAAAGTTTATAATTTAAGTATAAATTATGCAGTTAGAGCATAAATCAGTGTCTTATTTCACGGGCGTCATACTGAATCCCGAACATAATGAAGATGAAATAAAGAAAGAATGACAGGATGAGGAGGATGTCAGGGCTAATTTATGAGCAGAGAAAAGGTGCTTAGGGTTTAAGTCTCAAGCGAAGCGAAGAAGTTAAAACTAGAATCACGAGTGCAGTGAAAGGTTTAAGTTAATCCATAGGCAAAAACATCTTTATTCCCAAGGAATAAATTTAACTTTTCACACCTTTTGAAAGTTAATTGAAACCAAGCCGTGAGAAGTTGACTGGCCTTTTGGTCTAGTGGTTAGTGGCCCTGACTGCTCGTCAGGTCCTGACACGCTGATAGGTCGTGGGTTCGATTCCCACCCACAAATGTTTGTGCGATGAGCTCGATCATTTGTTCCGTGTCTGGTTGTAATGTATCTATATAATGTATGTATTTATATAAGTATCTTTATCAGTTGACTCATAATACAAGCTCTGCTTAGTTTGGGACTAGACGGCGTTGTGAGATAGTGTATTTAAAAAACATTAGCTTGTTAATGACGTCTTTGTCTACACCTACAGGTAACTCTATTAAAGTTCCAGTTGACCAAAACTTTGCAGAATGAGGATATCGGTTTTGAGCAAAAATATTGAGAGTCTAAGGAGAACACATATTGTACAAAAAAGGGTATTCAATATTTTATGGAGAGGTCAAAAATTTCCTGAACTTTGAATTTTTTTGTGTACCTGTCAATATTTTGTAGCGTGACAAAATATCGCACAATATTTCATCAGTTTGGCTGGAGTTAGAAAGAAAAGGTTCCAGATTTTAACTTCGCAATCCTGTTAACTTTGTGGTGTTGACGAAGTTTCTATTCGATTTAAACTTCCCCTCACTTGTGCTGGCATTGTTTTAGTTTACTTTACGAAGTAACATTTTTGTGGATGTGAGGAAAAAAATAGAAAATTATTTAAGTGCGTTAACAGCTCTATATAATGAATAATAATATAATTGATATAATCAGATAATCGGTAACCGGCATGTCTTAGAACCAAAAATTCGAAGACATGTGACTTTCACCAATCCGCACTGGGCCCGCGAGGTGGATATTGGTCCATTCCCTCTCCTAGAGAGGAGGCCTGAGTCCCAGCAGTGAGAACATCAAAAGGCTGATTATGCTTATGCTTAATCAGATAATTGAGATCCATCTTATAGACAAGTGTGACAATCGTGTCTATCAGATATGGCACTCAAGATGCTGTGGTGTGAGTGTGTGGTGTGGTGTATGCTGTGTGTGGGATGTTTTTAATAACTTACCAGAGGATAGATAAAAAGTTTGTTAGGAAAATTAATATATCTATACTTAATGAGTTTCAGTTTCCAAGTTTTCTTAGTGGAGTACAATATTTTAGAACGCTGGTTGCTGCTAAATTAAAGTTACGTCCCTTGGGCCGCATTGGGCCCTCAGACCACTTTCACATGGTCCACGTCTAATATTTATGCAGTGAGGATTCGACGGCATCCGATCAAACTATGCTATGCTTAAACTTTCACATGCTTTATATACGCATTTTGATCTTTTGGACAATCAACTAAAGGAGAAAATTACCAGACGGCGAGTTACCCATTGTCCACTGTCTGCAAACCCACGCCTTGGTGGCTAAGAATGGCCCTAAGAACCCCAACGCCCTAAGTGCGAGAGTTTGCCTCCGTCGATCGCCTCGACGAGAACACAGCGGTGCTCCACCTAAGTGGGGCAGACTTCCTCCGAATGGTCTACCGTGTCTTTCGAGTGATCAGCACAATGGTGACACCCGGGCGTTTCTTCCTTCCGAATCTGAAATGAGAACCTCCCAAGACACTTACGTCCAATGAGGGCCGTGGCGCTTCTGTAATCACTTTTCAAAGAGGAGAGTTATTGCCGTGATCGTGGCGTGCCCAGCGCTAAATCGCGACCGTCGCTGTCTCCAAAGACGCTAAGCCTGCCTGTACGTTATTGGCCTAAACAATATAGAACTGGAGCAATAAACAAAAATATAGTTACATGACGAGTGGTTGGTAGGTACTTTTCTCGGCACGGACGAGCATAGAATTTATTATTAATGTGCGATTTCTTGTGACCTTGCCTAAGATACTCCATTTTCGACGTCATACCACGGATTATTTAGATCATAAATATGTTATATGAAATTCCTAGATGGGTTGTTTTCTACGATTCTTTACCTAGATAGGTAAAATATTTGAATATGAAAAATACACTTCAGTAAATTGACAAAAAGTGAACTAAATCTATTACTGTTCGTTTCGTAAATTTTTTTTATTTGTTTTCTCTGAAACAGGGGTTTTTTTTTTATTTTTGTATGTGGGAAAATCATCTAATGACAAATCCCGCTCTTGGGCGGAGCGAGAAATAATGTCAGACTTTTACTGACTAAACTTTTACTGCCTTCATCCCGGGGCCCCGGGCTTCGCTTTCACACTACCCGTGGCCCCAGTAGGCTTCGGCCCTACTGGGCCCCTACGATTTGCTGACATCTCCCTGAGGCGCGCGTGGAACAATGCGCGCCGTCGACGACTTGGGCTCGGTCCGGACAGTTACCGGACGGTCGGACGGCGAGCCACCCATTACTCACCGTCCGCAAGCCCGCGCCTACGGTGGCCGGAAATCGGGATCGGAATCCCGGCGGCGGTTAGGGCGTGAGGACCGTTGCCTCACGCGATCGGCCGCCTCCTTTGCTAGCATTACTGCTTCGCAGAAGGAGGCGACCGCCTGCCACTTCTCCTCACTCTGAACCATGGCCTGTACCAATGCCCGGCGCGAGAGATCACTGCCGCCGATCGCCCCCATGAGGACACGGCGTTGCTCTGCCCAGGCGGGGCACACCGTATGCTCCACCGTGTCCTCCGGACGGTCCACACAATGGCGGCACCCAGGCGTTTCTTCCGCACGAATTCGGTGCAGGAACCTCCCGAACTTACCATGTCCGGTGAGGACCTGCGTCATGCGGTAGGTAAGGACGCCATGTGGTCTTTCCAGCCACTCCTCAAAGAGGGGACTTACCGCCATAATTGTGGCGTGCCCATCTGAAAAAGGGGTGCTGTTGAAATATTTTAAAATTCAAAAAAATATTTTTTTAATGGGAGTTTTTTTTTTTGTTAGTTGGGAAAATCATCTTATGACAAATCGCGCTCTTGGGCGGAGCGCGAGATAGTGTCAGACTTTTACTGACTAAAAACCCACTCCTGTTCCTTCGTTGCCTTCGTCCCAGGGCCCCGGGTTTCGTTTTCACACTACCCTTCGACCCTGCTGGGTTTGGGGTCTTCTCATGAAAGTGAAAAGTATTAATTTATAGGGGGCGGAACCAGGGGCAGCTGCTAGCAAAACAATAAAAAAGAAATCTGAAGAACAATAATCATTACTCATGTTATTAAATTTATAAACTGAATGGCTAAAAGGCTCGGCAAATTATGAAACTGGATTTTTTCTAAATTGAAAATATTTTTCTCTTTTCAGTGGAATTTAAAATAATTTGATAATATTCGGCGCTGAAGAGACTAGCTCGAATGTTTCCATAAGATTTATGACCCAAACTTGTCATAAATTATAATGATAAAATGCTGCTAATTTTCGGATGGAGACTGGTGACAATGAATTTTACTAAATAATATTTTTTTAATGTTATAGCACTGAGCTGCTACATTTGTATCTCCGAAATTAACATGAATAGGAACTTTTATTCGTTGAATCCTATTTTAACCCTTGAACCACTTGCGTCCGATTGGTCTGACGAGTATTTTCTTGTCCTATTTGCCAGGGTCGTGTGTTTGCGACTGGGTACTCCATACCGAGCATTGTTTTTTTTTTTTTTTTTTTTATTGATATAAACCAGCGCTTGACTGCGATCCCACCTGATGGTAAGCAGTGATGCAATCATTGATGGTGAGGCGCACTAGTTTATCAAGAGCCTATTCACTCTAGCCTTGAAGACACCTAAATTATAGTTGGACGGGAAGATCGTAGCAGGCAAATTGTTCCAGTCCTTCGATGTACGCGGTATAAACGACGAAGCGAAACGCTTAGTCCGGACCGTTGAAGTTTCAACAACGTAAGGGTAGATACTCGCCGTACGTCGGGTTGTCCGATGGTAGAAAGGAGATGGCGGAATCAAGTCATGCAATTCCCGCGCACACTCTCCAAAATGCAACCTGTAATTTATTATATATTGTACATTATATACCCTGGTCACCTGGGAGAATAGAAACGGCGAGAGATGTCGTGCGGTGTTCCGCAGGGATCGGTACTAGGACCACCCTTGTAAAACATCGGGTACGACTACGTGCTGCGCGGCGATCTCCCTGACGGGGTCAGCGTGGTCTGCTACGCAGATGATACGCTGGTCCTGGCGCGGGGAGAGTCGTACCAGGCGGCGGTCGAACTAGTGACACGCGGGGTTGCGACAGTCGTGGAGAGGATCCAAGAGTTGGGACTCGAGGTGGCATTGCACAAGTCCGAGGCCATGTGCTTCCACGGCCCTCGGAATGCGCCACCATTGGGTTCCCAACTAACGGTAGGAGGGGTTCACATCGGCGTCGAGTCGACGATGAAGTACCGATGAAGTGACTTATCCTCGACAGCCGATGGAATTTCGAGGAGCATTTCCGACGTCTGGCTCCCAAACTGGATCGTACTGGGGCTGCCCTAAAAGCGGCTCTTGCCCAACCTAGGGGGTCCAGACGCCTCCTGCCGGAGGCTCTATGCAGGAATCGTTCGGTCCATGGCCCTTTACGGGGCGCCAGTATGGGCGCCGTCACTTCGAAAGCGACCGGCGGCCAAGCTGAACGCAAGCCAGAGGGTCATGGCCATCCGGATGGTGCGGGGATACCGCACAATTTCCCGCGAAGCAGCGATCCTCCTTGCTGGCCAACCACCGTGGGATTTGCAGGCAAAAGACCTTGCACGCATGCACGATCTGCGCATGGAGATGCAACGCCGGGGTGAAACTCCGCTGCCGCGCCAAGTCGCGGCATGGCGGAAAGACTTCCGGCGAGATCTCATGGTGGAATGGCGACAGCGACTGTTGCAACCCAGTGCTGGACACGCCATAATTATGGCAATAAGTCCCGTCTTTGAGGAGTGGCTGGAAAGACCTCACGGCGTCCTTACCTACCGCATGATGCAGGTCCTCACCGGACATGGTAAGTTCGGGAGGTTCCTGCACCGGATTCGTGCAGAAGAGACGCCCGGGTGCCACCATTGTGTGAACCGCCCGGAGGACACGGTGGAGCATACGGTAGAGGTGTGCCCCGCTTGGGCAGAGCACCGCCGTGTCCTCGTGGGGGCGATCGGCGGCAGCGATCTCTCGCGCCGGGCCTTGGTACAGGCCATGGTCCGGAGCGAGGAGGAGTGGCAGGCGGTCGCCTCCTTCTGCGAAGCAGTAATGCTAGCAAAGGAGGCGGCCGATCGCGTGAGGCATCGGTCCTCACGCCCCAACCGCCGCCGGGATTCCGATCCCGATTTCCGGCCACCGTAGGCGCGGGCTTGCGGACCGCGAGCAATAGGTGGCTCGCCGTCCGATCGTCCGGTAACTGTCCAGACCGAGCCCAAGTCGTCGACGGCGCGTAGTGTTCCACGCGCGCCTCAAGGAGATGTCAGCAACCGTAGGGGCCCAGCAGGGTCGAGGCCTACTGGGGCCATGGGTGATGCGAAAGTGACCCCCGGGGCCCTGGAAAAAATGGCAAAGAAGGAACAGGAGTGGGTTTTTAGTCAGTAAAAGTCTGACACTATCTCCCGCTCCGCCCAAGGGCGGGGGATGTCATTAGATGATTTTCCCACCTGAAAAAAAAAATACCGAGCATTGTACAGAGGACCTCAGTACAATGCTCGGTGACCTCAGTAGAGCTTCCGAAAGAGTGGGACTTAAAGTGAACATGGACAAAACCAAAGTCATGGAAAACTTCCATTTAGCATACTCCTATCAAGATCGGAGACTCTACAGTCGAAGTTGTGGACGACTACGTTTACCTGGGACAGACGGTCCAGTTGGGTAGGTCTAACTTCGAGAAAGAGGTTAATCGTCGAATCCAACTCAGCTGGGCAGCGTTCGGAAAGCTGCGCGGTGTCTTCTTGTCCAATATACCACAGTGTCTCAATCCCCATAGGTGACAGAAGAGCTAACGAGATGGAGTATTTGGTCGTGGATGGAAAACTTGACGGAATTAGTCTTCTCAACCTTAGTTTGGTCTTCGTCATAATTGTTATTTTTAAGTTCTCCTAATTATAATGTATTTATTAGTTTATAATATTAGCTTAGATAAGTATTTTATTATTGTAACTTAATTTAATGATACTACATTCCACTTGATATTTATCTGTTATTTATTAATCGTGCACACCTGCCACAGTGTTGTCTCTTTTAACCCAAAGGTTGACTGGTAGAGAATGCCTTGTTGCATTAAGTCCGCCTATGTACCACTACTGTACATGAAGTTTAAATAAATAAACGCTAGAGTATTATTTTGTCGGATATATTAGACGTGGTGGTGAAAAAGTTAATATCAAGTTCATCAATTAGAATTGAAACAGAAAACGGCACTTTAATAACTTATACTCAATTCATATTTTTTTCGTAATTAAAACTTAGACAAAGGACTTTTCCAAGTGGATTGTTCAAGAAAACTCATTAGCAAATGGTGAAAGGCTAAAATTAAGTCAAAGGCTTTTTGCAAATCGTTTTCTTAATTTTAAATGAATAGCCAAAGGCTCATAGTATAGAATAAACTTTGTTGTTCATCAAAATAGTTTTGTTTTAGAGAGATTCTGATAGATAGATAAGTAGATATATTCTTATTGTGCACCAAAAATTAAAATTATATTATTAGCTTAAAATTAATAGGGTGTCACAATGGGTGGTCTCAACGCTAAAAGCGATTTTTTACAGACATCCTTTGGATGGATTTGACAGAGAAGGAGAAAAAGACCGCATCGTCGCTTTCCATCAGGTGAGATAGCGGTCAAGCGCGAATCTATCAAGAATAAAAAAAAAGATACGCAGGCAGTTCGTGGTATACTATTTACATATATACAATACATTAACTAATAAATTGCATATAATACAAACAATATATAATATATATATAATTATGAAAGCAAAGAAACGATGTACTTAATGACGATGTTCAAGAGGGAATGTTTTTAGGTGGGAAATCATCCAATAATTTCTCTTGCTCTTGAGTGGAGCGAGAAGGCGTGTTAGACTTTTACTGACTAAAACCACACCTGTATCCTTCAGTAGCCCTTTGCGTTCTTTTGAGAAATGCCCCGTGGCCCTAGAGGGCATCGGCCCTGCTGGACCCCTAAGGTTTTGCTGATATCTTTTAGAGGTGCGCGTGGAAAAATACGCGCCGTCGACTACCTGGGCTCGTTGCTTACAGGACGGCCGGAAGGCATGCTATCCATTGCTTGTCGTCTGCAAGCCCCTGCCTATGCTGGCTTTTAATGCACGAGACGCGTCTTCTGTGGCGGCGGCTGATGCGTGAGGATGTCCATTCCCTCACGTTCGCAGCCATCTCCTTCGCTAGCATTACTGCTTCGCAGAAGGAGGCGGCAGCATCCTATTTACTCTCGCTGCAAACCATGACCTGAACCAGGGCCAGCGCGGTAGATCATCGAGTCTTGGCAGCGCCTCCACAAGGGCATAGCGATTCATCAAAATAGTAAGATATGATAAGAACTATGAGGATGAACTGGAAATAACTTAAAATAAAAAAGGTCGTGAGTTTTTGGTTTCAGATCCACGCCCTAACTTCCTCAAGTGCCTCATCCTAACTCACTGAAACCGTGTATTTATTCCGAAAAAAACAACCTAAAATATTCTGAAATAGTTTAATTGTTAGGGTCTTGACTTGGACTTGAATATAAGACTGTAACTGTAGACTATAAAACTGACAAACGTATATCCAGTATTATCCAGAGAAATTGCACAGAAATAGAAATTCCAATGCGCGCGTGTGTCGTCGGTTCTCGCTAGTGAAGTGCACGCGACCCCGCTCGTATCCACACGGCGCGGCGTCGCCCATGCAGCAGCTCAACGAGTGACGAAGGTAGCCGACGACGCCCAAACAGTAGTTTTAAATCAGTAAAACTTCCTCTTTTTGTAAACAATTTTGTAATTCTAGAAAATGTCTCCAACTAGCAAAAAAACTAGGGCCACGGGGAATTTCTAGTAGTCCTAGAACGCAAAGGGCAAAATAAAAGATACAGGTATAATTTTAGCGAGTAAAAGTCCGACACACCTTTGTTATTCGAACCTTAGAACGAGAGAAGTTATAGGACGAATTCACACCTCAAAATAAAACTAGCAAACAAACATTTTTAACACGTGACCGTGATTTATAATAACTAATAACAACAAATTTTTTAACATCAATAAGCGTTTAGGTTTTAAATCCCAGTGAAAACAAAATTAACTTAAACAAACACCTAAGTCTATTTTTTATCCCATTTAAAGATTAATCTTGTGTCTGCCACCATTTTGGCCTTTGCTTATTGGTTTAACAATAATTGGATACATACCCAAAATATGATAATTTTAGGCAAGTCGGCAACCTCTTTTTTGGACAGTTTTCATTATTATGTTAATCTTTAAAAATTTCAAAATAAATCCTGTAAATGATGGTGAAAACGACATTTGTACTTTAAAAAACTACGTGTTCTCAAAGACAGATACAAAAAGATAACATTTTTTGTATCTATATTTTTTTATAAACCATTTACTATCAAAGAAAGAAAGAAAACATGTTTATTTGGTACACAATTAACAAACAAGTATTGAAAAATAAAATTAAAAGTAAAAAAAAATAAAATAAAAACATTAACAAGTATCAGGCATCTTGGCTCATAGATCTACAACAGACGAACATAGATTTCTGTTTAAAAACAGAGTAACTTAATATAAAGTAAATACAATTTATTGTTAGTGTGGATTATAGATGTTCGTCACAGTATCTTGGCCAGAGATGGCCATATGCCATGTGTTTGCAGGCGAGGAGTTCAATCAAATGGACGGTTGTGTGAACAATTACAAATTGATTTATTAAATTATGAAAATAAATAACGTAAACGACGATGGACATGAAGACTAGTCATGCACTAGCTTCCACTGAAATTCTCTGGAAGTTTTACAATTCTTTAGAGGCGACGATACAAAAAGTAGACGATATAAAACACAAAATTTATATAAAGACAGTACTGAAATAAAATAAAATTTCAAATATATTTAAGTAAAACACTGAAGCATAGTTCAACAACCCTCCAATTTGGTAGCATTTCATTCAGACAATAGTTCAAAATGGCTCAATGTTCATAGCAATAAAAGTCAAACAAAATATTTGTACTAACAATATTTCGAAGTCAAGTTTATTTAGCATGTGTGCCGCGTCTGGGTTTTTGCATAAACTCCCTGCTGCGAAAATGACGTGTATTGGATTTCCATGCATAATATACGAGATTGTATAGAAGGATGGGAGATAAGTTTCTTTTATAGCTCGGAGCTTCTAAGCTTAGGGTTTAAAGATAAGTTTTTAATCAATATATATATCTTGACTGGCCTGTTGGTTTAGTGGTAAGTGGCCCTGACTGCAATGCATGAGCCCCAGCATTTTGCTGAGCGCTGGCCGTTTTGCACGAATGTGTCGCATAATTTATTTTGTATAATTTGTTATATATGTATGTTATTATAATTTTTTTTTAAGTTATGTGTCATGTTTGTGCAAATAAACTGTTTTTCTTTCTTCTTTCTTTCTTCTTTCTTTCTTCTTTCTATGCTGTAGGTCGTGGGTTCGATTCCCACCCAGAACAATGTTTGGGTGATGAGCAGGATCGTTTGTTCTGTGTCGGGGTGTAATTTATCTATAATATGTACCTATGTATTTAGAAATATATAAGTATGTTTATAAGTTGTCTAGTACTCATAACACGAGCTCTGCTTAGCTTTGGACTAAACGGCGTTGTGTGATAGTTGTGGAATATTATTATTATTATAACAATTTACCTGCAGCGGTCTTTCCGTCACATTATAATTTAGGTGTCTTCAAGGCTAGAGTGAATAGGCTCTTCATAAACTAGTGCGCCTCACCATCAACGATTGCATTACTGTTTAGCATCAGGTGAGATCGCAGTCATGCACTAGTATATATCAAACTAGCTTCTGTCGGCGGCTTCGCCCGCGTGAAAGTAGGTTTCCCCATATAAACTTTGGACCCCCGTTTCAACCCTTTTGGGGATGAATTTTGGAAAATCCTCTGTTAATACTTGCCTTCATCATAAGAGGAAACCTTGTGCAAAATTTCAGGTTCCTAGTCCCAGTACTTTCGGCTGTGCGTTTCTCCTTCTATATATATTGAATTAAAATAAACTAGCTTAAGAAAAATCTATCTTTGCTTTGTATTTAGGTAATAATCAACTATCTGCTGCCAGCATTTTCGCCCGTGTGAAAATAGAAGATTATTCCAAGGGAACATATTTATTTATTTATTTATTTATGTACACACAAACACTTAAAAATGAAAAGAATAAAAGCAGATAGAAAAGCACAAAGGTACTGCTTATTTCAAATGAAATTTCTTCCAGCAGACCTGCGAAAGGAGAGTTGGATGAGAGATGTAGACACTATGTATACAAATAAGTTAGAAAATTAAAAATATACTATAATATCTAAATTAAATCATATAATACATAATTATATATACCGTAACACAGGGCTACTCGGGACACATTTTGACATACTTTAGCAAATATCTTGTTCATATCGCATAAAATTCTGTGGTATAAAATTTATATAGGTCTTGGAGAACCCCTTATTTATGTAAATATACGTATGAAGTAACCACTTACAAAAATAACTGAAAAAAATAAATAAAGATGAGTACGTCCCAAATATCGCATATTTGGGGCTATTATGGACAGCAATGGAAAATGGATATATAATCCATATTACGAGCCAAAATAGTCACTTTAAACAAGTCTATCAATAAAAGTATATAAAACACATAAATAGATACAATAGATACATAAACTAAATTATAAAAATATATATCTATAAAATATAACTTCATGAGATGGTAATGTTCTTTGACTAGCTTCTTGAAGACAGATGAACTTTTAGCGTCACGGATCTTAGCTGGAAGTGAGTTCCACAGTCGTACCGCATGAAAAGAGAAGGAGTTGGAATAGAACACATACTTCCGGGATAAAAAGTATCCTATCTGCTATTTCAGGAGATGGTCTACCAGTATACCAAGTTTTATTGAAATTTATTTCGCCGTTTAAGCGTAAATAAGTAACATTTACACACACACACACAAATTTTTGCCTTTATAATATTACTGTGATCTATACACACAAACACTTAAAAGCAATAAGACAAATATTTTTATGACTGTGAGTTTGTTTGTAGAAAGTAATCTCTGGAGCTATTGAATCTTTGAGCCATTGATGTTGAAATTTCTTTCATCAGTAGAAAGTTACATTATTCTTGAGTAGCAGTTACTTGGCTCTGGAAGTTAAATGTACAGTCAGAGATCAAAAGTGCAGTTGCACTCAACCAATGCTAAAGTTTCTAAAATTTCTTTTTTGTAGAAGTTCAATATTCCACAACTAGTTTATTCAATATTTTAGATCCTATGCTACCAATTAAATGTCAGTCATGAACCATTAACCCTCTTCTACAAAGAAAAGAAATTATAGACATTTTAGCATTGGTAAGGTTTTTTTTTTTCGGTGGGAAATCATCGTATGACATCCCCCGCCCTTGGGCGGGGCGGGAGATAGTGTCAGACTTTTGCTGACTAAAAACCCACTCCTGTTCCTTCGTTGTCTTTCGTACCAGGGCCGAGTCTTCCTTTCAGAATCAGAACCTTGGCCCCGGTAAGCATTGGTAAGGCGGAATTGCACTTTTGACCCCTGAATGTACATAATCAATAGTTTAATAATCTACCTAAGATTATCAAACTAAGGCATATACTCGTAAATTATTTTCCACACCATGTAGACCATCAAAAGGTATTCAGATAACTTAACTTTCTTCAATCAATCTGACTAATCTTAATCCAACTTTATTGGCGTTGATTTTCAGTCACTCCGTATGTAGAACTGAATACCAATATTTTACTTGGAGAAAGAGCCAACTGACATCAATAACCACAAGATTATGGGCCCAATTACTTAATTGGGTACACGATACTCCTCTACTTCTTTTGTGCCTGAAGAAATCCCACACAATCACAAACTGTACAAGTAATATCTCCACAATAAACTACACAGATTCTGGCATTTCCTTATTTTTTTTTTAACCCTGCGGAGATCTCAGGAGGCCTTGACCATAGTATACCGTACGTCCCCCCATAAAACAGGCTTACATCCTTATTGCCAAACCGTTATTACTGCCAAGAACACAGAGATCTAAAGCTGGATGAGTCATGTCCATTATGGTTGTAGATTCTCGATTTGATGGACCCTTGAGTTAATAATTTTGTTATTTTAGGCTCGATCTGTACATATTTGAGTAAGTTTGCGTCTACCTTTAATGGAACGTAGCGGTTGGATTCACTAGAAAGTATTTTGCGTTTCTTGTTAGATACCGCATTACGTATAGTCATTTTTAGTACAATCATAAAAAAAAACTTAAAGTTATTAGTTTACGGGAGGTTAAAATCACCAATCATGATAATCTAGATCTCGCAGATGACTTGCAGCTTTACCAATATTTTACTGTAGCTGACGCGGATTCTGCTATTGCTGCTATGAATCATGGCTTGTATCAGCGCTTGGGCTAAGTCATTTGGCCTGCAGATCAACTAAACTAAATCACAGGACATGATCATAGCAAACATGCTGCTGCATCTGGCTGTGCCTATGAAAGTTGAGGAAGTCGTAGAGTATATGAAGGTGAAGAGCAACTGGACTCTTAGGGTCGAAAGCTAAATTGATGATACAAGTTCTAACCCACCATCTGCAGACCTTTTTGAGAGAGAACTTTTGGCCGAAAGGTGTCGTGTATCGACGTTTCCGAGAACGGTTACGCGACACTACGCAGCGGAACACGACGCCGATGTTACGTGTATAAATAGTTTATTGTTTGTGATATTTTTAATATGTATTGGTTTATTATGTATTTTTTAATATTGTAATATTATGTATTTTATCTTTATTTTTGGGTTTTTAGTCAGTTAAATTTTGACACTATACTTCGCCCAAGAGCGAGATTAGTCATTAGATGATTTTCACACCCAAAAACAAAAAAAAAATTCGTTGAGAAAATCATCTTATGACATCCCCCACTCTTAGGCGGAGCGGAAGCGTAGGCTTCGAACCTACTGGGCCCCTACGATGTATTTTATCTATGGGCCTCAGTTGCCTGACAATAAAGAAATAATAATAGCCAGTACATTCGTTCGCAATACGGCTGTAGTTTCTTCTCTGCAGCCTTTAGTTCTTGATGGTGGCTGTAGTTACATCACACTAATATTATAAAAGGGAAAGTTTGTGTGTGTGTATATTTATCACTTCTTCACGCTCAAACGGCTGAATGGATTTAGATGAACCTTGGTACACGATTGTAGACCATGTCCTGGGAGCTATCCCAGGACATGGAACATACTATACCCACATGTAGCACATAGGATTCTTTTTAACTCGATAGTATAAAGAAAGAAAGAAAGAAAACACGTTTATTTGGCACACAGGTACACACAATAAGATAACAATTATAATATAGAAACTTAAATATGTAGTAAAACTTTTTTTTATGTTATTCTACAATACATTTATTATCTAACCAGTATATAAGGTGTAAAAAAATTAACTTTAAGAATTTCGAGAGGACATTGTACTCCTCATTATGAACAACTTTTACTATGGGACCAAACCTGAAATAGCGAAAAAAAAAACAGCTGCTCCATACATTTTGACGAGTTATGCGAACATAAACGTAGGGAACAGCTGATTTTTTTTTCGCGATTTCAGGTTTGGTCCCATAGTAAAAGTTGTTCATAATGAGGAGTACAATGTCCTCTCGAAATTCTTAAAGTTAATTTTTTTACACCTTATATACATCTTAACTAATATATATTATAACTTAAATAGTGAAACTTAAAAAATACATCAACATTGTGCGTCTCACGGCTGCGCTAAATAGGTCCAGTTCAGCATAATGCCAGGCCAATACGTAGCAGTTGCCTGGCGCTGGTTTTCAACTGAACCTTGCTATGAGTCTACGGATGTTAATCAGTTTGTGTGGTGTGAGGTAAATATATAGTATGTTCCCTTGGATCAATTTTCTAAGCTGCTCACAGGAGCTAGTAAAGAAATAATTTAAAAACTATTTACTAGACAGATTTATTTTTTCCTATGCCTTTTCATATTATTATGGATCTTTGTAAAAGGAAGTGCAATAAAAGATCTAGGATTCTTGCTGGAAAAGGACGTCACGCACACCATTTAAATTACACAAGCACACATTTCTTGCCAACATTTATATCTGGTACACTTTTGGCTACATAGCCAAATATTTTTCTGGTCTAAAAACTTTCTTGAATCATAGAAATGCCTATGGCAGAATCAGATTCTGCCAGTGGCTTTGCTAGCCAGAAAGTAAAAAATATCCCAAGGGAACAGACGCTCACAATATGAAGTATATCCTTTGTCCTATTTCAGGATATAGTCTACCCATGTTTTATATTTCAGTGGTAACAATCTCTACTTACGAGTTGTAGGTTGCGAGTTCAAACTCAGCCTGGCGCATTACTTTGAATAATTTATTTCATCACCACTGCTCTCAAAACGGTGAAGGAAAACATCGTGAGGAAACCGGCATGTTCTAAAATCAAAAATTCGAAGACATGTGACATCAACCAACCCGCACTGGGCCCGCGTTGTGGATTACGGCCCATTTCCTCGTCTAGAAAAGAGGCCTGAGTCCCAGCAGTGGGAACATTAAAAGGACATTAACAATTCTTAACATTTATAATTCTTATGCTTATACATGCAAACTTTTACCTTTATGGTCGTGGACGTGGGCGAAGTGGGCCCTCGCCCACGTCCTCGCACCCAAAGGGCTCTTTAACAACGAGGTTTTTGTTTTATAATTTATAGGTTCGCGTTTGACCACTATTTCACCTGATGGTAAGCGACGATGTGGTCGAACACTGGGTTGCGATAGTCGCTATCTCGTTTTCGAATTTATAAAAGAAAAAGGCTTTGCTGATGCGCCTTCGCCCACGTCTAAATTAGGCCACGCTACGCCTCTGATGTTGTGATACGTATTTCATTTTATGTATATACAAATGATTTATTTAGATGGATATACATTGAAATAAGGAATTGGATTACATACTTAATATGTGGTTCACGTTTTAACCATCAAAACTGAGAATGTTCACATCCTTTTTTCTGTTTATAGGAATGTTTCGTTTATTTTATGGAATACTTTTTGTATTAAATTTTTGTAACAAGTTATTATTTCAAAACAAAATACAGCGTAGTATGGAATTAGAATACTTTTTCTATTTGTACATAAAGATTTAAATAACGGGTTTTATTAAATATTGGGTTTTGAATAGGAAAAATTATAAATGTGGATGAATGGAGAGAGAGAAAGAGAAGTCAAAGAAAACATGGATAGATTGTTTCAAAAGTAATATGAATGGAAAGGGTGAAGCATGACGCCTGACAGGATAGAATGGAAGAAAAAAAAACATGTTGCGCCTACGCTATGTTAAATGGGAGAAGATCAGAAAGATGTCGATGACGATAAAAAATTACAAATAATACGTGCCTTTGAAAAACAAAAGAAAAGGCAGTTTACGAACACTTAATAGCAACAACTAAGTACCTATGTTGTCTATGTATCTTCTTCCTAGTTTATTTACTGCTCTTACTAAATAATTCTTACGGTCCATATCTGTTTGAATATCTTACTCACATCTTTAATGATGCACTACTTACAAAGCTTTCTATAAAAAGGATAAAGGGAAGGATAAAAGGAAGGCTTTTGTCTCTTTATGATGTGAAGATCAAAAAGACACGATGAAATACGATTAATAAAACGGAATTCATTTGTAAAACAATGTGCATTCGGAATTAACTTAGCGCTGATTTTTACGATGTAAAAGTTTTACGGTTGAAGTGTGAGCTTGAATATTTTTTAGTGTAATATGAAACATACGAGTATCTTTCCACTACTGCAAAAATGGAAGAGGTTCTTTCAATTTTTTAATATTTATCATACTAATTATAAAGGCCAATTTTTGTGAATGTGTGTGTCTCACTTACTTCTTCACTCTCTAACAGCTGAAAGGATTTCGATAAAACTTGGTACACGGGTAGATCATGAGACACTTTTTTATTTCGGGAGTATGTAAGCAAAGGTTCAACTGGCTGCAAAAAATCTGGGTATCCTCGCAAAGGTCAGACAGTACTTCACACCAGAACAGCTGCTCAAACTTTATCAAGCGCAAGTTCGATCGTGTATGGAGTACTGCTCTCATCTTTGGGACAGATCTGCCCGATACCAGCTTGATGCACTTGAGACAATTGAAAGGCGAGCCAGGAGGATTATAGGCAATGTTGCACTCGTCGAGACAATGCTTCAAAGTCTTGAGCATCGACGCCGAGTTGCTAGCCTGTCGGTTTTCTACCGGTTGGTTTTCGGGGAGTGTGCGTCGGAATTGCATAGCCTAGCCCATTCCATCATGGGATCACCAGGCGTACGACGATGCGCCACCTGTAGATACATGGTGGACATCCCGTTTATACGCATAAAACGTTTTGGGAACACAGTCATTAATGCGTACAGCTAAGGAGTGGAATTCCCTGCCGGAGTCTGTGTTTCCTGATGGCTACAGCCCTGGAATCTTTAAGTCAAGAGTGAATAGGCGGTCGACGATGGAGCGCGCTTACTTAGAAGTAAAAGTAAGCGCGCTCCATCTTCGACCGCATCGTTGCTTTCCATTAGTTGAGATAGGGGTCAAGCGTGAACCTACCAACGATAAAAAAAATGTTTAAATGGAATAATTTTCTATCATCACATGGGCGAAACTAATGGCAAAAGCTTGTTGGTTATAGAATAGAATAGAAAAAAAACCATATTATATACCAACTAAGTAACACAAGTTAGTAGACTCTTAATAAACTAGTGCGCTTCACCATCAACGATTGCATCACTGCTTACCATCAGGTGGGATCGCAGTCAAGCACTAGTTTATATCAAATAAAAAAAAATATATGCACAAACTTAATTCTATGGGTACAATGGCGGTCTTATCGCTGAGAGCGATATCTACCAGTCAAATAAGGGATAAAAAGAACTTAAAATAATACAGCGGGTAGTCTGGGGTGAACTGCCAACAAATTAATCAAA
The DNA here is from genome assembly GCA_905147345.3 of Mythimna impura. Classification (NCBI taxonomy): domain Eukaryota; kingdom Metazoa; phylum Arthropoda; class Insecta; order Lepidoptera; family Noctuidae; genus Mythimna; species Mythimna impura. Next base: position 5,776,074 of record LR990348.1, read on the forward strand.
CATTATACAACACCACTAATTTTTAATTAGTACAAATATTTAGAGGGCTTACTACAAAAGGTCTTGTTATTATTTAAGTATAGTCTCAATAAATAATATTCATAAACAGCAAAGTTATTAGCGTTTGTTTATATCCCAAACTGTCACTCAATTTATGGAAATATTGTACAGGCTATTGATTATGAATGAATAAATCTAGACTCGGAAGCCATAAGTACTTAAGTCAATTCTTTTTGCATGCAAAAATTTTACAGGAGACGGTTTAATTCGATTGGTATGAAAAAAATGTACTACAGTTATTGTTTTTATTATTTATTATTACACAATTATAATCTAGTTACATATCAGAGTATGGCTATTTAGGCTTTATTTATTATTTACTGAAATATCTGACTTAAGTTTCTTTGAACATCAAGAAATTGTGACTTAAGTGTTTATTAACGTACTATAATTACTTGGCTTATTTATTTTATTTTATGATTTTAAAACAAAGCATGAATAATTACGATTATTAATTAAATTTTTTATAATATAATGCATGCAATAAAGTCAAAAACTAACAGACACTCTCTTCAGAATCTCGTATATCTGGATCAACATCCTTGGTATCGTCAGTGGTTACTAAATTTTGGTAAAAATTATGGAAACATTCTGGTATTAAAGACAAAAGTGATATTATATCACGTTTTTTTTCTACACTTATTGGTACTGGCTTGTCAGTAATCTGCATCAAATTAAATTCCTTATCACGCCGCGTGTTCCGTTTGAAATTAATACTTTTAAATGATTCTTCTCTAGAAAGAGATGTTTTGTATTTTATGACGCCGTACTCAGAGTCATAACTCAGCCACTTCACATCATGCCACTTGAAAATATTTCCGTCATCGTCTTTTTTTCGGGCTACTAAAGGACCTTTCAATAGGCTAGCGAAATCAAAGAAATCATTTTGTCGCATTTCTCTAACGGTAAATTTTTTGCTACTCGATCTTACTAACTGCATCCAATCGTGGGGGTGATAAATTTGTATTTCGGTTTTTTTCTTTTTTTTTTCAATAATTGCATGGTCCAAGTCAACCTCCATATGTGTATGACCAGGTATCATAAACTTATGATGTATTACCTTCATTGAAGGTTTTCTAATCAACAAGTATGTGAACATTGCAGCCACGTGAGTGTTCTTGTTTTGTCCTCCACAAGTGTCAGAGTACAAAATCACTTCTGAGATTTCTTCCGGTTGTTCTCGTAAATATGCAAACAAACAAGAGGCTATTTGATTAGCACCGCGACCCGAAATACCCTCATGCCACATGTGGTGCGTTGACATTCCAGTCGCGTTGTCATGAATTGTAAGGTTGAAGGTCCAAAGTTGTCTTTTATAAAAGGCTACAGATGATTGTAAAGCTGGGGTTGGCAAGCATTGCTGTAGGTCAAAAGTCAGGCATTTGATTTTGTTATTTGTAATTGCGACATTTTTATCACACTGCTTCTCTTTGTACGCCATATCAGCGGCTAGCAGATGAGAGTCGCGTTCTTTTTCAAGGGCTAATTTTGTGATCTCGTCCGTAGCAATATTTAATTTCATTTTAAACAAGTCGCATGTGTGACAAGTGTCCACTTTTGGTTTTTTGAAACTTAAGTTTAATTGAAATTCTTTGCGGTATATCATAACACTCACAGGATTTTCATGTGATTCTGAATAAAGAGAATACATTTTCGATATAGTCAAATGCGATGGTAAATATTTGCGGGTGCTTCTACGTCTAGTGTAATGACTTTCATATAGCGGAAACGAATTGATATGATTAATCACCTCTAGAATTTTTTGTTCGGAATGTTTGTTTGCTGGTGTATTCTTTCCACGTTTGTCTGTTGGTATAATTCCACTCGAGGTGCCGCGTTTCTTCAAACCGATTAGTTTTACAAAATTGTCACTTATTGATAGGGTTTTTAGAAAGCAGCCTTGACAAACTGATATTTTTTCACTATTGACGTTAAAATGATACGTATAAGTCCACTGTCTAGTTTTTTGTAAACTAGGATCTTCGACCCGACGACGCTCGGTTTTTTTCTCTCGAATGGTAATCAAAGATGAAATGAACGCTGCCCTTAAATCATAAGACCCAAGATTCCAAACCTCTTTGTGAATTATAGCTCGTTGCTCATCACTTATTTTTTGACGACACTTATTTCGACAATTAGGTAGTTCCTTCATTTGACGTTTGCCGATAATTTTTCCAGAAGCTGTTTGATAGGATTGGCCTAAGTTTCTTTTTATTTTGTTATCTTTCTTCCTTCTTCTACAGGGCACTGGTTTGTTTTGTTGTTGTAATGACGTATCTTCAAGACTTTCAGGTATTTTATTTTGTGGTGCTAGCTGGACATCTACTGAAGCATCATAAACAGTGGTGTCCATCTCATCTTCATGTTGTGTAAGCAAACTAGGGTTATCTGGAGAGTAGGTAGGATCAGCAACAGAATCGTCACTAGAATAGTCAAAAGCAGCTTCATCAGGAGTAATTTGTTTTTGAGTTCCAGATGTACTTGGTTGCGGATTAGTAAATGGGTCTTCATCGCCTGTAAAAAAGTGAAATGAAATTTTTTTGTTATTATGGGTTGTAATTGTGTCAACATACATTTGTTTTGCATATTGCATAAAAATGAAAGGAAAATATTAAAAACTTACCTTTATTCTCATTATTTAAGGCGAGATTTACTAATTTTCTGGCTCTTGAATCCATTATAAATACGGTTAATGCACAACACCACTACGACCGTCACACCAAAACACTAATGAGGGAATACGTATTTAATTTTACTTCACCCATAACGTTCGTCAACTTTTTATCAAGAACTTCAAAAAAGAGAGTTAAGTGAGGGTAGATACTTGAAAATATTATCGCCAACAAAAACGGATCACTGTTACCAAGTTACATAAGTCAGTCGGTATAAGAGTTGTCATGCCGGGAAAAAAAACTTAAGTCAACTTAAGTGGTTTATGTCGCCGCTTGATTTGTTGATACGACTTAAGTTTTATAGTACAGTCGACTATTACGACTGAATGGAGCAACGTTGACTTACGTGCTTATTCCAGTCAACGGATAATACATAAACATGGGTGATGTGACTTTTTCAAATTTTGAGCTAAAATTGACTTAAGTGCTTTTGGCCGCCGCGTCTAGAAATGACAATCAAAATGGAAAAACACTGCGCTTAGTACTTTCTAGTAGCAATTCTTATGAATGATTGATTCTATTATGAATCTACCAATTATGACAAATTTTTGTGGACAATTTTGGGATTCCATTTTTTTTTACTTTTGACTACAAAAACATAATCAGTAACGGGTACGGCTAGACCTTTATTTTTTTGTACTAATAAAAAAATAGGGGTGTATAGATAAGCATATATATAAACTAATTATATACTTTAGTATTAGTTAGTTGTAATTAGATCAGGGTTTTTATTATTATTTATTTTATTTTATGGTAAATAAAGTCAGTATTTTTAAATGCAAATAAACAAGATAAGTAATTAAAATATATATATATATATACTCATTTAAAACATGTTAACATAACATAACGTATGTTAACTTCTATAAATGTCAAAATAATATGTAATAATAATGTAATGTGTGTTTGTTTCAAAAAGCTCTCGATTGTATAAGTGGATATAGAGAATATAGTATATAACTTAGATTACGTTCGTTCTTTTTCTGAAGCGCGAACGTACAACTTAATCCAGTGCATTTACGAAGGCTTGCGGTTTCAAAGCCTGGCTTTAGCTCAGAAATACAGTCGCTTACAGGAAAAAGAAGCTTATGAAGCTTATAAATTAAATTGTTTCTTGAAAATTATGAACGCTTGATGAGTTTGTACTTTTTTCACCACCGACTTTGTTTATTTTTATCCTCACATCGGAACGCCTTGCAGCAATAACACCAATGGAGCACAATTAGTCCAAAATCTGCTACTTTCCAACATCGTGTACGCAGTGGAATGGTAGTCATCAAAAGAGCGGTGCGGCGGAGGGTCACGTCGCTCGCTTACGCAGCATCAGGCCATCGCTCCTCCACGATTCCACATGCATCAAATCCCATATCGAACACATTTATAAATGTCAAAGCTCTTTCGATAAGTTTTTACAAAGAAAATTGATTTAAATTGAAAAATACGGAAAATTTTGATATGTCATCTTGACGGTTGACCGACTTAAACTGACTAGGGAAGCCTTTGGAAGGCACCTTGACATTTTGGAATAAGGCTAGGGATTTTTAATTAACTCTTAATACATGAAACGTGACTCTGATGATGATTCTTTAAAGAGTCACGTTTCATGTTGCAGAGTGTTTCCGGTTGATATAGGAAACATTCTGTGCATCGCTTGATAGAGCACATTCCCGTGATAGCTGTATAATACCAACTGGCTAGTTTAAAAGACCTCCACTAGTAGACACAGGTTTGCCTCAAGTGCCACCACATTAACCGGTCCTGTGCGTCTCACAGTCTGCGGGAGGCCTTCCAACTTTGCATCTTCTGGTACGCGGTCGCCACTCTAGAACCTGTCTTAAAGGTTCTTGAAAAGGTTCTGCTACATACAGTCACATTTAGATAGTATTCCATCCTTATTTTTTTACTGATATGTTGGCCCAGTGGGCGAGGTCTCGTTTCTCATGCATGAGTTTGTGGGTTCATGGGTCAAGAACGAATGTGACTTATTAATATCATATTTAGGGGTTTTATTAATAATGCTAATTTATCTTAGACATCGGCATACATTGTTGTAGGAAAAAAAAATGAGGAAACCTGGACTTATAATAGCTGTAAGTCTGAAATTACCAACCAAGAGTAGTCTTAATATTCTTGCTTTCTCTGTTTGAGATAATTCACTTATCTTGTATTGTAACCGTAACAGGCTTACTTCAGGTAGATATCTCCGAGCGGGAGAAGATATTTGATGATTTATTAAGGGAAGTAAGAAGGGGTGTTAGAGTTATACTGACCAAAACGCCCCAGTTTCTCCTTTGCTTTCCACGACCGTTGTGAGTCTATCGAACAACCGTGACAGACTTGCATTAAATATAATTTGACTGGCCTATCGGTCTAGTGATTAGTGACTGTGATTACCTTGCTGGAGGTCGTGGTTTCGATTTCCACATAAGACAAATATTTGTGTGTTGAGCACGATCATTTGTTCTGTGTCTGGATATAATTTATCTATAATATGTATGTTTTTAGAAATATATAAGTATATTTATCAGTTGTCTAGTACACCACAAGCTCTGCTTAGTTTAGGACAAGAAGGCGTTGCGTGAAAGTTGTTGAATATGTATTAAAAACAAAACAAAAATTCTTTTAAATTTTTCATAACAATATTTCAACAAAAACCAACGACAAGCCACTTAAAAAAAGAATAACATACGTCCAACATGGTTCCATGTATGGCAAAAACGTAATCCTAAGCCCGTCCACAGAGCAACCAGCTCGGAATAAGCCCTTTTATCTGAACAATGCAGGGTACGGTCGCGAAAAATTTCCAGCATTCAGAAAACGACGTGTAAGCTTCCTGTTCACAGAAATTCAGACAACGTTCCGGTTCAGTAATGTAACATATTTGCGTGGTTATCTTGGAAATGGCTCGTTGACTTCTTTATTAGATGAATAGAGGTTTCTCAGGGAAGCTGTAGCACTGGAGTGAAAGAATTTGTAGGTTTAATAATTGGTTATTTGTAAGTGCACGTCAAAACTTTAATACCAGATTAAAACCCACCTGTGTTCTTTCAGTAGAGCTTTGCGTTCCAGAGCCATAGTAACTCTCTCAAACAATTCCGCAGCCCACAGTGTGACTACCAGCCACGGTAGACGCGAGCTTGCGGACGTCGAGCAATGGGTAGCTTGCTGTCCGGCCGTCCGGTAATTGACAGGACCAAGCCCAGTCGTCAACAGCGCGTAGTGATCCACGCGCTCCTCAAACAGATGTCAGCAAACCGTAGTGGCTCAACAGTGCCGATGCCCGCTAGCTAGGACCGCGGAGAATTTATGAAAAGGAAACCCGTAGTCCTAGAACCTGAACTAAACGACACAGGTGTGGTTTTAGTCAGTGAGAGTCTAACACGCCCTCTCGCCCCGCCCAGAGCGGGAGAAGTCATTGGATGATTTAGCTCACAGTGTGACAACTAAATCTATACATTTAACAATTCTGCATCACGTAAAATTTACGAAATCGATGTAGATAACTTTTATACATTAAAATTGAGTGTACGACTAACTTGATATATTACTTAGGCTTTATTTCGCAATCGGCAATCGGTTGACTATATTAAAAAGTATACTATATTAATTGACTGTTAGGCGATACGAAGTTCGCCGGGTCAGCTGGTCCGTAATAAAAGTACCATGAGTAACCAGTTTTATTATTTTCTTTGGGCCGTTCATTGATATCTACTCGTAAGCTCAATTATGAGTAAATGAAGTGTAGTTGCAAACTTCTCTTTTGTGGATTAACTGTGTTAAAGAGCTCGGTCTGGTCATGGAAAAAAAACCGGATAAGTGCGATTCGGATTCGCTCACTGAGGGTTTCGTACAAACTTACCTATGAAAACAGTTTAATTCCCGAATTGAGTTACCTTGCTTCATGCCAAATATCAGGATTCTAGGACAACTGGAAGTACCCTATGAATTTTGATTCCCTTGAGAGTGTCGAAATACACGTTTTTTGCGACATTAACGGCCGTATATATTTTTTTCGTAAACTCAGAAGTTTGATTATTTCATAGCTTCAAGAGACCGCAGATTTAAATATATGGTTTTAATTTCAACTCGTTACCTCTACGCATTCCCAAGATAAAAGTCTTGACAGACAGACAGACAGACGGACAACAAATTGATTCTATAAGGGGTTCCGTTTTTTTCCTTTTGATGTACGGAACCCTAAAAATGAATAAAAAACCTATTAATATCGTCTAGACTAACATTAAATGAAACGAGCTAGGCTAATTTTAACAACGAAAAGGAAAATCCTGAAAAAAGGCTACAAATAGGTAATAATCTCAAAAAATATATCAAAGTGAACTATATTTAACCCCAGAAAATTTAATATAACCGCTAAACAATTTAGCCTACAAACAGTATTATTAAACCAGTATTTTATAACAAAAGGAAAGCTGTATTCCTTAAATAAATCCGTCTAAAACATAATAGGACAAAGAAATTATTTACCAGTCTTAGAAAATACGCAGAATTCGGGATTCAGGTAGTGTAAGGAAAATTTCATAGCCATCGATCGCACGTCGAATCCAAACAAAATGGACATTTTCTCACACAATTTTGTTTAGGCTGTGGCTACAATATACACGAATAGAAGATATTTTACACAAGGGTTTCTTCAACGTACTCGACATCTATGACGTCACGTAAGAACTAAAATCTACAACATCATTATCGCGGTATTAAAGTTCTCCGAGTGATTGGAATATAATATATAAAATAGTCCAAAATCAACTATTGAGCAGTTGCCCAGATTATACACTACACCGGTCTGCAGGCTTACTCTTGAGTTTAAGAGGCTCCTTTTTCATTCGCCTAACGTCAACATCGAGCATGGTTTAAAAGCTTGTTACTTCATCTAACGCAATCCAACGCGATGTTTGACGAAATGGCAACGCGATAAAAGAGAGATAACGCCTGAAAACTCTATTAGCATTCGGTAATTCCGTGATTTACTTGAATATTAACCCTTAAAAGTTTTTGAAAAAAGTTGTCTTCATTCAGAATCTTGATTGATAAACTGTTTTGACTTTTTTAACAAATTATAAAGTGTCAAAGTTCATGCAAAATAGCAGATTTTCGGAGGTCTTTACTATATTAGTTTTACACAAATTTATAAATTGATTTCAATAGAAGCCTTGATAATATCCACAAGATACCGTGTTTTCAAAATATCTAATGAAAAATGTGTAATAACGTCATAATCGCGTAAGAGCGGTTGTATGAAAAATAGTGATGACTATATTATGCGGTTGTATAAAAATAGATATGTATGTCGAGTTGCATCCCCTAGGTTAATATTGGGATTGTGACGTACTCAAGTATCCAACTCAAGAGTTCGAAAACTCTTGAGTTGGATACTAGCGCCAAATAGATTTTTTGCGGGACCATTTTGGAGAACTAAGTCAAATCGGGATTAGGCTTGGCGTGCGCTAAACGCTACTCGCAGTTGCTTATTGCGCCAATATTAAGTAAGGGATTGTTTGTCCACTGGGATTTTTCCAATGACAAAAGTGAAACTTTTTAGGAATTGTTTTGTATTTTAAGTAGTTTTCTTTTAATTACTATATAATATGGCACGATTACCTATAATATACAGTGTTATTTATAATTTCCATAAAAAAAAACCGGGTAAGTGCGAGTCGAACTCGCGCACTGAGGGTTCCGTACAAACTTACATATAAAAAAGTTCAGTTCCCGAATTGAGTTACGAAGATTTTTCCGAATCGCATAAAAGTTTTTTTTTTGTAACGTAACTAAAAATTTTTCAGTTGTCAGATTTTTTACTATACTTGTGCTATAAGACCTTGCTTCATGCCAAATTTCAAGATTCTAGGTCAACAGGAAGTACCCTATGAATTTTGATTCCCTTGAGAGTATCCAAATATGTATGTTATAAACGTATATCTTTTTTCCGTTAACTTAGAAGTTTAATTTTATACAGCTTCAAGGGGCCAAAGACGTAAGTATATGGTTTTAATTTCAACTCGATACCTCCACGCGTTTCCGAGATAAAGGGTCTTGACAGATACACAGACAGACAACAAAGTGATCCTATAAGGGTTCCGTTTTTCCTTTTGAGGTACGGATCCCTAAAAATGGATGTTACATCTACACGTAGGAAGAAGAAATAGGACGTTCAAAGCTCTTTTATTTACTGTGTAAAGCAACGCTTTTTAGACGTCAAGTCTATCGCTTCCTACTTTCCTATATCTTTACAAATCCACAGAGTTATACATAGGTATAGGCCACATAAATTCCTGAGTAAATGAACTTGTTAGCTGTCTATTTTCATTATACCCAGATTGCAGGCCCAACGGGATAGGTTTTACGGTACAGCGAACGCTGTTTGAACAGCTTTGTTGTGCTAAGCGGGCTTCGGATTAGGATTAAACGATTTAATCGGTGTCGTAGTTCTGTGACTAAGTTAAAACTGGATGGTTATTTTAGGTTCAAACAATTTGTGGACTAGAATACAAAGAATTGACTTTCCTTTCCTAAACCAATGGTGTTATTTTACCCGCACCACCGAGTACCACACCGCGTGGATCGAACATGCTGCTGTGTCCTACTGTGACTACGACACAGCTGTATATTTCCGGTAGGTCCCCTCTTTGAGGAGTGGCGTGAGCGGCAACACGGCGTCCTCACCTTCCGCATGACGCAGGTCTTCACCGGACATAGCAAGTTTGGAAGGTTGCTGCATCGGATTCAGGCGGAAGAAACGCCCGGGTATCACCATTGTGTGGACCGCCCGGAGGACACGGTGGAGCACACGGTGGAGGTGTGCCCCGCTTGGGCGGAGCACCGTCGTGTCCTCGTGTAGGCAATCAGCGGCAGCGACCTCTCGCGCCGGGCCCTGGTTCGGGGTATGGTCCGAAGCGAGGAGGAATGGCGGGTGGTGGTCTCCTTTTGCGAAGCAGTAACGCTAGCGAAAGAGGAGGCCGCACGCGTGAGAGAACTAATGTACTCACGCCCCAGCCACCGAGATTCTGACCCCGACTACCAGCCACGGTAGACGCGGGCTGGCGGACGTTGAGCAATGGGTAGCTCGCCGTCCGGCCGACCAGTAAATTACTGACCGAGCCCAGTCGTCAACAGCGCGTAGTGATCCACGCGCTCCTGAAGGAGATGTCAGCAAACCGTAGGGGCCCAGCAGGGCCGATGTCCGCCAGCTAGGACCGCGGGGAATTTCTGAAAAGGAAACCCGTGGTCCTAGAATGCAAAGGGCAACTGAAGGACACAGGTGTGGTTTTAGTCAGTAAAAGTCTGACACACCCTCCTAAGTCGTTGGATGATATCCAGCCTTAAAAAAAACTACGAGTATATATTTCGCATCTGCATCGCTCCACAAAAGTTGAGGAAGTCATGGAATATTTGAAAGTAATCAACTGGACTCTGAGAGTTGAAAGGTTGGAAGCGCGCCACGACATCAGCTTCAAGTCGTCCGTCTTACGAGTTCTCAGCCACCAGCTACAGATCTTCTTGAGAGAGGACTACACAGAAGACACAGACGATACAGACACCTTTCCGACGTTTCCGAAGGTTTACACAACACCACGCAGCGTAACACGACGTTGACAACGTTATATGGATAATTATAGTTTAACTATCTGCTGTCAGCGGCTTCGCCCACGTAATAGTAAAAACCTGGGTAAGTGCGAGTCGGACTCACGCACTGAGGGTTCCGTACATTACACCGTTACCTATGAAAATAGTTCAATTCCTGAATTGAGTTACGAACATTTTTCCGAAACGCAATAAATGTTTTCTTTTGTGACATAATTACAATTTTCAGATTTTTTCCTAAACTCATGCTATAAGACCTTGCTTCATGCCAAATTTCAGCATTCTAGGTCAACGGGAATTAATGAATATGAATTTTGATTCCCTGGAGAGTGTCTAAGTATATGTTTTTTGCGACATAAACGACCGTTTTTTTTTTTTCGTTTACTTCGAAGTTTGATTTTTTTCACTACATCAAGGGACTGCAAACCTGAGTATATGGTTTTAATTTCAAATCGATACCTCCAGGCGTTCCCAAGATAATGGGTCTTGACAGACAAACAGACAGATGGACAATAAAGTGATCCTATAAGGGTTCCATTTTTTCCTTATGGGGTACGGAACTCTAAAAAAAGAACTGGAGTGCATATTATTATACAAGTTTCGTTTCTCGTACGTAACTCTAGTTTTAGACCAACCCATGCGGTTACTCATGAAAGATTTCATCATAGCTTTTGTAAAACTACTCACAAATATCGACAAAAGTTCAAAATATTTTTAAATATAATGCTCCCATACGTGTGTTTATCACCTAACTCTTCCTAAACGGCTTGACCGAATTCGGTGTAATTTTTTGTGTACATTAGAATGGGTTCCTGGACGGTTTAAAAATACAATGGACCCCGTAGATGGCGCTGCAATCGGGTTATCAGTTTTCATACAGAACAACGTCATTCGGGAACGCTAGTATTTTATGTTTTTTGTCGAATAATAGTGTTAAAGTAAAGCTGTAACGTAGTATGAATTATAGTAAAGTTGACACTGCTTGAGATTCGATACTAAGCTTCAAACTTCATACACTATGCAAACTTGAAGGCTAAGTGCATTGGCACTCAGATTGTATTAGGTTTAACCCCACAACATAACAAAATCCAATATTCTTCGACACATTCTTAGAGGTTATGACGTCATAAGCGGTGACTTCTTCTCCATAAGTTCCTCTTCGTTTTCTTCGATTTTGCATATGTATATGCACTAGGGTTTTGCTGAAGGATGTCGCTGTTCATACTAACTTATGTAACTTAGTCGGATGAAAAATTTGTTACATGATAATTTGACATAAATGAAAAAAAAAACATGCTTACTAACATCGCTCGAAGAATCGCCAAACTGTAAGTGGTAGTGACATTGCTCGCAGAAAAGATAGTCAATGAGGCCGAAAAGTTCTGGAGTGGTAATCACGAGACGCAGCATTGAAAGGCCTCCAAGGTAAACTGATGACCTGGTAAGGGTCACGAAAATCCGATGGATAGGGGTGTTTCGGGAAAATCAGGAGTATTTTAATAAAATTACAATATGTTCGGTTGAACGGTGCAATGTCGAATGCAACAGTTAACACAGAACATTATAAATTAAATTTTGAAAATATGCGTAGATCTTGACAGTGATCGTTAAATTTGATAGTGATGTACTGTTTCTGGTTTAGACGAGTTATACCAATTGAAATGTTGCGTTTACAAATCTAAACAAGGGGTGTCCAGGACTTGGCGTTGTGGCTACACTTGGGGGAGGCTTATATACACAGAAACAGTGTTCACTGTCATTCGGTTGAAATGACGAAAGAGGATGGTATAAAAATATAACCAAGATACAGAATATCTTGGTTATATGCCATAAATATTCACAGTAAATCAAACAAAACTCGTGAAACAGAAAAATTAAACTTTTTCTACGCATAGGTGAGAAAACCTTTTCCTGCTGCTGAAATAGAGCCTGAAAATACAGTCAGCTCATTATCATCCCACCACGTTGCAAATCTTCACACACATTTAACCCTCGACCCTCTTCAGCGTGTCATTATGCAATCTCAGAGCTCACCATAAGATACGTGTTACGTTTTTATGGGGTTATAAAGGTAAATTATTATTTGAAGGGTTTGGGAAGTCACTTGATATAATCGGTTAGCGACTATCGCTTTCGTGGTTGTTTTATTTGATTTCTACTAGTAAGATGACACGACGGCATGGTTAGCGTAGTGATTGAATGGTGGACTACTGTGCTGTGTGTCGAGGGTTCGATTCCCGCACAGGGCAAATATTGGTATGGCCAATAGACAAGTGTTAGGAGTCTGGGTGTCTTGTGTATGTGAGTTTACATGTGTGTGAACGTACCCACGATATAGGAGTTATTCCTAGTGTGGGGAAAAGTATAAAAAAACCTGGGCAAGTGCGAGTCGGACTCGCGCACTGAGGGTTCCATACAAACTTACCTATGTAAATAGTTCAATTACCGAATGGAGTCTCAAAGATTTTTCCGAATCGCAACAAAAGTTTTTTTGTGACGTAACAAAAAATTTTCTGTTTTCAGATTTATTCCTATACTTGTGTTTTAGAACCATGCTTTATGCAAAATTTTTGGATTCTGGGTCAACGGAAAGTACTCTTGATTTTTGGTTCCCTTGAGTGTCGAAATATACTTTTTTGCGACGTAAACGGCTGTATTTTTATTTTCGTTAACTTAGAAGTTTGATTTTTTCACAGTTTCAAGGGGGGGCAACAAACATGAGCATATAGTTTTAATTTTAACTCGATACCTCCACGCGTTCCCGAAATAATGGGTCTTGACAGACAGACGGACGTACAACAAAGTGATCCTATAGGATAAGATTCCGTTTTTTCCTTTTGAGGTACGGAACCCTAAACAGAAAAAGAGGACAACGCCGTGTTCATTTTAATTTGAGAGTATATATGTCAATGCAATCGTATAAATGGTTCAATTTTAATTTCAGCATCATTTCTGACATTTAGCAACCATCTTCTGTTCATTCAGGCCATTCAACCTGAGAAAAATTTAGTATCAGTAGTGAATCCCATCGGTCTAAGATGTCCGATAATAAATCTCAGTCCAGAAGCGTAGTACGGTAATTTTAGGTAAACGTATAAAATCTGGAAGTCTGAAATGGTCTGCGGGATTATTCAAAAGAGTTACGAGAACGCAAAAGGCCACTAAAGGAATACAGGTGTATTTTAGACAATTAAACACGACACAATTATGGCGGTAAGTCCCCTCTTTGAGGAGTGGCTGGAGCGGCAACACGGCGTCCTCACCTTCCACATGGCGCTGGTCCTCACCGGACATGGTCGGTTCGGGAGATTCCTGCACCGGATTCGTGCGGATGAAACGCCCAGGTGTCACCATTGTGTGGACCACCCGGAGGACACGATGGAACATACGGTAAAGGTGTGCCCCGCCTTGGCAGAGCACCGCCGTGTCCTCGTTGGGGCGCTCGGCATCAGCGATCTTCACGCCGGGCCTTGGTATAGGCCATGGTCTGGAGCGAGGAGGAGTGGCAGGCGGTCGCTTTCTTCTGCGAAGCAGTAATGCCAGCAAACGAGGCGGCCGCACGCGCGAGGCAATGGCCCTCGCGCTCTAGCCGCCGGGATTCCGATCCCGATTTCAGGCAATAAAAGTCTGACACGGGAGTGTTAGACTTTTCAGAACTCTCGCTTTGAGTTTGTGTTATTATTTTGATGATTTTCCACACGAAACAAATGAAAGAGTATCTGTTCCGTGATTTCCTATCCCAAAAGAATAACAAATATCTGCAGTATAAAATTGCAAAATGTTTTTATTTTTAACATCGTATATATGTGTTGTATCTATAACATGGGAACACCCAAATACTCCGAAATATTTTATTCCGAATTTTGATATTCCGATTTTCAAAAGTCCGAATTTCATAATACCTAAAAATTATAATGTCTATTATTAAAAATCACGAAATTTATTTTACCGAAAGTCGTAAATGCGATTTGTTAGTTTTCCGATTTTCATGCGTTCGAAGAATCAAATGCTCGAAGGGTTCTCGGTCCGAAAAACGATATTCCGATTTTCAATACTTCGAATAAACTAAAAGTCAACATGTTGTGCTACAAAATTTAGTATCAGAGACGAATCCTGCAAAACCGACTTCACGCAGTCTTGTTTGCCCTACCCCTAGAGTGTAATTTAAACCCGCGTAGGCGCGGAGGGGTAGGGCGGCCCGAACCAAGCCGAAGCTGCAGTGGTGAGCGTTAAAACCATCTGCGACGATAAGCTCGCGTGGGGCCGCCCAAACCCCGCAGCGCCGGAGCCGTGACAGAAACAATGCTTGCTGCATTTTGCATGCCTGCTTGCATGCTGCATGCCTGCTTTCATGCTGCATGCCTGCTTCCATGTTGCATGCTTGCTTGCATGTTGCATGCTTGCTTGCATGTTGCATGCTTGCTTGCATGTTGCATGCCTGCTTGCATGTCGCATGCTTGCTTGCATGCTGCATGTCTGCTTGCACGCTGCAAGCCTGCTTGCATGCTGCAATAAATCCCCTGCATGCTGGAAAACGCATCTGTCATTAGTTTTTTAATTCTACCCCCTCATACTACGACCTCTGACGAGCATTTATGTGTTTATTTGTCTTGCTATACAGTTTTATGAGGCGTTTTTATTTCGGAATTTTATTAATCGGTATTTTAATAATCGGAATTCGTATTATTTCGAATTATCATTAAGTCGGACTTTTCGTTATTCGATTTATTGAAACTCGGTATTTTGAGAATAGTAATTATAAAAGTTAGGAAAATTGAAATTTAGGAATTATAAAAATAGGAGTAATGATAAGTCGGAGTTGTTATATTCGGAATTTTGAACCATTCGGAATTATGAAAATCGGTATTTTGAAATTCGTATTTGTGACTGTCGGAATAAAGTTTTTCGTATTTATGTAGTGTACCCATTTAGGGTGACTGGTAAAATTAGTGACCGATACTTAAACACGTGATTGTCCTCATGATTACAAACAACTTTCCCAAAGAAACTTTTTTTTATATACTCATTAGTTTTATGACAATAACCAAACAGATCTACTGACATTTCTTTCAATCATCTGCATATTCTACTAATACTACTACTAGTATTAGTAGAATATCATTATATTAATACGAAACTTTAATTCACTGACAAAGTCCCCATTCATAACATAAAATAGATGAAGTCAGGATTATAATGAATTTTACAAACTAAGTTAACTTGGTTCACCACACAGACGTACTTAGTTTAAAGACAAACTACTGGAAGTTAATAACTTAACTAACTATGGAAATTTAAGTTTGAAACATTATTTTAACAATTTCGCTTAAGCGAAAGTTATTTAAATACATATAGGTCACCAGAAAATTGCAAACTCCGCATGATTGTAATATTTTTTATTCATCATCATCATCATCATCATTATTTCAGCCGAAAGACGTCCACTGTTGGACATAGGCCTCCCTCAAATGTCGCCATAATGACCGGTCCTGTGCGTCTCGCATCCATCGGATTCCCGCGACCCTCACCAGGTCATCGTTCCACCTTGTGGGAGGCCTTCCAACGCTGCGTCTTCCGGTACGTGGTCGCCATTCCAGAACCTTTCGTTCCCATCGACCATCTATTCTACGAGCAATGTGCCCTGCCCACTCCCACTTAAGTTTGGCGATTCTTCGGGCTATGTCAAAATATGTGTGTATGTGCGTTATGTGTGTGTTGTGTTGTTAAGATTTTTTTATTAGATTATTATAATTTCTCGATATTATGTTATAAAAAAACATATTTTTGCATAATTATAATTAATCTCGGAGTTTCCTTGCGTGATCGAATCAGGAATGAGGATATCCGCAGAAAAACCAAGGTTACCGACTTAACACGAATAATCGCCAAACTTAAGTGGCAATGGGCAGGGCACATTGCTCGCAGAACTGATGGCAGTTGGGGCTGAAAGGTTCTGGAATGGCGACCACGTACCGGAAGACGTAGTGTTGGAAGGCCTCCTACAAGGTGAACCAAAGACCTGATAAGGGTTGCGGGAATCCGATGGATGGGACACAGCACAGGACCGTTCATTGTGGCGACACTTGGGGGAGGCCTATGTCCAACAGTGGACGTCTTTCGGCTGAAATGATGATGAATGATGATATGATAAATCACATCCAAATTCATTCTTTTCCAAAAGACTCTGTTATCTTTAAAAAAAAAATAGTTCAATTACTCACGATATTTAAATCATACGGCGTTTTCAATTTGCCGGTGACATACTACATATGACATACATCAAAACTGCTCCATCGTCGTTTTCCAACAAGTGAGATAGTGGCCAAGCGCGAGCCTATAAATAGTAAAAAAAATATTTAAGTATATCTGTAATATCAAAATAACATTATTTTACTAAATGCTTTAAGCTTTGCTTAACAAAGTATATTTGATTCCTATAACAAAAATGAAATTTTGTCGCATTTTTAAATTTTTTTTTTAGGGTCCCGTACCTCAAAAGAAAAAAATGGAACCCTTATATGATAGCTTTGTTGTCCGTCTGTCTGTCTGTCTGTCTGTTAAGACCCTTTATCTCAGAAAGGCGTTTTAGTATCGAGTTGAAATTAAAACCATGTACTCAGCTCTGCGGTCCCTTGAAGCTGTGAAAAAATCAAACTTCTGTGCTAACGAAGCAAGGCACAAATAAAAAAAAAAATCTTAAAACTACATTTGTAGTTTTTTTTTTTTTGTAGGTGGGAAAATCATCCAATGACAAATCGCGCTCCTGGGCGGAGCGAGAAATAGTGTCAGACCCCCACTGACCAAAAACCTACTCCTGTTCCTTCTTTGCCTTCATCCCGGGGCCCCCGGCTTCGCTTTCACACTACCCGTGGCCCCAGTAGGCTTTGGCCCTACTGGGCCCCTACGATTTGCTGACATCTCCCTGAGGCGCGCGTGGAACAATGCGCGCCGTCGACGACTTGGGCTCGGTCCGGACAGTTACCGGACGGTCGGACGGCGAGCCACCCATTACTCGCCGTCCGCAAGCCCGCGCCTACGGTGGCCGGAAATCGGGATCGGAATCCCGGCGGCGGTTAGGGCGTGAGGACCGTTGCCTCACGCGATCGGCCGCCTCCTTTGCTAGCATTACTGCTTCGCAGAAGGAGGCAACCGCCTGCCACTCCTCCTCACTCCGGACCCTGGCCTGTACCAAGGCCCGGCGCGAGAGATCGCTGCCGCCGATCGCCCCCACGAGGATACGGCGGTGCTCTGCCCAAGCAGTTATTGCCAACTGAATTGGTTTAGTGACACGAGGCACTACTAACAAATTTCAGCAATAAAAACACTAATATTTTACACAAGTTTCTTTTTAGGGTTCCGAACCTCAAAAGGAAAATACGGAACCCTTATAGGATCACTTTTTTGTCCGTCTATCTGTCTGTAAAGACCCTTTATCTCGGAAACGCGTAGAGGTATCGAGTTGAAATTAAAACCATATACTCAGCTCTGCGGTCCCTTGAAGCTGTGAAAAAATCAAACTTCTGTGTTAACGAAGCAAGGCACAAATATAACAAAAAATCTTAAAACTAAATTTGTAGTTACGTCACAAAAAAATCTTTTTTTGCGATTCGGAAAAATCATCGTAACTCAATACCCGAGGTCATGGAACGTACAGCAAAGAAGGAACATAGCTGGGCTTTAGGCAGTATAAGTCTGACACTCCCTCTCATTCTACTCAGAGAGGGACAAGTCATCTGATGGATTTCCACGTAAAAAATATCACGAACCCATCATGTGTGGTACCTATACGTCCCCTACTGAACGTCCCCGTGCAATAACATTCGAAAGCTATGAAATTTTATGCGCCCATCAAGTTGAGGCTTTCAATAGAAAGTGCTTGGTAGACAACTGACGGTCGTGTTTGATTGCATGAATACGATTATATAGTATTTGTTATGGTTATTTTATGAGAACATAGAAAATATTCATGATTCCTTTTCTATTAAATTTTTAACCTCAATAGTAGATGGATGAAAAAAGATTGCATGTAGCGGAGATGAGAATGTTGAGATAGATGTGTGTTGTGACGAGAAAAGATAAAGTGAGAAATGAGTATATTAGAGGAAGTTTGAAAGTGGCGCTAGTGACTGAAAAATTGAAAGGAAATCGTTTGTCTTTGTATGGTCATGTGAAGAGGAGGGATGAAACGCATGTACTAAAAGAGTTTTGAGTATACATGTCGATGGATGGATAGGGAGAGGGAGGCCAAAGAAAAAAAAGGATGGATTTTGTTAGGAGTGATATGAAAAAAAAAATACATGACGGTCAATTTACATTTTGAAATTGGAATACTTCGCAAATGGCGACCGCAAATCGATACCAATGTAGCATCATATCTCACGATGACATCAAAATGACCGAAATTGGAAATGTGACCAGTGACATTTAGATCACTGGACATACCATAGGCGCTGTAATAACGATTTTATGGCATTTTTATAGTCAACGAGTAATAAAAGATAATACATCTCGTGCCATGGTAAAATCAAGTGTTGATTGATAAGTTCTAACAATTATATATAAATATTAATAGTTCAATTCCTGAATGGAGTCTCGAAGATTTTTCCGAATCGCAAAAAAGGTATTTTTTTTTTATAAACACGTAAAACAAATTTACTGTTTACAGATTTATTCCTATAGGTACTTTGCTTTATGCCAAACAGGATTAACGGGAAGCCTATAAATTTTGATTCCCTTGAGAGTGTTGAAACATACGTTTTTTACAACATAAACGGCCGTAAATTTTTTTTTCGTTAACTTAGAAGTTTGATTTTTTCACAGCTTTAAGGGACCGCAGACCTGAGAATATGGTTTTAATTTCAACTTGATACTTCTACGCGTTCCCGAGATAAAGGGTCTTGAAAAACAGACAGACGGATGGACAACAAAGTGATTCTATAAGGGTTCCGTTTTTTCCTTTTAAGATACGGTACCCTAAAAATACCACGCATTATGAGAACAATGATACAACTGAAAGACCTTCATAATGCGTCCCTTAAACACTCAGAAGGTACAATCATTAGGTACATTACAGACAATGGACCTCATTCGATTTCGATTTGTAAAGAATGTTCAACAATAGAACTATTTAATAAAGCTTCTTTTTCAACCTAAGGCTTATATTTAGACAGCGAATCTAGATTTATGAACTCCATATTATTTATTTTTGGTTACAATAGAAAATAATTTACCGATAACGAAATATCTTTTGAATTTGATAGTTTTTCTGTGATGCCGAATGTATATTGAATATCAATTGTGCAGCTAGTTCGTTTTGTAAAATTTAACGACAATGACTGGCACCATTTATATTTTGTTAACAAACTGAGCTAATTCTAGTGTCTTCATTAGGTTCATTTCTGTATCGCAAAAACTGTAAACAAAACAGAGATTAGTTACAAACTGGTAAGTACATAAGCTAGACCTGCCCCCCTAGCAAAGTTATTCCTTTGGTCATCTCAACGCTCAGTCACGTGGTCATATCAAAGAAATAGGAGGCGTGGCCAACTCGAGGCGATCAACGAAAAGAGAATCGAAACGAAACGGTTGTAACTTGGCTAGGGGGCTGAAAATTCTAAGCATATACTGTCGTCCTAGGCCTTTGAAATAAATGAGCAGCACTGCTAATGTTAGCATAGCTTATGTCCTAACTAGAATACCTATTTTGTGGACACCACCTTTTTTTTTGTAGGTGGGAAAATCATCCAATGACATCCCCCGCCATTGGGTGGAGCGTAAGGGCGTGACAGACTTTTACTGGCTAAAAACCCACCCCTGTTCTTTCGTTGCCTTTCATACCAGGGCCGAGACCCTTGGCCCCAGGTATACTACGGTTTGCTGACATCTCTTTGGGGCGCGCGTGGAACAGTACGCGCCGTCAACGACTTGGGCTCGGTCCGGACAGTTACCGGACGGAAGCTGAAATTTTGCGTACATGTGTAAATCAGATGACAATGCAAAATTATTATGACATGGAGCTGATCTGATTATGGAACCGGAAGGTGGCCATAGGAACTCAGATAACCCTATCGTGTTTGAGCTTTTTGGAATGGTCTTGAAGAGCCTATTCACTCTAGCCTTGAAGACACCTAAATTATAATCGGACGGTAAGACCGCAGCAGGCAAGTTATTCCAATCCCTCGATATTCGCAGTATAAATAACGAGGCGAACCGCTTAGTCCGGACCGTAGAGGTTTCAACAACGTAAGGGTGGATACTCGCCGTTCGTCAAGTTGTCTGATGGTCCAAAATCCATCTTGTAAAACATCAAAGGGCTAGCTACTCTGCGCCTGTGCTCAAGGCTTTGTAGATTGGACTTAACCAGATCTGGCTCTTCGCACGCCTATCCACCGAGTCCAAAGCTGCCAGGTGGCATTTTGCAGCACCAGCTCATAAAACCTCTTTGTGTATGGCTTTCCTGAATTTCAACTGCGGTTGTGACTTCTGAAATATTCGACCCAATAGGCCATCCGTTCTACTGAGTATCCCAGCCCACTGCCACTAAGTTTGAACTTAAATTGTACGGTGTTCCTCAGAGCAAAAAAGTATCATGTCTCTTCGATTACAACAAAATTCGACACACAATCGAAACAAAAATGTTTTAAACACAATACATAGTAAAAAAATAGAGATTTTTTTCGTACGTGCGGGTCTGTCCTAGCCATTGACCATTCGATCTGCGGTCGGTGCAACGGAGGCGGGATAGTGTGCGGTTTCAATCCGCTCCGAAATTCAGAGGGACAAAGATTAGATTTATATTATTATCGTTGAGGATAGATTTGTAACTGTAACGTAAAATATAAAATACCAAACCGTCGAACCGTCTTGGGTTTATGCTAAAGAGTATCGAGATGGGTCACCATTAGTTATAGTTGACAAGATCAGTTCAAACAAAAAAGTTTGGTTACAAAACACAACCCATTTTTTAGGGTTCCGTACCTCAAAAGGAAAAAAGCAGAACCCTTATAGGATCACTTTGTTGTCCGTCCGTCTGTCTGTCTGTCTGTCAAGACACTTTATCTCGGGAATGCGTGGAGGTATCGAGTTGAAATTACAACCATATTCTCTGGTCTGCGGTCCCTTAAAGCTGTGAAAAAATCAAACTTCTAAGTTAACAAAATGTTTGTGTATAAGTTATGTCACTTTTTTGGTGTACAATAAAATTTATTTTATTCTTTTCTCTCGTTGTGGCTGAAGCTAAAGAAGGTGGCGGATTTTTATCGACTAAAACCCACCCGTATTCCTTCACAAGAAGCACAACCCATAAAAATAAAATAAAAAACCGGCAAGTGCGAGTCGGACTTGCATACTGAGGGTTCCGTACAAACTTATCTATGAAAATAGTTCCATTCTCAAATTGACTTACGAAGATTTTCACAAAAAAAGTTTTTGTTTTGTGACGTAGCGAGAAATTTACAGTTTTCAGATCTTTTCCTGTTTTTGTGCTATAAGACCTTGCTTCATGCCAAATTTTAGGATTCTAGGTTAACGGAAAGTACCCTATGAATTTTGATTCCTTGAGAGTATAGAAATATACGTTTTTTGCGACATAAACGACCGTATCTTTTTCTTCGTTAACTCAGAAGTTTAATTTTTCGCAGCAACAAGGAACCGCAGATCTGAGTATATGGTTTTAATTAGAACTCGATATCTTCACGCGTTCCCGAGGTAAAGGGTCTTGACAGACAGACAGACAGACGGACGGACGGACAACAAAATGATCCTATAAGGGTTCCGATTTTTCCTTTTGAGATACAGAACCCTAAAAACATACTAAAAATACGTATCAAAGTCCAACAAATGCCTGAATCATAAATGTCACTTCCCATTTCAAATAAGCAATTAAGTGTGAACTCATACGAGCATCTTTTGTGTTCACAATCCAGGGGTCCATAAATTCGGTGTTTGGTTCAACGCGTTCAGCGGGCTGTGAAGTAAGCTGTTCCGACTCAGAGGGTACCGATTGCACAGTTTGCGTTTAGGTGAACTTCTTTTGATATAACTGGTAGTAATTTTTTTTTAATGTTATATATAAGTCAGTGCTTGAATGCGATCCCAACTGATGGTAAATAGTGATGCAATCGTTAATGGTGAAGTATTATTTTGGTTCTGTTTTATTTTGTCATGGTAGCCTAGTGACTAGGCCCCTAATGTAACTCTCATGCATGAGATTTCAAGTTCAAAACCGGACAAGTACCAATGTGCATGTTTCCATTTCGTATCTGTAGATGTAGGTATATTTTTTTCCACACCTATCACACAACGCCGTCTAGTCCCAAGCTAAGCAGAGCTTGTGTTATGAGTACTATACAACTGATAAACATACTTAGTTTATATATTTCTAAATACATACATATTGTAGATAAATTACACCCAGACACAGAACAGATGATCGTGCTCATCACACAAACATTTATCCTGGGCCCACCCAGGAGAAAGGAATCAATCAGGATAAAGGAATAAAGGAATCGGAGGCGTGGCCTGCTCGAAGCGATCGACGAAAAGAGAATCGAAACGAAACGGTTGTAACTTGGCTAGGGGGGCAGGTCATCCGTCGTCAGGATTTGATTTTATAATATCAATTTTATCAAAAATAAGATACAGATTATAATGTAGTTACATATTCTATTCTTTTAGTAATAACATCACATACACCTCAGCTGACCACACTACGATTCAGAAAACAAGTAAGAACTGTTCTAACACAATTATTTGTGAGCTAGTTCATGAATACATTCCGGAGCTAGTTTAAATCCGATCAATTGTGGCCCAATTCAATTGAGTGAGCATAGTACTGAACTTGTCTGAAATAGTTTTTTGTTCAGATTCGTATGAAAGTTGTGCAAACAATGAAGGGCAACGAAGAGCAATTCTTGTATTCAAAAAACGTTTAAATTCAAATTGCAGTAAAACAGGTGGGCAGGCCACATGATGAGAGAAAATCAGGAAAAGTGGAGTCAAATAGTGACAGATTAGTATCCCAGGGATGGGGAACGGAGTAGAGGAAAACAACTGTTGAGATGGGAGGATGAGTTGAAACTGACAGCGGGCCCCAACTGGAAGAGAGTGGCTCGTGATAGAGTATAGTGGAAACAACTAGAAGAGGGTTTTGCCAGAAGGCATCCTGAATTAAGAGACATTACATAAAAAAAGATAAGAATAAAAAATAGCCAATTTAGAATAATAAGGCTAATAATATTATTATCAATGTCAAAAACTTGTCAAAATGTAGGAAAATTAGAGTAAATTTTAACAAATTGCCTCTCTGGTTTTTAAAGTGTAATAAAGTGTTTCGGTTGGTACCTATAACGTGTGACTGCGGCTATTCTTTTTGTTCTGTTCGAAGTATGAAAATCTTGTTTCATACTTTTTCAGCGTCGTTTTTTTTTTGTCGTAGTCGGGTTTTAGTTTTTTTACTTTTTTTTATATTGTAACGTCTTTTTAGATTGTGGATACTCAAAATGGTGGATTAGCAATAATTTTGAGTTTTTAGCTACAGACGGCTACTCAAAATTGACTTTCCATTTTCGAGTGTCAAATATCACACTAATATTAAGGCGGATTAATACTAAGGTGAAATTTTGTTAGTGTATGTACATTTAATGACAAACGTACACATACATACACTTACAAACCTTTACGCTGAAACGGCTGAGCGGATTTGGATAAAATTTTGCACACGAGTAGACGATGTCCTGAAATAGAATATAGAATTATTTTTGTTCTGGAAATTTGGCACATATTTCCGGTTCAATTTTCTACTTTAACACGGGCGTAATTATAATAATAATATTCTACAACTATCACACAACGCCGTCTAGTCTCAAGCTAAGCAGAGCTTGTGTTATGAGTATTAGACAACTGATAAACATATATATTTCTAAATACATA
Organism: Mythimna impura; assembly: GCA_905147345.3. Taxonomy (NCBI): domain Eukaryota; kingdom Metazoa; phylum Arthropoda; class Insecta; order Lepidoptera; family Noctuidae; genus Mythimna; species Mythimna impura. The sequence goes on from LR990348.1 coordinate 5,800,337, forward strand.
CGTATTACAGATAAATTACAGCCAGACACAGAATAAATGATCGTGCTCATCACACAAACATTTGTCCTGGGTGGGAATCGAACCCACGACCTCCGGCATAGCAGTCAGGGCCACTAACCACTAGACCAACAGGCCAGTCTTGCTATTGCTGACATTAAACTAGTCTGAATAATTTGATTAATTAATAGAACTTTTGATAGCTTTCAAGTTTAAATAGCCATTTATTCATGCAAAAACCCACAGCAAAACCCAGACTTGAACATTAATAGCGTACGCATATAACTTAAGTTTATCCTTACCTAAGGTTTTAAATTATATTTATGAGGCTTTGCAACCTCGTGTGATGAATGCCCTAACTTGGAAAAGAAAATGGCTTATTTTAATCTTTTACTACCTCTAAAAAAATGGTTGGCTAATTTTTAACTACTTCTTAGATTATTATAACACCAGGATTCCAAAATAGATTAGTATTTTACTGTTGGTGCGTTAGGTTGGTCCCGACGGCCGGACAGCGAGCTACCCATTGCTCGTCGGTTTGTAGTAGGAGTGGGGGTCTGCCAGCCGCCGGCTGGGGCGTGAGGATGTCCGCTTACGCGTGCGGCTTCGCTAGCATTACTGCTTCGCTGAAGTAGGAGGCCGCCGCCCATTACCCTCGTTCCGAACCATGGCCTCAACTAAGGCCTGGCGTGAGAAGTCGCCGCCAATAACTGTTTAAGCGTGATAATAAAGATACATAAATACAAATTTCGCTTTTAGATTATTAGTGTGGACTTGTGGAGTATGATAATGATAAAAAACCGGGCAAGTGCGAGTCGGACTCGCGCACTGAGGGTTCGGTACAAACTTACCTATGAAAACAGTTCAATTCCCAAATTGAGCTACAAAGATTTTTCCAAATCACAAAAAAAGTTTTTTTTTTGTGACGTAACTACAAATTTTACAGTTTTCAGATTTTTTCCTATACTTATGCTAAATTTCAGGATTCTAGGTCAAGGGGAAGTACCCTATGAATTTTGGTTCCCTTGAGAGTTTCGAAATAGACGTTTTTTGCGACATAAATGGCCGTATCTTTTTTTATCGTTAACTCAGAAGTTTGATTTTTTCACAGCTTCAAGGAACCGCGGAATTAAGTATATGGTTTTAATTTCAACTCGATACCTTTACGCATTCTCGAGATAAAGGGTCTTGACAGACAGACTGATGAAGAACAAAGTGATCCTATAAGAGTTCCATTTTTTCCTTTTAAGGTGCGGAACCGTAAAAACATCCAAAAAACTAGCTGCTCAAACTTTAACAAGCGCAAGTTCGATCGTGTATGGAGTACTGCTCTCATCTTTGTGACGGATCTGCCCGATACCAATTGCATAGCCTAATTCCGCCTAGCTTGTTCCATCATCGGACCACCAGGCGTACGGCGATGCAAACGTTTTGGGAACACATTCATTATGCGTACAGCGTGTGCGTACGCGCAGCGGAATGTTGTTGAATTTAAAGATTTTAATTATGCAGATATTTAGTGTATGACGTCGTATAATTGTGTATGGTAAAAAAAAATTTGTGCACGCAACCATTGTGGAGAAATTCACCAAAAACTGATTCCGCTGGGCGAACGTTGTCCTGGCGGAACTTTTTTTAATCCATAGACTTTAGAAGAAAAGAGATGTGTCCAAAAATTAGTGTGTATTTGTGTGTAATTGTGTATGTATGAATAAAACTAGTGCATGCATAAACTTCGGAGAAATTCAAGTTTCCGCTACGCGAACGTTTGGCCATTAGCTAGTTTTCATATAAAGCGCTTACATAGAGAGCTGTAGATTTTTACATACGTTGTTTTGAATTTGTTTATATTTGTTTAAAAAACAGATTTAGAAAAAATCGTAGGGCTTAAAAGATAAAAATATAAACGTAAAATACGCTTATTAGGTCTTAGTTCTTAAAGTATGCACTTTGGGGTCTAGATTTTCACGTTTATACAAACCTTGTAAGTGTCTGCAACATGTTGCCAAGAATCAATGATGTTCCGTTAGTAACTAAAGAGTTATAGGACAAATTTACCATGAACAGATCACTGTTTACAAAGCAGTCAAATATCACGACGTTCTGAAGGAATTGCATGGTAATATGTATGTCAATAATTAGTGTATTCATTCAACTATTCTTATGCAAAATTTCATGTCATTAAATTCAGTAATTAAAGAAAAACAATTATAATACTGACGAAGCATCGAAAACCTACATAACCCGACCAAGTTCGGATGGCTACCAAAAAGCGGCCGTGCCATATATCTAAGAAACGTTCTTAACCTTCCAATATACCTAGTATTTATTAATATAGTACAGTTGCGTACACAAGCGTTAGGAAAAATAAAACAATTGCATTTCTTGAATGAAAAATATTTTTTTAATAATAACGCCACTATCTACGATAAAAACAAATCTTCAATTAACAAGTACTTCTCTATTTAAATATCCAAAGGGGAACGCTTGTGCATGCCTAGTCTATTGGTTAAATAGTGTAATAAGCTACAATATGATAAATATTTACCTAAACAGTAGTACATACTTACATGTGGTAAATATTTAATTTCCCTAAGGGGTCTATAGTTAGAATCCTGATCCGTGAAATCTTCAATAGAAATTAGCTGTATGAATTTTATTTGTCTTAAATAATATATTTAGATTATATCTCAAGTCTCAAGCGCATACTTAAATAAAGTACCTACGTAAATAGTACCTACTTTCTGTCATAGTCAAATACATTTAAAAAAGTAGGTGTACAAAAATAAATGACCTATAAATTATATCGAAACAACAATTGTGTTATCACCTATACCAATTCAATACCGGTATTATACTGTAAATTTTGGGATGTTACCTAAATATATTGCACGGCCGCTTTTTTGTAGCCATCCGAACTTGGTCGGGTTATGTAGGTTTTCGATGCTTCGTCAGTATTATAATTGTTTTTCTTTAATTACTGAATTTAATGACATGAAATTTTGCATAAGAATAGTTGAATGAATACACTAATTATTGACATACATATTACCATGCAATTCCTTCAGAACGTCGTGATATTTGACTGCTTTGTAAACAGTGATCTGTTCATGGTAAATTTGTCCTATAACTCTTTAGTTACTAACGGAACATCATTGATACTTGGCAACATGTTGCAGACACTTACAAGGTTTGTATAAACGTGAAAATCTAGACCCCAAAGTGCATACTTTAAGAACTAAGACCTAATAAGCGTATTTTACGTTTATATTTTTATCTTTTAAGCCCTACGATTTTTTCTAAATCTGTTTTTTAAACAAATATAAACAAATTCAAAACAACGTATGTAAAAATCTACAGCTCTCTATGTAAGCGCTTTATATGAAAACTAGCTAATGGCCAAACGTTCGCGTAGCGGAAACTTGAATTTCTCCGAAGTTTATGCATGCACTAGTTTTATTCATACATACACAATTACACACAAATACACACTAATTTTTGGACACATCTCTTTTCTTCTAAAGTCTATGGATTAAAAAAAGTTCCACCAGGACAACGTTCGCCCAGCGGAATCAGTTTTTGGTGAATTTCTCCACAATGGTTGCGTGCACAAATTTTTTTTTACCATACACAATTATACGACGTCATACACTAAATATCTGCATAATTAAAATCTTTAAATTCAACAACATTCCGCTGCGCGTACGCACACGCGTACAGCTGAGGAGTGGAATTCCTTGCCGGAATCTGTGTTTCCTGATAGCTACAATCCGGGAATCTTTAAATCAAGAGTGAATTATGTTACTTCTAGGTAAGTGCGCTCCATCGTCGACCGCATCGTCGCTCTCCATCAGGTTGTCTAACCTGATGGAGAGCGACGATGCGGTCAAGCGGTCAAGCGCGAACCTATCAAGAAAAAAAAAAACATTTCCTAGTTCACAAAACCGGATCTTCAGTTTACCAAGAAAACTCTTTTCTTAGTGTTTCCTCGTCTGGACGATTTCTAAATACGAGTACTTTTCCGCGCAGAATAAACATGCTACGATTTGAATCGCTACATTTGTTGTTAAAAGTTTCGTGAATCATCTTGCCATTTAGTTTCTTATCCTCTGAAGACGAGAGGAAGTTCTTTCAAAGCTCCGTTGAAGCAGTTTTGTGAAGTAAGGTACGAATTTGTGAGGAGACTTTGACGTAGGTACAAGTTATTTATACATGGTCTAATAGATACTGTAGATCCTTTCATCTGTATTTCTTTAGAGCGTTTATAATTAAGAGCATCCAACCCGACATACATTTTCACTGTTTTTCACACAACCGCTCTTACGCGATCGTGACGCTTTTACAGTTTTTAAAAAAAAACACGTATTTCCTGGAACAAATTTTGTGAAATATTCGAGTGGATGATGATATTACCGAGTGCCAGCAGAGCTTTCAGGTATTAATCTCTCTGTTTTTGCATTGCCTTTTTATTCAACATTGCGTTGGATGAACCGGCAAGCTTTTAAACCATGTTCAGGTTGACGATAGATGAATGGGGAAGGGCCCTCTTAATGGCACATTATAAATCCATACTAATATTATAAAATATAGAAGTAACTCTGCCTGTCTGTTACGCTTTCACGATTAAGGTACTGAACTGATTTTGATGAAATTTGGAACGGGAGAAGCTTGAACCCCAAGGAAGGACATAGGCTACTTTTTATCTGGCTTCGAATTCAACTTGGTGTTTGCATAACCGACACTCAAACGAACGAAATCGATGGAAACTCCGAGCCCCCGTAGGAGATGTGCGTTGAGAGTCAGCGACTCCCGGCCACCATAGACACGGTGTCTGTCACTATTTTATGGCACTGCTCGGGCGCTGGGGCCTTATAGTGTGACACTCCTTCCAACCAGAGCGGGAGGCTTTATTTAATGATTCTCCACTAAAAATAACGAAGGCTATAAGACCAATAGGCGAGATTTTCGATGACAATCCATACTATCCATACTAATATTATAAATGCGAAAGTAACTCTGTCTGTCTGTCTGTCTGTCTGTCTGTCTGTTACGCTTTCACGCTTATACCGCTGAACCAATTTTGATGAAATTTGGTACAAAGATAGAATAGAGCTTGAGAAAGGACATAGGCTATAAATTATCACGCTATTTGCTATGGGGGTGAGCAATATTCCAAAATGTCGGTTTTGAACGATTTGCCGTGACTTCGATCCCCTGTTATAGTAATAATTTTTGTGAGTATTTTGTCGTCTTTTTTGTATATAATATGCGATGGTACTTCGATTACAATAATAATAGGACTTTTAGCATATTTTTAACACATCTTAGACATTTTTACTCCATATTTTTGTAAAAAGTAATCAAACATGTAATAAAATCTAAGTGGAAAAACGAAAATAATATTTCTTTTTTTCATTTAGCTACAAATTTAATATCTGAGATGAAAATCATCACGCTATCATCAACAAAGGGTTAAGCAGACAATGATGACGTTTATATAAGAAAACCTATTTTACATAAAAGTCAACGAACACCGTAGTGCAGTCGTGTCTGGATTAGATCGGCACGTAAGGGGATAGTGGTTCAAAACTCAGTTTCTTTTTTGTGATAGTTTTGTTTTATTTTACTGTAAATAAGAAATTTTTACATATTTTTGCGTTCTTACTATTATTTTTATCGACAGTCTGGTTTCTACATCAGCACTTTCAAAGCAGTTTGGCAGATTATACTGACCTTCACTATACAAGACAGAAATCCAGCGGTTATGCATTCAAACGTCTACAAAGAGATCTAAAGAGATACAATAGAGCGGCTATCAGAAAAAATGTCTTAGAAAAACTGTCATCCTATGCCTCAGTGACGCCATCTGGCTTTGAATAGCAAACACACGAATTAAAGTTGTCAAACTATTTATTTAACTATCGCTCGGTAGATGGCCAGGGGCCTTACCATGATAATGTCAAAATGTCAGACGTACGAGCGAAAAAGAGTGATGGAGCTATACACCAATTTGAAAAATGTTCTAAGTGATAATTAGCTATATAGTAAAGTGTTAAACTAATCTAGATCATGTTAATAACACCTAACATTGTTATCTCAACCGAACTTTCACAGTGAACATTGCTACAATGATTTAAAGTTTTAACTATAAACATTAGCTAAATCAAAGTGTTGGTGATAATCAAAGGACCTAAACAATAAACAAAACCAAATAGCATAAGTATTTACTTTACAAAATATTGAACAGTTATAATACAAAAGCAAAACACAAGTGAAAAAAAAAAACATTTAGTGAAGAAATGTTCAACCCACCCGTCACTATTATAAAATTGTTTTTAAATAAACTGGTGTCGTAACGAACTTTTTAAAAAGGAACTATAAACCAAGCCACAATTTCGCCTCAATCTCAAGAGCTAATATGGCTATAACAGAAATTGGTCGCCTGCTGTGAGACAGTGCTCGGGTTCGAATCCAACATCGCCAGATTATTTTTGTGTTCTTTTTCTACGACTTAAAATTCTTAATATTAACAAAATAAATAACCATTGGATATATAGTACAAGAAGTCCTAGTGTTATTGTAATAAATTTAAAATGGATAGTGCAAATAAAAACGTTACGCTGCGTAGACATAAATCAATGTTAAACATAAATAACTCCATTGAATCGACGCTTTCTGAAGACTTGTTGGGTAGAAGCTTAGATTTGTCTACGAACATACAAAACAACTATTGCGTTGAGGAAATGAAGGAAGAAATAAAACAATTAAAATCAAGTCTAGAAAGCACGCAGAATGAGTTGGATAATATTAGCTTAGAGAACTCCGATCTAAGAAAACAAATAAATAACTTAAGTCAAGAAATGGCCACATTGAAGCAGATTTGTACAAGTCCTCTATCTTCATTCAAGAAAAACATGTCCGCCAACCTTACAAAAGGATCGAGACGACGGCTCATGGATAGTTTTTCTAACAGTCCCATGGCTGCAACATCTTTCAAAAGCGACTCCCAGGCCTCCCAGGATGAGAACGAAAAGACGCAACTAAGTCGTACTACTCAACCTGAAAATGAAGACGGCGAGTTTCCGTCCTTTATATCAAACAGCCAGCCCCATAGAAGTCACCAAAGTCTGCCGACTAAGGAAAGGAAGACATTAGAAGAATTGGATGCACTAGTGAAGGCGATGGAAGAAAAAATAGCTTCAATGGAGAATGAATTAAAAAACATATTGTCTGAGAATAGTTCATTAAAGAAAATCATAAGTAATAACGACAAGATTATAAATAATTTAAAAGAAAGATGTTATAGAACCACATCACAAAACTTAGGTATTACCATGCAAACTGAAACAGAATACTTAACTATAACTTCAAAAAGCACCGACACAAACATAGAGTGCCTACAACCAGAAACAAAACCTAGTATTACGCAACCGAAATGGAACCAGGGCGACTCAAGCAACCTTTCCAAACAAAACTCCAAGGCAACGTCAAAGAAGATAATGATAATTGGAGGCAATCAGTGCCGAGGCCTGGCATCGGAACTAGTACGGTCCAGAATGAACAGCAACTATGATAAATACAACATACAAGGGTTAGTATACCCTGAAGCACTGATGGCAGTGTTTACGCAGTCTTGTGATGCGCTCCAACTTACGCAACATGACAAGCTGGTGTTGTGTGTAGGGGAAGAAGACTCAGATCCACTAAAAGTAGCACATGAGTTGTATGGCATATTGAAACAAACAAAGGCGTCTGTAATATTACTTTCGGTTTGTCAGAATAGATTTCTTAGAGAGAAAAATCTAAACAACCTCATTCGTGGTGTATCAAATAGGTTCAAACATTGTAACTTTATTCAGCATAAAAGAATTCATCGCAATAGATATAATTATATTCAAAATATTTGTTCCAAAATAAATTTAGTTGTGGATACAATCGATTATAGTAAAAAATTTATACCACGTAACACTAAAATTGAATGTAAAATAGAAACATATAAACAAAATAACAATGGCAATGAGGTCAAATACACGTCACGACAAAAAAGAATAACAGAATACTTTTCAGTTACACAAGGGGAAAAAAGGATGATTAGCATCACTGGTCCTTTAGATAATGACTTCCGTAATTCCACTGAAACTTTTTTTCGTCTATAACTATATAAATGTCATGCATCAAAATATAGCAGGATTAATTAATAAAACAGACATGCTGACTGTACAGTTAGCGGAACTTTCTAAATTAAATAAGACAATTGATGTTTTGTGTGTTACTGAGCACAATATGGTACTAGGTGATGAAAATATGCTCACGTTACCGGATTACAAATTAGGTGACAGTTTTTATAGAGATAAAAGAAAAGGTGGCGCATGTATTTTAGTAAGAAATATTCATGAATTTAAAGTTCTAAAAGAAGTGAATAAGCTATCTAAAGCAAAAATTATTGAATGTTGTGGCGTAGAACTCACGCAACATAATGTAATTGTCGTTTGTATGTATAGGGTTCCGAAAAATACCCATATAAAGATTCATCTTTCTCTTTTTTTCGAAACATTTGAAAATTTACTCTCCCTTACTACACTTGGAAAAACTAATAAAACTATAATAATATGCGGTGATTACAATATAAATATTCTGAAAAATGATCAAGTTGCCAAGACATTCATGAATACAGTCTACGGATTTAACCTCAAAGTACTTACTAAACAGCCTACTCGCTTATCTAGTGGTACCTGTATAGATAATATATTTCATAATGCTCGTGGTAACAACGGAGAAGTCATTGAGACTGCACTATCGGACCACACTGCACAAATATTAAAATGCAATGTAAAAAAAACTTGTGCAATTCATTCGTGGAAAATTGAAATAAGAGACTTCTCTTCTGAATATATAGGAAAGTTTATTGAGTGTATTGCAAATTTAAGTTTCAGTGAGACTTATGAACAAATTGACCCAAATTTAGCATACGATAAATTTATAGATATATTTAAAGTCTTTTACGACTTATGTTTTCCTGTAAAAATTGTAACAAAGACTATTAACAAAAGGCAAAAATGGCTATCCAAGGGTATAACAACGTGCAGTAAAATAAAACGCAAATTACTGTGGCAATACCGTAGGAAAAAAACTGAGACCAACAAAATAATATACACTTCATATACTTCTAGATACAAAAAAATAATAAGATTAACAAAGTATGCCCAAAATAATCATTACATTAAGACATCTAATAATAAAAGCAAAGCAACTTGGAAAATAATTAATGACAACAAAGTTAACTTGCCTCATGAACCGATAACTAAAATTATTCACGACAATGAAGAAATAGTAAAAACACAAGACATCTGCAATGCATTTAATGACTTTTACACTGATCATATAACTCCAGGATGCAATAAACTACCACCACAAATAGACAGAGTGAATCATTCGATATTTTTAAGTCCAACTACACCAGAAGAGGTATCGAGAACGATTCTATCCCTCAAAAATACTAAAAGTACAGGAAATGATAACATAGCAACAAACATTATAAAGAAAGTCCATCATATTATTTGTCATCCACTATCATATATTATAAACCTTTGTATTGAAAAAGGAGTCTTCCCAGATAAACTCAAAGTATCTATAATTAAGCCGTTGTTTAAGAAAGGTGAGAAAACTTCAATTAAAAATTATCGACCAGTGGCATTAATACCGATATTCTCGAAGGTCATAGAAAAAATAATTCACTATCGAATGTACAATTTTCTCGAAAGTAAGAATGTACTGGTTGATGAACAAAAAGGTTTTCGAAAAAATAAATCTATTAATATTGCTATTTACGATTTTCTCAAGAAAATTATGTCATGTGTAGATAACACAACGCCCGTTTGTGCCCTGTACATGGACATGACGAAAGCCTTTGATCATGTTGATCATAATAGACTTATCGATAAGCTAGAGAGATGTGGAATACGAGGCAATGGTCTAGATCTTCTCACATCATATTTAAGCAATCGGCAACAAATTACAGAACTATCAAATATAAATATTAAAACAAAACGGGAAATCAAATATTGGTCAAAGCCTAGAAAGGTGAAGTACGGGGTACCCCAGGGTAGCGTATTGGGTCCCCCGCTATTTTTAGTGTACATAAATGATCTCCCAAAAAGTATCAATCACCCAACGGTATTATTTGCTGATGATTGTACAATAATTATAAAAAAGGATGAGTTGTACAATTATGAACAAGAAATCAATGATACGCTAAAGCAAACTGTAGACTGGCTGCAGTCAAATAATTTAAAAATTAATTTAGAAAAGACATGTATAATGCATTTTAGTCAGCGACAACGACAACGACTACCAATTAATATTAGTCACAATGGACAGTCAGTTACAAAAACGGACACAACAAAGTTTTTAGGGTTAGTAATAGACAGTAAACTTACTTGGAAACCGCATATTGAAGAAATTTGTAAAAAACTTAATAGTTTTGCTTTTGCTCTTTATAAGCTGTCCAATTTTGTGAACCGTGATTGTGTGCTTATTGCCTACCATAGCTACGTAGAATCAGTTCTAAGGTACGGAGTCATTTTCTGGGGTAACTCGACGGACAAGAATTACGCTTTCATCGCACAAAAAAAATGCATACGCGCTATATGCAATTTGCAGTCAAGTGACAGTTGTAAGCCATGTTTTAAATCTTTGAAGCTTCTGACATTGCCTTCATTATACATCTTTGAGGTGGCAGTGTTTGTTAAAACAAACCCACAGCTTTTCAAAATAAGAACTCCTGTTGATCCCCGGTTGAGAAAAAGAGAATCAAACATTCTTTGTATTGATCGCAGTAAAACGACCCTTCTACGTAAAAGCATTTATCGAATGGCTCCACTTATTTTCAATAAAATTCCACGGCAAATAAAGAATTTGAATAATAGTATGTTTAAAAAGAAACTGAAACAATTTTTATTACATAAATGTTACTACTCCACAGCTGAGTTTATGGAGGACACCACTGACATTTAGCTTATTGCAATATTACGTTTAGATTATTATTGTTTTACTTTGACATTGAAACCTTACCTATTATTACGTACATTACAAATAAATTTGATTTAATTGATTGAGTGTTTATTAAGATTTTATTTAAGATTGACATGTTAGTTGTTAATTTGTAATAATTTTGAATTTGTAATAATTTTTAATTTATAATAATTTTTAATATACTTACTCTTTATGAATTTGCATGCCGTAAGGTAGAATGTAGCGGAAACCCTCACCTATGTATCATCTTATATCTATACCTACATTGATAGCAAATAAATATATCTGAATCTGAATCTGAATCTCACCCTATATAGCTCCATCCCTTTAACAGTCCGGTTTAGGTCGTAAAATGGATCACGTTATGAGCTCGTGGTAGAGCCTCAGTGTGTGATAAAGGTAAGGTTAAGCTTTTCAGCAATAGATGGCGTTATCACGTAATCAGCAAATGTTTCTAGACCTATTTATAAAAATTATTGAATTCTAATTAATTGCTTCGTAAATGCCAAAAATATTTACGAAAATAAACCGCAGTTAGGTCCAGTCATTTTATCATAACAAGATTTCTAATAGCGTAAAACGCGGTGAGCCTTGGGCGCGGTCGCCTCCTTCTGCGAAGCAGTAATGCTAGCAAAGGAGGCGGCCGCACGCGCGAGACAATAACCCTCGCGACCCAGCCGATCCGAACCGAGGGGTTCCGATCCCGATTTCCGGCCACCGTAGGCGCGGGCTTGTGGACGGCGAGCAATGGGTAGCTCACCGTCCGTCCGTCCTATAACCGTCCGGACCGAGCCCAAGTCGTTGACGGCGCGTAGTGTTCCACGCGCGCCTCAAGGAGGTGTCAGCAACCGTAGGGGCCCAGCAAGGTCGAAGCCTATTGGGGCCATGGGTGATACGAAAGAGATTCCCGGGGCCCTGGAACAATGGCAAAGAAGGAACAGGAGTGGGTTTTATGTAATGTTTCTTTCTGGTTTATGTTATGATAAAACAACGCTGTATGATTTTAAAATTATTGGTTCATTAGATATACTAAAAGTATATTATACCGTAGAATTATCTTTTTTACAACACTAAATAAATGTTATTAAATAACTAGGCTATCAAAAAAAAAGTGGCTAAAGTAGTTTTCAGTTGACAAAATTTATAGTCTAAGTCACGGAGTTGATACTGAGGTCGATACCCACAGTTTTTAGTGTGTGCACCTTTTGCTTTTAGGTAGGAAATCATCAAATACTTTCCCCCGCTCTGGGTAAAGCGAGAGGTAGTACCAGACTTTTACTGACTGAAACCCACCTGTGTTCCTTTAGTTGCCCTTAGCGTTCCAGGGCTATGGTAACTTGCACGCCACAATTGCGGCAGCAAATACCTTCTTTGAGGAAAGTCTAAAAAGGCTCTCTTTCCGCCTGACGCAGGTCTGCACCGAACGTAGATGTTTCGGAAGGACCCCCAAAAAACCAGCAAATATAGATAGGTACTTAATCACAGAAAGATGCTTCTTGAACAGTTCGTGAAGGTTACCAGTACTTTAAGTAGTCTCTCCCTCGGACTTGATCACAACCTACTGTTTGGAACAAGTACCTAATTTCAAAGATTCCAAAAATTTAAGATCATTAAGAATTTCATGAAAAACCCATGAAGACATATTTCACACAAGGCCCCGACGTGGTTTGCGTTCCTGAAGATAGTTTGATTACGTATGATGTATCCTACATTACTTGCAGCCTTAAGTCGACAACTGGACGTTACCTCCTTAAGAGTGGTCAGTGAGTGGTGATCAACACTGGGACAACATTCTGACGGATGTCAGAGTCAGTCACAGCCCCAATTGGTTGCGACATTTGTTCGCTGTCATTTTATAGTTTTGTGGAGTCACAAACACGGAGTAATGAGGAGGTATTAGGGTGTTTCGAGAGGTTTCTATTTCAAATTCGACGTGATGTAAGTCAACATCAAACTGCAACAATTTTTTCACAAATTCTTTATAAGTAAAGTTGTTGAGCAAGATGACATCGTAGGTTACTCTGTAGTATTTTAATAATTGCTAGCAGTAGTGGACTATCAGTGCACGTTGTCCAGCTGAAGATGGGCTGAAGCCGATTATGCTCCTTCGAAATTCACCTCCGCCAAAGTTGCATAACGGACCCGGCTAAAAGTCTGCAGAGAAATATCATCGAGGCAAATTCTTATTGGAGGTAATTCTTTCGAAAATTCTCATAGCTCTAGCAGGCATTGGCCCTAGAGATCTTCGTCAGGCGAAAAGAGAGGACGCTGTGGTGTCTTTAGAAAGACAGCACAGCGTCCTCTCTTTTCCTCAAAGAAGGAAGATTTGCTGCCGCGTGCAAGTTACCGTAGCTCTAGAACACTAAGGGCAATTAAAGGAACACAGGTCGGTTTCAGTCTGTAAAAGTCTGACACAAACTTTCGCTTTACCCAGAGCGGGGGAAGGTATTTGATGATTTTCTTCCTAAAAGTAAAACGTGCAAACACTAAAAACTGTAGGTATTGACCTCAGAACAAGATCCGTACAGACTCTTTATACATTTTGGCAACATTTAACACTTTGAAAACTACTTTATCCACTTTTTTTATAGCCTACGTTAAATAACATTTATTTAGTGTTGTTAAAAGAAAACAACGGTTTAATACACTTTTAGTCTATTATAATGAACCAATCATATTAAAATCATACAGCGTTGTTTCATCATAGAATAAACCAAAAACAAACTTAAACTATCACCTTTTCCTTTTAGGGGTAGGCAGAACCACAGTTTATCAACTACTTCGACCTCAACATGTCTGTTTCTGTTTATTGATGATGATAAGTAATTTATTTGATGTATATCATGAACGAGTATTCTATTACTGGTGAGCCAAATAAATAAAATAAATTATATATCTGGACATAAGAAATACATTTTACATAATATATTTACTGAAATTAATTTCCGTTATTTGAATTAGATGTTTTTAGCACGAATCACAAGCACAGAATTATTAATTACGTTTGTGCATTTTTACTAACTTGACGCAGACAAAGTTGCGGGTAACAGCTAGTATTATTATAAAAGCGTAATTTCATAGGTGTAAATCCTACACTAATAAACACGTGCGCACAAAACGTTTTGGAAACGCATTCATTGTGCATACAGCTAAGGAATAGAATTCCCTGCCGGAGTCTGTTTCCTGATAGCTGTAACTTGGGGATCTTACAGTCAAGAGTGAATAGGTCACTTCTAGGCAAGCGTGCTCCATAGTCGACCATATCATGGCTTTCCACCAGGTGAGTAAACATTTGTTACACATAATACTATTTCGCTCTCTATTCAACGGCATTAACTTGTAATATGCTTTTGATTACGTACTGTAATGAGAATGAGGGAATTGAATAGACACATCCAAATCTGTTATCGCATCTGTTGGTAATCGGGAAACTAATCTATTTTAGTAAATGTCTTAATGTATGTAGATTGAGGTTAAGGGATATATTGCATTGAAGTACGTCAATGTACTAAGCCTTTTCTTTAACAATATTAAGCTTCGCTTCCAGTTGTACCTGGGAGTCTGTGGTCAATTGGACCCGCTCGATTAGTGTCCGCGGGATCACTCGACCCAGTCCCATTTTGAATGGGTTGATTGGACCCACTGCCCAATTTTATTATAAGTACAGTCACGGTAGAAAGTCGAATCTTTTAGTTTTCAAAGTCAAATATCTGAATGGGAGCCAAATAATGTATCAATGAATTTTGAAATTCCAGCTATTCAAGCGCTCAAAAATACTTTCCAAGAAGTGAAAATAACGGGGTGTTTCTTTCACTTTTGTAGAAGTCTTTGGCATAAAGAACTGGGTCTGTCTAAAACACTAACGGGTAGGATGCATGTAAAACTTTGTGCTGCTTTGTCGCATCTTCCTCCAGAATCTATTGATGAAGGTTGGCTTTATATCATGGGAGAAAGTTCAGCTAGCGACAACATCATAAAATTGAACGATTATTATGTTAAGACCTGGTCGGAAAATTCTACACTAGCAAATACTCGGAGCACTTATCAAGAATTGCACAAAACTAATAACATCGTAGAAGTATGGAACAACCATATTAAAAAAATATGTTAAAACTAGTTGTTGCCCGCGACTTCGGCCGCGTTAAGTTCGTAAAACTGTACAAACATTCTGTGCTTGCAATTTATTCCGAAAGGATCGCAATTATTTATTGTACTTTAACATAAAACGGTTAAAGGTAAAAACGCTAATTTACTTCAGGAAACATGTTACGTAAACGTCCAGATCCAGATAAATGAACGTCAATGAATAGAAAGAGTATGTATGGGTCGTAGTAGTTGGCATTTCTGCCTACCCCAAGGGAAAAGGCATTAGTTTATGTATGTTTCTGGTTTATGTACTGGTAAAACAGTATTGTATGATTTTAATCCCTCGCTACAGTGAGTACGCCACAATCGCAGCGGTAATGCCTGTCTTTGAGGTGTCACTACAGAGACGTCACGGCATCCTCTCTTTGGGCAGGGACTCATCGGATGTGGATATATTTGGAAGGTATCTGTATCGAATTCAGCGGGAAGAAACACTCGGATCTCACCATTGTGCGGATCGCCCGGAGAATACGGTGGAAGTCGTTCCCGCTTGGTCGGAGCGCCGCCGTGTCCTCATGGAGGCGATTGGTGGAGAAAATGACAACCAGTAGCCTCCTTCAGCAAATGTATAGGGCCCTTTAGGACCGATGTCTGCTGGGGCTGCGAGATTGTTTGAAAGAGTTACCTCGTGTAATACATTTCGCCTCAATAATATTTCACTGAAGAGTTTAAGCAGTTAGACAGCTTTAGTAGAGGTAAACGAAGGAGCATAATCGGAACACCGACCTTCAGCTGGATAACGTGCACTGATAGTGCAATCCTTAAGTGAATCCAAAAACTACCATCATCATCAACTATCTTCCTCCACAACAGTACTTATGAAGAATTTTCGAGAGCATACTTGCATTGATTGTTGCAGCTAGATCCTTTTGGGCGTGGTGGTTCATTTACTTAGGATTTTTGGTGTGTATTTAACTGACGTCCCCGTATATCGGACAAATGTTTTTTTCCATAGTGGGAACTACCCTATAAAGAGTCTCCAACTTTTGAATGAATTTTGGCGAAATCTTGAGTGCGTGTATCCCCGTCCAATCGAACTCGCATATTGATAACCAAACCGAGCCGAATAATTCCAATTGAATCCGGAACAGAAACCGTTCGAAATACCAGTACCAATACCATAATCCAGTGTTGGTCACCACTCACTGCAAGGAGGCAATGTCCAGATGTCGACGTAAGGCTGCAAGGAATCTAAGATACACCATACGTTGTCGAAATGTTTAGAAAAAAATTAAATTTTAATCAAGTGAGACTGATTTTCAACTGATTTACTATTTTTAAATAATATTTTATGACAATATCGTTCATATTGCCATGACATTTTTTTTACTATTGTTGATTTTTTTAGATGTTTTAAATGTTGATTTGTATAATTACAAATTATAGTTTGTCTCGATTTTACTTTTATGTACAATTTAATTTAAAAAGATTTTAGAATTTGATTGAGAACAAACGTTTAAATCTAACTGAATTGCGTTTTATTATATTTTGACTTAACACTTTTGTGCTTGACTGTATCCACCAGTAGCTTTAAACAATGGATATTTTTTTAAATTTGAATGTGGGTCCACTTGACCAATGAAAATACAGAAAATAAATTGTGTGGTCAAGTGGACCCGCGGCACCAAAATCGAGCGGGTCCAATCGACCACAGACTCGTACCTGGTTGGTTGTGATGAAGAAGAATACTTATAATTTATTAGTCCTAAATTTGTGCCTTTTTCCGCCAAATAGAACTGTTTTTCTTTATTTATTTATTTTCTTTATTGCACACCTTAACTTATTAAAGGACAGACATTTATAAAAAAATAAGTGAACAATAGGCGGTCTTATTGCATAGGGCAATTTCTACCAGACAACCATTGGATGGACTGAAACGAAAGGAAAATATTTGGAGCTTCTTTCTTTTAGATGTATCTAAATATCAGTATTTTAAATTAAGGGACCGGCTATCTGCCCTAAACAACCCAGTAACTGGGTCACGTGACATCCCTCAGCAAGGCTGGTGCCAGATTTTGCTATCGTGTCAAAAATCAAAAAGTAATATTCGGAACTAACAGTTTGAGGTACTTTCCAAAGCACGAAGACGAACGATTCGAAGATGGACCCATGTTGTTTTTATTCCTCTGAATTCCATCCAGTCCCGAACTACGCAGAACTTATGCTAAGTGTACTAGACAACTGTTAAACATACTTATATATTACTAAATACATATATTATAAATAAATTACACCCAGATACAAAACAAATGATCGTGCTCATTAAACTAACATTTGTCTTGGGTGGGAATTGAACCCACGACCTCCGGCATAGTAATCAGGGCCAGTAACCACTAGACTAACAGCCTAGTCACTATGAACATAAATTAAAATAAAGATGTGAGTTTTATATCTTTTTGCTAGGAAGACTTGAAAGAGAATTTTCTTTCGGACAAAAGGAGGTGTTTCATTGTGATACACGGTTTGTTTATGGCTCAAATGATATAAGTGCCATTACGACATGACACGTGTGTATTTTTTTAAAACAGGTTTTGTTTTTCTGCAGAAGAAAAGTAGGTTAATATCTAGATAAGATTTTTTACTAGCCAAAGTCATATTAGCATCGATACTGCATAATAGCATAATCAGCCTTTTAATGTTCCCACTGCTGGGACTCAGGCCTCCTCTCTAGGAGAGGGAATGGACCGTAATCCACTACGCGGGCCCAGTGCGGATAGGTGAATGTCACATGTCTTCGAATACATCGATCTTGTTTTTTTTCATAATTTGGCATTAGTGTATAGCCGATATTCATCATCATAATTTCAGCCAAAGGGATGTTCACTGCTGAATTTAGGCTTCCCTCAAGCGTCACTACAACGACCGCTCATATGCGGCTCGCATCCATCAGATTTCCGTAACCCTCACCAGGTCACGGATCCACGTTGTGGGGGGGGGGGGCATCCAACGCTGCGTCTTCCCAACTTTTCGAACACATTGACTACCTGTTCTAGGAGCTCTGCCCCCCTAGCCAAGTTACAACGGTTTTGAATAAAGGAATCGG
Source organism: Mythimna impura (assembly GCA_905147345.3). NCBI lineage: Eukaryota > Metazoa > Arthropoda > Insecta > Lepidoptera > Noctuidae > Mythimna > Mythimna impura. The sequence continues at coordinate 5,818,554 of LR990348.1, forward strand.
AGGCGTGGCCTACTCGAGGTGATTGACGAAAAGAGAATCGAAACGAAACGGTTGTAACTTGGCTGGGGGGGCTGACCTTTCAGAAGGCTGTTCCCGAACCATCTATCATCAACGTAAGCATGGTTTAAAAGCTTGTTGTTTTATCTAACGTAATCCAACGCAATGTTTGATAAAGAGGCAATGCGGTAAAAAGAGATAACATCTGAATGCTCTGTTTTTCGGTTATTTATATTTCACAAAACTGGTTCCAAGAAAAACGTGTTTCTAAGTAAAAGATTATTGAAAAAATTTGGACGTTGCTAAAATCCGATCTGTGATACAAGAGTGAATTTATCAATTTATAAGAACTGTTTTCCGTCACCGTGTCAATACTAAATTAACAAAAATAAAAATATGTATATAAAGTACTATAGATATTGATTTTGAATGATATCTATTGATGAATAAATAAACTAATACTTAGAAGTCACTTACATAATGTTTTTAGACACTGTTCTAATTATATACGACGAAGAAAATGATAAACCTAATCTATATCTATAAAAGCGAAATACCATACTCACTGATTAATCACGAAATCTCAGAAACACCTAGATACTTAAAATTTGGCAAGTAGGTTCTTTACAGGGTGTAGACATCCGCTAAGAACGGATTTTACGAAGCTCCACCCCTAAGGGGGTAAAACGGGGATTGGAAGTTTGTTTGGAGAAACCTACTTTTACGCGGGTGAAGCCGCTGGCAGAATAGCCAGTGAATAAATAAATGTTTTCCTTTACAAATTAAAACTAATTTAACTCATTTCCTCTGACTTTTACTTAAACCTGTAATAGCTGTAACAGGTTTATTAGTTTATAAACTATGAATTTAAGTCGTCTTATTATGTGTCCACTGTGGGCCAAAGTTTGTATGAATGGTGGGTCATACTCTTTATGATTCGATTTTAATAGAAATCAAAAAAAAAAAACGCAGTTTTGGAAGGCCTCCCACAAGGTAGACCGACAACCTGGTGAGAGTCGTGGGAATGCGGTAGATGCGAGACGCACAGGATCGGTAGTTGTGGAGACGTTTGGGGGAGGCCTATGTCCAACAGTGGACGTCTTTCGGCTGAAATGATGATGATGATATAAAAGATATCTGGGTTACCAAATTATTTAGAGAAAGAGGTGTAATAACGTCGTAACGTCATAATAACGTAAAAGTAGTTAGATGGAATCTCGGATTGGTTTGGTTCTAAAGTTAGAAAATTTATCAAAAATAAAAAAGTCAGCTAGCTTTCAAGATGTATAAACTCGTAGCAATTACAACAGTTGGTCTTGGAAAGTTCTCTGATCTCGGTCATTAGATTCTCCTAACTGCGACGTTAGGTAAAGTGGTCATCTTCTTGAAGTAAAACTAATTTCCTACAACAATTTGGACGATCGTATCCACCTAATTTTTATTTACTGCTAATTCATGAATTAGGTGAACCGTCATAGGGTATTTTACTATATATGAGAGTTGCGGGAGTGCGATGGATGCGAGACGCACAGGACCGTTCATTGTCACGACACTTGAGGGAGGCCTATGTCCAGCAGTGGACGTCTTTCGGCTGAAATGATGATGATGATGATGATGATGAGAAAAAATCTAAAAATATGTTATTAACCTTTTGACGTGCGTAATTAGAGACACAATAGTAAGACAATGGCTTGCGGGCGCCGGCTACCGCCTGAGCGTTAATGAATTAAGATAGCTTAGGTAATATGCAGTTGGTAAGTGTTAGTAAAACTTACCAACTGTTCCTAAAATAGCAAAATAAATTTTAAAATTCAATTCAAAGTTTTCTGTTTTTATTATGTGTTCTTTATCGCCTTGAAATAGTAGCCACCATGTTATTACGTCATTCGGTTGTGTAAACTAAAGTGACAGCTGTCAACTTTCAACTGATGGGCCATACTGAGCGCATTTGTCCACTGCTTTCTACATTTTCGTCAAATACGCGCGAAATTTGAAAATGTACATTTTTTAATGCATTTTTAAGAGACTGAATAAAAATTTTGTGTTTTTTTTAGTGGTTTATTAGCACAATAGAATCCAATTGAGACACTTTTCAAAAATGAGTGTAATATACCCTATTGCGGTTGTTATAATTCATTAGCACAGTTATAGATGACAACACGGGCGCAGACAAAGGATTTCTGATTACGGCTGACTATTATATTAGGGAATGTAGACATTAAAACAAGCTTGGGACAGACAGGTAGTTTTAATCCTATTATATGGATTTGTCTTTAGAGTACCATGTCTTTAATAAATTAATTTAAAACTTATCTTCTTAGATATTTGAAGACTGGCGGTGGCATTCCAACTCTTATAATTTTGTTTTTAAGGGGATGCAACTCGAAATACATTTTCACTGTTTTTCATACAACCGCTCTTACGCGATTATGACGTTATTACACATTTTTAATTAGATATTTTAGAAACACAGTATCTTGTGGATATTATATAGGCTTCTATCGAAATCAATTTATAAATTTGTGTAAAACTAATCCAGTAAAGACCTCCGAAAATCTGCTATTTTGCATGAACATTGACACTTCATAATTTACTCAAAAATTAAAAAAGTCAGAAAAGTATAACAATAGAGGCCTTGTAAATTTAATCAAGATTCTGAATGTCGACAATTTTTTTCAAAAACTTTTAAGGGATTAAAAAAAACACGTACTTTCTAGAACAAGTTTTGTAAAATATTCGAATAAATCACGGAATTACTGAATGCTAACAGTGTTTTCAGACGATATCTCTCTTTTTCACGTTGCCTTTTCGTCAAACATCGCGTTGGATTGCGTTAGATGAAGTAGCAAGCTTTTAAACCATGCTCTATGTTGACGATAGGCGAGTGAAAAAGGACCCTCTTAATGATATAAACTAATGCTTGACTGCGATTCCACCTGATGGTAAGTAGCGATGCAGTCGTTGATGATAAATCGCACTAGTTTCTAAAGAGCCTATTTACTCTAGTCTTGAAGACACCTAAATTATAATCGGACGGGAAGACCACCGCAGGTAAATTGTTCCCGTTCTTCGATGTACGCGGTCTAAACGATGAGGCGAAACGCTTAGTCCTGTCATTAGTAATTTGCGAGTTATACATTTAAGTGGCAATGGGCAGGGCACATTGCTTGCAGAACAGATTGTCGATGGGGACGAAAGGTTCTGCAATGGCGTCCACGTACCAGAAGACGCAGCGTTGGAAGGCCTCCCACAAGGTGGACCGATGACCTGGTGAGGGTCGCGGGAATCCGATGGATGCGAGACGCACAAGACCGGTCGTTGTGGCGACGTTTGCGGGAGACCTATGTCCAACAGTGGACGTCTCTCGGCTGAAATGATGATGATGATGATAATGATATTTAACTAGCTGCAGCCAGCGGCTTCGCCTTCGTGAAAGTAGAAAATTGTCCCAAGGGAACATACTCCCGGGTTAAAAGTATATTATGTGCTATACCAAGACATTGTCTACCCGTGTGCCAAATTTATTCCAAATCCGTTCAACCGTTAGAGTGTGAAGAAATAACAAATAACATACGAACTCACAACCCATCACCTTTATAATATTGGTATTGTGGCGAGTAGGCAAGTAAACTCGTACACTAGAATGCAGCACGAAAATCACGTCGGGGTCACCAATGAAGTGGGTATGCGTGTGAGCTATGAATGAGCGTTACGCCAGCCCACTTACTGTGCGAGCATAAGCAAGTGGCGGTAGTGTGCGAGTTTACTTGCCTACTCGCCACAGTGTGATAATCGTATGTATTATATATCTATAGAATTGTATCTTTAAAAAAAATTATGTCTTATTTAACATCCAACTAAACTAAGATATTAGCTGTAGCTAAAGACACTAAATAAAGCTCGCAATAATGATCCTACAAAGTTACTAACGATGGTCATAAAATACGTAAAGCAATCAGTAACCAAGACAAATGCACAACACACAATCTATTGTCTTGTACTGACGGGGGACAAAGACCTCTGATTACAATTTTCAATTAGCAAGACAAAATAATGGGGTTAGTCGTCTCCTACCCAATTTGCTTCTATATAATTGAAATAACACAAATTTTATTAAAAGGCCAGAATTCTTCGGGGATTTACTGCCTCGAATGAATAATAATAATCTTTATTTATACAGAAACCTTTAAGCTAGAACTATACTGCGATCACGTGTACCACACAGCCGATCTGGACGCGTCGGTCTCCATACATTTTATATGGAAACTAGACTTGTAGAGCTACACTTGATCCACGCCACGCGACGTCGTTCTACGTACAAATCTGGCGTATTATACATGTGCGTCGGTTTAATGTAGATCTAGCTTTAACATGACTTAAATACTAGGTCTCTCCAAACTAGGAGATCCTGTGTGACTGAATTCATGTAGTTTTTAAGTTTTTTTTTTCAAGCATTTTCCCAAATTAGTGATTACTCTTGTATCAATCAATGAATCATTTAGGTATTTCAAATAAACCATTTACAGGCATTTTTGAACTATCAAGAAGACATAAAAATTATGCTAATTGTACATTCCAAAGCATACATCTCTATGGAGAAGAATGTGCTAGAAACTAGTGCGCCTCAGCATCAACGATTGCATCACTGCTTACCATGAGGTGGGATCGCAGTCAAGCACTGGTTTATATCAATTAAAAAAAAAAACGTCATGGACACTGTTTTTTTTTGTAGGTGGGAAAATCATCCAATGACGTCTCCCACTCTTGGGTGGAGCGCGAGGGTGTGTCAGACTTTTACTGACTAAAAACCCACATCTGTGCTCTGCATCTGTGCACACTTGGGCTCGGTCCGAACGGTTACCGGACGGTAGGACGTCGAGCTATGCTATATTATATTATAGATAAATTACACCCAGACACAGAACAAGGTTGAAGTCGAACCCACGACCTCCAGTATAGCAGTCAGGGCCACTAACCAGTAGACCAAGAGGCCAGTCTGATTATCTACAGACAAGTTACGTTGAAGTGTCAATGAACTCAAACTATCTGTGGAGGAAAGATAAGGGGCTGCAGTTAATGCATCTAGCGGGATGCAAAGTCAGGCTCTCGACGTCGTTTCAGTTATGAGACATGATTGATCGTCCTCAAAATAGTTTGGTATTGAACTTAGTAATTATGCTTTAACTGATTGGATTTAGAACAAGGGATTGTAGACTTTAATTAGTCGAGAAGCAACTGCAGTGAATTCTTTGTGAAATTATGGCCAGCATGTCTGTTTCTATGTCCTTTAATTGTTCTCTTGCCATTTTATCCCAATTTATTTGGAGTTGGCAAATCATTTATTTTTCTTTTATAGTTCACTCGACCGATTTACGATATTGGTGACTAATCTGATTGATTGATTAGCCAAGTACACAGCATTTGTGTATGTGACAACACAGGTGCTGTCTCTATTCTTTTACTCTCATTGTCCTGTGGGATGGCAATCCGACCCGGCCGGAGAGAGATCAAGCACAGGATCAACAGTTATGTTTTTTCCAAGGCATGGAACTATCATACCACTTGCTTCCAAACTACAGGTTTCTATTGAGAATCGCAGTGCGACCGTCCGGTAACCGTCTGGACCGAGCACAATCGAGTTGTCGAGTTGCCGACGGCGCCTAGTGTTTCACGCGCGCCTCAAAGAGATGTCAGCAAACCATGGCTAGCAACAAGGGACCATGGGTTAGCTTCCTATCCTAGGGAAATCCGGGGTCCTGGAACGCAGGGCAAAGAAGAAACATAAGAGTGGGTTTTAGTCAGTACCTAAAGGTCTGACACACCCTCGTGCTCTGCCCTAGAGCCGGAAAAGTCATTGGATGATTTCCCACTTTAAAGACAAAAGTTACCACTGAGAAAATCCTTAAAAGGGAATCGCCAGGTTAGCCCGTGAATTTTCTTTTTTTGCATTTTGCAGCTTAATGTCAAGTTGTATGCAAGCATCAATTCAACAGTATCAGTTCAGCTAACACTATTGAATGACGTTTTCATTAAATTGGCTTACAATATGGTTAGATAAAAAAAAGAAAATTTGGATTTCCCAGGTTACCTTGCTACTTTCACCTTAACAAGAAATCCTAATAACACTTTTTGACTGACCTGAGAATTTATTTATTCTTTATGTACACACAGAGGCGGACTTAATGCCTTAAGGCATTTTCTACCAGTCAACCTTTGGATGATGCAGAGACAAATTGTGGTAGGTGCAATATTTACATATTATATTTTTTTTGTGCAAACACATACCTATAAACTACAAATACACTATATATAATATATATACTCATATTCTCATGAATCCATTGAAACAATTGGTGCAAACAAATAATAAGGAAACAAATTAGCACTCTGACGAAACCACTGCCAACTTCTTACGAATGTACTCGCGAACCTTCACTTTGAAGGTCAATCGGTTGGTTGCCGTCCTGATTTCCTGGGGGAGTGCATTCCAAAGAGAAATAGCTTGGACATAGAAAGAATTGTGAATGAAGTCAGTACGGTGAGTGGGACAATGAAGTAGACGGTTATGTGATGACCGTAGAATTTTAAACCTAGGACTACTACAAACTACAAACCGTCGTGCTTGCAATCATAAGATCTGTAATTGTCTTCCATAGTTACTTCTCTGTCAATCAAGATCGTTCACACAATACCTCTTTAGTCTTTTTCTTTCACACAGTCCTTTATTATTATTTTCTTTATTGTACTCCTCATAAAAAACACAGGACGAACATTTCTAAAAACAAATGTTCAATGGGCATATCGCACAGGGCTATCTCTTACAGACAGCCTTTGGATGGACTGAACGAACGGAGACAGATTTAGGGCTGTCAGAGTACAAACATCAGAAATTATGCTTATAGGACATAATAACACAAAATACATGTATATAATACCAAATAATATAGGTCGTAGGGTAGGTCTTCCCTTGCGATCTTCACCACTGTGATCACATCGGACTGTGGCGTCCAGAGAATGCTAATTATGACAAAATTGCGTGAGAAAAATATCTTCCCATATTGTAGCTATCTGTGGCAAGGCTCATGGCTGAATATTATAAGAGGTTTCTGAAGTTATCAAAAAGCTAAAAGTTTAATTTGTTGTTTGGTAACTTTATGTCGTGGAAGTTACGATACAGCTTTGAACTTCAAATACAAGTTGTAATATCATAAGTGCCTCTTCAAAATCGAGTAATTTATACTTTTAAATGACTTTTGACACCTTGTAGAGGCATTAAAGTAACTTTCTCGTTAAAGTTTATCAAAGTGACGTGTCTGTAAACAGTATAATATATCCACTAGCGTCTACAAATGGCTTCGCTTGCGTGAAAGAAAGTTTCTCCATACAATCTTCGAATCCTCATTTCATCCCCTTTGGAGATACATTTTCAGACTGGCCTGTAAGTTGGTTTAGTGGTTAGTGCCCCTGACCGCTATGCCGGAGATCGCGGGTTAGATTTCCACCCAGGACAAATATTTGTGTGATGAGCACGATCATTTGTTCTGTGTCTGGGTGTAATTTATCTATAATGTATATGTATTTAGAAATATTTTTATTTAATAAGTGTGTTTATTAGTTGTCTAGTACTCATAGCACAAGCTCTGCTTAGTTTGGGACTAGATGGCGTTGTGTGCAATTTGTGGAATATTAATATTATTATTTTGAGACGTCCTCTCTTATTCTTTGTATAAAAGGAACTTCAAAAAAATACTACAAAATTTCAGTGTTTTAAGTCCAAGGGTTTGATGGCTGGGCGTCAGTGAGTGATCAAAAAATCTCATGGAAAAAGAGAGATCTTATTTATAGATTTTTTCTTTTACTGCTTACATACATCATAGTAGGACTAATATGTGATATTCCCAGATCTTTACTCTCAAAGTCTACAAGTTGTACTTCTTCTTTTTCTTTTCGTGTCGATGTACTCTAACTAAATTTTATCTGACCAGTATTTGGTAACCTCTATGGCTCTGTTATTGGCCTCGTATAGATCCTGAAAACTGCAGTTGGTTGTGCAGTGGCCAATCTGGAAATCTCTTAACCAACTGCGGACTCAGGTTGGCCGCTGTAAAAATAATTTGGCCGAATGGGGCTTCCTCGACCCATCTCTAACACAGTGCCAGTGTGGAGCCGCTGTACAGGACATGCGTCATTTGCTATGCTGTCCACAAGTTGTACTAAAATGTTTATTAAAGATTTATAATCTTCGATATCTTTAAAATACCTTTAAAAACAATTTAGATTTTAATCCCTTCATACTACGAAGAATTTTAGTTAAATTTTATAAATTCGTTTACTAACGAAATGTTGCAAGAAAATCCTTTTATTTTTTAAACGAAAACTTTTTATGAGTTTCTGAACGAAATAAAGGGTTGGTCCACGTAGGGCTGCGGGATTATTCGAAAGGGTTACTGTGACCCTGAAAAACAAAGGGCATCTGAAGTAGTAAATGGGTTTTAGTCAGTAAAAGCCTGACACTCCCCCTCGCTCAACTGAGATCGAAAGGAGTGTTTTGATGATTTTCCAACTTCAAAAAGGGTTGGTACTCGGGTAGTCGGATGTTATATTGCCTTTATTAATTGATCTGTTTTTTATTTATTTATTTATTTATTTAACTATTCATGTACAGACATATAATAATAAAAGAAAAGAAAAAGGAAAAAGAAAAAAAATAGGTACAAATGTGATGCTTATTTCTACAGAAATCTCTTCCAGCGAAAGGAGAGTAGAAAAAAGAAATCTAGACACCGTGTGTATGAGTAATAGGAAAATACGAAAAGTACAAACAAAACAGTTATGATTGAAATATACAATACTAGCTTCTGGCAGCGACTTTGCCCGCGTGGTACAAACTTTGGAACCCCGTCTTACCCCCTTAGGGGTGGAGTTTCATAAAATTCTTAGCGGATGTCTACACCCTATAAGGAACCTACTTGCCAAATTTTAAGTTTGTAGGTGTTATAGTTTCTGAAATTTTGTGATTAATCAGTGAGTGGTATTTCGCTTTTATACAGTGTGAGTCTTTATAATGTGCACATATCGAAATGAGAGAATCTATACTTAATTTTATCGACGGAAAAAATATTGTAAAAATATCTAAATATTTATTTATATTTATTATGGATTTTTTTAAAATTTTGTTTGCTTTTGTGACCCCAGTGTATACAAAGCTGTGTAACTTTTAAACTAAACGATCTATCATATGATGAAACAAACTCCATAATGATCGGAAGTAATTAGGCGTTATCATAAAATGAAAATTGAAGAACAATAAAAAAATGAATTAAAAACAAACAGTTTTTTTTTGGCAAAAATCTGATTTTTTTTCATTCATTTTTACAATAATTGTAAAATTTCTCAATAACACGCCCCCATCACCTACCTTTTTGATTACTTTAAGTTATTCTTCATTGTATTAGGAACCTAACGGTAAAAATTGCATGTTTTTAAGTCAACCCCAACATTTTTTATCAACTGTCAAAGAAAAGCCAATTCATCATGATAGATCGTTTAGTTTAAAAGTTACACAGCTTTGTATACACTGGGGTCACAAAAGCAAACAATTTTTTTTAAAAATCCATAATAAATATAAATAAATATTTAGATTTTTTTAAATATTTTTTCCGTCGATAAAATTAAGCATAGATTCCCTCATTTCGATATGTGCACATTATAAAGACTCACACTGTATATATAGATAAAAATATACTATCATAAATATATAAATACATTATAGTAGATTAAATAACGCAATAATACATACTGAATAATATTATATTTTTTAATGAAACTTCGTTAAGATTACTCACATCAGAGAAAATCTAGAAATTCTTGACAGAGAAAGATACCCCAAATAAATATTCGAGAAGAAAGACCAAAAGAACTAACAAATTGCTGAAGGAAAATAAAAATCGGAGTAATGCTTTAAATGGTTCGTTTAATGGGATGGCCCGTAGTTAAGAGGTACTTTGTATTATGGATACCCTTAGGCATCATTAGACTAGTGATAAGAAAAGTGATTAAGTACCCAATGGTACTATCGAAATCGAGCTGGTGGTTAAGTGGCTGGCTTGAGTGGAGTTCGCTAGAGCAAACGTGCTCGGGAGAAGGATGTATAATCCAGTAAGTTGCTGGTAGGGATCTTGACCGTACTTCCGGGATTGTCTTGATAGCCGTGGTATACCTCTTCACTTCTCAAGCACCTCAGGATATGTTGCCCTCTTGTTGCTATGTAACTTCGTGCTAGCGACTGTTTTTGGGGGCCCATTTATTGAGTGTGCAAGTCACCCCCTACCTTTTTATCGATGGGAATTAATAACATTGTTCAGGCAGAGGCCATAGTCTTAAATTAGTTCCTGGTAACCAGTCCACTTAACACTCCAAAAACCATAGCCTTATATAATATCTTAGTTTTCCATAGGTCGCAATAGTTTCCCACCAACTGGGGGTTGTCCTTAGATGCACTAGCATAGCGCGTACAGGGATAATGACCGGTTGGTACCACGTTCCATTAAAAGCTTCTAAAAGGGCCTCTGCGAGTTGGTTTCGGCTCCTCGTACGCCTTTCAAAGGTCCAGGACCTCAGGGTTCTGATATAAATTAGTGTATAAAAAGAATAATTAATCTTTAATTCGAGCAAAACTCATGTAGAAAAACAAACAAAAAGAAAAAAAAACAAAATAATAACAGCATTGTGGCTCCAATATGAAGCGTACATCAGAACCACTGAGATCAACCATCAGTCGTTATGGACAGTCAAACGCCAGGAAATCTGACACCTATATTGCTGAGGGATATCATGTCATCCAATTAGGTCAGTGCCTACCAACCCAGTGGTTGTGATAGCAAATGGACAGTCGCATCATGTAAAATACTGGTCCGGTTAATAGCTGTATCGGGTTAAACTGGAAGCCGTCCGGTAACCGTCCGGACCGAGCCCGAGTCATCGGCAGCTCATAGTATTAAGGCGTATAGTCCCTTGAACATCTAGGCAGGGTTGATGTCCACAAACTCGTACTGCCGCCTGCGCCGCGCCCGCATAGAGCGCCGCTGACCTTTGAAATCATTTTCTTTGCAAAATATTGATAGATTTACATATTCTATGTATATTTTACATTGAACCGGCAATTTTTTTGTGTAAACATATTTCTAAAGATCCGTTTGAAAGGAGTAGGGAAAAGAAGTGAAAACTTAATTTTAAAAAGCTTATTTATTATTTATTTATGTACACACAAACACTTAAAAAAAAAGCTTAATTTTTTTGACGAAAGATTATGTTGACAATATTATATATGAATCTCTCCGTTACCGAGGAGTAAGCTTCAGAAATTCACTGTTTTATGACACTAAAAGGGTGCAAGGGCTTTAAAGAAGACATCGAAGTCATCCCACTATTTCCTTTGTAGTCTGCCGCGGCCCCGACTTGCAATTTCAACTAGCTGTCATATAAATTCTGTTCTGAATTGGTGATTACGTATCGGAAGACGCAGTGTTAGAAGGCATCCCACAAGGTAGACCGATAACCTAATGAGGGTCGCGGGGATCTGATGGATGCGAGACGCACAGGACCGTTCGTTGTGGCGACATTTGGGCGAGGCCTATATCCATTAGTGGACGTTTTTCGGCGAAGTGATGATGATGATGATGATATAAATTGAGAGGATAGGTCCAGATAGAATGGTTCGAAATTCTTATGGGAGTCATGGCGACCCGAAATACTAATAAATAAAAATTCAATTTCGAAAGTAAAGCCCACTGAAACCCAATTAAAACGTGGCCAATTTATTTGACAAGTTAATCAACTGAATGTAATTTTGTTAAAATAATTTGCTACCGTGCTATTAATTATTCTATGTTATTTAGGCCGTGAAAATCTAGTCTATTCGTTCGTCACAGACCCTCCTTTAAGTCGAGTCGATTTCGAGTCGTATCTTTTTTGTGGCCGTTTTTTTTTTTTTAGGTGGGTAAATCATCTTATGACAAATCTCGCTCTTGGGCGGAGCGAAAAATAGTGCCAGACTTTTACTGACTAAAAACCCACTCCTGTTCCTTCTTTGCCTTCGTCCCAGGGCCCCGGGTTTCACTTTCACACTACCCGTGGCCCCAGTAGGCTTCGACCCTGTTAGGCCCCTACTATTTGCTGACATCTCCCTGAAGGAATTTCTGAAAGAGTTAGTGTAGGTTTTAGTCAGTAAAAGTGTAACACGCCCTCTCACTCCACTCTAGAGCAAGAGAAGTCATTAGATGAATAAACCATATAAAATAAACATTACTGCTAGATATGAGTAAAGCCTATGATCGAGTATCATATAAAGTACTATTAAATAAACTGTACCAAATAGGTGTGAGAGGTATCGCGTATGAGTGGTTTTGCTCGTACCTAAAAAATCGCACACAGTACGTTGAAGTGGAATATTTTCACCCGGATACTGGCATAGTAACCCACGTGAGATCACAAATGGAGCACGTAAATATGTCTATACCACAAGGCAGTGTCTTAGGGTGCATTTTATTCCTAATCTATATCAACGATTTGCCGAGAGAAATAAATGTCCAGAGTGTCCTTTTTGCTGACGACATCTCAGTAGTGTTTCCATGTGACGACGGTAGCAAATTAAATTTAATACTGGACGATATACTTATAAAAATAGTAAATTGGCTAAAGGACCACAATTTGGAAATAAATTTCTCTAAAACAAAACTTATGCAATACAGACCTTATCAAAAACGTCCATTGAATATTAACTACTCGTTCAATGACATACCGCTCCAGTGTGTGGATGAATTTAGACTCTTGGGTCTGACAGTTGACACTAACATAAATTGGAAGGCACATATTAATGTTGTGGCAAACAAACTTGCAAGTTTCGCGTATGCTTTGAATGAGTTGAAAAGATCAACCGACTTCAAAACAGCGATGACAGCATACTACGCCTACGGCTACTCATGGTTAACCTATGGCATTACAGTGTGGGGAAATTGCGTTGACGTAGAAAAACTGTTTATTTTACAAAAAAGATGTGTGAGAATTCTAGCGAATATAGATCAAATGCAAAGCTGTAAACCTTATTTTATTAAATATAAAATGCTCACCTTAACAAGCATTTACATTATGGAAGTAAGCAAGTTTGTTAGAAAACATGCGTCGTTATTCCCTGTAGCTAAGAATCAAAGACCGCTGCAACGCTCCTTAAGAGTAAAAAATGAATTAGCAATGCCGAGTTCAAAACTAGCTATGTTTCACTCAGGACCTCTTGTAATGTGCATAAAAATTTATAATAAATTACCCAATGAGATTAAAGACATTGAATTTGACAATAAATTTATAAACGCACTTAAAATGCACCTAATACAAAAGTGTTATTATAGCTTAAATGAGTTTTTAACAAATTGACATTCTGTAAAATCAATATTTTAGATTATTTGAAGATTGACGCAATGTAATAATGTAGAAATTGAATAAAGACATCCAATAATAAATTAATTAATAATAAAATGATGACATTAAAAATGTAATAATATATTTCTAAATATAATAATGCATGCAATAATAATTTAATTTATAATTATGAAACATAATGTTGCGGTGCCCTAGCAGGGTTCATGTACGAATCTTATATTTAATTTTTAACAACCTTGTAAACGACATGAATGCAATATAAATTAAATAAATAAAAACCAAAAAAAAAAACACATTTAAACATTCACTATTACATAGATATTTTTATTGTTATTTCTATACTAGTTTTTAAAAAGTAAATCTGACTCTTGAAACAGTTCGTAGTTGTATAATCCATAATCCTAAGAAACCTTACAGCTTAATACTCCATAACCGACTTCATAAAGAAGGAGGTTCTATGTACGGCTGAATGTATTTTTTTTTAATGTATGTTCACCGATTTCTCGGTCAATTGAGCACCAATTTTGAATTATTATTTTTTTGATTGAAAGGTTAGCTTCTAAGTTGGTGCGATAGAAATATTGTTATGATCTGATGATGAACTTTGAAGATATGGAACAGAACTCCTCATAGGATCACAGCAGAACTGTCGTAACAAGTAAAATTGCTTTGTTTATACGTGTAGTCGATGACTGACTGAAAGAAGAGGGGGGATATATCGAACTGATCTGATGATGAAGCCGGAAAGTAGGCCATGGCTTGGCTTATTGGAATTGTTATTTTGATACCTTACTATAGAACTTGCTTAATTTTGGATCACAATATCTGTATACAGACACATACAGCAGCATACTTAGCATCTTGTTAATCAGTGTATACTTATTGTATGTCTCTTAGTAACAATAAACTATTTATGCTTATTATTATTCATCCAGACTTTTACATTTATTTTAAAGGATAGGATTTCGCTAAACAACCATGTTCAAAATAATACATCTCTAAATCTAAAAGTGTACTCCATACTCTATCAGATTTGTACAGCAAATCATTTTACACAAAGCCTGCAGAACAATTTCCTATTTCACTCACGTCATTCTACTCCTTCCACGTAGTTTCGTATAGGTAAGCTTTCAACGCTATTCATTTGTCTGGCCCACTTTATTTTCACTGACCAGCCCCCCTAGCCAAGTTACAGCTGTTTCGTTTCGATTCTCTTTTCGTCGATCGCCTCGAGTTGGCCTCCGATTTCTTCTTGAGTTCTGACCACGTGACTGATTGTTGAGATGACGTCAAAACAAAGGAATCGGAGTCGTAGCCTACTCGAGGCGTTCGACGCAAGAGAATCGAAACGAAACGGTCGTAACTTGGCTAGGGGGGCAGAGGTCCTACCACAAGCTCATTTGACGACCTAAACTGATCTGATTAAAGGATGGAGCTATATAGGGTGACTGGTAATTAGTGACCGATACTTAAACACGTGATTGTACTCATGATTACAAACATTAACTTTCCCAAAGAAACTTTTTTATATACTCAAAAGTTTTATCACAATAACAAAACATCTGTTTATAATACGCGCGCTCCTGCAACCGGCGACCGGTTAGTTAGCCGCGTGACCCCGCCGCTGTTGTACCTACAGTAGTAATAGAACACCCGCGCGGCTTGCAAACCCATAGGTGTGTAGCAGGCGCGCGCGCGTATTTAAACAGCTGTTTTGTTATTGTGATAAAACTAATGAGAATATAAAAAAAGTTTCTTTGGGAAAGTTGTTTGTAATCATGAGTACAATCACGTGTTTAAGTATCGGTTACTAATTACCAGTCACCCTATATAGGGTGTGTAGCTCCATCCATCCTTCTTTCTCGCTCGCAGACCTGACATTTTGACACGCCATGGTATGGATCCAGGCCATGGGTGATGCGAAAGAGAACCCCGGGGCCCTGGAACGAAGGCAAAGAAGGAACAGGAGTGGGTTTTTAGTCAGTAAAAGTCTGACACTATCTCACGCTTCGCCCAAGAGCGAAGGATGTTATTGGATAATTTTCCCACCGAAAAAAAAGGGATGGATCCAAATAGTCCTTGTTTTGTTTTAAAAAAGGTTTTTGAACATTTTCATTATTTTTTTTTTAATACTAATTTCATCATTGTTTTAAGATTTTTTTTTCATTTTTATTTTTAAGATTTTTTTTTTATTTTAAACTTTACTGTATGTTTAATTCAATATTAAAAACACTTAACTAATTAAAACTAAGAATTCAAATTATGCAAATTGTTTTGTTGACACTTCACGTGACCCAAGGGCTGGCTTTTACATTGAACAGAGAATACGTATTACCATACAGCGTGGTAATGGCGCCAGACTTTTGGGTACATATTTACCAGTCGACAGCGATGTGGAGGAATTTTTAACAAGGATCTTGTATATTTTAACGCCATATTTTAGTTTGTTTTTAGTTAATTTTAATTAGTTTAGGGTTTTTATTATTATTTATTGGTTTTACTGTAATTATAGTCAGTTAGTAGTATTTTTTAAAACGTAAATTATATTTTAAGATTTTTTATAGGAACATATCCTAGTTTGTTATTAAAGGATTTTTTTTTTATAAATCAATATATTATAATGTCTTTGGCTAAAATGGTATAGGGTGGCCCATGTCTACCGCATGCATATTGCCTGCTGGGCTAGAGTTTCCACGAAGTGGGGGCCTGAGGATGGACGATGCCGCTGAGACGGACCTGGAAAGAGGTGGCAAGATCATCAAGATGCGTACCGCAAGGGCTGGTTTGAGGTAGTTCAAAAAATGAATACCTGGAAGAAACTGGGTAAAGCCTTTACCCAGCTTTCTTTACAGTCAATCAGCAATTCAGCAAATCTTTGTCTCGTTGTGGAGGCAAAATTGCTGTTAAATTCGAATTAATATTAGATATTTTCATAGCTAGTTGTTTTTTTTCTAAGGTGGGAAATCATCCAATGACTTGTCGCGCTCTAGGGCGGAACGAGAGGGCGTGTCAGACTTATACTGACTAAAATCACACCGATGTTCCTTCTTTGCCTTGCATTCCAGGACCCTGGGTTTTTCTTCCGGAAGTCAACCCATGGGCTCAGTAGGCTTCTGTAGCTAGGTGTAAGTATGGTTACAACTGGTTGTGTCCAGAGTGGTACCAGAAAAACGCCACAGTTACATTTTATAAAAATAATTGGCTTTTACAATGTTTTTTGTAAATGGAAAAGCACAGTATATTTCTGTACCCCAATATATAAACAATCCCAGGTTTATAACATAACTTTGAAACAAAACAGGAAGTTATACAATTTTACTTACTTAATTAACCTTTTGAGTGTGTAATTAGAGACACAATAGAAAGACAATGGCGCGTGAACGCCGGCGTTAATGCGGGGATCAACAGCTTAATTTATTATCTTTAAGTAAAGAAGAAACTGCTATTGGGATTAGAACTAGGAGAGTGAAATTTTGCACAAGGTTTCCTTTTATAACGTAGGCGAACAACTAAGAGAGGATTTTTTTCAAAATTCACCCCCCCAGGGTAGAAATGGGGTTCCAAAGTTTGTACGAAGTAACCTAGCTTCACTTGAGCGAAGCCGCTGACAGAAGCTAGTTGATCTATAATATACGTAACTATGGTTATTAATCTCGTATAGCTTTAAAGAGTAGTTTTTTTTCTTTATAAAATACTAACTTTTGCCCGCAGCTTCACCCGCGTACATAAAATATAGCCTATTTCACTCAGGAATAAAGCAGCTTTCTATCAGTGAAAAAATTTTAGGAATCGGACTAGTACTTTCAGAGATTACCTCCAATAAACAAAAAAAATAAAACCATAAAAAAACAAACTTTTCCTCTTTATAACATTATATAGTGTAGAAGTGTAGAGGACGTAAGCACCTTATGTACAAAGTTAGTTTCTAAAGCACCTGAACTCTTCTCCTTACTTCAATGGTTCTGCAAGCTGGTGCCGAAAGTTTCAAAAGATCCATGACCAGAATTTCAAAATATAATTATTATCCTATTCAAAATTAAGTAAAGAAAGATGAAAGAAAACAAAAGAATCTATCTAGTTGAGGAATATCAAACATGGACTTATTAAAGCATAGCATAATCAGCCTTTTAATGCTATAGGTAATTCCACCCAGTGTCTCTGGATGGAGCAATCCGGCCTGTCAGCAATCATTTTCAGGATGTTGTTACGATTGTTGCGCAAGTGTTGCAGTAAGGAAGTCGCTTTCTTACGCATGATGGCGTGAAAGCCATCCGTGTGCTAAAATCCGTCCGTGAAAAAAAAAAACAAAATCCGTGTCCGTATCCGTAAATCCGTGTGTGTGTAAATACAATATAAAGCTATGGAATTACAAATAATAAATAACAAAATGATAAATCATTTATTTTGGACCAAAAATATTTTGCAAATCCACCAAATTGCGTAGGTAACAGTTTGTCGGCAACACAAAAACAATGCTATCCAACGCTATATACGCCCTTACTGTAAAGTTATGTGATGTGGCAGTACTTTAAATAGATATATGTTTAATAATGTATACAACTGTGCCTCATCATCAACAATTGCATCACTACTTACCATCAGGTGGGATTGCTGTCAAGCACTCATCATCATCATCATTTCAGCCGATAGACGTCCACTGCTGTACATAGGCCTCCCCCAAATGTCGCCACAATGAACTGTCCTGTGCGTCTCGCATCCATCGGATTCCCGCAACCTTCACCAGGTCATCGGTCCACCTTGTAGGGGGCCTTCCAACACTGCGTCTTCCGGTACGCGGCTGCCACTTCAGAACCTTTCGGCCCCAACGGCCATCTGTTCTGCGAGCACAAGCAAGCACTGGTTTATAACAATTAAAAAACAAAACTAAGCTAAATTAAATTAAATGTTAATTAGGATAAAAGCTAACATTACATTACTGACAACTAACATAAACGTTTTGCTCTTTCCAGGTAATTGCAGTTCCCATTACTTCAAGTGGAAGTCTTTATTGCAGGGCATAAAAAGGTAAATTAAACATAACACTTTATATAGGTATTTTAAGTATTTCCAACAGTGCAACAATCCTAGTACTAATAAAAATCAACTGAAATTGTGAGGCACTTAGATTACTTACCATTTTTGTCTTTTTATACCACCCTGACGGAAACCTTGAAGTGACTTGGTCTTCTTGGGTTAGAAGCCAAAATAAGTTTCAACTAAGTGTTCTGCGAGTGGACAGAGGCAGCCTGCTCCTGCCCCCCTAGCCAAGTTACAACCGTTTCGTTTCGATTCTCTTTTCATTGATCGCCTCGATTTGGCCATGCATTCTATTCCTTTGTTCCGACCACGTGACTGAGCGTTGAGATGACGTCAGAATAAAGCAAAAGGAGGCGTGGTCGACTCGAGGTGATCAACGAAAAGAGAATCGAAACGAAACAGTTGTAACTTGGCTAGGAGGGCTGGTGGCGAGTACCATAACTGGACATTGCTCACAAACTAAACACTTCCACACTATAGGTCCCAGCTCCGTGGGTACCACGAATAGGCCTCTGCGTAGAGCATGTATGGAGATAGAGGAAACTTTCACGCACCGAAATATGTATCACCGAATCACCGAATTTCCACGTATATGCTTTGGATGAACTGTGAAATGTGCGTCGCCTACTTCTGGAGAGAGGTGGACTATAGAGATAAAATGAAGGCTGTTACGACTCCATCCATTATGGATGAAGTGCGGAAACAAAACTCCAAAGATAAGTCAATAAGTAACAACAAAGGCCTACTGTCTTCGGACGCGTAGCTTCATAATGATTGTCATTCTGTGATCATTCTAGAGTTTTTTTTTTTTTTTTATAGGTGGGAAAATCATCTTATGACAAAAATGATTGTCAAAATTTCATATTATTTGGGACTGACCACGTGACATTTCAGAAGCGCATGTCATCCCCACACATTCGGGACTTGTTGACCATGGATGCACTCTATGTTGTCGCTCTTACGTTCTAAATAAAATATTAGTTACTACTGATAATAGTTACCATTAATTAATAAATTATTCATAATTTTAAAAATATCGTCATCAACGATGAAGTTTTAAAACTTCGAAGTTAATAATTAAACATAACACACTGCTCTCAAAACGGTGAAGGAAAACATCGTGAGGAAACCGGCATGTCCTAGAACCAAAAATTCGAAGACATGTGACATCCACCAACCCGCACTGGGCCCGCGTGGTGGATTACGGCCCATTCCCTCTCCTAGAGAGAGGAGGCCTGAGTCCCAGCAGTGGGAACATTAAAAGGCTGAATATGCTATGCTATGCTAATAATTAAAAAAAGAAGTCCGACATCGATTCTAACGTCAAATAGAAAATGGCGTTTCTACAAAAGAGCTTTTCGATCAATTATAATATATCAAAACAACGGGTAATATATTAAAATGTTTTTTCCATACATGTTCCCTATTGCTGATTATACGTAGGTTTATCTAGCCATTTTTGATGCGGTCATTATTTTACCTGGTAGAAAATAAAGAATTCGTCCACATCAGAGGCTGTATAATAAGCTTTTGTTTTCATTTTATGACTTTACCCTCCATTTTGTTGTATTTAAACTCAGCACACGGACGACGTCGCACCTTTTATGTGGAGCTCCTTACACATATGTGTTTTAGATTCTTTTCAAAAGAGGTATGAATGGTCTTCTTGTTTCTAAGGATAAACACTGTTTCATATTTAGAACCTTGCTAACAAAAAGCCGAATGAATAGCTTGAAATTAAAATAGAACATTTTGATACAAGTGGAGAAAGTTAGTCATTATGATCGAGGCGGAATTCACGGTGTAAGCCGAATTCTGAGTGACAAATTTCTACGCGTATCAAACGTCATTTTTCAATATACTAACTCGAAAACCCGCTCTTATCCCTACCGCTTTTAGGCAGGCAATTTACTATTTTCCGCAATAGTGCAGAAAAGTTCACGAGCTCACCCCCGCCACAAATTATTCTATTTATCTTATCAGGTTGGGTGCTGAGCAACCCCCACGAGTCGCCGACCGAGGCTGCAGTGATTTTTTATGTGTATCGGTGGTGATCGCATTGACAAACTTTATCAACTTGTAGATATCAAAATGAACTATTTCTTATACAGCTTTTATCGCACGGTATGGAACTCATCAAGACCTTTCCAAAGAGCTCATGAAAACACGATAAGGATCATCTTGTTGCCCTCAGTAGTTACTAGGTCCACTATCCGACTCCATCATCAGACCAGCACCATGGCACCATAATTGTGTTTTATCATTCAAGTAACTTGTCATATTTTGTAATATTAGTGTAAATTAATGTATTGAACCACAAACAAAAATATCAATTTCAGCTTAATCGGGTAGGGGTAACTATTTTTATCCATTTGCAAGATTTAACACCTAAACAAACATAACTTATACAACATTAGATTTGTAAATGTGAAACCTGAAAAACGTGTCTAGTATTTTTTATGCAAAGAATCCATGTAGAAAATTTCATAACTGTATCATGAAAAATTACAAAGTTATAAGCTTGTTATGTTACCTGGTTGTCCGCACAAATACATGGTCACCGGACCATCCGGGTGACTTAGTGGTTGTTTTGCTCCCGCACCCAGTTGTGCGCTGGCACTTAATGCCCACTATGACCTGCCGTGACCTGTGTTGTACTTAGTGTCGGTGGTGTTCAACTTGTAACCTTTTTTAAATATTTTTGGAAAAAATATAACATGGTGTAAAAATTATTGGAATCGATTCAGTTACTGATTCCGGACAAACTACCGGTCAAACCCGATTTTAGGATGAACTAGTTTTGCCTAAACCATACCCGTGATATTAGTCCAAAAGCAAGCAAAGCAAGCTCAGGATTTTTGAGCACCCCGACACGGACAGGTTACGTTAGAAGGCTAAGGCGGGTGTGGAGCGGAGCTCCAGCCTTAACTTACGTGGTTATTTTTTTTACCACCCAGAAATAGGTGCGCCCCGCAGACGTACCTGTAGGGAGATCTGGTTTGAATTAGACGAAACTAGTTCATCCTGAAATCGGGTATGGCGGACTAATATAGTCCAAAAGCAAGCAAAGCGAGCTCAGGATTTTTGAGCACCCCGACACGGACAGGTTACGTTAGAAGGCTAAGGCGGGAGCAGAGCGGAGCTCCAGCTTTAGCCTTCGTGGTTATTTTTTACCACCCAGAAATAGGAGCGCCCCGCAGATGTACCTGTAGGGAGATCTGGTTTGGATTAGACGAAACTAGTTCATCCTGAAATCGGGTATGGCGGACTAATATAGTCCAAAAGCAAGCAAAGTGAGCTCAGGATTTTTGAGCACCCGACACGGACAGGTTACGTTAGAAGGCTAAGGCGGGAGCAGAGCGGAGCTCCAGCTTTAGCCTTCGTGGTTATTTTTTACCACCCAGAAATAGGACCGCCCCGCAGACGCACCTGTAGGAAGAGCTGGTTTGGCCTAGACGAAACTAGTTCATCCTGAAATCGAGTTTGGCCGGAAACATATACAAGCATGTATTTTTTTTTATCTATCTATCTATCTATTTTTTTTTTCAATTTATTGAATTCGGGGTTTTTATCCACATGGATACGCCAACCCCATCGTAACCTCTTTTTTTTTTTTTTATTCTTGATAGGTTCGCGCTTGACCGCTAACTCACCTGATGGAAAGCGACGATGCGGTTCTAGTAGTTCTCTTAGTTCTAGTTACACAAACTAAATAAATACTTTGAGTGAGAGAGAATCATCAATCAGTTATCTTTGCTAAACTACTTAGTCTTTTTGCCAACAACGATTTAGGACTTGCCAAAATAGTTTGTACTAATCCAACATCTAGGAAATTCAGTTTAAACTCTTATCTATCTATCTATGAAAAGCCACGTAAGGTTTTTTTGCTTCAATTTTCGTATATCATTAACACACTCGTACACATATAAGACTTTGTTCCCAATTAATTTATAATTACGGTGTACAGATTAGCAGGTCTGCAGGCCCTTCCAATTTAACTTGTTCCTTATCTACCCTCCAAAGATTGGCGGTTGGCGATAAGTGGGTGAAAGGTAGGTGCTTTCCTTTTACGACAGTAAAAAGGATAAGAAAATGGGGATAGAGTGATAATAGCGGTATTTTAGAGTAGGTAATAAATATTATGTGACGCTGTTCGTGTAATAAATGACACAAATCGAATGTTTTCGTTCAAATTATCGGAATTTATGTAAGGTTACCCAACCTAATAATGTGATTTTTCTCGCTGTTTCCATCCTTCGTTACCATTATCACACTAATATTATAAAAGCGAAAGTGTGTATGTTTGTTATTTCTTCACGTTCGAACGGCTGAACGCATTTGGATGAAATTTGGCATACGGGTAGACCATAGGATTTTTTTATTCCGGGATTATATTCCCTTTAGAAAGTTGGAGACTTGGCCCGCGTGTTTTCAAATGTGTACTAATACGGATAGGCCATGTCCTACAATACCACATAGAATAGTTTTTAACCCGGGAATAATGTTTTTTCTTTTCTTTGTTGGTTTAGGAACATTTGAACATTTAATTTGTTCATGCCAGTTCCATTACACATTACATTACCGTATGTAGGTACATAAGCTTACATTTAAGTACAAATACACATATAGGTAAACAATATTAAAATTATTAAAACTAGGTTATAAAACATCTTGGCTTCATCTGACAATGGCTTTGTTAGCAGACTTTGGAAGATACCTACATCCAATTCGTTTAGCTCAAGTTTATCTATAATTTTACTTCTTTCGGCTTTATTCTTAACACATTCAGCTAACCGTAGGCGCGGGCTTACGGACGGCGAGCAATGGGTGGCTCGCCGTCCGATCGGTCCAAGATCCGTCCGGACCAAGCCCAAGTCGTCGACGGCGCGTACTGTTCCACGCGCGCCTCAAGGAGATGTCAGCAACTGTAGGGGCCCAGCAGGGTCGAAGCCTACTGGGGCCATGGGTAGTGTGAAAACGAAACCCGGGGCCCTGGGACGAAGGCAACGAAGGAACAGGAGTGGGTTTTTAGTCAGTAAAAGTCTGACACTATCTCTCGCTCCGCCCAAGAGTGGGATTTGTCATAAGATGATTTTCCCACCCAATAAAAAAAAAACACATTCAGCTAAAATATGTTGTACATCTTCTACCTTGTCACAAACATCAAATTTAGGGCAATCAACCTTATTTATTGTACTCATGTTGTGAATAGATGTTACATTATTGTATTGTCTCAAACATGGACTCTGGTAGGGCACAGCAACATTTATATTGTTAATATTGCATGCATTATACAAATTATCACAATTTCATACCTTATTATTATACTGAGTCATTCAATATTATTATTATTCTATACATCATTACATTAAATTATTAATTTTACAATTATTTTAATTATTATATTGTTAGTTATTTGTTTATTTATTTCAATAGTTTATCCTCCATAAATTCTTTGACACTATAATAACATTTTTCTAAAAGTAAACGCTTAAAGTAAATACATAATGCTTGTAAAGTAAATACATAATGTTTTTGTAGACCTAATTATATTAACCTTCTTCAAGAGGTAGGCAAATATTTTCAGCGGCATGTGTCCAGAGCGAAGTCTTAATGCCGTTACTGGTAGGTGACGATTAATTCTATTTACCTCCAAAATCGTTCGCTGGCGTTCTTTGTCGAGGGTCACCAGTTTGGAGGTATGTAGAACAGAGAGTAAAGTCCCGCAAACCTCCGTTGAAAAGGGAGGATCCTCCGACCAGACGGGTGTTATGTCTGGTGGGCAACTGCCCGATAGATGAGTTCGGGCTGTTCTATATGTTCCGATCGCACGGAGAACTTTAATTGCGCGATGCAGGATTAGTTCTTATGTGACGCTATAGATGTCGCTATATTATTAAGTACTATGGCATTCGAGGAGGCTCATAGTGGACTTGTGTGGTGTGTGGAAGTGGTGGTACTTTATACCAGATACTTTTAGTTGTTACCTTTGGCCAATTTTCTACTTTCACCCAGGCCATTTTTTTTTCAAGGGTGGAAATCATCCAATGACTTCTCCCGCTCCAGGCAGAGCCTGAGGGCGTGTCAGACTTTTACTGAGTAAAAACACCTGTGTCCTTCAGTTGCCCTTTGCGTTCTAGGACTACGGGTTTCTTTTTCAGAAATTCCCCGCGGTCCTAGCTAGCGGGCATCGGCCCTGCTGGGCCACTCCCTACGGTTTGCTGACATCTCTTTGAGGAGCGCGTGGATCACTACGCACTGTTGACGATTGGGCTCGATCCAGTTAATTACTGGATGGCCGGATTTCCTGACGGCGAGCTACCCATTGCTCGACGTCCGCAAGCCGTTGCTAGCTATCGTGGCTAGGCAGTAGAAAGTTATATCGTAAAAATCATCCAACTTTTATTAGTTTGTCATGTTCATTCTTCGTAATGAATTAAGTGGATACTGATGTGATTATAATGTATCTAACAAAATATCACTACAAAAATCATATCATAAAATAAATCCACTTATAATATTCTCGCAATATATTTCCAAGATAATCTGACATTTTCTGTCCATATGGATACTTTATTATTTTTTCTTGGCTGAGAAAAATATTAGCACATAACTGTTTCTATTATCACGGCCTTCATGATTGATATTGTCTTACTTTTAGAATACATAAAACCATAAAAGAATTTTAGACACAAGTAATAGAAAAGAAAGAAAGAAAATTAATTTATTTGGCACAATACAAGGCACAATTTTTTTTTGACGAAATCAATAGCCAGGTTCAAACAAAAAAAAAAAAGAATCTACAAAAGTTTACTTCTCGGCTGCACCAAAATAGGTCCAGTTCAACATGAATGGCAGACGACTAGTGCCTGACGATGGTTTTCAACTGATCAGGTTGTGAAGCAACGGGTGTAAAACAGTTTTGTAGTGTAATTTATAACGATGAAGCGTTCTTGTATAACATGATCATTAATAAATAGAGTTTTAATAACTAGGGAATTGTGTAAGGTACTGAAGAATGTCCATTTCTACCAGATGGATCTTCAAGAAACTACTCTTTTTTTAAATTGGGACATCATCTCATAACTTCTCCGCTCTAGGTGGAATGAGTGTCAGATTTTTACTCACTAAAACTCATATGTGTTCCTTCAGTTGGATAATTGTCACAGTATATAACATCCACAAACAGTTTAGTAACATCATGACTCTTGGCCTGAATAAAGGATTCTACCCTTTGATAATATTTTGTTTCGATACACTGTTTGCTAAAACAAACACTGCACTGTTTTGTTCGCTGTTGCTGAACAATTACCAATAGCGAGTGAGAGTCCATTTTCCAGATTTGTTTTATTGGTCTCTCTTAAATGGTTTTCCTATGTTCAGTCTTCAAAAACTGGGATACAGAATTTTCCATAATTCACGGTAACACTTGAACTTGCCTATACATAAGTTTGAAGTAATATGGCAACAGTTTTTGTGAACAAATCCCCAATAAAAATATTTGAGGTTTAAGCGAGACCTACACTAGACCGACGCACACGTGGACCACGCCAGATTTGTACGTAGCGGCGCGTTGCATGGCGTCGCGTGTTGTGGATCTAATGTAGCTGAGTAAATTTAGTTGCCATAAAATGTGTGGAGACCGACGCGCCAAGATCGGCGTACGTGGCCCACGTGTGCGCTATGTAGTTTTACCTTTAGATTAGATATTAAAAATCTGGAACGATGACACTAATATTATATTATACGTAAAGGCGAACGTTTAAATTTTAATGTATGTGTGTTTGTATATTTGTGACAATTACAAAAGACTACTCAAAATTGCATCGTGATGCTAATGAGCTTTGCATTGCTTAAGTAACAAGTAACACACTAATAATATTATAAAAGCAAAATTTTGTATATGTATATGTGTCTATGTTTGTTGCTTCTTCACGCTCAAACGACTGAACAGATTAGGATGAAATTGGGCACACGGGTAGACCATATCCTAGAATAGCACAAAGGACACTTTTAATCTCGGGATAATTTCTACTTTCACACGAGCATTATTTGTTTACATTTACTATTTACATTTGCTTTATACATAGTTTCAAAGTCGAAAAGAACAACACAAAACTAGGAATACTTTTATAGCCTTTATAATCAATCTAGTAATAGTCTTAAAACTTAGTAGTGACCCAAATCCTGTTTGTACACTGTACCCTGATCGTGTTACAGATGGAAGACAAACGGGGCTCTGCGTCGATTAATGCAGACAAGTCTGTTTGAGGACACACAATCAATTATGTACTTTGATTGGTTACGGATAGAGTTGTTTCAAGATTGCTATTATAGCGCGTCGTGGCTATATAGTTGATGGATGGCATTCACAAGATTGTGTGTAAGAAATATTTTTTTTAAGGTGGGAAATCATCCATTGAATTCTCTCGCTCTAGAGCGTAGTGAGAGTGCGTGTTAGACTTTTACTGTCTTACTAAAACCACCCCTATGATCCTTTTTTGCTTTGCGTTCCAAGACCCCGGATTTCCCTTCGAAAATGAAGCGAAGTTATGGCCTCAGTAGGTTTCGGCCCTGCTGGGCGTTTTTACAATTTTGCTGACATCTCTTTGAGGCGCGAGTGAAACACTACGTACCGTCGACGACTCGGGCCCGCTCCGGACAGTTATAAGGTGAGTTCCCCATTGCTCTTTGTCCGCATCCCGGCGGCTAGGGCGTGAGGTCCGTTCCCTGACGCGTGCGACCGCCTCATTCACTAGCATTATTGCTTCGCAAAAGGAGGCGATCACCTGCCATTCCTCCTCGCTTCAGACCATGGCTTGTACCAGGGCCCAGCGCCAGAGGTGACTAAGATAACTTATATAACCTTACTAAATTATAGGGCTGATTGTACATGTATCTAAGGACAGAAAGTTCAAACGAATACTTTTCATAAAGTGATGAAGTAGGTCGTTATTCAAGAAATTCAGTACAAAACGCGCGTCTTCATAGAATTCCGAACACGGCGTATGAAATCCTGAAAGTAAAATACGTGTTTGAAGTTTAGATTTCAAAACTGATTTCGTTTAGGAATAGTCAGGTGGTAATCTTCCCAAGCTTGTAGTAAAAGCTAATTGAGGAAAACGGGTATCGTACGAAAGCGAAGACAACTGTGTTTTTATCTACTGGTACCCTAGTACCTAGCCTTAATTTTTACATTATATAACGCTCCGGAAGAAGCAGCCTTGGAAGATCTCCCACAAGGTGGACCGATGACCTGGTGAGAGTCGCGGGAATCCGATGGATGCGAGACGACCAGGACCGTTCGTTGTGGTGACACTTGGGGAGACCTATGTCCAATAGTGGATGTCTTTCGACTGGAATGATGATGATGATGATGTATAAAAAAAAATTGCTTCTGTTTATCTGCTAAATCATAAACCACGTTACGGATTTTGATGTGATTATCACTAATAAGAAGCACAATAAATAAAATAATTACTATATATAATTTGCATCCGCGTAAAGCCGAGGCGGATCATCATAATTATCATTGCAGTCGAAAGTCGCCCACTGTTGGACATAAGTCTCCCCCAAGTGTCGCCACAACGAATGGTCCTGCGTATCTCGCATCCATCGAATTTCCGCGACCCTCATCAGGTCATCTATCCACCGTGTGAAAGGCCTTCCATCGCTGCGTCTTCCGGTACGTGGTCGCCACTCCAGAACCTTTTGGCCCCAGCAACCATCTGTTCCGCGAGCAATGAGCCCTGCCCAGTGCCACTTAAGTACGGTGATTCATCGGGCTGATAGAAAGCTCAATAAGCAAAAAAAAACGGGCAAGTGCGAGTCGGACTCGCACACTGAGGGTTTCGTACCTACAAACTTACTTCTGAAAACAGTTCAATTCCCGAATTGAGTTAGGAAGATTTTTCGAATAGCAAAAAATTTTTTTTTTTGTGACGTAACTACAAATTTACAGTTTTCAGATTTTTTCCTATACCTTTGCTATGAGGCCTTGCTTCATGCCAAATTTCAGGATTCTAGGTTAACGGGAACCGCGCCAACGAATACGGACGAGCCCTATGCATTTTGATTCCCTTGAGAGTGTCGAAATACACGTTTTTTGCGACATAAATGGCCGTAACTATTTGTCCGTTAACTCAGAAGTTTGATTTTTTCACAGCTTCTTAAGACCGCAGACTTAAGTATATAGTTTTAATTACAATTTGATACCTTCACGCGTTCCCGAGACAAAGGGTCTTGACAGACAGACGGACAAAATAATAATAATAATAATGAGTTTATTCAAATAAATTTACAATTTTGCAACAGATTTGTAGGCTATACTATTGTAAGACAAAAGAATGAGACATCTGTAGCCGAACTAGACAAAAGCCTGTATTACGGCTAAAAAAAAGGGATCCTATAAGGGTCCCGTTTTTTCAGGGATTACGCATGCAAAAAATATTTGTTATCTAAGCAGTAGATAAATAAACTAGCTCTTGCTCGGCTTCGCTTGCGTGATAGTAGAAAAAATAATATGCCTACGTCACTAAGTGTTCAATTAGCATATTCTACTGGCGAAAGAATTTATAAAATCGATCCAGTAGTGATCGAAAGCTGAAACTCGAAAGTTGATTAATTACAAACAGACATAAAAATCTTTCCTATTTATAATATTAGTATAGAAACAAAAAAAAAATTCTAGCTCTTAAAATAAAATTAATATTGATTAAAGAGCAAAAGAGATATTGGTAAAAAAATTTAACAAATATGTTTATCTCCCTCGCAAAATCGCCATTTTCTATGGCGGCCATATTTTATAGACGTGATGAACTTTGACGTCAGAGTCCATGTCGAGTTTCTCTTTTTAATTATCAACTTGGAAACTTTATTACTTCGTCATTGAAGAAGGTGTTTATATAATTCTTTTATATTTGTTTAAACGAGTAATAAGTACTTTATTTAACACCTACAGAAATGACATTTATACTTTTTATTCGCACGAATATGTGATACGTGGCGAAGTCTAACTTATCTACGGCTTGTAACCTTTTTCGTCTGACGTCAGATTATGTCATGTCTGTGTCCAGTTCATGCCAAAACCTCGCATACTGGAATTCCTTCGCTCGCTCAGAAATATGCCCTTTAAAATGGTGGCTTTCATAAAGATAAAAGAAAACATGTCAGAAATTTAACCCTCCCTAAACGATGTTATTAGGGTTCCGTACATCAAAAGGAAAAAATGATACCCTTATAGGATCACTTTGTGGTCCGTCTGTCTATCTGTCTGTTAAGACCTTCTATCTCGCGATTGCGTGGAGGTATCGAATAAAGTCAACGAGAAAAAAAGATACGGCCGTTTATGTCGCAAAAAAACGTATATTTCGACACTCTTAAGGGAATCAAAATTCATACGTCGTTGACCCAGAATCCTGAAAATTTGATATACAGCAAGGTTTTATAGCACAGGTATAGGAATAAATATGAAAACAGTAAATTTGTTGTAACGTCACAAAAAAAAAACTTCTTGTGCGATTCGAAAAAATCTTCGTGACTCTACCTATTTGGGAATTAAACTATTTACATGGGTACATATTGTACTGAACTTCATTGCGGGTATAATGTAACATTTACCCTTTGGTCTTTTTATATCAAGATATTTCAAACACGACAATAAGTCTCTATCATATTCCGTTAGGGATCAACATAAAAATATGAGGGTGGGATTTCGACACAATTCTAATACTGTTTTATCTTGAAAGAAAATATTATTGGTGTTCGGATATATTTACCTACTTTAAAAGCTTCTGTCCAACCTTTTTGAGTCGTCATACCATTTTAGGGCGCACTATTAGCACATGATTAGTTTGATTTGATAAAACTTAGTAAATTACTTGACCGGTATCTGTATCTATCGTGATGACATGTGTGGACGCTTAATAATTTCATCAACAATTTCCTCGCCAATATTCTTTTTGGTCACGTAAAACCCCTCGCGTGCAGGGGGTTTTATTATTACGTTATTGCGCGTTTTTACCTAAATCACCAAAAAAAAAAAAACTTTTCCGGTTTTTTCCAGGATAAACGAAAATATAGAGACCAAAGTTTTCGGCCGAATAAATTTCATACACCCGTGTGTGCAATATTACAATCCAGCGTTTTCAAGGTCATTCAAGTTGTACAACCGTGTATAGTTGGCGCTCGAGGGGTTAAATGAAGTCTCCTGATGGCTACAACCCGGAAATCTTTAAGTCAAGAGTGAATAGGTTTCTTCTTGGTAAGCGCGCTCCATCGTCGACCGCATCGTCGCTTTCCATCAGGTGAGATAACGGTCAAGCGCGAACCTATCAAGAATAAAAAAAAGTTTTCTTTTAATTTTAGTCCTTGTAAAAACCTTTACAAATCAGTTTAGTCGGAATAAAATAAATATTACAATTTAATAGTAAGAACTGAAGTTACACCTTGTTTTATGATATTATACGACTAGCTTCTGCCAGCGGCTTCTCTAGCGTGAAAATAGGTTTCTTCATACAAACTTTGAACCCCTGTTTAATCCCCTTAGAAGGTGAATTTTGAAAAACCCTCTCTTAGTGCTCGCCTACATCATAAAAGGAAACCTTGGGCAAAATTTCATGTTCTTAGTCCTAGTAGTTTCGGCTGTACGTTGACAATTATGTCAGTCAGTCAGTCAGTTTCTCTTTTATATAATATAGATTACGTCACTGCTTACCATCAGGTGACATTGCAGTCAAGCACTAGATTAAAAAACGACAATTAGTTAGACAGCTACGCAGTATTTAAATACCTAGGTAAAAATCAGTGCACAAAAACTCAGCTACACAGCCACGAGGCCACTCAGTGATGCAAAAATATTTGACAATTTTTCACCTCTCAACCTCTACGAAAAGTTTAGCCATTATGGAACTCATTGCAAACACCGTTGACATTTCAAAACGACTGTTTATTAAACTCGTCTGTGTCGGAAACAAACGGAAACATAATAACTCCCCTAATTTTCATTAACGGAAAAACCCTTACGGACGAAAAAGTCTGCATTAATTCGCCGGGGAATCCGGGAAACGATTAAATTACCACAAAAGGCGAGGAAAGCCGAATGACGGCAATAAAGCCATATTATGTTATGACTCCACCACTCAAATCTTAGCCATTAGGCGAAACGCTTCCTTTATTAGGTATCTAATGTGCTTTACAATGATTGGAGAGTAAAATTACATGAGGGGTAAACTGTCAGGTAAGCTTATCAACGCACATATTTGCGGACGGCGAGCAATAGGTAGCTCACTGTCCGTCTGGTAAAGACCAAGCCCGAGACGACGGCGCGTTGTGTTCTCGCGGGCATCAAAGAGATCTCAGCAAATGCACGGAGCCCGCTAGGACCCATGCCGATTATTCGAAAGACTGAGACCCTGGAACGCAAAAGGCAAATGAAGCAACACAGGTGGGTAAATCCCACCTGTGTCAGTAATAGTCTGAAACTTCCTCTCGCTCTACACCGAGCGCGGGTGTCGATTATTTCATGATTTCCTGTAACAAAAAAAAAAAGCCTATCAACAGAGATCATCCTAGCTAGTTAGTTGGTGGAGAAGGATTATTCCAGCACTCGTTACAGCGATAACAATCCGCTTTGACAAACTCCGTCGAGCTTAATAATCGCAATTACGAAAGCCACGCGCATCTGTAAAGTTGCTTCAAGCGTTATTATACACTAACCATTCTCACTCAAAGTTTTGCTATTGAAACTACTACTGAAGATAAAAAATTAAGTAGTAGTAATGAGCGTTTTAGGTTTGTACGAGCGCAATGCAGTTATAGAAGTAGTTGAAAGGGGGTCGGCGTGAGGCGAAATCGCCAGACGCGCCGATAACGCTTCACTGAAAGCACGGGCCGCGGTAACGTGAGCGATCCCAGTTACGTAAACGCGAACCGACGCGTTCTTGTGTGAGCGGTGTTTTTGAATGCAAGTGTACTATTGAAGTGAACTTGTTCAAGATATTTTTTTGTGCATTTTTGTGGATTATGTGAAGGTTTGTGTATTTTTTTTTCTACTCGCATAAAGTTTTGGAATTTCGTAAGTTTTTAATTAGTTAAAAGTTTAGTATTTAATACAGGATGCTACATGGTACCTTTATAGTTTATCTACGTTGGGAAAATCTGAATTGATAAAGGTAATAACTTAGTTTATAAGTAAAAACTTATTCAGCTTTTTTAATGAAAAAAGAAATGCTAAAAGCAATTATTTTAGAAAATATTATTAACCATTATTTAAAAATTGTTCCACTTTTTCTAACGGCATTTTACTGTTACAGGCAAAACAAATTAAAGATTTCCACTTTTAACTTAGCTACCTAATTTATACATATTTAAATAATTTTTCACTTATGCATTCAATGAAATGGTCGGTTTAGGTACACCAATCTTAGATCTGAATTTTGAATTCGGTATTTATATTTAACTAAGCTTTTACAATAACATAGATTACCAAATTCCTATAAATACAATACTATACGACACATGATCGAGAATAGAATGAACTATTTTGTTTAGCAACTACACAAAGTTTATTTAAACATTTTTTTTTTTTATTATTATATTATGTCAATTTGTTTGAATATTATCACTCAATTTAATTAGTATTCAAATAATAATTTATAAGTTAGTATCCTCACCTAATCTACTTTCGGAACGAGTCATATCAATCATGATGTATTTTCAGTGCCGATTTACATAAGGGTTGAATTTTCATTTACACCCTTATTATGGGATTTCAATAGACAATGCGGATGTTTCATCATCATCCACCAAGCGTTGCCCCAACATTGATTTTAGCTACCCATTTTAATAATGAAATTATGATGAATGCAACTTACAGAGAGATAATATATTCAGTGACGTGATCACGTTGGTAATTTGTAGCCTCTTGGTAGAAGATCATCAAATTTTTTATTCATGTAAAAAAAATTCGAACTTTCTTACACTAAAATAATTACTTCATTAATGCATCTATCGTAACTCCTATTATCAAAGTAAATAAAAGTTTCTAATTAGCCTTTTAAATCCCACAGCTGGGCGAAGGGTTTTCCACACAAGTTTTTCATTAGCCATTACTGGCCAGTCTCTCTTGTAAGAGTCAAGTCCATCTCTCCACCTCCATATTGGTCTTCCACGATGTCGCCTTTAAGTGACCTATCGGTTAAATAAGCCACTTATTGGGTTCCATTAAAGACGCCCCATAAAAAAATATATTTATGATGGCATAAAATATGACGAAACAATAATGAAACAGCCAGTGTTCCTGAAAAGAAAACATTTTATTTACATAAAAATCTACATAAACATTAGTGAGTGAGCATAACAACTTCTCTTAATATGGATATAATCGTATTTGCGAAGCGTTGAGCATTTGCTATAAGGGAATTCTATTACCAGATCGAATTCCTCTGTTTGGGACTACGAATCTGCGGCACATTCTGACAGTGTTATATTACTTATAGTCAAACGAGGTGAATAGAAACACAGGGGTGAATAGAAACAAAACTTTGATTAGGATTTTTATTTTGATATCATATTTTTATTTATTTATTAAATGCATGTGCATAAAGCACATAAAAGTACCTACAGAGGCGGACTTAATGCCTTAGGCATTTTCTACCAGTCAACCTTTGGGTGATGCAGAAAAAAATAGTAGTAGGTACAATAAATACTTACTAATAAACCAAAGATATAATCTCCAAACACTAATATTATAAAGAGGTTGAGTTTGATTTTTTGTTCGTAGGAGGTAATCTCTGAAAGTACTGGTCCGATAGCTAAAATTTTTTCACCGATAGAAAGCTGCTTTATTCTTGAGTGACATAGGCTATAATTTATGTACGCAGGCGAAGCCACGGGCAAAAGCTAGTACAATATATTACTCAAATTAATAAACTACATACCTAAACTAATGTTGTTTTTAGTTTGAATAAAGCATTGATATTTTTAATGTTCATCATCATCATCATCATCATTTCAGCCGATAGCCGTCCACAGCTGAACATAGGCCTCCCCCAAATGTCGCCACAATGAACGGTCCTGTGCGTCTCGCATCCATCGGATTCCCACAACCTTCACTATTCATTTTTAATGTAATATTCTAATAATAGAGCAGTAGTAGCCGAGAGGTAACAGCCCCGACTTATGAGTTGTAGGTCTCGGGTTCAAACCCAGCCAGGCGCATTACTTTGTGTAATTTATTTCATCACCAAAACGGTGATGGAAAACATCGTGATTAAACCGGCATTTCCTAGAACCAAAAATCGAAGATATGTGACATTCACCAACCCGCACTGGGCCCGCGTGGTGGATGACAGCCCATTCCCTCTCTTAAAGAGGAGGCCTGAGTCCCAGCAGTGAGCGAATTAAAAGGCTGATTATGCTATGCTAATATATAATAATAAATTTCAGTATTATTTGAGTAGGAACTCAATTTTTGAATAACGTGAAAATCCCCATGAAAAGTTTTGTTTCTATTTACCCCTTCGTTTCTATTCACATCGTTTGACGGTACATTCAGAGCTTTAAATATTTTGGAGATGGCTGAATTAGTACTGGCAAAGCGTTGATTTGGAATTTGAAACATCAGCCGAAATTCAGTTACTTGATTGTAGGTTTTTGGTTACGAACTTGATGAACAAAAGGATTGTGATTTTTTTGTTGAGACATAATAAGCGCGTCTTGTGTCAAATAGATTTTTCAGTACTTTGACGGTGTTTGATTATTACGAAATCATATTTTTATGATCTTCAATCGTTTGAGAGAAAAAATTCTGGCTTATTAACATACGATAACATTTCACATAAACACATTTTATATGCAATATGCAATCCTCACCTAGTTGGAGAAAAGGCTAGACACATTGAATGTTAATTAAAAAAAAAACCAGGCAAGTGCGAGTCGGACTCTCGCACTGAGGGTTACGTACTAAATTACCTATGAAAACAGTTCATTTCCCGAATTGAGTTACGAAGATTTTTCCAAATTGAAAAAAAAGCTTTTTACTTAGAGTTTTCAGATTTTTTCCTACATTTGTGCTATAAGACCTTCCTTTATGTCAAATGTCAGGATTCTAGGTCAACAAAAAGTACCCTATTCATTTTAATTCTCTTGAGAGTGTTGAAATACACGTTTTATCCAACATAAACGGCCGTATCTTTTTTTCCATTTCCGCAGAAGTTTGATTTTTTCACAGCATCAAGGGTATACAGACTTGAGTACATGGTTTTAATTTCAACCCGATATCTTTACGTGTTCCCGAGATCAAGGGTCTTGGCAGACAGGCAGATAGACAGACAGACAGACAGACGGACAACAAATTGATCCTATTCTGTTCTGTTTTTTCCTTTTGAGGTACGGAACCCTAAAAAAAGTATTAATGTGTCAACATTACCCAAAACGGCCATATTGCCAAAGTTACTGCGGTCGGGCCTACTCGATAGAAGTGACGATAGGCCTTTGTCACTTAATTGAGTATGAAATTAATACTGTGGTCAACATTCACCATCCGAGGTAATCCGTTTAAATATACTATACATAAAGCTTGTAATAAACGAGGCTATAGACATTTATGGTATGCTTTACCAGTTTCTGTAGAAGAGGAACAGGAACGTCTTTATATTTCGGTATGTTTTGTCTCTTTAGTTTTCTAGATTTAGGTGTTCTGGACACACTTTTTATTTTGTATTTTTTCTCTAATATTCATTTTGTCAATGTCATGCATACATATTATTTGCATGGTTACTGAAATGACTGTGCTGTTGGTGTGCTTATTATAAATAAATAAATACTTCCAGGATAAAAATATCTTATGTTAGTATGACATAGGATACTTTTACCAAGATATGGTCTACTAGTGCACAAACAATTCATCGAAATACATTTAGTTATTTGAGTGTGAAGAAGATACAAAGGAACATTCAATAAAATAATAAAAGTGAAATTTATTTATTTATTTTCTTTTTATATTTTATTAAAGAAATCAAACCTTACAATGTTACCTTTGCTGGAACTTAGCCTCCTTTCTAGGTGAGGGAATGGACCGTTAACCACAAAAATTCGGACACAGATCATAGTTGATCTATCACACTTTTTGGACCATAAGACCAAAAAATTTTTTCACTTACGAGGACATCTCCCGCCTGGGCGCGATTTTCAGTGGCCTATATGGAAGGCACTAAATCGGTTGCGCACCCAGGTAGGCCACTGCAAACACAACTTGGCAAAATGGGGTTTCATAGACTCGTCGGTTACTCAATGTGAGTGCGGTGATCCTGTTCAAAACATGAGCCACACATTAGAATGCCCCAAGTGCCCATACACCTGCACTTTGGAGGATTTGATGAGTGCCACCGATGCTGATATTAATGTAGCCGCCTATTGGGCCCAAACAGTTTGACGAGTTTACCATCGAATCAAAAAGAAGAAGAGACTTACGAGGAATCCATGATAGCACTCAACTTGGGACTCAACCCTCTTCTCAAGGTGAGGCAATGGGCCATAAACCACCACGCGGGCCCAGTGCGGATTTGTGGATGTGACAATGTCTTTGAATTTTTGGTTCTAAGACATGCCAGTTTCCTTTTTTCTCCACCGTTTTAAGAGCATTAGTGATGAAAATTAATGACACAAAGTAATGCATTTGTTAAAGAATCCTATTTGGATTCTTGGTTGTGTTGTTCAAATATTCTCTCTCATTTCATAATTTCCTACATTCACCTTTTCCAAACGATTTCTTGCCCTCAAAAGGGGAGTTTGCTTACCACGCTTAGCATCGATCACTATTGGCTGACAGGTACAACCAGCCAATGATGGATTGAACAGTTTCATCTCATCTCGCTTGTGTATTCGCAAATTATTATTTCTGAAAATGTTCCATGTACCATGGATTCCTCATAAGTGAAAATATTTTTTGGCCTTATGGTCTAAAAAGTGTGAAGGATCAACTATGATCTGATTGGTTACTTTTAGGGATTGCAGTTAAATTAAGAATCCGAATTAAATAACTTGTATTCGTTCTATGCCATGGCTGTGGAATTGATTGAAAGAGTTTCTGCGAACCTGGATCGCAAAGGGTAACTGAAGGGAAACAGGTGGGTTTTGGTTAGTATAAGTCTGACCCTTCGCTCAACCCAGAGCGACAGAGAGAGTTATGATTTTCCACTTAAAAAAAAAGTATTTATTCACATTAATCTTACAATGTAACCCAATGAAAGAATTACAGTATAAAGAAAAATTAACAAGTACATCACTAGAAGTTAAGTGTTGTAAAGTTATTTGAAAAAATCTAATATTTCTCCCTTAATAAACATGTTTTCTTCTTCTTCTTCTTTTTCTTCTTCTTAAACTTAAACAAAATACATCAAACTTAACTTTATTTATTTATTTAAACTTCATGTACAGTAGTGGTACATAGGAGGACTTAATGCAACAAGGCATTCTTTACCAGTCAACCTTAGGGTTAAAAAAGACAACACTGTGGTAGGTTTGCACAATAAACAAATAACAGATAATTCGACAGAAAAAACTAAAATAAGTTATTTATAATAATAAAATACAATATGCTAAAATTATAAACTGATAAATATTATGAAAAATATCAAATTATTAAGAAAACATAAATATATTATAATTATGACGAAGACCGAACTAAGGTTGAGAGAACTTCAAATAGTAGGTCCGAATTTTACGCTTGAAGGCAAATTTACCTTCAGCTTTTTAATATCAAGAGGAAGCACATTCCAGAGTTTTATGGTAGAGACAGCCTAAGAATTAGACAGAAAGCCAGTACGGTGAGAAGGAATATGAAGAAGCATGTTTTTGAACTTTAAACAAGCTGAGACGTTTATTTCTCAAACAATAAATCGCAAACGATTTTTCTAATGCTACAACTGGCTAGAAGTAATTCAAGAAGAAATATACTTTAAAAACTACAATACTTTACAAATAAAGCTGCGACTAGATTGAGTAACAGAATCACAACAAATGGAATCGCTTAACCCTAATCATGGCAAGAAGAAAGAAGAAGAAGAAGTTGGCAGTAGTGTCATAACAGTGTTAATGTTTTCAAATTGTCAATTTGAAGCAATTGTTTGACTTTATTAGTGTAGATATATAAATGTAGATAGTTTATTAATTTGTGTATGTATTTTATAATTGTATGATATTTATGGTTTATTAGTATATCTTTTCTTGTACCTATTCGACTTTTCTCTCTCTTTTATTGCACCTACCACTATTTATCTCTGGTCCCTAAGGTTGACTGGTAGAAAATGCCTAGGGCATTATGTCCGCCGCTGTACGTTTGTGCATAAAGTATGTAATAAATAATTAATAAAATTACTGTTAGATAGTAAATTTATAACCCTTTTAGCTGCTGCCAGCGGCGGTGACAGTAGAAAGTTATCCCAAGGGAATATATTCCAGGGAAAAAGCGTCAAAAAATCCCATTAACTATTTCAGGACATGGTTTTACCGTGTGCTAAGGTTCATCGAAATCCGTTCAGCCATTCGAGCTTAAGGAAGTAACAAACATAATATACACTCACACAATGTTCAATCGTCAAGACGAAGTTTATTTATTTCATTTTCATGCAACTAAAGGTACAAAGGCGGACTTAATGCCTTTGGTATACTTTACCAGTCAACCTAGGGTGGTAGAGACATATAGCAGGTCTATAAAAAAGTAGGACGTATTATTTAAAAAACAATATTCATTTTTTATTTAAAACTTAAAAAAAAATGTAAAAGCAGTAAGTCACTCGTGCAATGCCATGTGGGTCGCCAGTATCAGCATATGTGTAGAAATACGACCTTCTAACTACAGCAAAATGTCAAACAACTACACATATCAATGTATTACATGTCTCAAAGTACATACATTCCTCGTCTGTCAGCACTTTAGAGATTAGGTACGTCACAAACGTACGCAGAACATTCGCATAGCTAGAATATAGTATATCTGTGTCCGGTTCACCCCGTCTCAATCTATGCATTGTGAACTCGCCGTAGGGGCCCAGCAGGGCCGAAGCCTACTGCTACCATGGGTTCGCTTTCGAAAGGGAACCCTGGGGTAGTGGAACACAAAGCAAAGAAGGAACATACGAGTGGGTTTGATCAATAAAAGTCTGACATACCCTCTCGCCCCGCCCTAGAGTGGGAGAAATCATTGGATGATTGCCCAACTAATTATTAAAAAAAAACTTTTTACAAAAAAAAAACCGACTTCACTAAAAAAAAAAACACTAAAAGGATCAAAATAACTTTAATTTCAGAAGTCGGTGTTTCTCGATATTGTTTGTTTCTTATTTAACACCGACTATAAAGTCATTTTGATCCTTTTAATGTTTTTTTAGTGAAGTCGGCTTTTTTTTTGTAAAAACTTTTTTATTTCACACTTTTTATTTGCGATACACTTACAACCAGAGTGCCTATTTCTCATGATAATTCGAATTAACCCTGTTTGGGTTAATATGTTAGGTTACATTGTTTTATTATGAAGTTCCTGTATCTACCTTCCACCGACTCCATCATCAGATCAGTTCGATAGTACCTTATAGCCAGGAGTTCTGAAGTAACACACATAAAAATAAATATAAAACATACAACCGAATTGATAATCTCCTCCTTTTTTTTGATGTCGGTTAATAAGTATTTCACCCTGTGTCATGCATAGTGTACTCTCCCGTCGTATCAAACAACAGCTTTAGGCAATAAATCCGAAGCCACTACAAAATGAAAGCTTCAACCATTCAAACTGATATTTCAATACATTTGGAAAAGTTGCTGGAAAACTTTTTTCGTTATATTCGATCGTAAATATTACTTGATGAATAGCTCCTGTTCTGTTTTGAATGTATCTATAAATTAGAGCAAAAGTTATCTTTTATATTTGTGTTATAAATTGGTGTTTGATTTTTTGTAACATGAACAGTCGAGACTTATGGGTTTTTCGTTATCATTAATTAAAATATTATGAACCACAAAACTACATTAGGACAGCAGCAGCAGGACCAAAATTCTCAGTTTTTTTAATTTTTATTTTATGTACATTTTGTCTTGCGTGATCGAATCAAGAATGAAGACATCCCCAAAAAAAAAAACACTTTTTACAAAAAAATAAATAAAATTAAATTTAATGTAAAAAAAAAAACACTGAAAAGTGCAAAATAACTTTAGTTTGGAAGTCGGTGTTAAATAACGAAAAGACAATACTATTACAGAAACACCGACTTTTCACCGATTTTTTTTTTTGTAAAAAGTTTTTATTTTACAATTTTTAGTTATGGTACCACTAATAAAAAGTACCCCTCAGCCATACTTAAATACCTTATCGCCAGAGTGCATCTCATGACAATTCTAATAATACCAAACACGGTTAGATTAAATTAATTTATTACAGAGTGCCGGTGCCTAACTTCAGGTTTCATCTTCAGATCAGTTTTCCTCTTCTTGTTTCAGTCAGTCATCGACTACACGTATAAATTAAGCAATTTTACTTGTTACGACAGTTCTGTTGTGATCCTATAAGGAGTTCTGTTCCATATCTTCAAATTTCATGATCAGATCATAACAACATTTCTTTGGGACTAACTTGGAAACATAACTTTTAAATAAAAAAAATAATTTCAAAACGGTCCACAATTGAAAGAGAAATCGGTAAACATACATAAAAAAAAAACATACATTCAGCCGAATATAGAACCTCCTCCTTTTTGAAGTCGGTTAAAAACTAAAGTTACTGACACAGCCCAACGAATCACCGAACTTAAGTGATAATGGCGTCTTTTGGTATACTGCTCGTAAAACAGATGGTCGATGCCACTGAAAATTTTGGAATGACGACCACGTACCGGAAAATGCAGCGTTTGAAGGCCTTCCACAAAAGTGGGAAGAATTATTTGTTTTGTTTTTTTATTGATTTAAACCCGTGCTTGACTGTGTTCCCACCTGATGGTAAGCAGTGATGCAATCGTTGATGGTGAAACGCACGCAGTTTATTAAGAGCCTATTCACTCTAGCCTTGAAGACCTCTAAATTATAATCGAACAGGAATACCACAGAAGGTAAATTGTTCCAGTCTATCGACGTGGTCATGTGATGTGTGTGTGTTTGTGATTTTTTTATTCAGTCCCACCCAATAAAAATCACCTGTAAAACAAGAAATGTAACCAAAATTTTATTTGCAAAATGCGTGTGAATTTCTTAACACAAATCAACATAATTTCACGCCCGGATTCCTAAAAGGGGTAAATAGAGAGATGTGTAGTATATTCACATTTTGTGAGTTTCCCAAATAATAGGTGAAAGATTTCTTCATTGCCTTGCTGGGTTTTATATCGGATATATCAGTCTGTATTCTCAGGGGAAACAAAAATCGGTTCTCCCATAAAAAGCTGTAGATGAAAAGATATTTCTTTCTCGGAACACTTTTCTTTTCATATAAGGTGTGCTACCTGAAGGCACGATTTATTTCCGTGTGAAATTTACAAACTGTTGGATTGTCCGCAAAGATACCTTTCTTTTTTTGCCTCAAAACCTAAAAATAGTATTACTCCTAAACTCAGATAATTAGAACAATATTAAATTAAACAGTATCATCAGCAAAACAGCTTAATAAATAACCCATAAAGTATCGAATCTTGAATATAATTTCTATCTAATAAAATAGAGTTAGCAAAACAAATATAATTTTATAACCACACCTGATTGAATCTCTTTCATCATCCTAAAGTTAATTTCGTTATAACCTTTTTTAACGTAAAGATTGTCTTCGTTTAGCTCGGTTATTAAAACATTTAACATTCAATAATAACACTTCAGAATGGTTTTTATTTATAACTACCGTGTGTTAATAAAAAAAAATTCAAATTACTCTCGGGATAAAAAAAAATGTGCTGTTCAAGGGCATGGTCTACAAGTCCTACGTGCCTACGTGTTTTATCGAAATCTGTTCAGCTGTTCGAGCGTGAAGATGTAACAAACATGCAAACACTCACAAACTTTCGCATTAGCATAGCATAGCATAGTCGGCCTTATAATGTTCCCACTGCTGGGACTCAGGCCTCCTCTCTAGGAGAGGGAATGGGCCGTAATCCACCACGCGGGCCCAGTGCGGGTTGGTGGATGTCACATGTCTTCGAATTTTTGGTTCTAAGACATGCCGGTTTCCTCACGATGTTTTGCTTCACCGTTTTGAGAGCAGTGGTGATGAAATAAATTACACAAAGTAATGCGCCTAGCTGGGTTTGAACCCGCGACCTACAACTCGTAAGTCGGAGCCGTTACCACTCGGCCACCACTGCTCGACTGCAAACTTTCACATTCGTATGATAATTTTTATTATTTTAACTTAAACTTAAAAGTTCATACATAGTATTGAAATACATTTCATAAACTCTTACCTCTATGTAGACGTAAGAATAATATTAATAAGCTGGCAGCTTATTAGGTAATAAGCAGTACCTATTTCTTATTCTGTGGCAGTACCTTTGTACAATTTTTATAATAATATATCTTCTTTCGTATTTATGTGTGTACATAAATTATAAAATAAATAATATTTATTATTCATTCCAGTTGTGTCTCTTACAAATCAATAGGTTCAAACGGTAATTAAGTTTTTAATTATTACTCAAGCCCTAAACGAGACCATTAACGTTTAGGGCTTAGGTAATAATTAAAAACTTAATTA
The DNA here is from genome assembly GCA_905147345.3 of Mythimna impura. NCBI lineage: Eukaryota > Metazoa > Arthropoda > Insecta > Lepidoptera > Noctuidae > Mythimna > Mythimna impura. The sequence goes on from LR990348.1 coordinate 5,861,749, forward strand.
CTGTTTTGGTTGCTTTATAGAACCATTTTACTTTAATAAAATATTATTAGTGAAAATTAAGATAATTTTATTAGTACACATTAAGAAAATACAAGCATCAGCAAGCGATTAAAGTACCGAGATAAAAAAAGTTTCCTATGGTCTACCCATATGCCAAATTTCATTAAAAACCATTCAGCCGTTTTGAGCATGAAGGCACACGTACTTATACACTCAGAAATACAAACTTTCGCCTATATAATATTAGTATGATGGGTCAATTTAGACTTAGTTTCGATAAAACCAGAGCTGATTAAGCAGGCAATATAAATTAAGAGAGCGAAAAAAAAAAACATAAAAAAGCACTTTTAGAAATTGTTGCTACGTCTTACCCACCCGGTGCGTGCGCTTACCAACTCCAGTACGATATGTAAAGATAAACACTACGTTTTCTTTCACTCTATTAAATCTCGCATACGATCTCAAACGAAACTACATAAATTAGACTAAAGACACACATTATACATTAACTAAATCGAAACAAACTAATTTATTTCCGAACTGATTCCAAAAACTGCAAAATTCAAACAAAAACAGACACCTGAAGAAGATTCTATAGTATTTGTAGAAAACAGACGTGGAAATAGTGATATAAATATCTATAAATCTCGTCTAACTAAAGATCATAAAGTTTCCAAATCGAAATTCTTGAGTCAAATTCGTTCAACCGAACTGCGATTTACGGTTCTCCGGTTATTTTTAGAAGCCACAAACGGATCTTCGAACGGATCCAACACAACTCGAGTGCATATTTTTATTGATGTCCGTCACATATGTGTTTTCTTGCCAGTTGATCCGAGTGTCGCATATTGCAGATAGAGTATTGTAACCCTCTTACATAAATATCTTTCGACTGGAATAGGATTTGAATCTATTCACAATAAACTGGCGAAGATTAAAATTTAGGTTCGGAGGTAAACTGTAAAATTTTAAGACTGAAAATTGTCTTACATGTACGTGTATAGGACCTAATAGAACCAATGACTTCAACTACCACTGATGTTGTTGTTGATATAAATAAACAGATCAACATATTTATTGGTAAAAAAAAATAGATTTACACGTGACTATGTCTCTCAATTAGTTAAGTAACTAGTTTCGTAAACTATTGCTCTAATTAATAAATCAATTAATAACATAAAATAACAATGATTCTTCATCTTCCTGCCCTAGTCCCGTGTTATTTGGGGTCGGCGCAACACATTTTTTTCTTCCATTCTGCCCTGTCACTCGTCATGCTATCACTAACTTCCTTTTCTTTCATATCACATTTCACACATCAATATAAAATAACAATGATTAATTTCGGAAAATTGATAATTCCATTTTATAAGTCGATATGCCTTTGTAGTTATTTAGAATAGAACAGAATTTATTCGACGCAGGCAATACAACAGGCAACAACACAAAACAATAATAAAAAGAGTTCAGAAATACGAGTACAATATAGTTCCGCTGAGCGTACCCAAACCGAAAGAGTCGTCAACTCAGCAATTGCTGGGCTTCAGACACCCAGTGCTGGTAATTAAAACATAAAATAATAATAAATTGATCTTTAATTTGATTATCATTAAAATTATTGATTAACCATTTACAGTTACAGATTATAATGGCAATTCAATAATATAGGACGAGTATATCACTGAAAACATTACAAAAGCAAATGAGTTTACACGTGCCAAGAACAAAATGCGTTTATTTCTAGTGCTCCAAACCTTATCCGATAAACGGAAACACAAACGGCGCAACACATTTCGTGATCAGCGCTCCACTAAGTCCTAACGCAATTTTTCTTTTTACGTCTTGTGAAAATTAAGGCTAAAAGAACAAGCGCTGACAGGGTCGCTGAATGTAATCCCGGATTACGTAGGATAGTCGACAAGAAACTGGAGGCTACCACCGCAAAGGTCCAGTTACATGGCGACGTTACGAACGCATGACTTGACAGTAAAAAATATGGCTCTGAACTTTGGCATCTAAGATCCGCTAGTTTTTTTTTAAAGAGCATATAATTTTAGTTGGAAATCAAATATTTGTATAACTTACGGATAAGTGTTCCTAGTCTGGGTGTCTTGTAATGTGTGTTTACTTGTAACTTAAGGATATGTCAGCAAACCGTAGGAGCCCAGCAGGGTCGAAGCCTACTAGGGCCAAGGGACTGCTTCTGAAAGGAAGACTCGGCCCTGGTATGAAAGGCAACGAAGGAACAGGAGTGGGTTTTTAGTCAGTAAAAGTCTGACACACCCTCTCGCTCCACCCAAGTGTGGGGGATGACATTGGATGATTTTCCCACCGAAAAAAAAAACATGTAATTTGTGAACGCACAATACAGGAGTTATTCCTGGTGTGGGGCAACGTTTATTTTGAAAAAACTAATAAATAAATTATCACACAAATATTATAAAATATTTGTGTTACCTATGTTTGTTAATCCTTCACACTTAAACGGCTGAACGGATTTAATTAGACATGAAGCGGGTTTTACAGGAGATATGGGAGGTAAATTAATACCTACGTAATTAAAATAGAAATCCGTAATATATTTGAAGCTGAAAATTTACAAGGGAAGTGACATGACACATAATACAATGTTTTTTTATTAACGCGTGAACTCCTTAGTGTACTAAGGAGTTTTAATTTTGGACTAAAATAAGTTCTGCTACAGACACATGGGTAGCTCATGTTTTTGAATAGGACACAGGGTTTTTATTCCGGGAATGTGTTTCCTTGGGATAATTTTCTTGTATCACGCAAGCGAAGCTGCTGGCAGCAGTTTAAGAATAATATAACTGCAGTGAGCATCTGAATCTTATGTACTAATTCCAGAAGACGGTCTACTCGTGTGCCTAAATTCATCCGAAACCGTTCAGCCGTTCGCGTGTGAAGAAGTAACAAACATACACACGCACTCACTATACACCACTAGTTTTTAATTAGTACAAAAAATGGGGCTCTATCCGTACCCGTTACTGATCATATTTAGAAAAAAAAAAAACGAAATTCCAAAATTGTCCACGAAAATTTGTCATAATTGGTAAATTCATAATTGAATCAATCAGATTTGATCGATTCATAATTGGTCTATTTGAAATAAACGTTTCTGATTTCTGATCATTCATAACAATTGCTACTAGAAAATAGTACGCGCAGTGTTTTTTTTTTTCATTTTGATCGCCATGGGTTCATTCTTATTCAATAGCCTGTACAATATTTCCATAAATTGAGTGACATTTTGGGATATAAACAAACGCTAATAACTTTGCTGTATATGAATATTATTCATTGAGACTTTACTTAAATAATAACAAGACCTATTCTAATACGCCCTTTAAGTATTTGTACTAATTAAAAATTAGTGGTGTATATTTCGCTTAAAGCTGAAGTCCACTACTGAAAAGTTTAATCTTCTTAACTATCCTCTTGCTGTTCCTTATATTGACATTTTGAGAGATATCACTTGATTTGCTCAACGTACCTAAGAACCAGTAAACAGTCTTGAAACTGACAAGAAACTTAATCAGAGCCACAATAGATGCCAATTTGGAGTGTATTAATTGAAGCATGATATTGATTTATCACAAGATGCTAAGTGAAGCGATAACTTTACCTAACTACTAGTCAATAACTTAGGGTAAATTTCACTAACGAAAGTGAACGCGATCAGATTCCAAGAGCTGTCAGAGTCAACACGATGATGGTGGCAAACTAAAAAAGTTATCTGCACATTGAAGTAATTTACTTAAAATAATTATGCAGAATACAACACAACACAGCATGATATTACAGGCCATGGTCCGGAGCGAGAAGGAGTGGCAGGCGGTCGCCTCCTTCTGCGAAGCAGTAATGCTCGCAAAGGAGGCGACCGCACGCACGAGGGAACGCCCCTCACGCCCAAGCTGCCGGGATCCCGATCCCGACTTCCAGCCACCGTGGGCGCTGGCTTGTGGACGGCGAGCAATGGGTAGCTCGCTGTCCGATCGTCCGGTAGCCGTCCGGACCGAGCCCAAGTCGTGGACGGTGCGTAGTGTTCTACGCGCGCCTCAAGGATGATATCTCCTTTTTTTCCTTCCCTTTCCCATTTTCCACGAAAATACAAAGCACAAAGAAACCAAAAAATACCTAATTTCGAAAAAAGAAGAAACGTACCTTTAATATAAAGTTTATTTGACACATCAAAGCAACCCGTTTTAAAAAACGGCAATTTCATGTATTTACCTATTATATTTTGTCCTATTATATTTTGACCTATTCTATTATGTATAACATTTTTGCCACCATTTTAATTCCAGGCATATTTTAAAACCAGAACTACTGTATTAACTTCACTAATTTTATTCTTATAATCAAAAGTAATTTGAAAAACGACCACAATCTTTTATTCCCAAATATTTTTGTTGTACAAAATAAGGTTAATGAGATCCAGTCCGCTGATAGACAGACGAACAGCGAAGGCTTAATTATTACTTTATAACCCTGTTCTGTTGGTTACCTTATAAGTACGGAATCCTAGAAAGGGATATAACATAAACACAATTAGTAAACTATAGAAAAAATATATTGATCTTGAAAAAGTTAATCAATCAAATACAGAAACAAATCTTGATAAACTTTTGTTGATTGATTGTTTTGGAGATTTTGAGAGGCAAAGAATGGATTCTTTCATCTAGATATAGATTTGGAGTTACTTTACGCCTCATTTGTTTAACATAAAGTGCGTGCTAGTGGTTTCGCCTGCCTGAATTTATTCCACAGGAACGTATTACTGGGATTGGTACATAGAATACAACAACTGGCTTGAAATGTCCTTTTTAAATCATCAAATGATTTCTCCCGCTCTGAGTAGAGTGAGAGAGAGTATCAGATATTTACTGACTAAAACCCACAGTGTTCCTTCAGTTACTCTTTGCCACGGTAACTATTTCGAACAATCTGGAATTTGGTGGAAATATATAAATCTACACTAATATTTAGTAGAGGTAAAGTTTGTTTTTTTTTGTTTATTTGTTTGTAGAAGGTAATCTCTGAAAGTAGTGGTCCGATTGCTAAAATTTTTTCACCGATAGAAAGCTGCTTTATTCTTAAGTGACATAAGTTATATTTTACGTACGCGGGCGAAGCTGCGGGCAAAAGCTAGTACTATTTACGGTATTCCGGTTACATGCTCTATCAAAAGTAAAAAAAAAAAAACTTAAAACAAAACAATTATTTTCCTATCCAATTCTAAATGTGCACAACTCTTCAATAGTATATTTGTCCGATTAACCCACATGCATTTTTCATGCGATAGGCGTCGATGGGGCTGAACGGTTTTGCAGTATTTCCTAGAAGGCCTCCCACGAGGTGGACCGCCACGCTGACCTGGCGAGAGTCGCGGGAATGGATGCAAGATGCGCGTGATAGGTGTAGCGACACTTGTTGGAAGCCTATGGGCAGTAGTGGATGTCTATCGGCTGAAATGATGACGATGATGAGGCGTCGATATCACAATAGCATAGTCAGCCTTATAATATTCCCACTGTTGGAACTTAGGCCTCTCTCTAGGAAAGGGAATGGACCGTAATCCACCACGCAGGGCCCAGTGCGGGTTGGTGGATGTCACATGTCTTAGAATTTTCGGTTCTAGGACATGCCGGTTTCCTCACGATGTTTTCCTTCACCGTTGTGAGAACAGTGGTGATGAAATAAATTACACAAAGTAATGCGCCTGGCTGGGTTTGAACCCGCGACCTGCAACTCGTAAGTCGGGGCCGTTACCACTCGGCTGCCACTGCTCTGATATATGATGATGATATCACAATACAATGTCCTAATTCAGGCCTTGGTCTAACAGTGTTCCATATTGTATTGTTCAAATAATTTATGTCATACTTGCTTCTGCCTGCGGTTTTGCCCGCTTGAAAGGAGGTTTTTCTATATAATCTTTGGGCCCTCGTTTCACTCCTTTAGGGGCGTGAATTTTGGGAAATCCTCTCTTAGTGCTCGCCTTCGTCATAAAAGGAAACCTTGTGCAAAATTTCACGCTCCTAGTCTCAGTAGTTTCGGCTGTGCGTTAATATGTCAGTCAGTCAGTGTCTCCATTTATATAAATAGATTACATGGTAGGATAGAACTCAAACAATTTACTAACTCATATTTCAAATATGATATAGTTTGCTATCAAACGATATGGTGCCAATTTTAGGAAACCTATGAATTTTGGCAAACGTCTTGCCAAACTTCGAGTTTCACATGAATAGGTTTCCAACGACCCAAATCACTCGATGCTTGAGTAAATTTGGATATGAAAAGAGACCATTTTGGGCAAAAACTGCAAGAAAATAATGGTAAAATAAAAATACCTAATCTTAAGGTGCTTACATCGTTATTATCATATCTATATATATAAAAAGAGAAACTGGCTGACTGACATATCAACGTACAGCTGAAACTACTGGGTCTAGGAGTGTGTTTTGTACTAGGTTTTCTTAATATGATGTAAGCGAGCACTGAGAAGGGGTTTTGAAAATTCAAATTTTTAAGGAGGTGAAAAAGTGGAAATTAGTTTGTATTGAAATATTCCTTGGAACCACATAACTGAAACGTAGAATAAATAGTCATCATCATCATCATTTCAGCCGAAAGACGTCCACTGTTGGACATAGGCCTCCCCCAAGTGTCACCAAATTAGTAACCCAAGTAAAAAAAACTACTCGTATAAAACGATTTAGAGGTGTTAAAGGTTGTACGGGTGAATCTTATTTCTTGGATTAATAACCTTGAAACTTGGCACAAATTCTAATCAATTTGAATAAGAAAGACTGTCATTATTAGTTTTTAAAACTACCCTCAAAATACAGTTTAAGGGATGTTAAAGTTTTTATGAAAATATTCTGGCGAACACAGTCGCTGGCAGAGTGCTAGTTAATGTAGGTGACGTAAAGGAAATTATTTTCAGTGCTGCGAAATTATTTGAAATAGTCTCCGCGGTCCTGGTACGCAAAGAGCTTACAGCCACTAGATGCCTCATGCTTGAACTAGCGCACCAAAACATTTCTGTCAACTAGACGAGGTACGGGGGAGCGGGGTACTGCGTTCTGATTGGTCGAGACATTAGATCTATAATCATATGTGTTGACAGACATGCGTTGCCTAGCGGCTGTAAGGTCGTTGGCAAAGAGCTACTGCAACAATATGGGTGGGTTTTAGTCAGTAAAAGTCTGACACCCTATCGCTTCACCTGGAGTGGACGAATTTGTTTAACAGTTTCGTATCCCAAAAAAATTGATATTGATTTTAATTCACTTTTAACAACTATTCCAAATAAATAAAAACTTCACCAAGATTGAAAGTGTTTTGCATATCACAAAGACCAATAAACACTGTTAATACAAAAATAAATTCTCTGAATACATCACTTATGTGCTAATATTACCTGTTTCATTTAAATGGACAAAATATTTTCAAAGAATCATGCATCAAATGACTGTAGGCTAGTTATTTTTTTTTTATTCACTAAAACCACTAAGATCTTTGATTACGACTCGCACTAATTTCACCATTAAAACTGTGTAGTTTACCATCATTAAATGTATTTTTAACCTCAGCAAACAGTTATTTCCTTGAATCAGAATATAGCATCAACATTTCAGAAGTAAGAACTACAGATAGACAATCTATGAGCAATATAGCCCTGTCAGTCTTGGCACTCAGTTGCTATACAGTACAGTCGAGCTAAGAGTTTGGTGTATAAACATAAATATTTGTTTCTATTATTAGCTTCGCTATGTTATTATGCTATGTGTGCGTTACAACTTTGACGCTTGACAGAAGAGAACAAAAATATATGAACAGTCTTTTTTTTAAAGACTTTGCTCCAAAACATTTTTATTATTTATTTACATTGTATTCACATAATCGAACCAAATAAACAAAACAAACATATGAATGTGTGAATGTGTGTGTTGAATATGTAACCAAGATAGTGTAACTCTTAACATGATTTAAAAGAGTGTTCACGGAGTTTCATGCACGTTCTTCTCCATAAAGATCTATGCTTTGGTACGTGCAATTTGGCTCACCTTTTTCAACTGACCGACATTTTGACAATTCAAAAATGCCTGTAAATGGTTTATTTGAAATAAACGTTTCTGATTTCCCACACAAGACACTCTTGATTTGGAACGGAACAAATGTTTGTAAAGCCTCGACAATTAATTGAACTAGCGATACACAGAATAGCAGTAAATCGTTCAATGTCTGCGCCAACCGTACCATCAACCTTTTTAACTTGAAAGTAGTTGTGTTTATGTACTTTTGTATTTGGTACAAATTGTCGTTACATCCGCGGAGTGATTTATAAAATTGGACTAACAGGTTCACGTCATCCTTGACAGTAGCAGCCGGCTAGCTACCCTTAACCCAATCTCTTTGTTTGACTGTACCTACAGAGGCCTGCGGTTTGCCAGTACACTTCATGTTTGATGCAAACACTGTGTAATTCCGCAGTCTCTCTATTTACACAACCAGTTGGGTAGCTACCAAGTCTTTGTAGAGATCCTGACTTAAATTAGCTTTCGCGCAAAAACTGTACTGTGTTTGGACAGCGTGACTTGTGTTTTAGGAACATAGATGGATAACACTAATGAGTACTTTAGTTGTGTATATAAACACAACTATGAAATTCTGACAGGTTCATGTCATCCTTGACAGTAGCAGCCGGTTAGCTTCCCTTAACCCAATCTCTTTGTTTGACTGTACCTACAGAGGCCTGCGGTTTGCCAGTACACTTCATGTTTGATGCAAACACTGGGTAATTCCGCAGTCTCTCTATTTACACAGTGAGTTGGGTAGCTACCAAGTCTTTGTAGAGATCCTGACTTAAATTAGCTTTCGTGCAAAAACTGTGTTTGGACAGCGTGACTTGTGTTTTAGGAACATCGATGGATAACACTAATGAGTACTTTAGTTGTGTTTTGTTTAGAATGAACTTACTTAATTTCGAAGCATCTCTATCTCACCTCTTAATTGCCATTAGCTTATTTTAATTTATATATATATTTTTTGACATTCTTCTCATATTATAGAAGCGACATAAAGTATGTGAGCAGGCTTTTTGTAAGACAGTCTTTTGGAGGATAAATGGGATTTCTGCACGTTCTTTTCCATAGAAATCTAAGTTTTGAAATGGTGGTTAGCTTTATTTTTCTGACTGACCGATTCCTTGACAGTTGAAGTGCCATGGTTTGCCTGTACATAAAAGGAGACACTGACTGACTGACATATATCAACATAGAGCAAGAACTATTGGGTCTAAGAACATGAAATTTTGCACAAGGTTTCCTTTTATGATGTTAGCGAGCTCTAAGAAAGTAGTGGAAGAAGGATTTTTGAAAATTCACCGCCTAAGGGGATGAAATGGGGGTACAAAGTTTGTATGGAGAGACCTAATTTCACGCCGGCGAAGCCGCTGGCAAAAGCTATACATAAAACAAAGTCATAGTTACACCATTTATAACTCAAGAATGGCTGGACCGATTTTAATAATCTTTGCTTTATTAGATTCGTCTCCGCCACGAATAGCATAATAAAATAACTATTAAAATATCGGAAAAAAATCATGTAAAAAATAATTAGAAAAATATCCAATTATATCGAAAAATGACAGCGATTGTCAAATACATAAGTCTCAATCATTCAATCATTCGCTCAATAAGTTTAGTGAAAAGGTTATCACTACATTCGTTGACTTTGTACCGCTTACAAAGTTCGCCGGGTCAACTAGTTTGAAATAAATGCTTTGAGTTTGACCTGAAAAACAAATTGGATGGTTTTGATTAAGGCAGTGGTAAACTAAATTAACTACTATTGAATATAACAAGGAATTTGTCATGTGAGTCATAAATTGTATTGATGGAATAGATTCAATGAAAATCTACCGAAACATTATCTATCATGATTTGCAAAATGTTCAAGTAACTATGTATTTTACAGAACTAGCGACCTGCCCCTACTTAGCCCGGTTTTCAAAACAATATCGAAAGTCCTTTATTCTTGTCTAGTTAGATATTAAAATGCCTATAAACAAAAAAAACTGAAATATTTCTTTAAATTATAAATAAAAATGCATATAAGTAAATCCGTTACAAAGATATAAAAAAACGTGACGTTACAGACGAAAAATTGACTTAATTTCATAGTAGAAATATAGTTACTACATAGATTTCTTCAATCATCACCATAGTCGAGAGACGTCTGCTGCTGTACATGGGCCTCCCGCAAGTATCACCATAATGACCGGTCCTGAGCCTCTTGCATCCATCGGATTCCCGCGCCCCGCACCATGTTATCGGTCCACCTTATGGGAGGCCTTCCAACGTTGCGTCTTCCGGTACGTGGTCGCCATTCCCGAACCTTTAGTCCCTATCGACCATCTGTTCTGCGAACAATGTGCTCTGTCCACTGCCACTTGTCTGTAACCTTGATTCTCCTGTGGATATCTTCATTTCTGATGTGATCACGCAAGAAACTCCGAAAATAGCCCGTTCCATTGCCCTTTGAGTGACTTTAAGCCCACTACGACCACTTCTTAAGTTTGGTAATTCTTCGGACAATGTCGATAACCTGGATTCTCCTGTGTAGTATACCTTCACTCCTGATTCAATCACGTAATGAAACTCCGAGCATAGCCTTCTCCATTGCTTTTTAAGTGACCTTTAGCCTTAAAAATGCCTAATAAAAGTGACCATGTTTTCAATTTATTCAACAAATGGATAGGTACATTATTTGAATTAAATTAAAATAAGCTTAAGACTTTATACTTTCCAATTTATATTACCCTTTTGTGCGGTTTGACGAACCAAGTCAATTTGTTAAACCCAAACAAAAGCACGTTAAACTCAGTTTCAAATGTATTTTCTTCAACAAAAACGTGATTGTAAAGCATCAAGTTTCTATAAATAGGTAAAATCGGAACTGTTCAATAAAATTTCGCGTTTTCACGATCAAATGCGCAATGGCACGAAATTTTCAAGCAGCTATTATTTTGTTGTTCTTACGTCGATTAAATGGTTATCGATGCAGAATTTTATTGTTTTACCATCTGGCCATTTTTATTTAATTAAAGTTGCTGCCGGTAGCTTCGCTCGCGGCATGATAGTAAAAAATTGTCCCAAGGCAACATACTCCTCTGATGAGCAGTGGTGGCCGAGTGGTAACGGCCTCGACTTACGAATTGCAGGTTGGGGTTCAAACCCAGCCAGGCGCATTACTTTGTGTAATTTATTTCATCACCACTGCTCTCAAAACGGTGAAGGAAAACATTGAGCGGAAACCGGCATTTCCTAGAACCAAAAATTCGAAGACATGTGACATTCACCAACCCGCACTGGGCCCGCGTGGTGGATTACGGCCCATTCCCTCTCCTAGAGAGAGGAGGCCCGAGTCCCAGCAGTGGGAACATTAAAAGGCTGAATATGCTTATATATGCTTATAACATACCCCTGGGATAAAAGTATCCTATGTTCTATTCAAGTTCTGACCAAGATATGGTTTACCCGTGAGCCAAATTGCATCAAAATTCGTTTAAACGTTTGAGCGCGAAGGTGTACAAACAAACAATAATTATATACACAAATACAAACTTCCACTTTTATAATTTAGTGTCATTATTATATCTCAAGGAACCGTTTCTTCTTCCAAGATAAAAAAGCCTAGAACAAAACGTGGTGTTATTTTACGTACAAATTTTCATAACCGCAGTAAATACTTGTACTCGTACTTACTACCTTAAAAAAACACTTCAAATATCTGGAAAATAGGCGTCAAGTGCATTTTACATATCCAAAGTCAAAAATGCTTATCAATCGTGAAAAGTATCTGAACCTCATTCCCAGATTTCCACACCTATCTGATATACTTTGTTTTGACCTTTTTTACCTTTACGCTCTAAATAGGGTATCTATTACCTTTCATGCCTTTAAATATTTTATCTTAACCATTCATGAGTCTCATAATTTGGTTACAATCATAATACCCGCTTTAGCTTTTCAGATTCTATCAGGTAGGCAATAAAATTTTCATCCTCATTACATTTATGTATCCGTTTCATTACGCCATAAAATCCGTAGATGTGCTAGCTATCTGGCATTGAACGTAAAATATCAAGGTCTATCATAAAGGATTCTTATTCTTCAAGAAGAGGTATAAACGCTGGAATTGTGACATGACTTACATTTGTTTTATGGCCGGCTTTGAAAGCGATTTTGGGCAGTTTTTCGCTGACGAGAAAATATTTATTTTAGGCGTCTTTATTTCTTCAGTCATGTTGTTCGAGTAAAGTGCAGTTGGTAATAAAATATTATGATTTTATTTAATAATAACAGAAGTGCATGTATTAACAGCCACTTTGGATTGCTATCACGATGCTTTTATGGCTTGCCTTGCCTTGCTTGAATGACGTGAAGTATTTGGTCCTTTTACATTTATGGCTCTAAAATTATAAAATTCAGATCATGGTCTTGTTCGTTAATTTCACTTCTTTTTTGTTTTAGTACATATATAAATTACACTTTTAAAACATAAAAAATATGTCCACCAGTGTCGGTGTTTACCGGTGGCTAGGGCTCCAGAAACAGAAACCTCCACGCAATTCTAGCCGTATATAGGAGTATTGCCTTCTACGTCAGGCCTTTGAAACTTTTGGCCATTAGGCTGTTAGCGGTCATGACAATCGGCACGACGATAGCCGACTCCACATTAAACATGTCGACAACAACGTGCATTTCATTATTTTTATCATTATTATTATGAGCCTATTGTCTTTTACTGCAGGGTGAAGGCCTGTTTTCCTTTCTTCCACTTTTCTCTATCTTTTAGATGAGAGTTAAATAAATTCATCACCCATCTCTTTCTGGACATATTGTATCGCCGGTTCTGTCAGTGGTTTCCTTTACTCAATTTTATTGAGACATGCGGCGGATAAGGTCTGCCTAGTTCTACTTTAGTTTGGCGGCTGAGTGGTTTATGTCTGTGATTTATGTTTTGGGATGAATTATACTATTCTTTACGTGGCCTGTGATTTTGTTTCAATTTTATTTCAATCTGTTTGGCATAATTTCAAAACTGTGAATGGAATTTGAATCATTACATTGAAGGTCAACAATTACATTCTGTTTATTTTAAAAAATCTTTCCAGTTATAACGAAAACTCTACGTGATCGCATCATCTACTCCTTTTATTTTTAATATAAATACTCCCAACAAAAAATCTGTCCCAATTAACGATACAATGGAAATTCAATTAGCAGTTAAATGAAATTTAAAAAAAGTACGGTTGAAAAACCGTACTAATGGACGTGCGTGCTTGGAATGAAGTACTTACGTTACAAATGATTTAAAAACACACGAGTACTGTTTTATTCCTGGTCAGAAAAAAGCTAAAAAGTTCTGATGCATTAATTTGCCGTGCGAATGTTTTATTGTTTAGAATAGTCTGTCACCTTCCCTGACATTTCTTTCTGCTGGGCTAAGATTTCCTTTTCTCCATCTTCCACACTCATCTGTTCTCTGTCATTGCTTGCCATTATTTCAGGTTTCTCACTTTACCGTTCTGTTTAGAATAAGTGATTTTAATTTAAACTAGAAAACCGCCTCAACTTTGCACGGGTATTACAAATCTTTCGAATTCTCGGTTTTTCTCTGTTATAATACGCATGCATTATACATTCAAACCTTTCTTATGAATCTTTCTATCTATTGGTGAAAATTGCATAAAAATCTGTTCAGAATTTTTTTACTGTATCGCGAACATACAGAAAGACGCAGTGGTTGACTTTGATTTATAATAAAATTATTTATGTAAAGATCTAAATACTGTTGTACTAATATTAGCTTTCTTTAATTGAGTTTGTTCTGTGAAATAATTAATTCCAAACGAGAGCTCTTTATCGTGGAGTATTTTGGCATGAAATTGACAGAAGAAGTGACATCTAATGTTTGTCGCTAAATTTTTGGATGTAAAAGGATGAAAACCAGTATCCCCCTGTAATGCGCAATCAAAGACATTAAATATATACTACCAATAGACAGGACATTGCGAACAAAATCGTGCTCCGATACTTATTACCTAGTGGTCATAAGTCGCTCAGTCTAGTATGACGCCCCTACACGTCAAGTCGTGTTTTTATCCGCTCTATGCATTAAAAGAAAATCATTTTCTGAGAAAATATGCCGAACTGCGCATTACACTATTGCAAATCTTGATATGATAAAATGCCTGGACCTAACTTCGGTTTATTTTCGTAAATATTTTTGGTATTTACGAAGTAATTAATTAAAATTCAATAATTTTGAAAAATAGTTCTAGAACATTTGCTGGTTTTGTGATAACGCCATCTATTGCTGAAAAGCTTAACCTTACCTTTATCACACACTGAGGCTCTACCACGAGCTCATTATGTGATCCATTTTACGACCTAAACCGAACTGTTAGAGGGATGGAGCTATATAGGGTGTATAGCTCCATCACTCTTTTTCTCTCGTACGACTGACATTTTAACATTATCATGGTAAGGCCCCTGGCCACCTACCGAGCGATAGTTAAATAATTATAAATTTTGACAAATTTAATTCGCATGTTTGCTATTCAAAGCCAGATGGCGTAACTGAGACATAGGATGACAGTTTTTCTTAAGACATTTGTTCTGATAGCCGCTCTATTGTATCTCTTTAAATCTCTTTGTGCGCAATACACTGGTTGTTCGCACTAGTGCCCAAAAAAAATTAGAACTTAAGTTGATCTTTTATTTCCGACCTGAATTCAAAAGTCCTATCTACACACACACTCTTTGGGCTAACCAAACCTCGGAGTCTTAATAAATTTTAAATTATTCATACTGTTTAAAGTGATACAATTCTAGGGGACCTTTCGTTTCCTCAACCGTTTCTTAATTCAGTTCCAAATGAAAACACCGCTAATTGGAAACTGGGGGGATTATTAATGTCCTTAGAAATGCCATTTTCTAAAGGCCCGGCGCTAAAAAGGACTTGATTTTCATTTGTTTTTATTCTTTTCGGTGTCTTTGGCGCTTCGAAATTCAATTTGCGTGGAACCAATGATTGGCCATATTTTGACGGCTTTATTCAACTGTTATAATTATTGGTCCAGGTTTGGTTTGCAATAAATGTTTGTAAGTTTGATTACGTTTCTTGTTTTTTAACAAGTTGCTTAGACTTTTCGTATCCGAATATAGCAAATACCATTTTTTTTTCATAGAATATTATAACCTATTTGAACTCAACTACCCAGTAACTGGGTAATATAATACCCGACTGGTTACAATTTTTACAACAATTTTTTTCCATTCACAATCAATTTTTACCTTTCGAAATATCTTTCCTCGAAGGCCGATTGTACATACGTCTGTAAAACTTGAATGACCTTGAAAAACGCTTAATTGTCGTTTTGTACACACGTTTGTACGAAATTATTTTAGCCGAAAACTTTGGTTTTTATATCTTTGTTATCCCTATAAAAATCCAAAAAAAGTTCATTTTTATGGTGATTTACGTAAAAACGTGCAATCACGTAATAATAATTAATACCCCGGAGCGCCCGCCCGAGGCGTTAAACATTTTTAAAAGACATTCAGGACTCTTTTGAATACATGATACCTACTTGTAACAATGATATTATACAAGCATAAGTTTGTGAGTGTATGTGTATGTTTGTTACTTTTTCACGCCTAAACGGCTAAACGGATATAGGTAAAATTTGGCATACTAGTAGACCAAGTCCTGGGATAGCACATGGAATACTTTTTATCCCAGAAGTTTGTTCCCTTGGGACAATTTTCTACTTTAACGCGGGCAGAACCACTGGCCGCAGCTAGAGAGCTATAAAATCTTCTATGATCTACCATTACCAAAACCGAAGCTATCAACCCTCCGTACTCAATCACAACTTCATTATTAAGCTTTATTAAGTACATAGGACTAAGCCATTTCCAAGGGAATTCGTTAAGTCGTAACTAAGCCGGGAGCATGTCACAAACCACGAACTAACTAACATAACCGAATGTAAGGGCTTCTACACACCACTGGACGCGTGTACGCACATTTTAGTATCATTTACAAAGACCGCTTTAGTATAATTTGCAAAGAACGATTTTGTATCGTTTGCAAAGACCGCTTTAGTATTGTTTGCAAAGAACGTTTTAGTACCATTTGCAAAGAACGCTTTTGTGTCGTTTGCAAACACTGTTTTAGTATTGTCAGTAAAGACCACTTTAGTATTGTTAGCTAAGAACGCTTTACGCGGATGGCCGTTTTGCGCGGATGTGACGCATATCCTACCACTTATAATATAAGTTGTTGTTATTATTTGTTTTTATTTTTAAGGTATGACGTGAATAAACTCTTTTTCTTTCTTTTTTCTTTCTTTAGTATCGTTTGCAAAGACCACTTTAGTATTGTTTGCAAAGACCGCTTTAGTATTGTTTGCAAAGAACGCTTTTGTATCGTTTGCAAAGACCGCTTTAAAGTTACGTATGTGTACATGTCCTATATTTATTTACTTTATTATATAGAAATGTGTGACTATACTACAGTCTAAACAACTTTAAATTATTGTTGGACTATTTGGAATTTCATCCGCTGACATTCTCGTCATCAGAACCATCTTGTCCGATGTCCAGTTTTTGCTATATCACTTTTTAAATATTATTATTATTATAAACTCAAACTCAAAATTATTTTATTTTACATAGACCTACATGGGCGCTTACAAAACGTCTGAAGTTAGCACACGGTTCCGATTGGTCGTATCTTATGGTGAAGATGGTTGTCTTTCAAAAATTATATTTCCATAATATAGATATGAGAGGACAATGTAAACCAGTCAACTTTGTACCCGAAATCACAATAGTAATCGATGAATCCGCGGAGTTTTCTCACATTCACATGATAAAAAGAGTCTATATAAAAATCAATAAATAAGATGTATTCAATAATAAATTACTAATGAACAATATCCAAGTCTTTCAGTATTCTGTGCTTACTATAAATGTAAATAAGTTTTTATTGACAATAAAAGCCCCGATTCATGAGCATTTTATTAGTTAGCTTTAAAAATAACAACCATAGATGACCGAGTTAAAAATGGTGTAAAATTATGAATGTAAACTAAGCATTTTTTAAGATGGGAAGTCATCCAATGACTTCTGCCGCTCTAGGATGTTGCGGGAGGGCGTATCAGACTTTTAATGGTTAAAAAAAAAAGTAAAAAACTAAAACCCGACTACGACAAAAAAAAATGACGCTGAAAAAGTATGAAACAAGATTTTCAAGATGCTGAAATAGACAAGGTAAGTAACTGGAAAAACATGAATAGAACAAAAAGAAAAGCCGTAGTCACACGTTATAGGTAGGTAATAATCGAAACACTTTAATAACGTGTGACTACGGCTTTTCTTTTTGTTCTATTCTTTTTTCTTTTTAGTTTTTTACTTTTTTTTATTTAAAAGATTTTGGTGTTAAATCACTGTGCTTCTATACTATTTATTTTGGTATGTACAAGTGAAGCCCTTTCAAATGATACGAAACACGACATATTTATCTTATTTTTTTTTTAAACATGACTTTTTGTCCGCTAGATTGCGTCACTTTAAATTTGAGCAATATATTGGAAATGTACAAGTGAAGCCCTTTCAAATGATACCAAACATGGCGTATTTTACTCCATATTTATTTTTAACACATTACTTTTTGTCCGCTAGAGGGCGCCATATCAAGTTTTGTGACACGTCACGTAACCTATGTTCAGCGGACAATTAAGACGGTTCTAACGATACCTCATACGTCGAGTTCCGATAAGTAGATTAGGAGCTATGTGGGAACAGATGAACATACTCACATACATACATAGCCTGTCAAAATCATAACCCTCCGTAGTCGGGTAAAAACCCACTCCTATGTTCTTTTTTTGCCTTGCGTTTCAGTACCCCGGGTTCCCCATTCGGAAACCAGCCCATGGCCCTAGTAGGTTTTGGCTCTGCTGGGCACTTACGATTTTCCCCCAGCGCGAGTGGTCTCTACCACCGATCGCCCCCACGAGAACACGGCGGTGCTCCGCCCAAGCGGGGCACTCCTTCACCGTGTCCTCCACACAATGAATGGCAACTAGGCATGCAAAACGTTTGCATCGAGTCTAATATAAATCATAAATAGATTTAAAATATAAATAAAACGTTTGCGTTTACAAACAACTCTATCGAGTGACGTCAGAGGTGTTGAGATTACCAATATGTTAGGTACTTTATTGCACTGCATATAACGTCAGGCCAATAATTGAATGTTTGTTGAGTCATCTTTTCAGCCGACAGACGTCCACTACTGGACATAGGCCAAATGTCGCCACAATGAACGGTCCTGTGCGTCTCGCATCCATGGGATTCCCGCAACCTTCACCAGGTCATCGATCCACCTTGTAGGGAGCCTTCCAACACTGCGTCTTCCGGTACGCGGTCTCCACTCCAGAACCTTTCGGCCCCAACGGCCATCTGTTCTGCGAGCAATCTGCCCTGCCCATTGCCACTTAAGTTTGGCGATTCTTCGGGCTATTTCGGTAACCTTGGTTCTCCTGCAGATATCTTCATATCTGATGTGATCACGCTAGGAAACTCCAAACTATTTCCATTTTTCCTTTGAGTGGCCTACTGTAAAACCCAAGTATTAAATAGAAATTTTGATTACACAGTTTTGTTTACATTTTGATCTATTCTTGTATTAAATTGGACCAGTCGAAATATCGATAGATTGCTGCATGAAAAACCATCAAAACCGCTGTAAAAAAAACTATACTGCTAAGGCAACCAATAACTCATGTAGGTTCCCATTATTGGTAAAGCATTTGGCTACCGAACCAATTTCCTATCATTACAAAGTTACCCCATAACATAATTGAAGTACTAAGTAGAACCTTTAGTACAAAACATAAAAAAAGTTATGGCTGTCCAAGCAATTACTTCAGGGGAAACAGTACCTATTTGAAATGTGAAAGAAATTACTACCTTCAGCAGCTGGCCACCATTCTTCTTTGTAGTAAATGTCAAGATATACTGCTGAAACTATTAAAATATTATGTTTACTCTGTTTGTACGGCAGTTATGCTAAAAAGTATTCTGATTGGTAAACAGAAATTATAACATGACAAACTTGCAGGAGTTTTGTTGTCCAAATTATCTATTATCTTTCTTTTTTGGAGTGGTAAATCACACTAATAAATATTATAAAAGCCAAAAGCCAATACAAACTATTGCCATGATTTACTTTTTTCTTTTCGCCAAAAATGAAACCTAGGTTTTATATTAGAGGAAAATACGAGGAATCAGTAGCAAAAAGAACCAGGTATTTAAACCGTAACCAAACAAAGATACCTATTGAAGTATTGCTGGTATATTTTTGTGAGGCGTCACCTATTTTAATGAAATAAAATATGTATACGTATTATGTTGAGGTTTTCATTGATAAAATAGATTAAGTTGGTTATTACTGTTATATTTTTTTACTTGAATAACTCATTAGAGTTGTCATGAAGTATATTTATAAATGGGAAACTTAAAATATCAGACATAGAGTATTTTTATTTAAAAAAAATAATGCCTGATCAAAAAACAATAGTAACCTACTAAATTGTCTCCAACTTGGTTTGGTTACGGTTGGTAGACATAATTCTTTTTACTGTTGATTTCTCATACAGTGCTTTAAGATATAGCCCAAGTTTCACTTTTGGTAAAAAGAAAAAAAATTATATGCCAGCTATGTATGGCAAAAGTTTAATTCTCCTTTCTATTTGTATGTTTATTACTTCTCTACGCTGGAACAGCCGAATGGATTTCGATAACTTGGCACACAGGTAGACCAAGTTTGAGCTGCTGCCAACGGCTTCGCCCAAGTTATAGTACAAAATTATGTAAGGAAACATACACCCGGAATAATAAGTATACTTGGTGGACACCTTGTCCTAGAATAGCTTGATATGGTTAACCGTATACCAAGTTTCATCAAAATCCGTTCATCCATTCGAGAAAGAAAAAACGGGGCAAGTGCGAGTCGGACTCGCACATTGAGGGTATCGTACAAACTTACCTATGAAAACAGTTCAATTCCCGAATTGAGTTACGAAGATTTTTCCGAATGACTTTTTTTTGTGATGTATTTACAAATTTATAGTTTTCAGATTTTTCCCTACACTTGTGCTATGAGACCTTGCTTCATGCCAAATTTCACGATTTTAGGTCAACGGGAATTATGAATTTTAATGAGTGAATGAATTTTAATTCCCTATGAATTTGAATTCCCTTGAGTGTGTCGTAATCGTTTTTTTTTTTCGATATAAAAGGCCGTATCTTCTTTTTTCGTTAACTTACAAGTTTGAGAGACCGCAGATTTGAGTATATGGTTTTAATTTCAACTCAATATCTCCATGCGTTCCCGAGATAAAGGGTCTTGACAGACAGACAGATGGACAACAAAGTGATCTTATAGGAGTTCAGTTTTTTCCCAAACATAATTATAAACACACTCACAAACTTTTGTCTTTAAAATATTAGTGCGATTAAGTGTGATTGTTAACCCGAGTATGGCACGTTTTATTCGACAAATGCAATCTGAGTTCACCGACTAACAGTAACTGAACTGAAATGCAGAAACTCCAGTTTCTATCTTTTGTCCTCACAGTCGGAAATTTTAAACTTTCTCAATTAAAATAGTGAACACTGGATTTTAGGACTATACTTTTTGCTTTCACAAGCTAGATAGTAAAATTGTTCCCAAGATTCTCAATATAACTTCGTTTTTATCTTTGGCCGTCCCCCAAATATCTTAGGTTAGGGTTTCGGTATCACCAAGTGGGCTGAATATCAAGTAGCAACAGATCTATACAAGAAGCGTTTACCTAAATACTGAAATCAAACTAAAGAGTACACTACCATGAATTAAAAACTAGTACTCATAAATTATGAAGGACTTGTTTTGTCCGCTCTAGAGCGTGAGGGAGAAGTCATTGGATGATTTCTCATCTAAAACAAAAACCGGTAAAATGGTTTTATTTTAGGTGGGAAAATCATCTAATGACAAATCTCGCTCTTGGGCGGAGCGGGAGATAGTGTCAGACTTTTACTAACTAAAAACCCACTCCTGTTCCTTCGTTGCCTTCGTCCCAGGGCCCGGGTTTCGTTTTCATACTACCCATGGCCCCAGTAGGCTTCGACCCTGCTGGGCCCCTAGAATTTGCTGACATCTCCCTGAGGCGCGCGTGGTACAGTACGCGCCGTCGACGAGTTGGGCTCGGTCCGGACGGTTACCGGACGGTCGGACAGCGAGCCACCCATTTCTCGCCGTCCGCAAGCCCGCACTTTCGGGATCGGAATCCCGGCGACGCGGTGGATTTCCCACCCATACGTGCAAAACGTTTTGGAAACATACGAGAGTGGAACTCCCTGCCGAAGTCTATGTGTCTGATCTTTAAGTCAAGGGTAAATAGGTTACTCCTAGGCAAGCGTGCTCTCTATCTAACTTTATCGTTGACCACATCGACGCTTTCCATCAAGTAAGATACCGCTATTTCACCTGATGGAAAGCGTCGATATCGGTAGGCGCGAACCTATGAACAATAAAAAAAATGTGGTCACTACATAATTTTTTTTTTAATTTCCACGGTCTCTATAATTTTGTATAAAGGTAGTTCGTTCTTTCTAGGTCTGGGTACATAGTCATTAATAATTCTGTTCTAAGCAGAACGTTCTACAATATTAATAGGCGTTGGGCGCTAATTAGTCAGCGTTCCAGTAAATATGTGAAGCATAATTACGAAAATAAATACTCTGGCTTACGTAGAGTAGGTACTTGTAGTAGTGTAATGAAGAATAGCTGTAGCTTTGGTCTCTTGATCGGAACGCACAGCGCTGCGATGTGCGGTGCCGGACACATCATCCTCCTCACCGCTGACGCATACGGCGATGAAACAAAAGATCAATCTAGACGTTTTTCATATGATTATGTGTCCGAAAGCTTTGATTTCTTGACCGAAACTCACATCACTGCGGTATGCAATACCGGACACATAATTCTCCCCACCGCTAACGCATACTGCAACGGAACTAAAGACTAGTCTCGAAATTTTGATACAACTAAAAAATTTGAACAATAACTGATTTTTAGGGTTCCGTACCTCAAAAGGAAAAAACGGAACCCCTTTAGGATCACTTTGTTGTCCGTCTGTCTGTCTGACAAGAACCTTTATCTCGGGAACGCGTGGAGATATCGAGTTGAATTAAAACTATGCCTATACTCAGGTTTGCAGTACCACCGAAAAAAAAAGATACGGCCGCCTAAGTCGTAGAAGACGTGTATTTCGACACGCTCAAGGGAATCAAAATTCATAGGGTAACTACTTCCCATTAACCTAGAATCTTGAAATTTGGCATGAATCAAGGTCTCATAACACAAGTATAGGAAAAAATCTGAAAACTGTAAATTTGTAGTAACGCCACAAAAAAAAAACTTTTTTTGCGGTTCGGAAAAATCTTTGTAACTCATTCGGGAATTGAACTGTTTTCATAGGTAAGTTTGTACGCAACCCTCAGTGCCCGAGTCCAACTTGCACTTGCCTGGTTTTGTTTTTTGAGAAAATCGCAAGCATTGCGTTTTCACGCATTACTTTATTTTTTATGCAGTCAGTTAGTAACTGCACTTAGTTGACGTCACGGACTTAAGATTTTGAATCTTCAAGTTTTTTTTATTATTATTTATTTATTACACATACATGTAATACAGTTTACGAGTACATGGGGGATGGGGTTTCGGTAGTCCGAACAGTGAAGGAGAGACCCTGCTGCAATCCGCTACTGCATTTGACCTAGCAGTAGCCAATACGTGGTTCCAAAAAAGAGACGAACACATGATCACGTACAAAAGTGGTAATCATAAGACCCAAATCGACTACTTTCTAGTTCGGCGCAACCACTTAAAGCACGTCAAAGATTGCAAAGTACTGCCAGGAGAAGACCTAGTCTCACAACACAGACTCCTGGTTATGACATCAGTGGTTAAAATACTGTCTACCAAATACAAAGAGCGTCCTCCCCCTAAAATAAAATGGCATATGTTAGAGAGGAATGATTGTGCGAAGAAGTTCAGGGAGCGAGTGGTGGACAGAATGATAGAGATGGGAGATATGAATGATCGAAGTATAAATGAAAGCTGGAATGAGATGGCTGAGTGTATCAGGCATGCAGCGAAAGATATTTTGGGAGAGACGAGAGGAAAGGGCATAATAGATGGGGATACATGGTGGTGGTCGACAGAAGTTCAGAGTGTATTGAAGGAAAAAAAGAGAAAATTTAAGGAATGGCAGCGTGTAGAGCCTGGAAACGCTAGTTTAAAAGCTGAAAAAAAGAGTGAGTATGACGTTTTAAAGAAGAAAGCCAAGAAAGCCGTGGCAATAGCAAAATCAAAAGCCCAGGACAAACTATATGACGCACTGGACAGTCCTGCAGGCCAAAAAGAGCTATACCGGCTTACTAGAATAAGAGAGAGAAAGGCGAGGGATGTTTGTCATGTAAAATGTATAAGAGATGAAACTGGAATGGTTCTATCGGATGATGAAAAAATCAGAAAGAGGTGGAAGGAATATTTTGAAAGATTGATGAATGAAGAAAATAATTGGAGTGGGGTGTTAGAGAATAAACCAGTGAATGTGGGATTAGTGAGAATGGTTAGTATGGATGAAGTCAGAATAGCAGTAAATGGAATGAAGAATGGTAAAGCCATTGGTCCAGATGGAATACCAGTTGAAGTGTGGAAGTTATTGCGAGTGGATGGATGGACGTGGTTAGCTTTGTTCTTCAATAAGTTGTTGCTGGAAGAAGCCATACCTGATGAGTGGTGCAATAGCTCTTTGGTGCCGATTTTTAAAAACAAAGGTGATGTGCTTGAGTGCAACAATTATAGAGGAATAAAGCTAATGTCACATACTATGAAAGCCTGGGAGAAAGTTATTGAAAGGCGACTGAGAGAAGAGAGTGAAATTTCACAGAACCAATTCGGTTTTATGCCGGGTCGGGGTACAGCGGATGCCATTTTTGCTATACGCCAGCTGTGCGAGAAATACAGAGGTGCGCATAAAAACTTGCACATGGTATTCATTGACCTCGAAAAGGCATACGACCGGGTACCTCGTGAGGTTCTGTGGTGGGCCCTTAAGGAGAAAGGTGTGCCTGGGAAGTATGTGCAGTTGATCCGAGCGATGTACAGTCGATGCAGTACCCAAGTCCGGTCTACAGTGGGCACCACTGGCAGCTTCAATGTGGCTGTCGGCTTACATCAAGGGTCGGCTCTCAGCCCTTACCTCTTCCTGATGATAATGGATGCTCTGACGTCGGACATTCAGGAAGAGGCTCCCTGGTGTATGCTGTTTGCCGATGACATTGTGTTGGTTGCCGAGAGTGGCCTAGAGGTCCAGAACAGATTGGAGGTGTGGTGGCACAGACTGGAGAGTGTTGGCCTGAAATTGAGTAGAACCAAAACGGAATACTTGTTCTGCGATTTCGGCGGTCTCTCCAATCCAGTGCCTTTATCTCTCGCTGGAACACCCATACCGATCTGCTCCGACTTTCGGTATCTCGGGTCACTCGTCCAAGGGGATGGTGAGGTAGACCGGGACGTAACACATCGGATCAACGCAGGATGGATGAAATGGCGACAGGTCACGGGAACAACTTGTGACCCACGGATGCCCCTCAAGTTGAAGGGTAAAATCTACAAGTCCGTGATAAGGCCTGTCATACTGTATGGATCAGAATGTTGGGCTGTGAAAAAGACGGATGAAAAAAGATTGCACGTAGCGGAGATGAGAATGTTAAGATGGATGTGTGGTGTGACGAGAATGGATAAAGTGAGAAATGAGTATATTAGGGGAAGTTTGAAAGTGGCGCCAGTGACTGAAAAGTTGAAAGGGAATCGTTTGTCTTGGTATGGTCATGTGAAGAGGAGGGATGAAACGCATGTTACTAAAAGAGTTATGAGTTTACATGTGGATGGATGGAGAGGGAGAGGGAGACCAAAGAAAAGATGGATGGATTGTGTGAAGAGTGATATGAAAGAAAAGGAAGTTAGTGATAGTATGACGAGTGACAGGGCAGAATGGAAGAAAAAAACATGTTGCGCCGACCCCAAATAACACGGGACAAGGGCAGGAAGATGACATACAGCTACCAATAGAGAAATCCAATGCGATAGATGTAGACAAAATAAAAATTGCAATAAGTAATATTCAATTCAATTTCAACAAAAAAAACAGGGCAAGTGCGAGTTGGACTCTCGCACTGAGGGCTCCGCACAAACTTACCTATTAAAACAGTTCGATTCCCGAATTGAGTTACGAAGATTTTTTCCGAATTGTAAAAAAAGTTTTTTTTTAGACGTAACTATAAATTTACAGTTTTCAGATTTATTCCTATATCTATACTATAAGACCTTGCTTTATAATAAATTTCATAATTCTGGGTCAACGGGAAGTACCCTATGAATTTTGATTCCTTTGAGAATGTTGAAATGTGTCTATCTTTCTTTTTTGTTAACTTATACCTAAGTTTCATTTTTTCACATTTTCAGATAGCAAACTTGATTATACGGTTTTAATTTCCATTCGATGCCTCCACGTGTTTCTGAGATAAAGGGTCTTGACAGACAGATATACCGATGAACGGACAACAAAGTGATCCTATATGGTTACAGTTTTTTTCCCTTTGAGGTAAGGAACCCTAAAAACAATATAATAATCAACATACGACAAGACGGTGAAGGAAAACATCGTGAGGAAACCGGCATGTCCTAGAACCAAAAAAATTCGAAGACATGTGACATTCACCAATCCGCACTGGGCCCGCGTGGTGGATTACGGCCCATTCCCTCTCCTAGAGAGAGGAGGCCTGAGTCCCAACAGTGGGAACATTAAAAGGCTGAATATGCTATAAATGCTAATCAACATAATAAAATTTAAATTAATACAAATTAGTAAAACAATACAATAAGGTAATCAATACAATATAAATATTTTATTATTATTAGTTAAGTTACTCGTAGTCATTTAAAGTAGCACTTACCTACTACTCCAATGCGAACCGCACTTACTAACTCAATTGAGACAAGTTTACATACAAATGGCTTACAAATAAAGGGGTATCACTCAAAGGTCTCAAGTCAGGACAAGGGTCAGGGTCAACACTGATCACTTTCCAAATGAGCTGCTTAGTATGCGGCCCTTACTCCGGCCTACCTGTCTCTGTTAATCCGTCCTCGAGTGTATTTAGGTGCTTACATGATTGTTTTGTTTACGGGACTAATTAGTTCGTTTAGGCCGAAGCGAGTTTCTGTTCACGTTATTTTGACAAGGAAAGTAATAAAAATAAATATTTGTGATGTTTTCATGAAAGGTTGAAAACTGTAAAGCCGTGTACCTACGCACGAATAAATTTGATGCAACGACTTGGTTCGCACGTGTGTGCGCGTACTCGATTTGAACTATGTTCGCGTTCGTGTTCGAAAAAGCCGTCCATACGTACCAACAAACCAATTTTTCATGTTTGGTGTTTGTCTTCGTACGTGCGTACACGGCTTTATATGCATTTGATAGGTACATGAGATTCTATTATGTAGATGTTACTGTTTATAGTCCTATAAATCCGTATCTCAAAAGGAAAATACGGAACCCTTATAGGATCACTTTGTTGTCTGTCCGTCTGTCTGTCAAGACCCTTTATCTCGGGAACGCGTGGAGGTATCGAGTTGAAATTAAAAGGATATAGTCAAATCTGTGGTCCCTTGATACTGTGAAAAAATCAAACTTCTTAGTTAACGAAAAAAAAAGATACGTTCGTTTATGTCGCAAAAAACGTATATTTCAACACTCTCAAGGAAATAAAAATAATTCTTAGGGTAGTTCCCGTTTACCCAGAATCCAGAAATTTGACATATAGCCAGGTCATACAGTTCAGATATAGGAATAAATCTGAAAACAGTAAATTTGTTGTTACGCCACAAAAAAAAAAAAATGCGGTTCGGAAAAATCTTTGAAACTCCATTCAGGAATTGAACTGTTTACATAGGTAGGTTTTACGGAACCCTCAGTGCGCGAGTCCAACTCGCACTTGCCTAGTTTTTTTTATTAGACTAGTTGACCCGGCAAACGTAGTTCTGCCATATAAATTATTAAAAGAAAAATGGTGTATCATGCCAGTATATAACTGGTATAGTGATCATAGACAGGTACGCTGTAGTAGGCAGATTGCTTTATAGTGACTACAAACAAATAAATATTAATTAGGCTTTCCAAAGCTAAACCTTTTATAAATTGGAGATATTAGTGTTAATGAATGAGAGTTAATGTCTTCTAGAAAGACTCAATTTTACCATCTAAATTTATCATCGTTGGCGTGGGCTTGCAGACTGCGAGCAATGGGTAGCTCGCCGTGCGGCCGTCCGGTAACCGTCCGGACTGAGCCCGAGTCGTCGACGGTACCAACGTAGTGTTCCTCGCGCACCTTAAGGAGATGTCAGTAAAACCGTAGGGGACCAGCAGGAACGAAGCCTACTGGGGCCATAGGTTCCCTTCTGAAAGGATAACCCGGACGGTCTTGGAACGCAAGGCAAAGAAGGAACATCATCATCATCATCATCATTTCAGCCGATAGACGTCCACTGCTGGACATAGGCCTCCCCCAAATGTCGCCACAACGAACGATCCTTTGCGTCTCGCATCCATCGGATTCCCGCAACCTTCACCAGGTCATCGGTCCACCTTGTAGGGGGCCTTCCAACACTGCGTCTTCCGGTACGCGGTAAGGAACATAGGAGTGGGTTTTAGTCAGTAAAAGTCTGACACGCTCTCTCGCTCTGCCCTAGAGTGGGAGAAGTCATTGGATTATTTCCCATCTAAAAAAAAACGTCCAAATCTACACTAATATTATAAAGAAGTAAGTATAGTCTGATTTTTATTTTTTTTGTTTGTAGGAGATAATCTCTGAACGTACCTACTGGTTCGATTGCGAAAATTTTTTCACCGATAGAAAGCTGCTTTATTCCTGAGAGACATAGACTATATTTTATGTATGCGGGCCAAGCCGCGGGCAAAAGCTAAGTCGATTATAATTTAGGTATCTTCAAGCCTAGAGTGAATAGTCTCTTAATAAACTAGTCAACGATTGCATCACTGCTTATGTGAGGGATGGCAGTCAAATCCTAGTTTATATTTAAACAAAATTTTTGACATTTTTTATTATTATTTTTTAAAGCAAAAAGTAGGTACTAATATCACCTAGATTCAGATCAAATGTAAAACAAACGCTTATCTTCATCCCTATACAGAAATAAGTCACGCCACAAACATTCACCAAAGGCAGCTTTAAAAACACCCCAATGTTTTATTCATACGAATTTAGGAGCACTGATGAGAATCGTAATGGGTGATGCTACAAGCGGTCTTGTCAATTTTTTTATTATAAATATAATATACCAGTTTCCCTTTGTTTTGCAGTGTTTTTGTATCCTGCTGTATTGTTTAGGTACATTTAATCAATAAGTGGAGATGGGTACAGTAATCAGAGCGTGTTGACAGCTGCTTTTGTTTAATAGAAAGAAGAAGCATTAATCAATAATAAAATTATGAGAAGATTTAAATAAAATAAAAATAAATACCAGCCAAGCGCGAGTCGGACTCACGCATGAAGGATTCCGTACCGTCCGTAGCGAAAACACGGAAAAAAAAACAGGTTTGTTGTACGGGAACCCCACTTAAATATTTATTTTATTCTGTTATGATTTGTTGTTATATCGGTAACAGAATTATTTCAGGCAGTCGAAATCAAAAGAAAAAGAAAGAAAGAAAAAGAGCTGGCCAAGGCGAGCCGGACTTGCGCACGGAGGGTTCAATACCATTATCTATATAGGGTGACTGGTAATTAGTATACGATACTTAAACACGTGATTGTGTAAAAGTTGTTGGTTATCATGAGCACAATCACGTGTATACGATACTTAAACACGTGATTGTGTAAAAGTTGTTGGTTATCATGAGCACAATCACGTGTTTAAGTATCGTACACTAATTACCAGTCACCCTATATAGATAATGGTATTGAACCCTCCGTGCGCAAGTCCGACTCGCTTTTTCCAGCTCTTTTTCTTTCTTTCTACACTAATTACCAGTCACCCATAACATTAGACACTATATTATAACCTGATTATATATATATATATATATATTTTTATTGTTATAGTGGCAACAAAAATACATCATATGTGAATATTTCAACTGTCTAGCTATTACGGTTTATAAGACATGCTGGTGACAGCCAGATGGACAGTGGAGTCTAAGCAATAGGGTCCCGTTTTTACCCTTTGAGTACGGAAACGGTGGAGGTGTGCCCCGCTTGGGCAGAGCAACGCCGTGTCCTCGTCGGGGTGATCGGCGGCGGCAATCTCTCGTGCCGGGCCTTGGTCCAGAGCGAGGAGGAGTGGCAGGCGGTCGCCTCCTTCTGCGAAGCAGTAATGCTAGCAAAGGAGGAGGTCGCACGCGTGAGGCAACGGTTCTCACGCCCCAACCGCCACCGGGATTCCGATCCCAATTTCCAGCCACTGTAAGCGCGGGCTTGCGGACGGCGAGCAATGGGTAGCTCGCCGTCCGACCGCCCGGTATTCGTCCGGACCAAGCCCAAGTCGTCGACGGCGCGTACTGTTCCACGCGCGCCTCACGGAGATGTCAGCAAACCGTAGGGGCCCAGCAGGGTCGCAGCCTACTCGGGTCAAGGGTCTGCTTCTTAAAGGAAGACTCGGCCCTGGTACGAAAGGCAACGAAGGAACAGGACTGGGTTTTTATAAAAGTCTGACACTATCTCGCGCTTCGCCCAAGAGCGGGGGATGTCATTAGATGATTTTCCCCCGGAAAAAAAACCTTTGAGTACGGAACCCTAAAATTTAACTTTTCATTTTACATTATCTAATTGGGAAATTCATCTGTCAACTAAATATTAGACAGAATGAAATAAACACCTACCAAGTCTTAATATTTAACCAAAGTTGTAAAACATGAACCCCTGCAGTTTACAAACCGTAACTTATCGTGCGGACCGTAGATCTAACTAACAGATTTCGCGGTTCAAATGCAATGTTTGCTGTAATGGCTACGGACTTAGGGGAATTTAGGTTTCGAATTCACGGTCTGAAACATAAATTTTCATGGACGGGAAAACACATAATTTCCATAGTTTTAAACCACCACGTGAATGTTGAGGCAATCCAGCTGTTAGACAACACGGACCTAGTGCGTAGACTAAAGAGAACTAAACCGTATGGGTTAGTTTAGTGTTTAAAGTTAGTGTATAATAGTAATCAATGCTGTGCTATGCATATAACACATGAACAAAGTGTCTTTATCAATATCAGACTCTAAGAAAGTGCTATGGACTAGTATAAAAGTGCTAAAGGAAGCTATTCTTAGTTTTAACAAAATCTATACTAACTATATCTAACGTATAATATTAAGTCAGAGTTAAATTACTTATTAGTTTTTTAGGCTAGATTGCAATCAATTATTAAGAAATTTGTTCTTGATAATAAAGGAAAAAAAAATGTTTTAAAGGCAATCAATGCTAACGCTGTTGACGTGGCTAAATTCTGATCAAACTACATTGAAATTGGAATCGTTGATTCGACGAAGAAAAACGGTACCATAATACAATTTTTTTTTTGTCGTGTAAGTTTTTTACTGACTAAAACCACACCTGTGTCCTTCAATTGCCCTTTGCGTTCTAGGACTATCTACGGGTTTATTTTACCGAAAATAATGCGATATGTGAAATCCAAAAACAAAATTTATTGTTCGGTTTTTGAATAACTCAGTATCAAGATTCAAGGCTCGTTTATTTGCTAAAATGCAATGATATACATCTCAAATTGACATAGTAAAAATAAATGGTCATGCTTTTCTTGCATGCAAATATTTATAAAATAAAATAAATTAAAAAAAATTGGAATTCTAGTAAATCATGAAGTGAAATCATTAAAAATAAAAACAAATACGATTCAAACTAAAATTAGAATTTTAGAATGACACATTGGGTAAAAGGATCATGACCAACGATGTATGGAAATCCGTCTTAAGTTGAAGCACAATAAATGTTTATTTAATATAGACTACGCTTTATATACTATTAAATAAAAGTGTTCATTTTCACACAAACACCCGAGTTTTAAACTAATTAAACAAAAACGGAGATTTCCTACAAATGATGTCTAACCAACTCGCAACTTGTAAAATGACCACAGATCACTCATGTAGGTACAAAACAACATTGTTAGTTATCATCCGTCTGTCATCTGGCTTGACAGCTGCATCTGCGTGAGACGAAGCACAAAATAAATATTATATTATCGGAACGATAAAATACATATACAGTACGTTATGGTATTACTAATTACTTAGCTATTTAAGATATTGATATCATTTTTGTGATGTTTTTTTCTAAAGGTTCATACTTACGTACAAAGAGTAGCTTACGTAACTCGTACAAATGAAGAGAACGAAACGTCAATCATGACTGGAAATGTACCTAGCAATCGTTAATTTACTGTTTATCTTAAAATCATAATTCCGGATACGAAAACAGAGTTCCTGTAGTGAAAAGCTGTAAAAAAATAAGCAAATAATTTCTATATTAATTTGATTTTCGTTCACGCATCTTTGCTAGACTGCTTTTGGTCAATCTCCTTTAAAAGTAATGAAAACATTGACAGTAAAATAAAAACTCCTTGCAGCTCAATCAAAATCAAATTAAAACTATCGTTTTTTTTACCAACGTTATTAGGTTACCTATTATCTGCATACGTATATTTAAAAGACAAAGTGCTGACTCACTCACTAACTCATCAACGCCCAGCCTAAACCTTTGGATCTAGAACGCTGGAATTTTGCACAAAAAATCCTTTTATGATCGAATAAGAATATGGTAAGATATGATCGAAGAAAGAATTTCCCAAAAATTTGCCACCTAAGGGTATGAAACGTGGGTCTAGAGTTTGTATTTTTTACGAGAGTTAAGTCGCTGGCAGAAGCTACTATATAAAGAATTTGGCAGCTTTTTGTTCAATTACCTTTCACAGAAAAACCAGGCAAGTGCGAGTCGGACTGGCGCACTGAGGGTTCCTTTCAAACTTACCTATGAAAACAGTTCAATTCCCATATTGAGTTACGAAGATTTTTCCGAATCGCAAAACAAGATTTTTTTACTCGACTACGGAGGGTTATGATTTTGACAGGCTATGTATGTATGTGAGTATGTTCATCTGTTCCCTCATAACTCCTAATCTACTTATCGGAACTCGACGTATGAGGTATCGTTAGAACCGTCTTAATTGTCCGCTGAACATAGGTTACGTGACGTGTCACAAAAATTGATATGGCGCCCTCTAGCGGACAAAAAGTAATGTGTTAAAAATAAATATGGAGTAAAATACGCCGTGTTTGGTATCATTTGAAAGGGCTTCACTTGTACATTTCCAATATATTGCTCAAATTTAAAGTGATGCCCTCTAGCGACCAAAAAGTCATGTTTAAAAAAAAATTAAGATAAATATACCGTGTTTGATATCATTAAAAAGGGCTTCGCTAGTACTTATCAAAATATATCATCAAAATTCAATGTGGTGCCCTCTATCAGACAAAAAGTATTGTGTTAAAAAAAATACGATAAATATGTCGTGTTTCGTATCATTTGAAAGGGCTTTACTTGTACATACCAAAATAAATAGTAAAGAAGCACAGTGATTTAACACCAAAATCTTTTAAATAAAAAAAAAGTAAAAAAACTAAAACCCGACTACGACAAAAAAAAATGACGCTGAAAAAGTATGAAACTAGATTTTCAAGATGCTGAAATAGACAAGGTAACTGGAAAAACAAGAATAGAACAAAAAGAAAAGTCGCAGTCACACGTTATTAAAGTGTTTCGATTATTACCTACCTATAACGTGTGACTACGGCTTTTCTTTTTGTTCTATTCTTGTTTTTCCAGTTACCTTGTCTATTTCAGCATCTTGAAAATCTTGTTTCATACTTTTTCAGCGTCATTTTTTTTTTGTCGTAGTCGGGTTTTAGTTTTTTTACTTTTTTTTTGAGACAACGATAAATTTACAGTTTTCAGATTGTTCCCATATTTGGGCTATGAGACCTTGCTTCATGCCAAATTTGAGGATTCTAGGTCAACGGGAAGTACTCTATGAATTTTGATTCCCTTGAGAGCGTCGAAATACACATTTTTTGCGACATAAACGGTCGTATCTTTTTTTCTGTTAACTCAGAAGTTTGATTTTTTACAGCTTCAAGGGACCGTAGACCTGAGTATATGGCTTTAATTTCAACTCGATGCCTTCACTCGTTCCTAACATAAAGGGTCTGGACAGACAGACAGACAGACGGATGTACAACAAAGTGATCCTATAAGGGTTCCGTTTTTTCCTTATGAGGTACGGAACCCTAAAAACTTTTTAAGATACGGAAATTCCGCACGCCTTTGAAATCCATGAATACGTGCCCAAAAAGAATAAAACGTACGAATTGTAGATGGAAGAATACCGATAACTAACCGTGAGCCTCACGGGCTGAGGTTCAAAAGAACGATTTCGAGGACACAATCGGTCGTTAGAAAAATTCTTTTTGTATAAAAATGTATCGTAACAAGCCGTTTACCCAATGGAGTTTACCATCGACCAAAATGACGAACATCCGAATACAAATTTAAATTTCCTATTTATATATTTTTTTGTGCTAGATAAAAAAAGAAAGCAGAAAAGAAATAAATTTTATTGCTATACATTTTTCACTAGCGTTTGTCTAAGTCCACAGAGCTGTCACATATTACCTATGTTGTCAAACTGTATTAGATACTAGCTTTTGTCCGGGGCTTCTCCCGCGTACATAAAATATATAGGATGACTGGCAATTAGTGTACGATACTTAAACACGTGATTGTTCTCATGACAAAAAACAATTTTTATTATGGGAGCAAAGCCGAAATCGCGAAAAAAATATCAGCTGTTCAGTACATTAGGCAAACATAAATGTACT
Organism: Mythimna impura; assembly: GCA_905147345.3. Taxonomy (NCBI): domain Eukaryota; kingdom Metazoa; phylum Arthropoda; class Insecta; order Lepidoptera; family Noctuidae; genus Mythimna; species Mythimna impura. Next base: position 5,895,941 of record LR990348.1, read on the forward strand.
GAACAGCTGATTTTTTTTCGCGATTCCAGGTTTGTTCCCATAGTAAAAGTTGTTGGTTATCATGAGCACAATCACGTGTTTAAGTATCGTACACTAATTACCAGTCACCCTATATATAGCCTATGTCACTCAGGAATAAAGCAGCTTTCTTTCGGTGAGAAAAATTTAGCAATCGGACCAGTACTTTCAGAGATTACCTCCTACAAACAAAAAAAAAACAAACTTTACCTCTTCATAATATTAGTGATAACCCAGGGTAAAAGTTCATTAATTAACCAAAAACTTTTTGTCTGAAAGTCTGCGCAGAATCTCAAACATAATGTAAACAATAGGCCGCATCTGAAGTCTATAATTAACTTTAAACAGTATTCCTTACAGGGCCTGAAATTGATATACCTACCTAATAAAGTCTCCCGCAGACAAAAGCATCACTAAAATTGCTTTAACGATGCGTCAGCTCTCTTGCAATGAAATTGTTCAATGGATCTGTAGAACAATTTTATGAAAAACACTCGTCCCTCGTTGTTGCAATGTTGCATCGTGCCTTTCTGTGGGACCTTTTTAAAAGGGTCTTTCTTTAAAAGAGGTTATGACTTATAATACTGTAAGTTAAATTATAATTTAAGTTGTATGTCAAATAAAATCCAACTTTTGTTCAGTCTATCCTAAGGTTGTCTGTAAGAAATTTCCCTGTGTTTAAGACCGCCCTTTGTACACTTTGTTTTTGTATATGTTTATCCTATTCACATTATGGTGACAATAAAGTATGTAATAAATAATAATAAATAAATATTTAATTAAAAGGTCTCAACAGTATAAAAATAGAAAGGTTGTCTGCAAAAAAATACTTTTAGTGATAAGACCGCCCATTGTTACACTGTATTAAGGGCTCCCACTATTTTTTTATGGTGAACAGTAAACAGTATATTTACATTATCTATCTTTCTATGGGTAATAGCAAGATAGCCCCAATACAAGTGTATTGTATTTTATAACTTATTGGGATTACCTCTATGTAATACAGTTTACTATAAGAGAAACAAAAAAAATAATCTTATTTAATGACCAAAACTGGTGAAGCATAAATTCAATAAAAAATCGATTTTTACGAACTTGTACAGAATTTTGAACAAGCGCTCGTTCCAAATCGCACTATTCATATTCATTGGGCCTACCCTTACACACATACACAGTAGATACTGCTTAGAAGTCTTTATCTACTTTTTGGTTCCTTGGGTAATAGGAAAAACGCGGGTCACGCATACGAAATTAGATAATACGGAAACCCGACCCCAATCGTTGTCTGTAAGGCCTAGCTCTAAGGCGCTTCACACACAGAACAACTTAGTTGATACAACTGTCAACTTTTTATCGCCGTTAGGTTTACTGAAAAAAAAAATATTGCGTATTTAAATTACGTATAAATCTGTAATTATATGCATATTTTTTTATATAATATTTTTTTGCCGTGTAGATGTTGAACTAGACTGTAGTCGGTCAACGTATTGCAGTTGCGGGTTACAGAAACCAGCATCTTGTCACAAGTGGTACTAATTTAATTGTGGCAATTTAGAATCGATTTGCTCATCGATTGTAGCAACCGAAAGCTGTTGTTGAGCACCGAAACTCACAGCTTTGCTAGGTACTGCTAAGAGAATGCAAAGAACAACTGAAGGGACACGGGTGGGATTTTAGCCAGTAAAAGCCTGACTCTCCATCTCGCTTTATCCAAAGCGGTAGGAGTTATTTAATGATTTCCTACCAAAAAAAGGTATTTATGTCTACACATCTTCAAAAAAGAATAATCAAAATCAAAACAGAAGAATCACCAAACTTAAGTGGATATGGGCAGGCCACATTGCTCGCAGAACGGATGGCCGTTGGGGCCGAAAGGTTCTGGAATGGCGACCACGTACCGGAAGACGTAGCGTTGGAAGGCCTCCTACAAAGTTGACCGATCCACCACAATTTGATGGATGCGAGAGGCACAGGACCGTTAATTGTGGCGACACTTGGTGGAGGCCTATGTCCAACAGTGGACGTCTTTCGGCTGAAACGATGATGATGATCTTCAAAAACCTCATCAACAGGTAGTTACGATTTGCCAGTTGCGGAAACTCAGACATCAGAATGCCTAGTGCGAGTTTGTGTTTCGTTAACATTATCGACACGTTAATGACTTTCGGTGCTCCGATTGACCCGCTCCAAGCTTTTAACCAATCACAGAGCCCAACGCGATAAACATCTCGTTCGCTTTAACGTAAAAATAATTCGCACTCAGCGCTGTCTACGGAGCGCCTTACACACGACTAGTGTAGAAAATGGCGGCGATGACGTCACATTAGATACTTGCGTAGTTCCCTTTAATGATTCAATATGGACTATCAATTTAATGATTAAATATCCACATTGCTATTAAAGGCCCTCTGTGGGTGTAGTCATGTCCATTATTGTTCATTCCTGTTCCGTTTTAATTAATAAACGTTCGCCTATGTAAACATTATTTTACATTCCTTTGTTACTCCATGTTTTAGGTAGTCAAGCCCCCCTAGCCATATTACAATCGTATCGCTCGCGCCGAACGCCTCGAGTAGGCCACGCCTCCTATTATTTTGTTCTGACCACGTGACTGAGCGTTGAGAAGACGTCAAAATAAAGGAATCGGAGGCGTGGCCTACTCGAGGCGTTCGGCGCGAACGATACGATTGTAACTTGGCTAGAGGGGAAGGTTTATGTTGGTCTTGGAGATAGGGTATTTATTAGCGTTCCATAACCAAAGGGTAAAAAAGGACCCTATTACTAAGATTCCACTGTCCGTCTGTCTGTCACCAGGCTGTATCTCATCAACCGTGCTATACAGTTGAAATTTTTAGATTATGTATTTCTGTTGCTGCTATTACAAAAAAATACTAACAAAAGAATAAAATAAATTGTTTTTAAAAATATAGGTAATGGTACGGAACCCTTCGTGAACGAGTCCAACTCGGGTATTTTTTTCTTATTAAACTTCAATTACTTTATTGATTTTAAAAGACTATTATTCTGCTGTTAAAATTTGAAAGAATTTTTAGTCATATAAAATATCATTAGGCCGCGTTTCCATTTGCGAAAAGACTTACAGAAGAAGTAGTGTATCAGTTTCTTGCAACACCGTTTTTATATCCTGCAACTTACTCCTATCTTATATCTTGCCAGAAGCTCACTGATCATATTGTAGCAACTTTTTGTACAGGTGTTTACTCACGAGAGCTATAATTGGAGTGAAAGCTATGGCAATTAACCTCCCCGAGTATGAAGAGAGCCACCCTGAGTAGCGTTAAATATATCGTAATGCGATTACAATCTCCCGCTGTGTCCTGGTTAGCTAGCGCTCGGTAACGTAGAGTCATCATCTTCCTGCCGTTATCCCGTTTTATTTGGGGTCGGCACAACACGTTTTTTTCTTCCATTCTGTACTGTCACCCATCACGCTATCACTAACTCACTAAGTCCCACCAAAAACAAGCAGAAATTGTATTGCAGGATGAAACGCGGATAAAAAAGAACAAGTATATGTCTTCATTGTGCGGGTATACAAAAACAATTTACGTCTTAGCAAATAATTATCTGTTTATTTAGATATGTTTGTAATAGGAAGTACTGATCCACTCACGAAAATTATTTCAATGATAGAAACATACATATATACACACAATGGCTTATTATCATATGCCTCTGATCCTGGAACAATACTGCAAAATAAACCACCAGAATGGAGCCACGTCGAAATGCGAATACAGAAAAACGCAAATTCCTCACTTTTATACCTACTTAGAGAATGCCCTAAATAGCACTTCACAAATGTGGCTGGCGTATGAAAGTTAGCAATGCCACAAACTTTTTTGAACGGCTAATGTATTCACAAAGTCATGAGAAACTCTTTAAAAATAAGAAAAGACTTATCCCATCAAGAACATTTAAATCAAAAGTATGCCAAGAATCTTGCCTCTTGGCGCTTTAATAGTAAAAGTAGGGATACATTACTCAAAATTTAGGAAGTGTCTCTGATTTTTGGCATGGCGTCTCAACCAGAAACGTTAAGAATATTTAACAGCCCCCCTAGCCAAGTTACAACCGTTTCGTTTCGAATCTCTTTTCGTTGATCGCCTCGAGTCGGACACGCCTCCTATTCCTTTGTTCTGACCACGTGACTGAGCGTTGAGATGACGTCAGAATAAAGGAATCGGAGGCGTGGCCTGTTCGAGGCGATCAACGAAAAGAGAATCGAAACGAAACGGTTGTAACTTGCCTAGGGGGGCTGGTAGGTGAACTTAATACCACCCTCCATTGTGTTTTTTTTTACCCTATTCTAATCCGAAATGGATTAACTTAGACTCTCCAATTAAAATATCTCTCTAAATTCTGATACCTATAGAAAATATTCTCTTTCCAAATTCTCCCTCATAGCCTCCTGGCTATGAGAAAAGCCCTTTGCTCAGCAGTGGGATGAAGTTAAATTCAATACCATTTTCCAATCTGTATTCTTGTAAACCCTTCAGGTCTTTGTGTCTACTTAGAAAATGTCTCTAAACTATCATTGTAAAATATAGTTATGTATGTATTTTATTATTAGAATCATTTTATTTCTTCATTCTATTTCAAACGTCCATTATTTATTTATTGTGCACATCTACAACAGTGTAGTCTTTTTTATCCCAAAGGTTAATTAGTACCGAAATTGCTGAGTTGTACATAAAGTTTAAATAAATAAAACTTACCAGTCAAAACCTTCAAAATATTTGGCTGAAAAATAAATTTGATAGCAACCACTTTGTCTACCTTTGTACTCCATTCAAATATCTAACCGAAACCTCGACATTATTTAACCCAAAACGACCCAAATTTTACGTTCGTAATTCAGCCACCAGTCCGCATAACACAAACGTTTGGCCGCAGTCCATGGTTTCAAAATTTTTGCTTTGTGGACATTGCCAAATTAGGGTACGTTTCATAACTCCACGCTGCTAAGAGGTGTCGATCAATATGCTGCTCTCAAATCTGTATGACAAAGCGTGTCCCGGGATTTATTTGAGAGCTCAAGTTGAGTGGTTTGTCTAAAATTTTGTTTTTGAAAATTTAATCAACAGTTTTTATTGCTAATATTTATCTAATATTTTAGGACGCCATGAAAAATTTGCATTTTTTGTACGTAACTGACTACTATCATTGATCTGAAAGCTAACAATTCTCCTGTCCTATCCAACTTAAGGGGATGCAATTCAACATACATTGACCAATGGTAGAAATGAGATGGTGCATATTCTCTGCAATCTTTTCAGTTTTTGCAAACTAAGTTTAGAGCAGTGGTGGCTCAGTAGTAACTGCCCCGACTTATAAGTTGTAGGTTGTGGATTCAAACTTAGCCAAGTTGCATTACTTTGTGTAATTTATTTCATATCCACTACTCTCAATATAGTGAAGGAAAACATAAACATCGTGAGGAAACCGGTATGTTCTAGAACCAAAAATTCGAAGCCATGTGACATCCACCGATCCACACTGAGCCCGCGTGGTGGATTACGGTCCATTCCTTCTCCTAGAGAGGAGGCCTGAGTCCCAACAGTGGGAATAATGTTCCCAAAGGTCGATTATGTTTATGATAAACTAAGTTTGTGTTGCGATACAGTATAATCAGTTCCGCCAGCTACCTACTAAACATGATAACCAATTGTACTAATTAAAACGTTATCATCGTCAAACCCAAAGGTCAGCATTGTCCAACATTTAAGTGATCGAGATTTCGATCTTCTTTGGTTTTAGTAAAATAAATTGTTTCAAATACTCCTGGGATCGCACCGGAGATTGAAGTCGACCGATGTCGGAAGCAAGGCTTCGACTGTTTAAGACAGACGTCTCTGGAGATGAATCGACTAAGATGAACAGGGAAACGAAGGCCTTTGGTTGTCGTCGGCCGCCTTTACCTGTCAGTGACAATGCACCTTGTCTTGTCTTCGGCAATTGTTGTTTACACGTGTTTTTCGTCTGTAGGCGTCCTTGGGTTAGTTATTAGTGTTTGTGTTCTATCTATCTCTCATAAGATGCAATTGAAAAAATGTGGAAGTCATACATAATAACATGCATACACACATCACACTCACACACTCTCTCTCTCTCTCCCCCAGACATTAAATTGTAATATTATTTTATTATAACTTTTCCTGACTATTAAATATTTTAGATTTTGTTATTTTATTAGCTTGGAATAACCATCTCTTTCACTAGAACTCGGGCGTTGATAGCTGCGCCAGTTCTAATTTTTGCAGCTATCATTGTTTCACATTGTATTTTCTGTGTATTTTGTTTTTATTCAAAAAATAATCTTAATTTTTCGCATAATTCTGTTTTTGTTATAAAGATCAGTGAAGACCGTATTATTGGGTCTGTTAAAATTGAAGGGAGTGACTATCCGGCTCGAAGGTCCTTCAGAAAGAACTAGGAATATCTTTAGTCTCTAATTTAGTTTATAATGTCTAAAAAGTTTGTGTGCATACTACATCTATTAAAATATGAAAGTAGAAAAGCTAACCGAGCCTAGGTTCATCGCATGATGCGATACCTCTGGGATAAGACAGCCTAGTCCTGTTTGGGCAATTTTTTTAGGAAGCGGGAAATGAATATTCATCACGAACTAATAATTTAAATTGACCAATGACCAAGCCCTTCCCCGAAGTGCCTATTTCTTTGAATGACATCAGCTGTAATTTCGTTTAATTACAATTTACCTTTGTCTATGTGAGTAATAACTTGTCATAAATGGTATTAGTATCCGGCCGTGGCCTCGTTAAGTGTTTTGTGATAATTACTATTAGATAGACAGTTATAATTGTTGCCTTAATTAATTTCATATAGCGCAACATTTATTTTTCATACCTTACCTTGTGCTAGGAGTGTATAAAAATCTATCTGTCTGGGAAATGTATTGGACATAATATAATCTCACATCTATAAACACCCGGATGTAGGTACTGTGGGCTGTCAACATCTTTTTGTATTTTGACAGGACCAGGCGACCCAAGTAACATAGGACATGTTAGTAACATGTCGTGTAATATGTTTTCTATCTTTTGTCTTCCTCTGTCAACCATCACGCTATCATTTATTATAATTTTCTATCATATTATTCCTTACACAATTGTCTGACGGCCATACTTAATTGTATCGTGCGGAAATTAAACTCATGACATCATCCATACACTGAGCACCTGCATCTTTGAATCAATCGTGGCGGCATCTTTCATAAATACTATATGTTAGGTTAATCTTTGATTATTCAAGAACTCTTAGGGCGGAATTCACCAATAAAACTAATCGCGTTTCAACGTTTAGCTCGCGTAATCGCGTTTAGCCGCTGTCACTAGTGTTACTTGTCTGTATTTTTCTTTTGATGTTTTTTTACAAGTAATATATATATTACATATAATAGCACGTAAGTTATTTTTTACCCTCCTACACCTTTCGACAATTTTTTTTTTAATCTGTATAAATAATAAAAGGAGAAACTGACTGACTAACACAACCAACGCACAGCTGAAACTACCGGAACTAGGAGCGTGAATTTCTGCACAAGGTTTTCTTTTATGTCGGAAGCAAGCACTTAGTGAGGATTTTCCGAAATTCACCTCTTTAAAAAATGAAACGGGGGTCCAAAGTTTGTATGGAAAAACCTACTTTCACACGGGCGAAGCCGCTGGCAGAAATTAGTTATTTACAAGGCAGAACAAAGTTTGCCAAGTCAGCTAGGTAAATATATATAAAATACGATTAAATTTCGTGAATTTGATGGTACTTAACCTTTTGAGTGCGTAATTAGAGACACAATAGTAAGACAATGGCGCGTGAACGCCGGCGTTTATGCGGGGATCAACAGCTTAAAGTACATAAGGTCTAACTTCCCCGTAACGTTAGAGCATTATTGTCTTAGAAATAACTTATCACGTGATCGGCCGACATAATCGACCGACATAATTTCCCATCATGCTTTAGTTTAAAATCCCATTATTTTCTAACCTTTTGGCACCTTGCCATATTTGTAATTTTAGTCATTTGAATTTTCCGAGAAAAGGTGGTCTGCTGATAAAGCATTTCTAGAATTGCCTATCCGGCAGTTTAAAATTAATAGTAGCTATGTTTCAAACTAAATGCTTCTTTCGCTGAATAAAACCAGTTCAGACAAGTTTAAAATACATAGGAACTCTTATTTAAAGCATGGTTGGCGCAGTGGTTGAGTGGGTAGTGTGCTGTGTGACGTAGGTTCGATTTCCGCACTGAAAAAAATACTTGTAAGGCCTACAGATAATGTGTTCCGCGTCTGGGTATTTTTTATATGTAAGTTTACAAGTTTATAAATGCAACCACGATACAGGAATTATTCCTAGTATGTGTTAAAGGTTTAAAAAAAAATAAGCCAGCTGTTTCCCTAGTCTGTTGGGCGTAATTCCAATACAAAGTATGTGTATTTTAACTATATCTATACTTTTTTTTTTACTCTTGTTTTTTATATAAAATTTTCTTTTTATGCACCTACCATATTGTCTCTTCACCACCCTAGGTTGACTGATAGAGAATGCCTAAGGCATTAAGTCCGCCTTTGTACTTTATGTTGCATGAAGATTTTACATGAAGACCTAATGGGAAAAAGAATACGGGCAGACCATGACCCGGAATAGCATTTAGGATAATTTTATCCCGAGAGTATGATCCTATGGGATAATTGTCGTCATAAGATGATTTTCCCACCTATAAAAAAAAAACCTATTTCGCGGGCGAAGCCGCTAACAGCAGCTAGTATTAATTAAGAAGGTTGTTTCAAACAATGTAACATGTATAGTTGAATATAATAATACATTTTGATACAAGTGGAGAAAGTTTTTTATTGCGACCGATGTGGAATTCGCCCGAGTCGCAAGCAAGGGTATTATGGAGTCACTTGCTGCAGTCTTAAATTTACGTTTTATCAAACTTACGAAGAAATAAATAAACGGGGGTTGATCTGTCTCGTAGGGGGTTCGCAGTGCTCAGCCTGAAATCATAAATAAAGTCAATTGCGGCTTTTTTTAAATAACATAAACTAGTTTGACTGCAATCCCACTTGACGGTAAGCAATACAATCGTTGATGGTGAGGCGCACTAGTTTATTAGAAGCCTAGCCTAGGCTGGGGCAAGCTCGCGCACTTTTTCGCAATAGTGTGGAAAACAATAAATTGCGTGCCTAAAAGTGGTAGGGATAGGAACGGGTTTTCCAGTGTACTAAAAATAAATCAACAAAACATTGTCAATAAAATAAAAAAAAGGCTGTTCAAGTAGTCAGACCGCTTAGTTTTTGAGAATAATCAAATATTAAATAAACTATCAACCACTACATGCAAATTATATTGTGGAGCCACAAAAATGTTCGTCAAAGCGGTAGACTTAACTTTTTATTGGTCCAGATGTTGAGACTAATGCGTAACAAATAGCCACATAACTGATAATAATGTGTAGAATAATGGTAGTTTGAAAGTCGTTATGATTAATTTCTACGCCATAACGTAGGTCTGTTTTATTCGCTGCGTCTACCATGTTGAGTAGTAACAATCTGACACTCCTACTCGCCCAACCCAGAGCGTGAATTTATTTCATGATTTTCCATTAAAAATAAAATTAAAATAAATATCTGTCTAATTAGCCTGTTCCGTTCTGGGAAAGGCATCTTTCTTCGTTTGCAGACATCCGTTCTTTGCCATTGATTGTAGTCCAGCCTTTTCGATAGGAGCCAAGTACTTCTTCTTTGTTTTGGTTTGCTGTGATGACAGAAAAAAAAAACAATTACTTGGACCGATTAGATGCTAGGTGCATCTAATGGGACCAAATAATTGGTTCTATTAGCAAGCTGTAATTATTGTGGTGAATGTTTACCTGAATAAGACTCAGATTTTGTTAATCGAATGCGTATACGCACATTTATCAATTATTGTAAGGAACAAGGTACAAGGAGAACAGAGAATAAAGTGAATGACAGATGAAACTGACAGTTGACATTCATTGTCATTTATTTATTTAAAACTTCATGCAACACAAAGGTACAAAGGCCAACTTAATGCCTTAGGCATTCTCTACCAATCATATAAATTAATGTAGTGCCAGTCAGTGAAATAAACCTTATTTTTAACCGACTTCAAAAAAGAGGAGGTTCTATGTTCGGCTGAATGTATTTTTTTATGTATGTTCACCGATTTCTCGGTAAAAACTTAAAAAAAAAATACAACCGACTTCAATGTAAAAAAAAAAACTGAAAAGTGCAAAATAACTTTAATTTCGGAAGTCGGTGTTAAATAACGAAGAGACAAAACTATTACAGAAACACCGACATCCGAAATTAAAGTTATTTTACACTTTACAGTGTTTTTTTTACATTGAAGTCGGTTGTATTTTTTTTTTTGTAAAAAGTTTTTATTAAACCAAATGCTATTTCTAATAAAAAATATAATTGGTGCCACAAGTTTGATTGTGATGAAGGTTGATAAGCGAATGCTGTCATTTCCACATTACCGTGGAAGTATACCATTAAAATTGATGACCTAAATTAAATGATCGATGTAACGAAAGCCACACGTAAAATAAATATTCTACAAAAAAATGAAGTTACTTTTTGTTCATTTTTTTCCTGAAAAAATGAACACCTGTATATTATTTTCGTGTGAATTGAATCGTATGACATGTCATTTGTCGAAGGGTGAAAGATTTTTGTGACGTTGACTGAACATTTTCGTATAAATATACGAATTTTTTGGTTAACATCAGCACTATGGGGCGATATTTCAGAAATATTTTCGTTTGATGACGTGACCGGAGTAATGATGAGTGATTGTATTTGGCAATATTTATTAATATTGATGTTGGAATACATTTTTTGAAAAATAAATAAGTACGTATAAAATGATATTGTTTTTTTTTTAAAAACAAGCAGTGTTGCCGGTTTATAAATGTTGGTAACTACGATTTGTTTATAATGGAAAATATCAATAACATTATCACATCGGATATTACGGCCGGTGACTGGAATTCCAAACATATGTTTTAGGGAACCCGCTATACCAGAACTCGTAGATGCCTTATGAAAGTTGAGTTGTTCAGGTGCAGCACTGGCTTATCAACCATAACGTTGTCTAACCGCAAAACGAATCCTCTTGTGGTTTACCAACCAATTGAAACTAATGAAGTACTTAATAGTTTTACGGAAAATGCGAAGGTGTATTAAAATAACAGCAACATTTAACAACAAACCCAAATGTGGGTTACAATATTACATTTTGCTACAAGTGGAGAAAGTTTGTTATTGCGACCGAGGTGGAATCCGCCCGAGCTGCAGGCGAAGGTGCTATGGAGCCGAGTGCTGAAGTGAGTTTCCGCGTATGAATTGAAAAACGTCGTCAAAACGACGTTTTTTAATATACTTATGAAAAAATAAATAAACAGGGTTTGACCCCCACTTGCGTGGCGACCAGCCTAATACGATAAATACAATAAATTGTAGTGGAGGTGATTTCGCGGACATTTCCACACTAGGTTGGAATACAGTATGTTGCGTGCTTGAAAGCGGTAGGGATAGGAGTGGGTTTTCAAGAAAGTGTATTGAAAAATAATTATTGTACGAGTACATGTATAAGTACATAATTAACAATCACTAAGTTAAATAAATTTAATATAAACAAACACAAATAATATACATAGAACTCTAATACAATATTTTTATGCTCTATAAAAAGCGGCCGCCAATTTTTCGTCCATTTTCGGGTTGGCAAAAGACTCAACTGTCATATTTATGTTACGAAATGTATACTACCCCGATGTGTGACCCCTGAGATGTCCGAAAATGTTCTCCCATTTTATACGAACATTCCAATTTCCTGCGTCAGTTTTTTTTTATTTATCCACTTTATTGAACTCGTTTTGTAGACCGTTTATTGTGCCAGTGATATATATTGGGTTTTTTTTTTTTCTGAAAAGGCCACTATGTGGAATTGAGTCAGTTTGATATTTTTTCTTTGATACTGTTTCTGAGGAAATTAAATAAAAAGTAGATACGTTATCATTTCTTACAGATAACTTTTTGCATTGACGTGAATTCGCTATTGTTCCTATTGTAACTGGTCTCAAACCTAACCCAAACTAGTTCGTCGAATACAATATCGCGTCGGTCGGTGTCCTCTGAGTAAGCCGCGCCTACTAGTAGAGTACCTAGAAGTTTTTACCTCAGATTACAGTTACTGTAAACCAAATTTAAAAACTAAATATGATATGTTTAATAATAATATGAATAAAAAAGTTTACCAATTAAAAAATTGAGATCTTGATTTTGAAAAAAAAAAGACATGATAACAATAGTTCAAACAGGAACTAATACTTCAAATTGAAAAATCCTTTCAATGTTAGATAGATCATTTATCGAGAAAGGCTAATATAAGTGGAGTAGTAACTAAAGACACGGGTGAAACCTCGGGTGAGAGCGAGTAAAATAATATTAAGCTGTGTCTAAGTAAAATGTTTTTGCTATCAACGTTTTACCCTGCGTATGCTGGTTTATAATTTTTAAAAGCTAAGCATTATCACAAGATCAGATCCTTTTATAATTTTCACCGGCCCTTGAGTGCCGTAGCGTTGAAATCGTGTTCCGAGCTCAAAACGTCGGAACATCGCCAATCAGTACAAGTACCTACCACACTGAGTATACACTCATAGCTATTTAGACGAGGGCCTATAAAACCGTGTAGATGTTGTGTCTAGACTGGGGCTCTAAAAGAAGAGGTTTTCAGAAAAATGGCGGTAATGCCGTTGCTGTACAAATTAGAGTGCCTATATATAATTTTTTTTTCGTAACACGAAGATGTGAGCGGGAGTTTCAAGAGATTGTAGGCAATAGTATGGATTTGCGTCGTGAACGTATGAAATAATAAAGAAATACTAAAATCTGTGAAAGCCCTCAAAACCTTCTTATTTTTACACTTTATTTTCTTCTTCTTTTCGGGTTGATGGACACAAACAAAATTCTTTCTGACCAGTATTTGTACAGCTCTGTTATTGGCCTCGAATAAATCCTGAAAAGTACAGGTGGTGGTGCAGTATGGCATAGCAGGTGACGCATGTCCAGTGTAGCGGTTCCACGCTGTCGCTGTGTTAGAGATGGGCTGAGAAAGCCCCATTTGGCCAGATTGTTTTTGCAGTGGCCTGGGTCCGCAGTTGGTTAAGACATTTCCAGATTGGCCGGATGTTATTATTGACTCCAATCTTTCGTGGCGTGCACAGGTCAATGAAGTCAGTCGCTCAAATGCCTCCATGGTCTTTGAAAACGTAAATCTCAAACTACTATTCAGTCAATTATAGGTTATGCCGACGCCTGCTACCTGGATGCTACTGAGGAGCTATTAAACAAGCTTGAGTGACTGCAAAACTTATGAATTCGGTTTGTTTTTGGTCTACAAAAGTATGATCACGTCTCTCGTCTTCGCTTTGATTTGGGGAAAATGTTCGTCGTTCAGAATCTCGATTAAATGTGAAAGGTTTCTATAGATATATTTTTAATTAATGAGTACATTATGAAGGGCCAAAGTTCATGCAAATTAGCAGATTTTCAGAGGTCTTTACTGCATTAATTTTACACAAATTTATGTTTTAATTTCAATAAAAACCTAGTTAATATCCACAAAATATATTTGTTTCTAAAATATCTAAAGAAACATGAGTAATAACGTCATAATCACGTAAGATCGGTTGTATGGAAATGTATCTGCCCCTCTAGCCTTTATTCTGACTTGATTTCTTTATTCTGACGTCATCTCAGTCTCTTTCTCGTCATTTTATAATTCCTTTATTCTGACGTCATCTCAACGCTCAGTCACGTGGTCAGAACAAAGGAATCGGAGGCGTGGCCGACTCGAGGCGATCAACGAAAAGAGAATCGAAACGAAACGGTTGTAACTTAGCTAGAGGGACTGGGGTTGGCCGCTATTTTTACAGAAATCAAGAGTAAGACATTCATCCGCTACTTTCATAGCTCAATTTTTAAGCCTATCTCCAGCATCCTTGCGCTCAAGGCGGAATGTACGCGCCTGTTGGTAATAGCCCCGTCGATTACTTGCCATATATTAGTTATGTTCACGCGAGTCGAGTCGAGTCGAGTACCCACCCCGGGAAATAGCTAAGAAGCGAAGGGAAATTACTTGGAGAAACACACGTTCTATATTCGAATTCAACATACATTGCTTCTTTTGTTTCTGTTCAAAAGATTAGCATTGGTTGCCGTAATGCGGTGTATGCAAAATATCAAATTAAGTCCTTTATAATTAGGTTTAGTTTAGTTATACGTGGTAGTGTTAATATGACTGCAAATGACATTAGAATTTAAATAATGGGGTGATGCAATTTGCAAGAGATTAAAATTACATTATCGTTTGCTGTTAAAGCTTGTAAGCTTGTGAGCTTATGCAGATTTTCTTACTAACGCTATACTTAGTAAGGATTGGTTTGGGTAATTGCCTATTTTTTTTAAGAGGGATATCATACAGTGCTTTCTTCCTCTCTAGGCCGAAGCGAGCGGACTTGTCAGACTTTTACTGACTAAAACCACACATATGTTCTTTCTTAGTCTTGCGTTCCAGCCCCCCTAGCCAAGTTACAACCGTTTCGGTTCAATTCTATTTTCGTTGATCGCCTTTAGTCGGCCACGCCTCCTATTCCTTTGTTCTGACCACGTGACTGAGCGTTGAGATGACGTTAGAACAAAGGAATCGGAGGCGTGACCTACTCGAGGCGATCAACGAAAAGAGAATCGAAACGAAACGGTTGTAACTTGGCTAGAGGGGCAGGACCCCGGGGTTCCCCTTCGGAAGTCAACCTATCGCCCCAGTAAGCCAGTAGGCTCAATAGGGCCGAAGCCCTACTGAGCCCCTACGATTTTGCTAACATCTCTTTGAGGCGCGCGTGGAAAACTACGCTCCATCAACGAACGGCTCGATCCGGATGGTTATTTGATGGCCAGACGGCGAGCTACCCATTGCTTGTTGTCCGTTAACCTACGCCTACGGTGGCTTGAAATTGGGTTCGGGGTCTCAGCGGCTGGAACGTGAGGAAGTCCGTTCCCTAACGCGTGCGAAGAAAGCGGCCCTTTTTCACTAGCATTACTACTTTGCAGAAGGAGGAGACCGCCTGCCATTCCTTCTCGCTCCGGACCATGGCCTGTATCAGAGCCCAGCGCGAGAGGTCACTCCACGAGGACACGGCGTTCCTCCGCCCTAGCGGGGCACATTTCCACCGTATGCTCAACCGTGTCCTCCAGGCGGTCCTCACAATGGTGACACCCAGGCGTTTCTTCCGTACCAATCAGGTGCAGGATCAAGTCAAGTCAAAAGTTTTTATTTCACATAGGCCTACATAGACACTTATAAAACGTCAGAAGCTAGTGCACGGTTCCAAATTGGTCGTTTCCTATGGAGAAGAACCGGCAAGAAACTCCATGGTTACTCTTTTAAAAGAAGTGGTTGTTTACAATATTTTCAGATGCTCCCGAACTTAGCATGTCCGGTGAGAACCTGCGTCATGCGGAAGGTGAGGACGTCTTTCCAGCCACATCATATTATATGTTGGAGTGTGAATTCACGTGAACGCAATTGCGGGAAATAGCTAGGGAATATAATATAACGTTGCCTAGCAATACAGGTGTTACCGTCTATTGAAACAGATTACAAGATACGTTATCAACACAGTTGTGAAGGCTTGTCACATCAGAAACTATCAATACTTGTTGTATACGAATTATTACAGCGAGTTCACGTACATATAGTTGTAGTATCTCTATAATCTTTATGTTTTAGTTTCTTGATAGTTGTGTTCGTGTCTCGGATCGCGTAAAAGTTTTCGAGGATGAAAAGTTTCCGAAGATGAAAACTTGTGAAGGATAAAAAGTACGTACGGTCTACGTTTTATTTTGTTTTCTGTGATATCGTGGATATCGGTGGAGTTGGTTTTATTTTCCACTTTTTTATAATAATTTTTTTACGTTGGAAATCATGTCTCCTGCTCTGCGTGGAGAGGGCAGAAGTGTCAGACTTTTACTGACTAAACCCACAAGTGGTCCTTCAGTTGCGTTTTCTTGCAAGAGCTACGGTAAGTTCTTCGAACTATCTGCAGCCCTGATAGACATTGGCTCTAACTGGCCCCGTCAATCTTGCTAGCATGTTCTTGAGCCGCGCGTGAAATAAACGCACCGTCGACCCGGGTTTGGACTTTACCGGACGGCCGGACGGCGAGCAATGAGTATCTCGCCGTCGCTACTAGTCCGCCGCCGCAGTCTGGAAATCGTCCAGTGACTCCCAACACCCGAGGCATCTCCAGCGGGGGTCAGAGCGTGAGGCCTGTTAAATGTGAAATAGCTACCTACTTGATTTACAACACAATATATACACAGATGCTGCGGGATTTTTAAAAGTGTTACCGTGGCCCCAGAAAGGGAAACTGAAGGAAAACAGGTGGCTATGAGTCAACAAAAGTCTGGACACTCCCTCTTGCTCTACCCAGGGCGGGAAAAGTCATTTGATGATTTCTCACGCATAAAAAATACATTGAATAGTAGAATTACGCAGAAGATATGCTTACTTAAACATACCTCTTAGAATGTTATTGCGAAACACTGTCCCTTAAGACACAGGATAACCTAGTTTAAGGGACAGAGTTTAAATTATTGTGTACAGGTTTCTGCAAAATCTAAATTGTTTTATGTTTTTATTTTTCTTTTTCTATACCATGAAAGTATAAACTCTTAACATAATAAATAATTATCTGTAACTTTTGGGAAATAAAGATATTTATTATTATTTATTATTATTAGATACTTGTATGTTGTACAGATTGCATCATTTTAACGAAGCATCAGAATTTTATTTTTATATTGGCAACACTTATTCGAGGTCAGGAAATGGTAATACAGTTCTTCAGGATAACTATTTTATTCACTTAGGTTTTGCACTTTATATCAACCTTACTCGACGAGAGGCCAAACTAGTATGCCTCGGTTCGCTTGTGCAATCCTTTTCGTGAACGAACTCACGAAAGAACGAACGTTAGAGTGAACTGTCAGTGACTCAAATGACAGTTGAGTCAATACACTATCTGTATGACGTACGTAATAAATAAATCTTACTTAAAAATAATAGAAGTAGTTCAATTATGCCAAAAATACTAACACACTATACTGTCTCTTTGTAGCCTAATAAGACTTTTTAATCAGCCTTGTAAACCAAATATTTCTGTATCTTCGAAAAGTACTGAGTTAGTTAGTGGCAATCTAGATGTGTGTGTGTGTGTGTGTTTTATTCTTGAACGCAGACAGACTACAAATATTGAACACAATCAAATACAAATTTAGTTCACGTAGAAAATGTAAACATTTTCTTCTTGTCCTGAAAAAATAAAGTTATCTCTCCATAAAGGTGCCAGCCCATTTTTTTGTCAACAATTTTTATTCACATACTTTCGTTTATGACGTGAAAACGCGTTTATGTTTCAGTACAGCTATATTTTTTATTGCTTACTGCATGCTACGCAATCTGTCACTACTTAATACCAATTCGACACGCAGGAAAACGCTTATATTAAGCTAAGTTAAAGGCATTTGTTTATGCCCCGGAGACGTAAAGTTGTTGGTACGGTTTGTTTTTCAGATAACTGAGTCAGTAGAGTAGGTCAGTTTGAAAATACTCATAATACATTTTGATGCAACTGGAGAAACTTTTTCATTGCGTGATTCACGCCCGAGCCGAAGGCGACGTCGGTTTATCGCTCACATGTATTAAAGAACGGTTTCCCAACACGCTTACTTAAAAAAAAATAAGTTTAACTTCATTAGCTAAATATTTAACAATAAATTATTGTCAGAAATGGCTTGCGGATTTTTTTCTTGCGTATTGATGAGGACTACGTAGTGACCAGTGAGGGCTCTTCGGTAACCAACCTGATTCAGTAAATATAATCAATTGTGGTGGGGCTTTGCCGCTAAGCTCGCATTAGGGCGAAATGCGTTGCAAGCCGTACCTAAAGCGATAAGGAGGATCGGGATTTCTGGTAAGCGTCATAAAAAAAAACTGGTATCACCTCAAAAGGATTCGAAAAGATATTTAGTTACCTTCAGAGTCGGGTCAAAAGACTCGTAACGAAGAAAAACGAAAGATACAGTTTGCAGAGAGACATTTTTTTCATTGGTAGAATTAGAATCTGTTTCATCAAAATTCTTCTTGACTAAAAATTGATTGAATTTTCTTTAGTTTCAAAGAGTTTTGAGATTTTAATTTAATTTCGCCATTCCGTTTCGTCATCGAACCACTAGACGTAAGGCGTTGCGCCAATGGTACATTGTGGACATCCTGCCCATACGTACAAAGCGTTTTGGCAATACATTCATTGTGTATACAGCTAAGTAGTGGATTTCCCATCCGAAGTCTGTGTTTCCTGATAGCTACAACCTAGGGATCTTTAAGTCAAGGGTGAATAGGTTACTACGAGGCAAGCGTGTTCCATCGTCGGCAACATCATCGCTTACAATCAGGTGAGATGTTTAAGTCTTTTTTTTATTATAAAAAAGACTTTCTTGGTTGATCAACCCGATTTCTTAACTCAGTCTTAAAATTTTAATAAAAATAATAAAAAGCAAAATACATCTTAATTCTTTTAAACTAAAGAAATTCAATCAAAATCATCTATCCTCAGGGAGATGTCAGCAAATCGTAGGGGCCCAGCAGGGTCGAAACCTACTGGGGCCATGAGTAGTGTGAAAACGAAACCCGGGGCCTGGAACGAAGGCAACGAAGGAACAGGAGTGGGTTTTTAGTCAGTAAAAGTCTGACACTATCTCTCGCTCCGCCTAAGAGCGGGATTTGTCATTAGATGATTTTCCCACCTAAAGAAAAAATCAAAATCATCTCTGCAAAGAATTAGGTATCATCATCATTTCAGCCGAAATACGTCCACTGCAGTTGGACATAGGCGTTTATCTCATATGATTTGACCATTACATGTTTACTGTATGGACTTTAAAAGAGACTTTGACCCCTGAGTTTGTTTCGGTGTTTTTTCTCAGGGTAGTCAGCTAGGAAACACCAGCCTCATCTAGTTTAAACTGACGAAAATAAAATTGACGTGTAAAAGTGTTTTTTAGAATCATTTTTAATTTGTAAAAATAAATATCATCACTTATCATTGAGGTGTGATTAAATAAAACATATCCGAATACACTAACATACAGACGTTTCGTTTATAATATTGTAGGTACTGGGATAGCATGAATGACGACTTAAAGCATCATATATATAAATCGCTTGCATGCTTCTCTGAATTTGAATCCGTAAAGAATTTTCTGAGAACGGACGGTCCATGATAAATTGGTAACAAATCAGATTCGGATCGGATGAAATACACAAACTGTAACTAGGATCTACGGTTCGTCGGAACGCATTTTCTAAGACTTACAAGTGGCCTAACGTAGTTTTCTAACTCGAGATTGAACTGGAAAGTAAGATAAATAATCATTCAGCTTCTTTTGGTCATTCATCATCATTATCATTTCAGCCGAAAGACGTCCACTGTTGGTCATAGGCCGCCCCCAAGTGTCGCCATAACGACCAGTCCTTTGCATCTCGCATCCATCGGATTCCCATGACCGTC
Source organism: Mythimna impura (assembly GCA_905147345.3). Classification (NCBI taxonomy): domain Eukaryota; kingdom Metazoa; phylum Arthropoda; class Insecta; order Lepidoptera; family Noctuidae; genus Mythimna; species Mythimna impura. The sequence continues at coordinate 5,915,666 of LR990348.1, forward strand.
ACCAGGTCATCAGTCCACCTTGTGGGAAGCCATACAAACCTATTTTTATTTTCACATTGTGTTCAAAACACGAGTGTCAATAATCCTTAAACCCTTTTTATATCTGAACCAATTTGTTTTCCCTTCATTACGTTCTCGATAAAGAGCGCTAAACTTTTGAACCGTATGATGTGACATACTGACATTTGTAAACAAGGCTTTTTGTTTGAGGTTTTTTTTTATTTTCTGGCCATGACAGACAGGTTTGGGGGCCGTGAGGTCATAGAAGGTCAGGTTTCAGGCAGTATTGGTGGCAGGTGTGACTATGGTATTCCAATTCCGATCGTTTGTTAGTCATGGTTGTATTGGTGTGGTGTGATTCAGCTGAATTTGTCATATTAAGAGGGCCCTTCTTGATCCGTCTATGGTCAACGTGAGCATAATTTAAAAGCTTGTTCTTTCATACAGTGCAATCTACACTAATAATATAAAGAGGTAAAGTTTGTTTTTTTGTTTGTAGGATGTAATCTCTGAAAATACTGGTCTGATTGCGAAAATTTTTCCATCGATAGGAAGCTGCTTTATTCCTGAGTGATATATGTATGCGGGTGAAGCCGCAGAAAAAAGCTAGTATTTAATAAACAGGCCACGCGACAAATAAGAGATAACGCCTATCACAACACCAACACCAGCAGAGCGATAGCTCTGTTGGTGTTCGTTGTAACTCCGTCACTCACTCGAATATTTCACAAAACTTTTTCCGAAAATACGTGTTTTTTTTTAAACCTTAAAAGTGTTTTGGATTTATTTTTTTGATTTTTGGTCATTCAAAATCTCGATTAAATGTACCAGGTTTCTATACATATAGTATCTTTTTGAATTTATGATTTTATTATGAAGAGTTAAAGAACACGCAAAATAACAGATTTTTAGATAACTTTACTGGATCAGTTTCACAAAAATGTATGTTGTGTTTATGATAGCAATCTAGATAATATTCACAAGATGTGTGTGTTTTCAAAATATCTAGAGAAAATAATAACGTGATAATCACGTAAGAGCGGTTGTATGGAAATATATTTCGGGTGTCGGGGGGGGGGGGGGGGGGGGGTTCGGGTTTTCGGGGTTTTCGGGGTTTATTTCTTAATATCTGTTAAAACAGAGTGAATCAATTCCTATTCCATTTTAAAATATGAATGGACTATGTGTAGGTAATATGGATGCCAAAGTCCGTAAAAAAACTCGTTCTTCTTGATAAGACTATTTTTTAGAATGAGGCTATTTACCTTCTTTTGACAATTGAAAGTCCATGAGAATGGCCTCAATAAAATTAAATTATTGTAATGAATTTGGCGAATCCTTTGATGTAACTTATTCCACGGAATAGTGACACAACCTAAATTTTATTTAATTCTAATTCATTGCTGCGTGAAGAATTTCATATTTCTATACCTACAGTCGTCTCCAATCTACAAAAATGTCTGTCTGTTTCATCACCAACAAAAATACATGCACAATAACGTTTGCACAACAGAATTTGTTAGCACTTTGCTTATAAATCCTCGACGCTTCCTACATACGTCACAACTATACTTATGTGTGAATACATACCATACATACAAGATCACTTCCCACTACATACATCGCAATTCATGTACGCAAACATATGTACGTACAACATTTTGAACTCACAACACTTCACACGTGTTCTCTCTCATGACCTATCTTCGGGAGAAGTACCTACGTTTTTTTTTTCCAACTCATTTCATTTATTCGGATCATGAAATGAGTATTTTTGGAAGTAGAAATGAGAGTGATAGTGTTTTGTTTGAAATAACTTTTCTGCATCAATAATGTAAGGACCGGAGATAATGATAAGGCTTATGTTTGTTAAACTATAGGATTTATTCCTATCCAGTTACTACATAATACATCGAGATATAAGTACTAACGTACTAGAGAAGACACCGTAAATTCCTACTTTGTCTCGTTCAACTGCGGCGATCGCACCGCACCGTCGCCGCAAGAAAACGCGTAAGTGCCGTGATTTACATGGCGCTTAAGACCTTTTTGCCGAGAATAAATACACTTCCGCAGCAAATCCAGCGCTGTGGTAAATTAGTTACGGTTTAGACGAATTGTTATTATTTTAGCGCTGCAGCGAACTAAAGATTATTACGAAGAATAGGACAATTCAGTTATTTGACGTAGCTTCTCTAGTACGTCAGTAGGTACTTATATCTCGATGATTTAATATTATTTTTTTAATACTAACTTTTGCCCTCGACTACCTTCGCGTGAACGTCGGTTATTGCGGACGTGAAGTCGAAATAAGTAGCTTATATCTTTCCTTTAAGCTTACTCCATACAAAACTTCAATGCAATCGCTTCAGTAGGTAGTTAAACCGTAACAGATAGAATACGCGTCCAAACGCGAACCTATCGATAGTAAAAATAAAAAAATACACTTTCACATTTACAATATTAGTGCGGATTACTCGCGTCTATCGCTTTGACAGCCATCCTAATCTCATCTGACAATCTTCTTTCTTTTAAAATTCGAATAAGTGTTTATTTATTTTATTTACAAAGTGCCAGTTTCAAACTTTCTGAAGAGGCTTTGATGAAAAAAGGTTCTATAATATTTACCTACGTAAAATAGTTCAATATTTGTATAATATGTAATCGCTTTTAGCGATAAGACCGTCCAATGTACCCCTATTAAATTTAAGCTCCCACTGTATTTTTTTATGGTATACAATATAGAGTATATCGATCTATCTATCTATATAAATGCTCGTGTTTCGTTAACCTACAGGTAGGTACATCTAACTAACGATTAATAAAACAATAACTGGAGGGAAAAATTGTTGACATATTTTGAATCAATTTGTAATTGACGACACGATTGGCGGGTTTCCGCGCGGGTTTTATTCCCGCATAGCATAGCATCGCAATCGGCCTTATAATGTTCCCACTGTTGGGATTCAGCCCTCCTCTCTAGGAGAGGGAATGGACCGTAATCCACCACGCAGGCCTAGTGCGTGTTGGTGGATGTCAAATGTCTTCGAATTTTTGGTTCTAGGACATGCCAGTTTCCTCACGATTTTTTCCTTCACCGTTTTGAGAGCAGTAGTGATGAAATAAATTACACAAAGTAATGCGCCTGGCTGGGCTTGAACCCGCAACTTACAACTCGTAAGTTGGGGCCGTTACCACTCTGCCACCACTATTCGATTCCCGCACGGAACCAGTATTTGTATGGCCTACGGATAGGTGTTCTGGATCTCAGTGTCTTGTGTATGTGAGTTTACAAGTTTGTAAACGCATCCACGATACAGAAGTAATTCCTAGTGTGGGTCAAAGGTTTAAAAAAAAATCGAAACAAAATTAATTACTCCTGTTCATTGTAACAAATAATAATAATAATAAATGTTTTATATTTTTAAATGTTTTTTTTTATATATGTTTTAAGAAATATTTAAAAATGTACAAAATACTCGTATGTATATAAAATAAATAAAGGACATAATAATAATAATATTCACACAACTATCACACAACGCCATCTAGTCCCAAGCTAAGCAGAGCTTGAATTATGTAACACACTCGTTATGGGAGTGTGTTACATAATTCAGAAAAGTGTAACCTCGAATAACACGTTCCCGTAAGTTTACTAATCCGAAACACTTAACAACGAATGCACGTTACCACGAAAAACTTAACGCTGTAGCCACGCGATCTCGAATTACATGATTCAGAAACACTATAATATCGATTAACACGACCCCGTATGTTTACTAATAGGAAACTCTTCACAACGAATGCACGCTGCTACGAAAAACCTAACGCCACAGTCATGGAATTTCGAATAACCAAATCTCTAATTCACCAATTCGATAAATTAAAAATTTGGAGATTTAAATAGATAAATTAAAAATTTGGAGATGTCTTTTCGTTAGAGGTTTGGTTAAGCTAGGTCGCGTGGCTTCGGTGATAAGTTATTCGTAGAATCGCGCATTTGTTGTTAACTGACTCGACTGATTCAGAAACACTATAATATCGAATAACACGACCCCGTATGTTTACTAATAGGAAACTCTTCACAACGAATGCACGCTGCTACGAAAAACCTAACGCCACAGTCATGGAATCTCGAATAACCCAATCTCTAATTCACCAATTCGATAAATTAAAAATTTGGAGATTTAAATAGATAAATTAAAAATTTGGAGATGTCTTTTCGTTAGAGGTTTGGTTAAGCTAGGTCGAGTGGCTTCGGCGATAAGTTATTCGTAGAATCGCGCATTTGCTGTTAACTGACTCGAATTGGTGAATTAGAGACTTTGTTATTCGAGATTCCATGACTGTGGCGTTAGGTTTTTCGTAGCAGCGTGCATTCGTTGTGAAGAGTTTCCTATTAGTAAACATACGGAGTCGTGTTATTCGATATTACAGTGTTTCTGAATCATGTAATTCGAGATCGCGTGGCTACGGCGTGTTTCGGATTAGTAAACTTACGGGAACGTGTTATTCGAGGTTACACTTTTCTGAATTATGTAACACACTCGTGTTATGGGTACTAGACAACTGATAAACATACTTATATATTTCTAAATACATACATATATAGGGTGACTGGTAATTAGTGTACGATACTTAAACACATCGAGATATAAGTACTAACGTACTAGAGAAGACACCGTAAATTCCTACTTTGTCTCGTTCAACTGCGGCGATCGCGCCGCATTTTGTCGAAGAAAACGCGTAATTGCCGTGATTTACATTGCGCTTAAGAACTTTTTGCCGAGAATAAATACACTTCCGCAGCAAATCTAGCGCTGTGGTAAATTAGTTACGGTTTAGACGAATTGTTATTATTTTAGCGCTGCAGCGAACTAAAGATTCAAATTACGAAAATAGGACCCTTCACTTATTTGACGTAGCTTCTCTAGTACGTTAGTACTTATATCTCGATGCTTAAACACGTGATTGTGCTCATGATAACCAACAACTTTTACTATGAGAACAAACCTGAAATCGCGAAAAAAAACAGCTGTTCAGTACATTTATGTTTGCCTAATGTACTGAACAGCTGATATTTTTTTCGCGATTTCGGCTTTGCTCCCATAATAAAAATTGTTTGTTATCATTAGCACAATCGCGTGTTTAAGTATCGTACACTAATTGCCAGTCACCCTATATAGATAAATTACACCCAGACACAGAACAAATGATGGTGCTCATCACACAAACATTTGTCCTGGGTGGGAATCGAACCCACGACCTCCGGCATAGCAGTCAGGGCCACTAACCACTGGACCAACAGGCCAGTCAAAAAACAAATAACAACTAAACAAACAAAAAACAACTAACAAAACACAAAAAAAACAACAACAAATATAACAAATATTAACTTGTTATACAGTTAAGGAGTCAGAATGCCCCTCATAGTTTCAGCCACCTTCTTCGATCGTAGTGCTTCACTGAAGCCTCCTTCAGTGAAGCACTACGATCCTACTGGTTGACATTTTCTCCACCAACTTCCCGATAAAAGGGTACTAAAAAAACAATTACAAAACTCACGACAAACACTGTTTGTAGCGACATCTATGGCGTCACAAAAAGAACAAATCCTGCATCGCGCAATTAAAGTTCTCCGCGCGATTGGAACATATAGAACAGCCCGAAATCATCTATCGGGCAGTTGCCCACCAGACATAACACCCGTCTGGCCGGAGGATCCTCCCTTTTCAACGGAGGTTTGCGGGACTTTACGCTCTGTTCCGCCTACCTCCAAAGACATTCCTATTTCAATCAGCCAGCCAGAAAAGATGAAGCTATTTGCACTTTCCAAAACGTAGACCTCTTTGGAGAAGAACGTGCAAGAAGCGCCACTGACACACACAAAATTCTTTTAAATAAAACAGTTCCTAAATATGAGACCCTGATGTTTTACACTTCAAACTACTAACACTTAAACAAGGCATTATTTAACAGCCATGAAGTACCTATATTTTTAACTACAGCCTACTAATTATCATAATTGGGTAGCAAAACAATTATTTTGTTAGCACTTAAACTAGCGAGGTACCTAATTACTTAACTGTACCCTCTAACCGGGCATCGATGTAGGTAATTGTGTGTATAATGCTCAGAGGAAGGGAAAATAGTAAACAGGCTACATTATAAAACGATATTGCATAGTGGAGACACGTTAAAGTATCATTACGCAATTAAGTATTTAGATAAATACCGTACTAACATCAAATTATTAAGCTATTGCATAGCTTCTATCGCGGGCCTTGAGCGCGGGGACCGAATCCAGAAATTCCGTAACGAAAAATATACCTCACGCTCCCCACTCCGACGGGCACGGAGGTGTGGCTAGGAGGCCGACAGAGACCGAACACCTATTTTAGAAAAGTCGTTAACGACCTGTGTGGCGCATTGGTACAGCGTTCTACCTATGTTTTATCATCGTGCCTCGAGTTCAAATCTCGGTCAAACAAAATAGTCTTTTTGTATTATAATAGATTATAGTAATGTTCTATGATAACAACTGAACATACTTGTAGCAATTTATGTAGTAAACAAGAAAGAAAAAAAATTGTTTTCTTATCGGTCACCACGCTCAAAAAGTGTCACTTGAATTAATATCAAAGAAAAAAGAAATACTGCATAAATAAAATAAATAAATAATTATAATTGCTTAAGTTGATACAAAATGCTATGCAATAGCTTTACCGCGGCAGTCCCCGAGTGCCACACTTATATATTTTTTTTATAATGTTGATTTTGTTCAATAAGTATACTAGCCAAATAGAACCAACACTATGACTCCTTAACTCATCATTATACAGACCAAACGTCATAAAACTTTTCCTCACCAACTATATATGCAACTACAAGTAGGAACCCATATGATCTGAATTATCAGAAGCTGCACAAAGCCTTTGAACAAAGGCAGACAGAGCCATTGTCGCAGACCGATGGAATATTTTAATGATGCTACTACAACCGGGTGAATTGTGCGCGAACAATGTGCTGGGTACGTACCAAATGCATGGTTTTAGTTTCTGAATGTGATTTTAGAGATAGTTAAATAGGTAAGTTGCAGTTAATGACAATGGAGCCTCTTTTACATAGAAATAGAACGTAAATAATGTGATAGACGGGAAGACGCAAATGAAAAGCTTCTGGTTCAATTAAGTCTCTTTCTTTAAGTCTCTTTATTTATTTATTTATTGTTTTAGTCAACATACAAAAATAGGGCCATTTTCTGTAACGAAAATGCACGAAAAATTAATGTGACAAATGGTAAAGCAGTCGTAAGCTGATGTGATTGTAGAATTAAGTCAACAGCCTGATTACAGCGACTTATGTACCTGCACGCGCTTGACAATTTGCCACATTCATTCTGCGTTCCAATAACTATTTATTTGCCATTTTTTTGCCATTTTTTTTTTGACGTTAACAGTTTAGCAATGGGTCCCAAACTAGGCAAAGCCTGTATCTTGGTGACCCAATAATTATACAGAGTTAGCAAGGTGATCTGGCCTGCTGGCGTTACGTATAAATTTTCATAATAAAAAAAAATTAAACTGTTATTATATTGTATGAAGCACTTTCTAATACATTTTACATATAAAATTACGTCTAGATTTTTATTGACATCCCCCTAACTCTATTGTTTTTTCATCTATCAATCCCAAACTTTTTAAAACATAAACCTTAAAAGAATATCTTGCTAGTTTGCAAGTAATAATGTGGCCTCCATGGTCGCCACAATAGCTAAGTGTAGCATACCATGGATACCACTGCCGAACTTTTCGCAGAATACAGGCTTTATAAAAATTTCCATCATCATCATTTCAGCCGATGACACCCATTTTTGGACATAAGCCTCCACCAAGTTTCGCGACAATGACTGGTCTTGTGCATTTCGTATACATCGGATTCCCGCGACCATCAACCAGTCATCGGCCCACCTTGTGGGAGACCTTCCAATACTATTTATCTATACTCGTATGTCATTATTTGTACATACCTCTTTGCTTTCATATAATTGTTTGTATTATATACATTGAGTTTGAGTCATCGTGGTGAAAGGATTAGTCAGCTAGACTTGTACGAAGCCAACGACAGAGCTGTCCAGGTGGCTAAATGTTGATCGGACAAAATTTGAGTCCGATCGACACGAGAAGAAGAAGATTATATACCTACATTTAATTAGTTATGCATTGTATATACCTATGTGAAACGTATATTTATTATAAAAGTATATATTATATTTTAATAAATTTACGTAGGCGCCCTAACGTGGATTGTTTTTTTCTTTTCAGTAATGTTAACGTATGTGTGCCAGTTTGAGAACCTACTTTATGCGGCTTACCCAAATGTCTTTTTCTTGTTTATATTATATATTTACTTTATATTGTTATATTATTCGTCGTTGAGCTCCTTGATAGTCCTGAGTTGAGTTACAAAAATACTGACAAATGCTTGCACAGACTGGACGGTCCACTCATCTGCATGATTCTCATATATAATTTTACTATTAAATGATTGCTGTAAGGATTTTAAAAGAGACCTCTGAATTTATTTCAGGGTTTCTACTCAGGGTAGTGAGCTAGGAAACTTCGGTCTCATCAAGTTTAAATAGTCAAAAAATTTACGAGTAAAAGTTTTTAGAGTTCCGTACCTCAAAAGGAAAAAACGGAACCCTAGGATCACTTTGTTGTCTGTCTGTCTTTCTGTCAAGACCCTTTATCTCGGAAACGCGTGGAGGTATCGAGTTGAAATTAAAACCATATACTCAAGTCTGCGGTCCCTTGAAGCTGTACAACCTCTAAGTTAATGAAAAAAAAATACTTCCACTTATGTCGCAAAAAAAACGTATATTTCGACACTCTCAAGGGAATCAAAATTCATAGGGTACTTCTTAATGACCCAGAATCCTGAAATTGCAGCATAGGTATAGGAATAAATCTGAAAACAGTAAATTTGTTGTTACGTCACAAAAAAAAAACTTTTGTTGCTATTTGGAAAAACCTTCGAGACTCCGTTCCGGAATTGAACTATTTACATAAATACGTATGTATGGAACCCTCCGTGCGCGAGTCCGACTCGCACTTGCCCAGTTTTTTTAAAACCTTTTTACAAAATATGTATCAATTAATTAATAGGCGTCGTGTTTTGTATGTACCTATGTATATAGCCTACAACCTAACCAAGGTTTTTTTTTTTAGGTGGGAAAATCATCTAATGACAAATCTCGCTCTTGGGCGGAGCGAGAGATAGTGTCAGACTTTTACTGACTAAAAACCCACTCCTGTTCCTTCTTTGCCTTCATCCCGGGGCCCCAGGCTTCGCTTTCACACTACCCGTGGCCCCAGTAGGCTTCGGCCCTGCTGGGCCCCTAAGATTGCTGACATCTTCCTGAGGCGCGCGTGGACAAAACGCGCCGTCGACGACTTGGGCTCGGTCCGGACAGTTACCGGACGGTCGGACGGCGAGCCACCCATTACTCGCCGTCCGCAAGCCCGCGCCTACGGTGGCCGGAAATCGGGATCGGAATCCCGGCGGCGGTTGGGGCGTGAGAACCTAACCAAGGTTAAGATTATGTTATATAATAAGATTTATTATCCGAAATATTTAAAGGCTCCTTTGAACACCTTTGCTCAATGTACCCTGTAAAGATACCTAGCGGTTGGGTTGACAAAGGCAAGTAAGCAATTAGGTATATGCTTGGACTGAAATAATGCCTTAGTATTTCTTAAAATGCTAAGGTTTGAAGAGGTTGATAAATTACGGTAGGTACTAACAGAAATATTAATATGATTTACTGTTGGTATTTTTTTTTTCGAGCATTGGTGACCGAGTGGTAACGGCCCCGACTTACGAGTAATAGGTCGCGGGTTCAAACCCAGCCAGGTGCATTACTTTGTGTAATTTATTTCATCACCACTGCTCTCAAAACGGTGAAGGAAAACATCGTGAGGAAACCGGCATGTCCTAGAACCAAAAATTCCAAGACATGTGACATCTACCAACCCGCACTGGACCCGCGTGGTGGATTACAGCACATTCCCTCTCCTAGAGAGGAGGACTGAGTCCCAACAGTGGGAACATTATAAGGCCGACTATGCTATGCTATGCTATGAGTGCATCATCAGCTTCCTATCCTTTTCACAACTAGTTTGGGGTCGGTTTCCAATCTAAACAGACAGGAACAGGAAATATTTGTGCCAAAAACATATTTAATTTTCTTTCTATCTTCTAAGTCTTGTCTCTATAAAAAATACGAAAATAAACTATTTCCTACCTGATTGTCTAATAATCATTTCACTCCAGTTTTCTACACAAATTACTGTTACATCGTCAACCCCAAAGCTCTCCCATTCTCTTGTTATCCCCTACAATGAGCTTAATGATGCTTGTTAGTTGAACGGCTCCCGATTTTGAGTGATCTCTTGAACGCCAGTGGACGGGCTCGTTATTGTCGCTATATTATGATGTATCGATGCTGAGACCTTTTGTAATAGGATTATGACTTAGTTTGAACACTTCAAATACCGACAACGGCTTTATCTGTCTATGGTGTCTATGCAGGATACTGGCTACGGGTATATACCTACGTAAGTTGTGCAACCTCTCAATATTAACCGATAATAGTGATTTTTGGTATGAAATATAAATACCACTGTGCATGAGTAGTATTTTTTTTTTAGGTGGGCAAACCATCTAATGACAAATCCGCTCTTGGGCGGAGCGGAAGATAGTGTCAGAATTTTACTGATTAAAAACCCCACTCCTGTTCCTTCGTTGCCTTTCGTACCAGGGCCAAGTTTTCCTTTCAGAATCAGACCCAGTAGGCTTCGACCCTGCTGGGCCCCTACCGTTTGCTGACATCAACTTCGATCCGGACGGTTACCGGACGGCCGGACGGTGAGCTACCCATTGTTCGCCATCCGCAAGCCCGGGCCTACGGTGGCCGGAAATCGGGATCGGAATCCCGGCGGCGGTTGGGGCGTGAGGACTGTTTCCTCACGCGACCGGCTACCTCCTTTGCTAGCATTACTGCTTCGCAGAAGGAGGCGACCGCCTGCCACTCCTCCTCGCTCCAGACCATGGCCTGTATCAAGGCCCGGCGCAAGTGATCGCCGCCGCATGAGTGGTATCAAGAAGTCGAGCTAAGCCAAAAATCGATAATTTAAAAAACATGAAACGCCCTAATGACCCCTAGTCATAAAATACCGTTTATTCAGAGAGTATATTCCTTTGACATCATTTCCTACTTTTACGCGGGCGCAACCACTAGCAGAGGTTAGTAAGAATTGAAAACATAACATTATTAATACATTAAACTTGCATTATTGTTTATACAACGACTATTTTCCACATGACGAATTTAGTTGAGATCGTTTCAAAAAGCTGTTTTGAAATTGTATAACTTCAAAATAGCTTTTTGAAACGACTCTCTGAATCCAAAAGCCGTATCAACAGTGTACCTTATTCCAACGTTTATCCTTTCAACTGGACAAAATCTACATACTGGATTGTAGAAGATAATGAAACGACATCAACCTAGGGATGACCTGAGATCGATTTGTCAATTTAAATTTTATTTTATAATTTTTGAATCAATCTCAGAAATTTGAAATCACGAATTTGATTTTTTTCCTGCGGTATGCAACCATATTATTATTTAAAACGTTTGAAGAACCTACTTTCCTCAAGCTAGCAAATTTTTTAGTGATTGTTATACACCCGATTACTCAACAGTCATGAAACACAAGTGCGTTTGATTGTATTTTTAAGACAGTAACCAAAGGATCGATGTTTAGGCAATTGATCTTTTAGAATTAGATTTATTACTGAATCGATCCTTTTGACTTTATTTAGAATCAATTCAAAAATCTATTTTCTTTCGGAAAAAACGCCATCCCTATTTCAACCGTCCGACTTCAAATGCACAGTTCACATAAGCTGAAGTCCAACCGTATTACTGAATACTTGTCCAATACCTTTTGTATGCGACTTTGAATGTTAGAATGTAGAATGTCATCCCCTTCGGAGCGTACTGAGGACAAAGTAGTTAAGTGTGCAGGTTTTTTTTTTTTTTTTTTTTTTCTTTTTCTCTACTGCTAATTGGCAATCTGCTTTGGGAGCAATAATCCAATGTGCTGGCTGAAATCTGTCTTTGATGTGGTGAGTAGATTTGTCCAGCGACGCATCTCTCAATTTTATGTTGCGAATCTTTCCGCTAGCTCCTGAACACTGTGTCTTTTTAGTCGGGAGAAAGTGAAACTCCCGGGCCCTAGCAGTTGTGAAGCTAGTTCGTTTCTGTGTTTACACAGTCGGTTTTGATAGCTCTTGCTATACGGCTCGATTTCTTCTGTGACTGTTTTCAACTTGATGTCCATGTACATGAACTGGTTGCTAATGTACTGCGGGATATTTAACATTTTTCTAATCGTTTTGCTTTGGAATCTCTCCAGTATTGCAATATTGCTTTTGCTTGCTGAGCCCCAAAGCTGGATGCCGTACGTCCAAATAGGCTTGATGATAGACTTGTAGATAATTATTTTACTGTTGTGTGTGAGTTGGGATTTTGGTCCAATCAGCCAGTAAAGGTTCCGGATTTTGGTATCCAGCTGCTTACGTTTGGTCCATACATGTTTTTGCCAAGTCAGTCGGCGGTCAAGGTGCATTCCTAGGTACTTTGCATCATTGGCTTGTGGGACATGTTCATTATATAAAAGAACAGGTGGGCAAGTTTCACGTCTGAGAGTGTAGGTAACATGGACAGATTTGTTTTTGTTTGCTTTGATGCGCCACTTATTAAACCAATCCTCTATTAAGCTGAGATGTCTTTGGAGGTTTCTTGATGCCGTTTCAGGGTTCGCATGAACAGATAAGATAGAGGTGTCGTCGGCGTAAGTAGCAGTGGTGGTGATTTCATCGAGTGTTGGTAAATCCGCCGTAAAGATTAGGTACAGAATTGGTCCCAAAATACTACCTTGCGGCACTCCTGCTTTGATCTCGTGTAGCATTGAAAATTTATTATTGTGTTTTACCTCAAAACACCTCCTTTCCAGGTAAGATTTGATGAGTTGATAGTATGGGTGTGCGAGCTTTTGTTTTATTTTGGAGAGCAGACCGTCATGCCAGACTTTGTCGAATGCCTGGCTAATATCCAGGAAAATAGCCGAGCAGTATTGTGTGTTCTCCAGGGCCCTGTGTATGGTGTCAACCAACCGATGTACCTGTTCGATAGTACCGTGACCCTCTCTAAATCCAAACTGATGGTTAGGCAAAATATCTTCAAGGTCTTTCCTCATTCTTGTCAGTATGACCTTTTCCAAAATTTTTCCAACAATGGGCCCGGGGACAATGGGACAATGGGACAATGGAATATATGGGGGTATATATGGGGGGCAATGGGACTTATGGGTCTGTACGAAGACATTTCTTGGGCTGGTTTGCCCGGTTTTAGAACCATGATAACCTGAGCGATTTTCCATTGGCTGGGAAACATCAATAGGCGTAAACAAGCGTTGAAGATCAACACCAGCAACATAATTCCTTTTTGAGGCAGGTTTTTTAAAAGAGTTGCGTCTATTTGGTCATAACCAGGTGCTTTGCAATCCCGAAGGTTGCGGATTTCTTTAACGAGTTCTTTAGGTGAGATACTTGGTAATGGAAGATTCATTTGGAAGGGTGATGTAAGAAAGTTTTTAATTTCTTCATCGTGTTCTTTGTTAACACTCGGCAGAGGTTCAAAAACTTTGTGCAGGTGTGAAGCGAAAGCATCAGCTTTATCCTGATCTGACCGAGCCCATAACCCCGATTGGGTTTTTATAGGCGTTATTTGCATCTTCGGACGTTTAAGCTTTGATGTAGCCTTCCAGAGCGAGTAGTTTGTATCACTTGTTGGTGTGAGGTTCGAGAGATATTCCTGGAGGTTATCATTATTCAGGTCATTGATAAGTGATTTCAGTTCTCTTGTGGATCTGTTGAATGCAGCTTTATCTCTTGGGTATCTTGTTTGATGCCAGACCTTGCGTAAGTGGCGTCGTTCAAATATTTTGTCTTTAACGAAGGATGGGTAAACATGTTCTTTTGGGACAAATACTTTGTGTTTTGGTGTAGATTTATGTGCGGCAATATGTACAGTTCTATTAAAGCTTTCAATTGCTTCCTCCACTTCTTCGATGGTCTTAAGGGATATTTTAAGGTCTACCATTGATGTAATGATTTGCTGGTACTCTTTCCAGTTTGTGTGCCGACTATGTATTTTTGGTGGCGCTTCATGTAACAGTACCTTGCAGTTAACATTTAGTACGACAGGGGTGTGGTCAGAAGAGAGATCTATTTTTTGTTCGGCACTCATATTGTTGACAGAGAGATTCTTAGTAATAAAGAAATCTAGTAAATCCGGTTTCCTGGCTCTATCTGCTGGCCAGTAAGTGGGCTCCCCGGTAGAGATGCATTCCAGATTAAGCGCACCCACTGCGCTGTACAGTTGTCTTCCTTTTGGGTTTATAAGTCTAGAGCCCCAATGCACATGCTTAGCATTCCAGTCGCCACCGCTAATGAAACGGTTTCCCAAGGTCCTTAGGTATTCTTTGAAATATTCAGCAGATATACTGTGTTTAGGTGGACAGTATATTGCCGATATTGTGATTTCTGAGGCAACCTCTGTTATTCTGATTTGTGACGCCTGAATCATCTCAGAGCAGAACGGTTCGAGTGGATAGTGTTTTAGTTTAGACTTTATTATGATAGCAGCTCCTGCGTGAGCTTTCCCTGATGGATGGTTTGTGGTATAAACATTATAGTTTTTAATGGCAATATGGCTTTTTTCTGTTAGTCTTGTTTCTGAAATAAGGGCAATGTCAATGTTTTCATTTATTAGGAATGTCTCTAATTCTTGTTTACGTTCGGTAAGTCCATTGGCGTTCCATGTCATAATGCGTAAGTCATAAATCATTTTGAATGAAGGCTGCCGATCAGCTGGATCATTCTGTCCATAAGTCTGTCCATCATGTTTGTCATAATTACTTCAAATCTGTTAAACATTTTGTCCATGATTACTTCCAGGTCGACAGTGTCGCCTGGTAAGATGATGTCGGTTGCTGCATCTCCTTCGGTGCAGTTGGTTTTGACAGTCTCGGCATAAGATTTGCCGGGTTTAATTAAGTTCGTTCTGCGGTTGTTGGATACAGGTTTGGTAAATTGTTTGTACACCTCTAAACGAGGTTGATCTGAGGGGGCTGAATTATCCCTAGGCTGTCTGAGTCTAGAATACTCTGGAATCCATTTTTCTTGTTGAGTTTTGTTTGGCTTTTTTGGGGTTTGTTTCCCATCGTCGATTTTGTTTAAATGTCTGTCTGTGAAAGTGTCTCTGTAATTCCTTCGTTTTGAGTCGAGTTTGAGTATCTGTTCTCTATACTGTTTGTATTTTGAGCAGCCTCTATAGCTCGCGGGGTGCTTCTCATAGCAGTTGGCGCATGTGGCTTCGGAATCAGGGGTTTTGACACATGAGCTGGTTGAGTGTTCTTCTCCGCATTTGACACACCGGAATGGTCTAAAGCATTGATTTTTGGAGTGGCCGAATCTTTGGCATCTCTTACATTTCACGATTTCTTTTTTCTTGTATGGTGGCTCAAAAGTGACTTTCATGTAATTTAGATGTTTAATTTTGTAAATCTCTTTGTTATTTAATTTTGGCTCTAGATCCACATAAAATAAGGGAAGGGGTTCTTTGGTCGCTCTGTGAAGAACTTTAACGACCTGGCGAACCTCGTGCCCGATTTGCTCGATTTCTTTTTTTATTAATGAGATGTCCTCCGATGAGTGTAGACCTCGTAGTACTACTCTGAAAGCTCGCTCACTTTTAAGTTGGTATGTGTAATGGGTGACATTTTCAGACACAAAATGTTTCCTGATGGTTTTATAAACATCAATATCTGATGGCATTATTTTAACAATATGACCGGATTTTAATGTTGTCATAGTATAGTCATTACTATTTGTGATATTATTCAATAACTCTTTCAGTTTCTGAATGTCATTAACTCCTGTTACAAAAATTGGTTCTGGTTTAGGTGGTCTCATGCGGGTTTCGTCGGTATTGACAGGTTCATCATTCAGTATTTCGAACTGGTTTTGTGTTTGCACTGCATAGGTGACGTTGTTTTCATTTAGTGCTTTTTTTGTTGGATTTTCCATTTGTTGGCTAGTGGGGCTATTTTCTAGTCTTTTTCTCTTGTTGGCTGGTACTGTGTCACGTTGCCAAGTTGTCTCGATTTCTTTTGTTACAGTTTTCTGCTGTGGGAAGCATGGCAAGTCGAGCTGTGTTTTAGCGACTGCCCCTGCCGAGTTCGAACGCGGTTTAGTAAACATACACCGGTGGAATGTCTGCTGGACTAATGTTCTTCCTCTTCTCTCATTCTCTTCCTTACTCTCTTCTATTGTTAGGTCCACGTGAGGCAAATCATTGCCCCCCCAGAATACGAGGGGCTGCCTGAGCTGGGCTCAGGGAGGGATTCTCCAGTGGAACTGGTACCCTCCTGGGGTAAATTCTCTTTATGCTTTGCTTTCATGGTTACGATTTTTGTTCAGGGTTTTACTCCCCTAGGATCATACTCCTGATGCTTACCAAGGCACCAGGGTCTCTCTTTTAGAAGGAATTTCCTCTTGGTGTGAGAACACCATGAAGATAGAATGATTTGCCGCCTCTTGTGACTCAGTGTTGATGCTTGTTTAACACTAGTTGCATAGGTTACTTGTATAGGAATAGATGATATATCCTATGATTGCACGCAGCTTCATGTTCTCCCAACTACTCCAGACTTTTAAAGGACTATTTAGGTCCTCAGGCTCTCTATAGCCACTTCTACTCAGTTTCCTGACTAGGGGTATGGTTATCCCGCCATTGCTCGGTCGCCAGAGCCTCGTCTGTAATCTAGCAGGGGGCACCACGGCTGCAAGTTTGCTACCGCCGCCGTCCGGCGCGTGCAGGTGAGGTTGACTTTTGGATCGGTTAGATGTTGATTACCGTTCTCCCCTTACCCCCCATCATCAACAGTGTACCTTATTCCAACGTTTATCCTTTCAACTGGACAAAATCTACATACTGGATTGTAGAAGATAATGAAACGACATCAACCTAGGGATGACCTGAGATCGATTTGTCAATTTAAATTTTATTTTATAATTTTTGAATCAATCTCAGAAATTTGAAATCACGAATTTGATTTTTTTCCTGCGGTATGCAACCATATTATTATTTAAAACGTTTGAAGAACCTACTTTCCTCAAGCTAGCAAATTTTTTAGTGATTGTTATACACCCGATTACTCAACAGTCATGAAACACAAGTGCGTTTGATTGTATTTTTAAGACAGTAACCAAAGGATCGATGTTTAGGCAATTGATCTTTTAGAATTAGATTTATTACTGAATCGATCCTTTTGACTTTATTTAGAATCAATTCAAAAATCTATTTGCTTTCGGAAAAAACGCCATCCCTATTTCAACCGTCCGACTTCAAATGCACAGTTCACATAAGCTGAAGTCCAACCGTATTACTGAATACTTGTCCAATACCTTTTGTATGCGACTTTGAATGTTAGAATGTAGAATGTCATCCCCTTCGGAGCGTACTGAGGACAAAGTAGTTAAGTGTGCAGGTAAATAAATATTTTGCATTAGTGTTTTGTTTTGTATTTATTGGATTTATTGATATTTATATTGCTGTTCAGCTAAACTAAAATGTGCTTACTCTTCTAGTAGGTAAATTGTTCCTATCAATACCTTCTGTATAGAAAGCTAAATGAAAAAAAAATAATTTCTTGGCTCTTTTAATGTATCGTTTTAAAAGATTACCATTGCATGTTATTTACTTTAGGCCAACCCTTTAGCTGAAGTTGCACGGTGTGGACACGAGCGACAGCTTCATAGAGTGTATTCAGCTGCTTCTGGTAAGAATTGAAGCTGAACCGAAAATAATTATGCAATTTGGGTTTCTACCCAAAGACTAAGCATGTTAATTGCTTTTAAATCTTTCAGATATGCAAAAAGTTACGCTAAGTACTTTTCACATCAGTTAGTCGAACAACAAGTGGGAAAGTGAATAATGTCTTAACATTCCACCATTCAGTAGTCGTCGTGCCCCTAGGTTAAAACTAATTAAACCTAGCTGCCTGGACACTTATCTATTTTGTTGTCAGTACTTGGAAAGTTAGTTCTTAGTGACGTTTGGAACGACGAGTAACGTCAACGTGGTCGTCGACGTTAGTGTTCGGTCGTCATGAAGTAAGATTAATTGTCCGCTTGTCGGCTCGAGTGCTTGCTAGTGTTGGTTGAGTGAGAACTGAGGTTTCTGTTGTATGGCTTTGTCAGTTATGGTTAGTTGGAGTTTAAGTAAATGATTCTGAAGGGCTGATATAGTTACAGAACAGTAGATTTTGTGTGTTGCTATCTTAAGTATATTATAGTTACGATGCAAATAGACAAGCACACTTTAGTATTTTTTTTTTGGACGATATCTGACACAGTCAACTTAATTTAAAGACTCTTAGGTTGTAGCTATCAAGAAATACAGACTCCGACCGGGAATTCCACTCCTTCGCTGGACGTACAATGAATGTATTCCCAAAACGCTTTGTACGTAGGTATGGGTGGGATGTCCACCATGTACTAGTGGCGCAACGCCGTACGTCTAGTGGTCCGATGATGGCACGGACTTGGCGGAATTAGATTGTGCAATTCCAGTGCACACTCCCCGAAATGTAAATGATAGAAAACCGACAGGCCAGCAACTCGGCGGCGATGTCCAAGGCTTTGGAGCTTCGACTCAACAAGTGCATCATTGCCAATGATCCTCTTGGCTCGCCTCTCAATCGACTCTAGCGCATCAAGCTGGTATTTGGCAGACCCGTCCCAAAGATGAGAGCAGTACTCCATACACGATCGAACTTGCGCTTGATAAAGTTTTAGCAGCTGTTCCGGCGTGAAGTACCGTCTGACCTTCGCGAGGATTCCCAGCTTTTTTGCTGCCAGTTGAGCCTTTGCTTCGATGTATGGCCCAAAGTTGAGAGTTGACGTCAGCGTAACGCCAAGAAGATCAAGATGGTCGGTTATTGGCACGGTCACACCTCGGAAAGATGGAGCCGGGTGGAATTGACTCCGTTTAGCGGAAAAAAGACACGCTTGGGTTTTAGTTGCATTGAACTTGACCAGATTGGCATCGCCCCAATCGGAGACCGCCTTCAAGGACGAGTTCAAGCGTTCAACCATAGCCTCTCGGGATGACTGGATCTGTGACCCACTAGCGCGTGCATCAGCCACATATCTCTCGGCAACAGTGCTGTCGTCTGCATACCCAAAGATACCGGGTTTAAGTAAGTCATTTATGTGCAGCAAAAACAGTGTTGCCGAGAGTACCGACCCCTGAGGGACCCCGGCATTAATATCCATTTGACCGGACGAGCAGCCATCAACGACCACTCGGATGGATCGATCCCTCAAGAAGTCTGCGATCCAATCACACAGACCAGTGGGTAGACCGAAGGAAGGAAGCTTAGCAATGAAGCTTTCGTGCCAGACCCTATCGAAAGCCTTCGAGATATCAAGGGAAACGGCAAGCGCTTCCCCATGCTTCTCGATGGCTTCGCTCCAGATGTGAATGGCATACGCTAGAAGGTCCCCAGTGGACCGATTTTGGCGAAAACCGTATTGCCGGTCACTGAGGATGTCGTTAGCTTCTAGGTATGCCAGAAGTTTCTTGTTTAGCACCCGTTCCATACTCTTACAGAGGACGGACGTAACAGAGATGGGTCTGTAGTTTGTTCGTCGTAGACAGACACAGACTTAACCAGACAGTGGTCGGAACTGCCTAAAGGCGAACATATCGACACAGAGTAGCGGTCTGGATCTGTTGTCAGCAAAAGGTCCAGGCAATTGGCTGTGTGCGAATCCACATCCGGCACCCTCCTTGCCCCCTGGACCAGCTGGGCGAGATTTAATGCTAGCGCTAGCTTTCGCATCTCTCGCCCAGCGTGGTCTGTGGACTGGTACAGGAAAGCCACTCTTGGTGGTGGGCATTAAAATCCCCCAGTAACACCAATTGAGCAGAAGGGTACCGCTGCTGAGCCGCATCCGCCGCCTCACTCAGATGTTGTGTGAGCCCGGATGTCTCTGCTCGCTGTGCGAGCGGTAGACACAAGCGTAAATTATTTTATCTAGGCCTGTGTCCACCAAAGTCCAAAGCGTCGAGAACCTGGAGTCCTCAAGGTTACGGAGACGCCGATAGCAGATGTCGTTCCGGGCGTACATACATACACCCGCACGTGGTTTGAAGTTGTGCTCCAAGGTAAAACCTGGGTAAGAAAGGTACGACACGTCGGACGGACCTCTGATCTGCGTCTCCGAAAGGAAGAAGAGAGCTGGTTTTTCAGTCTCGAGGTGGTGGTGGACTGCGACGAGATTGGAGTGCAGACCACGTATGTTAGTGAGGTGCACTTTGTGAGAGAGGGAGTGCAGCCGCTGTCTAACTTATCTCTTACTTTTCCTTTTCATTATTTGAGTGAAGGGAGGAGAGGAGAAGGAAGTGAAATGAGGTTCCACGCAGCTAACCCTCAGGCACGCACTGAAAGGATGACATCATTGGGGGACTAGTCTGGAGACTGCGGGGAGGACGCCCGAGCCCCCCCGGGAATGTCCATCGGGCCCTCTCGTCTGGTTGCCAACCAGCACGATGGCGCATTCCGGGATTTTTCGACAGTTGGTCGCATTGACAGTATATTTTTTTGGACGATATCTGCCGATATAGCCTATTCACTCTTGACTTAAAGACCCCTAAGTTGTAGCTATCAGGAAATACAGACTCCGGCCGAGAATTCCACTCCTCCGCTGGACGTACAATAAATGTATTCCCAAAATGCTTTGTACGTATGGGTGGGATGTCCACCATGTACTGGTGGCGCAACGCCGTACGTAGTGGTCCGATGATGGAACGGACTTGGTGGAATTAAATTGTGCAATTTCAAAGCATACTTCCCAAAATAAAAACGATAGAGAACCGACAGGCTAGCAACTCGCCGTCGATGCTCAAGACTTTTGGAGTTTTTGACTCAACAAGTGCATCGTTGCTGATGATCTTCCTGGCTCGCTTCTCGATTCGCTTTTTTTCACTCGCCATCAACTGCAGTGCATCATATCAGGCTGGTATTTGGCAGAAGATGAGAGCAGTACTTCATACACGATCAAACTTACGCTTGATATAAGTTGAGCTGCTGTTTCAGCGTGAAGTATCGTCTCGCCTTTGCTAGATTCTTAATTTGTTGGCAGCTAGTTGAGTTGTTTGCCTCGATGTAAGAGCTGAAATTGAGGGCAGATGACAATGTTACCCCAAAAAACTCAAGGTGGTCGTATATCGTCTCGGTCGCAACCTGGAAAGTGCTAGGTTCAAAGCTCAGTTTAGTTAAAACTAGTATTGGTTTAATCTCCGCCTTTGCATAAATCGGTTAGCTAATAAAAGTTGATCAATTTAAAAAATAAAAACAGTAGGGACTTAATTTCTTAGATATAAAAGATCATTAAATTTTAATTAACTTATTGGAATTGTTTATAAAGAATCTTTGAAAGTTCCTGAAATAATTTCGTATCGCAAAAATACTTTTTGTTTCCCAGAGTTTTAATATGCTTATGAAACTTGAAAATAAATTACTTACCTTTAGTTGCTAACAAATATTTGTTTTATCAAACTTTTTCTTGAGTTACAAGTGAAGGTTTAGGAATTTCGTATGTATATGGAAAGTCTCAGCCATATACGAGTACTTACTAATACAGTACTTACTAGTACAGATTTACAACATACATACCTAAAGAACTGTATAACTTCACAACCTACTGTTTGTTTCATTATTTATCTGTACTTTTTAGTAAATAAACATATTATTATATATTATTATTATTATAATATGAAATTGTAATTTAATGTTATCACAACTCTGGGCCCTAAGTAATTCTATGGTATTATTTACTGATAGAGCAGTGGTGGCCGAGTGGTAACGGCCCCGACTTATGAGTTGTAGGTCGCGGGTTCAAACCCAGCCAGGCGCATTACTTTGTGTAATTTATTTCATCACCACTGCTCTCAAAACGGTGAAGGAAAACATCGTGAGGAAACCGGCATGTCCTAGAACCAAAAATTCGAAGACATGTGACATCCACCAACCCGCACTGGGCCCGCGTAGTGGATTACAGCCCATTCCCTCTCCTAGAGAGGAGGCCTGAGTCCCAACAGTGGGAACATTATAAGGCCGACTATGCTATGCTATGCTATATTTACTGATACAGGTTCGACTTAGTTTGGGGACCACCATCGCTTTCCATCAGGTGAGATAGCGGTCAAGCGCGAATCTATCAAGAATAAAAAAAAAACCATTAAAAATAACTGATACTTTAAATAGTTACACATAATGATTATGTACTAGTTTTAAAGTGATTTTTGTAACGGTGAACAAATAAACGTAATTCTTATTAATTTAAACATTTTGATTTACTTTTCTTTGATATCGTAGCATTATGCTGAGATAGTGGACTTTTATATTTTTGAGCAGTGGTGGCCCAGTGGTAACGGCCCCGACTTACGAGTTGTAGGTCGCGGGTTCAAACCTAGCCAGGCGCATTACTTTGTGTAATTTCTTTCATCACCACTGCCCTCAAAACGGTGAAGGAAAACATCGTGAGGAAACCGGCATGTCCGAGAACCAAAAATTCGAAGACATGTGACATCCACCAACCCGCACTGGGCCGCGTAGTGGATTACAGCCCATTCCCTCTCCTAGAGAGGAGGCCTGAGTCCCAACAGTGGGAACATTATAAGGCCGACTATGCTATGCTATGCTAAACTTTTTCGTGAATTACAAGTTAAGGTTTAGGAATTTCGTATGTATGTGAAAAGTCTCAGCTATATACGAGTACTTACTAATATGAAATTGTAATTTAATGTTATCACAACAAGCCCTAAGTAATTCTATGGTATTATAACAGCCCCCCTAGCCAAGTTAGAACCGATTCGTTTCGATTCTCTTTTCGTTGATCGCCTCGAGTCGGCCACGCCCACCCATTCCTTTGTTCTGCCCACGTGACTGAGCGTTGAGATGATCGATTATTGATGATGAATCGGTTAGTCATTATAATCTTATTTATATTTCCCTGATAGGCTTTTTTCCAATGGTACAACTATTGGGAAAAAGCCTTCCTTCATCTTTTCCATATTATAATAATAGTGTACCTACGCTAATTCTAAACGACATAGAACTGTGCAACGTAAATCAGTTAACTAGTTACAATTATCTAGTTGTTTAAGTAAATGACAATTGAAGTAGCACGGGTTAGTTTTAATCAGTATAAATCTAACACTCTGTCTCGGGTGAAGTTTTATGATGATTTTCCACCTTAAAAAAAATATCGAACAACTATCACAGATACCAGATAAGTTTGCTACGGACAAGCTCTGGCTTAAACACAACCAATAATTCTCAGTAAGCCTTGAAAACACGTTTGCTTGCCAGAACGAATATTTTATTAAAATCGTTTACTACCCAACAAAGTGGAAGGAATCGTTAACAATTGTACAACTTTCAAAATTGAATTCTGAGTAATTTCAGTTCCAGTTCTCAGAACTAATGTTGTTATACTTGCACTAATAGCCGTTCAATAGAAGTTTGTTGTTTTGTGGCAGAAACAATTGCTAGGCATTAACATTACTTACTTAATTTGACAAAGGTCAAATCGTTTCGATAATATAGGTTCTACAGCACAGTGTCTCTATGCACGAAAGTCTATGACTAGTGCCAGTCATGGCATATGGCTCTGTAATGCGGTCGCTCACGATGAGCCTCGTCAGCTTAAGGGTAATGGAAAGGGCTATGCTGGGAGTTACCTTGCGTGATCACATCAGAAATGAAGATATCTGCTGGATTACCATGGTTACCGACAAATTCTGAAGAATCACCAAACTTACTTAGGACTGGCGGGGCCAAATGGTTCTAGAGTGGCGACCGCATACTAGAAGACGCAGTGTTGAAAGGGCCTCTCACAAGATGGACCGATGACCTGGCGGGGTCGCGGGACACTGGATTCCCGCGACCCGTATGCGAGTATGCGGTCGCCACTCTAGAACCATTTGGCCCCGCCAGTCCTAAGTAAGTTTGTACAAGACCTTCATTGTGGTGACATGATGATGACGATAGGTTTTGAGCTTTGGATACAATATAGGTACCCTTTTAACTGCTTCATATATCTCATGGATACAGGAGCGACTGTTGAGCGAAGGAACCTTCTTTTTAAAATGGTCACTCGAGCGCCGATTGTACATACGTCTGTTCAACTTGAGTGACCCTGAAAAACGGTTAATTGTCGTTTTGAACACGCGGTTGTATGAAATTTATTCAATCAAAAATGTTGGTCTCTATATCTTCGTTTTTTCTAGAAAAATCCAGAAAAAGTATTTTTTTTTTAATTATTTTATGTATAAACGCGCAATTACGTAATAACCCCCCTACCCCTTACCTATACGCGCGAGGGGTTAGAGCAAAAAAGTAGTTAAAGAGAATTACCTCTATATAATTACTCTGTACTGTAATTTTATAGGCTTAATGTATTTGAAGTTTCCTATCTATTTATATACACTATGTCTACATTTTTCACCCAACTCTTCTGTCGCAGATCTGCTGGAAGAAACATCTTTTGAAATAAGCAGCACCTCTGCTCTTCTATCTGTATTTATTCTTTACTCTCCTTAAGATATTTTGCGTGTTTGTGTACACGCAAAATACTTAACCTTTTGACGTGCGTAATTAGAGACACAATAGTAAGACAATGGCTTGCGGACGCCGGCTACCGCCTGAGCGTTAATGAATTAAAAGAGAAAACAAAAACAAATAAAATAGATTTATTCTTACCGTTTAAAATTCAGTAAAAGGTTAAAGAATACATAACTTGACATGATAATGGCGCAGAAAATCTCCTTCACACGGCTTCTCTCAACCTTATTGAAAGTTTTTAGACTTACCGTACATGCAGCGTATCTTATTAAAAAAGTTTAATAAAGATCCAAAGCAAAGTTACATGTAAGTAACAATTTGGATAGAAACATGGTTTAGAAGAACCGTGTAGATGAATAAATGTTTTGTAAATTTACAAGTTAATGTATAGAGAGCTTACTTATAGTGTCAATGAACCTATTTTTCAGTACTTACAACATTCAATCTGTGTAGCCTTTTCCCGACTGTGATGGAATCAGCTTCTAGTACAACCAGATGTGGAAGGGCTTGCGGACGGCGAACAATGGGTAGCTTGCCGTTTGACCGTCCGGTAACCGTCCGGACCGAGCCCAAGTCGTCGACGGCGCGTACTGTTCCACGCGCGCCTCAATGAGATGTCAGCAAACCGTAGGGGCCCAGCAGGGTCGTAACCTACTGGGGCCAAGGGTCTGATTCTGAAAGGAAGCTCTAGACCGCGTACTAGAAGATGCAGTGTTGGAAGGACCTCCCACAAGGTGGACCGATGACCTGTTGAGGGTCGCGGGAATCCGATGGATGCGAGACGCACAGGATCTGTCATTGTGGCGACATTTGGGGGAATTTGTAACTGAATAAAATTTGTCCAACTGTGGACGTCTTTCGGCTAAAATGATGATGATGGTGAGTGAATGAAAATGTATTTTCTTGTTATTATAACACCAAGGCCATTAGTAAAACATTCAGCCAATTTCACTGCAGTACTTCAAGTCAAGTCAGAGGAATGTGCCAATTTTCATGTACCAATCTTCGCACTCATTAGCAAAATGAATTTAACTTGCAAGACCAACTTCTTCATAATGATAGCGATCTTCGAATACAATTTATAACCAAATTCACTCCTGAAATTGACGAAAATTGTGTGGAAATTTAAGGGAATTTGAACACGTGTAGGTGTCTTCCCGTTTATGCCATAAGAGCTATTATTGCCTGAAATTCTGGTAGAAGTTAAACATAATAAGAAAGTTTAACGTGAGCGTTCTTTGTGTGTAAGTTTTGGAAGTGTCCTTCAACAAAAATAGGCTTCTGGCTTTTGACGTTGTTGTATATTTTTGCAGGTTTTGTAACTGTTTTATGTGTATTTTGGATGCAGCAGTGGTACTATTATTATGAGCCTTTTGAGCAAACCAAGGTCACGGACATACCCCGAAAAATCGCCAAACTTAAGTGGGGGTTAAACATTAGGCAGGGCACATTGCTCGTAGAACGGATGGTCGGTGAGCCAAAAGCCAAAAGGTTCTAGAGTGGGGACTGCGCACCAAAAGACGCAGCGTTAGAAGGCCTCCCACAAGGTGGCTGATGACCTGGTGAAAGTCACAGGAATGCGAAGCCTGCGAGACGCACAGAACCATTATTTGTGACGACACCTTCGAGAGGCCTATGTCCAACAGTGGACGTCCTTCGGCTGAAATTATGATGATGACGAGCCTGTTGCGACCCACTGCAGGGCAAATGCCTCTTCCACTCTTTTCTGTCCTTAGCTACTTCTGGCCAACCCTTTAGGTAAGAGTCCAACTCGTCTCGCTATGTCCTTCTGGGCCTACCGCGTCGATATATCTTCGGCTCCTGCTGTTCGGGACCAGTCAGCCGTTGCTTTCGTCCAAATTCGTTGCAGCATGCGGCAGATGTGGCCTGCCCAGTTCCATTTTAGTTTGTCGACTGAGTAGTGATAGTGAAATTCAAAACCAAATAATTTATTTTAATAAAACCATGAATCAGCTCTTTTGTACATCATTTGTAGAGGGGAGTGGGTTAAGGAGATGTCAGCAAAGCGTAGGGGCCCAGAAGGGTCGGAGCCTAAGGGGGCCAAGGGTCTGCTTCTGAAAGAAAGACTCGGCCCTGCTATGAAAGGCAACGAAGGAACAGGAGTGGGTTTTTAGTCGGTAAAAATCTGACACACCCTCCCTCTTCGCCCAAGAGCGGGGGATGTCATTGGATGAAAAGAGGGGGGGATAATTTGTTCGGAGAATTGAGGTAAACTTAGTCGGATTCCTTTTTTGTATTATAGAAATCAGAAACGTTTATTTCAAATAAACCAATTACAGACACTTTTAAATTGTTAAAAATATCGTAAGGTAGAATATCTTGACATACCTTTAGATTACCGTAATAAGCTAACATTAACAGTAATTAATATTATAAAGGCAAAAGTTTGTGTGTATGTGTGCACGTTTGTAACTACTTCACACACAAACGACTGAACGGATTTTGATAAAATGGCATGCAGATAGCCTATAATTGGAATAGTAGATAGAATACTTTTTATTCAGGAAGTACGCTCCCTTGAAATCATTTTATAAATAAGTCGCTGGCACAATTATTATTGGAATACTTCTAAATTATACATCATAACTCATTTACATTTCTGAATAAACCTTTGTCCATTTCCATGTTCATGTTTAAACAGTTTAACAAAAGGCGTTTCCAATAACCGCGCCCTCCTAATTTCTATAGGATGACGTCATAAAATACAATGCATCGCGTCCCGCATAGAAATTCTATAGGAAAGCCTACAAAAGGCATATCTAGATACATCTCTAGCTTCGTTAGTTATATTGACTTGCTCTGAAGACTGAACTATAAGGCAACTGACAACATAGAATTGATAGTTGGCAATTTTCAACCCTATTGTTTTCGTCGTTAGAGTTTATAATTGAAGGGTGAAGGATAAGTTTGTGTTTATACTGGGCTTTATCAGGAAGAGGCTGGATGACATACGTAACAGTATTGGTGAGATTTAGGAACATAAGGAGCTTTTACAAACGTTTTTATTTTTTCTCACTGTCTATCCATTCAACTGATAACTCATTGACTTTTTATTCTTTTTTTTTCTTTAACTCTTTCTGTCTTTGACTTCTCTTTTTAGCCGATAGTTAGGTTTTCTTCATTACTTGTCATCTTAGAGATTTTAGTATGGGCTACAATATTATATTGTATATAATTTTTATGTTTTGTGTACCTTTGTTATCAATATTTTATTTATATTGAAACTGTTTGTTGTTCCAATTTATAAAAGAATATAAATTGATGCAGTGAGATTTTTATTGGCTCTGATGTCATTGACACTCTCTGGTCTTTTTAACCGACTTCAAAAAGGAGGAGGTTCTATGTTCGGCTAAATGTTTTTTTTTATTATGTTTACCGATTTCTCGGTCAATTGTGGACCGATTTTGAAATGTTTTTGTAAATATAATGGTCGGACTATTTTAAATTTAATCTAACTCGGTTGTATTTTGGGAAATGTGCGTTGAAATTGCGTGACTTAATTCTGCTAAGCCCATTTTATTACCGAACCACCAGTACGGCGATGTACCATCGCTACTTGGTGGACATCCCACCCATACTCACGAAATGGGACCATATTATTAATAATTATTCGTACAGTTTTTTAAATAGAAAGTCATCAAGTTTTAATTACTTCCCCGCCCTAAAGTAGAGCGAGAGGGCGTGTCAGACTTTTATTGACTAAAACCCTCCTTTATCATTCAGTTGCTCTATATACTGCAGGACCACGGCAGCTCTTTAAAAAATTCTAAGGAGTGAAATTCCCTGCTAAACTCTGTTTCTTGATCCTACTACTCGAAAGTCTTTAAGTGTGAATAGCTAGGTTACTTCTCAAACAAGTGTCTATTGTCAACCACATCATCGCTTACGTTAATTTCTATCTGTGTTTGTATATCTGTGATTATATCTATTGTTATATCTATTTATAGAGTTCAAGGCTATGAATAAAAATATAATACTTAAACAAACACAACACTTTTTTTTAAATACTTTTTTGGTGTACAATAAATTTTATTCTATTCTATTCTATTCTGTTCTGTTCTATTCTATTCTATTCTATTCTATTCTATTCTATTCTATTCTATTCTATTCTATTCTATTCTATTCTATTCTATTCTATTCTATTCTATTCTATTCTATTCTATTCTATTCTATTCTATTCTATTCTATTCTATTCTATTCTATTCTGTTCTATTCTATTCTATAATATAATACCAATATTGCCACGTTTTCCTTTCATAGCTTGCAAACTAAACACTACTACTATTAAATATTGTTATGTATTATAAGTGTCTGACTTCCATTTCGGCGTCGTTCACTAAATATAATGGAAAGTAAAGAAAGGCACATCGTAAGGCTAGATTATTTACCTTTACGTCAAAATGTAGGTTGCTTCTGTAGGAAACGAATGTTTTGTAGGAATCGGTATTTTCGTTCAGATTTTAGCCAGAGTTAAGACAGGTTTATGATAACGCACTTGCAGATTTCCAAAACAGTGAAAAAAATTATCATTGATCGTAATTTGTTTCGATTTCAGTTGTAGTGAAATTATATTTTTAGGGTTCCGAACCTCAAAAGAAAAAAACGGAACCCTTATAGGATCACTTTGTTGTCCGTCTGTCTGTCTGTCTATCTGTCTGTCTGTATGTCTATCAAGCGAAAAAAAAATGCGAACGCGTTAAGTTATCGAGTTGAAATTAAAACTATAAATCAAGGTCTGCGGTCCCTTAACTGTGAAAAAAACATATTTCTGAGTTATCGGAAAAAAAAGATACGGCCGTTTATGTCGCAAAAAACGCGTATTTCGACCCTCTCAAAGGAATCAAAATTCATAGGGTACTTTTCGTTGACCTAGAAACCTGATAACCTATAGGAAAAAATCTGAAAACTGTAGTTATGTCACAAAAAAAACTTTTTTTGCGATTCGGAAAAATCTTCATAACTCAATTTGGGAATTGAACTGTTTTCATAGGTAAGTTTGTACGGAACCCTCGGTGCGCGAGTCTGACTCGCACTTGCCTGGTTTTTTATAATTAAAACAAAGATACGTATTTTTACTAAAATAACATTTTTTTTTTACTTTCGTTCACCTACATAGACATATTTCGTACTAAACTTTTTTAATTTATGAAGTTTTCAAATAATTCTGCTCACTCTGGGTGGAATTGGAGGGAGTGTAAGATTTTTACTACCGGAAAATTCTAATTTAAAACATTTCGTTTCACATAAGCTTACATTGGCTCTTACAGAAAGTCGGAAGCTAGTGCACGGTTTCTATTGGTCGTTTCCTATGGAGAAGAACTGGCAAGAAATCCCACCGTGATTCTTTTAAAATAAATGCGCAGCCCTTTTTGGAGTAACCTTACACTATAATATGTAATAAGACATCATAAGAAATACGCTGCACACTTAAACATAAATTTAAACTTAGGAAACAACGAGAGCACAGCTTGTCTTGATGTCCTAAAGAAAAGGAGACAATTTTTTTTGTTTGGGGAATAGGCCCACCACAAATTGTGGCGTATAGCAATGAAATGCACGTTAGTTTATTCCTTATAATCTCTAGATTACATTGGTAATATTGGCAAAACTTTATCTAACTGGAGTACCGTGAAATACGACAGTCAGAACATGACTCTCATAATAACCTAAAATCTCACAAGAGCGATTGTCTAATGAGTGGATAGGTCTCCTTGGTATTTTAAGTTAAAATAGTGCACTGTTCAATAATATACAGTATAAAACAAAGTCACGTCTGTACTACGTGACAGACTATAATGTGATTTACACGATTTGATAGACTTATTCAAGAAAATGCGTAGATGTATTCATTTCGAAATAGCGCGGCTTTTGTCGGCCATTGACTGCAGATCTAAAATAATAAGGTGATGTGTTTTATGCTGGTTGTGTAAGGAGAAAAAAAAAACACATTATAGCATCACAAGTAATTATTTATTACTGTTCATCATCATCATTTTCAAAGTCATCTCTTAAAAGCAGTATTTCATCTAAAAAAGATGCAGGTGGCTCAACCTCACCTTGATGCCGCGCCCAAGATAAAAACCACACTATACACATCACATATGCACAGCAGCCAACAGTGCGTCTGCCCACTAAACAATTACAACAGTATCCAGCAAGAGCAGTATTCAACATTCCGTTGAAATCGTGCTGCACAATTTATACAACGGCTTTGTGGATTATGCATGTATCTACAGATGCCATTTTCATAAAATCTTTCGAATAAAAATACGAAAAGAACAGAAAAAGACCGTTTTTTGTTCTGCAACTTAACAACCGTTTTCCATCCTGCCCCCCTAGCCAAGTTGCAAACGATAAACGTGAACGCTTAGTAATCTCCAATAGATTTTCAACTTTATGCCTTTAGGTATTAAAGACTACTGAGCGTTAGCGACCGGAACGAACGAAAATACTATGTAATCTTCAATAGATTTTCAACTTTATATCCAATAACATAAAGTTGAAAATCTATTAAAGACTACTGAGAGTTTACGTTTATCGTTTGTGACTTGGCTAGGGGGGCTGAGACCAAACAGTCTTCGTTGCATAAACCAGTCTTCGAATTACTGTATGCGAATTGTTATCTTACTGTTAAGAAAATAAGGTCGAAAATCCATTGCTTCAACTATCACAATCGTCGCGTCGTCGTTTTTAAAACCAGTTATTGCAATGAAAAATGAATTTTATGATTATAGTCATAAAGTTCATTTTTCATTGTAATAACTGGTTTTGAAACGACGACGCGACGAGTGCAGAATTTATTACCGTCCTCAAACTAGTTGCGACAACGAACGTTTTCTGCAACTACTTCACTCAACGATAGTTTCGTCTTCAAACCAGTTGCGACGACGACCGTTTTCTGCAACCATTTTTGTCGTCGCCAAAACGGTTACGTCTCGTCCGTCTAAAATTCGACAACGACTCACCACTAGTTGTCTGTCAGTGTCAAACTGATTGAAACTGGACCACAGAGCATCTGCAACGGGCTATTAATTACGTTTCGTTCCACGTTGATTTTTAAAGTACGTTACTTGATATTTGTGTTAACCGTTAATAACAGCATTAAAAACAAGTTCGCTGGACCAATTAATTATTATCTCTTGAAACGCATTTAAATCCGATGTCACCGCTGCGCACTATAGTAACATTTTTTTTTTCACGTTAAAATAAACTTGAAAACGCTCCTAAACAAGCATTTTTTGCCGTAACACTTTTTTACTATTATTTCATTATTCCGGTTAGATTTCTATATAATTTTTGGTCTGTTAATTATAATAAGATGATCGCTTTTTCCATGTGTAATATTATTAATAAACGTAACCGTTTAATAGTGGGCCCAAAAAAAATTGTCTCCTTTGTAGACATAAAACTTAACCAAACTTAAAATGGTAGCCAAATTCCAAGCAGACCTTATTTAAGAAAAGAATATATAAGCAAGTTGGATCCCAAAAAAAATATATATTCGCAAGTTGGAGCTGGCTGGAATGATTGAATTTGCGAAAGCTTCGAACAATTTTGGATATGAAAAAGTAAACTATGTGTTTTATAGGCCTTGAAAATGGTCATTAACGTAATAAGTTTTTAAACCTTTTGATAGAGGAGAATAATAATTTAAACATGTAAATTGGGTAAATGCAACCTAGTATGATTTTTATTTACTAATTAAAAAATAGGGGTGTGCCATATAGCTATTGATATCACAACTAAAAAGTGAAAAATAAAGAACATATTTACAAAAAAAAATACAACCAACTTTAAAAACAAACTAAAAATGCAAAATAACTTTAATTTCGGAAGTTGTCAAAAAATTATTAGGATACAGATTTTTGTATAACCGATCAACAAAAAATATCTCATTTCCATCTAAATTGTTGCTTGAACCTCATTAAGCATTAGGTTAATGATGCATTGTGAGATTTAAGCGAACATTTTGTAATCAAAACCTTCGAAAACAGATCAATTTTCCACCAAATACCGCCTTTCACTCTCTTTTCCTTAACGTCCAAAGTGATGGTAAACATTTCGGTACAAAGAGGTATTGTACAGACGAAGCGTTTATATATTCGTCAGCTTTTAATATTTTTAATTAAAAAAAAAAAATCAGAAAGTTTTTTTTAGATTGACAATATTACATTTTTAATTAGCAACAGTAACTGAGTGTACATCTTTTTTTTTTTTTTTATTCTTGATAAGTTCGCGCTTGACCGCTAACTCACCTGATGGAAAGCGACGATGCGGTCGACGATGGAGCGCGCTTACCTAGAAGTAACCTATTCACTCTTGACTTAAAGATTCCCGGGTTGTAGCCATCAGGAAAAACAGATTCCGGCAAGGAATTCCACTCCTTAGCTGTACGCACTATGAATGTGTTCCCAAAACGTTTTGTGCGTATAGGTGGGATGTCCACCATGTACCGGTGGCGCATTGCCGTACGCCTGGTGGTCCGATGATGGAACGGGCTAGGCGGAATTAGGTTATGCAATTCCGACGCACACTCCCCGAAATGCAACCGGTAGAAAACCGACAGGCTAGCAACTCGGCGTCGATGCTCAAGACTTTGAAGCCTTGACTCAACGAGTGCATCATTGCCAATGATCCTCCTGGCTCGCCTCTCAATTGCCTCAAGTGCATCAAGCTGGTATCGGGCAGATCCGTCCCAAAGATGAGAGGAGTACTCCATACACGATCGAACTTGCGCTTGATAAAGTTTGAGCAGCTGTTCCGGCGTGAAGTACTGTCTGACCTTCGCGAGGATTCCCAGCTTTTTTGCTGCCAGTTGAGCCTTTGCTTCGATGTATGGCCCAAAGTTGAGTGTTGACGTCAGCGTAACACCAAGGAGATCAAGATGGTCGGTTATTGGCACGGTTATGCCCCGGAAAGTTGGAGCAGGGCTGAATTGGCTCCTTTTAGCGGAAAATAGACACGCCTGGGTTTTAGCAGCATTGAACTTGACCAAATTGGCATCGCCCCATTCAGAGATTGCCTCCAAGGACAAGTTCAAGCGCTCGACCATAGCCTCTCGGAGAGACTGGATCTGTGACCCACTAGCCTGCGCGCTGAATATGTAACTCTCAGCAACAGTGCTGTCGTCTGCATACCCAAAGGTACCGGGCTTAAGCAGATCATTTATGTGCAGCAAGAACAATGTTGCCGAGAGTACTGACCCCTGAGGGACCCCGGCATTAATGGCCATTTGACCGGACGAGCAACCATCGATGACCACTCGGATGGACCGGTCACTCAGGAAGTCTGCAATCCAAGCACTCAAACCAGCAGGTAATCCGAAAGAAGGAAGCTTACTAATAAGACTTTCGTGCCAGACCCTATCGAAAGCCTTCGAGATATCGAGGGAGACGGCAAGCGCTTCCCCGTGTTTCTCGATGGCCTCACTCCAGATGTGGATGGCATACGCTAGAAGATCACCAGTTGATCGATTTCGGCGAAAGCCGTATTGTCGGTCACTTAGGATGTCATTAGCTTCTAGGTATGCCAGGAGCTTAGTGTTGAGTACACGTTCCATAGTCTTACAGAGAATGGACGTTACTGAGATTGGCTTGTAGTTAGCTGGGTCAGCCCGACTACCCTTTTTGGGCACGGGCTGTACGTTAGCTTGCTTCCATGCAATCGGCACTTTTCCAGCCTCAAATGAAAGCCTAAATAGGCATGTCAGGATCGGAGACAGTTCAGGCGCACACGTTCTTAGAACAATTACCGGTATCCCGTCTGGACCACTAGCCTTGTTAACGTCAAGGTTACGCAGCACCCTACGGACGTCCTTCTGATGGATGCGAATATCCGATATACTCGTCTCGCAACCATCAGGATTAACAGGGGGCCGCGCGTCACCAGAATCTAGACGCGAAGATTCCGCGAAGAGAGAGGCAAACAAATTGCTTTCTCCTCAGCGGTATGGGCCAGCGACCCGTCGGGTTTCAGCAGTGGTGGTAGTGAGGGACGGCAGAAGTTCGATTCAACCGACTTAGCCAGGGACCAAAACGCCTTACTACCAGCAGGGTATGATGCGAGTTTGTTCCCGATACGGCTAATGTGGTCGAACCGAGACCTCCGCATCACCTTTTTGCAAGACTTGGCAGCTCTGTTGAAGGCTCTCTTCTTCTGACTCACGTCACTCGCCTTATGCATACGAGCGTCGGCCCATGCCTGGTATGCCGTGTGCTTAAGCGCGTTAGCGCGATCACACTCCGCACCAAAGCAAGGGCGAGCATGGCCAGACATTGTTACGTCAGAGAATGGAATGTAATACTCCATCCCCCGCCACAACACATCTGTCACAGCATCTGCGCATGACGATGGATCATCCGAAGAAAAGCAAGTAGGCTGCCAAGGATAACATGCGAAGAAAGATCGCATGCCATCCCAATCTGCTGACCTATATCGCCAAACCCGCCTGGTGCCTCTAGGGCAGGGATCGGGCGGAGAGTAGACTGATACAGATTTCACCAGACAGTGGTCGGAACTATCTAACGGTGATGATATCGACACTGAATAGCGGTCTGGATCTGTTGTCAGCAGAAGGTCCAAGCAGTTGGCCGTGTGCGAATCAACATCCGGCACCCTCGTAGCTCCCTGGACCAGCTGGGTGAGATTTAACGCTAGCGCAAGCTTTCGCGTCTCTCGACCAGCATGGTCTGTGCACCGGTATGGGAAAAGCCACTCCTGATGGTGGGCATTAAAATCCCCCAGTAACACCAGTTGTGCGGAAGGGTACCTCTGCTGAGCCGCATCCGCCGCCTCACTAAGGTACTGTGTGAGCCTGGTCGCCTCCTGATCACCACTGTGCGAACGGTAGACACAAGCATAGATAATTTTATCCATGCCTGTGTCCACCAGAGCCCAAAGCGTTGAGAACCTGGTATCTTCAAGGTTACGGAGACGCCGATAGCAGATGTCGTCCCTGACGTAAAAACACACACCAGCGTGTGGTTTAAAATTGTGCTCCAGGGTAAACCCTGGGTAAGACAGGTACGACACGTCTGACGGACTTCTTATCTGCGTCTCCGAAAGGAAAAAGAGGGAAGGTTTTTCAGTCTCCAGGTGATGATGGACTGCTGCGAGATTTGAGTGCAGACCTCTAATATTGCTGAGGTGCACTTTAAGTGAGAGGGAGTGCAGCCGCTGTTTAACTTTTCTCTTTTTCAACCTTGGCATATTGAGAGTGAGGTAGGAGAGGAGAAGGAAGTGAAATGAAGTCCCATGCTGCTAACCTTCGTCACGCACTGGCAGGACAGCATCATTGGGGCACTAGTCTGGAGACTGCGGGGACGCCCGAGCCCCCCCGGAAATGACCATTGGGCCCTCTCATCTGGTCGCCAACCAGCACGATGGTGCATTCCGGGATTTTTCGTCAATTGGCGGGGCAGCCTTTCATGTGTGGCTAGCACATTACTTGGGCCCCCAACTAACTGCGGTCGGCCAGCGGTGCACCGTGCCTCGGATCCCGCTACCCTCCGCGACTAGTCTCCCGATACGTCAATTATACCAGCGCGGGTCCGGCTGGTCTGCATACATTAGAACCGCCACTTCGACCCAACTCCTCTAAATTGGCTACACTGGGCATCATACCGGAACACGGCTAGGCCGCTTGGCGGTACGTCTTTGCCCAGTGGGTGGTCACAAGCCATCGGTCGAAACCTACCACCAGTTAATGTCACCTGATTAGCACCACCCGGGGACCACGTGTAGGGTCTATCTATGGGTATTCTCCTACGGACGCGGGTGACTCAGCCCCCGTAAGTCGAAGGACTGAAACAATTTGCCTGCTGCGGTCTTCCCGTCCGATTATAATTTAGGTGTCTTTAAGGCTAGAGTGAATAAACTCCTAAAACCTCACCATTCATGATTGCATCACTACTTACCATCAGGTGGGATCGCAGTCAAGCACTATTTTAAATTATAAAAGAAAACTGAGTGTTATTTTTTTACATTAACGTTATGATAATACTGAGTCAATAAAACAGATTCCACTGTACATAGCAAGGAAATCAAATCTTAAGGTGATAAACACAGGTTCCGGAATTATTCGAAATAATTACCGTGGCTCTAGAATGGAAAAGGCAACTAAAGGAACACATATGGGTTTTAGTTAGTAAAATGTTGACTTTTGAGAACAGTTATTTAATGATTTCTTAACGAAACAAAGTTGACGAACCTATTTTTACAATGATTGTATTTCGGTTCACTGTAATAAATTTGGTATATTCATTGGTATCCTCAGTTCCTATTACGTCGGCACAACTTCATTGGAGCACGAATATTTTATGGCCCGCTTCCAACCCTCCACAGCTATCAGTGCAAACCTGTAATAATTGAATTTCAGGTGTTGGCTTAGAAAAAAAATGTTATGCGAGCATCTTATGATTTTCTCTCAAACTTTCCTCTAAAATTTTAATAGGAACAGTTTGAGAGAAAATCATAAAGTGCTGTGTTGTTTCGTGATAGTAATTTAAACCAACAAAAACTCTGTCTCATCATCATCATCATCATTTCAGCTGAAAGACGTCCATTGTTGAACATAGGCCTCCCCCAAGCGTCGCCACAACGACCGATCCTGTGCGTCTCGCATCCACCTCATTCCCGCGACTCTCACAAGGTCGTCGGTCCACCTTGTGGGAGGCCTTCCAACGCTGCGTTTTCCGGTGCGCGGTCGCCACTCTAGAACCTTTCAGCCCCATTGACCATCCCTTCTACGACCAATGTTCCCTGCCCACTGCCACTTAAGTTTGGCAAATCTGTCTTTTTAACCGACTTCAAAAAGGAGGAGGTTATATGTTCGGTTGAATGTATGTTGTTTATTTATTTTTTTATGTATGTTCACCGATATCTCGGTCAATTGTGAACCGATTTTGAAATTTTTTTTTTTGATTGCAAGGTTATGCTTCCGAGTTGGTCCCATAGAAATATTGTTACGATCTGATCATGAACTTCGAAGATATGGAACAGAACTCCTCATAGGATCACAGCAGAACCGTCGTAAAAAGTAAAATTGCTTTGTTTCTACGTGTAGTCGATGACTGACTGAAAGTAGAGGAGGAATATATCGAACTGATCTGATGATGAAGCCTGAAGTTAGGCACCGGAACTCTGTAATAAATTAATGTAATCTAACCGTGTTTGGGATTATTAGAATTGTCATTAGATGCACTCTGGCTATAAGGTATTTAAGTTTGGCTGAGGGGTACTTTTTAGTGGTGGTACCATAACTAAAAAGTGTAAAATAAAAATCTTTTTACAAAAAAATACAACCGACTTCAAAGTAAAAAAAAAAACACTGAAAAGTGCAAAATAACTTTAATTTCGGAAGTCGGTGTTAAATAACGAAGAGATAAAACTATTATAGAAACACCGACTTCCGAAATTAAAGTTATTTTGCACTTTTCAGTGTTTTTTTTTTACTTTGAAGTCGGTTGTATTTTTTTGTAAAAAGATTTTTATTGACAATAAATTGTAATTATTATTATTAAGCTGTAGGTGCAAAAAATATGTAAGTTTTTGTAACTAAGTATTGAAATACAGTTAGGTACTATAAAAATTGGATTTGAGAGTATCAGACGTTGGCATAATTTTGTAGCTGGATCCTTTGACAGATACATGACTTGAGCAAAAAATTATGCCTACACCGAAAAAACCGCGACACAGCGCTATATGCGGGATATTTTATGAAAACTCATTTACGTTATAGTGCGTTCAATTTCCTACGTCTCATAAAGGCACAAGCAAAATTTGAAAAAAAAAAACTGGGCAAGTGCGAATCGGACTCGCGCAATGAGGGTTCCGTACAAACTTACCTTTGAATACAGTTCAATTCCCGGATCGAGTTACGAAGATTTTTCCGAATCGTAAACGTAAATCGTAACTACAAATTTACAGTTTTTAGATTTTTTCTATATTTGTGCTATGAGACCTAGATTCATGCCAAATTTCAGGATTCTAGGTCAAAGGGAAATATCAGTTTTTTGCGACATAAACGGCCGTATCTTTTTTTCCGTTAACTCAGAAGTTTGATTTTTTCACAGCTTCAAGGTATTGCAGACTTTAGTATATAGTTTTAATTTCAACTCGATACCTCCACGCGTTCCCGAGATAAAGAGTCTTGACGGACGGACGGACAACAAAATGATCCTATAAGGGTTCCGTTTTTACCTTTTGAGGTAAGGAACCCTAAAAAAAGCAAAATTTTATGTTGTGGTTTACTAACAGCATAATAGGTAAGCAGTTATCCCTTCAGAGCGTATGCTTGAGAATATTAGTGGCCCGGTAGTTACGGCCTCGACATACGGTATTTGTACATCGCCATTGACCTAAGCAGGAGCCTTACTTTTTGTAACTTATTTCATCACCACTGCCTTCATAATGGTTAAGGAAAACATCGTGAAGAAGCCGATATGTCCTAGAACCAGAAATTCGAAAACATGTGATATCCCGCAACTCAGTCCCAGCAGATGCAGATGGTGAAGGAGCATTACCTAATTTTAATATTTATTAGTTTATTATTTGGCTATGTATTTATGTATTATGTATATTTTTTTGTATTTAATTATTGTGTAGTGTAAGAGCTTCTACCGCCTGTGATACAGGTTTATCCTAGTACAGGCATTGAACATAGTTATACCTTTGTAATTATTCCTAAGATTTTATGTTACTATTTTACCAAATTTTATCTCTGAATAAATATATTATTATTATTATTATTATTTCTTTTTTACATTATTTATGTTGTTGTACATTGACACGTACCGGAAGACGTAGCGTTGGAAGGCCTCCTACAAGGTGGACCGATGACTTGGTAACGGTTGCGGGAGTCCGATGGATGCGAGACGCACAGGACCGTTCGCTGTGGCGACGCTTGGGGGAGGCCTATGTCCAGCAGTGGACGTCTTTCGGCTGAAATGATGATGATGATGATGATGACACTGACAGCCCCAAATCTTTTCCTTTCGTTCAGTCCATCCAAAGGTTGTCTGGTAGAAATTGCCCTGTGCAATAAGACCGCCTATTGTACACTTATTTTTATTAATGTTTGTCCTGTGATAAGTTAAGGTGTGCAATAAATAAATAATAAACTATATACGGCTGATTATACTAACCGCTTTGGTGTTCTATACCAGACGCTTCAGCAAAATATATGGGAAAATTACTTTTGGAAAATAGCATTATTCAAATGTTGTCCTTTACGGCTCTGGCACTCTTCAAAGTGATCTCTAACATTCATGAAAACGCGCCTCAGAACTTGAGTATGAATGTCGTGGATTTCTTGTCTAATGTTCCATGTCTTCAGTTTTTGATTTTGTAATTTAACGCGTATATTATTATGCAAGTTGATATTTTTTTATGTATCTACAAAAGTAAATTAGTTTTTGAGATACTCTGTATTTTGTGATAGAGCTTTGTTTTAGAAAATTGTAATATACCACAGGCTTTTTGTTTGCTAAAATACACTGATTCATAATTGATGAACCGGGATTGTTTTGGTTCTACTTTATTGGTAAATAAACAGTATCTGTTTATGGATTGTTTTTGTTTTCAAATGATCGTGCTATTCCTTTTGTCCTCAAGGAGATGTCAGCAAACCGTAGGGACCCAGCAGGGTCAAAGTCTACTGGGGCCAAGGATCTGCTTCTGAAAGGAAGACTCTGCCCTGGTATGAAAAGCACCGAAGGAACAGAAGTGTGCTTGTAGCGACATCTATGGCGTTACATAAGAACTAATCCTGCATCGCGCAATTAAAGTTCTCCGCGCGACTAGAACATATAGAACAGCCCGAAATCACCATACCCACCAGACATAACACCCGTCTGGTCGGAGGATCCTCCCTTTTCAACGGAGGTTTGCGGGACTTTACTCTCTGTCCCGCATACCTCTAAACTTTTAGTCAGTAAAAGTCTGACTCACCCTCTGCCCAAGAGCGGAGAATTTCATTGGATGATTTTCGCAACGAAAAAAAAAATCCCTTTCGTTCATCTCTCTCGCTCGTTCATCAAATTGCGTTTCCATCAAGTACGTTATTTGCCTTAATAAAAAGATAATGAATATGTGACGTCATAGAATTCCCATTGGCCCGTTGGCCGTCAGTAGTTGTCCCATTCGCCCTCAATTTCATAATAATACGTTTAGAATACAGACGACAAAATGTCTGTATATTAATCATTTTATTCATTTTGTCGGCGTATTGCCAAAAAACGAAAACGGTATTTTATATGGAACACTATACTTTGTATTATAGCTAGTTACTATGTCCAAAACACGAACCCTCTTTACTGATTGTATAACTTGGCAACTCTGGGCTTTTGAATACATTCAAAAGTTAATCGTAAATGATTCTAAACGCATAATCGATCTAAAACCGAGGTGGCTTACCGGTCAATTGCTATCGACCGGTCAGTCTTGGCAAGCAGTAGCGTATTTACTTTTGGCCCAAGAGGGCTATTATTGGCCCAACTTTGTACTGATCAATAGCCTTCCCCAAGTGTCGCCACATTGACCGGTTCTATACGTCTCGCATGCATCGGATTCCTGCGACCCTTACCAGCCCCGGGGTAGCCAAGTTACAACCGTTTCGTTTGCGTCGAACGCCTCGAGTAGGCCACGCCTCCGATTCCTTTGTTCTGACCACGTGACTGAGCGTTGAGATGCCGTCAGAACAAAGCAATCGGTGGCGTGGGCTACTCGAGGCGTTCGACGCAACCGAAACGGTCGTAACTTGGCTAAGGGGACAGGTCATCGGTCCACCTTGTGGGAGGCCAATCTACGCTGCATCTTCCGGTACGCGGTCGTCTCTCGAGAACCTTTCGTCTTCATCGAACATCTGTTCTGCGAGCAATGTGCCCTGCCGACTTGACTGTCATTTAAGTTTAATGATTCTTTGGGCTATGTCGATAACTTCTAAAAATATTTTTCATAAAGACTTGCATTCTATTCTGACGAAACATCAAATCAAGTCGAACCATCAGGTTAATAGTTTATACAAAGCTTTAGCTTTAGTATTTACTTTGACTGATAACAGCCGGTTAGATTAGTGCACTGAGTCACTCAGTTCTAAGACCCTTGAGAATCGGGCATTTACGTTACAGGCTGCACTGAATGCTCCAATCTCTACAGCAGCCAAGGAAATTCAATACACCACATATGTCCATTTCCTTGTTTGATTGAGCCGTTACTATACCCATGGAATCTATTTCATTGGGTATATTATAGACCAGTTGAATCAGTCCACTTCTAATCAGAGAACTGACCGTATTTCTATGGCTTTGCTCCTGTGGACAATCCTTTAGGACCCGTACACTTACAGGTATTAAATACAGCCTATGGCACATAGCAATGCAGTCGTAGGCACTCATCAATCCGTCTTACACTGGT
Source organism: Mythimna impura (assembly GCA_905147345.3). NCBI lineage: Eukaryota > Metazoa > Arthropoda > Insecta > Lepidoptera > Noctuidae > Mythimna > Mythimna impura. The sequence continues at coordinate 5,957,926 of LR990348.1, forward strand.
CTTCCAATGAACCTTTTCATTGGAAGACCAGTGTAAGACGGCGTTTGTCTGGTAACATTGTTGAAATAAACCTTTTTTGGCTCAGCTTTTTGGCACACACCATTTTATTTTTTAATGATTGTCACTTTTTATTTTATTATTGATACGTGTACCTGATGATGGTCGCCAAATAAATGATTCTTTCTTTCTTTTTTTTTTATTCCTTTGCTTCTTTTCTTGGGTTCCGGACCTCAATAGGAAAAAACAGAACCCTTATAGGATCACTTTGTTGTCCGTCTGTCTGTCTGTCAAGACCCTTTATCGCAAGAACGAGTTGAAATTAAAACCATATACTAAAGTCTGCGGTCCCTTGAAGCTGTGGAAAAATCATACATCTGAGTTAACGAAAAAAAAGATACGGCCCTTTATGTCATAAAAAACGTGTATTTTGACACTCTTAAGGGAACCAAAATTTATAGGGTACTTCCCGTTGACCTAGAATTCTGAAATTTGGCATGAAGCAAGGTCTCATAGCGCAAATGTAGGAAAAAATCTGAAAAAAGTAAAATTGTAGTTACGTCACAAAAAAAAAAATCTTCGTAACTCAATTTGGGAATTGAATTGTTTTCATAGGTAAGTTTGTGCGGAACCCTCAGTGCACGAGTCCGACTCGCACTTGCCCAGTTTTTTTTGTTTCTTTCTCACTTTATTTATTTTTCTCATTTTTTCTTTGGATAGTATAGCTTTTGGTCAGTGAAGTAAATTTTCGAAATTGTATGAGCAGTTTCGGAAATGATACCTACATCCATATTTTACAAACATTATCTCTTTAGTATATTTGAGTAGAAGTGCAGATATAGGGCAGATACAAATAGAACTTGCAGTAGCGTTTTAAGTATTGAAGGAAGTTATAAACATGCTGGAATTACTTCTGGAAATAAAGGATCGTTACACTAAGAAATATATGGCGTCGCGAATTGTTTTACGGTTTTAAATGGTGTTAGTAGTTTGTACACCTGTGGTCTAAATTGTGTTGGAGATGTTAATGTTTAGTTGGTTAGTAGATTAAGACAGTTAATTAGTTTAGCAGCTTGAACCAGTTAATAGAATCTTATAAAATTTGCTTGCTTTTTGCAGTGGCTTCACCCTCGTTAGTATCGATAATTATTTCACGGAAACACACTACCGAAATCACTACACAGTATAAAACAAAGTCACTTCCCGCTGTCTGTCCCTATGTATGATTAGATCTTTAAAACTACGCAACGGGTTTTGATTCCTTATTTTGTTCAATAGATAGAGTGATTTAAGAGGAAGGTTTATATGTATAATACATGCATAATACAGTAGATACACACTGATAATTTTAGAGGTTGCTAATGTGTTGACGTAAATAAACATTTTTTTGCGCTTTCATTGCAAACGCAGTCTATGAGATAGATCAAAATAATGTACAGTATTGTACGCCTTAAAAAGATCTACAAAAAAGTCCGCAATTTTAAGCAATACAGCATTAATCCTTATCCAATTAAGTACCTTAAATACATTATGCATTTAATATAGATCCATATGGCGCATTACACTATGTAATTTAAATGAATATGTTTGAAGATTAATAATATTTTTGATAGGTATTGATATTTAAAATGCAGGGACAAACAAAAAAGATTAGTAATATATAAATAATGAAAAGTGTCCTATTTATTTACGTTTTTAGGAATAACAAACAGTTAGGTACACAGTATATCTAATATGTATAAAACAAGTTGTACAGTTGTTGTTGTAGTTGTTGTTGTTGTACTTGATATACGGCGTATATGACACAAATGTGCAAGTCATACCGTAGTATACATAGCAAAATATTAGTTATGAGTAAAACGAAATAAAACAAACATATCCTCAGATAATGGTAGGTATATCATTGTGCCAAATTTCATACAAGGTGTGATTGATGAACAACAATCCAAACATCAAAATATTTACATAAGTACATATACAACAAATTGAAACTCTTTTATTTACCAGTGGTTATCAATATTTGTTTTATCCAAATTGTTTTTTTTTTTGCTTACTGTGGTCTGCTGTCAGTGAAAGAGCCCACCAACTAAACACTAATTTTATTATAGGACTTATATTGTGTGTATCTTTTGTTGGATTTTCTAAATAAATAAGTAATATTCCATGGCACTATGCCCCGATATTACCTATGTCGATCAACTACGTAAAGTGTTACAAGAGATTTTTTGCCTATAAATTTTCTCATCAGACTTTTCAAACATTCATTTGGCGTGACCACTTATAATAATTTTTAAGCATTAAGTTCCCAATCAAATATCAATTACCAAGCCATTCCTAGAAATCACCGTGACATTTAAAATGGCTTCCAAAACCTTCTAATTATATTCTCAAAACTTTTTCAACACACCTACTCGAAAACCCGCTCGTACTCTAACTGTTTTATGCACTAGTGCAAAAAAGTGTGCGAGCTCGCTCCCGCCACAATTTATTGTATTTATCGTATCAAGGTGGCCGCTAAGCAACACTCACCTGGGGCTCGGGCGAATTCCGCCTTGGTCGCGAAGACAAACTTTCTCCACTTGTATCAAAATGTACTATTATAGTTCAATATCATGAATTCGGCACAATCTTCAAAACGCTCGTAGATACTTGTTTAGATTAATTCTGAGACCGCCTCCGATAACATCGACATTGAAAAGAAAGGATAAATTGTGGTGGAAATTGGAAAGCACCGAAAAGATTTATTTGGTGTGAGCCCAATATCAGTTAGGCCCATTAGACTCGGCCCGAGAAGGTTCTTCCATCCTACTGTCGTTTACTAGCGCCCTAATTTTTCTTTTTTATTCTATAAAAAATAAATGGCGGATGAAGGGATGGCCGGGGAAATTTCTATCTATGAAAAGGGATCTAAGTTCAAAAATACAACTTCACAGGAGATGCAAAAAACACTTCGCGCCCTTCAAATTGCGCATTGTTGTATTACATAAACGCACAAACAATTATTTTTTTTATGTTTATTATCTAATGTGGAAATGTATTTCCTAAGTATAATACAATACGTAAAGCAAAGCATATTATCATTGACCAAGATTTGTGTTAGTGGCAACATTAAATTCATGAAGCAAAACAGCAAAAAAAAATCTAAGCCATGATTATTCTAGTCAATTCAATTTCCAATAATGAAGATTTTTTTGCGATTCTTAGACTGGCCATTAGATTGATTTGAAAAAACATAGTAAATTATTTCATCGGTATACATATATATCATGATGACCTAGGTAGACACTTATTAATTTCATCAACAATTTCTTCGCCAATATTGTTCTTTGAGTAATTTATGTCACTTTTAATTAGTAAATAACAATGAATTGCAAATTTTATTTTTTCGTTTAAATGAATAGAAGCAGGTACTTGAAATTGACTTTTATAGTTTTTTTTTTTTGGATCTGTTGGACCCTTTTACACAAAGTAACTTCTTTGTTTTTAGAGATAGCTTAGATCTATTTTCACCAAAAGATAAAAAAAAAATCCTCATCACTTTGGTATACCTACTTAACTCATCTACACTAATATTATAAAGAGGTAAAGTATGTTTTTTGGTTTTTTGGAGGTAATCTCTAAAATTACTGGTCCGATTGCAAAATTTTTTTCACCGATAGAAAGCTGCTTTATTCCTGAGTGACATAGGCTATATTTTATGTACGCAGCTAAAGCTCGTTTTCGATAAAATTGTACTTATACCCTTTTTTCACTAGGGTCACGGATATATTGTGTATCGTATCAGTTTGAGCAGTAAATAGCTTGTTATGAACGACGAGGTGTAAATAAGCTATCAAGTATCTTTATATAAGACTAGTTACTGCTAGAAGTTTAGCTCGCGAGAAAGTAGGAAATTATCCCAAGGGAATATATTATTCGCTGAATAAAATGTATGTGCTATTGCAGGTTTTTGTCTAGCCGTTGGCCAACTTTCATTTGTGAAGAAGTATTTAACATACCTACACAATATCGCTGCTTAATTTCTAACACCACTTAATTTCTAACATTTCTTAATATGCAACGATATACACATACAAATACACTTTCGCTTGTAAATTAATCATCATCATCATCATTTCAGCCGAAAGACGTCCACTGTTGGACATAGGCCTCCCCCAAGTATGGCGACCCACAACGAACGGTCCTGTGCGTCTCACATCCACCGGGTCCCCGCAACCCTTGCCAGGTCATCGGTCCACCTTGTAGGAGACCTTCTAACGCTACATCTTCCGGTACGTGGTCGCCATTCCAGAACCTTTCGGCCCCAACGGCCATCCGTTTTGCGAGCAATGTGCCCTGTCCACTGCCACTTGTCTGTAACCTTGGTTCTCCTGTGGATATCTTCATTTCTGATGTGATCACGCAAGGAAACTCCGAGCATAGCCCTTTCCATTGCCCTTTGAGTGACTTTAAGCCCACTTAAGTTTGGCGATTCTTCATGCTATGTCGGTAACATTGGTTCTCCTGTGGATATCTTCATTCCTGATTCGATCACGCAAGGAAATTCCGAGCATAGCCCTTTCCATTGCACATTGGGTGACTTTAAGTCTTGTGATGAGGCCCATTGTAAGCGACCACGTTTCGTTTTGTAAATTAATATCGTATTATAAATATGAATACCTGAAATTGTAGCGGAGCCTATACTCAAACACGGTTTCGCTTTCTGTTCCCTCACACTCATAGTCCGATGGAACGACGCTGATGATTTGATAAGACTGAAGAGATTATCAGGTGCAGGGCCAACAGCTTTACCTGGTCTCCAAGGCACGAAGGTTTCACGGCCCCCAATTTCCAAACTTCGAGTTTACACAAAAAAAAAAAACCCTATTGTGATACCCCTGAACACGGTAACCCTGAATCGAGCCTACACGATTTGGAAATTGAATTTGGGATCTTACGCTCAGCATTCGCACTTGGTGCTGTAAGGTCAACAGGGTCAAGTTAATATATGGTACAAGAAACTCATGACACGAATATAAAATACAAATAAAAAAAAATCTAATTTTTGTTCAAAAAATAAAATTTACTATCTTAAATAAGGGAATAGTTGGAATAATAGGGAAAGAGAATTAGTGTCTGGATTTAATATTGAATACAGAAGAGGTTTTTTTTTTTTTTTTCGGTGGGAAAATCATCTTATGACATCCCCCGCCCTTGGGCGGGGCGGGAGATAGTGTCAGACTTTTACTGACTAAAAACCCACTCCTGTTCCTTCGTTGCCTTTCGTACCAGGGCCGAGTCTTCCTTTCAGAATCAGACCCTTGGCCCCAGTAGGCTTCGACCCTGCTAGGCCCCTACAGTTGCTGACATCTCCTTGAGGCGTGCGTGGAACAGCACGCGCCGTCGACGACTTGGGCTCGGTCCGGACGGTTACCGGACGGTCGGACGGCGAGCCACCCATTGCTCGCCGTCCGCAAGCCTGCGCCTACGATGGCCGGAAATCGGGATCGGAATCCCGGCGGCGATTGGGGCGTGAGGACCGTTGCCTCACGCGATCGGCCGCCTCCTTTGCTAGCATTACTGCTTCGCAGAAGGAGGCGACCGCCTGCCACTCCTCCTCGCTTCGGACCATGGCCTGTACCAAGGCCTGGCGCGAGAGATCGCCGCCGCCGAATACAGAAGAGGTGGGTTTGCCTTAATTTTTTTGGCGGAATATTCTAAATATTACTAGCTTCCGCCAGCGGCTTCGCCCGCGCGGAAGTAGGTTTCTCCGAACAAACTTTGGACCCCCGTTTCATCCTCTTCAAAATTTCAAGTCTCTTACTTCAAACACATATTACTTTCATACAAACTTCCAACCCCCGTTTTACCCCGTTAGGGGTGGAGTTTCGTAAAATCCGCTCTTAGCAGATGTCTACACTCTATAAGGAACCTACCTGCTAAATTTTAACTAGTTTGTAGGTGTTATAATTTCTGAGATTTCGTGATTAATCAGTGAGTGGTATTTCGCTGGTAGATATATAGAAGGTAATGGCAAACGTTGTTACTTCTTCACGCGCAAATGATGAATGCATATGAGGAGACCATATCCTAAAATAGTACATAGAATACTTTTTATTCTGAAAGTATGTTCTCTTGGGATCATTTTTAGGGTTTCGTACCTCAAAAGGTAAAAATTTAACCCTTATATGATCACTTTGTTGTCTGTCTGTCTTTCTGTCAAGACCCTTTATCTCAGGAACGCGTGGAGGTTTCGAGTTGAAATTAAAACTATATACTCAGGCCTGCGGTCCCTTAAAATTGTGAAAAAATCTAACTTCTGAGTAAACGAAAACAAAAGATACGGCAGTTTAAAAAAAAAAGCAGGAAAAATCTTCGTAATTCAATTCGGGATTTGAACTATTTAAATAGATAAGTTTGTACGAAACCCTCAGTGCGCGAGTCCGACTCGCACTTGCCCGGTTTTTTTACATTCACTGGAGCTAGTGTGGAAGAGGAAGCTCAGTATGAGAAGTTTTATACCTTCTCATACTGAGCCCCATTTGTTAGGAATACCAGTTCATGGATCTTACCATGACGTAGTAAAATATCAAGCGTGCGAGCGAGAAAGAGGGATGGAGGTATACACCCTATATAGAAAGAAAGAAAGAAAACATTTATTTGAGACTCGCACAGGACAAACAACAATAAAGTAAAAAGTAACTACTTAATCTATAAATACATAGCTTAAAATAAAAAAAAAATAAAAGAAAACAATATAAAAAAAACCTGTGCGAGGCCAAAAAGGCTACTATCTCACTCAGCATATGCTGCGATATCTAACAAAAATGTAAAATAACGCACGCACACACTCACGGAACACAGAGACGGATAATATATAAATAATAAAAGAATAAAATAAAATATACTAAAAATAGGTTCTAAACATTTAAACAATTATAATAAACTTAAACTTAAACATTTAAACAATTATTAAAAAAGTGTAAATAAAATGTACTTTTAACAATTAATCGACGCCCGATGCTCCGATAACATTTATCTATAGTGGACAAATGATGAAACACGCGGGCGCAGATGTAGGCTATAGTCTGTGGTAATGGTCGGCTGATACAGTTCCATCCCTTTAACAGTTCAGTTTAGGTCATCAGGATTGCGTTAAGAGTTCGTGGTAGGGTCCAGTTCATACTAATTTTCAACTAAACTCAAAGCCAGACTTACCAACTTATTAATGAACGGTACGGTAACTTCCAGCTTGATTGGCTTCGAAGTAAAGCAAGCACGAAAGAAGAAACTTTTATTTTACTTTTCTTGTTACATAAAGTAACTCACATACATGGCCGGTGAGATATTTCATAATCCTGCCTTTCTGCTGCAGTCCGGAGACGAGAGTTATGTAGCTGTGAGCTATGTAGACTCTTTGGTTTCACGTCCGGGTCGCACGGCTTATACTGAAACCTGGCCCCCGGACCTGATCCAGGTCTTAATTTTTAACAGTCCGCAAAAAAAGGCGGACGTTTTCAATTCAGTTGTGTCTTTTTGTTACCTCAGAAATCTGTCACCTATGAACCGATTTGCAAGCTATTTGATAAGCTTCCAGATTGGTCCCATTTTTTTTAAATCCATTTGTGATGATGGGTTTCATGAGAAATTGAGGAAACTCCTCAATACAATATAACTTTGATTTCGGAAGTCGGTTTTAAATAGAAAAAACCAGAAATGCCGACTTCCGAAATGAAAATTATTTTGAACCTTTTTGTGTTCAGTATTTTTTTTTTAAGTTTTTGAATTTTATCGAACGTCCCGGCGCTTTAAAACTAACGATTTATTTATTTCTATTTTCGATTTTTTTTTTCACAAGCAGCCCGAAGTATTTTCAGCCAGCTTGCATGCAATAAGGTATCTTATTATCACATATTCTGTGTTACATAGACAGGCAGGTACCTAACACATTTTACACGTGTTTCGCATAGGCCTATTAGGATCATTATTGAATGAATTATGCCTCCCAAGGTCGTCGACATCCCTCGGGATATTACGCTTCAACCAATAACCTGACACCCGAATATTGTAGTGAATATTTTAATCAATTTACATTTTGATACAAGTTTGTCATTACGACCGATGCGGAATTTTCCCGAGCCGCAGGTGAGGGTGTTATGAAGTCGAATGCTGCAGTGACAAATTTCCACGTGTATCAAACTACGTTTTGCGATACACTTATGTACAGAGATAAATAAACGGGAGTAAACGCGCGACTCATGGGGTTCATTTAGCGCCCAGCCTGATACGATAAATGTAATAAATTGTGGTGGGAGCTTGCTCGCGGTTTTTCCGCACAAGTGCGAAAAACAGTACCTAATTTGCGTGGCTATAATTATAGGTAGATATTATGAATTTAGGTAAGCTTACTAAGCTATTTATGATTCGGGTTGCGGCATTGTTCGAAAGAATTACCTCGGCCTTGACATTCAAAGGGCAATTGAAGGATCACATCAGTGTTTTAGTCAGTAAAAATCTGAGTGTCTCTCGCTCCACCTAGTGCGGGAGGAGGTATTGACTTGTATGAGATAATTATGCGAATTGATTTCATTGATTATTATTAAACGCAGTTTTAGTGTGAGTTGAAATTGACATAAAATTTAATTTTTCATTTTCTATTTTATAATTTAATGTATAATTTTAATTTAATTTCATGTATGTTTTTATATTTTTAACAAACGTAATCATAAAAATACATTTTTTATATACGTGCATTTACTGCCAGTAATCTTGTATGTTAATATATGGATAGTGCAATGGGCAGCAATTTTGTAAACGCTTGTTTGCACCGTTTTTTTAGGGTTCCGTACCTTAAAAGGAAAAAAATGGAACCCTTATAGGATCACTTTGTTGCCCGTCTGTCTGTCTGTCAAGACTCTTTATCTTGGGAACGCGTGGAGTTTAAATTAAAACCATATACTTAGGTCTGCGGTCCCTTGAAGCTGTGAAAAAATTTAACTTCTGTGTTAACGAAAAAAAAAGATACGGCCGTTTATGTCGCTTTAAACATATATTTCGACACTCTCAAGGGAATCAAAATTCCTGTTGACCTAGAATCCTGAAATTTGGCGTGAAGCAAGGTCTCATAGTACAAGTATAGGAAAAATCTGAAAACTGTAAATTTGTAGTTACGTTACTAAAAATTATTTTTTTTGCGATTCGGAAAAAATATTCACTCTAATCGGGAATTGAACTGTTTTCATAGATAAGGGTTCCGTACAAACCAATGCGCAAGTCCGACTCGCACTTGCCCGGTTTTTTTAATGTATATATACTCATCTATCGTAGATGTTTATTGTCCCATAAATAAAAAAGAATTGAAATAAAATTCATTGAGTAGGTACTTACACAATAAAGAAAAAACATTTATTGTACAGGGTAATTGTACTCACACTGAAGATCATTCAGGTGATAACTAATTCTATTAGTACTGAATGTTATCTGTCATCTCGCGTGTTGAAACATGGGTAGTTAGTCGTAACGATTTACTACACATAGGGTAAAAATAAAGGCCAGACTAGGGGACTGTCGATTATCTCTCTAAAAAAATTTATGATCGGCTATTTGAATAAACTAAAAGAGCGTCCTTTTCGAGATACATTATCATACAACCGGTCTTTCGTGATTATGATGTTATTACACATCTTTCTCTAGATATTTTCGATATACAGCTATCTTGTGGATATTATCTAGAAATCAATTTATAAATTTGTGTGAAACTAATCTAGTAAAGACCTCTGAAAATCTGCTATTTTGCATGAACTTTGACATATTAAAAAAGTCAAAACAGTATAATAATAGAAGCCTTGCACATTTAATCGAGATTCGGAATGACGACAATTTTTCTGAAAAACTTTTAAGGGTTTAAAAAAAAAAACACGTATTTTTTTAAACAAGTTTTGTGAAATATTCGAGTAAATCACAGAATTACCGAATGCCAACAAAGTTTTCAGGCGTTATCTCTCTTTTTTTGCATTGCCTCTTCATCAAACATCGCGTTGGATGGCGTTAGATGGAGCAACAAGCTTTTAAGCCATGCTCGATGTTGACGATAGGCGAGTGGAAAAGTACCCTCTTAAATGCTGAAAATGGTAAAATAAATTAGCTGATTCAATAAAATAGCATAGCACAATCAGCCTTATAACGTTCCCACTGCTGGGACTCAGGCCACCTGTCTAGGAGAGGGAATGGGCCGTAATCCACCACGCGGGCCCAGTGCAGGTTGGTGGATGCCACATGTCTTATTATATTATCTTCACATGTCGAATTTTTGGTTTTATGACATGCCGGTTTCCTCCAGTTTTCCTTCGCCGTTTGAGAGTGATTAAATGAATTACACAAAGTAATTTGCCTGGCTGGGTTTGAACTCGCGAACTACAACTCGTAAGTCGATACCTTTACCACTGGGAAACTGCTGATTCACCACTAAACATGAATTTGATATGACTTTTATTTCATCATATTATCAAAATTGTCCATCGTAACTTTTTTTATTTATTTCTATGTTGCAGATATCTACAAATTTATTACGCGAATATCTAATGCCTTATATTTTGTAAGGCTTTCTATTATTTGAGCTGAATTAAACTGTCATTTTAATTGGTTTTGTTAATTATTTGATCACTTTGTTCAAGGTAGGGTGACGGCAAACAGTTATATAAACACAGGATGTTCCTACTCAGCACACTGACATGAAATGTAGTGTATTTCACACTAGTATGGAAAAGTGCGACAGCCAGCCATAATGTATTATATGTAATGTTTATTATATTTCTCTTATTTTATGATAGGTACCTTTCACCTAGTTCAGGCAAAAATGCAATGTATGCGTTATAATTGTTTTTATGTATCTTAATATAAATGTGCCACTTTTATTAAATAAACGATAATTATGCTTCTATTCTACAATAAGTTCAATTTAGGAATATTTGAAACAGCCACCAAATTTGACACGCCAAAACAAAAAAATACTTTGTGCGTTCTCTCTAGTTTAAAAATAGAAATAGAGTGAACCAGTTAAGTTCAGAGTCAAACGAATTTGTTTTCTTTCTTTATACGGGGTACATACTTCGTATAAACCGAGATGGAACAAAATATACTACTGTGTATAAAGTTTGTAACAATAGGAGAGCAATCTGTTACCCAAAATTTACGCATTATTGTTTCGCTTAACCTCAAATGGACGTGCGGTGGCTTTTAGCGGTTTAAATAGTGTGTTGTTATTTTAATCATTATTAGCCTAATGCTATCCCGTGTTTAAAAGGTCTATAATGACACAACTGGAAAATAATTTACAAATTTTAATGACAGCAATAGGACCACAGTTCATCATCATCACCTCGACCGAAAGACGGCCACTGTTGGACATAGACCTCCCCCAAGCGTTGCCATAACTACCGGTCCTATACGTCTCGCATCAATTGGATTCCCGTGACCCTCACCAAGTTATCGGTCCACATTGTAGGAGGCCTTCCAACGCTACGTTTACCGGTACGTGGTCGCCACTCTAGAACCTTTTGTCCCTATGGAATAGAATAGAATACAATGGAATAAACTTTATTGTACACCAAAATAGTAACAAAACTGGCCACTGCCCCTGCCAACAATTGACATTGTTATGTACTTAAAAATGGTGGGCACTCATAGTACCTACATTAGGCTTTTTTCTTCAAATCACAATACAATATTACCATTATAAAGTCGAAAGATTGTATGTGTGAGTTTTTTTTTCGGGTGGGAAAATCATCCAATGACATCCCCCGCTCTTGGGCGGGGCGGACGATAGTGTCAGACTTTTACTAACAAAAACCCATTCCTGTTCCTTCTTTTTCCATTTTTCCAGGGCCCCGGGGATCTCTTTCGCATCACCCATGACCCCAGTAGGCTTCGACCCTGCTGGGCCCCTACGGTTGCTGACATCTCCTTGAGGCGCACGTGGAACACTACGCGCTGTCGACGACTCGGTCTATTCTACGTGCTATTCCAGAACATGGTTTACCCGTCTGTCAAATTTCATCCAAATCAGTTCACCCATTTGTGCCTGAAGGAGTAATAAAGACACCGCCGGGATTACGATACCGATTTCCGGCCACCGATTGCCCTTTGCGTTCTAGGACCAGGTTCTCCTTTCGAAAGTCAACCCATTGAAGGTACCGAGGTTGACTTTCGCTCCTTGTACATAACAACCATTTATAGCTCAAATATTTTACTTGTATTCAAGTAAATAAACCTTCGTTAAGACGGAGTTAATTGATACTGTAACTCAAGTAATATGGTTAACTCTGTTTTGTCTAATATCGTCAATACAGAGGTGTACGCCTGATTTAATTAATTTTGAGATATTTCAAGGAGAATATTGTATCTTATTTTCGTTGCATCATCATCATTCCATCCGAAAGACGTCTACTGTTGGACATAGGCCTCCCCCAAGTGTCGCCATGACTATTCGCAGCAAACTACTGTCAATAGAAAATATAAAAATGCCATTTTATATATTAGGATACTCAGCCTTTTTTTAATGTTCCCACTGCTGGGACTCAGGCCTTCTCTCGAGGAGAAGAAATGGGCCGTAATCCACCACGTGGGCCCAGTGCGGGTTTTTTTTTCGGTGGGATAATCATCCAATGACATCCCCCGCTCTTGGGCGGAGCGAAAGATAGTGTCAGACTTTGATTTAAAACCCACTCCTGTTCCTTCGTTGCCTTTTGCACCAGGATCGAGTCTTCCTTTCAGAAGCAGATCCTTGGCCCCAGTAGGCTTTGACCCTGCTGGGCCCCTACGGTGCCCAGTGCGGGTTGGTGAATGTCACATGTCTTCGAATTGTTGGTTCTAGGACATGCCGGCTTCCTCACAATGTTTTCCTTCACCGTTTTGAGAGCAATGGTGGTGGTTTTGGTGCATTTATATATTACTAGCTTCTAAAGAAAATATTATACCTCTTAGCAAAAATTTATCTAACTGGGACAGTTCAAGCGACTAAATAGCTTCTTCTGTTACTCTTAATCGATTTTATGGGATCGTACGGGAGGATTATGTTATTTAAATCTACCTTATTAATCATTATGTTACATTATAATGTCAATAGATTTGACACTTAGAGTTCCATTGCTGGGCACATTAATAATAATCTATATATATGTATATATATAAATGAATAGCTGTTCGTTAGTCTCGCTAAAACTCGAGAACGGCTGGATCGATTAGGCTAATTTTGGTCTTGATAAAATATGGAAAAATTTATGAAAAAAAAAAAATCCGAATACAACGACATCTCTAATTAAAATGTGATTTTAAAATGAATTATGCTGCCTTTGGCAGATCAGCTAGTACAATAATAAAAAGTTTATTTGGAACTTAAGTTTATAGGCTAAACAAAAAAAAAAAGAATATAGCGACAAAAATAAAATGCTGTGGCGCAGCTATCAACTCCCAATTTAAAAACAAATACACTCATAATATTGTTCCAGATTATTCTGACTGAAGTTGAATTATAAATTAAGTGTGACAAATAACAAAGAATACAAAAACATATATATTATACAATATGTAACATACCGTCGATGTAACCGAAAGGTACTGGAGTGGCGACTGCTCAACGAAACACGCAGCGTTGGATCGCAGTCAAGCACTAGATAATATTATTAAAAAAAATATGATATATTTTTCATAACATTTTTCCGTATTCAGAAAAACCACCAAAAAATCTTTTCGGGAAGAAAATTTTCTCATTGCGTGTTCCTTTTTGCTCGAGTATGAAATTCTATACAAAAACTGTTTGCTCACATTTTCTTCCACTACACAACAATGTTCAGCACAGAAAACGTAATAAAGATTTCATGCATTTAGTAATAGGATTACTGTGAACTCATATCGCTGTGGAATTCAGTTCAAACAACGAATAACCGTGGCCTTAAGCTGGCTGGTATTTCTATTGTCAGTCATAACAATAGTCGTACAAATTTTAGTTAGAAAATATATTGAAATACCATGACATGGTACTTTTAGTCGTGGCTAGTAAACTGCGAACTAAAGTCTATTTTAAAATTATTTAGTAAATTGCGCTCTTTAGTATTAATAAATATTATTTGTTCTCATGTAGTGGTTCTAGTGAAAACATTGACTGCATCATAAGTTTTGGTACTAACCGTCTCACTGCATATTTACAGTACATTCTTATTATTACGGGTCAATGTCAATATACCTATAATAATCACCATCATCATCATCATTTCAGCCGAAAGACGTCCACTGTTGGACATAAGCCACCCCCAAGCGTCGCCACAACGACCGATCCTGTGCATCTCGCATCCAACGCATTCCCGCGACTCTCACCAGGTCGTCGGTCCACCTTGTGGGAGGCCTTCCAACGCTGCGTTTTCCGGTGCTCGGTCGCCACTCTAGAACCTTTCGGCCCAATCGACCGTTCGATCTACGAGCAATATGCTTTGCCCACTGCCACTTAAGTTTGCGGATTCTTCGGGCTATGTCGGCGACCTTGGTTCTTCTGCGGATATCTTCATTCCTGATGCGATCACGCAAGGAAACTCCTAGCATAGCCCTTTGGGTGACTGTAAGTCTTCTGATGAGGCCCATTGTAAGCGAACTTGTTTCAGTGCCATATGTCATTACTGGCAACACGCACTGGTCATAGACTTTCGTCTTGAGACACTGTGGTATGTATAATAATATGACCCTTTATTTCCTTAACAAATATTCAAGTACAATTAATTATTATTCATTGGAATTTAATTTGTTTGTATTAAAATATTATATTAAAATTAATTATCATTATCATTCACATTTCGTTTCACTAACATTCACTATCATAATAAAGGAAAATAATATTAATAATATAATATATTTCTTCATAGTCATAGTCAAATATTGTGATAGTCAAATTTCAGTGCAGTCAAAGATTAATTAAAATAAGATCGATGTTAGGCATTGAGAAAGAAAATAAAATAGGAAATGATACAATTGGGAAAACCATTAACCATTAGGAAAAAAAAAACTGGATAATTCCGGATATTATTATTATAAAGCAGACCCAAAATAATGCCACACACATCAATGCTCACACATCTTCATCCAATTTTATTTGACGTACAAGAACATCTCCAACATAAAATATTGGCCAAACAAAATGACGCTGTGAATACAACATATTTATAGCCAAAGTAAGGGTTAACAAAACAAACATTACCAATAGCTAATATCGACAGAAACCGGACGCAGTACCAAATTGATACCGACCGATTACCGACCGATACCAACCGATTACTATCGAACATTTGATGAAAATACTAACACTTTAGTACAGTCACGAACAAACACGATACGAAATTACTTTCGAGGGCAATAAAAGAAAATAATTTGTTCTGTATTGTATTGATTGATGGAAACTTAAGAGGGCTCAACCTGAAATACATTTCGATACAACCGCTCTTACGTGATTATCACGTCATTAAATCACTTTCTCTAGATATTTGAGAAACACAAATATCTTTTGGTTATATTCTAGGTTTCCATTGAAATCAAAACATAAATTTGTGTAAAACTAATCCAGTAAAGATCTCTGAAAATCTTTTATTTGTCTCTAAAATCATATCTACTCATAAATTTAAAAAAGTCAAGAAAAAGTACATTTTGATACAAGTGGAGAAACTTTGTCATTGCGACCAAGGGGGAATTCATATAATCGAAAAAAAAATACGAATTTCCTGGAACAATTTGTTCCAGGAAATATGTATTTTTTTCTAAAATATGCGAGTGATTGATTGACGGAATTACTGAATTCTAACCCAGCGTTCAGGCGTTTTCTTTAATTTTTCGAGTTATCTCTTTAAAAAACATTGCGTTGGATCACGTTGGATGAAACAGGCTTATTTAAACCATGTTGACGGTAGACGGTTCGGGAAAGATCCTCTTTAGGTAAAAGCGCTAAGGTAGACGGCAAAATTCAAATTATCTTAAGCTAACCAGTTTTTTTACTAGAATTTTGCAGGCCATCCTATAGCATCCACCTTAATAATTGCGGATATACCGATGGAGCGTGGGGGCCGCCCACTGGCACATGCTAGTCAATCTTATGAATTTGGAAGTGATATCTGGATTTTGGTAGTGGATAAACAGTTAAAGTAAACAGCAGCCAGATTCAATTTAGAGATCACATGTTGTCGTGGGAGTCCAAGGAGTCTGTGATTGCGAATAATTTTATCTAACAACTTTTAGTTACAATACATTTCTCGCTCATTTGCATAACCATTATTTAACTATATTCGGGTTGGTTTAAATAGTCAATATTAATCGTAATTGGTGATAGAACGGCGTTTTATCTAGGTTCTCTTGTGTCTTCTTAAGTAGCTACGAGTATATAAATCGACAGCAGTTTTCTTTTCATCTGTACCCACGTCTTATTTTCCGCTCAATTTGGTATACGTCAGAGAGAGAGAGATCCCTGTTTTCCGTTGATGTGTTGTTTTGATTCAATGGTTTGAAGTGTCCGACTTCGATCTGTCTACAAAGGTCAGTTCGTATTTATATGTAAGTTGTTTCGAGATGTTTTACTCATTGAGTTTGAATACGGATTGGCGATCGAGTGTGTGAGTTTTTGCCCGAAATGGCAGTAGGTATTGGTTTAAACAATGGCCAAAAATACAAATCTCTTCTCTTTATAATTATAATATAGAGTAAATTATGAATGGATTACCATATAAACAGCTAAATTTGCCAAAACCTACATTGATTGAAAGCGCTCATATAGGCTTAGTATGTGAAATAAAATATTTTGTTTTTTACTCACTTTATTATCTTTATTTGTTCTTAAAACTTAGTACATTTTTAAATATTTCTAATCAAATTAAGAAAATCAAACGTTTAAAAATATAAAAAATAGTAACCCACCGGTATCAGGAACAGGGTCCAAGCTACCGGGTCAGGGCTCCAGAGAAAGGGACCTCCTAACAATACGAGCCGTGTACAGAAGTACCGCTTTCTGAATCAAGCCCTTGATCCAGTCGCCTAACGCGAGCCTCCTAAGGTGTTGGTCGAAGCTCTTGGCTATTAAGCCATTGCCCGACACGACTATCGGTACAATGATCGCCCGAGTCCACATCCCACATGTCGACAACCTCGCGAGCCATTACTTACTTTTATTTTTATGATATTTATTTACAAACAATGAAACTAATAAACAACTTAATAGATATATATACAAGCTGAAAATATTATTATGTACAAACGCGTATAAAAAGAATTCACTGGGCATAAAAAAAATCATCCACGTTGCTGTCATCGGGAACAGGAGGCCTACTATGAGCTCTTAACGCAATACATTTGACGACCTAAACTGTACTTGAATTGAAATGTACTTTCTCGCTCGCACGCCTAAAATCTTAAAACACATAATGTTAAGTCCCCAGTGTCTAGAACGCTCTCGTTGCCACGTTGAATGTCAATGCGGATTCATTGGCCAAAAAAAGCCAACTCCGTCCCAGGGCCTCAAGTCTGCTATTACAATAGTGTCAGAATGGTCTATCATTGATTTCATAATTGTTGATTTTGACAAGTTTGATAGTCTACTAATATAATGCCGTCATTATGACTTTCCAATGGTCAACCACTGACACTCCATTGAAAGAAATGGCATAGAATGGTAGTCTCGTACAAATTGACAAATGAATATCTAACGTATGCGGTAATCTGCTAGAATTTCGACAGTTCCTTTGATCAGTGACCTACCATTAGAACGTCATTGTGCAGTCATTGCTTTTAATAAGCTCGATATTGTCATTCTACCACAACTCTAGTACGAGACCATTGACCATTATGAATAAGCAGATTACGAACTTTTATCAAAATGACAATGGGATCGTGTTGGAATGACGAATTTATAAAAATAGCAGACTTGGGCCCCAGGTCACGTGATTTTGAATTGAATTTATTTAGTAGAGCCGAACCGTAACACATGTTTAGTATCTGTGTTGAATGGAGCGTGATTGATATTTACACGTTGGCGCCTAGCAGGGACGTGTTATTGGTAAATAAATGATTGTAATACTCAGATCACAGAAATCTTGAGCATGACGATGAAGTATTTTATAGTGTCAAAACCCTTAGATGTAGAATTATTTAGTTCGTTATGAGAGTTACTAAATGTTACGAAGCTTTGTAGGCGTTTTGCGTAAGAGAAAAAAAACAGACAGTAAAATATTAAAATGAGAAATCCAACAATTTTCTAAGAAATGTTACAATAATTTGCTGCGTCCGGCCGTCCGGTAACCGTCCGGATCGAGCTTGAGTCGTCGACAGCGTGTAGTGTTCCACGTGCACCTCAAGGAGATACCAGCTAAACCGTAGGGCCGGGTTATAACCTACTGGGGCTATGGGTTGTGCGAAAGAAACTCCGGGGTCCTGGAATGAAGGCAAAGAGGAACATAGGAGTGGATTTTAGTCAGTAAAAGTCTGACCCACTCCACCCAAGGGCGAGAGAAGTAATTGGATGATTTCCCACTTTAAAAAAATGAAACATTAATTTGCTGCAGTAAAATCTGAAAACAGAAAATTTGTTGTTACGTCACAAAAAAAAAACATTTTTGCGATTCGAGAAAAAATCTTCGAGACTCCATTCGGGAATCAAACTATTCACACAAGTAAATCTATACGGAACTCTCAGTGCGCGAGTACGACGCACACTTGTTTTATTATTATTATTGATATGCCCGCACTTGATCCATATCTCACCTGATGTTAAGTGATGATGTGGTCGACGGTGGAGCACGCTTGCCTATTCATTCTCAACTTAAAGACCACTTGGTTGTAGCTATCAGGAAACAGATTCCGGCAGGGAATCCCACACCTTAGTTGTACGCACAATGAATGTGTTCGTTCCCAAAACATTTTGTGCGTATGGGGAGAATGTCAAGTGCTATTTTTGAAGAATGTACATCTACATGATAGATAAGTGAATTATAATCACAATATCAATTATATCATTCTACGCAGTTGATAGAAATGTGTTGATGATTAGAATAACGTTCCGTTATATTGTAGGATGAGTAGGCAAACTATCCGTATCTTGCTAGTCATTCCATTATGACGTAATAAACTTACGCTCTAGGTCGGTTTCTGGTAGCCTCTTGAGATATATAGAAAGTACATAATATATCGTCACTTATCGAATAATACCGCTTAAGGGGATACAACTCGTCATACATTTTCACTGTTTTTCATACAACCGCTCTTACGCGATTATGACGTTATTACACATTTTTCATTAGATATTTTAGAAACACAGTACCTATCTTGTGGATATTATTGAGGCTTCTATTGAAATCAATTTATAAATTTGTGTAAAATTAATCCAGTAAAGACCTCTGAAAATCGCCTATTTTGCATGAACTTTAACATTTCATAATTTACTCAAAAATTTAAAAAGTCAAAAAAGTATAACAATAGAAGCCTTGCATATTTAATCAAGATTCTAAATGACGACCTTTTTTTTTCAAAAATTTTTATGGTTAAGGTTAAGAACATAAATAAGATAATATTTTGATTTATGTTCTTTTAATCTTTTGCATGCATTTTTGACATCTATTTGATACTGACAATTTGTTATGTAAAAAAATTATCGTCGACTCATTTAAAATTATGTACCTAATAATAAACTCCAAAAAAATAAACTACATTCGTATCTACGAATGTAGTTTTTTTTTTTATTTAGGGATCAAAGTCGATTCCCTTTTAATGTTCCCATTGTACCAAAACAAAACACAAATACTTTTTAATTAACAATTAACTCCCTTAAATACGAAGAGTTTAAACATTTCAAACTCGTAATAATTTTCAGAGATTTTCTCGAATTCTATTTGAATCTAAATTTTCTTTAACTAAACATTGCGCTGTTTAGTTTGTAACATAAACAGAACTTGGGTCGTCTGTCAGTCCGTTATGAGTTCGCGTTACAGCAGACTACGTTTCGAATTTCAAGTTTATTGAACTGTTCCACAGGCTTTATTCTAGATTTGTGATTATTTACATATCTTATGGTAGGTAAAGAGAAACATACGCATAATTGGCCTTGTATTGTTCCCACAGATGGGCCTCAGACCTCCTCTCTAGGAGGTCTAGGAGGATTTTGTGATTCCAATCCTGATTTGTGAATGTGGTTAACACAAATGACTGAATTTTTATTTTTTAACAGAAGTAGGCGCCTACCGAAACGCATGATTAACATTGTGGTTGAACATTGGATGAAGATATCAGTCTGCAGGAACCCCAAGGTTACGAAAATAGCCTACAGAATCGCCAAACTCAAGTAGCAGTAGGCAGTGCAAATTGCTCGCAGAACAAGTGGTTGATGGGGTTTTCCACAAGGACCGACAACCTGGTGAGGGTCGCGGAAATCCGATGGATGAGAGACGCATAGGATATTGTGGAGATATTTGAGGGAGGCCTATGTCCAACAGTGGACTTTTTTCGGCTGAAATGATGATGATGATGATGCACATTGTAAAAGCACAATCGGGACATAGTATAAAACGTATCATGTTTATACAGCTCGGTGTCCAAGCAATATTCTACAACACGTCAGTGGTTTGGCCCAGCTGTGTTAAGTTCAGTCTAATTTAGCCCAACAATTTGAGTCTATAATAAGTTTTTGGATGAAATACATCAATCTTTTAAGGGTATACACAATTTGCACCAAAATAAAAATTCACTGATTGTAGATACTTTCCTTTTTTTGCTAAGCGTGCTTTTCACCACGGTCTTACCTGATAGAAAGTGATGATAAGGTCCACAATGGAGCACGCTTGCCTAGCAGTAACCTATTCACTCCTTAGCTGTACGCACAATGGTTGTGTTCCCAAAACGTTTAGTGTGTATAGGTGGAATGTCCACCATGTACCAGTGTACTCTACTGTCCAATATTATCCATTACCTTAAGACAGTACATATTATTACTCTGACTAACCACTCAATTATATTGAATGCCGACTCCGACTACAAGCCACCGTAGGCGTGGGCTTGCGGACGTCGAGCAATAGGTAGCTCACCGTTCGGCTGTCCAGACCGAGCCCAACTTGTCGATGGCGCGTACTGTTCCACCAGCGTCTCAAAGAGATGTCAGCAAACCGTAGGGGCCCATCAGGGCCGATGCCCGCTGGGACTGCAGGAGTTTTCTGAAAAGGAAACTCATGATCCTAGAACGCAAAGGGTAACTGTAGGACGCAGGTGTCACTCTAGAGCGGGATTGTGTGGACCGCCCGGAGGACACGGTGGAGGTGTGCCCCACTTGGGCAGAGCAACGCCGTGTCCTCGTGGGGGCGATCGGCGGCGGCGATCTCTCGCGCCGGGCCTTGGTTCAAGCCATGGTCCGGAGCGAGGAGGAGTGGCAGGCGGTCGCCTCCCTCTGCGAAGCAGTAATGCTAGCAAAGGAGGCAGCCGATCGCGTGAGGCAACGGTCCTAAGGCCCAACCGCCGCCGGGATTCCGATCCCGATTTCCAGCCACCGTAGGCACGGGCTTGCGGACGGCGAGCTATGGGTGGCTCTCCGTCCGAACGTCCGGTAACCTTCCGAACCGAGCCCAATTCGTCAACGGCGCGTGCTGTTCCACGCGCGCCTCAAGGAGATGTCAGCAACTGTAGGGGCCCAGCAGGGTCGAAGCCTACTGGGGCCAAGGGTCTCATTCTGAAAGGAAGACTCGGCCCTGGTACAAAAGGCAACGATGGAACAGGAGTAGGTTTTTAGTCAAAATCTGACACTATCTCCCGCCCCGCCCAAGAGCGGGGGATGTCATAAGATGATTTTCCCACCGAAAAAAAAAACCCTAAAGCGGGAGAAGTTATTAGATGATTTTTCTCCTTAAAAAAGACCCTACCGAATGGCTTTTTATAAAAAAAAGTCATCACTTAGGATTAGCTAACTGAAAGGGCTTTAATGATGATTTTAATGATTATAATTACGTAAATAATTACGTATTATAGCCGCCAATCATGTTTTAATCAGCATACAACTTGACACTGACCTGAGGCCTTACCACGAGCTCTTAACGCAATCCATTTGACGGCCTAAACTGAACTGTTAAAGGGATGGAGCTATATAGAGTGTATAGCACCATCCTTCTTTCTCGCTCTTACGCGTTACATTATAACACGTCATAAAACGGTTAAGGTACCATTCCGAGACGGACTGCAGACTGCAACCGCAGGCGACACTGCGGCTAGCGGCTGCGGTTGACCGCAGTGCTGCCTGCGGCCGCAGTTGCTTCTAGTCCAAGCGCAGCGACACGTCGCGGCTGCACAGTGCATAGAACCATGCTTCAGTCACTCCAGTAGGTACCTTCGTGTGAGACAAAATATCCAACAATACTATCGATACTTTACTTTTGTTAGAAGAGGAAGATGATGGCGACTTGTGTGGATGACCAGCAATAAAGTTAATTAATTTCTCTTCATCATCTTCTGAAAAAGTTAACGTTTTTGTACGTGTGAAGTCTGTTGTTCGCGACACTACTCGTGCTGCAGTCTGCAGTCGATTCGTGTCGCGGCCGCAGGCTGCGCGTCGCAGCTGCAGGCCGCAGTATCACCGCACTCGGAATCATTTTCAAGAGATTCAATAGAAACAAGTAGTGTCGCTTGCAGTTTGCGTTTACAGTTTGCGTTTGCAGTTTGCGTTCTGCAGTCCATCTCGAAATTGTACCTTTACCTTTGAGCATCTCCCTTAAATGGTGTATGAGCATTTGACTTCAGGGAAATTAAAGATAGATTGAAAATCTTATATTTTCCTTCTACCCACATATTCATATGTTCTTTACTTATAAAGCAAGTTCCTTTGAACTTGTAAAAACTAAGAAAGTCTTATTTGCTCGCGAAATCTTCCGTCCCCGAGACGTAAGACAAATAGTAGGATAAAACTCGAGTAAACGTTACTAATGAAATAATAAATGGGTTTTCACGAAAGACGACGGGAAATTGTGAAACTTAAAAAAAGTTTTAAATGAAAATAACAAGATTTGAGAGGATTTATTGTTTTATTAAAGTTTCAAAGTCTTGTGCAAAAAATAATCTAAAAAATACAGTAATTATTTTTTTTGATATAAATATCATAAAATTAAGTACCTTATGTTTTGCAAGTTTTCATGGGCTTGCGGACGGCGAGCAATGGGTAACTCGACGTCCAGCTGTCCAGTAACCGTCCGGACCGAGTCCAAGTCGTCGACAGCGCGTAGTGTTCCACGCGCGCCTCAAGGAGATGTCAGCAACCGTAGGGGCCCAGCAGGGTCGAAGCCTACTGGATCGCTTCTGAAACAAAAACCTGTAACATAGGAGTGGGTTTTAGTCAACAAAAGTCTGACACGCCCTCCTGCTCCGCCAAGTCACTGGGTGACATCCCAATTAAAAAAAAATATTGTTTCGCAAGTCATAGAATTTGTTGAAGGGTTCTTATGGGGTCAATCATATAGACAGGTAGCTGACAATACCATTCGGTGAACATAATTTCCCTAAGGGTTGCGCACATCAGTAGCTATACGTTGTTGCGGCTGAACATCTTTTGTGTGTTACACCAAACATCGGCCCCGCTTACGACACGAGAAAGAAAAACTTTTTGTATATTTTTTCGCATTATGAATCGCAAGGTTTCTTCAAGAGCTTCCACCGTACATTTGTGAAAGGAAGACTTATGACAACTACAAACGACTACGCTACTCTACTTGAATAGGCTGTGTGAGTGATGATGTGTAGGTAGTCCTATCGCAATCTAGATCGTTGGTTCTACTAATCTTGCCGAGTAACTAGTCAATATTTAAGATCACCTTTTCTTCTTCTATTTCATCGGGACACCATGGCGGCGCAACTGGTCGCCATGGTGTCCCGGTGAAAGATAGCCTTTTTATGAGATAGATTTTCATCTTACCTACTCTTTGGTGGGGGCGTCACTGGCGGCAGGACTGGCGTCCGAGCTGGTCGCGCCACCAAATTTGTTGCGCAACCAAACGAACGCCAGGTGAGTAACTCTCTATAGAGCTGTATACATTTTGTTGGTAGCGGCGACTGGTCGGGCCGCCGTTTTGTCAAGGTGAAATATAGCCCTTAGGGCTAAGCAATGGTGGCCCAACCGTAATGGCCCCGAGTTAAGACACACACACACACGTTTGAACACGGTCACGGGTTCAAACACAGCCAGGTGCATTATTTTGAGTAGTTTATCTCATCACCAATGCTCTCAAAACGGCGAAAGAAAATATAGGAAACCGGGATGTCCTAGAACCAAAATTTTTTTATTTATTTTTTATTTATTCCACAACTTCACACAACGCCGTCTAGTCCCAAGCTAAGCAGAGCTTGTGTTATGGGTACTAGACAACTGATAAACATACTTATATATTTAAAAATTCTAGATACATATACTATTTTCTAAATACATACATATATAGATAAAAATTCGGAGACTTCCGCCCATCTGCACTTGCTTGCATGATGGATATACCTATCATTTATCATTTGATACATAGTCTACCAAAAACTGACTGACTTACATGGATGAAGTACATCAAAAGGTTGCTAGATTTTTAGAATGCTGTTGCGGCTGCCCCTGCTGTTTGCACCAAATTGATCTGACGGATTCCATAAGATCATTCTGAAAAAAAAAACAGTCGCGGAGAGTGCTCTCCTCTTTTTTAGGCATTTTTTGGGGAAGATGACTAACATCCATCAGGTGAGATAGTGGTCAAGCGCGAGCCTACCAACAGTAAAAAAAATAAAAATAAAGCTTCTTAATCGTCTGTGCTTAAAATAGTACCTATAAATAGAATATGGTACTAACACTCGGTTTAATAGGTAGGTTTAGGTAAATTAAAGGTGCCATTCGAACCTCGGCTGCAGGCTGCGGATGCAGGCTGCACATTCGACGGCGAAGCCGGCTGCAGCTGCAGGACTGGTTTTCTATGTAGTAGTATGGATTTTTGTGAAAACCACTCTGAACGCGGCTGCGGCCGCACGTTCTGCTGAGCTTCGGCTGCGAGTGCTGCCGCGACCTGCAACCGCAGCTGATCGCAGACCAGTAGTGCTGCGGCTGCAAGTCGATGCGCACGTATTTACGTCACTCTAACCTATTACACAACCAACCTACCTTATTATTATTACCTATTTAGACAAGTCCCGAAAAAATCGCTACTCGGAGCCGATAGCGCTCATATTGGATTAAATCGTAGATTTGCGACTGGCAGGTGCCAGTCTTGGAATCACTCCTGGCTGCGAATGCAGACAACAGCTGCGTGTCATGCGTGTGCTACCTGCATTCGCAGCTTGCATCCGCAGCCTGCAGCCGAGGTTCGAATGGCGCCTTTACTAACATTGTGGATTTTTGTTGTCTGAGATTATTTTTCTATCAAGTAAATCATATTCTAAAGCACAACTTTAAAAGTATATTTCATCTACCAGCCTGCATGCTAACAAAGTAAGTTTTTCATGCCATCTCCAAAGATATCATAATACCTACAACTTCAAAACTACTATAGTTTTAAATAACAAATCTGTCAGGTACAGGCCAGTAGCTATTACAGCAAGTAATTTATATTTTTTATAAGTTTATTCCAAGATGACGTCGGCGGGAATAAATTGTGTTATAATCTACCGTCACCGGGCGGGCATCCGGGCTAGTGAAGTCCGCAGTTCCGTGAACCGGGAATTACATTATTTTCAAAATTAGATGTTCTTTTTAAGTTTTCGTGATTGATTATGTCTATGATTTGTTTTATTTATTTATTATTATTCTTTTTACCTATATACTCCAAATAATTGTCAATACCTGTATGGATTTCAAAAGAGACTTTGATCTCTGAGTGTGATAGGTGTTCCTTTTCAAGGGAATCATAGTCAGCTAGGAAATACTGACCTCATCTTTTTTAAATTGACGAAAAAGTTGACGTGTAAAAAAGTTATTTATAATCTTTTTGCAAAATAAATATCATTTACCATTGTCATTTAGATAAGCATGTTTTGTTTCTGCACCACCCTAAGGTCGACTGGTAGAAAATGCCTAAGGCATTAAGTCCGCCTTTGTACAGTGTTTATTACTAATGCATTAAGTTTTAATAAATAAAAATAAAATAAATAAATAAGCTAACTATAAAAAAATTAATACGGTTTATAATGTTTACAGTAATTTTGCGTGCACATTCATTCATCACAATTTAATTTCGACGCGACGGTGCATATTGAGTTGTATCCAGGTAGACTGGAAACCGACCCAACATAGTTTAGATTAGGCTGTGTATATTCCAGATTGATTAGTAAACACTGTTTTGTTTTCCTATTGTAGGTTATTTAAAAACCAAACTACTTTTTTTTTCGGTGGGAAAATCATCCAATGACATCCCCGCTCTTGGGCGGAGAAGGAGATCCGAATAGTTACCGGATTTTAAATTTTGGGTAGCCCATAAAGTTACGAATACCATCGTCAATTCTCTTTTTAAAACATAAAGCCAAATTGATAATTTTCACGTCTTACCTCCCGACAACTGAATCCAGCGGCCATATTGGACGGCCCCCGGGCTCTACAACGGGATATAAATTTTACACGTAAGCCAGCTATAATGAAACGCCTTCTCTTACCTGAGAGTGGGTTAAACATTTCGAATAACGTAGGGTTAATCGGGATGGCCGGAGGAAAATAAGGTGATTTTCTTAAATTAGTAAAAGCATTCTCGAGTTTCATTTTGTGCCAATTAGTTGATTAGATGTTTGTAAATAGGGTTATTTGTTTTGGGTCGTAGCTAATTAGGAGTTGGTGTCGATTTTCAAGAATTGTTGGTACAAAGCTCTTTTAAATACTTGAGGCCCTACCACGAGCTGTTAACGCGATCAAATTTACGATCTTAATCTTAACTGAACTGTTAAAGGGTGCTATATAGAGTGTATAGTTCCATCCCTCCTTCTTGCTCGAACGACTGACATTTGAACACGACATCGTAAAGCCCCTGACGACAATCGCGCGGCGTATTCAAACATAAAACTATTAATGCCAAAATTGAACATAAACTCTGAAAGATTTCCTTTGTCGATACTTTGTTCTGCTACATTTTTGAGTTGATCATGTCATTGTCTCCTTACATAACATATTTTTAAATAAACAAGTTTATTTTATTAAATGGAAGAAAAATGTTCCTAAACTCAATACGAAATTGTCAATGTACCGGAAATTATTTTTTACAGTATTATAAACCTAATTTTTCAAATAAAAAATTACTACCATTTGAAGATGAAAGAGTAATCTGTCTGTGAAAATTATTATTTACATTTAGTTTAGTTTACTTTTGCCGCAAAATGTATTGAAAAACTGCTTATTTTGGTCATATTTGTAAACGCATTCTTAAGAGGGTCCTTTTTCACTCGCCTATCGTCAACATCGAGCATGATTTAAAAGCTTGTTACTTCATCTAACGCAATCCAATGCGATGTTTGACGAAAAGGCAACGCGAAAAAAGAAAGATAACGCCTGAAAACTCTGTTAGTATGCGGTAATTCCGTGATTTACTAAAATATTTTACAAAACTTGTTCCAGGAAATACGTGTTTTTTTTAAAACCCTTAAAAGTTTTTGAAAAAATGGTCGTCATTCAGAATTTTGATTAAAGCAAGGCTTCTATTGTTATACTTTTTGACGTTTTTTTAAATTTTTAAGTAAATTATGAGGTGTCAAAGTTCATGCAAAATAGCAGATTTTCAGAGGTGTTTACTGGATTAGTTTTACACAAATTTATAAATTGATTTTATTATTTATTATTATTTTATTATTTGTTGATTTTTTTTGTATATGATTGTAACTTAATTTAATGATACTACATTCTACCTGATATAATATATCTGTTATTTATTTATTGTGCACACCTACAATTGTGTTGTCTCTTTTAACCCAAATGTTGACTGGTAGAAAATGCCTTGTTGCATTAATTCCACCTATGTACCACTACTGTACATGAACTTTAAATAAATAAATAAATCAATTTCAATAGAAGCCTGGATAATATCTACAAGATACTGTGTTTCCAAAATATCTAATGAAAAATGTGTAATAACAACAATCGCGTAAGAGCGGTTGTATGAAAAACAGTGAAAATGTATGTCGAATTGCATCCTCTTAAGAGATCTTTCTTCAGCTTAGTCGTAAGGAAACTTATTTGTTGCAAGCACTGACAAGGATAGAAAACATTGTGTCAATATTGTAGGAGTAAAATAAGAAAAAACAACTAGCCATATAGTCCACTACTAGGACTCATGTCTCCTTTTTAGCAGAGGGAATGGGCCGTAATCCACTTCACAGGCCTAGTGTAGGTTGGTGGATGTCTTATGTCTTCAAACTTTTGGTTCTGGAATATGCCAGTTTCCTCCGTTTTGAGAGCTGTGGTCATCATCATCTTCCTGCCCTTATCCCGTCTTATTTGGGGTCGGCGCAACCCATTTTTTTCTTCCATTCTATCCTGTCAGCCGTCATGCTATCACTAACTTCCTTTTTTTTTCATATCACTCTTCACACAATCCACACATCTTTTCTTTGGCCTCCTTCTCCCTCTCCACCCATCCACATGTATTCTCCCTCTCCACCCATCCACATGATGAAATGAATTACACAAAGTAATGCCTGGCTGTGGTCCCCGACCCGTAAGTCGGGGTTGTTACCACTCGGCTACTACTGCTCAACCATCAAACCACCATTATCCAAATTAAATTACCTACTCATTAACCACAAGAATACTAAGCAGAGGTCTTCAAAGGGTCTAGATATTTAACCAAGTAATAGCCTATAACTACAATATAGCTGGTTTGAAAGTCTAATAAAATTACATATGCATTGGCAGTAAAAGCTAATTGTAACGCACAAGTGTCAGTTACAACTTAGGTACTTTTTTTTTTCAGTGGAAAAATCATCCAATGACATCCCCCGCTCTTGGCCGGAGCGAGAGATAGTGTCAGACTTTTACTGACTAAAAAAACACTAACTAAGATTAGAATACACAACTAAACTGTAAACCTTGCAATTACAGAAGAAATTAATTTAACTAAAATCTTTTATATATGTCGCATCAAGGGTGGCCGAGATGCGAAACATCGGGTCTTCATACGTTCCGACATAGTTCTTGGTAGGTGTGGGCACTGACATGGGTACTCGAACGAAAGATAATTTGAATCAGAATAATTTTATTTTGATAACGGTTTTACAAAAGGAAACAAACACGTGCGTTGGTACTGAGCGCATGCCGAGGCTGTCCGAGGTAGAATGCCGCACTTCTCAGGCTTCCCTCCAGTCCTCGCTGCATCCCCTCTACCGACGATCGTGTCCAAGCGGTAGGGCGCCGCTTGCGTTTCCGGTGATGATATTATTAGTTTACGGAACTAATTGTTAGATGGCGCTGTCCGTCGCACCCTTGCGCCATCAATCCACGACACGGCCATCCCTGACTAGCACCCGTCCTCGGGTGTAGTACCTGGGGACAAAATATGCTCAGAGAGTAAACTAGCTCGGCTATCCTGCCAATACACACAAAGGTGGCTGATTCTCATTAGTACTTTATTTCTTCTAAATCTAAGTACAATAATCAACTTTCACACCTTAAAATGCCTCGTAATTAAGCTTACGTACACAGTGCTCCCTGCACAATATAATTCACTAGAAATGATCCGACCACCAAGTTAAAAGGAATAAACAAGGTAATTCTAACAATTCTGTTTCTTTACCATAATTCATAAGCAAAGCATACTCAACTCATTAACTTTCCCTACATTCTGTGCACCAACACAGACCCGAATCGCACCAACGATTCGTTACAGACCCATCGCCTCATGTCACTCATGAGGTGCGGTCTAAACACACATTGAAATCGCACCAACGATTCCTTTCAGACCCATCGCCACATTTTACTCGTGAGGTGCGGTGTAGAGTTTCGAGTATGAGTATACAAGCCATTCTTAATCAGATTTGGTTTCACTACCACTGTCATCAACTATGACATCCAATTCTCGAGAAACTTGGTGATCGGGGATCTTCCTCACACGAACATGGGGGTTTTTGTAAGTTCGCTTAGAGTCAAGCGCCCTTGGTAGGTATCTATCCCCGTCTAACAAGTCAATAATCTTAAATGGACCTTTGAATTTAGGATCTAATTTTGTTTGATTTCTTTCCTCATTTTCAATCAAAACATAATCATTAATAGCAAACTTAGAAACCTGAGACTTTTTTGATCAAATCGATTTTTATCATAATTTGCATTTTTCTCAATATTCTGTGTCGCTTGCTCTCTAAATTAACTCTCATCTAATCTCATCTAAATTAACCTCTGTCACATCATCATCGGCGGTCACTCATCTCGTTTACGCACCAACGTAAACGAGGATAACTCACTACAGGCGTCACATCAACGACTCGTCTCGTTTACGCACCAACGTAAACGAGGATAACACACTACAGGCGTCGCTACAACGACTCATCTCGTTTACGCACCAACGTAAACGAGGATAACTCACTACAGGCGTCGCTACAACGACTCATCTCGTTTACGCACCAACGTAAACGAGGATAACTCACTACAGGCGTCGCTACAACGACTCATCTCGTTTACGCACCAACGTAAACGAGGATAACTCACTACAGGCGTCGCTACAACGACTCATCTCATTTACGCACCAACGTAAACGAGGATAACTCACTACAGGCGTCGCTACAACGACTCATCTCATTTACGCACCAACGTAAACGAGGATAACTCACTAATCGTTCCTTAATTCTAAAGCAGCAGTGATTAAATAGTGCCATGATCACTTTCCCCACCTACTTCCTATACATCTAATTCAACCGGAACCTCATGTTTTAGTATCCCTCTCTCTGTAGGCCATAAGAACTTCTGCCTCCTGCGGGAATCGAACCCGCAACGCGCAGCGCAGCAGTCAATCGCTCAACCACTGCGCCAACCGTAAATTATGAAGGATCAACAAAACTCGAGATGTATCGAAACTCTAAATTTCTTTTAACTAACCTACTAATTCTCACCACTGTTCATAGTACTGCTAAGTAAGTTCAATTAAAGAAAATAAATTAACATCAAAATTTCTATATCGTTTCAATATCAAAATCAATAATCAGAAAATTCAAAGCATAACCGTGAATTAATTATCATAGTAACTTCACCACGAAATCAATCAATCAAACTAATCCAAAACACTAAACATTAATCTCTGCACGTGATCTCTGGCTACTAATAGCCCAGTAACCTCTAGTCACTCAACCATTCCTGCGCATCCCTCCAGGATTG
Organism: Mythimna impura; assembly: GCA_905147345.3. Lineage (NCBI taxonomy): Eukaryota > Metazoa > Arthropoda > Insecta > Lepidoptera > Noctuidae > Mythimna > Mythimna impura. Next base: position 5,989,244 of record LR990348.1, read on the forward strand.
CCAAGTCTCTCACGACTTAATGGTTTCCCCACATTACGTCCCAGGTTTGATCGCAATACCGCGTACTCACGGACTACTGTGACCACTAGATACCGATTTCTATTAAGCTACGGCTACAAATCAAATCTGGTATAGTCCGATCATCATGTAAACTTAATAATCTCATTATCTCTACTACTTTACTCTACCCACATTGTTATTTAGTTCACAGTAATCTTTGCTCATTATATCTGACCGGTCGAGTTTTTAAGTCAAAAGAGCTAAACTAACAAACACCGAATTACTCGGTCGAATAATATTTGCACGCAACCATTCATCTACCCGCTCACGCATTATTTTTAATTTTTCCGCGCCAGGCCGCTATGGTCGTCTTTATACAGTCAAATAAGAGTCAATTAAACGGATAAGTTTACTTTTTGCAACACGCGTTTGTACGAGTAGCATACCGACACACGTCACACGTCAGTGTCAATAACGTCAAAATTATATATGGAGGAATTATCACTGTCATAAAAAAAATCGAAACGGTACTGCATCTAATGAGGGTAGTTGTGATTACAATTATTTACGTCGTGAACTTTAGCAATTTTTACTATTTGAACTGAACCCTTGCACCAATATTCCACGGCCTAAATATCACTTCGCAAATAGATCTGATGTTGGGCAAAGCATGAAATAAAATCTCAATTAAACTACGCAAGTAATCTGAACACACAAAACCTATCCCTTCAATGTAATAACAGTGTTTACGTTTGCCGTGAAATAGTGATTACAGACTTTAAAGTTAAAGAGAGACAACACTCAGCCCCAGTCGTTAATCATAACCTCAGATAAAATTTGTAGGGTACTTTGCAAACTAATATGGTCGATAGTTCGATACCTATCACAATGTTATTTACACTAAGCTTGCCACTAAGTTTTGACGCAACAAAATCTTTGATGAGAGCCTATTCGACACCAAAATCATAATAAAATGGATATGACTCACCAGATTCATCAGCGTACTGCTGGGATTGCCAACATAGCAAACTTCAACACGTCTCGTTGCGCTTTGCTGCCGCAGACGCTGCCCCAGAACTCCTCGGGCCTCCAGCCGTACCTCCATTGTTGCTTTATGGCATCAGGAACAGACGACGTCCGAAGGCTGCTTTGGTCTTGAAGAACTTCTTCCTTGGTCTCAAGTGGTAACATTGGTTGCCTTGCCCAAGGTGATGATCAAGGCACTTCCTTGAAGCGGTACCTCAGATAGGTACAGATCCGCTGTCGTATGCCGGGCACGTGCGTCTGCATCCGGCTTATCTGGATCAAATTCAGGCAAAGAAATACGCTTGGTACTTGCCGGGCCCTTGATGGATTCTATCAGGGACATCATATTCTGGTTTTGAGCAGCCAGCAGCGTGCGGAGTAAATTCTCGTTGCACCGTGACGTCATGGCTTCATTCTGCAATATTTCTTGAGTTTCTTTAGTTCGAGTGTATCCCACTTCTGATGTCGCATCAAGGGTGGCCGAGATGCGAAACATCGGGTCTTCATACGTTCCGACATAGTTCTTGGTAGGTGTGGGCACTGACATGGGTACTCGAACGAAAGATAATTTGAATCAGAATAATTTTATTTTGATAACGGTTTTACAAAAGGAAACAAACACGTGCGTTGGTACTGAGCGCATGCCGAGGCTGTCCGAGGTAGAATGCCGCACTTCTCAGGCTTCCCTCCAGTCCTCGCTGCATCCCCTCTACCGACGATCGTGTCCAAGCGGTAGGGCGCCGCTTGCGTTTCCGGTGATGATATTATTAGTTTACGGAACTAATTGTTAGATGGCGCTGTCCGTCGCACCCTTGCGCCATCAATCCACGACATATACATTTACTTAGAGATGAGTTTTAAATTGGATTCTGAAAAAAATTTTTAAACTTTTTTACCATTTTTGCATTTTAGATGAAAAAGATACTCTTTTTTAATGACATTTTCATAACTTAAAGTAATTTGTTTTAACAAAAAATAAACTACACTCTACGAGACCAGTTGAAGAACATTAATAAATAATAATAACAATTATTATAATAAATCCGCAGGGCAGTTTTGTGGCGAACTGTTGGGCATTAGCGACCCCACGGACCCGATCTCCCGGGAAAATTCTTGTTCTTCATCTCCGGCTTGCCTTTATTGGCCGGCCGTAGTGAACACTGACGAGGAACAGAACTCCCAATTCTCTCTTGCCTTTATTGGCTGGCTTGAGTGGAGATGCGCAAGAGCATACGTGCTCGGGAGAAGGATGTATAATCCAGTAAGGTGCTGGTAGGGATCTTGACCGTACTTCCGGGATTGTCCTGATAGCCGTGGTATACCTCTCCACTCGTTAAGCACCTCAGGATATGTTGCCCTCTTGTTGCTACGTCACTTCGTGCTAGCGACCGTTTATGGGGGCCCATTTATTGAGTGTGCAAGTCACCCCCTGCCTTTTGTCGATGGATATTAATACCATTGTTTAAGCAGGGGCCATAGTCTAAACATAGTTCCTGGTAACCAGTCCACTTAAGACTCCAAAAACCATAGCCTTATATCTTAGTTTTCCATATGTCGCAATAGTTTCCCACCAACCGGGGGCTGTCCTTGGATGCACTAGCATAGTGCGTACAGGGATAATCGTCGGTTGATATCACATTCCATTAAAAGTGAATAAAGGGCCTCTGCGAGTTGGTTTCGTCTCCTCGTATGCCTTCCAAAGGTCCGGGATCTCAAGATTCCGAGATATTCTGATACAATTATAATAAAATGAAATACACAAGCTGTTTGTTCGTTCAACGTTTACTTCTTAATAGCTAATTATGTATTTATTTAACTATTCATGCAGGTACACACATAAAATAAAAGACAAGAAAAATTACTATTATATCATCTTTTAGTAAATTCGTAAAAAAAAGTTGCTCGGAGTTTAAAACGCGAACTATGAAGAATAACATTTAAAGGAATTTCTTAAAAATCTGAATAGGTCAGGTAGCATCATATAGCATCCCGCATCGCCCAACACCAATGTGTGTGTCATGATAAAATTAAATGTACCTATCTTAAAATCCATAAATTCGTCACCGGGCTTCCTCAACCTTTACTAGTTCAGTCCGACCGAGTCGACTTTCATCAGTCTATCTTATTAGAGGCCTTAAACACTGCGTCTTCTAGTGTGTTGTTGCCACTCCAAAACCTACTTTTTACTTTAATATATAAAAAAAAAAATATTTTAAAACGATCATGGTTCAAACAACGATTAAATGCAATTTAGCCTTTTTCCTTTCTGGAACAAACGTTTTATGAAAAACTTCACAACTTCAAAACGTTGAATGGAAAACTTCACCTACACGCTTTCAAATAAGTTCGATAGTGCAAACCAGCGTAGCGGTATAAATAAACCATATTCATGGGTAGAAAAACCATATTCATGAAATCGTACATATCGACGGTTGAAAGGCTAAATGATCTAAACGACATTTTTTCCAATATTGAGTTAAATACATATTCGGAATTAGCCAATTTTTCTCCGTCGTTTGAGTCTGAGTTTGAGGTTTCAATTTTTTTTTTTTTAAATGTCGCTTAGATCAATAAATTATCCTTTCAACCGTCGATATGTATCTACTAGAAAACAACGTAGTCTTAATAAAATGACAGTCTCCAAAAGATGTTATTTTTATTTAATAGTTTAAAGGCTCTCATTTGACCACTATCTCACCTGATGGAAAGCAACGATGTGATCGTCGATGGATCGCGCTGGCCTAGAAGAAACCTATTCACTCTTGACTTAAAGAATGCCAGGTTGTAGCTATTAGGAAATACAGACTCTGGCAGGGAATTCCACTCCTCAGGGATAACATAGTTTGGAAAACTGTGAAACATTGCTTTCATGTTCTGAGGAGCAGGTAGCGAGCAGGTAGGTATTTGCAATAATGGATAGGTCGTGGCCAGATCTTAGAAATTGATCAGTTCATGATATAGCCAAGTAAAACTGGCCAAATCGTTTTAATTGATAAAGTTTGATGATATTTCAATCCTCGTTTGGCCTATTTTCTTTAGACCCTTTATTATCATAGGAATCCTACATCAATGATATGGCCAAATGAGGATTGACATATCATCAAATATTAACATTTAAACGATCTGTCCAGTTTTAGTTGGCCATTTCATGAAGAGATTAATTCTAAGATCTGGCCACGTAATGTATTTTAGGTAAACAACGCTAAAGTTCAACAACCTGGTATAAACGATCTGGCCAGTTTTAGTTGGTCATTTTATGAAGTGGTCAATTCTAAGATCTGGCCACGATAGATATACAATGTATTTTAAGTAAACAACGCTAAAGTTCAACAACCTGATAAACAAACCCTTCATACATTAAAGTAAGTGTGATGTAACAAATCGTCCCATGTCTGAAGTAGTACTACTACTACGAACCATTTAAAATCACAAATAATAGTTAGGGGAAGCGCGTCGTTTTGTTTGTGTTTACATGTGCGACCGATACGCGAATGGGTTTGTGCACGCGAGGCTTAGGTCATGGGGAAGTTGAGTGATTTCTGCGATTCATACCTATTGTTTGCAAGAGGTTTTGTATTTACTGAGCTTTGAACATTGCAATCTTCACTTTTTTTCAATATATGTATCTGTTACAAAATAGGTCTAATTTGTAAAAGAACGTTAGATTCCATCAAAGCTGTAGTGACATCTATGCCATCAGATAGGAACTAAAATCCAAAATCCTACGTCCGACCGTCCGGTAACCGTCCGGACTGAGCCCAAGTCGTCGACGGCGCGTATTGTTCCACACGCGCCTCAGAGAGATGTCAGTAAATCGTAGGGGCCCAGCAGGGTCGAAGCGTACTGGGGCCAAGGGTCTGCTTCTGAAAGGAAGACTCGTCCCTGGTACGAAAGGCAACGAAGGAACAAGAGTGGATTTTTAGTCAGTAAAAGTCTGACACTAACTCCCGCCCCGCCCAAGAGCGAGGGATGTCATTGGATGATTTACCCACCGAAAAAAAAAACAACATCGCGATATTAGAGTTTTCTAACTGCCAGAAATCTACTATCGGGTGTTAAGTCTGATCCTGGGCTCGCCATAATTAGGTATGGCGGTGAGTTCCCTGTTCCCGATGCACCGGTGTGCGAGTATTTTTTTATATTTTTAAATGTTTTTTTTTTATAAGTTTTGTTTAAAAATTTAATTTATATGTCTATTCAATAAATAAAGGAAACAATAATGAAAACATTTTTTTTTACGTAAAAGAAAAGAAAATTAAATTATGCTCTTTGGAATCTCAGCGATTCCGAACTCTGTGATTTATACAATCAAGACATACTGATTAGCACTACAAGATTGATTACAGAAAGCCACAAAAAACGTTACATTTTATTTTCAAATTAACCACTTCCCTCCTTTTTCTTTCCTCTCTTTTTATCGTATTTCCTTGTCAAGTCGTATGATTAGGGCTGGTTACTGTCAAAAACGTCGTAGATTAAGATGATTCCTTTAGCCGAGGGTACAGATCAAAGCGGTGCTGGGAATGTAGGTACTTTAATGTCACGACGTTTGGTTAGACGGATTTATAAGATAAGTTTGTGTGTACCTTATGTTATGTATCTTTGCGGTTAGTTTGTAAATGAGAGGTTATGTATGCCAACTCGAGTTTTAAAATTTCTTTCAAAGTCAAAGTCAAAAAAGTTTTTTCTTTCACAAAGGCCTACATGGGCACTAAAACGTCAGAAGCTAGTGCACGGTTCCAAATTAGTCGTTTCCTATGGAGAAGAACCGGCAAGAAACTCTATGATTACTCTTTTAAAAAAAATGTTGTTCTTACAATATTTCCATATTACAGTTTAAGTAGATATTATGTAAGGACAGTGTAGACCGGTCAATATTGTACTAAAACGTACAATAAAAATAATCATAATAAAAAGTGAGTCATAATAGGAAGTAACCTAAGAATTCGCGGAGTCTACAGTGTTCTCACATTCACATTATAAAAAAGAGGCTATATAAAAAAAAAACAAAAAACAAGAAAAATAAATAATTACAATTATCAATAATAAATTACTAACGAATTCATGGTGGTTGAGGTCTAATAATATAAAAAAAAAACAACTCACCTGTACAATACTAATTTATCACTGTATGCCTTTATATAATATATATTTTCTACTTTGCCGCGGGTAAAACCGCTGGCTGAAGCTAGTATTCAATAAGCTAGCATTTATTACCCGTAAAATTGTAGTAAGATTAAACAATAGACTACTCCACCTCTCTAACAAGTATCATCGTCTTGTCTTATAATTAAGAAGTACCTTACTTTACCATAAAGTAACATTAAACTTAATATTTAGCCCCTTGTTATCAGAGTATTCTGACTAAAAACTGGTTACAATACAAAGTTTTTATTGCTTTGAATGCCATCCTTATGCCTACGAAATAGAAGTCAAAATCGCTTGAACGGACTGTGAAAAGGGTTTGTATAAATGTCTAATCTTATTGCGAATGGAGTATAGATACTTATGATCTTGGATATTTTGTTAAATGTGCTAATATTAGGTAAAGTTTTCCTAATTTAATTAGTAAAACACCTCCGTAACAGAATATTTGAGAATATTTAGTGGCGCTTTAGTTAAGGCACTCGAGTAAACTACGTATTTAATGAGAATTATCAAGATTATCAAAGTTCTAGCTATTTATTTCAAGTAATGGCTTAAGCTTAAGCTTGTCAATAAAAAATAAAAGGGATAATGAAAATGTAAGTAGATTTAGAAAGTTCATTAGCATAAAATTGTGTTTTTACTTGACACTAACAAAAAGTATAACACATTTCTTATACCTACTCAAAATTAAATATAATTATGTAGGTCCAGCCGCCAATCATATTTTTTAATCAACACACAACTTGGCAATAATTTCGCGGGTTACCTTATGTATGTCTTTTTTTTACATAACATAAAACAAAATAATTTAAACTGAAGTCTCAACACAACGCAGCGTTCGAAGGCCACTCTCAAGGTGGACCGATGACCTGGTGGGGTTCGCGAGAATCCGATGGATGCGAGATGCAAAGGATCGTTCGTTGTGGTGACACTTGGAGAGGGCTTATGGCCAACAGTGGACGCATTTAGGCTGAAATGACGATGATGATGACACAACAAACTGATCTCCCCTAGAAACCTAAATATTTACTTTGAAGCGAACAGTCGAAAATATTTCTGAAAACGAATAACCCCCATACCAACCTTGTCATATCGTTCTCTGCACATCTTGCCTCAGACACACACCTCACTGTATGTTTTTATTTCTTTGTTTATGTACTACTAATAACACTAATTTTTAAGATATTTTACTAACAAAGTGGACCATATTGTTGTCTGATCTGAAATAATACATAATAAAAAGATACCACTCTAGAACCTTTCGGCCCCATCGACCATCCGTTCCGCGCACCGGAAAACGCAGCGCTGGAGGGCCTCCCACAAGGTGGACCGACGACCTGGTGAGAGTCGCGGGAGTGCGGTGAATGCGAGACGCACAGGATCCGTCGTTGTGGCGACGCTTGGGGGAGGCCTATGTCCCACAGTGGACGTCTTTCGGCTGAAATGATGATGACGATGATGAAAAAGACACAAAATATGAATTTCGAACCACACACTGGCCAAAATAAATTTTAGACGTAGTGAACAATGTTTGTTCAACAGTAAATAGTAAGCGCTTTCCACAGCTCAAATTAGTTTGTAAAGATTTCATCTTGTTTATTTGCCTTTCTGCCCTGTTCGAACGTAGGAGTGAATTTTATTATACCTATGTATTTACAATTATCGTGTTCGCAGCGAAACTCAGAGTCAATTAAAACTATTTGGGTAAGTAATTAGGCACGCCTACTTATTTACACCTACATGCGTGCTTATTTTATTTAGGTTATTACACCATCAAATTAATTGGTTACAGATCTTTGATATTGTAGCTCGATTTGGATTTTATTAGCAGAGTCTGCCACACAACCACGAACTCTTTAAAGTTTGGTATATATATGTCGCATCAAGGGTGACCGAGATGCGAAACATCGGGTCTTCATACGTTCCGACATAGTTCTTGGTAGGTGTGGGCACTGACATGGGTACTCGAACGAAAGATAATTTGAATCAGAATAATTTTATTTTGATAACGGTTTTACAAAAGGAAACAAACACGTGCGTTGGTACTGAGCGCATGCCGAGGCTGTCCGAGGTAGAATGCCGCACTTCTCAGGCTTCCCTCCAGTCCTCGCTGCATCCCCTCTACCGACGATCGTGTCCAAGCGGTAGGGCGCCGCTTGCGTTTCCGGTGACGATATTATTAGTTTACGGAACTAATTGTTAGATGGCGCTGTCCGTCGCACCCTTGCGCCATCAATCCACGACACGGCCATCCCTGACTAGCACCCGTCCTCGGGTGTAGTACCTGGGGACAAAATATGCTCAGAGAGTAAACTAGCTCGGCTATCCTGCCAATACACACAAAGGTGGCTGATTCTCATTAGTACTTTATTTCTTCTAAATCTAAGTACAATAATCAACTTTCACACCTTAAAATGCCTCGTAATTAAGCTTACGTACACAGTGCTCCCTGCACAATATAATTCACTAGAAATGATCCGACCACCAAGTTAAAAGGAATAAACAAGGTAATTCTAACAATTCTGTTTCTTTACCATAATTCATAAGCAAAGCATACTCAACTCATTAACTTTCCCTACATTCTGTGCACCAACACAGACCCGAATCGCACCAACGATTCGTTACAGACCCATCGCCTCATGTCACTCATGAGGTGCGGTCTAAACACACATTGAAATCGCACCAACGATTCCTTTCAGACCCATCGCCACATGTTACTCGTGAGGTGCGGTCTAGAGTTTCGAGTATGAGTATACAAGCCATTCTTAATCAGATTTGGTTTCACTACCACTGTCATCAACTATGACATCCAATTCTCGAGAAACTTGGTGATCGCGGATCTTCCTCACACGATCATGGGGGTTTTTGTAAGTTCGCTTAGAGTCAAGCGCCCTTGGTAGGTATCTATCCCCGTCTAACAAGTCAATAATCTTAAATGGACCTTTGAATTTAGGATCTAATTTTGTTTGATTTCTTTCCTCATTTTCAATCAAAACATAATCATTAATAGCCAACTTAGAAACCTGAGACTTTTTTGATCAAATCGATTTTTATCATAATTTGCATTTTTCTCAATATTCTGTGTCGCTTGCTCTCTAAATTAACTCTCATCTAATCTCATCTAAATTAACCTCTGTCACATCATCATCGGCGGTCACTCATCTCGTTTACGCACCAACGTAAACGAGGATAACTCACTACAGGCGTCGCATCAACGACTCGTCTCGTTTACGCACCAACGTAAACGAGGATAACACACTACAGGCGTCGCTACAACGACTCATCTCGTTTACGCACCAACGTAAACGAGGATAACTCACTACAGGCGTCGCTACAACGACTCATCTCGCTTACGCACCAACGTAAACGAGGATAACTCACTACAGGCGTCGCTACAACGACTCGTCTCGTTTACGCACCAACGTAAACGAGGATAACTCACTACAGACGTCGCTACAACGACTCATCTCGTTTACGCACCAACGTAAACGAGGATAACTCACTACAGGCGTCGCTACAACGACTCATCTCATTTACGCACCAACGTAAACGAGGATAACTCACTACAGGCGTCGCTACAACGACTCATCTCATTTACGCACCAACGTAAACGAGGATAACTCACTAATCGTTCCTTAATTCTAAAGCAGCAGTGATTAAATAGTGCCATGATCACTTTCCCCACCTACTTCCTATACATCTAATTCAACCGGAACCTCATGTTTTAGTATCCCTCTCTCTGTAGGCCATAAGAACTTCTGCCCCCTGCGGGAATCAAACCCGCAACGCGCAGCGCAGCAGTCAATCGCTCAACCACTGCGCCAACCGTAAATTATGAAGGTTCAACAAAACTCGAGATGTATCGAAACTCTAAATTTCTTTTAACTAACCTACTAATTCTCACTACTGTTCATAGTACTGCTAAGTAAGTTCAATTAAAGAAAATAAATTAACATCAAAATTTCTTTATCGTTTCAATATCAAAATCAATAATCAGAAAATTCAAAGCATAACCGTGAATTAATTATCATGGTAACTTCACCACGAAATCAATCAATCAATCTAATCCAAAACACTAAACATTAATCTCTGCACGTGATCTCTGGCTACTAATAGCCCAGTAACCTCTAGTCACTCAACCATTCCTGCGCATCCCTCCAGGATTGCCAAGTCTCTCACGACTTAATGGTTTCCCCACATTACGTCCCAGGTTTGATCGCAATACCGCGTACTCACGGACTACTGTGACCACTAGATACCGATTTCTATTAAGCTACGGCTACAAATCAAATCTGGTATAGTCCGATCATCATGTAAACTTAATAATCTCATTATCTCTACTACTTTACTCTACCCACATTGTTATTTAGTTCACAGTAATCTTTGCTCATTATATCTGACCGGTCGAGTTTTTAAGTCAAAAGAGCTAAACTAACAAACACCGAATTACTCGGTTGAATAATATTTGCACGCAACCATTCATCTACCCGCTCACGCATTATTTTTAATTTTTCCGCGCCAGGCCGCTATGGTCGTCTTTATACAGTCAAATAAGAGTCAAATAAACGGATAAGTTTACTTTTTGCAACACGCGTTTGTACGAGTAGCATACCGACACACGTCACACGTCAGTGTCAATAACGTCAAAATTATCTATGGAGGAATTATCACTGTCATAAAAAAAATCGAAACGGTACTGCATCTAATGAGGGTAGTTGTGATTACAATTGTTTACGTCGTGAACTTTAGCAATTTTTACTATTTGAACTGAACCCTTGCACCAATATTCCACGGCCTAAATATCACTTCGCAAATAGATCTGATGTTGGGCAAACCATGAAATAAAATCTCAATTAAACTACGCAAGTAATCTGAACACACAAAACCTATCCCTTCAATGTAATAACAGTGTTTACGTTTGCCGTGAAATAGTGATTACAGACTTTAAAGTTAAAGAGAGACAACGCTCAGCCCCAGTCGTTAATCATAACCTCAGATAAAATTTGTAGGGTACTTTGCAAACTAATATGGTCGATAGTTCGATACCTATCACAATGTTATTTACACTAAGCTTGCCACTAAGTTTTGACGCAACAAAATCTTTGATGAGAGCCTATTCGACACCAAAATCATAATAAAATGGATATGACTCACCAGATTCATCAGCGTACTGCTGGGATTGCCAACATAGCAAACTTCAACACGTCTCGTTGCGCTTTGCTGCCGCATACACTGCCCCAGAACTCCTCGGGCCTCCAGCCGTACCTTCATTGTTGCTTTATGGCATCAGGAACAGACGACGTCCGAAGGCTGCTTTGGTCTTGAAGAACTTCTTCCTTGGTCTCAAGTGGTAACATTGGTTGCCTTGCCCAAGGTGATGATCAAGGCACTTCCTTGAAGCGGTACCTCAGATAGGTACAGATCCGCTGTCGTATGCCGGGCACGTGCGTCTGCATCCGGCTTATCTGGATCAAATTCAGGCAAAGAAATACGCTTGGTACTTGCCGGGCCCTTGATGGATTCTATCAGGGACATCATATTCTGGTTTTGAGCAGCCAGCAGCGTGCGGAGTAAATTCTCGTTGCACCGTGACGTCATGGCTTCATTCTGCAATATTTCTTGAGTTTCTTTAGTTCGAGTGTATCCCACTTCTGATGTCGCATCAAGGGTGGCCGAGATGCGAAACATCGGGTCTTCATACGTTCCGACATAGTTCTTGGTAGGTGTGGGCACTGACATGGGTACTCGAACGAAAGATAATTTGAATCAGAATAATTTTATTTTGATAACGGTTTTACAAAAGGAAACAAACACGTGCGTTGGTACTGAGCGCATGCCGAGGCTGTCCGAGGTAGAATGCCGCACTTCTCAGGCTTCCCTCCAGTCCTCGCTGCATCCCCTCTACCGACGATCGTGTCCAAGCGGTAGGGCGCCGCTTGCGTTTCCGGTGACGATATTATTAGTTTACGGAACTAATTGTTAGATGGCGCTGTCCGTCGCACCCTTGCGCCATCAATCCACGACATATATTTTTTTTTAACTATGGCAACTAGTATCCTATTTTTGTTTTTGTAAATGTGAGCAACATGGAGCGCCAGCCACTATAGGCGTGGTCGAAGCCCACTGGGGCCATGGGTTGACTTCTGAAAGTAAAACCCGTTGTCCTAAAATGCAAAGGATACCTGAAGGAACATATATATAATTTAGTTATTATTATTTACATCTCAGGACCCTGAGGTCCTGGACCTGTAGATAATTTTAGATAACTCGTACAGGCCCTTTAGATGATTTTAATGAAACGTTTGCTCTTGCGAATCTCCACCCAAACCAGCCAAAAAAGGCAAGAGAGAGGTGAGAGCTCTGTTCATCGTCAGTGTTCACTACGGCCGACCAATAAAGGCAAGTCGGAGATGAAGAACATGAATTCTCCCGGGAGATCGGGTCCGTGGGGTTGCTAATGCCCAACAGTTTGCCACAAAACTGCCTTGCGGATTGTAGATATCTCTTATTGGAGTGCGCAAGCCCCACCACGATTTCAACGTAAAGTTACGACGATAGGGTTATATTATTATTGTTATAGTTTTAGTCAGTAAAAGTCTGACACGCCCTCCCGTCCACCCCAGAGCGGGAAAAAAAGAATAGAGGAATTTATGTCTTTAGGTAATTACTTGTTTTACATAAACGTGCTTAGCAGTTGAGAGTTTGTTATGTTCATACAAATGAAATACACGTTTTTTGCAACGTATCCTTTTTTTTATTTAACTTAGAAGTTTAATTTTTTCACAGCTTCAAGGGACCGCAGACCTGAGTATAAGGTTTTGATTTTAACTCGATACCTCCACGCGTTCCCAAGATAAAGGGTCTTGACAGACAGACAGACAGACAGACGGAAAACAAAGTGATCCTATAAGAGTTCTGTTTTTTCCTTTTGAGGTACAGAACCCTAAAAAGACATATAATGCATGTTTTTTACTTATTCCCACTGTATAGATTGAAATGAAATTTGGCACACGGGTCGACAATATCCTGAAATAGGACACAGGATAATTTTATCCCGGGAGTAGATATGTTCCCATAGCGTAAATCTATAAATATAAAAGGAGAAACTGACTGACTGACATATCAACGCACAGCTGAAACTACTGGGACTAGGAACATGAAATTCTGCACAACGCTTCCTTTTATGACGTAGGCGAGCACTAAGAGAGGATTTTCCAAAATTCACTCCCTAAAGGGTTAAAACGGGGGTCCAAAGTTTGTATGGAGTAACCTACTTATACGCGGGCGAAGCCCCTGGCAGAAGCTAGTCTATATATCTATATATATAAAAGGAGAAACTGACTGACTGACATATCAACGCACAGCCGAAACCGCTGGGGCTAGAAGCTTGAAATTTTGCATAAAGATTAATTATATGTCGTAAGTGAGCACTAAGAAGGGATTTTTGGAAATTCATCCTCTAAGGGGGTAAAAAGGGGGATTTCGTAAGTGTGAAATTTTTTTTTCCTTGGGCCAATTGACTCCAAACTTTGTACAAATATTAACCTAAATTAGTTTTAAAGTTTTCCATATTTATTTTTTCAGTCCTACCCTCGGTGCAAGATTTAGGGGGTGTTAAAGTTTGTATGGGAGAATCTTATTCCTTGGGTTAATAAACTTGAAACTTGGCACAAATACATGTTTAAATAAATAATAAAGATTCCCATTATTCGTTTTTCAAAACTACCCTCAAATTACGGTTTAGGTCGTGTTCAAGATTTTTTGAAGTCTTACTGCGCGGCCTAATTTACTCGCAACTCGAAATTAGAAAAATAAGCCCTAATAGAGCAAATAGCGATTATTTATTTCTCAAAAATAGTTCGACAACAACAAAAAAGTTCAAGTACATTCATGTATGTTGGTGAAATGGATTCCTCCATGTTTGTATGAAATATCTCTTTTTTAAATGTGCTAATAGATTTTCTTTGCAACGCAACCATGTGATAACCTAATCTATATATATAAAAGGAGAAACTGACTGACTGACATATCAACGCACAGCCGAAACCGCTGGGGCTAGAAGCTTGAAATTTTGCATAAAGATTAATTATATGTCGTAAGTGAGCACTAAGAAGGGATTTTTGGAAATTCATCCTCTAAGGGGGTAAAAAGGGGGATTTCGTAAGTGTGAAATTTTTTTTTCCTTGGGCCAATTGACTCCAAACTTTGTACAAATATTAACCTAAATTAGTTTTAAAGTTTTCCATATTTATTTTTTCAGTCCTACCCTCGGTGCAAGATTTAGGGGGTGTTAAAGTTTGTATGGGAGAATCTTATTCCTTGGGTTAATAAACTTGAAACTTGGCACAAATACATGTTTAAATAAATAATAAAGATTCCCATTATTCGTTTTTCAAAACTACCCTCAAATTACGGTTTAGGTCGTGTTCAAGATTTTTTGAAGTCTTACTGCGCGGCCTAATTTACTCGCAACTCGAAATTAGAAAAATAAGCCCTAATAGAGCAAATAGCGATTATTTATTTCTCAAAAATAGTTCGACAACAACAAAAAAGTTCAAGTACATTCATGTATGTTGGTGAAATGGATTCCTCCATGTTTGTATGAAATATCTCTTTTTTAAATGTGCTAATAGATTTTCTTTGCAACGCAACCATGTGATAACCTAATCCTATAATAACGTATCAATCAAGTTATTTATATACGTACAACGACATCTACTGTACAAAATTGGTACAAACGAAAACATAAAATTAATTACAAAACAAGTTAGCGTCTTCTTCGATATAAATTATTATGCTAATTTAATGTTTTAAAAGTCTAAAAGCTTTGATTGATTAGTTCAGTAATATTTAAGAACACCATCGGTAGGCAAGATGTTGATGCTTATCAGTTGGATCAAATAGTGGATTACCGTCCTCCTTCACCGGTGGGCCGGGATACATGCACGAGCACACTCAATACGCCATGACTTATGTACGTCATTATGGTCGCGCAGACTTATTTTTCACCTTCACGTGCAACCCTCATCATCATCATCATCATCATTTCAGCCGAAAGACGTCCACTGCTGGACATAGGCCTCCCCCAAGCGTCGCCACAGCGAACGGTCCTGTGCGTCTCGCATCCATCGGACTCCCGCAACCGTTACCAAGTCATCGGTCAATGGAGAGGGCTATGCTCGGAGTTTCCTTGCGTGCAACCCTCGGTGGAAAGAAATTAAAGAAAATTTGTTTCCAGGCTAAAAACCTCACGATCATCGCACAAATATTTCGCATCAAAGTAAAAAAAAATGTTGGACTTGATAACTAAAGGAAAAATATTTGGTGAAGTTCCGTGATAAATGTACGTGTGTGCGTGTGTGTCGTGTGTGTGTGTGTGTGTGTGTGTGTGAGTGTGTGTGTGTGTTTTCCAGACTTCGGCACATTCATATTCTGATATGGCTAAAAAGACACATACCTTCTGACATTACTGACAATTTTATTGGTGCCGAAATACCTGATCCCATCTAGATCCAAAGCTCTATGAGATAGTGAAATCTAATATGATACATGTCCCCTGTGGAAATTTCAACGCCAACTCGCCATGCATGAGAGACCAGCTAAGCACTAAACGCTATCCTCGAACAATGCTTATAAAAACATTGACCGGCGATGACGGATATTCAAACTGCAGGAGACATCCTTCAGATAATGGCGGATTTACTGTGACCATAAATGGAGTAGAGCTTGATTATCGTTGGTAATCCAGTTCTTTCACATCAATATGGAATACTGTAACTCGGTAAAATCGATTAAATATGTTTGTAAATATGTGAATAAAGGGTCTGACCAAGGTACTCTTTCTTTAAACAATTTAAAAGATGAAGTCGAAACGTATGAAAGTGGAAAGTATATCAGTAGTTCAAAGGCAGTGTGGTAAATTTTCGGGTTTTCCATTCATGAGAATTTTCCCACGGTGTTTCATCTTGCTGTGCACTTAGAAAAATGGTCAAAGAGTATTTTCTAATCAAGAAAACTTAGCTAATAAAGGTTTCCTGTCCACCAAAAACGACTCTCACGTCTTTTTTTTAACTATGTCAAGTAGATGACTTTGCAAAGACCTTCCTGTATTGTGAAATCTGTGCATTCTATGTTTGGAACAGTAATCGGTTCGAAAGGAGGAAAAGAGGAGTAAATGTTGATGGTTGGCTACACATTAAAAAAGACAAAGTTTTACACAGGGAATATACGGTATATCCAAATAATACAGAGTGTTACCACCTTCGTTTGCTTTTTTATGAAATTCAAGGTCCAGAATCATAGAACATACGACTTTCAAATCAGCATGCAAGGCTTTAGGGTTACTTGAAGATGATCAACACTGACGTACAGTCCTAGGAGAGGCAGCCATGTATCAATAGCCGTTCATGGTGAGAGAGCTTTTCATTATAATGATAGTTTTTGTCAACTAGCGATTCCATTCAGCCTGTGGGATGAATTCAAACCATATCTTTCAGAAGATTTTAAACGACACATGGAGAGGCAGGTAAATAACGAACTATAACATTTTATAGATTAGACTTTGCGCCAATGATTAGACGCCAATGTGCAACATTTTCAAGCATAGTAATCTGGCCCAATTGTTACGTAAAGCAAAAATAATAGTCTGGGATGAAAGTACAATGGCAAACAAAAGAGCTATTGAAGCATTAAACAGAACTCTACAGGATAACAGGACATAAGAAGCAATGACAACTTAATGAGTGGTTTGACAATATTGCTGGCAGGAGATTTTCAGCAAAGGTTACCAGTTGTACCAAAAGGAACACGAGTGAATGATATAAAGCATATATTAAAAGATACTGTACTAAAATTCTTCATCATTATCATCATCATTTCAGCCGAAGGACGTCCACTGTTGAACATTGGCCTCCCCCAAATGTCGCCATAACGAACGGTCCTGTGCATCTCGCATCCACCACATTCCCGCGACTCTCACCAGGATATCGGTCCATCTTGTGGGAGGCCGTCAACGCTGCGTTTAACTAAAATCCTTAAATTAACCAAACACATGAGAGTACATCTCAGAGGGGACGTCTCTAAAGGTGAATTTTCAGACCTTTTACTTCAATTAGGTAACGGCAAGTACCAACAATTAGATGGGGTTATAGTCATACCAGAAAAATTATGTACGGTAGTAAGTACAGTCAAAGAGAAGATAGGAAGAAATTATTCAGGTGTGGCTCAAATAAAGGACAAAACATTAGAATGGCTAAGAGAAAGAGCTATATTGACGTCTAAGAACGACCGAGCAGCAATTATCAGCGATATTTTGCTGACATTAATTGAAGCTGAAGAAATAGTGTTTAATTCCATAGACACTGTGGTAAATGCAGACGAAGCACTCCACTATCTGGTTGAGTTTCTGAATACTATTAATCCAGTCGGCCTTCCTTATCATAAACGTGAACTGCATGTGGCACACCCGTGATGTTGCTTAGGAACTTGAAGCCTCCGAAGTTATGTAACGGTATCAGGATGCAAATAAAAGCATTGCACCGCAGTATGGTTGAGGTTGTTATTTTAACCGGGTCTGCCCATGGAGAAACAGAGTTCATACGCGTATTCCATTAATCCCGAACGATCTTCCTTTCGAATTCAAAAGACTACAATTTCCTTTGAAAGTTTGCTTTGCAATGACAATAAACAAATCACAGGGCCAAACGCTTAAAACGGCGCGGTGGCGATGCGCGCGGACGTAGTCGCGGGCAAAGCGCTAGTCCTATAATAACGTATCAATCAAGTTATTTATATACGTACAACGACATCTACTGTACAAAATTGGTACAAACGAAAACATAAAATTAATTACAAAACAAGTTAGCGTCTTCTTCGATATAAATTATTATGCTAATTTAATGTTTTAAAAGTCTAAAAGCTTTGATTGATTAGTTCAGTAATATTTAAGAACACCATCGGTAGGCAAGATGTTGATGCTTATCAGTTGGATCAAATAGTGGATTACCGTCCTCCTTCACCGGTGGGCCGGGATACATGCACGAGCACACTCAATACGCCATGACTTATGTACGTCATTATGGTCGCGCAGACTTATTTTTCACCTTCACGTGCAACCCTCATCATCATCATCATCATCATTTCAGCCGAAAGACGTCCACTGCTGGACATAGGCCTCCCCCAAGCGTCGCCACAGCGAACGGTCCTGTGCGTCTCGCATCCATCGGACTCCCGCAACCGTTACCAAGTCATCGGTCAATGGAGAGGGCTATGCTCGGAGTTTCCTTGCGTGCAACCCTCGGTGGAAAGAAATTAAAGAAAATTTGTTTCCAGGCTAAAAACCTCACGATCATCGCACAAATATTTCGCATCAAAGTAAAAAAAAATGTTGGACTTGATAACTAAAGGAAAAATATTTGGTGAAGTTCCGTGATAAATGTACGTGTGTGCGTGTGTGTCGTGTGTGTGTGTGTGTGTGTGTGTGTGAGTGTGTGTGTGTGTTTTCCAGACTTCGGCACATTCATATTCTGATATGGCTAAAAAGACACATACCTTCTGACATTACTGACAATTTTATTGGTGCCGAAATACCTGATCCCATCTAGATCCAAAGCTCTATGAGATAGTGAAATCTATATATATAAAAGGAGAAACTGACTGACTGACATATCAACGCACAGCCGAAACCGCTGGGGCTAGAAGCTTGAAATTTTGCATAAAGATTAATTATATGTCGTAAGTGAGCACTAAGAAGGGATTTTTGGAAATTCATCCTCTAAGGGGGTAAAAAGGGGGATTTCGTAAGTGTGAAATTTTTTTTTCCTTGGGCCAATTGACTCCAAACTTTGTACAAATATTAACCTAAATTAGTTTTAAAGTTTTCCATATTTATTTTTTCAGTCCTACCCTCGGTGCAAGATTTAGGGGGTGTTAAAGTTTGTATGGGAGAATCTTATTCCTTGGGTTAATAAACTTGAAACTTGGCACAAATACATGTTTAAATAAATAATAAAGATTCCCATTATTCGTTTTTCAAAACTACCCTCAAATTACGGTTTAGGTCGTGTTCAAGATTTTTTGAAGTCTTACTGCGCGGCCTAATTTACTCGCAACTCGAAATTAGAAAAATAAGCCCTAATAGAGCAAATAGCGATTATTTATTTCTCAAAAATAGTTCGACAACAACAAAAAAGTTCAAGTACATTCATGTATGTTGGTGAAATGGATTCCTCCATGTTTGTATGAAATATCTCTTTTTTAAATGTGCTAATAGATTTTCTTTGCAACGCAACCATGTGATAACCTAATCCTATAATAACGTATCAATCAAGTTATTTATATACGTACAACGACATCTACTGTACAAAATTGGTACAAACGAAAACATAAAATTAATTACAAAACAAGTTAGCGTCTTCTTCGATATAAATTATTATGCTAATTTAATGTTTTAAAAGTCTAAAAGCTTTGATTGATTAGTTCAGTAATATTTAAGAACACCATCGGTAGGCAAGATGTTGATGCTTATCAGTTGGATCAAATAGTGGATTACCGTCCTCCTTCACCGGTGGGCCGGGATACATGCACGAGCACACTCAATACGCCATGACTTATGTACGTCATTATGGTCGCGCAGACTTATTTTTCACCTTCACGTGCAACCCTCATCATCATCATCATCATCATTTCAGCCGAAAGACGTCCACTGCTGGACATAGGCCTCCCCCAAGCGTCGCCACAGCGAACGGTCCTGTGCGTCTCGCATCCATCGGACTCCCGCAACCGTTACCAAGTCATCGGTCAATGGAGAGGGCTATGCTCGGAGTTTCCTTGCGTGCAACCCTCGGTGGAAAGAAATTAAAGAAAATTTGTTTCCAGGCTAAAAACCTCACGATCATCGCACAAATATTTCGCATCAAAGTAAAAAAAAATGTTGGACTTGATAACTAAAGGAAAAATATTTGGTGAAGTTCCGTGATAAATGTACGTGTGTGCGTGTGTGTCGTGTGTGTGTGTGTGTGTGTGTGTGTGAGTGTGTGTGTGTGTTTTCCAGACTTCGGCACATTCATATTCTGATATGGCTAAAAAGACACATACCTTCTGACATTACTGACAATTTTATTGGTGCCGAAATACCTGATCCCATCTAGATCCAAAGCTCTATGAGATAGTGAAATCTAATATGATACATGTCCCCTGTGGAAATTTCAACGCCAACTCGCCATGCATGAGAGACCAGCTAAGCACTAAACGCTATCCTCGAACAATGCTTATAAAAACATTGACCGGCGATGACGGATATTCAAACTGCAGGAGACATCCTTCAGATAATGGCGGATTTACTGTGACCATAAATGGAGTAGAGCTTGATTATCGTTGGTAATCCAGTTCTTTCACATCAATATGGAATACTGTAACTCGGTAAAATCGATTAAATATGTTTGTAAATATGTGAATAAAGGGTCTGACCAAGGTACTCTTTCTTTAAACAATTTAAAAGATGAAGTCGAAACGTATGAAAGTGGAAAGTATATCAGTAGTTCAAAGGCAGTGTGGTAAATTTTCGGGTTTTCCATTCATGAGAATTTTCCCACGGTGTTTCATCTTGCTGTGCACTTAGAAAAATGGTCAAAGAGTATTTTCTAATCAAGAAAACTTAGCTAATAAAGGTTTCCTGTCCACCAAAAACGACTCTCACGTCTTTTTTTTAACTATGTCAAGTAGATGACTTTGCAAAGACCTTCCTGTATTGTGAAATCTGTGCATTCTATGTTTGGAACAGTAATCGGTTCGAAAGGAGGAAAAGAGGAGTAAATGTTGATGGTTGGCTACACATTAAAAAAGACAAAGTTTTACACAGGGAATATACGGTATATCCAAATAATACAGAGTGTTACCACCTTCGTTTGCTTTTTTATGAAATTCAAGGTCCAGAATCATAGAACATACGACTTTCAAATCAGCATGCAAGGCTTTAGGGTTACTTGAAGATGATCAACACTGACGTACAGTCCTAGGAGAGGCAGCCATGTATCAATAGCCGTTCATGGTGAGAGAGCTTTTCATTATAATGATAGTTTTTGTCAACTAGCGATTCCATTCAGCCTGTGGGATGAATTCAAACCATATCTTTCAGAAGATTTTAAACGACACATGGAGAGGCAGGTAAATAACGAACTATAACATTTTATAGATTAGACTTTGCGCCAATGATTAGACGCCAATGTGCAACATTTTCAAGCATAGTAATCTGGCCCAATTGTTACGTAAAGCAAAAATAATAGTCTGGGATGAAAGTACAATGGCAAACAAAAGAGCTATTGAAGCATTAAACAGAACTCTACAGGATAACAGGACATAAGAAGCAATGACAACTTAATGAGTGGTTTGACAATATTGCTGGCAGGAGATTTTCAGCAAAGGTTACCAGTTGTACCAAAAGGAACACGAGTGAATGATATAAAGCATATATTAAAAGATACTGTACTAAAATTCTTCATCATTATCATCATCATTTCAGCCGAAGGACGTCCACTGTTGAACATTGGCCTCCCCCAAATGTCGCCATAACGAACGGTCCTGTGCATCTCGCATCCACCACATTCCCGCGACTCTCACCAGGATATCGGTCCATCTTGTGGGAGGCCGTCAACGCTGCGTTTAACTAAAATCCTTAAATTAACCAAACACATGAGAGTACATCTCAGAGGGGACGTCTCTAAAGGTGAATTTTCAGACCTTTTACTTCAATTAGGTAACGGCAAGTACCAACAATTAGATGGGGTTATAGTCATACCAGAAAAATTATGTACGGTAGTAAGTACAGTCAAAGAGAAGATAGGAAGAAATTATTCAGGTGTGGCTCAAATAAAGGACAAAACATTAGAATGGCTAAGAGAAAGAGCTATATTGACGTCTAAGAACGACCGAGCAGCAATTATCAGCGATATTTTGCTGACATTAATTGAAGCTGAAGAAATAGTGTTTAATTCCATAGACACTGTGGTAAATGCAGACGAAGCACTCCACTATCTGGTTGAGTTTCTGAATACTATTAATCCAGTCGGCCTTCCTTATCATAAACGTGAACTGCATGTGGCACACCCGTGATGTTGCTTAGGAACTTGAAGCCTCCGAAGTTATGTAACGGTATCAGGATGCAAATAAAAGCATTGCACCGCAGTATGGTTGAGGTTGTTATTTTAACCGGGTCTGCCCATGGAGAAACAGAGTTCATACGCGTATTCCATTAATCCCGAACGATCTTCCTTTCGAATTCAAAAGACTACAATTTCCTTTGAAAGTTTGCTTTGCAATGACAATAAACAAATCACAGGGCCAAACGCTTAAAACGGCGCGGTGGCGATGCGCGCGGACGTAGTCGCGGGCAAAGCGCTAGTCTATATATATAAAAGGAGAAACTGACTGGCTGACATATCAACGCACAACCAAAACTACAGGGCCTAGGAGCGTGAAATTTTATACAAAGCTTCCTTCTAAAACGTAAGCTAGCACTAAGAGAGGATTTCCAAAAATTCACCCTCCCAGGGAATGAAACGGGGGTTCAAAGTTTGTATGGAGAAACCTAGCCTCCCTACCCACCCACCAAAGAGAGGATTTCCCAAAATTCACTCCCTAAAGGGTTAAAACGGGGGTCCAAAGTTTGTATAGAAAAACCTATTTTCACGCGCAAAGCCGCTGGCAAAAGCTATTATTCTATATTCAAGTGGGCGAAACCATTGTCAGAAGCGAGTTACCATAGTATATGATATATAGCGCTATACAACTTCATTGTCAGTCAAATTAAATTCTAAGGCATTCCATGTCCCTACCCTGTTAAAAGCTTTTAACCTTCAAGGAAACACCATACCATTAGGAGTAAATTTCGTCAAAGAGAAATTATTATGTGTCAAAATAATCTTGCGTCTTTGATCAAAGGGTGGGATCAAATTCTGTATCAGTTTATACATTTTGGTATATTAAGAAGATTGTGTATGATAACTTTAATATAATAAGTTATAGCTTCGAATATACCTGTTTTATTTGAATATGTTAACATCGTTTTATTTGTTTTTGTATTATATTTATGTTCATAGTTAGGTTTTAGTATAGTTTAGTTAATATTTATGTAAGAAAGTGTTTATTTAGCTGATAAACTAATAAATAAATTGTCTTTTATTTTGCTTTACATATTTAATCATCATCATCATTTCAGCCGAAAGACGTCCGCTGCTGGACATAGGCCTCCCCCAAGTGTCGCCACAATGAACGGTCCTGTGCGTCTCGCATCCATCGGACTCCCGCAACCGTTACCAAGTCATCGGTCCACCTTGTAGGAGGCCTTCCAACGCATTTAATACATTGTTTAAACTGTTTCTTAAATTGAAAACATTTAAAAAAAGAATTAGTCCACCAGGTTATTAGAAGCAAGGTCCAAGCTATCGGTGTTTAGGGCTCCAGAGACAGAACAATTTTTTTTATTTATTTTTTTAGTTGGTAAATCATCCAATGACTTCTCCCGCCCTAGGGTGGGGCGCAAGGGCGTGTCAGACTTTTACTGACTACAACCCACTCCTATGTTTCTTCTTTGCCTTGCGGTCTAGGACCCCGGGTTTTAATTTTGGAAGAGATAGGACAAAGCGAGGCATATCGATTGGTAGGTACTGCTTTCTGTATCAAGCGCTTGATCTAATCGCGCCATGACAGGTTCGATAGGTGGTCGTTAATACAATTAGACATTAAGCGTCTGGTGGTAATGACAATCGGTCCTATGACAGTTGAGTTCACATTTCACATATTTTTTTTTTTAGGTTCGCCCTTGACCGCTATCTCACCTGATGGAAAGCGACGATGCGGTCGACGATGGAGCGCGCTTACCTAGAAGCAACCTATTCACTCTTGGCTTAAAGATTCCTGGGTCGTAGCCATCAGGAAACACAGATTCCGGCAAGGAATTCCACTCCTTAGCTGTACGCACAATCAATGTGTTCCCAAAATGTTTCGCGCGTATAGGTGGGATGTCCACCATGTACCGGTGGCGCGGTAAGTCCCCTCTTTGAGGAGTGGCTGGAAAGGCAACACGGCGTCCTTACCTTCCGCATGACGCAGGTCCTCACCGGACATGGTAAGTTCGGGAGGTTCCTGCACCGGATTCGTGCGGAAGAAACGCCCGGTTGTCACCATTGTGTGGACCACCCGGAGGACACGGTGGAGCACACGGTGGAGGTGTGTCCCGCTTGGGCAGAGCAACGCCGTGTCCTCGTGGGGCAATCGGCGGCGGCGATCTCTCGCGCCGGGCCTTGGTACAGGCCATGGTCCGGAGCGAGGAGGAGTGGCAGGCGGTCGCCTCCTTCTGCGAAGCAGTAATGCTAGCAAAGGAGGCGGCCGATCGCGTGAGGCAACGGTCCTCACGCCCCAATCGCCACCGGGATTCCCATACCGATTTCCGGCCATCGTAGGCGCAGGCTTGCGGACGGCGAGCAATGGGTGGCTCGCCGTCCGACCGTCCGGTAACCGTCCGGACCGAGCCCAAGTCGTCGATGGCGCGTGCTGTTCCACGCGCGCCTCAAGGAGATGTCAGCAACTGTAGGGGCCTAGCAGGGTCGAAGCCTACTGGGGCCAAGGGTCTGATTCTGAAAGGAAGACTCGGCCCTGGTACGAAAGGCAACGAAGGAACAGGAGTGGGTTTTTAGTCAGTAAAAGTCTGACACTATGTCCCGCCCCGCCCAAGGGCGGGGGATGTCATAAGATGATTTTCCCACCGAAAAAAAAAAAAAAAAAACATGTACCGGTGGCGCATTGCCGTACGCCTGGTGGTCCGATGATGGAACGGGCTAGGCGGAATAGGTTATGCAATTCCGACGCACGCTCCCCGAAATGCAACCGGTAGGAAATCGACAGGCTAGCAACTCGGCGTCGATGCTCAAGACTTTGAAGCCTCTATATTGACTAAGAAACCTATATTATTATTACTAGTTCCCCCTTGTCTCAAAGGTGGAGCAACCACTATATGAAAATCGTGATCGTGTTACTGTGGTGGAAGAAAATCGTGATTATAACAAGGAACTTATGATCACAATTTTTCGCTTTTTTCCAATTCTAAAGGAACACATCTAGGTCATCCTACCTTCGTGGTCAGCCGCGATCCTGTGTCGCTGTATCAAGGCACCTATCCTATGGTTTATAGGCCCAGTGCTAATCAGGCATGCGGCATACATGGCTTTTGAGCCACAACGATTGGCATTTTTGAGCAAACTGTAGTTTTTCGAACGTGATTTTAATTTAACACATAACACATATATATGTATACTATACTTATTTTTTAAATAGTACAAAAAAATAAAGCTCTATCCGTACCCGTTATTGATCATATTTTTGTAGCCAAAAGTAAAAAAAAAACGAAATCCCAAAATTGACCACGAAAATTTGTCATAATTGGTAAATTCATAATAGATTCAATTATTCATAACAATTGCTACTAGAAAATACTACGCGTAGTGTTTTTACATTTTGATCGTCATTTGTTCATTCATAATCAATAGCCTGTACAATATTTCCATAAATTGAGTGACATTTTGGAATATAAATAAACGCTAATATTTTGCTGTTTATGAATATTAGGTATGTATTGAGACTTTACTCAAATAATAACAAGACCGTTTCTAATAAGCCCTGTAAGTATTTGTACTAATTAAAAATTAGTCGTGTATATATCTTTTTTTATTAGCTTAGAAATGAATCCTATATATGGAAAATCATTTGGGAACTAATTTGTTCCCTATTGGATCCAACCTAGGCATTTAAATAGTTGGTCACGCTTTCGTATTCTTTACTATATGTTGAAAAGGGAACATTTTAGTTTTAAGTGTGATATTATTTCTGTTACGAGTAGCTTAAGTTTTGAGTAGAGTTATCATATGCACAATAAAAGTTAAGAAAGAAGAAAGAAAGAAAAAGAGTATTCACGTCCAACATGGCGCATACCTTAAAAATAAAAATAAATAACAACAACGACTAAGTGGTAGGATATGCCTCACATCCGCGCAAAATGGTCAGCGCTCAGCAAAATGCCAGGGCTCGTGTAAGACAGATCCTCAGCGCTGGTTTTCAGCACCAGCCTTCCTTAAGGATAACTCCTCAAGTATAAAATTTATTTCTATGTATATTTAATACCTAAGGTTTGCTGTAAGAAAACTCAATTGTGGGCCAAGCTCGTCTGTGTACATCACCTGTCCAATTTTTTATTACCTGTAAAATTTGTATACAATAAAGAATATAAGAAGATCCTCCGCCCAGACGGGTGTTGTGTCTGGTTCGGGCAACTGCTCAATAGTGGATTTCAGGATGTTTGTATATGTTCTAATCGCGCGGAAACTAACCTAGTCCGGTAACCTTCCGGACCGAGTCCAAGTTATCGACGGCGCATAGTGTTCCACGCGCGCCTCAAGGAGATGTCAGCAAAACCGTAGGGGCCCAGCGGGGTCGAAGCCTACTGGGGCCATGGGCGATGCGAAAGAGAACCCCGGGGCCCTGGAACGATGGCAAAGAAGGAACAGGAGTGGGTTTTTAGTCAGTAAAAGTCTGACACTATCTCCTGCTCCGCCCAAGAGCGGGGGATGTCATTAGATAATTTTTCCACCGAAAAAAAGTCCACGTGTGGACATTTCAGTTAGATCCCACTGTTTTTCTTCACCGTGTTCAGAGCAGTGGTGATGAAATAATTTTCGTAATATTATGTACGTTTAAACTAAATCTAACCACAATTTTCGGAACACAAATTCTGTAAACATTCTCAATACCAGGTACACCAATGTCGTAAGAAGGGCAGAAAAGCATAAATGAAATGAACATCCAGAAATAAACTCTATGTATCACCGCTATTGTAAACATATCACCTTCAAATACACAGTCTGGTTGTAAAACTGTATCGGAATCATTAAACAGCCTGTGTTGTGCAACTTTCTGGGATTTATAGCTAAACAGTGTGTCTAGTTAAAAAAAATATGGTGATAGCCCAGTTGTTTAGGCGTCGTATTGGCGGTTGAAGAGAGTTTGGTACATTTCTAAATAAATACATAGTATGAAACAAAGTCGCTTTCTGTATTTCTTTGTTTCTGTGTTTTCTTTCTTTTGATGTGGTTTTCATTAAACCTTTAACCGCCAACGTCGGATTAATCCGACCAATATTTTCGAGTATATTTCACTAGGGTTGTATATTCACGACCAAATACTCGATCTCGCTTAATTCTTAAATTCTCATAAGTGACAGAAGAGCGGAGTATTTGGTAGTAGATGTATATTTACGTACAAATACTCATAGGTATAACGGAAATGGACACGAAAATATTTGTCGGATTAATCCGACGTAAGTGCTTGAAGGATTAATAGACAAAGCAATCAGTGAGGCAGTTTTGTGTATATAGGTATAATTTACACCGCTGCAAAGCCAATATACTAGTTCGATAAGTAACGGTACAGTAAATTCCAAGTCATCATCATCATCATCATCATTTCAGTCGAAACACGTCCACTGTTGGACATAGGCCTCCCCAAGTGTCGCCACAAAGACCGATCCTGTGCGTCTCGCATCCACCGCACTCCCGCGACTCTCACCAGGTCGTCGGTCCACCTTGTGGGAGGCCTTCCAACGCTGCGTTTTCCGGTGCGCGATCGCCACTCTAGAACCTTTCGGCCCCATCGACCATCCATTCTACGAGCAATGTGCCCGATGAAGATATCCGCAGGAGAACCAAGGTCGCCGACATAGCCCGAAGAATCGCCAAACTATAGTGGCAGTGGGCAGGGCACATTGCTCGCAGAACATATGGTCGATGGGGACCAAAGGTTCTGGAATGGCGACCACGTACCGGAAGACGCAGCGTTGGAAGGCCTCCCATGGACCGATGACCTGGTGAGGGTCGCGGGTATCTGATGGATGTGAGACGCACAGGACTGGTCATTATGGCGACATTTGGGGGAGGTCTATGTCCAACAGTCGACGTCTTTCGGCTGAAATGATGATGATGATGATGACCTGCACGTTCTAGGTTTCAATAGAAAAGCATAAAATAAAAACATATTTTAAATTAAGTTATAAGTAAAGTAAAGTCGTAGTTATAATTATTTCTTGGAACTGTCTCAGTGTTATGAATAATGTAACCGAAATTTCGTCTAACATAGTAATGAACTAAAGAGAGAAGCTTCCTAGAATTTTAGATCAAAAATCCATAATTTCTTAAGTGGTTCAAATTATCAGAATAATACCACTCACTATGCATACTAAACAGGCACTTAATATTGATAATTCCACGAAATCGTGATATAAACGTGACCAAGCTTACAATTTATTTCTATTCAGGGTTTATCGGAAATAAACGTTTCAATGGACAGGCAATTTAAACGCTAAATTCCGTTTCATGATATTGGTACCTTTCGAATCGTTAAGATTATGAAATCTTCCCAATCTTTAATATTATATCTTCTGTATGTCTCTGTTGAGGTTCTTTGAAACTGATCCCAGTTAAATGGGTGACCAGATGGTTGCAAATCAACGTCCTAACCAAGGTGACCTTGCTAGTTTCAATCCGTGTAGACAGCAATTGTAATCCATGACCTTCAACGCTCTTGGTTGGGAGGCGCGTTTACCCAAACACCGAACGTGTTGACGCGTGGTTTACATCCATGTAGCCGCAACAGAAACCAAGGTCACGTTGGTTGGAACGCTAGTTTGCAACCGTCCGGTCACCCCTTAAGAATCTATTTGACAATCTTTAAGTTACTTTCTATAATTAATTTGTTGTTTTATCTCAGGACCCTGGGGTTCCAGGACCTTTGAAAGGTGTAGGAGGGTCCGAAATCAACTCGTAAAGGTCTCTTTAGCATTTTTCGTGGAATGTGGTACCACCAACCGACGATTACCTATCCCTGTACGCGCTATGCTCTAACACAAGCATAAACCCCGGTTGGTGGAAAACTATTGCAATATTTGGAAAACGAAGATATAGGCTATGGTTTTGGGAGGATTAAGTGAACTGGTTACCAGGAACTATGTTAAGACTATGGCCCCTGCATACAAAAGGCACGCGTTATTATTATTATTATTTTGTAATAAGCAGCTTTCTTGAGGTGGGAAATTATTTAACGACTTCACCTGCTTTAAGGCGATGCGAGAGTGTCAGATTTTGCGTTCTATGACCACGGGTTTCCCTTTCAGAGGTCAACCCATGGGCTCAGTAGGCTTCGGCCCTGCTGGGCCCTTACGGTTTTGCTTATTTCTTTTCAGTGAAGTGCGTGTAGAACACTACGCGACCTTCACGACTCGGGCTCGGTCCGGACGGTTACCGAACGGCCGGACGACGAGCCCACGCCTATGGTGGCTAGTAGTCGGAAGTCGGGTCCCGGTGGCTGGGGCGTGAGGATGTTGTAATAAACAGCTAAGAACGGTTTTGTTATACCTTATCAGCAGAGCATAGAAAACTTACAGTATACACGTGGTTACTTCTTCGTTTTCTTTTCGAGTCAATGGTAAACTTTTTAAATCGCTTGGGACCCGTAGGTGACCACGTTTATTGCAGCATCGTTGGCATTCATTAAGTCCTCCAAAGCAATTGAGACACTCCAACGAGTGGCTGAATTTCTGAATAGGGTCACAGCTCTCACATCAGTTGTCCGACGGCTCTATAAAATCCCATTTCGCCAAATTGTGCAGTGAATCGGGTGCGCAACTGATTATGTGATATCCATATAGGCCACTGCAATACACGTCCTGGTGGTAGATGATCTCGGGATTTCAAGAAGTCGGATGGTGGTAGGCGATTTTTGACATGATCTCATACATACGTACATGGCCACAGAATTATACGACTGGTAGAATCATCATCTGAAGAGTGGGTGGAGATGGATGGAATATATGGATGTGAGGAATGACAGAGAGTATGAATAATGAACTGGAAGTTAATAACAGATTAATGGTAAGAGGACAGTATAGAACAAGAAAGCGTGCTGGCTCAAGACGAAATAACTTTGTTTAAAGGATAGGACCAATGGTGATGATGACGTCGAAGCATTTAAAATTGGTAATTAAGCTATAATTATAAAAACCGGGCAAGTGTGATTCGGACTCGCGCACTGAGGGTTCCGTACAAAACTTACCTATGAACAGTTCAATTTCGGAATCAAGTTACGAAGATATTTCCGAATAGTAAAAAAAGTTTTTTTTTTGTGATGTAACTATAAATTTGCAGATTTTAGAATTTTCTCTATACTTGTGCTATAAGACCTTGCTTCATGCCAAATTTCAGGATTCTAGGTTAATGAGAAGTACCCTATGAATTTTGATTTCCTTAAGAGTGTCGAAATAGACGTTTTTTGCGACATAAACGGCCGTATATTTTGTTTTCGTTAACTCAGAAGTTTGATTTTTTCACAGCTTCAAGGGACTGAAGAGCTGAGTTTATGGTTTTAATTTCAACTCGACACCTCCACGCATTCTCAAGATTAAGGTCTGGACAGACAGATAGACAGGCAGATGGAAAACAAAGTGATCCTATAAGGGTTCCGTTTTTTCCTTTTGAGTTACGGAAACATAAAAAATGGTAGTCGAATATTTTCGACCTTACCAAAACATGACGACCGGATTTTATCATCGTAACTTAGACAGACAGCACCCTGTTTATTTACATAAAACGTCTGAAAATATACTTCACCAACACTCAAATACCACATAAAAAATCTAACTATTTAACCTTCATTAAGCTTGGGCCTACAATTTTCCTGGAAACGCAGTTTCAGCAAAAAAGATCGTAACATTTATGCTGTACTATACTTAAATTGAGGTAGGCAAGCCGAGCCTATTAAGTACAAAATGAGCACTAAACTTCTTGAAATGCAACCTCTGGTTATCTTTTCTGTGTGAACTACAATTTTGTAGGTCACCAGGTGTATTTGTAGCAGACGACTTTCGTAGAGGTACAAATAATAGTAATAATAAAATAATAATAATAAAAACTATACACGCTGCATTTACTTGGTTTTAAATATAGTTGATACCAGCAATGAGCTGAAAAAAAGAACACTTCCGAAAACTAATAATAATAATATTCCACAACTATCACACAACGCCGTCTAAGCAGAGCCAAGCTAAGCAGAGCTTCCCAAGCTAAGCAGAGGTTGTCCCATACATACTCTTTCTATTCATTGACGTTCATACATCTGGATCTGGACGTTTACACAACATGTTGCGGACGTAGTCGCGGGCAACAGCTAGTATATTTCTAAATACATACATATTATAGATAAATTACACCAAGACACAGAAAAACTGATCGTGCTCATCACATAAACATTTGTCTTGGGTGGGAATCGAACCCACGACCTCCGGCATAGCAGTCAGGGCCACTAACCACTAGAACAGCAGGCCAGTCAAAATAAATGTGTGCCACGCCGATATTTCGGGAAATCGTAGCACAGTCTGAGCGGCTATGAATTTCGGAAACGTTTTGGGCCAGTGGTGGTAGTTAGTGATAGCATAACGGTTGATAGGATAGAATGGAAGAAAAAAACATGTTGC
Organism: Mythimna impura; assembly: GCA_905147345.3. NCBI lineage: Eukaryota > Metazoa > Arthropoda > Insecta > Lepidoptera > Noctuidae > Mythimna > Mythimna impura. The sequence goes on from LR990348.1 coordinate 6,020,982, forward strand.
GCCGACCCCAAATAAGATGGGACAAGGGCAGGAAGATGATGATGATGATGTTTTGGGCCAGTGGTTTTATACAGTACTGGATTCTGCCAGTAGCTTCGTCCGTGTGTATGTAAGTTTCTCCATACAAACTTTAGACCTCCGTTTCATCCCCTTAGGGGGTGAATTTGGACTCAGTGGAAAGGCGTGCGAAGAGGCTAATTGGGGATCCAGATTTGGTTAAGTCCACAAAGCCTCGAGCACAGGCGCAGGGTAGCCAGCCTATCGAAATTTTACAGGTTGCATTTTGGAGAGTGTGCGCGGGAATTGCATGACTTGATTCCGCCATCTCATTTTTATCATCGGACAACCCGACGTACGGCGAGTATCCACCCTTACGTTGTTGAAACTTCAACGGTCCAGACTAAGCGTTTCGCTTTGTCGTTAATACGCGTACATCGAAGGACTGGAACAATTTGCCTGCTGCGGTCTTCCCGTCCAACTATAATTTAGGTGCCTTCAAGGCTAGAGTGAATATTATAGGCTCTTAATAAACTAGTGCGCCTTACCATCAATGATTGCATCTCTGCTTACCATCAGGTGGGATCGCAGTCAAGCACTGGTTAATATCAATTAAAAAAAAAAAGAATTTTGGGAAATCATCTCTTAGAGCTTGTTTACGTCACAAAAGTAAATGACGACAGCTACCGACAGTCAACCGACCGTTCAGGCGCTATCCCTCTTTTTTCACACTGCCTCTTTATCAAACATTGAGTTTTTTTTTTCGGTGAGAAAATCATCCAATGACATCCCCCGCTCTTGGGCGGAGCGAGAAGGTGTGTTAGACTTTAACTGACTAAAAACCCACTCCTGTTCCTTTATTGCCTTTCATACCAGGGCCGAGTCTTGCTTTCGGAAGCAGACCCTTGGCCCTAGTAGGCTTCGACACTGCTGGGCCCCTACGATTTGCTGACATCACCTTGAGGCACGCGTGGAACGATACGCGCCGTCGACGACTTGGGCTCGGTCCAGATGGTTACCGGACGGTCGAACGGCGAGCTACCGATTGCTCGCCGTCCGCAAGCCCGCGCCTACGGTGGCCGGAAATCGGGATCGAGATTCCGGCAGCTGGGGCGTGAGGGCCACTCCCTCGCGCGTGCACGTGCGGCCTCTTCCTTTGCTAGCATTACTGCTTCCCAGAAGGAGGCGACCGCCTGCCAGTCCTCTTCGCTTCGGACCATAGCCTGTACCAAGGCCCGACGCGAGATCAAACATTACGTTGGATGAAACATGAAACTTTTCAACCATGCTCACGTTGACTACAGATAGATCGGGATGAGCCCTCTGAAGAAAACTTTATACCACGCTGAAAACCAGCGCCGCATTATGCTGAGCGTTCGGCCGTTTTGCGCGGATGTGGCGCACATTTTTTCACATAATATACTTTTAATTTGTTAGTTTTAAATTTCCGTTTTGTTCCGCCAAATAAAATGTTTTTCTTTCTATACGGAGTATAATTAAGCTACTCAGGTTTATTACCATCCAAAACATTACCGATAATTACTGGTACCACACAAATCATGAAACATGATAGTTAATCTATATTGATAGATTAATATTGTGACGCTAACTAATTACCCTGGCTTACCACGCAGCTCAAACCAAGTACATAATAATCAATCCATCAATTCATCAATATTCTGTTATATATTGATCAATATAAAATATAATGTTCATTACATTTTCCCAAAGGTAGTGCTCAACAAACTTTCAACCATCCATTAGTTGATCAGAAATTCGCAGAATCATCGCATTATACTTGATGTGTATAAAGAGGCAGAATTACTAGAAAAACCGTTGAAACTCGGGATTGAAAAGAATATTTTAGGCAGAAGTGTTTACCGACAAGTTTATATGATGATTGCAGAATTATTTCACAAGACACTGAAATTGATAAACATTAAGTACGTAAGAAAATTATCGTACTAGACATCTCTCTGAGGTGCTTAAGCTGTTGATCCCCGCATTAACGCCGGCGTTCACGCGCCATTGTCTTACTATTGTGTCTCTAATTACGCACTCAAAAGGTTAATACACAAATAAAGAAAAAAGAAAGAAAGAAAAATATTTTATTTGACACACGTACACAGATACACACAATGTAGAAACAACATGTAAAAAACTAACATTGTGTGACTCGCGCCTGCACCAAATAGGTCCAGTTCAGCAAAAATATCAGACAACTTCGTGGTAGTTGCCTGACTCTGGTTTTCAACTGAACCTTATTGAGAGTGCACGGTGGAAAAGCACAACAACACAACGCATCGTCAAACCAGGCCAAAAATCTTATTAGACGGACGACGAGCAAAAGGTAGGTCCCGTTCGGACCGTGCCGGAGTCGTTGACGGCACGTAGTACTCCACATGAGCTTCGAAAAAGCATACTGAAGCCATTAGTCGACTTCTGAAAGGGAAACCCGAGGGCCTAGAACGCAAAAGGCAACTGAAGGAACATAGGTGTGCTTTTAGTCAGTAAAAGTCTGACACTCCGTTCACCTCCCGTTCCACCCGTTCCACCCCATCTTTTCCACCTCACCGCTGGAGAAGTCATTAGATAATTTCCCATCTTAAAAAAAAACACTTATTGTACGGCGAGCTACCCATTGCTCACCATACGCAAACCCACGCCCACAGTGGTCAGGAATCACCCCGCACCCCGAACTCTAGTCCACGGGAGCATGAGGATTTTTTCCGTGTAAGCACCCCAAAAAAAGCATCCTTCTCTGATTTTTGAAACCAAGTAATAAGCCATTTCATAAATATTTCTCCTTTACCAAATTCTACGACTCTAGCCCATAAGAAATTGCGTACCTATGGGTGTTTTTAATATCGTGTGGATTTCATCATGCATGCGGAATTGTCCCGCATGCAGAAAATTGTAGTTGTGTACAATGGACGACAAATGCGCGTCCCGCGTGCGTATTCCCCGCATTACAATAAATACTTGTATGAAAATGACATTCGCGGGGGGTTACGCGTGTGGGGCAATCCCGCATAGTAATCAGCCTTTTTTAATGTTCCCACTGCTGGGACTCAGGCCACCTCTCGAGGAGAGGGAATGGGCCGTAATCCACCACGCGGGCCCAATGCGGGATGGTGAATTTCACATGTCTTAAAATTATCCCGCTTGCGTGATCAAAACCGCATCATATTAAAAACACCCTAAATCTTTATCACATTTATATTTTGATAGTAAAGTTCAGGGTTCGGTACCCAAAGGATAAAAAACGGACAGCGGAGTCTTAGCAATAAAGTCCATTGCTAAGACTCCGCTGTGAAAATTATCAAAGTTTTTTTCCTTCCAATCAACATATTCAGCTTTTTACTGAGTACCTACGTAAACTGAATTGTTTAAGAGCCTCTTCAAGTAACAATAAACCTGGGCAGGCTTACTGACAGCCATAACTTTTTAACTTGATATTGTTATAAGCTATAAAGGCTCGTTCCAACACTAGACACGAGATTACATTCGCTTCTTGTTTAAAACATTATTGCTGTTTTATAAATAAAGTAACTGCTTTTTCCACGTAAAAATAGAAGATAATTATATAGATTTTATGGTTATAAATATTGCGATATTATAGAAAATGCAAAACACAAAGAAACCAGTAAATTACGAATTTTGAAAAAAGAATAACGTACCTTTAATATAAAATTTATTTGAATTTTTAATTCCAAGTCGATCCGAAGATATCACACGAAGATATATTATTATACTTAATTTGTGCTATATGCTAATCTTCTTCAATTTAATGTATTTAATAATAATAGTACGTTTATTGAAATGTAATTTAATAATAATGCTAATCTCAATTTTATTAAATTTTATTTAAAGTTTTAATATCGAATTGTAATGTATGCAACTAATTTGTCTGAATTGATTTTATTCTAACATATTTTATGATATTGCATTCATTTTTAATCTATTTTGTTAAATTTTATTTTAAAATTATAAGTAAATAAAGAAAGAAAGAAAGAAAGAAAAAAATCATATTAGTTATTTATGATTGTTGCGAATAACGCTGTTGATTGCATAATTGTTAATATTAAGTTTTTTTTTTTTGTTGTTATTTTCTATTAGGTAATTGTTTGATATTCCAAATACATTAAATTTAAAAAAAAAACACAGTTTCAAAGTAACTTGTTTTAAAATATGGCAATTTCATAAGTAAGGACCTATTGTATGCCTATGTTACTTAGTGATAAATTAGCATTCTATTGGTGAATAAATCGGTCCAGTAGTTTTTAAGTTTATTTATAAAACACAAATTACTGTCTTCCTTACAAATTATAAAACAAGTCCCCACCAATCTGTCTGATCGAACGAGATTTAAACTCAAGAATTTCGGAACGGATTTTCATGCAGGTTTCACTAATAAACAGACTGATTCATGAAGAAGGTTTATATAAATAAGCATAATCAGCCTTAGATTATTCCCATTGCTGGAACCCACGCCTCCTCTCTAGGAGAGGGAATGGACCGCAGTACACCACGCGGGCCCAGTGTGGATTGATGGATGTTACATATCTTCGAATTTTTGGTTTTAGGACATGCCGATTTCCTCATAATGTCTTTCTTCACCATCTTAAGAGCAGTGGTGATGATATTAATTTATACTCAATAATAAGCCTGGATGCGAGACGCACAGGACCGTTAATTGTGGCGACACTTGGGGGAGGCCTATGTCCAGCAGTGGACGTCTTTCGGCTGAAATGATGATGATGATGATGAATAAGCCTGGCTGAGTTCAAACTCGCGACCTACAACTCGTAAGCCGCAGCCGTTATCATTGGGCCACCACTGCTCACTTAAGTGTATAATGTATGCATATTATAATAGAGACAAGCCAAAAACACTCGTGCGGGACTGGGGCGGGTTGTATAGGCTAAGGTAAAAATATTGCTTCATTTTTTGTAAGGACTGAAGGGTTGACTAATCGACTTCCTCGAGTAAGTAAGAAGTCAACAGCTTATTGTAACACTTATTCTTACAAAATGGATAACAAGTTTGGACAGAACGCCCTGTACGTTAATAAATAGTTGTTTAGAACTCGTAAAATAATACATTTTGATACAAGTAGAGAAAGTTTGCCATTGTAAGCGAGGGCTGCAGTGACAAATCTCCACGTGTATCAAACGATGTTTTTCAATACACTTCCGAAGACATAAATAAACAGGAGTTGACGCGAGACTCGTGGGAGTTAACGCGTGGCTCGTAGGGGTCGCGCCGCGTCCAGCCTGATCAGATACGATATGTAATAAAATTGTGGCGGGGACTAGCTCGCACACTTTTCCGCACTAGTGCGAAAAACAGTACCAAAATTGCGTGCGTAAAAACGGTAGGGATAAGAACGGGTTTTCGAATAAGTGTATTGAAAACAAAATTGAATCAACTACCAGCTGTCATATTCTTTCAATATACACGGTGTGTCTGACATCGACGCGCATACGAATACCATGGATCCAGTACATGATTCTGAACCCACCAGTGGTGGAATTTTTCGTCGGCTTGTTCCTATATTTTTTCAAAAAAATATTTACTTTTTTAATTTAAACTGTATAAAATCGGCATCTAATCAACCCTGATCACATTTTTAATGAAAAAAATTAATTAATTACTTTTTAATTAATTAAAATTGAAGATATTTCCTGAAACAATTTTTGTGAAATGTTAGAGTAAATGACGGAATTACCGAATGCAACAGAATTTTCAGGCGTTATCTTTCTTTTTTCACGTTGCCTCTTCGTCAAACATTGCGCTGGATTGCGTTTGATGCAACAATAAGTTTTTATACCATTGTTGACAATAGACAAGTGTATCACCGAAAAAAAAACGACGTTCTATTTTTAAAAACCAAAGCCCATCGATATATTCACATTACTGGCCACTTACAGTACCTACCAATCGTATTCTTTAGGAAAATACGCACTGCAGAGTTTTATTTCGAAAGTTGAAGTTGCCAAAAAAAAAACTTTTTGACAAATAGCAGGGTACCATGTAGCACCTCATACAAACATATGAGTTTTTCTTTAATCTATGATAAGATCTTATTGCCATACAGCAATATTTTTGAAAACTAGCTAACTATAAAACCTATATACCAAATTTCCCTAATACATTTATCTTTCCTTCCAGTGACCAAGTGTACTGTGACGAGTGATGTATAGTGAACAGTGATCAAAATGGACAAGAACACGGCCGAAGCCGGCAAGGGCGGTCATTTGTGCGGGCAAGTGCGTCGGTTCCGAGACAAAACGCCCGATTTGTCGACCGACTTATCGTTCGAGGAGTTGAGGAATAAGTTCGACACAAGTGCGCCTCGCGCGGCAAGGCACGAAATCGCTTCGAACCCTGCCACGCACGGCAGCGCCACGCGACAGGTGGTCAGTGGCAAAATCTTCAAGAAGTGCAAGAGCGCCACGTTTCAGATAGATGGCGCCACATATACTATTGGTAAGTGAGAGTCGAGTTAGTTCGGTTTTCCACCGCGTGTTTCAGTGTGGCGCTAGATGTTTATCAAGTTTCGTGGAAGCTTTTGTTACGGTTCTGTTTTCAAACATTGCGTGTTTATGAGAGTAGGTTAAATGTTATAAGATATTCAAAGAGCGCTTACTTTACTGTTGTTTTGTTTTATGATCTACAAAGTCCCTGTAAAAATTAATTCTTTGTTTAAATAGATAGAGAATTAAGAAGCACTAAAAGGTATAATCAAACTTGTAGGATTAAGTAATACTGTTACTATTTAAAATTGAAAGTTTTAATCAAAAGTACAATTTAACTAAGCGTATATGTAAATAGAACACATGATACTTCAATATACATAATAGTTTTATAAGCAGAAAGAAAATTATTAAAGTTATACCGATGTGATGTCACACGTACAATATAAACATTGTATAGATAGATAATAATTTTATAATAGTTACATAATCATAAACTTAACAAAGTAGGGTTGCGCTATTACTCGATTATGATTACTTATTAAATATTTCTGTGGTGACGGCCCCGACTTACGAGTTGTAAGTCATGGGTTCAAACCCAGCCAGGCGCATTGCTTTGTGTAATTTATTTCATAACCACAGCTCTCAAACCGGTGAAGGGACACATCATAAGGAAACCGACATGACCAAGAACTAAAAAATTGAAGACATGTGACATCCACCAACCCGCGCTGAGCCCGCGTGGTGGATTACGTCCCGTTCCCAATCACAGCATTAGCATTAGCATTATCAGCCTTTTTTCATGTTCCTACTGCTGGGACTCAGGCCTCCTCTCTCTAGGAAAGGGAATGGGCCGTAATCCACCACGCGGGCCCAGTGCGGATTGGCGAATGTCACATGTCTTCGAATTTTTGGTTCTGGGACATGCCGGTTTCCTCACGATGTTTTCCTTCACCGTTTAGAGAGCAGTGGTGATGAAGTAAATTACACAAAGTAATGCACCTGGCTGGGTTTGAACCTATGACTTACAACTCGTAATCAAACCAAAAACCCAATCAGAGAGGAGGCTTGAATCTCAGCAGTAGAAACATTGAAAGGCTGATTGTGCCTATACTTATTTCTATATTATTAGAACGTTAAATAAAAGCGATATTAATCAATAATACCACAATAAAACAATAAAGATGTTTTACGACAGGTTATAAACATCGAACTACGTTTATTATTATGTCGCAATTATTAATAGTAGGCCATCTGGCAAACTTTTTGAATATCCTATTAAAATAATTACTAGCTTCTTCCTGAGTTTCACCAGTAACTCTTTAAGAAGACTTCAACATTAATTAATTTATCGTGAGTTTTATAATGCGCAAAAGTATGTGATCCACTACAGTAAATAGAATAATACAATAAATTTTCAGGATAAATGCTAGATAGATCATCATCAACATCATTTCAACCGAAAGAAGCCCACTCTTTTACATATGCCTCCTTCAAGTGTCGCCATAACAAACGGTCGATTCCCTCGACCCTTACCAAGTCATCGATCCATTTTGTGGGAAGCCTTCCAATGCGGACTACTACGGAGAGCAGTGGTGGCCGAGTGGTAACTTCCCCAACTTATGAGTTGTGGGTCGCGGGTTCAAACCCAGCCAGGCGCATTACTTTGTGTAATTTATTTTCATCACCACTGCTCTCAAAACGGCGAAGGAAAACATCGTGAGGAAACCGGCATGTCCGAGAACCAAAAATTCGAAGACATGTGACATCCACCAATCCACACTGGGCCCGCGTGGTGGATTGCGGCCCATTCCCTCTCCTAGAGAGGAGGCCTGAGTCCCAGCAGTGGGAATATTATAAGGCTATTTATGCTATGCTTATGCTTCGAACGCTGCGTTTTCCGGTACGTGGTCGCCGCTCCAGAACCTTTTGGGTCCATCGAACATCTGTTCTACGAGCAATGTGCCCTGCCCACTGCCACTCAGCAACTTTCGAATTATCAAGAAGCCAGTCAGTCAGAAAAATTATGCTATTATATATTTCCCATTCCAAAGCGTTTAGTCTACGGAGAAGTTTAGCGTTTCTACGGGCTATGTCGGTAACCTTAGTTCTCCTGCGGATATCTTATTTCCTGGTGCGATCACGCAACGAAACTCCAAGCATAGCACTTTCCTTTGTACTAAAGATGACTTTAAGCCGTCTGATGAGGTGAAAAAAATGCTTCCTGATTAAAAATCTAGAGGCCAACACACAGATAGCCAAAAGGCTCATTAGGTTATATGGTCCGCTTCCGACTCATTTCGTTAAACGAACCCCATAAAGTGGAAATACGCATACGGTGGAGGTATGCTCCGCTTAGGAGGAACACCACCGTGGCCTCGTGGAGGCGAACAGCGGTGGCAACCACTCGCGCCTGTCCCTGTATCTGGCCATGGTCTGTAGCGAGACGGAATGGAATGCGGTCGCCTCCATCTGCAAAGTAGTAATGCTGGCGAATGAGGTGGCCGCAAACGTGAGTGAACGGAAATCCCTACGCCCCAGCCGTCGCCCTGGCCGTTGGGAGTCGCAATGCGATCCCCAGTTACCGTAGGCATGGGTTTTCTGACGACGAGAAATGGGTAGTTCTCCATCCGTTCGTCCAAGGACCGAGCCCGCTATGTTGACGGCGCGTTGTGTTCCTCGCGCGCCTCAAAGAGATGTCAGCAAGACTCTAGGGGTCCAGAAGGGTCATTATTTAAGGATTACATAAGGGAATTTCTGAAAATGAAACCTGTGGGCCTAGAACGCTAAGAGCAACAGAAGAAATCAAATGTGGTTTTAGTCCATAACAGACCTCTCGTTCCACCTTAGAGTGAGAGAATTAATTGAATGATTGCTTACTACAAAAAGAAAACCTTATAAATTGTACACAGAATTAAATACATAGTAAAAGTAAGTACCTATTTATTATTTAAATGAACCACGATTATCGCGTGCTTCGTTACCAACCAAAGCATTCTACGGAACCACAACTTGTGACATTTGTGATTCAATGAAAATGATTTATTATTATTAGCTGATATTAATCATTAAACCATATTTGGAACACGCATGCATGTAAGTGTATTTTGTTCGGTTACCTGATTTATTATTTATGTATTAGAACGCATTGTCTTCGAATTATTATGTAATTTTAGATAGTATCTGTTAATGTGAAGTATGGAAAATTACTGTTGTAGATAATGATGGAAATAGTACCATTCAAAGAGTACATTTGACCTTACTATCATCATCATTTCAGCAACGACAAAGGCCTCCCCCAAGTGTCGCCACAATAAACGGTCCTGGGTGTCGCGCATCCATCGGATTCCTGCGCCCCTCACCAGGTCATCGGTCCACCTTGTGGGAGGCCTTGCACAGTCGCCACTCCAGAACCTTTCAGCCCCATCGACCATCTGTTCTGCAAGCATTATACCCTGCCACTTCAATTTGGCGATTCTTCGGGCTATTTTGGCAATCTTGGTTTTCCTGTGGATAATCGCGCATGGAAACTCCAAGCATAGCCTTTCCCATTGCCCTGGGTGAACCTTACTACAATATATTTTTATTATTTGCTACCTAATTGACAATTGTTTCAGTTTATCCATTTATTTGACACCATAAAAAAAAATGGAACAAAGCGAAGAGAGTCGTGGGAATCCGATGAATGCGAGACTCACAGGAGCGGTCGCTATGGCGACTCTTGGGGGATGCCTATGTCCAACAGTAGACGCTTCTTGGCTGAAATGATGACGATGATGATGAATTAAAAAAAAAATTGAATCAAAAAATATAAATGATGCCCTCTCGCTCCGCCCTAGATCGAAAGAAGACATTGGATAATCCCACCTTAAAAAAAGGGATTGGAGATACTAAAAAAACTATATAAAAATAATATTTGCGTTTGAAAACAGGATTTGTTCCTATGAAATGACTCTTTTACATCTATATATATAAAAGGAGAAACTGACTGACTGACATATCAACGCACAGCCGAAACCGCTGGGGCTAGAAGCTTGAAATTTTGCATAAAGATTAATTATATGTCGTAAGTGAGCACTAAGAAGGGATTTTTGGAAATTCATCCTCTAAGGGGGTAAAAAGGGGGATTTCGTAAGTGTGAAATTTTTTTTTCCTTGGGCCAATTGACTCCAAACTTTGTACAAATATTAACCTAAATTAGTTTTAAAGTTTTCCATATTTATTTTTTCAGTCCTACCCTCGGTGCAAGATTTAGGGGGTGTTAAAGTTTGTATGGGAGAATCTTATTCCTTGGGTTAATAAACTTGAAACTTGGCACAAATACATGTTTAAATAAATAATAAAGATTCCCATTATTCGTTTTTCAAAACTACCCTCAAATTACGGTTTAGGTCGTGTTCAAGATTTTTTGAAGTCTTACTGCGCGGCCTAATTTACTCGCAACTCGAAATTAGAAAAATAAGCCCTAATAGAGCAAATAGCGATTATTTATTTCTCAAAAATAGTTCGACAACAACAAAAAAGTTCAAGTACATTCATGTATGTTGGTGAAATGGATTCCTCCATGTTTGTATGAAATATCTCTTTTTTAAATGTGCTAATAGATTTTCTTTGCAACGCAACCATGTGATAACCTAATCCTATAATAACGTATCAATCAAGTTATTTATATACGTACAACGACATCTACTGTACAAAATTGGTACAAACGAAAACATAAAATTAATTACAAAACAAGTTAGCGTCTTCTTCGATATAAATTATTATGCTAATTTAATGTTTTAAAAGTCTAAAAGCTTTGATTGATTAGTTCAGTAATATTTAAGAACACCATCGGTAGGCAAGATGTTGATGCTTATCAGTTGGATCAAATAGTGGATTACCGTCCTCCTTCACCGGTGGGCCGGGATACATGCACGAGCACACTCAATACGCCATGACTTATGTACGTCATTATGGTCGCGCAGACTTATTTTTCACCTTCACGTGCAACCCTCATCATCATCATCATCATCATTTCAGCCGAAAGACGTCCACTGCTGGACATAGGCCTCCCCCAAGCGTCGCCACAGCGAACGGTCCTGTGCGTCTCGCATCCATCGGACTCCCGCAACCGTTACCAAGTCATCGGTCAATGGAGAGGGCTATGCTCGGAGTTTCCTTGCGTGCAACCCTCGGTGGAAAGAAATTAAAGAAAATTTGTTTCCAGGCTAAAAACCTCACGATCATCGCACAAATATTTCGCATCAAAGTAAAAAAAAATGTTGGACTTGATAACTAAAGGAAAAATATTTGGTGAAGTTCCGTGATAAATGTACGTGTGTGCGTGTGTGTCGTGTGTGTGTGTGTGTGTGTGTGTGTGAGTGTGTGTGTGTGTTTTCCAGACTTCGGCACATTCATATTCTGATATGGCTAAAAAGACACATACCTTCTGACATTACTGACAATTTTATTGGTGCCGAAATACCTGATCCCATCTAGATCCAAAGCTCTATGAGATAGTGAAATCTATATATATAAAAGGAGAAACTGACTGACTGACATATCAACGCACAGCCGAAACCGCTGGGGCTAGAAGCTTGAAATTTTGCATAAAGATTAATTATATGTCGTAAGTGAGCACTAAGAAGGGATTTTTGGAAATTCATCCTCTAAGGGGGTAAAAAGGGGGATTTCGTAAGTGTGAAATTTTTTTTTCCTTGGGCCAATTGACTCCAAACTTTGTACAAATATTAACCTAAATTAGTTTTAAAGTTTTCCATATTTATTTTTTCAGTCCTACCCTCGGTGCAAGATTTAGGGGGTGTTAAAGTTTGTATGGGAGAATCTTATTCCTTGGGTTAATAAACTTGAAACTTGGCACAAATACATGTTTAAATAAATAATAAAGATTCCCATTATTCGTTTTTCAAAACTACCCTCAAATTACGGTTTAGGTCGTGTTCAAGATTTTTTGAAGTCTTACTGCGCGGCCTAATTTACTCGCAACTCGAAATTAGAAAAATAAGCCCTAATAGAGCAAATAGCGATTATTTATTTCTCAAAAATAGTTCGACAACAACAAAAAAGTTCAAGTACATTCATGTATGTTGGTGAAATGGATTCCTCCATGTTTGTATGAAATATCTCTTTTTTAAATGTGCTAATAGATTTTCTTTGCAACGCAACCATGTGATAACCTAATCCTATAATAACGTATCAATCAAGTTATTTATATACGTACAACGACATCTACTGTACAAAATTGGTACAAACGAAAACATAAAATTAATTACAAAACAAGTTAGCGTCTTCTTCGATATAAATTATTATGCTAATTTAATGTTTTAAAAGTCTAAAAGCTTTGATTGATTAGTTCAGTAATATTTAAGAACACCATCGGTAGGCAAGATGTTGATGCTTATCAGTTGGATCAAATAGTGGATTACCGTCCTCCTTCACCGGTGGGCCGGGATACATGCACGAGCACACTCAATACGCCATGACTTATGTACGTCATTATGGTCGCGCAGACTTATTTTTCACCTTCACGTGCAACCCTCATCATCATCATCATCATCATTTCAGCCGAAAGACGTCCACTGCTGGACATAGGCCTCCCCCAAGCGTCGCCACAGCGAACGGTCCTGTGCGTCTCGCATCCATCGGACTCCCGCAACCGTTACCAAGTCATCGGTCAATGGAGAGGGCTATGCTCGGAGTTTCCTTGCGTGCAACCCTCGGTGGAAAGAAATTAAAGAAAATTTGTTTCCAGGCTAAAAACCTCACGATCATCGCACAAATATTTCGCATCAAAGTAAAAAAAAATGTTGGACTTGATAACTAAAGGAAAAATATTTGGTGAAGTTCCGTGATAAATGTACGTGTGTGCGTGTGTGTCGTGTGTGTGTGTGTGTGTGTGTGTGTGAGTGTGTGTGTGTGTTTTCCAGACTTCGGCACATTCATATTCTGATATGGCTAAAAAGACACATACCTTCTGACATTACTGACAATTTTATTGGTGCCGAAATACCTGATCCCATCTAGATCCAAAGCTCTATGAGATAGTGAAATCTAATATGATACATGTCCCCTGTGGAAATTTCAACGCCAACTCGCCATGCATGAGAGACCAGCTAAGCACTAAACGCTATCCTCGAACAATGCTTATAAAAACATTGACCGGCGATGACGGATATTCAAACTGCAGGAGACATCCTTCAGATAATGGCGGATTTACTGTGACCATAAATGGAGTAGAGCTTGATTATCGTTGGTAATCCAGTTCTTTCACATCAATATGGAATACTGTAACTCGTTAAAATCGATTAAATATGTTTGTAAATATGTGAATAAAGGGTCTGACCAAGGTACTCTTTCTTTAAACAATTTAAAAGATGAAGTCGAAACGTATGAAAGTGGAAAGTATATCAGTAGTTCAAAGGCAGTGTGGTAAATTTTCGGGTTTTCCATTCATGAGAATTTTCCCACGGTGTTTCATCTTGCTGTGCACTTAGAAAAATGGTCAAAGAGTATTTTCTAATCAAGAAAACTTAGCTAATAAAGGTTTCCTGTCCACCAAAAACGACTCTCACGTCTTTTTTTTAACTATGTCAAGTAGATGACTTTGCAAAGACCTTCCTGTATTGTGAAATCTGTGCATTCTATGTTTGGAACAGTAATCGGTTCGAAAGGAGGAAAAGAGGAGTAAATGTTGATGGTTGGCTACACATTAAAAAAGACAAAGTTTTACACAGGGAATATACGGTATATCCAAATAATACAGAGTGTTACCACCTTCGTTTGCTTTTTTATGAAATTCAAGGTCCAGAATCATAGAACATACGACTTTCAAATCAGCATGCAAGGCTTTAGGGTTACTTGAAGATGATCAACACTGACGTACAGTCCTAGGAGAGGCAGCCATGTATCAATAGCCGTTCATGGTGAGAGAGCTTTTCATTATAATGATAGTTTTTGTCAACTAGCGATTCCATTCAGCCTGTGGGATGAATTCAAACCATATCTTTCAGAAGATTTTAAACGACACATGGAGAGGCAGGTAAATAACGAACTATAACATTTTATAGATTAGACTTTGCGCCAATGATTAGACGCCAATGTGCAACATTTTCAAGCATAGTAATCTGGCCCAATTGTTACGTAAAGCAAAAATAATAGTCTGGGATGAAAGTACAATGGCAAACAAAAGAGCTATTGAAGCATTAAACAGAACTCTACAGGATAACAGGACATAAGAAGCAATGACAACTTAATGAGTGGTTTGACAATATTGCTGGCAGGAGATTTTCAGCAAAGGTTACCAGTTGTACCAAAAGGAACACGAGTGAATGATATAAAGCATATATTAAAAGATACTGTACTAAAATTCTTCATCATTATCATCATCATTTCAGCCGAAGGACGTCCACTGTTGAACATTGGCCTCCCCCAAATGTCGCCATAACGAACGGTCCTGTGCATCTCGCATCCACCACATTCCCGCGACTCTCACCAGGATATCGGTCCATCTTGTGGGAGGCCGTCAACGCTGCGTTTAACTAAAATCCTTAAATTAACCAAACACATGAGAGTACATCTCAGAGGGGACGTCTCTAAAGGTGAATTTTCAGACCTTTTACTTCAATTAGGTAACGGCAAGTACCAACAATTAGATGGGGTTATAGTCATACCAGAAAAATTATGTACGGTAGTAAGTACAGTCAAAGAGAAGATAGGAAGAAATTATTCAGGTGTGGCTCAAATAAAGGACAAAACATTAGAATGGCTAAGAGAAAGAGCTATATTGACGTCTAAGAACGACCGAGCAGCAATTATCAGCGATATTTTGCTGACATTAATTGAAGCTGAAGAAATAGTGTTTAATTCCATAGACACTGTGGTAAATGCAGACGAAGCACTCCACTATCTGGTTGAGTTTCTGAATACTATTAATCCAGTCGGCCTTCCTTATCATAAACGTGAACTGCATGTGGCACACCCGTGATGTTGCTTAGGAACTTGAAGCCTCCGAAGTTATGTAACGGTATCAGGATGCAAATAAAAGCATTGCACCGCAGTATGGTTGAGGTTGTTATTTTAACCGGGTCTGCCCATGGAGAAACAGAGTTCATACGCGTATTCCATTAATCCCGAACGATCTTCCTTTCGAATTCAAAAGACTACAATTTCCTTTGAAAGTTTGCTTTGCAATGACAATAAACAAATCACAGGGCCAAACGCTTAAAACGGCGCGGTGGCGATGCGCGCGGACGTAGTCGCGGGCAAAGCGCTAGTCTAATATGATACATGTCCCCTGTGGAAATTTCAACGCCAACTCGCCATGCATGAGAGACCAGCTAAGCACTAAACGCTATCCTCGAACAATGCTTATAAAAACATTGACCGGCGATGACGGATATTCAAACTGCAGGAGACATCCTTCAGATAATGGCGGATTTACTGTGACCATAAATGGAGTAGAGCTTGATTATCGTTGGTAATCCAGTTCTTTCACATCAATATGGAATACTGTAACTCGGTAAAATCGATTAAATATGTTTGTAAATATGTGAATAAAGGGTCTGACCAAGGTACTCTTTCTTTAAACAATTTAAAAGATGAAGTCGAAACGTATGAAAGTGGAAAGTATATCAGTAGTTCAAAGGCAGTGTGGTAAATTTTCGGGTTTTCCATTCATGAGAATTTTCCCACGGTGTTTCATCTTGCTGTGCACTTAGAAAAATGGTCAAAGAGTATTTTCTAATCAAGAAAACTTAGCTAATAAAGGTTTCCTGTCCACCAAAAACGACTCTCACGTCTTTTTTTTAACTATGTCAAGTAGATGACTTTGCAAAGACCTTCCTGTATTGTGAAATCTGTGCATTCTATGTTTGGAACAGTAATCGGTTCGAAAGGAGGAAAAGAGGAGTAAATGTTGATGGTTGGCTACACATTAAAAAAGACAAAGTTTTACACAGGGAATATACGGTATATCCAAATAATACAGAGTGTTACCACCTTCGTTTGCTTTTTTATGAAATTCAAGGTCCAGAATCATAGAACATACGACTTTCAAATCAGCATGCAAGGCTTTAGGGTTACTTGAAGATGATCAACACTGACGTACAGTCCTAGGAGAGGCAGCCATGTATCAATAGCCGTTCATGGTGAGAGAGCTTTTCATTATAATGATAGTTTTTGTCAACTAGCGATTCCATTCAGCCTGTGGGATGAATTCAAACCATATCTTTCAGAAGATTTTAAACGACACATGGAGAGGCAGGTAAATAACGAACTATAACATTTTATAGATTAGACTTTGCGCCAATGATTAGACGCCAATGTGCAACATTTTCAAGCATAGTAATCTGGCCCAATTGTTACGTAAAGCAAAAATAATAGTCTGGGATGAAAGTACAATGGCAAACAAAAGAGCTATTGAAGCATTAAACAGAACTCTACAGGATAACAGGACATAAGAAGCAATGACAACTTAATGAGTGGTTTGACAATATTGCTGGCAGGAGATTTTCAGCAAAGGTTACCAGTTGTACCAAAAGGAACACGAGTGAATGATATAAAGCATATATTAAAAGATACTGTACTAAAATTCTTCATCATTATCATCATCATTTCAGCCGAAGGACGTCCACTGTTGAACATTGGCCTCCCCCAAATGTCGCCATAACGAACGGTCCTGTGCATCTCGCATCCACCACATTCCCGCGACTCTCACCAGGATATCGGTCCATCTTGTGGGAGGCCGTCAACGCTGCGTTTAACTAAAATCCTTAAATTAACCAAACACATGAGAGTACATCTCAGAGGGGACGTCTCTAAAGGTGAATTTTCAGACCTTTTACTTCAATTAGGTAACGGCAAGTACCAACAATTAGATGGGGTTATAGTCATACCAGAAAAATTATGTACGGTAGTAAGTACAGTCAAAGAGAAGATAGGAAGAAATTATTCAGGTGTGGCTCAAATAAAGGACAAAACATTAGAATGGCTAAGAGAAAGAGCTATATTGACGTCTAAGAACGACCGAGCAGCAATTATCAGCGATATTTTGCTGACATTAATTGAAGCTGAAGAAATAGTGTTTAATTCCATAGACACTGTGGTAAATGCAGACGAAGCACTCCACTATCTGGTTGAGTTTCTGAATACTATTAATCCAGTCGGCCTTCCTTATCATAAACGTGAACTGCATGTGGCACACCCGTGATGTTGCTTAGGAACTTGAAGCCTCCGAAGTTATGTAACGGTATCAGGATGCAAATAAAAGCATTGCACCG
Organism: Mythimna impura; assembly: GCA_905147345.3. NCBI lineage: Eukaryota > Metazoa > Arthropoda > Insecta > Lepidoptera > Noctuidae > Mythimna > Mythimna impura. The sequence goes on from LR990348.1 coordinate 6,038,737, forward strand.
CAGTATGGTTGAGGTTGTTATTTTAACCGGGTCTGCCCATGGAGAAACAGAGTTCATACGCGTATTCCATTAATCCCGAACGATCTTCCTTTCGAATTCAAAAGACTACAATTTCCTTTGAAAGTTTGCTTTGCAATGACAATAAACAAATCACAGGGCCAAACGCTTAAAACGGCGCGGTGGCGATGCGCGCGGACGTAGTCGCGGGCAAAGCGCTAGTTATTATATAAAATATCTCTGTAACAATATTATTTTATTTTCAAATCTAAAATAATGTTTATGTGTTATTTATAATGTTTATAATTATATTTATTTATAATATTTCTTAACATTCATTAGCTGGGCCTTTTAACTTACAGCCTTAGTAAATCTCTGTAACAATATTATTTTATTTTAAAATCTAAAATGTTTATGTGTTATTTAATTATTTATAATGTACCATTATTTCTTAACATTCATAAGCCGTACTGAAGAAATAGTATCTACTGAGAAATTTTGAAACGAATTGTTGAATCTATTTTAAGCACATAAACCGCAGCGGTTCTGAATGAAACAGAGTGAACAAAATAACAATGAATTTTTTAGAAGCAAAACATACAGCCTTTATTTTTATTTCAGCATAAAAATAAAACCTCGTTGTTGATACTACGTGTCTACGCGCTCTCTTTTAAATAAGCCACCAAAAACGGAACACCATAAAACAAATTTAAAACAACAAAAAAATAAATAAAGGGGAGTTCAGAATGGCGGGGAATTTCCACAAACCCTAGTTTATCTTGTGCAACGATAAAACAAATTGTTGCCGTGCCAGGCCGAAATGCGTCGCGTCACGCGAACTAAGGCTTACTACTGATCCAATTAACGCGAATGTAAACCTAGCTTTATGTTATACGGTGTTTATTTTTTAAATTATGTAGTGTTTTATTCTAAATGTGTTATTTTATTTGTATTTTAATTTTATTTTATGTAAAAGATGACATCTGATGTTTTTTACTTTTCATTATTTTAATGTTTTATTTGATTTTAATTTTGTATGTAATTTATGGATGATGTCTGAATTAAATGAATTAATAATAATAAATTATTTGTATTTTGGTGGTGATTATGTTATAATACACGTAAACGGGTGTATACATCGTGGAGGCATGTTATTGCGAAAATTCTCGCCTAGGCGGCCGTGTAGTGGGTCATTCTAGGCAAGTTTGTGTTCATTCGTCTCGAACTAATAGCCTGTTTTGTTTGAGTGTTCAGTGGTTAATTGTTTTTGTGTAAAAATATTAGTAACAAGTTTATGACCGCAGTTTCACTCGGATTCCTTTTCATCCCCTTATGGGTTGAATTTTGGAAAATCCATTCTTATTCCTCAGTCTACGGATACTTCTTCTCAGATCAGTTTTTTTGGGTTCAAGGGTTAAGGCTAATCCTTGATGAGTCAACGAGACAGACTTTCTCTTTTTATACGTACCTACACCCGACATACCTGTTCAAAAGCTGGTTTTTTGACAGAAAAAAATGAGAACCGCATTGCAATGGTTCAAATGTATTTTCAAACCATCTCAGACCCTATTCAAATATACACTCAAAGTTTCATCCAAATCGGTCAAGCCGTTTAGGAAGAGTCAGATGACAATTACACGTACAGAAGATTATATATATATATAAAGTTTTAGTCATTAAAGGTTCGACACGCCCTCTCGCTCCGCCCTAGAGCGAGAGAAGTAATTGGATGATTTCCCACCTAAAATAAAAAAAAACACGTTGAAGTTCTTTGAGAGTTAGGATGCGTTTCCATTGAAGCAGGGTTGGGTGGAGTGGAGCAGCGAAAAGTTTGTTTTTTGTTTTTTTTGTTTTTGTTTTTTTCCACAACTATCACACAACGCCGTCTAGTCCCAAGCTAAGCAGAGCTTGTGTTATGAGTACTAGACAACTGATAAACATACTTATATGTTTCTAAATACATACATATTATAGATAAATTACACCCAGACACAGAACAAATGATCGTGCTCATCACACAAACATTTGTCCTGGGTGGGAATTGAACCCACGACCTCCGGCATAGCAGTCAGGGCCACTCACCCCTAGACCAACAGGCCAGTCAAAAGTGGTAAGTTTTTCCATTGAAATGAAGTCAGGCGGAGTGGATTTGAGCTACCTTCCGCTCGGTACCTGCCCGACTCCATTCTGTCCGTCGAGGCCGCGTGTTTATGTGTTTTATTTGAAAGTCCGCTCAGCTCCACGCCACACCACTTACACTTTTTCCACTGATGCGGAATAGAAGATTCGAACACTGTGATTGGCCATTTCACGGTCCGTTCCTCTCCCTTCTTCAGTGAAAACGCACCCTACTAAATTTTTGCTAAAAATATCCCACTGCTGTCGTCGCTGTGTTTGCCAAAAATCAACATATCAACAAAGTGGTCAATGCTACAATATTAATCATCTCAATGAGACATATTGAGCCAAAGCATTCCGATCTGTCTAACAACAATCGAATTAGCTATTTTAACGGCTGATCGACGAGCGAGCCAAGACTTCGGCCATTATTACTGGTTCAAATCTACCAAAGACAGATGCGACGTGACTATTTGAAAACCACGCATACCTACATACAGACAGCTGCATCAATTGGGTAACCCTCTCACATTAAAATCTCTTTTTTTTTTCTTTTTTTTTGAGGTGGGAAGTCATCTTATAACGTCTCCCACTCTAAGGTGGAGCATGAGGGTTTGTCAGACTTTTACCTAATCATGTTCAAATGTGAGCTTAATAGTGACTTGTCTCCCAGCAAATATTTGAGTGACAGAAAGATATCACATTCGAAGGTAGGATCCAGTGTGCAATATAAAACTACATAAATAAGCTTAATATATAAAAATATGTAATACATACAATAAATAGCAACACGGGTTTCATCAGAAGGTTTGAAGTCACCCAAAGGGCAATGAAAAGGTTTATGCTCGAAGTTTCCTTGCGTAATCGCATCAGGAATGAAGATATCCGATATAGCAGGAGAACCAAGATTGCCGACTAAGCTCGAAAAAGTGGGCAATAGTAGGCATTGCTCGCAGAACAGATGGTCGATGAGACCGGAAAGTTATGGAGTGGCGAACGCACACCGGAAGACTCAGCGTTGGAAGGCCAAGTACAAGGTGGACCGATGACCTGATGAGAGTCACGGAAATTCGATGTGTAACAAAAAAAAACTAAAAAAAATGAATTACGCAGGCTACCCGAGCTTATAGACATCGAGAAAAGAGCAGCCGACGAAACAATTCACATTTTCTCAAACTAAAGCCCCCTTCCACAAAAATAAACGATGTACCAACTACTCATCGTCCCTAACATTCTCACACGTCCCTTAAGTTACTTTTCAAGTCCCCTGCATTAGTTTTCAAGGGCAGTGGGGCCCAAGGGCAATAGGGCCCAAGGTCAGGGTCCAGACAAAGAGACCCGCTCAACTGGAACTGCGACGTCATTTGTTCGTTGTTTCCACTTCGTCTTGTTTTAAGATCAAACTGTGTAGGTTCGTGAGGAATTTATCTTTTTCTAACGAATTAGTGTAGTTCTAGCTCGGAGGGTTTTTTGTTTTTTTTTTTTGAAGATAGAGTTGTAAAACAAGTGCAAAAGGCATTTGAAGTTAATTTTAATCTCACCCATTTGTTATTGTAAAGAGATCTAATGTAAAGTTGAGATGAAAATCCACTACACCACACCTATCACAGTGTTATCTTTTTAATCCAAAGATTGACAAGGTAGAGAATGCCTTGTTGCATTAAGTCCGCCTATGTACCACTATGGTATATGTAATCTAAATAAATAAATAAAATCACATTATCTAAAATGAATAGCTGTTCGTTAGTCTCGCTAAAACTCAAAAACGGCTGGACTGATCTGGCTAATTTTGGTCTTGAAATATTTATAATAGTTCAGGGAAGGTTTAAACGGTGAGAAAAAATGGAAAAAAATCACGAAAAAAAAAATCCGAAAACAACGCCATCTTTAATTAAAATGTCATTATAAAATGAATTATGCTATTCTGGTAATGCCAGTAGATGGCGTTATCCTTACTATTAGGCGGTACGAAGTTCACAGGGTCAGCTAGTATTATATAAACGTGAAAGTTTGTGAATGTGTGTACGTTTGTTACTAACTTCTTTACGCTCGAATGTTAGATCGAATTTCGATGAAATTTTGCACACGGATAGACCATATTATGGAATAGCACGTAGGGTACTTTTTATCCAGGGATTATGTCCCCTTAGGATAATTTTCTACTATCACAAATGATCTTCCACTTATAAGAAACTACACCATCACAGGCCATGGTCCGGAGCGAGGAGGAGTGGCAGACGGTCGCCTCCTTCTGCGAAGCAGTAATGCTAGCAAAGGAGGCGGCCGATTGCGTGAGGCAACGGTCCAAACGCCCCAACCGCCAATCACCTAAAAAAAAAACTACCACTGAATCTCAAAACCTATTTGTTGTTTCGGAAAAATGTATGGCTACTGTGAGGTAAGCAGCACAAAGCGGTAAACGGTGGATATCCCACCAATACACGCACAAACCGTTTTGGGACCACAATCAATGTGCGTACAGCTAAGGAGTGGAATTTCCTGCCGGAGTCTGTGTTTCCTGATGGCTACATCCCGGGAATCTTTAAGTCAAGAGTGAATAGGTTACTTCTAGGTAAGCGCGCTGCATCGTCGCTTTCCATCAGGTGAGATAGCGATCAAGCGTGAACCTATCGACAATAAAAAAAGCTGCGCAAGTAAACCCACTAGGATGAGCTAGTGATATATACTTAGTACATCCTCGTGTACTTGCGTGGTATCAGTATTGATTGACGTCTATTATAAGCACTTACAATGACTAAACGTTTTACTATTCGTAAAAAAATCAACTGACTACATAAAACACTTCATGAGATACAGCCCTCTGCCAAACAGACAGACGGATAGACAATGGAGGGTAAAAAAGTGTTGTTTAATTAACTAATTAACTTAAACGAACTTTGGAACTTCATAAAATGAAAATCAATTGAAGCAAAAACAGACTTTTTTCCATATGTATGTTTTCCTTTTTACCATCGGACAACCCGAAGTACGGCGAGTATTCACCCTTAAGTTGTTGAAACTTCTACGGTCCGGACTAAGCGTTTCGCTTCGTCGTTTATATCGCGTACCACATCGAAGATATTGATTATAATTTAGGTGTCTTCAAGGCTAGAGTGAATAGGCGCTTAATAAACTAGCGTGCCTCACCATTAATGATTTCATCACTGCTTACCATCAGGTGGGATCGCAGTCAAGCACTGGTTTATATCAATTAAAAAAAAAGAAGAAACTAACTGACTGACATATCAACGCACAGCTGAAACTACTGAGACTAGGAGCGTGAAATTTAGCAAAGATACTTTTATGACGTTAGTAGGTGAGCACTGAGAGAGAATTTCCAAAAATTCACCCCCTATGGGGATGAAACTGGGGTCCAAAATTTGTATGGAGAAACTTACTTTCACGCTGGCAAAACCACTGGCAAAAGTTAGTTATTCATATTTTCAAATGGTGACAAGGTGCATGCATTCAATTAGTTCGTGTTCTCCGTTATCTTTGAAACAACAACATTGTCTTCTTGCTGCCCTTATCCCATATTACTTGGGGTCGGCGCAACACGTTTTTTTCTTCCATTCTGTCCTGTCACTTGTCACACTATCACTAACTCCCTTTTCTTTCATGTCACTCCTCACATAATCCATCCATCTTTTGTTTGGCCTCCTTCTCCCTCTCCATCCATCTACCTGTATACTCAGAACTTTTAGTAACATGCGTTTCATCCCTCCTCTTCGTATGACCATACCTTGGTACAAACGATTTCCTTTTGACTTTCCAGTCACTGGCGCCACTTTCAAACTTCCTCTAATATGCACATTTTACAACATTGTATATTTAGTTTATTTTAAAGCGTAAAAAAAAACAAAAATAAATCGACAATATGCAGATGAAATGCGTTCTGTTTGATTAGCGGTACAAAAAAAAAAAATTCAAAAGCGATCCACAATTGACCGAGAAATCGGTGAACATACATAAAAAAAAACATACATTCAGCCGAACATAGAACCTCCTCCTTTTTGAAGTCGGTTAATAATTGGACTTTTCTGTTTATTTTCATCATAATAGTTGGACAGGAACAATTTTATTAAACTTAGAAAAAAGGAAGTTTATCTAAGCAATCGATCGATAAATCAACACACTAAAAAGACATACCAATATTAATATCTGAGTCAGGTGACGGATTTACACGATTTTTCACGATCGACACAAAATTTAACCATAAAAATCACAGACAAAAATATAATTTGGATTTTATTGCTCGTCACCTCTGTTTAAGCGTGAAAATAAAATCGTCGAAAATAAGCAAATCTATGCAGATACTGTTAGAAAAAATAGTGAAGAAATCATGCTAGTTTTGTGTGCATATGTTTTTTTTTAACCCGTCTAGAAATTGCTTCTGTATCATGAGTGTGTCCAGAAATATTTAAAATCATATACACAAAAAAAGAAAAAAAAAGAAAGAAAGAAAAAGAATTTATTTGGTACAGCACATTTAAAGGCACAAACACAATATAAGGTAAACACGAAACAAAAATAAAAACAAGAAACAAAAATGTAGTTGTGTGCCTCACGGCTGCACCAAAATAGGTCCAGTTCAGCATGAATGTCAGACAACTAGTGCCTGACGCTGGTACGCACAAGACACCCAGACTCGAAACAAATATCTGTAGCTATAAATAAAAAATATTTGATCCATGCGAGAATCGAAACCGCAACACGCTACGCAGCAGCCAATGGCTCAACCACTGTGCTAACCGCAACGTTAAAAATAGAACACTGAGGATATACAAACTAATGCTGAAACTCTACCAAAGCCCAGAATATATTTTTTTTCATTTCGTTATTAATAAGGGGTTTTTATCTAAACGGATACGTCAACCCCATTGTACTTTTTATTCTATTTACATACATTACTATACATACTCTTATAGTATAAAATAGAAAAAGGAATTAAGGTAGAATTACATTGCGCACATGTGGGCCACGTACGCCGATCTAGGCGCGTCGGTCTCCCTACATTTTATATGGCAATGAGACTTGCAGAGCTATGTTAGATCCACGCCACGCGACGCCACGCAACGCGCCGCTACGTTCAAATCACACGTGGTCCACGTGTGCGGCGGTCTAGTGTAATTCTCGTTTTACTTTCTAAACTTCTGAATTAAGCCAAAATTATGCGTTTAGTCCTTTCTGACTTGGGGTATGCCAAAATATTTTGAATAAGTCCAACATCCTACTATTTTAGTAGGCGCGGGCTTGCGGACGGCGAGCAATGGGTAGCTCGCCGTCCGACCGTCCGGTAACCGTCCGGACCGAGCCCAAGTCGTCGACGGCGCGTATTGTTCCACGCGCGCCTCAGGGAGATGTCAGCAAATCGTAGGGGCCCAGCAGGGTCGAAGCCTACTGGGGCCACGGGTAGTGTGAAAACAAAACCCGGGGCCCTGGGACGAAGGCAACGAAGGAACAGGAGTGGGTTTTTAGTCAGTAAAAGTCTGACACTATTTCTCGCTCCGCCCAAGAGTGGGATTTGTTATTAGATGATTTTCCCACCTAAAAAAAAAAACATCCTACTGTTTTAGATAAGCCCAGAAATGTTAAAATCTAAGATTCGAATTAAGGCTACGAAGTAGGTATATGGCTCATTTCAAAGAAGTACGGTTTTGATTTATAAATAACCTAAATATGGACCTGATTGAAAGCGTAGATAGTCTTTTCAGACGTTATGAATTGCTAAAGATTCATTGGATATTCATAAATTAAAACAAAACAAAAGTAGACTTATCTAATCTTACTCTAAGATTTCAAGCAAAATTCGAAACAGAGCCTAATAAATGTGTTCCTTTTATAGATTTTGTTAAGTTATTTAAATAAATATTTCAGTTAAACCTACATAGGCACTTATAAAATGGCAGAAGCTAGTCAACGGTTCGTTTTCTATGAAGAAGAGAGGAAAGAAACTTCACGGTTAAACATTTGAAAAAAAAAATAGAGTTACAATATTTCCGTAACACAATATTAATCTAGAGCAGTGGTGGCCGAGTGGTAACGGCCCCGACTTACGAGTTGTATGTCACGGGTTCAAACCCAGCCAGGCGCATTACTTTGTGTTATTTATTTCATCACCACTGCTCTCAAAACGGTGAAGGAAAACATCGTGAGGAAACCGGCATGTCCTAGAACCAAAAATTCGAAGACATGTGTCCACCAACCCGCACTGGGCCCGCGTGGTGGATTACGGCCCATTCCCTCTCCTAGAGAGGAGGCCTGAGCCCCAACAGTGGGAACATTATAAGGCCGACTATGCTATGCTATATTAATGTCCCTTCTTTGGTATTGTTCGTCGAGTCGTTGAGCACCTTCCTAGTCTTAAGTTGAGCTACAGCTACTTACAAATGCGTGCACTGACTGGACATGTCCACTCAAGTCTGTGTGATTCTTTCCTCAAAAGACCATCTCAGAAACTAATCTGCATGGTTCTCATATGATTGTTTACTGTATGGACTGACTTAGACTTCTGAGTTGGTTACAGTGCTTATTCTCAAGGTAGTCAGCTAAAAAACAATGGGCTAATCTAGTTTAAATTAACGAAAAAAATGACGTGTAAAAGTGTTTTTATAATGTGTTTGCAAAATAAACATCACTTATCACTTAGTAGGTTAGTATGCGAGAACAGTGAATAACACTCAAAATAGTATCAAATAAGCAATAGTCTACAGTGTTCTCACATTCACATTAAAAAAAAGAAGCTAAATAAAAATAAACTCACTAATAAATTATATTATGATTGTATAACAATAACAAATCACAAAATTATTGTCACTACATTAAAAAAAAAAAAAAAACATAAATAAATATTAATAATATTTTACGTTTTGTACATAATAATCTTGTTCTAAAGAACAATTCAAATTAATACACCCATCCTTTTTTACGTTTGTAATAATGTATTATTTATCAATAACTTATGTATTGTTAAAAAATAAAAATTCTAGAAAAACAATTGTTCATACACAATATATTATGTAAACAATAGTGACTTTCACATAATGCACAAGACATACGATGTACCGTTTTCTAGAAGTATATTTTATAAATATTACTGTTATCTGATGTTTCTTTTTATTTTGTTGTCTTTATTTATATTAATAGCTCTTTACCTATAAAATTGTCGTTTTAAAAAACAGCACAATTTGAACTGATATCTTCAGATTGAATTGGAATTATAAGCTAAATATATTATTCCCATTTTAAAATCAGTCATTAATTTTGTTTTTGGATTTGTTTTTTTTTCTGTAATATCGCTCTAAAAAAATCAAATTCATTTAAGTCAAATTTATTTAATTTATTTTCTTTCAATATTTGTTATACCTATTTTTGTATGAAATCTAAGAAAACTCGTGTCTTTTTTGGAATATGATTATATTCTTACATGGAAACTATGCATATCTAGAGGTACGCAATATTAATGACATAGATCTTTTATTTATCTTTATTCTCGCGAAGCAGACAAAAATAGGCATTTTTTGTCTGATTCAGTGGGTAGGCTCCCACTCTTTAAAAAGAAGACTGAATGATAAGATAACAACACAATTTTATTGGCACTCCGTCACCCTTCCCGTCGGCAAGTCAAAAATTCTCAAGGTTTTTGGGAATATATTTTCTCATGACTTAGAACCTGAAAACTTTCAGAATGTTCACGCATACAGCTGCTATGCTCAAAGCTTAATGTCCCGGGGATTTAGAACTGTAAGTTTGAGTGCTAGCACTAATGAGAAGCTACCTGTAGCGGGTCATGTGGACGGTGGAGCGAGCGACAGTCGCGCGCAGGCTTCCACGCGGTTCGGTAGCGCCGCCATGCCGCTCACCGCGCTCCGAACGCTCCGTCCGAACATGTCCGAACATATCTAACCGACACTAAATTCAAATGTAAAAAAATTAATCCCCCATTTCGGTACAAGATAAAGTGAGTTCAAAGTTCGGTTTGTTGTCGTGAATTGAGGAAGGAAACCACCTGTTGGCCGCGATTTGGCATAGTCCAGTGGACAGCGTCACAATCTGTTTACAAGAGGGGGGCCACCCCCGTGGGTCATGACGCAACATTTTATGGGCGCCCTGTGTTGCGTTACTATGGCGGAAAAACAACACCCGTAGCTTGAAAATAGATTTCCGTGTTTCCACCTGCGGCGTACCAAACATTAATTACACAGTTTACTTGAAGTCAAATAAATTACGATTTGTTTAAAAACCAGCATTCCCGCGTGCGTACATATAAAAATTGTAAGCAACATGACGTATTGTTTGAGTACCAAGCGTTAATTTGTGAACGCTAAATTCGCGGCTAATTTATTTCAACAGAGATTCTTTCATACTCGCACAAAGAGCTGTTTGAATTGTTGGAATTAACAGTTGATTATGATAGACAGTCATTCATTAAGAACACTCACTATTCGAGTTCAAGGTTCGATCAACAGTCAGGTGATAATTACGTCTTCAGAGCTAAAGAGTTCAATAATATAAACAACGGAAAACTAGACCAAATACTTAAAGAATTAAAATAGATCAGTTTCATTGAACCGGGGAATCTATTTATATATATTTTTATCTGAACGCATTCGTTATAAACTTGAGTGATAGATGGCTACTCAATGATTTTAATTAGACGCGTGATTGTTATCTAAAAGTTGTAAAGAACCACTAATATATTATGACCCGATCATTAATCAATGAATATACATACTTCCTTAGTTACATATCATCAAATTGAACACGGGTTAACCTAATTTTTCTTCGTTAGACCTCCGCACCTAAATGAATACCGTTTTAAACTGGCAGCAACATATTAGATCCTGTATATTATCCCCTGTCAAAGAACAGTTTTAGTAATAACTCACAATTTATTAGTTTTAGGTCAGAGGGCAATGAAAATGTCTAAAACATACTCCTAATTTACGCGAGTGCTGTACCATATCAAATCATAGTGTTGAACATAAACATATCCGAATTTTTGAATGATCGATTAGTGAACGAGTGAAAAGTGACGTGATACAGTGACGAAGTGTTTGTGACAGTTAGTGCGGGGATAGCGTATGATGTGATGATGAGGCGAGGGAAAGTGCTGCTTGAGGGCAGCAGACAGGGCTCTGTCGACGGCAAGGGCATACCTGTGGCTAATGATAAGGAGCTGGTGCATAAATGCCACAGCGATCCTGGTGGTGGCCGAGCTCTTGGAGCCGCCCCAAGGACGCACAGGCATCGATCTGCGTCAGGCGCAACGAGGAAATGCGTGCTGACTCTAGATGGATACTCATATGTTATTGGTGAGTTGAATCTTACCAGCTGTGAGCAATTCAAACAGGTTTTTGGTAATAGATTTTTATTTCGTGTCACTTTACCAATTAATTTGAGTTCAACAGTAGCGGCACTTCTAATGAGAGTTGATTCATGTTTTAATTGCAATCTTGTGACTTCATTTTCTATAGCGGCTACTGGTCTTAATTAAATTTATTTATTTCAAAATTTTTTTATTATATTTATGACTTTATCAAGAACAGAACAGTTTTTTGAAGCTTCTCAAATCTATTGACGTATTTATTTATTGAGTACCAGATGTTGGAGGTAAAAATACATGTGTATACAAATTAGCATTTTAGTTTAGTAAATATAGTTTCAAAGAGAACTTATAGGTATAAAGTGTTTCAGCATTGTTATAAGCTACATTGAACGTTCGTGTAAGCTAATTATACCTACAAAGGATTTTAAGAGAGATATAACATAAATAATGACAGGTTGTTAGTTCAAATCCGATACTGCAGTGTTCAATCCCCTGAGCTCATATTGTAAATTGTGTAGAATAATAATCAGTACACAGTATTCGATTTTCTCAAATAAATTCCTAAAATAACAACACATGACAAAGAAACTGTAGAAAACAATAATAGGTTGGGCGACAGATTCTAAATCCCCATGTCATGCGCCATAAGATTGCTGAACATTATTTCTACTGAGATAGATGTATTTCACTGCCGTCTGCTGAGGTTCACTCTAGCAGAACTTAAATGCATTGAAAATATGCAGGGTAATTAATTTTTTTCTGTATTCATTGACCATACACATATTTATATTGTACTATTATTTTTTTATTGTTTTTAATTTGTAAAAAAAAATGGGTTAGGTATTATGCTAAATTTATAAAAAAGTATGGAAGTACCTAATAGCATCACATTGATGTGGCTGTTATGGTGTTATTACAAAAATTAATAATATTAAAATAAATAAATAAAGTAAGAAAATAATTATTGATACTTTAATGAAAGCTAAATAATGAATGAGTCCAAGCAGCTACAGTGAGTAACCGAGAGGTCTAGATAATCTATTCTATTCATACATACCTATTATAAAATTGAATGTAACTCTGTCTGTTACGTTTTCATGCTTAAACTACTGAAAATGTGAAAGGGACTAAGCTTGAAGCCCAAAGAAGGACAATGAACACAGGCGTATATTATATCTGGCTTCGACTTTGTGACCGTAATAACCGATATTAACTTGAACAAAGTTTCGGGCAAAGGTTAGTAATACAATAAAACAAGCATTAACGCTTACTTTCTACAAAGTATCTTTACTTAGTATTAAATAAAATCTCTTTCCACGTCTGTCTGTTAATCCGCTAACTCCTCCTAAACCACGCAACAAATTTCGATGTGGTCTTTACTAATAGATAGAAAAATAAACGAAGAACGTAGCGTAATGGAAGGTTTGCGTATAATAAATAATTTACACTTGCAAAATCAATGCCGGGGCGCTTCGCTAGTAAATTATAAAGTTAGTAGCTTTTACCATAGGCTTCACCCGCGTAGAAATAGAAAATTTATAACCTATGTCACTTAGTCATAAAATAGCTTTCTATTGATTAAAGAATTTCGAAAATCGTTCCAGGTGTTTTTGGATTTATTCATTCCAAACAAAAATCCAAAAATAAAGTATAGATGTAAAAGCTGAGAGTAAATTTTCCTTCAAGCATAAAATTTGGAACTTAAAGTCCTCTTCACTTTAGTTTGATCTTCGTCATTATGATTATAATTTGGGTTCTATTACCGTAATTATAATGATTTGAAATTTAACATAGTATTTATTCGTTTATTAGTGTAACTTATATGGATGCAAGACGCACAGGACCGTTCGCTGTGGCGACGCTTGGGGGAGGCCTATGTCCAGCAGTGGACGTCTTTCGGCTGAAATGATGATGATGATGATATATGACAAGTACCTGGCCGGGCTGGCTCGTTCTTCGCCCAAAGAATTAGCATTGCCATTCAACGTGGCAATACTGCCAGCCTTCTGGGCACATTTCCGGATGTGTCTTTGTATTATTACATAGTTAGGTTTAGTATAAAAGTATTTATAGTTAATATTTAAGTTTGCTACGCAGTTTGTTAAACCATTAAAATATCTGTTTATTTGTTGTGCATACTACATTGTAGTCTTTTTAACCCAAAGGTACTACAAGACTACTTGTGAATGCCTTGTTGCACAGTCTGCCTTTTTACCACTGCTGTACATAAAGTATAAATAAATCTAGTCATATATATATAAATCTCGCGTCACAGTGATTGTAATCGAACTCCTTAGAAACAACTTGACCGAGTTTTTTTTAATTTTTTTTTTGTGTATATTTGGTAGGTCTGAGAATAGGTCCCTCCTACCACCACTCCCGATTTTTTTCTTTTAAAATGCATATACTAGTAAATGCATATTTTAATTTTAATCTTAATCCTTGTAAACCGCTCTTATTAAATCGAAGGTTGTTTTATAAGCAACCAGTTACAATCGTATCGTTCGCGCCGAACGCCTCAAGTAGGCCACGCCTCCGATTCCTTTGTTCTGATGTCATCTCAACGCTCAGTCACGTGGTCAGAACAATGGAATCGGAGGCGTGGCCTACTCGAGGCGTTCGGCGCGAACGAAATGATGGTAACTTGGCTAGGGGGGCTGGTTACAGTTATAGAACTTGAAGAGAAAAACCGACTAAATGCGATTCGGACTCGTGCACGAAGGACTCCGTAGCAAAGAATGCCAAAAAAATCACGTTATTTGTATGGGAGCTCCACTTAAATATTTATTTTATTCTGTCTGTGTTTAAACAATATCTGTGAAAATTTCACCTGTCTAGCTATCAGGGTTCATGAGATACAGCCTGGTGACAGACAGACGGATAGCGAAGTCTTAGCAATAGAGTGCCGTTTTTTTCCCTTTGGGTACGGAACCATAAAAATGACGTTATCCAGAACAGTATAATGAACTTGCTAACTTGATCCTAATTAAAGTTAGGTTGCCCCATTGTATAACATTGCCTTGTCATCCAATAAAGTCTTGTAACTGTTTCATTATCGGCCTGTCTTTGCCTCAACGTTTAATAAACCTACAAAGAAAGGATGAAGAGTCTTTCAGGACATCAATTTTGCTCACCCTTGTTCCTATATTATCTCTTTTTTCGTTGTCAAATTAAGATTTTTCTAGACGTTCTATGTGATCTTGAAGTAGACAAGTCTCTCTCTATTTCTAATATTCTTTATGTTTGATATGAATTTTATTGAGTTCTACTTCCATATGAATATTGAGACAATATTTTTTGCCATCAAACTTCTTCGTTATAGTTTTTGTATGACTTGCAAAGTTAGTGGTAAAAAAAATGGAACCATCGTCTCATCTACATAACATATTGGTATTTTTTATCTCACACTATTTTCCTTTTACATTTACTTGGTACGTGTACCTATTATACATTATCTATGTAACCTACATTCAAAATTGAATGCCCTCCTTCTTAACACTTTACATTATTTCTTTACTGTAATAACAGTGATAACTGAATTAAACCCGACTTTAATTCCATTTTTTAAATTCTTTTTCTTTATCTATTTCAGAACGGTATTATTAGACCAACTACGTGTATTAGACAGCCAAGGTCCCTCTAACTGTTAGTCGTGGCTTTTATGACCTGCTTTAACATCAAAAAGGATTATCTCTCCCTTTTCTTAAACCTAGACTAACCTTCCAAGAGCATAGCTTTGTGATTACGATCATGAATTTTGTAAATAGGTTTACCGTTATCTTTTATTCCTTTAACATGATTCTAAGTTTCTCTTTGTGCTATTAAATCTTTTTTTATGTTTTTCCTGGTTCATATAAATGTTCTATGTATTTAATTTCCATTTATAAACTGTACATAGATATTATTGAAGTTAATTTTTGAGCTTTTAAGTTCATTTTTTGCATTACATTTGATAGTAATAATTACATTTCATAAAACAATTATCTACACTAATTTATTATAAAAGTACTAGCTACTTGTAACTCGGCAAACGTTGTTCTGCCATATAAACTATCAAAGAATAAAATGGGATGTGTAAGAATATTTTTTGATTAGAGTGGTAAAAAATTGTCAACCAACAAAACAAAAAAAATAGTAAAAATTGGTCAAGCGGTTTCTGAGGAGTTTTTTAACACACACACACAATACAATTTTTTTTTTATATTAGTTATAGAACTGAACAACGTGTGACCTGGACATTCTTATTTATTAATAAATATTATTAATAATTTGTTTCTCGTTCAACGGTTGTATGTTAATCATTGAGAAATAAATAGCATATAACCGTAACTTCAAGACTTAATAATAGACGAAAGCGTAGGAATGCCTTTCTTTTCTCTATTTGTTTCACCCGTCAGGCTTTATTCATAGCGAGAACTAAATGGAATGTAAGCAATTGCACAAACAATTGTCTAGAAGATTGCGTTGGATTATTTATTTACATTACGTAGGCATGCAAAAAGATATGAACTATGGCATTTTGTAACTCCATAAGACATTTTTTCTATTGTCCTTAAGCTAAAGTGTCGTTTAGTGTCATTTAACCTGTTTTAATTTTTGTTGCCACGGAAATCAGCAAAAATTTTCGATTGATATGTTAAAGTTTCTTGGAGTTAACCATGGAGTTTCTTGTCGGCTCTTCTCTATAGGAAACGATCAATTTGGAACCGTGCACTAGCTTCTGACGTTTTATAAGTGCCCATGTAGGCCTATGTGAAATAAAAATATTTGGAGTTTGAAGCAGTTAGAACGGTGATTTTAATTTTAATTATAATTAAAATCACTGTTAAATTCTCTTGATTGCTATGTAATTCAACGCTACTTTTTTGCATGTTGCTCAAAATAGTGGTT
Organism: Mythimna impura; assembly: GCA_905147345.3. NCBI lineage: Eukaryota > Metazoa > Arthropoda > Insecta > Lepidoptera > Noctuidae > Mythimna > Mythimna impura. Next base: position 6,055,070 of record LR990348.1, read on the forward strand.
TGGTCAGATAACGGCATCATAACTTGTCAACGGCAGTTTTGTTATAGTTTGAAAAAATATTGTTCAGGTCAAAATTTATAAATACTGTAGGTACTTCTATTGAACTCAATTTTCTTATTTGTCTACACTAATGTTATAAAGGGGTAAAGTTTGTATTTTTTTGTTTGTAGGAAAAAAAAAGAAAAAAAAAAACGAAAAAGAAAGGAAAGAAAGTACTGGTCCGATTGCTAAAATTTTTTCACCGATAGAAAGCGGCTTTATTCCTGAGTGACGTAAGCAATATTTTATGGACGCGGGTGAAGCTGCGGGCAAAAGCTAGTTCACAATAAATTGTAAACTACCAAAACTGAATTTAGTGAATTTCAAGACATCCTCTATATTTATAAAATGTTTTTGATGACTTGATTCAATAAATTTAATATGCTCAAAATTCCTTTCCCAACCTTTATTTTTTATGCATAAACATAAACAAAATTACAGTTCCGAAATTCATTTACTAATAATTCTCAAGGAAAAGCCGTGGAAATGAAGTGTGTTTAGATTATTTTAGAGCAAAGACGCCGAACACGATGTAAGAGAGGATTAGACGATGACAATGCCTTTAATCTTATGATGTAGCCCACTTATTAATGTAATCACCCTTCTAAGCTCTTTGGGACGGGAAGCAGCGAAGGTCTTTTAGAAGAAGAAAAACAAGATTGATTTTGTTGATGTACATTTTGGCTTTTTACGGCACAAGAGCTCATAATGCGATCCATTTAACGATCTAAACTGAACTGTTAAAGGGATGGACTTATATAGGGTGTATAGCTCCATCCCTCTTTGTCGCTCGCATGCCTGACATTTTAACACTTCATAGTAAGGCCCCAGATTTGTAATCATCAGCAAAATTCCGAACAACTGTATTTGCTTTGATTTCTAAACGAGTGTCCGAGACTTTAATTGAAGCAAACGGGTTAACTTACATGTAGTTATTGGTATATTTTAGACCAGCTTGTAATAAAGCAGTCTCAAAGGCTAATAATTTCGTTGTCAGTATGGACGGAATCTGCACGTTCTCCAGAGGAAGTCGTTTGACATTTTATAATTGGTAGTCGATAGTGTGGAGATAACTAGCTCTATGCTAGAAATAGCAATGAACATTTCACTCTTCAAACATTTTTAATGAAAACCTTTGAGCGCAAAATTTTGGAGCTCCATTCCAACTTTCGACAATTTATAATTACACAAACATTTCAGCGAGCAATGATGTGTAACTGGTAATCGAGAAATAATTATGTGTTCCGCCTAAATATGTGTTAGCTCAAACTCGCCCGACCGTCGCCCTCAAATCGTCAGTGATTATCAAAATCTGGCGTTCTATCTCCCGTCTCGACTACGCGTTTACCTCGATGACGTCATGAAGATATGTAAGTGATAACTAAGCGATAGCACGTTATCGGATAACTGTGATGTATCACTAATCGAATGTGTTTGTAGTTTTGTTTTACCAGCTCGTAGCTGATAATAATATGAAGTCAGTGTTAGGACGTATTATGGATGGATACTGTGGAAAGTTTTGTTTAGATCGAAACACAGAACACGCGGATCGTGGATTCTTTATTTTTATGTTTGACGTACGAAGCTTCCACGCTTACATTGAAACATAGCCGTTTGGTTACATACAAACAATGGCAGTACTCTCTGAAAGTAAGGCAGATAAACATGACATCAGAAACCTTTATTTCGTACATGACAACAATGACGCACACGAGATGGAAAATAAGCCGCTGCCTTTTAGTAAATCAGCACATAAGCCTGCTTAAATTAATACTATTCCACAACAAGGCGAAGTAATTGACAATATAACCAATATGATAGAATATGCAAACTTAATACTAAATTAAACGGATCCAAACTTTGTTAATCGTGTGTCAAACACAATTAAGATTAGGCGACGCAAACCGCTGGAGGGTAAACTGTAGCGTGAATAAACTCACTTCTATTGATCTATTGCGATGGAGTAATTTCAAACGTATACCCGTTTTATTTAGCTTAAATCACATTTTTTTAAAGAATATTGGAATCATTCATAACAAATTTCTAAATGACGACAGAGGAGATTAGTACGGAGCTAACAACAAGTGCTTGTAAATCCATGTTGTGCGTAGATATGCTACGCTGTCAAGTCTTTGACATTACTGTGCTATACACAAGTTATTACGCATGAAAATATCGCTCGCCGACCGCATCAAGCTTATCCAAGCTAGCCAGGCTCAAAGTTGTTGGTTGAATGTTGAATAACTAAATTTCGCATCAGATTCTGCTAAGACTTCACACAACTTTGTTCAGAAATGCCAATAAATTATAGGTATTATTAGCGCTGCCAAATGCCAATGCTGTGATTTGTTGTGATTAGGCGATGCTTTGAAAACAATTTTATCAATATTGAATATCAAGTCTACACCAAGTGCAATTTCAAATAGAGTTTTGACACTAATTGTATCTACAAATAACCTGATCGTAAGCTTGATGTTACGTATGTATGAACTATCAAAGGCGTAATTGCGTCGATTTGAATCAAGCAGCCATATAGAGTAGTGGACCCGCCTTCACTTGATGGCAGACAATGCAGTGTTTTGACGTGAATGCATGTCTTACATCTACTGTCATGTTCTTATTTAAAGGTTGGGAGCTTGATTCATGATGTGAAAGATAACAATTCAAAAGGGTTAGATAATTTTGAAGAGAGTTTAAATTCATCTGCAAGAGTAGGTCAAAAATGATTATCGAGCTTATTAATTGTGCATCAATACATGTTTTGTACTAGATCAAACATTATATTTAATTTATAGACTAACCGATTTTTAGATCACTTATTTTTAGCCCAGATAGACTAAATATCTGTTTTCACGTGTATTTAACGTAATCTTTAGACCAAAGACTGATGTACAACTACAACCTAAATGATTAATCTTTAATGAAATTATGGTCTAAGGTTTGATAATGTGTGAGTATTATCGAAATCGCATCATGATAATGATCAAATCTAATTTGGTTGCAGGATTAATTAACTACAAATTTGATTTGGACAACACTTATGTTCAGGCGGCATGTTCAGAATAGATGATACAAAGGACTAACTGTCTCCAGTATTGAGTTTACATGATCTTGATCTCTCTCTCTCAGTCTCTCGTACGCCATTGCCATAATTTACTGAATGTCTCATTATGCGTTGATCATGTGGTTCTACTACTTCCACAATTCTGTCGTGTCTTCTACTTTTCTCGGATCTTGATAAATGTTTTGGTATTAAGAATTGAGACGACTTTTTTTTTTATTCTTGTTAGGTTCGCGCTTGACCGCTGTCTCACCTGATGGAAAGCGACGATGCGGTCGACGATGGAGCGCACTTACCTAGAAGTAACCTATTCTCTCTTGACTTAAAGATTCCCTTGTTGTAGCCATCAGGAAACACAGATTCCGGCAAGGAATTCCACTCCTTAGCTGTACGCACAACGAATGTGTTCCCAAAACGTTTCGTGCGTATGGGCGGGATGTCCACCATGTACCGGTGGCGCATTGCCGTACGCCTGGTGGTCAGATGATGGAACGGGCTAGGCGGAAGACTTTTCCTATAATTATCATACTAGAATAATTGTGATCATACTTTAACTCTTACATACTTGTGAATCTTACTTAGCCCAAAACAAACTACTAAAAGCTTTTAAAATAAATATCATACACCAAATTCCAAAACTAAAAAACATCAATTCTTCTCAATAATTAAATTAATTTATCTTTAATTTGGTTGATATGCCGCTTAATTTATTATTTGAATGAACCAAAAGGTTGCAATGGAACAATTACAGAAGTATTCCATAAATCAAGTTCACAATACACAGATGAAGTCGGACAAAACGCGTTAATTGCAGCGGAGTCGTTTAAATTGGATAATTTACAGCATTCGCTCAATTAGTTTTTAAAGGTTACACAACATGCCAATCGTGGAAATAATTTTGCTGATGAAACTGTTTTGATTGAAGTCAATGATATTTTTAATAGGGTTGAACTTTTAAATAGACACAAGATAAAAAATCGCAGTAGCTTTAACATCAACAATTTTTGTGATAAGCATATATTATAGCATTATCAGCCTTTTAATGTTCCCACTGCTGGGACTCAGGCCTCCTCTCTAGGAGAGGGAATCGGCCGTAATCTACCACGCGGGCCCAGTGCGGGTTGAGGAATGTCACATGTCTTCTAATTTTTATGATGTTTTGTTTTAATTATAATTTAGAAAAACATTAAAAAGAAAACACATTTAAAACACACCAATATTTTATTCGGTTTAAAGTGGAACAATTGAGAAGAGAGACAGAAAAGGATGAAAGCAAAAAGATGATGATATCGCGACGCGACGAGTTCCACCACACCTCTGCGCCATGCTTGTGATATTTTTCCCTCGAGTATGACGAAGCTTCTGAAGGGCCTTAAGGATCGGTTTCCCACCCGCCTTTAGGAGTTCAACCGTAATTTTGTCATCACCCGGCGCCTTGTTGTCATTAAGCACCTTCAGAGCCATCCTAATCTCGTACCTGGCTGACGTCCGGCATACTTTCGGTATAGTATCGGGTCTATCTAGCTCTTGGGTCGTTTGCTAGATTCGCAGTGGGTTTGGTAATTGACGTATATAAATGACCATAAAAAGCCTTGATGTCTCTCAGAAGCTCCAATTTGGCACGGATATGACTCTGCCATCATCTTCTTCATAATAATAATGATAATGATTTTGTTTCTTCTATTTTCTATTGCTATTGCGATACAATAAAAAGTAAACGAAACTTTAGTCTCTATTACATATTCACTGATGTACTCAAATTAAACTCGGTTTCAATATCAATACATCGAACCTAATCCATCAATTGCAGCATATGAAAATTTCAATTTGTATCGGATATTAATGAAGTAATTAATGACTCATTAATATTTAAAAAATAATAATCATTTTCATCACATAGGTAATATGAAATAATAATTTAATAAGCGACACTTGAATAATTTGGTTTATTGATTTTGTCTGTTCTACTGGTTTGGTGAAACTAGTATTCCTATGATAGATTATAGAATATAGAATATACCAATTTTGCCAATAATTTGTTCTCAGTAATAATTTAAATGAAATAATTTGTATACGGTGAAAGAAAACATCGTAAGGAAACCGGATGTTCAAGAACAAAATATTCGAAAACATGTGACATCCACCAACAAGCACAGGGCCCGCGAGGTGGATTACAGCCCATTCCCTCTCCTAGAGAGGAGGCCTGAGTCAAAGCAGTGCGGACATTAAAAAGCTGATTACGTTATGCTATAATTTGTATGCTAAGCATTCCCTCGAAGAAGGTTATGTTTGTTGATGGTAAGCAAATCATGATTCAAGTTATACTGGTAATGTTTCCAGTCATAATACCATCTACTTGGATGCAAGGCTACACTGGTCAAGCCAGTTGTAAAGAATAAAACACAAAGCTAATACTTGACGAATATCATGTGTCACAAACAACAATGGCAGAATGCTGCTAAATGATGTCAAACATAATGCAATAACACATTGTATGTTAAGAAGTGATATTTAGTACTGATATGCTACTGAACACCAGGGATGTTTCGTTACGGTTATCGAAATCCATAACCGTAACGAAACTATCGGGTATCCGAGATAAAAAAATATCCGTAAACCGTAACCGCAACCGATATAAAAGTTTCTGATAATTTGACAGAAAGAAAGAGAGAAAGAAAAAATTAATGTTTTTTGTATGTACAATCTGGGTGTAAAAGTGCTTAGATACCTTAACGCCTATTTTCCCTTGCACGTTAGAGTTCAAGTTTTCGAAAATTAAACTAGATGGCGTTGGTTTCTTCACAGCTAAGTGGCGAGCAAAGGCAATCTCACAAAGTATAAACTTGACTTTTAGTTTAACAAATAATAGACATATGCGTCATCATTGTCGTCAACAACTGATTGTAGTTCATAATTTCATCAACTTAGCATAAGTCAAGATGGCCTAGTGGTATAGAGCACACAGATTGAAGCGCAAATCAGTGTGCCGCAAGTTCAAATCCCACGCAAATGTTGACTTTTTGTAAGTTCTTACCCGATTGGAAGTTATGGATTAGCATTACATATTATTATATTAAATTATTCTTTAACTTGTTCACACATTTCTTAGAGTTAGAAAGGGATCACAAAAAAACTAAATAAAGAATTAGATTTCTGCGAGGTAGACATAAGTTTTAACTTGACCGAAATGAACTGTCGTTTGGTTGTAGTTGTTGGTTAGTGACGTGTGGTTAACAGTATTGTAATATTCGCAAAATGCAGGCTAATATTAGTATTGAAGTGAGGGCGACTATCATTGGGCTGCATAAAAGCGGTCTTAATAAAACACAAATATCTGAAGAAACCGGACTGAATGTGAGTATAATAGCTATTAATGAATTGTAACTTTATTATAAATTAATCTTCTAATTAAAATGTATGCCATTTATGAATCCATCCATCGTATCTTTATGAGGCTTAAAAGAGAAATACATAAATCGTTGGGTTTATTGGATTTATAAATGCAGTTTTATTTTAAAATTATATTCAATAATTATGATTGTTAACATTTTATATAATGAAAATGAAGTCAAGTAGGTATAGCTGCCTAATATATTTTTTTTTGTTTTAGAAAAATACTGTAAGTCTTTGGATAAAAAGATATGAGGAAGAAGGTAGCCTTGCTAGTCGAAAGAGAAGTGGGAGACCGAAGCTTATTAGCGAGGCGCAGCGACGACATATGGTGGACGTATACGAAACAAATGGTTTCGCACCAACGAGACATTTTGCGGAATTATATGACACCTCGATGGATACTGTTCGCCGTGCACTTCACGCTGAAGGCGTGCATCACAGAAAACCTGCTAAAAAGCCGTACTTGACAGAGAGGCATAAACAGGAACGATTACATTTCGCACGTGATTATTTAGATTTTGATTGGAATACTGCGGTATTTTCAGATGAAAAAACATTTAAATCCAGTCAAAAGGGCAGGCTTCACTTATGGCGCAAGAATAACACTCGCTGGTGTGATAAAAACATTATTCCTAACACCGAATCAGGTCGAATCACAATTAATATGTGGGGATGGATGAGTGCAGCAGGACCAGGAGAACTGGCTTTCATTCCTCCACGCGCAAACAGTTCAACTTATGTGGAAGTGTTAGACTCAATTATGCTACCTACTGTGCGCAACATTTACCCAGCTGATGACTTAGCACAATTTCCGTTTGTCCAGGACAATTGTCCTATTCACCGAGCGAGTACTGTGCGTGATTGGTTTCACAATCACCCGGAAGTAATTGTTATTCCATGGCCAGCGCGATCACCCGACCTCAACCCCATAGAAAATCTATGGGGTTTGATGGTGCAAAGGTGGGACTCGCGGAATGAGAGGTCTACGGAACAATTAAAAACCCATTGCATGGAGGTATGGGAAAGTTTTAGAGGGAGCGAAATATGCGGTAATATGGTTGGGTCCATGCGCAAACGTCTACTTGACTGTATCGAAAATAATGGGGGTTATACAAAATATTAAGTTTTAGTAAAATCAGTCGGTGTAATTAAATATTTAGTAGGCCATTTTATTTTAACATATTTAAATGATTATTCGTTAACAAACACTGTATTATATTGTGTTTACTTTCGTTTAAAACAGCTATACATTTTAACTTGTGCCATCACCTTATCTTAAGAATGCAGTGAACTCGCTATCAATTTTGTTGACAATAATCATGATTCTATTTCGTTTTTTATTCTTCTACCCACACTGTTCTAACATAATAGTTCAATTTATTTTTCTCATCTAATTGACGATTATCTTGTGAGAACTAAAGTTCTTTTAACAGAAATTGAGGTTTAGTTTCAATCTTCTTTTCGTCAAGAAAATGAACAATTAAGCTATGACCTCAATACATTCATTGTGACGTTACATACAAATAAAATGTTTACAAAGTCTAAATCATATATCACTTTTCAATAAATAACTGGATATAAACAATTATATTTTATTTTATTAAAATTTTAATATCCTTTCATTGTTACGTTATTCATATTATGAATGGTCTAAGTGGGTATACTTCCAACAAACAATCTTACACGTAACATAGATAACGGTTACAAGATATTTTTTTTGTCTAGGTAACAATTCGGCGTCACAATTCTCATATATGTTTAATTTGTAAATATAAAGAATATTTTTTTTTATTAAACACGTCTTTTTATTTCCACCTTACAACATTGAAAAGATGTAACAACTAAATAATTGAAAATTACGAATGTGTTCTTCTTGTGGTTAATAGATCATATTCGTAATTTGCAACTATTTAGTGCAAAAAATGCAATAGTATTTTTCATAGAAATATAAAAAACAACTATATTAATATAGATTGGGAATTTTCAAAGTAATAAATAACCACAACGGACCGACCATGATTTGAACTCGGGCTACGTTGTTTGCGAATCCAACACTTAGTTCATACGGCTAACAGCACATGACACGTTTGCGTGAATTTTATCAATGCAATGGTAAGAACAAGTCGCCTCTGTGACTGTGTGATGCATATTCAATGGCACAGAAAAATAATAATGATATTTTAAGCTCAGTGCGACGACATTTCCTTAGTATGTGTTATCTGTGGAATGTGGATACTCATACACGCGCACACATACGCACGGAAGTGTCGTGCGTGCTCGCTCGGTTCGTAGCAATGTAATCTTTAACTTTTGCGGCCTCACTGTAAATCCATATTCAACCTACCCCTCAAGTTTGAAAACTAACACATAGATAATCAAATATTTATAAATTGATATTCAATTTTAATATCTTCATCTCTTTAAAAGAAATTATAAATTATTTCAATGTTTGAAGAAACAAAAAGAAAGTACAAAAATAAGCATTAATTAAGCATTAATCATTTGAAGCACAGCGGCGCCATCTATTAACAGTATAATGTAATGTTGTCGATAGCAACATTTCAATCAGGTTTTACGCTAGATGGCGTCATTTCTCGCTTCACACGATTTTATTTCTGTACTTCCTATGCATTTTTGCAGCAGACTTTACAGTCAGGGATCAAAAGTGCAGTTGCACTCTACCAATGCTAAAGTGTCTAAAATTTCTTTGTTGCAGAAGTTCAATAGTCCACAATTAGTTTATTCAATACTTTAGAGTCTATGCTACCAATTAAATCAGTCATGAACCATTGACCCTCTTCTACAAAGAAATTTTAGACATTATAGCATTGGTAAGGAGGAACTGCACTTTTGACCCCTGACTGTACATAAATAGTAAAATAAATAAATGAAAATAATTTTATTTGGCACATGTGTGTGAACAGTGTGCTGTAGAAACAATATTTAGAAACTTGCAGTTTCACTAACTTGTAGTAACTTGTCGTTGTAGTTGTCTAGTTTCGGATAAAGGCATTTAAATGACAAGTTACGATAGGTTTTTGTTAGTTTTGACCGGCCAAACAAATATATAGATATATAATCTAGACTAGAAACGCAAGTCAAATCATGCTATTTGTATTTTACTTTTACACAACTTATTTTAATATTTAATACAATTCTTTTAATGTTTGATTGACTGACGTTATAATAAAATTCAATTTAATTTAATGACAATCCAATCCAATTTAAATTAATTCAATTTTAACATTTCAATTGTGTGTAATTTGATGTATATTGTCTGTATGTGATTATGTAACTAAAATGAATCTTTGGTACTCGAAAAAAATAGATAATAATAATAAATATAACTGCTTTAACTTCTTGAGTAGCGTAATTAGAGACACAATAGTAAGACAATAGCGCACGACCGCCGGCGTTCGTGCGGGGATCAACAGCTTAATAATATTTCCATATTATTTGTGGAGGCTTGTAAATGTCTCGTCCTGATTTAATTTGCTGTCATATCTCATATTGTAAGCTGTAAGCCACTAAATAGAACTAATAGAATATCTAATTAAAAATTCTAAAATCCGTAATCGAAACTATCCAAAACTAGCGGATAATCCTAAATAATTTCTTATGCGAAACCGTATATCGGTTTATATTATTTCTATATTTGACTGGCCTGTTGGTCTAGTGGTTAGTGACCCTGACTACTATGCCGGAGGTCGTGGGTTCGATTCCCAACCAGGACAAATGTTTGTGTGATGAGCACGATCATTTGTTCTGTGTCTGGGTGTAATTTATCTATAATATGTATGTATTTAGAAATATATAAGTATGTTTATCAGTTGTCTAGTACTCATAACTCAAGCTCTGCTTAGTTTGGGACTAGGCGGCGTTGTGTGATAGATGTAGAATATTATATTATTATTATTATTAATATCCGTATACCAATTCCAAATTTTATAACATCCTTGCTTCAGACTATACTTAAGTTGTGCACAAACCTGAGCCAAGATTTTCTTTAGACAGACTATCGATCTATGATAATAACAATGTTGGCGCACACTCGCAACGGATCTCTTTTGGCAAGACAAAGTTATTCTGTTCACAACAGACAGAACGGTTTTGACTATTGTGCATACCACCCTACAGCACATAAATATTTATGTTCATAATATATTTAACCAAATTCGCAGCGAAAAATATAGGCTTGTGCAAATGATTGACGTGACATCCTTTGAATGTTTTTTGCTTTTTTGTCAATGCGGTTACTGCTGTCAAGTATTCGACTGGTTGATTGACTACTGATTTAGTTTGATTCTGTTCCGTACAAACTTACCTTTGAAAACAGTTCAATTCCTGAATCGAATTCCGAAGATTATTTGGAATCGCAAAAATAGTTTTTTTTTGTGATGTAACTGGAAATTTAGGGTTTTCAGTTTTTTCCCAAGCTTGTGCTATAAGACCTTGCTTCATGCCAAATTTCAGGATTCTAGATCAACGGGAAGTATCCTATGAATTTTGATTCCCTTGAGAGTGTCGAAATACACGTTTTTTGCGACATAAACGGCCGTAACGTTTTTTATGTTAATTCAGAAGTTTGATTTTTTCATAGCTTCAAGGGACCGCAGGCTTTAGTATATGGTTTTAATTTCAACTCGATACCTCTACGCGTTCTTAGATAAAGTATCTTGGCAGACAAACAGACAGACAGACAGACGGACAACAAAGTGATCCTGTAAGGATTCCGTTTCTTTTTTGAGGTATGGAACCCTAAAAATGGCCCCTAGTACCCGGCAGCCCATCTACACTTGTTTTTAATTCAGATATATTCTAATTGTGATCAGTTGTAGCCTTTCAGTTCTAATTACTGATATTTATGTTATGAAATATAACAGATAAATTTAATAATATAAATATCAATCTTTTTCATTTAAAGTTTGATAGAAATTCTTTAAGACCTTACTGTACAAACAACTTCTAATTGAATAAACTTCTGAAAGTTACTCTTAAGATTGCTTTTAAGAACTTTAGCGGGGTGACTTATTTAGAACAAAACAACTGGTTACTTATTTACGGAACTCAATTTAATATTCATAGTGGTAGAAAAGCTGAAATAAGATCGTTTGGCTTTAACGTATAATAGAGATGGTGATCTAGAAAAATAAACCACCGACTTAGTAGTAGTGAATATAATAAAGACAGCGCGTTTGGCGCAGTAGTTGAGCAATAGGTTGCTGCGCTGAATATTGCAGGTGTGGTTTCTGGGGTCGTGGGGCTATTCGGACCAGGACCGCGGTCCCAACTTCGACCTATAAAAATATATTTTTTTAGTAGTATTTTGGGACCAGGTGGCAAAAGGCATTGGGCACGCCATAATTATGGCAGTAAGTCCCCTCTTTTAGAAGTGGCTGGAAAGACAACACGGCGTCCTCACCTTCCGCCCGGAGGACACAGTGGAGCATACGGTAGAGGTGTGCCCCGCCTGGGCAGAGCACCGCCGTGTCCTGGTGGGGGCGCTTGACGGCGGCGATCTCTCGCGCCCGGTCTTGGTACAGGCCATGGTCCGGAGCGAGAAGGAGTGGAAGGCTGTCACCTCCTTCTGCGAAGCAGTTATGCTAGCAAAGGAGGCGGCAGCACGCGCGAGGCAATGGCCTTCGCGCCCCAGCCACCGGGATTCCGATGCCGATTTCCGGCCACCGTATGTGCGGCCTTGCGGACGGCGAGCAATGGGTAGCTCACCGTCCGACCGTCCAGTAACCGTCCGGAACGAGCCCAACCCGTCGACAGCGCGTAGTGTTCCACGCGCGCATCAAGAAGATGTTAGCAACCGTTGGGGCCCAGCAGGGTCGAAGCCTACTGGGGCCATGGGTGATGAGAAAGAGATCCCGGGGCTCTGGAACAAATTGCAAAGGAGCAGGAGTGGGTTTTTAGTCAGTAAAAGTCAAACACAAAAGAGCGGGGATGTCATTGGATGATTTTCTTATAAAAAAAAACACACACACACACACATTAGGTACAGGAGTAATTATTTGAAATTGAAATAGAAAATATTTATTTCACACACAGTAATGACACTAATCCAAACTTATAGCTATGTTAGTAAAATTTAATATTATTATTATTTTGGATGTGCATGAGCGAACACTGCCTCAGGAATTAATTCCTAGCGAGGGGCAGTTTTTTTAAAAAAAAGAAGAAAAATTACCTCTAATCTAGTTCACGTGCCCAATAACCTTTTCTTCTCAATCGTGCACTCCTGGCGCAGGATGATCATGGGTCGTCTCGTAGGTTGGTTGCGGCTTTTGCGAAACTTCTTTATCTCTCTCTATTTATTTATTTAAATGAATTACAGCCATATCACATACATTTCACATTAACAAAACGATCTCAAAACATAATAACTTATGCACATGACAATTAAGGCGTACATACTCGTGGCATATAATAATTTTGCTGCCTTAAAAACTATAATCTTACATTTAACATAAACTCACTGTATAGTCAGATTAAGACAAAATAATAAAAAAACTATTCGTGAAACTGCTTTTATTTTTATTTTTAATTGGTATAAACCGTGCTTGACTGCGATCCCACCTGGTGGTAAGCAGTGATGCAATCATCGATGATGAGGCACACTAGTTTATTAAGAGCCTATTCACTCTAGCCTTGAAGACACCTAAATTATAGTTGGACGGGAAGACCGCAGCAGGCAAATTGTTCCAGTCCTTCGATGTTCGCGGTATAAACAACGAAGCGAAATGCTTAGTCCGGACCGTTGAAGTTTCAACAACATAAGGCTAGATACTCACCGTACGTCAATATAGTCGTGTGTGTATATTCAATGAGGGAACACTTCGAAGATGATTTAATGAGGTCTGTCCATCTGATGGGTAATCAGTCGTGAAAACGTTTCTACTCTTCCTTGTACCACTTAACGTACCCAAGATGTTTCATTGCGTATGATATGTCCAAACATCTTGAAGATTCACACTTGCACAATCGATGAAAATCTTTGTTTGATGCGAAGTTCTATCAGAAAGGAAACGTTAGTGCGATGAGCAGTCCATTTTATTCAATAAAAAACACATCATTTTAAGATTTTTTTTAACTTGTATTCAAAAATAGTACATAGGTAAGTGACTGATACTTCAGGTGTTCACGTCAGTTACAACATGACAGCTCACGCTACCTTTTGACAAGTTACAACAAAAAACTCTTTTTACCGTCACACAAGACCTGTTATGACAAGACTTCAAATATACAACGATCTTGCAGGTATGAATACCTCACCTTAATTTAATACAAAATGACGTATGATTGGAAACGAGCCATCATAAGAATGAAACCCATCTGTAATAACAGCCAAAATACTTTTGAGGGTTCTGTACCCAAAGGGTAAAAACGGGACCCTATCACTAAGACACCGCTGTCCGTCCGTCTGTCACAAGGCTGTATCTCATGAACCGTGATAGTTAGACAGTTGAACTTTTCACAAATGATATATTTCTGTTGCCGTGCCGAGGGTTCCGTACAAACTTACATACATATGAAAACAGTTCAATTCCCGAATTGAGTTTTTTTTTTTTTTTGAGTTACGAAATGTTTTCCGAATCGCAAAAAAAGTTTTTTTTTGAGACGTAACTGCAAATTTACATATTTCAGATATTAAATAAAATATATCATTATTATATATTAATATATTATTATATAAAATAAATATTTAAGGGGGCTACCATACAATAAACGTGATTTTTTGCCGTTTTTTGCTAAGGGTGGTACGGAACCCTCCGCGCGTGAGTCCTACTCGCCCTTGGCCGGTTTTTTCATAATTAAATATTATGGATGCCTTCGCTACCAACGCTTTTGTAGATAATTATATTTCTTAACGAGCTTAATTAAATGAATGAACGCAATCAAAGGAAAGTTGTTGGGACTGGCTCCTTTACTGATCTAGACTGGGTTTAAGATGGACAAGATTGAATTTATAATATCTACCTATTTAGTTATTAAAGGGTTTAGTTTAAACGAAACTGTAGGAATAAAATACATTCTGCGAAGAATTAGTCAATGGTGTATTGCAGTTACCGAAATTTAGTTTAAAAAAGGTTGACAGTAGTACAAAACAAAAAATCCTCAAACCCCATAAAACGATTAAAAAAATAATTGAAACAATTCACTTAAAGCAGTTCGAGGTTGTTGGTCGAATTTATTTTCAGTTCAATTATCGATTTGACGCCTTCATCTGCATCAGACTGCTTAAGAGGGTCCTTTTTCACTCGCCTTTATATCGTCAACATCGAGCATGGTTTAAAAGCTTGTTACTTCATCTATCTTAGCAATCCAACGCGATGTTTGACGAAAAGGCAACGCGAAAAAAGAGAGATAACGCATTAAAACTCTGTTAGCATTCAGTAATTCCGTTATTTTCTCCATTGTTTTACAAAACTTGTGCCAGGAAATATGTGTTTTTTTAAACCATTAAAAGTTTTTGAAAAAAAATTGTTGTCATTTAGAATCTTGATTAAATTTGCAAGGCTTCTATTGTTATACTTTTTTAATTTTTGAGTAAATTATGAAGTGTCAAAGTTCATGCAAAATAGCAGATTTTCAGAGGTCTTTACTGGATTAGTTTTACACATATTTATAAATTGATTTCACTAGAAGCCTAGATAATATCCACAAGATACTGCGTTCTGCGTTTCCAAAATATCTAATGAAAAATGTGTAATAACGTCATAATCGCGTAAGAGCGGTTGTATGAAAAACAGTGAAAATGTATGTCGAGTTGCATCCCCTTAAAGCGACTTATTTTAAAATTTTCAGTTGGGTTTTTGACACTTATTGTGACACATATTTTTTAATTCATAAACAAATAACAGGTCTTTACCGATGGCATTGCCGTTTTTTGAAACGGGTTGCTTTGAAGTGTTATGTCTCTGAAACCATGAAAGCTAATAAAAAAAACGTTTTTTCATATTAAGAGTTCTAACGTAGAAACTATGCATTTCAAGGGGCAAGCAATATCAATAAAATAATAATGTACCTTTGATATAAAGTTAATTTGTACTTATAATTCCAAGTCACTCTTCAAGTCACTTCAAAGCAACTGTTTTAAAAAAAAACAGCATTGAATTACAATAATTATTAATAAAGATAAAACCAAGTAGATGTAAAATTCCCAAATATTTGCAAGATCTTTTGAAGTTTCAAATATCCCTTTCAGTAATAACAATTAAGTGATATTTTAAGTTTAACAGCAATCAAAAATCTATCTTGCTTGGTGTCCAAAGTTATTATCAGTAGCTTACCACTCTTTGTCCTTTCCCAACACCCAACCAAACTAATGAAACCAATCATCATTCCCTCTTACATCAACCATTTATTATTTTAATACTAAATCCATCCTCATAGGACACCAGCACACCGCAAACCGTTGTTTGAGGCAGCACGTGACCTCTTGTTGACATTTTCCGCTTGATTTTAGGTCGGTGCAGACCGCGCTAGATTGACAATTTGAACCGTTTGCACTATTCCCCCGTTTGTTTTGAACGTTCCGTTTACCGACGAGATTTCCAAAATTTTATCCAGTATCGCTTCAAAGGATGCATTTATTTGCTTTAAAAAGCTAGTTGGACTCGCTTTGACAAATTATTTTGAAGTAAGTTCGTTTAAATTCATGTTCGTGTTAGTTCCCGTTTATGATCTGAGTGTTGGTTAAAGCGAAGTAGCTGTAGCAGCACTAGTAGCTGTTTAACTAGTAATGTTATTTATGTTGTGATTGACATGATTCAAATGAATAATTTAAATTAATTTAGCCGGTTCAGATATCTCTTCTAAAATCTCAAGTAGAATATTCCGAGCGACTCCATTAGGAATATACCCTAACGCTGTATTATAGCGCTCATATATTCTTATTGCTCTATAACAGCGATATAATCAGTAGTAATAATATCAATAAGAATAAGAGCTATAATTACGTTCATATACACCAATATACAGCAATAAGTATCATGTTACACTAATATAACACTTAGAGCTGTAAAAAGGTAGTAGTGACCTACGATATACAGCTTTAATTGAAAAAAACGCAGCTTAAGGTGTCATAAAATATTTTAAACTGTTTAGTAGAGTTATAATGCTGTGTAAGTGAGCGACGTGATCCTTCGTCGCGCCACTCCTTTGATGACTACCATTCCACGACGCACACGATGTTGGAAAGTAGCAGATTCTGGACTAATTGTGCTCCATTGGTGTAATTGCTGCAAGGCGATCCGATGTGAGAATAATAAATAAATAAATAATACTATGATATAAAACCATAAGCGTATGCGCATAACTTTATGCAGCCTAAAGCTGTGTTTTACATACTTGTACAGGCCATAAAGTGTTGTAACCTGTAAATCAGCTGGTTTATTAATGTTTAAAACACTTGCGTGCTGATTGGGTAGACTCTCATTAAGTATTTCATCCAACCAAACACTAACTACTTCTATGTATTGATTTTGTTCGGCTCTTTTTTTTATCTAGCCCTTACTGTCCCACTGCTGGGAAAAGGCCTCCCCCAAGTCCTTTCAAACTTTCTACTCCCACGCCCTCTCAAACTAGTCATCGCGGTACGCGTCCAGATCATTCCGCCACCTTTTTCGTGGCCGGCCTAGACGACGCTTTCCTTCTGCAGGCTCTTATCTTCCGTTAATCATTATTATCGTACTAGTTGATCTCTTATTCATGATTTCGGAACATTTTCGGTACAATAATTCGTTTGTGTGCCCACAATGTGAATCCCGAGTCATTGTTATACGTAGCTATTGTCGACATATGCCCAGAGCCCGACTAGCCAGTCCGAATCTAAGTACGCTATTTAGATTTTTCTACCCATATTCTGAGGCCAGTCGTTACGGGTAGTCAGACGCTAAAAAATCCGACCATCAGTCTATCCAAAATGTATCGTTTTGCCCAGTAACTGGGTTATTGACATCTGATGGGCAGTCGCTCTATGTGAAACACAGGTACAGGTCAGCACCATCCAGTTAGACTGGAAGCCGACCCCAAGCTAGTTGGAAAGGCTTGCGGATGACGAGCAATGGGTAGCTCGCCGTCCGGCCGTCCGGTAACCGTTCGGACCGAGCCCAAGTCGTCGACGGCGCATAATGTCAAATGCGCCTCAAAGAGATATCAATAAAACTGTAGGGGCCTAGCAGGGCCAAAGCTTACTGGTGCCATGGGTTGGCTTCCGACAGGGAAACCCGGGTCCCAGAACCGCAAGGCAAAGAAGGAACATTATAGGAGTGGCTTTTAATCAGTAAAAGTCTGACACGCCCTAGTTGGGAAAAGAATAGGGAGATTATGATGATGCCACATCAAGAGTTTTATCAAATTATGAAATATTACACCGGTAAACAGGTAACAGGTAAACCGGTATTCAGGTTCATATTACACCGATGACATTCATTTTATCAACAACAATATTAGAACTCGTACCTATGTATGTACATGCGGATATTTGTACGCGGTACACAGTTCACACCCCCTCTAGCGTTTGACATCGGCTGTCATAATATCGAACACAATCGACGCTTATAAATAGACGTCAGCTCTTTGCGCAATACAAAACGTACGTACACGTCAGTATAGAGGTTATTTTTGTATGAAATGTATTTTGATAAGCGTTTTAATGAGAAAATTGTGCCAAAATAATTTCTGTACGATGCGATATTGAGTTTTAGTGGGTGATGATCGAGAGAAAGGTAAAGCTCGTTTCAGATTTATGACCTACCTATCTGCCGAAGTTGCGTTAACACCTTCTCTGTTTATGATCGTCAGTATGAGTATATATCTAGATGTTGGAATGTTCCTGAGCATTAAGTCGAAAATGAACGTATCTTTGACGATGTCACTCTATTTTGGATTAAACAAGGAGAAACAAAATTAAACTGTGTTGTCTTTTTTAACCCAAAGGTTAACTGGTAGAGAATGCCGTGTTACTTTAAGTCCGCCTGAACCATTACTGTACATGAAGTTTAAAAAATAAATAAACTAAATTACAGCAATTATTTAGACGACATACAAGTTTTGACATTAATACTATAAAGCCAAAAGTGTATGTTTGTTACTCCTTTATATTGAAACAGCTGAACGAATTTGAATGAAATTTTTTACACTGGTAAACAATGTCCTAAAATAGTTTATAGAGCTTTAGATCGTGAGAGTATAAAAAGTTATGCCCTTGGAATAATTTCCTACTTTCAAAGATAAGATAAAAAAAAGAAAGGACAAAAATATAATAAAAAAGGAAAAAGAAAGAAAGAGGAAAAAAGATAGAAAAAAAAACAAGAAAAAAAGGAAAGAGTTTCACATCCAATGAATGAATTTAACCTCCCAAGCCTGTATGTTACTCAAATTTTAAATGTCACAAACGGAAAACATTTTGAACTCATTATAATAAGCAATATTGCTCTATTTACGAAAGCCGATACACTTTTGATCGTCGATGCGTGAGTTTTAACGCCCATTGAAAACTAGTTTGACTGCTATGTAGCTTGTTATAGCTAGATGAATGTTTATGTATGAATCGATGTGTATTTTTAGTGTTTGTTTTTGTGATAAGTTTCGTATTGGCGTTTGCAAAAGTATATTTGGATTTAATCGGTCGGTAGTAATTAAAACGACTGGTCCTGCACGCCTTTGATGACGTACCTGACGGACAGGTTCATCATCTACCCCGGTTACCAGGGAGAGTGGAAACGGCGAGAGATGTCGTGTGGTGTTCCGCAGGGATCGGTACTAGGACCGCCCTTGTGGAACATCGGGTACGACTACGTGCTGCGTGGCGACCGCCCTGACGGGGTCAGCGTGGTCTCTTACGCAGAAGGCACGCTGGTCCTGGTGCAGGGAGAGTCGTACCAGGCGGCGGTACCGGTCGGTAGTGAATAAAACGACTGATCCTGTGCGCCTCGCATCAATCGGATTCCCGTTACCCTAACCAGGTCATCGATCCACCTTATTAATATAATTATAAGCCTTCCAACGCTTCGTTTTCCGATAGGTACTTGGTCGCCACTGCAGAACCTTTCGGCTCCATCGACCATCTGTTCTGCGAGCAATGTGCCCTGCCCACTGACACTTAAGTTTAAGCCTATGCCCAACAATGGTCGTCTTTCGGCTGAAATGATGACAATTAAAAAGCACATTAACGCTTCGAGAAAGTCCTTCAATATCGTTGTATTTTGTAGGTCGTATTTTTTTATTGAGTAAACCTTTGGAAAAATAAAAATTTAATCAGTAAATAGATATTCACACTATAAATAAAAAACTTAAAAAATAAATTGCGACCAATGAAGACCGAATTGATATCTGGCTCAAAGTCTATAACGGACTTCTCTTTCATAGCAGCTTTGAAGCTTTATATTTCAAAATTTTAATTATTATTTAAGTTTTGATTATCTAGTTATTTTAAAAGATATTTCAAAAATAACTAAAAACATTATTTCATACATCGTTTCATTTACGAGTTTCTGTCGGCATTTGTAAAATCACGGATCGGGGAACACTCTCAACGCAGATACCCCCAGAGTTTTGATATACGTGTCGGCGACGAGTCTGCAGGATCGCATATCTCGCATTTGTGATTATTTTTAGCATAGATTTGCGTAGTGTGAAAGCTCCATACTAGAGATACTTGTATATAAGTTCTGTCGGTAGTTGCATCTCGTCTTACTGGGCAAGTCCAGTGTCTTCACCTTTCACCGTTCAATAGAAAGCTAAAAGTTTAATTAAAATTATAAGTTTTCTTTGGTTGCTAAAGTATATTAATATGAACAAGAGACGAAGAAAAAGAAATAAAGAAAGAAGACATTTATTTGAGACTTGCACAGGACAAACAACAATAAAATAAAAAGCAACTACTTAATCTATAAATACTTAACTTAAAATAAAAAAAATAAAAGAAAACAATATTAAAAGATACAAAATTAAAGACCTGTGCGAGGCCAAAAAGGCTCGTATCTCAGCATATGCTGCGATATTTAACAAAAAAGTAAAATAACGCAGCGCTGGTATTCTGATATGGCCTGGAAGAGATAAGTAGAATAGAATAAACTTTATTACAGTACACCAAAATAGTAACAATTTTGCAGATCCTTAGATCTATGGGTACAATGGTAGACTTATCGCTAACAGCGATATCTACTAAGAACTTAATTTTAAAAAGGGGGTAGTCTGGCATCTAGTAATCTAGTAGTCTGGTAGTCTAGTAAATATTAATCATATCAAAGTACCATAATTTTCTATCTTTTATCCCAATTTCTTTCTCCACTCACTCTCTCTGTTTAGCATGCTTCTTTATTAGGTGTAATCTCAGTAATCACTCTCTTTATTCACAGTTCGTGGGTATAGTTTCTTTGGTCTATCCGAAAGATTTTCATGAGATGAAAATGTTTCGTATTTTCTTATTTCATCATCATTTTCGATCATGCCCGATCTACGATCATCCGTCAGATTCCCGCGACCTTCACCAGGTCGTTGGTCAACTTTGTAGATGGCCTTCCAATGCTGCGTCTTCCGGTATACGTTTGCCACTATAGAATCTTTCGGTTCCATCTACTATCTGTACTGTAACATTTCGTATTCTTTTTTCATAATTTTATTATTCTAACGAGATTGTTATACAAACTTTGCACTTCGTCATCATTCTTAGTCATCTATCTTAATCTTTGTAACAAAATAAAACCGGCCAAATGTGAGTGAGACTCGCGGACGAAGAGTTTCGTACTGTCCTAGCAAAAAAATCACGTTTGTTGTATGGAAGCCCCCTTGAATATTTATTTTATTCTGTTTTTTAGTATTTGTTGTTATAGCAGCAACAAAAAATCACATTTCACAAATTTTCACACATTCGTGAAAATTTCAAGTAACTATAACGGTTCATGAGACAGACGGACAGACAGCGGAGTCTTAGTAATAGAGTCCCATTTTACCCTTACGGCACAGAACCCTAAAAACAGTTATATTTGAAAAAATAACACAAACAATAATTTAATTTAAATTCTTCCAACATTTATCACCAAAATATTTCGACAAATTAATGCCTCACAGAATAATCCTAGGGCTTTAACAAAAAAGTAAAAAGTAGACGCTCACAGTATGATGACATAGGCATGTGACACACAACATGCAGCTAAGCTGACTGGATTAAACGGCGATTCAAAGAGGATTAATATAAAAACTGACGCACCGAGTTATACCTGCTCGGATATATTTATAAATATGTAACGTTTTTCTATAGAATTAAAGCAGCTATCTATATTTATAGATATCTAGCTTGTTTAGCTTGCACTCAGGTAGTATGGCCTACGTGTAAGAGTAGTGCGAGTTAATCATCGTGAGTTCAAACCCTGGCCCAGCAGGATCAGAGCCTACTGGACCCATGGGTTGACTTCTGAATGGGAAACCCCTGCCCCCTAGCCAAGTTACAACCGTTTCGTTTCGATTCTCTTTTCTTCGATCGCCGCGAGTAGTCGGCCACGCCTCCTATTCCTTTATTCTGACCACGTGGGTGAGCGTTGAGATGACGTCAGAACAAAGGAATCGGAGGCGTGGCCGACTCGAGGCGATCAACGAAAAGAGAATCGAAACGAAAAGGTTGTAACTTGGCTAGGGGGGCTAGTCCTGGAACGCAAAGGGAACCGAAGGAACTTAGAATAGAATAGAATAAACTTTGTTCACCAAAAAAGTAACACAACCTAAACATAAACTTAAATCTATGGGTACAATGGCGGTCTTATCGCTAACAGCAATATCTACCAGACAACCTTAGGATGGATAGTAAGATTATTATTAGATTGGTTAGTAGTTAGGTGTGGTTTTAGGCAGTAAAAGTCTGACACGTCCTCCCAGAGCGAGAGAAGTCATTAGATGATTTACCACATTAAAAAAAACCGGACAAGTGAGAGTCGGACTCGCGTTCTGAGGGTTCCGTACAAACTTACCTATGAAAACAGTTCAATTTCCGAATCGAGTCTCGAACATTTTTACGAATCGCAAAAAAGTTTTTTTTTGTGATTTATCCACAAATTTACAGTTTTCAGATTTTTCCCTACACCTTGCTTCATGCCAAATTTCAGGATTCTAGGTCAATGGAAAATACCCTATGAATTTTGATTCCCTTGAGAATGTCGAAATATACGTTTTTTTACTACATAAACGGCCGTATCTATTTTTTGTTAACTTAAAAGTATGTTTTTTTCACAGCTTCAAGGGACCGCAGACTTGAGTATATGGTTTTAATTTCAACTCGATGCCTCCACACGGTTCCGAAATAAAGGGCCTTGACAGACAGACAGACGGACAACAAAGTGATCCTTATAAGGGTCCCGTTTCTTCCGTTTGAGGTACGGAACCCTAAAATGAAAACCAGTCACTTTGTGTAATTTATTTTATCACTACTGCTCTATTAATAAAATAATAATAATAATAAGAAAATAAATAAATATTATTATTATTATTATATTATTATTATTAACGGTGAAGGAAAACATTATGAGGAAATCGGCATGTCCTAGAACCAAAACTTCGAAGGTATGTGACATTCACCAACTCGTACTGGACTAGTGTGGTGGATTACGACCCTTTTACTCTCCTAGGAGTTTCGTATTGATTTTGATATAGGATTGTTTGAAAGCGTCTTCGTGGCCTTGGAACGCAAAGGGCAACTGAAGGAGAAAGAGAAAGAAAATGAATGGGTGTTAAACAGTATAAATCTGATATTCCCTCTCGCCCCATGCTGAGCGGGAGTAGTAATTTGATGGTTACTTACCGCCTAAAAAAGGACTATCAATGCCATGTTTTGATAATTAATTATTTTTCTCAGATATGAGCAGTGGTGGCCGAGTGGTAACGTCTCCGATTTACGAGTTATAGATCGCGGGTTCAAACCCAGCCAGGCGCATTAATTTGTGTATTTCATCACCACTGCTCTCAAAATGGTGAAGGAAAACATCGAGAGGAAACCGGCATGTCCTACAACAGAACCAAAAATTTGAATACATGCGACATTCACCAACCCGCGCTGTGCCCGCGTGGTGGATTACGGCCCATTCTCTCTCCTAGAGAGGAGGCCTGAGTCCCAGCAGTGGGAACATTGAAGTACTTATTGTGCTTATGCTTATTATTCTCAAAGTATGTCTTTACGTACAAAACAAGATAATTTACTGGCACTCATCACTCAACAATTTTATTTTCAAAAATACACTCACAAACTCACTTAACGAAACAGTGCCTCATATATAACATAACTTTTTGCTTAAAACGTCCAATTAGCGCTGTCTTTGACAATCCTGCTATGTATGCCACCGTGTTTTGTTTTTCTAGTATTTTTCCTACAAAAAAATAGGTAGGCTATACATGTCGAAACACACCCGTGTGGACCTTATTAGACGAACCGGCCTTATTAGAGTAAAGGGTCATTTATAAAACGTTTTACGTCATCCTGGCTGGCTAGCTGTCGGTAAATGCATTAGTAGATTGGCGATTCCATCAGGTCATATTACTTTCTTACTTAGCCGTATTGCTTTTTAATTGTCCCGTTTTTTCCATGTGTTGCGAAAAAGAATTGTATTATATTATATACATTTTGTGTCTATTACATTGTTTAGGTCAAAGTGGTTCTAATTTTGTTTAGGTGGTTTGTTTTTAGAAACATATAAAATTGTTTGAGTGTATTGTTATTTTGCTAAAAGGAAACAATTTACTCTGTCTAATAGAAAGATAGCTTCTTTTTATTTCGTTATATTGACTTAATTACTGTATGGATCAGAATGTTGTGCTGTAAAAAAGATTGCAGCGGAGATGAGAATGTTAAGATGGATGTGTGGTGTGACGAGAATGGAAAAAGTGAGAAATGAGTATATTAGGGGAAGTTTGAAGGTGGCGCCAGTGACTGAAAAGTTGAAAGGGAATCGTTTGTCTTGGTATGGTCATGTGAAGAGGTGGGATGAAACGCATGTTGCTAAAAGGGTTATGAGTTTACATGTGGATGTATGGAGAGGGAGAGGGAGGCCAAAGAAAATATGGATGGATTGTGTGAGAAGTGATATGAAAGAAAAGGGAGTTAGTGATAGCGTGACGAGTGACAGGACAGAATGGAAGAAAAAAAACGTGTTGCGCCAACCCCAAATAAAACGGGACAAGGGCAGGAAGATGATGATTGACTTAATTCTATGAATGAATAGCATCAAAAGCAGGTAGCCTTGTTCTACGTATTTAAATACGTATAAGTGATAAGTAATCAATGAATAAGTCTATACTTTTAGCAGGAAAAGGAATACTAAAAAAGCTTGGTATATTGTCAACAAGTGTAAATTATAAAATTTTGCGTACCAAAGGACCTGGATATGACGTTCTATCAGCAATAGCAATTGTTAAAAAGTAAAAAAAGTATTTTTTTTCTGCCATCCATAGCATGACTGTCCAGAAATATGCCAGTTGCTGAGTTGTTGAGTCATGTTTTTTGAAAAGTTTGTATTTTTATTATTATTTTATTTTTTTATTTTTGTGGTGTGTTTTTGGACCTTTTGTATTGATACTCCACATGATGTCAGTCTTCTTTGCGTCACGCTGTCCTGTTAAATGTCTAAAATATATGAGTAAATGCATTTCCGTAATGCCACATTGACACTTCCATTTTGACTTTTCGTGAGACATATAATAACAATAAAAATATAGGTATAATCCGGGTTTACAATTTTATAATTTTAGTAGTCACATGCAGTACCTTTTTTACCAGAAGGGCACATGAGGCTCGTACCCCGAGCCCCAATCATCACGGAGGCCCCCAAAAGTACATAAAGCGATATATTCGCTTACACTAATCATGACCGTTAATAGAATATTCCGGTATCGGAAGCCCCTGTTCCTTAATGACCAACTTAGCTTTACTTTCATCGCCTCCACTTGTTATACTTACATATTTTGTATACAAGTACGTGTGTGCAGTAGTAGGCAAAGCCTCTCGGTCAATTGGACCATTACCCTGTAAAATTGCGTCTCTTATTAGATCCGGCGGCATTGGTCCATATTACCCGATACTTAAAAAAGTCCGGTTAACGTTTAATGGTCGCCAAAAGATTAACGGATATTGAGTTTCGAAATTGGAACGCTGGATGTTACTGATTTCCTTTTAGGGCATTAGAAACGAGGATGGTGAATGGAATACGTGTGGTTGCGTGAAATAGTACATTTTGATACAAGTGCATGAAGTTTGTCATTGCGACCGAGGCGGAATTCGCACGAGCCGTAGGCGAGTGTGTTATGGTGTGTGTTATGGCTGCAGTGACAAATTTGCACGTGTATCAAACGACTTTTTTCAATACACTTACGAAGAAATGAAGAAACGGGGGTTGACCGGCGACTCGTGGGGGTCGACGCGCGCCCAGCCTGATGCAATAAGTGTAATAACATTATGGCGGGGAGAGCACGCGCTCTTTTCTGCACTAGTGCGGAAAACGGTCTATTGCGTGCCGAAAAGTAGTACGATAAGAGCGAGTTTTCGAGTAAGTGTATTGAAACGGATTTTGACACGATATAAAAAAAAACCTCTTAGGCCTACTGTCCACGGACGCGTAGCTTCTTAGACGCGTACACGTCATTATATTAGTGTACGCCTGTACACAGCTTATATACAAAACTGTGTAATCCTGTTGACGAAGTGGCAACGTAAGGCCATACACACGAGCAGCATGTTGCCAACGGCAGAGGTAACTGCTAGCTGTTAACGTGTCGACAGCGGCCATCTCATTCCAACTTTAAAGATCAACGGCAGCCGTCGTATGTGTCAAGTGTTACTATAGGTCAACAGCTGCCGCCGATGCGTCGACAACTGCCGCCGATGCGTCGACAGCTGCCGTCGACTCCGAGTCGACTGGAAACATACCGCTCATGTTTAAGAGCTACATCGTCGTGCTGTCATGTCGTTACCGCTTCGTCGATAGTGTTACACGATAAGAAACGAAGACACAAACGAAGCGGAGAGACGAGAGACAATAGGTGTCTATGAAGCTGCATGTCCATGGACACGTAGTCAAAATGAATGAGCTTATTTCAGCTACACAGTTACTAAGTTTACAAAGAGCAAGTATTCCTGTTAATCCTTCTAACTAAGCTAAAGCTTGGAATCGAAACTGAGTTAATCCGACTCAGCTTGAGTTCATTGAATCCACACTATTTCACCTGTATAAAGCAACTAGTGTTGATGCAATCTGTTCTATACCTACTCGTAGTTTTGCTTATGTCATATTGAAGTATTACCATCAAATTACTCTAAATATGCCTTAATATGCCTACGGTTTTTAAAAAGCCCTTACTATCAATCTAGTCCGAAATTGATAATAATTTCAAAACGATTCAATCATATAACTAAATCATGTTATAAATACCACGTAGAACCAGTTGTCAGCGATTAATGACATTGCATCAAAGATAAACGGATATTAGAGGCGTGAAAGTTAAATATTAATGTTTTGAAACGATGAAATGTTGGCAATTATACTACTTCCATTTTACGATGACTTATTTGACACATGTCAGAATTTAGGGCTGTAGAATATCTTAAACATGAAAGTGTTTTTTTCGATTATTCGTTCTTTTATATCAAGTTTAAAGGAGTTTATATATATATTAGTTTCTAGGCACCATAATCTGACGTGTTATTAGAAACGAAACGGTCGACGGTAGATTGCCGTGCACGTTTACCTAGGAGTAACCCATTAATTTGTGATTAGAAGATTCTTAAGTTATAACTATAAACACTGGCAATATCAAAAAGTTTTACTCTTTAACACCCTATTTACAAAGCCGTTTCCAAAAAGACCTGTCATGCATATCGTCATAAAATGCACACAGTATAGTAGTGAGTGGCACAAATAGTATATTGATTGTATATGTTACGAGGCTATATGAATGTAGATTATATCTCTTGGGCATTAGGAAGACAAATGGTGTTTTGGAAATTGAATCGCACTGGTACTTATAAACTTCAAGGTCTTTTTATACGAAAATTACTTGTGTAAAGCGGTTAACTTTAAAGGCTTTAAAAAAAACGGAAAAATTGAGATATGGCTTGCTAAAATTTGTTGAAACCAATATTCATAAATACCCAGATTTTTTTTTAGGTGTGAAATATTCCAATGACTTCTCCTATGCTCTAGAGTGGAACGGGAGGGCGTGTCAGACTTTTACTGACTAAAACCTTCTCCTATTTATAGGACCAGGGCCCTGGGAGGTGCGTGGCGGACGACCCATGGCTCTAGTAAGCTTGGGCCCTGCTAGGCCCCGAAATTTATTTTTTTCCGGAGGTGTTTTTACGGGGCTGATCTGATGACGAAAATTAATACACACTACACTATTGCTGAGTGCAACAGATAACCTAAGCATAAAAGCAAGTAAGCCGCGAGAAAAACTCGACCACAAAATTGCTTTACAACAGATCTGATTATAATTTAGGTGTCTTCAAGGTTATAGTGAATAGGCTCATAGTAAAGTAGTGCACTTCACCAACAACGATTGCATACCATCAGGTGGGATCGCAGTCAAGCACAAAAAAATCAATAAAAAAAAAACAGAAGATTAGATTGACTGGCCTGTTGGTCTAGTGGTTAGTGGCCCTGACTGCTAAGCCGGAGGTCGTGAGTTCGATTCCCACCCAGGATAAATGTTTGTGTGATAAGTACAATCATTTGTTCTGTGTCTGTGTGTAATTTATCTATAATATAATAATATTTATTATCAAAAAATACATATTTGACATAAAATGTAAAGCACCAAAAAACTTGTAATACAACATTCAAATTAAAACATTGAACCCTGACTCCTAAACTAGGAAGATCCTTTATCTTAGGAAGCAGTGTCTTCGCATAAATAGTAGACAAACAAATTATTATTTATCTATAATATGTTTGTATTTAGAAATATTTAAGTATGTTTATCAGTTGTCTAGTACTCATAACACAAGCTCTGCTTAGCTTGGGATTAGACGGCGTTGTGTGAATATTATTATACAAAATAAAACTAATACAAGGTCTCGGAATATCTAATCTTATGAGTCAAAAAACCGTTTGTTCCAATTAGAAGCATCAATTTCAATCGAAAAACAACAACTAAACAGTTTGGCTTGGTAGCATAACATATTATTTCAAAACCGGTCTACTTAATAGTGCAATAGCATGTAACTAACAGCTCGCTGTACGAATGTAATTTAGAATGACGTCGTACAAGATAAAGCAGGTCACAGATGGGTGTTTAGGCATTGAATTAAAATATTGATTAGGGAATGGGATCATTTTCATTGCAAAATTTATAAGAATAACCTTATATAATAACCTTATAACATATATAATAACCTTAATCAGAATTAACTTTAAGAATCAGAATCAGAAACGTTTATTTTTTTAATTGTCAAAATGTCGGTCAGTCCAAAAAAAATACAAGTGAAGCTAAATTGCACGTTCCAAAGCGTAGATCTCTATGGAGAAGAACGTGCAAGAAACTCCATGGACACTCTTTTAAATCATCTTATGAGTTACATAAATCTTGGTTACATATTTCTTGTCGCTTCTAATATGTGAGCACAATGTAGATAAGTAATAATAATTAAAATTTAAAAAAAAAACTAATTAAAAAAAAATAGAAATTGAATTCAGTCACTGGCAGCTAAGAGATGACCAGTCTCAACTGACGGCACCCGTTCACGAGCATGACGCGTGCATCAGCCCCACTCAGCTCAACCATTTTGAAGGGAACTGAATGACCCAATAACACGTGCCACCATCAGCGAGACATTTGAGTGAGCATGACAAACTCTCAACTGCCATGCTCGTAATGTCAAACAAGTTGTAACCTAATAAAAATGCTCCATGGTACTGAAGTACACACAATTTAAATAGTTTTATAATCGATACACACATAAAACAAATCATACATTCTAATGCAGAACAGACCGACTCACAGTCGGGGCCCATTCAAATTTTACCAATCAAATCTTCCCAAGGGGCCCCGACTGTGAGTCGTTCTGTTCTGCATTAGAATGTATGATTTATTTTATGTGTGTATCGGTTATAAAACTATTTAAATTGTGTAGTTATTTAGTATTACATAACATAATTCTAAACTACTGGGCTTGTTTGTTTCTTTTTAGTTTTTATTTAAGTTAATTTTTTTACGTATTTTTTAAAATTAGTTTCGACGCAGTCGGGTTTTTTGTTTTTCTTTAAATATTTTTATTTTTTTAAAAGAGTTGGTAACCATGAAGTGTCTTGCCGGTTCTTCTCCATAGGAAACGACCAATTTGGAACCGTGCACTAGCTTCTGTCGTTTTATAAGTGCCCATGTAGGCCTATGTGAAAAAAAATATATTTTGAATTTTGATTTTTTTGAATTTTGTTGAAAAATGTGATGTCTCACAGACAGGGGTTCATGTTCCAAGAACGCAAAAGGCTACTAAAGGAACATAGGTGTGGTTTGTAGTCAGTAGAAGTCAGACACGTTCTCTCACCCCACCCTAGAGTGTGAGAAGTGTTTAGATGATTTCCCACCTTAAAAAAAAGTTGGATCTTATTTTTTGATTATAAAAATATTGTGATTTATTTTTTGCCACTTTAGTTAGATAGCTAACTGAATTTCTTCGATAATGCCATCGATAAAGAAAAGAGCAAATTTCTGAAGAAAGTTTCTCAAAAACTTTCCTCGTCGAGGCTTGGAAAGGCTGCACAGATTATCTAAATAGTAGCAGATGCTACTGATTGCCCAGTTCAACATTATCGCCATGCGTAAAAGTACTTTTAGTCCGAACAATCACCAAACTTTAAAGCAGTCTAGTGCAGCAACTTAGCATTGGATAGGGCACATTGCTCACAGAACACAATTTAGTCGATGGGGCCGAAAGGTTCTGAAGTGACGACCGTATACTGAGAGACGCACCGTTAGAAGCCTTCCATATGGCGGAATGAGCTGGTGAGGGTCGCGGTAATCCAATGGATGCGAGACGCACAGGCCCGGTCATTGTGGCGACACTTGGGACACTACCTACCTATGTCGAGTAGTGGATGTCTTTCGACTGATATTACGATGATGACTTAATAATAATAATAATAAACATTTTATTTTCAGGCATCATAGGCCCATAGAAAAAATACATAAAATAATATTAAACAATAATAAACTAATACATAATTATAAAAACAAAACTTATTTAAGTATAACACGTAATGTAGTCGGCAGTGCACTGCGTGGTGTCGCATAACCATCCTCGGAAACATCGATATACGACACCTTTCGGCCAGAAGTCCTCTTTTAAGAAGGTCTGTGGCTGTTGGACTTTTAAATCCGTTAATTAAATTTCATAGCCTTTTTTTTATTGGGTGGGAAAATCATCTTATGACATATCGCGCTCTTGGGCGGAGCGAGAGATAGTGTCAGGCTTTTACTGACTAATAACCCACTCCTGTTCCTTCTCTGCCTTCGTCCCAGGGCCCCGGTTATTACTGGCCGTGGCCCCAGTAGGTTTCGACCCTGCTGCTGCTGCTGGGCCCCAACGATTTGCTGACATCTCCCTGAGTCGCGCGTGGAACAGTACGCGCCGTCGACGATTTGGGCTCGGTCCGGACGGTTACCGGACGGTCGGACGGCGAGCCACTCATTGCTCGCCGTCCGCAAGCCCGCGCCTACGGTGGCCGGAAATCGGGATCGGAATCCCGGCGGCGGTTGGGATCTTCAAGCACTTTTAGGACCCTTAATCAAATCCGATAGTCTTACTTACCGCGTACACGATAATATTAGGTATTTTCAAAACGATTGTTAGAACTACCGAACCGTGGTGTTTTTCTTCCGTTGGCTGCTGTTACATCACTGTTACACAATTTAGTACTTAATTCCGCAATTTGCGGGAACTACGTGAAGTGAATTAAAGTAATACTTTATAATTTTCAAAAAAAAAGTACGTATAATACAAGCGACTTTTGTACTTTAAAATGCTCTCTCGTTCATTTAGCTTGAGTTTTGCGTAATTTCGCTTCATTACAGTAAACGTGAGAACTTTTGTTTTATTTTTACAGGTGAAATTAAAGTTTTTAGCCTAAAAAAGTGTTGAGTTAATTTTTGCATTGAGTTTTCAGTAATTCGGAGTTTTGTTGCGAAAAAGTAAATTTTATTGTTTGTATTTGTTCTGCTATAAACGAGGTTTGACTAGGCAGGCTCAAAATGTATTTTTTACTTGAGTGCTAAATGAGGGGTCACTCTGTTAAACACTGCTTAAACTGGAAACCTCTATACTCTATACATATAGATAAAATTGAAGTGTCTGTTTGTAGTATAAAAATAATATTTCTTTTAAAAAATGCGTACGAAAGTAAATTGAATACCTATAACAATAATGCAATTTTAAATATTTTTCTTTGTCTGTCTGCCTGTTCGTTCCGGTTAATCTCCAAAACAGCTGGACCGATTTTGACGGGCCTTTTACTATATGGGTAGTTAGCTGATGTTATAAGGAGTAGCTTAGGCTTAGACTTTTATTTCAGAAAAAGATTTAGGTTAACGCGCAAAAAAAAAATGGTGACCATATGGCATTGTGCACTGCCTCTACAAGTTACAACTTGATTAGGCATAAACCACCAAACAAGTTAATCAATTAAACCATCCAAGTTAATCTTTGATCTTACGCGGCATGTGTCATTAGCGTTAGGTAAGCGAGTGCGTCGGCGCAGACGTTAGGTGTCGCATTCAATTAACTACGATCTACGGTTAGCCTTGGCGGTAGGATATTTATATTTAGTTTGAACGGTAGTTAGATAAGTTATTTTGTACCTGAATGAGACGTTTGAGGCAAATGTGTTACCGTTTATGGGTCATTATTCTTGGTATAGATCTTAGAAATTGATCACGCCATGATATGGCTAAGCAAAACTGGCCAGATCATTTTAAACGTTAACATTTGATGATATAATCTTTAAGTAAAGAGTGAATAGGTTACTTCTAGGTAAGCGCGCTCCATCATCGACCGCATCGTCGCTTTCCATCAGGTGAGATAGCAGTCAAGCGCGAGCACACTGATTCTGAAAAAACTATATTCAGGTTTCGCATATATTGAAAATAATATTGTATATATAATACATTACTAAATAATTTCCTAATAAATATCTACCTAGGTATATGTATGTTACCTCTTTTAATTTGTAATAACTAACTTCTGCCAGAGGTTTCGCCTGCGTAAAAATAGAAAATTATTCGAAGGGAAACTACCTATGTGCTCCTAGGTTAGAAAGAAACAAAGAAAAATATTTTATTTGGCACACGTACACACAATGTAGAAACAACAAGTAAACACTTAAGATTAAAAAATAAAAAAATAATAAAAAAAACTAACATTGTGTGTCTCGCACCTGCACCAAATAGCGGTTACAAAGTATTATGTGTCCTATTCCAGCATACAGTCTACCTGTATGCAAAATTACATTCAAATCGGTTCAGCCGTTTGCGTGTAAAGTAGTAACAAACATTTATGTTTACAATATTATAATGAATGGATAAATCCTCACGGAATTTGCCTCTAATCGAAATAAATTAACCATAATAAGTTACTGCACATTAAGATTATGTATAAACATTCATCAAGACAACTCTGCGGAAGATTTTGTTAATTTATGTTTGCACGCCACATCATTTTTCACGTTCCTGTTTCGCCAGAAAATACATGAAAAGTATTATAGCAATAAACAGTCATGTTTATTTTTCGAAGATTTCAGTATCTCATTCGGTCGTTTCGTCATTTTTATTCGGACAAAAATAGTCGGAAAGTTAGTATTTTAGGCAGTAGATTTAATATTTTGAGTAAGGACAATTCTTCTTTTTTTGTCGGAGCTTTTATTACTACCCGATAAAATTGAAGTGTCTGTTTGTAGTATAAAAATAATATTTCTTTTAAAAAATGCGTATAAAAGTAAATTGAATACCTATAACAATAATGCTATTTTAAATATTTTTCTTTGTCTGTCTGCCTGTTCGTTCCGATTAATCTCCAAAACAGCTGAACCGATTTTGACGGGCCTTTTACTATATGGGTAGTTAGCTGATGTTATAAGGAGTAGCTTAGGCTTAGACTTTTATTTCAGAAAAAGATTTAGGTTAACGCGCAAAAAAAAAATGGTGACCATATGGCATTGTGCACTGCCTCTACAAGTTACAACTTGATTAGGCATAAACCACCAAACAAGTTAATCAATTAAACCATCCAAGTTAATCTTTGATCTTACGCGGCATGTGTCATTAGCGTTAGGTAAGCCAGTGCGTCGGCGCAGACGTTAGGTGTCGCATTCAATTAACAACGATCTACGGTTAGCCTTGGCGGTAGGATATTTATATTTAGTTTGAACGGTAGTTAGATAAGTTATTTTGTACCTGAATGAGACGTTTGAGGCAAATGTGTTACCGTTTATGGGTCATTATTCTTGGTATAGATCTTAGAAATTGATCACGCCATGATATGGCTAAGCAAAACTGGCCAGATCATTTTAAACGTTAACATTTGATGATATAATCTTTAAGTAAAGAGTGAATAGGTTACTTCTAGGTAAGCGCGCTCCATCATCGACCGCATCGTCGCTTTCCATCAGGTGAGATAGCAGTCAAGCGCGAACCTATCAAGAATAAAAAAATTAAAATATGTCAATCTTGGTTTGGCCATATTATTGATGTAGGATTTCAATGATAATAAAAGGTCTAAAGAAAGTAGGCCAAACGAGGATTGAAATATCATCAAACTTTAATGATGATGCGCGAACCTATCAAGGTTCGCGCTTGACCGCTATCTCACCTGATGAAAAGCGACGATGTGGTCGACGATGGAGCGCGCTTACGAAGAAGTAACCTATTCACTCTTGACTTAAAGATTATATCATCAAATGTTAACGTTTAAATGATCTGGCCAGTTTTAGTTGGCCATATCATGAAGTGATCAATTCTAAGATCTGGCCACGTCGTAAAAATATCTGTGATTGTATTATGTCTTCAGTTATTTTCCATATTTATTCCGCAAAATGTATTTCTTTATTAATCGCAAGAAGTATATAAGGTTTAGCACACTAATATTATTATCACACTAAAATTATAAAGGCAAAGGCACAGTATAGATATATGGAACAGTACGGAAACTACCTACAAATATTCAAAATGGCACACTCACACAAACATACGCATCGACGAGACTCCTAAGCGTTTCTCGCGGTCCTGTCAGTAGCGAATGCCGCTTAAGAGTCTCGTCGATGCGTATGTTTGTGTGAGTGAGCCGTTTCGAATATTTGTAGGTAGTTTCCGTACTGTTCCATATACTCGTATCTATACTGTGGCAAAGGTTTGTGAATGTGCTTTTGTGTGTGTGTGTGTGTGTGTGTGTGTGTTTGTTACTTATTTAAGCTCGAACGGCTGAACGGATTTGAATGAAATTTTTCACACGGACAGACCATATCCTGAAATACCACATAAAATACTTTTTTATCATGGGATTGTGTTTCGTTGGGATAATTTACTACTTTCACGTGAGCGAACAGCTGACAGCCGAAAGAATCTCCAAACTCGAGTGATAGTGAGCAGGGCACATTGCTCGCAGAAAAGATGGTCGATGGGGACGAAAGTTTCTGGAATGGCGACCACGTACTGGAAGACGCAGCGTTGGAAGGCCTCCCACAAGGTGGACCGATGATCTGGTGATAATCCGACGGATGCAAGACGCAGAGGGCCGGTCATTATGGTGACACTTGGGGGAGGCCTTTGTCCAACAGTGGACGTCTTTCGGCTGAAATTATGATGACGTAAGCGAACCTGTTGGCAGCAGAGTGCTTTTATAAGTTTACCAGTTTCTGGCAGAACATACAT
Source organism: Mythimna impura (assembly GCA_905147345.3). Taxonomy (NCBI): domain Eukaryota; kingdom Metazoa; phylum Arthropoda; class Insecta; order Lepidoptera; family Noctuidae; genus Mythimna; species Mythimna impura. Next base: position 6,090,465 of record LR990348.1, read on the forward strand.
ATGTAACGGGATTAAAAAGTATCATAATGTCTTATTCCAGGTTAAATGTTTCATTCTACCCGTACAGCTAGTATTCTCTATTTATTTCTTTATTGCACGCCTTATTACAGGACAAATATTTACAAAAAATAAGCGTCTTAATAAATAGGCGGTCTTATTGCACAGGGCAACTTCTACCAGACAACCTTTGGATGGACTGTAACGAAAGAAAAAGATTTTGGGCTGTCAGTGTAAGGCAACATAAATAATATAAAAAAAAGATAGAATAAAAATATATATAGGGTGACTGGTAATTAGTGTACGATACTTAAACACGTGATTGTGCACGTGAAAAAAATATCAGCTGTTCAGTACATTAGGCAAACATAAATGTACTGAACAGCTGTTTTTTTTTCGCGATTTCAGGTTTGTTCCCATAGTAAAAGTTGTTGGTTATCATGAGCACAATCACGTGTTTAAGTTATCGTACACTAATTACCAGTCACCCTACATATACAACGTTAGTTTTAGTAGATACATGCGAAACCTGAAACACGTGTCTAGTATTTTTATGTAAAGAATCTATGTAGGTACAAAATTTCATAACTGTATCATGAAAAATCACAAAGTTATAAGCTTGTTATGTTACCTGCTTGTCTGCACAGATACATGGTCACCGGGCCATTCGGGTGTCTGAGGGGTTATTTTGTTTCCGCACCCAGCTTTGCACTGGCATCTAATGCCCGCTATGACCTGTCGTGACCTGTGTTGTATCTTAGTGTCGGTGGTGTCCAACTTGCGATTTTTTTAAAATGTTTTTGGGAAAAATTCTAACATGGTGTAAAAATTATTGGAATCGATTCAGTTAGTGATTCTGAACAAACTATATGCAGGTTTCGCATATACTAAATTAATAGAATATTGTATATATAATACATCATCATCATCATCATCATCATTTCAGCCGAAAGACGGTATATAATACATTACTAAATAATTTCCTAATAAATATCTACCTAGGTATATGTATGTTACCTCTTTTAATTTGTAATAACTAACTTCTGCCAGAGGTTTCGCCTGCGTAAAAATAGAAAATTATTCGAAGGGAAACTACCTATGTGCTCCTAGGTTAGAAAGAAATAAAGAAAAATATTTTATTTGACACACGTACACAGATACACACAATGTAAAAACAACAAGTAAACACATAAGATTAAAAACAAAAACTAACATTGTGTGTCTCGCGCCTGCACCAAATAGGTTCGGTTACAAAATCGGTTACAAAGTATCCTGTGTCCTATTCCAGGATATAGTCTACCTGTGGTCCAGCCGTTTGCGTGTAAAATAGTAACACAAACATTCATCTTTACAATAATATAATTGATGAGGCGTGTAAGTAGCCTCATCTAAGAAGGGAGGTGTTTTAAGACAACCAATATAGCGGTGAAATTAAGTTTATATTACACAAAATTAAATCCCTGTTGACGATTCCCTGAGACACCAATACCCAATAACGTCGATAGCAACATCAATGCCCACGTACCTTGCTAATCCAGGGACCCCACTCTGCAGGGAGGAATGCGCCTCGTTCATGGATGCGTGGTCGGTGTGCCGGCGAGCTAATCTGGATTCATCCACCGGTGGGCTGGTCAGAACTCGTGAAACCAACACTGCACTATAAAGTCTCAATGTCTCACAGTAGCAGATACACTTATTACACGAGAATTCTCAGGTTTTCAACATATAATCGCGGAGCGGTTTCATTCGACGCAATGTCGAATCTTGCGGAGCGGACACACTGTTTTATTAGCGGGTAGACGCCCTCTAGAGGAATTTTGCGAGCGTCTCAAGGAAGCATTCGATACGTCAACCAATGGGCGTTGCGGTCGTAGGTATTGGTGAATGAAATCCTCAACAGAGACTCAATTAACTTAGAGAATGCGGGAAAGGTAACTAATTTATATTATTTATTCTCTAAAAATATATACACCTTAAGAAAAGGCATTGACGCTTCACCAATAATGAATGGATAAATCCTCACGGAATTACCCTCTAATCGAAATAAATTAACTATAATAAGTTACTGCATAATAAGATTATGTGCAAACATTCATCAAGACAACTCTGCGGAAGATTTTGTTAAATGTTTGCACGCCACATCATTTTTCACGTTCCTGTTTCGCCAGAAAATACATGGAACAGGAAATAAGTAAAGACGAAGGAGCTTTTAGTCTTTAGAAAATACCAGCAACCAATAAATAAAAGGTTTCTTTATTATTGACTGATTGGATAAAAACTCTTAATAACGCAGACACTGAGGCCCTTTTACAACAAATAAAATAAAACACGAACATACATTTTCACTCAAACACCCACAAACATACACAAACACAAACACACGCACCATCACACACAAACCCACACACAAACACACACGCAAACACACAAGCATGAGTTATATCTATATTATAAAAAAAAAAAAATCTATATTGATGTGGAAGAGCGGAGTCTCCTACGATCTGCGCTTTAAATCTAGAACTACACTGCGCACACGTGTGCCACACACGCTGATCTGGGCGCGACAGGCATTACTTGCTTAAAAGGAGGCTCCAATCACCTACTAATGTAAACTATTTGGTTAAGAAATAAAGATTTTTTGAGATTATTTTTTTCTGCGCTTGGCCACTATATCACCTGATGGAAAGCGATGGTGTTTTTTTATGTTTTTTTATTTACCTACTTTTAGAGTTTCGTACCTCAGACGGCAAAAACAGTTCCCTTATAGGATCACTTTGTTGCCCGTCTGTCAAGACCCTTTTTTCAGGAACGCGTGGAGATATCAAACTGAAATTAAAATCAAATACTCAGGTCTGATGCCCCTTCGAACAGTGAAAAAATGAAACTACTACGCAATCAATAATAAGACAGGCTCGCTAGGAAAACAAAACTTATAGGGTAATTCCCGTTGACCTAGAAATTGAGCAAGGTCTCATAACACAAATACAGGAAAAAGTCTGAAGCAGTCACAAAATAATTGACTGGCCTGTTGGTCTAGTAGTTAGTGACCCTGCCTGCTATGCCGAAGGTCGTGGGTTCGATTCCCACCCAGGACAAATGTTTGAGTGATGAGCACGATCATTTGTTCTGTGTCTGGGTGTAATTTATCTATAATATGTGTGTATTCAGATTTATATAAGTATTTATTTTATTTATTTATTTAATCTTCATGCAACATAAAGTACAAAGGCGGACTTAATGCCTGAGGCATTCTCTACCAGTCAACCTAGGGTAGTCAAGAGACAATATGGTAGGTGCAAAAAAGAAAATTTTATACGAAAAACAAGAGTAAAAAAAAGTATACATATAATTAAAATACACATACATATATATTTAATATAAAGTAACGAAAGAAGTTTTGAGACGATTCTGCTATTGCTGGAGCAAACGATTCCGCAACTTCCGCTTAAATGCATATCGACTTTGCTTTTAATGATATAATCTCGTGCTTGTCTGCGATACTTGATGGTAGGCAGTGATGCAATGAAATCATTGATGGTGAAGTGTACTAGTTTATTAAGAGCCTGCTATTGAGTTCCTTTATTGCCTGGATGTTATAATAAGAATTAAATAGAATGTCGGATTATACATATTGCCCGTAACAGCTACTTAAATGACACAAAGAAATAAAAATATGTCCCATCTACTACGCTGCCATCCGTAAAATCGGAAGCCTTATTTTCCAACGACAGATTTGTTACACCTGTCTTGCCAAGAATTTCAAAAAGTCTGGACAAAACACATTTCATTTTTGTTAAGATTACATCAGTATTATGAATGCCGACCATGTCTAATGTACGAAATTATGGTAATTTTTAAGGGTTTATGACAAATGAGCATCGCGTCAGAGCAGCCTTCTTGTTGTACCTTCTGCATTATGTAGTGGTACGGTTGTTTATGCATAGAAATAAAAACATGCATCACTTGAAATGGCTGGTACGTTTTGATTTTTTTCCCTTTGAAATGTTGGAGTAGGAAAAATTGGGGAAAATCTGGGAGTACTTTTCTACGGAACTTATTAATGAACTCAAATATTTATACGGGACAATGTTCGTTGGGTCATTCAGTATGAAATATTAATTTTGGGCAGCGGAATCGCTCACGCCCAAGATATTTATACGGGAAATTGCTACTGGAACAAAAAGTATCCAGGCTATAAAAAAAAATATTTTATCTGGCACATACATAAAGGACTGGAACAATTTGCCTGCTGCGGTCTTCTGCGGTGCATTAAAATCTGCTTTTCTGGGTGGTTAAAAAAAAAACCACGAAGATGATAGCGGGGTCCGTGTTCGCTCGCTTCACTCGCTCACTAGACCCCGTTTAATCTAACCTGTCCGAGTCGGGGTTTTTCTTTGGGTGGAAAAATCATCTAATGACATCCTTCGCTCTTGGGTGGAGCGAGAGGGCGTGTCAGATTTTTACTGACTAAAAATCCACTCCTGTTCCTTCTTTGCCATTGTTCCAGGGCCCGGGGGATCTCTTTCACATCACCCATGGCCCCAGTAGGCTTCGACCCTGCTGGGCACCTACGGTTGCTGGCATCTCTAAGCGCCGTCGAAGACTTGGGCTCGGTCCGGACGGTTACTGAACGGTCGGACGGCGAGCTACCCACTGCTCGCCGTCCGATTCGGGGTACCCCAAGTCTCTTAATAATTGTAAAAGTCCATTAATCATAAATTAATGATATGGCCAAACGTGAATCAAAATACCATCAAACGTTAACGTTTAAACGATCTGGCCAGTTTTAGTTGGCCATATCATAAAATGCAACCATTTCATGATATGGCCGGTCACATCGTGAAGATCTGGCTACGACATATACAATAATAAATTACTAGTGAAATTAGCTGTGGTTTAAATAATATAAAAAACATTGCAAAAACAATGTGATACAGGTTTATCCTAGTACAGGCATATAACATAGCGATACCTTTGTAATTATTCCTAAGATTTTATGTAACTATTTTACCAAATTTTAAGTCTGAATAAATATATATATTATTATTATATATTAATGTCACAAGAGGAATCTGAACCAAGCGTTCTATGGTTTTTTAGTTACTTTAACACGTATATGCAAAAAAAAAAAACAACACAAATACTTTGTATTAACGCGAATTCATTTTCATAGGCGTTTCGGAATTTCCAAAGTAAGAAAATGTATTTAAATAGCTCTAGGAGACAATCTAATTTGAAATTCAAATCACTCCTTTACGCGTAAGTAATTTTATTACAATATCCGTATACACAGAGCTAATAGAACAAGTGAAAATGACAAAGTATAAGTATCTTCAAGTATTTTAGAGTTATATCAACTAGAGAGCAGTGGTGGAGCAGTAACAGCCCCATCTTACGAGTTGTAGGTTGCCGGTTCAAATCCAGCCAGGCGCATTACTTTGTGTAATTTATTTCATCACCACTGCTCCCAAAACGGTGAAGGAAAACATCGTGAGGAAACCGGCATGTCCTAGAACCAAAAATTCGAAAACATGTGACATCCACCAACCCACTGGGCCCGCATGGTGGATTACGGCCCATGCCCTCTCCTAGAGAGAAGGACTGAGTCCCAACAGTGGGAACATTATAAGGCCGACTATGCTATGCTATGCTATATCAACTACGGACTGTGGTATTGTTTAAAAGAATTACCGTGGCTCTGGAACGTAGAGGGAAACTTAAGGTAAGACACACAGGGCTTACGGACGACGAGCAATCATAAGCTCGCCGTCCGGCCGTCCGGTAATTGTCCGAACCGAGCCCGAGTTATCGACACACGTAAAAAAAAAGATGAGATACACGAGTGGGTTTTAGTTAGTAAAAATCCGATACCTCTCGTTAACCCAGAAAAAAAAATTTTTTTGGTGATTTCCCGCCCCTAAAAAAGGTAACTACAACACTTCTTTTCTCGGTGGGTGGTGCCTTCATGCCTCATAATATGTAGGAGTTACAAAGAACCAACCGTCAATTGTAGCTATATTTATTTCATTCATAATATTATTGTGGTCATTTAGTTTAGTTTCACGTCGAGACTCATGTTTAGCAAAGATTTTTTGGGTCGTGGGGCTTCTTGAACAGGGACCGCGGTCCCAACGTCCATCTATCAAAATAATAATTTTTTTGAGTAGTGTTTTGGGACCACACATAAAATAAATACAGTTTTTTCGTAACTGTACTTTGATGTCATTTTCATTGTGGTCCCAAAATACTACAAAAAATAATTATTTTTTTATTAAAGAGCTCCACGACCCGATTTTTTTATAGTTGGCTTACCTTATTGGGTTCGAAAACATGAATAAAATAAAATGTACTTTAAGTCGAAATTGACAAATTTTTATACAAACTTAAATCTATGGCAACAATTGCCATCTTATCACTGACAGTAATATCTCCCAGACAACCAACGTTTAAATTGACTGTAAGAAATTTAAAATGGCGTATTCTGCAGTGTAATACTGCTAAATGTCTTGTTTTATTAAATATACTTTGTACAAAAAAAGGTGTATCATTTCACATAAAATTCAACACAAAAATACCAAAAGAAAAACATGCCCCTTATTTATAACTACGATAACAACCGACAAGTAACGTCTCACACCTCATTTCACGCAGCTACTTTTAGAGCAAATGATCCGCGCAAGACCGTTTTCTCGCAAAGTTCGGAACGCGCCTTTGAATCACATCTAACTACGCTTTATAAGGTAAATAATGTATTGGATGGGCCGAACATCGTTAGTGAGTAAGGTTCTAGCTATAGGCGAAGATACGCGATAAAGTGACGAGACGGGTTAATAGGATCAACAATCCTGCATTATATGTATTAACACTGTAATATGAAAATATTGTAAACAACCACTTTTTTTAAAAGAGTAACCATGGAGTTTCTTGCCGGTTCTTCTCCATAGGAAACGACCAATTTGGAACCACTAGCTTCTGACGTTTTATAAGTGCTCATGTAGGCCTATGTGAAATAAAAACTTTTGACTTTAACTTTGACTTTGAATCATTCTTAGCTTTAAGTATTTATTAAAATCTTAATAACATTATACAACATCATCATCATTTCAGCAGGTACTTTTAGTTTTATTTTAAAACAATAATATTTATATATATATACAAAATGATATACAAAAACACTTAACTAATTAAAACTATATATATACACTAAAGGCTACATTTCTCATTTCAGCTAAAAAAACGTCCACTGTTGGACATAGGCCTCCCCAAGTGTCGCCACAACGAACGGTTCTGTGCGTCTCGCATCCATCGGATTCCCGCGACCCTCGGTCCACCTGGTGGGAAGCCTTCCAACGCTTAGTCTTTCGGTACGCGGTCGCCTCTCCATAACCTTTCAGCCCCAACGCCCATCTGCCCTACCCACTGTTACTTAAGTTTAGCGATTCTTCGGGCTACGCTTCATTATTTCAAAACGCAACCAAAAAAATATAATGTGAATATTTTTCATTGAATCACTGTAGTTACCATTTTTGTGACCTCTCAAAAGTATTCGATTGAGTTGACTACAATACTCTGATGTGTAAATTATACTACTACTTATACAAAATTTGTGGACAAATGGCTGATCTTGGTCTTTTCTATTTTTCTAACGGGTAGCAAAAAGTAACCGTTCACGGGGTGACGTCCGTGGGATCTCTATTTAAGATGGGTGTGCCTCAGGGTTCAATTCTTGGTGCTTTCCTGTACCTAGTTTATATTAATGAGCTTCTTAACATATTGACTGATTTTTCCGATATAATTATGTTTTCATATGACACTTCTCTTATTTTTAAAATAGATAGAAAATATATGGATGTCTTACATGTCAACAAAAGTGTGGTAGTTCTTTTTCTTACTCTTTTATTTTATGGTTACAAAACTCAAGTTTTTACTACCGAATGTACCGAGCATACTTTGTGACAAATCATGATTGCAATTATAGGTAATCCGGAAATGAAACTTTAAACAGATGTACCTAGCAGTGCAATACAATAACTTCAGGACTTTTACCAAACTTAAATCTTCTGACAGAGTTTCAAAATTATTAAAGTTTGGCGGCAGCTGAGGATTATGGTGGAAAAAGTTGTAGCAGCTTTTGTCACGATTGTACGCGGATTTGGAAATCCTCGAAATATACACTTTGGGAATTAATAAACCATCCAATGACAACACAGTATGAGAATCCTGGTTTTAAACTGAGCAGTGACAATTATAATAATATTATTATTATATCTAACCTGTACTATTCCACTGCTGGGCCTCTCTCCATTCCTTCCATTGTTTTCAGCTCTAGACTACATTTTGAAGGAAGTCATCTAAGCATCTCCTTCGCGGTCTGCCGCGATCCAGTCGTGCGATTTGTCATAGTAAATTTTTTTAACGTGGCGCTATCATCATTTCAGCTGAAAGACGTCCACAGTTGGACATAGACCTCCCCTAAGTGTCGCCATAACGGCCAGTCCTGTGGATTTGGCATCCATCGGATCCCCACGACCTTCACCAGGTCCAACTTAGGAGACCTTCCAACTCTTCATCTTCCGGTACATAGTCGCCAATACAAAACTTTTCGGACCTATCGACCATCTGTTGTGCGAGCAATGTGCCCTACCCACTGCCTCTAAAGTTTTGCGATTCTTCGGGCTATATTGGTAACTTTGCACTATAATAGATTGTATCTTAAATTTAAAATAACCTGTCATCACGTAACACGATACGAAGCAGTGAGGCTGTGTTGTATATAGGTACAATACTGCACATATTGATGTACCTACATCCGAATATTGCCAGTTAAGGTTACTTGTAGTAGAAGATCAGCCTATTACCATTAACCGGGTACTAATTCAAACTCCATGTTGCTACTGAGAAATTCCTAATAAAAAACCCCAATAGCACATTGCCTGGCGCGAAAAGCGAGCATTCGATCTGGCAGATACAGTCAAATAACTATCAGTAAGTTATAAAAAAACTATTAGGTGTTTGTGCATCATTAGGTGCAATATTCACTACATTAACCAACTCTTTAAACAAATAAATAGGCATAAATCTCATTATTAAAAAAAACTAAAGCTGGAACATCATCCTAATATTCTTATAAAAGCAAGTCAACTATTCGTTTTCCATTTACGGATACAGTGTCAGGTTTGGCAAGGAATTTGTATAGATGTTATCACACTGTGTCGATATGGGCTTCACGCGAAAAATCTAGCGTTAATTGACATGTATTTCCTTTTTCGTTTGCAGGCTTATGTCTGCTAGATTTTTTTCTTAGGCACATTCTATTATTGATTTATTAAGCCGTTAGATATTACATGATACCAGGAGGTAGAATGTCATAAAATATTTGTGGTCTATCAATCTGGATGACATAGCTCGTGTTATGGAGCGCATTCTACGGCATTAATAAAAATAATCTTTAGTATCTTTAGATTATGAGACTCGATAAAGATACATTCTTGATTTTATAAGGTTGTACTTCGTCTTAGTTGCAGCTAAAAAAACTTTTAGTTTATAAGATGTTGTGAGTTGATTTATTTATTTCGTAACCATTGATTAAGTTTTATTTATTTTTCCTTTATTGTACACGGAAATAATAAACAGCATAATGGGAGGCTTAGGTAGACTGGTAACTAAGACCTATGTAAAGATTTAGGCACCTGCCTGAACAATGTTATTAATATAAATCGCTAAAAAAGCAGGGAGTTTACTTGCACTCAGTAAATGGGCCCCAATGTGTAGAGGTATACCACGGCTTTCAAAACAGTCCCGGAAGTACGGTCAAGACCCTACCAGTATCTTAATAATGGTATTACTTAAAGACGCAATTAAATGCATTGGCATTTTAAATCTCTCAAGTTATCTGTGATATTAGAAGTTTCGAGTGAGCATCGCAAAGAAATAGAAATCGTTGAAGTGTACTTGATTATATCACAATGACTTTAGTAAAATTTTATCCAACCCATCTTTATACGGCTCTTCCATAGCTCGTAAACCTTACGTCAGAACATATGCGCTAGTAACTTCCCAAAAACTCCCTTCATTTTGTCTGAATTCATGCCAAGTTTGGACGCAATGCTCTTAAACTGTCGAGAACAAATACTCTACCCATTCACGGAACTTTGACTGATATGAACTCTGGTTAACATATGATGTAAAGTTTTTGATAGTTCATGTAATAGGAAACGTTTTGTATGGAACAAGTTTTCTTGGTGTATTTCAGTTTGTTTTTTTTATGCATGATTAATAGATAGATAGATAAACTCTTTATTGTAGGGACTCCATAAAAAAAATATATATTTCGGTGAAGTCAATAGTACGGAAGCTTGAGAACAAATGAACAAGCTAAATAAAAAGTGACACATGTCACATTGCCAGAATCCACGCTGACGTTTGCACGAACTGAGCAGATAAAAATGCCGACCGCAGAGGTCTGGGGCTCTTTCCTCTGTCGGCAGCCGTGCGAACAACGTCTAGTGTCGGGGACTGTCTCACGGCTCGTTGTGTGAAGTAAATAACTAAAGCTTGCATCATAATAAATCAGTTGTGTGATCTGGAATAGTTTGTTTATTGCTCGAAACCCAGCCATCGCCCACAAAACAGAGTCCCCGGACAGAGCTTCAATGGTGATCGGCATCCTCAGCCGACATATATTTTAATTTTTACTTTTTTTTTATTTAATTTTGAATGTTGAGCTATCATTTCTAATATAAGGATTAGTTGGCTGCGGTAGCACCAGCACAGCATGACGAGCTAGGAAAATAAGATGGCACAAGAATATCGACACAAGTAGCATCCCACACTAAAGGCCTACCCATCTTCCATAGAAATAAACACATACCGTCCGGTCTCTTGCCATCGTCGCGTACTAGGCCATGGGGTTCTAATACGACCGGAACGCCGACGGTGACAAGAGCGCGTCGGATGATGTCGTTGATATTCGCGTATAGCGCTATGCGACCCGCACTTCGGCTGCATGACAGACCGTGGTGTCCGAGGCTGCTGATAACTTCGCCACAGTGGCAGCGATGAGGAGAACAACAAGGAGCGCTTAGACATAGGAAAGCAGCGAGGCGGACAAGGTGCCTATGTTCGACGACGGTAGTGCATGAAGCCAGAGACCCGACTCCCATTCCCCTACAGCCAGCAGGTGCGCACGTTCCGCAGTAGTAGAAAATGTTGCAAACAGGTTTTCCTGAACTACTTTGCAGAGTAGCTAAGCCAAGGTAGCTGCTAGAAAACTAGGCGTCCTTGCAAAGGTCCGACGGTACTTCACACCGGGACAGCTTCTAATGTTATACAAAGCACAGGTCCGATCGTGTGTGGAGTACTGCAGTCACATATGGGCTGGTGCTGCAAAATGCCATCTAGCAGCTTTGGACTCAGTGGAAAGGCGTGCGAAGAGGCTAATTGGGGATCCAGATTTGGTTAAGTCCAATCTACAAAGCCTCGAGCACAGGCGCAGGGTAGCCAGCCTATCGGTATTCTACAGGTTGCATTTTGGAGAGTGTGCGCGGGAATTGCATGACTTGATTCCGCCATCTCCTTTCTACCATCGGACAACCCGACGTACGGCGAGTATCCACCCTTACGTTGTTGAAACTTCAACGGTCCGGACTAAGCGTTTCGCTTCGTCGTTTATACCGCGTACATCGAAGGACTGGAACAATTTGCCTGCTGCGATCTTCCCGTCCAACTATAATTTAGGTGTCTTCAAGGCTAGAGTGAATAGGCTCTTGATAAACTAGTGCGCCTCACCATCAATGATTGCATCACTGCTTACCATCAGGTGGGATCGCAGTCAAGCGCTGGTTTATATCAATTAAAAAAAAAAAAAAAAAAAGAGTATCTCGTTCCACCACTTTTGGGAAGAAAGGTTGTCAGGTGGTTTGGAATTCGGGCAAGCGAGTTTCCAGGTATCTACAGCCTCAGTGAAGCAAGGCACGTCAAAATCAATCAGTGAGGAAGACAGGATCTTCCTGATTCATTTCTCAGTGCCGTGAACCGAGGATATAAAAGCCGGTAAACTGAAATTTATTTATTTAACTTTTATGTACAGTAGTGGTACATAGTAGTATGGTCTCTGAGTTTGTTTCAATGTTTTTTCTCAGAGTAGTTAGTTAGGAATATGCTCTATTATGCTCGGAATTTCCTAGCATGCTCGCATCAGAAATGAAGATATCCGAAGGAGAACCAAGGTTACCGACATAGCCCGAAGAATCACCAAACTTAATTGGCAGTGAGCAGAGCGAGCAATGTCGCAGAACGGATGGTCGATGGGGACGAAATGTTCTAGAGTGGCGACCACGTACCGGAAGACGCGGCGTTGGGCGGCCTCCCACAAGATGCATCGAAGACCTGGTCAGGGTTGCGGAAATCCGATGGATGCGAGACACACAGCACCGGTCATTATGGCAACACTTGGGGTAAGCCTATGTCCAACTGTGGACGTCGGCTGAAGTATTAATAATGAATGATGACGCAAAATATACAACCACACAAAAAACTAAAAAAAAATAAATAGAAATTGCCCTGTGCGATAAGTGCGGCCTATTGTACACTTACTTTATAAATGTTTGGCTTAAGTTACGGTGTGAAATAGAGAATATAATCATTATAATAATAACCACAGGAAACTTTACTTAACCCATATTAAAATTACATTCATCAAGGCTCAAAGTAAAGGTAAACCTGAGGTTCTGTTAAACAAAACCTAGGTAGGTAACTAGGGTTCTTAGTAATTATCAAGACAAAAGCATACTCTAACGGCTTGCAAAGGGTAGCCTTTCTATTAGTTTCTAGTCGTTTAATTAAGGATCAAAAGGTGGGTTACACTTGTGGGTGACCTTTGTGAACTGCGGTTCGTTGCCAATTAATTTACAAGGTGAATTTAGTCTCTGTGATACATTTATTACTTTAGGCTTGATTATTGTGATACAAGATATCCTAGTGCAATAGCCAGAGCACCACTGATGTTTTTGTCTCGTTGTCTATAGTGTGTTAAGAGCGTCCATCCCGAGTTAGATTTTCATATATTGTCATGTCATTTCAATATATGAAAATGTATCTCGGGTTGGACGGTGCTGCGATCAGCATTGGCTGAGTTAGGTGGCTTTTCAGCCTTGCACAGATTTTAATTTAATTTTTCTTTTTTTATATTTCTAATTTATACGAATGAGTGAGGCACGACTAGACGTTTTTTCTTTCATAAGAGCGCTTTCTTACGTGATTATGATGTTTTTATACATCTTTTCATAGATATTTAAAAAACACAAGTATCATGTGGATATTATCTAGATTTCTAATGTTTTTTATTTTAATTTTAATGAAGACTAATCCAGTAAAGACTTCTGAAAATCTGCTATTTTGCGTGAACTTCGGCCCTTCATAACGTACTCATAAATTAAAAAATATTATATTTATAGAAACTTTGCACATTTAATCAATACTCTGAATGATGATTTTTTTTTTCAAAAACTTTTGAAGTTTAAAAAAAGCTCGTATAATGTTCGAGTGAATGACGCAATCACCAAGTGTAATTTTTCGCGTGGCCTCTTTACCAAACATTGCGTTGGATTGCGTTGGATGAACCAACAAGCTTTTAAATCATGCTCAGGTTGACGATACACAAGTCGAGTAGGGCCGTCTTAAATAAATAATAATTAAATTAAATCTTCATACCTCAATTCTTTGAAACCAATTTAGCTCAGTGATCTGTCACAAGTGCTAACTTTACCGCTGATAGCAAGTTATATATGTTACGTTAGTCATATGGGTGGGCCATCTTCAATCCTTGTTGTGATAGTCCACAAAGGAAACTATTAATTGTAATAATTATTTTAGGGTTAAGCGCAAAGGGCATCTGTAAGTACACGGCAGAGTTTTAGTTAGTAAAAGTCTGACACACTCCTGGCTCCATCAAGAGCGGGAGTGGTAGAGTATTTGATGATAACATACTCCAATTAAAAAATTACACACTTGAATACAGACTCTTTAGATCTCAAACTTGTTCAATAATCGCAAGAATTATTGTTGTTGTCATAATGACCTGACTTGTGCAGATCTAGCAATCGATCTCATTCTATAATCCGCTTCAAGCAGTTCAATACTGAACGTGGCCTTTCCACTGCATTTTAGCCGTAGTTTTTGTCATATTAACTTAGTTCCGTTTCCGTTAGCAAAGCCTGGCCTTTTCCAACTATATAGTAGGCTATTGCAATAATTGTATCAGTATTGTACATTAAGCGACAGTCTTATCTGGTCTAAACAACCCATATTATTTAGCAACGAGGCTCTCAAATACAACCCACAAACATTTTTGTTCCAAAAAATGATGTCCCTACACTCAAAATAATAATTATTACTAACTAACAACCTTCGCGTGACCAGAGGGCTGGGTTTTTCTTCGGACAACGAATCAGCATTGCTATCCAACGTGGCAATGCTGCCAGCGTTTTGGGCACTTTTTCCATTGATATCGATGTGGATGAATTTTTTGATGCCCAATAATTTCTTTTTCTACCCGTTTGTAAATATTTATATTTTTAGTTTGTATATATTCCTATTAGGTTATTCATATTTATTAGTTTTGATGTTCATATGCAAATAACTAACAACGCAAAAAGCCTACTGTCAGTAAAAACTCCATGCCAATGAAACCGAGTCGACAAAAAACTAGGTCTCGAACCTCTCAATATAAAACAAACATTTTACTTTATACGCTGTCGATCGCACGGCATCGGGCAACGCTCGGTTTTGCTTCACCCTATGTGGTCTAGACCAACAGCCGTGCACTGCGGTTTGACAATGTGGACATGCAAGTAAAGGTGTGTACGCACATTCTGTACGCGTTTTAGAAGTTTAAAACAGAAAGCCTGAGTTATTTGGAACAGCACGGAACCTTCAAAAGTTATGGCATAGGTGAATATTGATTATGAATATTTATAGCGCAATTGATGAGTTTTTAGGAGGTTCTTATTATTGAACACTTCAATTTCTATTTTAGATTTGAATTTCAATTTTGACATGATTTTAATTTTAAGTACAACTTTAATTTCTAACTAAATCTTAATTTTACGACCGAATGTTTTTGTTTTTATTTTTGGCTTAACCCTTTAACCACCCAAAGTCTGATAAACATATATGTGACAAATCAATTTCGCGTGCCCGCGCCGCCACGGTGATATATAAGACAAATAAATGGGTTAAAACAAATTCAAATTAAACCGTGTGGAAAAATAAGTCGGGCCCTGAAGGGAAACTACCTTAAATCCTTAAGTTGGCTCATTTTACTTAATTTTTTTATTTATTTAAGTAGGTAGGTACTTGTAGCATATACCTAGTTATTACTTTTATTAAGCCTGCGATGCTAACCTATAAGAAATATTAACATTAACCTAGAATATAGTTTTTTTTTGAATATGTTACAGTGTGTACAATCGTTGGCTGGCCAAGAATTTAAGTAAATAAACACAATGAAAGTTCACGAGTAAAACTTTCGCCTAGAATGTTGGTTGAGCGTTTCTATCACCAAATATAGGAACAATACCTCAATTTAACTAATCGAATCTCAATGTTTATGATAATCTCATGTACAAACAAGAAGACGCATTTACTAACAAACACTTGAGGACCAAGGTTGTTTTATATTCACGTCTGCAATTACGTACACAGACACACCCTTACAATTCGTGTTAGGTACGGTACAGTGAGCGAGTGCGGTGGCCGCGGTCAACCGAACAATATTGTATCTTTACCACGTTGCAATGTTCAGTAAATTCTACGTCAGATGATTTGAATTGAAACTAGGTAATTCTGTACAGCCTTCGTGAGTTCCATTGTCTTCAATAGATATTGAACTGGTGTCTGCAATTCCATATCTAAACGCATATTTTTCTCATCGTTTTGTACCCGATGGGTAATCAACGGTCCCTTATTACAAAGCCTTCGCTGTCCGTCTGTCTGTTAGTGGGCTGTATCTCGTAAACTGCAATAAGTAGACTGTTGACACTTTTACTTTACACCTACTGCCGCCAGATATATTTTGTAGTTGTGTGTTTATTATTCTAAAATTATTCGTTTGCATATATGTCTCATGACACCAGCGTTTAAGCGTAAAGATACCGCCGTATAATCTTAAATGAGAGATTACTTTATAATACGCAGTCATATCATTACATAGACACTTCACATTTTTACAGAGTATGTATTTCTATTGCCACCTCAGATGAATAAAAAATATAGGTTACGCTCTTCGAATAGGAAAGTGTAACCTTTTTTTTAAGTATGTGTGAGTGACGAAAGTGTTGTCACTTTTAAAAAAAAATCCCCGCAAGTTCCGTAATAATAAATAGGTAATATAAAAATGCGAAAATAAATCTGTTTGTTTGTTGTTTTAATATATATAAAAAAATCTGAAAGGTATAAAAACAAGCATATTTAAAATTAAATAAAAGTTAGAAGCAGGCTGTTTGAGTTTGAAACAGGGACTGAATTACCCAAAAATTAAGATACCTTTAAATTTCGGTATAACGTCAAACCGTTAAATAAACGTTACCGAAATATTTTGATACCGTAGCATAGGTATATTACCGGAATTTTAAGGTTGGAAATACAAACCGGTATATTTCGGTAGCAATACCATAACCTTTATAAATGAATCGGTAGCAGTACCTAAACCTTAATAAATAGGGGTTTTCTTTGATGCACCGCCACCGCCTCGTCACTCTGTCACTTCCTGATTGTTGCACGTTGTGTAACTCAATATTGGTTTTTATTTCCGATCGGAAAGACTGTGACTGTGACTGTGTGTCCTTTCAAACTTTTATCTTCAGAAATATGTTTACACAAAAAAAAATACTGGTACAGAAGGAAAACACTTATCTTCAGAATGTACATTATGTAAATCAATAAATATTTCACAAAGAAAATGGTGTGCATTTAACTCCGGCCAGATATTCAAGGGACTATCATCATCATTTCAGCCAAAAGACGTCCACTGTTGGCCATATGTAGGCCTCCCCTAAATGTCGCCACAAGGAACGGTCCTGTGCGTCTCGCATCCGTCAGATTCCCGCAACCCTTACCAGGTCATCGGTTCACCTTGAAGGAGGCCTTCCAACGCTATGTCTTCCGGTACGTGGTCGCCATTCCAGAACCTTTCGGCCCCAACGGCCATCCATTCAGCGAGCAATATGCCCTGCCCATTGCCACTTAAGTTTGGCGATTCTTCGTGCTATGTCGGTAAACTTGGTTCTCCTGCGGATATCCTCATTCCTGATTTGATCACGCAAGGAAACTCCGAGCAGAGCCCTTTCCATCCAGCCCTTTAGGTGACTTTAAGTCTTCTGGTGAGACCCATTGTAAGCGACCACGTTTCGGAGCCATATGTCATCACTGGCAACACGAACTAGTCATAGACTTTCGTCTTGAGACACTGTAGTATATTGGATGAGAACATATCGCGCAGCTTCCCGAACGCTGCCCAGCCGAGTCGGATTAGACGATTGACCTCTTTCTCGAAGTTAGACCTACCCAACTGGACCGTCTGTCCCAGGTAAACGTAGTCGTCCACAACTTTGAGTGTAGAGTCGCCGATCTTGGTAGGAGTGGGTGCTACATGGCTGTTTACCATGACTTTGGTTAATTTATTTATTTAATTTATTTAATTTATATTGCATTCATGTCGTTTACAAGGTTGTTAAAAATTAAATATAAGATTCGTACATGAACCCTGCTAGGGCACCGCAACATTATGTTTCTTAATTATAAATTTAATTATTATTGCATGCATTATTATATTTAGAAATATATTATTACATTTTTAATGTCATCATTTCATTATTAATTAATTTATTATTGGATGTCTTTATTCAATTTCTACATTATTACATTGCGTCAATCTTCAAATAATCTAAAATATTGATTTTACAGAATGTCAATTTGTTAAAAACTCATTTAAGCTATAATAACACTTTTGTATTAGGTGCATTTTAAGTGCGTTTATAAATTTATTGTCAAATTCAATGTCTTTAATCTCATTGGGTAATTTATTATAAATTTTTATGCACATTACAAGAGGTCCTGAGTGAAACATAGCTAGTTTTGAACTCGGCATTGCTAATTCATTTTTTACTCTTAAGGAGCGTTGCAGCGGTCTTTGATTCTTAGCTACAGGGAATAACGACGCATGTTTTCTAACAAACTTGCTTACTTCCATAATGTAAATGCTTGTTAAGGTGAGCATTTTATATTTAATAAAATAAGGTTTACAGCTTTGCATTTGATCTATATTCGCTAGAATTCTAACACATCTTTTTTGTAAAATAAACAGTTTTTCTACGTCAACGCAATTTCCCCACACTGTAATGCCATAGGTTAACCATGAGTAGCCGTAGGCGTAGTATGCTGTCATCGCTGTTTTGAAGTCGGTTGATCTTTTCAACTCATTCAAAGCATACGCGAAACTTGCAAGTTTGTTTGCCACAACATTAATATGTGCCTTCCAATTTATGTTAGTGTCAACTGTCAGACCCAAGAGTCTAAATTCATCCACACACTGGAGCGGTATGTCATTGAACGAGTAGTTAATATTCAATGGACGTTTTTGATAAGGTCTGTATTGCATAAGTTTTGTTTTTGAGAAATTTATTTCCAAATTGTGGTCCTTTAGCCAATTTACTATTTTTATAAGTATTAAATTTAATTTGCTACCGTCGTCACATGGAAACACTACTGAGATGTCGTCAGCAAAAAGGACACTCTGGACATTTATTTCTCTCGGCAAATCGTTGATATAGATTAGGAATAAAATGCACCCTAAGACACTGCCTTGTGGTATAGACATATTTACGTGCTCCATTTGTGATCTCACGTGGGTTACTATGCCAGTATCCGGGTGAAAATATTCCACTTCAACGTACTGTGTGCGATTTTTTAGGTACGAGCAAAACCACTCATACGCGATACCTCTCACACCTATTTGGTACAGTTTATTTAATAGTACTTTATATGATACTCGATCATAGGCTTTACTCATAATCTAGCAGTAACCCAACTGCATATTTCTTATTATTTATTATTTTTAATGCTTCTTGGATGTAATTAAATACTGCTAATGTTGTAGACTTATTTTTCCTAAATCCATTTTGACTGGTGCTAAAGATCTTATACTTTTCGCAAAAACTATTTAGCCGTTTAGACATGGCAGTTTCAAATATTTTCGAAAATGTAGATAATAATGCAATAGGGCGATAATTTCCTGCGTCAGTTTTTTTGCCCTATTTATAAATAGGTTTTACTATAGATATTTTTAGTAAATCTGGGACAACACCCTCCATGAATGATTGATTGATGAGAAAAGTCAAAGGTATTATTAATTCGTCTATACATGATTTAACAAGCAATGGTGGTATTTCGTCATGACCAAAACTTTGCTTATTTTTTAAGTTCTTAATGATAAGTTTTACTTCACTTGGATCAACTGTTTGCAAATATATGGAATTTTCGCAAGGAGTAACAACATGTCGACCAGGTGGGTTCTCGTCAGATCTCGTAGCATTTGTTTTTCCTACCGATACAAAATAGTCATTAAAGGCGTTTGCGACCAATCTCGGATCTTCAACAAGAATATTATTTACGTCAAGTTTTATACTTTCTCTAGTTTTTTTAGTCAGTTTGTTAGTACGACTTTTTATGATGTGCCACATTGATCTTATTTTGTTGCTCGATTTTTTCATAAGGTTTATATAATTTAGTTTTTTAGATGTAGTGACTGCCCTTTTGAGGATTTTCTCATATTGTTTGTAATATCTTCGAAGTGTATGGTTATTAGTAGTATTGATTAATGATTTTAGTTCACGTTTATGTTTACAAGCTATTTTTAGGCCAGTAGTTAGCCATGTTTTTGTTTTCTTATTTTTGACCTTTATCAACTTTTTTGGTATACATAGATTTAATAGTTTTTGTATGGTTTCATGGAAGGATGCGTAGTTTTCATTTACATTTTGGTTATTTTTGATGATTTGATTCCAATCTACTTTGCCGAGTTCTGATTTGAAAAGTGATATATTATGGGAATTATACAGTCTCTTTTTCGTATAACGTAGTTTTGTTCGTTCCGATTGTATGTTGTTGTTTGGTAGGGTAATCAGGACTCCTTTATGGTCTGATAGTCCCAGTTCTTTAACATCTATGTTAATCTGATTATCAAAGTTGGTGAATATAAGATCTATACACGTTGAACTGGTAGCAGTTACTCTTGTAGGTTCAGTTACACGTTGGCGGAAGTTGTACCTATTCATTGTATTAAGTAATGTAAATGAGATTGGTTTCTTTTCTAAAATGTTTGTGTTGAAATCTCCACCAATTATTATTTGTTTTTTACTGTCTTTTAAATAAATTTTTTGTAAGAGTTTCTCTAGACAACTAAAGAATGTTTCGGTTTCCCTATTACATTGTGGCCAATATATTACAATTAATAAAGTGTTTAATTGGGGTATTTCAACTGCACAAGTTTCAAATATAAATTCAACTGTCAAGTCTTTAATATCTTGCCTTTCATTAAAATCTAAATTTTCTTTAAGGAATATACATACGCCACCGCCCATATATTGGGTACGGCAGAAAACGGTAGCCAGGTTATATCCCTCAAGTTGTAGTAGATCTTTTTTTATATCTGATATCCATGTTTCTGACAAACAAAAAGCGTCTATATCATTACTGTCGTGTTTTAATGATTCTATTAAATGTCGTTTGGTTTTTATGCTTTGTATATTTTGATAAAGAATATTAATTTTATTAAAGAAATGTCATATTGCTGCGATTGTCAATAACTTCACTCATGTCATTAGAATTAGTCAGAAGTATAGAGTCACTTTGGGTCATTTGATAGTTAGGGTCAACAGTTGGATAGGTCAATGTATCCTCGATATAGCTATTTATTGTGGATTCTATGGAGATCATCATGTCTTTTATATTTTTAAATATTATTTGCAATCCAGCGTTTTTTAAGGTACCGGTGCGTCTATCGAACATCGTGCTATCGTATTTCAAATTGAGATTACTATCTAGGAAGTAAGCATGTTCGTGTGTAAGTACATCAAGATATAGCAAGTTATTGAATGTCTCTACCCTAGAATTGTAAAGATAATAATTATTAAAAAAATTATATGTTGGCGTACAAATAATTATGTTTGTATGGTTAAGTTCTTGCAAAGTGCTTCTTATATGAAGGTAGTGTCCAGGTAATTGTTTGTAGTTCTGAAGTCCTCTTCTCCCAGTAGTATAATGCAATAGTCTTGAGTAGAAAAGTTTTTAAGCTTCTCTTTAATTCCTTTTAGTAAAAGCTGTGTATTTCCTAAAGGTATGATATAGTGGCAGAGTTCAAACCTATCCAAAATATTTTCCGCAATCTCGAGTAGTTTGTTTTTATTGTCTGTGCTTAAGATAAATACTTTAGGGCGTTTTATGTAGGCTGATTTATTTTGGAATACTTTCTTACTTTTTTGTTCTTCTTGTGTGGCGTTTTGGTTTACTTTAGTATTTGATGTTTTTTCTTGTAGTGGTATGTTACTTATTTTTGGTTTTTCCGTAGTAATAGACTGCGTGCATGGCGATGACACTCGTTTGTTGGTGATTACACTTATGATAGGCTCGTTATTTATAGTTTCGGATATATTTATTAAATCATCTGTTTGGGTCTCCTTCGTATTTGTTTGTCTGTTTATAGTTTTCTTTGGGGTAGGTAGCTCTTCGTTTAGCGGGGCTGTTAATTCTTTTGAGGAGTTCGTTTTTTTTACCTAGTTCGTCGTTTTGTGTCTTCAATTTGCTATTCTCTAAGGACAGCAATTCAATTTCCTTGTGCGCACTGTTTAATTGAGATGTAAGTTTTTCGATTTTGTTTTTTAATGTTGTGAGTTGTGAGTAATCTTCGTCCTCAGACATGTCAGGCATACTGTTGATGGTTTCATTTTGAGAAATATTACTATCGTTTTCTGGTTCCGAGCGGGTACGCGTGCGACGGAACGTAATATTCTCCAGAAAATTCATTATAACCTTTCAAAAATAATTTCGTGTGCTGAGATTCGAACCCAGAGCTCTTTGCGTCAAAGTCTGTCGTGTCAGCCAACTGGCTATCTGTTAAGTTATTGAGTCGTTCAAATAAGCAGATCACGTTCTGTTGATTTTAATATTCTTATTTCTTAGACAATAGGTGTCGCTACTTGTAATGTAAATGGCAAGTATTAATATATTTTTACGTTGCAACACTTTTTATCATGTGGTATTATTTGGTGTGGTCGGTGACATGTCAGTTTGCAAATTGGCCACGAGATGGCGTTATTATAAATTGATTTCAAATAAATGATGGTTTTGTCCATGTTCTTTTTAAGTCCAACTCTTTCAGTTCAGAAGCTCTACTGAGGTCACCAAGCATTGTACTGAGCTCCTCCGTAGTCTCAGCCATGACTACTACTATGTCGTCGGCAAACCGAAGGTGAGTGATGTACTCGCCAATGACATAAATGCATCTTGAAGACATCCTCCATTGCTACCGTGAACAGTTTCGGAGAAATAACGTCTCCCTGCCTCACGCCCCGCTGCAAGAAGATAAGTTTGGAGGTCTGGTCTTGTAGTCGGACTGACATGGTGACGTTTTTGTACAAACACTTCAACACTTCGATGTACCGATAGTCAGTTTGGCACTTGACTATCGGCACTGGCGTTGGAGAGATTGCAGTACAGCCCAAGTCTCGATCGAATCAAAGGCTTTCTCGTAGTCCACAAACGCTAAGCAGAGAGGCTGAATATACTCCTCAGTCTTCTGTATAACCTTCTGTATCGTATGTATGTAGTCCACGGTGCTGAAGCCTTTTCGGAATCCGGCTTGTTTGGGAGGCTGGAAATCTTCGAACCTGCGAGCGAGACGATTCGTGATGACTCTGGAAAACGGTTTGTAGACATGGCTCAGAAGCGAGATGTGCCTGTAATTCTTAAGCAGGGCATTATCGCCCTTCTTAAAGAAGAGTACTAACCACGCCTCCACAAATTATCCCTCTTCCGAAAAAGTGTAATCCTGTTTCCCCCTCTGAATTCCGTCTTATCTCCATACCAATTTAGTACTTTCCTTTGCAGAACTGCCTCCTTAATCTTTTCCAATCCGGGTTTCGTCCAGGTCATAGCACTACTACAGCTTTCATTAGATTACAGACGATCTTAGACTTGGTATGGAAAACGGAAATCTGATGGTCCTTGCCTTGTTAGACTTTAGCAACGCTTTTAATACCGTCGATTTTGATATCTTACTTGGCATATTAAGCTCTCTTATCATATCTCCAACGGCAATTGATTGGTTTCGTAGTTACCTGTGATGCCGTCGGCAACGTATTCGCTTTGACGGTTCGTCCTCGTCATGGTGCAATACCTCTGCCGGCGTACCGCAGGGGGGCGTTCTTTCTCCTCTTCTTTTCGCTATCTTTATAAACTCAATTTCCAATGAACTTCTCTCATCCTACGACCTTTACGCTTACAATCTTCAAATATATTCGCAAGCTCTGTTAGATGGACTATCCGAGGCAGTTAACATGGTCAATAAAGATTTAGCTCGTATATCTGAATGGAGTGTGGCCCACGATCTGCAGGTAAATCCTATGAAGACCCAAGTGCGTAGCCGAATATAACGATGGGTTCGTGGGAACTGTCCATACGGTCGGGTCTAAATTTTTCAAGCCTCACTGTACAAATAAGAACAAGAAGCTGTCAGATCAAACTCTCGAGCTTATGAAGAAGAGGCGTGAGATGACTTTGCAGTCTTCAGATGATGCGTGCACATACCGACAGCTCAATAAACGGATCTCAAAGTCTCTGAAACGCGACCTTCGCCGATTTAGTGCCGAGAGGATTAAGGATGTGATTGAGCGGAATAAGGGCTCTAAAGTATTTGCACGAGATCTGTCTATTGGGCAGAGCCAGCTCACGAAACTGAAGACTGACGATGGAAGAGTCATATCCGCGAAATCGGAGCTTCTGGGAGAGATCGAGGCTTTTTATGGACAGTTGTACACGTCAAACTCCGAACCCACTGTAAATCTAGCAAACGACCCAAGAGCTAGATTGACTCGACACTATACCGAAGATATCCCGGACGTCAGCCTGTACGAGATTAGGATGGCTCTGAAGCAGTTGAAGAACAACAAGGTGTCGGGTGAGGACGGAATTACGGCCGAGTTCCTGAAGGCGGGTGGAAACCCGGTCCTAAAGACCCTTCAGAAGTGGTTCGATTCCGTCATACTCGACGGAAAAACGCCACAAGCGTGGAGCAGAGGTGTGGTGGTACTCTTCTTTAAGAAGGGTGACAATACCTTGCTTAAGAATTACAGGCCCATCTCACTTTTGAGCCATGATTACAAGCTGTTTTCCAGAGTCATCACGAACCGTCTCGCGCGCAGGTTCGATAACTTCCAGCCTTC
Organism: Mythimna impura; assembly: GCA_905147345.3. Classification (NCBI taxonomy): domain Eukaryota; kingdom Metazoa; phylum Arthropoda; class Insecta; order Lepidoptera; family Noctuidae; genus Mythimna; species Mythimna impura. Next base: position 6,114,956 of record LR990348.1, read on the forward strand.
CGAACAAGCCGGATTTCGAAAAGGCTTCAGCACCGTGGACCACATACATACGCTGCGGCAGGTTATATAGAAGACTGAGGAGTATAATCAGCCTCTCTGCTTAGCGTTTGTGGACTACGAGAAAGCCTTTGATTCGATCGAGACTTGGGCTGTACTGCAGTCTCTCCAACGGTGCCAGATTGACTATCGGTCTCGGATCATCGAAATGCTGAAGTGTTTATACAAAAACGCCATTATGTCAGTCCGAATTTAGGACCAGACCTCGAAACCTATCCTCTTGCAGCGGGGTGTGAGGCAAGGAGACGTCATTTCTCCGAAACTGTTTATGGCCGCAATGGAGGATGTCTTCAAGGTTCTGGAATGGAGAGGGCTAGGCATAAATGTCAATGGGGAGTACATCACTCACCTTCGATTTGCCGACGACATAGTAGTCATGGCTGAGACTACGGAGGAGCTCAGTACAATGCTCGGTGACCTCAGTAAAGCTTTCGAAAGAGTGGGACTTAAAATGAACATGGACAAAACCAAAGTCATGGTAAACAGATATGTAGCACCCACTCCTACCAAGATCGGAGACTCTACACTCGAAGTTGTGGACGACTACGTTTACCTGGGACAGACGGTCCAGTTGGCTAGGTCTAACTTCGAGAAAGAGGTCAATCGTCTAATCCGACTCGGCTGGGCAGCGTTCGGGAAGCTGCGCGATATGTTCTCATCCAATATACTACAGTGTCTCAAGACGAAAGTCCATGACTAGTGCGTGTTGCCAGTGATGACATATGGCTCCGATACGTGGTCACTTACAATGGGCCTCATCAGAAGGCTTAAAGTCACTCAAAGGGCAATGGAAAGGGCTATGCTCGGAGATTCCTTGCTTGATCGCGTCAGAAATGAAGATATCCGCAGGAGAACCAAGGTTACAGACATAGCCCGAAGAATCGCCAAACTTAAGTGGCAGTGGGCAGGGTACATTGATCGCAGAACAGATGGCCGATGGGGACGAAAGGTTCTGGAATGGCGACCACGTACCGGAAGACGCAGCGTTGGAAGGCCTCCCACAAGGTTGTCCGATGACCTGGTGAGAGTCGCGGGAATCCGATGGATGCGAGACGCACAGGACCGGTCATTATGGCGACATTTGGGGGAGGCCTATGTCCAACAGTGGACGTTTTTCGGCTGAAATTATGATGATACGTTGTGTTACTTTTTTGGTGTGCAATAAAGTTTATTCTATTCTACTTTTATAACAGCAGAACATCCAATCACTTGGCAAGTCGAGGCATTATTTTCCTTTGAAAATGAAAAAAATGCGTAAACTGCGTTTCGATGCTTTCTTCTCATTTTATTATTAATAATTATAAAAATCACGTTGATGAAAAATCAGCGGCTGACGAAAAAAAAAACCCCTACTACCCGGTACACAGTCAGCAACAAACAAAGATAATAATATAAGTAAAAGAGAACCTACAGTAAACAAAATGTACAACTACCTACAATAGTTCTAACGTGTTCGACACCCCCGTGCACCCGCGCCAGGCCTCTCGCATGTTTTTCGGTACCGAAATCGTTTAAAGGTTAAATAACTATTTAGTCCAACCTTTATTTGTAAAGGTACCGGTATAGCTCAACCTTTATTTGTAATCGGTACCTGTTCATTTTTGAGGTAGCTTAACCTTTTACCGTAACCGCTTTCAGTCCCTGGTTTGAAATGATAAAAATAGAATTTGTCCCACCTGCTTCCAACTTCAATTTAATTTGAAATGTTCGTGTTCCTTTTTTTAAATATTTTTTTTCTTTTAAATCTTTATAGTTTGTATAGTGATTTATCCATTCAAACATAAGTTATATATATTCATAATCACCTTTAAAATCTTTCACTTTGATACTGTACTCTATAGGATTGCTTAAAAAAAAATTATTAACGACATACAATGTAGCGCCAAAAAATCTGCCGTTTTTTTTAAACACTTAGGTTTTTAATTATCGAAACCTATTTAGCCCTCATGTAGTTACGAGGTAATACAAAAGTTTAAGCTCGGAAAACATAATCCTTTCCCTTGCAGTCGGGTAATAAGATTACTATTAACGTAGCAGGTGTTTTCTTAATAATAGCCAAAAACCGTTGATCTAAGTGTGTGTAAATTTGAGTGTGTGCATTTGTTGTACGACTTGTCTTTTCTTTTGATAGGTATCGAAAATGATGTAGGTAGGTACCTGGTCCGTATATATTAGGTATTTAACTATCGAATTGCCGATTTTTAAAACGGGTTGCTTTGAAGTATTATTAAGTCCATATACATCATCATAATACATACTGCTTGAGACACATTGTTTCCACGGTAGAACTCATATTACAAAATAATGCGAGTTTTCTTATATTTCATTGAAAAATTGTTACAAGTACTGCAATATTACAGAAAATACAAAACACAAAGAATCAAATAAATAGCTAATTTTGGAAAAAGAATAACGTACCTTTAATATAAAGTTTATTTGAACTTATAATTCCAAGTCAACCCAAAGATATAACACTTCAAAGAAACCCGTTTAAAAAAAAAACGGCAATTTCATACTTTAACCCCTATTATTACTTTGACGTAGTCATTCTAATTATTTTATAGGTCTGATGTAACAAATTCTACAGTACGGTCTCTAAAACCAAACTCTCAACGTAACTGATTCATATTTAGGAATGTACCGTAGTACCTACGTCCGATCCGAACTGTAGACCTTACAACTGTGAAGTTGTAGATCACACGTTTACAGTAGAGGTGTGCCCCGTTAGGGCAGAGCACCGCCCTGACCTCGTGGGGGCGATCGGTGGCAACAACCTCTTGCGCCGGGCCCTGGTACAGGAATGGCTCCTTCTGCGAAACAGTAATGCTAGCGAAGGAGGCGGCCGCACGCGTGAGAGTACGACCCTCAAGTCCCAGCCGCCGGTATCCCGAACCCGATTTCCAACCTCAAGGTAACCGTCCAGACCAAGCTCGAGTCGTCGATGGCGCGTAATATTCCACGCGCGCCTCAAAGAGATGTCAGCAAACCGTAGGGGCCCAGCAGGGTCGAAGCCTACTGTGGCCATGGGTTGTGCGAAAGTGTACCCCGGGGCCTGGAACGAAGGCAAAGAAGGAACAGGAGTGGGTTTTAGTCAGTAAAAGTTCCGCCAAGACTCGCGCGAAGTCGCGCTCCAATGACTTTTCTCGCTCTTGGGCGGAGCCTCATGCTCCATCCAAGAGCGAGAAAAGTCATTGGATGATTTTCCACCTAAAAAAATGTAGTAGTTAAGGTCTTCTAGGATTCAAATCTATTTAGGTGTACCTCAAAGCTCAATACTGGGTCCATTTTTATTTCTGGTACATATACCTGACTAGCTTCTGCCAGCGGATTCGCTCGCGTGAAAGTAGGTATCTCCATACAAGTTTTGGACCCCTGTTTCACCCCTTTAAAAGTTGAATATCCAAAAATCCCTTCTTAGTGGTCACCTACGTCATAAAAGGAAGCCTTGTGCAAAATTTCACGCTCCTAGTCCCAGTAGTTTCGGCTGTGCGTTGATATGTCGTCAGTTTCTCCTTTTATCTATATAGATATATCATTATTTATAAAGGGTATCTGTGTTACAGTAAGGTTTTTAATTCATACTCCTGTAATATATAAAGTACATAGAAAAAAAAATGACATCGTCAATAGCTCTCTCTAAATGGTTATGGATTGTTTTACGAAAAATAACTTAGTTCTCAATACTTACCAAGAAAATTAAAAGTTTTATATTATGTTGTAACTAAAAGGATCATACGATAACTAATCAAACTTAAGACTAAATTATTAATATTCAAATGCCTCTATGATTTCAAATTAACTCATAACTTCAAGAGATAATTATGAATGACATATCACTATTAGAGTCAAGTGTTACATACATAATCGTGTCGCTACTATTTAACACTAATCCCTCGCCCTACACGGTTAATCCATAATTAATGTATAAATGCAAATAAATTTCTCATAAGGTGCCTGTAGTTAATTCCCTTTCCAAAGTTAAAAAAAAAACTGCGTACACGTTCCACTTCATTCTCAAAAGTAAGAAATGCTAGTTTAACCAGCCTTGACTTGATAAAATTAATTAAAATTCAATTTATACGAATAACTACTCTTCTGAATACAAAGGCAAACTTGATAACATTTATAAAGTTTTTACAGCTGAATAATCTAGTTTTGTAGTCAGAACCTGCTTCGTCCAAACTTCAAGATATTCAAATAAGTAACTATAATAATATTATAATAATATAATATTCCACAACTGTCACACAACGCCGTCTAGTCCCAAGCTAAGCAGAGCTTGTGTTATGAGTACTAGACAACTGATAAACATACTTATATATTTCTACATACATACATATTATAGATAAATTACACCCAGACACAGAACAAGTGATCATGCTCATCACACAAACATTTGTTCTGGGTGGGAATCGAACCCACGACCTCCAGCATAGCAGTCAGGGCCACTAGACCAACAGGCCAGTCAAAAATCATAGTTTTGTTTCAATAGTTTATTAAGATGATATTAGACAACTTTGAGCACTAAAGATTCGCTGCCGAGAATCTCCACTTGGTTCGCTTGAAGAACATCCCTGAAAAGATAAAAAAACAACTGTGTTATTGATATTAAAACAAGAAATAAACAAACAAATACAGGAACTGAATTATTGAATTTCTTATTACTTTCAATAAAAGTAGAACTTAAATTAGATGGTGATAAAGAAACTAGTAATATTGAATATATCATATCTACCTCTATAATTGTTAAGTTTGATAAGAAATCAAAATAAAGGTATAGTTGTACAGTCAATAGTAGTAGTTAAATATGTTGTTAGCTCACAGTAATAAGCTGGATTATCATTGAATTTGGTTGAATATCTAATTGAATCAGAAGAGGGACATGATAACACGTGACAACCTCGTAACTGTCATAAATGGGGTAATTTTGTGGAGTTGCTGACAATTCGGACACAGTGTAAAACGAATTGACAAATTTTTATTGGTCAATTCGGACTCTGACTTGACTATTCGGATACACACTGTTTAGTACAGTCAGATAAAAAGTTAAAATATATAATAATTGGGGATAAAAAGCGTTATCAAAACTATTTTAGGTTAGTTTTAAGGCGGCAACTTATGTTAATAAATTTTTCTATATTATATTTAAAAACTTTTTATATCTGACTGTACTAAACAACTTCAATAAGTTTGGTGGTGTCCGAATCATCAGTGAAGAATATTAAAAATGAAATGTGTCACTGATTAAGTCCGAATCATCAGCAACTCATTTTGTGTGCAAGTATAGTATGTTCTAAGATTGTAATTCTTGGTAACTACAGCCCTTTTATATATTTTTTTAAATAAGAGTTTTTAACAGTTTAATATTTGTTGAAACGATTATAAACAAACAAAAAAAAAAACATTTTTGCTAAATAGCTTACCTACACATAATTTTTTATATAATTTTTCGATCTTGTTTTTTGGGTTATAGGACATACAGTACTAATTTCTTGATTATTTTAAAAATGATATATCACAATTTTTTTATAATATCTTTAACATATTTATCCAAATGCAATAATTATTTATATTTTGTGAACAATAAGACAAACTTTGGGTAAAAGCCTACACTACGGTAGGTGTGAAACAATTAATAGTAATATTTAAAATCAAATTAAGAATCACGTTTTAACCATGCAGTATTATTAAAAATTTGCGTTTCTTTTTTTACTTTATACCTAAAAATAGATACTGTTGTACATATTTCTTAAAGACACGCAACACTAGTTTCAGCTTTAACCCCTTGAGAATCAGGTGACTTGGTTTGGAAGTTATTGTGTTATCTCAAGCTCAGGTAATCGTCGCTGAAGTGATATCAAAGCTATTGAGGTAAATACGAATTGCTGATAAACTGTAAGAGATAGAAGTAAATTCTGGAGTTTAGCAGATAATTTTAATGCAAACAATAATGATAAATCTGATTTTAAACAATTATGTTAGCAATAATGATAAATCTGATTTAAATGATTGAAAATATATAATGATATTTAACGTTGAAGCAAAATTTGTATTCAAAACTAAACCAAAAGATAAAAAGTAGATAAGATAAGAAGTGATGAAAATATAATATAGGGACCCACTTAAAAAGTTTTGGTAGATAACAAAATAATCATAGTTCACGGTTTTGATCCAAATTCTAAGGTAATGATGTGACCTTTAGCAAACTGGCTTTATACCTAAACTACTAACTTCTATAACATGAGAAGTCTGAACTATCTTAGACTTGAGGTAGGCTGTAACTATAACAACGGCTTGACCGGTTCTATTGTTGAGGATATGTAAAATTTGGAAGATCAAAGTTCAGGTCTGTTGTACAAGCTGCAGGATTATTTGAGAAAGTTACTGTGACCTTGGACAGCAAATATCAACTCAAAGAACAGAGGTGGGTTTTAGTCAGTAATAATCTGACACTCTTTCTCGCTCCACCCACAGGAGTCTAGAAAAAAAAGACACTACTGTAACATTATCAGTTCTTACTTGGAAGTTTTGGGTGACTGGATGCTGCTAATGACGACTTCAACTTTCTTGTTAACATTCTCAAAGTAGGTGAGATCGAGGGTGTAGGCTTCTTGTCTGAAGTTAATGACGATGATGTAGGCTTTCTTGTTGTACCACCTGAAAGAAGGTCGCATGTAAATTGTGCGTCTGTCTTATTGGTTGTAATGGCTCATTGCACTATTTTTGTTAAGAACCAGCTGCACTGGGCCAGCACAGTGGATTACGGCCCATTCTCTCTCCTAGCGAAGAGGCTCAGCAGTGAGAAAATTAAAAGGCTATTGACTTGTATTTTTATTTTTGATATGATACGTTGTAAAATTTTTCAATACAGTAAATTATTCATCATTATTTCATCTGACATAGGCCTTTCCAAGTCTCGCCACAACGACTGGTCTTGAGCGTCTGTCGAATCAATTTCGTTATTGACCAGTATTAAGTGTCCGTTCAAATAATGAATAGCAAGCGGTTCCAATATAAACCTCATCGTCACGCAATGTTGCGAGTTTACTAGTTCCAATTCATCTAGGTCTAAAACCATATTCTTAACTGATATATGGCTTACTATATTGTGTGGCCATGTATTTATTATGGTCACAAAATCGTCATCATCATAATTCTGAAAGTTTGGTTTTCTCTCATTTGTTTGAAGAAACAAATTAATAACTGTTTCAAATGTTTTACTGTTGCTATCAAATGTCTTGCTTCAACAATGAAATATGTGTTCGATTTTGGCATAAAAATGGTTATTTCAATTTATAATAGGGACTAACTTCTCCAAACTTCGTCACTATCTTGGCATTTTTTTATGAAAAGTTATCGAAAAGTTGATTAAATTAAATGCTCCAGTGAATTTATGGGAATACATAAATAAAATAATGAATATCCTTTCATATATTCAACCCATGAGGCATGAATATTGCGTTGACTAATTTATGTTAACATTGTGGCCTAAATATTGTAATGCCAATATTTTCTAAGGACGCTGGATCGATTTCCGCAATAGAACAAATTGCCTGTAGGAATACAGTAAACATTTGATTCAAACCTGGATGTTTGTAAATATTAAGTGTAATGTGTACGTACCGGAACACATGACAGGAAATTCTAGTTTTCAGTTTAGTACCTACTACAAACTGTTTACTTTGATCTATTCACGTAGATATGGATAATGTCACGTAAATCTTGAATGATAATAGACAAATTGATGCTTTCCGATCTCAAGTGTTTGTTATTTTGTTCACGTTAGTTTTCCAACGTTCAAATTGTCAAGATAGAAGTGATTAAAATAATATAGTGACATGAGTATTATCATTATTTTTATCAACCTCAAACTCAAGTAAAGTTTTTGATCATACCTTCTAAAAGCGAAGACACCTTCATTGTAAGCAACAGATTCGTATCTGCCATATCTGAAGACTTTGTCATTGCGCAGGGCTGCTAAAGCCTTGTAGGTATTCAAGTGAGATTTTTCTGCCTCTCTCTGGACTTCAACATTTAGGTTCTCAAAGTCAGCTGCTACTGGAAGCCAAGTCTTGTCACCAACCGAGAAACCTGTAAAAAAATATGTTTATAATATGTTAATCACTAGACTTATAAAAACTGGGCAATTGTGAGTCGGACTCGCGCACTGAGGGTTCCGTACAAACTTAACCTTTAGTTACGAAGATTTTTCCGAATCGCAATTTTTTTTTTGTGACGTAACTGTAAATTTACAGTTTTCAGATTTTTTCCTATACTTGTGCTATGAGACCTTATTTCAAGCCAAATTTCAGGAACCTAGGTCAATAGAAAGTACCCTATGAATTTTGATTTCCTTGAGAGTGTCAAAATACACGTTTTTTGTGACATAAATGGCTGTATCTTTTTTTTTCGTTTACTCAGAAGGTTGATTTTTTCACAGCTTCAATTCACCGCAGACTTTAGTATGTGGTTTTAATTTCAACTCGATACGTCCATGCGTTTCCGAAATAAAAGGTCTTGACAGACAGGCAGGCAGAAAGACAACAAAGTGATCTTATATGGGTTCCGCTTTTTCCTTTTGAGGTACGGAACCCTAAAAAGATCATTTACGAAATCGTTATTTTGATGCTATGTCACTACAAAATATAAATTAATGCAGTCTCACCAGCATTCTTATTAGCACTCCATTGGAATGGTGTTCGTTGAGGGTCTCTAGAAGTTTTCCAGTAGTTGATAGGGTCATCAGTGTTGCAGCCACCAGGGTCCACGGTGTCTTCCCAGCTTACATAACCATCTATCATACCAATTTCTTCTCCCTAAAATATACAAATCATCGCTAGTACTTAAAACTTAGCTACTGAAATGGTACATAAATTCAGAAATTGATAGTCTAGTTTGTGCTTACCATGTAAGTGACACCAATACCAGGCATCAATAATGTGATCATGTTGATTCCATCAACTAATTCTGGACTAAATCTTGAAGCAACACGACTGACGTCATGGTTTCCAGCCTGAGAAATAAAAATGTGTAATTTAGGGGATATTAGAAGATCTTTAAACAACTAGTTGGAACATGGTCAAAAGCCTTACCACCCAGTTAGCGTGTTCATCAATAGGTTTGAATGTTAAGAACGAGTCAAGAGCGTATTTGATCTCTGCAGCACTTGAATCACCATTTACATCAGAAATCAGCGCAAAGTTAAATGGCATTTGGGCTCCTTTACGATCTCCCTTACCATAGTACTTCATCGCCATTTTAGGACTAGTGTATGCTTCAGTCATCATGACTCTACTTAATCCATCTTTTTCCTTAAAATCATCGAAGACTTCCCTCCATTGGTATACCATTTCTATAGTTTCATCAAGGTCTTTGGTGTAAATATGAGAAAGATAATCATAGTTATCAGGGTCATCTGTTTGTCCAGACAAAGGCTCATCAGGATACTTTCCTCCAAAATCTGCCTTGTCAACTTCAAATAAAAAGGCAATAGCATCAACCCTAAAACCTGCAACACCTTTCTCTAACCAGAAGCGAATAACATTTTTCATTTCTTCAACAACATCTGGGTTACGATAGTTAAGATCTGGTTGACCAATGACGAATTGGTGAAGGTAGTATTTGCCAACTTCTTCTCTGTACTCCCAGGCACTCTTACGTAAGGCACTAACCTAAGAAATGTATAAAAGTAATTCATTTGAAATAAATTCTAGGATTATATTAATTACAGTTTTTTTATTTATTTCAAATAGCATCTGTATATGACATTCAATTAATTGCCTTATGAGAATCCATCATTACGATGTGATTAATTAATCATTCATAAGTATCATCAATTAAGTTTTTAACAAGATTTATTTCTAGGTAAACAGGTTGAGTTTATGTACATTTTTATTCAATATTAGTTTATGCTTTTCTTAATATACGAGAATCAACATTCCTCGAACTTACCCAATTATTAGGTGGATGCATAACCCCGTTTTCGTCCACCACTCCATCCTCCCAGATAAAGTAATCGAAATATTTCTCATGACCTCGCAACGCCTCCTCAAACCACACACTTTCATTACTCGTGTGATTCGGAACGAAATCCAGAACTATTTTAATATCTAGAACAGTAAACAGTAGTGTTTGTATTTTTTTGTTTGTTTATATGTCCAATGTTTAACAAATATTCAGAAAAAAGTAATCAAATTACTTATGTCTGTAAACTGAATAAAAATTGTATGTATTATTTTATATATTTTGGGTTTATTCGTTAAAGATATTGATCTAACCGTCGCTTAGGCAACTTCGGTTTTTCGGAAAGTGTTCGTTATTTATAGCATCGAATGCATTTTTAATTCCATACATTAATAAAACACGCTATTATTTTATTCACGAGTGAATATATACATTCTGGAGTTTGTTGGTTTAATTAATGCAACTTACTACTTGGATAAAAGATAACGTGGTTTGTTTTTTTATGATTGTATTGTTTGCTGTCGTCTTAATTAAAAAAAAAGCTTTAAAAACTTACCTAATTCCTTAGCTTTCGCCATGAGATTTTCAAAATCCTCCATAGTTCCATATTCTTCTTGAATAGCATAGAAGTCAGCGATGTCGTAGCCAAAATCGTACATGGGTGACTTGAAAATAGGAGAAAGCCATGTGGCCCCAATGCCCAGCTCTTTCAAATATTCTAAATTCTCCGTGATTCCTGAAAAAATAATCATAATTAAATTTTTGGTTAGTATTAAATGAATCAAATTGTATTTTTTTTTTCATAAGGACAGAACTATTCATTATATTTTCAAATATATTACCATTTATATCTCCAATGCCATCACCATTGCTATCCTTAAATGACCTTGGATATATTTGATAGAAGATGGTAGTCTCCCACCAATCAAGTTCCTTTTCCTTGTTATTAGAGCTTAGAGCTACTGCAAACAGTACTGGAAGAACAAGGAGGCTCTTCATGTTGACCCTGTAAATAAATGACATAGATACCAATTTAAATATTGTCAAAAAAAAATTGGTATTACGCTGGTCAGTGAACTATAAAAATTGAGAGTTAAAGCAAAATTATGTGATTAGAAAAGTACATCTAAATACGGAACTAAAGTGGTGAACATGACTGTAACCAATGCAAAATTCAAAAACGGTAAAAAATCTTAGTAAGATAACAAATCATACTGAGTTTTTTTTTTTTAGGTGGGAAAATCATCTAATGACAAATCCCGTTCTTGGGCGGAGCGAGAGATAGTGTCAGACTTTTACTGACTAAAAACCCACTCCTGTTCCTTCGTTGCCTTCGTCCCAGGGCCCCGGGTTTCGTTTTCACACTACCCATGGCCCCAGTAGGCTTCGACCCTGCTGGGCCCCTACGATTTGCTGACATCTCCCTGAGGCGCGCGTGGAACAATACGCGCCGTCGACGACTTGGGCTCGGTCCGGACGGTTACCGGACGGTCGGACGGCGAGCCACCCATTGCTCGCCGTCCGCAAGCCCGCGCCTACGGTGGCCGGAAATCGGGATCGGAATCCCGGCGGCGGTAAGAGCGTGAGGACCGTTGCCTCACGCGATCGGCCGCCTCCTTTGCTAGCATTACTGCTTCACAGAAGGAGGCGACCGCCTGCCACTCTTCCTCGCTCCGGACCATGGCCGGCCCGGCACGAGAGATCGCCGCCGCCGATCGCCCCCACAAGGACACGGCGTTGCTCTGCCCAAGCGGGGCACACCTCCACCGTGTGCTCCACCGTGTCCTCCGGGCGGTCCACACAGTGGTGACACCCGGGCGTCGCTTCCGCACGAATCCGGTGCAGGAACTTCCCGAACTTACCGTGTTCGGTAAGAACCTGCGTCATACGGAAGGTGAGGACGCCGTGAGGTCTTTCCAACCACGCCTCAAAGAGGGGACTTACCGAAATCATACTGAGCTGAGAAAAATTAGAGGAAAAATATTAGTATCATCAAATTGTGATAAAGTTAATAGCTGGCATGCAACACTGTTAAGTTCATCTGTGTCAGGATTCATTCATATAATTCTGTTGTAACAAATAATACCAATGATATACGTAGTTCTAATATCCTATTTCTAATATAATATTTATAGTCTAGTAATCTTGACCTTTTATTGTTGTTTTTATCATATTAGTTTCATCATATTGACAAGATGAATGTAAAAATAGTAACAAATAAATCTATAAGGCGGACGTAGGTAAAAAAGTCGAGCGTACGCCTAAAATATATACAACGATTGTATTCTCGATATCCTTCAGAAAGGTCAGATGCCAAGTAAGCATAACCAACCAACGCTCTTGTATGTAACAAGATCTATCAATATAGACGACTTATAGAGAAAAACGGTAGTTTATGCATACATTTTGTATGGGAAGACCTATTACAATAGGTGAAGACCAAAAAAGCAAAGGATGAACTGTGTGAAAGATGATATGGCCTGCAAGGGATGAATACTGAAATAACGACTTTATAAGCATAAGTATGTAGCACCAAAACAAATTAAATTAAGCCGGGCAAGAGAATAGTGATGATGTTACAATGTTACTTACACTATAACATCTGCTACTGGGTGAAGTGAAGGCCCTACATCCGTCTTTATATGTAATCATATCTGATATTTGAGATAAATGATCCAAATGTAGATAAACATAAAAAACACTTACGATTTGTCTAGTTTTTCATCATACCACATAGTTTTGGTAATCTTCCATATTTTGTGATAATGGCCACTATTCTCGATGTTGCCGACTGGCAACGGTTAAGATGAAACGTTAATCATCTTCAAAAATAGATAGGCAAAGAGATTTTCAAGTTTATCTGGACGTATTTATGTTTCACATTAGAATAACGTTGTAATAATACATAAGTGTAGTAACTAAACTATACTAAAACCTAACTATGTACATAAATATATTACAAAAACACAAAGTACAGTCGAGGGTCGAAATACTCCTCCACATCGCTGTCATCCGGAAATGTGCCCAGAACACTGGCAGCATTGCCACGTTGAATGGCAATGCTGATTATTTGGGCAAAGAACGAGCCAGCCCTCTCGTCATGCAAAGTGTCAAATTTCCTTAAAAAGGAGACGCACACTCGGACCCCATGACCCAAGCGTTTCGACCCCAAACGGCTCAAAAATGTATTACCAACAAGGTTACAGTATTTGCGCCATTTAAGGATCTCAGCAGGCGCAGCGGCAACGACAGCACAGCCCGCCGTACTTGGAACATGGGATGGCAGATTTCACGGCAAAATGTTTAAAGTGTACTAATAATTATACAGGTTTTGGCGTTTTAACAAATCAGAAATTTATGTCCATCATTTTTCTTGAAGTGCTTTTTTAACCCAGACTCTTGGAACGGAAGGCAAAGATCCTTCTTTGCCTTCCGTGAATTTTACTTCACTAAAATCCACTACTGTGTTCCTACACAAGAGTGGATTTTAGTGAAGTAAAATTCTGACATGCCTTCTCGCTTCACCCTAGAAAAGTCACTGGATGATTCCCACCTTAGAAAAAGGGGCAAGACTTTTTTCGCTCATACAAAAGAGGAATAAGCATTGATTACTTCCCCACATAAGGTACCAAAGCATTTATAATTGATTACTTACGTATAAGGTCAAGGGAAGTCATTTTGCATTTAGCAGTTCCTTTGTTAATTCCAGGCTTAGGTTATGACTTGAGTACCTACTCAAAACCTAATTTTTTTTAGGAAAATTTTTTTGTTTGAAATTTGACTGTTGCGAGATGTAGAGTTGACCAGTCGTGGGAAAATATAGGTCAGAGTAGTTCGTCTTTTAAAAAAAAGGTTTGCACAATATCCTGGTAATCCTAGGCACAGATCAGTCAACGACGCCATTGAAAAATACGGATTATCCTCGAAATGCTATTCCACAAACGTTTAAGGTTACACTAGTCGACACTTTTTCCATACAAATTTTGGGGGGATCCTCCCAGTTTGACATTGTACATCCAAAGTAAAACAGGATATGGTTTTATCTTATTCTTAATTTTGTCTGTACGGAAACAAAAAAACAAAAATAATTTCCATTACAAAGTTATGAGCCAACAAAGTTTCTGGTTTTTGATGATTTTAACGCAACTTTAAGTGTAAAAAAAGTAACAAAAATCATATAAAATCTCAAAAACGAAGTCGGTACCGACAAACTTTTATTATCGAAGAGTTCTATACAATTTATTTGTATTAGATTTATGCAGTGTTTTTTTCCTAAAACTCGATTTTCCAAAGCACTATGATCTCTCAGATTTTACGCACCGTCTAATTTCATTTCAGTTCAACCATACGATGTGCATATATAATTTAGCGTCTAACTGCTCCTATTTGATATAATCGCTGTCGGACACAATGTCAGATGAGACATCGCAATTTTTGGCCTCACCCATCAGCGAGTTCGAGCCCGCGACTAGTTCAGCCTTAAGTGGGCAGTTTAGTCCCTCTCGCTCACACAAAGGCAATTTGTATTTGCAGAAAAGGGATAGAAATTGGAATTGCAACAACCAGCCAAAAAATGAATCTATCGCGCATAGAAACAGCGTAAACCACAGGGTATAGTAATTATCGGCAGATTGAATATAGCCTTGGCAGCTACCGTTAAAAGTATTGAAATAAAACAAAGCTTTTATTTATTAATTTCAATCAAGAAATCAATAAATACAATCTAAAATAACATATTATATTATGTTTTTATGTATGTTTTTGTATTTTTATTATATGTTTAGAGTGCGTACGTGTTACGCAAAATCTACGCCATCATGAATGTATCATTGTCTACCCAGCCATTTTACAAAAAAAAGAAAATATTACTATTAAAACAAGCGTAAATTCTTCTCATATAAAACTAAAGCTTATAACCCCAAAAGCCACAATTATTTATTTCCACAATGCCATCAAGAACTTGTCTGCAGGCTTCTATTACTGAAGCAGTAATTACAAGTTACTTAATTTTGATGGTCACATTTACTGTCAGTAGTTTCAACAATGCTTAAAACGTACCCTTCGATCATAGGTGACTGAATGTTTCTTAGAACAACACTGACCTCACCGCAATATTTTTTCGAAGTACATATCAGCCCCCCTAGGCAAGTTTCGTTTCGACTCTCTTTTCGTCGATCGCCTCGAGTAGGCCACGCCTTCGATTCTTTTATTCTGACGTCATCAAAACGCTCAGTCACGTGGTCAGAACAAAGGAATAGGAGGCGTGGCCGACTCGAGGCGATCAACGAAAAGAGAATCGAAACGAAACGGTTGTAACTTGGCTAGGGGGGCAGATAGATAACGTATTCTACATTGCGGATGTTGACAGTGACAGAGGTCCTTGCACGAACTCTTAACATGATCCATTTGACGCTGTCATGGTATTGCCAATGGTAGGTTTCACGGGTTTACTTCATGTCACACATTTCAGTACCACTGCTCTAAAAACGTTGAACAAAGTGCCGGTGAAACCGTCATATCCTAGAACCAAAAATTTTAAGACATGTCATGTAACATGCACCAACCTGCAGTGGGCCCATGTGGTTTTTTTTTTTTAGGTGGGAAAATCATCTTATGACAAATCCCGCTCTTGGGCGGAGCGAAAAATAGTGTCAGACTGTTACTGACTAAAAACCCACTCCTGTTCCTCCTTTGCCTTCGTCCCAGGGCCCCGGGTTTCACTATCACACTACCCGTGGCCCCAGTAGGCTTCGACCCTGTTGGGCCCCTACGATTGGGCCCATGTGGTGGATTACGGCCTCGTGATGATTTATTTCTCGACCAGAGGGTAGGTTTGAGTCTCAGCAGTAGGAATATTATAAGGCAGAATATGCCTGTACTAACTTAGAATTGGTTCAAGATGTGGAACATGATTTTGTCTAGAAACGGTCATTACTAATCATCAACTCAGTATATCCATGAGTTGCAGATCGTTGAGGCAAAAAATTTCATTGCAATAAGAAGGTAAAATATAACAATTAGCCACTTCTCTTAAATCGACAGCCTAGGCATGAATTGTTTAGTAGTGTGTTCAGAAGATTCTAGGCAAAACCGAACAAATCTCATCTCTAATCATATTGATCTGTATCTAGTTACCGACCGGCTGTTATTGTTGTCACCGACCTGCAAAATATTTCTTTCTGTTTACCTTTTATTCTTTTTATATTCCATACATTGGAATAAATGGCAACGAAACACTTATCAGTTTGGTTCCAGATCTGGTGTACTCAATATTCAAGTGTCTCTATGATGGGAGCAATCGGCGGCGGCGATCTCTTGCGCCGGGCCTTGGTACAGGCCATGGTCCGGAGCGAGGAGGAGTGGCAGGCGGTCGCCTCCTTCTGCGAAGCAGCAATGCTAGCAAAGGAGGCGGCCGATCGCGTGAGGCAACGGCAACGGTCCTCACGCCCCAACCGCCGCCTGGATTCCGATCCCGATTTCCGGTCACCGTAGGCGCGGGCTTGCGGATGGCGAGCAATGGGTAGCCCTCCGTCCGACCGTCCGATAATCGTCCGGACCGAGCCCAAGTCGTCGACGGCACGTATTGTTCCACGCGCGCCTCAGGGAGATGGAATTTAATAGAAAATTAAGATTGACATATCACTAATAGATTCAAGCATTACTTACATACATAATAATGTAACAATTACGAAGTTAACACTAATCCTTCACCCAGCTGATTCATAATTTATATACACTTTATTGTACACCAAGATTCCCCTATATTCCCTTCATATAAAAAAAACTAGTTAAATGAATTTTATTAAGTCGTTCCATTTTATTTTCAAAAGTATGAAGTGTTAACAAAACCAGTCTCGACTAAATAGGGCGAATAAAAATTCCATTTCAACGAATACTTCTTTATTACACAATAGCAAATTTTGATAACATTTATAAAGTTGTTACAGCTGTATAACCCAGTTTTGTAGTCAGAACTTGCTTCATCCAATCTTCAGGGTATATAAATAAGTTAATGTAGACCATAGTTGTGATCCAATAGTTTATGAAAGTTTATCAAGTTGATGATTGTTAGACAACTTTGAGCACTAAAGATTCGCTGCCGAGAATCTCCACTTGGTTCGCTTGAAGAACATCCCTGAAAAGATGAAATGGAAAACTGGGTTATTGATATTAAAACAAGGAATAAACAAACAAAAACAGGATCTGAGTTATTGAATTTCTTAGTCAAGTTATAATGGTTGAACTGGATCTTTGCAGATATTGAAGACGACAAGTAATCTATTGTTATCTTTATCTATTTATAAAAGGGGTTAAACTATGAAGTATATCTTTGGATTGACTTGGAATTATAAGTTCAAATAAACTTTATATTAAAGGTACGTTATTCTTTTTCTGAAATTAGGTATTTATTGGATTCTTTGCGTTTTGTATTTTCTGTAATATCACAGTACGAAATTCGATTCCGTGATCCAGTATACTTGAAACTTAGCACGAATTTATTTAGGTCACTACCTAAATAAATAATAAAAGTTGTCATTTGTTTTTCAAAACTACCCTTATAAGACGATTTAGGAGGTTTTAAAGATTGTATAGACAATTCTCATTTCTGAGGTTAATGAACTTAAAACTTGGAACAAATTCTAACTTAGAAGAATAATAAATACTGACATTATTTTTTTTTTAAACTACCCTCAAAATAGTGTTTAAAGGATGTTAAAGATTTTACTAAAATTCTTTCGCAAATGGAGTCGCGAGCAGTGCTAGTGGTGATATTTACCTACGGTTAATTTTTCAGTTTGTTGGCTGGTCTAATTAAATTTAGAGTTACAGAGGCAAGATAACACGTGACAACTTCTCAACTGTCATAATGAGGAATTGTATCTAAGAATCTGTATCTAAATAATATATACCTGCTCCTCACTGTTGGTTTTTACATTATAGTAGCTCTGCTGACCAAACATGACAGCAATGCTCTTGTATTTCAATTTTCAAATAAAGTGTTTTAAGAGTCTGTAAACTTTTTGTTGGATCGAGTAAAAAAAAAGAAACCCCATTTCGCAAAACTTTTCCAATAACTTTTCCTAATATTGCGGTTTTGTCGTCTCAGTTATAATAAGATTATGAAGCAATTTGTTCACTGTTTTAGAATCAGTATCCCATAATACTATAGGGTATTTTTCCAAATGCAATGGTTTTGCTATACAGTACGAAACAAGGTTTTCTTTTTTATCACGTTTACCTCGAAAGGAATAGATATTTTGTAGTATTCGCTAAAAACACACACAACAACAATTTTCGGCTTTAACCCTTTGTGAAAAAAGGTGTTGTTTTGGAAGTTACTGAACTCTCTCGCATGCTCAAGTAATTATTGCTCAAGTGTTATCAAAGTTATTGAGGTAAATACGAAACACAGAGGATACTGTTATCCCGGGAGTTTGTTCTCTTAGAATAATTTTTCACTTTCTCGACAGTGAAGCCTCTTGCAGAATCTAGTTTTTTTTAATGATGTAAACTAGTGCTTGACCACGATCCCACCTGATGGTAAACAGTGATACAATCGTTGATGGTGAATCGCAGTTGCTGATAAATTGCAAAACATAGAAGTCCATCCAATATCAATTTGAAATATATAGATAATTTTATAAATAATTATGATAACTCTGGTAGGTAATGAATTAAATACTAAAGAAGATCATACTATGAAAGTACAATTCGAATCCAACAATAGTTTAAAGGATAAGACAGTACTTATAATAGATGTAAACATAACATAGGGACCCACAAAAAGTTTTAGCTCATAACAAGATAATCATCGTTCACGGTTTTGCTCCAAATTCTAAGGTAATATTGAGTGTGTTGACCTTTGGCCAACTGGCATTATGCCCAAACTTCCAACTTTTATAATCTGAGAAGTCTAAACTATCATCTTAGACTTGGGGTAGGCTTCAATAATAACATTGTCGGATATAGTTTTATTGTCAAGGATATGTAAAATTCAAATAAGTACCGTAGTACTGTAATAGTATTAGTTCTTACTTGGAGTTTTTGGGTGACTGGATGCTGCTAATGACGACTTCAACTTTCTTGTTAACGTTCTCAAAGTAGGTGAGATCGATTGTGTAGGCTTCTTGTCTGAAGTTGATGACGACGATGTAAGCTTTCTTGTTGTACCACCTGGAAGAATAAAAACTTGCACTGTGAATCTGACTAACTGCTATTTATACATTTTTTTATAATAGTTGCAAGTTAGTGCTATGTCGTAAAAGTTTCAAGGTTACTATAGTACCAAAATCAGTTATAGTTACAAGAACAAAATCTTAAACGTGATTTTTCTGATGGTTTGATATGCTCTAAGTAATTTATGAATAAACAAATTTATAACTGTTACCGAAGACTGTTTAGACTGTCTGTGTGTGCTTTAAATACCCTGATAAAAAATATATATGTTCGTTCTCTGCATACAAATGGAAATTACAAATATGCATAAAATATTTTTTTAAAACTTAATGTAATTTTCTGAACGTGAGCGCGTTTTTGCAGTAAAAGAAATAAATTGACCAAAACATTAATTTAAATGTTCTGGTCGATTTACGAGCACGTATGACTGAGACAGTGAATTTGCTCTTCATTTTTTATATATTCAATCATCAATGCATGAATATTGCATTGATTAATTTATTGTAACAAATTTCCGCATAAAATAAATTGGTATATACTCCCAGGATATTTATATAGACCTGTAGGTCCGCAAACATCCAGGCTTGGATCAATTATTTGCTACATTGGATCCAAACCTGGATGTTTGTATTAATATTAGGTGTGTAATGTGTACGTACCGGAACACATGACATTGGGAACTCTAGTTTTCAGTTTATAGCTACAAAAGGTTTACGTTGTTCTATTCACGTAGATATTGATAACGCCATGTTACATATCTTGACTTACTTGAAATAGACAAATTGATGCTGATAAATCTTACGTGTTTGTTATTTTGTTTATGTTAGTTTTCTGACATTTCGTTTGTCAAGATAAAAGTGATAAAACTCATCACTATTTTTAACATTTCAAATACAATGATTGGATCATACCTTCTAAAAGCGAAGACACCTTCATTGTAGGCAACAGACTCGTATCTGCCATATCTGAAGACTTTGTCAGTGCGTAGAGCTGATATAGCCTTGTAGATACTCAAGTGAGAATTTTCTGCTAGTTTCTGGACTTCAACGTTCAGGTTCTCATAGCCAGCTGCTACTGGGAGCCAGGTCTTATCACCATCTGAGAAACCTGTGAAAAAAATCTTATTTTAATCACCACACTCAAAAAAGGTTCTTTGCTCATTTTAACGTCATTTCTGGCAACATTTTTTATATCGTAGCCATTATTTTGATACTATATCGGTACAAAGTAATAAGGTTCATTTATACCTGCATTCTTATCAGCATTCCATTGGAATGGTGTACGTTCAGGGTCTCTAGAAGGTATCCAGTAGTTAATAGGGTCATCAGTGTTGCAGCCACTGGGGTCCACGGTATCTTCCCAGCTTACATAACCATCAACCATACCGATTTCTTCTCCCTAAAATAAAAAAAAATACTATACTTGGAATTCATTCAGTTATTGAAACAGTAATTATGAAAAAAAAGTTAAATTAATTAAAATTAATTATTTTCTTAATATAAGTACATAATTATTCAGCTACCATGCAAGTGCATTATGCATTATGCTTACCATGTAAGTGACACCAATGCCAGGCATCAATAATGTGATCATGTTGATCCCATCAACTAATTCTGGACTAAATCTTGAAGCAACACGGCTGTTGTCATGGTTTCCAGCCTAAAAAATAAAAATAGGTAATATAGTAGGGAATCTGAAATCGTTCAAACAATTGTCTAAACATCGGCAAAATCCTTACCACCCAGTTAGCGTGCTCATCAATAGGTTTGAATGTGAGGAACTTGTCAAGAGCGTATTTGATTTCAGCAGCACTTGAACCACCATTCACATCAGAAATCAGGACAAAGTTGAATGGCATCTGGGCCCCTTTGCGTTCTCCGTCACCAAAGTATTTCATCGTCATCTGAGGACTAGAGTATGCCTCAGTCATCATGACTCTTGTCAATCCATCTTTTTCCTTGATGTCATCGAAGACTTCTCTCCATTGATATACCATTTCTACAGTTTCGTCAAGGTCTTTGGTGTAAATATGGGAAACATAATCATAGTTATCAGGGTCATCTGTTTGTCCAGACAAAGGCTCATCAGGATACTTTCCTCCAAAATCTGCTTTGTCAACTTCAAACAAATGGGCAATAGCATCAACCCTAAAACCTGCAACACCTTTCTCCAACCAGAAGCGAATAACATTCTTCATTTCTTCAACAACATCTGGGTTACGATAGTTCAGGTCTGGTTGACCGATGACAAACTGGTGAAGGTAGTATTTGCCAACTTCTTCTCTGTACTCCCAGGCACTCTTACGGAAGACACTGACCTAAGAAATATCAAAATGTTATTCGTTTGTGATAAATTAATTTTAGTGTGAATAAACAGTATTGCGTGTGGTATAAAATTAATTACCATTATGATAATCCACCATGCGAGATAATTTATTAATTAATCATGCAAATGCATCATCAATTACATTTTCAACAAGATTTATTTCCAGGCAAACAGGTCATGTTCACATACATTTGTATACTATAATAGTAAAATGTATACTATTTCAAATAATAAATTCAACATTTCTCAAACTTACCCAATTATTAGGCGGATGCGTAACCCCATTTTCGTCCACCACTCCATCCTCCCAGATAAAGTAATCGTAATATTTCTCATGGCCTCGCAACGCCTCCTCAAACCACACACTTTCATTACTCGTGTGGTTTGGTACGAAATCCAGAACTATTTTAATATCTAGAACGGTAAACGATAGTGTTTATATTTCTTGTTTGTCTGTATGTCCAAACGATAGAAAACAAACACTCAGAACAAAGTAAATCAAATGACTTTTCTCTCTTGACTTTGAATTTTGTAATTTGGTTTTATTTGTTAAAGGTTTTAGTTTTAACCGTAGGTGGCTTTGATTTTTCTTGGAAAGTGTCGTTGTTAGCAGCAACTTAATTTTACTCTTTAGTTGAACACGTATTTATTTTAATCATATAATTTACTCTTTCCATTTCTTTGCCACGGACAAAAGATGACGTGGTTATTTTTTACCCGACTACTATCGTTTTAATTAAAACGAGTGAATATAAAACTTACCTAATTCCTTAGCTTTCGCCATTAGATTTTCGAAATCCTCCATAGTTCCATATTCTTCTTGAATAGCATAGAAGTCAGCGATATCGTAGCCAAAATCGTACATGGGTGACTTGAAAATAGGAGATAGCCATGTGGCTCCAATACCCAGCTCTTTCAAGTATTCCAGATTTTGCGTGATCCCTGAAAACAATACGGATATAGTAAAATTGTCAGCTTAGTATTTAAGAAATTATGTTGTATATTTTTCATATACACAGAGAATGATTCATAATAATTTAGGTGTCCTCAAGACTAGAGTTAATAGGTTTAATAAACTAGTGCGCTTCATCATCAACTGATCACAGATCGGATCACAGTCAAGCACTAGTTTATATAATTTAATAGAAAACTTTTCTAACGTCTTACCATTTAGATCTCCAATGCCATCACCATTGCTGTCTTTGAATGACCTTGGGTATATTTGGTAGAAAATGGTAGTCTCCCACCAATCAAGTTCCTTTTCCTTGTTATTAGACTGCCCACTGAGAGCTAGTGCAAACAGCAACGGAAGAACTAGGATGCTCTTCATGTTGACCCTGAAAATAAATAATGAACTATTTGAAATATTGTACAAATAATATGAGCATTATACGCTCATTAATGAACTACTAGAAGCAATATTAGGTGATTAGAAATATACAATTGAATACGAAACCAAAGTTGTAAATTGGACTATGACTAGTGCAAAATTAGTAAACGCTAAAAACAACACAACACACTTTACCAATATCAGTGCATCATTTCACTTGTCACTTAACAAATACACAATTTGGTATTTATTTTATAATTGACAACAGAATAGGTAGCAAATTATTCTAAAATGACGATATTGTGAAAAGAATATTAAACAACGTGAACATGTTATGAGTTCGCGTGTAACACTATCCAACGTACAACTTGGCGTCACGATCTATTCATAGAATTCATTCCTAATAAAGAATAATAAGAAAATACATAGGTATAATGTGTAGTATATCTAATACATTATTTTTATTCCGGTTATATGTTATTGTTATTTTAGCAATGTTACTTATATTGAAGCTAGCAACACTTGTTTCTAACTTTTCACCCAGAAGTTTTCGTCTGGATTTCTTCGAGTGGAGTTCAGTGTCTGCTTTGATTAAATTATTAACAGATTATGTGATGTAAAATTGTTAGAATTTTGTATCTCAAGTGTCTGCGCAACTGGACAATATATGGAAATATTGAAATGAAAATATTGAAACAGGAGCGATTTCGGTAAAATAGAGCTAAGAATTTTATTGTAATGTTGACTACCTCAACGAAGTTTGTCGTGAAGGTTGACTTGATACATTAGCTTCCAGATACTACAAAAACATTAGAATGTACATCCATATTCTAATAGTAAACAAATTAAGTATTAAGACCATATAATCTCTATTATTCTGACTGAAGGACACCGTATCCATGGTTTAGAAATAAATTTAAAAAACAAACTTTTCATTCATCCTTTCCACTTTTTGAGGTGGATAATAGAAAAGACGAAGGCAGCTCAAAATGATAAAAGCCGATTGTACTGTCGATGTCCCAATAAGGTCAAATGTAAGTAATATCCACAACCAGCAAACTTTGAATATAACAAGATGTATCGATATGGAACAAGAAAAAGGATCGTTCAGTAGTCTACGCTCATGGTACTAAGTAGAAGTTTATATGTTTAGATGTTATTAACCCCTCGAGCTCCTATCTCCTTATTTCAAATTGCCTCAAGAGTCAAAGTATTCTGAACCTACGTTCATTTGAGTGTTTTCTTTTATGAACCGTGCGGTATCAAACAACATTTAAAATTTAGGATTAGAGAAAGATCAATGAAGCGATGATCTGGTGCGATGGTAGGAATGTTTGAAATGTAATATAGTCTAGAAAGGTGGTGCCTGCTGAGAATACAACAAACCGATTTATAAAATAAGATTTTTTCAATACACTCACTCGAAAACCCGCCTAAAAGCGGTAGGGATCTTAACCCTACCGTGCAACGCAATTTATTGTTTTCTGCACTAGTGCGGAAAAATGCGTAACCACGCCCTGCCACAATTTATTGTATTTATCGGATCAAGCTGGGCGCTAAGTGATCCCCACGAGTCGCCGGTCAATCCCATTTATTTACTTCTTCGCAAGTGTATTGAAAAACGTCGTTTGATACACGTGGAAATTTGTCACTGCAGCACTCGGCTCTAAACACCCTTGCAATGACAAACTTCCTCTACTTGTATCCAAATGTAATATTTATTGCGTCAACACCAAATACATTCGTATATGAGCGAGAAAAATGTTCACAATGTTACTCACCCCATATTATCTGCTACTGGGTGAAGGGTACTGCCTACATCTGTCTTTATAGCTAAACATATCTTATGTTTGAGATAAATGATACTGAATTCCGATAAACTAAAGACACTTGGGATTTATCTAGACTTTCATAATACCACATAGTTTTTGAAAACGTTCTTTATCTTGAGAATAGTGGATGTTATCATAAGATTATATCTACTATTTTCAATGTTACTATGGACTAGAAACTATAGATACACTAGTATGATAGTTACACATCGTAAAAGTGTCACTATCATACATAAATACGTAAGATGAATTTATGAAACTGTAGATTTATGACTGAATAATGCTTAAAGAAAATATATACGTGCGCACTATTAATTTATCATAATAATTATAATGTTTAAACCTAGTAATAAAGCACTTATTAAATTATAACAAAAAAAGCACTACTCAGTTTATCTTAAAAAATAAATATTTTTTAGCCATATTTGCAAACATTTGGTGGTTCATTCCCATTTTCAACCTCTCCCCCCCATATTTTGTTAATGGCTAAAGATTCTAGACTAAAACACCTTTCAAATATTTTTTCGGATTAAAAACATAAAAATACGTATTTTTTTTTTAGGTGGGAAAATCATCTTATGACAAATCTCGCTCTTGGGCGGAGCGAGAGATAGTGTCAGACTTTTACTGTTCTTGTTCCTTCGTTGCCTTCGTCCCAGGGCCCCGGGTTTCGTTTTCACACTACCCATGGCCCCAGTAGGCTTCGACTCTGCTGGGCCCCTACGATTTGCTGACATCTCCCTGAGGCGCACGTGGAACAATACGCGCCGTCGGCGACTTGGGCTCGGTCCGGACGGTTACCGGACGGTTGGACGGCAGGCTACCCATTGCTCGCCGTCCGCAAGCCCGCGTCTACGGTGACCGGAAATCAGGATCGGAATCCCGGCGGCGGTTGGGGCGTGAAGACCGTTGCCTCACGCGATCGGCCGCCTCCTTTGCTAGCATTACTGCTTCGCAGAAGGAGGCGACCGCCTGCCACTCCTCCTCGCTCCGGACCATGGCCTGCCCGGCGCGAGAGATCGCCGCCGCCGATCGCCCCCACGAGGACACGGCGTTGCTCTGCCCAAGCGGGGCACACCTCTACCGTGTGCTCCACGGTGTCCTCCGGGCATCCCACACAGTGGCGACACCCGGGCGTCGCTTCCGCACGAATCCGGTGCAGGAACTTCCCGAACTTACCGTGTTCGGTGAGAACCTGCGTCATGCGGAAGGTGAGGACGCCGTGAGGTCTTTCCAACCACGCCTCAAAGAGGGGACTTACCGCCATAATTGTGGCGTGACCACATAAAAAAAAAAAAAAATACGTGTGATTATTATGTTAACTACAAAATCCATTATTTTTCAGCATCGAAAATAGTCTAGATATAACATTACCAATAACTAAAACCTAACTGACATCAGTGAGGACGTTTACTAAAAAATCGGTAAAGTACGAGTCGGACTCGTGCACTAAGGATTCCGTAATATTACTATTTTTTTAGTATCGCCTGTCCCGGTATTGTTTGTTAATAAACCATGTTTGTTGTATGGGCGCCCCACTTAAATATCTATTTTAATGTTTTAGTATTAAATAATAATGGCGAATAGGCTTGAATTTGATGATACTGTTCTCCTACTCGACTCTGGACTCATCGGAAAACATAACCCGGTAATCTTTATCTTTCCATCGACCGTGTTCTCGCGGAAACAGTAATCAGGCAACTAGTTGTTCTGTGAGCAGTTTGGGGCTAAATGCGAGCCTATAAGGCTTTATATCAGCTTCATGAAGTTGTCTCATGTTAAATAAAACCCACATATGTCAAATCCATCCAAAGGTTGTCTGTAAAAAATCGCTTTTAGTGATAAGACCGCCCATTGTGACACCCTATTAATTTTAAGTTCCTAATGTAGTTTGTATTTTTGGTGTACAATAAAGAATATAACTATCTATCTATCTATCTATCATAGTTATGGTAAATTAGACAGTTGTTCAGCCGTGAGATGTCAATTTCTTAGCATAGTCCTCAGTCTTCTCGTCTAGTTGGAATAGCACAATTTAATTCCACCAAGTCCGTTCCATCATCGGACCACTAGACGTATGGCGTTGCGCCATCGGTACATGGTGGACATCCTACCCTTACGTGCAAAGCGTTTTGGGAACACATTAATTATGCGTACAGCTAAGGAGTGAAATTCCCTGCCGGAGTCTGTGTTTCCTGATAGCTACAACCTAGGGGTGTTTAAGTCAAGAGCGAATAGGTTACTTCTAGGCAAGCGTGCTCCATCGTCGGCCACATCATCGCTTACCATCAGGTGCGATAGTGGTCAAACGCGAGCCTATCAATAAAAAAGGTTGTGGAACTTGGCCTGCCACTTTTGATATTCATGCCGGTGTCTTGAAATCGCTGGAGTATTTTTTGGACTGTAGATAAAAATAATCCCACTGTTCTAGCAGTAGGTTATCGCCTGCAGAAATCTTCCTTTTTATACCATGGCAATCGTATTCATTTATCTATAATATGTATGTCTTTAGAAAAATATAAGTATTTATCAGTTGTCTAATATACTCTTAGCACAAGCTCTGCTTAGATAGTAAAAAAAAGTACTAGTGTTTGTCACATGATGTTGCACAGAACAGTGTGACCAATGTTAGAAATTGTTTATTATGATAGCTCGGGTTAAAAACATAAGCGGAAAAATATGGTTTTCCTATTTATCTAAGTAAATACCTAAATTTTAAACTATAACTTGTACAAAAGAAACCTCTTTTGAGGTTTTTAATTAGCATTACTAAACTTACCATGTCCGGTGAGGACCTACGTCCTGCAGAATGTGAAGATACCATGTCGTCTCTCCAGCCACTCCTCAGAGAGACTGACTTAAAAAAGAAAGAAAGAAAACGTGTTTATTCTGCCCGAATAGACACACAATAACTTACAAAAGATCAAACAAAAACCAATTTTCCTATCGGGCTTACCGCCTCGATTATGGCGTGCCCAGACTAATTTGCATATAACATATGTATTATTTATACAAGCTATGAACATAACTTTGAGATTTATCGCAGTTTTCTTATGTGAGCCGTTTTTTTTCGCGTCCTATTATCATAATAAATTTTCTTCAGAAATAAACTAGATGGCGTAAAGAAAATTCAGTTTTATCTGGACGGATATTTTTATGACCATTTTTAAGCAGAACATTGTAGTTAGAATTCCGCCTTTATTATACTGATTTTTGGATTTAACAAAATAAATATGCAGGTAGCAGTTTTGTCCATGTAAATGTCGGTTACTGCGGATAGTCAAAGACAATCAGATAAAAAGTAGCCTATATATCCTTCCTCAGGGTTCAAGATTTCTCCGGGTCAAATTTTATCAAATTCGATTCCCTAGGTTAATCGTGAAAGCATACCTAACAGACAGACAGAGTTACTTTCACATTTACCTGTATAATATTGGTATGGATAAATAATAGATTTTCACAGGAATTTGGAAACTTAAACTTTTAGATACAGGTTAAACTAAAGAGCAACTAAAATAACACAGTTATTTTTTTAAGGTTGGAAATATTCTAATGTCTTCTCCCTCTCTAGGGCAGAACGGGAGGGCGTGTCAGACTTTTACTGACTAAAACCACACCTATGTTCCTTCGTACTTATCCATATCCCTTCGGAACGCTTAATTATCGTTTTGTACTCACAAGTGTACGAAATTTATTCAGTCGAAAATTTTGATCTCTATATCTTCGTTTTTCCTAGAAAAATCCAGAAAAAGTTTTTTTTTTGGTGATTTTACGTAAAAACGCGCAATTGCGTAATAATAATACCCCTATATGCGTGAGGGGATATTGCGAGAACTCAAAATCTGCTCGCGGTGGTCGTCAGAGTGTCTACACAAGATTCCACAATACTCCGGTCACATTGCAAGGAAAGATGGTGGCAACCTCGAAAGGCTCATCGTGACCGGTAAAGTGGATGGGGAACTACGAGTAACCCTTTCAGGAGTCGACCCATGAACATGATAAAGGAACACAGGAGGGTTTAGTCGGTAGTCGGGAGGGTAATTCACCTCCATTCGCTCCACCCAGTGCATAGCATAGCATAGTTGGGACTCAGGCCTCCTCTCTAGGAGAGGAAATGGGCCGTCACCCACCACGCGGGCCCAGTGCGGGTTGGTGGATGTCACTGTCTTCGAATTTTTGGTTCTAGGACATGCCGGTTTCCTCACGATGATTTCCTTCACCGTTTTGAGAGCGGTGGTGATGAAATAAATTACATAAAGTAATGCGCCTGGCTGGGTTTTGAACCCGCGACCTACAACTCGTAAGTCGGGGCCGTTACCACTCGGCCACCACTGCACTCACCACACAGTGCAGAAGGAGTTATTTGGTGATATCCCATCACGAAAAAGCGATAAAGTAGTACTGACTAGTGCTAAATATTATAAGCCCATTACTGTTCTACTAAAGGGCAAAACCTTTTTTTATTTTATGAAAGAGGAAAAAAGATTACTTCCCCTCACATGGGTACCAACGCATTTATAATTAATTACTTACGTACAAGGTTAAGGAAAGTAATTCGGAAGTACTTCTTTTGTTAATTTCGGGCTTATGTTACCTACTTGAGTGAGTAGGTTTTAGCATTCAGTATGATTATTTTGTTCATTCATTCATTTAGCATATCGCAATCATGGGCAAATTGGAAAGGGTAACAATGGAATTTAAAGCTAGGTGTATTAAAATATAACAAAACTTTGATTCATCATTTTTAATCAAAATTATAACAATTATGATGTATTATTTTTATTTACTGCAGTTTAAGTACAAGTCCTTCAAAGCCAGTGACTGGTACAGCCGATGCGTTGAATACGTCACTGTAAAAAAAGAAAAGATAATAATTTAAATTCGAAATTTATGACTATTCCCTAAATACCTTAGGTTTACTATCTGCGTAATTATTTACTATATTAAATACATTTGTAAAATATACGCCATCATGAAATTAACAATCTGTCTAGCCTTTTTCTCATACCTTTATGGTTTACAGATTACGCCGTTTAAAAGGGTAAATTTTGGTCTTTCGGCTTATATTTAAGAAATTGTAGAATAACTACAATAATAATAAAAACCAGAGTTAATTTTGTATCCTATAAAACTAAAGCTAACCATCTCAAAACTACTAGTACTACACAACAATATAATACTTATCTACAGACGTCCATTATAGACGCAGTAATTACACACGTATCAATGCTTCTATAATAATGTAATAAAAAGGAAAAATTTGTATTCTTGTCCGTAATAAAAAACTCAAATATCAGACCAATTTTTGAAATTCTTTTTTCTGTAGACAGAACGCTGCTTTATCACTAAGTGACATAGGCTAAATATTTTATACTTTCACGCAGGCAAAACTAGTTTTTTTTTTTTATAATCACATCTTCAGTAGTTTCCACTAAGCTAGAAACTCACCCTTCGTTCTTAGGAGACTGAATGCTTCTCAGTACAACGCTGACGTCACCAACAACATTTTCGAAGTAAGTCAGATCGATGACATAATCATCATCGTGCATGTTAACGAGGACCAGATAGATCTCGCCATTATACCATCTGAAATTGCAAAATGCTTTTTTAAAGGTATAGGCCACAAAGATGGTAACAAAAAAAAACTCTACTGAGGTAATTATTAATGAAGTAGTATTGGAATCATTACTATTATTCTCAAATAGGAGAATAATAGTGATGATTAAGAATTTATAACAAAAGGATATGGAATACTCGGCAATGAGCAGTTAGTAGAATAATTTTGTGAAAAACTAAATTACCTACATTAACATATTTTCGCCAAATTCTATGATTTAAACAGCATTTGAGCTTTATGACAAACATTTAAATATTGACCGACATATAATATAGCTATGTGTATGATTGCTTTTTACAGGATTTCTTTTTGAAATCTTTTCAGTATTTTTATAGAACTGAACGTGTTAAACCAAACACGCCAATTATTTTTTTGATGAGGTAAACAATGGACTACAATGAATTACGAAATCAAATATTTACAGGGGATCTTATTTGGATATTAAAATATTAACAAGAAAATGATTCAATTAAGTTGAAAAATTCATATAATACCTTTTGAAAACAAAGACATCTTGGTTCATAGCCAAGGAGTCGTAACGTCCATATCTGAAGACCTTCTCTTGACGCAGAGCAGCTAAAGCCTGGTAAACCTTCAAGTGGGACCTCTCTGCGGCTGCCTGTACTTCGACGTTTAAGGTCTCGTAACCCTCAGCAACTGGCAACCAAGTCTTGTCAGCAGTTGAGAAACCTAAAAAAATATTATTGCAATCTTAAAATTAATTTCAACTACCTAACTGTATCCGTGGTTACAAATATGGTATACTGAGAACATTTTTTGCTTTACCGCAAATGTTAAGAACCTTATAACTTTCTCCACCATTCCTTCCCTTAACACACGTATTTTCTTACCTCTATGACAAACTTTCAAAATTACTTTATTTTACTGATATAACGTTTTCAGTATTAAATATTGTGGATTGTTTTACTGAGCGAAGAATTACAATAGCAAATGTGCATGGTAATCCTCAACTATTTCTCAAACAACTAACAGCTCCACTATTTATTCACTAACTGTATTTACATCACCAATCGGTATCATCAAAAGCTGTCCATCGTCTCTTCCAACAATAACTTTGATAGAATTCAGATCCAGTGCGGAATGACAAGAAAACTCAACATCTTCGTGTTTTTCCGTTCCAAAGTGAAAACAAACGAAGATCGTGTTGATTGTATTTATTCAAAGTGCTATACTCTCCACTATCCTGACGAAAGATAGTGTTCCTCTTTAAAGAGGATGCTTTTTTAATAAAAATATGTTTTAAATTTATCGAGCCACCACTGACGGTTATAGATATGACCTATATAGATGAATAATTACTATCGACACACACTACAATTTCAAGCTTTTAATAAAGTATTTATTTCACGCTTATTTTGTAAAGCAGCCCATTTATAATATCGTTGTTTCTGTGGGTACAATTGCGTTGTTAGTGCCATCATCACCACAACTACCTTTCCATCACCTTACTGTACAATTTCTATTAGAACTAACTAGTTTCTTACCAGCGTTTTTCTCCGCGTTCCATTGAAATGGGGTTCTTTCCGGATCGCGAGATGAAAACACATAGTTGATAGGATCGTTGGTGTTACATCCAGATGGATCAACTGTGTCTTCCCAGCTGACGTAACCGTCAACTAATCCGAGTTCTTCTCCCTGGGGATCAAAATATTCGTATTCCGAATTGGAAAGTTGTTCGATCATGTAAAAGACAAACCGGACCTTTTAAAAATGAAAATGGGAAAATCATCTTATGACATCCCCCGCCCTTGGGCGGGACGGGAGATAGTGTCAGACTTTTACTGACTAAAAACCCACTCCTGTTCCTTCATTGCCTTTCGTACCAGGGCCGAGTCTTCCTTTCAGAATCAGACCCTTGGCCCCAGTAGGCTTCGACCCTGCTAGGCCCCTACAGTTGCTGACATCTCCTTGAGGCGCGCGTGTAACAGCACGCGCCGTCGACGACTTGGGCTCAGTCCAGACGGTTACCGGACGAGGTACTAAAATGGCTGTTCCTCAAAGTGATTAACAAACGCAACATTTAAAAATATTTGAACTCTTAATTTTTCAATAAATCTGAATAATATATGTAATTTTATAATTTGATGTTCCCATATTAATAAAAGTTAGTGAGATGTGGTCTGGGATTCAAACGTACACATTCAATTTGTATATTGCTTAGCAAATAATGGTCAAAATTACACAAAAGTTGTTCAGTAAAGTAACGAACATATCTCACCATATAAGTTACTCCCACTCCAGGAAGCAACAATACAATCATATTGATTCCGTCGACCAAAGGCGGGCTGTATCTAGTTGCCATTCGGCTGTTGTCATGGTTACCGACCTGCAAAATATTTCCTTCTATTTATTTTTATTCCTTTCTTATTCAACACATTTTGAGTAAATCGTTACGAAACACTTACCACCCAGTTTGCGCCCTGATCAACAGGTTTGTAAGTTAAGAATTTGTCTACGGCGCGTTTTATGTCAGCCGCTGATGATGATGCATCAACGTCGGTGATTAAGTCGAAGTTGAATGGCATTTGCGCTCCTAGTCTATCACCTTCACCGAAATACCTTACTACATCTTGAATGGGTGCATAAACTTCAGTCATCATCACTCTAGTTACGCCATCTTTTTCTTTGATCTCGTCAAAAACATCTCTCCATTCGTAAACCATGTAGTAAGTCTCTTCTTGGTCTTTGGTATAAATGTGGCTCAGGTAGTCGTGAGATTCAGGATCAACGTTAACATTGCCGGAGAAGGGTTCATCTGGGTATTTACCTCCGAAAAGTTCTTTGTCGACTTCGTATAAACAGTTGACAGCATCTACTCTGAATCCTGCTACACCTTTATCTAACCAGAAACGAATAATGTTCTGAAAAAAAAAATGAATTTTTTTTAGATAGTTCAAAATATTTAATTACAGTCGTGGAAGTTCATAAAAGGCAACTTACTTTCATTTCTTCAACGACATCAGGGTTACGATAGTTCAAATCAGGCTGACCAACTACGAACTGATGCAAATAATATTTACCAACTTCTTCTCTGTATTCCCAAGCGCTGCCACGGAAATGGCTCCTCTACAAAAAGGATACAGTCAATTTAAAAATATAGTTTTCTAATAAGTAGGTATTTTTTTAATGAGGTAAGAAATCATTTAAATAACTTATCTCTCGGGTGGAGTGAAACGGAATGTCAAATTTTTGTTCATTAAAAGTATGTTACCACACTAAAACATTTAACATTGCTATTTATTACATCAAAGATCTTGTAAAAGTTTATCATTTCACTAACTCCCTTCCTCATTTCATCTAATTCAAAGTTCAAAGGATGAGAGATCTTTTCTAAGAAAATGGCACCCAATAAACTTTCTTCATTACAATCATTAAGTCCACAGAGAGTAATCCAAGCGCCTCTCATTGTACTAAAATTCTTACCCAATTATTGGGCGGCTGCCTATTGCCCTCTTCGTCGATCACGCCGTCTTCCCAGACGAAATAATTGTAATACTTCTCATTACCATTTAGAGCCTCTTGGAACCAGACGCTCTCGTTTGATGTGTGATTCGGCACCAGATCCAACACTACTTTTATCCCTGTAGAAAGCAGACTTTGAATATTTTTTTCTTCCTTTATTGTAAGCACTTGACGACTCGTTGAAGAATCTTTTGAAATGTTTTATAAGAATATTTTCAACACCAACTTTCAGATGCTTTATTTCTGAGAGTTGAATAGAGGTACTTGTAACTTCGTCACATTGCTATTCAGTCTTTTTTTCTTGTAATTGAAGTACTTATCTTTTCTATTGCTTAACTTATCTCTTTCAAGAACTTCATTATTAAATGTCACATGACTTTTAATTTAATTTATTTCCAACAAACTGATATTTTACCTAATTAAATAAAAAAGTTGCTTACCAAGTTCATTAGCTGTCTCAATCAAGGCTTCGAAATCTTCCATAGTTCCATACTCATCGTGAACCGCATAGAAATCAGAAATATCGTATCCAAAATCATACATAGGAGATTGGAACATAGGAGACAACCAAATAGCGTCCACACCTAATCCTTTGATGTATTCCAACTTTGATGTTATACCTGCCAAAGTCATTATCATTCAAATTCTTGATAGCATGAGTATAATCGACCCCGTCGTTAACATACTCGAATATTTCCCATGAGAATTGTTAGACAAAGCTCTAAATTCTAGTTTTCATTTGTGAAATGTGGCTCAAAGTGAGCTGAATGATCATCTCGGGAAATGGGACAGGCTTGTTTGGTATTACTGTAGGCTTACGCAAATGCGGATCATTTAATGAAATTAGAGGTATTATGTGGAGCAATCAATCAACTTCGCTAATCGCACTATACAGGCTTTGAACTACAATACAGGGACAAATTATCAATTTTAATTTTACAAATATTATGGTAGGTTGTATGTAACAATGACGTATCATTTTAAGTGTTTGGTTTTTTTTTATAACACTGATAATTTGATCAAGCTGCAAAATCTCTCTGTAAATGTTCTCTCTTCTGTAAATGGGTAAATTTGACCTGAATAAAAATTAATTATTAAAAATTAATTATTAAAATCCGAATATAAATCATCTGGTCAATTAAAACTGATTTACCTACATTACAAAAATTAGCGTACTTAAGAAATTGCTTGTTTTTCTGTGTAAAATACGTAAGAGAAATTTATTTATAAGTAAGAGTACAAATAATAAAAGCACCTACCATTCAAGTCCCCGATACCGTCGCCATTGCTATCGGCAAAGGACCGGGGATAAATCTGATAAAAGATCGTTGTCTCCCACCAATCGAGGTCCTTTTCCTCTTGTTTCAGAACATTTCCACTACAAAACACCAACAAAATTGGCAGCAATATTACTGCCCTCATTTTACTTAGCTTACAAACCTCTTAATGCGAAGTCAGCTACTGAATATTAAGAAAACATAGATTTATATGGATTCCGTATCTATATCAAAATAAGATACTGAGTGCTCTGATAAAAATGGATCATGCGGACCGATCTTGAGATTAAATACACAAACATGTTGAGTAATGAATGTATCTCTTAGAAAATATATATGTTATGTAACCTTTCCTTTATATTCATTATCAGAATTCTTTTTGTCTGGGATATTAACAAATAACGTCCCCCGCTCTGGGACTGGCACTTCACTGAATTCATGTTCTTTCAACTGCTCTTTACGTCCAGGGCTGTAGTAAATCGTCCGAACAATCTGCAGCCTTGGCAGGTATTGGCCATTGCGAACCCTGTCAACTACTGCATAAGCAGCGTTTAGTCTTATTGTTGAAATTCCTGGATCCTATTTATAAGAGAAGCAATTTGGTTATTGGACTGTTACCAAAATAAACTTACTTCTGGTCAGATGCATTCTAAATCTGCCATTGACATTTTATGTTCTCATGGTGCAGTATGTATCCGTATAGTTCATATTGCTCTTAGCAAATCAAAATATGTCCATGCTAAAATGTAAAATATGGAGAAAACCTTTAATAATTCATTGTTAAACCGTCCAATATACCAAAGTCTGTAATTTGTTGGTTAATTACGTTACCCTAACATATTTTAAAATAACTTTGTAATCTGTTAATCGTTTTTGTTTTCTTTTCTTAAAGTTCAATCATACCTAGCGTGATATTTAAAATCCAACCCGTTCTTTAAAATAAGTTAAGATTTTCAAGAGCAGATATGGTCTCCAATAGAGGAGATTGACAGATTAGTGTCTATCTGAATTTTTAGATTATCACGCCAGACACACGCATTGCTAAGTCTTACTTATCAAAAAGAAATATGATAAGTAAGGCATGCTCTAGATTCTACATAACATTAATCTTACCGTAAATCCAATGTCACCCACGAGCATCGTGAAGCGTAGATATTAGGTAACATACTAAGATTATTATAGTACAAATGTTCAAGATGATTCTTTACTTCTCGTATATTACAAGTTCGTCCCGTAGAAAAATTATCAGCCAGTCATCAAGATAGTACCATACACCACACTACACACCGTCGTTGTATAATGGATATCACACACATGAGTACAAAACGTTTTAGGAAACAAGCTTTTCTGAAACGTTGTGTGTCACTATGTGTACAGCTTAAAAAATGCTCTTTAGAATTTCAAGATTCAAAATTCAAGATTCATTTATTTCGTCAGAATATAGTACATAATTATAGTCTTAAAATAAATTAATGGTCTCATCACATTCTGCCACGTGTGGTGTGCAAATATTTGGTAGGAACATAAATCATTTTTAAAAACAAAAAATATTATGTTAGTAATGAGTTAGTACGAACAAAATTTAAATACAATCGGAGGAATTTAGCAGCCAAATAAATAATTACATGAAAGATCTAGAGCGTTACCTACTCGTATATTATTAATCTATCTAAACTAGAATTACTATAGGATAGCCAACTTCGATATATACAACGTTTTTGACTCAATTTCATTTTGAGATCATTTTCAGGGTTCCGTACCTCAAAAGGAAAAAACGGAACATTTATAGGATCACTTTGTTGTCCATCTGTCTGTCTGTCAAGACCCTTTATCTCAAAAACGTTTGGAGGTATCGAGTTGAAATTAAAACCATGTACTCAGGTTTGCGGTCCCTTAAAGCTGTGAAAAAATCAAACTTCTGAGTTAACGAAAAAAAAAGATACGGCCATTTATGTCGCAAAAAACGACACTCAAGGGAATCAAAATTCATAGGAAACTTCCCGTTGACCTAGAACCCTGAAATTTGGCACGAAGCAAGGTCTCATAGCACAAGTATAGGAAAAAATCTAAAAACGGTAAATTTGTTGTTATAACTGTAAATTCGGAAAAATCTACGAAACTCAATTCGGGACTTGAACTGTTTTCATAGGTAAGTTTGTATGCAACCCACAGTGCGCCAGTCGCACATGCCCAGTTTTTTTTTATGTTACTTTGTCTTTGTGAGATAGCGGTCAAGCGCAAACCTGACAAGAATAAAAAAAAAAGTAAATTGGAAAAAAAATATCGACAATTTTATTGAGTAACGAATCTTTTAACCTTCAAACTCACGAAATTGAACTGAGCCGGGTATTTTCCATGAAATTATCTAAAGGGACGGGTCGTGGTCAATCTTGAATACTAAAACCGGAATATTTGCTGGTTTGATAGTGACATACCTAATAAAATGTGCGAAAACTTGATGTCGAATACAGATAAGAAGCTAGCGCATTTTTTTGAAGTGAAAACTTCTTTAGCGGCGTTGTACACTTTTTTTGTAATGGGTAAAAAATGTTAAACTCGCGTCAGGGTCACGTGACCTTCAGGGTCACGTGACCTGATCGAAAATTCGTAAGACGGATGTCGTGCAAAATTGTGTGCAAAAAATTTTGTAATGGGTAAAAAATGTTAAACTCGCGTCAGGACACGTGACCTGATCGAAAATTCGTAAGACGGATGTCGTGCAAAATTGTGTGCAAAAAAAAAGCAATTCGTGCAAAATTATTCCATAACCATTCCAAAATATCCAAAACGCACAACGTTAATACTTAAGTTTTCACTTCTGCCGGCACTCCCAGAGTGCAACCCGTCATTTTTTTTTATTGGGAAGCCTATCTGGAAATTTTCATCTTATTTCAAAATTCTTTTTTAGTAGGGCAGTCAGTTTAAGAGTAATTTCGCCAATAAGCTTTCCACATCGTACAACATTGTCTGAATTGATTGCCAATCAAACATAATTAGGTTTGACACGTTTTATTACCATACTTTCCCTCTAAACGCCTTTATCAATTTGAATTTTGATATTTCATTTATGTTCTTTGAAAAATGAAGAAGGAGCTCGTGGCTAAAATAATAACAGCCGCAAAGGTCGATTTCCATCCCCAGCCGTCAAAGAGTGATCCGCGGCCAACGTAGGCGCGGGCTTGCTTGACGACGAGCTATGGGTAGTTCGCCGTCCGGACGTCCTGTAAATACCGACGAATTCGTCGTTCAAAGAGATGTCAACAAAACCGTAGAGGCCCAATAAGGTCAATAATGCCCGCTAGGGCCGTGGGTATTTTTGAAATAGTAATCGAGATCCTGGAATGTAACGGGTAACTAAAGGATACAGGTGGGTTTTAGTCACTAAAAGTCATACACTCCTACTCACTCCATTCTAGGTCGGGAGAAGTCCTTTGATGATTTCATGCCTCAAAAAAAGAGTCCAACTCCAAGTAACCTGAGGCCCAAGTCTAGCAGACTTGGGCCCCAGGTTTCTTGGAGTTTTTATAAATTCGTCATTCCAACACGATTCTATTGTCATTTTTCTAAAAGTTCGTAATCTGCTGATTCATACTGATCAATCATTGATCGGTCTATGGTCTCGTAATAGAGTTGTGGTAGAATGACAATATTGAGCTTATTAAAAGCAATGACTGCACAATGACGTTCTAATGGTAGGTCACTGATCAAAGGAACAGTCAAAATTTTAGCATACGTCAGATATTCATTTGTCAATATGTACGAGATTACCATTCTATGCCACTTCTTTCCATGGAGTGTCAATGGTTGACCATTGGAAAGTCATAATGACGCCATTATATTAGTAGATTACCAAACTTGTAAAAATGAACAATTATGAAATCAATGCAAGACCATTCTGACACTATTGTAATAGCAGACTTGAGGTCGGTTTGTGGATGTCTTCTTAATGTGCCGAGATTCTTCCATGCCTTGGAAAGTACACTAAACCACTAGTTCGGGCTGTCATTTATAGATATGACTGGCCTGTTGGTCTAGTGGTTAGTGGCTCTGACTGCTATGCCGGAGGTCGTGGGTTCGATTCCCACCCAGGACAAATGTTTGTGTGATGAGCACGATCATTTGTTCTGTGTCTGGGTGTAATTTATCTATATATGTATGTATTTAGAAATATATAGGTATGTTTATCAGTTGTCTAGTACCCATAACACAAGCTCTGCTTAGCTTGGGACTAGACGGGGTTGTGTGACAGTTGTGGAATATTATATTATATTATATTATATTATATTATATTATATTATATTATATTATATTATATTATATTATATTATATTATATTATATTATATTATATTATATTATATTATATTATATTATATTATATTATATTATATTATATTATATTATATTATATTATATTATATTATATTATATTATATTATATTATATTTGTCAGTCGTTATAGATAGTCAGAAGTCAGAAAATCTAACAACAGTCTTGCCAAGGTGTTACCCACTAACTGGGTTGTAGAGATCACAAAGGCAGACATTATCATGACCATTCATATTTCAGCCGAAAGACGTCCACTGTTAGATATAGGCCTCCCCCAAGTGTCGCCATAACGACCGGTCCTGTGCGTCTCGCATCCATTGGATTCTCGCGACCATCACTAGGTCATCGGCCGTCTAACTCTGTGTCTTACGGTACGTGGTCGTCACTCCAGAACCTTTCGTCCCCATCCTGAGAGGCTAATTGGGGATACAGATTTGGTTAAGTCCAATCTACAAAGCACAGGCGCAGGGTAGCCAGCCTATCGGTATTTTACAGGTTGCATTTTGAAGAGTTTGCGCGGGAATTACATGACTCGATTCCGCCATCTCCTTTCTACCATCGGACAACCCGACGTACGGCGAGTATCCACCCTTACGTTATTGAAACTTCAACGGTTCGGACTAAGCGTTTAGCTTCGTCGTTTATACCGCGTACATCAAAGGACTGGAACTATTTGCCTGCTGCGGTCTTCCCGTTCAACTAAAATTTAGGTGTCTTCAAGGCTAGAGTGAATAGGCTCTTAATAAACTAGTACACCTCACCATTAATGATTGCATCACTGTTTATCATCAGGTGGGATCGCAGTCAAGCACTCGTTTACTTATATCAAATAAAAAAAAACCACCATTTGTTCAGTGAGAGACGTGCCCTGCCTACTGCTACTTAAGTTTGGCGATTCTTCGGGGTATGTCGGTAACCTTGGTTCTCCTGTGGATAATAACCCCACAGTCGCTTCATGTAAAATACTGTACAGCTGTACCTATTCTAAAACTGGAAATCGACCAAACCAAAATTTAAAAAAAGGACTAAGCTTTTATTGCTTTGAAAGCTGACCAAGTACAAGTTGAACTCGCACACAAAAGGTTCCGTACTACAATATTAAAATCGAGCAAAACAACGCCGACAAAATAACGTTTTTTGTATAGGAACCCCCTTTAGTTTTTGTTGTTGTAGCGCCAAAAGAAATACACCTTCTGTGAAAATTCCAACTCTCTACCTTTACGGTTTAAGAGATACAGCCCGCTGACAGACAGACGGACCGCGGAGGCTTAGTAATATCGGATACGGGACCCTAAAAATAAATGTTGTCCCTAAAGTTTAATACCTGTAAGGATGATAGTTGAGAAATTTCTTAGATGTGAATTTATTTTGTTATTGTTATGTATATTTGTTAGAAAAAAGACGTTCCCATGAGTTTATTTTGAGGGCCAATGGTCACAAGTTAGCTTATTGAATAAGTGTTGTTTTTATCACAAGTTTCAAATGAAAAAAAAAGTTTAATTTCACTTTTATTATGAAGATTGAAAAAGTTTTTTAAAGTACTTTTTCCATATTCAGGAGGATAATGTGTTGAGTGAGGGAATATTGTAACGTTGATCTATACATATAATAAAACAGTAAAATGGTGGAGCGTTGGTATTAATTGGCGCAAAAACTACTGAACCAATCCTGTTCAAATTTTGCATACATAATCCGTAAAGGCCGGGTCAACTGTTAGGCTACATATTATCACGCTTTTTGCTATGGGGGGTGAGCAATATTCCAAAATGTCGATATTGAACGACAATCGCTCTGAGTTCGAGCCTCAGATTCAGTTAATATTTTTGTGATTGTTTTGGTGTTTTTTTGTACATAATATAGAATGATATTTCCAGAACAATAATAAAATGGCTTTATATGTATTTTTAAATTGCCATCGACATTTTTATTCGATATTTTTCCAAATATTTCAGTAAAAACCCACCAAAACTGATATTAAAATGGAACCAGAGATAAAAAATACACTTTTTTTTAAATTTGGTTAGGAATTTAAGGTCAAAAATGAAAATCATCACGCTATTTTGTACAAGGAGTCAAGCAGACAAGCAATGACGTTTATTTAGGAACGGCTATTTAGAACTAAATTCTTCAAGGACTGTGGCGCAGTGGTATAGTGACGGATCCGCGTTTGCTATGTTGCGAGTTCGAACCTCGCATAATTTTTGTGATTGTTTTTAGCGAAATTATTAGCGAAGGACACTGAAACACAATCACAAAATTAGTTTTTGCATATACGTATCCAACAAAACGTTGATATATTTATACGTGTTATTTGTATCTCTAGAAAGTAATCAATTCTTATTAATATGGAAGCGAATTTAAAACCTCATTGATTTCTTTTACAGTACTACATCTTATTATTTTTAAATTTAACTTCAGAACTTCTATCATCACTTTAAAGACACCGCATTGGGAAGGGTTTACACCGTTCATCCCAATAATGGATAGTGCGATGATTGCTTCACACTGTACGGGCCCCAACGTCATCACGATCAACACTGGGACGACACTGACAGTGACGGAGGCCAGCATCACCGATAGCCCCAGACGACTGCGACATTTGTTTGCCATTATTTTAGTATTTTGTGGAGTCACAAACCCAGGT
This sequence comes from Mythimna impura, assembly GCA_905147345.3. NCBI lineage: Eukaryota > Metazoa > Arthropoda > Insecta > Lepidoptera > Noctuidae > Mythimna > Mythimna impura. The sequence goes on from LR990348.1 coordinate 6,156,989, forward strand.
CGGTTGTGGGTCTCATGGTGGAATGGCGACAGCGACTGTCGCAACCCAGTGTTGGGCACGCCACAATTATGGCGGTAAGTCCCCTCTTTGAGGAGTGGCTGGAAAGACAACATGGCGTCCTTACCTTCCACATGACGCAGGTCCTCACCGGACAAGGTAAGTTCGGAAGCTTCCTGCACCGGATTCGTGCGGAAGAAACGCCTGGGTTCCACCATTGTGTGGACCGCCCGCAGGACACGTTGGAGCATACGGTAGAGGTGTGCCCCGCCTGGGCAGAGCACTGCCGTGTCCCCGTGGGGGCGATCGGCGGCAGTGATCTCTCGCGCCGGGCCTTGGTACAAGGTATGGTCTGGAGCGAGGAGGAGTGGCAGGCGGTCGCCTCCTTCTGCGAAGCAGTAATGCTAGCAAAGGAGGCGGCCGTACGTGCGAGAGAACGGCCTTCACGCCCCGCCACCGTCCCGATCCCGATTTTCAGCCACCGTAGGCGCTGGCTTGCGGACGGCGAGCAATGGGTAGCTCGCCGTCCGACCGTCCGGTAACCGTCAGGACCGAGGCCAAGTTGTCGACGGCACGTAGTGTTCCACGCGCGCCTCAAGGAGATGTCAGTAAAACCGTAGGGGCAGGGTCGAAGCCTACTGGGGCCATGTGATGCGAAAGAGAACCCCGGGGTCCTGGAACGAAGGCAAAGAAGGAACAGGAGTGGGTTTTTAGTCAGTAAAAGTCTGACACTATCTCATGATCCACCCAAGAGCGGAGGATGTCATTGGATGATTATCCCACCGAAAAAAAGGTCGGTTGTGGGTAAATCATCGCCATCATCTGTCCGAAGACTTTTTACGTGCTTTAAGGTGTACTACTGAGGGTGACATTGAACAGAACAACGAGCGCGTTTCGAATAGTTGTCTAGGTTCACTTCAAGACGTGGTCATTTCCATCGGTGGCAATCCACTGGACTGGTCGAATATGGATTACCGGTCCCGCAATCATTGGCATATCAAGATCGAGGAAATCGGGGTGATATCGTCAATGATCACGACTCTAAGTTCACCTCAGAACAAAATGTCCCTGCATTTTTAACATCGTCGTCATACAAAGCGTTAGGCTCAGCCAGGGTAAAATATTTTTCATTAATGCTCCAGGTGGAACAGGAAAAACATTCATTGACACTGGCATCCTTGCAGAAATAAGGTGACAAGGCAAAATAGTGATTGCGACTGCCTCTTCTGGAATTGCTGCCACACTGCTTCCAGGGGGCAAAACAGCGCACGTAATGTTTAACATTCCCATCGATTTAGAGAGCAACGAAATGCCAGTGTGTGGGCTATCACGCAACTGTGACAAAGGTTGGGTACTAAAGGATTGCTCTTTAATCGTATGGGATGAATGTACTATGGCGAATAGAAAAGTAGTGAAGGCTGTAAACAGAACCCTGCAGGACATACGCAGGAATCAAGATGTGATGGGAGGTGTCACTGTTTTGTTTAGCTGCGATTTTCGGCAAACTTTGCCTGTGGTGTCGCGAGAAATAAGGGTTGACGAGGTGAATGCTTCGTTGAAACGATTGAATCTATGGTCAAGAGTTTAAAGACTGCGCTTGGCTATTAACATGCGAGCTCAGTTGGGCGGATATACTCAAGAATTCTTGGATGTTCTTTTAAAAGTTTGGTGAAGGCAACTTACCAGAAGAGAGCTCTAAAGTTCGCCTACCAGAGACTCTAAGCAAAGTAGTTCCCACTATTGAAGAACTAATTTGTCTGGTGTACGGGGACGTCGGTCGAATACCGCTACAAGAGAATTCTTGGGTGTGTGAACGGGCCATTTTAACACCCAAAAATGATCAAGCTGCAGCAATTAACAAAAGCGTTCTCTCGCAAATTGATGCGAACGAAGTGGTATTTCTATACCTCTATAAATACTGTTGTAGAGCAAGATGACGCTATATATTATCCCGTAGAGTTTCTGTATTGGAACGGCAAGTGGACTCCCGGCGCACACTATCCAGCTGAAGGTCGGTGTCCCGATCATGCTGCTACGGAATTTAACTCCACCTAAGCTATGTAACTGGACCTAGCTCAAAGTCATCTCTCAAATATTATTGAGGTGGAAATTCTAAAGGGTTGTGGCGTCGAGGAAGCAGTGTTTATACCCCGAATACCACTAATCTCTCACAATTACCCCTTCTAATTCAAGCGTGTGCAGTTCCCTGTAAGCGTATGCTTCGCAATAATAATAATCTAAAGGCTGCAGGTGTTGATCTCAGGACAGCTGCTTCTCACACGGATAGCTGTATATCGCTCACTCCCGCGTCACCAGTCCTGAATCTCTGTACATTTTGGCTCCTGAAAGTAGGACTAGAAATGTGGTTTACAGAGAAATTTTATAAGAAAAGTAAAGTTTTGGTTTATGATTTATCGGCAAAAACAAATTGTGTTAGAAATATAATGGTTATTTGCGGACGAAGTCGCGGGCAACAGCTAGTTATGTTATATAACAATAGATCTGAAATGATCTATCACAGTAAAATTCCACTGAATTATTGAATACAGTTTATATTGACAAGATAAGATTCAAGAGAATGTCAACAAAAATTTTGGATTGTGAGATGATTTAGCGATTATATTTGTACAAACAACAACTTTTTTAGGGTTCCGTACCTCAGTCCGCAAAAACGGGACCCTTATAAGATCACCAGTTGCTATTTTAATGTCTATATTTTTTTTTTTTTTTTTACTTTATTTACATTGTTCTCACGTGATAGCGACATGAAACATGTAACAGAGATATTTGTAATTACAAAACATGATTGAAGAGTGACCATGGAGTTACTCGGACATTCTTCTCCATAGAGATCTACGCTTTGGAATGTGCAATTAGCATAATTATTTCTGACTGACTGGCTTCTTGACATTTCAAAAGTGCCTGTAAATGGTTTATTTGAAATAAAATGCTTTGAATCTTTAAATCAGTTTGTGATCCGTCTGGTATCAAATAAAATTAATATCAAATATTCAGTTCTATCGTCCCTTGAAGCAGTTAAAAAATCAAACACCAAAGTCAACGCAATAGTATAAAATAGTAATAAAGTATCCAATGTTATGTGAATGGATGGAGAGAGAGGGAGGTCAAAAAAAGATGGATGGATTGTAGGAGGAGTGATATGAAAGAAAAGGGTGTTAGTCAAAAAATTCAAAATTTCTAAATATTTTTATTTCACATAGGCCTACATGGGCACTTATAAAACGTCAGAAACTAGTGCACGGTTCCAAATTGGTCGTTTCTTATGGAGAAGAACCGGCAAGAAACTACATGGTTACTCTTTTAAAAAAAGTGGTTGATGTTACAATATTTCCATAATACAGTAATTCCATAATACAGTAATAGTCTCTAATTACGCACTCAAAAGGTTAACCTTTTGAGTGCGTAATTAGAGACACAATAGTAAGACAATGGCGCGTGAACGCCGGCGTTAATGCGGGGATCAACAGCTTAATAGATATTAAGTAAGAACAATGTAGACCAGTCAATATTGTACCCAAATGCACAATAAAAATAATCATAATAAAAATGTGAGTCGTCGTAATAGGAAGTAATCTAAGAATTCATGGTGTCTAAAGTGATAGCTGACAAGTGACAAGACAGAATAGATGAAAAAAACGTATCAAATCACTCCTCACACAATCCATCCATCTTATAGGTATAACAACTAAAACAAAATACTTGGTTGTATGGTAACTTATTAACATTTATTAATTAATAAACGTACAATAAATTAATCTATTCTATTAACTAGGATACGCTGTTGATTGTTGCTGTCTAAACCTGCATTCGAAGGACGAGAGCTTCATCTGCCGCCAAATCCATGTAGTTCGCTTGAACACTGTCACTACAAACAACAAATATTAATTAGTAAATGTTATCTAGTAGTCATTGGATGATATTCCAACTCAGGTGAGATAGTGGTCAAACGCGAGCCAGTAAACAATAAAAAAAAAAAATTAGTAAAAAAATTTTTTTTTCACCTATAGAAATTATTTCTGAGCGACATAGGCTATATTATATGTGCGCGGGCGAAGCCGCGGGCAAAAGCTAGTAAGTACATAATATTTGTTAAGGACCATGCGACTACTTTGGCTCATTATCGTTGTGTGTATTGGATTCGATTCGTACCTACTTTTATGGACATAAAATACAAATCAATTTATTAGCAATCCATAACTTATTAACCGCTTAATATACTATTCCTTTAACAAAAAAACTAAATAAGAATATGTTTCCGAATTCTACAAATGAAAGCACGAGTATACGTCGCCTTTTACTCTGTGTTTCATTTGTCAAGAGCGGATGAAAGACCCACGAAAACGTTCTAACCGAATACTACAAATGTACGAAAGTGTTTTCTACAAAATTTTCCTCCGTCGAATACTATCAACCAGGCCTTTTTGGCTTTTGAAGAGAATTGAAATACATTATATTATTGTTTGTTTTTTTATTGTAAGAAAACACGTAGGTATTGTAACGAAAATAAAAAATAATGACGTTTCCCTATTATACGTATACTTTTGTACTTCGTTTCAAAACACAATAAATAAGCTAGGCTAAATAGTTAAGCTAAATAGAGTAATTAGGTACACCAGAAAGATTAAAAATAAAAACTTACTACCCAAATATAAGTACCAAAGATATTAGTATAATCGCTAGGGGTCGCGTTGTTTTAGAATTTTGAGAGAAAGAAGTGTCTGTGGTAAAAGGGCGGACATTCCTTGGACCTTATAGGGGAAACAATATTCGAAGGCAAAGAGGTCCTAGACATCCTAGGTTCAATGGGAGGTAGACTAGATATTATGGAGCTCCTTCGTGATGGAGTCTCAACTATAGGACAATCTTCGTCTGCTATATACGTGAAGCGTGTTTAGTTATGTTTTATTTCACTACAGTAAGTACATATTAAGTAACCTACGTTTCTACACGGAGTAATTTAAAAGAGTGGTTTAGGTTGATCAATAAAAGAATCAAAGCTGAGAATTCGTTCGACGTTCTTATATTAAAATTAAGTTAATTATCTCATACCTATAGGTTCTGGAAGAGAGCACGCTGCTTACTTCAACCTCTAACTGTCCAAAGATTAAGTCAAAGGCAGTCAGATTGACCACGTGATAGACCCTGCCCACGTTCATGACAACGACATACGTGTCGTCATTATACCATCTGAAATAACACAAAAATATACATTTATATTTATGTACCTGTATAAAATAATAATAAAAATAATATTTGTAATAACACTCCATTGAAAGAAGTAGCATAATCGCGTACATCGCGTACAAATGAATGTCTGACGTATGCGGTAATCTGCTAAAATTTTGACAGTACCTTTGATCACTGATCTATCATTAGAACATTGTGCAGTCATTGCTAATAAGCCCGTAATGTCAACTCTCTACAACTCTATTACGAGACCATTGACCGATCAATGATCGATCATTATGAATTAGCAGATTAAGAAATGACAAGCGGGAGCGTGTTGGAATGACAAATTTATAAAAATAGCAGACTTGGACCCTAGGTGGTCAAACGCTCACGCTTAATCAAAAATAAAAAATCCTTTAAACTCTGAAACAAACTTTGCACATAACAATTTACAAAATATTCAACAAACCTTTTAAAAGCATAGACATCGCTGTTGAGAGCTAAAGATTCATATCTGCCGAGTCTAAAAGCAGGTCGCATGCGCAAAGACGTCAGGGCCCGGTACACTTGGTAGTGGGAACGAACAGCAGACCTCTGGGCAGCCACATTCAATTGCTCGTAACCTTCAGCTACTGGCAGCCATGTAGAGTCTGCATTTGAAAAACCTGAAAAAAAAAAAACTTCAAGAATCAGAAATCATCATCACTATTAACGGGCTACAGGGACCGCAGGGTACTTTGCTCGCAGAACAGAAGGTCGTTGGGACGAATGGTTCTGGAGTGGCGACCACGTACCGGAAGACGCAGCGTTGGAAGGACATGGTGGATCGTTGAACTGGTGAGGGTCGCGGAAATTCGATAGATGCGAGACGCATAGAATCAGTCGTTATGGCGACACTAGTAGACGTATACAACGTGTAACGGAATAAACGCAAGACCTCAGACACCCCAATTAGAAAATTAAATTATAGAACTAAAGAAACATCTGTAATTCGATTTACCTAAAGAACGCTATGTTTTTTTTTATAAAATAGTTGTCCTAGCTGGACGCATAATGTTTGAGCATACTACTGTATCCCTACGCACACACTCATAGCGCACACTCGTGCGCGTGCCTACGTAACATGTAGGTAGGAATAGAAAGCAATGCATGTAAGCTTAGGTATGTATCTTTACGTTTAATGGCCGAATATTACGTACCTAGCTGATATTAGTAAGTTGTGATATTACCCTATTAATTATTGTTGCCAGCCTTTGCCCAGCTGTGGGACAGTATAGGCTAAATAAAAAAAATAAAAAAATATTGTTAGTTGCCTAACTAGTAAAATAATGATTTCATCTTTCCATCACACTTACAGGCTTTTTTATGGTGGGAAAAATCATCTAATGACGAATCCCGCTCTTGGGCGGAGCGAGAGACAGTGTCAGACTCTTACTGACTAAACGACCCACCCCGTTCCAACGTTGCCTTTCGCACTGGGTCCAGGCCTTCTTTTCAGAAAAAGAACCCGGGCCCCAGCTGGCTTCGACCCTATTACAGGGTCCCTACGTTTTTCGGACAACTCCTTGAGGCGCGCGGGAACAGTGCGTGCCGTCGACGACTGGGCTTGGTCCGGAATCTTACCAGACGACCGAACGGCGAACTACCCATTGCTCGCCGTCCGCACACTTACACTACAGGCTTTGAACTTCGAATAATTCAGTTCAACTACGGATAGCTAAGAAAGTATTTTTAAATTGAGCAACCTTTCATCCCACTGCGATTTATCAGTACGGCAATACCTAAAGTCAGACATGTCACGCGTCTTTTAACCGATTTCGCGATATTACCACCTACTCGTCAGTGTGTTTACATTTTTAGGGTTCCGTACCAAGAGGATAAAATTGTCCCTGTTGTTAAGACTTCGCTGTTGCCGCTATAAAAAGAAATACTAAAAACGGAATAAAATTAATATTTAAATGGGTTATTCATACAACAAACGTGAATTTTTGGCGGTTTTTTGTCGATAATGGTACGGAATCTTTCGTGCGCGAGTCCAACTCGCACTTGGCCGGTTTTATTATTACGTAGGTATAAAACATATTCAGTGTTTAAAAGATTTCAATCATTTATGTATTTACAGTAGTAAAATCGTATTACGAAGGTACATCCCTGAGCTATTTACACTAAATACTTCTTCTTCGTCCTCTTTTTAAAAGATTTTCAAAATGTCCACCACCTTGCTCGATACACATTATTGCACGTTTTCTTAAGTTAATTTTTAATTTGTTAAGCACTTCAGTTTCACTTTTCACTTTAACAAACGCGAGTTCAATTTTATGTTTTAGGTCATTTATACTGGTTGCTTCGTTTACATACACTAGCGATTTTATTCGACCCCACAAAAAAAAGTCGAACGGTGTTAGATCGGCAGATCTGGGAGGCCACGGTATAGGTCCTCCACGTCCAATCCAACGAGAGCCATACTCCGCATCAAGATGCCGTCGAACGTTCCACGTGAAATGCGCGGGAGCTCCATCATGTTGGTAAAACACGGGTCGTCGTAACAACGAGAGAGGGACCTCCTCCAATAACTGGGGCAATATCTCTTGCAAGAAGTGTAGGTAGGTATCTCCAGTCAACCTCGGTAAAAACACAGGGCCGAGTATGTGTGTACCTACAACTCCCGCCCACACGTTCACGGAGAACCTGTGCTGAAATGAGTCTACACGACATACATGTGGATTTTCGTGCCTCCACAAATGCATGTTATGTTGGTTGTAAATACCAACTCGTGTGAAGGTGCTCTCGTCCGTCCAGATGATGTTTCGTTGCCAGTTTTCCAACAACCATCTACAAAATTGCAGTCGTGGCAAGTAGTCAGTCGACATTAGCTCCTGACAACGTCGTAGATGGAAGGGGTGTTCGCCATCAGCACGTAACGTTCTCCACACGTACATGTGGCTGCAGTCAAACAACGGCGCTGCTTCCCTCGTGCTGCTCTCTGGATGTTCATCGAAATAATCGAGAATGGTTTCCTGCAAACGAGTAGAGCGCACATTCGTCCCTCTATCCAAGGCCGTGTTAGGACGAAACGTACCGAAGTCCCTCAGGCGCTGAGTTGCACCTAGCATTGTCCTGGCGCTCACTCTGGTACCATGTCGTTCATTGAAGACTCGACACGCTAACTCCACATTATCGTCGCAATGAGCTAGTGTCCTCACCATCTCAGTGTACTGGATATTGCTGTACCGGAAAGCCATCGCGCGCGTAAACAAATAAGTAACAGAAACAACAACAAAATTGCGTAATTCACTTGTCGGTTGCCGGCGAATGACTAATTTGGCGGCACGTGCGCCGGCGGCGTATCAAACAAATTCGGCAACTCAAAGGGCTAAGTCAGTAAATTATTGCATCTCGCTCTTTCATATTGATTTAGCGTTTGCAAAAAACGTACCTTTGATTTTCTAATATTTTGTCATTTCTCAACAAAATATTGTGAATGCGGAATTACAAATTCAGTAATGCATTTAAAAATGCCATCCCCCGCTCTTGGGCGGAGCGGGAGATAGTGTCAGACTTTTACTGACTAAAAACCCACTCCTGTTCCTTCTTTGCCATTTTTCCAGGGCCCCGGGGATCACTTTCGCATCACCCATGGCCCCAGTAGGCCTCGACCCTGCTGGGCCCCTACGGTTGCTGACATCTCTCTGAGGCGCGCGTGGAACACTACGCGCCGTCGACGACTTGGGCTCGGTCCGGACAGCTACCGGACGATCGGACGGCGAGCCACCCATTGCTCGCCGTCCGCAAGCCCGCGCCTACGGTGGCCGGAAATCGGGATCGGAATCCCGGCGGCGGTTGGGGCGTGAGGACCGTTGCCTCACGCGATCGGCCGCCTCCTTTGCTAGCATTACTGCTTCGCAGAAGGAGGCGACCGCCTGCCACTCCTCCTCACTCCGGACCATGGCCTGTACCAAGGCCCGGCGCGAGAGATCGCTGCCGCCGATCGCCCCCACGAACGTGTGTGTGTAGGTAAGGATAGAAATTATATTTTTATTTTTACAAATTCGGTTGTGCAATTAAGTAAGACGTATTGCTTGGAAATAAAGACTAATCTTTCTTAAATTAAATATTTTACCTTTCGCACACTATCATACTTTATTCTAAAATGTATTGATTTTTTTACGTGTGTGTATGGATGGATATTAAGCGATCTACAAATTCAGCCGTGCATTTTTATGGGCTTTTATTACTTTGAGCTAAGGCTTATAATTCCCTAAATAAAATATTTGATTACGTTGGTTTTACGCAGTGGTCCTAATTTAGATTAAATGAAGGATATTTCTGGAGAAAATTAACACATATAAATAATGATGGGAATCGATTCAGAAGCCGATTCTGAGCAAACTACTTTCAGGTCTTGCGTTTATTCTGTTACATGTTGTATATGTCAATCAGTCAGTTTCTCCTTTTATGATTGATATATGAACGAGACTGCTATGATCTGCAGTAATACCTGTTCTCCATCATTCAATGGACTGGCCTGTTGGTCTAGTGGTCAGTGGCCCTGACTGCTATGCCGGAGGTCGTAGGTTCGATTCCCACCCAGGACAATGTTTGTGTGATGAGCACAATCATTTGCTCTGTGTCTGGGTGTAATTCATCTATAATATGTATGTATTTAGAAATATATAAGTATGTTTATCAGTTGTCTAGTACTCATAACACAAGCTCTGCTTAGATTGGGACTAGACGGCGTTGTGTGATAGTTGTGGAATATTATTATTCTTAATTCGATAGATGCGAGACGCACAGGACCGGTCATTATGGCGACACTTGAGGGAGGCCTATGTCCAATAGTAGACGAATATATGTCAGTCAGTCAGTTTCTCCTTTTATTTATATTGATATATGAACGAGGCCGCTATGATCTGCAGTAATACCTGTTCTCCATCATTCAATAAGTAAGAGTGAGCTAAATCTATCAGTTTTTCTGAATAAGAACACTAAAGTTGGCTATTCAATGCGAAAATCACAGTCAAAATATCATAAGGCTCTAAGTCTCAAAATCTTTGTAAGTTAAGAAGGTTTATGTTGATATAACCTTCTTAACATAAGATCTTGAAGGGTTATTTCAGAAAGAAAAACATACTTTGCTTCGCATAATTGTGCGTCATTCGATTTTGAATTTAAATGACCGAAACCTTTTGAATTAATGTTCTTAAAAAGCTTCTTTTCGAAAAATAGGGTGATAAACGACGTCCAAGTTATTTCTGAGAATTTGTAAAGAGATTTGAATCACTCAATAAGTCCATCAAAGGGATTCACATGAGCGGTCGTTGTGATGGTTTATAGGGGTGGCCTTAGTCAGGCTACCGAATGGTTCAAAAGAGTTACTATAGCCCTGAAATGCAAAGGGCAAGTGAAGGATCACGAGTGGATTTTAATTATTCAAAATATTTTATTTCACATACGTCAGAAGCTTGTGCACGGTTCCAAATTGGTCGTTTCCTATAGAGAAGAACCAGCATGAAACTCCATGGTTACACTTTTTAAAAAAAGTGGTTGATGTTACAATATTTCCATATTACAGTATTAATAGATATTATGTAAGAACAGTGTAGACCAGTCAATATTGTACCCAAAAGCAAAATAAAAATAATCATAATAAAAAAGTGAGTCGTCGTAATAAGATTAAGATTACTCTAAGAATTCGCGGAGTCTACAGTGTTCTCACATTCACATTATAAAAAATAAAAAAAAAACTGGGCAAGTGCGCGTCGGACTCGCATACTGAGGATTCCGTACAAACTAACTTATGTTATTTTCAATTCCCAAATCGAGTCTAGATTTTTCCGAATACAAAAAAAGACATTTTTTGTGACTTAAGTACCTACAAATTTTCAGTTTTCAGATTTATTCCTATACTTGTGCTATAAGACCTTGCTTCATGCCAAATTTCAAAGTTCTAGGTCAACGGGAAGTACCCTATGAATTTCGATTTCCTTAGGAGTGTCAAATTTACGATTATTGCGACATAAACGGCCGTATCTTTTTTTTTTCGTTAACTTAGAAGTTTAATTTTTTCATAGCTTCAAGGGACCGCAGACCTGAGTACATAGGTTTAATTTCAACTCGACACCTTTACGCGTTCACGAGATAAAGGGTCTTGACAGACAGACAGACTGACAGATGGAGGGACGGACAACAAAGTGATTCTATAAGAGTTCCGTTTTTTCCTTTTGAGGTACGGAACCCTAAAAAGAGACTATAAAAAAATCTGACAGGCCCTCTCGCTCCACTTGGAGCGAAAGAAGTTATTCGAACATTTTCTACTTCCAAAAAAGGGGGAGTTCTTAGTCCGTTGGACGTGAAAAGGGGGAAAGTTTGTATGAAAAATTGTATCTCTTGGGCCCGTATACTTGAAACTTAACATAAATAGTAACCCAAGTAAATAAAAAAGATTTTCATTACCTATTCGTTTTTCAAAACTCAGGCACACGGAATGAGATTTTAATTTGATCCCCTTTTCACCTTTTAAAGGTGGAAATTCCAAAAACCATTTCTTAGTGCTCGCCTACGTCATAAAAAGTAACCTTGTGCAAAATAGCATGTTCCTAATCGCAGTAGTGTCGGCTGTGCGTTAATATATATCAGTCAATCAGTTTCTTCTTTTATATTTAAATATAGATAGATTAAAAATACATTCCCTTTTTTGTCGTCAGTTGACCTCAATATTATTCATGTGTAAATGAGAAATATTCAGAAGGTTGGGTACCTGCGTGTTTTCCATTGCTCCACTGGAACGGGGTCCTGACAGGGTCGCGGGACACTTCGATGAAATTAACAGGGTCGTCCGTCCGGCAGGCTCGAGGATCCCTCGTCTCGCTCCACGGCACGAAACCATTTGCCATCCCTATTTCTTCGCCCTTTAATATTTACGTATAATTTACGTTAGTATAAATAAATAATAGAATCACGCTAACAGACTTTTTGATTAGAAACAACGTGTCAACACACGTTTCATCCTATCCGATTTTGGGGACGCGTAATTAGGGTTAAGAGATCAAAAGGACTATAATGGTGTAAGAGCTTACTCTAATTTTGTACATGAATATGTAATTGACTTGAATTGTTTACAAAGCTCTTAGTTGTTTATACATAATTTGATGTTCGCATACGTAATGAATATTTTTAACACATTTGCTTAAAAAATGACGCATTTAGGTATGTCATTACAGACCATGTCATTGCGCCATTGCGCATGTAACCAAACTGTGACATTTTGATCACGACTACGCACTATTGCAATAACTACATTGCAAACAAAATTGAAATAAGCAAGTAACACGCTATAATTTATAATTAGTGTCTAACTTGCTTATTTCTTTCAATTTCGTTTATAAATAAACAATTTTAACTTGTACATGTTTAATAAATTAATAGTCAATAAACGATATATATAATTCTATAATGTGTATGTTAAAAGAGGCGATGTAGTCTACTTAACATTTTTTATTTTGTGTTAGTTAACATTTTAGAATAAGCTCTAAATTTGTTTACTTTTTGTTAACCTTATTTTAATAAAGACCTTTAAAAATCAAATCAATCAATCAATAAATAAATTGATCATTCAAATAAAATTTGTTTTGTTCTTTATAGAAAGTCCAATTTTTATTTTTATTAAAGCAGTCTAGCTAGTCTACGGCTGTCATTTTTAGATGGACCCGCATAAGATAAGATATTTATTTTTTTACCGCCATGTCACAAAAAAAAATCACAACTGCTTGTTTTACTGTTGTAGTAATAGTTAGTTAAACTGTTTTTCTTCACAAGTGAATTGAAAAACTTCGTATGATACACGTGAGTATTGATGATTACCATCCTCAGCTCTCTTAAATCTTCTAAATACCGCTTCAGCGTTAATCACGAACAATATACACTTATATCCTTATGTACTATTATCTCTTTCAGTTCCAGAATCTACAATAATTTGTTATTGTACCCAAAATCCACCTCCCGAGTCTCCCGTAGCCATTGTTGACTGTGTTGTCTCTATGTTTATGCCCATCAACCGACTAGTCCACATTACGTGGGAAATCATCCGTTTGCGAGGGTCACGATAAATCTTTTAAACAAACCCTAGCCTTGGCACGTATCGACCCTAACTGTTACTGGCCTCGTCAATTTTGCTGACATCTCTTTGTGGAACACATTGTCGACCCGGACTTGATCCTTACTGGACGGCCGGGTGGCAAGTTACCTATTGCTCGCTATCCGTAAGCCCAAAATCTAAGTAAGTATGTTTAGGGTACCTACTAACTACCGACCCATATGCTGGGTCCTCATCGCCAAAAGTAATAAATAAGAAGTAACAAAGAATAGCTGGGAAATTAAAAGTTGAAGTCGTCGTCTGCTTACCATATAAGTGATAGCGATGCCAGGGAGCAGTAAGACCAGCATGTTGAAGGCATCCACCAGTTCAGGTCTGAATCGTGACGCGACCCTGCTCGTGTCATGATTGCCAGACTGGAAGACAAAGAAAACCCTTGAATACGATGTTTTTAACATCAATTCCTATCACATACGTACTTGTTTATGTCACACGTTGACAGTGACACCAATTATTGTAATATTTCCATTCCTGCAGTACGGGGTGTTTAAGACCTCGTTTGAAAACTATCATTATGGCGGTACAGGGCTTATTAGACTCCGTCACATTTAAGAAACTATAGGTTTATTTTTTGTTCAATTGCGGTTCGAGGTCAAAGTGATCCCGTATTAAAGTAGATACTTCACAGCATTCTGTTTTAATAGGGCATCTTAGGTCTGTATTTATCTTTTTCCTAAACTAAAGAAAGTTAAAATTAAGGCCTTTGCACGGCAGAGACCGGTTTTTCTTAGCCGCACCGTAAGGTACTCGTTCCGCACTGAACGTGTTAATTTCTTTTTTATGTAGCCTTGTACTATTTTTTACACTACGCATATGTGATTATTCTTGTCCAACACCTGTAGTTGCTCGTTCATCATCTTTGACCATATCACAATTTTATATTGAATCTAAATATCAACCAGCAACCTTCCCATTATATAAACACATTGTCAGATAACACACAACTCCATTCCCGAGGCGCTTCATTCGCAGTAACATCGATCATAATAATTATCTTATTATGTTGCGAGAGTAGAAAGGAAGGTCTTTTCAATATTAAAATAGACACGCCTACAATGTTTACTAAAGAAACAAAATCTGCACATTCCCTAAGGCTAATAGATATCAGTCAAATTGGGTATAATGAAACGGCTTATTTTGTTGACCTTGTTACACATTGTTGACACGTAGCAATTAATGCCGGTTGTTGTAACACTTTTCCCCAGAGGATAAATGTATTCGAAAATTAGACGACACCGTTGGGGGCCAGAGGCGGTTTGGTAAAGTTCGCAAAGTTGTTACAAGTGTCAATTTGTAAGCTTACCTTAACAATAGGCTCATTAGAGGTAATTTATAATGTCATGCTGTTTTAATAACTCTTATTGTTTAAATTATTTAATAATTTTATTTTGAGAAGAATAAATTGGTAATAGCTTGTCTCGTTCAGTATGTTAATTAAAATGGCCTAACATTAGACTGAAGTACAGTTGTTATGTGGTCATCTAGTTTTTATTTCAACTATCAGGCCAACAAGGTTAAACAAATTTTATTCAGTTAAGTTAGAATAACATATTCACTTCTATGAGGAAAACAAAAATAAATTAAGAATTACGTTAAGCGACGGTATCGCAAAAAGAAAAAACTAAATTAACATTACTGTAAAATTATCATTTAAAATATGGCGTTTTAATTGGAAGAGATTTCGATACCTTTGTGTCTTTAGGTAATTGCGACTATATTAAGTTAAGCTCCCTCATACACGATAGTCCTTCTACCATCATTTGTTCTCGGTGCTCTTAAAATTATGATTAACCTGCCTACTCATGCGCTTTTGTACTTGCATATTAAAAATACATATTGTACTCACCACCCAGTTAGCCTGTTTCCTCAAAGGCTTGTACGTCAGCCATCTATCTACCGCGTACTTCATGTCTCTAGCGTCGGAGTCTTTGTTTAGGTCCGCGATGAGAGCTAAATTAAATGGAATATGAGCGCCCGCGTGATTGCCTGTGCCATAATACCGCACTGCATTTTTGATGCTCGTGCTAGCTTCTGACATCATTACTCTGGAAAAGAATATTATTTGGAGAATGTATTATGAAGGAAATCTCTTCACATTGTATTAAGAGTCAGGTTATTGATAAAAGAGATATGGAGAGCGAATATAAAAAAAAAAACATTACATTAATTGAGGTAACCAAATAGCACTCATAAAATAACTACACACACATAAACAATACATTATATTATCGGACACCAGTAGCAACATGACTGCTACAGCTATGTCCGATATAAAAGCAATCATATCTCCTGGCAATCATCGTCAGAACTGTATTGAAGCTGTCCCGCACTCTCACCAAGGACGCGCACCGTTTGCGCATGGTGGTGTGAAAACAGTTGATGTGCGCTTCTGCAAACATGCTCGAGGCAAATGTAATAATGTTTAAAGTGACATTATTGCATCTTTGATGTTTAGTTAAATAAAAACATTAACTAACGAGTTAAAGGAACATTCCGACGAGCAGGCTTTCCCTCATGGAGACTCCGGGCGAGGAACTCCAAAACAAAACTCCAAGAGAAAAGATTCCAAAATTGAGGAAAGAATATAAAAAAATAATAAAAAAAAGCGCAAGCGAATATGCTTCATTTAATTTCTTGAAAGTCTCATTTTTGTAGTTAATTTTATCCTGCCACTTGTTTATAAGATCTTGCAAATGTCTTATTTTAATATTCAAAAAAGTCTAAAATTTTTCTTTGGCTATTATTTTTACAGTCACATTCATTTGGATGTCGTGAGGACAGATTTCTCAAGGGAAGTAAGAAATATGTTCTTGCTCTTTAATAATTTTATTACTTTTTTGTTTACTTGAGATTATTCCCTATATTGCTGTATCACAATTTCTGCTAGTTAAGTACTGTCTCTTTTTAATAAGTTGTATAAGAAATTGTTTTTTTAACATTAATAATGTTTTCTTTTTTTTATGTACTTGACATGTTTTCTCTTCACCTCCCTTGGTTGACTGGTAGAGAATCCGTCCGAAGTCATTAAGTCCGCCTCTGTACCTTTGTGTTGCATGAAGTTTTAATAAATAAAAATAAACAACATACCTTGTTAAATTATCTCTGATAGTTATAGCATCAAATACATCTCGAAGTTGAGATACCATATCATAAGTTTCTTCTTGATCCTTAGTGTAAATATGTTCAAGATATCCATAGTCATCTGGTCCAACACCTGGCTTACCAGTTATCGGTTCATTAGGGTACCTTCCACCATACACGTCTTTGTCGACTTCAAAAAGATGATTTACAGCATTAATTTTCATACCAGCTACTCCTTTTTCTAGCCAGAATTTTATGATGTTCTGTAAGGGAAAGACATTATATTTTTGTAGCTCATACATTGAAATTGTAAAAAATAATAATATTAAAGCAAATAAATAATCAGGACAGGATTTAGTACACAAGACCTACAAGAAAGCTTTTCAAAGAGGTTTTTTAAGGTAGGAAATAATCTTCTCCCACTCTAGGTTGGGGCGAGAGGGTGTGTCAGACTTTTACTGACTAAAACCACCTTTAGTTTTGCTTTTCTAGGACCACGAGTATCCCTTTCATTATTTTCCGCATGGTCCTAGCAGGCGTCACATCGACCCTGCTGGGCCCCTACGGTTTGCTGATATCTCTTTGAGGCACGCGTGGTACACTACGGGCCTTCGACGACACCTATTGCCACGTCCACTAGCCCGCGCCTACGGCACTTAAGTTGCTCCAGAGCAAGCTTTCAAAAAGATAGGTTTAATTTCAAACGGCATAAGTGATGATCAGCTGCCGTCACTATGCCAAATGACAATAAAACCTGCAACATGTTTTAATTTAGTCATATTCCTCCAACGAACATTTTATTTATTGTCTGTGCAAAAGTCAAAAAAAAAAAACATTTTAAGTAACATTACAGAGAGCCGTGAACCATGAAAACATTAATCTTCATAACCCGTTGTCGAGTCACAAAATAATGGTATTTACAAATCTGAATCTTAATTTAGATAATGTCTGTAGGTATCTGTTTATTATGAATTTACAAAATAAACGTAGACAGTAACCAAACTTTTCTGCTAAATGTTTTACGTGTGTAAATAGTTGGAATTTGTGAATCGAAGGTATTAGGAATTTTCCATTACAAATTGTTTTAGGACTCAAGTGTTTTTTTTTTCCGCTCTAGTGTAAGAATTGTTTTTGTAGCTTATATAATGTACTAGCTTCTGCCAGCGGTTTTACCCGCGTGAAAGTTGGTTTCTCCATACAAACTTCCAACCCCCGTTTTACCCCCTTATGGGTGGAGTTTCATAAAATCCGTTCTTAGCGGATGTCTACACCCTATAAGGAACCTAACTGCCAAATTTTAAATTTGTAGGTGTTATAGTTTCTGAGATTTCGTGATTAATCTGCAAGTGGTATTTTCGCTTTTATATATATAGATAGTAGAGCCGATATAAGATTTCAAAGTGACAGTCTATACTGACAAAATAGTTATTTTTTGTGATGGGTAAACTCTAGGGTGGAAATGGATATCAGACTTTTACTGACTAAAACCAAACCTGTGTCTTTCAGTTGCGTTCTAGGAACACGGGTTTCCATTTCAGAAAATCCCGTAGCCCTACTTGGCCCCTACGATTAACCGACATATCTTTGAGAAGCGCGTGGAATATATGCGCTGTTAACGACTTAGGCTCAGTCCGGACGATTACCAGACGGCTGAGCGGCTAGCTACCCAATGCTTGTCGTCCGCAAGCCCACCCCTACTGTGGCTGGTAGCCTGTGTGAGGATAAGAATCTCGCACGGTTTTTCGAAAGAGTCACCGCTATCGTCGAACGCAAATTGCAACTGAAGGAACGCAATTACACAAGTGAATTTTAGTCTCTCGCATCACCCAGATTGCGAGTGAGAGTTACTTGATGATTCACAACCTCAAAAAAAAATGACTGTACTTCATCTACATTCTTTTCTGTTAGTTCATTAGCTTATAGACTAACCTTCATTTCTTCAACCACTACAGGGTTTCTATAATTGAAATCAGGCTGGCTGGGACTGAACTGGTGAAGATAGTACTGATCACGAGACGGCATGTAAGACCAGGCACTTTTTCTGAATGAACTGACCTGGAAAAATATAGTAACAACTATTTATTAGAAGGAAATGTAATTATAGGTACTCAAGGATTTCGATAAAGAATCTTTGTTCGTCGAAATTCATGAGTAAAAATTTTTAACGAAAAAAAATTTTTTTGTTAGATTTGGTGTTAGTGCTAAAAAATAAAATACGGTCTACCAAAGAAGTATTTATAAGCAGGAGGGCCTATCAAAATTGATCACAATATCGTATGAAAGCAGAACTGCATAAGTATATTCTAATATCTACATGCTATAGTTGATGGTCGATCATAAAGAGAGCAATTACAGTTCAGAGACCTTACAAAGAGCTCTTAACGCGATCCATTTGAGAACCTAAACTGAACTGTTAAAGGGATGCAGCTATTTAGGGTGTATAGCTCCATCCCCCTTTCTCAGTTGCACGCCTGACATTTTAACATGTCGTTGTAAGGCAGCAGCACTGACCTTATAGCCACTAGGTACCTCATGCTTGAACTAGCGCACCAAAACAATTCTGTCAACTAGCCGAGGTGTAGCAGGGTATTACGTTCTGATTGGTACGGGGGAGCCCGTTATGGCGTTCTGATTGGTCGAGACATCAGACCTATAATCATATGTGTTGACAGACATACGTCGCCTGTTATTAGACGTCTAGTGGCTGTAAGGTCGTTGGGCCGCAGATAACGCATTCATTGCGCCTACAGCTAAGGAGTAGAATTCCTTGCCGAAGTCGTGTGTTCCTTGATATCTACAACCTGGAGGTCATTATGTCAAGAGTGAATAGCTTCGCAAAAGTGCTCCATCGTCGACCACATCGTCGCTTTCCATTAGTTGTGATTGTAGTCAAGTACGAGTCTATCATTAAAAAAAAGAAGGCACACATTTATTTACTTACCCAGTTATTAGGTGGGCTTTTTTGACCACGATCATTCATATGTCCGTTTTCCCAAATATACCAGTCGCTGTAGTATTCATCTCTGTTCGAAGACTTAATGAACCAATCACTCTCGTTACTTGAGTGGTTTGGCACGAAGTCTAGAATTACTTTTATATCTGGAATTAATATTACACAGTCCAATAGAGGCATGAGAAATTACTTGACTAGATTAATTAGTAAGCGAGACGGTAATTTTATTAGACAGCTATATCTTATGTTAAACATGAAATAGCTTGATTAAATATTAAACATGAATAGTGTATTGACAATAATTACTGGTTTATGTATTTAATTCAGGGCTCGTTACTCTTTTACAAAGCTGTATTTTAGATATTTTGAGTTTCAATGGGTTGACATCATTTGTGTTATATGTATCATCGTTACATATTAATTCTATTATATTTTGTACCTAAGCATTTTAAGTTTCGGAAAACATTTGAATTAATTGGACCTTCACGAACCCATCTCAATTTCGACACAAAAGACAAAAATCAACAAAATGTAACCACTCTAAACTACAATTGTTGAAACCACTCCCGAATTTCTCGAACCATCCAATCAGAAATAATTACAATTGAGGAAAAACAACATTGGAATAAATTGTTCAAATTATACAAACAGGCAGGGTCTTCCGAATATAAATTCTAAAGAGAAAGTTCAAATAACCGATCCGACGTGCTATCGAATTTCGTTGGAGAAAATTTCGATAATTTCGTTTGCGGGTTATGCATAGATTTATAATAATTTCAATGAATAATAATTTCGTACTAACTTAGTTCACCAGCTTTTTTTAAAAGTTGTTCGAAGTCTTCCATGGTTCCATAGTCGGGATTAATAGAATAATAGTCGGAAATATCGTAACCAAAATCGTGATTTGGAGATTTGAAGATCGGTGACAGCCATGTTGCGTCCACTCCTAACTCCTTCAAATATTCTAGCCTTGATGTTATTCCTGAAAACAAAGTACAGTTCTAAGTTATTGTAATAATCACCCATATGGTATAAGAGATACTCGTAGATAAGAATATGCTTTTGTAGATGGATATATTTTTTATTGCACACCATAAAAAAATTACAGTAGGAGCTTAAAATGAATAGGGTGGTCTTATCGTTAGATTCGATTTTTAACAGATAACCTTTTTATTTAGGATGTTGTTCAAAATCACAACTATTTTTGAATTTCAAAGAAAGGTCTTTGGGAGACATGACCCTTTACGATCCAAACTAAGTCGTTAACTAATAAATCTTTATTTCGTACAAGGTAAAAGTAAAGGTGATAATTTATTTCTAAACGTGCGTGCTGTAGAATTTTGGGTAGATAACAACCTGGAACTGAATATCAGGTAAGTTAATGAAGGCAGATGGAATAAAAACGATAATGAAAATATAGACTGAAACAGTGTCCCATTTTGTATTTTATCTAAAAAGGCTTTGTAATGGAAAAGTAAAAACGGTTGTGAATATACATTTGCCTTTTAAAGATTTCACAATAAAAAAACAAACAACATAAATAATAGCAATAAATGAAAGGGTCGATGAATAGGTCATGTATTATGGAGTTGGTTCTGTATTTTAAAGTTCGTTTCACACGAAGCAACAATCATAAAAAACAATAAAAAATACTTTAGAAGTCCGATCTTCTAAAGTAGGTAGATACGTTTTTTTACCGCTATTTAGTCCGTAACGGCCCTATTGACCTCGTAGCAAGTGCAACTGCTGAGTTTGTTCCTGGCTCGAGCGAAGTGGTATTAAATATTATAAGTATCAGTCCGGGGTATCGAAGTTGTTGATATAACACCGTTGGTCAACTAGGTGTCTTCTCGATTGTACCGAAACCGAAAAGAGTGCGCACACACTTGTATTCTATAAATTTTCCCAAGTGTTTAACTATCTCCATTTAGTTTTACTACTTTAGATGTATGTGGAACAGGGTTTAAAGCCCTACATACCTTCGTTGAAAAGAGAGGATTCTCTGACCAGGTGGGTGTTCTGTCTGGCCCTTTGATTTTGGGCTGTTACATATGTTCTAATCGCACGGAGAACTCGAACGTAAAATTTTGAATTTTACTTCCTATATTCACAGATGTCACTACACCACTGACCATGACCGAAATTCAGTCGGGAGGGTAATTATTATTATTTGGTTATATTTAACATAGAAAAGACTCACCATTTATATCTCCCACGCCGTCCCCATCGCTGTCCATGAAGGACCTAGGATAGATCTGGTAGAAGACTGCAGTCTCCCACCAGTCCTGCCTTACGTTTATATTTTCATACCTTCCTTGCGCCACCACCACTATAGTACCAATAACTAGTAATTGCCACATCGCTAGAAACAATTTTATGGTTAAGGCACAATTATTTTTGGTGAACGGAAATTGGTAAACGATTCAATAAAAACTGCTAAATAAGAAGATAAAATTTACAAGCCAAAATAAACTAATTAAATATACATCATAGACCTAACAACAACAAGTTTAGTAAAGATGAGCAAACTGAAATTAGTAAAGAAACAACAAATTATGTTATTGAGAGATAAGTTTATAGAATCTTCAAAACTGTAATCAAATGAACAAAAATTTCAATACACTCAATGTAAATTATTTAATAAGTACCTAGCCAGTAATACAAAATGATGAAGTTTTACGAAAGATACAAAATAAAGATAAAATTTCGTGGTATTGATTGAGGAACGTATTATCTGGTTAAATTTTACTGATGGTATGGCTACAAATTGAACTGAATTACCAAGCCTTGTTACGAAAACTCGGTATGATAAACAAGAAACATTGAAAGACTTCCTGTCACAATATTTAGTTTTCACCAGTGCAAAATCAAAAACTAAATTGTAATAATATTGTGAATACAATTTGATCATTTAGTTTCTCAGACTATTAAAGAAAACATGAAACAGTTTGTGTGACGGTTTCAATGATACAATTGTTATCATAATATAACTGAAAGTATCACGCATTGTGTTGCTACATCTCCAATAAGAAGGGGCAGTTTTCACAATTTTAAGAAACTTTAGCATCAGTCGCAATGTGTCAAAAACACCTTTTATCATTATCTTCCTGCCCTTGTCTCATATTTCTAGGGGTCGGCGCAACACTTTTCTTTCCTCCATTCTGTCCTGTCATCCGTCACGCTATAACTGACTCCCTTCTCTTTCACATCACTCTTCACAGAATCCAACCATATTTTCTTTGAAGGACGCAAAACAAAAGATGAATGTATTGTGTGAGAAGTCAAAAACACCTTTTAATTTTTCTATATTTTGACCTTAAAATTTTGAATATAAAAGGACGACATTTATGTCATTCTACTTAAAAATTCTGAAGATAGGATTTCAATTTCAAAACCTCTTATACAAGTTAAATACGAAACCATGTACATTAAAGTAAACAATTTACAAAAGACAATAGTGAATTTAAAGCACTTGCATTCTATGAAGAGAATACTGCAACGTTCGCGGATAATGGAATTAATTAATGGTTGATGGGCGGAAAACGCGCCTAGCCTGTATTTAGATACATAGTAACAAACTAGACACTGCGGAAATGTATGCGTACCCGAAAAGCTTACAGTGTTTCAACTGAATTACAAAATTCAAATAGCTTTCCTTAATTATGAGCAAGAATTTCATTAATTGAATCCAATGCTACTGTATTTTTACAGACCTTTGCACACTAAAATCGTATAATAATTTAATATATCTATTATCATTTTATGATATTAGGAAGTCTTACCTACTGGAATTAGGCACTAACTTTATTTCTATTTAATTCAACACTGACTTTACAAGTATTTTTTTCAAAATTGCTGTAACCATTGGTATCGGTATTTGTAAATTAACTGTCAGTCCATCATGAAACGGAATTGAAATGAGATGAGTTAAGAGCTGTGCCTTTATATCAAGAGAGATGACAACTGCTGTTTGAAAATAACCTATTATTTATATTGGATTCGTATTTGACAATCGATTGTTGTGTAATCGAGTTTCTAAAACAAAGTCATTGTATATTGTTATGTCAGTCAAAACGTAAGCCCTGACATCAGTTGTCGTATTGGCTATACCTTTTTCAAATGCAGTACTATCATCATTCGTGGTAAGAGCACCTTCTTCATTTATTATAGCACTGGGATCCGTGCCTTGTGGTAGTTACTTGAAAATATTGTTTCTGCAATATTTTATACCTGTGTGAGATGTTCTACTATACTCTATAATTATGAGTAGTTTTCGTAATTCTATGAAATCATTATATTTTTGGTTTCTTATTTATCGTGCATATCTTTAAGTTTTCACTGCTTGTGGATAAATTATACTCACATTGGTTTTTTTCTTTTGCAGGTAAGCAGCCAAACTGGATGTGTTATCGTCAGTAAACTTATGGTTTGTTTAAGTAAATATGAACAATAACATTTTGATTGATAACTACTAAAAGTTAGATTATATATTCGTATTTTGAGTAAAAGACATTTCTTTCAAATTAAGGTACAATTTAACGTTATATACTTTTATGATATTAATTCTTTTGAGTTTATCCAAAAATTTGCGTTTTGATGAATTTTAAAGATAAATTAATTCATACAGGTTCTTGGTTAGATAATGCATTTATCAATTTAATTGGATAAAATAAGTAAAAGTTCGTCATCTTTCAATTATTATCCCATTCGTGATAACTATAATTAGATATTCATAAAAAATGAGCTTTTTATCTTTAACAAGGTCTTCATTTCATCCCTCCTCCTCCTTGCGTTGTTTACCTACAATGCTGAGGATCGTCACCTCGACGAATAACTTTTTGTGAACTATATTTTACCATGTTGTTCTATCATCGGCAATGTGGATGGCAACGCAAACTGTGGTCTCCAGTGTAGCACGGATTTTGTCTGACCAACGTATTGGACTCCTGCCTCTGGGTCTCTATTTTGGCTCTTCATTTTGTGTTTAAATAATTATTTCCTTCATTATTATCATCATTTAAAATACCTATGAGTATTTTATAAATAAATGCTACACCGCGACCTTGTTCTACTTTATAAACGTTGAATGTAAAGTAATCTCCAAATTGATCATACATTTTCATCAAGTCTTCTACGAAAATTCAGTGGAATTTTAAAATCTTCAGTGAGCTAAATAAGTACAAATTTGTTAGTACCTAAAATCGCTGTAGCTTATAAATCCTGCTACCTCTAGACTCCATTAATATTTTATGAGGTACTCTGATCTTCCTTTACAGATTAAGTTTACGCGTGACCCACAGTTTTAATATTTCATAGGATTCTTTGAAATAATTTTCTTTTCAATATAACTGTTTAGTTATTTTAGGGTTCCGTACCTCAAAAAGAAAAAACGGAACCCTTATAGGATCACTGTGTTGTCCGTCTGTCTGTCTGTCTGCCAATACCCTTTATCTCGGGAACGCGTAAAGGTATTGAGTTGAAATTAAAACCATATACCAAGCTCGGAAAAAATCAGACTTCTGAGTTAGAGAAAAAAAAAGATACGGCCGTTTATGTTGCAAAAAACGTATATTTCGACACTCTCAAGGGAATTAAAGTTCATAGGGTACTTCCCGTTGACCTTAATCCTGAAATTTGGCATGAAGCAAAGTCACAATTATAGGAAAAATTGTGAAAAATGTAAATTTTGTAGTTATGTCACAATTTCATTTTTTTTTTTGCGATTTTGAAAAATCTTCGTAACTCGATTCGGGAATTGAACTGTTTTCATAGGTAAGTTTGTACGGAACCCTCAGTGCGCTAGCCCGACTCGCATTTGCCCGTTTTTTTTATTTAACTCACATGTTTCGATTTATTTAATGATCACAATATAATCACCTTAACGTGCTGGCCACGGACAATTCGCTATAGCGAAAATTCGCGCGGCGCGACCGGCGGCGCGTCTTGCGAATGAATCAAATGTATGGAAATGTACTGGGCATGCCACGCGCAGCGGCGACCAGCGAGACGACCGGGGCCAGTACATTTCCATACATTTGATTCATTCGCAAGACGCGCCGCCGGTCGCGCCGCGCGAATTTTCGCTATAGCGAATTGTCCGTGGCCAGCACGTAAGTGTTTACGTTTTTTAGTGCCTCAATGTTGCATTTGTAAAATTTTGAATTTACTCATTTTATTTTTATTTCGTATTGCATAATTTATTTCCTTTATTACTATCGTTTTGGTCAATTTGTGGCTGCTTAAGTATGTAGTCCGAAGAATATTCTGAGAGAAAGAACATGAGATCACCTTTTAGATCGCACAACGTGTCCTAATTAGATGTAAGAAAGAAAGAAAGAAAAACATTTCATTTGCCGGAAAAGGCGCAAACTTATTACTAAACATATTGCAAACATTTTGCAAGACAAAAACATAATTAAACAGAAATAACATATATGCGCCACGTCCGAGCAAAACGGCCGTACGTAAATTGTACTCTATTGATTTCAGCGTACTTTCCAAAAATAACCGTTTTCCACGTACTTAGGATTGGTACTAAATTGTTAATATGATTATGTGATCATCCAAATTAAGCAGCATTAAGCACATATACCACAATAATATTAAAAATATTATTGTCATCATCAGGTGTCAGAAAACTAAAACATATTTGTTACAAACAATTTATTTATGACAAATGACTCCTTTTGAAAGAAAAACCATTAATTACGATCATGTAACTCGTAAACCTGTGTGCACTAGGATCATTTCTTTAACAAGCAAACCTGGGTGAATGCTGAATACCATAATTTTAAACAAAGTTTAGTTATAGGTATCCCCCCCTATACCACAGATTACTGAATAGTTACCCTATACGTACAAAGCGTTTTGGGATCATATTCATTATACGTACAGCTAAGGAGTGGAATTCCCTGCCGGAGTCTGTGTTTCTTGATAGCTACAACTTAGGGGTCTTTAAGTCAAGAGTGAATAGGTTACTTCTAGGCAAGCGTGCTCTATCGCACGTCTCTCTATCGTCGGCCACATCATCGTTTACCATCAGGTGAGATAGTGGTCAAACGCGAGCCTACCTATAATAAAAAACTGGGCAAGTGCGAGTCGAACTCGCGCCCTGAGGGTTCCGTACAAACTACAATTCCCGAATGGAGTCTCGAAGATTTTTCCGAATTGTAAAAAAGTATTTTTTTTTTTGTGACGTAGGTAACAACAAATTTACTGCTTTCAGATTTATTCCCATACCTGTGCTATAAGACCTTGCTTTATGCCAAATTGGAAAGAGGATGGGTGACCATCTTAATATACCGAAACTTCTCTGTGGCTCGGAAAGGACGTTAAACCTTTGATCCCTGCTTTCATTTGTAGACATTCTAAAATTGGTGAATCTTTGGGCTATGTCGGTAATTTTGGTTCTCCTGCGGGTATCATCATTCCTGATTCGATCACGCAAGAAAACTCCAAGCATCTTGTAACTGCAACTTTCAACAATTTCTATATTCTAGATCCTAAAAAAGATTGCACGTAGCGGAGATGAGAATGTTAAGATGGATGTGTGGTGTGACGAGAATGGATAAAGTGAGAAATGAGTATATTAGGAGAAGTTTGAAAGTGGCGCCAGTGACTGAAAAGTTGAAAGGGAATCGTTTGTCTTGGTATGGTCATGTGAAGAGGAGGGATGAAACGCATGTTACTAAAAGAGTTATGAGTTTACATGTGGATGGATGGAGAGGGAGAGGGAGACCAAAGAAAAGATGGATGGATTGTGTGAAGAGTGATATGAAAGAAAAGGAAGTTAGTGATAGTATGACGAGTGACAAGGCAGAATGGAAGAAAAAAACGTGTTGCGCCGACCCCAAATAACACGGGACAAGGGCAGGAAGATGATGATGATGAGATCCTCAAACCACCACCCAGTCTTCCTCCTTCCGCATGGCCTAACATTGATGAATTACAATAACATCTAACACCCAATATTCCTGTACAGGAAAAACACACGGTCCTTTCACACGATGCTCATTTCCTTCCTGTTAACCCCTCATCTTGGTAAGATTCCGTCCGACACACTTACGAGCACGGACGGGTTAACACGTGGGAAATAATTACTTAGCCCACGTGACCTCGGGATATATTCAGTTACGATGCTCGTGTCAGTATTTATTTGTAAAATGGACCAGGCTATTTTATTTTTATCCAACTGCGCTGGAAAAAGGGTTATGTTTTTTCGAGTGTATGTATATATATATATGACTGTATTTTTTTTTTGGCATGCCCTAGATAGCCTCAAGGGCTTGTTGCGTTTTTATCACTCACTAAAACGTAGGAAATAAAAAACTTGCCAGTGTCAAAAAACTTGACCGCAAAAAATGTCTGATGCAACTGAAGGAACATAGGTGTGGTGTGTGCTTAAAAAGGGAGTAAAAGTCTGACACGCTCTTCCGTCTCTCCCCTCACTCACTCCGTCACTCCCCAAGAGCAGGAGAAGTCATTTAGATGATTGCCCACCATTAAAAAAGTGATGTTGTCAAATATGTGATTAAATAAAAAATCCAGCAACACTGCATTAAACTCCTAAAAGGGACTTGTTTTAAACTTTTTAGTCTTTTTTCCCGGTTAACAGTGACAGTGAAGTTCAACTCTTTTTTTGTTGCTTTTGTATCACCCAGCATCAACATTATCAACAATTCAGCTAAAAGATGTCGCGAGGAGGAGTGGCAGGCGGGTGCTAGCATTACTGATTCGCAGAAGGAAGCGGCCGCACGCGTGAGAGAACGGCACTCACGCCCCAGCCGCTGGGATCCCGATCCCGATTTCCAGCCACCGTAGGCGCTGGCTTGCCGACGGCGAGCAATGGGTAGCTCGCCGTCCGACCGTCCGGTAACCGTCCGGACCGAGCCCAAGTTGTCGACGGCGCATAGTGTTCCACGCGGGCCTCAAGGAGATGTCAGCAAAACCGTAGGGGCCCAGCAGGGTCGAAGCCTACTGGGGCCATGGGTGATGCGAAAGAGAACCCGGGGCCTTGGAACGAAGACAAAAAAGGAACAGGAGTTGGTTTTTAGTCAGTAAAAGTTTGACACTATCTCACGCTCCGCCCAAAGGCGAGGGATGTCATTGGATGATTTTCCCACCGAAAAATAAAAATATGTCCACTACTGGACATAGGCTCTTGCTAATATCTCAAGAACGACCGGTCCTGTGCGTTTCGCATCCATCGATTCACCAGGTCATCGGTCAACCTTTTGAGAAGCATTCCAATGCTGTGTCTTCTGATAATCGGTTACATTAACCTACGGTCAATTTAAACAACTAAATGACCTTTTCTTTGACTTGATTTGTAACAGGAAACAACTTCATGTTGTCAGTTGTATAAACATAACAATGGTCTGTATTATGCCCTTAACGCCTCTTGAAGTAAGTCTATCGTATTGGATTACAAGCTTCTCTAGAGGTTTCCGCCGCGTAAAACTAAAAAATATATCCCAAAGGAACATCCTTATCCTTCTTCGTCAATTTCCTACTGGATTAAATTCTTAGTGATGATGTCTCGCCATCTGTGATGGTTCTTTGCACCATTAAGTGCGACATGCAATTGGTCTAGTGTGGAGCGGATCTGATCTGCCCATCATTTGGGCTGAGGCCTCTTGATCGTTTGCCATCAACCATACCAGTTACGATTAACTCTTCAAGGTTGTGGTAATTTTTCCAGGTTCCTTCCTCCTCGCGTCGTTTACCCTCAAAGCTAAGGGTCGTGACCTCGACGAATAACTTTCTTGTGGACTATATTTCGCCATGTTGTCCTATCTTTGGCGATGTAGATGGCGTCGCAGACTGTGGTCTCCAGTGTAGCACGGTTTTGGTCAGACCAACGTATCGGACTCCTGCCCCTGGGTCTTTTCCCATCTACTTTTTCTGTCAGTAGCAACTATTCCAGGTTATGTGGCCAAAAAACTTAAGAACTCTGCGCGTACAGGTAACCGACAGTCTAGTCTTGACGTTTAGTTCTCGTAAGGTTGCGATCTTTGTATAGAAAAGAATATATCCCTGAGATAAAAAGTATCCTATCATCAATTCCGGAACATTTTCTATCATCATCATCATTTCAGTCGAAAGACGTCCACTGTTGGACATAGGCCTCCCCCAAATGTCGCCAAAATGACCGGTCCTGTGCGTCTCGCATCCATCGGATTCCCGCGACCCTCACCAGGCCATCGGTCCACCTTGTGGGAGGCCTTCCAACGCTGCGTCATCCGGTACGTGGTCGCAATTCTAGAACCTTTCGTCCCCATCGGCAATTTTCTACTTGTGTGCCAAAATTCTTATAAATCCGTTCAGCCGTTTAAGCGCGAAGGAGTAATAAACAAACACACACACATAAATAAATCCTAATATCAGTGTGATTGCTTTTATATAAGACTTACATATTATATCTGTCGGACTAGATTCACAGTTAATTAACTCCGTACCAAGTGACTAGATTAATCTGAAGATTTAGTCAATATCTTCACAAAGTTAATGGGCCATCTCGGACCCGTTTAATATAATGATGTTTGTCTACTTCACGTTTCAGCATTAGATCTTACGATTATTATTTGTCTATTGTTACGAGTTCTTGTTCCGTATGGTGTTCGGACGTTAAGAATAACACCATCCCATCTCTTCCCGAGGGTGTCGTAAGAGGCGACTAAGGGACATACCAGAGAATGGGCAGCAGCATCCTCTGTGCATTACAACAACCAAACTGCGATCGCCAACCCGTCTGCCAAGCGTGGCGATTATGGCAACCCCCCCCAACATGAAAAACAGAAGGAAAAAATGGCCCCTAGTGCCCGGCAGCCCGTCTACCCTTGACTCCGGTAGCGGTCAAGGCCACGACGAGGCAAGGGGTGCGAAGAATCTCCGGATGAGATTTGGCTACCCATCTATTAAACGACTCGACCTGGCAACTTTCAACACGCGTACACTGAGGACTGACGAGAAGATCACCGAACTGGAGGAGGAATTGAGCAGGTTGCGATGGAGTATTGTGGGATTGTCTGAAGTCCGAAGACAGGGGGAGGATACGATAATTCTCAAATCCGGTAACCTGCTCTATTTCCGGGAGGGTGACCAGCAGTCCCAGGGTGGTGTCGGGTTTTTCGTCCACAAGTCCCTTGTGAACAATGTCGTGAGGATCGAGAGTGTGTCGACCAGGGTGGCGTACCTTATACTCAGAATATCATCAAGATATTCGCTGAAGGTCATACAGGTCTACGCCCCGACCTCGACACCTACTTGCTAGCTGGCTAGCTTTATGGAGAAGGAGGGCCTCTATATGATGAATTCCTTCTTCAAAAAGCGTGAGCATAGAAGGTGGACCTGGCAAAGTCCTGACGGTGCAACTAGAAATGAGATTGACTTCATCCTGTCGACGAAAAAGCAAATATTCAATGATGTCTCTGTGATCAACGCGGTGAAAACTGGAAGTGATCACCGCGTCGTAAGAGGCACATTGAATATTAACATTAAGCTTGAAAGGTCTCGACTGATGAAGTCTACGCTCCGTCCAGCACAGATCCAGATCCAAAACCCCGAGAGCTTTCAGCTCGAACTCCACAATCGTTTCGAGTGCCTAGGAAGCTCCGTGGATGAATATAACGATGGGTTCGTGGAAACTGTCCATACGGTCGGGTCTAAGTTTTTCAAGACTCACCGTACAAATAAAAACAAGAAGCTCTCCGATCCGACCCTCGAGCTAATGAAGAAGAGGCGTGAGATGATTCTGCAGTCTTCAGACGATGCGTGCATATACCGGCACCTCAATAGACAAATCTCGAAGTCCCTGAAACGTGACCTTCGCCGCTTTAATACCGCAAGGATTAAGGATGCGATTGAGCGGAATAAGGGCTCTAAAGTATTTGCACGAGATCTGTCTATTGGGCAAAGCCAGCTCACGAAACTGAAGACCGACGATGGCAGAGTCATATCCGCCAAATCGGAGCTTCTGGGAGAGATCGAGGCTTTTTATGGACAGTTATACACGTCTACCGCTAAACCCGCTGTAAATCTAGTAAACGACCCAAGAGCTAGATTGACTCGACACTATACCGAAGATATCCCGGACGTCAGCCTGTACGAGATTAGGATGGCTCTGAAGCAGCTGAAAAACAACAAGGCGCCGGGTGAGGACGGAATTACGGCCGAACTCCTGAAGGCGGGTGGAAAACCGGTCCTTAAGGCCCTTCAGAAGCTATTTGATTCCGTCATACTCGAGGGGAAAACGCCACAGGCGTGGAGCAGAGGCGTGGTGGTACTCTTCTTTAAGAAGGGCGATAATGCCCTGCTTAAGAATTATAGGCCCATCTCGCTTCTGAGCCATGTCTACAAGCTGTTTTCCAGAGTCATCACGAATCGTCTCGCGCGCAGGTTCGACGACTTCCAGCCTCCCGAACAAGCCGGATTTCGAAAAGGCTTCAGCACCGTGGACCACATACATACGCTGCGGCAGGTTATACAGAAGACTGAGGAGTATAACCAGCCTCTCTGCTTAGCGTTTGTGGACTACGAGAAAGCCTTTGATTCGATTGAAACTTGGGCTGTACTGCAGTCTCTCCAACGGTGCCAAATTGACTATCGGTATATCGAAGTGCTGAAGTGTTTGTACAAAAACGCCACTATGTCAGTCCGACTACAAGACCAGACCTCGAAACCTATCCTCTTGCAGCGGGGTGTGAGGCAGGGAGACGTTATTTCTCCGAAACTGTTCACGGCAGCAATGGAGGATGTCTTCAAGGTTTTGGAATGGAGAGGGCTAGGCATTAATGTCAATGGCGAGTACATCACTCACCTTCGGTTTGCCGACGACATAGTAGTCATGGCTGAGACTACGGAGGAGCTCAGTACAATGCTTGGTGACCTCAGTAGAGCTTCCGAAAGAGTGGGACTTAAAATGAACATGGACAAAACCAAAGTCATGGTAAACAGCCATGTAGCACCCACTCCTATCAAGGTCGGGGACTCTACACTCGAAGTTGTAGACGACTACGTTTACCTGGGACAGACGGTCCAGTTGGGAAGGTCTAACTTCGAGAAAGAGATCAATCGTCGAATCCGACTCGGCTGGGCAGCGTTCGGGAAGCTGCGCGGTGTCTTCTCGTCCAATATACCACAGTGTCTCAAGACGAAAGTCTATGACCAGTGCGTGTTGCCAGTGATGACATATGGCTCCGAAACGTGGTCGCTTACAATGGGCCTCATTAGAAGGCTTAAAGTCACCCAAAGGGCAATGGAGAGGGCTATGCTCGGAGTTTCCTTGCGTGATCGAATCAGGAATGAGGATATCCGCAGGAGAACCAAGGTTGCCGACATAGCACGAAGAATCGCCAAACTAAAGTGGCAATGGGCAGGGCACATTGCTCGCAGAACACATGGCCGTTGGGGCCGAAAGGTTCTGGAATGGCGACCACGTACCGGAAGACGTAGTGTTGGAAGGCCTCCTACAAGGTGGACCGATGACTTGGTAACGGTTGCGGGGGTCCGATGGATGCGAGACGCACAGGACCGTTCGCTGTGGCGACGCTTGGGGGAGGCCTATGTCCAGCAGTGGACGTCTTTCGGCTGAAATGATGAATGATGATGATGTTACGAGTTGGTTGACATAACAGAGTTAGGAAAGACGGTATCGGAAAGAAAGAAAGACAGAAAGAAAAACATTTATTTGTGACTCGCACAGGACAAACAACAATAAAAAAGAATGTTAACTGAACTATAGACAACTTAAAATAAAAAATGTAACATTAAAAAGAAAAATAAAAAGACCTGCGTGAGGCCAAACCAGCCCCTAACTCAGAATATGGCAGACAGTCAGTCGGAATTGATCAGTCTACCGTTAAATTATATACCATTATCATTAACTTACCTACTACAATAATGAACATCTAGCATAAAAACCATTATTCAAGTTGAAATTATTTTGTTTCATAGAAGCGTACATGGGCACTTATAAAACGACAAAGCTAGCACGGTTCCAATTTTTCGTTTTCTATTTCGAAATGGAAAGAAACTCCATGGTTACCTACTCTTTAAAGCGGATGCTGATGCGGTTGCTGCGGCACTGTAGTGCATCTGGCATCCATCCTACGTAAAAGGACCGCATCGCTGCTATGTCGTGTCCGCGGCAGTAGCAACAGCATTCTTAGAGTTGTGGCTGGTCGATGAGACTGCCCAATATTGTGGCATTGTGTACAGATGCATGTGAAAAATTAATGTGCGTAGTTAGTTTTAGCTTACTAACATATTTTTTTAAGTTTCTACTAACAAAAATATGGATCTGCTGTATCTGAGTCAAATAAATTATTATTATTATTATAAAAAAAATATTGATTTTACAATATCAATATGATATTGTTGAAACCTCTACGGTCCGGACCAAACGTTTCGCTTCGTCGTTTATACCGCGTACATCGAGGGACTAGAACAACTTGCCTGCTGCTGTCTTGCCGTCCGATTATAATTTGGTGTATTCAAGGCAGTGAATAGGCTCTTAATAAAAAAAAGTCCATATTACTTCATAAATAGAGGAGAGTAGTGTTGGCTCAACGGCAACAGCATCAATTTTTTTTTTTAGGTGGGGAAATCATCTAATGACATCCCCCGCTGCTCTTGGGCGGAGCAGGAGAGCGTGTCAGATTTTTACTGACAAAAACCCACTCCTGCTCCTTCTTTGCCTTTGTTCCAGGGCCCTGGGGATCTCTTTCGCATCACCCATGGCCTCAGTAGGCTTCGACCCTGCTGGGCTGCTGCGACGACGAGCTACCCATTGCTCGCCGTCCGACAAGTGGTAGGCCGCGGGTATAAACTCGGCCAAGCGCATTACTTTGTGTTATTTATTTCATCACCACTGCTCTCAAAACGGTGAAGAAAAACATCGTAAGGAAACCGGAATATCCTAGAACTAAAAATTCGAAGACATGTGACATCCACCAATCCGCACTGGGCCCACGTGGTGGATTACGGCCCATTCACTCTCATTATAACGCCGATTACGCTATGCTGTCAAGCAATTAATATGTCTATGAAGAAACGCCAGTCAGTAGTAAATAACCATTTGATAAATGTCAAACAACTTTCTTTTGTAATTGTATTAAAATTTCAAACGTAAATCGTAACACTATGTCATCATCATCATCATTTCAGCTGAAAGATGTCCGCTGTTAGACATAGGCCTCCCCCAAGCGTCGCCACAACGACTGGACCTGTGCGTCTTGCATCCATCGGATTCCCACGACCTTGACCATGTCATCGTTCCACTTTGTGGGAGGCCTTCCAGCGCTGCGTCTTCCAGTACGCGGTCGCCACTCCAGAACCTGTCGTCCCCATCGACCATCTGTTCTGCGTGCAATGTGACCTGCCCATTGCCACTTAAGTTTGGCGTTTCTTCGAGCTATGTCGGTAACCTTGGTTCTCCTGCGGATATCTTCATTTCTGATGTGATCACGCAAGGAAACTCCGAACATAGCCCTTTCCATTGCCCTTTGGGTGACTTTTTTTTTTTTTTTTTATTGGTTTTTTTTTTTTTTTAGGTGGGAAAATCATCTTATGACA
Organism: Mythimna impura; assembly: GCA_905147345.3. Taxonomy (NCBI): domain Eukaryota; kingdom Metazoa; phylum Arthropoda; class Insecta; order Lepidoptera; family Noctuidae; genus Mythimna; species Mythimna impura. Next base: position 6,191,938 of record LR990348.1, read on the forward strand.
AATCTCGCTCTTGGGCGGAGCGAGAGATAGTGTCAGACTTTTACTGACTAAAAACCCACTCCTGTTCCTTCGTTGCCCGAAGGCAACGAACCCCAGGGACGAATCCCAGGGCCCCGGTTTCGTTTTCACACTACCCATGGCCCCAGTAGGCTTCGACCCTGCTGGGCCCCTACGATTTGCTGACATCTCCCTGAGGCGCGCGCGGAACAATACGCGCTGTCGACGACTTGGGCTCGGTCCGGATGGTTACCGGACGGTCGGACGGCGGGCCACCCATTGCCCGCCGTCCGCAAGCCCGCGCCTACGGTGGCCGGAAATCGGGATCGGAATCCCGGCGGCGGCTGGGGCGTGAGGACCGTTGCCGTTGCCTCACGCGATCGGCCGCCTCCTTTACCAGCATTACTGCTTCGCAGAAGGAGGCGACCGCCTGCCACTCCTCGTCGCTCCGGACCATGGCCTGTACCAAGGCCCGGCGCGAGAGATCGCCGCCGCCGATTGCCCCCACGAGGACACGGGGTTGCTCTTCCCAAGCGGGACACCTCCACCGTGTGCTCCACCGTGTCCTCCGGGCGGTCCACACAGTGGCGACACCCGGGCGTCGCTTCCGCACGAATCCGGTGCAGGAACTTCCCGAACTTCCCGTGTTCGGTGAGAACCTGCGTCATGCGGAAGGTGAGGACGCCGTGAGGTCTTTCCAACCACGCCTCAAAGAAGGGACTTACCGCCTTAATTGTGGCGTGCCCAGCCCTTTGGGTGACTTGAGGAATACACTATGTAATTATTTGGAAAGGCAGTGGTCAAGTCGTGTGGATGTGAGATTTTTGAAATAAATTAAATGATAATATTATACAGTCATTTATTTTTGTACATTTATTTTGTGTAGGTATTTCAATTTTAACCAGTTCGTTAGTTCCATACAAACGTAATTCAAGACGCTCGATAAATTCTCGCCACCAAACGATGAATTTTTGAGAATTCTACGAACAAATTTTAATTTATCTTCCCTTTTGTGCGGTGCAAAAAAATCCATTTCTCCAAGGGGTGAATTTGCGAACGATTTCACAAAGAAAGTTCTGCCGTCGATAATATTGGGATAAAATAATATACTGGCTAATGTCTTTTCGACCCTTTTGTATTTTTAGGTCCTCATCTTTACAGTTCTTTGAACAAATTGGATTAGCCACCTAATGTCCTTTGTAAATCTTAAAAAAACCTTTTAAGTTTTTCGAAAAGTCGATGTATTTGGTTTTGATGAAGCCATTTTTTTTTGTATTTACTAGTATTGTCAGTAATAGATAAATGCGTGCCATGCCTGTGTTTTGTATGTGGCAAGTGTCAAATTTTAATGTGTCAACGAGAAAATATTAATATGCTGTTTTGGAATGTGGAGAGTAATACAATTTGGAGAGCAAGTTTTTTAGCGCACCTAATTGTCATTACGGTGTGTAAAAATGATTTTCTGTACCGGTGTACAGAAAATTATTTTTCAATACCCTTACTCGAAAACCCGCTCTTATCTCACTGCATTTAGGCACGCAATAGACTGTTTTCCGCACTAGTGCAGAAAGTGCGTGTGCTCTCCCTCGCCACAATTTTATTACATGTATCGTATCAGGCTGGGCGCGCGTCGTCCCCCACGAGTCGCCGGTCAGCCCCCGTTTATTCATTTCTTCGTAAGTGTATTGAAAAAAGTCGTTTGATACATGTGCAAATTTGTTACTGCAGCCTTCGGCTCCATAACGAATTCCGCCTCGGTCGCAATGACAAACTTTCTGCACCTGTATTAAATATTATTATTATATTAATAGATGAGATTATTAAAATACTTCATCATTTAGAGATATTTTTTTATTAAAACAAAGTACCTACTAAGCAACGAACGTACCTACGAGTACCAACATTAAACCTAAACAGATAAACATGGATCTGTTTAATGTAGGTACTCGTAACATTGATGTTTGTGATTGTTTACATTTTTACATTTTTGTTAATTCATGTGCTTAGTTTTGTGCTTTTGTGTATTGTTTGTTTATTTTTGTGTGCATCGAATAAATGTTATATCTATCTATCTATCTATCTTTTATTTAAGTGTTTTCTCAGAAATAAAATACTTCTTTTTATTTTAAACATTTTTTACTTACCTTGTTCAAAATAAATTCTAAATAACTCCGACTCTCCATACAAATCAACGTCTATACATACTTACTCCCACATAACAAAGTATAGCGCCCAACAACAGCCCGTCAGCGCTTCGCCGAGGGGATGTTTACGGATTTTCAAGCCCTCATTAGGAAGACGTTTAGACGCTCTTTTGTTTCAACCCTCACGGTGAAGTAAGTAGCAGAGATTTGCAGCGAAATTTGAGAAAAAAAATACATTTTTCTCGGCAGAAATTATTTATTTTTTCTCTATGAATTAATGATGTAATGCTTTGAAGGAATTCAGAATAAAACTGTGGATAAATTATGGGCATAAATACTAAGTAATAATCTTTGTTTCTAAAGAAATTAAGATCGAAGTTAAAACGCATACATCGAAGGACTGGAACAATTTGCTTGCTGCGGTTTACCCGTCCGATTATAATTTAGGTGTCTTCAAGGCTAGAGTGGCTTTTAATAAACTAGTGCGCCTCACCATCAACGATTGCATCACTGCTTACCATCAGGTGGGATCGCAGTCAAGCATAAGTTTATATTAATTGAAAAAAAAAACTTCATACTTACTATGTCTCACATAATTTGTAAATCACAATATCTGACAAAGTAAACTACATATAGATATTTGTCACAGAATAATTTGCAAACATCGTAAGATTGAAATAAAATTTGCGAGAGTGTAAACTTTCGACTTATTTATGTTTCTGATCACCAGTGAATAGATTATGCAATCTCCTTTCTACCCTCGGACTACCCGACATACGGCGAGTTCTCTACATTGTTGACACCTCTCTACGGTCCGAACTAAGCGTTTCGCCTCGTCGTTCGTACCGCAAACTTCAAAGGACTGAAACAATTCAGCCGCTGCGGGCTTTCCGGCCGATTATTATTTAGGTGTATTTAAATTTAGAGTAAATAGGTTTTTAATAAACTAGTGCGCTTCACCATCAACGATTGCATAACTGCTTTCCTTCAGATGGGTTCGCAGTCAAAAACTAGTTAAAAAAAAATAATTAAAAAATTATTTCAAATACACTTAGTCTAATTTATTGCATGGTCCTTTCATCAAAGTACGATAAATAAATTATTACATTATGTTGCCTTAATGAAAATAAAAAGTTTTCAATTTTACGGGAATTTTCATAAAGTAACAGTGTTTACAAATATCCGGTGACATATTCATTAAGAAGTAATTTAGTTTTATAATTGAAAGTTGAAAAAGCTACCGCTATAGTTTTTTTTTTTTTTTTTAGGTGGGAAAATCATCTTATGACAAATCTCGCTCTTGGGCGGAGCGGAAAATAGTGTCAGACTTTTACTGACTAAAAACCCTCTCCTGTTCCTTCTTTGCCTTCGTCCCAGGGCCCCGGGTTTCACTTTCACACTACCCGTGGCCCCAGTAGGCTTCGACCCTGTTGGGCCCCTACGATTTGCTGACATCTCCCTGAGGCGCGCGTGGAACAATACGCGACGTCGACGACTTGGGCTCGGTCCGGACGGTTACCGGACGATCGGACGGCGAGCCACCCATTGCTCGCCGTCCGCAAGCCCTCGCCTACGGTGGCCGGAAATCGGGATCGGAATCCCGGCGGCGGTTGGGGCGTGAGGACCGTTGCCTCACGCGATCGGCCGCCTCCTTTGCTAGCATTACTGCTTCGCAGAAGGAGGCGACCACCTGCCACTCCTCCTCGCTCCAGACCATGGCCTGTACCAAGGCCCGGTGCGAGAGATCGCCGCCGCCGATCGCCCCCACGAGGACAAGCTACCGCCATAGTTGTAACTTGACGTTGCATGAATATTTAATAAATAAAAATTATTTTAATTTTAACGTAAGAACTTTATTAGAGACATAATGGAATAAGTGAGTAATAGTTTCCCCAAAACGCTACCAAGACAAAAATTACCTCCTAACATTTACGTCTAATTTTACTTAAGCCGTTCAGCAAAAGTGACGCAACAACTTTCTTTAAGCAAGAACAGCCAACGTAAGATCAACCGACGTAATCCCTAATTCAAATTTTAGACAAAATGTCTGCGTAATCAGAACAGCTCGGCAAGTCACTGAAGCTATTAACAGAAACAAGATACCGCTTCGCTAAGTGCACTCCTGACGCAGTCGTTTGACATCGACGTCAGCCTTATATAAAGCTCCCGAGAGTGGGCACTGAACGAAGCTGCCCAAATAAAAATGGAGGACCCATAAAGGCATACTACAGCGCAGCTACTTTTGCCAAATGATTCTTATGGTACAACATTTTTTCCTTTGGCTTTTGGAGACCTTTTAGCTTTGATTTTTCATATACAGGGTGAATTTTTCATTCCATTATCATTACTTTCCAGAATTGTGTCCTAATAAATGACAGTATTGGAGGATGTAATTATATAGAACGTGTCTTAATTCTTTATTGTGCACAAAACATAACATATATGGTAATGCAGCCAGTTCATGTATAAAGGCGAGCTTAACTCAGCAATGAGTTTTCTCCCAGCAAACCTTTCGCGCTTTCTAATTTCTTGCGCGCGTGGTTTTGCTTTCTCTTGTTTTCGGTTTTTTGTGTTTTTTTTTTTCAAAATTTTGGTTTCTATTCCTCTCTATGAATATTGATTTTTCAAAAATCTAATGATTCTCTTTTAGATTTCATCAAAATCGAGTCCAAAACTTTCTTGAATGTTGTTCGCTTTTCCTGAAAATTTTGAATATGACCATCCACGACCACATGAAAAATTCACCCTGAACATATATTTTTTTCACGCTTAAAGATTTGAGAAGCCATAATCTTAAAACTTTAATTGATTATCCTATCAAAACTAACAGCCGCCAATTTTTTCTCTCTTGTGTAAAGAAATGTTGCGACCGGCCTCAAGTCTGTTATTACAATAGTGTCAAAATGGTCTATCATTGATTTCATAATTGTTGATTTTGACAAGTTTGGTAATTTACTAATATAATGGCGTCATTATGACTTTCCAATGGTCAACCACTGACACTCCATTGAAAGAAGCATAGAATGGTCATCTCGTACATATTGACAAATGAATGTCTGACGTATGCGAAAATCTGCTAAAATTTTGACAGTTTCTTTGATCAGTGACCTACCATTAGAACTTGATTGAAATCTGCCCCTAAGAACCCACTGACCCTTGATTGTGCAGTCATTGCTTTTAATAAGCACGATATTGTCATTCTACCACAACTCTATTACGAGACCATTGACCAATCATATCATAAATCAATAGCAGACTTAGGCCCTTAGTCTGCTATTTTTATAAATTCGTCATTCCAACACGATCCCATTGTCATTTTGCTAAAAGTCCGTAATCTGCTAATTCATAATGATCGATCATTGATCGGTCAATGGTGTCGTACTAGAGTTGTGGTAGAATGACAATATCGAGCTTATTAAAAGCAATCACTGCACAATGATGTTCTAATGGTAGGTCACTGACCAAAGGAACTGTCAAAATTTTTGCAGATTACCGCATAATATGTCATACATTAATTTATCAATATGTACGAGATTACCATTATATGCCACTTCTTTCAATGGAGTGTCAGTGGTTGACCAATGGAAAGTCATAATGACGCCATTATATTAGTAGATTACCAAACTTGCCAAAATCAACAATTATGAAATCAATGATAGAGCATTCTGACACTATTGTAATAGCAGACTTGAGGCCCTGGTGTGTAGTGACAAGTTTGAATACAAAATCATTAAACACATTTTATTCCCTTTTAAAATCAAAAAAGTATTTTCCGGTGGTCAGAAGAAATTAACCAAATACGAAAAATGAAGTTAATTCTTGTTAAGTTTTTAACTGGAACGTGTCTGAAATTTCTGGGAAATATTTCCTTTCGCATTGCACTTTAAAATAAATAAATAAATAATAACTTAATTCTCTTTCGTCATAGTTCCGCTGAAATATAAGTTTTACATCAACGCTTCATAATACTCTTGAGAACAAAGCACTCAAGAGGAAGTCTTCTGAAAATAAAATAAAGGTTATTGCAGCTTTGTTGCAGTGATTTTAGGTAAAACATTTCTCAGAAAATTTCCTTTATGTTTAACGTGAGAAATTGAAATCGCGAGACGGGATCGTGGGGATGGTGTGATGAAAAAAGAAAGAAAGAAAAAAAGAGAAAGAATACACTTATACTATATACTACGTATGTACTTATTTTCCTATTACTGTTACACACGGTGTCTACATATGTTTTTTCTTCCAACTCTCCTTTCGCAGGTATGCTGGAAGAGATTTCTTTAGAAATAAGCATCACCTCTGTACCTATTTTTCTGTTTCCTTCTTCTAATCTTTTTTTGTGTGTGTGTACATAAATCGTTAAATAAATAAAGAAAATTAATTTATTTTGCAATACACAAGGTACATAAACACTATTTAGGTATAAAAAAAGAATACATCTATGTCTTTGTTAGGAATTGTCAAGAAGCGGACCAGAGCTGGAAGCAGTAGAGAGAAGGAAGGAGGACCTGTGTCCGTATATCATGATAGACAGACGGTTTAACGAAGGATCATTGCCCTGATTGCTCAGGAACCGAAAATTCGACATATTTTAATGTAACAATAAGGTTGCTTTTCCACCAGAGATGTGCTATGCAGCTATGCTGCGATGATGTAGTAGCTGTGAAACTATGTAACCGTTTCCACTGATACTAAGCTATGTAGCGGTGCGAGTATGATGTGCTATGAAGATGCGCCGCCGCAAAGTAGCTGCGCGAGGTAGATGCGCAGCTCGAGCTATGCGATGTACCGACAGTAGGGAAGCGGCAAACTCTACACATAGTTACACCACTCGCGACCATACATAGCACGCATCCATAGCACGCACCCATAGCACACATCCATAGCCCACATCCATAGCACGCATCCTTCCATATAAAAAACATATCTTAGTTGAATCAGTTACCACTATCATTATCAATGTTTGTATTTTTTTTAAGTTTTTAGATTTTTTGCTTGTTTGCTTTGCTTTGCTTTGCTTTGGTATATACTGTAAGTATAGCAAGAAATTGTTTTATATAAAAATCTTTTGCTATTCGTTAGTCTCGCTAGAACTCGAGAACGGTTGGACCGATTTTAATCATTATTTTTTTTGTTTTGTTCACCAGTATACAGGAAAGGTTTAAAAGCAAAAAAAAATGACGGGTTGCACTCTGGGAGTGCCGGCAGAAGTGAAAACTTAAGTATTAACGTTGTGCGTTTTGGATATTTTGGAATGGTTATGGAATAATTTTGCACGAATTGCTTTTTTTTTGCACACAATTTTTTTGCACACAATTTTGCACGACATCCGTCTTACGAATTTTCGATCAGGTCACGTGCCCTGACGCGAGTTTAACATTTTTTACCCATTACAAAAAAAGTGTACAATGCCGCTAAAGAAGTTTTCACTTCAAAAAAAATTGCTAGGTAGGATAGGGTAGGGTAGGTAATCCGTTGACGGGAGCAAAGCCGCGGGCAAAAGCTAGTAAATAAATAAATATAATTATATGTACATTATACTATCTAAGTTAGTCAGAAACTCACACAATCAAAGACGGTAAAAACGGGTTCAAAACAATGGTCGCTTGTCAATGAACGACCGGTTCTAGATAGTGAAGACCTCATCTTGAAAGTAGGCCAGGAAAACTTTGCATTGTCTGAAGATCAGATTACGTCATTGTTGAAGAAAACGGCTTTAGTTTAACTGCTAGCTTGTGCCAGTGGCTTCACTCACATGAAAGTCAAAAATATCACATCCCGGCCATCCTAGGTGTTTTTTTTTTTAATGTGGGAAATCAACTTATGACTTCTCCCACTCTAGTGTGGGGTGAGATGACGTGTCAGACTTTTACTAATACTAACTAAAACAACACCTAAGTTCTTTCGGTTACCTTTTGAGTTATTGGACCACGAGTACCCTTTTCATACTTTTCCCCATGACCCTAGCAGGCATCGGCCCTATTTGGCCCCTACGTTTGCTGACAGATAAGCCTTGATTACACCTATCGAGTAGAGTGGCGAGACAGTGATCACGGCCGAGCGCTCGGTATTTGTAAACACATAGCCGAATACTGCCTCGCCTCGCTTCACTGTCTCGGCCGAGAAGGATTTTACCTTTTCGCCACTCTACTCGGTAGGTGTAATCAAGGCTATAGTGCGCTTAGTGTTAAAGAATCGGGCTCGGTCCTTATAGGACGCGCGGACGACGTACACTCCCCATTGCTCGTCGCAAACCCGCACTTACATAATCATCATCTTATCATTTCTTTTTGCTTTCATAATTATATATTTAAATACATATTATATTGTTTGTATTATATGAAATTTATTAGTTTATGTATTGTATATATATAAATAGTACACCACGATCTACCTGCGTATCTTTTTTCTCCTTCTCTGTCAAATCCATCCAAAGGTTGTCTGTAAAAAATCGCTTTTAGCGATAAGACCGCCCATTGTGACACCCTATTAATTTTAAGTTCCTAATGTAATTTGTATTTTTGGTGTACAATAAAGAATATATCTATCTATCTATCTATCTTACGGGGCCACCCTAGACGTGGGTTTGTGGATGACGAGTGATGGGTCTCTCGCTGTCCAATAAGGCCAAACCCGGGTCGATAGTGTGTCATGTTCTACGCGTACTGCAAAGAGATGTCAGTACAATGGCCGAGGTCCACTAGGAGCGATGCCTGCCAGCCCCCCTAGCCAAGCTACGACCGTTTCGTTTCGATTATCTTGCGTCGAACGCCTCGAGTAGGCCACGCCTCCGATTCCTTTGTTCTGACCACATGACTGAGCATTGAGATGACGCCAGAACAAAGGAATCGGAGGCGTGGCCTACTCGAGGTGTTCGACGCAAGATAATCGAAACGAAACAGTCGTAACTTGGCAAGGGGGGCAGGGCTGCGGGAATTATCGAAAGATCCATGGTTCCATGGCCACAGCTTATTAGTGTAAACTGTGTTACAGAACACACAGAGTGAACGTAAGTCTCTGTGCTAGTGCACAGACACTTACGTTCACTCTGTCTCAAATAAGCAATGGCGTTGTATTGTGCTACATTGTTTCTATGTTCGATTGCGATGGACAAATTATATTTGGCTTTATGAAATAATTATTACTGGCTGCTGCCAAATATAGTGTGATAGTAGACTTATCACCTAGGGGTTGGGCACGCCACAATTATGGCGATAAGTCCCCTCTTTGAGGCGTCTCACGCCCCAACCACCGCCGGGTTTCTGATCCCGATTTCTGGCCACCATAGGCGAGGGCTTGCAGACGGCGAGCAATGGGTAGCCCGCCGACCAGCCGTCCGACCGTCCGGTAACCGTCCGGACCGAGCCCAAGTCGTCGACGGCGCGTATTGTTCCGCGCGCGCCTCAGGGAGATGTCAGCAAATCGTAGCGGCCCAGCAGGGTCGAAGCCTACTGGGGCCATGGGTAGTGTGAAAACGAAACCGTGGCCCTGGGACGAAGGCAACGAAGGAACAGGAGTAGGTTTTTTGTCAGTAAAAGTCTGACACTATCTCCTGCTCCACCCAAGAGCGGGATTTGTCATTAGATGATTTTCCCACCTAAAAAAAAAAATATCTCCTAGGGGTATAAAAATAGTCTACGACCTACTCTCGAACTTCTTCGATTATTATTTCATTTATTCATTAGTATGTATTAATATACGCATATATATATTTTTTTTTAATATTTCAATAAAAAAAAAACATTTAAAATTATAAAAAATAGTGTCCCACCGGTATCGGGAACAGGGTCCAAGCTATCGGCGGTCAGGGCTCCAGAGAAAGGAACCACCTAACAATACGAGCCGTGTCCAGGAGTACGGCTTTCTGAATCAAGCCCTTGATCCAACCGCCTAAGAACGCGAGCCTCCTAAGATGTTATTATTACTATTATAAACACTGTGACACCAGATATTTATATATTAGAAGATTATAAAGAGAAAAGGCTTGTATTTTTTTTTTATTTGTAATTAATTAATTTGAAAACTACTACACCGATTTTAAAAATTCTTCCACCACTTGAATGCTCCATTACCACTAAGTGACAAAAGCTATATTTTTTTTATTTTTTTTTACGCAGGCGACGCTGATTTATTCCGTAGTTAGTCTTAAGTAATTAAAGTATAATTTCCTTTAATTGCTATTAAGAAAGCAATTAACCAATAATTCAAAGAGTGTCAGGCGGCTCCGAATTTGTCAAACTTCAATTATTATAATTGGAAATCAGAAGCTCCTAAGATTCCGTGGACGTAAACATCGATCAGTAATTTATGAAACTCAGTAATTAGATATTACTGATTCATATTACGTAATGCTTTGTAAGTGTTAAGGGTTAATTTAGTTTCCAATTAGTGTTTAATCAGTCCGTACAAAATCTAAATCAAATCTCTTTAATCTCTCATTTCAACTAAAATGGAAAAGTTTCATGAGTTTGTTAATATCATATTTAACTACGTGGAATTTAAATATAGACCCACGCTAATAAACACGAAAGGTTCCGTACTATAAACTATGAAGACTGTGGCGCCTGTGATAGCTACAAAAGGATTGGATTAAATAATTTTGCTAAAAATGCAAGGTTAGGGTTTTAGGCAATAGCAAAAGTACGCACAAAATAAAACAAATCATTTATTTATTATTATTACTACATGTTGCGAATAGATATTGTCTTCTAATAAAGTCGTGGCGTGGAGGGTAGGGAAACTTTTGTCTTAGCTTCTTTTAATGGTCTACAACCATCTTCGTATTATAGTCTTTTTTTATTAAAATACCGGTTTGGGACACATCGGTTGGATGGTTTCAAAGCCATATAATTTTTAACAGGCATGATATAATTATTGCAACTTTCAACCCAAAATTTTAACTATCTAAACATTTATCAGAAAACTTCTATCAAACATCCCTTATAATATATTCAAACAACTAAAATGTAACTAACTGATATCTGGCAGATTCACTAAACTCATAATATGATTCACTAAACTCATAACATGAGTTAACACGATGCATAAAACACTGTTGCTACGGACGTTAGCACGAAGCTTTTAATCATTTTCACAAATCCGCTCAACTCGCTTTTCCTTGAATAATTTAGCATTCGCCATTGCGAGTATTGAACCGGGGATTCGCAAAATATTTTTCTTTATGGAGCAATGAACTCATTATGAAAATCTTAAGGTTTTCCTAAAAATCTGTCTAGACTTTGTGGTACGAACAATAATGTAAATGTTCACTGTTTTAAAAATATTGTATTTTTTTAAATACAACATTATGTATATTTGCAAGTTTATTTTTTGACTCCATAGAGCGTCTCGTAGCGCAGGGCAAAGTTGAGGGCACCAGGCCACGTGGTAGATCACCAATGAGATGGACAGACCAGATCAAGGCAGCAACTAAGGGCTCGGTTTATGAATGTACTCGGAAAGCTGCAGTCCGCGATGAATGGCGCCGTGTTATCAAGATGATCACTCATTGTGATTCACAGTGATGACTACGACCACTCTGGCAAGAGTATACCGACTGAGAAGAAGAAGTTTATTTTTTTAATTTCCATACATTTTTTTTTATTTACAAACATTTATGTAGGTATAAATACTTACAGTAAACAAAAAAAAAACTTAGACTAATAAAAACTAACAAAAATATGGCATCAAAACTCCACATCGCTGTTACAGTCGCCTGATAATGGGCCCAAAGACTGGCAGCATTGCCACGCTGTATGGCAATGCTTATCCTCTGTCCAAGGCAACAACCAGCCCTTGAGTCACGTCAACAAGACGTTTAGACAGATCTTTATACAATTTGTGAGCACTCAAACCCCATGATCTGAGAGTTTGCAAGTTAATTTTAGCAATAAATATACTCCATCAAGAGTAACTATTTTTCTTTAGAACCATGTGTACAAATCTTATCAAAAACTAGTTATAAAAATAATATTTGCGAAATTCTCATGAAAAATACTCTAAACCGATCACGCGATTCCCTCAAAATTTGGTTTAAACAGTGTCTAATAACACCGCAAAACACGAAGGATATAACTAATGCAGTCAAACCGATATTTGCATGTCGACAAAGTCCCATAAGAGTCGCATTGCGGGAACCAGGCAACAAACAGTAGTCGTTGGTTGCGGAATAATGCTTGGACTTTACTAAAGTGCGGTTTACACTAAACTGAGTTATGTTTTCATCTATGATACTTATAATCCCACCCTGGCTGTTATTTGTAATCCAATGCCAGTCGTTATAAGGGAGGTCAGAAATCTGAAACTAGTAAGTGATAAATGATAGTTATTCTGCAAATAAGTATTTAAAAAGCACTTTTACACGTCCATTGTTTTTGTCAATTTAAACTAAATGACGTCGGTGTTTCCTAGCTGACTACCCTGAAAAAAAACATCAAAACAAACTCAAGGGTCAAAGTCTCTTTTAAAGTCCACAGCAAACATGTAATGGTCGAATCATTATGAGAACCAGATGCAGGTTGGTGTCATTATTTTTTAGGTGGGAAATCATCCAATGACATCTCCCGCCCTTGGGCGGAGCAGGAAGGCGTGTCAGAATTTTACTGACTAAAACCCACCCCTAGTTTCTTCGTTGCCTTCATTCCAGGGCCGGGTTTTCCTTCCAGAAGCGAACTCATGGCCCCAGTAGGCTTTGACCCTGCTGGGCCCCTACGGTTTGCTGATATCTCCTTGAGGCGCACGTGGTCGTGCGCTTCGCGCCGTCGACGACTTGAGCTTGGTCCGGACGGTTACCGGACGGTCAGACGGCGAGCTACCCATTGCTCGCCGTCGTTTGACCGGCAATCGGGATCGGGATCCCGGCGGCTGGGGCATGAGGACCGTTGCCTTGCGCGTGCGGCCGCCTCCTTTGCTAACATTACTGCTTCGCAGAAGGAAGCGACCGCCTGCAATTCCTCCTCGCTTCGGTCCATGGCCTGTACCAAGGCCCGGCGCGAGAGATCGTTGCCGTCGATCACCCCCACGAGGACACGGCGGTGCTCTGTCCAAGCGGGGTACACCTCTACCGTGTCCTCCAGGCGGTCCACACCGTGGTGACACCCGGGCGAGTCCTTTGCACGAATTCCGTGCAGGAAACTCCCGAACTAACCATGTCCGGTGAGAACCTGCGTCATGCGGAAGGTGAGGACGCCTTGAGGTCTTTCCAGCCACTCCACAAAGAGGGGACTTACCGCCATAATTATGGCGTGCCCAGCACTGGGTTGCAACAGTCGCTGTTGCAGCTTGGTATCTGAGATGGTCTTTTGATGAAAAAACCACACAGATTTGATTGGACCAACCCAGTTAGTGCAAGAATTTAGGTCTTCTATATCATCATCATCATCATCATTTCAGCAAAACGACGTTCGGCTGTTGGACATAGTCCTCCACAAGTGTCACCACAACCACCAGTATGCGGTCGCAGCTCCAGAACCTTTCGGCCCCAACGACCATCTGTTCTGCGAGCAATGTACCCCGCTGCCCACTGCCACTTAAGTTTTTTATATTTTATTATTATAGATAGGCTCGCGTTTGACCACTATCTCACCTGATGGTAAGCGATGATGTGGCCGACGATGGAGCACGCTTGCCTAAAAGTAACCTATTCACTCTTGACTTAAAGACCCCTAGGTTGTAGCTATCAGGAAACACAGACTCCGGCAGGGAATTCCACTCCTTAGCTGTACGCATAATGAATGTGTTCCTAAAAGGCTTTGTACGCATGGGTGGGATGTCCACCATGTACCGATGGCGCTACGCCGTACGTCTAGTCTTCCGATGATGAAACGGACTTGGTGAAACTAAATTGTGCAGTTCCAACGCACACTCCCCGAATAAGTTAAGTTAGTAATAATAAGTTTGGCGATTCTTCGGGCTATGTCGATAACCTAAATTAAAGTCTAAATTAGTTTATCTAAATTTGACACCGTGTAAAGTCCTCTTTATTTCCAACCGCATATTCGCATGGGAGGTGCAATGCGCCAAAGGTAAACATTTAAAAGTTTAACCAGTGTAAAAATAAGTTAACTGTTTCGCGGATTCATTTAGTTATTCGTTTACGCTAGTTTAAATTGAAGCAATTATAATATTTCCGCTTAATCTATTCACGGTTTAAAATTTTATTTTCTGTGGAACTTGTTAGTATAGTCTGAATGTTTTAAAGGTAGTCCTACTTATTGCGTTTAGACATGAAACGAGTATTTATAACGAGAATTTCTTGACTTTTATAACATGCTAGTTATTCTCATAATGTAGGTATATTTTAGGTCCGCCTCAAAGCCTGAGGGTTGAACTACATCTATATATAATAGGGGTTAAATTATGAAATCGCCGTTTTTTAAAACGGGTTGCTTTGAAGTGTTATATCTTAGGATTGTCTTGGAATTATAAGTTCAAATAAACTTTATATTAAAGGAACGTTATTCTTTTTTCAAAATTAGGTATTTATTGGTTTCTATTTGTTTTTTATTTTCTGTAATATCGCAGTTCTTAAGACCATGAAAGCTAATAAAAACACGTTTTCTTTTCATATTAAGAGTTCCAACGTAGAAACTATGTATTTCAAAGGGCAAGCAATATCAATTACGTTTACCTACGACTTTCTTCTAACCAAAGGACTTTGTGCTCTTGGTTTAATATTTTGTCTTGTTGCCGTACTGAGGAGAAAAGTTATTCATGAGATAAAATTTCCTACGTGAAAGTAATTGAAACAAAAATAGTCATCCCATTCATTAGCAGTTTTAAGTCCCTAAACATCATCAATATTGCTTACCGCTTGAGACACATTGTTTCCACGGAAGAACTCATATTACAAAACAATGCGAGTTTTCTTATATTTCATACAAAAATAGTTCCAAGTACTGCGATACTACATAATTTTGAAAAAAGAATAATGTACCTTTAATATAAAGTTTATATGAACTTATAATTCCAAATCAATCTAAAAATATACCTACACTTCAAAGCAAACCGTTTTAAAAAACGGCAATTTCTTAGGGTAAGACCTAGTAAAATATAATAAGCCTTTATTTCTCACTAATTACATGCATACATTTAAAACATTTAATAAATAAACAAAATTAATAATTTAAACATAGTTTGAAATATTTGTTTTCCAAAATTTCATAATCATGTCAAAATAGAATTATTATTAAAGTATCGAAGTTAAATTATCATAATCATTATCAGAAAACGTATTTAAATTAATTTACTAAATTATATTTCATGATATTAATTATTATTTGAATTTGAATTTTGTGTTAATAAGTGAGGTACTTACCCATTTTTGGGAACAGGCCTCCTCCAACCTCTTCCAATTATCCCTATCGTAGGCTTCACGGATCCGAGCCGGTCCTACCAACTGAGCGATTTCATCGGCCCACCTGCGGTGTGGTCACCCGCGTGGCCTGGTCACGTCTCGTGGGTACGAGTGATTTCATCACCCATGATACAGGAGTACCTAATTCCTAATGTGGAGGAACATTTCAAAAAAAAAAACGGGCAAGTGCGAGTCGGACTCGCGCACTGAGGGTTCCGTACAAACTTACCTATGAAAACAGTTCAATTCCTGAATTGAGTTACGATGATTTATCCGAATTGCAAAAAAAAAATTGTAACAACAACAAATTTCCAGTTTTCAGATTTTGTCGTATATTTGTGCTATAAGACCTTGCTATATGCCAAATTTCAGAATTCTAGGTCAACGGAAAGTACCCTATGAATTTTGATTCCCTTGAGAGTGTCGAAACATATTGCGACATAAACGGCCGTATCTTTTTTTTTTCGTTAACTCAGAAGTTTGATTTTTTCACAGCTTGAAAGGACTACAAACCTGAGTATATAATTTTAATTTCAATTCGATACCTCCACGCGTTCTCGAGATAAAGGGTCTTGACAGACAGACAGACGGACAACAAAGTAATCCTATAATGGTTCCGTTTTTTTTTCCTTTTGAGGTACGGAACCCTAATAAAAAACAACTTGAACTACTCGTATATGAGTAGATATTTAACTATAATTAAAACAAATACAAAATGTATAGTTTAATGGTTTCCTGTCCGGACTACTTAGTTTTAAAATAACGATGATAAGAAATGAATAAACGTACCCTAAGCGTCCGGACTTGGGATCCGGACCTCGCCTGGAGGCTTTGTTCGAAAGTTCCGACATTTGAAAGGGATGCTTGAGCCAGTACCGTAGCTAGGCGTGAGCGTAGTGGGCCCTTACCAACGGCCTCGCACCCAAAGGGGCGTCGCGGTTGCGAGGGCTTTTTAACAACGAGAGTTTATAGGCTCGCGTTTAAGCACTATTTCACTTGATGGTAAGCAACGATATGGTCAAACACTGGGTTGTGACAGTCGCTGTCTCGTTTTCAAATTAATGAAAGAAAAAGGCCTCGCTAATGCGCATTCACCCACGTCTAAATTAATCCACGCGCCTCTGCTTGAGCTCGGCATTTGTAGCCAGCGGCGTAATGGAAAGATCAACATAATTATGGCTGTAGTTGTAACTATCAATTAAAATTTGAATTATCATCCCCCTATCCTTTTCCCAACTAGTTTCGGGTCGGCTTCTAGTCAACCCGGGTGCGGATGAAAACCTGTGTCTTACATGGAGCGACTGCCTAGCAGACCTTCACATCCCAGTTACTGGGCAACACGTTACTGTTCCTTTGTTTTTTTTTTATTATTAATGATGGTAAGCGATGATGTGGTCGACGATGGAGCACGCTTGCCTAGAAGTAGCCTATTCACTCTTGACTTAAAGACCCCTAAGTTGTAGCTATCAGGAAACACAGACTCCGACAAGGAATGTAATGCCACATTCCACAGATTTGGGATTTTTTTAAATATTTATGAAATTCTTTACTAAATTCATAAATAATAATTATTAACCCAATGATAGTAGTACACTCTGAGATTTAGACTATGCCCCTTTATGCTCGCATCTAGATTGAGGGCCCTCGTTATTTAATCATAACAGTTTTAATCTGTGCCATTGTTTTAAGTTTTACCAATTTTTTGAGTTCCGTACCTCAAAAGGAAAAAACGGAACCCGTATAGAAAATTTTGTTGTCCGTCCGTCAGTCTGTCTGTCAAGACCCTTTATATCCGAAACGCGAGGAGGTATCGACTTGAAATTAAAACCATATACTCAGGTCTGCGGTCCATTAAAACTGTGAAAAAATAAAACTTCTAAGTGAACGAGATAAAAAGATACAGTCGTTTATGTCGCAAAAAACGTACATTTCGACACTTTCAAAGGAATCAAAATTCATAGGTACTTCCCGTTGACCCTGAAATTTGATATGAAGTAAGGTCTCATAGCACAAGTATAGGAAAAAATCTGAAAAATGCAAATTTGTTGTTACGTCACATTTTTTTTTGTGATTCGGATAAATTTTTAACCGACTTCAAAAAAAAGGAGGAGGTTATCAATTCGGTTGTATTTTTTTTTTTTTTTTTTTTTTTATCATCATTTTTTTTTTTTTTTTTTTTTTTTTTTTTTATGTGTGTTACCTCAGAACTCCGTCGTTTATGGACCGATTTGCAAAATTTTTTTTTCCCTTTATAGGATATGCTTCCAGATTGGTCCCATTTTTTTCAAAATCCAGTTCTGATGATGGAATCCATGAGGAATCGAGGGAACTCCTCAAAAATTATAGGCAACCCTATGGTAATTTTAGTATTTTCATCAAGAACTTAAGCATTTACAGTCAAAAAGTAACATTTGATGAAGTGGAACTGATGAAGAAGACCAGAAATGGTCAACGGAACTTCATACTCAAATAGATATCACATTGAAGATATAGTTAAGCGACTATGACAATACAAATAAATGAATGATTCTGAATAGTTACGTTGAAAATGGTATCATCGAAGTGATCTGATGATGATGATGGAGCCGGAAGGTAGGCACTGGAACTCCGTAATTAATCAATGTAACCTAGCCGTGTTTGGACTCATTAGAATTGTCATGAGATGCACTTTGGCTATAAGGTACTATCGAACTGATCTGATGATGGAGCCGGAATGTAGGCACAGGAACTCCGTAATTAATCAATGTATCCTAGCCGTGTTTGGGCTTATTAGAATTGTCGTGAGATGCTCTTTGGCTATAAGGTACTATCGAACTGATCTGATGATGGAGCCGGAAGGAGGAAGGTAGGCACAGCAACTTTATAATAAAACAATGTAACCTAGCAGTATTTGGGTTAATTGGAATTGTCATTAGAAATAGGCACTCTGTTTATAAGTGTATCGCAACTAAAAAGTGTGAAATAAAAACTTTTTAGAAAAAAAAAAATAACCGACTTCACTAAAAAAAACACTAAAAGGATCAAAATAACTTTAATTTCGGAAGTCGGTGTTAAATAAGAAACAAACAATACCGAGAAACACCGACATCCGAAATTAAAGTTATTTTGATCCTTTTAGTGTTTTTTTTAGTGAAGTCGGTTATTTTTTTTTTTCTAAAAAGTTTTTATCGTAACTCAATTCGGGAATTGAACTGTTTTCATAGGTAAGTTTGTACGGAACTATCAGTGCGCGAGTTCGAATCGCATTTGCCCAGTTTTATACTAATGTCCCTATAAATTTTATTTCGAATCGTAAGGATTTAAAAAACAAGCCCTCAATCTAGATGCCAACTCTTCGAACATTCCCGCATTTACATACAAGCTTACAAGAATATGTGCAAAGATTTTGTAGTTTACTAAAAGCTTCCTCTACCATTCATTTTAAATACCACCTAGGGTTTTATTTATGCCGGCGACTGAACGATACTGATACGCTATAATCTCCAATTAATTAGCGTTATCCAGAACACCGCAGGAATTTCAAAGAGTTCCGTAAAGCTATATAATTTACATAAGACATACAGCAGATAATGTCTCGCTGAGATTTTAGCTCTTGAACAGGTTTCAGGCAGTTAGGGTTGTCATTTTGTCACGCAGTCAGCCATTGATTTTTTCCTGCTTTATATCTAAATTTTGGAATAATTAATTTGTGAACAGTGGTTGAGCAGTGGTGGCCGAGTGGTAACGGCCCCGACTTACGAGTTGTAAGGTTGCAGGTTCAAACTCAGCCAGGCGCATTACTTTGTGTAATTTATTTCATCACCACTGCTCTCAAAATGGTGGAGGAAAACATCGTAAGCAAACCGGCATGTACTAGAACCAAAAAATTCGTAGACATGTGACATTCACAAACCCGCACTGGGCCCGCGTGGTGGATTACGGCCCATTCCCTCTCCTAGAGAGGAGGCCTGAGTCCCAGCAGTGGGAACATTAAAAGTCTGATTATGCTATTCTTATGCTTATGCTATGGTTGAGCATATGGCTGCTGTTCTGCGTGTCGCAAGTCCAAGTCCCATACGGAACAAATATTTGCATGGCCTACAAATAGACGACAACGTCCTACTCATTAGTTGCATAAATATAGCAAATCTAAGCCGAAAACTGTCACTCAAAATACAGGTAGCCCTAGTTTAAGAGGCAAGGTACATTAACTGTATAAAAAAAAATGTTCCGGGTGTCTTGTATATGTCACTTTACATAACTGCTGTAATGTAACATGCAATGT
Source organism: Mythimna impura (assembly GCA_905147345.3). NCBI lineage: Eukaryota > Metazoa > Arthropoda > Insecta > Lepidoptera > Noctuidae > Mythimna > Mythimna impura. The sequence goes on from LR990348.1 coordinate 6,211,694, forward strand.
AACAACAGAATTCCCATAGTGTGGTCGCCTTGCGCGCGCGAACCGTGCATACTACTCGCGCAAACAGAGCATATCCACGATGTGAGTAGGTTCATGTTCGGTTCGTGGTTTGTGAATGCACTCGCGATCGTCATCATCATCATCATTGGACGTTCAAGACGTCCACTGTTGGACACAGGCATCCCCAAGTGTCGCCATTACGAACGGTTCTATGCATCTTGTATCCATCGCATTTCCGCGACCCTCACCATCAACGGTCAGTCGCAACGTTTTTTTTTACTAAATAAGAAAAACACTATTAATTGCAGATCAAATTAAATCACCCATTACTTATTGAATATACAGCTACCTCTTACATTTCAAACATTGACAGTTCTTCTTCTTCTTCCTGCCCTTATCCCATATTACTTGAAGTCGGTGCAACACGTTTTTTTCTTCCATTCTCTCCTGTCACCCGTCACAATATCACTAACTCCCTTTTCCCTTTTCTTTCATATTACTCCTCACACAATCCATCCATCTTTTCTTTGACCTCCCTCTCCCTCTCCATCCATCTATATGTACACTCAGAACTTTTTTTAGTTATATGCGTTTCATCCCTCCTCTTCACATGACCATACCAAGACAAACGATTGCCTTTCAACTTTTCTGTCACTGGCGTCAATTTCAAACTTCGTCTAATGTACTCATTTCTCACTTTATCCATTCTCGTCACACCGCACATCCATCTAAACATTCTCATCTCCGCTACATGCAATCTTTTTCAAACATTGACAGTTGTATTTAAATATTTACAATTTGAGAACAATGAATCATAAATTATATACATGTAATGATTATTAAATAGGTAGGTACTGGGATATTTTATCGTAGTCATATGGAAAAACACACCAATGCGTCTTAAGTTAATGATGACAATTATTAGTTCAGGCGAAAGACGTCCACTCCTTAGTTTTAAACTTATGCTAATTTAGACGTACTGTTAATGTTGTATATACCTGCAAATAATAATATAATAGTGTGTAGTGGTGGCCGAGTGGTAACGGCCCCGTCTTACGAGTTGTAGGTCGCGAGTTCAAACCCAGCCAAGCGCCTTACTTTTTGTAATTTATTTCATCATCACTGCTCTCAAAACGGTGAAAGAAAACATCGTGAGGAAACCGGCGTGTCCAAGAACCAAAAAATTTGAAGACATGTGACATTCATCAACCCGCACTGGGCGCGCGTGGTGGATTACAGTACAGCCTATTCCCTCTCTTAGACAGGAGGCCTGAGTACCAGCAGTGGGAACATTAAAAGGCTGGTTATGCTACTATCCGTTGAGGTTAGCCGATAAATCGGTTGGGGGATTATTATTATGCATTATATAGGGTGTCCCAAGATTTAAATTAAATAGAAAACACAGTTTTTAGTCTTCAGATTGTATTTTTTTATTGAATCATAAACTAAAGGCTGTCCCAAAATTAATGCTAGATTTAAATTTGTCGCCATTTGCGCAGTAAAGGGTTGACAAAAAAAAAATCTATTTAGTTCAAATCTTGCGTTAATTTTGGGACACCCTATATAACAGGGTGTTTGGTGCATCGTGTGCCAAATTGAAATGGTCGACGGGAGGTCATCTGCTATCTTTTCAGACCCCTAAACACTTCTCATGCCCTGTGGATTTTTTTATCGTCTTTTTATGGTTTTATATGAAAATAAGACCCAAATTTTTCATTCAAATACAAATTTAAAAAAATATATAAGGCATAGACTCTGAATTTTATTTGTATTTAGATGTTGTATTGTATTAGCGTACTTATAAATTTAAAATTAGTGACATTAGATATCTAGTTTTTTTTTTTTAATTTACTCGCAAAGTTTTGAACTTAAAATAAAGCTGTCCATGTTTCAGCTATTTACATGGCTATAAAAAAAAAAACAAAAGCGACCGGAATCTTCCAACTCCCTCAAAAATTCTTTAGTTTATCCTCTTGCTAGTGATGTGCCACATGTCATAAAAATCTTTTTATAACTTTGTGAATTCGCTAGAATTATGAATCGAGTCACATAAGACTAATATTCAAAATTATGGTTTAAAAAATATTTTTGCTTAAATGATACCTACCTGAAAAACCTATCATAAATGTTATCTCACTCTTATAAGGTAAAATCTGTCTAGTCTCTCTTTTCGTGGGTTTTACCAGAAATAAAAAAAAATGAAATGAAAATGAAAGGCCGTGGCGATATTTTGAAAAGGAAATTCATGATCATTAAATGCAAAGAGTAACTTAAAGACACAGGTGTGGTTTTAGTCAGTAAAAGTCTGACAAACTCTCTCGCTCTAGCCTAGAGCTGGAAAAGTCATTGGATGATTTCCCATCTCAAAAAAAAACCTTTTTTCACCATCTGTCACTTTGAACTCTCTTCTGACTGGTTCTATCATGTAAACAACAAAAACAATTCGACCCTTATCTAAACATGACATCACATAAATCCAATTGATTAACCTAACACCTCTCAAAATACCTCCATGTCAATTGAGATGGAAAATATTTTACCCTTTTCGAACCCTTTGATATCTTGTCTCATCGCGGTCAAACACGGAACCCTGCAAGCTCTGCAGCAGTGTTTCCAAACTCTGGTACGCGGACCACTGATGGCCGACAAGATTGAAAGATTTGAATTTCAAAACTATTCAACTGAACAACTTCTAATAATGACTTTTTCTACGCGTCGGACTTTTAATCACTAAAACCATACCTAATGTTACTTCAGTTGCCCTATACGTTCTAGGACCACGAGTTTCTTTCAGAAGTCAAACCATGACTCCAGTAGGCCCTGCCTTCGGCCCTGGTGGGCCACAACCGTTTTGCTGACAAATCTTTAAAGCGCGCGTGAAATACTACGCGCATTGCTTGTCATCCGCAAGCCCACGCCTACGTAACTGAACAGTAACATTGATACTCACTGATTTTTAGTCAGTTTTAAACTAATTTTAAGTGTTCGAACTTATCTATATATATAAAAACGAAATACCACTCACTGATTAATCACGAAATTTCAGAAACTATAACACCTACAAACTTAAAATTTGGCAAGTAGGTTCCTTACAGGGTGTAGACATCCGCTAAGAACGGATTTTAGAAAAGTCCACCCTTAAGGGGGTAAAACGGGGGTTGAAAGTTTGTAGGGAGATACCTACTTTTACACGGTCGAAACCGCACCGTCGTCGAACCGATAAAAGTTTTTTAGATTGACGTAGTAAAACTTGCTTCTGAGCTTCTGGTCCCTACTACCCGCAATGAAAACAAAGCGGTCCCCGGCCAAAATAGGAACCATGCTCTTCAAGATTGCCTGTAGTGCGAAAATTCACTAACTTGTAGTTAACTGATTTTTTTTTAATGATATAAACCAGTACTTGACTGCGATCTCACCTGATGATAAGCAGTGATGCAATCAGTTCAGTGATTCAAATCGCAAAAGAATAAATCTGAAAACGATGTATTTGTTGTTACGTCACAAAAAGAAAATATTTTTTTTCAAATCGGAAAAATCTTCGAAACTTCATTCGGGAATTGAACTATTTAAGGTAAGTTTGTACGGAATCCTTTGTGCGCGAGTCCGTCTCGCACTTGCTTAGATTTTTACAATGGATTAACGTTTTATTTTCATGTAGATATTGCGGACATGACAATCAAAAAGTAACTAAGCATTTCGTATTTCATTAAGTAAGAAATACGTAATGTAATTAAATCATGTAATTTTCTTATTAAATTTCATAGAAAATGTATATTGATACATTTTCTATCATCATCATCTTCCTGGCCTTGTCCCATCTTATTTGGGGTCGGCACAACATGTTTTTTTCTTCCATTCTATCCTGTCAACCGTCATGCTATCACTAACTTCCTTTTCTTTCATATCACTGTTCACACAATCCATCCATCTTTTCTTTGGCCTCCCTCTCCCTCTCCACCCATCCACATGTATACTCATAACTCTTTTAGTAACATGCGTTTCATCTCTCCTCTTTACATGACCAACGTGTCTTGCAAAAGTATTGAAATTAAATGCAAAGTAATTTACGAAGAATTAAAGTATGTGATTCGATTTTATTTATTTACTAACTGACCTGGCTACTTCGTACCGCCTAACAGTCAATGAATGTAGTATATCTTTCGATATAGTCAACCGATTGCGATGAAACAAAGCCTAAGTAAGATATCAATTTACACACAATTTTATTGTATAAAAGTTATCTACATCGATTACATACATTTCTCGTGATGCGCGCACAACTAAAAACTTCTACAAATTTATTATAATGTATAGATTTATTAAAACTTCATGCAACACAAAGGTACAAAAGGCGGACTTAATGCCTTATGTATTCTCTACCAGTCAACCAAGGGTTGTGAATAGAAAACATGGCATGTGTTTAAAAAAAAATATAAAGAAATTATGGGACCCCCTTTTATAGAGGTGGGAAATCATAAAATAATTTCTCACGCTCTGGATCGAGCGAGAAGCAGTGTCAGACTTTTATTGACTTAACCCACCTCTGTTCCTTCAGTTGCCTTTTGCGTTCCAAGGCCACGAACATTCGCATCACCCTCGATTTTTACCCTTTAAACGATGTATCATTGAAAATAACCCTTATTTTGTGTCGGTCGCATGTAGCTTTCCCGGTTGACCCACGGAACCCTGGCACATCGCCCGACGTCAGTTTGAATAAAACATGGCGACGGCACTTGGTCGCAAAATTGTCATTGATGGAATATGGAGTGGGTGTGCTCGTGATAGATGTAAAATTGATGCGATTTATACTACTCTCCCGTATTGTGTTGTAAACAAGGACGTTTTTCAAGAAAATGTGTTGGTAGCATAATCAACTTTATAATGTTCCCACTGCTGAAATTCAGGCCTCTTCACAAGGAAAGAACATGGACCGAAAATCTAATATCTTAAGAGGGTTCTTTTCCACTCGCCTATCGTCAACTTCGAGCTTGGTTTAAAAGCTTATTGCTTTATTTAACGCAATCCAACGCGATGTTTGATGATTAGGCAATGCAAAAAAGAGAGATAACACCTGAAAACTCTGTTGGCATTCGGTAATTCCGTGATTTACTCGAATATTTCACAAAATTTGTTCCAGGAAATACGTGTTTTTTTTTAAACCCTTCAAAGTTTTTCAGAAAAATTGTCGTCATTCAGAATCTCGATTAAATGTGCAAGGCTTCTCTATTTATGTACTTTTTTATATTTTTAATATGTGAGTACATTATGGAGAGCCAAAGTTCACATAAAATAGCAGATTTTCAGAGGTGTTTACTAGATTAGTTTTACACAAATTTATGTTTTGATTTCTATAGAAGCCTAGATGATATCCACAAGATAGCTGTGTATCCAAAATATCTAGAGAAAGGTGTGTAATAACATCATAATCACGTAAGAGCGGTTGTATGAAAATATACCTCAAAAAGGACGCTCTTAACTTTATATAAATAAAATTCACATTATTATTAACACGTAACATATGTATATAATACATAATAAGCCTTATAAGGTTCCCACTGCTATTCTGGATTCAGGCCTCCTCTCTAGGAGAGGGTATGGGCCGTAATCCACCACGCGGGCCCATTGCGGGTGAATTATTGGTTCTAGGACATGCCGGTTTCCTCACGATGTTTTAAAATTTGTACTTAGGTTTTGTTTCATCGCAATTCGTTGACTATATCGAAAGATATACTACATTCATTGACTGTTAGGCGGTACGAAGTGCGTCGAGATAGCTAGTCTAAAATAATAATGTATTAAGAAATATATGAGTAGATATAATTATCAGTTGTCTAATACTTATAGCACAAGCTCTGCTTAGTTTGGGACTAGATGGCGTTGTGTGAAAGTTGTGAAATATTATTTTTTATCATTATTTTTTTTTTTTTTGTTTTGGAAATCATTAATTACTTATCAATGGAGCGAGGGTGAGTGTCAGAATTTTACTAACTAAAACCCTAACGTGTTTCTTTGCATTCAATAGTCGCAGTTTCTTTGTTTCCTTTTTTTTTCTTTCGACCGATCACACGGCCCTAAAAACAATCACTTGTAATTTCAGTTATTTTGATAGAAGCTGATTTCTAAAGTAAAACTTTCCATAACCCTAATAAAATTTCCAATTATTGTTTTCTATTTTCAGCTCAACAATTCGACTCGGGTGCTCAATTCTGTTTCTATATTAAAATTTGTAGCTTTAGGCAGAATTGGAATTAAATAAACATTACTTGTTACATTTCTAGTGAGTCTAAGCTTGTAATAACGACTAACTTTACACTACAATAGACACTAGAAAAGCTGATGAAGACTTGTAGCTTCGCCGTAATGAAAGTGAAACAGAAGGTTAATTTTATGCAGTCTTAAAGTCCAATGCAAATTATTGGCATATTTTACTTTTTTCTTTTCGCCAGAAATGATACCTAGGTTATATGTTAGAGGCCAATACGAGGAATCAAAAGCAAAAAGAACCAGGTCTTTAAACCGTCACCTAACGAAGATACGTTAGGAATCAATGCTAGTATATTTTTGTCAGACCTACCATTGATAAAATAGATTACATTGGTTACATTTTTTCCACACTCGCAGTCTTTCATCACTAAAACTAGTAAAAAAAACAAGTGATAAACGAATCAAAAAGATACGCGTTAGTGTTGTGATAGTGATTGACATTATTTAATGCGTACCTACTCGCCATAAAAATTGAAACTAAAACTATATTTAACGATGGTAAACTTAAAATATCAGACATACAGTATTTTTATTTAAGAAAAATAACGCCTGATTGCAAACTATAGCAATATACTAAATAGTCTCTAACTTCGTTTGGTTACGGCTGGTAGACATATTTTTTTTTTGCTATTTATTCATCATACAGACCTTTAAAATATGGCTCAGGTTTCACTTTTGGCGAAAAGAAAAAAAAAAACCTTGCCAGCAACGTATGGGAAAAGTTTCATTCCCCTTTATAATTTTAAAAGAAACTTTTGTCTTATTCATCACGTCTCATTTTATTTCTCTGAAAATGCACTAAATAATGCTAACAATTGAAAAACCCGAATATTAAATTTAAAAAATAAAATAAAATATAAACACATTTTTTACATGAATTAAGTTTATTTTTATTATTAATTCATTAACGCTCAGGCGGTAGCCGGCGCCCGCAAGCCATTGTCTTACTATTGTGTCTCTAATTACGCACGTCAAAAGGTTAAATAAAATAAATTATTATATTTAAATAAAACTTCAACTACATCTTGTATGCATAAAGTGACGGTAGTTGAAAATGTTATCATAAATAAGACGTGACGGATATCACCATCGATATATATATATATGTACTCTACGCACAATATCACAAATGTTTGGAACTTCTTTTCTATGACTCATCAGTCACCTATCAGTTGAGCGGATAACAAAATCGTGTCACGCGGTAATAAATAAGTGGTAGCGACAAAAACACATACGAAGACATCTTGATAGCTAAAATATCGGTCATAGATACGAGATCCCTTAGCAACACAATGATTACGACCACTTGTTCTGTCCTTACATCTACATAATATAAAAATATCTTCATAAACTGTAATATGGAAATATTGTAAGAACAACAGTTTTTTTAAAAGAGTAACCATGGAGTTTCTTACCGGTTCTTCTCCATAGGAAACGACCAATTTGGAACCGTGCACTAGCTTCTGACGTTTTATAAGTGCCCATGTAGGCCTATGTGAAATAAAAAACTTTTGACTTTGACTTTGACTTGAGTTACCCTTCTAATCTACTAACTCTGCATAATTACGTCAACCTTACCCATAAACTACTTCGTGAGAGTGATATATTAGCAGTTGGTTTGAGATCAGTTACTGACTGAATTTAAATATAAAACTCAAGACTATTTCTTTTCAGTCACTTTCAGGTTCTGAACGTAAGCTCACCCATGTGTCACGTTGAACGCTCCCATCTTTCTCGCATCCAGCGAATGATTTTGCAACTTACCATGTCCGGTGAGGACCCCGTGACGTCTTTCCAGTCACTCCTCAAAGAGGAGACTTACCACCATAATTATGGCGTGCCCAGTTAGAGAATGCCTTAGTTTCATGTTGTATTGCGAGACTAAATAAATGGCTGAATTTTCGTTGAGTTTTCTGTAATATCTCTGCTTTTTATAACCCTTTGTTTATATTGCGATGCTAGCCGCAACAGTTGGCGACTTGTTCCGACAGCCGTGTAATGAGACTCCTAACAAGTTCTTTATTAAAACTGAGATAGACAAAGCGGCGCTCAGAAGCTATTTAGAGCTCAGACTCGGTCTGAGGTGAATGTTCTGGAAAATTGTACCGCGATTTTTATTTATTGAGTTATTTGTTTTTCGTTTAAAAAAAAGCGCTGCGTTATTTACTTTTTTTTTTAAATATCGCCGTATATTCTGAGATAGAAGCCTTTATGGCGTCGCACAGGTCTGTTTATGCATATTCCGAACCCAAAGGGGACTCCTCTGTCCGTCTGTCTGTCAACAGGCTATATCTCATGAATGGTGATAGGCAGACAGTTTAAATTTTCATAGATGATGTATTTCTGTTGCCGCTATAACAAAATATACTAAAAACTGAATAATTAATATAAATATTTATATGGGGCACCCATACTACAAACGTGACTTTTTTGCTCTTTTTTGCCACGGACGCTACGGAACCCGTGGGCGAGTCCAACTCGCACTTGGCTGGTTTTTTTCTTTTTAATGTTGTATCTTTTACTTTAAGATAATTATATATGAATTAACATTTTTTTTACTACTTGTTTGTCCTGTGCGGGTCACAAATAAATACTTTTCCTCTTCAAAATCTTAGTTCTTATTTAGTTTTAATTCTGAACCTGGACGAAGACCTACTGGACCCTGTTGAACTTTTGTTTATTATCTTCTGCTAGGTATTAGTGTACCTTTTCTAGTATAGGAGATAGAAATTGACTATCTCGCTTTCCTACTCCATATGCTGATTTTAGACAATATTTTTTTGGGAAAACGGATTTTCCATCGCTAGTTATCTTAAATGACACAATAACATCGTTTAAGCTGCAAAAAGAAATATAAACTAAGGTAATAGTGTGTCAGATATGGAATTTCTCACTCATTTTTCATGCTCATAGATTGATCATCATCATCATGATTTCAGCTGAATGACGTCCACTGTTGGATATAGGCCTCTCCCACATGTCGCTACAATGACCGGTCCTATGAATTTCGCATCAATCGGATTCCCGCAACCCTTACCAGGTCATTGGTTCACCTTGTGGAACACCTTCCAAGCCACCTGCCGTCACCATTCCAGAACTTTCAACCATCGACCAAACATAATAAAGTAATCATCATCATCTTCCTCCAATCTGTTCTGCACCTCTACGCCGCTTTTGGCAACCATAATAAAGTTATATGCATACATAATTTTATTTGAATAATTTAATAATCATGATGACACAAGATAAACAAAAATATCTGACATAATTTACTCATTGTTTATTTGTTTATTCTCACATCGGAACGCCTTGCAGCAATTACACCAATGGAGGTCAATTAGTTCAGAATCTGCTATTTTCTAACATCATGTGCGCGGTGGAGTGGTAGTCGTCAAAGGAGCGACGCGGTGTGGTAGTGGGTCGCGTACGCTCGCTAACGCAGCATCAGGCTAGCGTTCCTCCAGGATTCCACAGGTACCAAATCCCATATCGAAGACATTTTTAAATTTTTTAAACTCTTTGGTTAGTTTTTCAAAGGAAATTGATTTCAAACTGTCCACTGCCACTTAAGTTTGGAGATTCTTTGAGCTATGTAGGTGACCTTGGTTAGCCCGGGAATATGTTTAATCCTAACGCAACTACGCAAGGAAACTCCGAGCATAGTCAGTGGTAACGTGGTGGCGTGGTAGTGCGCCATTTCCCTTTTTTTTGAGGTTTTTCATACATATACACAGACATAATTATTATAATGATGTAGGTACATGCATAATTAAACTCATCACATTAGATCTACAATTCTATTGAATTCCGTGAATTACCACTTAGCCCTCTTCCTCTCTCCTAACTTTGCTGTGCCCGACGAGGGTCCATATTGATCTATGACAATTTTCAACGCCATCTATGTATACATATGGATTGCAATAAAGTATTGAGTATTGAGTGTCTGTTTTGCTAGCAATTTACCCTGTCCACTGCCACTTAAGTTTGGAGATTCTTTGAGCTATGTAGGTGACCTTGGTTAGCCCGGGAATATGTTTAATCCTAACGCAACTACGCAAGGAAACTCCGAGCATAGTCTTTTCCATTTCCCTTTTTTTTAGGTTTCTCAATTTGACCCCTTTGCGCGTATAGGGGTATTACTATTACGTAATTGCGCGTTTTTACGTAGAATCACGAAAAAAATAAATTAAAAAGACATTAAAAAAACTTTTTCTGGATTTTTCTAGTAAAAACGATATACGAGACCAAAATTTTCGGCCGAATAAATTTCGTACACCCGTGTGTACAAAACGACAATTAAGCGTTGTTCAAGGTCACTCAAGTTGTACAGACGTATGTACGATCGGCGCTGGAGGGCTACGATTTCCCATCATAATTAAATCGGAGTTTTTTTTTTATTCTTGATAGGTTTGCGCTTGACCGCTATCTCACCTGATGGAAAGCGATGATGCGGTCGACGATGGAGCGCTTACCTAGAATTAACCTATTCACTCGTAACTTAAAGAGTTATTTCATCATCATCATCATCATCATCTTCCTGCCCTTGTCCCGTGTTATTTGGGGTCGGCGCAACATGTTTTTTTCTTCCATTCTGCCCTGTCACTCGTCATACTATCACTAACTTCCTTTTCTTTCATATCACTCTTCACACAATCCATCCATCTTTTCTTTGGTCTCCCTCTCCCTCTCCATCCATCCACATGTAAACTCATAACTCTTTTAGTAACATGCGTTTCATCCCTCCTCTTCACATGACCATACCAAGACAAACGATTCCCTTTCAACTTTTCAGTCACTGGCGCCACTTTCAAACTTCCCCTAATATACTCATTTCTCACTTTATCCATTCTCGTCACACCACACATCCATCTTAACATTCTCATCTCCGCTACGTGCAATCTTTTTTCATCCGTCTTTTTCACAGCCCAACATTCTGATCCATACAGTATGACAGGCCTTATCACGGACTTGTAGATTTTACCCTTCAACTTGAGGGGCATCCGTGGGTCACAAGTTGTTCCCGTGACCTGTCGCCATTTCATCCATCCTGCGTTGATCCGATGTGTTACGTCCCGGTCTACCTCACCATCCCCTTGGACGAGTGACCCGAGGTACCGAAAGTCGGAGCAGATCGGTATGGGTGTTCCAGCGAGAGATAAAGGCACTGGATTGGAGAGACCGCCGAAATCACAGAACAAGTATTCCGTTTTGGTTCTACTCTAACTTAAAGAGTTATTTAGGCTAAATAAAAAAATAGGCCAGACTTCTATTGACTAAAGACCCACCTGTGTTCACTCAGCTACCCTTTGCATTCCCCCTGGAATACCCTACGGTAACACTTACAAACAATCTCCCTGCCTTAACACTTTCAATTTTCAATTAGGTGCAACATTAAGCCTTTTAATGAGACCCATAGAAATATATACTGAGGGAAAAGGGTAGGAAAGAGGGTGTAAAACAAAACTCTTACGTGACGTTACATTTTATAACAAATCACAGCAACCGCAATACACGGAGCTTCGTTCCAAAAATAAATTACTTCGGATGTGATATGTTTCTACCATACTTTGTTTTAAATTAGCTACGTATTTCAGCTGTCAGCGTCAATGTTGTGACCACAGTCATGGGGAAGCAAAAATTGACTTTCAGAGTATATATTTTTGAATATACGGCTGAGGTTCGGTAGAACCTTACACGAACATATTCACACAACTATCACACAACGCCGTCTAGTCTCAAGCTAAGCAGAGCTTGTGTTATGAGTACTAGACAATTGATAAACATACTTAAATATTTCTAAATACATACATATTATAGATAAATTACACCCAGACACAGAACAAATGATTGTGCTCATCACACAAACATTTGTCCTGGGTGGGAATCGAACCCACGACCTCCAACATAGCAGTCAGGGCTACTAACCACTAGACCAACAGGTTCGTCAACAAGATAATTTGAAAATAACGTTACAAAAACAAAATTATGTTGCCGCGTAAATAAAAAGTTACTCAACAGCAGTACAGTAATTCGTGTGTAGATCTCCATGTAAATTACGAGACAATAAACTTGAGAACTAAATCTTTTTTTTTTTTTACGTTGTAAATGCTTTGTCAAGTCATTCAAATTGTCCTTGTTTTCACTGTCATTAGATCTGTAGGTTTATTAATCATCATCATCATCATCACATTCTGAAAACAATACTTAATATACTCGTAAATGTACAAAGAAATTTATAGAAAATAAATTACATTTTTAATAAATTTTTCCCAGTGGATCTTCATAAATTGAAGGACGTTCCAATATCTTCCATTACTTTCAGATTTCCATGAAAACGATATAGAATTTTAAACGAGTGGCTGTTTTATACGCTACTCTGTCTCTTGGGATATCCTCCGTTCTAAAGCTGAGCGGTCTACAAATCTAAATCGATTGTAAACGTGCGGTACTGACTGGTTCGCATTTTAAACAATTTTTAGGGTTGCGTTGCTAAGTCAGCAAAAACGGAACCCTTATAAGATCACTTTGTGGTCAGTCTGTCTGTCAAGACCCTTCTTTTTTGAGGTATGAAGCTGAAATTAATATCTAACACTTAGGTCTGCTACCCCAAACAGCAGTGAAACAACGCAATCTAAAGATAAGGCTGTTGTAGCTCAATTTAGGCGCATATTTTGACACATAAATAAGTCGCAGGTGAAAAATAATTACATGCAGACATCGCCTATGTCTGCATGTAATTAGTTTGGCAGAAGATTTAACTTCTGGTACAAGCTAGTACAGAAGAATCTCACTAATCCAGCACTATTAAAAACCAGAGCATGCCGGATTATTGGAATGTTCGGATTATTGGATTATATTGAAAAAAATCTATTTTGAGGTTAGACTGCTCGACGACGACAAAGCGCATACGCTACGCATGGCGTAGGGATGGGCGAGCGGAGGGTACCGGATTATTGGACACGTCGGTCTATTGAAGTGAGATCAGTGAGATTAGTGAGATTCCACTGTATTCTTTTTAATAAATAGAACAATTCCATGTAATGACAATTAATTTTCACAAGATATTATATTATGATAAGTTGTCGCTGCGGTTCTACTGGTATCTTTAGTTACTGCTCCGCTCTCGTGGGTTGCAGCGTTGGTGATGTTATATTGCCTATAACCTTTTTTAACAAAAATACTTTTTACAAAAAAAAAATACAGCCGACTTCAATGTAAAAAAAAAACACTAAAAAGTGCAAAATAACTTTAATTCATTAACGCTCAGGCGGTAGCCGGCGCCCGGAAGCCATTGTCTTACTATTGTGTCTCTAATTACGCACGTCAAAAGGTTAATTACGGAAGTCGTAGTTTCTAAAATAGTTTCGTCTCTTCGTTTTTTAACACCAACTTCCGATATTAAAGTTATTTTGCACTTTTTAGTGTTTTTTCTTTTTACATTGAAGTGGGTTGTATTTTTTTTTTTTTTTTGTAAAATGTTTTTATTTCACACTTTTTAATTGCGGTACGACAACTAAAAAAACGTGTTTCGCCGACCCCAAATAAAACGGGACAAGGCAAAAAAGATGATGATGATGATGAATTTTTTTTTCAAATAAAAAATCATCTTATGACATCCCCCGCCCTTGGGCGGAGCGGGAGATAGTGTCAGACTTTTACTGACTAAAAACCCACTCCTGTTCCTTCGTTGCCTTTCGTACCAGGGCCGAGTCTTTCTTTCAGAATCAGAACCTTGGCCCCAGTAGGCTTCGACCATGCTGGGCCCCTACAGTTGCTGACATATCCTTGAGGCGCGCGTGGAACAGTACGCGCCTTCGACGACTTGGGCTTGGTCCGGACGGTTACCGGACGGGTACGACAACTAAAAAGTACCCCTCAGTCAGACTTAAAGTCATCGCGTGTACGTATAAACATAGCGATAGTTGTGGAATATTATATTATGAATTTTACTTCTTAGGACAATTCTGCTGTGATCCTATGAGGAGTTCCGTTCCATATCTTCGAAGTTCATCATCAAATCATAATAATATTTTTATGGCACCAACTTGAAAGCAAAACCTTTCAATCAAAAAAATAAATTTCTAAATCGGTCCACAATTGACCGAGAAATCGGTGAACATACATAAAATAAAAATACATAATACTCCTCCTTTTTGAAGTCGGTTAAAAATGGACAATCAAACACTAAAAAAAATCGTCCCGAGATTAGCGCGTTTAAAGAAACAAGCTATTCAGCTTTATAATACATCACACGTATCTACTGCCACCGGCTTCACCCATGTGATTGAAGAAAATTATCCCAAGGGAACATATCCTATGTACTATTTCAGGACATGGTTTAGCCGTGTACCAAGTTTTATCTATATTCGTCCAGCCGTTTGAGCATAGCAGCGTGACAAATATACATACACATACTCATACAAACTTTCATTTTTATAATATTAATGTGATTATTGATTTATTAAAGCTCAAAATATTATTTGCATAAACATCTTTATTTACGTTCGTTAACATAAAGTATTGATATGAGATCATTAAAGGGAATCTGATACCACACAATGAACGTAATTACTATAATAAAAGCAATCAATTAACTCAAATTAATTGGATATATAAGGTTTCACTTGAACAAAATATTTCATAGGTTGTATATAGCTATTGTAATTTGTGGTTCGTAATTAAGTGTTTTTTGAAGAAGTTAAACGAGGGTACATGCTTCTTTATTATCATTATAAAACAAAGTTCCCACTGCATCTGTCTTTAAGGAAAAAAACGGAACCCTTAGAGGATCACTTTGTTGTCTGTCTGTCTGTCAAGACCCTTTATCTCGAGAACGCGTGGAGGTATCAAGCTGAAATTAAAACCATATACTCAGATCTGTGGTCCCTTGAAGTTGTCAAAAAGTCAAACTTCTGAGTTAACAAAATAAAAAAGATATGGCCGTGTATATCGCAAAAAAATATGTATTTCGACACTCTCAAGGGAATCAAAGTTCATAGGGCACTTTCCGTTGACCTAGAATCCTGAAATTAGGCATAAAGTAAGGTCTCATAGCACAAGAATAAGTTAGTTTAGTAAGTTTTTTTTTTTGTACATTATAGAATAAAAAATAGAAAAAAATCTGAAAACCGTTTGTAGTTACGTCACAAAAAAAAACTTTTTTTGCGAATCGGAAAAATCTTCGTAACTCAATTCGGGAATTGAACTTTTTTCATAGTTAAGTTTGTACGGAACCCTCAGTGCGCGAGTCCGACTCGCACTTGACCGGTTTTTTATTATTGATAGGCTTGCATTTGACCACTATCTCACCTGATGGTAAGCGGTGATGTGGCCGACGATCGAGCATGCTTGCCTAGAAGTAACCTATTTACTCTTGACTTAAATACCCCTACCTAGGTTGTAGCTATCAGGAAACACAGACTCCGGCAGGGAATTCCACGCCTTAGCTGATTAACATAAATAAGTAAAATATTTTGTTATCAATTTTGAGTAAGTGACAGACAGTAACATACGGAACCCTAAAAAGGCATCTTATCTGCTGAATTCATAACACTGCCACGTCCCAACGTTATCACAAATCTTGTAAATAACATAACGTAGGACTGCGCATGGTAGCACAGGACATCAACTTGTGTTGCTCAAAATTATTTCAGCCAGTCCTTTTTGTACGTGACTCAGGCTTCTTGGGGCAGACGCTGCGTTACGCGGTCGCCCGCGCGGTCTCATACAAAAAAGCACCGTCGCGTCGCGGCTCGCGGCGCGGGCGCCCTACGCCCGTATTGCTACGTAATAATAGATTAAACTTGCGGACACCCGTCGCGTGACAACACGCGCGTGTTCACGCGGATGGTCCCCGGCCCGCGATGGTACGTATCAAAACGACAAGTCCGGCTCCCCGCGACTGATGCCCGCGCAGTTCACCGCATCGGAGCACTTTTGTGTGGGACCGCGCGGGCGTATGCTTTACGCAGTTTCTGCCCTTAATTAAAGTTTTGACTGACTACTATTAGGCCAACTGTTGTAGCCACCCTCATAGACTCTACAATTTTGACAATGCCACCATTTTATTTGCTTTTATTGCAATATATGCTGTATGCTGAGTTGATGATTTTACAGTGGAATAAGTAAAACATCTGGGACTTGTAGCTGTATCGTGACATCTTGCCTTCTTCAACACATGTTTACACACCACAAGTATTCCCAAACTGAGGAAAGGGACAAGAGTGTCATGTGCATACGAGTTTCTATATACAATGTATGCACAATAAAGAAGTAATTTCTAGTGTGGAGTTGCGTTTTAATAAAAAAAAAATAATGTGATTATTCAAAATAGTCACCGCAGCCTTAGAACAACTGAAGGAACACAGATGAGTTTTAGTCAATAAAGTTCTGGCAGTCCTTCTCGCTCTACCCAGAGCGGGATCAGTTGCCGCTACCCCTTTCCGACGACTTGGTACATCACGTATAAAACTCACTAAAACACTAGCCTTACTGATTTTTAGGTAACACTGCTACCAGTGTTGAGAAACTTAAGTTAGTAGACTAAACCGGGAACTACATAAGACCGAAGCACACGTGGGCCACGCCTGAGTTGTACGTAGCGGCGCGTCGCATGACGTGGGTCTAATGTAGCACTACAAGTCTAGTTGTTGTTATAAAATGTTTGGACACCGACGCACCCACATCGGCGTACGTGGCCCACGTTGCCCAATATAGTTCTACCTTCACTGTTGAGTTTCTTTGATCATTACCTAAATCAACAACGTTAATTGCTACAAAAGTCGTACGTTAAGTTGACGGACTAAACAATTACACCGACAAAAGTTGGTGCTGACAACTTTATCCTAAAAAGTTTTTGTTGGTTAGTTGCCCGTCTGCAAAAGCCCTTAGGGAAAAAAAAGGTTTCAGGAGACTTGCCTCAGACGTAGACCCCTTTTTACTTTTATATCATCTGTACCTACAAGGTTGTAGACATGTAAGTAGGTATACGAGGTTTTAGGCGTGAGCAGATTTGATAAAGCTTTTGTACGATTCGGGTTACTTAATGAGTGTGATGGCTGAGGCTGAGTTAATTCGACAGTTACATGTCCCATAAAAAACAAATATTTTTATTGTTTACTAATTACTCGCCATAATCCGTGGTCTTAGAACGAAAAGGGCAAGTGAAGGACACATGTATGGTTTTCGTCAGCAAAAGCCTGATACGATGAGCGGGAGAAGTCATTGGATGATTACCCACCTTTAAAAATAAGCTAAAGCTAAAGCAGCACGTGTGTTACAGATAACGGCACGAATCTTGAGCGCTCGGCGAAAGAGCGGGAATCGCTTTGCGCATCGTGCAATATCGGCGAGCCAATCACTGTACAAGGATATCACTCCCCGCCCCCGCATCTCTCTTCACACCACTAAAGAGACCCGATATTTCACTTCTGCGTGCTTCTGCGCAAGTAGAACTGTAGAAGTCAGCGCTCAAGATCCGTGCCGGTATCTATACAAGTCTTTAAAAACCTCTAATTTGCATATACTATACCCGTTCAGTTGTTTTCGAGACAGAAAGGCAGGCTCAGTGGAGAACTTTGTTTTATAATATTATAAAACAAAGTTCAAAGTATGTAAGGATAAGGATAGGGTCTGGTAATTTTTTTCAGCTGATTGATGTTGGATGTTTACCTCAGCTTTAGGACAGAATGAACTGAAGTAAAAAAGAATTGGTAGTATTTATGGTAGATTAATTAAAACCACAAGATTCAGAACCACATTTTAATTAATGAATATTAATTTATTTATTTTTATCATCGTAGTGATTCTGGAAAGGAAAAAAAAAACATTAAATTAAACCTTCATAATGAGTCCCTTAAATGAAAATCGAAGACAACAGAGCAACACTTCACAAAAGAAAAATATAAATACAATAGAGCAGCCCATTCATCACGTCAAAGCGTAAAAACTGACAAATGCAGTTGGTGAAACAAAATATATTCCATCCGAACAGTTTTCAAGGATACAAAGTTCCAACACTAAACGAGTAACATAGAGATGATAAACAACAGTCCATAAAGCATTCAAATGGCACATTGAGTTTTAAAAAGTTCGGCATTGTACAACGCCATGAAAGTATGAGCGTATAGACGTGGATAACATTTTTTGTTTTTGTTAACTATTTTGATCTGTCGCCATTTCATCAAATCTTTACGCTAGTGCGAATATGTCACTCTGTTGGTATACAAATATAATAGTTAAACAATAAAATAAAAAATTACAGTTAGGTTTGGACAAGTGACCCGAGTTACTGAAATTCGGAGCAGATTGGTATGGGCAATTCGGCGAGAGCTAAGGGTACAGGACTAGAAAGACAGCCGAAATCGCAGAACAAATATTTTGTTTTAGTTCTGCTCAATTTTAGGACAACACTATCCAGTCTTTGCCATTACACGTAACATGTAAATCGATTTAACTTACCAAGATATTCTATTTGTGACAAAATATCATTAAAATCTTGATAAAAAATATAATTATTATCATTTGCAACTCGAACTTTTCATTTATCTGAAAATAAAAAGTTGATTGAAATAAAAATCTTGTATGAAAATATTTGTCCCAAAATAAATTCTGCATAAAATCTAGGTACTATATTTGCTTTTTATTTTCCATCAGACCGCAAGGAACACCTCTTATAATGCCAGAGCTTTATGCTAATAAAACGAGGGTGGTATTCAAATGTTAGCATCGCAGCACAACCCTGGCGAGGTTCCAAAAGTTTCGACTAAATGTAACAGATTTCTTTGATGTTGAACTCAATTAAGGTCCTTAAAATATAGTTTGCTTGGCACTGATGATATTTAACTTGGTTGTAATATAAATAAAAGAAATAATTATGTTTATTTAACTTAAGTAATGTGCAGGATAATTTACAATTTCGATATAAACAACACAGCACAACAGTTAGCCTTATATTGTCCAAAACGAGGGGATTCAGGCTTCTTTTCTAAGAGAGTTAATAGGCCGTAATCCACCAAGCAGGCCAGCCAGGTGAGAGTTGGTGGACGTCACATGTCTTCGTATTTTTGACTTAGACAGGTCTGTTTCCTCAAGTAGTTTCCAGCAAAGCCTGGGCCCAATCCAGCCTAGTTTTCAACTTGATCTTTAGATAAATGATCACATAAAAGGTTATGTTCTGTTCTGTACTGGTTATGTTTGCAATAAACTCACGGTTAGTCTGCCAATATTTTTGAGAACTATACTTACTGTAAAAAGATATTCTCAACATTCGTGTTCTCTGAAATAATTATAATTACATATTTCAAATAAAAAATGAAATGAAATAACTTTGGGGTCTATATGTTGAGAATAGAAAGGCGGATAGGTCGAATTGAATAGGTTATTTCTTCGTAAGTGTGCTCCATGGTCGACCACATCATCACAAACTATCAGAAGAGATAGTGGTTTTTCACTTCTGTAATGATCGGAGACTCTACACTCGAAGTTGTAGACGATTACGTTTACCTGTTTACGTTTACAACAGTCAGTTAGGTAGGTCTAATTTCGAGAAAAGAGGTCAATCTTCGAATTCGACTCGGCTGAACCGCGTTCGGGAAGCAGCGCAATATATTCTTGTCCGACATACCGCAGTGTCTGAAGACGGAAGTCTATGACCTGTGCATGTTACCAGTAATGACATATGGATCTGAAAGGAGGTCGCTCACAATAAGCTACATCAGAAGGCTTAGTCACCTAAAGGGCGATGGAGAGGGCTATGCTCGAAGTTTCTTTGCGTGATAGAATTAAGTAGGAATACGAAGGACAAAGCCCTTAGAATCCCCATACTTGAGTGGCAGTGGGCAGAGCGCATTGCTCAAAAAAAAAGATGATCGATGAGACCGAAAGGTTTTGGAGTGGTGACCGTGCACCGAAAGACGCACCGTTGTAAGGCCTCCCACAAGTTGGACTGATAATCTGGTTAGGGTCGTGAGAATCCATTGATCCAATAACGCGGGATGCAAGACAGGTCTAGTCGTTGTGACGTCACTTGGGGACTTGAGGGCTATATCCAACCGGTGATCCTCTTTCGGCTACAATGATGATAATGATGACGATTATAAAAATATATGAATGAAAACGCAATGTTGCGCCACGACACTCGCTCACATAAAGAAAAATAATCTTACCACGTTGTCTTTTCAGCGAAGGATCTAAGTACAAAAAATCAGGTATGTGTAAATTATATGAACACACATCTGGGTTTTTAATAATAATACCTAGAATATTTGTTTAAACTTATTCAAAAAGGTCTTATACTAAGTAATAACAAGAAAGAAAAAAAAAACAAATGACTTGAGGTACTGTTCCCTTTTTGAAAGTCGGTTAATAAAAACCTCAATATTGACGCAATTGTATAAGTAAATAGGTATTCAAGTGTCGTCTTACTTTGTTTATATTCTGTTGCCCCCAACATGGCTGAAAATATAAAAAAATATCAAGAAGGCAAATTATAAAAAGGTTCTTTATTCTTTATTGTACGCAAAAAACTTAATATAGTACACAGTAGTTTGACAATACATATACAAAGGCGAAGTTATCTCAACTATCTGTTTTCTCCCAGAAAATCTTTGAGTGACAGAGAGAGATAACAATCAAGGGTAGCATCCAGTGTACAATATAAACCTACATAAAGAAATCTAGATAATATATAAAAATATAAGTACATACTAATAAATACAAATATTATGTCAGTTGTGAAAGGAAGTGCTCTTTAATTTGCCTCTAGAAGACCTCCAGAGATGGCCTGTCATGAAGGAAATGTGGGAGAGAGAGAAAAACGCACTGCAGTTATAGAAAAGGAGCCATCGTAGCGGCTGGAAGTGCTACGCGAAATATGAAGGAAGTTTACCCCTCGGAATGAAATTAAGCGTTCACAAAGGCATTGAGGGGCATTGGGATTTTGAAGGATAGTATGGAGATGAGATAGAAGGTTCCATGTTTTTCTTTACTACCTTTTTCCATGATTGTAAGTGTATAGTTAGTTATATTGCACTCCCACCGACTAAAAACCTCATGGCTCCTACCTCTACCATGAATCGGGAGCCCAGGATACATGAAATAATAATAGTTTAAAAAACTAAAAAACACGCTTTTAGCACGCACTAAAAATTACAAAACGATTGTTTTCGTATCCCATTCAGCAAACCCTTTCATTTAATACCCATATCATGGGGGTGCATTTCAAATAGCCAATCGGCCATCTTAGATGTCCGCCATGTTGGATTTAAGTCACGTGACTATTTTTGTCGTATTCCTGGCAGCAAACCCTTTTATTTGATACCCATATCATGGGGGTGCATTTCAAATAGCCTGTCCGCCATCTTGGACGTCCGCCATATTGGATTTAAGTCACGTGGCAATTTTTTTCGTTTTCCTGACAGCAAACCCTTTCATTTGATACCCATATCATGGGGTTGGATTTCAAACAGCCAGTCCGCCATCTTGGGGAGGCCGCCATATTGGATTTGTAATGACGTTTCTTAGCTAGTCATGTATTGTCATCAGAACTGAAGAGCGTGTGCAAAATTTCATCCTAATCGAAGACCGGGAAGTGGGTCAAATTAAGATTCCAAGATTTTCTTACATACATAGTTACAAGTGAAGCTAATAAAAGCGTGTTAAAAAGAAATTGCACACATCTCTGACCGGTATTGTTTCGCCGTACCTTGTGAGTCTCATCACCTAGTGTAAGTGCGGGGATCTCACAACCGCAGATACTCTCATTTAGCCGCGCATGGCACCTATAACAACTCGACGCCTTCTTGAGTCTGACTGGTCAAGAAATATTGCCTCAAGTTCGTCGACAATAGTAGGTACTAGATGAGAATGACGCACATATTACTCTAGATAACAATAAACTAGCTTTTGCCAGCGACTTTGTCCGCGTGAATATAGGCATATATTTTCATTCAGGCAAGTGCGAGTCGGACTCGCGCACTAAGGGTTCCGTACAAACTTACCTATGTAAATAGTTCAACTCCCGAATGGAGTCAAAAAGATTTTTCCGAATTGCAAAAAAAAAAAATTTTTGTGACGTAGGTTCGTTTCTGGGTCAACGGGAAGTACCCTATGAATTTCGATTCCTTTGACAGTGTCAAAATATACGTTTTTTGCGACATAAATGGCCATATTTTTTATTCTTTAATTTAGAAGGTTGATTTTCACAGCTTCAAGGGACCGCAGACTTGAGTATATGGTTTTAATTTCAACTCGATACCTCCACGCGTTCTCGAGATAAAGGGTCTTGACAGTCAGACAGACAGACAGACAGACACACAGACACACAGACGGACAACAAAGTGATCCTATAAAGGTTCCGTGTTTTTCTTTTTGAGGTACGGAACCCTAAAAGTAGTATTCTACTGGTGAAATCGGTCCAGTAGTTTTTGAGCGTATCCATTACAATTAAAAATCTTTTCACAATATTAGTAAAGAAGTACAAATAGTATATAAAAATTTACGTACCATAATTTCTTTTAATATTTTCGACTTCTGAAACGAAAGAAATTTATTCTTCATCTATCTATAAACATACATATTACGTTTCCCGTTACATGGCCTCGTTTAAATCCGTGCAGGTGGTTGCGTTGGTGCATGCCGAGCTGGACAGGAGGTGATGTATATCTTGTGATAGCGCTCCATACTGACACTGAAAGACGACAGAGCCCACAACGACAGAGTTATCCAGGCCAAATCAACACGAAATAAGAAGTTACGTGGCATATAAACATACCTAAATAGCGAAATTAAAGTGTATGAAGCACTTCTAAAGTTTTTTAAGAAAAAAGGTACGCACATAAGCCTATAAGCCCATATAATGACCTTATTAAACCCAGTACCTTTGGACATGCAGACGACAGTACTGTTGCTGAGAGTTACATGTCCAGCGCGCAAGCTCTGATCAACAGATCCAGACTCTACGTGAGGCTATGGTTGAACGCTTGAACTTATCCTTGAAAGCAGTCTCACATTGGGACTTGGAAGTTCAATGCTACCCAGGCGTCTTTTTTCCGCTAAATGGGGCCAATTCTAACCGGCTCACCTTGGGCTTCTTGGGATATCGCTGTCATCTACTGTCAATTTCGGCTCCTACATCGAGGCAAAAGCTCAACTGGCTGCCAAAAAATTGGGGGTCTTAGCAAAGGTGAGACGGTATTTCACGCCGGAACAGCTGCTCAACCTCTATCAAGCGCAAGTTCGATCGTGTAAGGAGTGCTGCTCTCATCTTTGGGATGGGTCTGCCAAATACCAGCTTGATGCACTAGAGTCGATTGAGAAGCGAGCCAAGAAGATCATCGGTAATTATGCACTTGTCAAGTCAAAACTCTAAAGTTTTGAGCATCGACACCGTGTTGCTGGTCTGTCAGTTTTCTATCGTTTATATTTCGGGGAATGTGTATTCGAATAGCACAATTTAATTCCGCCAAGTCCGTTCCATCATCGGACTACAATACGTACTCGTATGGCGTTGCGCCACCGGTTAATGGTATGCAATAAAAATGCCTTGTGTTTTAATTTAGATAATAAAATGTTTTTGTTACCTTGCACTTGGACTCTAGAATCATCTTCAGGACTTGCTTGCATGTGTTCCACTGTAAATTAGATTATTTTTTAAATAATTTATTAGCAAAGTAAGTGATTTTTTTTTAGCGTTCCGTACCTCAAAAGGAAAAAAACGGAACCCTTATAGGATCACTTTGTTGTCCGTCCGACACTCAAGGGAACCAAAATTCTAGAGTACTTCTCGTTGACCCAGAATCCTGAATTTTTCCATAAAGCAAGGTCTTATAGCACAGGTATAGGAATAAATCTGAAAACTGTAAATTCTTTGTTACGTCACAACAACAAAAAAAAATGCGATTCGGAAAAATCTTCGAGATTCCATTCGGGAATTGAACTGTTTACATAGGTAAGTTTGTATGAAACCCTCAGTGCACGAGTCCGAATCGCACTTCCCCGGTTTTTTTATCTTGGATAGTCTCGCGTTTAACCACTATCTCACCTGATGGTCAGCGATCATGTGGCCGACGATAGAGCACGCTTGCCTAATAGTAACCTATTCACTCTTGACTTAAAGACCCCTAGGTTGTAGAAACTATCGGGAAACAAACCCCGGCAGCGGAATTTGGTGGAAACTAACTTTAACAATTTTAGTTAGTGTTACTTTTTTATCAGATCAGTTTATCCGTGACGGAAAAGTAAAGACAATGTAGTTATTATAAAATGATTACATCAACTTTCATTTATATCTAATACAATACAGTCTCATGTCAATTTTACTTGCTTCATATATACTTGTACGTAGTACATATATATCGATGATACTTACACATATCGGCTATATTCAATCTCCGTCTAGCATTGCTGTTACAAGTCTCTTTTGTAATCACCAATAACTGAAAACAATTTAAGCGGACTTATCTATAGAAAACTCTGTTCATTATTCGATAACACAAATAACGTTATAAAAGTAACAGAATACTTACAAATGCCAATAAGTAAACATGAAAATTCATTTCGCCAAACACTGCCCGTAACAGCTAATATGGATGATGGATTGACGACCGTTATCGTTCACGTATATTGCTCTCAATTAATTAAAACCATAAGCTAATTATTAACAGCTTTTACGATTTAATGCCCCGAGATTGCTTTTAGTTAAATCGAATAGCTAACTTACATAATCACCTCAATTGAGTAATGTAGGTAATTTTATTCTCAAAGATTCAAAAGCATTTTTTTCAAATAAACCATTTACAGGCACTTTTGAAATGTCAAGAAGTCAGTCAGTCAGAAAAAATGATGCTAATTGCACATTCCAAAGCGTAGATCTCTATGGAGAAGAATGTGCAAGAAACTCCATGGACACTCTTTTCAATCATGTTTTGCAATTACAAATATCTCTGTTACATGTTTCTTGTCGCTATCATGTGAGAACAATGTCAATAAAGTTAAAATAAAAACTAAATATAGATATTAAAATAGCAACTAGCAGCTAAGAGATGACCAGTCTCAACAGACAGCGCCCGTTCACGGAGCTGACGCGAATATTAGCACCACTTAGTTCAAACATTTTGAAGGGAACCGAATGATCCAACACACGCGCCACCATCAGTGAGACATTTGAGTGAGCATGACAAACTAAACAAAACCAATCATAGCAGCGATTTGAACAAAATCTATTACTTATAATGCCTATAATTAAAAAACCGTCCAAGTCCGAGTTGGTCGGTGCGCGAGTTCATGTTCCGTACCGTCCTTAGCAAATCGCGTGAGGCAACGGTCCTCACGCCCCAACGGCCACCGGGATTCTGATCCCGATTTCCGGCCACCGTAGGCGCGGGCTTGCGGACGGTCAGCAATGGGTAGCTCACCGTCCGCGGTAACCGTCCGGACCGAGCCCATGTCATCGATGGCGCGTACTGTTTCACGCGCGCCTCAAGGAAATGTCAGCAACTGTAGGGGCCCATCAGGGTCGAAGCCTACTGGGGCCAAGGGTCTGATTCTGAAAGGAAGACTCGGCCCTGGTACGAAAGGCAGCGAAGAAATAGGAGTGGGTTTTCAGTCCGTAAAAGTCTGACACTATCTCAAGAGCGGGGGATGTATAAGATGATTTTCCAACCGAAAAAAAATAATAATAACCGTTCTAACAAAAAACGGCAAAAATAATCACATTTGTTGTATGAGAACTCTTAAATATTTATTTTATTCAGTTCTTAGTATTTGTTGTTAAACCGGCTACAGAAATACATCATCTGTGAAAATTTCAACTGTCTAGCTATCACTGTTCATGACATACAGCCTAGTAATAGCAATAGGGTCCCATTTTTATCTTTTGGGTACGGAACCCTAAAAATACTTTACATACCAAAAAAAATTACGCTCTGAGAGAGTACCTAATAGCTAAAAAAAAAACAAAATACAAATCGATATAAGTCAAAAACGAATGGCAAAATCGTAATTGCGTTATGCCCTATCCTTTTTTTACGTTGGGAATCATCAAATAGCTTCTCCCACTCTGGGTGGAGCTGAAGGGAGTGTAAGACTTTCACTGACTAAAACACAAAGTGTTCCTACAGTTGCCTTTTTTACGAGGGCTTACGGTAACTGCTTCGAACAATCCGCAGCCCTGTCAGGCATCGGCCCTAACTGGCTCTGTCAATTTTATTAACATCTCTTTATCTATTTATGGTGCTCGTGGAACACGAGCCGTCGAGCCAAGTTTCGTCCTTACTGGACGGCTGGACGATGAGCTACCTATGGCTCGCCGTCCACAACCCGCCAACCCGCGCCTACCAATTGTCTCCGTCTTTTTTTTTATTGTTGATGGATTCGCGCTTGACCGCTATCTCACCTGATGGAAAGCGACGATGTGGTCGACGATGGACCGCGCTTACCTAGAAGTAACCTATTCACTCTTGACTTAAAGACGTTGTCGGGTTGTAGCCATCAGGAAACACAGATTCCGGCAAGGAATTCCACTCCTTAGCTGTACGCACAATGAATGTGTTCCCAAAACGTTTTGTGCGTATAGGTGGGATGTCAACCATGTACCGGTGGCACATCGCCTTACGCCTGGTGGTCCGATGATGTAACAGGCTAGGCGGAATTTGGTCATGCAATTCCGACGCACACTCTCCGAAATGCAACCGGTAGAAAATCGACAGGCTAGCAACTCGTCGTCTCACGGTTTTGGCCGCCTCCTTTGCTCGCATTACTCTTCCGCAAAATGAGGTAACCGCCTCCCATTCTCTTTCGATCAGTACCAAGGCCTGAACCAGAGCAGGACGCGGGAAGTCGCCACTGTTGATCGCCTCTACGAGGACACGGCAATGCTACACCGAAGTGAGGCAGACCTCCACCTTAAGCTCCACCGGCGACCTCCAGGCGATCCGCACAATGGTGAACTAGTTCCTACCGCTACCATAAATCGGGTGTCCAGGATACAATTAAAAGGCTAGGTGCCGCCGCAGACGGGCCACCGGCCACAACCACAAACGCCGCCACGAGAGAAGCGGCCACAAAGGAAGCTGAAGCGCGCGACCGCCACTTGTGGGCGGTGGTTGCTGCTACTTTTTTTAACCCATATACGCAGTATCATAATGGACTCTGACGAAGAAGTTTCAAATCGTGAGTGACGTGTGACAGGGTTTTGTATCGGCGTGTAGAGTCGCCGAGCACCGGCCACATGCCACAGCCACAAACGCAGCCACGAGAAGCTAGAAGCGGCCACAAAAGCAGCTGAAGCGCGCGACAGTCACTTGTGGCTGGTAGCTGCTGCTATTTTCAACCAATACGCTCAGTATCATAATGGACTCTGACGAAAAAGGTTTAAATGCGCGAGTTGCGTGTGACAACGTTTTGTATCGGCGTTTAGTGGCCAGTGACGGCCACGAGAAGCGAGCAGCGACGATTTGTAGCGTGTGGCGGTCACCAGCGTCAACCGTGTGCGGCGAATCCATATAAAATGTATGAGAACTATACACGGCGGCGTTTAGTGGTTGTGACCGGTGGCCCGTGTGCGGCGACCCTCTTAGTGGCCATATATCATTAAGCATCCTCCGACACCTGGATGCTCTTCTGTGAGAGTAGTGAGAGATATGCAGCCGTCCGGTAAGAACCGAACCTGCGCGTCGTGTTTAATGCACGCCTCAAATAGATATCAGCAAGATTGAAGGGGCCAGTTGGGTCAGAGTTACCATAGCCCTCGCAACTTGCCCTTGAAGCAAGACTGGTATTTTAGTCAGTAAAAGTTCAAACAATGTTCTCTCCAGATGGGGTGTAAGGATTTTGCTCAAATATAAAAAAAAAGCCGTAGTAAGGTTTTAAGAGCAAATTAGGAGTCAATAGCAGCTATTGACTCTTATATTGCTAAAACCTTACTTTGGCAGAAATTTAATCAGATATCGTTATTTAACGGTTGCGGGAGTCCGATGGATGCGAGACGCACAGGACCGTTCGTTGTGGCGACGCTTGGGGGAGGCCTATGTCCAGCAATGGACGTCTTTCGGCTGAAATGATGATGATGATGATGATCGTTATTTAGGCTGCCCACTGCTCAGTGTAGTTTGGTTCGCCCAACATGGTCTTGGCTGGTTGTTAATATAAATTATATATAAGTAGTACGAAAGAATAAAATTATCATGTCCCAAAGACGTCCACTGTTGGACATAGGTCTCCCCCTAGCGTCGTCACAACGACCAATCCTGTGCGTCTCGCATCCGCCGCATTCCCGCGACTCTCACCAGGTCGTCGGTCCACCTTGTGGGAAGCCTTCCAAAGCTGCGTTTTTGTACGCGGTCGCCACTATAGACCACTATAGAACCTTTCAGCCCCATCGACCATCCGTTCTACGAGCAATGTGCCCTGCCCACTGCCACTTATGTTTGGCGATTCTTCGGGCTATATCGGCGACCTTGGTTCTCTTGCGGATATCTTCATTCCTGATGCGATCACGCAAGGAAACTCCGAGCATAGCCCTTTCCATTGCTCTTTGGGTGACTGTAAGCCTTCTGATGAGGCCCATTGTAAGCGACCATGTTTCAGTGTCATATGTCCCATAGCATATCCATCATTATTATGTTTAGGCATTTAATATTATTAGATTAAGGTTAAATAAAACAATGCATAGATATCATTTAATATTTTTATTATAATAAATGTCGTTAATCGCCGGCTGAAAATAAAAATTAAACAGATTAAAGAATTTTTATTAACCTAGCTATAATACAATTTTCAGATAATAAGGATTTGTGTAATTAGGTACTTGCATGTGCTGATTTCTGTACAATAGTTCATATTAAACAATAAATAACACAAAAAAAAACTTTTTCTGAGAACAGCATCATGATTGGTTATTAAGGGGATGCAACTCGATATAAATTTTGTCACTCACTGTTTTTCATACAACCGCTCTTACGCGATTATGAAGTTATTACACATTTTTCATTCGATATTTTATGCACATAAACCTTTGTGATGAACTACTCTTTCTATTGGTGCAGACTGCATGAATATCCGTTCAATAGTTTTTGAGTTTATCGCTTTTATACAGAAAGACAGACGCAGTGAGGGACTTTGTTTTACAAAAGATCACCATTTCAGACGAAAGTCGTCCGCTGTTGGGCATAGGCCTCCCCCCAGTTGCCACAATGAACGGTCCTGTGCGTCTCGCATCCATCGGATTCGCTCAACCCTTACCAGGTCATCGGCCCATCTTGTAGGAGGCCTTCCAACGCTCCGTCTTCCGGTACGTGGTCGCCATTCTAGAACCTTTCGGCCCCAACGGCCATCCGTTCTGCGAGCAGCAATGTGCCCTGCCGATTGCCACTTAAGTTTGGCGATTCTTCGTACTATGTCGGTAACCGTGGTTCACTTGAGGATATCCTCATTCCTGATTCGATCGAGCCCACTATATGAGCATAGCCCAGATAAAGATACAACTTACCATTTAGAATTTTAATTTTTTTCAACATGTCTTCGTAGTATTTGACTTCATTTTTTTCTGTAGCATTGAAATAATAAAAAAAATTATTGAATAAAAAATAAAAATAGCCCTTATTGCTTCTCTTTTCATAATAGAATGATTATTAACAAATATAATAATGGAAAGTATTATTATCTATTTTTTTTTTATTTAAGTATCAGCAACCGGTTTAACTTGTCCTTCGACAAAAGCCTCCTAAAGCTTTCCATTCTACTCAGTCTTTTGCTATTCTTGTCCTTTCTGGACAAGTTAAGTTTTTTTTTAATTCATCTTCCCATCGTTTTGTTTGACGCAACATTAAAATAAAATAGGTAGGAATAAAAAAAATCCGTTGTCATTACCTTCAGCACTAATTTTTTGTCCTTAAAATAAAAGCATAATTACTAATTACATCGATTAGCAAAAAATATGGATGAAATATAAAATTGATTTGGTAAAATATTTTTGTTGAGGGGGCTGTGAACCGCCTCTTTAAAGATGTCAATATTGCTGAATATTACTTACGCATAGCTTTCTTGTAAAACTTTTCTTGGTCTTTTTCTAAAAGAAAAATACAACCGAATTGAGAACCTCCTCCTTTTTTGAAGTCGGTTAAAAATGAATGAACAGCCGTGCCTTTGATTTTTAATTTCTTAGCACTAAGTAGAGCGTTTAAAACTGAAGACTGCACTTTTGGATAAGCATTATTTTAAAATAGAATAGAATGAAACTTTATTGTACACCAAAATAGTAATAAAAACTTTTAAACCAACTTAATCTATGGGTACAATGGCGGTCTTATCGCTAACAGCGATATCTACCAGACAAACTTAGGATGGACTGTAAGAACTTAACATAAAAACTGGGTAGACTGCGGTGTACTGCAAATTAAATTTAATTTAATTAAAAATATATATTAGACTATAAATAGATATAAAATTATATTAGATAGCTATTATATATAAAAGACAAAAAACAAACTCATGAATATTATATTTATACATATTATATACAAATAAATAAAATTGAATACAATTAAATTTAATTTTTCCAATGTACCTGTGTTCCTGTAATAAGTCTTGTAATTTAAATAATAAATCATCATCATCATCATCATCATCATCATTTCAGCCGAAAGACGTCCACTGTTGGACATAGACACACAATGAACGGTCCTGTGCGTCTCGCCTCCATCGGATTCCCGCAACCCTCACCAGGTCATCGGTCCACCTTGTAGGAGGCCTTCCAACGCTACGTCTTCCAGTACGTGGTCGCCATTTCAGAACCTTTCGGCCCCAACCACCATCCGTAAAAAAACTACTCGCTTGCTTACTCCGTACTTAAATAAATGAATAATAATAATAAAGTTGTAATAATTAACTTACCCATTTTTTTGAACATCTTCTTTACTTCTAAAAGAAGAATGCATTTTCAAATATTAAAAGCGCTAATAAGACTTATCTTTGTTTTGTGTATCAGATTTAAGCAAAACTATTGAAATGATGACAAACAGTATATTTCATATACGGTTCGTTAATAGGTAGTGCCTGTGGTCTTCAATTCAATTACTTCGTAAGTTTGCCTATTGAAAAACATCGTTTGATACACATGGAGATTTTTCATGGAGAATGCCACCTCCGTCTCAATGACAAACTTTCTCCGCTTGTATCAAAATGTACTTTTTGGCCTTACCTCGGCTATCCATTGAATCATCTTCAGTTCCTTCTGATGATCCAGCACCCAATCCACCCAAATCACCCAAAGCTGACACTGAAATTTCACACTAATATTATAAAGGCGAATATCACACTGAAATACTAGGAATAACAATAATAATAATAATTCCGCAGGGCAGTTTTGTGGCGAACTGTTGGGCATTAGCGACCCCACGGACTCGATCTCCCGGGAGAATTCTTGTTCTTCATCTCCGGCTTGCCTTTATTGGCCGGCTGTTGGGAATACTGACGAGGAACAAAGCTCCCACCTCTCTCTTGCCTTTATTGACTGGCTAGAGTGGAGATTCGCAATAGCAAACGTGCTCGGGAGAAGGATGTCCAGTAAGGTCCTGGTAGTGATCTTGAACGTACTTCCGGGATTGTCCTGATAGCCGTGGTATACCTCTCCACTCCTCAAGCACCTCAAGATATGTTGCCTCCTTGTTGCTACGTCACTTCGTGCTAGCGGCCGTTTTTGGGGGCCCATTTATTGAGTGTGCAAGTCACCCCCTGCCTTTTTATCGATGGATATTAATAACATTGTTCAGGCAGGGGCCATAGTCTTAACATAGTTCCTGGTAACCAGTCCACTTAATATTCCAAAAACCATAACCTTATAGTCTTTGTTCTCCATATATCGCAATAGTTTTTCATCAACCGGGGGTTGTCCTTGGGTGCACTAGCATAGCGCGTACAGGGATAATCGTCGGTTGGTATCACATTCCATTAGAAGTGTCTAAAGGGCCTCTGCAAGTTGGTTTCGGCTCCTCGTACGCCTTCCAAAGGTCCGGGATCTCAGAGTTCCGAGATATACTGATACATAATAATAATATTGTTGCCAATAAGCCTGACATAGTGGTGATAGATCGACTAGAGCGTCGCACAATGATTGATGATATAGCGGTCCCTCATAACGAGAACCTCGTGAAAGCTGAGAAAGATAAACAAACTAAATATCTTGACTTGGCTCGCGAGGTTGTCGACATGTGGGAAGTGGATAGAGCAATAATTGTGCCGATAGTAGTAACGACCAATGGCTTAATGGCAAAGAGCCTCGAACAACATCTAAGGAGGCTCTCGTTAGGCAGCTGGATCAAGGGCCTGATCCAGAAAGCAGTACTCCTGGACACGGTGCGCATTGTTAGGAGATTCCTCTCTCAGGAGCCCCGACCACCGGTAGCTTGGACCCTGTTCCCGATGCCGGTGGGCTACTATTTTTTTTTATTTTTAAATGTTTTATTTTTATTGAAATATTTTAAATTATAATTTATATGATATATTAATGAATAAATGGAATAGTAATAATAAAATCATGGGTGTTTACAAACAGGCTAATAGGTACCCCGACACTTAGATACCCAGACCCGACACCTATCTATAGGCCACACAAATATTGGTTCCATGCGGGAATCAAACCCACGACAAGCAGTGCAGTTGTCAATAACTAATCGCTAACCGTGCCGTCGAGGTTGCATGTATGTTTGTTACTCTTTATTCATTAAACCCCAAGCGAACTGTTACAAGACCGACCCCGTTTGTCTTTTTAAAAAAAAGACAATTATTTTACTTAAACCACTTTAATCACCACAGACACAGATACACTAATTTTAAGTGCTCCCTTAATTTGGGCACAATAGGTTACGCGGCGGCGTCCAGAATCTAACTAACTAATTAATGCATATTATTTTCATGCACTAAGTAAAAGTGCAACATCAGCATGTTTGTAAAGGAAAAATACATTGACTAATAGTTTAAGCTGATTTAGGCTTTATTGCCTTGTAATAAGGGTTATAACAGAACGCCGGCGTTCGCTCGCCCATTGTCTTTCTATTGTGTCTCTAATTACGCTACTCAAAAGGATCTCAGGATACTCAGGATTTCACGTTCAACAGTCGGACTTGCGACAACGAGCCCAACAATGTAATTTAAAAAAAAAAATACAAATTGACAATTTGGATACTTACACATTGCTTCAAGACGATCTTCTTCATGTTTTTTACAACTCGCGTAAAATGTTAGTGTTACGAGCTGAAAGAAAAAAATAATAAGGTTATTTTTACTTGCAGATATGTATAATAATCTGCTACTGAATGTAGCAGATTTTAAACAATTATTTTAGGATAATATACCTAGCAAAAATAAAGCATCATCAGCCTTATAATGTTCCCACTGCTGGGACGCAGTGTGAGTAATATTATGAAGAGAAAAGATTTTTATTTTTATTTGTACCGAATAAACTCAAGAACTACTGGACCGATTTTCAAAAAAAGTGCTATATATTTTCTATTTTCACGGGCGAAGCCGCTGGCAAAAGTTAGTGTGTAATTTTCATAACCACTGCTCGCCAAACGGTAAAGGAAAACATTGTGAGGAAACCGGCATGTCCTAGGACAAAAAATATAGCATAATAAGCATAATCAGCCATTTAATGTTCCCACTGCTGGGACTCTGGCCTCCTCTCTAGGAGAGGGAATGGGTCGTAATCTACCACGCGGGCCCAGTACGGGTTGGTGAATGTCACATGTCTTCGAATCTTTGGATCTAGGACATGCCCGTTTCCTTACAATGTTTTCCTTCAACGTTTTGAGAGCAGTAGTGATGAAATAAATTACACAAAGTAATGCGCCTGGCTGGGTTTAAACCCGCTACCTACAACTCGTAAGTCGGAGCCGTTACCGGTCGGCCACCACTGCTCCCAAGGACACTTCCACTGGACAAAAAATAATCGAAGATACATGTGACCTCTATCAAGCCACACTGGGCCTGCCTGGTGAGATTCCCTCTCCTAGTGAGAGGAGGCATAAGGCTCGGCAGTAAGAAAAAAGCTGATTATGCTATGTGTTACAATTATTTAGAAAATCAAACTTACCGTAGTAAATAAATAAAAGTGGAAATACATTACTACCGTTAACGGAGGATTTGTTGACGAATGGTTAACTGGCGTTATTACACGCGTCCAATTAATTAGTTCAGGTGATATAGCTCGCTTTATTAAGAACCGTGGAATTGCTTTCCGATACGTTAACGTTGTTTTAATTAAATGAAGACCTAATTGAAGACCTACTGCGTAGTTGTTGATGTAGAACTACAGTTGATGTTGAACTACGTAACCAGTTCTACCGTAGGTATTTATTTCAAACTATCCTCTGCCTCTCTGAGGAGGCCTGAGTCCCAACAGTGGGAACATTATAAGGCCGACTATGCTATGCTATGCTATGTTATCCTCTGCCAGCGGCTTCTTATGCGTGAATGAAGAAAATTATCGTGTTGGGAGTTCGATTCATGAACAGAACAAATAATATTCTGCAGACCTAGCTAAGTTACAACCATTTCGTTTCGATTCTCTATCGTCGATCGCCTCGACTCGGCAACGCCTCCGATTCCTTTGTTCTGACCACGTGACTGAGCGTTGAGATGACGTCATTCCCATACATTTGAAGTTTTCTCCTAGCGTTAACGATTGTTGATTATCAACTTGGCTAAGCCCCAGGTTCAAGCTATGGTTTGGAGCGAGGGGGATGGACGGTGGTCGCGTCCTTCTGCGAAGCAATAATGCTAGCGAAGGAGACAGCCGCACGCGTGAGGGAATGGTATCAACTGTAACTAAAATTCTCCGCATTCATATAAGTAGAATAGAATAGAATAGAATAGAATAAACTTTATTGCACACCAAGTACTTTATCTTAGGATCCTTATTTAAGCATATCAGAAAACACATTGTAAGCGACCACGTTTCGGAGCCATATGTCATCACTGGCAAAACGCACTGGTCATAGACTTTCGTCTTGAGACACTGTGGTATATTACAATGGGCCTCATCAAAAGGCTTAAAGTCACTCAAAGGGCAATGGAAAGGGCTATGCTCGGAGTTTCCTTGCGTGATCGCGTCAGAAATGAAGATATCCCCAGGAGAACCAAGGTTACAGACATAGCCCGAAGAATCGCCAAACTAAAGTGGCAGTGGGCAGGGCACATTGCTCGCAGAACAGATGGTCGATGGGGACGAAAGGTTCTGGAATGGCGACCACGTACCGGAAGACGCAGCGTTGGAAAGCCTCCCACAAGGTGGACCGATGACCTGGTGAGGGTCACGGGAATCCGATGGATGCGAGACGCACAGGACCGGTCATTGTGGCGACATTTGGGGGAAGCCTATGTCCAACAGTGGACGTCTTTCGGCTGAAATGATGATAACGATGATCATTATTTAATGAACCATGCCTACATAATTTTAAAGAAACGATTACTTTACTTAAAAATCAAATAATAAAGTCACCGGGCCTTGATACAGGCCATGGTCCGGAGTGAGGAGGAGTGGCAGGCGGTCGACTCCTTCTGCGAAGCAGTAATGCTAGCAAAGGAACGTGCGGCCACTTGTACACGCGCGAGTCAATGGCCCTCGCGCCTCAGCCGCCGGGATTCCGATACCGATTTCCGGCCACCGTAGGCGCGGGCTTGCGGACGGCGAGCAATGGGTAGCTCGCCGTCCGACCGTCCGGTAACCGTCCGGGCCGAGCCCAAGTCGTCGACGGCGTGTAGTGTTTCACGCGCGCCTCAAGATGTCAGCAACCGTAGGGGCCCAGCAGGGTTGAAACCTACTGGGGCCATGGGTGATGCGAAAGAGATCCCCGGGGCCCTGTAACAATGACAAAGAAGGAACAGGAGTGGGTTTTTAGTCAGTAAAATTCTGAAACACCCTCCCGCGGGAGGGTGTGTCAGAATTTTGCGCGGTACCTATGTAATTAGACGAATTTCCCAACAAAAAATTAAAAAGTCAGAAGTCATGAAAACAACAAATTATCGTTTGTATAAATATAAAACCAAACCAAAAATTACTCGTGAAATTTAATTTTCATATGCTCAAAGAAAATTCTGAGCCTCCTGTGTTAAGTGGTCGCAATATTAAGAATAATTTAATGCTTTGTATTATTCAGAATGAAATCAGACATTTAATGAAGGAACAGTAATTTGTAAGACTTAAAAAGTAAACATAACATAACGTCGAAGGACTGGAACAATTTGCTTGCTGCGGTCTTCCCGTCCGATTATAATTTAAGTGTCTTTATTAAGACTAGAGTGAATAGGCTCTTAATGAACAGACACACAATGAAAAAACAAATACTTATGTAGAAAATTAAATTAAAAAAAAACAGGGAATGTGCTCATGATAGCGTTAAAGTTTTTATAACATCTCACAGTTTATTGCAGCATACGTGGCTTCAAGAAAAACTGCACGTGAAGATGAGTGGTCCAAGTAATTGCGGGTCATCACTTACCTTGTAAGTTCTCGACAAACTTCTTGCAAGAAACTGTCGCACCTGCGGACCAAAGAGATGAGAAATTGAGAGATTAAGTACGATTTACTATCTCTAGAAATTGTAGATATGATACAAGTACCATGTCATGTTTCGCCTTGGGGTTTGCCAGATAGCTATGGAGCGCAGCATTCTGGGTGTAAAAAGAACAGGCAGAATACAGAATGACACGCTTTTTTTAGGTGGGAAATCATCCAATGACATCTCTCGCCCTCGGGCGGAGCGCAAGGGCGTGTCAGACTTTTACTGACTAAAACCCACTCCTAAGTTCCTTCGTTGCCTTACATTCCAAGGCTGGGTTTTCCTTTCAGAAGCGAACTGATGGCCCCAGTAGGCTTCGACCCTGCTGGGCCCCTATGGTTTTGCTGATATTTCCTTGAGGCACGCTTTGCTACCATTACTGCTTCGCAGAAGGAGGCGACTACCTGCCACAACTCCTCGCTCCGGACTATAGCCTGTACCAAGGCCTGGCGCGAGAGATCGTTGCCACCGATCGCCCCCACGAGAACACGGCGATGCTCTGCCCAGGCGAGGCACACCTCTACCATAAGCTCCACCGTATCACCCGAGCGTTTCTTCCGCATGAATCCGGTGCAGGAATCTCCCGGACTTAATACCATGTCCGGTGAGGACCTGCGTCATACGGAAGGCATGGACTCCCTGTCTTTCCAGCCACTCCTGAAAGAGGGGACTTACCGCCATAATTATGGTGAACCCAGCACTGGGTTGGCTGGCCTGGTCCTTATCGAACGAGTGCGTCCCATTTCTCGCCGTCCGAAAGCCCGCGCGTACGGTGGCCGAGAATCACCCTTCAATTCCCAAAAATTTACTGTACCTTTGCTTTCACTGACAGCGATGACAGACGTGATGACGTAATACTCGTATATAACACAACTTGAACAAGAATTATATGAACAACATAGCTTGTAGAATTTCAGCCGTATTTACTCGACCTGTTATTTATTCAGCTCATTCAATACTCGAACTCTATTCGCGTCAAATGTGAGAAAAATGCTGTCGGAATATTCTGTGTTGTATTGTAAGGCTGGGTCCGAATTTCGCTTGCGATTTGCAAGACGAATTTCGGTAAACATTTACGGAGGAAATGAACCTGTGAAAATGTATGCTAGTTAGGATGAACGAAGAAATAGTTTGTGCTGGTGTTTCCTAAAGCTTGTGCATTACTAATGGCGTATTTTGTAGCGAAGTAAGGGACTTACTACACTTATTTAGCTCAATTGAACTTTATTTAAAAAATACCAAATTTGTAAGATGTTTTTTGTAATGTGAAAGTATTGTAATTTAATTTATTATTATCTGCCCTACTAATCATAACAGGCAAATACCTAATGCGATAGCGCGGTCTTAAAAATAAACTTAATATACAATTATAAAACTTAAAAAAAAGGAATCTAGTTATACTTGCCTACATCATAGTTATCATAATTATAATACCTTACAAACTAAGTTTAATAAATATAAAAACACAATACCTAA
Source organism: Mythimna impura (assembly GCA_905147345.3). Taxonomy (NCBI): domain Eukaryota; kingdom Metazoa; phylum Arthropoda; class Insecta; order Lepidoptera; family Noctuidae; genus Mythimna; species Mythimna impura. The sequence continues at coordinate 6,249,988 of LR990348.1, forward strand.
ATATACAAAAACAACGCCTACTCTAATCTACCCTTTAACATAAAATAAACAATCATTTTTTTAAAAGAGTAATCTATATAAAGTTTCTTGCCGATTCTTCTCCATAAGAAACGACCAATTGGAACCGTGCACTAGCTTCTGACATTTTATATAGATGGGCACTTACAAAACGTCAGAAGCTAATTTTTTATTTCACATAGACCTACCGTGCACTACACGGTAGGTCTCATGTCGTTGGCATGTGCAAAATAAAAACACATTTGTTCTCATTTCATGCCCGCCTGCCGCAAAAGCTAGACGAATTCGTACCCATCAAAATTCAAAATTTTAATTTTTTATTTCACATAGACCTACCGCCAATCAAAAAGAAGAATCGCCAAACTAAAGTGGCAATGGGCAGGGCACATTGCTCGCAGAACAGATGCCGTTGGGGCCGAAAGGTTCTGGAATGGCGACCACGTACCGGAAGACGTAGCGTTGGAAGGTCTCCTACAAGGTGGACCGATGAATTGGTAACGGTTGCGTGAATCCGATGGATGCGAGACGCACAGGATCGTTCATTGTGGCGACATTTGGGGGAGGCCTATGTCCAGCAGTAGACATCTATCGGCTGAAATGATGATGAATTTAACGTAGTAATTTTATTTTCTTTGCGTGTAAAATTATTTTTTTAAACTTATTTGCATAATAAATATCATTTATTACTTTTGAAGACGCCTTCTCAATCATATAGTGTCAAATAGGTACTTTCGTGCACAGACGTGCGACTCCGTGCAATATAGAGTTGAAGATCGAGGAACATAAATTCATTTATTTATTTACCAGAGAAAATAACAATCGAGTTGGACCTTGATGTTTAACACGCTACTTATTTTCAGTTTTATATTCGATGTGATGCAATCATTATTTGTGTGAGAAATAAAAACTCTACTTCTGAAACTCGTATAAAACTGACGTCAGAGAATTACAGAATTCCGTGAAATTTTAAAATTCGCTAAATGCTTTTCACATTTTCAGAGCACGTGCGCCAATGTGTTATTTTTCTTGGAACTTGGTTGAAGTAAAATTGTGAGAATTAAAATCAATTACGAGTAAATGTGAGGAAGTTACAAAATTATCATGGGTAAAAGACATTTTTCCTGTGAGTAAAGCCATTGTAGAGTTTAATGAATAAAAAAATAGTTGTGGATAAACTTAACAAATAATTTTAATAATTGGTCTAACAAGTCCACAAGCACCATGTCTATGCGGCCCTGTAACGCAAAGGGCAGCTGAAGGAACACAGGTCAGACATTTAATGACTAAAACCTTAGTCATTAAATGTCTGACACAACTATTATAGCATAACATAGCATAATCAGCCTTTTAATGTCCCCACTGCTGGGACTCAGGCCTCCTCTCTCTAGGAGAGGGAATGGGCCGTAATCCACCACGCGGGCCCAGTGCGGGTTGGTGAATGTCACATGTCTTCGAATTTTTGGTTCTAGGACATGCCGGTTTCCTCACGATGTTTTCCTTCACCGTTTTGAGAGCAGTGGTGATGAAATAAATTACACAAAGTAATGCGGCTGGCTGGATTTGAACCCGCGATCTACAACTCCTAAGTCAGGGCCGTTACCACTCGGCCACCACTGCTGTATATGAATATTATTAATTGATGATTTTTCACGACAAAAAAAAAAAAAAAACTAAAAATGAACATACTATGTTAACTCTTATCTTCATAATTGTTAGAAATTCCATAATAGTTTCGTTTGGTTCTTTCTAAATTCTGCTTGAGTTACTCCACGTATGACTCTGTGAGTTGAAGATCCGATACTTAATAGAAAAAGCCTAACTGTGATGTCTCAAACGCAAGTTCTAAGCGCTGACGTTAACGCGATGGAAACGTTCACCGCGTGTGGCTCTCTGATTGGTTAAGAGCATGGATCGGGCCAATCGGACCGCCGAATGTCAATAATATCTTAATCGCGTTAACGTAAAACAAATTCAAACTAGGCACTCCCATGCCCACGACCAAGATATTATTGGTGAGTTTTAGACACTGTGTTACATCGAATTTGCCATTAATGTGAATATCTACTCATACCAAGTTTGAAAGTGGCGCCAATGACTGAAAAATTGAAGGGGAATCTTTAATCTTGGTGAAGGGGAGGTATGTAACGCATGTTACTAAAAGAGTTATGAGTATACATGTAGATGGATGGAGAAGGAGAGAGAGAGGCCAAAGAAATGGAAATGGATTATGCGAGGAGTGATATGAAAGAAAAGGAAGTTAGTGATAGTGTGTCGGGTGACAGGACAGAATGGAAGAAAAAAACATGTGGCGCTGATGATGTTATTGGGTATAACTATAGAATGGTGTCGCAGGAGAGGGGGGTTGGTAGTTCGGCGGAGAGGGGGTGTTGAAATTTCTCGAAAAATATGCATTACCTTGTAATAAGAGTGGTAGCTTTATAATCGGGGACCGAAACCCTACCAGCTTTGACCCTTTTTAGTCCCCAACTTCTGCTACACTCAACTAATAAAGCCAAGCCAAGCCAAGCCAAGTAGAGTAGTATTCAAGCCTGTTATTGTTATCACTGTACCTTTCGGAACTGAAATGAGTTCAGTTCTGGTCAGTGCTCAGCCCACGCTTGACCTTAAATCGGTTTACACGATTACAGTCCCGCCATATTGGGTTAGTGGAAATTCTCTCGAGATTCTTGACAAATGTTGCAGGAAATTGAAGGCAAGTTTAGCCGATTTTGAGCGTCGTGATTTGTAAGCCACTGAGGGAATGGATTTCTTATGATTGTGTTTGTTGTACAATTATTTAGTTACCATAAAAAAAAATACTTATCAGGTTAAGGTACCTATTTTTAAGGTTCTGTACCTCAAAAGGAAAAAAATGGAACCCTTATAGGATCACTTTGTTGTCCGTCCGTCTGTCTGTCTGGTTGTCTGTCAAGATCCTTTATCTCAGAAACGCGTGGAGGTATCGAGTTGAAAAAAAATATATATTCAAGTCTGCTGTCCCTTGCAGCTGTGAAAAAATCAAACTTTTAAATTAACGGAAAAAAAGATGCGGCCGATAATGTCGCAAAAAACGTACATGTCAACACTCTAAAAGGAATCAAAATTTATAGGGTGCCTCCCGTTGACCCAAAATCCTGAAATTTGGCATAAAGCAAGGTTTTATAGTATAGATATAGGAATAAATCTAAAAACTGTAAATGTCTAGTTAGGTACGTCACAAAAAAAATCTATGTAACTCAATTCGGGAATCGAACTGTTTTCATAGGTAAGTTTGTTTCCATACAAACTTACCTATGAAAACAAAACAAAACCCTCAGTGCGCGAGTCCGACTCGCACTTGCCCTATTTTTTTTTTTATTTTCGCAGTTTATCCTGGTTTTAAAGCAACTCCGAAAGAAGCCAGCAGTTTCACCTGCGTGAAAGTAGAAAATTGCCCCAAGGGAATATACTCCCATAAAAAGTATACTATGTCATATTCCAGGACATGAACTACCTTTGTGCCAAATGTCATACAAATCCTTTCTCCTGTTCGCGCATGAATAAATGACAAATACACACACAAATACTCACAAACTTTTGCCGTGAGGATGGGAGTCTCTTAGGTCCCTCGCCCATGACGACTTTTTGTAGCGATGATGTCGCGCGTTTCGTGCGAACAAGCGCGCGACAACACGCTACTAACGCACTACAGCATCGCGACTGTATCGATGCGAACGCGCTACAGCATCGCTACAAAAAGTCGCCGTGGGCGAGGGGCCATAGACATGCTATAATTTCTAATCTCATTAAATTCTAGTCAATAACAACTTCAAATTAGATATTTTTCAAAGGACTGATTCATAACATCATTGAAATATGACCTTCAAAACTGCCACACATGTATAAACTACATAGATTTAAAAGTATATTAGCATAGACTGCCGCCTACCACTTTAGGAGATTGTCATGCACTCGCTTCCGTGGCAACACACTTATCGATTGAGGTCTTTGCACTCTGGAGGATGTTTCCGCTAAAGTGTTTACAGACGTATCTTCGTGGTCATAAAAAGCGTATCAGAAAAATTACTTTAGGCTATTTGTATTTTGATATCTAGATCAAAATAGTTAGGATAAACAGGCAAGGCAATGAATTGAACATATTTTCATCAAATTGGCCAGAGTCTGGGTTTTATGATAACCTAACCTAGGGAGAGTGATTAGGATATTTCTTGCGCAGATATCCGCAGGAGAACCAAGGTACTCCGACATAACCCGAAGAATCGCCAAACTTAAGTGGCAGTTGGCAGAACATATTACTCGTAGAACAGATAGTCCATGGGCCCGAAAGGTTCTGTTGTGGTGACCACGCAACGTAAGGCGCAGGGTTAGAAGGCCTCCCACGAGGTGGACCGATGACCTGGTGAAGGTTGCGAGAATCCGATTGACCGATGCGAGACGCACAGGACCGTTCATTGTGGCGACATTTAAGGAAAGGCCTATGTCCAGCAGTGGACATCTATCGGCTAAATGATGATGACAAAAAAGGGGCTCTATCCGTACCCGTTACTGATCATATTTTTGTAGTCAAAAGTAATAAAAACGAAATCCCAAAATTGTCACACGAAAATTTTTCATAATTGGTAGGTACTTAATTCATAATACAATCAATCATTCATAACAATTGCTACTGGAAAATACTACGCGCAGTGTTTTTCCATTTTGATCGTCATTTATTCATTCATAATCAGTAGCGTGTACAATATTTTCATAAATTGAGTGACATATTGGGATATAAACAAACGCTAATAACTTTGCTTTTTACGAATATTATTTATTGAGACTTCACTTAAATAATAAAAAGACCTTTTCTAATAAGCCCTTTAAGTATTTGTACTAATTAAAAATTAGTGGTGTATAATATCTATACATCTAAAAAATTGACAAAAAAAGCATGTGAATGTAACTTAGTCTTAGACCTGTAAGTTACATCCTGATGAACTTTTTTTTGGGTGGGAAAATCATCTAATGACATCCCCCGCTCTTGGGCAGAGCGTGATGGCGACCCACTCCTGTTCCTTCTTTGCCATTGTTTCAGGGCCGCGAGGATCCCTTTCGCATCACCCATGGCCCCAATAGGCTTCGACCCTGCTGGGTCCTTACGATTTGCTGACATCTGCTTGAGACGCGTGTGGAACACTATGCGCCGTCGACGACTTGGGCTCGGTCCGGACAGTTACCGGACGGTCGGACGGCGAGCTACCCATTGCTCGCCGTGGCCAGGACCCAGGCTTTTCCAGGCAAGCCATCGGGTCCTGGGGCGGTATTCTTGGCACTAAGCCTATGTACCGCCACTCGCATCTCTACCTCGGTCACCTCTCGACCAATGTCGTCGCCGTCGCCATCGTGGTCCACATCGGACACCGCAGGTGGCGGAGACAGCCTGATAGACAAAAATTGTTCCAAATTCCTTGTTTCAATATACAATTTGAAAAGTAATCTAATCGTCTCAAAAACAACAGTAAACACTTAAAGTGTCATTATAACCAACGGTGTCTAAGTTAAACCATTCGTAACGAAAAGCTACGTAGAAAAATTCAAAGAAAAAAATACTTTGATATATTTTTTATTCATTCGTGTTGGATACCTTCGCTTGAGTGTTCCCACTTCATTCCGTTTAGTTACAGCTTGGAGCTTCAACGGAAATATTTTCAGGGAAGATTTTCCATAACGCTGGGTAAAAATTCATTTAAAAAATTTATAAAAGTATGATAAAACTGAATTACCTACTAATCCACGAGTAAACACACTAATATTATCCAGGAAAATGTTTTTATGAGTATGTTTGTTATTCTTTTACGCTGAAACAGCTGAATGGTTTTGGATAAAATTTGAGATACGGGTCGACCATGTTCTGGATCACTTTCAGAATAATTATGCTCTACCAGTGTAATAAATTACCAATATAATATAATATTCCACAACTATCACATAACGCCGTCTAATCGCTCCGCCCTAGAGCAGAAGTCATTATCCCACCTTAAAAATCTATACACATGTAAATTTCCTACGGTGAGCAATGGGTAGCTCGCCGTCTGACCGTCCGGTAACCGTCCTAACTGAGCCCAAGTCGTCGACGGCGCGTACTGTTCCACACGCGCGCTTTGAGAAGATGTCAGCAAACCGTAGGGGCCCAGCAGGGTCGAAGCCTACTGGGGCCAAGGGTCTGCTTCTGAAAGGAAGACTCGGCCCTGGTACGAAAGGCAACGATGGAACAGGAGTGGGTTTTAAGTCAGTAAAAGTCTGACATGCCTTCCCACTCCGCCCAAGGGCGGGGGATGTAGTTGGATGATTTTCCCACCTACAAAAAGAAAATGTAAATTTCCTAAAAATTTAAGTCCTATTTCCCTTATAAAACACGACCTCACCCATGTTTTTACACCTTCAAAAAGCTATTTACTTTTTTTTTAAAAGCCTATGCTTTCCCACTGCTGGTAAAAGGCCTCCCCCAACTCCTTCCAGATGTCCTTTTCTTGAGCCACCTCGAACCAGTCCTTGCGGTAGGCATCTAGGTCGGTCCACCTCTTCCCAGGTCAACCTCGGCGACGTTGTCCATCTTCAGGTAGCCACTTTGTGGAGACTCTTGCCCACCAGTCAGAGTGCATGTGGCTGGTGTGACCCGCCCAATCCCATTTTAGCCTGGCAGCCTTTTTTCCTTCCCATTTTAGCCTGGCAGCCTTTTTTCCTTCCCATTTTAGCCTGGCAGCCTTAATTACTTACAAAAATAAAATAGATGTAATCACAAACATTTCATTTCCCACTGCGCATTGATACGTGCCTCAATATTGAAGTTTAAATTGCCTCCGTGAAACTTGCAATCCAATTTATGTTTTCAAATTATTTCAGTAAATATGTCAATAATAAATTGATCTGTCGTGTCTTATGAAATAACACCTCTGGGGCTTTAGGCTATCCGTCACGTTTATGAGATTTACCTGATATAGTGGATTTTAACGTTACATAAGTATATAATCAATTTCAAAAGTAACGATAAAGCATTCGAAGGAAGTTGGTGTAATCATCACAGCGTTGATTTGTTGGATTCGTTTCTCACAATAACATTGTTAATTTGTATGTATGTATCTAAGTATATATTTATTATTGTATTTCTTTTCTATTTCTTTACCATTAAGCTGCACCTACCATGTTATGTTTCTGCACCACCCTAAGGTCCCGCTTGGGCAGAGCAACGCCGTGTCCTCGTGGGGGCGATCGGCGGCGGCGATCTCTCGCGCCGGGCCTTGGTACAGGCCATGGTCCGGAGCGAGGAAGAGTGGCAGGCGGTCGCCTCCTTCTGCGAAGCAGTAATGCTAGCAAAGGAGGCGGCCGATCGCGTGAGGCAACGGTCCTCACGCCCCAACCGCCGCCGGGATTCCGATCCCGATTTCCGGCCACCGTAGGCGAGGGCTTGCGGACGGCGAGCAATGGGTGGCTCGCCGTCCGATCGTCCGGTAACCGTCCGGACCAAGCCCAAGTCGTCGACGGCGCGTATTGTTCCACGCGCGCCTCATGGAGATGTCAGCAAATCGTAGGGGCCCAACAGGGTCGAAGCCTACTGGGGCCACGGGTAGTGTGAAAGCGAAACCCGGGGCCCTGGGACGAAGGCAAAGAAGGAACAGGAGTGGGTTTTTAGTCAGTAAAAGTCTGACACTACTTTCCGCTCCGCCCAAGAGCGGGATTTGTCATAAGATGATTTTCCCACCTAAAAAAAAAAAAAAAAAAAAACCACCCTAAGGTCGACTGGTAGAAAATGCCTAAGGCATTAAGTCGGCCTTTGTACAGTGTTTATTACTAGTGCATAAAGTTTTAATACGATAAAATAAAGCGACAAGTAATTAAGAAACGAAGCGAAAAAAGTAAGGAATTAAGTGACGAAGCGGTGACGTCGTGTTGTCGTGTTATTGTGGCTTCGTCGACAGCAGTTGCTATTAGAAGGCGTACACCAAGCGTATAATGACGAATACGCGCCTATGAAGCTCGGCGTCCGTGGATGGTGTAGGGCTCAGTTGCTTTGAGCTCCAGCGACGAGTAGTACGTACTGCCGTGGCAGCGACCTATCACGGCTGGCCCTGGTCCAGGCCATGGTCCGGAGAGAGAGGGAATGGGAAGCGGTCTTTCAGTTTCAGTAATGCGAGCAAAAGGGTGGCGCAGGTACTCATCGGACATACCAAGTTCGGGACGTTCCTGTTTCGGATCCAGGCGACAGAAACGCCCGGGTGTCACGGTGGAGCATACGGTGGAGGTGTGCCCCGCATGGGTGGAGCAATGCCGTGACCTGTCGCACCGAGTCCTAGTTCAGGTTATGATCCGGAGTAAGAGGTAATGGAAAAGTGGCCGGTCTTTCAGCGAAGCAGTAATGCGAGCGAAGGAGATAGCCGCATCCCTGAGGGCCAACGCTGCGTTAAGCGAGCGCCCGCGCGGGCACCCGTCGCGTGACGTCGCGCGTTATTTGTGTGTCAGTATTTCGACTTTAACGGTGTGCATGCAGTCGTGTCGATGGAGAACTGCGACAGAACACTTTTGTATGGGACCGCGCCGGAGACCACTTAACGCAGCGTCGGCCCTGAGGATACGGACATCCTATCGCCCCAGTCCCCGCCGTAGGAGATGCCAAGGGCGTCGGGTACTGTTGGTGCTACCTTTTTCCAAACATTGCAGGCGCTGATGAGGAGAGTGACAGGATTTACTAACGTAATTATCCGGTGCAATGACGAATTAAAAAGTGCGTTGTAGTGTTCTATTCGGGAATGTCCAAGCACGCCACCCGAACTTAAACCACGTTTGCCCATTAAAAGTGTGAGCGAGTTTAAAAAAGAATACAAAATGTCTTTTCATTTTATCAAACTTACAGAGGTAGTGGGTATTTTAAAAGGAATTCGCAGTATCCTTCAATTCACTAAGTCCAAGTCTCAAGTAGAGCAGTGGTGGCATAGTAGTATCGGCCCCGACTTACGACTTGTAGGTCACGGGTTCAAACCCAGCCAGGCGTATTGTTTTGAGTAATTTATTTCGTCACCATCGGTCATAAAACTATGAAGGAAAACACCGCAAGGAAACCGGCATGTCCTAGAACGAAAAATTCAAAGACGTGTGACATCTACCAAGGCGCACTGGGCCCGCGTGGTGGATTACGGCCCATTCCCTCACTTAGAGAGAGAGAGGCCTGAGTCCCAGCTGTGGTAACATTATAAGGCTGATTAGTCTTATACATAAGCCTGTAGGTCTGTAGTTTCCAACACTGTCTCTGCAGCCACTCTTATGAATAGGATGGACTAAAGCTCTCTTTAAAATACCCGGGAAAACACCAGTACTTAAGCACAGATTACACATGTATGTAAGTGGAGGAATTAAACTCATCTTCGCACTTTTTACAACTAGTGTTGGTATGTTGTCAATGCCAGTAGCAGATTCAGTTTTTAAATTGACAATAATGGATTCTATTTCCTCATAGTCCGTCTGTTCTTAACTCGTTTTCTATCTAATGGCTTTTTATCACTACGTTTCAAAACTACTCCAGAAACCTTACCTACAATAAAAATATCAAGCCACATAATAAACTATTATTTTTATCGAGCAAACATCAAGGTACTGAAGGCTACCATCCCTGTAATTCAGCACACCGACCCTTATTAACCCGCAGTCCCTCAAGAGCACTTTATGAGGGAAACGTGCCCAAACTCCGGCTTCGAAGTACTACAAAAGGTACCTACTATCATAATAATAGGTACTTAGTATACCACGTAGCTGTAGTGGATCAATCGCGGGTTACTTTATTTATTTTGTAAATTGGTTAAAAATAATACTAACTGTCATTCAAAGTGTATGTTGTAGGTCGCGGGTTCAAACCCAGCCAGGCGCATTACTTTGTGTAATTTATTTCATTACCACTGTTCTCAAAACGGTGAAGGAAAACATTGTGAGGAAACCGGCATGCCCTTGAACCAAAAATTCGAAGACATATGACATTCTCCAATCCGCACTGGGCCCGCGTGGTAGATTACGGCCCATTCCCTCTCCTAGGGAGGCCTGAGTCCCAGCAGTGGGAACATTATAAGGCTGATTACCTATGCTATTATTATGCTATATGTCATTCAAAGGGCAATGGAAAGAGCTATGCTCGGAGTTTCCTTGCGTGATCACATCAGAATTAAAGATATCCGCAAGAGAACCAAGGTTACAGACATTGCCCGAAGAATCACCAAACTTAAGTGGCAGTGAGCAGGGCACATTGCTCGCAGAACAGATGGTCGATGGGGACGAAAGATTCTGGAATGGCGACCACGTACCGGAAGACGCAGCGTTGGAAGGCCTCCTACAAGGTGGACCTGACCTGGTGAGGGTCGCGGGAATCCGATGGATGCAAGACACACAGGACCGGTCATTATGGCGACACTTGGGGGAGGCCTATGTCCAACAGTGGAGGTCTTTCGGCTGAAATGATGAATACTAGCTGACCGGTGGGTCTAGTGGGTAGTGGCCCTGACTGCTATGCGTGGAGATCGTGTGTTCGATTTCCACAAAAGACAAATTTTAACACCTCTGCGGTCCGGACTAAATATTTCATCTCGTCGGTTATATCGCATACATCAAAGGACTGGCGCAATTTGCCTGCTGCGGTCATCCCGTTCGATTATAATATAGGTGCCTTCAAAGCCAGAGTGAATAGGCTCTTAATAAACTAGTGCACCTCACCATCAACGATTGCATCACTGCTTACGTCAGGCACTAGTTGATATTATTTAAAAAAAAACTGTTTGTGTGATGAGCACCATCATTTGTTCTGTGTCTGAGTGTAATTTTATTTATCTATAACTAGCTGTCGCCCGCGGTTTCACTTGCGTCTTAAGTTACTGTGTAATGTTAGGTAGTGTAATAGCCTTTCTCGATAAATGGACTATTCAACACTAAAATATTTTTTTCAATTTGAACCAGTATTTCCTGAGATTAGGGCGCTCAAACAAACAAACTCTTGAGCTTTAAAATATTAATTTATACTGATAAAAATAAACTACACAAATATGTGCAAGTACACTATACATAAACATACTATATACATTTGAGCATTTTTATTAGGTTATAACTTGTTTGACATTACGAGCATGGCAGTTGAGAGTTTGTCTTGCTCACTCAAATGTCTCGCTGATGGTGGCACGTGATATTGGGTCATTCTGTTCCATTCAAAATTGGTGAGCTGAGTGGGGCTGATGCACTCGTCATACTCGTGAACGGGTGCCGTCAGTTGAGACTGGTCATCTCTTAGCTGCCAGTGGCTTAATTCAATTTCTATTTTTTAATTAGTTTTTTTTTTTAATTATTATTACTTATCTACATTGTGCTCATATATTAGAAGCGACAAGAAATATGTAACCAAGATTTATGTAACTCATAATATGATTTAAAAGAGTGTCCGTGGAGATTCTCGCACGTTCTTCTCCATAGAGATCTACGCTTTGGAACGTGCAATTTAGCTTCACATTTTTTTTTTTTTGATCGACCGACATTTTGACAATTCAAAATTTCCTGTAACTGGTCTATTTGAAATAAACGTTTCTGATTTCTGATACAATAAATAAAACCTAAACATACATATTTATGGGTCATGTTGACAGGAAATGTTCCCTAATTCTTTCCCTGAAAACCTCCAACGAGGGGCTAGCCCGTTGTGTGTGTGGAAGAGAATTCCACAGGCACACAGCTCGAACAGTGAAAGATTCAATGTAACGACAAGAGGAATGGGGAGGAAAACGAAGGAGAAGAAAGGATGAAGGACGACAAGGATTTCCTCTCGGAACAATATACTCAAAGCGATCCCGAAGATTTATGAAGAAGAGAAGAGAAAAGAAAGATTCTGGCAATCCCGACGCTGCCGAATAGGCAACCACTTCAATAATTGTCTTAGAAATTCCGACACATGATCGTAAATGTGGGAACTATGTCATCATCATTCAGCCCATAGACGTCCACTGCTGAACATAGGCCTCCCCCAATTGTCGCCACAATGAATGGTTCTGTGCGTCTCGCATCCATCGGACTCCCGCAACCTTCACCAGGTCATCGGTCCACCTTGTACCCCGGCCCTGCCCCCCTAGCCAAGTTACAATCGTAGCGTTCACGTCGAACGCTTCGAGTAGGCCACGCCTCCGATTCCTTTGTTCTGACGTCATCTCAACGCTCAGTCACGTGTTCAGAACAAAGAAATTGGAGGCGTGGCCTACTCAAGGCGTTCGGCGCGAACGAAACGATTGTAACTTGGCTAGGGGGGCTGGAATGAAAGGCAACGAAGAAATTCGGAGTGGATTTTAGTCAGTAAAAATCTAACACGAGATGGGCGGGAGATGTCATTGGATGATTGCCCACCTAAAAAAGGACACAAATCTGCATAGTGCTCATATTATTTGACCATTTTTTTTTTTTGCTGTATGGACTTCAAAAGAGACTGACCTCAGAGTTTGTTTCGGTATTTTTTCTCAGGGTAGTCAACTAAGAAACACTGGCCTCATCTAGTTTGAATTGACGAAAAAATTTACGTGTAAAAATGTTTTTAAAACCTATTTGCAGAAATAAATAACATCTATCATTGGCCAATGTCTGTCAGTATACGTATACCTATGTCAATATTTTTGTAATTTAAAGTTGATACCTTTTTATTAAAAAAAAAAAAACTAAATCTTTTTATTTCACATAGTCTACATGAGCGTAAACACACATGTTCCAGTTCCTAAACCGGAGAGAATTTTTTTTTTAAATAGAAAAAAAATGGGGTTTTAAATAAGTTTAACTTACATCGCATTTAGTGCGGGCGCGGTTTATGTTCACAGTTCTCTGATTGAGGAGTATACAAGCAAACAGCCAAAAAGTACAAGACTTAATTCATGTTTGAATTTGACGTCAATTTGACTGAAGTTTAGACAAGAGAATTTAAAAACGATAAAGCGCTGATCTGAGATTATAAGAAGGCTTTTTAACGTCAAAATCTTTTAATAAAGAATCAGAGTATAAAAAGGCAGAGTTAATTCCTTGTTTTTTCTTTTTTAAAGGAAAGTTATTCAGTCGCCACAATGTTTTCGTGCCGTCGCCTCTATTAAAGGAATTGTGCAAAATCTTAAAGACTCCGCTTTTTCGGATACGAGACACGAATAATAAAATGGTGAGTGAAATCTTTTCTTTGGAAAAATGTTGAGAATTGTACGGTTTGGTCAAATATCGTAACGTTAACTGCTATAGGGTCAAAACTGCAGGCATAGCCAAGTTACGATCGTTTTGATATGAATCTCTTTCTATAGTCGATAACGTCTCCGATTCCTTTGTTCTAACCACGTGACTTAACGTCATTTGAAGTTTTCATAATCATAATCATTTATTCTGCAAACATAGGTATAGCTAGTACATAGGTGTTTTTTTTTTTATAACAGAGTCCTCCATATTTTGCCATCACATTAGCATGCAAATTTCTTGATGTAGACGAGCACTAAGGAAGGGTTTTTGAAAATTCAATTTTAAAGGTCGTGAAAAGATTATATGCAAAATGTTATTCTTTTTTCCATAAACTTAAAACTTAGTATAATAATTGCAGTAGTGGTGACCGAGTGGTAACGGACTTATGAGTTGTAGGTCGCGGGTTCAAATCCAGCCAGGCGCATTACTTTGTGTAATTTATCTTCATCACCACTGCTCTCAAACAGTGAAGGAAAACATCGTGAGGAAACCGGCATGTCCTAGAACCAAAAATTCGAAGACATGTGACATCCACCAATCCGCACTGGGCCCGCGTGGTGGATTAAGGCCCTTTCCCTCTCCTAGAGAAGAGGCCTGAGTCCCAGCAGTGGGAACATTATAAGAATGATTGTGCTTGTTGTTGTAGTAAATAAAAAAGGGTTTTCATTATTCGGTTTTCAAAACTACCCCAATGAAATGATTTAGAGGGTGTCAAAGGTTGTATGAGAGGATCCTATTTCTTGGGTTAATAAACTTGTAAAGTATCAAGATTATTAACCAAGCGTATAATGACAATTACGCGTCTATGAAACTACGCGTCCGTGGACAGTAGACCTTAGGTAAACATTAAATTCACATGCATGAAAGATTACAGCAAAAATATTACACTAAAGCCGGGTATCCACTATGTTCGCGAACCTGAACCACGCTGCTGCAACTGCTCCACATGGTGGATACGTTCGCGCTCCTGCCCCCTTAGCCAAGTTACAACCGTTTCGTGTCGAATTCCATTCTCCAATCGGTAACGTTTCGGTGTCAGCAATTGTAAAAAACGATAAGTTGGTAGCCATATTGACGCGCCTGAGTCGGCCGCTCGTTCTACAATAACAAAGGATGTCGCGTTGAACATTGTAGAAACGATAACAATTCATTCTATCATTTTGAACGATGTGGACTTGGCTACGAATTTTCTATTGGTTTGTTCTGACCACGTGACTTAACGTTGAGATGATGTCATTCCCATACATTTGATTCGTTTTCGACTAGCTTTAACGATTGCAGATTATCGACTTGGCTAGGGGTGTTGCAGCGTGTAACGGTACGCGCTCCGCGCTCAGTGTTCCACTCGGAGACGATTTTTTGGCGAACACAAAGAGGAGCTCAGTCTGTTCGTGGACGCGAACTAAATATCACGTTTAATACGTACGTGTCTACAAGACACGTACACGCTCCACGCGAATAAATGGAGTGGTCGGATGAAAAATATTCGCAAGAGGACTGTGGAGCATGCGTGTTTCTTCAACACTTCGAAAACATAAAGACCTTAAGTATGAGCCATACTTTAGGTCTTTACAACTTAACTTTTTTCCAAAAAAACTTACATAAAGCCAATAGTTCAATTAGAAATTATTTATTGAATCTAAGCTATGACGACACAGAATCCTTCTTAACTATCATAAAGTAGCATTGACACACTCACACACACACACACACAACGCTCACGCACTCACACACCATCACACATACACTCACGGTTATATTATTATTTCTCATTAACCCTTGTATTTTTTTTCCTTCTACCTGTTCTTGTGGTACCTGTACTTTTTTTTTATATAGTTATCTAACAGTATGTTCAAATCGCGGGTGAGTGTCCTGGAGACCTGAAATACAGGGTTGGCCTAGTTTAGACTCCAGTCCACCCCTATATTCAACTTTTATTCAATGCAAAAATCTGTAATACTTTGTGGTGGAAAATAAACAAATTTATTATTATTATTCTTATGGAGATGCGCGGACCGTCGCCATTAGAGCGGTTGCAGATGCGCGGAGCACAGTTATTTCGCGAACATAGTGGACACCCGGCATTACGACCTTAATATAAGTGTCATATTATCTTACCATAACTGCTAGATAAGATGACACGACGATTTTCCTTAGTATGGATAATGATTGTTTATAGCCAGTTCGCCTTTGTTGTTATTCGATGTTGTACCTACTAGAAAATTATTGAGGTTAATGCTGATTAAATGATAAGAGGCTGACCGACCTTGGTAAGTGTAATGAATGGATGGTTGGTTAAGGACATTAAGCATTTTAAAATTCAATAAGTTCCAAGCAGAAGATGACTTTCTGGATGTTTAGCATAGCATAGTCGGCCTTATAATGTTCCCACTGCTGGGACTCAGGCCTCTCTAGGAGAGGGAATGGGCTGTAATCCACCACGCGGGCCCAGTGCGGGTTGGTGGATGTCACATGTCTTCGAATTTTTGGTTCTTGGACATGCCGGTTTCCTCACGATGTTTTCCTACACCGTTTTGAGAGCAGTGGTGATGAAATAAATTACACAAAGTAATGCACCTGACTGGGTTTGAACCCACGACCTCGTTACCACTCGGCCATCACTGCTCTAATGATAGATGGATGTTTAAAAAGATAAAATTAGTTTATGAAAAAAAAAAAACTAAAGTTAGTAACTTATTTCTCACTGTTTAAAGGATTCAATGGACTGAATGTTAAAATACATTACATATTTTTTTATACAACTTTGTCCCACGCCACGAATTACTGTTTCGTAGATATGACCTCACAAGCATGCAAACTCGTATACACAAGACACATAGATCCGGAAAACTATCTCTAGTCCATACACATATTTGTTCCGTGCAGGGATCAAACTTGCGACACGCAATGTAGCAGCTAATTAGCTGCGCTGACGGTGCCGACAAGTCGCGTGATTTGGTACAGATAGCGGCACGAATCTTGAGCGCTCGGCGAAAGAGCGGGGATCGCTTTGCGCATCGTACAATATCGGCAAGCCAATCACTGTACAAGGATTGCTCTTACCGCCCCCGCATCTCTCTTCGTACCACTAAAGAGACCCGATATTTCACTTCTGCGTGCTTCTGCGCAAGTAGAACTGTAGAAGTCGGCGCTCAAGATCCGTGCTGGTATCTATAAAATAAGATAAATTATGATTATCTAAAAAAAGGTGAGTAAAGCGTTTGTTCTCAGTAGTACCTACTACGAGTTTACTAAAAGATTTATTCCCATAAGACTAATATTTCATTTCAATTATATAAAATTACTCGCACTTATTGGCTTGACAGCTGTCGTAATCTCATCTATTATTGTAAAAAATGGAACCCTTATAGAATCACGTTGTTGTCCGTCTGTCTGTCAAGACTCTTTATCTCGAGAACGCGTGTAGGTATCGAATTGAAATTAAAACCGTATATTCAGGTTTACTGTGCTGTGAAAAAATTAAACTTCTGAGTTAACGAAAAAAAAGATACAGCCGTTTATGTTGCAAAAAACTTATATTTCGACACTCGCAAGGGCATCAAAATTTATAGGGTACTTCCCGTTGACCTAGAATCCTAAAATTTGGTATGAAGCAAGGTCTCATAGCACAAATATAGGAATAAATCTGAAATCTGTAAATTTGTAGTTACGTCACAAAAAAAAAATTGCGATTCGGAAAAATCTTCGTAACTCAATTCGGGAAATGAACTGTTTTCATAGGTAAGTTTGTGCGAAACACTTAATGCGCAAGTCCGACTCGTACTTGCCTGGTTTTTAAAAGTCGAACTTGATTTTATTTCTTCTATTTTCAACTAGAGGATATCCGGCGTGTGCTACTATGCCTAAAAAGGAAATTTCTTTTATTTTTTGCATTATTTTAATGATCCATGTTCGCATTGTTTTTTTTACTAATGTAACAGTTTGTTGAATGTTAAAGGCACGTCAGTTGGAAGGTTTTAAAGTCTATAACGGTCATCTATAGGTGAAATCGTTCATTTTGTTTTATATAATACAGTGAAATTTGGTTAAGTGGGGAGAATCTCGTGACCTAAGTGGAATACCTCTTTAAGTGAGACCATTTGCAGGTCCCTTGAATCCAGGTTTCACTGTAAGTATATCTATTTTCTAAACTGCCAATTCCAAATCTAAACTTTCTAACTCGATATATATGTCACCACATAAGAGCTAAAAACATAAACCTCTTGCATTACGGTATCAAAGTTCTCCGTGCAATTAGAACATAAAAGTTTGGTCGGAGAACCCTTATCAACGGGGGCTTACGGGACTTCACACCTTGTTCCGCATACTTCTAAAGAAGTAGGAGGCTCTACAGTTCCCTTACGCCTTTGAAGGAACTAGTGAGATTGAGTAACGTTCTTCTATTTATTTAAAACTTTATGCACTAAACATTGTACAAAGGCGGACTTAATGCCTTAATGATTTTTCTATTTCTGTGTTAACTAAAGAAAACGTGAAGAATCTCAAGGTTTAGGGATAGTGTTTCAGTTAAAAAAAAGTATTCGGACCTACAAGCAAGAATTAGTAAAATTCTTCAAAACTACTTAGAATTTTTAAACTATTCATTCTATACAATCAAACACTATGTAGGTACTGTGACGCTGGGGGCGCAATGAAAGGCTTTATATTATCTTTAGGAATATTATTATATGGTATTAAGCACTTTCATATATGTTTTCTATAAAAATACGTTCCGACATTTATCTGACGTCTTCCTTTCTTATTGATTGAACATCAATCTAAACTAAACTTTTTATAACATAAACCTTAAAAGTATAACATGCCAGTTTTGCAAGTTAATAATAACTGTGACCTCCATAGTCGTCACAGTACCATGATATCATAATATACTCGTAGCTTTTATTTCTATGTTAACTGAAGAAACTGTGTAGAATTTCATGGTTTAAGGGTAGTGTTTAAGTTAAGAACAGCCTAGTAATCGGACCCACAAGTACGGATGGATTAGTGCAATTCTTGAAAACTTTATTGATTTTTTAAACTAAACGTTCTATATAACCCAACACTATATACCAGGACTAGCTTCTGCCAGCGGCTTCGCCCGCGTAAAAGTATGTTTTTCCATACAATCTTTGGACCCCCGTTTCACCCCTATAGAGAGTGAATTTTGGAAAATCCTCTCTTAGTGCTTACCTACGTCATAAAAGGAAGCCTTGTGCAAAATGTCGTATTCCTAATCCCAGTAGTTTCGGCTGTGCGTTGATATGTCAGTCAGTCAGTTTCCCCTTTTATATATATAGATACCAGAACATACACGTGGCTTCTATTACCACAGAAACCGAACGACCGAATAGAAACTGAGCTGAATCATAATCCAGTTCATACCGCACCGAGTTGACAATGGTTCGTGTTCTTTGATCCGTCTCCAGGCGTTCAGTTCAGACATGATAACACTCGCCCTTTGTTACTTAAGCCATCGCCATTGTTTGGCACAGACGTTTTAGATTAGATTGTTAAGCCCTCTTACGTTTTCTGTCTGGACAATCAACTTATGATCCTAGCGATACGTTAAATTTTTTCATTGGATTACCTATGTCAGTTTTTTTTTTATAATCATGTGTCATACGAAGAATCGTCAAACTTAAGTGGCAGTGGGCACATTGCTCGCAGAACAGATAGTCGATGGGGACAAAAGGTTCTGGAATGGCGACCACGTACCGGAAGATTCAGCGTTGGAAGGCCTCCCACAAGGTGGACCGATGATCTGGTGAGGGTCGCGGGAATCCAATGGATGCGAGACGCACAGGACCGGTCATTGTGGCGACATTTGGAGGCCTATGTCCAACAGCGGACGTCTTTCGGCTGAAATGATGGTGATGTTTAAACATCTTCTATATTTATAAAAGCGAAATACCACTCACTGATTAATCACGAAATCTCAGAAACTATAACACCTACAAACTTAAAATTTGGCAGGTAGGTTCCTTATAGGGTGTAGACATCCGCTAAGAACGGATTTTACGAAACTTTACCCCTTAGGGGGTAAAACGGGGTTCCAAAGTTTATATGGAGAAAGTTACTTTCACGCAGGCAGTGCCGCTGGCAGAAGCTAGTAGCATGTACAATACATAGCATAGCATGATTAACCTAAAATGTTCCCACCGCTGGGACTCAGGCCTCCTGTCTAGGGGAGGGATTGGGCAAGAATCTACTACGCAGACCCAGTGCGGGTTGGTGAAATGATCAGTAACACCAGAGCGTTTCTGGCCTACCTTGAGGAGCTAGGGTGGATTGAATAAGCTAGTGTGCCTCACCATCAATGATTGCATCGCTGCTTACCATCAGGTGGGATCGCAGTCAAGCACTGGTTTATATGAATTTAAAAAAAAAAATACATTTGTCCCCTCAGAACGTAAATTACATGTTTTGGACGTGAAGTTGCGGACACAAGCCCAACATACATACATAATATTTATGGAAAACAAGCTAGATTATACTTTATTCCTTCTTAAAAATATACTACAAAGCGATGAACACTTTTTTAAACCCATAACGATCGTCATATAGACGTCTAGTCGCTTCAATATCAGGATCCGCTTGAATCACGTTTTATTTTATGAGATCGTTGAAAAAAACACTATCAGATTATTGAGCAATTTTTTATTTCATAAAATATGAAATTCGCTTAACTTAGCTTCGACAGTCTGAAGAAAGTTATTGAAGGGTTGAGAGAAAATCGAGGATAGTAAAGAAAAGATTTATTTATTAAAACTTTATGCACTAGTAATTAACACTGTACAAAGGCGGACTTAATGCCTTAGGCATTTAAATTTTTAACTAATATGAACATTGAGATACAGCTCCGAATTAATATTTCTTATACCTGATGTTTTAACTGGGTAGGTACAACATCGGGGCCTGGTTCGGGCTATGGTCTGATGCGAGGAGGAATGGCAGGCGGTGGCCTCCTTCTGCGAAGCAGTAATGCTAGCGAAGGAGGAGGCCGCACGCATGAGGGAACGAATGTCCTCACGCCCCAGCCGCCGAGATTCTGACCCCGACTACCGGCCACGGTAGACGCGGGCTTGCGGACGTCGAGCAATGGGTAGCAAGGAGATGTCAACAAACCGTAGGGACCCAGCAGGGCCGATGCCCGCTAGCTAGGACCGCGGAGAATTTCTGAAAAGGAAACCCGTCATTAGATGATTTCCAAACTTAAAAAAAAAAACTTGGTAAGTGCGTAATCACACTTAAGAGCCGGTTGTAGTCATAGAGTATTTTGTAGTGGTATTGCCCGGGTCTATTTATTTTTTATTTTTTTTATTTATTTAATACTTCATGCACATAAAGGCACAGAGGCGGACTTAATCTCTCAATGTCTATGTCGATTTTGCGGCCCCGTAACAGTGATTTTATTTTAAAAAAAACACTAACTATTCAAGCTATTGGTTTTTGCCAGACCCTTTTAAAAAACATGCTTTATTATTTTATATAACTTTCAAATATTTCCGTGACGTAATCTCGTAGATATACACGTTTGAAATCGTAAGTTAGAGTCTGATAAAAATCAGTCCATAAAGACCGAGAAATCGGTGAAAATACATTTTTTAAAAATACATACAGGCGAACATAGAACCTCCGTCTTTTTGAAGTCGGTTAAAAAGCAAAAGCGCGCACTCAGCGCCAAGCAACGATTTTATCCTTTAATTTGTCATGAAGTCGTGACTGTGGCATACCGAACATATTTTGCTTTGTCATGTATTCATGACTATGGCGGTAAAAAAGTTAAATCAACTCACAACCTGCCTGAAACTGCCTGTAAAATAATCCTTCATATTTTATCAACATCCACCTCAAAACGAACCGGAGTGCATTGTCAACAATTGGAGGGCTGCCACTTAACAATGGACCGCTTGGCTATTTTGTCAAATTAATTTAACACAATCAAGTTTTAAACAGCATTGATTTTCGAAACCTTTTTGTTTAATGTAAAACATTTAACGTATTGTTCCTAGGTGAATGGAAGTACAATGGAATGATTGAACGGTTTCTGGTACATTGTTAATTTATTTTTGGGGTGAAAAGTTGTTCGTTTTCAATACTTGTGTAATAATGAGAAATTTTATCTGATATCGTACATCGAAGGACTGGAACAATTTGCTTGCTGCGGTCTTCCCGTCCAACTATAATTTAGGTGCCTTCAAGGCTAGAGTGAATAGGCTCTTAATAAACTAGTGCGCCTCACCATCAATGATTGCATCACTGCTTATCATCAGGTGGGATCGCAGTCAAGCACTGGATTATATCAAATAAAAAAAAAGAGAGAGGCCCAACAGTGTTTTCTTAACGCGATTCATTTGACGACCTAAACTGAAATGTTAAAGGGATGGAGCTATACACCACTATTTTTTAATTAGTATAAAAAAATGGGGCTTTATCCGTACCCGTTACTGATCACAATTGTGTAGTCAAAAGTAAAAAAAAATTAATCCCAAAATTGTCCATGAAAATTTGTCATAATTGATAAATTCATAGTTGAAGCAATCATTCATTACAATTGCTACTAGAAAATACTGTAGCCACATCTATGGCGTCACATAAGAACTAATCCTGCATCGCGCAATTAAAGTTCTCCGCGCGATTAGAACATATGGAACAGCCCAAAATCATCTATCGGGCAGTTGCCCACCAAACATAACACCCGCCTGGCCGGAGGATCCTCCCTTTTCAACGGAGGTTTGCGGGACTTTACACTCTATTCCGCATACCTATAAAATACTACGCGCAGTTGTTTTTCCATTTTGATCGCCATTTATTCATTCATAATCAACAGCGTGTACAATATTTCCATAAATTGGGTGACATTTTGGGATATAAACAAACGCTAATAACTTTGCTATTTATAAATAATATTTATTGAGACTTTACTTAAATAATAACAAGACCTAATATAATAAGCCCTTTAAATATTTGTACTAATTAAAAATTAGTGGTGTATACAGTGTATGTGTAGCCCCGTCATAGAGTATAGAGCGAGCTCGCCGTCCAGTAAGGACTGAGTCCGAGTCGCGCTTTAAACGGATGTCAGCGAAATCGCCAAAGCGACATGCATGACATGCATGGTATGGCATCCTGCTTCGCCCAAGAGCGAGAAAAGTCATTTGATGACCCACCTTAAAAAAAAAGGGGCCGAGTACGGTGCGAGAATTTTTGAAAGAGAATGCAAAAGGCAAATGACGGACACAGGTGACTTTTAGCCAGTAAAAGACTGACACGCCCTCTCGCTCCACCTCAGAGCGAGAGCTGTCATCTGATGATTTTACACTAGTCCAGCCTCGGATTACAGTTACAGTGAATGAAATTAAGAAAGCAAATATAATTAATAGGCCTTTATACCTTTATACAATAGATTAGAATTTTACGCTTGAATTAAAATTTCCTCTCAACTTTATAGCCTTAACCTTCAACCTAGACACCGCTATAATACCAAACTATATAATAAATATTTTCACAATTATGCCTTAGTTAGTTGACTAGTCATTCAACATAATTAATTGCCGGTAGCATCGTTTGGAAGTGTCAGCGCCGCCGGGTTCCGCACGGCTCGACGCGCCCCGTATCGAACATCAAACGACCGACACGGTTGATTGGACACAGTATTTTTATTAAAATAATGTTGGCATTCCTGAAGCTGAAAGGTTGCAGACTGTACTTTTTTTATATTTTATACAAATGTGAGTTTTTACGGAAGGATTAATCCATTTGCAAAATCAATGTTTTGACTGTGAAATAGGTGCAGTGAACTGTGAACATTCAATTCTGCAGAGCGTTATGTAACCGTTTGTTTTAAACATCATCAGCAACTGATCAATCCATTTCTTTTTCTTATTTATTTTGACTATTAGGAAAGAAAAAGAAAGAAAACTCGTTTATTTAGCACACAGACAAAATTTCATAAGATGATTTTGCCACCGAAAAAAATAAATAAAATAAAAATTAGTTTTTTTTAGGTGGGAAAATCATCTAATGACAAATCACGCCCTTGGGCGGAGCGCGAGATAGTGTCAGACTTTTACTGTCTAAAAACCCACTCCTGTTCGTTTCTTGCCTTTCGTACCAGGGCCGAGTCTTCCTTTCAGAATCAGACCCTTGGCCCCGGTAGGCTTCGACCCTGCTGGGCCCCTACTGTTGCTGACATCTCCTTGAGGCACGCGTGGAACAGTACGCGCCGTCGACGACTTGGGCTCGGTCCGGACGGTTACCGGACAGTCGGACGGCGAGCCACCCATTGCTCGCCATGTGCAAGTTCGCGCCTACGGTGGTCGGAAATCGGGATCGGAATTCCGGCGGCGGTTGGGGCGTGAGGACCGTTGCCTCACGCGATCGGCCGCCTCCTTTGCTAGCATTACTGCTTTGCAGAAGGAGGCGACCGCCTGCCACTCCTCCTCGCTCCGGACCATGGCCTGTATCAAGGCCAGGTGCGAGAGATCGCCGACGCCGATCGCCCCCACGAGGACACGGCGTTGCTCTGCCCAAGCGGGGCACACCTCCACCGTGTGCTCCACCGTGTCCTCCGGGATCCGCTTAGGGGTGGAGTTTCATAAAATCCGTTCTTAGCGGATGTCTACACTCTATAAGGAACATACCTTCTAAATTTTAAGTTTGTATAGTTTCTGAGATTTCGTGATTAATCAGTAAGTGGTATTTCGCTTTCATATATATAGATTATGTGCTATTCCAGGACATGGTCTAACCATGTCCAGTGTGAAAAATTTCATCCTAATCCATTCAGCCTTTTGAGAGGGAAGGAGCAACAAATATACACACATGCACATACTCATAGGTACATACAAAAGTTCGCCTTTCTAATATTATTGTGATTACAAGAAGCCTGTTGCTTATGTGTTTTTCAAAACTAAGTGACTGATTCATAAAAAAAAATCAGCCTTTTAATGTTCCTACTGCTGGGACTCTGGCCTCCTCTCTCTAGGAGAAGGAATGGCCCGTAATCCACCACGCAGGCCCAGTGCGGGTTCGTGGATGTCACACGACTTTGAATTTTTGGTTCTAGGACATGCCTGTTTCCTCACGATGTTTTCCTTCACCCTTTTGAGAGCAGTGGTGATGAAATAAATTACACAAAGTAATTCGCCAAACTAAAGTGGCAGTGGGCAGGGCACATTGCTCGTAGAATGGTCGATGGGGCCGAATGTTTCTAGAGTGGCGGCCGTGCACCGGAAGGCGCAGCGTCGGAAGGCCTCCCACAAGGTGGACCGACGACCTGGTGAGAGTCGCGGGAGTGCGGTGGATGCGAGACGCACAGGATCGGTCGTTGTAGAGACGCTTGGGGGAGGCCTATGTCCAGCAGTGGACGTCTTTCGGCTGAAATGATGATGATGATGAATGCGCCTGGGTGGGTTTGAACCCACGACCTTCAACTCCTAAGTCGGAGCCATTACCACTCGGCCACTACTGCTCACCCCTTTTTTCATTTTCCGATTACTTTTTTTAAAATTGATTTATTAAAGTTAGATTCTTATCATAATAGAAAGGGCTATTTCCGGTTTATTATGGCGATAAAAAGAGATAAAAGTTATAGATAAAACTGACAACCGCTAATCGTAAAATACGAGTCGTTAAAATTTTAATGGAAATTCGTACGATGGTAATCGCAACTAACGGACTTTTAGTACGAAGTCATTAACTAATTGCACTATTTTCACGTATGATTTGTTTTTGTAATAACGTTAGTTTTTTTTTTATTTATTTCAGCTATATACCTACTTTATTTCAATTATAGGCGTAACAAGCTATACAAATCTTTGACTCCCGTTTTATCACCTTATCCCCATATGGTAATAAAACGGGTGTCAAAAATTTGTTTGAATTTTAGACACGCAATTTTAAAAGACACCATTCTGTGTTTTAAGCTGTGTTTTGAACGTTTGCCTTTAATATACCTTTATATACATATATGTAATATTCATGAGCATATGTTTTTGTATTTTATATAATATAAGTATACGTAGTATAGTCTAGTATAAGTATAGTCTAGTATATGTATAGTTTTTAATGTAAAATTTAATACTTCATTAATTTGCAGTACACCGCAGACTACCTCCTTTTTATTTTAGGTTCTTACAGCCCCCCCCCCCCTCCCTAGCCAAGTTACGACAGTTTCGTTTCGATTCTCTTGCGTCGAACGCCTCGAATAGGCCACGCCTCCGCGTCATCTCAACGTTCAGTTACGTGTTCAGACAAAGGAATCTCTGGTTTCCCTTCAAAACGCATAAATCATTCATAACAATTGCTACTAGAAAATAGTACGCGCAGTGTTTTTCATTTTTATCGCCATTTATATAATCATAATCAATAGCCTGTACAATGTTTCTATAAATTGATTGTCATTTTGGGATATAAACAAACGCTCATAACTTTGATGTTTATAAATATTATTTATTGAAACTTTACTTAAATAATAACAAGACCTTTTTCTAATAAGCTCTTTAAGTATTTGTACTAATTAAAAATTATTGGTGTATAACTGCATAAAACCGTATAGAAATAATAGTTACTAAAACGTCAAGCTATCAAAGAGTTTCATGTAATATCTTTCCCAAAGTTATCTCGTCTAATTTCCGACAGTTAAGTTCAAGACTGCAGTTTTACTTGAACGATCAAAATAACATTTGAAGAAGTTGAAGTTCCTTGAAGTTCCCTTGAAAGACGCGAAGGTCGTTGAACTCATCCAAACTTTGCCGTTCCTATGTGCTGTATTCGCTTTCAGCTCAAGTTTACGGCTGCCCACTCTGTTTCATGTTGTCCTAGTCTAGTACACATCTAGTAGTACATACTCACAACACTTTGACTTTTGAACTTACAAGGGTTCATAAGTCAAAGTGTTGTGTTTATGTAATACTTTCTGACCCGGGGAACTTCGTACCGCCTAACAGTCAAGGTGTGATATTTGGTTCACCCTTGTTTGGTATAACAACTTTTGATGTAATTTTACTAATTCGAACAACGTTTAAGAAAATAACCAATTTGTATAATATCGATTAACATAATTTTCATTTCATCGAATATTTATTTGCGATAACAACATTTGCGCTATTGATCAAAAGGTATGATGTTCATTTGATGTAATGTTCAGGTGGTATGACATGTATTTTTGTGCTTGAATTTGTCTGAAACAAGTCAAATTTATGGTTACTTGATATTAGTTTATTTATCAGACACGACTTGCATTAATAGAAAAAAAGATATTGTTTTTAGTAGGTTACCCGGAACTGAACTATTTAGATTAGGATAATTACTTATTTAAAAGAAAATGGTTAGGTTAGGTTAAAAATTAGTGCACTTGAAAATTCGGTCAAATGACATTATTTCAAAGAAAAATATGCTAAATAAAAATCTACCAATTAATTATTCGGTCAAATGAATAATTATACGAAATGACTTTATTGTAACTAAAATTAGCCGGAGCGATTTTCGACAAAACGTTGTTATACCAAACAAGGGTGAACCGTGATATTTTACTTCTTGGACAATTTAAATTCATGTATCTTTCGATATAGTCAACCGATTGCGATGAAACAAAGCCTAAGTAATATATCAAGTTATACACAATTGTTTTAATGTAAAAAAGTTACGATGATGATGAGATGCGCGCACTAAAAACTTCTACAGATTTATTATAATATAGATAGATAGTTTCTTTTTCAATTTAAAATTGATTGTATTATTAATGTTTTTAATTGTTTGTTACAGGTAAACATCTGATATTTTTGGCTGTCTTCAATTTGTGAGTAATGAGTCCGATAAGAGATTACTGTAGTAATCTCAAAAACGGATTTTGTTGAAATTTAGTACCAGGATAGCTTGTCTTGGATTAATACTTAGATTATCACACTATATCTATATATATATGTATCGGTTGCCACGGGTAATGTAAAAATGAAACCCGGGGCCCTGGGACGAAGGCAAAGAAGGAACAGGAGTGGGTTTTTAGTCAGTAAAAGTCTGACACTATCTCCCGCTCCGCCCACGAGCGAGATTTGTCATAAGATGATTTTATCACCTAAAAAAAAACTATGTATCGGTTGACTTCCGAAAGGAAAACCCGTGGTCCTGAAACGTAAGGGCAAAGAAGGAACATTAGGTGTGGTTTTAGTCGGTAAACATCTGACACGCCCTCCGGCTCCACTCTAGAGGGAGGAGAAGTCATTGGATCATTTCCCACCTAAAAAAAAGGTTATTACACTAATAAAAAGTTTGTGAGTATGTTTGTTACTTCTTTACGCTCGAACGGCTGAACAGATTTGGATGAAATTTGGCACACGGGTAGACCATGTCCTGGAATAGCACAGGTTACGTACTCTTTTAGGACGTAACTACAAATTTACGGTATTCGGATTTTTATCTTTAAGTAAAACCTTGCTTCTTGCCAAAATTCAGGATTTTAGGTAAACGCGAAGTACCTTATATTACGAGATTACGTTGACTTAGACGTTTGATTTAATGACTGATTTACGGGACAGCAGACCTAAGTATTTAACATTAATTTCAGCTCAATACCTTCACGCGTTCCTGAAAAAAAGAGTCTTAACAAATGGAAAACAAAGTGATCCTTTATGGGTTCCGTTTTTACCGACTAAGGTACAGAACACTATATCTGGCTGCCGTGCGTTTGTATGCCAGTGATGCGCTATTCAACACCGCACTATGCAATACAGAATTGAACACGTGGTTTTTGTGACGTTGCCGTCCAGCCCCCCTAGCTAAGTTGCAACCGTTTCGTTTCGATTCTCTTTTTGTTGATCGCCTCGAGTCGGCCACGCGTCCTATTCCTTTGTTCTGACCACGTGTCTGAGCGTTGAGATGACGTCAGAACAAAGGAATCGGAAGCATGGCCTACTCGAGGCGATCGACGAAAAGAGAATCGAAACGAAACGGTTGTAACTTGGCTAGGGGGGCTGTTGTCGACCGTTCGCCGCGCGCTTTGTATGAAAAATACGATCGTCCGTACGCAGTACGACTAACGCACCGCATTCGCACTGCAGCAGGCCGTCAAAAAACGCACAAATTAAAAGCACCCTAAATAAAAACAAAATCCGCGTCTTCCGATAATCTTTTTCAATTTCACCCACGTCTTGTTCTTAATAATTATAAGAACGGCAGAACAAATCTAATAGTTACGTAAATTAAAACGGTCAATCCCGAGGGGATAATAAAAGTTGGTTTATCCCCGCATTGTTGCCCAAAGCCATCCACCGAATTAAACTTTTGAGTAATTTTATCGTTTATATTTTTTTTTTTTTTGGGCTCTAAGTAATTGTTTCTCTTTATTATTTGGCTTGTATTTTAGGAGTTTATTATAAGACTAAGAACAAAATAGCTTTCTAATTTGTGTGTTGTAAGACAATAGGATATTATAAAAAATAATTTTGACTGGCCTGTTATCTAGTGGTTAGTGGTCCTGACTGCTATGCCGGAGGTCGTGGGTTCGATTCCCACCCAGAACAAATGTTTGTGTGATGAGCACGATCATTTGTTCTGTGTCTGGGTGTAATTTATCTATAATATGTATCTATGTATTTAGAAATATATAAGTATGTTTATCAGTTTTCTAGTACTCATAACACAAGCTCTGCTTAGCTTGAGACTAGACGGCGTTGTGTAATAGTTATTATTAAAAATATAAAAGTATCTCGATACGATAGCTATTAAACTACAAATTTGGTCAATTGATAAGTGCCATAAATATGCATTTAAACACATTTTATATTTACACGTTTAATTTGACGACATATTATTATAGATTTTGCTCTCTGGTCATGACATCACTTGGTCATGTAAAGAAATGCAATGACATTAAAAATTAAAGTTTCGTCAGTTGACACTTTTTAGTTTACATGATCTTATGACAGTCAGACAGTTGTTCTGACCACGTAACTGAGCGTTGAGATGACGTCAGAACAAAGGAATCGAGAGCGTGGCCTACTCGAGGCGTTCGGCGCGAACGATACGATTGTAACTTGGCTAGGGGGGCAGTTGTACTTTACCAATGCTTGCTAAAGTGCCTAAAATTTCTGTATAGTAGATGTTCTATGATCCAAGTCGTTTATTCAATATCCTAGATACTACGCTACAAATTAAATCATTCATAAACCATTGACCCTCTTCTACAAAGAAATGTTAGTCACTTTAGCATTAGTAGAGTGCAACTGCACTTTTGACCCCTGCCTGTAGGTACCTCATCATCATCTTCCTGCCCTTGTCCCGTGTTATTTGGGGTCGGCGCAACACGTTTTTTTCTTCCATTCTGCCCTGTCAGTCGTCATACTATCACTAACTTCATTTTCTTTCATATCACTCTTCACACAATCCATCCATCTTTTCTTTGGTCTCCCTCTCTCTCTCCATCCATCCACATGTAAACTCATAACACTTTTTACCCGACTACGGAGGGTTATGATTTTGAGAGGCTATGTATGTATGTGAGTTTGTTCATCTGTTCCCACATAGCTCCTAATCTACTTATCGGAACTCGACGTATAAGGTATCGTTAGAACCGTCTTAATTGTCCGCTGAACATAGGTTACGTGACGTGTCACAAAACTTGATATGGCGCCCTCTAGCGGACAAAAAGTAATGTGTAAAAAATAAAAATGGAGATAAATACGCCGTGTTTGGTATCATTTGAAAGGGCTTTACTTGTACATTTCCAAAATATTATTCAAATTTAAAGTGACGCCCTCTAGCGGACAAGAAGTCATGTGTTAAAAAATATGTTAAGATAAATACACCGTGTTTGATATCATTTGAAAGGGCTTCACTGGTACTTATCAAAATATATCATCAAAATTCAATGTGGCGCCCTCTGGTGGACAAAAATTAATTTACCATTATTAATTAGAAATTTAAGAGATAATATAAGAGAGAGAATATAAGAGAGAGAAAGGCGAGGGATGTTTGTCATGTAAGATGTATAAGAGATGAAACTGGAATGGTTCTATCGGATGATGAAAAAATCAGAAAGAGGTGGAAGGAATATTTTGAAAGATTGATGAATGAAGAAAATAATTGGAGTGGGGTGTTAGAGAATAAACCAGCGAATGTGGGATTAGTGAGAATGGTTAGTATGGATGAAGTCAGAATAGCAGTAAATGGAATGAAGAATGGTAAAGCCATTGGTCCAGATGGAATACCAGTTGAAGTGTGGAAGTTATTGCGAGTGGATGGATGGACGTGGTTAGCTTTGTTCTTCAATAAGTTGTTGCTGGAAGAAGCCATACCTGATGAGTGGTGCAATAGCTCTTTGGTGCCGATTTTTAAAAACAAAGGTGATGTGCTTGAGTGCAACAATTATAGAGGAATAAAGCTAATGTCACATACTATGAAAGCCTGGGAGAAAGTTATTGAAAGGCGACTGAGAGAAGAGAGTGAAATTTCACAGAACCAATTCGGTTTTATGCCGGGTCGGGGTACAGCGGATGCCATTTTTGCTATACGCCAGCTGTGCGAGAAATACAGAGGTGCGCATAAAAACTTGCACATGGTATTCATTGACCTCGAAAAGGCATACGACCGGGTACCTCGTGAGGTTCTGTGGTGGGCCCTTAAGGAGAAAGGTGTGCCTGGGAAGTATGTGCAGTTGATCCGAGCGATGTACAGTCGATGCAGTACCCAAGTCCGGTCTACAGTGGGCACCACTGGCAGCTTCAATGTGGCTGTCGGCTTACATCAAGGGTCGGCTCTCAGCCCTTACCTCTTCCTGATGATAATGGATGCTCTGACGTCGGACATTCAGGAAGAGGCTCCCTGGTGTATGCTGTTTGCCGATGACATTGTGTTGGTTGCCGAGAGTGGCCTAGAGGTCCAGAACAGATTGGAGGTGTGGTGGCACAGACTGGAGAGTGTTGGCCTGAAATTGAGTAGAACCAAAACGGAATACTTATTCTGCGATTTCGGCGGTCTCTCCAATCCAGTGCCTTTATCTCTCGCTGGAACACCCATACCAATCTGCTCCGACTTTCGGTACCTCGGGTCACTCGTCCAAGGGGATGGTGAGGTAGACCGGGACGTAACACATCGGATCAACGCAGGATGGATGAAATGGCGACAGGTCACGGGAACAACTTGTGACCCACGGATGCCTCTCAAGTTGAAGGGTAAAATCTACAAGTCCGTGATAAGGCCTGTCATACTGTATGGATCAGAATGTTGGGCTGTGAAAAAGACGGATGAGAAAAGATTGCACGTAGCGGAGATGAGAATGTTAAGATGGATGTGTGGTGTGACGAGAATGGATAAAGTGAGAAATGAGTATATTAGGGGAAGTTTGAAAGTGGCGCCAGTGACTGAAAAGTTGAAAGGGAATCGTTTGTCTTGGTATGGTCATGTGAAGAGGAGGGATGAAACGCATGTTACTAAAAGAGTTATGAGTTTACATGTGGATGGATGGAGAGGGAGAGGGAGACCAAAGAAAAGATGGATGGATTATGTGAAGAGTGATATGAAAGAAAAGGAAGTTAGTGATAGTATGACGAGTGACAGGGCAGAATGGAAGAAAAAAACATGTTGCGCCGACCCCAAATAACACGGGACAAGGGCAGGAAGATGATGATGATGAATTAGAAATTTAAACACCAAAATAATTTAAATAAATAAAAAGTAAAAAAACTAAAACCCGACTACGACAAAAAAACGACGAAACTAAAAGTATGAAACAAGATTTCCAGGATGCTGAAATAAACAAGGTAAAAAGAAAAGCCGCAGTCACACGTTATAGGTAACAACCGAAACACTCGTAGTCGGGTTTTAGTTTTTTTACTTTTTTTTTATAGTAAAACCATTGACCCTCTTCTACAAAGAAATGTTAGTCACTTTAGCATTAGTAGAGTGCAACTGCACTTTTGACCCCTGCCTGTAGGTACCTAATATCTGATTAAAATGCAAAGTGGGTACCCATACAACAAACGTGATTTTTTTTGCCGTTTTTTTTGCTACGAAAGGTACGTAACCCTTCGAACGCAAGTCCGACTAACACTTGGCCGTTTGTTATTAACGTTCAAACACCTTATTTTACCGAAATATTTTTCATTATTTTCTCCACGAATCGCGATGTCTATAAATGTATAAAACAACCTTATCAAGGTACCTACGCTTTGGGAGTGTTCATATATTGTAATATATGTGGAATGTAAGTTTCATGAGGCAAAGTTAATAAATAACATTTCATTGTACTTATATTGAGATATACTGTTCTGATGAGCATGTTTACTAGGGATACCTGCTTATTTTCATATTGTATAAGTAAATGATGTTTTTAGGGGTTCCGTACCTACCTCAAAAGGAAAAAACGGAACCCTTATAGGATCACTTTGTTGTCCGTCTGTCGGTTGGTCAAGACCCTTTATCTCGGGAACGCGTGAAAGTATCGAGTTAAAATTAAAACTATATACTCAGGTCTGCGGTCCCTTGCAGCTGTGAAAAAATCAAACTTCTGAGTTAAAGTTAAAGTTCTTCATCGAAACGACTACATGTACACCGTTAAAGTTGAACTAGCGACACTGCGCAGGTAATAATCCGGTTTCCGCAACGGGGACCGCCGCCCACGACACACGCGACGGAAGCACGCGCTGGCTCCAGCTTAACGCAGCGTTGGCCCTTAAAATCCCGCTTCGGTCGCAAAGACAAATTTCCTCCACTTGTATTAAAATGTGCTATTGTAGCTCATTTGTAAAACAAGCTCTATCGCTCAGAGTCACTACTTCCAAACAAAGTCAACCTTAAATCCGACCCCACCAACATCACAACGACCCTAATACCAAGACGGACACCCCACCACACACACTTATCGAACACCATTCGTACCCACATCACGTACTACAATAGTCAGACGTGTGGCGCCCTCTGTACATATTAGATTTGCGTCCACTACACGGATGTATTATGTCCCAGTTGTTATGGACTGTTTGTAGCAGGGATGCCCAGACTTATGGTGGCGGCAATTGACCTCAAGGAGACCTGAGACGGGCTTCCGTTCTGAAAACGTTATAAAGAAACTCAATTTCGGAATAAACAGTGAGGTGTAGTAGTATATATGTCTATAGTATAAGGTCTATGACTCTATCCATATCAATGTATCTTCTATTAATGTATTAACACTTGTACTCTTTTAGTCAGTAGCATCTCTATTTTATATTTATTAAATATAAACAGTAGGTATCTATATTCATTTTAATAAAGTTGGTTCAATGGTTTAGGCGTGTGTACGCATTTATTATATTAGATATCGATTACCAACCAGGGGCCGTAATAATCGTATCCCCCTAGTTTAAGGGGCCCCAACTTTTGGAAGCATAAAATTGAAAAGTATTGTCCACAAACTCAAATTCTTATTAATGAGAGGCTCTTTAATTGGCCTGCCATGACAATGTGGAGTCCACATTGTATGAACATGAATCGTTGTATTAGTGCTCACATGAGTATTAATACCTCGATTCATGGGTCAAGCAGGGGGCGAGTAGGGCTGTATTACTAACACTAGTTTTAAGTTTTTATACTACTAACAAATTGAATCCTAGTTATCTTAAATAAACGTTTATTATTATTATTGTCATGGCAGGCAGGGATATTCTTTTTATTACGAAATAAGCTCAACTTGGATTTTGCCGCAGTCGAGTGAAATGGGGCCCCCAATTTTTCATCATGCAGGATCCTTTTGAGACTACCTACGCCACTGCTACCGACATTCTACTGTGAAAAACAAAGCTCCGGTAAAATTTAATGAATAGTTAAGTGTATTCACTAACTAGTTTTTGCAAGCAGTTTCGCCCGTGTAATTGTTGAAAATTTTCTCAAGGGAACATACACCCGGAATATAATAGTAGATTATGTGACTAGGGGATAAAGCATGTCTTTAAGTCGCGGGCGGCATGTTGAATTCCGAACGAAACGAAGGTTGTTAATTTTAATCCCGAACGTCAGTGAGGGATTTATATAATTAACTCCCGAGCAATGCGAGGGATTTAATAAAGAAACCTGAGTGAAGTGAGAAATTTAAACCGCCCAAGACAATGACAGCTTTATCCCCGTGTTGGATACTCTACTTTTTACACCATCTGTGAGATAATTAAAAGACTTTAGCAAAACAAATCATCTATTAGAGAAATATAAGTATTATTTACAAGATAATTTTAACTATCACTCAACATGTTTAAAGATTTGAATGAAACAAACAAAATTCACTATTATATTCTATAGTTTTAATTTTCTTTATAGCTGGGAACTCTTTCATTACTTTTTCTTTTTTGTTAGCGGCCAGTTTGAATTTTGAATAAACTTGTTTGATGCACCTACATTTTAATTCACTTAATGTTGACGGTCTTTGACGTTCCAAATTCAAATCTCATTATTCCCTAGGGATCGCCCATACTGCATTATCTCCCTAGGGACAGAATGACTTGTTGCAGTGATGGTTGTATGACATATAAACGGGCATTATCGAGCAGGTGGTGTAAAAAAGGACATTATCGAGCGGGTGGTGTAAAAAGTATCATATGTCCATACTTTTTCAGTACATAGCCTACTTGTGTGCAACATTTCATCAAATCCGTTCTGCCGTTCGAGCGTGAAGAAATAACAAGCATATCACACTAACAAACTTTCGCCTTTATAACATTAGTGTGATTTAAATCCATCAGAAATGAAGATAACCACAAGAGAACCAACGTTACGTAGTACCACGAACAACGATAAGTCGTGGAGTGCGCGCTCGGCCACTATTCGCAGTTACATTTTGTCGCACAAATGCTAGCGCGCGCGTCCTTTCGTCGTATTACGAATCTAAACTATTTGAAAATATTGAATTCTTTGCCATATCTGCACAACATTATATCAAATGCATGATTATTATACCTAATTATTATTTTTAAAAGAATGGATTAATTTTATTTTGAACATACGAAAGAAAAATAAAGACACTTAACTAATTAAAATTACATAATATATACACAATAACTCCTACCTAAAATATGGCGTCAAAAAATTCCTCCGCATCGCTGTCGACTGGAAGTGTGCCCAAAAGACTGGCGGCATTGCCACGTTGTATGGCAATGCTTAATCTCTGACCGAGGTAAAAGCCAGCCCTTTGGTCAAGCGAAGTGTCAACTAGCCGTTTGGATAATTCTTTAAAAAGCATATGAGCACTCGGACCCCACGGCCCAAGAGTCTCAACAATATAACTACCGACGAGGTTGTTATATTTTCGCTGCTTGAGGTTCTCCGCAGCCGCAGCGGCAACACCAGCACAGCGCGACGTTATTTTTATGAATCGATGTTTATTGTACCTAATATATCTACTTATTGTGATAATTGACGATCATTGCCATATCGCTACACTATGTTGTTAATATTTGTGTAATATTTTATTTATGTACATTATGTTTTATCTTAGTTTTAAGTGTTAATTCAATTGATTTTAAATTTATTTATTTGATTTTAATTTAATTTGGATTTGATTTAATATCGATTTAATTTAGTTAGTGTTTAGAAACACTTTGAGCACCCCTGTTTTGTAGAATTAAATCATCCTACCCTTTTTGTCCATTTGATTTTTGGTGACGAAATACAGAACGGTGCTGGGGTTGGCGGTTGGCGAACCCTTTTGTGTTTGGTAATAATTAAATTGAACGCGACTGTTGCTGTTAGGTCTCCGTCGTAGAATTGGTGTGACCTTTATTTATAATTAGGTTGTTGGCTTTTGCGAAAAAGTTTGCGGTTGGCCTCAATTAGAAGATTTTAAGTAATTACCGATCAAACAGACTATGAGAATATGCGTCATCAACCTACAGTACTTATAGAGATTATTTTTATCGATTGAACTTGCGTTATCTTTAGATTTAACCTATCTAATATCGTAATTAGAGACACAATAGAAAGACAATGGCGCGTTAACGCCGGCGTTATTGCGGGGATCAACAGCTTAAAAGAAGAAACTGACTGATTGACATATCAACGCACAACCGAAACTACAGGGACTAGGATTGTCTAATTAAGCACAAGGCCGTAGTTTTCCTTCTGCAAAGCAGTAATGCTAGCAAAGGAGACGGCCGATCGCGTGAGGCAACGGTCCTCACGCCCCAACCGCCACCGGGATTCCGATCGCGATTTCCAGCCATTGTAGGCGCGGGATTGCGGATGGCGAAAAATGGGTAGCTCACCGTCCAACTGTCCGGTAACCGTCCGCACTGAGCCCATGTCGTCGACGGCGCATACTATTCCACGTGCGCCTCAGGCAGATGTCAGCAAACCGTAGGGGCCCAGCAGGGTCGAAGCCTACTGGGGCCAAGGGTCTGATTCTGAAAGGAAGACTCGGCCCTGGTACGAAAGGCAACGAAGGAACAGGAGTGGGTTTTTTGTCAGTAAAAGTCTGACACTATCTTGGGCTCCGCCCAAGAGCGGGATATGACAATAGATGATTATCCCACCTAAAAAAAAGGCCGTAGTTTTTTATGACGTAGGCGAGCGCTAAAAAAGGATTTTTCAAAATTAAGCCACTAAGGGGATGAAGCAGGGGTCTAAAGTTTGAATAGAAAAACCTACTTTCACACAGGTGGCAAAAGCTAGTAGGCATAATATAGATCATACAGACAACATACTAGCATAATTATTTTTATATTATTATAGCAAAGCTAATTCTGTGCTAATTCTGTGTGGAAAAACTCACAAAAATTTGGAAAGACCGCAGAATAACCAGAAACTCAAGGGTTCGATTGATGAAGTGCTTGGTCTTTCCAATTTTTCTATATGGAGCTGAGACGTGGACGCTGAGGTTGCGAGACCGTCGCAAGATTGATGCACTGGAAATGTGGTGCTGGAGACGCATGCTTGAAATCCCCTGGATCACGCACCGAACCAATATTTCGATCCTGAAAGAACTCAATATCAAAAAGAGATTATCGTCGTGCAAATATGAATCCTCAAGTTCTTCGGGCATATCACCCGTAATGAGGACTCGATGGAACGATTGGTGGTGCAAGGGAACGTCGAGGGCAAAAGGTCACGTAGATGCTCTCCAACACGGTGGACAGACCTCATCAAATCGGTGACACACTGCAGTGTTAATGAAAACTCCCAAGCTGCCAAACACAGAGCTGCATAGCGTCGTATCGCGAGAGAGGCAGTGACGCAGGACTCGACTGAGACATGACCACGACCACTCTGTCAACAGTGCACAACTTAGAAGAAGAATTCTGTGCCTACCTTAATCAATCTGTATACCTAGCTTTTACTCTAAATTTAATAAATGATCACCTATCCAAGGACTGAACTCGGCTAGAGTTGCTTAACCTGGTAAATTGATATTTGCGGCTGTAGACGATTTACCCTAAATAAGCTTACAAACATAGCAAGGTAAATAAAAGCTTGTTTTTGGAAATTATACAAAAAAAAATGATAATAATCACAGCTTCTGAATCCCGTGGTCCTGGGACGCAAAGGGCAACTGAAGAGTGTGGTTTTAGTCAGTAAAATTCTGACACGCTTTCCCACTCCGCTTTAGAGTGAGAGAAGTCATTAGATGATTTCCCATCTTAACAAAAAAGACACTTTACATTCTACAAAGACCAACTGTGCGAAAACAAAATAGCTCTTTGCGTCCAATTACAACAAAATGCAGACATTTAAAACACACATTACTTTCTGGCTGTGCCATTAAAAATTACCGAGGAAAAGGGTAATGCCTTGAATAAAGGGGTAAAAGGAAACACGTCCTTAACATTTTGAGGTACTAAACATTCAGAGTTGTTATTTAGATGAACATTTTATTCCATTACAGTATTCACAGTAGGTATATCATTGTTGTTTATAAACTAGGTAACGAGTGTATTAAAGAAAAAACTACATTAGACCGACGCACGCGTGTAACAGTAACACGCCTGATTTGTACGTAGAACGACATCGAGTGGCGTGGATCAAGTGTAGCTCTACAAGTCTAGTTTCCATATAAAATGTATGGAGACCGTTGCGCCCAGATCGGCGTATGTGGCACACGTGTGCGCAGTGTAGTTCTACCTTTATAATTATGAATTAAATAATACTAAAGATCCGCTTTGGCTTCGCGTAGCACTAAGGTCTTGTCACCTAATGACTCCTGCTTGGTGGTAGAGTGAGAGCGGTCATGTGATGTAATTTTAGTAGATATCTATTTATAGACATTTCAAACTTGAGGTGAAAGGTGAAAGAGTTTTTCGAAAAGGTGTAGTCCAAAGATTAGCCACTACATACATACAAACAAATACATTTATATATAATATATATTAGTTTATATTTTCATATTTAATATATTAGCAGGATTTTTCTGCCAACGGCTTCGCCCGGTAATATTTCATCATGATTCTCATCTTCTGGTAGTTTATTTGTGCCTAACACCACTTATTTGTATGTATTTTCTAGTTTTTATATAAACTAAAAATATATATAAAAAAACGTATAATAAAATTCTAGCGAGGCCAAAAAAGCGACTAACCATAAGCTGCTATATTTAAAAACAATAAATAACGCAGCGCTGGTATGCTGTAAGCTCTGGCTGCGATGCCACGGACACACTCACGGAAAATTAAATAGACTTATAAAATTAAAAAAACTGGGCAAGCGTGAGTCGGACTCGAACCCTGAGGGTTCCGTACAAACTCACCTATAAAAATAATTCAATTCGATTTTTCCGAATTGCTAAAAATCTATTTTCGATTTATTCATATACCTCTGATATAAGACCTTGCTTTATGCCAAATTTCAAGATTCTGGGTCGACGAGAAGTACCCTATGAATTTTGATTCCCTTGAGAGTGTCGAAGTACCTATTTTTTTTTTTTTTTAAGTACCTATACGTTTTTTGCTACATAAACGGCCGTATCTTTTTTTTTCGTTAACTCAGAAGTTTGATTTTTTCACAGTTTCAAGGGACTGCAGACTTGAGTATATTGTTTTAATTTCAACTCGATACTTCCTTGCATTCCCGAGATACAGGGTCTTGACAAAATGACAGACGGCCAACAAACTGATCCTATAGGGTTCTGTTTTTTACTTTTGAGGTACGGGACTCTAAGAAAGACGAAAAGTTGGTGGATTCGAAACTTTCTCTTAAATAGAAGTTACACACGCACATGACATATTTAATTCTGTAGCAATGACGGCCCAAGCATAATTTTGTTTTTTTTTTTAATTTACGTTTATAATCTTTATTTGAAGAATCCCAAAGTACATGATGCTATTGATAAAGCTTTATTAGCATCGAAACCTGGTTGTTGGACCACACTACTTCCATGTTTACTAGATGTTTCGTCTTGCTCTCCATTCGAAGTGGGGAACGCGGCAACATGTTTCTTAAACAATGTTTCATCACCTTTGTTTATAAACTGTTTTCAGAGATGATGAAACATTGTGAAACACTGTTTAAAAACAGTGTTTATTAACAAATGTTGCCTAATTAATACCCGGTCTTAAGCCGGGTATTCTATCTTCCTAATGAATAAACACCTAGGTACATAATAACCCCCACAAACACGCTAATAACACTGATACACCCGTCAATTTTAATTTACACTTTAAATTAAATTCTACAGACCCTTTTGTTCTGTCGCAGTAATTAAAAGTTGTCGTTGAAGATAGCGTTATCTCAATAATCTGACGTCACTCACCCCTTTGCACTTTGTATGCAGGATAAATGAAGAGCTCTGGCAGAATTCAGCGTTGTAGAATGTAGATATGTATTTTTCGTATGACTTGGCATTTCTTTGAGTCGTTTTATGGAATTTTTAGTAGTTATATCTTAGCATGTTACCGTATGGAGTATGTCTGTCACTTTGCTCACACGAACTTTATTGATAGCTGTTGGTAGAGCCTGTAATATTATTCAAATCAGCCTCATTTAGTTTAAACTGACGTGAAAATTGACGTGTAAGAGTTTTATAAAACCTATTTGTAAAATAAATATAATTCCTCAAAAGAAAAACCCTTATAGGATCAATTTGTTGTCCGTCCTCTGTCTGTCTGCCAAGACCCTTTATCTCGGGAACTCGTGGAGGTATCGAGTTGAAATTAAAACCATATACTCAAGTCTGCGGTTCCTTGAAGCTATGAAAAAATCAAACTTCTAAGTTAACGAAAAAACAGATACGACCTTTCTTGTCGCAAAAAATTTATATTTCGACACTCTCAAGGGAAACAAAATTCATAGGGTACATCCTGTTGACCCAGAATCCTGAAATTTGGCATAAAGTAAGGTCTTATAGCACAGGTATAGGAATAAATCTGAAAACAGTAAATTTGTTGTTATATAGGGTGACTGGCAATTAGTGTACGATACTTAAACACGTGATTGTGCTCATGATAACAAACAATTTTTATTACGGGAGCAAAGCCGAAATCGCGAAAAAAATATCAGCTGTTCAGTACATTAGGCAAACATAAATGTACTGAACAGCTGATTTTTTTTCGCGATTTCAGGTTTGTTCCCATTGTAAAAGTTGTTGGTTATCATGAGCACAATCACATGTTTAAGTATCGTACACTAATTACCAGTCACCCTATATAAAAAAAAACGATTCGGAAAAATCTTTGAGACTCCATTCTGAAATTGAACTATTTATGAGTATATAAGTGAGTTTATACGGAACCCTCAGGGCGCTAGTCCGACTCGCACTTGCCCAGTTTTTGATAGTGGCGTATCTAGTGGGGAAAAAGCGTCGGGTGCTGACGAGAAGAGAAGTCAGAACAATATGCCTGCATGTAGTATAGTAAAACAGTAGGCAGTGGAGTAATAGTAGATTTTAGCAAATGAAGAGCTTTTTTTAAGGTGGGAAGTCATGTAATTCATAATGTAATCTGCTAATTCATAATGTAATCTGCTAATTCATAATGATCGATCATTGATCGGTCAATGGTCTCGTAATAGAGTTGTGGTAGAATGACAATATCGAGCTTATTAAAAGCTCCACAATGACGTTCTAATGGTAGGTCACTGATCAAAGGAACTGTCAAAATTTTAGCAGATTACCGCATACGTCAGATGTTCATTTGTCATTATGTACGAGATTACCATTATAGGCCACTTCTTTCAATGGAGTGTCAGTGGTTGACCATTGGAAAGTCATAATGAAGCCATTATATTGGTAGATTACCAATATGAAATCAATGATAAACCTTTCTGACACTATTGTAATAGTTTGAGGCCCAGCAGCTGTTCATACGGATCCAGTGCTTCAGGAAGTGCCCCTTCCTGATCCAGCTTACCTATTAGCTATCACCCTTAACACACCCTTTATATATAAATGATTTTACTGATTAACAGTATACAATTTAATACATGATTATGACTAGTCAATTAGCAAGATATCTTCAATTCACAATCTAACCTTCACCTACACTTGATCTCACCATCCTTGTCAT
This sequence comes from Mythimna impura, assembly GCA_905147345.3. NCBI lineage: Eukaryota > Metazoa > Arthropoda > Insecta > Lepidoptera > Noctuidae > Mythimna > Mythimna impura. The sequence continues at coordinate 6,291,708 of LR990348.1, forward strand.
ATCATTTATTAACATATCAATTACATTATTGCAAATACATGTTTTATCTTTTTTTAATAATTGATAGGCTCGCGCTTGACTACTATCTCACCTGCCCCCCTAGCCAAGTTACGATCGTTTCGTTTGCGCCAAACGCCTCGAGCAGGCCACGCGTCCGATTCCTTTGTTCAGACGTCATCTCAATGCTCGGTCACGTGGTCAGAACAAAGGAATCGGAGGCGTGGCCTACTCGAGGCGTTCGGCGCGAACGAAACGATTGTAACTTGGCTAGGGGGCTGATGGAAATTGACAATATGGTTGACGATGAAACACGCTTGCCTAAAAGTAACCTATTCACTCTTGACTTAGAGACCTCCAGGGCCTATAATTATAATAATATAATATTCCACAACTATCACACAACGCCATCTAGTCGCAAACTAAGCAGAGCTTGTGCTATGAGTACTAGACAACTGATAAACATACTTATATATTTCTAAATACATAAATATTATAGATAAATTAAACCCAGACACAAAGCAAATGATCGTACTAATCACACAAACATTTGTCCTGGGTGGGAATCGAACCCACGACCTCCGGCAGTCAGGGCCACTAACCACTAGACCAACAGGCCAGTCTAATGTGTCTATAAATAATAATAATATAATCTATAAATAATAATCCGATGCATATTTTAATTAATAAGCGGTAGTGAGGAGCAGTGCTGGCCCAGTGGTAACGGCCCCGACTTACGAGTTGTAGTTCGCGGGTTCGAACCCAGCCAGGCGCATTACTTTGTGTAATTTATTTCATCTCCACTGCTCTCAAAACGGTGAGGGAAAACATCGTGAGGAAACCGGTATGTCCTATAAACAAAAATTCGAAGACATGTGACATCTACCAATCGGCACCGGGCCCGCGAGATAGATTGCGGCCCATTCCCTCTCCTAGAGAGGAGGCCTGAGTCCCAGCAGTGGGAACATTATAAGGCTGGATATGCCTAATGGGCAGAGAGAAAACTGCCACAGTGCGACAACGTGATTCTATAGACTTAGTTCATACTGTAAAACAATTTCTATGAAACGCGTTGTCGTATTGTCGCAACGCGCCTGTCTATACAAGCTTTAAACTTGAAACTATTTCTGAATCTACTAATGAAAATATCGATGTTAATAAAAATAAATTACTTGAACGATCCATTGTTCGAAATTCAACCGAACAATTATTTTAATGATGATTGACAAACAATAAACGAGAAATGTTTACAAAATATTGATTGGATTGATATCTGTTCGCTGATTGATTGGATAATATCGCATAATTATAATTATGATAAATGTTTGTACAGCGAGGATTATGTCATTTGTTTGCGTCCAGTAGGGGCGATATTTAAAGGTCACCGCACATTGACCACAAAACGCTGCCACCGGCATATTTCCTGTAGTTTTCATACAATTTAATTTATTTTCTAAATATGCAGACTCGCCTCATACGGTTGATGCCGGTGGCCACCACATCTACAAAAATGTAGCAGCCAACGACCTCAAGTATCGACCACCGGCCAAAAGTGGCCGTCGCGCGCTTCAGCTACCTTTGTGGCCACTTCTAGCTTCTCGTGGCGGTGTTTGTGGCTGTCGCATGTGGCCCATGTGCGGCATGGAAAGGCGAAAGGAAAATACTGTTGAAATAACCTCCTTCTTTTTGAAGCCGTTTAAAAAGAAACAACAACCAAAAACAACTGTTTTTTTAGAGATGTCAGCAAAATCGCAGAAGCCCAGCAGGGCCGAAGCCTACTGGGGCTAAGAGTCGACTTTTGAAAGGAAAACCTGTGGTTCTAGAACGCAAAGGGTAACTATAATAATAATAATAATAATAATAATAATGATTTATTCAAATAAATTTACGATTTTGCAACAGATTTGTAGGCTATATTATTGTAGAACAAAAGAATGAGACATCTGTAGCCGAACTAGACAAAAGCCTGTATTTCGGCTATCAGCGCCAAACCCCTCAATTAATAAAAGTTAGTATAAAGTAGCCATAAGCCATCGAGCAGAATTACAATTTTTTTTTTTTTTTTTTTAAACACCATGCACAAAATTAATAAAATAAAAAATAAGTACAAAATTATAAAACATTAGAATTATAGATTAAATCCATTAATTAATAATACAATATTAAATTAAAATCTAAAAAATAATAACATCATTTCTAATTCAATTTTATTCAATTAATACAATTTAGTGTGTGAGTGTCCTCTCTTTGTGTGATGTGATGTGGTGAGTGTGTGAGTGTGAGAGGGTGTGTGACTGTGGTACGCAAGCAATCACTTGGGTGTATGTAGTAGCAATTCAGTGTCTTCATAAGAGAGTCCAATCAAGTATTTAAACACCTTTTTCCTACATTGCGTTTTAGTCAAGGGGTAGATGTTTATAGCCTTGTTTATCTTATTGTAGATGAAAGGGCCAGAAAAGTTAGTAAACCTTGTACTAAATTTAGTATTAGTAATATTTATATTTTAATATTTATATTTTAACTGAAAGAACATACGTGTGGTTTTAGTCAGTAAAAAACTGAGACGCCCACCTGCTCTGCCCTAGAGCTAGAAAAGTTATTAGATAATTTCCCACCTTAAAAAAAGGGTAAAACAAATAACAAATTATTTGGCTATGACTCTATCTACGAGCAGTGGTGGCCGAGTGGTAATGGCCCCGACTTACGAGTTGTAGGTTTCGGGTTTAAACCCAGCCAGGTGCATTACTTTGTTTAATTTATTTCATTACCACTGCTCTCAAAACGGTAAAGGAAAACATCGTGAGGAAACCGGCATCTCCTAGAACCAAAAATTCGAAGACATGTGACATCCACCAACGCGCACCGGTCCGAGTGGTGGATTACGGCCCATTCCCTTTCCTAGAGTGGAGGCCTGAGTCCCAACAGTGGGAACATTATAAGGCCGACTATGCTATGCTATGCTATCTACGAGACTCAGCCAGCTGCGCTCCATGACCCTTAAACAACATTCGTTTATGATATTCCATTTGTTTTCAATTACTTTGTGCCGACTCCATCAAACCCAGATACCATCTAAATATGAATTTCACTCGTGCAGAAGGAGTGATGAGAAAAATATTCCCTCTTATTAATGTTATGTGGAAATGGGACCTCGAAGGTTAAGCGTCAATGGTCAAGGTTAAATTCCTTCACAAAAGGTTGAAACGGATACGTTGATGGATTTTCTCCTCTAAATTTAAATTGCTTTGGGGAAAAGCCGCTCCACGGGGCTGAAAGTTTTGTTAATTTTTCAGGAAGGAAGATTAAACTTTCCTAAAAGAACCTCCACTTGAATAAGTTGATAGATACTTTATTACATCTCTAAAGCAATTAGCACCCCTGTTAAGGTCTATTTTTAGGTTTCCGTACCTCAAAAGGAAAAAACAGAACCCTTATAGGATCACTTTGTTGTCCGTGCGTCTGTCTGATGTCTGTCAAGACCCTTTATCTCAAGAATACGTGGAGGCATCGAGTTGAAATTAAAACCATATACTCAGGTCTGCAGTCCCTTGAAGCTGTGAATGAATGGCGATAAAAATGGTAAAACACTATGCGTAGTATTTTCTAGTAGAAAATGTTATGAACAATTGATTTAATTTGTGTTATGCTGTGAATTTACCAATTATGAAAAATTTTCATGGACAATTTTGGGATATCGCTTTTTTTTATTTTGACTACACAAATATGATCAGTAACGGGGTACGGATAGAGCCTCATATTTTTGTAAAAATAAAAAAACCGGGGGTGGGGTGTATAAATATAGATGTATGGATAGTTCATGCCAGCACGGAGCAGAAAACAAATGAATGAGCAGTAATAGCTTTGACACAATTACCTGTATTGCGTCTAAAGATTCTATAAAACTCCTCATCCATGCCATCAGTAAAACTAGGCACCTACAAACGCAGGTAAGAGCCCCGTAATGAGTTTAGACGAAGCAATTAAACCTGGCAAAGTGGGTCGACGGATCCAATTTGTACTACTAAGTTATTGCCAACTGAATTGGTTTAGTGACACGAGGCACTACTAACAAATTTCAGCAATAAAAACACTAATATTTTACACAAGTTTCTTTTTAGGGTTCCGAACCTCAAAAGGAAAAAACGGAACCCATATAGGATTAATTTTTTTGTACGTCAGTCTGTCTGTCAAGATCCTTTATCTCGGGAACGCGTAGAGGTATCGAGTTGAAAATAAAATTATACTCAGGTCTGCGGTCCCTTGAAGCTGTGAAAAAATCAAACTTGTAAGTTAACGAAAAAACCGTTTATGTAGCAAAAAACGTATATTTCGACACTCTCAAGAGAATCAAAATTCATAGGGTACTTCCCGTCGTCCTAGAATCCTGAAATTAGGCTTGAAGCAAGGTCTCATAGCATAAGTATAGGAAGAAATCTAAAAACTGTAAATTTGTAGTTACGTCATAAAAAAGGAACTTTTTGCGATTCGTAAAAATCTTTTTTTTTTAAATATCATTTATCATAAAAATCTTTGAGACTTGATTCGGAAATTGAACTGTTTAGATAGGTGAGTTTGTACGGAGTCCTTAGTGCGCGAGTCCGACTCGCACTTGCCCTGTTTTTTCATTATTATTTATAGGCTCGCGTTTGAACACTATCTCACCTGATGGTAAGCGATGATGTGGCCGACGATGGAGCACGTTTATCTAGCAGTAACCTATTCACTCTTGACTTCAAGGCCCCAAGGTTGCAGCTATCAGGAAACACAGAGTCCGGCAAGGAATTCCTCTCCTTGGCTGTACGTATAATGAATATGTTCCCAAAACGCTTTGTACTTATGGGCGGGATGTCCACCATGTACCGATGGCGGAACACCGTACGTCTAGTGTTCCGATGATGGAACGGACTTGGTGGAATTAAATTGTGCAGTTTCACTTGAATAATACTTAGTAGATTATGTGACTAGGGGATAAAGCAGTGTCTTTAAGTCGCGGGCGGTATGTTGAAATCCGAACGAAACAAAATTAAAATAGTCAGTAGTAATTTGAAGGGGTTTGTTTATTTTTAACACGCCTTGGAACTGGTTTTTATTCTAGTATTTTCAGTTTCATGATGCAGTTTTAAAGTTTCGACTTCAAAGTAAACAGAAATGTTATAAGATTTTATTTATCCGTCTATTACGGTGTAGGCATTTGGTCAAGATTAAAATGCATTAAATGCAATATAATCTCATTTATAATTTTTGAGTTTACATTTATAAATCTAAACTCAAAGTATTGTATTTAATTTTTAATTTACATACCATAGTATTGAATTTTATTTTTTATTTTTGACTAATTATGAATTGTATTTTAATTTATTTCATTTTTATTTGACATTTATTATTATTGTGAATTTTATTGTATTATTATTATAATTTGTAATATATTTTATATTTTGTTAAACTTTCAATGAATTGAATTAATAATACTTGATTTGAATTTAATGGAATAATGATGTATATTTTAAATTTAATGATGTAATTATGTAGGCTTTTTCATTTTTATTTTATTTATTTATTTTATTTATAAATGCAATATATTTTATTTCTTTAATTCTTTATCACAGAAATACAGAGGCTAACTTAATGTCTTAGCTATTTTCTACAAGTCAACATTTGGGTGATGATAGGTGTAACATTGAAAATTATACAAATAAACACTTTATTGAAATTCACAGATAAACAAAACGTATGAGTTTAACATTGTTAAACTAAATAAAAAACCATCAGCTTCGATTCGCCTTTACCTCAGTACACCTCACCCCAGCATTCGACGATCATCCTTTTCATTCATGACAGACCTAGTTACCACATCGCTCAGTGGTTCCTAAACTTCTTTTTAGATCGGAGACCACTTTGGTTTCTTTGTTGTTAACAGGGACCAAAAGAACATCAAACAATGTTAATAGAAACAAAATCCTTATAATAAAAAAAAATCTAAAACTACTAGAACAAATATTTTTTTATAATAAAAAGTAACGAGGGAGAAAACACAATATTTCTGATAGAGACTTAAAATCTATTCGCATCGATGTTACATTTTAGTTGAAAAGTATTAATTTTTTAAGCCTTTCGCGGACCATATTTTAGCTTTTGCGGACCACTAGCCGTTCGCGGACCACAGTTTGAAAACCACTGAGCTAAATGCAGATATCTCCCGTAAAGCCTCACCAACCTATTATGATGAGCCCTCCTCTCGGTCTGACCACATGCGGCAGAATTCCAATATTCTATACAGAGCTAGTGCTGCCAGGCAACCAGACCTAAATTCAATTGATTTGGAATATTGGCAGGTATTCTCAGATCCGTTCTCGTTAATAGCTTAGACAGACATCTTGTAGATCTTATTGCTGTCTAGCGGAGTGAATTTTAGACAGCTGCATTATGTATATTAAAATAAAAATCTTTGCCCCACACTAGAAATGGAATTACTCCTGTATCGTGAGGTGAGTATTTCACAAACTTGTAAATTCACATAATACAAACATCCAGACCAGCATTGCTATTCTGAAAAGTTTATTTGCGAAATCACTTCTGAATCCGCAGTGAAATCATGTGAACTTAAAGTTTCGTATTCTGAAATGGAGTGAATTCGACACTGGCGCCACCGAGTGATGATCAAAGTGAGAGGAACTAAAACGGTTGAGTATTTTGACGTTTGTCTATAGGATTTGGTATTCTGAAATACAATTCGCTTGTCGTAACTTGAGTGTGACATTCGAGATGATTTGTGAAATGATTTTCGAAATGATTTACCATTTACAGAATAGCACGGCAGGAACATCTATTAGCAGGCCACACTAATATTAAAAATAATATTATGTATATCTTCTCAATATTTTTATTTCTAACAATTTTTTTTTTTTTTATTTATTCACATCGCTGTTACGTAATGGGTAAACCGCCCAAGACGCTGGCAGCATTTCCACGTCAACAAATTGTTATCCAACGTGACAATGCCGCCAGCGTAGCATTGTATTGGCTGTATATCTTGTAATCTTATTCTTATTGAAAATAGATAAGTAGCCAAAGCTTCTATGAAACGAAGCATCAACTTCCAACGTGTTCTGAGTATTGGTTTATAGTCTCAAGGCGTATGATACTCGTAAGCCTCGAGTTATCGTACGGACCGAGCCCTCGTCGACGGCGCGTAGTTAGTATTCCACGCTTGCCTCAAAGAGATGTCTGTCAACAAAACCGCAGGGGCCCAGCAGGGCTGAAGCCTACTGGGGGCATTTGGTGACTTCCGAAAGGGAAACCCGGGGTCCTGAAACGCAAGGCAAAGAAGAAACATACCTGTGGTTTTAGTCAGTAAAAGTCTGACACGCCCTCTAGCTCTACCCTAGGGCATGAGAAGTCTTTGGATGATTTCCCACCTTAAAAAAAGCCTCGAGTGTAATTTTTTCATAGAGCGTAATATTTAGTATTATTTTTGTTTGTAAATGACAAGATATTCACATTATCAAACTATCAACATATTATATATAAAAAAAAAGATCTAAACGACGCCATTTTCATAAACATTGCGATTACAACCACAATGTCAGCTTAGCAGGGTACAATCGTGTAGAAAAACGAATGGCCTGTAACACTGTAATATCGCTGACACTCCCTATAATATCGTCACATCACTTACGAGAGGGCGCGCCAGTACTGTCACGTACAAAAGTGTATGTGTTCATAACTTGTGGAGATTGTTATTAAAATGTCGACTAGTAGAGAGTTATTTTCTTTTTTAATTTTCTTTTTTTGCGTTTACGTAGACAAGCACGTGACCTAATGCTTTGTTACGAATACAAAGTTATAAAAAAGACAGGTAACTTGAAGGGAGTTAGTCAGGGAACTGTTGCGGTGTAAAAAGCAGTGAATTTTCATACAGCTAGTTTCAATACGTACTCAGACGTGTTAATAATTAAAACCTTAAAATTTAATAAATCGTTGAAACCTGGGTAGGTTACCTAGATAAGGTGATCTAGGTTCTACATCAGCTCGATTAAAACAATACATAAAATCAAATTATGTTAGCAATCTATATACACGGTGTGATAAGAATACCTAGTAGCTGAGTTCATAGATTACTCAAGGAGACCGTATCCATAAGAAAATTGCCGACTGTGAAATAAACATCATCATCATTCGAAAGATGTCCACTATTGGGCACAAACCTCTCCCAAGTGTGTCTCGCATCCATCGGATTCCCGCAAGCTTGACCAGGTCATCGGTCCACCTTGTGGGAGGCCTTCCAACGCTGCGTCTTCTGGTACGTGGTTGCTACTCCAGAACCTTTCGTCCCCATCGACCATCTGTTCTGCGAGCAATTGCCCTGCCTACTGCCACTTAAGTTTGGCGATTCTTCGGGCTATGTCGGTAACCTTGGTTCTCCTGCAGATAGCAAATAAATATTTAGGTATTATTAGTAGAATAAACAATTAAATAAATAAATTTCTGACGGCACTTCGGTAGAAAAGAGTTTTAGTCAGTAAGAGTCCGGCACTGCCACTACAGTTCTCACGATTTAAGGCAAACGGTGCTTTCATGGGATTTCTAACTGCTGCCAAAACAAACGAAAAAAAACCGCCTGCCTGTTACTTGGGCGTGCAACTAAGAAACCAAGTAAGATAGTAAACAAGTAAATAGTTACCCTTTTAACTTGATAAAACAGTTTTGTTTACATCTATCTCAAGCGCTGTTAGCTGAAGTAACAACGTGTTGACTCCTTTTAATTGATTAAACGTTCTGTAATCGACTGTACATTTGTCATCCTCATATAGGCTCTATTGTATCTTGACATGTTGTGAAACATTTACTTTTCTTACCATAAACAATATTTTTTACAACATTTATAATATATTTTGATACAAGTGGATAAAGTTTGTCATAGATGCGAGACGCACAAGACCGTTCATTGCGACACTTGGGGGAGGTCTATGTCCAGCAGTGGACATCTTTCGGCTGAAATGATGATGATGATGAAAAGTTTGTCATGGCGACCGAGGCGGCATTCGCTCGAGCCGTAGGCGAGTGGTGTTATGGAGCCGAGGGCTGCAAAGATAAATTTCCACGTGTTTCAATACACTTACGTAGACATAAATAAACGGGCATTGATGCACGCCTCGTGATGGTTGACACGCGCCTCGTGGTGGTTGACGCGTGACTCGTGGGGGTCGACGCGCGCCCAGCCTGATACTATAAAATTGTGGCAGGAGCGAGCACGCGTACTTTTCCGCACTAGTGCAAAAAACAGTCAATTGCAAAAGCGGTGGAATAGTTGTCTATTTATGTCATAAGATTCTTTCGATTTGCATCGTTCTATTTGTTCCATGAACACATGTTCTATTTTAGCTATATGCTCTCCTAGTACATCTATATTAATGTTATAAAGAGGAAAGTTTTCTATTTTTGTGTGGTTGTATTTTCATTAAAATAAATAAATTCAAAAACAACTGGATTGATTTTTAAAATTCTTTTACTAGTAGAACTACCTAATTAATCAGTGAGTGACATAGGCTATACACGGTGTCTTTGACATCGACGCACAAAAACTAAACTGTGTAAAATCGTTATTCCAACCAACCTCGATGATATTTTTAGTGAATAAAAAAAAAAAAAAAAAATAATTAATTAAAAAGTCATCGGGGTAGATAAAATCGTTATTCTAATCAACCCCGATGACATTTTTAATTTTAAAAGTAATTAATTAATTTTTTTATACTAAAAATGTTAGAATAACGATTTTATACAGTTTAAATTAAAAAACGTAAAGATAAAAAAAGAAAAGAAAATAATAACTTTTTACAAAAAAAAAACCGACTTCATTTAAAAAAAAACACTAAGAGGATCAAAATAACTTTAATTTCGGAAGTCGGTGTTAAATAAGAAACAAACAATACCGAGAAACACCGACTTCCGAAATTAAAGTTATTTTGATCCATTCGGTCATTCAATTCGGTTTTTTTTTTTTTGTAAAAAGTTTTTATTTTACACTTTTTTGTTGTGATACACTTATAAACAGAGTACCTATTTCTCATGACGATTCCAATTAACCCAAACACACAGGTTACATTGTTTTATTATAAAGTTCCTGTGTCTACCTTCCACCTTCCGGCTCCATCACCAGATCAGTTTGATAGTACCTTATAGCCAAAGTGCATCTCATGACAATTCTAAAAAGCCCAAACACGGCTAGGATACATTCATTAACTACGGAGTTCCTGTGCCTACCTTCCGGCTCCATCATCAGATCAGTTCGATAGTACCTTATAGTTAAAGTGCATCTCATGACAATTCTAATAAGCCCACACACGGCTAGGTTACGTTGATTAATTACGGAGTTCCAGTGCCTATCTTCCGGCTCCATCATCATCATCAGATCGGTTTGATGATACCATTTTCAACGTAACTATTCAGAACCATTCATTTATTTGTATTGTCATAGTCGCTTAACTATCGTCATTGTGATATCAATGTGAGTATGAAGTTCCGTTGACCATTTCTGGTCTTCTTCATCAGTTCCACTTCATCAAATGTTACTTTTTGACTGTAAATGCTTAAGTTCTCGATGAAAATACCAAAATCACTATATGATTGCCTATAATATTTGAGGAGTTCCCTCGATTCATCATGGATCCCATCATCAGAACTGGATTTTGAAAAAAATGGGACCAATCTGGAAGTATATCCTATAAAGGGAAAAAAAAATTTGCAAATCGGTCCATAAACAACGGAGTTCTGAGGTAACAAACATAAAAAAAAAATGATAAAAAAAAAATACAACCGAATTGAATAACCTCTTCCTTTTTTTGAAGTCGGATAACAACGACGACAAATTCCACCACTGGGGGGTCCAGAATCATGTACGGGCTGTACATATCCCATGCCTTAGTCAAGTTACAACCGTTTCGTGTCGAATTCCGTTCTCCAATCGGTAACGCCTCCGTGTCAGCAATTGTAGAAAACGATAAGTTGGTAGCCATGTTGACGCGCCTGAGTCGGCCGATCGTTCTACAATGTAGCGTTTGTATAACAAAGGATGTAGCGTTGAACATTGTAGAAACGATAACAATTGATTCTATCATTTTGAACGAAGTGAACTTGGCTACGAATTTTCAATTCATTTGTCCTGACCACGTGACTTTACGTTGAGATGATGTCATTCCCATACATTTGATTCGTTTTCGACTAGCGTTAACGATTGCAGATTATCAACTTGGCTAGGGGTGCTGGATCCATGGTAGTCGTTTGTACGTCGATGTCAAAGACACCCTGCATATGTTTTACTTTCACGTGCGCGAGCTATAAGCTAGAAAAAAAAAATTATAGGTATTTTAGTAGGTTCACTGTCCAGATTTCTTCATGCTTGAAAATCGGATACAATCAGACAGAATTTTATTGGAACCGGATTACTACTAATTATCATCATCATTTCACCCAAAAGACGTCCACTGCTAGACAAATGCCTTCCCAAACGACGCCATAACGAGCGGTCCACGCTGAAAACCAGCGCTGTGAGCTCATCGCATTATGCGTGAGGCCACAGCTTTATGCTGGGCGTTTGGCCGTTTTGCGCGGATGTGACGCATATCTTCCCTATCCATTGAATACCTATATTTTTTTTTTTTAATTCATATAAACCAGTGCTTGACTGCGATCCCACCTGATGGTAAGCAGCGATGCAATCATTGATGGTGAGGCGCACTAGTTTATTAAGAGCCTATTCACTCTAGCCTTGAAGACATCTAAATTATAGTTGGACGGGAAGACCGCAGCAGGCAAATTGTTTCAGTCCTTCGATGTACGCGGTATAAACGACGAAGCGAAACGCTTAGTCCGGACCGTTGAAGTTTCAACAACGTAAGGGTGGATACTCGCCGTACGTCGGGTTGTCCGATGGTAGAAAGGAGATGGCGGAATCAAGTCATGCAATTCCCACGCACACTCTCCAAAATGCAACCTGTAAAATACCGATAGGCTGGCTACCCTGCGCCTGTGCTCGAGGCTTTGTAGATTGGACTTAACCAAATCTGGATCCCCAATTAGCCTCTTCGCACGCCTTTCCACTGAGTCCAAAGCTGCTAGATGGCATTTTGCAGCACCAGCACATATGTGACTGCAGTACTCCACACACGATCGGACCTGTGCTTTGTATAACATTAGAAGCTGTCCCGGTGTGAAGTACCGTCGGACCTTTGCAAGAACGCCTAGTTTTCTAGCAGCTACCTTGGCTTTGGACTCAAGGAACCGCCCAAAATTGAGGTCTGAGGAAATTTCAACTCCCAAGAGCTGAAGGCGGTCGGTGCACTCCAGAGATACATTCTGAAAAGCAGTAGCCAAGGCGAACGGGCTCCTTTTGGCGGTGAACAGACACGCTTGTGTTTTGGCGGCGCGGCGGCATTGAATCCTACCAGATTGGTTTCGCCCCACATGGAGACTGCCTGAAGTGAGACATTCGTACGCTCTACCATAGCCTCTCGTTCGGACCGGATTAGCTCCTTACTAGCCCGAGCACCTGGCAGGTATCTCTCTACAACTGTGCTATCATCTGCATACCCATAGATACCGGGCATCAGCAGATCGTTAATATGCAGCAGGAAAAGAGTTGCAGAGAGAACTGACCCCTGAGGAACTCCGGCATTGGTCGTCATGGGCTCTGATGAGCATCCATCGACAACAACTCGGAGAGACCGTTCACTCAGGAAGTCTTTTACCCAGTTAATCAGACCAGGGGAAATGCCGTACGCTGGAAGCTTACTCAAAAGGCTGGCATGCTAGAGCTCATCGCATTATGCGTGAGGCCACAGCTTTATGCTGGGCGTTCGGCCGTTTTGCGCGGATGTGACGCATATCTTCCCTATCCATTGAATATTTATTTATTTAAAACTTTATGCACTAATGAAACATTGTGTCATTATGTTTGTTAGCTAGTTTTAAGATTGCGTCTTTTCGCGTAAATAAACTGTTTTTCTTTCCTTCAAGTCTCGCTTACATCGAAATCCCGCGACCCTCACCAGGACATCGGTCTAACATGGGAGGCCTTCCAACGCTACGTTTTCGATAATAAACGGTTGTCACTCTAGAACCTTTCGACCTTATCAACCACCTGTTCCGCGAGCAATGCGCCCTGCCCACTGCCACTTAAGTTTAACAAAGCTTCAGGCTGTGCTGGTAACCTTGGTTGTCCACTAGTGCCTATTTGAATACGGTTACATCCAGCTTTATCTTGACTATTGATACTCAATGGAGGGAACGAAATTGTAGCAGCATCTCATTCTCACTTACAAAGGCTACCTATATATACCCATTATACGTACTTGCATTATGGAAATGGCGCAAACGGATATTATCTTATATTGTTCCAACAGTACGTAGGAAGCATCCAATGTATTGTGGTTTGGTCGCAATAAACGTGCACAAGTACTGCTGTTGGCTCAAGCGATTTCCAACTTTAATGAGGTATATTAAAGTTTATTTTTATGCAAGGATCACCAAGCTAAGAATAGCCTGCCGCAGCGTTTCTGTGAGTGTTGTAGGTGGCATAGATTTGTACCCATTGAATAAACTGTCGTTGCCTGCCTGCTCTACTGTTCCTACCTGTTCTAATGTAAATTGCTGCAATTTTTTTTAAACACGTGTTTAGCTACCAGTCCGGTTTACGTACCTGCACGCGGGTCGTTTAGTTTCAACTGTATTTAAATGGTTCAGAGAGAGTACTGCTATTCTAAAACTTATTTTGAAAAGAAAAAACTGGGCAAATGCGAGTCGGACTCGCACACTGAGGGTTCCGTACAAACTAACTTATGTAAATAATTCAATTCCCGAATCGGGTCGAAGATTTTTGATTTCGAATAGAAAATAAGTTTTTTTTGTGACGTCACTTCAAATTTTCAGTTTTCAGATTTATTCCTATACTTGTGGTATAAGACCTTGCTTCATGCCAAATTTAAGTCAACGGGAAGTACCCTATGAATTTTGATTCCCTTGAGAGTGTCGAAATATACGTTTATTGCGACATAAACGGCCGTATCTTTTTTTTTCGTTAACTTAGAAGTTTGGTTTTATTACAGCTTCAAGGGACTGCAGACCTAGTATATGGTTTTAATTTCAACTTGATAACTCCACACGATCTCGAGATAAACGGTCTTGATAGACAGACAGACGGACAACAAAGTGATCCTATAATAGAATAGAATAGAATAGAATAGAAAACCTTTTATTCGGTACAGACACAGCACAACGGTTATAATATAAACACAAAGACAAAGTAAACAAGAACTAAGTACAAAATGCGTCGAGCGTGCCTGCTCCGAAAGGGTGACCACCTCAGCATTTAAGGGTTCCATTTTTTCCTGGAACCCTAAAAAACTTACCGAAGTGACACAAACCGAAAGCGAATCTATTTGCGTAATAAAGTTTATCATCGCATACACTCTTCAACACAATTAAGAAAAAAAAAAAGTCATATTGTATGTCTTTACGATCTAGGTTTCCATTTCAGAAATGCCCTGTGACACTAGCGATATAACCCTATCGTTTTCCTGACATATCTCTTTGAGGCGACACCGCCGCCGTCGACGGGTAGTTTCGGCTGTGCGTAATGTCCGATTTCTAAGATACAGGCTGCGTACCTAGTTTAGAAGCCCGGGCATCCAACAATAATTCTGACTGGATTGTACAACCTACACTTTCTCTGTGCTATGTTCTCTGTTACTTTTATATACAAATAAATAAACTTATTATTATTATCATTGCGTTGATTTCCGTCAGTAAGTTTCTCATTTTATATTTAGACTAGCTTTTGCCCGCGGCTTCGCCTACATACATAAAATATAGTCTATTTCTCTCAGAAATAAAGCAGCTTTCTATCGGTGAAAGAAATTTTGACAATCGGACCAGTACTTTCAGAGATTACCTCCTACAAACAAAAAAAAAACTTTACCTCTTTATAATAATATTAATATTAATTTATTAATAAATATTAATATTAATTACTTAATTAACATTGAGTACCGTAATTAGAGATACAATAGAAAGATAATGAGCGAGCTAACGCCAGTGTTCGCTTGAGGTTTAATGAATTAATATTAATATTAATTCATCATCATCATCTTCCTGCCCTTTTCCCGTTTTATTTGGGGTCGTCGCAACACGTGTTTTTCTTCACGTGTTTTAATATTAATTACTTAATTAATATTAATATAAGTGTAGATAGAAGAATGACGTTTACGCTACCGTGATGATTTTCACACTTAAAAAAAAACCATGATGGAATATGTTAAAAATCTCACATTAAGGGAACAGAACGATTCTAGAGATTCTAGACAGTTTTCAGAATATTATGACAACGCGACGTCATAATGTGATGAAGACTCACTAATTCAAGGTAGATCTCAAAGGCCGTCATGTTATTGTACTACGTGCATCTAATACCCTAATGGGTTTCTAGTACAATAGTATCTACAGACATTTCCATGGCTATAGAACCATTCATTTGTGTTTGATAGGTATTTAGCAAAGACAATTGTTCCATTATGCCATTTTAGTAATAGGAAGTATTACTAAATAACAATGATTGAAAACTAAAACATTTAATTTATTTATTTTATTATCTATTTATAAACATTTGCTGATGGATTGTGCCCGGAATAGTTTTGAGGGAGTCACTTTTGAGAGAATTAGACCTAAATAGACTTAACGTGGGACTAATCTAGTCAATTTTATCTCGATCAACTTCAGTTCAACTTTAGTATTTATAATTATAATATAAATACTATTACATACTAATTTATACATATTAAGATATATCATATAATATATATAGATTATTATCAGATGATGCCAAAAACTAATGTCATTTAATAACAGCCCTTCATCTGTGACTTCCATTTTTATTACTAAGTTGAAAGTGTTATACATAATACTAGCGACCCGCACCGGCTTCGCACGGGTGCAATGCTGATAATAAATATACTACAGAATGTCTATATATACAACGTTCACATCTTTTTTCTCATTAGACAATACAAACATGTTTTCTTTTGAAGTTACTCTTGAAAGAGCGACATATAATTGGCCATGTGAAAAACACTCAACGCTCAAATTTAAGCCTGCAACGTTGAAAGTTTGACCCTGCGATGACAGACAGACAGACGAACAACAAAGTGATCCAATAAAGATTCTGTTTTTCCCTTTTGAGGTACCTACGGAACCCCAAAAACAGACATGAAGAAGCACTGGAGATTTTTTTTAAGAAAAACTATACCTACAACTCAAAAGTAATTGACGTTTCAGTTCAAGTTTTAATACTTTCATTAAAACTGTAAACTGCAACTTACAAAAAACTACAAAAGCGCCGTAAAAAAAAAGGTAAAAAGAAACTCAAATTACACGAAAAACTATCAAGTTCACAACCTCATCTGGTTTCAAACAGTAACATTATTCTCGTTTGATCAACGCAGCTTGGACTAAGGGATATTATTTTTTAATACAAAATTCCGGCACCCAACCGAGGGTTGTTTTAAAACTACGTCACTGCATCGTTTCAGTTTTCAGCTGCATATTTTTTTTTGTTTTAGGATTCCGTACCCAAAGGGTTAAAACGGATCACTATTACTAAAACTCCACTGCCCGTCTGTCTGTCACAGGCCGTAACTAACGAATATATTTTTAAAAGTCGGTAGCAGAAACTTTTTTTTGAGTGCGTGATGGGCAAAAATGCCTCTTATCAACCCTCCCCCTTTTTACAGATTATGTATTTCTGTTGCCGCTTTATCAACAAACACTAAAAACAGAATGAAATAAATAGTTAACTGGGGCAATTTTTTTTTGTCGTTTGGGTGTCGTACGGAACCCTTCGTGTGCGAGTTCGACTCGCACTTGGTCAGTTTTTCAACCGACTATAAAACGCAGTATGAAATTGGTTTTTGATGCATAAAATCACATTTTCGATCCCTGGCGCATACGAGGAAATTCAATGCAGTTATTCAAAAACCTGATGGATGGGTTTCATTCGGTTACCGATTTTGGTCACTGTATTTTATAGTACTTGATTTTCGCATGCTAATTGGAAAAAAGAGGGGGTTTTTGGAAACTCAGTGGGTGAAAAGGTGAATTTCGTTTGTATGCAAAATCTCATTCTGTGAGCCAATATACTTGAAAGTTTGCACGAATAGTAACCTAAGTAAATAAAAAATTCCGGGCAAGTGCGAGTCTGACTCGCGCACTAAGGAGTTCCGTACAAACTTACCTATGTAAATAAGTTCAATTCTCGAATTAAGTCACGAAGATTTTTCCGAATTTCAAAAAAAGTTTTTATTGTGACGTAACCACAAATTTACAGGTTTCAGATTTTTTCTTATACTTGTGCTATAAAAAGAAGAAAGAAAGAAAGAAAGAAAAACTGTTTATTCGCGCGAAATGACGCAATCTTAAAACTAGCTACCAAACATTATCAATTTATTGAATAGGGAAGATATGCGTCACATCCACGCAAAACGGCCGAACGCTCATCATAAAGCTGCGGCCTCACCATAATGCGTGAGGTGCGATGAGCTCACAGCGCTGTTTTTCAGCGTGGGCCGGCTTAAAAACTTGCTTCATTCCAAATTTCAGGATTCTAGGTCAATGGGAAGTACCCTATGAATTTTGATACCCTTGAGAGTGTCGAAATATACTTTTTTGCGAAATAAACGGGCGTAATTTTTTTTTCGTTAACTCAGAAGCTTGATTTTTTCACAGTTTCAAGGGACCGCTGACCTGAGTATATGGTTTTAATTTCAACCCGAAAGTGAACTTATAAAGGTTCTGTTTTTTTCTTTTTGAGGTACGGAACCCTAAAAAAGGTTGTCAATATTTGATTTCAAAACTACCCCCAATTTCACAATTTAAGGGGATTTAAAAATTGTATCTAGGATTCTTCTTTCTTGTGTAAATAAACTTGAAGCTTGGAACAAACGCGAATCAAAATGAATAACAAAGACTGTCATCATCATCATCATCGTCATCTTGCAGCCCTTTTTATTTGGGGTCGGCGCAACACGTTTTTTTCTTCCATTCTGTCCTGTCTATCTTTTCTTTGGCCTCCCTCTCCCTCTCCATCCATCCACATGTAAACTCATAACTCTATTAGCAACATGCGTTTCATCATTCCTCTTCACATGACCATACCAAGAAAAACGAATCCCTTTCAACTTTTCAGTCACTGGCGCCACTTTCAAACTTCCCCAAATATATATATTTCTAACTTTATCCATTCTCGTCATTAATAGTATTTCAAAACTAACCTTAAAATACATTTTAAGGGGTGTTTAAGTTTTTATGATTTTTTTTTTGCGAACGAAGTCACTGGCAAAGTGCTAGTCAATTAAAGTCCCATTCCTCTTTACTAGTCTCTCTTCAAATAAACCGATTATGTATTTACATGCACTTTTGAATTGTCAAAATGTTGGTCAGTCAAAAAAAAAAAGTGAAACTAAATTGCACGTTACAAAGCGATCTCTATGGAGAAGAACATGAAAGAAAGTCCATGGACACACTTTTAAATTATAGCATAAGTTAAATAAATCTTGGTTACATTTATTTCTTGTCACTTCTTGGCTAGGGGGGCAGAAGTGAGTTACAACCGTTTCGTTTTGATTTACTTTTCGTTGATCGCCTCGAGTTGGCCACGCCTCCTATTCCTTGGTTCTCACCACGTGACTGAGCGTTGAGATGACATCAGAATAAATGACTCAGAGGCGTGGCCTACTCGAAGCGATCGACGAAAATAGAATCGAAACGAAACGGTTGTAACTTGGCTAGGGGGGGCTATTATGTGTGCACAATGTAGATAAATAATTAAAAAACAAAAACTAATTAACAAATAGAAATTGAAATGTCTACAACCTTCACCTACATAATACTATGTCACAAACATCATAAACGTGTATAAACGTGCCTACATATCTACAGGCTTTCCGTTAACAGCTTAGGAGCCATTACCGGCTAATCACCTTTGATGTGCAATGTGTCATTGATTACGTTGATAGTGGACGTCGATTACTAAGGAAATGGATCTTGTGTGATGTGGTGGAGGGCGTTGATGGACTGGAGTGGTTTGTGAAGTGTGTTTTCATAGAATGTGTTATGGTGTTAACAGCTTGTCTATATAATATGTATATACTGTTGTTGCTGTTGATCCCCGCATTAACGCGCCATTGTCTTTCTATTGTGTCTCTAATTACGCACTCAAAAGGCTAAAACACATGTCTAGTATTTTTATGAAAAGAATCTGTGTATTTCATAACTGTATCATACAAAATCACAAAGTTAGCTTGTTGTGTTAGCTGGTTGTCCGCACAAATACATGGTCACCGGGCCATCCGGGTGACTGATGGGTTGTTTTACTTCCGCACCCAGCTGTGTGCTGGCGCCTAATACTCGCTATGAGCTGTCGTGACCTCTGTTGTACTTGTGTCGGTGGTGTCCAAGTAGTGACCTTTTTTTTAAATATTTTGGGAAAAAAAAAATATAACAAAATATAACATGGTGGAAAAATTATTGGAATCGATTCAGTTACTGATTCTGAACAAACTATATTCAGGTTTCGCATATACTTACTAAAAATAATGTTGTATAAAAACTAGCACTTTGCCCGCGATTTCGTTCATGAGAATATTTTCATAAAAACATTAATAACCCGTAAAGCATGTTTTGAGTGTAGTCTTGAAAAACTAATAATGGCAGTATTTTTTTTTTCTTTTCAATTAGCACTTGTGCCAAGTTTTAAGTTTTTTTAACCCCATAAATAAGATTCTCCCATACAACTTTTAACACCCCCTAAATCGTTTTATAGGGGGAGTTTTGTAAAACGAATAATGAAAAAACAAAATATTTACTTGGTTTAATGATTATACAAATTTTCAAGTTTATGGGGCTGAAAAATAAATTTTGCATATAAACGGATTTCCCCTTTTCACACGTATCTTGCACAATTGTACAGATTTCCACACAAGCTTACCTGACAGGTAAAACTGTAAGCAAACCTGTCAGGTACACCCTAGAGTGTATACGTTGAATTTTCTAAAACCCTCTCGCCTACAGCATAAAGGGAAGCCTTGTGGAAAATTTCACACTCCTAGTTTCAGTAGTTTCGGCTGTGTGTTGATATGTCAGTCAGTCAGTTTCTCCTTTTATATAATTAATATACATATAGATATAAATAGATAATTATTATTAGTAACAGTCTTTATACGTTCGTGTATAAGTACAGTAATTTATACCATTTTAAATAAAATATCACAAGAACAGGACAGTTTCAGCTGTGTGTTGATATGTCAGTCAGTTTCTCTTTTTATTATAGACAGAAGGTAGATGAATCCCTATTTCCCTTGGTCACGTCATCAGTCATCACACGTGAACGGCTTGACCAATTTCGCTAATTCTTTTTTCAGTTTTTGTCAGGAGAACACATGTATCTGATTCTGACACAACTTTAGCTCAACGACCGACGCTTGAATTAAATTCCGTATTTAAATGTAAAAAAACACAATAAAGAGAGAGACCCTTCGTCACGCAAACACAATTAATGCGACCACTCAACTTAATTTAGCCGGACATGTTGTATTGGAAAAACATGTTCCTGTTTATTTTACTTTGTAACGAATCCCACAAAGGTCTCAATGATTGGCTCTTGATTAAACTCAGCTCATCCATGAAATATGGGATCGGATTACGATCACAATGCTTTCTTTGACAAATAATTCCTCGTATAACATTTGCCTAGAGGTAATTCCCGAAAGGGTTGACTATGAGCCTGTTAGAAACCACCTATTACCGATGAACGAGCTTTTGTGTTTTATGTTGTTGATACATAAATAAAAAGGCATTATTAGAGTTTTTAAAAAGTATTCATGTACTACAGAAAAAACTGGGTAAGTGCGAGCGGACTCGCTCACTGAGAGTTAAACACAAACTTACCTATGTAAATAGTTCAATTCCCGAATAACTCGACGATTTTTCCGAAACGCAATTTTTTTTTGTTATGCAACAACAAATTTACTGTGTTCAGATTTATTCCTATACCTGTGCTATAAGACCTTGCTTTATGTAAAATTTCAGGATTCTGGGTCAGCGGGAAATATACGTTTTTTGCGACATAAACGACCGTATCTTTTCGCTAACTTAGAAGTTTGATTTTTCAGTGATTCAAGGGACCGCAGACTTGGTTTATATAATTTCAACTCGATACCTCCACGCGTTCCCGAGATAAAGGGTCTTGACCGACAGACAGACAGGCGGACAACAAAGTGATCCTATAAGGGTTTTTTTTCTTCGGTGGGAAAATCATCTAATGACATCCCCCGCTCTTGGGCAGAATGGGAGATAGTGTCAGACTTTTACTGACTAAAAACCCACTTCTGTTCCTTCGTTACCTTTCATACCAGGGCCCAGTTTTCCTTTCAGAAGCAGGAATTTCCTTATTCCTCCCGAATTCCTAGATAGGCTTGGAATAATACATACTTTTTTTCTTGATAGTTTCGCGCTTGACCGCTATCTCACCTGCCCCCCTAGCCAAGTTGCAAACGATAAACGTGAACGCTTAGTAATCTCCAATAGATTTTCAACTTTATACCTAAGAGCATAAAGTTGAAAATCTATTAAAGACTACTGAGCGTTAAAGACCGGAACGAACGAAAACACTATGTAATCTTCAATAGATTTTCAACTTTACATCCAATAACATAAAGTTGAAAATCTATTAAAGACTACTGCGAGTTTACGTTTATCGTTTGTGACTTGGCTAGGGGGGCTGTTGGAAAGCCATGATGCGTCGACGATGGAGCGCGCTTACCTAGAAGTAACCTATTCACTCTTGACTTAAAGATTCCCGGGTTGTAGTCATCAGGTAACACAGAACATACTTAATACTTAATACGAATCGAAAATGTCATACATTTTATTTCTATAAAGCTCTTGTTATTTTTACAAAACATATGCAATAACACAAAACTAAACTAAGTAGGTACGAGTACACTACGATATGAACAGAAATAGAAAGATTTTATTTTCAATTGATATTCCGAACAAGTTCATACGTGAACAGATCAGTGAGGGCGATGTTAAAATATTTTGTTACCTTTCAGCTTATATATCTGTAAGAAAAAACATGATATATTTTTATAATAAAAGTGATAAGGTACTATAATATTTTTTAATTTACACGTCAATAGTACACGTGTAACTTTTATGCTTTTAACTTTGTCTGGTGTGGGTGTCGCAGTGAAATATTGAAAACGGAGATTTGATCAAATCCCTAAGGAAGATGACCAAATCACGAAAGATGTTAAAACACGCGAGTGAAGTTGCGGGAAAGAGCTAGTGTATTACAAACATAAGTATCATCATCTCCCGAGCCTTTTCCCAACCTGCCAGGGCTTGTTATCGTTACCAAATTCACACTATAAGTACCGTTAAGGAAAGATATTTTCATAAAGTAGTAAAAAAAAAAGTTTCTTTGGGAAAGTTGTTTGTAATCATGGGTACAATCACGTGTTTAAGTATCGGTCACTAATTACCAGTCACCCTATATAGCCTAAAAATAATCTCTATGTACATTTTTCAATAAACAGTTGTTCTTACATCTATCAATATTACCATCACCTAATAAAACCATCGTGTGTGGTCGTGGGAATGAGATGTAGAACCGTCTAACGTTGAAGAGGCTGACTGACGTTTGAGAGAGGAAATTGCCTCAGCGAGGTACGAAAGTGTTAAGTGGGTACGATGGGATCAAGCTAGACATTTAAGTGTTAGAAAATCTGGGGTTAAGAGGATCCTGTAGTCCTCTTAATCGCGAGCTTTATAATGCGCAAAGGTATATATATATGTTATTCTTCAGGATAAAATGATATAAAGGGTGTTTGGTGCATCGTGTGCCAAATTGAAATGGTCAACGGGAGGGGTCATCTGCTATCTTTTCAGACCCCTAAACACTTCTCTTGCCCTGTGGATTTTTTTTCATCGACTTTTTAGTATCCTATGAAAATAATACCCAAATGTTTCATTCAAATACCAATTTTAAAAAATATGTAAGGCGTAGACTCTGAATTTTTATTTTATTTAGATGTGTATTGTATTAGAATACTTTTAAATTAAAAATTAGTGACATTAGCTATCTAGTTTTTTTTAATCCCCCCCCCATGACCCCTCCCGTCAACAATTTCAATTTGGCACACGATGCACCAAACACCCTGTATAGTTTGTTTTCAGTTAATTTAGTACAATAGAAAAAAGATACTAAGATGCCTCTAAAAACTTCTTTTATCCATTCCAAACTGGACCTGGATATAATAGTTATTTAATAAAAATGAATAGCTGTTCGTTAGTCTCGCTAAAACTCGAGAACGGCTGGACCGATTTAGGTAATTTTGGTCTTGAAATATACCTGTTAGTCCAGGGAAGGTTTAAACGGTGACAAAATATGCAAAAACTTCACGAAAAAAAAACCGAGTACAATGTCATCTCTAATTAAAATGAATTATGCTGGTTCTGGTAATGCCGGTAGATGATGTTATCCTTTGACAGTTTAGCTAAAAGATCTCAACATTCATTGACTATTAGGCGATACGAAGTTCGCCGGGTCAGCTAGTATATAATATTCATATATGCAATCATTTTAATCGTTTCTCAGATAATTCCACAAACAACGTTTAATAGTGTTTTGATTTTATTATCAAATCTGTAGATTTTTAGTAAACCACTAAAATGCTTTACATTCATCTTCACACAATAGGCATCACAGACAGTCCCCTGTGCAGAGCATGTTTGGAGGGGGAGGAGACAATTGCACATGTGCTCCTGGACTGCACAGGTGTCACTGAAATACGCACACGAACCTTAGGATCCCCGAAATCCCTTATTGATGTCCTGAAAAACCTAAGAGGCCTTATCTGTTTTTGGAGAGAGGTGGGCTGGTTGGAATAAGCCCACCTAAGGTTATGGCCGCCATGGCCCACGTACAATGGTCCACATAGGACTAAGTGCGGAAACCAAACATAAATAGATAGATAGAATAGATAGATAGATGCTTTACATTTGCAAGCATCGTTTCTTTGCGGATTTCTTTCTTTTGTATGCAGTCCGAGAGTGACCAGCCATCGAAGCACTACATCACTATTGGTATCTACGCAAGCACAATTACCCTAATAAGCATAAGCATAATCAGCCTTTTTTAATGTTCCCACTGCTGCGACTCAGGCCTCCTCTCTCTAGGAGTGGGAATGGGCCGTAATCCACCACGCGGGCCCGGTACGGATTGGTGAATGTCACATGTCTTCGAATTTTTGGTTCTAGGACATGCTGGTTTTCTCACGATGTTTTCCTTCACCGGTTTGGGAGCAGTGGTGATGAAATAAATTACACAAAGTAATGCGCCTGGCTGGGTTTGAACCTGCGGCCTACAACTTGTAAGTTGGGGCCGTTACCAATCGGCCACCACTTCTCTACCCTAATGACTCATCGTCAATAATGTTCGCCAGTAATGATCGCCAATACAAATCATCTTGGTATTTTAGAGACTTATAATTTTTATAGCCCGAAAAAAAAAACAAATACATAAAGACTTACTTTCGAGTACTTTAGGATAAATATGCCTATCCAAAACAGACGTTTAACCTTCAAAATAACTATAATCTCACCCCGTATTACAAGAAATAATTTCGTCGAACGATTAGTTTAGTAAATTTGAGAATTTTAGTTATAGTCTGACTCTAACGAAAGATTAAAGTAAACACTAATGTTTGCAATTTCAAATAATATTAATATTTGAATTTACTAAGAACAAGTAAAATAATAGTAATATCTGAATAGTTAGGATCAGACAACGTCTTTGTTTTGTCTCGTACGGTATAATTACAGATCTTTGCTAAGATTACAATTTTAATTGGGAACTATACAACGTTGAAATTACAGATAGGCTTGCTTTTAAAGGGGTCATAGTTCTCATCAATATTTACTATGCGAACAACTCTGGTATCACGGAAAAATATCCATGGTTCCATAAATTTTTGTTCACATAGCTCGTCAAAATGTATGGAGCAGCTGATTTTTTTTTTTCGGTTCAGTCAGTAAATTCAAATCTTGCGTTAATTTTGGGACACCCTATAGCAGTGAATAAATGAAAAATTTTACATTGTTATTTTTAAGAAAAAATATATTATTTAGATTCTTAGGTTTTTTTAAGGTTTTCTTTTTGGTGGGAAAATCATCTAATGACAAATCCCGCTTTTGGGCGGAGGGAAATCATCCAATAACTTCTCCCGCTCTATGGCAGAGGTGTGCGTGTCAGACTTTTACTGACTAATACCACACCTACTTTCCTTTTTTGCCTTGTGTTCCAGGACCCCGTGGTTCCCTTTCGGAAGTCCTCCCATGGATTTAGTTCGGTCAGTTGTTTTTAACCGACTTCAAAAATAAGGAGGTTATATGTTCGACTGTATGTATTTTTTTGATCGAAATATATTATATACTTCCGTGTTAGTCCCATAGAAATATTGTTATGATCTGATGATGAACTTCGAAGATACTTCATAGGATCACAGCAGAACTGTCGTAACAAGTAAAATTGCTTTGTTTATACGTATACGCGATGACTTAAGGTTTGTCTGAGGGGTACTTTTTAGTTGTGGTACCGCAACTAAAAAGTGTAAAATGAAAAACTTTTTACAAAAAAAAATACAGCCGCCTTCAATGTAAAAAAATCACTAATAAGTGCAAAATAACTTTAATTTCGGAAGTCGATGTTAAATAACGAACAGACAAAACTATTGTAAAAACACCGACTTCCAAAATTAAAATTATTTTGCACTTTTTAGTATTTTTTTTTACATTGACGTCGTTTGTATTTTTTTTTGTAAATGGTTTTTTTATTAGACATAAGTAAATAAACAGAAATTGCACTGTCGCATTAGGTTTAAGGCCTATAATAATAGTTGTATGTTAAAACTTTATATTATCAAAACCATACGTTCAGAATATCTTAATAATCCTCTTTAATTGTACTGCTATTAAAGTCCTCTCTCCTCATCTCCTCGTTTCTCGTCTTACTAGAATCGCATTCGCATTGCAAGTGTCATTAGGAAACATTTCCGAGATACGGCTAATCACTACGTCTTCAGACACATCAATAGACTCATAAGAGTATTAACTATTCATTGTTTGTATTTAGAGCCACGTATAGCAGCAGATTCGAGCCATAAACACTCCGTTGCCATAGCAACTACTAATCCACTTATTTAGATGGCTCTTGCTCGAATTTGGAATTTGATGTTCGAATTCTGAAATTTCGAAATGCAGTAATAAAGTATCATGAATTCACGATCTAATGGGAGGTCAGTTAAGCTTCTCTTAAATTAAATACCATGATAAATGATATTTATTTTGTAAATAGTTTTACACGTCAATTTTTTTTTCGTCATTTTTAAACTAGATGAGGCCGGTGTTTCCTAGCTGACTGTTAAGATTCTATGGAGGAAAGGTTCCTGAAGTTTGTACAACATTATTTTTAGTACCTATAGGCGAAACCTGAATATAGTTTGTAAAAGTATTTATAAAAGTCACAAGTTGGACAATAAGTACAACACAGGTTACGGCAGGACATAGCGGGCATTAGGCGCCAGCGCACAGCTGGGTGCGAGAGCAAAATAACCCTTAAGTCGCCTGGATGGCCCGATGACCATGTATTTGTGTGGACCACTAGGTAGCATAACAAGCTTATAACTTTGTAATTTTTCATGATACAGTTATGAAATTTTGTACATAGATTCTTTACATAAAAATATTACACACGTATTTCGGGTTTCACATATACTAAAACCAATGTTGACCAGTTTTTTTGCAAACATACAGGCTTTCCTAAAAAATTGCTGTCTTGATTTTTCGATGGTGTACATATCGACTACACCGAAACTAACAAATATTCCACAATTTCACATAACGCTACCTAGTCCCAAACTAAGCAGAGCTTGAGGTATGAGTACCTACTAGATGCCAATGTATACACTTCTATAATAAACTCCCTAGTCATATTCAACAACTAAGCCTTAATAAATTCAAATCATTTGTAAAGCGTAAACTTTGCCAAAAGGCTTTTTACACTATAAAGGACTGTGTTGAGGACGAAAAGGCTTGGGATTGATCTGCTCCAGTACGCACTACAACTGTTGTCTTATTATTATTATTATTTTTTCTTCTCTTTCTTTTGTTTTATTTTTAATTGTGCTTTTTTTTACAATCTTACATTGTAGATTATCTTTATTTTGCAATTTGACATATTTTTTTTTTCAATTAAATTTTGACATAAGTAAATATTTACTTTACTAAGTATTACATTTTGTAAACTATATATTTTCTTTTATTATTGTGAACGTGAGGACTATGTTG
Organism: Mythimna impura; assembly: GCA_905147345.3. Classification (NCBI taxonomy): domain Eukaryota; kingdom Metazoa; phylum Arthropoda; class Insecta; order Lepidoptera; family Noctuidae; genus Mythimna; species Mythimna impura. The sequence continues at coordinate 6,319,155 of LR990348.1, forward strand.
ATATGCTTTTTTTTTCCTTTTCAGTAATTTTAACGTATGTCTGGCAATTTGAGTATTTTCTGCGGCCTACCCAAATGTCCTTTCTTTGGTATTGTTCGTCAAGTCGTTGAGCAGTAGTCCTGAGTTGAGCTTTGCGAATACTGACAAATGCTTGCACTGACTGGACAGGTCCACTCAAATCTGTATGGTTCTTTCTTCAAAAGACCATCTCAGACAAATCTGCATGGTTCTCTTGTGATTTGACCATTACATATTTACTGTATGGACTTTAAAAGAGACTTTGACCCCTGAGTTTGTTTCGGTGTTTCTTCTCAGGGTAGTCAGCTAGGAAACACCGGCCTCATCTAGATTAAAATGACAAAAAAAAAATGATGTGTTTTATAAACCTATTTGCAGAATAAATATCATTTATCATTTCATTCATTTAAAAGTTATATGTTGGAAACTGACGTATGATTAAATTTTATTTCGATTCGTATATTTTTACAAGCCTTTATTTAGTTTCACCTGTCCTGATGTTTATAAGCATATAGCATAATCAGCCTTTTAATGTTCCCACTGCTGGGACTCAGGCCTCCTCTCTAGGAGAGGGAATGGGCCGTAATTCACCACGCGGGCCCAGTGCGAGTTGGTAAATGTCATATGTCTTCGAATTTTTTGGTTCTAGGACATGCCGGTTTCCACACGATGTTTGTCTGTAATCAAATCTTGCAAATTTTTGATCCACTTCCCGGTTACCGATCAAGCTGAAATTTTGCATGCATGTGTAAATCAGATGACAATGCATAACCATTATAACATAGAGCTGATCTGATGATGGAACTGGAAAGTGACCATAGGAACTCAGATAATCCTATCGTGTTTGAGCCTTTTGAAATGGTCTTGATGAGTATTAATTATATAAGTATATACCACGCTATAAAAGCTTGCTATGAAAAACGATTATCATTGAAAACTTGTTTACATAGAGGCACACGTTTCTCATATAAGAATCATTCACCTTTTTTCATGAAAAGTGCTAATAAGGCCTGTATTATGTAGGTAGGTAAAGATTTACTAGATTTACCTTTGGGTAAAGAGAATAGATAGAACAAATTGGGACGCTAATGGACGAAAATGGCGCCCAAAACGATGTCTGTTTATAGGCTTAAGACAAAAATGCTTTTGCAGAACACCTATTTGTTTTTGGCGTAAGAATAAATTTCGCTATTATCCTGATACCTTTTTTTTGACCCCGGGGTTCTCTTTCACCTCACCCATGGCCCGGTTACCTTTAAAATACTGTTTGAGAAGTTTTTTAATTACATATTTTGTAATATAAAACATAAACTTTTTGCAACATCATGTGCACATTTTAAAAATACAAATTAAAACATACACAAATTTTGTTCAAAGAAGTAGCTTAATTAATTCAGTTCTTTTACTTTTAATTATTATGTATTTACATTATAAGTTAGTCAAATATTACTTTGTCAATAATTACTTCAATAACATTTCTCTTTTTAACATAATTTTTTATGCACTTAACACTAGAAAGACGGGAAAATCTATCTACCTACAAAGACGGCGACCGGTCAAATGACTGCCCCAATTTATTTAATATATTTTTTTATTTATGTGCTAAAATTGGTAACTATAGTAATAAAACAGGGTATAATATATAATTATTTATTTAATTTACATACAATTTTTACATTTTAACATTTTATTTACGTTACAAGAGCCGCAAAGTGGCTTTTTGCAAGAGTCGCATACTTTATTAGTTTTATTTTTGCACTTCTGTATATAGCATTCTCGCCTTTTCCGAATTTCCGGATTTTGAAGAGAAGATCGAGAAGTAGAAGGCGTGGGTTCTTCGGGCGACAGTTCGGTTTCAGAGGGTCTCGGTTCAATTTCTACTTTGCCGCTAAGTTCACTTGCTAAACTTAGTATGAAATTCCTTCGTTTTATGTTGGTGCCTGACATTTTCTTATACAAAATGAAGGAATTTATCCCTGCTAGGTCCAAAATATTGAAAAATACCTGTACAGGCCACCTTCGAGATGCCGCTTTGACACTATATTTTTTTGCCATCTGGTCAGCTACATCCACGCCGTACTTGGTAGCATTGTAAAAAGTCACAGTTTCTGGCTTTTTCTTAGGATGATTAGAATCTATTTCAACATTGTCATGTAACGTGCTGAGCAATAAAACGTTCTTGTTTCGTTTTCCTTGATAAATTGTAAGAGTACATCTATCAGATTTCAGAATTTTTGTTTCAAACAAAGTCATCTGAAGTGATTTGACGTAAGGTGGAACCTCTCGTCGTGCCCTGTTCAAAGTTCCTACAATTGTAGTGCGTTTTGCGAGCAAGTTATTTGCCAAGCTCAACGATGTAAAGAAGTTGTCAGTGGTTACATTCCGACCAGTATTTGCAAAAGGTTCCACGAGACGCATAACAACGGATTCACTGAGGCTTTGGTTTTGTGGCCTGCTTTCATCTTTTCCTAAGTAAGGAAAGCCGTTGAGTACAAACTTTGAATCTACATCAACACAAAGCCAAAATTTAATTCCAAACTTATCAGGCTTGTTAGCAATGTATTGAAGAAACCTGCATCTAACCTTAGTAGAAAACAGTTGTTCGTCTACTGTAACGTTTTCTCCCGGCTTGTAGCACGATAAGCAGTTCTCAATGAATTTCTTCCAAACGTCTGATATTAGTGCGAATTTGTCTTGTTGAAGTCGTGAACTTCTCTCAGATCTGTGATCAAATCGCAAAAACTTCATTATTTCTTTGAATCTGTCACGTGACATAACTTTTGAAAAAAAATTTATTCCCCAAGTTTTACTCCACAACTCATTTACTTGAATATTTTTTGCACCGTATGCACCTCGAGCATAACATATAGCGATAAAACTTTCCAGTTGTTCCAAAGTTAGTATCCAGTTATTGTGTCCTAGTTGTCTATTAGCTTCTTCTATAGTACATTTCTGAATATGTCTCAATATAGATTCATCAATCAAAAGCCTCCACGAGTCTGACAAATGTCCCTTGAAATTTCTTTTTGCATATGAGGTAGGCCCTGCTTGCTCAGTTATGATATTGTGTCGTGCCCGGCGACCACTTTGAGTAGATTCCATTTGAGGTGTCCATGAGGTACCGTCGATAGAAGTGATAAGACCTTGAAGCTCAGAATCTTCCAAACAATGACTCCTACCACGGCCTCGACCACGAGCACGGCTACGACCGCGGCCACGAGAACTCAAGCTGTCAACGGTTCGTAAAGTTGCTAGAGGTATCTGATCTTCCAGGTCACTTTCATCCGTAGAGGAACTCGAACTGATAAATGGTACATTTTCATCCTCACTACCGTGCTCTTCACTTTCAGAGCCACAATCCGATTCATCTTCACAAATATTTTGCAACATTGAAAGTATTTCTTCATTTTGAAGGCTTCGAGACATTTTTCACGAATCACTTACAATAATTCTGACAAAATTGATAGGCAGTCGTAACTATACTGACTCATTTGACTTGCATACTCCAAACAATGGACAAAGCGCACATTATTTCGTATTCTACCTTCTCATATTACAAATAAATACTTATCCGATATCAACCGTCAAATGACTGCCGCCGTCTTTGTCGGTATATCAAGATTTTAAACAATAAACAAAAGAGACGAGAGTTATTTTCATACCTATTTTCATTTAACTAGTAATATTAATAAAAGTCACAAAGTCTCAGTACATTAAGTCAAATAGATTTTGAGTTATTCCAAATTTAAATTCAAATTGCAGTCAAATGACTGCTTCCGTCTTTCTAGTGTTAATTATTGTCATTTTTTTTTGGTAATATATCTTGAACTGAACTAGTGATAGCGTGACGAAGGACATGACAGAATGGCAGAAAAAAATGTGTTGCGCCGACCCCAAATAAAACTGGACAAGGGCAGGATGATGATGATGATCTTGAACTAAACTTAACCCAAAATTTTAGATACCTCAGTCAGAGATTAAGTATTGCCATACAACGTGGCAATGCCGCCAGTCTTTTAGGCAATCTTCCAGTTGACAGCGAAGAATTTTAGACGCCATATTTTAGCTAGGAGTTATTTAGTTTTAATTAGTTAGGCAAGTGTTTTAACTTATCTAAATGAAAACTATCCGCATTAAATTAGATTTTACTTATAATTCATTTCATTGACAATTCGGAACACGAATGCAGTAACATCGACTATTACTACCAAAATATTCCAGAATATTTGCTTTCGACCTATATTACATCGCAAAAAAAAAAAACTACAAAGCAAGTACACAACACAGCTTCTGGAAGTATCTCCCCCATCAATCAGTGTTCACTCTGCTGAGCGGACCCCGGTGTCGATAACAAGCCGTCGAGATAAATTTACGAGGGGTCCAGCGCCCGCTCCTTTTATAGCCTGATGCGGCCGCGATCTGTATTATCACGATCACTGATAAAACAGCCTTTATGTTGGATATTTCCTTGTTACGGGAACGTGTAGCGTGAGGTTAATATTTATGGGTGTAGATTTTTTTTAAATGAAGTTTATGAAAACCGCGATATCATCATTTCAGCCGAAAGACGTCCACTGTTGGACATTGGTCTCCCCCAAATGTCGTCTTAATGATCGGTCCTGTGCGTCTCGCATCCATCGGATTCCCGCGACCCTCACCAGGTCATCGGTCCACCTTGTGGGAGGTCTTCCAACGCTGCGTCTTCCGGTACGTGGTCGCCATTCCAGAACCTTTCGTCCCCATCTGCCACATAAGCCGCGACATATATGTATATAAAACAACTAAGCGTCGTCTATCGATAAATAGTTAAGCATTGATTGAACTTATCGAACGACTATTTTATTTTATTTTGTTGCATTTTATTTCATTTCATAAAGTGAAATTGTTTAGACTAAGTAATTCTTTTATTTTATTAAAAGTTCTTTAAGTTTCAAAATAATGAAATATTTTAACAATGCTTTTCTTAAATTTACTGTGACTTAGTTATGGCTTAAATATATCAAAATTATTATTACAATTTTTTACTAGTTTATGAAGTCATTATGTACATTTATATTCAAAATTTTAATCAAAGTCACACAGGATCTTAAGTGGCAATGGGCAGGGCACATTGTTCGCAGAACTGATGGTCGTTGAGGACGATAGGTTCTGGAATGGCGACCACGTACCGGAAGACGCAGCGTTGGAAAGCCAAGGTGGACCGATGACCTGGTGAGGGTCGCGGGAATCCGATGGATGCGAGACGCATAGGACCGGTCATTATGGCGACATTTGGGTGAGGCCTATGTCTAACCGTGGACGTCTTTCGGCTGAAATGATGATGATGATGATGACTCAGGATCACATAAATTCTCAAAAGAATATAGGTACGCCTTGCTAAAAATACTTGAACCAGTCTTGCTAAGTTGAAATCTGCACAAGGTCGTATGATGAAAAATAACACCGATGTTTTGAAGTAGGTATAAGCCCTTGGAAGGCATCTCGGGTTTGCCGCTAAGGTAAATCTTATTGATATAACGCAGCCTCCTATTCGCAAAGCTAAGTTCAAAGCTCAAGGGAATGGCTCGCAAACCGAGAAGCAAAGAATATTATGGGCTAAGGACACAGGAAACAGCGATTTGTTTCTGGTTTGTTGAAAATGTGTAGTCATGTTCTTACGCATTTTTAGTGCTCCGTACCTATGTTAGCAAAAAAGGAATCCATGGAGGCCACAGCTTTATGCTGAGTGTTCGGCCGTTTTGCTCGAATGTGACGCATATTTTCCCCATTTAAATTGTAAGCTAATTTTAAGATAGTGTTATTTCACGCAAATAAATTGTTTTTCTTACCTTCATTGTTTCTTTCTTTCTTTCTTTCTTTATAGGATCTCAAGAACGTCTGGAGGTATCAAGCTGAAATTAATATCAAATATGCAGGTCTGCTACCCCAAGGCGCAGTAAAAAAATCAAACTTTTATGTCACCGAAATCTAAACACTGACATTGGCTAGGAAATCAAAATTTATACGCTATTTCTTGCTGACCTAGAATCCTGAAATATGGCATGAAGCAAGGTCTTATAGAACAAATAAAGGAAAAATCTTAAAACGGTTAATTCGTAGGTAGTTACGTCACAAGAAAATTACATTTATGCGATTTGGGAAAATCTTCGAAACTCGATTCGGGAACTGAACTATTTACATAGTAAGTTTGTACGGAATCCTCGGTGCGCGAGTCCGACTCGCACTTAAACGATTTTTCGAATTAAAATAAAACTTTTTTTTGTAACTTGGCCGGTTTAGACTATTCTGCCAGTGTCACGTAGAGATGATGTCACAGCGAGGTAGACCGTCAAACTTAGTATTTCGTGGTTGATGAATGTTAGTTGCTGAAAGCACTAATACTGTACTACATCTTGTACCACAGTTTGGACGAGGCTTTGAAACTGAACTACAAGTTACAACAACCCACTCTCTCCATAACTTGGACACTAACACTACAATCCTTTTATTGGCGTTTTTATAGTAGCAGAGCAATCCGCGTCTCAGCCACGTAAACTAGGATTTAGTTATCTATCTAGACTTGTATAAAACTGTGTTTTGTAGTTGTGGTACGATAATCCGTAGTTCTTTCAATGGTAAGGGTCAGTTCATACCGAGACGCGACGCGACGCGACGCTGCGCGAAGAGCGACTCAAAATATAACTTTATTTACTACACGAAAAGATACAAATTTGGGGGGCAGCTTACCAAATACAGCCCCCCTAGCCAAGTTACAATCGTTTCGTTCGGCGCGAACGCCTCGAGTAGGCCACGCCTCCGAATCCTTTGTTCTGACCACGTGACCGAGTGTTGAGATGACGTCAGAACAAAGGAATCGGAGGCGTGGCCTACTCGAGGCGTTCACGCCGAACGATACGATTGTAACTTAGCTAGGGGGGCTGGTCAGAAAAAGAAATAGTTTGAGTACATCGACACGAAAAGAAAAAGATAAGAAATACATGAGGCTTATTATGTTCAAGCCGCTAGGCTCAAAAATTAAACGCTCGTACACTAGTTTTTCATATTATAACCATGTAGATTTATAAATATAATAACATAATATAGCGTTGGAAAGCCTCCCACAAGGTGGACCGATGACCTGGTCAGGGTCGCTGGAATCCGATAGATGTGAGGCGCACAGGACCGGTCGTTGTGGCGACGCTTGGGGGAGGCCTATGTTCAGCAGTGGACGTCTTTCGGCTGAAATGATGATGATGATGATGAGATTTATAAATAAAATAAAAATCTTATATTTCGAACAAAGTTCATAGTTGGTTAGTATACACAGAACTTAAAAACTAGTGTTAGTACTTATAACTACCGGAAACAATTTTTTACGTATTATACGTCATAATGGGCATGCTACCCAATGCTCCAGTATGGGACTGTCCCACCTGTCCGCTATTGTCTTCAGGATGATGTTGGGGCTGATGCATACCCTGCGCATGATGGAGGCGCATCGCTTGCGCATAATGACATGAAAGCCATCAATTTCTGCCTCTGCGAACATACCGGATGCACTGCAGTAACGCGGCAACCCTATCAACACCATAAAAGCATCATTAAACCTACCAGTCGGTGTTCACTTTTTTTTTTCAGTGGGAAAATCATCTTATGACATCCCCCGCTATTGGGCGGAGCGAGAGATAGTTTTAGACTTTTACTGACTAAAAACCTACTCCTGTTCCTTCTTTGCCTTCGTCCCAGGACCCCGGCTTTCACTTTCACACTACCCGTGGCCCCAGTAGGCTTCGACCCTGCTGGGCCCCTACGATTTGCTGACATCTCCCTGAGGCGCGCGTGGAATAATACACTCCGTCGTTGACTTGGGCTCGGTCCGGACGGTTACCGGACGGTCGGACAGTGAGATACCCATTGCTCGCTGTCCACAAGCCCGCGCCTACGGTGGCCGGAAATGTTCACCTCAGAAACCTGTGGAAAGGTGTGGCGAAATGAAACTATTAACTTCGCCAGAAGTATTACCTTAAGTAAGGTAAATAAGTTTATTGTTGTGCTCCCAGTTTATTATGAGGTTTCTTGCTACTTTCGAGGTAGTTAGGTACACAATGAACTTTTCACGTCACACGTTTTCTTAACTGAACACGTGACTTAACACGTTTACGTTCTACTTCTACTTGATGAGAAACCTTGATCGTTCAGTTTATTAAATGGAAAGTTACAGTTTCTTATTAATTTTCTTCTATTTTGTTTTTTTATTCTCTTTATTTATTTATACGGCTTTTACGCATGTCAGTCATAATTGTACGTACATCACAAGACATATGCCTAGAATTTTCTTGACATATCTGTTTCTTCTTTAGAATAATAATAATATCACACTGATTTTGAGTTTAGTTTTTTTTTATTGTTGTCATCATCATCATCATTTCAGCCGAAAGACGTCCACTGTTAGACATAGGCCTCCCTCAAGCGTCGCCACAACGACCGAACCTGTGCGCCTTGCATCCAGCGCTTCCCCGCGACTCTCACTAGGTCGTCAGTCCACTTTGCGGGAGGCCTTCCAACGCTGCGTTTTCCGTTGCGCGGTCGCCATCCATGGGACCGAAAGGTTCTAACTTTTCGGTCCCATAGACCATCCGTTCTACGAGCAATGTGCCCTGCCCACTGCCACTTAAGTTTGGCGATTCTTCGGGCTATGTCGGCGACCTTGGTTCTCCTGCGGATATCTTCATTCCTGATGCGATCACGCAAGAAAACTCCGAGCATAGCCCTTTCCATTGCTCTTTAGGTGACTTTAACATTTTTTTTCGCGTTGTCTCTTTATCAAATATTGCTTTAGATTGCGTTGAATGAACCTACGACCTTTTAAATCACAATGTTTACGATAGACGGGTCGCGAAGGGCCCTCTTAACTAACTCTTGTGAAATATTTTTGTATCAATAAATAAATATGTTTAACCTGAATGCTGCTGCGAAAAACATGTCGGGAACATATGTATGTGGAATGTATTCACGTTGTAATGGGCTTTTTGAACGAAAAGGTTGCAGGAATATTTTAGGAGATTTGTATGTTACCGACGGAAACCAGACCTAAAGGTCAGACGAGGTCGTTTCTTAAAGAAGAAGTATATTATTATTATAAGATTAGTATTTTAAGTCTTGCAAAAAAATGGCTTATCTTATACATTTCTCATTTTTCTATCAATACATGATCTGAAGAAAGAGCAATGCCCACATTCTTTGCCAAAATTGTATGAAATGAACAAAGATGTGTATTTCGTCTTTATTTGTTTCTAGCATTTTCAAATTATACTATAAATCCTACAGTAGGTAGTATAGTTCGTGTAGTTTACAGTTTTAATAATTTTAAAAACTAGGTTCAAGACGGATCCAACTATGGTTTTTATAACCTAAACTGGTTATCGAGTGAAGAAGATATATCGTTTTATATATAAAAAAATATTTTAATAAACGTTAGCATGCATATAAAATTTTAATTAGATTTATAACAAACATAGGAAAAAAGTTATATTAAATTAATGACAACTGTCTATTAATTCTATTAATACGATTATAAAAGATTATTTAATAATTGTATATTGGGCTGAATGTCACCCAGTCATGTCAAGTAAATGCAGATGGATATCAAGTTGAATATTATAAATATGATTATAGTTTTCCCCTCGTTAAACAAACTTGATCATTTTTAAGTTATTCATATTTGAATCTAAATAGAATTTAGGATAAAATAACTACCTATATATTTTTTTAGACTTAAGTAATAGTTTCTACCTATTCCAGGCAAATAATGGGCATTCGCCTTTATATAGAAAAAACAGCAACTTAAAAATCCGGAAAGCGTTGCACAGATCTATACACAATCACCATCAATCATAATTCAGTAATACCGAAAATATTGAATAAAGTCAGCCAAATGAGTAAATATTGATATTTCTGGGGATTAACACGTCACGTAGAAAATTCGCGTTAAGCCTTTCTCGGAAGGGTCTCAGAACCCGCGCACGTTATTGATTTTTCATGAATCATTAGATTATCAATGAGGTGTTCCAACAACATTATGTTTTTTTAAACACCCCGCTGATCATGTCATAATTTACGCTTTTTGCCTATATTAAAGAAGTTTTTGTAAATAATTTAAACCGATATTTTAGTTGACCTGGTGAGGGTCGCGAGTATCTGATGGATGCGAGACCCACAGGACCGTTCGTTGTGGCGACACTTGGAGGAGGCCTATGCCCAGCAGTGGACGTATTTCGGTTAAAATGATGATGATTTTAAATTAGCTACTAATAAAAACAGTTTATTTTGTCAGCTAAGTTGAATACTATGTACTTTTCAACTTAGAATACTTTCAACCGGTAATTTTGTAAACTTTAGTACTTTTGAAACAATTTCAGAACCATTTCAGGCTAGAGTGAATAGGCTCTTAATAAACTAGTGCGCCTCACCATCAATGATTACATCGCTGCTTGCCATCAGGTGGGATCGCAGTCAAGCACTAGTTTATATGAATTAAAAAAAAAAAACAATTTATTTGAAACCTAAAAACTTCTTCCAATTACATTGCTGTCAGCTCCCAGTCTCTCTAACAATATTTACTAGATACAAGCCTAGGTTCCAGCCACCGTGAGCTCGGGCTTGCGGACGGCGAGCAATGGGTAGCACGCCGTCCGAGTGTCCGGTAACCGTCCGGACCGAACCCGAGTCGTCGACGGCGCGTAGTGTTCCACGCGCGCCTCAAGTAGATGGCAGCAACCGTAGGGACCCAGCAGGGTCGAAGCCTACTGGTGCTTTTTTTTGGGAACGAAGGTAAAGAAGGAACAGGGGTAGGTTTTAGTCAGTAAAAGTCTGACACGCTCTCCCGCCCCATCCAGGGCGGGAGACATCATTAGATGATTTCCCACCAAAAAAAAAAAACTGGGTGGAAACCTATGGATTTCATTTTATTAATGTTTTTAATTGTTTGTTACAGGTAAAAACATCTCATATTTTTGGCTGTCTTCAATTTGTGAGTAACATGCAATTGTGGAAAGAAACTGACTGAAAAAATGAAAACGAATGTTGTAAACGTAGGTACATTCGTTTGCAAGATTGGATCACATAAATGAAGGTCCAAATGGCCTTGGCCTTTGCCCAGCAGTTTACATTAATATTAATATATACGAAACCCGAAAAACGTGTCTAGTATTTTTACGTAAAGATATGTGCAAAATTTAATTACAGTATCATGCAAAATCAAAAAGTTATAAACTTGTTATGTTACCTGGTTGTCCGCACAAATACATGAACTCCAGTCCATCCGGGTGACTACGGTGTTTTTTGCTCTCGCACCCAGCTGTGTGCTGGCGCCTAATGCCCGCTATGATCTGCTGTGACCTGTGTTGTACTTAGTGTCGCGCGGTGTCTAACTTGTGACCCTTTTTTAATATTTTTGGGGAAAAATATAACAGGGTGCAAAAATTATTGGTATTGGATTCAGTTACTGATTCTGAACAAACTATATTCAGGTTTCATAGCTAAATATAATCAGGGCTGGGCAAAATACATGCTTTGCTTTAATGGAAATACAAATTACAAAATACAGTATCGCAAGTAATTAAAATACAAAATATCTTTAAGTAAGGTATTTGAAATATAAAATACAAAACACAGTATTTTAGCTATTTTTAATTGAAATACAAAATACAAATTACACATTACAAAATAAGTAATCTAGACCAGCATGGGCTGAAAAGTAGAGCAAAACAAGATTAATTAATCAGTAAAACCAGAGTTTCCGTTCATGAGCACTAGATTTTTAAATGTACTTTCAGACAAACAGCCTCTTGTTGGAGAGTGAATAAAACCTGCTAAAGAAAACAATCTTTCCTGAAGGTTAAATGTATTTTAATGTTAAAATGTATTTTGAAGCCTCAAGTATTTGAAATACTAATTACAAAATACTTCGCCGTCAGGTATTTGAAATACGAATAACAAATTACATTTTAAGGAAGTAATTGAAATACAAATACCTAATACGTATTTGTATTTCAATTACGTATTTTATTTATTTATTTATTTATTTAATGCTTTATGCACACAAAAAGTACAGAGGCGGACTTAATGCCTTAGGCATTTTCTACCAGTCAACCTTTGGGTGATGCAGAGAAAAGCAGTGGTAGGTGCAATAAAAGAGAGAGAAAAAGGCGAATACAGGAACAGATATACTTATAGACCATAGAATTGATATACTATTAAACCATGGAATAAATATAATACAATTATACAATATATACTCAAATTAATACACTACATACATACACTAAAATACTTAAACAATTTGTCCAAATCGTCAATGGGAAAACATTAAAGCTGTGATGATACTACTGCCAACTTTTTACGAATTAGCTCGCGAACTTTGGTTTTGAATGATAATCGGGTTGTTGCCATCCTGATTTCCTGGGGGAGCGCATTCCACAGAGAAATCGCTTGAATAAAAAAGGAATAGTGAAGAAAGTCAGTACGATGAGTGGGACAATAGAGAAGGCGGTTATGAGATGAGCGCAGATTTCTATTCTGGTTGGCGCAAATGTATTGAAAGTGAGGGGCTAAATAACAAGGGGAATTAGGAGAATCAAGAAATGAAAATAAGGTGGTGAGCGCCCTTTGCTCTCTGCGCTGACGTATGGGCAACCACTTTAGAAGCGACCGATGCGCTGAAACATGATCATATTTACGCAAATTGAAAACAAATCGAATGCAGTAATTTAGAAGACGGTCAAGTTTATTGAGGAGATCTGCATTCAGGTCATAGTAGCACACGTCACCATAATCGATGATAGGAAAAATAAGGGTCTGCACAAGCATTGTCTTCGTGCTAGATGGTAACAGGTTCTTCAACCGAAACAGAGCCCGCAGCGTTCCAGTAACCCTCTGACTAACACTAGCCACTTGAGTACGCCAGTTCAGGGTATTATCAATGTGCAAACCTAGATCCTTTACACTGGTGCTGAATGGGACGATCGTACCGTCAAACCGAATTGGTGGCAAAGTTGCACTGTCCACCCTAGCAATGATTCGAGGACTCCCAATAATGATAGCCTGACATTTGTTGGGGTTTACTGCAACACCAAATCTATCGGACCAGGCTTTAATGGCTGTTAAGTCCTTATTTAATTGGTCGATAGTGCCAGGTATTTCGTCGATCCTCGCTTGACAGTACAATTGCAAGTCATCTGCGTACAGATGATACGAACACTGAAGTACGGTAGTAATGAAATTAATAAAAATAGAAAACAGAAGAGGAGAAAGGATACCGCCTTGAGGAACGCCAGTTTCCAAACCACACCAGCGAGATGAAGAATCCCCGACGTGAACCGACTGCTGACGTTCCTGAAGATAGGAAGTGAACCACTCCAGCGTTTCGGGAGAGACCATAATATAGGACAGAACAGCTAAGAGGATTTCGTGACTGACGGTATTAAAGGCGTTCGAGAAGTCGACCAACACTAGCACAGTAACTTTGGTATCTTCCAGTCCTGCCCTTATGTCGCCAGTCACTTTAAGGAGGGCGGAAACAGTGCTGTGTCCTGGCCTGAATCCAGATTGCAAAGGGCTTATAAGTGAATTATATTGCACAAAATTTGAAAGTTGTTTGTGGACACAGGCCTCAAGCACTTTGGATAGGAAGGGAAGGACAGAAATTGGGCGGAAGTGGGTTGGAAGAGTGGGATTAGAAACTTTGGGTAGAGGACGAACATAGGCTTTACGCCATAAGGAGGGAAATACTCCAGAATACAGCGAAAAATTTACAATATGGGAGATGGCAGGTAGGAGGTGATCAAGGATCGTAATGATCATACCACGAGAGATATTATCACATCCTACCGCCTTGGATTTTATGGACAGAATTATTTTTTTGATCTCTTCCGATGCAGCTGGAACGAAACGAAAAGGATTAATTTGAGGACGCGTTAGACCAGAGATTAGAGACAGAGTTTGTGATTTAGTCAGATGGTCCAAGGTAGGCACAGTGGAGAAATGACGGTTAAGATCATCTAAGTCAATAGAATTGGGAAGGTCTAAATGACGCGGTTTGCCGATACCTAGTGTTCCAAGGAACTTCCAAATATCGGCAGAAGAGGAAGAAGAAATATTTTCAAGAATATGGCGGCGTTTAGCATTGCGTATCATCTGGTTACATCTATTCCTTGAAGATTACAAGTAATTCAAATACTGCCCAACCCTGAGAATAATGTTGTATAGCCTATATGTCATAATACCTATATACCAGTAGGTAGAATCATATAGACATTTACCATATAATTTCAAATGCGTGTAATTGGAATATTTTCTTATCAGCATTCATTTAATGAAAGTTCTACAAGCATACATTATATTAGTCAATTAACATGTATGACAAATGTTTCGTTATTACATATTTGCGTAATTATACTCTGTTTGCCTATTCCAACATTATTTAACAGCAATTGTTGTCAGTCAACAAAATTAATCATTTATTTCGACTTTCATAGACATATAAAATACACAATAGTCACATTTGAAATTTATACGAACTGTCACAAAAATAATTAAACAAAGGTTGTTCGGGGTGTTAACCATAATCATGATATTCTTCCCAAAACCAGCTTCTACAAACCGCCTCTGGTAAAACCTAGCATGTACCTACTAGTTTTCAATGGTGTGTAAGTCCGAAAAGTTTTTCTTCTTCTAATTAATACTTACATTTACCAACTTATGACAGAAAATCTTACATAGTTCGGGCTTTAACAGTAACATATACGTGTGTAGCTCGAATGGAAGAAAACAAAAATTTTATAACTTTGGAAAGGGGTGCCATATATTGTAGCGTCACCGCCGTTACCTTACTATACAGGGTGACTGGCAATTAGTGTACGATACTTAAACACGTCATTGTGCTCATGATAACAAACAATTTTTATTATGGGAGCAAAGCCGAAATCGCGAAAAAAATATCAGCTGTTCAGTACATTAGGCAAACATAAATGTACTGAACAGCTGATTTTTTTTCGCGATTTCAGGTTTGTTCCCATAGTAAAAGTTGTTGGTTATCATGAGCACAATCACGTGTTTAAGTATCGTACACTTATTACCAGTCACCCTATAGAAGATAATAGACAGGAATTGTTACAAAAATAAATTAAATGACAATACAGAAAATAAAAGAAAGACAGATGAAACAAATTGAAGTAAACAAAGAACATATAAGCATAAGACGGAACATACAAAATTTCTATTAGATTCTCGGAAAGTTGTGATGTTACAATAATAATTTTACGACTTTCCAAGTTTTCACGAGAACAAAACTGTCATCGAACAAATATTGTAAACCAATCGGTAGTAAAGAGGAAATTGAAATGGCTGATCGCGGTTGTGTGCAACAAGCAACCTGTCGATGGCAGATGGGAAACGTTATTGTTGATAACGATATTTTATTTTATGGAAAATCGTCGTGGAAATATGAAACATCTACGCCAATTAAGTTTAAAAAGGAAACTGTAAAACTATAAATAAAACTGTAAATGATTTGATAAACTTATTTAGTGTACCTAGCAGAGTAGGTGATGCAAATAAAACTGCCAAAAAGGGTAAACATCCTGTATACTTTTGCTTTGATAGTACACAATTATTTTTACAAATATCATTAATCAATTGAAATTAATAAACATAGCGAAACTTACTGAGATGTTGCCTCCTTCGATCACTAAAATGGAATGCCCAGGACAGTGCAGCCGTTATTTTAAATGCATCTGTCAAAGTGTTGCCGCACTTTTACCGCCTTATTAAATTTTAGTTTTCAGTGTAACAAAAATACATTTAGTGTTGCTAATACAGAAAATAAGGATAGTGTATGATTGTAACGAATTAGAAAAATCGCTAACACTATACACCAATAGTTGGTGGAAATTGTAATGACCATCAAGAATTTAATACTCTTTTAAGATTTTAGAGTTTGTCTTTGGTAAGAGAATGAGTATTTGGAAGAATAATTTTATATATATTCTCACAGAACCTAGTTACTAAACAATCATTGTTTAGTAACTTGATTAACTATTTCATATATTCATAACTAAACTATCAGAATTAGCAATCAACAAAACGCCAGTAAACCAAGCATTCCCTCATTTATCATTCGATGAAGTAATTAAATTCATTGACGAATATTTGTTTATGTATGCACGACCAAACATATTTGCTGATCCTAATATCATGACATGCTATGAAATGTAAATCTGAATTTGGTAGCTTTAATATTTTACTATACGTGATGCTCCTGTTTCATAACTATGAATAAAACAGTTCGGATAAAAGAGATTGATAAAAGTTGCATGAATTGAGATAAGACAAAAGGAGATCGTGAAAAAGAATAAGGTCAAAAAGTAACGTTATTTATGATGATTCAAGTTTGTAAAATCGAAAGTAAGTAGGTCGGCGACATAGCACGAAGAATCGACAAACTAAAGTGGCAGTGGGCAGGGCACATTGCTCGTAGAACGGATGGTCGATGAGGCCGAAAGGTTCTAGAGTAGCGACAAAGCACCGGAAAACGCAGCGTTGGAAGGCCTCTCACAAGATGGAACGATAACCTGGTGAGAGTCGCGGGATTGCGGTGGATGCGAGAAGCACAGGATCAGTCGTTGTGGCGACGCTTGGGGGAGGCCTATGTTAAGAAAGAAAAGAAAGAAGAAACGTTTATTCGTACCTCACATATACAGTAGAATTACAAAAAAAGCATGAAAGTATGAAAAGAATAACTTAAAATCTGTGCAAGGCCAAAAAGGCGCCTAACTCAGCATATGCTGCGACATATATGTCCAACAGTGGACGTCTTTTGGCTGAAATGATGAAGATGATGATGAAGTTTGTAAAGTTACACGGATTAATTTTAGAAAACATTGTGGCACTGTATTTCAATATGTAAATCCAGAGCACTAATATAAATAACTAGCTTTTGCCCGCGGCTTCGCCCGCGTATACATAAAATATAGCCTATGTTACTCAGGAATAAAGCAGCTTTCTATTGGTGAAAAAATTTTAGCAATCGGTTCAGTACTTTCAGAGATTACCTTCTACAAACAAAAAAAACAAACTTTACCTCTTTATTATACTAGTATAAATGTAAATTGTGTCAATCCATCTGCCTAGCATTGGGTTGTGCGAAAGAGAGTCCCGGGATCCTGAAACGAAGGCAAAGAAGGAACATAGGAGTGGGTTTTAGTCAGTAAAAGTCTGACACGCTCTCACGATCTGCCCTAGGGTGAGAGAAATCTTTGGTTGAATTCCCATCTAAAATAAAACTGGCGAGCTTTTCCTCAACTATATTGGGGTCAGCTTCCAGTCTGACCGGTCAAAGTCAAAGTATTTATTAGTGTGCTTTTTGGTGATACGGTAGGTTAAGGTTACTTTATGGTAACTCAAAAAACTACCCACTAGCCCTACATTATTTAACAATATAAGAAAGAAGAATTAAATTGATATTAGATACAAAACAAAAATGTCAAAATTTTGATTACAATAAGAATACAATTTTATTAAATTATGTTGTTTCAATGTTTTAAGCATAAATACGTAGTAGTAGCATTTTTTAATTAAAAAACCATTGTTTCCCCGTTTTGATTGTGTCAAGTTTAAGTTTAAATCTTTGATATCAACCCCCTCCTTGGTATCATTTTTAGGGTCCCGTACCACAAAAGGAAAAAACGGAATCCGCATAATATTACTTTGTTTTCCGTCTGTCTGTCTCTCTGTCTGTCTGTCAAGAAACTTTATCTCGGAACGCATGGATGCCGTTTATGTCGCAAAAAAACGTATATTTCGACACTCTCAAGGGAATCAAAATTCATAGGGTACTTCCCGTTGACCTAGAATCCTGAAATTTAGCATGAAGCAAGGTCTCATAGCACAAGTATAGGAAAAAATCTGAAAACCGTAAATTTGTAGTTAGGTACGTCAAAAAAAAAACTGTTTGATAATAAAAAAATCTTCATAACTCAGTTCGGGAATTGATCTGTTTTCATAGGTCATGTTTTGGGGTTTGCTTTAACACAACTATGAGCTAGCGCGCAACATCCTTGGTGAGCAGAGTCCGGGCTAGCTCCATTATCGTTCTAGCGATGATTTCTAATAGACTGGATTGTGCTTTCATCCGGCATTGTTCAAGTAGACACATTCCGTTACCATTGCCAGAGAGAAAATATTAATTTTACTTACTTACTTTTTATAGGTAAGTTTGTACGGAACCCTCTGTGCGTGAGTCTGACTCGCACTTGCCCAGTTTTTTATATCTTTGGTAGTAGATGAATACCAGTACTTTACCTGGAATGACTACCTATCTACCTATGTGCCCTCCACAACCCAGTAATGAAAAAATAAAGTAAAAAAACTAAAACCCGACTACGACAAAAAAAAAACGACGCTGAAAAAGTATGAAACAAGATTTTCATACTTCGAACAGAACAAAAAGAAAAGCCGCAGTCACACGCTATAGGTACCAACCGAAACACTTTAATAACGTGTGATTACGGTTTTTCTTTTTGTTTATTTTTGTATTTTTATTGTTAATAATAATCATTTATTTGCACAAACATGAGTACAATACATACATTACAAAGTAAATTGTCAGTATGCAAGAGATGTTTAACACAATCTTGGTGTTAAACTCACTTTAAATTTGAGCAATATTTTCGTATAATAATGTACAAATGTAGCCCTTTCAAATGATACCAAACACGGCGTATTTATCTCCAATTTATTTTTTAACACATACTTTTTGTCTGCTAGAGGGCGCCATGTCGAGTTTTGTGACACGTCACGTAGCCTATGTTCAGCGGACAATTAAGACGATTCTAATGATACCTCATATGTCGAGTTCCGATAAGTAAATTAGGAGCTATGAGGGAACAGATGAACATACTCACATACATACATAGCCTGCCAAAATCATAACCCTCCTGTGGCTTTGCCGTAGTCGGGTAGAAACTAAGACAGTTTTCAGTTTACCTAGCTTCTGACCATCCATAAATGACTGTCAAAGATCTATAAATAACAGCCGAGACTTAGGGTGCTTTCCAAATATGGTTACCCATCTACAGACCGACCTCGGCAAGCGTTGCTTAACTTTGAAGATCGACCCGTGTGGTTGGTTAAAAAATATACAACATATTTTTTAACCACGAACTCTTTCTAATAGTATAAATAAACTAGTCCTTTACCAGAGACTTCGTTTACGGGTAAATTTTTATTAAAACTTTAACACTCCCTTAAACCCTTTCTTTGCGCACATCTAACGCTACATCATAGAAGAAAGGCTTGAGCAAATTTTACGTTCCGAAACCCAGTAGTTTCGGCTGTGATATGTCAGTCAGTTAGGTTCTCCTTTTATATTTATAGATGTATGAAAAACAATAAAACTGTCATCATCAAAAATGATAAAACAAAATTTCAATGATACTTCATTCAATTTTATATACCTAGAATTTATTTATCGTTGCACACCTTACACAGTGTTGTCTTTTTCACCCAAAAGTGGACTGGTAGAGAATGCCATGTTGCATTAAGTCCGCTTAGATACCACTACTTACTGTGCATGAAGTTTAAATTAATAAAACGAAACAAAATCTTACAGTTAAATTCAACTCTAAATTAATGTACTCCAGTCGGATATCACTCGGCATACAGATTGGAGATTCTCGTTAACTTCGAGTACAAACAAACTTATCAGTTCTGACTACTGCGAATTCAGAATGTTTAGTTCAGTATTTCACTTCGAAAACCATGCTGCGTACAGTAATTATGACGGGAGACTCAAAGGCACAGATGACCAGAAACTTGTATATATATATATATGTCATGTTTGCTGTGTGTAAACATATTTGTATACACAGCAAACATGACATTGCTGAAGTTCAGTTTACAAAGCCTTGTGACTTAGAGTGGAGTTAATTAACCATGCGTACCCTACTATGTCCACCATGTGGTGTGGGCTTAGGGACGTTGAGCAATAGGTAGTTCGCCATTCGGTAACCGTCCGGATCGAACCCGAGTCGAGTGTTCTACGCGCGCCTCAAGGAGATGTCAGCAAAACCGTAGGAGCCCAGCACGGCCGAAGCCTACTGAGGCCATGAGTTCGCATCTGAAAGGAAAACAAGGAGTCCTGGAACGCAAAGCAAAGAAAGAACATAGGAGTGGGTTTTAGTCAGTAAAACTCTGACACGCCCTCTCGCTCCGCCCTAGAGCGAGAGAAGTCATTGGACGATTGGATGTCGTCTTAGAACTATTCATAAATTCGATGTGAGAAAGAGATGGAGCTAGGCAGGACCCACCCAGAGGACACGGTTTTTTTTTATTTTTTATAGGTGGGAAAATCATCTTATGACAAATCCCGCTCTTGGGCGGAGCGAGAGATAGTGTCAGACTTTTACTGACTAAAAACCCACTCCTGTTCCTTCGTTGCCTTCGTCCCAGGGCCCCGGTTTCGTTTTCACACTACCCATGGCCCCAGTAGGCTTCGACCCTGCTGGGCCCCTACGATTTGCTGACATCTCCCTGAGGCGCGCGCGGAACAATACGCGCCGTCGACGACTTGGGCTCG
Source organism: Mythimna impura (assembly GCA_905147345.3). Classification (NCBI taxonomy): domain Eukaryota; kingdom Metazoa; phylum Arthropoda; class Insecta; order Lepidoptera; family Noctuidae; genus Mythimna; species Mythimna impura. The sequence continues at coordinate 6,339,784 of LR990348.1, forward strand.
GTCCGGATGGTTACCGGACGGTCGGACGGCGGGCCACCCATTGCCCGCCGTCCGCAAGCCCGCGCCTACGGTGGCCGGAAATCAGGATCGGAATCCCGGCGGCGGCTGGGGCGTGAGGACCGTTGCCGTTGCCTCACGCGATCGGCCGCCTCCTTTGCTAGCATTACTGCTTCGCAGAAGGAGGCGACCGCCTGCCACTCCTCCTCGCTCCGGACCATGGCCTGTACCAAGGCCCGGCGCGAGAGATCGCCGCCGCCGATCGCCCCCATGAGGACACGGCGTTGCTCTTCCCATCATTGTGTGGACCACCCAGAGGACACGGTGGAGCATACGGTGGAGGTGTGCCCCGCTTGGGCGGAGCACCGCCGTGTCCTCGTAGAGGCAATTGGTGGCAGCGACTTTTCGCGTCGGGCCCTGGGTCAGGCTATGGTCCGGAGCGAGGAGGAGTGGCAGGCGGTCGCCTCCTTCTGCGAAGCAGTAATGCAAGCGAAGGAGGAGGCTGCAAGCGTGAGGGAACGAAGGTCCTCACGTCCTAGCCGTCGTAATTCCGACCCCGACTACCAGCCACGGTAGACTTGCGGACGTCGAGCACTGGGTAGCTCGCCGTCCGGCTGTTCGCTAATTAACCGGACCGAGCCCAGTCGTCAACAGCGCGTAGTGATCCTCGGGCTCCTCAAAGAGATGACAGCAAACCGTAGGGGCCCAGCAGGGCCGATGCCCGCTAGCTAGGACCGCGGAGAATTTCTGAAAGGGAAACCCGTAGTCCTAGAACGCAAAGGGTAATTGAAGGATACAGGTGAGGTTTTAGTCAGTAAAAGTCTGACACGCCCTCCCGTTCCAATCAGTGCGAGAAGTCATTTGGATGATTTCCCACCTTAAAAAAAAAAGTAGGCAGGACGTATCACTGTCTCTTTTTTAAGCTAATTCATGTTGTCAATGACACGTCTTGGTAGAGTATGATATTTCAATAAAGATTTCAATGAAGCTCAATTCAGATTGTTCTAGTTTATCACAAAATTTCATAGTTCACTAAACACATTTTGCTTCATAGAAATGGTTTTATGAATTACTGTTTTCTTTAAAACGTTAGCAAGGTTGTTTATTAGTCTTAGTTTGTTTGTTAGTTAGTCTTAGCGAGTTTGTTTATTCGTACTTTTTTTTTGCTACGGACCGAATATATATTGGATAAAGCTCTCATTATTTATATAATGTACTAGCTTTTTCCCGCGGCTTCGCCCGCGTACATAGCCTATGTCATTCAGGAATAAAGCAGCTTTTTATCAGTGAAAAAAGGTTAGCAATCGGACCAGTACTTTCAAAGATTAGCTCCTACAAACAAAAAAACAAACTTCATCTCTTGATGATATTAGTGTTGACTAGCTTTTGCCAGTGTCTTCACCCGCGTGACAGTAGGTTTCTCCATACAAACATCTGATCTTCGTTTCGCCCCCTTAAAGAGTGAATTTTGGTAAATCATTTCTTATTCTTTGACTCTCTTCATTCTTTGATTCACTCACAGAAGTTCCTTGTATGATTTATACAATCAAGACTTAGCCTGTTACATATACAGAGATATAAGTTTTAATAAACAAATATCCTTGGTTAAAAACCTTAATAAATAAAAGAATAATCGTAATGTAAGTGTATTACCAATTTTTTTTTTGTAGGTGAGAAAATCATCTATTGACATCTCGCTCTTGGGCGGAGCGAGAAGGTGTGTCAGACTTATACTGACTAAAAACCCGCGCCTGTTCCTTCGTTGCCTTTCATACCAGGGCCGAGTCTTCCTTTCAGAAGCAGACCCTTGGCCCCAGTAGGCTTCGACCCTGCTAGGCCCCTACGGTTTGCTGACATCTCCTCGAGGCACGCGTGGAACAGTACGCGCCGTCGACGACTTAGGCGTATTACCGTATCTGTTTGAAAATATAGATATCTTAAACCTCTTATTGCCCGCTAGAAAAGTAGTTATGTAATCAAATTAATATATCACAGCTCATATCATAACTACCCGTTTTATATAACACCTGGGTGTTTTCAGAAAACAGCTGTACTGGAGCAAAATGTTGATTCAGCTCACGTGTCGTTTAAAACCAGTCATTAGCGAGTAGTAACTTCGAATTTAATTGTATATCGTTTCGGCGAAGTGGAGTAAGCCGCTTGTATAGTGATTCGTAAGTTTTGGTACACGAAACAGCTTCATCGTCCGTTTATGTAACTTTGATATTTTATTCATGATTTCACTGTTAATTGGGATGTTTTGCGGCGTGTTGGGTTTTCTTCATTTTCTTTTTAAGTGTCGGTTATTTAGTTAAAGATTATCAGTATAATACAATACTTAACTAATAAACCTTTTGAGTGCGTAATTAGAGACACAATAGAAAGACAATGGCGCGTGAACGCCGGCGTTAATGCGGGGATCAACAGCTTAAAACTATATAAACACTAAAGTCAAAAACTACTAGCTAAAATATGGCGTCATAAAATTCCTCCGCATCGCTGTCGACTGGAAGTGTCCCCAAAAGGCTGGCGGCATTACCACGTTGTATGGCAATGCTTAATATCTGACCAAGGTAAGCCAGCCCTTGGGTCACGCGTATGGGATGTAAGATTTAATGTGCGTGTGTTTTCGATATGGTCATCGATAAATGCTCTAAAAGATGTATCTTTATCTACTTTTTTACAAAGCCAAACCTTCCTGCTAGAACAAAAAAAAAGCAGAGTACGCCCACCAGTGATTTTGTCGAAGGACTGGAACAAGTTGCCTGCTGCAGTCTTTTCATCCGATTATGATTAGGGTGTCTTCAAGGCTAGAGTGAATAAGCTCTTAATAAACTAGTATGCCTCACCATCAGGTGGGATCGCAGTCAAGCACTGGTTTACCCCAAAACAAAAAAAACCTCGTGGTCTAGGATCGAGAGGGACCTCAAGTTAGGCGCCGATTAGTGAGGAGACCCGTCCCCAAATAATAGGAACAGAAAAGGACCAAAAGGAAGTCTACTTCTATACTAATATTTAAGCTCTGATTTGTATATTTTTTGTAATGACAACCCAACCAGCAAAACAGTCTCAGAACTCGCACTTTTTAAGAGTGGTAGGCTTAAAACGTTCTTATATTTGTTTTAGAACATACCATCGATCCTATATTACTTTTAGACAAGCCGGTATGGCCTCAAGAACGCTCAGTCTCATAACCAAGTCTCATATATGTATATAAGAGCATTTACTAAGACTAGTTGCACTTGAGAAAAACTTGCTCTTATATGGGTATTTTCTAAGCTCGTTTGATTTTATATTAGACTTACCAAATGCTATTGTAAGATGTCAGACTAATATCAGCATAGCATAAGAGTACTGTGAGTACGTGCATTTCTGGTCTTATTTGAAACTAATATAAGATCTATTGATCTTATATTAGTTTCAAATAAGACACAGTACACTGGATAAGTATGATATTAGAGTGATTTTGGATCAACATATTTACAATACACAAGCCGAATTCGTGTCCGTATAGCCTTAAGATTAAGTTCTTTTGTTTTCTCTCTGTCGATGTATATAAGAGCATTTACTAAGACTAGTTGCACTTGAGAAAAACTTGCTCTTATATGGATATTTTCTAAGCTCGTTTGATTTTATATTAGGCTTGCCAAATGCTATTGTAAGATGTCAGACTAATATCAGCATAGCATAAGAGTACTGTGAGTACGTGCATTTCTGGTCTTATTTGAAACTAATATAAGATCTATTGATCTTATATTAGTTTCAAATAAGACACAGTACACTGGATAAGTATGATATTAGAGTGATTTTGGATCAACATATTTACAATACAAAAGCCGAATTCGTGTCCGTATAACCTTAAGATTAAGTTCTTTTGTTTTCTCTCTGTCGATTTAAGGTTTTATGTAAAATTGCGAGGAACCCTAATTTATTCCAATATGGAGTTATCTTTAGTATACTGAATGCTAATATTAGAGTAAACAATCTTACATTAGTCTAATAGTGCGCTTGTAAAATGCAGCTATACTAATGGCGACACTATCAATATAAATTAAGAAATAAAATAATTAAACGAGAACAGGAAATACCATAATTAACAAGGCGCATGAATTTTGAAGCGTAAAACGAGGTCTAATTAACAGTAAATAAAAAATTCCAATACAATTACTTACCGTAAAACTACTTTTACTTTTATACTAAAATATATAAATAGTATATATATATAACATTAACTTCACGCAACTTTAATTTGTTTTCATTTAATTTCAAATCAACACTCACACGAACTTTTAAGTTGGACCTGACGTAAAATTCTCAAAATATTCTAACCTTAGACCAATATAAGCCTATGCAGGCTTACAAGATACTTACGTAAAAGCAATATTAGCCTAAGTCGGCTTAAATTATTTTTGGCTAGATTTCAGTAAGTGCAAACAGCATTCAATTAGACTGATATTAGAACGATATTAAACTAAATATGCTTATAATAGTGCCCAAACCCAGGCTTATATCATTATATAGGAGTGATGTAAGAGCAAAATAACAGTAGTCTTGAGATTGTTGTAAGCCTAGTTTTTGCTGGTTGGGAATAAATAAATCAAAAATTAATGGACCGATTTAAAAAAAAAACTTTCACCAGTAGAATGCCAATTTATTACTGAGAGACATTGGCATATACAGGGTGTGTTTGACATCGACGCAAAAACAAATACCATGGATCCAGTGCATGATTCTGGACCCCCCAGTGGTGGAAGTTTTCGTCGGTTTTTTCCGGCGATGTCAAAGACACCTTGCATTTTCTACCTACACACGCGCGAAGTCGCAGGCAGCTAGTAGTTTTACCATCCAGAAGGATGAGTTCAAGAAAAATAGTTGTTTCTAGTCTGAAAAACATATGGTAACTGTTTTTACATCTCCTCTTTAAAAGGGCCCTCCCCAACTCGTCTGTCGTCAAAGTGAGCATGGTTTAAAAGCCTGTTGTTTCATCCAACGCAATGTTGTATAAAGAGGGAACGCGAAAAAAGAGAAATAACGCCTGAACGGTCTGTTGGCATTCAGTAATTCCATCACTCATTCAAATATTTAAAGAAAGAAACACGTTTATTTGGCACACAGGTACACACAATGAGATAACAATTATAATATAGAAACTTAAATACTTAAATTAAAAATACATATACAGTATTTGTGTATTTCATAAAGCTTGTTCTAGGAAATACATGTTATTTTGAAAATCTGAGAAGTGTTTATAAATAATTTTCATCGTAATTACATACTCGTAAGAGCAGTTGTGTGGAAATGTATCTCAGGTTGGGCGCTCTTAAAAATTTAACAAAATATTATACAAATATACCTAAGAAGTCTTTACACACTACTAAAACTTAAACTTGTCTTCGCATTATCTTGAAACATACTCAAGTTAGCGTCCAATATTTAGTAATCCTAATTAGTGGTTGTCGAGTGGTAACGGCTCCGGCTTACGAGTTGAAGGCCGCGGGTTCAAACCCAGCCAGGCGCATTACTTTGTGTAATTTATTTCATCACCGCTGCTCTCAAAACGGTGAAGGAAAACATCGTGAGGAAACCGGCATGTCCTAGAGCCAGAAAATTCTAAGTCATGTGACATTCACCAACCCACACGGTTCCCTATCCATTTGCATAAAATTTTAAGACCTAATATAACTTGGCATACTTTTGTTTGTCCTAATTATATTTTCGCATAATATTATTTACGCATAACAGCTTAAGCATAATATTTTAAGCATAATTTCTCTAATCATAACATTCTAAAGCATAAATTTATTTACGCATAATGATATTAAAACATATTTTTATAGGTATAACAATGAAAGAAAGAATGTTATGCGAAAAGAAGGGATCCCACCCACACTGGGCCCGTGTGGTGGATTACGGCCCATTCCCTCTCCTAGAGAGAGGAGGCCTGAGTCCCAGCAGTGGGAACATTAAAAGGCTGATTATACTATATTTAGTAATACACGAACTCTTATGTAAGTCAAGCTTGCTTCCACTTTCAATTATGCAGGAAGCTCACATCAAACAATCCGGTATGATTGAAAATGTACATTCAAGTCACTAAGTTAACTAAGCAAGACCGAAGTAGGGCGACGCAGTACGAAATCTTATGCAGCATAACATATAGATAAGAATTGTAAGGTGTAATTTATCTATATATGTATGTATTTAGAAATATATAAGTATGTTTATCAGTTGTCTAGTACCCATAACACAAGCTCTGCTTAGCTTGGGACTAGACGGCGTTGTGTGATAGTTGTGGAATATTATATTATTATTATATTATATTGTTTACTGATTAAACTGAGGAAGCGTAGTTTACTGACACACACACTACCTACAGTAATTTTGACAGGGCTGTGGAATTTTTGAAAAGAGTAACCACACGTAAGCTTTAGGAGGTAAAAGTTTGATACTCCTTCTCGCTTCGCCCAGAGCAGGAGGACTAAATATATTATTGCCTTTATTTAGGCGATATCGGAATGACAAAAAATAAGTTCGATCCAGCCCTGCCATGATGTCTTAAAATCATCATGAATCCAATGCGAGAAAGGGATAGTGCTATGCGGCCTATATAGCTTCGTCTCCCTCTCACACCTTACATCTATGATGATTTTAGATGTTTCAGTTGGGTCCTAGATCAACAGTAAATGAGTGTCTTTACAGATTATAAAACCAAGTCCCACACCGCGTCTGTCTGTCTATATGAACGCGATAAACTTAAAAAACTACGCTGCTTAGGTGTTTAACACATGCATATTAGTTATGCAGTGAAAAGGCTAGAATTTCGAAGGTTTCTAACACCCTTGTAAAGCTGGCGGGTCGCCAGTATAGTTATAAAGCTTCAACTCTCATAAAATTTCTGTTAAACAGAATTATATTTTATTTAACAGAACTTTTAAGAAAGTTGAAGCTGTGTCTTATCTTAGTTTTCCGCTAAAGACTTTCAGTTTGACTTTTACGTTTTACTGAAAAGCTTAATTAAGATACAGTTATATTTAAGGGAAGAAAAGCAGTAAAATAACCTGGGGGGTTACCATGATGTTCAAAGTAAGATTGTTTCATTCTTATTTCAGTGTGGGTAAGAGACAGAGCTATACAGGTTGTCTAGCGCCATCTCTTACCCACACTGGAAATAAGAATGAAACAATCTTACTTTAAACCTCATGGTACAGGTCCTGGACGTTGAAAAACAATACTTATATAAAATTCTTTAAGATTGTGTCCTTTAGCAATCAATGAAATTGGTCTGTGATTTAAAACAATTTTTTTTTCCGCCTTTTTTTCTAGAAATATGATAAACACATTATTTTGATGAGATGATCTAATTTATCATACAGCGGTGTTGTCATTAGCCTGTCAATTAGCAAACGTATTATTAAATGAAGAATTAATCTATCTGTCAACGTCAGCAGAATTATTGTAACCACAGTCTGTCGATTTGTTAATACGGTAATACCACAATCAGTTCCCAATGTCAATCATATTTGGAATCTAAAATAGCTTTAGTAACAACCATTACAAAGGTAAAGATTATTCCGAGGAATGAGGATGTTCAAGAAAATTCACACCACCAGTTTTTTTTTTTTTAGGTGGGAAAATCATCTAATGACAAATCGCGCTCTTGGGCGGAGCGAGAGACAGCGTCAGACTTTTACTGACTAAAAACCCACTCCTGTTCCTTCTTTGCCTTCATCTCGGGGCCCCGGACTTCGCTTTCACACTACCCGTGGCCCCAGTAGGCTTCGGCCCTGCTGGGCCCCTAGGGCTTGCTGACATCTCCTTGAGGCGTGCGTGGAACAGTACGCGCCGTCGACGACTTGGGCTCGGTCCGGACAGTTACCGGACGGTCGGACGGCGAGCCACCCATTATTCGCCGTCCGCAAGCCCGCGCCTACGGTGGCCGGAAATCGGGATCGGAATCCCGGCGGAGCCGGCATAATTGTGGCGTGCCAAGCACTGGGTTGCGACAGTCGCTGTCGCCATTCCACCAGTTGGCGCCACTTAGCCTCAAGTCTTTTCTTTTGAAAACGTATACATGACGTTGACGTCAAACATTTGACGTTGACGTTGATGTCTAACTAATGTCATTAACGCCTCAGTGCTGCCAACTGGTTATCGTCATTTTAGAACACCCTTATTCTGAAAACAGCGCCATATTCTGATTTATTTTCTATTCATATATTATGTAAATCTTTTCTAAGTTTATCTAGGACATTATTGTTACTCGTGCCTCGAAAAGCACGTAAAGAGATTGATCCCGGTTATCTTTCGTAGATCTTTGATTGTCGTCAGAGAGTCTGACCATCAGTTTATCCTAGGGGTATCGTGTTGCACAATACCTGGTTTATGGAGGTCTGATAAAAACACGGGTATTCAGTCGCATCCGGTTATATTGGAAGTCGGCCCTAAGATAATTGAGAAATTACTAGGGAGATGATGATTCTTCTGGTGTATAGTAAAATTATACCCTCGGTAATAAAACCTCAGAACAGGACCGATTTTTCATCCAATGAGATGTCATCCAGCTCTTGGGCGGAGCGAAAAGGTGTGTCAGTGTTTTACTAACTAAAAACCCATTCCTGTTCCTTCTTTGCCTTTCATACCAGGGCCGGGTTTTCCTTTCAAAAGCGAACCCTTGGCCCCAGTAGGATTCGACCCTGCTGGGCCCCCGGCTTGCTGACATCCCCTTGAGGCACGCGTGGAACACTATGCGCCTTCGACGACTTGGGCTTGGTCCGGACGGTTAGCAGACGGTCGGACGGCAGAGGACCTGAAAAATACTATAATAAATATTAAAAATAGATGTATTATTTACAGTTTCTCAATATTCTAGAATTTTGTTCCAGCAACCACATTTAGAGATAAACGTATTAAGGGGATGCAACTCGAAATGCATTTTTACTGTTTTATATTCAACCGCTCTTACGCGTTTATGACGTTATTACGCATTTTTCATTAGATATTTTGGAAACACATTATCTTGTGTCATTGTCTTTTGTCTTGTAATTATTTTGTGGCTTCTATTGAAATCATGTTCAAATCGGGTTTGAACCCGCCACCTACAACTACTGCAAAAGTCGGGGCCGAAACCACTCGGCTACCACTGCTCTCACCTATACAAACTATATAATAATGCATCCACACGGTAGAGACTTTTTAGGTATAGATTTAGGTAGATGTCTATAGATTTGTCCGTGCAACATAGTGGTGCAGACAAATGTTGGCATAACTGTAGTTTGATAATATTCTACAAATTTCACACAACGCCCCATGTAATCCCAAACTAAGCAGAGCTTGTGCTATGAGATAACTGATGAACATATTTCTCAATACACACTTAATATATATGGTGACTGGCAATTAGTGTACGATACTTAAACACGTGATTCGGCTCATGATAACAAACAATTTTTATTATGGGAACAAAGCCGAAATCGCGAAAAAAATATCAGCTATTCAGTACATTAGGCAAACATAAATGTACAGAACAGATTTTTTGTCGCGATTTCAGGTTTGTTCCCATAGTAAAAGTTGTTGGTTATCATGAGCACAATCACGTGTTTAAGTATCGTACACTAATTACCAGTCACCCAATTACACGGAGACACAGCACAAATGATCGTGCTCTATGTAAGTCTATACCGTGAGGACGCAATATAAGTCTGTCGCAGTCCACAACTGGACATAAGTACCCTAGAATGAGACTTACAATGAGATAACCAACATATTTACGAAGTAATCAACCTAAGAAGGCGGATTGCACTCGTGCAGTATCGTATCTATAACAAACTTGTAGTTTCTATGGAGTAGAAATGTTTATTCGTTCACAAGACGCCGTAAGCATCCTATTTAGCTTTGTAGCAGACTACAGCGGCATAATTGCATGCGGTTTTGTATGTATGTATGTACATTAGGCTCATGTCCGCAACTCCACGTCCAAAGCTTGTATTTGGACAACTAATCTGAAGCATGAATGTGCTGCTAACATTTGTCTTGATTGCAACAATCTATTAAACAAATTATTGATACTTACGTCGCCTTGTGATGACTAACGCTTCGTAGGCAGCCGACACAATCTCTCAACTAAATATATCTATCTCCTTCTTCTTTTATAAGCTGTTGGTTGATGTTGCAGTGGCGAGTCCACCGGGAGGCGCGGGCGCACCTCGGGAAGAGGCGCCGCCGAGACCGCCGCCGCCTCCCGCGCCCCGCAATGGCACCCCTCCCAGTAAGCACGGTCTTACAACTGTGGCGGTTGTGGCGATAGTGAAAAATATAAAAAAATAGATTATAACGGTATTTAATCAGCCTCTGTACATTTATGTGCTCAAAATACCTACGTTTAGAAAAAGTAACAGGGGATCAAGTATTAGATTTCTAATTATGATCGAGACTTAAAAATAAAAAGTATCATTTTTCGTGCTTGCCAGTAAACTTAATTATTAGTACGCAGAAAAATTATAATTATGAAATTAAATAGATATTTCATGAACCGTTTAAATGAGACAAGCTTTTTAATTGAATTTTCTCGTAACATCATCTAGACAAACTAAATATCCGGGTTTCGAACTAAAAGGGTTGAAATTAACCGTTTCGCCGAAGTTAGTAAACTGATTTATGAGTTAAATACGAAGAACAAGCATGTTCGCAAATGTAAATTTTTCCTCGCACGTGAACTAATATTCTAGACGTTAGTAACGTTTGTGGCAAAGAAACTTAAAAATACATTGAAAATACTAGAGTTCCATGCCAAATTACAAGTTGTATTAAAGGGAATTTGAATCGTATAAAGTCCATAATAAAAACTTTACTAATGGTTTCTTACAGTCGTTATAATGTTCAATAATCTGCTATTTAAACAACCAATAGAAATATAGGTTTTAGTAAAAAAGACCGCGTTAAAATTTTAAAAGTGGAATTCTCTGATAAAAGCAATAACGATTGTCAAAATGTTCAGAATCTATGTGGTTGACATTACTTTGCCAAATAATGTGATCCATCTCTCATATTTTTTACTTTTTTATTCACTTTCTCATAAAAAAGTCATTTATGCAATGCCCCGAACCGGCCAATACGATATCAGCCGACATAGTTCGTACTAATTCGGTATCTTTATTCATAAATTTTCTTTCGCCACAGCCGCCACGTCTCGTGCACGTTTCGTCTGTCGTCGTTTGTTTTTCCGACTCCCGCGCATCTCACTTCACGCTTGCTACAAGATTTATTTACAGTTCTACACAATGGCCGATGCTGGCACATTTTGAAATTATATTTAATGAAGCTATGTTTTGTCAAAATGTGTGCAATGAAGGCCATTTTGTATAAAGCATTTCTAGTTATACTTTTCTATTTTAGTTTATGATGGGACTAGGGCATATCTACACACCTTTTCCTCGCAAAACACTTAGGTACCTATTTCTACATTACTTTCCATTTCATCACATACTTATCATTTTCCAAACATCTCATGAGAATTGCTACCAACCCTGTAGTGTCCTTGAGTGTTCCTTGCTTTACAGGTTCACACTGAAAATTGGGACTCAATGATTCTTCAACACTCAATTGATACCACACAGCAATCTTAAAACTATTTTCAAAAATATCTACATATATCACGTGCTAGCTGATCATTTTAATCGATAATCGTATAAAATAAATTTAAAAATTCACAGACATCTTAAAATAATAATAAACTATTATTTTCAAATAACACACACTCTCGCTCTATATTAATATTATAAAGAGCGTATTCGTATTTTTATTTGTATAAAATACACTCAAAACTACCAAACCGATTTTGGAATTATTAATCACCTGTACAATGCTACATCACTGAGTGACATATGCATATATTTATGTCGTGGCCAGATCTTAGAAATTGATCACTTCATGATATGGCCAAGTAAAACTGGCCAGGGGGGCTCTTGGCTAACTTTTTCAATAACAGTTGACAACTAGCATTCGTTGCACACTAAACTCAGTTGTCAACTGACAATTTCATAAAATTGGTATTACGTATCACACAAGTGACTAACAAACTACGGTGGAAATGTGGTGAATTATAAAAATTTACGGTGCCTATTGTGACCACTATAAAATTTTATCGACTATTATACAGCTTCAAAAGCATACACAATCGCATTTTTAAAAGTATCGATACAATAACATCTGTCAAAACGTGTTACGGTGGCTATCAAAGGAACCAGTGGCTAATGACGTCACTGCAGTTGGTCACTGAAGATAGGCAATACGAAACTAGCTGTTTGACAGTTCAATGATGCACATTGCAATGATGCACAAGTAATCATCACTTGAACTGTCAACAGAGTTACGCAATAGCCCCGCAGATCGTTTAAACGTTAACATTTGATGACATGTCAATCCTTGTTTGGTCATATCATTGATGTAGGATTTCTATGATAATAAAAGGTCTAAAGAAAGTAGGCCAAACGAGGATTGAAATATCATCAAACTTTAACGTTTAAAACGATCTGGCCAGTTTTACTTGGCCATTTCATTAAGTGATTAATTTTTAAGATCTGACCACGACATATATATTTTCTACTTCCACGTAGGTAAAGCCGTTGGGAGACGCTTGAATTAATAACACAACAAATAACATACTAAAATAACAATTAACTTTTGGAGTAGCGTAATTAGAGACACAATAGTAAGACAATGGCGCACGAACGCCGGCGTTCGTGCGGGGATCAACAGCTACAACATATTTGAAACAAATATAAACAGTCAATATTCACTAACACAATGTAATTTAATGCTACACTTTGCTACATTTCAGCTACTCAGAAATTAACAAGCAAATAATACTGGCAACCCAGATGTTACGAGACTGACTGATCTACATTTCAATACATTGTTTATTCTAAAGCCGTAGTGTTTACAGCTCCAATAAATAACGGAAGACAATAAAACATCCCATCAGAACATACGTGTTTTGTGTGGCTGTGATTTAAATTTCGAACAGCTTTTTTCTCAATTACTTTTTTAAATATTTTCTTCTGAATAAAAATAATTTTTCTATTATTATTTTTTTGTAAAATTTTATTCTATTGACTTTTTATATTTATCTATTCGTGTGTTCTTTGCTTTTTGTCTATTTAAAAAAGCTATATCTTTTTTATAATTCGTTATTTTAACTTATTTTATATCTTTATTCGATTTTTCATTCCAGGTACTTAAATTTTAATTTTTTTTTTCTCTCTTTTATGATTGTTTATGTCTTCTTCGTTTTTCCTTTGTCTTTTCTGTGTGTCGTTCTTAACTTGTATCTTCATTTAAATTAACATTCTCCTTGTTGTGTTGCATGAGTTGTGTGTGAATGTTTTCTTCTAGTTAAATAATCTTTAACGCTCTGTAAAATCTTGTAAATATTGTTATTTGTTTATTAATATGTGATTATGTGTGTCTTGAGTAATTCGTTTGCCTCTTTAGAAAGAATGGCAGTAATGTGTGTAGCTATCAATTATTATCTTATTGTTTTCATTTCCTATAAAACTTGAATGCCGTTCCATTAAGATAGAAAATAAACAGCATGCATTTAAGTCAGTACGATCTGTTTACTTTTTTTTTGTTTTCGTGGTGAAGCCAGGGAGTGTAAGATTCCCACCTCACCAAAACCACCCCGGTGATCACCATCAGCACATAGAAGGTCCCGTGACTTCTTAAAAGACCGCACCAGAACCCCCTCTGTACAACGCCTGTTAGGGCACATCCCTGAGGCGACTGTAAAGGGGTCTCTTCCACACGTCACGATCTCTTTACCTACTTCTTTTCCTCTCATGTCTAAACGCTATATGAATAGGTTAAGCGTCTGTGAAAAGATTAGCTTGTAAGTAAGATCAACTGTTCATTTACTAAAGTACGATAGATATTGGGGATCATTACTTATGAAGGCTAGTTTATCTTAATTTAGGTAACGGCATTCCAAACTATTTTGTTACAGGAGAAATTCCCAAAACAATCAAAGACGTATATTTTATATTTTTTTCCGATACATTCTCAACTTCATACATTTCATGTGGTGCATGAATTTTAAGAAATCAGAATCAGTAAAAAAAAATCCCACCTTAAAAAAAGCTTTACGTACAAAAATGTGTTCCCAAAACGTTTGGTACGTGTACATGTCCAACATGTACCGGTAGCGCAATAATCTAGCCAATAAAATCAAACCGCTGTAATGTTGACAACGGATGAAATCAAACGCTTTTGACAACTCAAAATTATTGATGACATAAAAAATCCGGACACGTGTGCGGATCGTTTCCACATAAAGGAGGTTGTTAAAAGCTTAGCACTTAAAACAACCCGGTTTTAATGACCGGTTTACTACCCGAACGTGAAAATAGGGCTTTCCGTCAAAATAGGGGACGGGACGTGTAGAAGTCATTTATTGGGTACACGAATATTTTAAAAGATATGGATACGATGCGTACATCGTTCTTTTTTTATTGCATTTGATTGACTTTTCTTTTACTCTCTATTACGCACGATATCTGTGTTAAATCTCACTCACCATGAGATCCCACCGGAACTCTGTCCGCCATGCCGCGACTTGTCGCAGCAGCGAAGTTTCACCCCGGCGTTGCATCTCCACGCGCAGATCATGCATACGTGCAAGTACTGTTGAAATCTCACGGTGGTAGGCCAGCAAGGAGGCTTAAAGTACATTCACTCGCAATTAATGCATTTTTGCATTCGCTGAAACTACTGTACAAAGCAGTTGGACCAGTCTTCTTTAAGGACCTCTTTAATGACTTTATGGAACGCATCACCGCCGAATTAGGGCTCGTATAAAACGTGTGCCTCTAAGTTTGTCTTTAATTTTTGGAAACAAATAAAAGTCGCAGGGTGCGAGGTCCGGGCTGTAATGGGGATGCGTCATCAATTCCACATTTGAAGCCTTCAAACAGGCTTCTGTTACCTTAGCGGACTGTGAAGATTCGTTATCGTGGTGGAGGAGTACATTGACATACATTGGAGACAATGACTGTCCTCCGTTAAGGCATGTGGTATCCATCGAGTGCAAAGCTTCCGAACCTTCAGATACACATGTAAAATGTTTTGCACTTGGCTCATTCGAATGCCTAACAAAGCACAAATTTGCTGGCAAGTAATTTTTATGTCAGTTTCAATAAATTGCCGTAATGGTGTCAATATTCGAGTCTATAACCGCAGTCGCCGGCTGACCTTAACGTACCTCGTCATAGAGATGATCACGTCCACATCGAAATTATTCAAACCACGAATACACAGAGCTGCGACTTCGTAGTTCATCACCAAATGCCATTTGAAGTCTCTGGAAACTCTCTTGTTGATTTAGGTTTTTGTTTTTTAATTGTTATAAATTAATGCTTGACTGCGAATTATGGCTTAAGTAGCAATAATCATAAAAAATCGTTGAATAAAAATGAGTCACGAGTTAAATTAATTTTGATAGCGACACACAATTTTTTATAGGACGCCACCATGAAAAAACAAATGACAGTCTCGCAAATTAAAAAGTAACATGCTCTCAAAGAGTTCCATTTTCGAATTCTATAGTTGTCTTTTCAGTCTTTTATTGTAAGTGGCCAGATCCAGAGACTTTCAGTATGCCCCACGTAAAATTAAAAAAATAATCTCAGTTTTTTCAAGTGAACGCATTGGCGTGTGTAGTTCAGATATTTCGATCTAATTGGAAATCATACAACCGCCATTCTACCTTCAGAAACAAATTCATAAAAAAGAGTTCACTATACTCCAATTTCTGTAACGCAATAGAACAAAAGTATCGGAATTATTTCCGTTATTCTGAACAAGATTGCTTCTTCACTCAAGTGTGGCGACTGATGTGTCGTTAACCCCATTTGGCGGGTAGTTGGATACTTTCTTTGGCGGAGATAAAGCAATTGTTGGGATATTGAGACAGAATATATTTTCGTTGTACGAGTTATATTAAGACGCCTTGTTTAAGTGATGGCAGTGGATGTGAAAATTGGAAATTAATGCCATGTCCTAACTCTGAGTAGTCTCTCTCGGAATAAGACTAGAAAAGCCAACGCAAACTTATAATGTTAGAGGGCAATAATTGTCAGTCAGAGCTCGGGATGCAAAGGATAGCTGAAGGAACACAGGTGGCTTTTAGTCAGTAAAAGTTTGACACTCCCTCTCGCCCCACCATAAAAGTTTGACACTTCCATTGCCTTACCATAAAAGTTTGACACTTCCATTGCCTTACCATAAAAGTTTGACACTTCCATTGCCTTACCATAAAAGTTTGACACTTCCATTGCCTTACCATAAAAGTTTGACACTTCCATTGCCTTACCATAAAAGTTTGACACTCCCTCGCGCCCATTTTTGCCTGATTTCCAAGTAAATGATTACATTCGGAAGTATATTTAACATTGAGCAGAAACGATATCAATATCGATGTAATTAAGATTTATAAAATAAATCTGGCTATCATAATTTTATATCCAAAGGTTGTCTGTAAAAAATCGCTTAGAGACCGCCCATTATGACACCCTATTAATTTTAAGTTCCTACTGTAATTTTATTTTTGAAAGAGTCAAGATTCAAGATTCAAAGCATTTTATTTCAAATAAACCATTTACAGGCACTTTTGAAATGTCAAGAAATCAGTCAGTCAGAAAAATTGATGCTGATTGCACATTCCAAAGCGTAGATCTCTATGGAGAAGAATGTGCAAGAAACTCCATAGACACTCTTTTCAATCATGTTATGTAATTACAAATATCTCTGTTACATGTTTCTTGTCGCTATCATGTGAGAACAATGTAAATAAAGTAAAAAATAAAAACTAAATATAGATATTGAAATAGCAACTGGCAGCTAAGCGATGACCAGTCTCAACTGACAGCGCCCGTTCACGCACATGACGCGAATATTAGCACCACTCAGCACAACCAGTTTGAAGGGAAGGGAGTATATCTATCTATCTATATTTTCATCAACATAAGAAATCTATCTTCGCATGGACACAAAATGATTCATGTTTATGAACACAAGTCAGCAACACACGGAATGAAATACTTGGCGCGGTAAATGAATTCTCATATAAGACGAACAGCCTTTATATTAGTCTTATAAATTAGTCATTTGTAACAAAGATTGCCTATTTTCTGTATGATGTACTGCGGAAACTCTTCTCTATAGTTTGTGGTGAGTTCTGATAGAGAACGTTTTTATTATTGCCGTTATTTTACTGTCGATTATTCTATTACTCCATAAGTACGTCTATGGAGTTCTGGAGTGGCGAAGGCCTCATTAGGTGGACATATGACCTAGTGAAGGTTTTGACATCCCTCGCTCTTGGGCGAACTAAAAACCCACTCCGGTTTCTTCGTTGTCTTTCGTAGTTTATGTATAAGTTGTGTTACTTTTTTGGTGTACAATAAAGTTTATTATATTCTATTCGTACCAGGGCCGAGTCTTCCTTTCAGAAGCAGACCCTTGGCCCCAGTAGGCTTCGAACCTGCTGGGCCCCTACGGTTTGCTGACATCTCCTTGAGGCGCGCGTGGAAGAGTACGCGCCGTCGATAACTTGGGCTCGGTTCGGACGGTTACCGGACGGTCGGACGACGAGCTACCCATTGCTCGCCGTCCGCAAGCCTGACCTGGTGAAGGACGCGGAAATCCGATGGATGCAAGACGCTCAGGATCGGTCGTTGTGATGACTCTTGGGAAAGGCCTAAATAGTGTAGTAGTGGGTAGTCTAGTCGTGGTACGCGGTCGTCACTCCACAAACTTTCGGCCCATCGACCACTCTTCTGCGAGCAAAGTGACCTGCCAACTACCACTTAAGTTTGGCGATTCTTCGGACTATGTCGGTAACCTTGGTTCTTCTGCGGATTCCTAATGCGATCACGCAAGGATAACTCGAGCATAGCGCTTTCCATTACCCTTCGGGTTACTTTAAGCCTTCTGATGAGGCCCATTGTAAGCGACCACGTTCCAGTCATGTGTCATATACATATGCTGGCAACACGCCTTTCGTCTTGCGACACTGTGGTATGTTGGACGAATAAAAAAGCTAAAACCCGACTACGACAAAAAAAAAACGACGCTGAAAAAGTATGTAACAAGATTTTCAGGATGCTGAAATAAACAAAGTTACTGGAGAAACAGGAACAGAACAAAAAAAGAAAAGCCGTAGTCACACGTTATTAAAGTGTTACGTTTGGGTACCCGTACAACGTGTGAATACGGCTTTTCTTTTTTTCGGTTATTATTTTTTTTACTTTTTATTATCTAAACTATTTTGGTGTTATTGACATCGAATTTTTTGTCCTCTTGAGGGCACCAAATTGAATTTTGATGATATTTTTTACAAGTACAAATGAAGCCCTTTCAAACGATATCTATTAAACACGATGTATTTATCTTAATGTTTTTTTTAACATATTACTTGTTGTCCGCTAGAGGGCGTCACTTTAAATTTGAGCAATATTTTGGAAATGTACAAGTGAAGCCCTTTCAAATGATACCAAACACGGCGTATTTATCTTATTTTTCTTTTTTAACACAATACTTTTTGTCCGCTAGAGGGCGCCACATTGATATTTTTGACACGTCACGCATCAAGTCTATGTTCAGCGGACGATTAAGATGGTTCTAACGATAACTCATTTGTCGAGTTCCGAGTAGTAGTTTAGGAGCTATGAGGGAACAGATGATAGACACATACATAGCCTGTCAAAATCATAACCCTCCTTTGGCTTTGCCGTAGTTGGGTAAAAATACCGAGCAGCTTCCCTAACGCCGACGAGTCGAGTCGGATTGGATGTTTCACCCATAAACATACTAAATTGCTACCAAAAGTGGTAAACAGCTCATCAACATCATCATTTCAGCCGATAGACGTCCACTGCTGGACATAGGCCTCCTCCAAATGTTGCCACAATGAACGGTCCTGTGCGTCTCGCATCCATCGGATTCCCGTAACCTTCACCAAGTCATCGGTCCACCTTGTAGAGGGCCTTCCAACACTGCTTTCGGTACGTGGTCGCCACCCAGAACCTTTAAGCCCCAACGGCTATTTGTTCTGCGAGGAATGTGCCCTGCCCATTGCTACTTAAGTTTGGCGATTCTTCGTGCTATGTCGGCAACCTTGGTTCTCCTGCGGATATCTTCATTTCTGAACCGAGCATAGCCCTTTCTATTGCCCTTATTTATTTATTATTTATTTATTTTATCATTTTTGTACACACATTGTATTGGAAGAAGATACAGTAATAAAAACAAAATGTACAAAGGTACTGCCTATTTCTGAAAGAAATTTCTTCCAGCAGACCTGCGAAAGGAGAGATAAAAAGAAATGTAGACGATAGTGTGTAGAAATAAGAAAAGAAGAGTTTGTGAAATCTTAAACTAATAAATACTTATATAACTATATATACCTTATACTATAAATAAACTAATAATATATATATATATATACATATATAATTATCACAGTAGAGAGGAAAGATAGTGCTCTTTTACTTTAGCTTTCGCCCTTCTACATTTACCTATCCCCCTGCAGCGGGGTGTGAGGCAGGGAGACGTAATTTCTTGCGTTCTTATTGAAAAGCAATTTTCAAATCCTATAAAATACCTAGACAGTCTATATATCCAAGTAAGTCCAAGCGTCAAATATAAGAGACAGTAGAAAAGCGAACACAAAATAGAATTGTCTGCAGTTAAATATTCTTGAAAACTGCATTTCTATTGTCGCCAGAAGCAATAAGGTCTCGATATCAAATGGAAAGCGATTTTTCTTTAAGATTTGCAGTATCGAATAAAAAACAAGTTAAAGTGAACAATGTATTGATTTTATTCTTATTCTTCCGATACCAAAATAATACTTCTTTGTTTATGACTCTCACCGTTGGAAAAGATCATTGTTATCATCACTTTTATCATCATTTTCATATTTCTGCCCTTGTCCCATTTTACTTGAGGTCGGCGCAACCCAATTCTCTTTCTTCCCTGCTGCTCCTCTAGCCAAGTTACGACCGTTTCTTTTCGATTCTCTTGCGTCGAACGCCTAGAATAGGCCACGCCTCCGATTCCTTTGTTCTGACCACGTGACTGACGGCTGAGGTGACATCAGAACAAAGGAATTGGAGGCGTGGCCGACTCGAGGCGTTCGACGCAAGAGAATCGAAACGAAACGGTCGTAACTTGGCTAGGGGAGCTGGTATTGTCAACATCATGCTATCACCGACTCCTTTTTCTTTCATATCACTCTTCACTCAATTCATGCATTTTCTCCATCCACATGTAGACTGGTGTGTTTCGTGCCTCCTCTTCAATTAACCATACCAAGACCAACAATTCCATTTCCGTAAAAAACCGGGCAAGTGCGAGTCCGACTCGCACTTGCCCAGTTTTTTTTTTAACTTCAGCCAACAGTGTCCCTGTGTTAAAGGTTTTTAACGTTAATCACTGACCAAATTCTTACTAGAATTTGACTCCCTGTACCTACCACAATACACAGTAATTTACATTAATGTTATTATTCTTTCAAAAAATATCTCACTCCTCTACAAGAATTTCCATAAAACTCATTTCCTCCAGACGTCTCCAAATCATGGAAAACATTACAAAGTCGAAGCATTTCTCTGAAAATAATATTCAGTGTGCAATCATATTACAATTTCAATTTGTCTACCGCCCGGCAATGCAATTCTGGGCTCCCTCCTGTTGCCATGGTTACGAAGGCGTCAACAGACAGACCAGTAGATACGATCTGTAAAATTTATACCGAGTTCTGAGGCAAAGAAAAAGAAATAGGATACTATGGATTTATATTTTATTTATTAGAGACAAAAAAACAGTTTTAGAGGTACGAGTATCTTCGTGATTTGTTTCTGTCGTACTAAATTACCTTTTTTTGGGGTGGGAAAATCGTCTAATGACATCCCACGCTCTTGAGCGGAGTGGGAGATAGTGTCAGACTTTTACTGACTAAAAACCCACTCCTGTTCCTTCTTTGCCATTGTTCCAGGACTCTGGGGATCTCTTTCGCATCACCCATGGCCCCAGTAGGCTTCGACCCTGCTGGGCCCCTACGATTGCTGTCACTCCTCCTCGCTCCGGACCATGGCCTGTACCAAGGCCCGGCGCGAGAGATCGCTGCCGTCGATCGCCCCCACGAGGACACGGTGGTGCTCTGCCCAAGCGGGGCAAACCTCTACCGTATGCTCCACCGTGTCCTCCGGGTGGTCCATACAATGATGGCACCCGGGGTCGTACTAAATTAGCTGTATTATGTTTTGAACACACTATCTATCTAACATTTATGCTAAAGTATAACATATTTTTTCTGGTTCTGTTTACTGAAGTGGATTATATACTTCGCTATTAGCTCCTGTAGTCTTCTAAAGACTTTACAGTCAGGCATGGGCGTAGCCAAGTCCTATCTATCGGGGGGTTCAAGAAAATAAAACAAAAATATGCTAAAAATGATTTATATATATATATGTGTGTAAAAATTTCAAAATATCCATATTAATAAAAGATTGTTTGTGGGGTTTAAATTAAAGATTCAAGATTCAAAGATTCAAAAGCATTTATTTCAAATAAACCATTTACAGGCACTTTTGAAATGTCAAGAAGTCAGTCAGTCAGAAAAAATTATGCTAATTGCACATTCCAAAGCGTAGATCTCTCTGGAGAAGAATGTGCAAGAAACTCCATGGACACTCTTTTCAATCATGTTTTGCAATTACAAATATCTCTGTTACATGTTTCTTGTCGCTATCATGTGAGAACAATGTCAATAATGTAAAAATAAAAACTAAATATAGATATTAAAATAGCAACTGGCAGCTAAGAGATGACCAGTCTAAATTTTGAATATTTCGGAGGGGGGGGGGTTAAACCCCAAAAGCCCCCTCTGGCTACGCCCGTGCAATTAGGCCTCATCAATCAGATCCTGAACCTCGTGGTGGATTTAGACGACCAGATTATCAATAAGTGCAGTACAGACAGACAACAAAGCTGCATTTAAACTATTTTAAACTCATATTACTTACAAAGAATAATTCATACAAAAGCAAACAAATAAATGTAAACATATTCGCAAATGTAGAAAAATATTATTAAACGTACACTTCTACCTAAACAAAGATTTACGAGAAAAGAGCTTTACAAGAAAATTACTTTTGTAATTGTAAGAAGAACATAATTGAATGTTGGTTTTAAAGATACAAAAACGACTAATTCTGTACACAATCTGTATAGGAGAGACCATTTTTATTTTGTGAGTAATTATTTTATTTGAGTACTAGCTTTTGCCCACGACTTCGTTCGCGTAGAAGTCGAAAATGGTTTTAAAAGGTCTTTTTTACGCTTGTCTTCCATCAATTCTGTTAAAGAATGTTAAGGAATTACGTTGTTCCATACAAACTTTACCCCCTTTTCCATCCCTTTTAGGAGTAGAATTTCGAAAAATCTATTCTTATCGGATGCCTACATCATATAAAGAATGTACCCTCCAAGTTTCAGGTCTTTACGATCAGCGGATTAGGCTGTGCGTTGATCCGTCAGTCAATCAGGACAAAGCATTTTATATGTATAGATTAGTTACTAGCTGACCTTACAAACGTTTTTTCAAAAAAAAAATTGGGGTAGGAGGGTAAAAAATTGCCTAAGAACTATTCTCAGACTTAAGGTACAATTCCGAGATGGACTGCAGACTGCAAATTGCAGCCTCAAACTGCAAGCGACACTACTAGTTTCTATTGAATCTCTTGAAATTGATTCCGAGCACGGCAACACTGCGACCTGCAGCGGCGGCGCGCAGCCTGCCACCGAAGCGACCGCAGACTGCAGCACCAGTGGTGTCTCGAGCCGCAGAGTTCACACGTACAAAAATATCAACTTTTTCTGAAGATGATGAAGAGAAATTAATTAATTTTGTTGCTGATTATCCACACAAGTCGTCATCATCTACCTCTTCTAACAAAAGTAAAGTATCGATAGCGTTGTTGGATATTCTGTCTCGCACGAAGGTGCTCGAGTAACTGAAGCATGGTTCTATGCAATGTGCAGCCGCGACATGTCTGATGAATAGAAGCAACTGCGACCGCAGGCAGCACTGCGGTCAACCGCAGCCGCTAGCCGCAGTGTCGCTTGCGGTTGCAGTCTGCAGCCCATCTCGGAATTATTTCACCTGTACCAAATATACACACAAAATCGGTCAATCCATTTCGGAGGAGCTCGATAGCTAACATTGTGACACGAGATTTTTATATATTAGATAAAAACCAACTGCCCCAACCTGCCCTGCGTCTGTCTGTCTATAAAATCACTGAATGAATTTTAATGCAGTTTTCACCAATAGACAGAGTGGTTTGTGAGGAAGTTACAAATGTATAATACATGCAAATTATGCAGAGAAAAGCCGAAAATTTTGAAGATATAATATGAACAACATTTTGATATATTCTATAATAGTGATTTTTTTGAGATGGTAAATTAACAAATAACAATAACAACAACAATAACAATATTCCACTACTATCACACAACGCCATCTAGTCTCAAGCTAAGTAGAGCGTGTGTTATAAATACTAGACAACTTATAAACATACTTATATATTTCTAAATACATACATATTATAGATAAATTACACCCAGACACAGAACAAATGATCGTGCTCATCACACAAACATTTGTCCTGGGTGGGAATCGAACCCACGACCTCCAGCATAGCAGTCAGGGCCACTAACCACTAGACCAACAGGCCAGTCAAATTATTGAATAACTCCTCCTGTTCTAGGTGAAGCGAGAGGAAGTGTCCGGCTTTAACTGACTAAAACTCACCTGTGTTCCTTCAGTTGCTCTTTGCGTTACAGGCCGCGGCAACCTTCAGAAATGTCCGCAGCCCAGAACTTAGTGATGCTATTTCTATCTAAACAATTCAGCTCAGTTCTCTCCAGGTTTCCACAGCATATACAAAACTTTAAACGTGACACAAACGCCACTCGACAAGTCTCAGGAGACTCTAAACGTTCTTGGCACCAGCAAACCCAATTAACCCGTACATAAAATAGGAATTTAAAATAAAATCAGTTTCTTCTTCTTTTAAACTAAGGTTTATACAATTACGCCTTTTTGGTAGTCACTAATGAGATAAAAACATATTTTCATTGTCATTTTCTTTTCTCAGGTCAACACGGAAGTCTAATAGAAAATCGTGAGTATATCATTACAAAAATAGAGAACGTTTATAACTAATTAACATGAAAATCTATTATAATTAATACACTAACAAAGAGCGCTTCAAAAAAAACTTTATCACGCATATTTCTGCATGTATTGAAAGTTCCACGAACTGGTGTAATCAAATCCTATATATTCTGAATTTAAAGGATGAAAAAATGCATGTATACTGGCAGTTAACAAAAGCACGTTCTGAATTCGAAAATCGCACGTGTGAACCCCGTAAAATAAACTGACCAAATCCGCGGAATCTATGATCGGGATTCAAGTTTCGAATGCCGGATTTAAAATGGCGGATAATTCAGCATTTGTAACGATTGTATTTCCAGTTTTGCATGGTGATGGCGTACATATTTACATATTCACATTCAATTTATAAATTGTAATGAGATTTTTTTGTAAAAGTAAATTAATGTTATGTCAGAAATTCTATTTTACGTAAATTCTCATTTTAATACAAGAACTTAATTAGTGCTTGTTAATTTATATGCTGCTATGGCTTCTTATTTCCATTATATTTAAGTACAAAATGTTCGAGTCTTTCACAAACTATTACGTAATTAATTAATATAGAGTTCTAAAATCGTAAATTAATCAAAATTAATAATGAGAAACTTAATAATAGTTTTAATTTTAATACACACATTAACACTTGAAAGTACCTTCTAGTGATACTATGACAAGGCGTTGCCTTTGTTATTTTTTTTCTTCGGTTGTGGCTTTGGTTTTGCCGTGAAAAGGGGGGCGGACGATTGACTACCAATAGGAATATCTTTTTCAATACACTTACTCGAAAACCTGCTCCTATCCGCTTTTAGACGCGCAATTGACTGTTTTCCGCACTAGCTCGGAAAAGTGTGCCAGCAGGGTCCCGCCTCAATTTATTGTATTAACCGTATCAGGTTAAGCGCCAAGCAGCCCCAACTCGTCGGGCAGCCCCCGTTTATTTATTTCTTCATAAGTGTATTGAAAAACGTCGTTTGATACACGTGGAAATTTGTCACTGCAGCACTGGGCTCTATAACACCTTCACCTGCGGCTCACGCGATTTTCACATCGGTCGCAATGACAAACTTTCTCCACTTGTAACAAAATTAACTATTTCTCTTTTTGAGGGTGGGAAATTATCAAATAACGTCTCCGACTCTGCGTGGAGCAAGAGAGACCGTCAGACTTTTGTTGTCTAAAACCCACCCGCGTAGCGTTCTAGGGCTGCGGTGACTTTTACGGCCTGGTTTATACTTCGGTCTTAGCGGCAAGCGGCGGGCGTCTCGTGGTGTGCTTCAAACATTTTAATCCTTTTGTTTTTACCGCTCGCCGCCCCGCGCTTAGCTACCGCTCACAGCGGCGAGGTTTTGAATAGGCCGTTAGGAATACTTTACTTACACTTATTTCCTGTTACGTTTTTGTTTTTAATTTGGAATTTGGTGCATGTTTAATTAAAAGCTCTTCGAATGTATGAAGTAGTTGTAAATATTAGATTTTAACTAGAGATAGTGTATACAAATTTGTCTGCATGAGAATGACATGCGAATGATTTTAGTTTAGAAACTCTTATGATCTGTTATTTATTAAATATCCTATGTGTGACTTCTTGAATGTAATTAACATTTTTATTTTGATGGTTTGTATAGAATGGCAATGTTTTGGATTTCGAGTTCGTTTTGCAGATTCAGTGTTATTACACTGAATCTGCAAAACGAAATGTGTTGCATTTTTTTTGCGGTTCAATATCTTTAAATGACTTTTCCCGTTCTAGGTGGAGTAAGAGGAAGTGTCTGAATTTTACTGACTAAAACCCACCTGTGTTCCCTCAGTTGCCTACTTCATGCTTTTATTATGACAGACCATAATAAATTTTTTTAGGTGGGAAAATCCTCTAATGACAAATCCCGCTCTTGGGCGGAGCGAGAGATAGTGTCAGACTTTTACGGACTAAAAACCCACTTCTGTTCTTTCGCTGTCTTTCGTACCAGGGCCGAGTCTTCCTTTCAGAATCAGACCCTTGGCCCCAGTAGACTTCGACCCTGCTGGGCCCCTACGGTTTGCTGACATCTCCCTGAGTCGCGCGTGGAACACTGACGGTTACCGGACGCAGACCATAATATTGAGAACTATGTTTATTAAAATTAGTACTTGCTTATGTCTACAATGAAAATAAACCATTTAATAACATATCGATTAGAAAAAAAAGCTAGAGTGAATAGGCTCCTAATAAACTAGTGCGCCTCACCATCAACGATTGCATCACTACTTACCGTCAGGTGGGAACGCAGTCAAGCACTAGTCGTCGACGGCGCGTAGTGTTTTACGCGCGCCTCAAAGAGATGTCAGCAAAACCGTAGGGGCTCTGCAGGGTCGAAGCCTACTGGGGCCATGGGTTGTCCGAAAGGGAACCTCGAGTTCCTGGGACGCAAGACAAAGCAGGAACATAGGAGTGGGTTTTAGTCAGTAAAAGTCTGACACACCTTCTCGCCCCGCCCTAGAGTGGGAGAAGTCATTGGGTGATTTACCTCCTAAAAAAAAAGTAAATCACAAGTTTATATCATTAAAAAAAAATCCAAGATATTGCTTATTTGTTATGTAGACATTCATTCTATTTCAAGTCTCATTTTAACCTGACCTCTTTTGTCAACAGAACAAGGTGCACTTACAATCGTGCGTCGCTCCTCCAGCCGCAGTAAGGCAGAAAGTTGCCCAACACCAACTGATGAACAACTCGACTCCCTCGACTTGGACACCGAACACTTGCCCGCCGTCGACACACCCGACGCGTGCGACAAGGCCGCCCTAAGGTAACGAACGCATTTAAATTATCTATTAGCTGACCAACAAGCCACCAGCAATGGGCCTCATCAGAAGACTTAAAGTCACCCAAAGGGCAATGGAGAGGGCTATGCTCGGAGTTTCCTTGCGTGATCGAATCAGGAATGAGGATATCCGCAGGAGAACCAAGGTTGCCGACATAGCACGAAGAATCGCCAAACTAAAGTGGCAATGGGCAGGGCACATTGCTCGCAGAACAGATGGCCGTTGGGGCCGAAAGGTTCTGGAATGGCGACCGCGTACCGGAAGACGTAGCGTTGGAAGGCCTCCTACAAGGTGGACCGATGACTTGGTAACGGTTGCGGGAGTCCGATGGATGCGAGACGCACAGGACCGTTCGTTGTGGCGACGCTTGGGGGAGGCCTATGTCTAGCAGTGGCTGAAATGATGATGATGATGATGATGATTAGCTGACCCAGCAAACTTTGTACCGATACCTTTTAGCTGAACTGTCAAAGGATAACGCCATCTACTGGTATTACCAAAACCAGCTCAATTCGTTTTAAAATGTCATTTTAAAAGGTGGCGCTGTATTCGGATTTTTATTTTCGTGAATTTTTCCATATCTTTTCACCGTTTAAACTTTCGAAAACATTGTGAGGAAACCGATGTTTCTAAAAAAATGAACACATGGGATCAACCCGCACCACTCCTGCGTGGTGGATTACGGTCCATTACCACGCGTAGAGTTCCAGGAGTGCGACCATTACAAGGCTGATTATGAATATGGTTATCTGTAGCTTGTACTATTACTTACTCTGTGTCTGTAGGTACATATAAAAGACTAAGTTCTGACTCACTGAATTATCAAAGTGAAGCCCAAACCCCTAGATACTAAACGTAGGGGGCCAGCAGGGTCGAAGCCTACTGAGGCCAAGGGTCTGCTTCTGAAAGGAAGACTCGGCCCTGGTATGAAAGGCAACGAAGGAACAGGAGTGGGTTTTTAGTCAGTAAAAGTCTGACACACAATCACGCCCGCCCAAGAGCGAGGTATGTCATTGGATGATTTTGATATGAAAAAAAAAAAACCCTAGATGTACGTAGGATGTAAAGCAGAATCTGAAGAGAAGAAAACTCAAACACACAAAATATTTAATAACGTAATAAGCTGTTAGTGGTACTTCGAAAGTCGGCGCACATGTCACCCAGATACACACATGTGTTAGCTTAGGACGACTGCAAACTTGATAAGCCTTTTATACTATGAATAACCACGAAGTCTAACATACGGGCTCTAAGATCTTTGACAAAGATATTTGGCACACAACTCAACTCAAACTTAATATCTACTTTTATTGATTACGAAGTTATTTTATTTTATCATATAACTAATACATTAATATGCTTAACTCAACCTAATTAAAATTATCTTAGCATAGCATATAGTATAGTCGGCCTTATAATGTTCCCACTGTTGGGACTCAGGCCTCCTCTCTAGGAGAGGGAATGGGCCGTAATCCACCACGCGGGCCCAGTGCGGGTTGGTGGATGTCACATTTCTTCGAATTTTTGGTTCTAGGACATGCCGGTTTCCTCACGATGTTTTCCTTCACCGTTTTGAGAGCAGTGGTGATGAAATAAATTACACAAAGTAAATATGCGCCTGGCTGGGTTTGAACCCGCGACCTACAACTCGTAAGTCGGGGCCGTTACCACTCGGCCACCACTGCTCTAAATTAAAATTATCTTACAAACTAAAAATAATAGTCCTAAAGTACTAAAAAAGCAATCTAAAGTACGGCGTCGAAAAACTCCTCCGCATCACTGTCGACAAATAATGTACCCAAAAGACTTATTAATAATATATGGTGAGCTCTATGTACGCCTTAATTGTCGTGAGAATTTGTCCCTGTTGTTATTAAGATGGTTCCTTATATGTAAAATGTGGCTGTACTAAATTTAAATTCGAATACCTACCGTAATTAGAGACACAATAGAAAGACAATGAAAGAGCGAACGCCGGCGTTCGGTTGGGGATAATGAATTTAAAAAATGAGAAAAAAAAAAAATTATCGGATTGTTCCATTTTCTTCAATATTACTTGTATCCGCTTTGAACTGGGTACAGGTCATTCTCAAAATCGATGCTTATTTCGACTTATTCCGACTTGTCTATTCAAGAAGAAAGCTTAAAACAAAACATTTTAAAAAAGCCGAGGTCAAATTTAATCATAAAATCTTCTTTTAATCCTAAGACTGCCACTTCAGGGAGTAAGGTACTCAGTATAATTTATAGTTTAATCCCGACCGAGTTAATGAAAGACATTTGATACCCGCCTTGTTCTTCTGAGATTACATTTATTTGTCACTACGTATTTCTAGGTTTAGACGTAACATAAATATTTATGTTTGCGTGAGACACCTTAAGTAACCATATAACAAAACCCCTGTTCATTACCGTTTTATTGTGACCCATATATACGAAGTGTTATTTGTTTTTATCTATATGTTAAAGGAGAAGCTGACTGACTGACATATCAACGCACAGCCAAAACTAATGGGTCTAAGAACGTGAAATTTTGCACAAGGTTTCCTTTTATGATGTAGGCGAACAGTCATCATCATCATCATCTTCCTGCCCTTGTCCCGTGTTATTTGGGGTCGGCGCAACACGTTTTTTTCTTCCCATTCTGCCCTGTCACTCGTCATACTATCACTAACTTCCTTTTCTTTCATATCACTCTTCACACAATCCATCCATCTTTTCTTTGGTCTCCCTCTCCCTCTCCATCCATCCACATGTAAACTCATAACTCTTTTAGTAACATGCGTTTCATCTATCCTCTTCACATGGCCATACCAAAACAAACGATTCCCTTTCAACTTTTCAGTCACTGGCGCCACTTTCAAACTTCCCCTAATATACTCATTTCTCACTTTATCCATTCTCGTCACACCACACATCCATCTTAACATTCTCATCTCCGCTACGTGCAATATTTTTTCATCCGTCTTTTTCACAGCTCAACATTCTGATCCATACAGTATGACAGGCCTTATCACGGACTTGTAGATTTTACCCTTCAACTTGAGGGGCATCCGTGGGTCACAAGTTGTTCCCGTGACCTGTCGCCATTTCAGTAGGCGAACAGTAAGAAAGGATTTTCTAAAATTCAGCCCATTACGGGAAGAAACGGGGCTCCAAAGTTTGTATTTTTTTTTTTTTTTTAATTGTTATAAACTAGTGCTTGACTGCGATTCCACCTGATGGTAAGTGGTAATGCAATCGTTGATGGTGAGGCGCACTAATTTATTGAGAGCCTATTCACTCTAGCCTTGAAGAGACCCAAATTATAATCGGACGGGAAAATCGCAGCAGGCAAATTATTCCAGTCCCTCGATGTACGCGGTATAAACGACGAGGCAAAACGCTTGGTCCGGACCGTAGAGGTTTCAACAACGTAAGGGTGGATACTCGCCGTTCGTCGGCTTGTCCGATGGTAGAAATGAGATGGTGGAATCAAGTCATGCAATTCCTGCGCACACTCTCCAAAATGAATTCTGTAAAACACCGAAAGGCTGGCTACCCTACGCCTGTGCTCAAGACTTTGTAGATTGGAATTAACCAGATCTGGATCACCAATTAGCCTCTTTGCACGCCTTTCCACCGAGTCCAAAGCTGCCAGGTGGCATTTTGCAGCACCAGCCCATATGTGGCTGCAGTACTCCACACACGAACGGACCTGTGCTTTGTATAACATTAAAAGCTGCCCTGGTGTGAAGTACCGCCGGACCTTTGCAAGTACGCCGAGTTTCCTAGCAGCTACCTTGGCTTTGGACTCAATGAACCGCCCAAAGTTAAGGTCTGAAGAAATTTCAACTCCCAAGAGCTGAAGGCGGTCGGTGTACTCCAGGGATACATTCTGAAAAACAGGAGCCAAGGTAAACGGGCTCCTTTTAGCGGTGAATAGACACGCTTGTGTTTTGGCGGCGTTGAATCCCACCAGATTGGCTTCACCCCACTTGGAGACTGCCTGAAGTGAGACATTCGCACGCTCTACCATAGCCTCTCTTTCGGACCGGATTAGCTCCCTACTAGCTCGAGCACCTGGCAGGTATCTCTCTACAACTGTGCTATCATCTGCATACCCATAGATACCGGGCATCAGCAGATCGTTGATATGCAGCAGGAAGAGAGTTGCAGAGAGAACAGACCCCTGAGGAACTCCGGCATTAGTCGTCATGGGCTCTGATGAGCATCCATCGATAACAACTCTGAGAGAACGTTCACTCAGGAAGTCTTTTACCCAGTTAATCAGACCAGGGGAAACGCCGTACGCTGAAAGCTTACTCAATAGACTAGCGTGCCATACCCTGTCGAAGGCCTTCGAGACGTCCAAGGAAACAGCAATCGCTTCCCCATTCTTCTCGAGGGTCTCGCCCCACAAGTGGGTGGCATAAACTAGAAGGTTCCCAGTAGATCGATTGTGGCGAAACCCGTACTGTCGATCACTGAGGAGATCGTTACCTTCCAGGTATGCCAAGAGGCGCGAGTTCAATACACGCTCCATAATCTTGCAGAGTATGGAGGTTATTGAAATCGGCCGATAGTTGGTAGGATCGGTACGACTGCCCTTTTTGGGCACGGGTTGCACGTTGGCAAGCTTCCAGGACTTGGGCACTATACCAGTCCCAAATGAGAGGCGATACAAACGCGTCAGTACAGGAGACAACTCGGGTGCACAAGCCTTGAGAACAATCGCTGGTATACCATCTGGTCCACTAGCTTTATTCACGTCAAGACGACACAGTGCTCTCAGAACCTCTTTGTTCCTTATGCGGACCTCGGGCATCGAAGTATCGCAGTGAGGTAGAGTCGGTGGAGTAGCACTACCAGTGTCAAGACGAGAATTACGGGCGAAGAGAGATGCAAAGAGACCCGCTTTCTCTCTCGCTGTATGAGCCAGTGTTCCATCAGGTTTAACCAGCGGAGGCAATGAGGGCCGACAGAAGTTCGCTTCGACCGACTTGGCAAGGGACCAGAATGCTCTGCTACCGGACGGCTGCGCAGAGAGCTTTGTACCAATATGGTTAATGCGGTCGAAGCGAGCCTTCCTTAGTGCCTTTTTGTAGGACTTGGCAGCATGGTTGAAGGCTCTCTTCTTTGAACTCAGATCCGGAGCTTTGTGGTCACGAGCGTCAACCCAGGCGAGAAACGCCGAATGCTTACGTTGTTCAGCTTGAACGCAATCGGCGTTGAACCATGGGTGAGCTGAGCCACCGATGGGTACGTCGCGATAGGGAATGAAATACTCCATAGCTTGACGTATCACATCGGATATAGCATCTGCACAGCTCGACGGATTTTTAGAAGAGAAGCAGACCTGCTGCCAAGGATAAGATGCAAAGAAGTGCCGCATCTCATCCCAATCTGCTGACTTGTAACGCCACATTCGCCGTTCACCGCGTGAGTCGCAGTCAGGTGGGGAGAAGGACGATACAGACTTCACCAGACAGTGATCTGAAGTTCCTAGTGGTGAGGAAACTGTTACGATACATCTGTCCGGATCGGTGGTCAGTAAAAGGTCCAGACAATTGGCAGTATGACCAACTACATCAGGCACCCTTGTCGCTTGCTTTACCAACTGGGAGAGGCCCATCGATACTGCAAAGTTTCGCGCTTCTCTCCCAGCGTGGTCGGTCCTCTGGTACGGGAAAAGCCAGTCTTTGTTGACGGCGTTAAAGTCCCCCAGAGCGACAAACTGCGCATCAGGGTGCCGATGCAGAGCCTTATCGGCGGCCTCACTGAGGTGGCCAAACAGTTGAGTCGTCTCCTGGTCACCGCTGTGCGATCGGTAGACACAAGTATAGACAATTTTGTCCACACCGGTGTCCACCACTGTATGGACAAACCTACATTCACGCGGGCAAAGCCGCTGACAGAAGCTAATTTACACATATGTTAATGTGGGAATCGAACCTGTGAGACACAGCGCAACAGCCAATCGCTTAACTACTGAACCAATATTGCCGTCAAGATTTAAGGTAGAACTACATTGGGCACACGTGAGCCACGTACGCGCCGATCTGGGCGCATCGGTCCTCATACAAGTTATATTCAAAGATTTAAAAGCATTTTATTTCAAATAAACCATTTACAGGCACTTTTGAAATGTCAAGAAGTCAGTCAGTCAGAAAAAAAAAAATGATGCTAATTGCACATTCCAAAGCGTAGATCTCTATGGAGAAGAATGTGCAAGAAACTCCATGGACACTCTTTTCAATCATGTTATGTATTACAAATATCTCGGTTACATGTTTCTTGACGCTACTATCATGTGAGAACAATGTAAATAAAGTAAAAATAAAAACTAAATATAGATTTTAAAAAAATAGCAACTGGCAGCTAAGAGATGACCAGTCTCAACTGACAGCATCCGTTCACGGACATGACGCGAATATTAGCACCACTCAGCTCAACCATTTTGAAGGGAACCGAATGATCCAACACACGCGCCACCATCAGTGAGACATTTGAGTGAGCATGACAAACTCAACTGCCATGCTCATTTATGTGAAACAAGTCCATTAATAACCTAAAAACAATAAATAGCTCCATGGTACTCACATTTACAAACTGAAAAAAAAAAAAAATTAAAGAAGGTACTTAAATCACTAAGTGTGATGATATTTTTGCACTATGTCCCATTATATCAGACCACCAGATACTATGTGTAGACCACACATCCTCACAATCCAACAGCTGCCGAAGTAGACGTCCTGGGTATCGGGAGTTACCAGGCGATTTTCTGCCACCGTAGGTGCGAGCTTGCGGATGACAAGCAATGAGTAGTTCGCCGTCTAGCCGTCCGGTAAGGATCAAGCTTGATTTGATAGCACGATCCACGCGCGCCTCAAAGAGATGTCAACAAAACTGAAGGGGCCTAGTAGGTTCGATACCTGCTAGGATTGCGGTAACGTTTGAAAGAGTTACTGTGGCCCTAGAACGCAAAGGGCAACTAGGGAATACCATCCCACATCAATATCGCGATCCCGCAAGTCTGCGGGATTGAAGTCAGAAATCTAGTTAATTTTGACTGGCTTGTTGGTCTAGTGGTTAGTGACCCTGACTGCTACGCCGAAGGTTGTGGGACCCAGGACAAATGTTTGTGTGATGAGCACGATCAATTGTTCTGTGTCTGAGTGTAATTTATCTATAATATGTATGTATTTAGAAATATGTAAGTATGTTTATCAGTTGTCTAGTACTCATAACACAAGCTCTGCTTAGCTTGGGACTAGACGGCGTTGTGTGATAGTTGTGGAATATTATTATTATTTTCTTAAGTTCAATTTTTGCTTTTGAATTTCGCGGGCTGCCCTGGCGCTTTTACCATAAGTAAGTAGTATTATTTAAAAAAAAATAAAGACATTAATTTCAAAATATTTTTTACAATTCAATGAACTTTTTGAGGTACAAATAATTAGGAATGATAAAAATAAAATATTTTACGTTTCTTCTTTCGGATTTAGGAAGATAAAGTACTCTATCTTACATTACCTACGTTTGATTCCATTTTCGATTTAGGACTCGCACAACAAAAATAGAAATTCATAATTCATTTAGATAAAAAATTGAGAACAAAAGTATCTTCCATAGATAAAAATTGTCTTGTTTATAAATCACTCGTTAATGAGGCTATGCTGGGTCTAATAAATAGGTAATCAGAACGGTGCATCGTCTAAACCCATTTTTCTTAGAGAAAAATTCGATCCCGCATTTCCGTATCGCGCTTGCGGGATGCGATTCCCTAAGGGCAACTGAAGGACACAGGTGGGTGGGTGGGACAGTAAAAGTTTGACACGCGCTCTCATTTAGAGCGTGACAAGTCCTTTAATAATTTCTCATATTAAAAAAAAAATACTGTAATACAACCACGCTTTTCTAAAATCCAATAACAGCAGAAACGTCACCAACTTAACAATGTTCGGATCCCTCCACAACTGGCAAAGTAAAGTTTGCGGTACAATCGAATATTTCCGTCCAATTGTCGCGGTAATAAGGTCAATTATTCCGGATGATTTCGTCTGGTATCGCAGGGAATCGGTCCGTAAACTGGATTGCTTTTAAACAGCTTATGAAGCACACTGAATGGATATTGTTGGATAGT
This sequence comes from Mythimna impura, assembly GCA_905147345.3. NCBI lineage: Eukaryota > Metazoa > Arthropoda > Insecta > Lepidoptera > Noctuidae > Mythimna > Mythimna impura. The sequence goes on from LR990348.1 coordinate 6,374,988, forward strand.
TCTTTACAGTATTTTTCTTTACGAAAGCAGGATAAGAGAGTGGTGTAACGTTTGTTTTTGGTTGTAGATAGGTTTTTTAAGGTATTTACGAGCAACAATTAAATGTTTATGAACAACTTTTTACAAAAAAAAAAAATACAACCGACTTCGAAGTACAAAAAAAAAACAAAGTGCAAAATAACTTTAATTTTGGAAGTCCGTGTTTCTATAATAGTTTTGTCTCTTCTTTTTTTAACGTTGACTTCCGCAGTTGTATTTTTTTTTAAACACTTTTCAATTGTGGTACCACAACTAAAAAGTACCCCTCAGCTAAACTCAAATTGTGTGCAAGTTCTATAGTACGGTACATATAGAATTTAATCATTAAAATGATGATTTAGCATGACGATTCCAATAAGCGAAGCCACGGCTGGGATACATTGTTTTATTACGGAGTTTTCGTGCCTACCTTCCATCATCAGATTAGCTCGATGGTACCTTATAGCCAGAGTGCATCTCATGACAATTCTAATAATCCCAAACACGGTCTAATCATAGTAAAAATCTGTACTTTTTTTTAATTTAAACTGTATAAAATCGTTATATTTAAAATATCATCGGGGTTAATTAGAATGATGATTTTATAAGTACAGTTTAAATTTATAAAACAACAACACTGACAAGACTGAAACGACTGACGAACGAACGACCGACGACGAACGTCTGACTGTGACTGTAAAGTTGAAAGGGAATCGTTTGTCTTGGTATGGCCATGTGAAGAGGAGGGATGAAACGCATGTTACTAAAAGAGTTATGAGTTTACATGTGGATGGATGGAGAGGGAGAGGGAGACCAAAGAAAAGATGGATGGATTGTGTGAAGAGTGATATGAAAGAAAAGGAAGTTAGTGATAGTATGACGAGTGACAGGGCAGAATGGAAGATAAAAACGTGTTGCGCCGACCCCAAATAACACGGGACAAGGGCAGGAAGATGATGAGATGATGATGAGTTTAAATTTAAAAAAGCAAATATTTGTCTTTCCTTGGGAGTTTATCGTACTTATTTTTACCATTATATCATATTGTCGGTACTATAGATCTATTGTAAAGAAACAATTATATTAAGAATTATATTGTTTTTCTAAGACTGGCAAAATAAAAAAATAATAAAATGAGAAAATCGTAAATACAGGAATAGTAATAAACTAAAAGTAGAATAACGAGATGAAAAAAATATAAACGTAAATGTAGGTCCACAAGAAAATAATTAATTCCGCATTTGGACATGACAGCATAATCATTTTGCCAAACTTACTGATTGTTTACCCTAATCGCAAAATTCTACTGACTAAAACAAGCTTAGGAACTTGTTGATAAATCAAAGTATTATTTCAGTTACGTCATAATCACTATAATTTCTACTGTCTTAACTTAAGCATAATCAGCATTATAATGTTCCCACTGCTGGGACTGGGCCTCCTCTCTAGGACAGGAAATGGGTCGTAATCCACCACGCTGGCCCAGTGCGGATTGGTGGATTTCACATGTTTTCGAATTTTTGGTTCTAGGACATGCCATATTCATAGTCATAGTCATTTAATCAATAACAAAAAAGTGGTATCTGAATTACATAACTAATTTATAAATTAAACATTTTCAATTCCATAATAATAATTCAACCAAACAAATTCAATAATAATAATTACAATACTACACTAAGAGAGATACAATCCGCAGTGCAGTTTTGTGGCGAACTGTTGGGCATTAACGACCCCACGGACCCGATCTCCCGGGAGAATTCTTGTTCTTCATCTCCGGCTTGCCTTTATTGGCCGGCTTGAGTGGAGATTCGCAAGAGCAAACGTGCTCGGGAGAAGGATGTATAATCCAGTAAGGTGCTGGTAGGGATCTTGACCGTACTTCCGGGATTGTCCTGATAGCCGTAGTATACCTCTCCACTCCTCAAGCACCTCAGAATATGTTGCCCTCTTGTTGCTACGTCACTTCGTGCTAGCGGCCGTTTTTTGGGGGCCCATTTATTGAGTGTGCAAGTCACCCCCTGCCTTTTTTCGATGGATATTAATAACGTTGTTCAGGCAGGGGCCATAGTCTTAACATAGTTCCATGTTACCAGTCCACTTAAGACTCCAAAAACCGTAGCCCTATTATCTTTGTTCTCCATATGTCGCAACAGTTTTTCAATAACCGGGGGTTGTCCTTGGGTGCACTAGCATAGCGCGTACAGGGATAATCGTCGGTTGGTATCATGTTCCATTATAATTATCTAAAGGGCCGCTGCGTATTGGCTTCGGCTCCTCGTACGCCTTCCAAAGGTCCAGGACCTCAGGGTCCTGAGATAAATATTGAAATTACAATACTAATATTATAAATACTAATAATAATTAAGAGAAATTTATAATTCATCAACAGAATATACAAAACTTATTCAACAGGAAATCCATAAGCTGGGTTTTAAAAGTACTAGTGTAGATAGTGCTTTTTATATCTAAAGGCAACTTATTAAATAACTTGACTGATTGATATTGTGGACTGTGTACCACAATATTAAAATTTGGTTGCATTATGTTATATTTAATATATTTTCTACCGGTTTTCGGTTTTTTCCGGTTTCCTTACGATGTTTTCCTTCATCATTTTGAGAGCAGAGGTGTTGAAATAAAATATACGGGCCACCACAGCTCTCAATGTCTCGCTGTATTTACGCTTACTACTTACACTTAATAATTTACATTCCGAAAAGAATTTTTCAACCTTAGTACAAAATTCCCTATAGAACAATCCAGAATTTTTGCAAAGCAGCATTACTGAACCTTTACGAGGACTTGACCTCAAAACCCGGCTCGTGACATTTATAATATAAAAGTCAGGAGTAGCCTGGGCTGGCTAACTTTAGTTTAGTTTACATTTGTTTTGTATTCCTTCCATCCTAAAAATAAAAAATAAAGTTGGTAAAGAATACCTTTTTGCATTAAATCCGACTATGCTACCACTATTGTACTCGTACATAAAGTTAAAAGAAATAAAATCATTTGCATCAATAATATGTATGAGTTAATTTTGTTCTGTTTTGTTAAATTTTTTGTTCTTTATTTGTATACTTAGTCCTTGTAGTTCTCGGGTAGTTAGAGCTCTCTGACGCAGATGTACAAGGAGACCAGCCCCCCTAGCCAAGTTACAACCGTTTTGATTCGATTCTCTCTTCGTCGATCGCCTCTAGTCAGCCACGCCTCCGATTCCTTTGTTCTGACGTCAGTCACGTGGTCAGAACAAAGGAATAGGAGGCGTGGCCGACTCGAGGCGATCAACGAAAAGAGAATCGAAACGAAACGGTTCGGTTGTAACTTGGCTAGGGGGGCAGACCTTAGCTAAACTAGAAAGAGGTTTAGACAAAGGAGAATAAAAATATATTAAATATTTTCATTTAAGTCTAACTTACAAGGAGTTTTATATATTTTATTCCGTCATTCAGCCGACAGACGTCCACTATTAGACATTGGTCTCCCCTAAAGTCACCATAACCACCGGTCCTGTCCGTCTCGCATCCATCGGAATCTCGCGTACCGTACCCCCTAGTACGGTACGGCCATCCCTATGGCCATCTGGCATCATTATGATGGGAGATCATCATTATGGGAGGCCTTCTCGCATATCTAAAAAAAAACTGTTAGTATGTATGCAAATTTCTTGATTCCTTCAAAAGTCAAAGAGTTCTTAAAACAAGAGTTTCTAAACAATATAAGAACTAAGAAAACAAAAATTACAACACAGATGTGTAAAGCTGAAACCACAACTGATGACGATAAACTATTAGTGACAAAAGTAACTAAACAAAACATTTGCTAAGAAAATCAAATGTCAAAAGAGGAGATACGCCACTCTTAGATTAAAGGTGCGCCTAACAAAAACCTATTCCGTGCATTGGCTATTCATCCTCCTAATCTTCACCAAACAGCAGAACACCGCCGTGTCCTCGTTGGGTAGATCGGCAGCAACGATCTCTCGTGCCGGGCCTTGGTACAGGCCATGGTATGAAGCGAAGAGGAGTGGCAGGCGGTCGCCTCCGCGATTAATGGGTAGCTTGCCGTCCGATCGTTCGGTAACCGTCCGGACCGAGCCCAAGTCGTCGACGGTGCGTACTGTTCCACGCGCTGACGCCTCAAGGATGTCAGCAAACCGTAGCGTCCCAGCAGGGTCGAAGCCTACTGGGGCCAAAGGTCTGCTTCTGAAAGGAAGACGGGAAAAAACGGGAGTGGGTTTTTGTCAGTAAAAGTCTGACACACTCTCGCGCTCCGCCCAAGAGCGGGTGATGTCATTGGATGAATTTCCCAACGAAAAAAAAAACCTTCACCAAACAATTTTCATCACTGTACCTTCAAACCAACTAAGATCTTCCAATACATACGTAGGTACACCAGTGAATCCTCTGAACTGCAGTCTGCCAACAATAGTAGACATTGGTAATCACAGATCAAACGACTGGCTGTAACGTGATTGTGAACGGCTCAGTTGTAGTGTTACAATAGATATTATTAGTTGATATATATCTCTGTGTGTAAGTAAGAAGTAATTGAAGCCGTATTATTTCGATGATATTAGATTCTGGGCGATCTGGACAGGTACACGTAATGTTGTATAGGTATAGTAGTAGAATTATAAATAATGAAGCCATGTTGTTTATAATAGATTCGTGTATTTGTACAGAGATATATAGGGTGACTGGTAATTAGTGTACGATACTTAAACACGTGATTGTGCTCATGATAACCAACAACTTTTATTATGGGAGCAACGCCGAAATCGCGAAAAAAATATCAGCTGTTTAGTACATTAGGCAAACATAAATGTACTGAACAGCTCATTGTTTTTTTGCGATTTCAGGTTTGTTCCCATAGTAAAAGTTGTTGGTTATCATGAGCACAATCACGTGTTTAAGTATCGTACACTAATTGCCAGTCACCCTATAGAATGGAAAATGCCGTATCGCCATTGCTATAACGAATTTGATTGCATTTCGGTTTTTTTTTTGCTTACATATTTATGTAATGTACCTGTTTATATTTTAAACAAGAACAAAATCGTGCTTTGGCTGCCCAGTTCAAAGATGAAAGGGGGATATATTTCAATATAAAAAATAATTCATAATGTACTTAAAAACATCTAACGTCATAGCAAATCAAAAGACTTGTTTCGGAAGCCCCATCCAACAGAAAATGTATGATTTGTAATCTGAGATAATTTTCAAGAAGTCTAAGTTAATAATAAAATAATAATATTTATTTTGGAACTAAAAACAATTTACACAAGGAACGATAATAGCTGAAAGTTCGCTCTAGTCTTCGTTTAAATAAAAATCTAAATGATATATATATTCCGAAAATAGAAATCTTAATATTATCTCACCAGATTTGTTGTACCTTGTAAGTTAATTGTTATCACGTATACAAAAGATTCAATCTATCTTCTACTTTTTCACTATCTTCGCAGTCATCTTATTGTCATTACTCTCTAAATGGGAAGAAAATCACTAAAACATTGACGGTGATCAGCTACGTGCTGATATAGCTGGTAACAATGCATTCCCTGCTGCACCTAAGAGTTACAATTTTTTTAACCCTAAACAACAGTGGTCAAGATTTATGATTATTATTGTCAAAATGGAAAGAAATTCTGCATAACAGTTTTTTTTTCGGTGGGAAAATCATCCAATGATATTCACTACAAAATCCACTCAAATGTACCATCTACCTTCTCCTCTCATTGTGCTGTCTGGACTGTCACGTTGTCTTTTCAGCGAAGGATCTAAGTACAAAAAATCAGGTATGTGTAAATTATATGAACACACATCTGGGTTTTTAATAATAATACCTAGAATATTTGTTTAAACTTATTCAAAAAGGTCTTGTAATAACGAGAAAGAAAAAAAATCAAATGACTTGAGGAACTGTTCCTTTTTTGAAAGTGGGCTAATAAAAACCTCAATATTGAAACAATTGGGTATTTAACCTTTTGAGTGCGTAATTAGAGACACAATAGTAAGACAATGGCGCGTGAACGCCGGCGCGGCGTTAATGCGGGGATCAACAGCTTAAGTGTCGTCTTACTTTGTTTATATTCTTAATACGATTTCAAGCTTAACTTTAGTAGTTAGTCCTAGAAATTGGTATTCATAGAATTTCTAACTTACTAATTACTAAGAACGTAGTCTTCTATTTGGCGTGGTATAACAATTTACGAAACACCAAATTGATCTAAATACTACTCAAGTGTTCAAAGTCATACCTACAGAAAATTAAAAAGAAAAAGAAAAATATAAATGTCGAATTATGACCAGCTGAGCGGCAGGAGGAGTGGCAGGAGCAATGGGTAGCTCGCCATCCGACTGTCCGGTGACTGTCCGGACCGAGCCCAAGTCGTCGACGGCGCGTACTGTTCCACGCGCGCCTTAAGGAGATGTCAGCAAACCGTAGGGGCCCAGCAGGGTTGAAGCCTACTGGGGCCAAGGGTTTGCTTCTGAAAGGAAATCTCGGCCCTGGTATGAAAGGGTTTTGGGAACACATTCATAATGCGTACAGCTGAGGAGTGGAATTCCCTGCCGGAGTCTGTGTTTCCTGATAGCTACAACCTAGGGGTCTTTAAGTCAAGAGTGAATAGGTTACTTCTAGGCAAGCGTGGTTCATCGTCGGCCACAACATCGCTTACCATTAGGTGAGATAGTGGACAACAGGAGTGGGTGTTTAGTCAGTACAAATCTGACACTCCCGCCCCGCCCAAGAGCGGGGGATGTCATTGGATTATTTTTACACCTACAAAAAAAATGAGCATCTGTGTTTTTCAAAACCTCAAACGAGGCAGAAATTAAACGGAATACTATCGCCTTAATGGAACACAAATAACAGGTGGCAGTTTACATATAATAAATTAAAAAAAACACACTTAATAACATAATCTTTAAAAAAACATTGGGGTTGAAATAAACAGATTTCGTTGTAATACCCTCAATAATAATAAAGTTAAACAGACCAATAAAACGTGGAGAGCTATAAATTTGTTACAGAAGACAATGGAATCGTTACCACTCAGAGCTGAGCATCGATCGCATGTTCGAGCTATGCTACCCCTGAATGAAATATGAGACTCGGAAAACCTTTTAAAACATTTTCTTTACACAAAATGCTAGAACAATTTTCAATTGTAAAGAATTTTATAATTATTTTTTCTAGCTGTAGACGAGTTTGAACAATAATTAAGTTTCCTAGACTTTGAAGAAATTTTTTTTCGGCTATTATTTGGTTTATCTCAAACATAAAGGAAATCTGAATTTGATTTTTTTTATCTAAGACTAGCTTTTGCCCGCGGCTTCATCCGCGTACATAAAATATAGCCTATGTCACTCAGAAATAAATCAGCTTTCTATCGGTGAAAAAATTTTAGCAATCGGACCAGTACTTTCAGAGATTACGTTAAGATTAAGTTAGTTTAAAAGTTTTGTTACTATTTTGGTGTACAATAAAGTTTTATTCTATTACATCCTACAAACAAAAAAGCAAACTATACCTCCTTATAATATTATAAGTGTAGACTTCATTCACGTGGAATAATGATCATTATTTACAATACTGTTACAGTTGTGTAAGAATAAGATTAATTTTATTAAAATTTATTTTTATAACAGATGAAGCCTTAGATAGTTTATACGCAACCTGCCTTATATTCTGCTTTCAATAAATCACCATCTCGATTCCTCTCACGTGATGAGATAAACACTTTGAAGCATGTGGGTAAATACATAATGTATAACTCTAACCATGCTCGAGGCAAATGCAAACCGTGCATAATAATTTTAAACTTACCTGACACAAGCTTATCTATTTCTCTACTCGAACTATTTATTTTATAACAAAACCTATTCGACATTTACATCATATTATTGTCAAGTAATATTTATTTTGAAACTCAATCTGAAAAGTTCTCAGTTTTGTGACACCTGTGAAAACAGTTTCATTTGCATCTTAGAATTTCTCAGACACCCAATGAATTAAGTTTTACAAATCAGCATATTTTAACCATTATACAAGCTTATGCACCTATATTTCTTAATGACGTTTTGGAAGACGTTTGATGTAAAGTCAATCAGTGCCTTTAATTATATATCATCAGACCCCTTTTGTTTTTTTAGAGGGAGCAGGTTGACTGTGCATATTATTGAAAATCTTTAAGACATGGAACGATATTACTGGTGCTATCATAGGGTAAGACAATCGATATAGTCTAGAAATGATCGGGTAAGCACTTGTTTAACACATTTGGACAGTGGTCTAAAGAGAAATTTATTAACACAAAAAAAAAACCGATAAATGGATATCCTTTCATGGATATAAAAACTTCGATATTACAGAAAATACAAAACACAAAGAATCCAATAAATACCTAATTTCGGTAAAATATAACGTACCTTTAATATAAAGTTTATTTGAACTTATAATTCCAAGTCAATAAAAAATATAACACTTCAAAGCAACCCGTTTTAAAAAACGGCAATGTCATACTTTAACCCCTTTTATTACTCTGTGACAAATTTTAAAATCCTGCTTGTGGTTATTTTTTTTCTCGAAACTACAATAAAATGCTTTATTATGATTAAACGTAATAAAGATAAATTACCGATACTCTTTCTCCAATACGATAAGTAGTGTAGAACCTCTTCAGCACCCAAGTGTGTAAGTTATCGATGTCTCCATCAATCACCGGCCCCTAGCGGCCGCATCTAGACAAGGGTATACAGCGCTCTTGAAACAAATTGTCCCATACAACTAAAAGATATATTTATAAAACTTGTTACCCGTACCATTTTATTATATTTTATTTCTCTGATCGGTTTTTCGGCCATGTTTTGTAGACCAATAAAGACTGATTACTTGTTTTAAAACGAGACCTATATGATATTTCATAGTTCTAACTATTTGTGCCACCAATTGGTAATACTCTTTGTACACTGTAATCGATTCTGTGAATTTTCATAATGTACTACGATGTTTTTGACGAATAAAGATATTATAACTATACTACGAGTAATACTAATAATAATAAACGATCTCTATTTCCGGCCACCGTAGGCGCGGGCTTGCGGACGGCAAGCAATGGGTCCGTCCGACCGTCCGGTAACCCTCCGGACCGAGCCCAAGTCGTCGACGGTGCGTACTATTCCACGCGCGCCTCAAGGAGATGTCAGCAAACCGTAAGGGCTCAGCAGGGTCGAAGCCTACTGGGGCCAAGGGTCTGCTTCTGAAAGGAAGACTCGGCCCTGGCACGAAAGGCAACGAAGGAAAAGCAGTGGAATTTTAGTCAGTAAAATTCTAACACTATCTTCCGCTTCGCCTAAGAGCGTGGGATGTCATTGGATGAATTTCCCACCGAAAAAAAGCCATTAAATCAAAAAGAAAAATTATTTGGATCAATAATTTTTCATAGAGCAGTGGTGGCCGAGTGGTAACGGCCCCGACTTACGAGTTGTAGGTCGCGGGTTCAAACCCAGCCAGGCGCATTACTTTGTGTAATTTATTTCATCACCACTGCTCTCAAAACTGTGAAGGAAAACATCGTGAGGAAACCGGCATGTCCTAGAACCAAAAATTCAAAGACATGTGACATTCACCAATCCGCACTTGGCCCGCGTGGTGCATTACGGCCCATTCTCATCCTAGAGAGAGGAGGCCTGAGTCCTAGCAGTGAGAACATTAAAAGGCTGATTATGATTATGATATGAATGTTTCATTACTTGCCTAGCCCGTACATTTAAGGGCGGAATTCACCAATAAAACTAATCGCTTTTTAACGTTTGGCTCGCATAATCGCGTTTAGCCGCTGTCACTAGTGTCACTTGTAAAAATACAACAAAAGAAAAATACAGACAAGTGACACTAGTGACAGCGGCTAAACGCGATTTTGCGAGCCAAACGTTAAAACGCGATTAGTTTTATTGGTGAATTCCGCCCTAAGAGAGACTGCGAAAAGTTGTAATGGTGATGGTGACGATCGGTGCGAGCCTATCAGTAGTAAAAAAAAAAAACAATCGTAATTAAAATAAGCCGATGAGCCCACTAAGTGCACCTATTTTTGAACACACGATTTAAGGAATCTAACCTGTCTGTTTCAGGGTGCCTTTAGTCTTGTTTTATCATTATGGTATCTATTATATGAATGGCCTAAATATTAGCCAAAACTTTTAGAAAAAAATTGTATACCACCGATTATATAAAAATTACAAAACATTATAAAATACATAATTTTAATTTCAAACATTGGTGTTTTTGATTTAGTGTCTTTGTTGTTTAACGTCGACTTCCAAAATTAAAGTTTGTTTTACAATGTAAAATATACAACCGAATTGGAGACTTCCTCTTGTTTTGAAGTTGCACAAAAATAATTTAATTTATTGGTCCGAGCGCGCATACCCTTGTTAAAGAACTATCCAAACGCTTAGTTGACACTTCGCGTGACCCAAGGGCTGGCTTTTATCTCGGTCAGCGATTAAACATTGGCATACAGCGTGGCAATGCCGCCAGCCTTTTGGGCACACTTCCAGTCGACAGCGATGCGGAGGAGTTTTATGACGCCATATTTTAGTTAGGAGTAGCATTTGTGTTTTTGAAATAATCGTATAAAACATATTGTACATATTAAATCATAAAAAATAAAAATACAATAGAGAATTTAAGTTAAAATACTTGAAATTTATTAGGTACATAATCATTAAATTCATTAAATTTTGGGCAAAAAAGAATCCTTTCTATCAACTCTGGCCACGTCGGATATTCAAATTACACGTAAAACGGTTTTATCCGTCTTTTTAATAAACCCCGGTGCCGACACGAGTCCACTCAATTCTTTTGAATTTCGATTGCCGTTCCCGCGTTTTATTTTTCCTCTCTCGCTTGTACGAATAGGTGCATCGTTTCGCTTGTCACAGGCTCGGCGCAGTTCAGTGGTTTTCTGAATAATAGTGGTGTTAAGGGCTTGTGAGTCGATTGATTGCTTGTTTGGTATTTTTTTCCTACTTCCAACGATATACCTATACAGATTTTACTTATGTCTAGATTGTCCTCTCATATCTATTAATATTGTAAAATCAATCTTTTTTTTTAAAGAGTAACCATGGAGTTTCTTGCCGGTTCTTCTTCATAGGAAACGACCGATTGGAACCGTGCGCTAGCTTCTGACTTTTATCAACTGTGAGCCTGTGTGAAATAAATAATTTTGAGTTTGAGTTTGATATCGACGAGCATAATTATTATTGATTTTAATCTTTTGAAGGCTGTGCTTGATATGCTAAAATAGGTTGAAACGCTAGAAGTGTGAGATTTATCCAACCGCGCCACTAGATAAATTAATAGAAAACTCACTGTACTGCTGAATCTGTTCATGGGCATAATTCTGCTGGAATAACCTCAAATAAGCGTCGTCGCCATCTTGGAACATAGGAAGACAATGGACGCTTCGAATATACTGATACGCATTATTAGGCTTGAATTACGTTACATAGAAAGTTAAGCATGCTTGAACGACCCAGTCTGATAGTGATCATACTATACGCAAATACAATAGTGACCTAGGTGTAGGTACAGATAGGTGTGGTAAATCACGATATCACAGCCCAATCTGATACAGATGATATTGAACGTAAACAGAATAGCTTCCTTTGTATGGGCACAGTTGAGGATGCTCGAACAACTCAATCTGATATAGCTGATATCGATCTCAAAAATAATAATGCGTGGTTCCCGTGACTCCATGTATAAAATACTGTTTAAAGGTAACACGCAGGGTTGGTTCTTCAGATTTACGAACCTTTCAAATAGTATCTTGTAAAGACTACAGCGATTCTAGTAACAATACTTACGAGTTCAAAATGCTAGTGTGGAAAGGGCTTCTTAATGGAAGCGCAGTTGATAAAGCACAAAATATGTTGTACATATATTTTTTTTAGGTACTATCTAGATTTATCTAAACAACATGCTTTCGTCATGTTGTTTAGATAAATCTAGATACTTAGTACATTCTGCAAAACAATCATAAAAGTATAGGAGCTGCTGCATCAAATATTTTAAGATATTATGGGTAATTAGCATTGGTAAGCTAAGACAACGAAAGTCACAAATCCCTAGATGTGCACTCCGATACCAATAGGTTAAAACATCAGAAATAATGAAAAATAATAATACGATGAAGAATATATGAAACTACTGTGATAGATCCCAAACTTAATGACGTCCTTCCTACAGATACGGTCAGATCTAATATTGCTGAAGCGTCTATAAAAGCCTGAGAATAAAAGCAAAACATAACACTCTCATCTCAGGAAAATAAAAAGTATCAACGAGAAATGAGTTACGTGTTAAGTTTGAAACGACCTTATAACTTGCGAGAAGCGATACTTAAACAAATATTTTCTTATTTTTCTTTGTTGCTATCCGGGCCTGTAAGTTCTTTACTATTTTTAATAGATTCTTTTTTCATATGTCGATCGGCTATTGTGCTTTTCAAAGTTGATATTAATAATGTGAGATGACTTACTAAAGCATTCTCGTTTAGAGTTTTTGAACGACTATGTGCACGGCGAAAAGTTGATCATATATAAACTTTTCATCATAATAATCGATCCCCAAAATATGTTTTAACTTTTACTGTGCCTGCTCTCGACGGAAATGTGCAGCGCATGCAATGGACTTAATCCATCATAAAAACGTCATGCGCTCATATCTATGGCGCATGACATTCTCATTTATTTAAATGGCTAAAGAGGGAAAATAAACCGCGTACCATATTCAGATGCTCACTTTGTTTCAGATGCTTGATGATGCTCGTAAATTCTAATAATTTAAAAATGCCTTCTACACTTCTAATAATTTTCTTGATAATAAGAAAATGATTTATTATCATATACACGCAATCAGAGAAAGTACAAATAAAAACCTGACCAGACACTTGATTTCTCTCCAGGTATAGTTGTTACTGGCGTTATCTCCTTATGACCAGGTATCAATAACAATAACAACGAACGAAGTAAGTAAAAAGTACTAGTAGTTCTTGGAGGACTAAGGAAAAATAAAAAGAAACTTCATTTCAAAACTAGGCCATGTACAGACAGTTTATATTTCAAGTAGATATGATATTATTTCTATCGTTAATATCGTCTCCCTTCACTTTCCGAGTAAGAATCGAATAAAAAAGCAATATTAGATATCGGAAATCTCAGATAAGTGCGTGTAAAGCATTAAGGAGGCAATCCAATTTATGTAGGGTAGTGTGAACCAATATTAGGTGACCTTTTGACGCCGTCAGACAATTGGGTGAGATTAGTAAGGGCTTTTAGAGGCTAGAATTACGGCTTCTTTGTTAATATAAGTAACATGTTCAAACAGGATCTTCTGAATTAAGCATGCAATTTTTTTTTTCATTCAAATATCTGATAAATTTCTTATTTAAGCTGTTGATCCCCGCACGAACGCCGGCTCTCGGGCGCCATTGTCTTACTATTGTGTCTCTAATTACACTACTCAACGAGTTAAACTTTTCGCATCAACTGACTACTGACTTAATTCATTTACACTAATATTATAAAGAGGTAAAGTTTGTTTTTTTCTTTGTAGGAGGTAATCTCTGAAAGTACTGGTCCTATTGCTAAATTTTTTTCACCGATAGAAAGCTGCTTTATTCCTGAGTGACATAGACTGTATGTTATGTACGCGGGCGAAGCTGCAGGCAAAAGCTAGTCGACTCATATTAAACTAACTGAACAGTAGCATCGTCAATAAGCATAGCACAATCAGTCTTATAAGGTTCGTACTGCTGCGGTTAAGGTGAATACGTGGTGCGCCTGCCTGGGTTTGGAACCCACGAACTAGAACTTGTAAGACGGGGATATTAATATAAAATATATCTATATGCATACCTATATGTTGTGGCCAGATCTTAGAAATTGATCACTTCATGAAATGGCCAAGCAAAACTAGCCATATCGTTTTAAACGTTAAAGTTTGATGATATTTCAATCTTCGTTTGGCCTACTTTCTTTAGACCTTTTATTATCATTGAAATCCTATATCAATGTTATGGCCAAACGAGGATAGACATAACATCAAATGTTAACGTTTAAACGATCTGGCCAGTTTTAGTTGGCCATATCATGACAATATAAAAGGAGAAACTGACTGACTGAATCACGCACATCAACGCACAGCCAAAACTATTGGGCCAAGGAACGTGAAATTTTGCACAAGGATTTATTTTATGAAGTAAGCGAGCACTAAGAAGGGATTTTCGGAAATTAAACTTTTAAGAGTATGAAACGGGGTTGCAAAGTTTGTCTGGAGAGAAACTTACTTTCACGCGAGCGAAACTGCTGACAGAAGCTAGTCTACTATAAATATCAAAATGCGAGGCCTGATCTTTATGATCTTTTCATTCTATTGTTGATAGGTTCGCGCTTGACCGCTATCTCACCTGATGGAAAGCGACGATGCGGTCGACGATGGAGCGCGCTTACCTAGAAGTAACCTACTCACTCTTGACTTAAAGACTCCCGGGATGTAGCCATCAGGAAACACAGATTCCGGCAAGGAATTCCACTCCTTAGCTGTACGCACAACGAATGTGTTTCCAAAACGTTTTGTGCGTATAGGTAGGATGTCAACCATGTACCGGTGGCGCATCACCGTACGCCTGATGGCTGGTCGTCCGATGATGGAATGGGCTAGGTGGAATTAGGTTATGCAATTCCGACGCACACTCTCCGAAATGCAACCGGTAGAAAACCAACAGGATAGCAACTCGGCGACGATCTTTAGTGATGCTTACAAAAAGGACTAACTAAACCCGCATTTTAACTTGGAAGTGATAGATACCAAAAATCCGGAAGATACAAAAAATAATTTTAAAAAATCCCAAAAAAAAATAAAACACAAGCCATTTTCGACTCAGAAAATAACTCTCAACGAAACGAAGCACATCCCTGATTAACCCTTACCACTCTAACACAAGAATGTACCTCATAATGAATTTCCTGTAATTAATTCTATTCTCTCTTTGTTCACAGATTACGCTATCTCCTAAGACAATTGAATAGGGGTGAAATTTCTGCAGAGACTTTACAAAAGAATCTACAATATGCTGCGAAGGTCCTTGAAGCCGTCTACATCGATGAAACCAAGTATGTATCTTGCTTTTCGGGTTTTTATTGTAAATGGTTGTGGGTTTACTGTTGAGGAAGACTATGCTTCGGGTTTATTTTTAAGATTAACAGTGGAAAGAATTTGCAGCTGAATTGGGAATTATTCTGTTTATATTTATGCAATATTTTATATTAAACAACAAATAACACTAAAAAATCTGAATACTGTATCACAATTCGTTATTAAATGAAGCAGCATTTTTAAATATTGGTATAAAGAAGAGTAGGTGCGTGGGGAACATCTCGATCTCTTTAGTACGCACGTAACCTAATGGCACTGATGTCAAATTTTAGTGTGTGTAGCCTTATTCCAGTCTCACTTTCCACCAGATTTATAAATAAAAATTGTTCTTACTTAATATTGAACGAATTTCAAAATTTCTTTTTGATGGCGAATATGGACAAAGTTACTTTTACATATAATACAAATATTTAAAAAATATATATAAAATAAGTCAACTACCTACCCAACTATTTGTTTGTAGTTCATTTTAATATTATATTTAATGAACCTACCATTATAATTATTTATTATAATTACTTCAAACTTAGGATCAAGGAGACAGTTTCTTTAAATTTTTTATGACTATTTTTACCTTAAAATGTTTCAAAAGTATACAAAGCAAAGAAGCCAGTTTACCATTACTGTTTTGAGTTGATAAGTACAAAATTATTTCGGCTTATACAACTGTATAATCTAAAATCATACATGTGAACATCATTGTTCACCTCAATAATTCCAACTCCATTGCTGCCATGATCATTAAAATTGTTTACTTACTATTATTAAACTAAACTGATGCAAAGATAAATCAACCGTAACTTTTTAATTACCGTCAATGTTCAGCTTGACATTTCCACAGTTGCAAGTTTCCCCTTCGAAGCGTAGTTTATCTCAACATAGAAATTGTATAGTCTGAAAAAATCTCATTACTTGTATGTTTCAGATTTGTGTAGCAGTTCCTATATTTTACGTCGTGTTCATAAATTTTATTCGTGACATAAAATACATAGTATTCATTTTTCGTTGTGGGAGCGTTTGCTTTGAAGTACCGTTTCTATCACCCCCCAGTATTTCTATTTTGAAATGTCGGAGCGTTTTCGTCTTTTCTAGAAAAGTAGCATCTATGGTTACAAGCGTGGTTTCTTGATGTAACTAATATTTAAAAAAAAACATAACCCAATTACTTACTTATCCTAATACTATAACACTATAGATCTACATACAAGACTGATACATGTTTCCAAATAGTAATATCAAATTGTTTGTGTTTTCTGTTTTAATTTTTTGTCTATGTTTTGTACTTATGAAAGTGTGTAAGAGCAGGAGCTCTTCAATGATAGGCTTATTTGAATGTACTGTACAAGATTTATTTTGAGTTGCTGACGATTTCGATGAATATTCGGACACAGTTTCCGAATTTACGCATTTAGCTATAGGCTCTCTCATATCAACCCGGCCGTTTCACCATTTTGTCTCTACCATAACTGTATCTATATATATTATATAAAAGAAAGAAAGAAAGAAAAGAAAGAAAAACTTATTTGGCGGAACAAGGCGCAAACCTAGAACTAACAAATTATAAATATATTATGTGAAAGAAATATGTGCCACATCCGCGCAAAACGGCCAAACGCTCAGCATAATGCCGTGACCACACGCAAAATGCGATGAGTCTACGGCGCTGGTTTTCAGCGTGGGCCGGTAACGGTATAGACATAAAGACGTCGGCACGGTATTGTCTGCTAATAGATTTGAATAAAATAGATAAATATAAAAGGAGTAACTGACTGACAGACATATCAACGCATAGCCGAAACTACTAGGAACATGAAACTTTGCACAAGGCTTTCTTTTATGACGTAGGCGAGCACTAGAGTGGGTTTGGGAGGTGAAAAAAGGGAATTTTTATTTGAATCTTAAATTTCATTTCGAGTCATAATGTACTTGAAAGTTAGAACAAATAGTAAACAAAGTAAATCATAAAGGTTGTCATTATTTATTTTTCAAAACTACCCCCGATAGAATAATTTGGGGAATTTTAAAAATTGTCTGGATAATTCTTACTTCTCGGGTTAACCAACTTGAAAGGTAGGTACAGATTCTAACTAAAACGAATAATACTTTCATTTTATTCGTTTTTTTTTTCAAAACTCCTCTCAAAATACGGACTAAGAGCTGTTAAAGTTTTTATTAAAAACATTGCGAACGAAGTAGCGGGCAAAGTGCTATTATCCAAATATAATGACATCACAATCACACTAAAACTTCTGTTCTTTAGGTAAAATTTTGTGAGTGTGTATAGATATTTTGTGAGTGTGTATAGATATTTTGTGAGTGTTTATAGATATTTTGTGAGTGTTTATAGATATTTTGTGAATGTATATACCTAGATATTTAGTGAGTGTGTATAGATATTTTTATGTTTGTTACTTCTTCACGATCAAACGGATTTCAATGAATGTTGGTAATCGTGAAGACCAAGCCCTGAAGTAGCATATAGAATACTTTTTTCCCGGGAATATGTCCCCTTGGGAATAATGTGCTACTTTTACGTGAGTGAAGCGAATGGTGGAAACTAGTATATCATAAAAGTGTTACTAACTACGTTCATTTTTTCAATACCAAATAATACTTATAGTAATACACGATGTGTGACATCAAGATGTATTACAAATGTAACTAAGTATATTTTCGGATATAGGAATGAATGTTCTTCGCAATATCTAAAGTGGTCAGAGCCAATATATTACTAGCACTTATCGAGAGTCCACTTCAGCGACAAATGGGCTATTTATCCAGAAAATGGCGTACTATCACTTCTCTGGCCGGATATCTTTAAAATATGGCTTCATTTTTATTATCAATGCATATCAGAAACTGCATCGTCTGTGCTTAAATGAAGATGAGACTCAGAAGACTACTTTTATTTTTTTGGGGTGGATTAATCATCATGTTAAAGATCTTTGTTATCTGCTGATTAAAATAAATTATTAAATTTTCGCACTTTGGTTTTAGCAAGAGGGAGTATCAGACTTGTTGATAAAACCCACCCGTTTTCCTTCAGTTGCTCTTTGCATTCTGCTTCTAGGGGCGATCGAACAATCTTATGTTCCTTAGAAAACCACTTTAGACATTACAATTTTATTTTTAGTATATGCGAAACCTGAATATAGTTTGTTCAGAATCAGTAACGGAATCGATTCCAATAAGTTTTACACCATGTTATATTTTTTCCCAAAAATATTTAAAAAAGGTCACAAGTTCGACAGAACCGACACTAAGTTCAACACAGAACACGGCAGGTCATAGCGAGCATTAGGCACCAGTGCACAGCTGGGTACGTGAGCAAAGCAACGCCTCAGTTGACTGGACGGCCCGGTGACTATGTATTTGTGCGGACAACCAAGTAGCATAACAAGCTTAAAACATTGTGATTTTTCATGACACAGTAAAAATTCTTTACATAAAAATACTAGACACGTGTTTCGGGTTTTTCACAAACTAATGTTGTTTATATAAAAGGAGAAACTGACTGACTGACATATCAACGCACAGCCGAAACTACAGCGCGTGAAATTTTGCACAAGGTTTCCTTTTATGACGTAGGCGAGCACTAAGAGAGGATTTTGCAAAATCCACCCCCTAAGGGGATGAAACGGGGGTCCAAAGATTGTATGGAGAAACTGACTATCACGCGGGTAAAGCCGCTGGCAGAAGCTAGTCATTCCATAAAACCATTCTTTTATAACTTTAAACAACTACAGTAATAGTATTGCATAAAGATGAGCGAGAACTGATATTTATCTATGATAAAAAAAGAATTGAAGGCAAAAAACAATTAACAATATGGCTAAAAAATTTAAATTATAATCATACAGAATTACTTTTGTAACGTGTGACTTGATTATAAATCTCACTCATAATCTCCTTCTCTCCCACAAACATACATACCCCACACCATCACACACACACACACACACACACACACACACACACACACCCAAATACAGTCACGCACATATACAATTGATCGTTTATTATTATTATTTCTTTGTTACTTTTTGCTCTATTTATTTAATTTTTTGTTTTTCTGTCATCTGCTTAGTTCAATATTTATAATGTAAGGGAAGAGCGGAGCCTTCAACTACAGACATTTATATGCCTAAATGGAGACTCCTCGACATGCAATTTAATGCCAATATGTTAAGCAATAAATTTATTTATTTTTTTATTTAACTGCCAAGTGACGTATGCAGTTAACAAATAAATTATGAGGATTCGTTAGTTAAACGCAGGATGGATGAAACGGCGACTAATCACTCGAACAACTTGCGACCCACGGACAAAATCTACAAGTCAGTGATAAGACCTCTAATATTGTACGGATTAGAATGTTGGGTTGTGAAAAAACCGGATGAAAAAAGATTGCATGTAGCGGAGATGAGAATGTTGAAATGGATGTGTCGTGTGACGAGAATGGATAAAGTGAGAAGTGAGTCATATATTAGGTGAAGTTTAAAAGTGGCGCCAGTTACTGAAGTTGAAAGGGAATCGTTTGTCTTGGTATGATTGTATGTGAAGAGGAGGGATGAAACGCATATTACTAAAAGCTAAAAGTAAACACTATACACGTGAATGGATGGAGAGAGAGCGAGAGAGAGTAATACGAGTATGAAACAAAAGGGAGTCAATGATAGCGGGATGTGTCAACCATCACAGGATGGTGGACTGGACAGAATGGAAGAAAAAAATGTGCTACGCCGACCACAAGTAACACGAGACAAGGGCAAGCCAATAATGATGGCAGCTAAACGGAAAGAATTTAGGTATAACTGTATTTTTTTTTTATTCAAATAAGCCAGTACTTGACTGCGATCCCACCTGATGGTAAGCAGTGATGCAATCATTGATGGTGATGCGCGCTAGTTTATTAAGAGCCTATTCACTCTAGCCTTGAAGACACTAAATTATAGTTGGACGGGAAGACCGCAGCAGGCAAATTGTTCCTGTCCTTCTTTCATAGAACTTCTCTGCTATTCTAGTAGTCTCACTTGTGGCAAAAGCTTTTATTTAGTCAAAAAATCTGTGAAAGGTGCCTAATAGACCTCTTAATGAACCCGTAAAGGGAGGAGCTAATTATTGTCCCTAATCACGAAAACAAGCTACTCAGGTTAATTAGGGAGACAAAGTGGTTTGTTTCAGGGACCTTGACAAATTGTGCGCGTAAGGTCTAGGTTAATTTAACTTGAGAAGGTTTTTTCTTGTATTTTACTTTGGGAGACTGGATTAATTTTATTTTACTTTGAAGAGGGCTAGGCTCGGAGTTTCATTGCGTGATCGGATCAAAAATGAATATATCCGCCGGAGAACCATAACTCCGGACATAGCCTGAAGAAGTGTGAAAGGCACATTGCTCGTAGGACAGATTTTTAATAAAACTTGATTCACTAGGGTGTTTGTGTGTGCATGCGTAGGAACCGAAATTTGACATATTTTTATATAGCAGTAAAGAAATGATAAAATATAAAAGCGAAATACCACTCACTGATTAATCACGAAATCTCCGAAACTATAACACCTACAAACTTAAAATTTGGCAGGTAGGTTCCTTATAGGGTTTACACATCGGGTAAGAACGGGTTTTACGAAACTTTACCCCGAAGAGGGTAAAACGGGGGTTGGAAGTTTGTATGGAGAAACCGACTTTCACGCGGGCGAAGCCGCTAGCAGAAGCTAGTAAAATATATAATTTAACTAAATATTGATATTTAAGTAAAATACTGGTCAATAATTTATTAAAATAAAATAACAAATAAAATAATAATAACTGATGATGATATTTGTTATATTCTGCAATTATAATGATAAATAATAAATAGATTCCAAAACATGACAATATATAAAAATAAATTTAACGTAGTTAAAGGAATCTTTCCATGTATATTCATCAAGACAAAGATTGCTTTTAGGGATCTAAGCATATTTGCTTATTAGAAGAGAATTTCCGAGACGTATTTAAACGCATTATTGTCAAAGGTTTATTTACATTAAAGCTTATAATGCTAACGTTTATCACACTTTGTATTACACATACATAATAAATGAACCAGCGATGTTACTGTATGTAAATTTTAAGACAAGAATTTATTACATATACGGGCTTTCTAAAATCCAGTCTAAGTTGTTTATCTACAAATAGATAAGTGTTTTAAATAATTTATCATTAAATTAGCTTCTGTCAGTGGATTCGCCCTCGTCTTAGTTGAAAAGAAATCCGAAGGGAACATCCATCTGAGCTAAAAAAAGTATCATATGTAATAATATAATAATAATATTCCACAACTATCACACAACGCCGTCTAGTCTCAAGCTAAGCAGAGCTTGTGTTATGAGTACTAGACAACTGATAAACATACGTATATATTTCTAAATACATACATATTATAGATAAGTTACACCCAGACACAGAACAAATGATCGTGCTCATCACACAAACATTTGTCCTGGGTGGGAATCGAACCCACGACCTCCGGCATAGCAGTCAGGGCCACTAACCACTAGACCAACAGGCCAGTCGTGTGCTATTGTAGGACATGGTATAACCGTGTGCCAAATTTTATTCAAATCCCTTCAGCAGTTTCAGCGTGAAGAAGAAACAAACATACACACTTAGAAACGTTTGCCTTTATATTATGAATTTGATGTACTAACCCCCTAGCCCTGCAGTTTCACCCGAGCCTTTCGTTACCTACTGCTCGACTTCTATTGGTCGTATTGTCAAAGACACGGTGTATAACATCATACATGTTATACACCGTGTCTTTGAACTCGACACACCAGCGAATACCATGGATCCAGTACATGATTCTGGACCAGGTGGTGGAATTTTTCGTCGGCTTTTTCCATATTTAAAAAAAAACTGTACTTTTTTAAATTTAAACTGTATATAATCGTTATTCTAACCAACCCCAAAGATAGTTTTAGTAAAAAAATAACAATTAATTTTTAATAAAAAAGTAATTAATTAAAAAGTCATCGGGGTTGATAAAATCGTTATTCTAATTAACCCCGATGACATTTTTAATTTTAAAAGTATTAATTCATTTTTTTTACAAAAAATGTTAGAATAAAGATTTTTTTTTTAATTAGGAAAAAACCGAGGAAAAATTCCACCACTGGGGGGTCCAGAATCATACCTACTGGATCCGTGGTATTTGTTTGTGCGTTGATGTCAAAGACACCCGTATAGTTTATAGCCTTCTTAGATAAATGAGTTTCATTTACATCTTCTTCTCTCGTGTTGGTTTAAATCAAAGGACAATGCGATTTAGTATGGGAAGTGGCGTCTTTTTTTTTTCGGGCGGCCATCGAATAAACCTTGTTTTTTAATTACAGAATAATGTAATAATCCAAACTTACTATGGCATGTATACCTCTAAACTAAGTCCGAACTGAGTTACAAGAGATAGAAGTTGGCTGATTTTATTTATTAGATTTATAGGATATTTTGTCTTTTAAGCGCAAGGTATGTGAGAAATTGCAACATTGCATTGCATTTTACTATTACTTATTTTTCTTCAAAAAAGAAATAGTACCAAACTCGTTTCACACAGGATTGTGAAGTTGACGAGGACGCCCTTAAGCCGCCACCGTCGTCCGCGTCGCCTGCTGATTTCGAAACCGATGCCTAACAGGTTAATAATAATAGGTTAAAACACAATTACAAAGAAACTATTTTTTTGCAACTTCTCAGTTAGCTTGTGTTTATAAAACAAAAATGGCCTACGTATAAAGCTAATAAATACTAGCCAACTTCAAGCTCCCGTAACTCAGTTCGGACTGAGTTTAGAGATATACCTGCCATAGTAAGTTTGGTTTATTATACTATTTTGTATTTAAAAAACAAGGTTTGGTTGATGGCCGCTCGAAAAAAAAAAGACGCCATTTTCCGACATTGGCTTTTATCCAACCAATATGTAACCACCTGGACAGCTCTGTCGTTGGCCTCGTTTGCAATGGTGATCCAGTGGTAACTACCCCAACTTTCAAGTTGTAGGTCGCGAGTTCAAACCCAGCCAGGCGCATTACTTTGCAAAACGGTCAAGTTAAACATCGTGAGGAAACCAGCATGTCCTAGAACCAAAAATTCGAAGTCATGTGACATCCACCAACCCGCACTGGGCCCGCGTGGTGGATTACGGCCCATTCCCTCTCCTAGAGAGGAGGCCTGAGTCCCAGCAGTGGGAACATTATAAGGCCGATAATGTAATGCTTTTATACTTGGCCTGTGGAAAGTGTAGGTGGTAGTGCATGCTGAGCAGTAAAGGCGGTGACGCATATTCTGTGAAGGGGCTCCACACTGCCATTGTCTTTGGGATGGGTCAAGAATGCCTTATTTGACCAGATTGTTTCTGCAGCGGCAAACCTGAGCCCGCCTTCAATTCAGGGATTTCCAGATTGGCCACTGCAGTTCCTGTCCAGGTCACAGATTTTCTGCCGGAGGATATGAAGCTTGGAGGAGTAGGATATCTATTCCTCTACAGTTCAAATCTTTAGTCCGAAGCGCTGCTTTCCGAGGATACATATTGTAATAAAATTAAAATAAAGTTGAAAATTAAAAGGGAGCCCGAAACAAGAAACATTATTTTGTCGGCATTTTTTGCTCGATCGATTTTAATATCGTAGTACGGAACCCTTTGTGTGCGAGTCCAACTCGCAGTCGGTTTTTTTTTTCCGGTTGGAAAATCATCTTATGACATCCCCAATCATCTTGGGCGGAGCGAGAGATAGTGTCAGACTTTTACTGACTAAAAACCCACTCCTGTTCCTTCGTTGCCTTTCGTACCAGGTCCGAGTCTTCCTTTCAGAATCCCTTGGCCCCAGTAGGCTTCGACCCTGCTGGACCCCTACAGTTGCTGACATCTCCTTGAGGCGCTCGTGGAACAGTACGCGCCGTCGACGACATGGGCTCGGTCCGGACGGTTACCGGACGGTCGGACGGCGAGCTACCCATTGCTCGCCGTCCGCAAGTCCGCGCCTACGGTGGCCGGCAGCGGAATTTCGCCCCGGCGTTGCATCTCCACGCGCAAATCGTGCATGCATGCAAGGACTGTTGCCTCCAGATCCCATGTTGAACTCGCAGTCGATCGGATTTTCATCATACATGTAAATAAAAAATACAGTTTCCTTTTTCGAAAAATAAAATGACACGTTACAAACATCTGCCGCGGTACTAAAACTATCAAAACAAAAAAAAATACAATTAAAATGAACCACCATCTGTTACATTCATGCGAGCGTCGACTCTACCAAATGAATTGTGCGACTCTACCGAACGAAATATGTGGCTCTACATAGAGGCAATATAGACCAACAGCGATATCAGAAGGAGTTATGAAGTTACGTTCGGCGTAGAGGCAATGGAGGTAACCTTATTTGCATTGCATAAGCAAACTTTTAATTGAATTCGAATAAATTAGTTAACTAGCTTTCACCAGCGGCTTCGCCCGGGTAAATATAGGAAATTATTCTAAAGGAACCCCTCCGGCCACTTTGGAAACCAGTTATTGGAAACCAGTTTCGAAAACAGAAATATTTTTCTTTAATGAAAACCCCGTTTGCAATAAATATATTTATAAATAATAAAAAAAATAAAAAATATATTTCTGTTTTCGAAACTGGTTTCCAACAGAGAGTGTTGGATCTTCTTTCGAAACTCTTCGAAACTCTTCGAAATATAGCTATTATTCAAACACTACAGTAAAATATAGTACTTAGTATAATTTTTGTTGAAATTTATGATAGTATTAATAATACTCCTGGAATAAAAAAACATCCTATGTGCTAGTCTAACACACATGGTCTACCCATGTGCCAAATGCATTTATCTTATTAATTTATTTATTTATTTTTTTCTCTATGCACTAGTAAAAAAAAATTTTAAAGTGGACTTAATATCTTAGGCATTTTCTACCACTCAATCTAAGGGTAAAAGTCTGACACGACCTCTCGCTCTACCCCACAGCGTGAAGTCATTAGATGATATCCCACCTCAAAAAAAAGGTTGGTTGCAGAAACACAAACAAATTTCATCTAAATCCGTTCAGCCATTTGATCGTGAAGGAGTCAAAACATATATACACCCACACATACATACAAATCGCCTTTATAATAAGTATTAGTGTGATTATTTGCGGAAAATTAATAAAACAAAAAAGTTTAACAAGTACTTCACGAACCAAGTGCCGCTCAACGAGCAGCCCGCGTCCAAGCTTGAGTCATATTGCTGAAAGTCATCAGACTGCGACGCGAAAAAAGATTTTGCTGTTTCACAAAAACCCAGTGAAAAGAGTGCGACTCAACTCATCCAATTATTATCAAACTTGGAAGATTAAAGGTACAATGCCGTTTATTAAATGTCGCAAAAAAAATCGGTTGTCTGTAAAGTCGGTTTACTGACGATAGTTGAACGTTACAACGTGTTACATTTATTTGTACGCATAAATACAAATACTTAAACAATTAACACGACATTCACTTTTCACTGCACTTTATACTTGACGAAAACATGTAAATGTATTATTCTATAGCAGTTGTCACGACGCAGACGCATCGCTCACTCAAGTAGGAGAGAGACAGATGTCGAACACTGCCGAACGCGGAGGCCGAACGCGCTCTCGCTTGCACTTCAAGCCTTAAATGGAACGCCTCAGAGCGAGGTAACGCCGCATGCGTCATACTTTTTCGTGCGTGCAGCCGGCTCCATCGAATTATAAGACGTTGTCACGTCAAAACGTCTATTTCGACACTCTCAAGGGAACCAAAATTCATAGGATATTTCCCGTTGACCTACAATCCTATAATTTTGCATGAAGCAAGGTCTCATAGCACAAGTGTAGTATAGGAAAAAATCTGAAAACTGTAAATTTGTAGTTACGTCACAAAAAAAAAACTTTTGCGATTCGGAAAAATCTTCATAACTCAATTCGGGAATTAAACTGTTTTTATAGGTAAGTTTGTACGGAAACCTCAGAGCGCGAGTTGGACTCGCACTTGCTCGGTCTTATTTTGATTTTTTGATAAGATCGCGCTTGACCACTATCTCACCCGATGGAAAACGACGATGTGGTCGACGATGGAGCACGCTTGTCTACACACGTAGGTTGTAGCTATCAAGAAACAGACTCCGGCAGGGAATTCCTCTCATAGCTGTACGCACAATGAATGTGTTCCCGAAACGTTTCATGCGTATGGCTGGGATGTCCACCATGTACTGGTGGCGCATTGATGTACGCTTGATGGTCCGATGATAGAACGGACTTGGCGAAATTAAATTGTGCAATTCCAATGCACACTCCCCGAAATGTAAACGATTAAAAACCGTCAGTCGAGTTGCTAAACTCGGCGTTGATGCCCAGATTTGAAGTTTTTACTTGACAAGTGCATCATTTTTTGACTGGACTGTTGGTCTAGTGGTTAGTGGCCCTGACTGCTACGCCGGAGGTCGTGGGTTTGATTCCCACCCAGGACAAATGTTTGTGTCACGATCATTTGTTCTGTGTCTGGGTGTAATTTATCTATAATATGTATGTATTTAGTACAAGCATGTTTATCAGTTGTCTAGTACTCATAACACAAGCTCTGCTTAGCGTCGTTCGGCGTTGTGTGATAGTTGGGGACGAAAAAAAAAAAACATAGCCGATGATCTGCTTGGCTCGCTTATCAATCGGCTCTTGTGCATCAAGTTGGTATTTGGTATAACTTTTATGTCCGGTCATATCTGGCTGGACAAGCTAGTTGGTCCAATTACCTGTTTTAGGAATCCTACAACCTACAACCTTTCCTAGATGTAAACGTCCCGAACAAATATTTAGTAACAACCTCTAAAATATTAATTTTGCAAATAGGACTATTTATACATGAAAAATAAAAACACTTAACTAATTAAAATTACATAATATATACACAATAACTCCTATCTAAAATATGGCCTTAAAAAATTCCTCCGCATCGCTGTCGACTGGAAGTGTGCCCAAAAGACTGGCGGCATTGCCACGTTGTATTAAAAATTAATAAAGATTTTGAATTTCGCGTACTTCTCAGGAACACAACTGTAGCAGGCAGTGCTTATAAATCAATAGCTATGAATTATTCCTGCCGTGAACCGGCTCGGGAGCTAACCCCTTTGTATAAATTACCAGCGCCTTAAATAATTTAGCCTGACTGCCTCCGCTTCTCTTAATTTCAGAACAATTTTGACTAAAATGATGAAATACTTGCAGAGTAAGAGAACTTAGAAAATGTTTTCCAGCAAATCATAAAAACAACTCGGTTTCAATGTTGCACTCTTATGAATAAGTCTAATTCATTCCGATAATCTAGGGATACTATTGACAAAGTGACAAATGTAATTTTTCTACTAATAATTAAAGGCCTGAAAGCTGCATCCTCAAGGAAATAAAAGAATGGAAACTAAGTAATGCCTGAGATCTTAAAGTTTCGAAATACCAGGTTGATGTCAAAACGCCGTTAAATGCCGAAAAACGCACCAATCTTACCGAGTCACAAAGTTATCCCGAAAGCCAAAGAACAGCGTATATTAAATAAATACGGATTGCAATGAAACCTTGCATAGACTTCACTCAAAAGTGCCAACCGGTAAGTTGACTGGTTTTATACAGTCACATAATGAAATTAATGTTTTGTTCAAATGTACTGGATATCGAAATAACTTCAATTAAATGTTTCCCGTTTGCCAACAGGATCCGAATTGTACTCGTACGATGGTAACCAATACTATTGATGGCATATCTTATATTATACATATAATTATGTTACACAAATCACACAATATTTTGTTCGTATCAATGTCTGCTGTAATACATAATAATATCAAAATTAGTGAAGATGTTGAAAATAAGAATAAACAAAAAGATATACCAGTAATAAAAATTAAGTAAGCAGACAAACCGATAATACCGTAAGTCAAAACAATTTCTTGCAATTCATTTGATAAGATAGTCATGAAGTATAGTTGGAAACAGTCCGCTAATTAGAGAGCAGAGTCCGAAGAAGACGGTGACCGCAAGTAGTAATAAGCGTTGAGGCGCAGAGGAAGCCTTCAAATGCAGTCGGCGTGGCATGTGACCATTTAACGAAAAGTCTTTCAGACAATTCATTAAGTGTCTGACTAGACAAAATCTAAAACAGGAGTAAGGAAAACCCACCAGAAATAATCAAACAAAACCATATATTAAGAAATATTGTTTAAGTACTACAATCATGTTGTAAATTACAAATAAACTGCAACGATCCCTTACTAAAAATATGGAAGGACAAATTTTTTGGGCGATAAATACTTTGCCCTAAAATCCAATCACAAGTAACACAAAAATCTTAATTATAGTAAACCTCGCAAGTTTGGATAAACTGATAAAAACGCAAAAATAACATCACGTTTCCATTCACCAAGTACCAGGCAAACAAAAAAAAGAATCATATTTCACCGAGCACACGGAACTTCCAGCTCAGTCACACAGACAGGATGACGTCATGCGATGCGACTGACGCTACGGATGACAGCAGGCGACGCCGCGTGACGTCGACGGTCTCCGATTGAAAATTGTGGTTTCCGATGTATGCTTTCTATCGGGATTTGTAGTGGTTGAATGGCGGTTGGGTTTTGTTTCCCTTCATTTTTATGATGGATGCAAAGTGCCGAAGGAAGCTGTCATTAATATTAGTGATAATACTAGTCGGATTTGTGAATTTCTGATAAAAAGTTAAAGACATTTCAGTGCCTGAACGTTACACGATTTGAAAACGTAACCAAATGTTTGGCTTCTTTTCCAATTTCGGCCTAAACTGAAACCAATGTGGTAATAGAAAAAATTATAAAAATAAAAATAAATATTTTACAGTTATTCCTAACTACGAGTATATTTCGATACTGTCGTGCTTAATTATATAGTTGTACTACAACTTTCATAAAATACTAAATAAATGAATATGTAATTTTATATTTAATGTGCAAGTAACTAGAACTCAAAAAAAAGTCTGTATATTTTTTTTAAATAGCCAACCGATGATAAATTTTTGTCATTTTATTTTTCTGTAATTTAAATCAAGTCCTTACAATAAAATGAAACATTCAGATACAATTTTCACCCAGTCTGTCGAAAAGAAACAAAGAATATCATCAACTATTTCAGCAGCTTGTCATAACACAAAATAACAGTCTTCAGAGAAATTGATTACTTCAGTAGCACTCCTCATATAACTAGCCGACGAACATTTACAAGCAGTAATAAAAACCTGAGAGAACGCAACCGTATAAAAACGTAACAGGCAGTAAAAACAGTTCTATAAAGGATCCATTCGGTGAGCTTACATAAAGGGTAGTTATAACTGGTAGTAACAATCGGAGAAAACGTAATGATATTTTCATACCTTTACGACTCAGTCACGGTAATATTATCTATACAGTATTCCAACTTCATACAAACGGACGAAACGCGAGCTATACCTACGCGCCTCGATCTCGGGGTGCGCTCGGGATGCAGACAGTCGCGTCTGTGCCGCGCGATTTTCAATAAAAATAAGTTCAAGTACATATTTATATATTTAATATGACGAGTAGGATATATTGTGTTGTTTTTGGTTGCATGAATTCTTCATTTAAAACCAAACATATAAATTGTAAAGTAGCTGCAGGT
Source organism: Mythimna impura (assembly GCA_905147345.3). NCBI lineage: Eukaryota > Metazoa > Arthropoda > Insecta > Lepidoptera > Noctuidae > Mythimna > Mythimna impura. The sequence continues at coordinate 6,404,933 of LR990348.1, forward strand.
ATCTATAACCAAGTAAAAGATATTCCTTTTTCTCCACTTTATCCATGTTTCCCAAAACAATTTTTAATTAAGCTTTAGAATGCGGATTTCTGTACTTTAAAATTTAATATTAATGCATTTCGTAGGTACGTCTCAGTCGAGGCGCAAATATTTTTCGGTCGCAAATATTGAACACTTCCTATTCAATTCACAAAGTATTTTATTTGTTTATATAAAAAAAGTATATTTACAATCACAAAACTGAATGGAAACACAAAGTAGGCAAATGTAATTAAAATGCTGGAGGCGGGCAGCCATAGTGCGGGCAGCCCTATCGCATGTTTACGTACCGCGCAGCTGTAGGCATTTATTTCAAAGATACGGCCGAGTTACAATACTGTATAGATAATATTACCGTGACTCAGTGCAACAAAGTATAGTCGCTGCTGGTAACCGTTTTATTTTTAATCGGCACTTAAACTTTTACGGTAGAGACATCTTATTTTAATTTTGAAAATATTCTAGCACGGTGCTGGTCGTAAAAGTTATATAAAAAAAACTCAATTTAGAAACACCAAGACAACAATATGTTAATTTTCATTTACTTTATGAAGAGTACATTCTTTACTAAACAGTTCAGACGATTCTACTTCATCACTTTCTTGAAAAACTTAAAATTTTCAAGAAAACAAACCACCAGTTTAATCAAAATCTTTTTTGTTAAGCATTCCTAAAACATTTAATACTATTTTTTATACTGTAACCTAATTAATAATTACAGTTTTGGGCCGTTCGGGGTCGAAACGCTTGGGTCATGGAGTCTGAGTGGGCGTCTCCTTTTCAAAGAAAGGAGGATGCCGGATTTTGTAGGGGCACCGTCCCCACCCTCCAACAGACGGGCTTGCGGACGGCGAACAATGGGTGACTCGCCGTCCGACCGTCCGGTAACCGTCCGGACCGAGCCCAAGTCGTCGACGGCGCGTATTGTTCCACGCGCGCCTCAGGGAGATGTCAGCAAATCGTAGGGGCCCAGCAGGGTCGAAGCCTACTGGAGCCATGGGTAGTGTGAAAACGAAACCCGGGGCCCTGGGACGAAGGCAACGAAGAAACAGGAGTTGGTTTTTAGTCAGTAAAAGTCTGACACTGTCTCTCGCTCCACCCAAGAGCGCGATTTGTCATTAGATGATTTTCACACCTAAAAAAAACCCTCCAACAGACATAGGATACATGTCAGTTTGTTCATTCCTATCCACAAAAGTCTATACTTCGGGAACTCGGCATCAAGCAGCGTTTATCATCTTTAGTACCGCAGAGCCGCAGAGGGGAAGTGGTTATTGAGCGACTTGTAGTTCAGGGAAAGGTTGAGGGTACCAGGCCACGAGGAAGGTCGCCTATGAGGTGGACTGACCAGATTAAAGCGGCAGTAAATGGCTCACTGCACGAATGCACGAGGAAGGCGGCCATCAGAGAGGAGTGGCGGTGTGTTGTGAAGCTTGCCACCAACACCTGAAGTGATGACCACGACCACTCTGTCAAGAGTGATATCGGCAAGGAAGAAGGTCCAAGACAAAAGACAAAACAGCTGATTAACCAAATCAGCTGTTTTGTCTTTAAAAATATAGGGTATTAATTTATTTTTTTTTATTTAAAAAAACTTATAGAAATTATGTGTTTATTTTTTCATACAAAAAAAATTACTATTAGTCATCTAATACAATATGATCAAGCATTTGTGCTAGTGCATTAAAATTAATGTGTCTCCGTAACCCCATGTACCATACAATGGATATTATGTGCGCACAACTTAGGTTAGATTTTTTAGTCAGTAAGAGTCTGACAGACCCCTTCGCCTGCCCCAGGCGAAGGACATCCATGAGGATTTTCCACCCCGGCAACAAAAAAAAAGGTCAGGTTAGGTTAGGTTAGGTTAAAATACTTATGTTACCTAAACTCCATACTTTTGAGGTATGTTGCCATAGTAAAAAAAAAACTTTAATCAACTAAACGCTTTGAATGACACAATCAAATCTGTTGGAGTACCAACAGATTTGAAACAGATGTCATTTTTGCGGGCGGCTCGTTCTTCGCCTAAAGAATTAGCACTGCCATCCAACGTGGCAAAGCTGGAAGCCTTCTGGGCACATTTCCGGATGACAGCGATGTGGTAAAGGTCCTTCTATTAGAATAAGCTATTATTATAATGATAAAATTAAGTTAAATCAGTGCAAGTGATCATTTTATTTACCCATAATTTCTTAATAATTTGACAATGTTTTTATTTTAATTACTAAACAAAATCAATGAATCTTTTTCTATACCTATTTTTTAAGAATTCTAGTTACTGTTTTGCATTTTTTGTTTATTAATTCTGTTAGAACTGTACAAGTTGTCAAGCTTCGAAATTGACTTTGAAAGTAAAATTTCAAAAACTCTATTTACATATGTGAATATAGTTCACAAGCGTGCTATTAATTTAAATAAAATCCTACTGAACTATTTAGACAAGAATATTTCCTAATGTTTTTGGTAAATCACATTTTTGTACAAAAATCATTAATGGGGTTTGAAAATCATGGTTTTTGGCCAAATAGCTCGTAATTTCGAGTGAACGCTCTTAAGTACTTACTTTTATAAATAACATCTTAAGTTTCTATAGTCTCTATAGTCTCTCTCAATTTCCAAGTTACTACAAGGCCAAACCTTTGCATTTCTACAGGATAAAGAAATAATGAACATACTTGATCCAATTAATGCTTTAAAAGAAGATAAAATAAGCAAAATTACAGAAGAAATAAGGAAAAGTTATACCTGGAAAAAACCTTAGTAACTTGGAAATTGCTGCCGAAGCTAACGAATTGTGAAAAAAATAGCGAAATAAAACTAAGAAAAGCTAGCGCCAGACGGGGAAACATAAATGATTATTCTACCATGGAGCTAAAAACAAAGAAGTTCAGGAAAGCGATCCTGGAGCCTTCATTTCATGTTAAAATGAGGGTTGGAGCTATACACTCTACATAACTCCATCCCTTTAACAGTTCAGTTGAGGTCGTAAAATGGATCGCTTTACAAGCTCGGCTTCCGATCGGGCGAGATCACAGATTCCAGGAATTCACTCGTTGAGAATGTGGAAATGATTGGTTTAAGCATCGGTGCAGGTGTGTGTGCGATATGTGCGGTGAACATTTTACGACAATAAAGATCATTATGGATTGTCTTACGAGGTGAATTCCGGCATTCAAAATAGCAGAAATTTGTGAACTATCAATTATCTTTCAAACAAATATGCAAAAAACATTCAGATAGAGAGTTAATAATTTCTGGAAATTCAGTCGTATATATATGTAGCAACAGTTTTGTTTTTTGCTGAGGACCAGCTCACTATCAACTCGTACACTTCAGTTATCAGTGAAGTAGGTAGCGAGCCAGTGAACGAAGAGGCCTTGGTAGCCTCTAAAATATAACTATAAAGAAATAAAAGTGTAATTGCTGATGAACATCTTGGAGGAATAAGATTAATAAATAAAATTATGAATAAGATTATATTTAACTATCATGACTAATCATGGAAAATGAAAACAATGTAGGGATTAAGGATGGAACGTTCGCTGTAGCAGATATATTCCAACAACTTTATATTATCTACGGAAATAGTTTTCATGGTAACAAACAAACGTTAGTCGTCGTATATACTTACACTTTGCACACACGAAGCAATAATAAAATTCTAGGCTCATTTTATAAAAATATGTCATTGAGATAACGATGGTTTCAATACAAAGAAAGAAAAAAAATTCAATAAATGAAAGATTTTTTCATTTGTGCCAAATAACACTTCGAGAACAAAAAAACGTAAAGGGAACGGGGTAAGCTACAAATTGTTGAATAAAATAACGAAAATCAAGTACCTGACGCCGACAAATGGCAACGAAGAGGCTACGTAATCTCAAACTTAGAATTTCAATTTCAATATATTTATTGTGGATCATAGGTTTGTACTTAATACAAGTCTTAAATAATTAAATAGATCAGCTACGTCACAGTATAGATATGGAACAGTACGGAAACTACGTACAAATGTTCGAAACGGCACACTCACACAAACATACGCATCGACGAGACTCCTAAGCGTTTCTCGCGGTGCTGTCGGCAGCAAGAAACGCATAGGAGTCTCGTCGATGCGTATGTTGGTGTGAGTGTACAGTTTCGAACATTTGTACGTAGTTTCCGTACTGTTCCATATCTATACTGTGGCTACGTCCCGCCCTTGGGCATACAATATTCTTATAGGAATATAGGAACATAATTTTTACAAATGATTAATATTTCACATAAAAAATAAAAATATAAAACCAAACGAAACGAATTAAGGTAGGTACACATCAGTAGGCTAAACAAACCATGACTGAGGGGGACTATATTGGAGCAGTGATTTGTCCAATAAGAAGTCTTTTATGGAGTACTAGCACTTGTTAACAGATCATGGAGAAGGCTCTTTTTTAAATTTATTCATTTCCGTAATTATTCTGATAGGCCCCGGAATATATAACATACAAAAGATACTTTCATGCATAAGATGAGTCTTACTAGCTACTGTACGCAATTTATCTTTACGTCATATACGCGTGTAGTAGTTATATATGTCAATATTATTTCTTACAAATACTGCGGTCTCCAATATGTAAACACACGGCAGTGTAAATTTATCTTTTTAAAAAATTACTTACAGTAGTCAGTTTTACATTAATTAAATAGAACACAACTGAATAAAAACTTTAAATATGAAGCTTAAACATAAAATTATAATAACTAGCTAAATTAATTAAAGTATGAACGTTATTATTTTAAATCCTTTTAAGCTCAAAGTGATTAAATATTAACTGTTCAAGCTGTGAACGATTCAGTTTTAAAATTAATATTTTATAGACCCTGGAAGCGTGAAACATTTCAACTTATTTTAATTCAACTCAGGTGCCAAGAGTTTATATTTTAATTATGGTGGTAACAAAAGTGTTTGGCTATTGTTGTCATATGCAAGAATTTAAACAGACAAAGGAATTGGAGAAAGATTAAGCCACAACAAAGAGTTAGAATCACTCAAAACGAAATTGTGAAAACAAAACAAGACCTACCAAACGTCGTCCCACTTATCAACGGATTCCTAAAAATCTCTACCCTTGTTAAATCTGACACGTTCTATTATTCTTGTACCAGCGACTACAAAACAAAGGGATATCATTTTGAGTTTGTAGTACCTTGTTATGCAAGAAAATTGCAAAATCTCGTAAAACTATGTATACCGTTGAGGGAAAACTATAATGATCTATGCTAAATATACTCCACTAGCTTCTGCCAGGGGTTTCGCCCGCTTGAATGCAGGTTTCTCCATACAAACTTTGGACCCCCACTTCATCCCCTTAGCGAGAGAATTATGGAAAATCCTTTCTTAGTGCTCGCCTACGTCATAAAAGGAAACCTTGTGCAAAATTTCACGCTTCTAATCTCAGTCGTTTCTGCTGTGCGTTGATAAGTCAGTCAGTCAGTTTCTCGTTTTATATATATAGATTTACCGCAAATATAGAATAGAATTTAATTTTGCAAAATTAAATATGAGTAAAACACAATAGTTCTTAAAATATATTATAGCTCAGCCACATTTTACTATTCGTCGTGCAAACATATAACATTATTTATATCGTAGTTATTACATTTTAAAAATTACCAGATCAGTTCATAAATTACCATTATTAAGTTTTTATTCATCAATTTAATTAAAAATATATATATGTACGTGTGTATTTAAAAAATAAAATAATTTATCATTATATTATAGAACATGACGTCATTACAATTAAAAATCCAGATCATTTTATTCCCGGAGGACACGGTGGAGCACACGGTGGAGGTGTGTCCCGCTTGGGCAGAGCAACGCCGTGTCCTCGTGGGGGCGATCGGCGGCGGCGATCTCTCGCGCCGGGCCTTGGTACAGGCCATGGTCCGAAGCGAGGAGGAGTGGCAGGCGGTCGCCTCCTTCTGCGAAGCAGTAATGCTAGCAAAGGAGGCGGCCGATCGCGTGAGGCAACGGTCCTCACGCCCCAATCGCCGCCGGGATTCTGATCCCGATTTCCGGCCATCGTAGGCGCAGGCTTGCGGACGGCGAGCAATGGGTGGCTCGCCGTCCGACCGTCCGGTAACCGTCCAGACCGAGCCCAAGTCGTCGACGGCGCGTGCTGTTCCACGCGCGCCTCAAGGAGATGTCAGCAACTGTAGGGGCCTAGCAGGGTCTGAAAGGAAGACTCGGCCCTGGTACGAAAGGCAACGAAGGAACAGGAGTGGGTTTTTAGTCAGTAAAAGTCTGACACTATCTCCCGCCCCGCCCAAGGGCGGGGATGTCATAAGATGATTTTCCCACCGAAAAAAAAAAAAAAAAAGATCATTTTATAAATGTACTGTGAAAGTTTGCTTCACGTTAGTATACACATGTAAAAGTAATCGTTTATTTTTTTGTAATTAGACTCCCTATCCGAAGATATTTTATTAAACATCATTTGGAAAGCACAGGTATTTTATAACTCGACTCAAACTACATACCTTGTAGGGGAAATTGATAATTCTCATATAACAATACCGGCAAATTGGAATCAATTTTCTACCTCTGTACGATCAAATTGCTCAATTTTGGTCATGTGATGCTCGCTTTTGTAATAATTTAGCTTCATAACAACGATAAATACAGCTAACGCTACTGATACTCCGAGCTGGTAATTACACGTACTTAATTATTACAGTAACGGTTCATGTACATAATTCTAAGGACAGAACAGAGCGAAATAATATGCTAGTAATTGGGATATCAATAAGCAATGAAATTACCTTTGATGTTTTTTTCTAATGGAACAAAGTCAAGTAATTGAATATCCCACACATTCGTTTCGATCTTCTACAAGTATAGAATATCAAGAGAAATAAAATTCGAAATACACACAACGTTGAAGAAAATTCAGACAAAGAACGCAATTGAAACGATGAAGATAAACATGACAATTGTGATCCTGAAGATACATTATGTCTTTATCTGAAAACGAAAGAAGACAAAACTTCCCGACAGCTGCTGACATATAAACGGTAGAATCATTTTCCGCTCACAGCTAAATAAAACGAACAAAAAAAAAAACACTACAGCGAGTGCCATACCGTTTGTTTGCAATGACTCGCCAGTCCCTATAAATTTTTATTTACCTAGCTTTGTTTGAGTACGTGAGCAATGCAGGTTTTTCAATTGTCATTTACTACCTGAATGAAGTTCTGGGTTTTATTGGAATTTCAATCAATCTATGCACCCTTTCAGAGTTCACTGTTAGGCGAAATGTTTACCCAGTTTTTGTAAAAGATATTTTTGCGACGAGCAAATTGTGTTTTGCAAAGTAATATAAAATAAAAATAATAATTTTAATAAATCATGATTTTTTTTGAGGAGCTGTGGTGGCTCGGCCCCGACTTAAGAGTTGTAGGTCGCCGGTTCAAACCCAGGTGTAATTTATTTCATCATCACTGCTCTCTAAACGGTAAAGGAAAACCTTGTGAGGAAATCTGCTTGTTCTAGAACCAAAAATTCGAAGACATGTGACATCCACCAATCCGCACTGGGCCTGCGTGGTAATGATATACTATTTTAAGTCTAAGAGAACTAAAGTACCCATTTTGCCTGAACGAGCCAAGCAAGAAAATTGAATTATAAATTCTAAACCCGCACTCCCTAGACACGATGTGTAACGCTATCATATTGAATTTGTGCATGAGCGCAACGAAGCGGTCCAACCAATAAACTGCCATAGAACACGATGCATACTGTTGGAATGCCAAGCTTTCAAATAGTATTTGCTGTACGAATATTATTTAATATATTTAGAATGATGTCAAATATTTCATTAACATATACGTACCAGCTTCTGTACAACGCAAACCACCCTCTTTCTTATTTTTAAGTTCTTACGACCCATCCAAAGGTTGTTTGGTAGATATCGCTATAAGCGATTAGACCTTCATTGTAAGTAAGCTTCATGATAAGTTTTCTAATAACCATTGGATCAATGATGTCTGAATGAATAAAATTATTATTATAGTTGTATGTGTCATTTAAGTTTTTGTATAAATGTTCAATAAAGTTTATTCTATTCCATTCTGCCCAACGTCTCTCTCTCTACGTAAAAGTAGAAAATCATCATCGGGATAAAAACCATCCCATGTACTGATTCAGGACATAGTCTACTGGTGTACCAAATTTCATAGTAACCCATTCAGCTCTTTGAGCGTAAAGGAGTAACAAACGTGCACATACATTTAAAATTTCGCCTTTATAAAATTAGAGAAATAAAAAAATATTAAATTGCCATTTAACGTGGCAATGCTGCCAGCGTTCTGGGCACTGTTCCTATTGACATCGACGCCGATGAATTTTTTGATGCCCAGTAAATCCCTTTTTATTTTATACACGTTTGTACATACTGTTATCTTTAGTTTGTATATATGTATATATCTATTATTGGTTTAGTTGTTTGTATATTATAGGTAATTAGTTAAATATTTGTAATCATGAATTGAATAAAATTAGTATGTTTAAGTAACACATTATTTACCACACAAGAACTACCAGTCAAGCCACAACACTACAGACTGACAACACTAGAAGAGCAATTAAGATCCACACCTCTATCGAAGAACAGACTTGGGGAACTATTTAACCACACCTCAAAGTTATACAAGCACAGTTTGCTGATTGTATTAACTTGTGAGAAGAACAGACCGAACTGTAATAAGGAATAATAGTTGTTTATTCGTTTTTTTTTATGGTTTTACACAGTTGTAACGTTTTTGGATGGCCAAAAAACATACATAGCTTCTTTTCCAATTTTCAATCTTTTGTCAATTTTGAAGAAGGAAATATCATCATCATCATTTTCCAGCACTTGTCCCGTGTTATTGGGGGTCTGTGCAACACGTTTTATCTTCAATTCTATCCTGTGACCCGTCACACTATCACTAACTCCCTTTTCTTTCATATCACTCCTCACACAATCCATCCATCTTTTCTTTGGCCCCTCTCTCTCTCTGTCCTTCCACATGTATACTCATAACTTTTTCAGTAACATGCGTTTTATCCATCCTCCTCACATGATCATACCAAGATTCTTTACAATTTTATTCAATCAGAGAGAGGGGTTCCTTTTGGGAGAGGGAGGCCAAAGAAAAGATGGATGGATTGTGTGAAGAGTGATATGAAAGAAAAGGAAGTTAGTGATAGCATGACGGGTGACAGGATAGAATGGCAGAAAAAAAACGTGTTTCGCCGACCCTAAATAAGACGGAAAAGACAAGGACAGGAAGACGATGATGATGAGATTAAACTTGTGGTAGGAGTAAACATAAATGTCAGTAATTTGACAAACCAACCGATGTTATTCTATATTTCTAAAAATATAATGCCCCGTTTACACGTGGGCCACCTAGCCTCGGCCAATCGCTATCCCTAGCTATTGTTTAAACGGGGAAACCTCGTTTAAACAATGGCGATTAGCCGAGGCTAGGCCCACGTGTAAACGCACCATTAAGTATGTTTACGGAAACGAGAATAAAACTCTTCAAGTGAAAAGATTTCACTGAGAATAGGTGATTACTTTTACAAACAAACAATTTTATATAAATGATATATGGGAACACAGTGTGGCAATTTGCATATGGATGTAATATTTTGCATAGTTGAGCTTTACATTCAAATTGACTTTTCATAGAATTTTGCAGTGAAAAATTACTTTTGCAATGTAATTTAACTTTCGAACGATAACAAATTACAAAAAAGGATAAGTATTTATATGAAGAAACGAACTTAATTAAGTTCGGTCTAGTTTATAAACTAAGCAACAAATCAAACTTTAAAGGTTTCAACATCTCTATAACGTTCACACTTGAAACGAATCCTTACAAATCTTCGATTCAAATAAAATTAACTTGAAACCAAGGAAATGTTGTTATTGACTTCGTAATATATTTATTTTTCAATTGAAACGAAAACGCTCCGATATATGAAACGCTTTGTTTATTTGAAGAACAAGCTTTTGACGATTTTGTTTGTGAATTCATTAAAGATCATATTCGCGACGATTGTCTCCAAAGCTAACAATTCTAGGGTGTTTATAACAATGGGTGTGAGCGGATGTTTCGTCGCGCCGCCAGTGATTATGTCTAACGCAGGGATAGGAGAGTGGCGGAGCAGCCGCGTGCGCAGCAGTCGACGCTCCACATGCGCCGCCTGCGCACCCCGTGCTGGGCGAGGTGCTCAGTAGAGAAACCAAACGAAGCAAAGTTAATACCGTTACAACACCGCCGACAATGGCCAAGTAGTCGCGCCTCCCTTCTATCCAATCTGTGCGATTAGGTCTTTCTGTTCTGTTTAAGCTTCAGTTTACAATACTCTCTCAGTTACCTGTCCTCCTGTTAGTTTAGTGTTTCCTGTATCATTTGCTAAATTTACCAGTTTGGATTAGTACCCAGACTGGTACTTTCTATTTTTAGGTTCATAGGTTACTTGTTTCTTTGTAAACGAATTTCGGTGAACAAATTACGTGATACGTATGTTTTTGATATATTACTTCAGTATTAAGCAGCAGTCTTAAAGTAGAGCGTAACTTGTTCCCAGGTAGAATAGAATTTTATCTGCGTCTAGATTACGTTTAGATTAGTTCTTGAACTTAGTCCCGTGTGCCGTTTGGACCCTGTGTGACTCGTCTTTGTGATCGTCCAAGTCTTCAGCTCCGTCTGTGTTTGTTCTTTCCTTAGGCATGTTCACTTCTCATTCTTTTGTCTGGGTGACCCCTATGTAGCGTCATTCCATCAAGCTTATCCTTTGTTTTATGAAATACTTTATTTTATTTATCATACCAGTGGTTTCAACCTTTACTGTTGTTGAAATCTTTTACTTATTAGTTTATGTAATCACACGTGTTATTTTATTTAGAGCTGCTACCACTGCTTCCAAATATTTTATATAAATATTTAAGATTCTTTATTCTAGGTATACTTTCGACTAGCTTGTTTCATATTTTCTGACTATTTGATATTATATTTTATTATTTTTAAATGTGTATTGTAAATTTTGCAGGTGTCTTTGTTTTTTATAAAAACCATAATGCCGTCTGTTCATCATTTTAATTCTACATTTATTATTTTGATGATGAATTGAACTTTAATATTCTTAAATAATTTCTTAACCGAAATTAGAATGATTAACAGCCAATTATCCCACAAGCAAAAGTCGTTCGCGATTGTCCCTCTCCTTGTGTGATCCCTGACTCTGTCCCAATGACGGCGTGTTTTATTTTAGACCGGCAGTGGCGCGTCAGCAGTCGGCCCCAACCCTGGTGTTTAGGTGTGTCGATGTTATCACTTTTTATGCCACTCACAAAGCTTGAATCAAACCAGAATTCGATATCAAAATTTCTTCATCAAAATATTCGAACTTTTCCATTGAGTATATTCCGGTTTCATTCAAGTAGTAATGACAATACGACCCCGAATTAACCTTGAGCATCCCCAGAGATTCGCTTGTTTTGTCGTGTGGCTGTTTGTGTACTGTATTGCTTTCCATTGTCGCAAAGCTTGTGACTAAAATTGTACATGATATTTCATGGTTTAGGGTAAAAAGTGTTTTAAATGTGTAAATAATTAAGATATTATTTCCCACATTCATTTTTACAAATACTTAAAAAATCTTTTAAATGCCACTGTTCTCATAATAGGTACATACATAACAACAGAACCTTTTTGATTTTTACTCAACTTCAAAAAGAAAGCTCTTTAAGTCATTCGAAAATCGAAAGCTTCAATGTTAACTTGATAAAAGGTTATTATTTAAGTGGTTTTTTGTAGTCTGCTCTCTTATCACAAATAATGAACTAGACGCGTTCTAATTCTAAACCACTGTGCTTTAGATCTGAAGAAGCATTGGAAGTAAATTAATTTAAAAGTACCTAGTAGGAACAAACTCAAGACTATAGATATTTCAAAAAACTTTTTCGAATAAAGCAGATAGAAAGTGTTTCAATGGAAAGCAATGTAACAGCATTACGAATTCTTGAGCACGCTGCATGAAACATAGGTATCCGATATCCTTAGTTAGTGTATCCTACGTAGCATGTTCTCAATTCCGCCAACTATCTACTTCATCACACTTGGTTTGATTGGCAAACTAAGTTTCTACACATCGGCATTCTACATCAAACACTTGGACAAAATACTTGTTCTCAATTTCAGGACCTTGTATTTTTATTTTAACTTTTTTTTGTCCTCAACAAAAGATATTTCACGAAAGTTCAGAACAAAAGTCTGACATATTGTTCTACAAAGCCCCATGCAAAAGACTGTATTTCTATATCTTTCACATGTTTTGTTATTCACTAAAGTATGCCTGATTTGGAATCTTGTGGGTGGGATTTTGTATACACCGTATTTTATCATGCAAATTTTGTATTGTTTGAAGATACTGCAAAGAAATTCACCTTTTTTACTTTGATAAGTAGTTAAAATCAAGCAATTTATTAAATTTTCACACTCATACTAACAAGATAGTTATACGAATAGCTGTAGCTGTTAGTAAGTTTATTAAGATTATATAACTTTGATAGACTAACAATGTACAGCATTTCATAGTAACGTTAATATTAATTAGATTTATAAAGTTTGCTTAGATATAGTTGTATGATACGAAAAGTTAAAATCTTGAAGAAAGTAATATTATAAGAATGTTGTTAGTTTGTAAACAAGATAATACAATAGGATGAGAAGGTAATTTGTTTTAATTATCCAAAGTTTTTGATGTTAACAACGTAATATTTTTTAAAGTTTTAATACTTTAGAAGAAAATTATAGCTCCGACTAATAGTATCGCTTCAAAATTAAAGAAGGCGTCTATAAAGGGAACCCAGACGAGAATACTGGCAACCGTATTTGAACTGCAGCATTCATTGTCAAAAAGCGTCGTCCTAATAGCTTCGCAGCTTTCGATGGTAAATGGAGCTAATACGGACATGACAATATTGGAGCTAATTGAATTGTTGAACGTGAAGCTTAAGCTATAAAAATTAGCTTGATTACTAAAAACATCCAGAACCTAATTTTCCTTTGTGCTGTGCACAGGCGGCTGGCTGATGAAGACGACGAGCTGTCGGAGGTCCAGCCGGATGCCGTCCCTCCTGAAGTTCGGGAGTGGCTGGCTTCCACCTTCACGCGGCAACTGGCGACGGCAAAGCGGAAGTCAGATGAGAAGCCTAAGTTCCGGTCGGTTGCACACGCAATCAGAGCTGGCATCTTCGTGGACAGGATCTATAGGAGGGTCACCAGCACTGCGCTTATGCAGTTTCCTCAAGATGTCATTAGAGTTCTTAAGGTAAGTTGTTGTAGTTGTCAACTGTGTAATTAAGAAGCTTAAGTAGCCGAGTCAAGACAAGACACATGAAAGGCAACAACACAGTCTAGCTTTTCTGTATTACCTACTACTATAAAGAAGATATATTTGTATTTTTGTTTGTAATGTTTTTTTTTATCTTCTTTATTTAAGGGATTTTTGTACACAATAAATGACGATGTCAATCCCATCGTACTTTCACACAAATTTAACAAATAATAAAGGGTTACCTTATAAGGTAACCCTTTATTATTTGTAATAAAGAGTTACCTTATAAGGTAACCCTTTATTATTTGTTAAATTTATATATACTAACTTAATTACTTATTTAATAAAAATGAATACAAAAATTTTGCTGCTTTAGAGGTAGGTCTAGCCAAAATGCCATGGAACACTCCAACATCCATTGCAGACAACTTCATCAAGTTGAGAAGTGCCTTTCTTTTATACGTGTATCGGACGCATTCCACCAACACATGATGTACATCCTCTTTCTTACCACACACCTCACGGTTGGGAGAGTTTGATTTTCGCATGAGGAAAGCAAAATTGTTTAGTGGAGCATGTCCTGACCGCAAACGATGTGCAGCAACAATTTGTCTACGATTCAGTTTCGCCCCGGCGAACCAAGGTATATGAGGAGGCTCACATTGTATACTTCTGTACCAGATTCAGATTTTATTTGAAAACTACTGGACCAATTTTAAAAATCTTTCACCAGTAGAGCGCTATTTTATTAATGAGTAAAATATTTTTTCCTTTTACTCGGGTGAAGCCGCTGGGAAAAGCTTTTATTTAAGAAAGATATAAATTATGAAATTATACGCATTACAAATATTTAGTAAATAAAAAACTCAGATCAGAGCTTCCTTTAGCTTTATACGAATTCACCCGCTATGGATAAAAACGACCAGACAGTTCAAGAGGAATAGGAATAGAACCCCCATTTATGTTTTGATATTAGAAATGGCGCGATGAAGTCACGCGCGTTCGTTTGGGGATTAAGAGGTGAAAGCTTCTTTGATAGAATAAAAACTGGGAAAATCCCCTCCCTTGAACTAAATAACAGGGTTAATTATATTAGTTTCATCATCATCATCATCATTTCAGCCGAAAGACGCCCACTGCTGGACATAGGCCTCCCCCAAGCGTCGCCACAACGAACGGTCCTGTGCGTCTCGCATCCATCGGACTCCCGCAACCGTTACCAAGACACATATATATATATATATGGTATATTAGTTTAACAAAAAAGCTAATTGTGTTTACAAAGAATGATGCCAGAGTTTGTATGAAGTCTGGGCCCACCTTCCAATAGCCTATGTCAGTTATATCGTTGGATATGTAATTTTAAGCTGAATAAAAGTTACTATGGCACCAAATTCCAAATCTTAGGCCGTTCAGAGTTATTCAAATAAATAATAATATTATAATAATATTCACACAACGCCGTCTAGTCCCAAGCTAAGCAGAGCTTGTGTTATGAGTACTAGACAACTGATAAACATACTTAAATATTTCTAAATACAGACATATTATAGACTAGCTGTTGCCCGCGACTTCGTCTACGTTAAGTTGGTAAAACTGTACAATCATTCTGTGCTTGCAATTCATTCTGAAAGCATCGTAATTATTTATTGTACTTTCACATAAAACTGTTAAAGGTAAAAACGCAAATTACCTTCAGGATACATGATATGTACTCGTCCAGATCCAGATGTATGAACGTCAATGAATAGAAAGAGTATGTAAGGGTCGTAGCAGTTGGCATTTCTGCCTACCCCAAGGGAAAAGGCACTAGTTTATGTATGATTCTGGTTTATGTTCCGGTAAAACAACATTGTCACAGTGAGCACGTCACAATCGCAGCGGTAATGCCTGTCTTTGAGGAGTGGCTACAGAGGCGTCACGGCATCCTCTCTTTGTGCAGGACTCACCGGATGTGGGTGTTTCGGGAGGTATCTGTATCGAATTCAGCGAAAAGAAACACTCGAGTCTCACCATTGTGCGGATCGCCCGGAGAATACGATGGAACTTACGGTGGAAGTCAGTCCCACTTGGTAGGAGCGCCGGCGCCGCCGTGTCCTCATGGAGGCGATTAGTGGAAAAAATGCCAACCAGTAGCCTCCTTCAGTGAAGCACTACGATCGAAGAAGGTGGCTGAAACTATGAAGAATGATGAGGGAAGTGATGCTCCAGGTGTTGAAAGCCGCAGGGCGATTGCGGTGGAGCCGTCCGGTCATCTGGTCAAAGCAATCCTGAATCGACGGCGCGTAGTAATCTACGCGCGACTCATAATGATGTCAGCAAATGGATAGGGCCCTCTAGGGCCAATGTCTGCTAAGGCTGCGAGATTGTTCGAAAGAGTTACCTCCTGTAAAATTTTCGCCTCAATAATGTTTCACTGAAGAGTTCAAGCCGTCAGACAGCTTTGGTAGAGGTAAACGAAGGAACATAATCGGGACACCGACCTTCAGCTGGATAACGTTTGCACTGATGATGCAAAGCCAAAAAGCCAGTGAATCCAAAAATTACCATCATCATCAACTATCTTCCTCCACAACAGTACTTATGAAGAATTTTCGAGAACATGCTTGAATTGATTGTTGCAGCTTGATTGCATTGCATTGCTTGTTGCATTTGGGGCGTAAAAATTACTTGTTCATTTACCTAGGATTTTTTGGTGTCTATTTGACTGACGTCCTCGTATATCAGACAAATGTTATTCCATAGTGGGAACTACCCTATGAAGAGTCTCCAACTTTTGAATGAATTTCGGTGAAATCTTGAACGCGTGTATCCCTGTCCAATTGAACTCGCATATTGATGGCCAAACCGAGAGGTCACTGACGCCGATTGCCTCTATGAAGACACGGCGGTTCACCCAAGCAGGATAGACCTCCACCGCATGCTACAACGGGTCCTCCGGGCGATTTGTAAAATGGTAATATCAGAGTACTTCCAACCGAATCCGGAACAGAAACCGCGTGAAACACCCTCAACAGTCCTGAGCTTGTGTATCCATACAACAATGAAATTCCGGTAAACAAATGTAGCAGCCGATTAGTGTTATCCCTGAGACTGGCCTCCCTCAGAGGGTGGTTCCAGTGTTGGTCACCACTCACTGCAAGGAGGTAACGTACGGATGTCGACGTAAGGCTGCAAGGAATCTGAGATACATCATACGTTGTCGAACTGTGATCAGGAACGCAAACCTTTCGACCCAGTTTTATATGAAGCAGTGACTGCTAATAATAAAACACACCATTATTAGGCCGCAAGGTGCCATCATCCCGGAGGACACAGTGGAGCACACAGAGGTGTGTGTTGTCCTCGTGGAGGCAATCGGCGTCAGTCACCTCTCGCGCCGGGCCTTGTGACTTTCGGCTATGGTCCAGAGCGAGGAGGAATGGCAGGCGGTCGCCTCCTTCTGCAGTCGTAATGCTAGTGAAGGAGGAGGCCGCACGCGTGAGGGAACGAACGTCCTCACGCCGAGCCGAGATTCTGACCCCGACGACCAGCCACGGTAGACGCGGGCTCGCGGACATCCAGCAATCGGTCGTCCACAGCCGTCCGGCCGTCCGGTAATTGACCGGACCGAGCCCAGTCGTCAACAGCGCGTAGTGATCCACGCGCTCCTCAAAGAGATGTCGCAAAGGGCAACTGAAGGACACAGGTGTGGTTTTAGTCAGTAAAAGTTTGACACGCCTTCCCGCACCAACCAGAGTGGGAGAAGTTATTGGATGACTTCCACCCTTAAAAAAAGAAAAATAAAGGTGCCATCATTATCATTTCAGCCGAAAGACGTCCACTGTTGGATATAGGCCTACCCAAGTGTCACCATAATTACCGGTCCTGTGCGTCTCGCATCCATCGGATTCCCGCGACCCTCACCAGGTCATCGGTCCACCTGGGGGCCTTCCAACGCAAGGTGCCATGCTACCCCTTCCGAAAATTTGGCCATGTTATTTTAAAGTCAATAATTAAATACATATAAGTATTTACTTTTATCGCCTTTGGTTGGTATCCCTTGAATAATCACGGTCAATTAGTTTATTACAACCACGGGGAAAAAAAGCAGTAGGATTAAAAATGTCTCCGTCTAACTCCAGTTTAATCATAACGGTTTTCGTCCAATTTTAAACAATAAAACTGTCTGCAAACTTGGGCGATGGTCATTCTTCCGCCACTCAGAAAATTACGTAAAATACACAATGCCATCTATCAAATATGACGTTCAACTATCATTGTCATCATTATTTCTACTTTCAGTCTATAAATGGCGTTGCGAGTATCTGAATTGCGTGTGGTGCCATATTTACATTTTAGTACGTGATTTTACTCGCCGCTTGGATTTTACTATGTGTTTTGATTAGTTTTTACAAAATATTTAGAAGATATCGAATAGAAATGTCAATTTTATTTTGAAAAAATGGTAAAAGTTATTTTATTACAAAAAAGAAGATAAAATAATGACAAAATTTTTAACTGTAGCTGGGGATCGAACGTGGCAAATGTCGTTCAATGTCGACATTTTGGATTATTGCTCACCCCCCATAGCAAATAGCGTGATAATAGCGTGATAGTAGCCTAACAGTTGACCCGGCCTATAAGGATTATGTATGCAAAATTTGAACAGGATTGGTTCAGTAGTTTTTTCGCCAACTAATACCAACGCTCCACCATTTTACTGTTTTATTATATGTATAGATAAATTACACCCAGACAAAGAACAAATGATTGTGCACACAAACATTTGTCCTGGGTGGGAATCGAACCCACGACCTCCGGTATAGCAGTTAGGGCCAACAGGCCAGTCAAATAAAACAATATCATAAAAAACAAGTCATATCATCACTTACACGACTTGTTTTTCACTCTCTTTTTTTATAAGGGCTGCGCTTTTTTATAAAAAAACAGAGTGCAGTTCAAATGTTTCCAATTGTATGGTTAACCACCGGCATTAAAAAAAAGTTACTTTGTTTCACGCACGTCACCTCTACCACGCAGGCGCATCACCTGCACAAAGTGAACTAGATAAACTCACTTTGTGCAGGTGATGCGCATGCGGGCCGCTAAAATTAAAAATGCAATTTTGCTCATTATTTTCACGCGCTAATCAACGACACAATTTGTAACTGTAAGCTATTATAGATTATAGCTTACAGTTACAAATTGTGTCGTAATACGTACGTACTACGTGTATAAATCACAAAAATGCAATATATTACATAAAAAAACTTTTTAGAAAAAAAAAATAACCGACTTCACTAAAAAAAACACTAAAAGGATCAAAATAACTTTAATTTCGGATGTCGGTGTTTCTCGGTATTGTTTGTTTCTTATTTAACACCGACTTCCGAAATTAAAGTTATTTTGATCCTTTTAGTGTTTTTTTTAGTGAAGTCGGTTATTTTTTTTTTCTAAAAAGTTTTTATTTCACACTTTTTAGTTGCGATACACTTATAAACAGAGTGCCTATTTCTAATGACAATTCCAATTAACCCAAATACTGCTAGGTTACATTGTTTTATTATAAAGTTGCTGTGCCTACCTTCCTCCTTCCGGCTCCATCATCAGATCAGTTCGATAGTACCTTATAGCCAAAGAGCATCTCACGACAATTCTAATAAGCCCAAACACGGCTAGGATACATTGATTAATTACGGAGTTCCTGTGCCTACCTTCCGGCTCCATCATTAGATCAGTTCGATAGTACCTTATAGCCAAAGTGCATCTCATGACAATTCTAATGAGTCCAAACACGGCTAGGTTACATTGATTAATTACGGAGTTCCAGTGCCTACCTTCCGGCTCCATCATCATCATCAGATCACTTCGATGATACCATTTTCAACGTAACTATTCAGAATCATTCATTTATTTGTATTGTCATAGTCGCTTAACTATATCTTCAATGTGATATCTATTTGAGTATGAAGTTCCGTTGACCATTTCTGGTCTTCTTCATCAGTTCCACTTCATCAAATGTTACTTTTTGACTGTAAATGCTTAAGTTCTTGATGAAAATACTAAAATTACCATAGGGTTGCCTATAATTTTTGAGGAGTTCCCTCGATTCCTCATGGATTCCATCATCAGAACTGGATTTTGAAAAAAATGGGACCAATCTGGAAGCATATCCTATAAAGGGAAAAAAAAAATTTTGCAAATCGGTCCATAAACGACGGAGTTCTGAGGTAACAAACAAAAAAAAAAAAAAAAAAATAATGATGATAAAAAAAAAAAAAAAAAAAATACAACCGAATTGATAACCTCCTCCTTTTTTTTGAAGTCGGTTAAAAATAGCATCGCTTGGGTATTGGCAAAACTAACATGTTAAACAAAGAATAACTTTGAAGGAACTAAGATTTGGAATTTGGTGCCAGAGTAACTTTTATTCAGCTCAAAAATACCTATCCAACGATGTAACTCTTAGAAGGTGAGCCCAGAATTTGCATCCTACTTTATAGCGAATGCACGTCACGAAAGATATTAATTTGAAATGAAATTTTAATCAAAAGACCGTAATTCTAATGGGTTTCTTCGGCTTTTGGTTACAGAACCTGGCAGCGCCAAACACGATAGTGGGACTCAGAAAGTTTTGAGAAACTAAAAAAACTAACTTCAATGGATGAAATATTTTTATTAAATCTTTTCAAAGAACATTCTACCAGCCTTTATACAAAGTTTCATGCGTCTGAACCAATTTTCGAATCATTTTTCCAGTCTGCCGCAGACACCTTTTCCACGGCCTTCTCAAACGCTGCTAGTGCGTCTTCCGACGATGGACGAACTGTATCCCTTTCAGCTGATTTTTTAATTTAGGGTAAAAATAAGTCACACGGTACCAGATCAGACTGTAAGGAGGGGGCCCCAAGACTCTGACCGGAGTGGTGTCCAGGAAGTCCCTCGGTTTGAGCGCTGAGTGCACGGGCGCGTTGTCTGGTGAAGCAGTACCCCGCGGAGCCCCGTGTTCGGTCGCTTGTTACTTATTACAGACAAAACTTCTGGCAGGCTATTCGGCGTTAATGCTGCTTTGGTCTAGTAATGGAATTGAAATCAGATACCTCGTTGAAGTGAAGAAACTAGCGATCAAAATTTTCCTTGCGCTTCTCGATCGCTTCACTTTCGTAGGCGTTGGTTCGTTTTGAAACAGCCAAACTGTCGACTAACGCTTTGTTTCTGGATTGTATTAATAAATCCAGGATTCGTCACCTGTCATAATGTCGTAAACGCGCCGAGACGAGCCTGCTTCAAATTTGAATCATATCACGGCACCACTCCACACGGGCCTGCTTCTGAGCTTCGATGAGGTTGTGCGGCACCCAGCGGCAAACTATCCTCCTCACGCGAAGGTGCTGTTGTGAAATCTTGTGAACGCTTCCCGAACCAATCTACAGTGTATGCTTAATCTCTTCGTATGTAATTCGCCTGTTTTCTTGATTTTTTTTTTTACAGCCAGCATACTTTCTTCCGTGACAGCCGTCGTAGGACGACCACTCCTTTCTTCATCCCCCAAAGTAAGGCGACCGCACTTGAACTCGCTATACTAGCGGTAGATGGTTGCTTTTGAAGGTCCTTCATCCATAAAAGCAATTTGAAGTCGATCAAATGACTCATCAGGTTTTAGGCCACATTTAAAATCGTAAAAAATCATCGCACGAAAATGTTCTCGATGCAGATCCATTTTTAAATGAGACACGATAATTTGATTTGGCTCTCGAAAAAATGTGGAGAGAAATTCAAAATTCGAACAATGGTATTTTTACTTTTAAATAACCAAAGTTTTCAAAATAATTACAAGTGGCCAGTGCCTTATACATAAAAACTTTTTTTCGCAAAACTTTCTGAGTGACCTGGTACAATATACCTTTCTACACAACACTGTTTGTCGTTTTTAGGCTTGGCACATACTCTGAGTAAACATAGATAGAATTCTAAATTTTATCTCTACATCAAATATACCGATATCACGTTCAAAGGAAAAATCAAATAAAATTCCATGACAAATATTGAACCTCGTACTACAGTTACAGTTTATTCAATATCTTCAAACTAAATTAACAATATAACCAAAATAACCACGCATTGAATTTGTTTGTTGAACTTACATTTGGAAATCGAAGTGAACAATTACAATGTTTGAATGCCGCAAGAGTGTTTCGGAACAATCCAATTAGTTCTAGAAGCTTTCCTCAATGAGAATGTTGGTTTAACTTAAAACAATAAGCTGATCATCGACGGCGATATGTGGTTTTTAGCTGATGATGAACAGATGAACCATACGTAAAGAATTATTATGACTTAATGAAAAAAGTTATAAACGAGGATTATATAGCCTTTATTGAGAAAAAATGGTGGCGTATAATTTTGTTCTTTATACAACATTAGTATATGCAAAACCCGAAACACGTGTCTGGTATTTTTATGTAAAGAATCTATGTATAAATTTCATAACTGTATCATAAAAAATCACAAAGTTATAAGCTTGTTATGTTACCTAGTTATCCGCGCAAATACATGATCACCGGGTCATCCGAGTCATTAAGGGGTTGTTTTTAAAATTTTTTCGAATTGCAAAAAAGTTTTTTTTTTGACGTGACGTAGATAGCAACAAATTTACTATTTTCAGATTTATTCCTATACCTGTGCTATAAGACCTTACTTTATGCCAAATTTCAGGATTCTAGGTCAACGAGAAGTACCCTATGAATTTTGATTCCTTTGAGAGTATCGAAATATACGTTTTTGCGACATAAACGGCCATGTCTTTCTTATTTGTTAACTTAGAAGATTGATTTTGTCACAGTTTCAAGAGACCGCAGACTTGAGTATATGGTTTTAATTTCAAATCGATACTTCTACGCGTTCCAGAGATAGAGGGTCTTGACAGACAGACAGACAGACAGACAGACAGACAGTCGGACAACAAAGTGATCCTATAAGGGTTCCGTTTTTTTTTTCTTTTGAAGTACGGTACCCTAAAAATAAGAATATACACGCCTTGTATTTCAATAAAGTCGGTAAATATTTCTTTCTGAAATACTTTATCCACCGAGCTATTATACTGTAAGCATATTCAGCCTTTTTGATCACCACTGCTCTCAAAACAGTGTAGGAAAACATTGTTAGAAAACCGGCATGTCCTAGAACTAATTTTGAAGACATAATGACATCCACCAACCCGCACTGGGTCCGCGTGGTGGATTGCGGCCCATTCCCTCCCCCGGAGGGGAGGCCTGAGAAAATTATTGGACTATACAAAAAAAAAGTTTAAAAAAGTTAATAAATTACTCTTTCAGCCTTTTCACTTCATTAAAAGAATCTATAAATATTTTAAAGATGAGCGTCACTGAGTCGCACATATGTTTAAAAGTAAAGTAAATACCCATTAAGTGTTTAAGATCCCTACCACAGTTAACAAACGAGCTGTAGACCTTAAACACCTGGACAGATCTTCATAAATTGTAGCAAAGAACTATCTCGATTAGGTCAGCTTTCAAACGAAAAAAACCGCACCAAAATCGGTCCATTCGTTTAAGAGCTACGATGCCACGGACAGACATACAGACACACAGATTCACAGATTCACAGACACACAGACACCCCTCTTTTCCGTATGGGGGTTAAAAAGAGAGTTAAAGCTCCTAAGTGAACTCGTCACATGAGTCCATGGGAGAAAATGGCTCTTTTTTTCACTTTTCACAAAAAACGGACCTAAAAATGTTACAGCAATGACTTGATTTTGAGAGGTTCCAACACTTTGTACGGTAATGAAGCTCTACTTTCAACATTTTGTGTGTGACAGGTTTAAAGAGCGACCTTTTTGCTGCGTGACCCAATTTTAGCTTTAACTTCACTTATAAAAACCGCACCAGGATGTCGGAACTTTTTGAAAAGTGTTTTGTGGTTTTTTTCCTCATTAGGGTTTTTTATAAAGATAATAAAGATTATGCAAAACGGTATACATGGAAAAGTAATGGCAGATAAAGTGAAAAATCGGAGAGGAAAGTTGACTCTTAACTGTGTGTAGATTATGACGTATTCGCAACAAAATAGACGACACACGCTTTTTAAAATTGTACGAGAAAAACACAAAATAATAGCCTGCATAGCATAACAAACAAAACTACTCGTAAATGGTCATTTTGTTCATTCGTGCAAGCATCTCATTTATTACAAGCTGCTGCCGGCGAAAATTGCCCCAAGGAAACATATAACTGAGATATACGTAAAAAGTATCTACGAGTTGACCAATGAAAATATTATTTTATTTTATTTTTTGCAACTCGTACCATATGGGCCGTAGGTATGCGGTACGAGTTGACGAATTACTCCCTATTTGCTATTCCAGGACATAGAGTGTTTTTAATATCGTGCGAATTTCATATCCAGATATCACGCCCTGCATCCCGCATGCGTATTTTTGTACAAATACTTGTATGAAAAGGACATTTGCGGGGGCTACGCGTGCGGAGCAATCCCGCATGCGTGATGAAATCCGCACGATATTAAAAACACCCATAATCTTCCCAAATTCCAAATTTCATTTAAATCCGTTCAACTCTCTCTTCTCTCTTCAAAATATTAGTGCGATTAAAATGTCATCTTCATACTCCTTATTCACACTTCGCACTAATATTATAAAGGCGAAAGTTAGTGATTGTGTGTGTTTGTTACTCCCTCACTCTCGAACGGCTGAAGAGATTTGTATGTTTAGCACACGAATTTGTTAATAATAATAATATTCCACAACTATCACACAACGCCGTCTAGTCCCAAGCTAAGCAGATCTTGTGGTATGAGTACTAGACAACTGATAAACATACTTGCTTACATATTTTTAAATTCATACATATGATAGATAAATTACACCCAGAACCCCAGACACAGAACAAATGATCGTGCTCATCACACAAATATTTGTCCTGGGTGGGAATCGAACCACTAGACCAACAGGCCAGTCAAAGTCGGCTGAAGAGATTTGTATGTTTAGCACACGGATTTGTTGGTTTAAGGGCGCAATTCATTAAATGGCTTTTCTCGCTCTGGGTGGAGGGGGAGGGCGTGTAACCACACCTGTGTCCTTCAGTTGCCCCAGCGTTAGCCTAGGCCCCCCTACGGTTTTGCTGACATCTCTTTGTGGCGCGCGGTGAATACTACGCGCCATCGATGACTTGGGCTCGGTCCGGACAACGAGATACATTGCTCATCGTTCACAACCCTGCGCCTACCGTAGCTGATAGTCGGGGTCAGGTAAACGTGTATTTCAACATTTTATTTGAATTATCAAAAGGTCGGTCAATCAAAAAAAGTGAATCCAAATTGCACGTTCCAAACCGTAGATCTCTATGGAGAAGAAGAACGTGCAAGAAACTCCAAGGCCGCCGTTGCCATCGGCGCCGTCTCCTTCGCTAGCATTACTGCTTCACAGAAGAAGGCGACCGTCAGCCATTCCCCCTCGCTCCGCACCTTACCCTCAAGGCACACAGATAGAAACAGAACAAAGGATACTTATCTCAAGATTATAATAATTGACATTTTATTATGCTTCCTTGGGATAATTTTCTACTTTAAATGCGGTTGAACCTAATTATAATATAGTTATCGGAGCACATTTGTTGCTATTTAATCGAGTATATGAAAAAGCTTGATAACGCGTCATCTCTGTCTCTCATGGGTGTGAAACAGTCTCTTAGCTCTTTCTCTCATTCACTCCTTTGGGACTGTACATAGTATCACTGGGGGCTAACCTAGTAACCCAGTAACCTTTAGCAATTGAGTCGGTGGAACCACGCCTAAATTCCACGAATTTCTATTTACAGGTAAATGTGTGGTTTGAAGACTTCACTTACCAGTAATCAGCTTGAGGTAACTTCGGTAAAGAATGTCAAGACCAATTTACATTGTATCCGCCATTTTTCTTTCCCGCTACTGACCAAAAGTTTCCTCCCGAATTCTTCCAAGTATATTTTCACGTCGTCTCGCCACCTCTTTCTTGGTCGGCCTCGGCGGAATCTTCCATCCTCGGGCACCCACTTTATGGTGACCCATCAGCTATCACCCAAACTACATAACGATTTTAAAAACTCCAAAATAGGTACATGGGATATTATATTTTCGTCATGCATATCGGCAGGCACTATGAGTGAATTATTTGCGAATTTTCATAGTGGCAGCAATCAATGTCGACTGACCATGATGCAGTAGTTTTATGTTGAAGTTTGAGTTTTTAAAAGAATAGTGCATCAACAGTCATCTTCTATCTAACAGAACCATTTTTTTTTTTGAGGTGGGAAAACATCCATTGACTTCTCCTGCTCTAGGGTGGAGAGAGAAAGGCATGTGAGAGTTTTACTGATTAAAACCAGCCTTTCAACCAACCTTTAGTTGCCCTTTGCGTTGTAGGACCACAGGTTTCCTTGTCATTCAGCATGGCTCTTGCGAGCATCGGCTCTGATGTTGTCGTGGCGATTTTTTTTTTTTCATAATATATTGAGAAATTATAATCTAATAAAGATTTTTTACAACCATACGGAGTCTAAAATTTTCTGGTTACATGCATAAATATGTGTTCTTATTTCAAATTGGAGACAAAAAACTGACAACAGACTGTTCGTGGTTTTTTAGCCTATGAAAGCAACTACAAGATTAAAATAATTTCATAAAGCTTGATAGACATTTCCAACTATCATCATCACAGTAATATTATAAAGTTAAAAGTTTGTATGTAAGTAAGTATGTTTGTGTGTATGTTTTTTACTCCTTCACGCTAAAATGGCTGCATGGGTTTGGATGAAAAGCCAATGCAAAATATTGCCATGCTTAACTTTTTTCTTTTCACCAGAAATGAAACCTAGGTTATAAATTAGAGGACAATGCGAGAAAGCAATAGCAAAAAGAACCAAGTCTTTAAACCGTAACCGAACGAATATACCTATAGAAGCATTGCTAGTACTTTTTTGTCAGGCGTTACTTGTTTTTCTTATATTATAACTAAGACGACTTGAGGACTCGAGTTCTTTAGAACACTAAACGCCTTCTACCACACTAGGCGTTATATGCTGATGCGAGGGACGCAGAATAACTCATCAGAGAAACCGTGTAGTATATTTAACAATGAGAAACTTAAAATATCAAACATGGAGTATTTTTATTTAAGTAAAATTACGCCTGATAAAAAGCAATGGCTATCTACTAAATAGTCTCTAACTTCGTTCGGTTACGGTTGGTAGACATAATTCTTTTTGCTTTTGATTTCTCATACAGTCCTTTAAGATCTGGCCTAGTTTTCACTATTGGTGAAAAGAAAAAAAAATCATGCCAGCTATGTATGGCAAAAGTTTCATTCCCCTTTGGCGCATAGGTATAAAAAATCCTGGTATAGACTACTTTCATGAAGAGACTGGCACAAATAAACTCCCGGTTCATACAAAAGTCTAGAAATACGAATTGGTTGGTTCGTCGCTTGGTTTAGAATTAGTTTTGTATTCGTCACAAATACGCCATGACACTTTGTGGTAGAACAGAAACAGACGGAAAATCTACTAATGGAAATGGTTAAATGCCGTTTTGACATAACTAAATCATTGTTTGAATAATATTATTGACGATGATAGTGAAATAACAAGATAGATGCTCGTTGATAGATATTACGGTAAATCATAGTGTTGCAACAGAACTCAGCTTCCGCTTCTGCTTCTGCAGAAGTTCCGCAATCTTTTTCACTTCCGTTTCCGTTTCTGGTTTCGCAAACTTTATAACAAAACTCTTAACAGAAGAATACAACGAGGAGCGTGGGGATGGGGGGCCGACACGACGAAAAAGGCGTGTCGGGGAGGATTTTTGTAGCCAGTGAGCAATTATTTAGCTGGTTTAATATATGAAGAAAACCGGAACAGGTGTAAAAGCGGCCAAATTAGCTTTTTATTAAATATAATTTACCTCTGTTGAATTTCGAGTACGTACAAAACACAAATTTAATTAAATAAATCTTTAAAAATAAAATTGTATTTTTTCTTCACAGTATTAACACTTCCACTTCCGGTTCCGCTTCCGTTAAGATTTACTTTTGACATCTGTTTCCGTTTCTGGTTCCGTTAAGACACTTCTATTGCATCACTAGATAATAGTATGCATACTATACATATATATACTTTACCAGCGTCTTATCCCGCTCCCTATTTTATTCTCTGGTTTTCTGGAGGATATCTTCAAAAAGCGCCTGAACTTTGAGGAAAGATCAGAGTGTGTAATTCTTAACTTACTGAAACCACCTCGGTGATCGCCACCTCTTGATTACGAGATAAAGATAAAGATAAAGATAATTTTATTTGTCAAAACATGGGTATACATGCAGTTTTAGCATGCAGGATGTTACAAAATTAGTGTTTTGTCCGTACATGTTTCACCCTTCAGGCGTACAAATTTATATAGTTTACAATCATTTATCAAAAATTCCAAAAAACAAAATAAACAAAAAAAAAAAAAAATAAGTATGCATTAATTAATTAAAATAAAATAAAAAATGTCAGTAAGTATAAACATTAAAAAAAATTAAAAATTTGTCAAGTAGTCATTAAAATGCACTAACAAATGAATCAATGTCAGATAAAATAAAATATAGAATATGTCAAATTGTTATTAATAAATTAATAAAAAGGGCAGAATAAAATATAAATGTCAAATGGTCAATAGACTGCATTAATAAATTAATCACACATTAAAAAACAAATAAAAAAATGTCAGATAATGTCATCCAAAAAATCACTTAAACTGTAATAACACTTGTCTGTTAATAAATCTCGAAACTTCTTTTTAAACAAATTTACTGGCAATGTTTTATAGGACTGTGGTATTTTGTTATAAATTTTAGGAGCCATACAGAAAACGCTTTTCCTCATTAATGCTGTCTT
Organism: Mythimna impura; assembly: GCA_905147345.3. NCBI lineage: Eukaryota > Metazoa > Arthropoda > Insecta > Lepidoptera > Noctuidae > Mythimna > Mythimna impura. The sequence goes on from LR990348.1 coordinate 6,433,283, forward strand.
TGACGTGCGCGAACACAGTTGATTATTGTCACGTCTGTTGCGGGGGAAGGTGTCATCTAGTCGTGGAAATAGATTTTGATTTGTCCTAACAAATACCGCAATTTCAAAAATATACAGAGATGGTAGAGTCAATAATCTGTGTTTTTTGAAGAATGGCATACAGCTGTCGGTCGACTTCAAATTGAACATCGCCCGAATGCATCGTTTTTGAGCCTTAAATGCTATAAATTTGTCTGTGGAATTCCCCCAAAAAATAATTCCATACCGCAATAACGACGCTACTATACCATGATATGCTGTTATTAATGCATCTGTATTTAGCTCTGGTGCCAGTTTATATAAGGCGTACGCAGCAGAGCTCAATCGTTTACTAAGGTATTCTATATGTGGCTTCCAGTTCAATTTCGAGTCAATAATAATGCCTAGAAATTTTGTAGTGTCGACTTTATTAAGTTCAGTGTCATCATAAATTGCGTTAGTGTCAAGTTCAGCCTGGGACCGTTCGCCGACGAGGCTCCTTTTATGCGCTATCGGCCGGATCTTTCGAAATATACCTTTCTGAAATATACCTTATATGCAACGCTTAAGGACTAGGCCTGATTCGACGGCGCATAGTGTTCCACGCTCGACTTAAAGAAATGTCAGCAAATCTAAAGGGGCCCATTAGGGCGAATGCAAGCTAGGGCTTTTTTTTAGGTAGGAAATCATCCAAGGACTTCTCGCTCTAGGGCGGAGCGGGAGAGCGTGTCAGACTTTTACTGACTAAAACCCACTCCTATGTTCCTTCTTTGCCTTGCATTCCAGGACCCTGTGTGGGAACGTTCGAAAGAATGACCATGGCAACTAAAGGACACAGTTGGGTTTTAGTCAGTACAAGTTTGAGACGCCTTATCGTTCCAGCCTAGAGCGGGAGAAGTCATTTAATTATTAACGACCCTAAAAAAAGGATGCCTACCATTAAGATCGTTATCAACCATATCTTAATGTTAGTCATTATAATATTATCATATACTAATAATATTCCACAACTTTCACACAACGCCATCTAGTCCCAAACTAAGCAGAGCTTGTGGTATGAGTACTAGACAACTGATAAACATAGGTACTGTCACGCTGGGGGCGCAATGAAAGGCTTAGATATTCGATTTGACTATTACTGTATTAACTTAAGCACTTTCATATATATTTACTAGCTGAGCCGGCAAACGTTGTTCTGCCATATAAATAATAAAAAAAAAAAAATAGATGTTGGCCGATTCTCAGACCTACTCAATATGCTCACAAAATTTCATGAGAATCGGTCGAGCCGTTTCGGAGGAGTTCAAGTTCGAACACCGTGACACGAGAATTTTATATATAAGACTAGCTGAGCCGGCAAACGTTGTTCTGCCATATAAATAAAAAAAAAAAAAAAAAAAAAATAGATGTTGGCCGATTCTCAGACCTACTCAATATGCTCACAAAATTTCATGAGAATCGGTCGAGCCGTTTCGGAGGAGTTCAAGTTCGAACACCGTGACACGAGAATTTTATATATTAGATATAAAATTGATTGCACATCCATCATAACTAAACTTTTCATAACATAAACCTTAAAAGTTGCAACATGCCAGTTCGCAAGTTAATAATAACTGTGACCTCTATAGTCGTCACAGTACTTACATATTTCTAAATTCATACATATTATAGTTAAATTACACCCGGACATCTGTGTCTGGGTGAAATGATTGTTTTCATCAGACAAACATTTGTCTTGGGTGGAAATCGAGCCCACGACCTCCGGCATAGCAGTCAGGACCACTAGATCAACAGGCCAGTCAGTCTGGTACTGATAAATCAAATACGAAGCAAGTACCCATTAAAGTCAGTCAGTCAGTTTTAAGTAAAACCTCAATAAACAAATTAACTTCGTAAACGGACTTAACAAGGTCTCCAACTAATTAAATGAGGGGTAACAAATCTTCAGGTATCAAATATTCAGTAACAAGTAACTAAGGGTTGAACAAATTAAGTCTTACTGAGAGCGAGATTAATTTGTACACGAGTACATTTGTCTTAATTCTGTAAATTACAGGCAAGAGAGCGCGCAGTCTAGTGTTGTGGAATTTATGGAGTGACCCGAACCAAAAGTAACTGTAGCTATAGATATTTTTAATGTTGTGCTTTAGTAACAAATGGAGGAGCTCGTGGCTAAAATAATATTAGCCTCACTGGTGAACGTCTCAGATTAAGCAACGGTAGCGAGGTCAGCCTGTGGATGGGTGACCATCTTAATATACCGAGATTCCTCCGTGGCTCGGAAAGCAGGTTAAACCGCTGGTTCCTTTGATAGTCGTCCCGCCTTCTCCAGCCTTCTAACCTAAACTATCCGTTTCAGTGTGCCCTACTATCTCGAGCTCGCTTCGCTCGCTCTTGGACTAAGAAAATTACTTAAATACTCAATTCTTTATTGCATTCCACAGTATAGGCTTAGGTGGTAAACATTGGCAAAAGAAACAATCATAGACACCGTCGGGCACAGCAAAAGAAGGATATAATAAGCGGAAAAGAGGACTTATCATTTAGGCATCTTATAATCTAACTTAATCTAAATACATTTTAATAAAATAAAAAAAATAATAATGATTTGTAATAATGTCAATATTTAAAAATGTAATGTGTATTTATCGGAAAGGACGAGTTAGTTTATTATAGGCTATCTCATTTTCCCGTTGCGTATTTATAAAATCAGAATATAGAATCAGTTTGATCACGTGGCCAATGAAAAAATGTGTGGCTAGACTTTTAATTTTTCAAAAATAATTCTCTTCTCTTACTACTAATACTTCCAATAGTAGTTGTATTTCCAATAATATTTGAATTTATTTATTTAAACTTCATGTACAGTAATGGAACATAGGCGGACTGAATGCAACAAAGCATTCTCTAGCAGTCAACCTTTGGTATAAGTTATTTATATAGAACCCAACTTTCCGGAACATCGTTCATTAGTACATCTTCTTTACACTTCTTATAGCAGGGCTTCATAAAATGCCCGGCTAAAGTTACTGGCGATCTCTCTCCATGACGCCTCTTTGGCTGGTGATAGTGAGTCTGACATCTTGTGTTGATTAGATTTTACTTCACTTGGACAGACTATTCTATACGACTACATATCTTGAGCCTTTATCTTTCCATTATATTAGAAACATATCACTAGTGCTAGCCCTAATCATAAAAAACAATACTAAACCTGAGCATACACACACATACATAGATTTAAGTTAGTGTAAAAGTTTTGTTATTATTTTGGTATACAATAAAGTTATATTATAATATTCTATTCTATACATTACGGACATTTACACTCAGAAGTCAAAAGGAACTGCTAGTCAAATTAATAAGTTACTCATACGCAACTAAAGCAAAGTAGAAAAATTGAAGATTACAATAAAATTATTATTATAAACAAATCCAATGTCATTTTAACAACTTAGGGAGATATCGATGATGATAATACTACTGAATACTAATATCATACTAATATTCTAACAGCTTTAACAGTAACGGTAAATCTAAACCAATTTTTTTTTGTTTCAGACACTAGATGAATGGTCTTTCGACGTATTCGCCCTACACGAGGCATCAGGAGGCGCGCCTGTGAAGTACCTGGGTTACGAGCTCCTGAACAGATATGGCATGATACACAAGTTTAAGGTAATGATACTTTAGTTCAAACTATAATAGAATTAAAAGCAGCCACAAAAAAGTCTGAGTTTGACGCAGATAGAAGCAACGCATCAAGGATGACTAGGTGGGATATTTTACAATGATTTATTGAAAACGCATTGCAAGTGCATTACAATTTGGGCCCAAGTCGTCGACGGCGCATACTGTTCCCCGCGCGCCTCAAGGTGATGTCAGCAAACCGTAGGGGCCCAGCAGGGTCGAAGCCTACTGGGGCCAAGGGTCTGATTCTGAAAGGAAGACTCGGTCCTGATACGAAAGGCAACGAAGGAACAGGAGTGGGTTTTTAGTTAGTAAAAGTCTGACATGCCCAAGCCCGCTCCGCCCAAGGGCGAGGGATGTCATTGGATGATTTTCCCACCTACAAAAAAAAAAAAACAAAAAAAAAGTGCATTACAATTTTTGAGGCCTTTAACATGGAAATCGAGTCGTTATGACATGTTTGAATAGTTTTATTCTATGACCATATTAGTGCTGGTCATTACATCCGATCCTCTCATAAAATTTAATTTATAATATTTTCTTAGAATAATTACTGGGTAAATCTCAATAGAAATATTTTAAATAGCAATGATTGACATGTAGGATAGAAGACTAGCAAAATATGAAATACGTTGAACTTGTAAGAACAATAAATAACCCTAATAACGGAACATTTTTAATAGTCTAACCAACAGTTCACATTCAACACCTAGTAAAGCTATTTACATAATTTAGAACTAAAAATCCCTTCAGAACTAAATATCCTAATAACTTTTTCTACCTTTATATGCACACTCTAGTAATACTGATATGACCCAAAGGCGAGAAACAAATCAACAAATGTTGATCATAATAATGAATTCTTTTCTCGAAATGGCTGACGATTGCAATTAATTATATGATATTGCCACGATGGATACTATATTATATCTAAATGATAGATAAATCATCAATCATCGTTATCCAAATATTTTCTTCGAATTCTCCAAAATAAAAACAAAGTTACCTTTTCTTTAAATTGAAATATATGAGCATCTTGTCCTGTAACCTTGTCATCTGCATTTGTTGGCTTCAGACAATAACGATCTTCCGCAATCTTTCCGTTTCCCTTCGCCATATTCGTAAAGTGGTGAAAACCAGAGAGACCTTGTTTCCTTTATGAGGGTTTAGTTGTTAATTTTATTTATTTCAACTCTTGTATACTCTCAGTGCCCTGTTCGGAGGATAAATTTTAATATTCTCTGGCAGATAAATACAGCATTACAACTGATAATAATAATAATAAGTCTTTTATTCAAACAATAGGTATTGCAACTTCTATGACTTATTTCTAAACATATGCTTTATATTTTGATACTGCCTGTATGTCACTGATTAACAAAGGCCACCTCCAACTGTGATATTTATCTCTATCATTTGCAAGTCTTGTCCATGTGCCTCTTGCCACTGCTTTTATATCATTAACCTATCTTTTGGGTTGTCTACCTCGTTTCCTTTTCCTGTGACTCATAAACCAGTTCATTATAACTTTTGACCATTTTTCTTTCCCTCTGATGGTATATCCGATCCATTTCCATTTAAGCTTTCTGATTGTCCTCGTCACAAATAATTACTGTAACATGTGAAAAGAAAATAAATTTGTGGAGATTATCCAGCGATTCAAATAATAGTTTAGTCAATCTAGAACCTTAGTGATTTTAAGCCAAATGAACTTCTACTTGAAGAAGCATTCGGAAAATCAATTGGCTCAAATCTCCTTGAAACATCGATAAGTTAAATTAACCTTCGTTTTGGAAGACATTAATCCAATTTGTCGGTTTGTTACTCCCGGGGATGTTTGCTTTCCTTTCTTTAATTTATCTTTTGATAAATTTGAAGAAAGAAGCTCAAAAGATTCAACTAAGCATTTTTTTTTTCATACCTAGTCGGTAACATCTTTGTCTTGTTTTTCCTGCTTGCTGGCCAATTCGGCTTTGAGCAGCAGGATAATATTTTTTTTATTTTACAAAAGTTTATAACCGACTTTAAGAAAAAGAAAACTAAAAATTACAAACTAACTAAAATTTCAGATTTCGATATTTCTGGTTTTGTTTTTTTTTTTTTGGTACGTGGTTAATGACACATACATTGTTTTAGGATCGGCAAGAGAAATATTATACACCCCTAGTTTTTAATTAGTACAAAAAAAAATGGGGCTTTATCCGTACCCGTTACTGATCATATTTTTGTAGTCAAAATTGTCCACAAAAATTTGTCATAATTGATAAATTCATAATAAAATCAATAATTCATAACAATTGCTACTAGAAAATACTACGCGCAGTGTTTTTCCAATTTGATCGTCGTTTATTCATTCATAATCAATCGCCTGTACAATATTTCCATAAATTGAGTGACATTTTGAGATATAAACCACTTTGCTATTTATGAATATTATTTATTGAGACTTAACTTAAATAAATACAAGACCTTTCCTAATAAGCCCCTTAAGTATTTGTACTATTTATTTCTAAAAACTAGTGGTGTATATTTAAATAGGACTAATACGAAGTCATAACTGTACTCAACACAAAAAGGTATTTCTTTTCTATTTCTTTACCATTAAGCTGCACCTACCATGTTTTGTTTCTGCATCACCCTAAGGTCGACTGTTAGAAAATGCCTAAGGCATTAAGTCCGCCTTTGTACAGTGTTTATTACTAGTGCATAAAGTTTTAATAAACAAATAAAAACAATCGCAAAGAGCGGTCCATAAACAAAAAAGTCATGCCCGAATATCACAAAAACCTGGACACTTATAATACTAACATGGAATTCGAACATACCTGTTTAAATGGTGAAATTAGAGTCTACCAGGTAGAACTTACACATATCATTATGCGATCCCTTTCAGAGCTTAAAATGGTGTCAACAATAAACAAAGATACGATTTCAATAGCCCAAGTTCTTCCACCTGGATATACATCCCTTCCAAAACATAGAATCATTAAAATCTAAATTCACTGAACAAACAAAAATCATTCAGCCTAATTGGGAACCTCATTTTTTGAAGTCGATTAAAAAATCAATAGCGTACAGAGAAATCCGAAAAAATAGCAATTCGTTAAAAATAACATTTGCTATATAATTTGAATATTAAAGTTATGATTTTTGGACAAAAAATCGCCAAAGGAAATCTTAAGGGAAGTTTTAATAGACTTCCAACGTTAACTTGGAAAAGTTTCTGAATACGCGTTGTAGGTATAATTTTGATCTGGGCTGTACATAGTCCTTTGTGGGACGGAAAATTTAATAAAATAATAACGAGGGAAGACTCTCCTAATAACAGCTTATGAACAGTTATTGCTTTATACAATGTTTGGGAAGAATCCCCGCGGATTTTTATTACAATATCATTGTTGTCAACTGCTTTTGTTATTGAAATATCTTTAATTTTATGGCCGTAGTCGAGCTACGATTACATATTAATAGGGTTTCAATTTTAAGATTTCCTCAAGGGAATTTCATTATCATCATCATTTCATCCGAAAGACGTCCACTGTTGGACATAGGCCTGCCCCAAGTGTCGCCACAATGAACGGTCCTGTGCGGATCGCATTCATCGGATTCCCGCAACCCTTATCAGATCATCGGTCCACCTTGTAGGAGGCCTTCCAACGCTACGTCTTCCGGTACGTGGTCACCATTCCAGAACCTTTCGGCCCCAACGGCCATCCGTTCTGCGAGCAATGTGCCCTGCCCATTGCCACTTAAGTTTGGCGATTCTTCGTGCTATATCGGTAACCTTGATTCTCCTGCGGATATCCTCATTCCTGATTCGATCACGCAAGGAAACTCCGAGCATAGCCCTTTCCATTGGCCTTTGGATGACTTTAAGTCTTCTGAAGAGGCCCATTGTAAGCGACCACGTTTCGGAGCCATATGTCATCACAGGCAACACGCACTGGTAGACTTTCGTCTTGAGACACTGTGGTATATTGGACGAGAAGTTACCGCTCAGCTTCCCGAACGCTGCCCAGCCGAGTCGGACAATTGAGCTCTTTCTCGAAGTTAGACCTACCCAAATGAAGCGAGTTTATTGGGTCCAAAATGGTTTCAAGTTTTTTTAGCAGAAACACTATTATTATTATACAACAAAAAATAGTATGTTCAGAATCGGTAACTGAATCGATTTCAGCTGTTTTTAAAATAGGTAATTTCTTATTACCTATTTTGATAAGTTCTTGGTAAATCTTGATTGAATGACTGCCATGTCTGTGTGTGCGTGCGGAAATCAATACCGATGCACTGCCACAATACCGGTGATTTTCATATTATTTGAATAAAATTAGCATAACTAATTTCTTAAAAAAAAACTACTAAGTGCATTTATGTAAAATTTCAGTGCTTAAATTATGATTGTATTATTAAATTTTATAATTAAGGGGATGCAACTCGACATACATTTTCACAGTTTTTCTTACAAGCGCTTTTCATTAGATATTTTGGAAACATAGTATCTTGTGGATATCATCTAGGCTTCTATTGAAATCAATTTATAAACTTGTGTAAAACTAATCCAGTAAAACTAATCCAGTAAAACTAATCCAGTAAAACCTCTGAAAATCTGTTATTTTGCATGAACTTTGACACTCACTCTTACTCACTCCCACTCACTCACTCTCACTCTTTGACTTTGTTTGAATTTACTCTAAAATTAAAAAAGTCAAAAAAGTGTAGTCTTGCAAAATTCTAAATGATGAAATTTTTTTTAATCAAGATTCTAAATGATGATATTTTTTTTTTAAACTTTTATGGGTTTTTTTTATTATTGATAGGCTCGCGTTTGACCACCATCTCACCTGATGGTAAGCGATGATGTGGCCGACGATGGAGCACGCTTGCCTAGAAGTAACCTATTCACTCTTGACTTTAAGATTCTTTCTGTGTTCCCTGATAGCTACAACCTAGGGGGGTTGTAGCTATCAGGGAACACAGACTCCGGCAGGGAATTCCACTCCTTAGCTGTACGCATTATGAATGTGTTCCCAAAACGCTTTGTACGTATGGGTGGGATGTCCACCATGTACCGATGGCGCAACGCCGTACGTCTAGTGGTCCGATGATAGAATGGACTTGGTGGAATTAAATTGTGCAATTACAACGCACACTCCCCGAAGTGTAATCGATAGAAAACCGACAGGCTAGCAACTCGGCGTCGATGCTCAAGGCTTTGGAGTTTTGATTCGACAAGTGCATCATCACCGATGATCCTCTTGGCTCGCTTCTCAATCGACTCCAGAGCATCAAGCTGGTATTTGGCAGACCCATCCCAAAGATGAGAGAGTATTCCATACACGACCGAACTTGCGCTTGATAAAGTTTGAGCAGCTGTTCCGGCGTGAAGTACCGTCTCACCTTGGCTAAGATCCCCAATTTTTTGGCAGCCTGTTGAGCTTTAGCCTCGATGAAAGAGCCGAAATTGAGGGTAGACGACAACGTTACCCCAAGAATGTCAAGGTCGCCGGTTATCGGCACGGATACATCCCGGAATGATAGAGCCGGGTGGAATTGGCTCCGTTTGGCGGAAAAAAGACACGCCTGGGTTTTAGCAGCATTGAACTTGACCAGATTGGCATCGCCCCAATCGGATACTGCCTTCAAGGAAAAGTTCAAGCGTTCAACCATAGCCTCTCGGAAAGACTGGATCTGTGACCCACTAGCACGTGCATCGGACACGTATCTCTCAGCAACAGTGCTATCGTCTGCATACCCAAAGGTACCGGGTTTAAGAAGGTCGTTTATGTGCAGCAAGAACAGTGTTGCCGAGAGTATCGACCCCTGAGGGACCCCGGCATTAATTTCCATTTGACCGGACGAGCAGCCATCAATAACCACTCGGATGGATCGCCCCCTCAAGAAGTCTGCGATCCAGTCACACAGACCAGTGGGCAGACCGAAGGAAGGAAGCTTAGCAATAAGGCTATCATGCCAGACCCTGTCAAAGGCCTTCGAGATATCAAGGGAGACTGCAAGTGCTTCCCCATGCTTCTCGATGGCCTCGCTCCAGATGTGAATGGCATACGCTAGAAGATCCCCAGTTGACCGATTTCGGCGAAAGCCGTATTGACGATCACTGAGGATGTCATTAGCTTCTAGGTATGCCAGGAGCTTATTATTGATCACTCGTTCCATACTCTTGCAGAGAATGGACGTTACCGAGATAGGTCTGTAATTAGCAGGGTCAGCCCGACTACCCTTCTTGGGCACGGGTTGCACGTTAGCTTGCTTCCAAGCCATCGGTACTTTTCCAGCCTCAAACGAAAGACGAAATAAGCGTGTCAGGATCGGAGACAGTTCAGGCGCACAAGTTTTTAAAACAATGGCCGGTATCCCGTCGGGACCGCTGGCTTTGTTCACGTCAAGGTTACGTAGCACCCTACGGACGTCCTTCTGATGGATGCGTATGTCTGCCATAGTCGTCTCGCATCGCTCAGGAAAGGCAGGGGGCCGCGCGTTACCGGAATCAAGACGTGAAGATTCCGCAAAAAGAGAGGCAAATAGATTTGCTTTCACCTCAGCGGTGTGGGCCAGCGACCCATCGGGTTTCAGCAGTAGCGGTAGTGAGGGACGGCAGAAGTTCGATCAACAGATTTAGCCAGGGACCAAAACGCTTTACTACCTGCTGGGTATGAAGCAAGTTTGTTCCCAATTCGGCCAATGTCGTCAAACCGAGACCTCCGCATCACCTTCTTGCAGGATTTGGCAGCCCTATTATAGGCTCTCTTTTTCTGAGTGACGTCACTTGCCTTGCGCCTACGAGCGTCGACCCATTCTTGGTATGCCGTATGTTTTAGCGCTTCAGCGCGATTACATTCGGCGCCAAACCAAGGTCGAACTTTGTCAGATATTGTTACATCAGAAAATGGAATGTAATATTCCATCCCCCGACGCAACACTTCCGATACTGCGTCCGCGCACAACGAAGGATCAGCGGAAGAGAAGCAAGTAGGCTGCCAAGGATAGCATGCGAAGAAAGAACGCATACCATCCCAATCTGCTGACTTGTATCGCCAAACCCGCCGGGTGCCTCTTGGGCTGGGATCGGACGGGGAATAGACGGATACAGATTTCACCAGACAATGGATACAAAAAAAATCACGTATTTCCTGGAACAAGTTTCGTAAAATATTCGAGTAATCACGGAATTACCGAATGCTAACAGAGTTTTCAGGCGTTATCTCTCTTTTTTCGCGTTGCCTTTTCGTCAAATATTGCGCTGGATTGCGTTAGATGAAGTAACAAGCTTTTAAATCATGCTCGATGTTGTCGATAGGCGAGTGAAAAGGACCCTCTTAAGGAGTAGATATAAGGGCATGCATTATTCTTGTTACATTACATGTTGTATACTGCATCCAATTCTACATACGAAATATGATGTAGTGATTTACCATTACCAAAACATCTCGTACGACTAAATAAAAGGATATCTGAAGTATTTTAATTCCTACATGAGACCAAAGCAAGTGGAGAATGCCGTAGAAAAGTTCGGTACTTACTTCATTTATTTGTTCGCGGCAGTTCTGCATGCCTGAACTAAAATGGGATTTCTGACTATCTAAGTTTAAAGGATAGCGTTGCATACCACAATATGCAAGTTCCTACAAGTGAGTCTTTACCGTAACTACCATTCAGTAACAATAAAATTGGATTCAAGATTTTAACTTACAACTGGACAAAACCTAAATGTAGACTAAAACTTAGTTGTTTTTTTTTATTTATGTTTAAAATATCAATATAGATTACATTTCATGCTTAAAACCACAAAAGCATAAATAAATGGTAATATAAATAGATTAGATAGTAAATAAAATTATAAGTTTTACATTTAAAGATGGTAGTAATAAGCTAAACAAACTAAAGTAACTCACTATGTATACTTTGCAAAAAAATGCTTTTTTAATTCACTTTTTGATTTTTGAATGTTGCAGAGGCATTTATTTTGTATGTCCAGAGCAAGTTTTTTTAATATATCAAGATGTATAGATAATAGGTCTTTACCTATGAAATTGTAGTTTTTTAAAACGGGTTGCTTTGAAGTGTTATATCTTTGGATTTACTTGGAATTATAAGTTCAAATAAACTTTATATTAAATGTACGTTATTCTTTTTTCGAAATTAGGTATTTATTGGTTTCTTTGTGTTTTGTATTTTCTGTAATATCGTATTTTCTGTTCGCGTTTTCTTTTGTATTTTCTGTAACTACAATTTCATAGGTAAAGACCTATTATTTGAATCCGTGTTTTATTACGGTTTACTTAGTAGTTAGAAAAGCGGAATTTTCCTAACAAGTTATGTAGTTACATATATAATTGCATTGCTCATCATAATTACGTTACCGGCCGTCCCTGATTTTCAGATAAACTATTTTGTCCTCATCCAATTTCCTGCATCGTTGGCTCGACTTTATCTCGTCGCAAATCTGCTGTAAGGTATTTCGTTTTAGAAATAAATAGTACCTTATACCACTTCAGGGAGATGTCAGCAAATCGTAGCGGCCCAGCAGGGTCGAAGCCTACTAAGGCCATGGGTAGTGTGAAAACAAAACCCGGGGCCCTGGGACAAAGGCAACGAAGGAACAGGAGTGGGTTTTTAGTCAGGAAAAGTTTGAGACTATCTCTCGCTCTGCCAGAGAGCGGGATTTGTCATAAGATAATTTTCCCACCTAAAAAAAAACCTTATACCGCTTTTGTTTTGACGAAACGCTCGGGTGTCACCACTGTGTGGACCGCTCGGAGGACAAGGTGGAGCATAGGGTAAAGGTGTACCCCGCTGGTGTAAAGCACCGCCGTGTTCGTGGTGGAGTAAAAGACTGACACGCCCTCCCGCCCCACCCAAGGGCGGGAAATGTCATTGGATGATTTCACACCTAAAAAAATACCGTTGTTGTTTTACTTACAATATTTCCTGCGACTTTTATACCATCATTATTTCAGTGTATATCCCAGTTATCGATTTTTAACATATTACGTTGAACACTTGCATCGTTTCAAGTGCAAAGGTAGCACTGTCGTGCATCTATGAGTCAGATACACTCGGTCAATCGATACAATCGGTCACACATATATTAAATGTCTTGTGGTTGAAACAGAAAGACTAGAAACTGAACTTAAATATGAGACCGTAACAAAGAGAAATAATATTGGTAAATGAGTAAGAAACGATAAAACAAGATGTTCTTATTAGAATACTATCTATCGCGTGTCTACGTAAGCAACTATACCATGACAGTAGATTTTAATCAAGTTATCACAAAAGTATAATCGTCTTCAAATAGTTTATGAGTCACGTCATCATCATCATCATCATTCGTCATTTCAGCCGTAAGACGTCCACTGTTGGATTTAGGTCTCTCCCAAGTATTGCCACAATGAACGGTCCGGTGTGTCTCGCATTCATTGGATTCCCGCGACTGGTGAGAGTCACGGGAAGCCGTCCACCTTGTAGGAGGTCTTCCAACACTGTCTTTCGGTACGCGGTTACCACTCCAGAACCTTTCGGCTAATCCGACCATCTGTTCTGCGAGCAATGTGTCTTGCCCACTGCCACTTAAGTTTGGCGATTCTTCGTGCTATGTCAGTAACCTTGGTTTTTCTGCGGATATCTTGACTCTTGGCGAACAGGCAAGGAAACTCTGAGCATAGCTCTTCACGCAGTATGTATGTTTCACATTTTTAAAGTGGTCTCTTTTCACCAGGTCCCGCCCACGACGCTGGAGAACTTCCTCAACAGGATAGAGGAAGGCTACTGCAAGTTCCACAACCCTTATCACAATAACCTTCATGCAGCTGATGTCGCACAGACAGTTCACTATATGCTGTGTCAGACTGGACTGATGGTAAGCAAGATTTTGTTTTTTTACTCTTTTTAATCATAAGTAAGCAATATTAAACCGTTGCTTTTCAGGGAATAAATAAGACACGCTTGAGGTAAAAAATAAGACGGTGTGCGGTTAATAATAACATATAGGGTGACTGGTAATTAGTGTACGATACTTAAACACGTGATTGTGCTCATGATAACAAACAATTTTTATTATGGGAGCAAAGCCGAAATCGCGAAAAAAATATCAGCTGTTCAGTACATTAAGCAAACATAAATGTACTGAACAGCCGATTTTTTTCGCGATTTCGGGTTTGTTCCCATAGTAAAAGTTGTTGGTTATCATGAGCACAATCACGTGTTTAAGTATCGTACACTAATTACCAGTCACCCTATATAATTGTAAACTAACACAGATAAGTTTCAACATCAAATGCCTCTGAAGTATGTTCCAAAATATTTCTGCATCACAACACTACTGGGCTCAGAAACCCAACTGATAAATGGAAACTACTGATAATAAAATTTGCTCAAAGAATTTTTACTAGATGATCGAACACGATGGTTAATTTTCAATTTTTAAGTGGTTTTTATTTTGAATTAACCTTGCTCCTATACATAAAGTATTTAAATTAACTAACTTGTTATATTTTTAATACAGTCTACTATTTTAAAATAGTAGACATCGATATATCAAAATGATAAATTAGATATTTTATCAGCGTTAATATTGTGTATATTGCTTTATTCATCAAATTACTGAATTCCAAGTTATTACTTTTTTTTTTGTACACAGGGAAGCAGTAATAGACAATACATCTATATATGTATATAAAAGGAGAAACTGACTGACTGACATATCAACGCACAGTTGAAACTACTAGGACTAGGAGCGTGAAATTTTGCACAAGGTTTCCTTTTATGTCGTAGGCGAGCACTGAGAGAGGATTTTCCAAAATTCTCCTCCTAAGGGGATGAAACGGGGATCCAAAAGAGAAACATACTTTTTTCACTGTTTTTCATACAACCGCTCTTATGCGATTATGACGTTATTACACATTTTCCATTAGGATATTTTGGAAACACAGTATTTTGTAGATATTATCTAGGCTTCTATTGAAATCAATTTATAAATTTGTGTAAAACTAATCCAGTAAAGACCTCTGAAAATCTGCTATTTTGCATGAACTTTGACACTTCATAATTTACTCAAAAATTAAAAAAGTCTATTGCTTACCTTCTTATTTTTCAATATAAACTGGCATCCCTCCGACTATAAATGCACTAAATACGATTAAAAGTATAATGAACACTTGACAACAAATTTCGTACTTAAATTTAAGAAGTTAAATTAACAAAACAATATTAAATTCTAGGGGAACCAAACTAATTTAACTAGTTTAATTAGAAGGCAGTTAATGCCCCTAGGCAAGTTTAACCGATGATATTTACTGAAGAGCATAAGTTGTGACTTGTAAACAAAGTTACTGAAATCACCTCAGAAAGTTTCCAACAAACTTTGGGTTCCAACGTAATTTTGGTTCAATTTCTGGTTTTTTAACCCAATTCATTATTCTTAACCGCTCTAAAAATTAAAACGTCTTCAATTTTATTTATGACAAGCTTCTGTCAGTGGCTTCGCCCGCGTGAAAGTATGTTTCTACATACAAACAAACTACAAACAACATACAAACTTTGAACGAGTAATTTTGGTGAATTCCTCTCTCAGTGCTAGGAGAGCACTAAGAGAGGAATTTCCAAAATTCGGTACAACAACGAACGATTGTCTGAACTATTGTATTGTAGGTATATTTTTACTGTACCGAACAGTAAATTTTTCGCATGCATCTTATAGGTGAGATGTGTAAAGCACTACTTTTTTTAACAGCTATTGTAGCACATCTCTGGCAAAATAAATAATTAATTTGAACAAATATGGACATACACCAAAAAAAAATTAACAATAAAATCTTATGCACTTTCCACAGAATTGGCTATCAGACCTTGAAATCTTCGCGACGCTGGTGGCAGCTGTGGTGCATGATTACGAACACACTGGCACCACCAACAACTTCCACGTCATGTCGGGATCCGACACGGCTCTGCTGTACAACGACAGGGCTGTGCTTGAGAACCATCATATTAGTGCTGCTTTCAGGTAAGAGATTGATCTTTTAGATAATGTAGAAGTTAATCCTTATTTGGTGGAATATAGCGGCTGTTTCGTTTCTTTATATGAAAATTTATATTTTATCTTTCATGTTATAGTTCATAACGAACTAGGGAAAGGTACGGAGTAGACAGTAGGTACTTTTGCTTGTAAAGAGGAGAATACTAACAAAATAATGGGGATTCTAAACGAAAAGGTATAAATAAACTGACTGCTACCAGAACTCTTTACTACAGGAGATATGCAGAAGTAACACAAGACGAAAATCACCGACAATTACGTACTTACCACTCATATTTGTTTTTTTTTTTTTCAATGTTTACTCATCGAGTCAAAAACAGGTGGATGAAACAACGAAATACTGCCTTAACCTATAAAAGTAACCTTTTATGAAAAATTTTAAAAACTTTATGACTATGACAACCGAATTGATAACTTCCTTCTTTTTTTGAACTCGGTTAATAACTGTTGTCATTGCTTACAAAATCAGTGGTATGAGAAGTGTCTTTTTTAGGGTTCCGTACCTCAACAGGAAAAAACGGAACCCTTATAGGATCACTTTGTTGTCCGTCCGTCTGTCTATTTATCTGTCTGTCAAGACCCTTTATCTCGAAAATGCGTGGTGGTATCGAGTTAAAAATAAAACCATACACTAAGATCTGCGGTCCCTTGAATCTGTGAAAAAATCAAACTTCTAAATTAACGAAAAAAAGATACTGCCGTTTATGTCGCAAGAAACGTGCATTTCGACACTTTCAAAGGAATCAAAATTCATAGGGTACTTCCCGTTGACCCAGAATCCGAATTTGAGACTCCGTTCGGGAATTGAACTATTCACATATGTAGGTAAGTTTGTACGGAACCCTCAGTGCGCGAGTCCGACTCGCACTTGCCCAGTTTTTTATATCAGTAAAGAGTTGTAACCCATTTGAGGCCTCATAATTTTGTGAATATTTAAGATGGGTTAATAAATTGAACATCATAAATAAATATTATATATCATCAAATTATTTATTTCATCAAAATTGATAATTTAGTAGTTCCACTCGATGTTTGGAACAATATTCTCAGAGTAGGTACAGACGTTGATAGATCTTTCTAGATGTTTATTTCAAAGTAAATATTGAATATTGTATTTTCTTCAAGTACTTATGCACTACTGTGGGGGTCATCGAATCCTTGAGTTTTCCGAAAGCTATTGCAATACTTTGAGTATACTTTCATTCAATCTACCCCTCTTAAAGTGTTACTTATTCTTCTTCTAGACGTGATATTTTTTTATTATTATTATGTATAATTAGCCCACTATCTCACCTGACCTGGCCAGCGATGGAGCACGCTTGTCTAGAAGTAACCTATTCACTCTTGACCTAAAGACCACTAGGATGTAGCTATCAGGAAACACAGACTCCGGCAGGAAATTCCAGTACTTAGCTGTACGCATAATGAATGTGTTACCAAAACGCTTTGTAGGATGTCCACCATGTACCGGTGGCGCAACGCCGTACGTCTAATGATCCGATGATGGAACTGACTTGGTGGAATTAAATTGTGCAATTCCAATGCATACTCCCAATGTTTTTGTAACGATTACCTAGCTAACCCAGTAACGCATGAAGATCGAACTGTACAGATATTATTATTTTGACACAAGAATTATTATTTGTCAACGTTGAATTTTTAATAAGAAAAGATACAAAAGTCGAAAGGCTTTTATACCTTCACAAAAAGCATGCCTAATGATGACAATGGAATAATCAGATATCCATTCATTGATTTATAATGACGTCGACTTTCAATACGATACATGATGAACAATTCACAGAAAAAGAAATATGAAAAGCAAACAGATAATAACGGAAATTCTGAGTTCAAAGAATCTCGCCTTTAGGCTGTAAATGCGTCATAATGCGATATGATTTCCCCCGAGACATGAATATTGCTATTATTCACTAGAAGTGAGCCTAAAATGAGTATATCCGAAATGTGATGGGCAGTATGCTATAAAATAAAATATTATTCCTCATAAAGACCAGTCTTTAGTGAAAAGCCACGTAAAATGTTCGTTTTTTTACGCTGCTTGGTACATATATCGCAACGTTTATTAATACTTTTGTGCTTATCGCTAATAAATAATATAACGGAATTACCTACTTATATTTTAGAACTGGCATTAAAAAACCTTTCATTTTTAACTGACTCATCGCGTTTTAACGTTTGGCTCGCATAATCGCGTTTACCCGCTGTCACTAGTGTCACTTGTCTGTATTTTTCTTTTGTTGTATTTTTACAAGTGACACTGGTGACAGCGGCTAAACGCGATTATGCGAACCAAACGTTAAAACGCGATTAGTTTTATTAGTGAATTCTGCCCTTACTGTTTGTAAAAATCGTGTTAAAAGCTAAAACTCTACATCATGTAGAACCTTTGCTTTTAGCTCTTTCAATTACTCTATATGTATGTTATAGCAGTAGGCATTAAGAAATCCTTAACTTTGATTTACAATTAGTTACCTATTAAATCATCGACTTCAAACGAACAGACCAGTCAGTCAGTTAGAAACACGACCTTTGAAGACGATCGATGTATGCAAAGGTTATTTTTTTAAAAATTCTTTTAATTAGTGTATTTTATATCTTATGGCTATTAGGCGCCAAACAATCTTTAACTTTGATGCTAGTGTTACCGCAAGTCATTTACTCCGAAGACACTAACAATAGGGAAAAGTCGAGTTAGTAGCAAATGTTCTTTTGGAATAAACACTAATCCTGTATAAGTTATAGCTAGAATGCTTTAAAAATTCTTAACTTTCTAATTGCCCTAGTTATTTAGCCCCTCACTTTCAATACATTTGCGCCAACCACAATAGAAATCTGCGCTCATCTCATAACCGCCTGCTTCAATGTCCCACTCATCGTACTGACTTTCTTCACTGTTCTTTCTTTGTTCAAGCTATTCTTTGTGGAATGCGCTCCCCCAGGAGATTAGGATGGCAACAAATCGAATAACATTCAAAACCAAAGTTCGTGAGGCTGCGAGCTAATTCGTAAGAAAGTGTCATCACAGCGTCAATGTTTTCAAATTGTCGATTTGAACCAATTTTTTGACCTTATTAGTGTAGATATATTATGTAGATAGTTTATTAATTTGTGTATGTATTGTATAATTGTATGATATTTATGTTTTATTAGTATATCTTTTCTTGTACCTATTCGCCTTTTCTCTCTCTTTTATCGCACCTACCACTATTTATCTCTGCATCACCCTAAGGTTGACTGGTAGAAAATGCCTAAGGCATTAAGTCCGCCGCTGTACGTTTGTGCATAAAATATTTAATAAATAAATAAACTTTGGTGTGACTCACTCTCTCGAAATTAATAATAATAATATTCCACAACTATCACACAACGCTGTCTAGTCCCAAGCTAAGCAGAGCGTGTGTTATGAGTACTAGATAACTGATAAACATACTTATAGTATATTTCTAAATACATACAAATTATAAATAAATTACACCCAGACACAGAACAAATTAACGATCGTATCACATAAACAAGCAGAAAACACAAGCAGTATCGCGAGTTTTTTTAGAATACTCGCAGCTGTCCTGTCGCAGTGTCTAATTAGTTAGGAGTTACCTATTTAAATCATTAATTCTAAACGGATAAATATTTGGCAGAAGTCGTATCAGAGGTAAAGGTACTTTTTTCTATTAGTATTCAGCTTATAGTTAATAGGCGTCAAAAAAATCTTAACTTCGGTAGTCAAAATAAGTGACTTATTTAGGACGTTAAGTTAGAAAAACCTAAATATCAAGTATATAATTACCACCTAAAAAAAAGTCACGTTAGACGCACAAGTTTTTCTTGGAAAGTCGTATCCTCCAGAGTAGGTATATGTTATGGTTATTAGGCGCCAAAACTTCTTAACTTCGGTCCAATTATTTATTTATAGATGATTAACTCCAAACGGGCTTATATTTGGCAAAAGTTGTGTTAGAAGCAAAAGTTCTCTTAGAAAAATTGTTGCCACCATTATAAAGCTTATAGGTATTATTGAACTTTGGGATAAATCATCATAGTTCGTTGCCAATTCTCCTTTGCAACATCGAGTGGTTTAAAAATATGAAGACAAAAAACCTGTTCAAGAAATCAGTGAAGCTTTAGGAATTTCGTTTCTAAATGGCAACAAAAAGCCACGCTTCTCATGATACACTCAAGGAACCTTAGTTTGCTTAAAGAGTACTTATCACCGGCTATTTTCATAGAAATAGGATACTTTATCTTCCGACGATGGCACATGATTGATGAACGATGACATCAGCCTGGCTTTATGCAAATTTTTTACTGCGTGTCGACGAGGCAAGCGTAAACAACAGGGAAATAGTATTTTTTTAAGATTTAGATTAAATAATGTAGTTAATGTACGAATTATTTTAGCAGGATTGGTGCTTCGAGTACCTAGCTTATTTTTAGGGTGCCGTACCTCAAAAGGAAAAAACGGAACCCTTATAGGTTTTTTTTTAATTGATATAAACCAGTGCTTGACTGCGATCCCACCTGATAGTAAGGATTACTTTGTTGTCCGTACGTCTGTCTGTCTGTCAAGACCCTTTATCACAGAAACGCGTGGAGGCATCGAGTTGAAATTAAAACCGTATATACTCAAGTCTGCCGTCCCTTGAAGCTGTGAAAACATCAAACTCCTAAGTTAACGGGAAAAAAAGATACGGCCGTATATGTCGCAAAAAACGTACACTTCAACACTCTCAAAGGAATCAAAATTCACAGCGTACTTCCCGTTGACCCAGAATCTTGAAATTTGGCATAAAGCAAGGTCTTATAGTACCCACAGATATAGGAATAAATCCTGAAAACTGTAAATTTGTAGTTACGTCACAAAATAAACTTTTTTACAATTCGGAAAAAACTTTGTAACTCAATTCGGAAATCGAACTGTTTTCATAGGTAAGTTTGTGCGGAACCCTCAGTGCGCGAGTCCGACTCGCACTTGCCCTGTTTTTTTTTTCTCCAAAGTCCTATCTATCTTTATACCAAATGGCAAGCGTGCTCCATTGTCGACCAATATCATTGCTAACCTGATGGTGAAATAGGGGTTAAACGCGAGCCTTTCAATACTTAATTTAAAAAAAAAAACAGACGAATTGAGAGCCTCCTCCTTTTTGAAAGTCGGTTAAAAATATCGGATTTGGTCACCTTATAGTTATTGATATCTCTAAAAAGGACCTTGTGCAAAATTTCATGCTCCTAAACCTAGTAGTTTCGGCTTTGTATTAATATATAAGTCAGTCAGTTCCTCTTTTTATATATTTACGAGTAGATTAAGCTTTTTACTTTAATTCATTAAACCCAAAGCGAGCGTTCGCTCTCTCATTGTCTTCCTATTGTGTATTGTGTTCTAATTACGGTATTCGAAAGGTTAATAATAAACCTTCCTAGCTCACTAGCAGCTCACAATACTTCTTACAAGGTCATACAAAGGTCAGAGGGCAGTTACCAGGCGAATAAGATCCAGAAAGCGTCCAAATATAACGTGAAAATAGAGGTAAACTGTCTTCGTAAACTAGTCTATCCCTTTGAGGATTACATGCTTATCTAACCGTTTTATATTACCGCTGGCACTAACTGCGCGACTATGCTAGATAATTAATTGGGTAGGTTTTAATTAGACAAATGCACCCTTCGGGGACTTGGGCCATAAATTATTGTATGTGCTTGTACTCTTATTTATTTCGTTAAATATATGTAACTACCCGAAATATGCTATTTGTGTAGTAGGGATGTTACGGAAGTGGTTATACCTATATATTTATATATACTTATATAGGGTGACTGGTAATTAGTGTACGATACTTAGACACGTGATTGTGCTCATGATAACCAACAACTTTTACTATGGGAACAAACCTGAAAACGCGATAAAAAATCAGCTGTTCAGTACATTTATTTTTGCCTACTATGATATTTTTTTCGCGATTTCGGATTTGCTCCCATAATAAAAATTGTTTGTTATCATGAGCACAATCACGTGTTTAAGTATCGTACACTACCTAATTGCCAGTCACCCTATATATAAGTTTATATTATATTAAATATTTATGTATGTTTATTTTATATATATTTATGTATGTTTATTTTATTACATTTGATCCCTTGTTTTCCCATTAATCTTTTTGTTTTTATGCACCTACCATGTTTTATCTTCACTACCCTTGGTTGACTGGTAGAGAATGCCTAAGGCATTAAGTCCGCCTTTGTACCTTTGTGTTGCATGAAGTTTTAATAAATAAATATATCGGTACTAAATTTGAAAGCGAATATTTAACTTTTTAACCGCCTACCTCGGAAATATCCCACAAACACTTTCGGGTTGTTCCACCAGGATCACATCCACGACCAAATACTCCATCTCGTCAGGGCCTCAAGTCTGCTATTACAACAGTGTCAGAATGGTCTATCATTGATTTCATTATTGTTGATTTTGACAAGTTTGGTAATCTACTAATATAATGGCGTCATTATGACTTTCCAATGGTCAACCATGGACACTCCATTGAAAGAAGTGGCATAGAATGGTAATCTCGTACAAATTGACAAATGAATATCTGACGTATGCGGTAATCTGCTAAAATTTTGACAGTTCCTTTGATCAGTGATTAGAACTTTTTTTTTTTAATTCTTGATAGGTTCGCGCATGACCGCTATCTCACCTGATGAAAAGCGACGATGCGGTCGACGATGGAGCGTGCTTACCTAGATGTAACCTATTCACTTTTGACTTAAAGATTCCCGGGTTGTAGCCATCAGGAAAAACAGATTCCGGCAAGGAATTCCACTCCTTAGCTGTACGCACTATGAATGTGTTCCCAAAACGTTTTGTGCGTATAGGTGGGATGTCCACCATGTACCGGTGGCGCATTGCCGTACGCCTGGTGGTCCGATGATGGAACGGGCTAGGCGGAATTAGATTATGCAATTCCGACGCACACTCCCCGAAATGCAACCGGTAGAAAACCGACAGGCTGACTTTGAAGCCTCGACTCAACGAGTGCATCATTGCCAATGATCCTCCTGGCTCGCCTCTCAATTGCCTCAAGTGCATCAAGCTGGTATCGGGAAGATGAGAGCAGTACTCCATACATGAGCCGTCCCAAAGATGAGAGCAGTACTCCATACATGATCGAACTTGCGCTTGATAAAGTTTGAGCAGCTGATCCGGCGTGAAGTACTGTCCATCTGACCTTCGCGAGGATTCCCAGCTTTTTTGCTGCCAGTTGAGCCTTTGCTTCGATGTATGGCCCAAAGTTGAGTGTTGACGTCAGCGTAACACCAAGGAGATCAAGATGGTCGGTTATTGGCACGGTTACGGCCCGGAAAGTTGGAGCAGAGCTGAATTGGCTCCTTTTAGCGGAAAATAGACACGCCTGGGTTTTAGCAGCATTGAACCTGACCAAATTGGCATCGCCCCATTCAGAGACTGCCTCCAAGGACAAGTTCAAGCGCTCGACCATAGCCACTCGGAGAGACTGGATCTGTGACCCACTAGCCTGCGCGCTGGATATGTAACTCTCAGCAACAGTGCTGTCGTCTGCATACCCAAAGGTACCGGGCTTAAGCAGATCATTTATGTGCAGCAAGAACAATGTTGCCGAGAGCACTGACCCCTGAGGGACCCCGGCATTAATGGCCATAGAACGTCATTGTGCAGTCATTGCTTTTAGTAAGCTCGATATTGTCATTCTATATTCTATAAAATATGTATTTTATAATAAATAAATATTATTATTATTATTATTATTCTACCACATATCTATTACGAGACCATTGACCAATCAATGATCGATCATTATGAATTAGCATATTACGTACTTTTAGCAAAATGCCAATAGGATCGTGTTGGAATGACGAATTTATAAAAATAGCAGACTTGGGCCCCTGCTCTTCTGTCTCCTATGGGGATTGAAGAGCTAAACGGGATGAAGTCCCCAGTCGACCCTGGCGAAAAGGACACGAAAATAGTCGTCGGTCCAATCCGACGCCGACGGTTAAACGGTTGAATATGGTATGTGTCGGAAAAAGAGGCGGAGGTAGAAGCGTTTAAATGAAACGCTACAAAAACTCGCATAAATATAAATGACACGTGAACTCACAATATACTAAACACGAAACAAAACAACAACTGAAAAAGTAAAGGTAATCGACAGAAGGCACGGGGGGAAAGAGTTTCCCCGCGTGATAAGTATAATAATAAATAATAATATTCCACAACTATCACACAACGCCGTCTAGTCCCAAGCTAAGCAGAACTTGTGTTATGAGTACTAGACAACTGATAAACATACTTATATATTTATACATACATAAATATTATAGATAAATTACACCCAGACACAGAACAAATGATCGTGCTCATCACACAAACATTTTTCCTGGGTAGGAATCGAAACCACGACCTCCGGCATAGCAGTCAGGACCACTAACTACTAGACCAACTGGCCAGTCAGTATAGACTGGTTTCTACTGGCTACCCGTGGCTGCTGTAGCCGAAAATCAATCAGAAGTTCCGAACTTTCGGGATCGAAATCGAACCTATTGTATAGATAGGGTTTACTATCGGACATGAGATTCCCAAGGAACGTCACTACGTTGAACTCCTTGCCATATTTCCCGTAGTGAGGAATTTGGCAACTCTGGTAGATATATAATGTTCCCCGAGGCATACTATAGCTTTTATCTGTAGGAACTTACGTACATAATAGGTTTATTTTTGTAACTAGTACTAGAAGCCGCCAATTGGTCTCTGGTTTAATATTTGAGGTAGAAAATCATTCAAGTCATACTTGTCAGTATGACTGGGTGGATCTCCATGGAGCGAGAGTGCTAGAATTTCCTGACTAAAACCCAACAGCCCCCCTAGCCAAGTTACAACCGTTTCGTTTCGATTCGCTTTTCGTCGATCACCTCGAGTTCGCCACGCCTCCTATTCCTTTGTTCTGACGTCATCTCAACACTCAGTCACGTGGTCAGAACAAAGGAATAGGAGGCGTGGCCAACTCGAGGCGATCAACGAAAAGAGAATCGAAACGAAACGGTTGTAACTTGGCTAGGGGGGCTGATTTCCTTTAGTTGCTTTTCGATCGGTGACTTTCGAAAAATCCCGTAACCCCGCCAAATTAGTCTAATCTAGACGGAGAAAAAATTAATATACTTACCTAGTCTCATCACAGTGCCAGCAGCTTAACATTAAGGGTCTTATCTCCTGAAAATCACGGAAGGTTTAATCCCTATTGACTGTTTACGATCCGATCATAGCGGCCATCCATCAATCCGGGCGGTAGCGTGACGTCACTCCTGACCTTACGCTAAATTACAAAGGGACTAGCCATTATTGTGTTTTATATATAGGTAGGCACATAAATGGTTAACTACTTGTCTCACGGATAACACACAGCCTAATTCTCTGAATCAATCATTATATTGTGGGGTAACATGGCCATAATTATATAGAATTTTGGAGGAATCGGCTTGGATTTAATTTCATCAATCATCATCATTTCAGCCGAGAGAAGTCAGTCCACTGTTGGACATTGGCCTTCCTCAAGCGTCACCGTAACGACCGGTTCTGTGCGTTTCGCATCCATCGGATTCCCGCGATCCTCACCAGGTCATCGGTCCATCTTGTGGGAGACCTTCCCACACTGCATCTTCCGGTACATGGTCGCCACTCCAAAACCTTTCGGCCCCATCGACCATCTGTTATGCAAACAATATGCCCTGCCCACTGCCACTTAAGTTTCATTCCTGCCGATTCTTTGGGCTATGTCGGTAACCTTGGTTTAATAAACAGTTAATCTTTCACTCTACTTTGGGAAGGACTTTAGAATAAGGGATGTGAATATAGGTAGGTATGTACTTTTGAGGGGGGAGGGGTGGGTGAAGGGAGGAGATCCCCACCCAGGAAAAATAAAGTTTAGGAAATAGATAGTTTTTTTTTAATCATTTATAAATATGTTATTTTGAGGTTATATTTGATACTATTAACCTGATTTATAGGTGGAAAACAGCATCCCCCCTTTCCTATGACCCTAATCGCCGGAAGACTGGTCGTCGGAGCTCCACTTCGCGGGGCTCCTACGGGGTTTAAAAAAAAACCCTGAAGGAGATGGCGGGGTCTGTGTACGCTCGCTCGCTAGATCCCGCCATCTCTAACCTAAACCTATCCAAGGCGGGGTGCCCAAGTCCTGAGCTCGCTACGCTCGCTCTTGCATCTTAAGTTCTCTGTCCCCAAGTCGCCGGAGGATTAGCCCCCCTAGCCAAGTTACAACTGTTTCGTTTCTATTCTCTTTTTGTCGACCGCCTCGAGTCGGCCACACCTCCGATTTCTTTGTTGACGTCATCTCAACGCTTAGTCATGTGGTCAGAACAAAGGTATGGCGTGAGTGTAAGGTATAAGGTGAGACGTGGCCTACTCGAGGCGATCAACGAAAAGAGAATCGAAACGAAAGGTTGTAACTTGGCTAGGGGGGCAGGATCGCTCAGATGAAGACGACTACTTCCCATTCCCCTTCGCCATCCCATAGCATGGCCTGAATTAGGACCGGACTCTAGAAGTCACCCGCAACGATTACCTAAAAAGCTACGACCCAACAATTCAAGATGGCGGAAGCAAAGGACCAGATTACGCGTAGGTATTATCAAAAGTTCAAAACCGTATGTGATTTTTAGCGACAAGACTCGCTTCAAACAACGCACTTAAGAGACAATTATGACTATTTTGCGGTTTTTGTCATATAGGTTAAAATGTTATAGCAATGAGGTCAAAAACACCTGCTATTCCAGGTAGTATATAACTACGAGTATATATATATAGTAGTCTATTTACCACGGTTACAGTTCAAGCCATTGGTTACGTGAGCCGGGTACTAGGTACGATGGTGTTTTTCACAATGATTGGCAGTAATTGACAGTAGCAACGTGCTACGAATTTTGAACGAGTTGCAGAAATGTCCCGACTATATTTCACCGTCACTCTAACTAACTGACGAGTTAATCTATGAAGGTATATGTTATTTATCTATCGGTTATTTCCTTGAGATATTTCTTTGTCGGTGTTGTGTGAAGTGGAAGTTTCGAAAGCAATAGGAAGTTAAAAACTTAATGAACCTACTCTAACAGCAAAATAACAATTTCATTTTAAGAAATGCGTAACAAGATATTTATAATTATCACCTATTATGAATCATTTAATTCATTAAACCCTTGTCTTTCTATTGTGTCTCTAATTACGGTACTCAAAAGGTTAAGACAAACATGCTATTTTTTATTAAGTAACCGATCGAAAAATTTCCTAAATTAAATTATATTATTTTTAACTGTGTTGAATAAAAAAGGAGGAGGGTATTTGGTTTTGTTTCTTAATTTTTAACACTGATTTTACAATCTCATCTCTGTAGGATTTAAATTGTTCTATAGTCACTCCCTCCACCAAGCAGTGCAGTTCTCGTTTCACATAGATGAAGATTTTTTTGTACCAGCAAAATCTAAATAAACATTTTTTATCTGCTGTCGCAGAAAATACTTATTAGTAACATAAATACAATTAAATAGGTTGAATTGAATGTTATTGACCTACTGATTTACTCCGAAAAGCTTTTTAGATCTATTTGAATATATTTTAAAGGTAACAATTTTATTTATTTCTTACTCCACTTAGGTACGCGATCATCCATAAGAACGGAGTACCGATACTTATCTATCTATCTATATATATTAGGTCTTTAACTATGAAATTGCTGTTTTTTGTGTATATAACACTTCAAAGCAACCCGTTTTAAGATATTAGGTACAGAAAATACAAAACACAAAGAAGCCAATAAATACCTAATTTTGAAAAAAGAATAACGTACCTTTAATATTATTTTTATTTGAACTTATAATTCCAAGTCAATCCAAAGATATAACACTTCAAAGCACTCGTTTTAAAAAACGGCAATTTCATACTTTAACCGCTATTATAAAAATGAATACCTAGCTGTTCGTTAGTCCCGCTAAAACTCAAAAACGGCTGGACCGATTTGGCTAATTTTGGTCTTTAAATATTCGAGATAGTCCAGGGAAGGTTTAAACGGTGAGAAAAAATGGAAACATCACGAAATAAAAACCGAATACAACGCCATCTTTAATTAAAATGTCATTATAAAAAGAATATGCTGTTCTGGTAATGCCAGTAGATGGCGTTATCCTTACTGTTAGGCGGTACGCAGTTCGCCGGGTCAGCTAGTAATTGATAAATAAAACAATGTGTTTGGAAGAAGTATACCTATAGATATTTATAAGCTTTTAAACGGCGATTGTGTTTCATCGTGAGTTACAATTTTATCACCAATATGATCGGCAAATCAATTTGAAACCTGTCATAACATTAATGATCCATTACTTTTATAACCTGTAACAACTAGTTGTACCGTCAGTAGCACACATAACTGGCAATTTCATGTAATAAGGACGCCGTGTGCCGTGTCTATAAATTTACATTTTTATAGCGCAATTATAACATTGACATCATTAGAAACGATCGAATTTGCTGTCCTAAGTAAATTTGTTGTAAGGGAAGTGGGTTTATCTTCTAAATGTTTATTTAAGTCCTTATAGCTTAATTAGTTTATTTGACTGATGGATCAGCTGAGGAGTCAACTCGTGGATGAAGTAAATGTCAATAAAGTTAGTTTCCTACAACTACGATATTTCTACAGTAGGTAGGTACTTAATCTAAACACGTAACATCTGCATCTTCCTCATAAATACCGACTACTATAATTTAGATTGCCTTAACACCAAATATACCTATTGTAAGTTAGCTCGCCGTCCGATCGTCCAGCTCGCGGTCCGACCGTCCGGTAACCGTCCGGCGGACCACCCCAAGTTGTCGACGGCGCGTAGTATTCCACGCGCGCCTCAAGGAGATGTCAGCAAAACCGTAGGGGCCCAGCAGGGTCGAAGCCTACTGGGGCCATGGGTGATGAAAGAGAACCCCGGGGCCCTGGAACTATGGCAAAGAAGGAACAGGAGTGGGTTTTTAGTCAGTAAAAATCTGACACTATCTCTTGCTCCGCCCAAGAGCGGGGGATGTCATTAGATGATTTTCCCACCGATAAAAAAAAATACATAGTTAGGCTATTTCAAAACAAGAACAATAAAGTCTTCTATTCATTACCTTAAAAGTTTCTCTGACAAATCCTTCATAGCTCATATTGAATATGGCATCAGCCTAAATATATTAAATATAAAGCCTCATAAAAAAAGAGTTCCACATACCTCCGTTGAAAAGGGAGGATCCTCCGGCCAAACGATTGTATTGTCTGGTCTGGGCAACTTCACGATAGTTGATTTCGGGCCGTTGTATATTATGTTCTAATCGCGCGGAGAACTTCGATACCGTGATACTGGATTTTGAATTTTAATTCCTATATGACACTATAGATGTCGCTACAATGTGGCAAAAAACGTACATTTTGACACTCTCGAGGAAATTAAAATTCATAGGGTACTTCCCGTTGACCCAGAATCCTGAAATTTGGCATAAAGTAGCACAATTAAAGGAATAAATCTGAAAACTGTAGCACAGAATAAGAAATAGTACAAGTAACTGTAGGTAAATTGGTTGTTTTTTTTTTTGATATTCGGAAAAATATTGCGAGACTCCATTCCGGAATTGAACTGTTTAGATAGTAGGTAAGTATGTACGGCACCCTCAGGTTGCGAGTCCGACACGCACTTGCCCAGTTTTTTTATAAATAAAATGCCAACATTCGAAAGTGCCTTTTAATTGCCCAAATGAAACGAATGATTTGACTTTCATCTCCTTTCTATCCCCTCTTCTCCAGCTAAAAGAAAGAAAGCATCCAGGTAACACATTGCTTCAACAAAATAGATCTTTAGGCATATACTTGAACTACCGAAGTACCAAAAACTACTTCTCAATGCAGGATCTGCTAACAAATGAGAATAACCTAACAAGTCGTCTTTTACAAACAAATAACAAAACTGTATTTCTCCAAATTTCAGACTGATGCGCGATGAAGAGTGCAACCTACTCCAGAACTTGTCCAGAGAAGAGTTTCGGGAGTTCCGTACCCTGGTCATCGACATGGTGCTGGCTACAGACATGTCGTTCCACTTCCAGCAGCTGAAGAACATGAGGTCGCTGCTGACGCTTGCAGAGCCGACTGTGGACAAGTCGAAGGCAGCCTCACTGATTCTACACTGCTGTGACATTTCACATCCTGCCAAGGTGAGCCTTTTGTAGTAACGACAGCTCTCTCTACATCTAGGCACAGTGGCGGAACTATAGGATGGTAAGGCTGGCAAAATCCCAC
Source organism: Mythimna impura (assembly GCA_905147345.3). Lineage (NCBI taxonomy): Eukaryota > Metazoa > Arthropoda > Insecta > Lepidoptera > Noctuidae > Mythimna > Mythimna impura. The sequence continues at coordinate 6,463,418 of LR990348.1, forward strand.
GGGCCCCTGGTCCGAGAGATCGAGAGCTCAGTGACGTAACTCTACCTGTTTTACAAAATTTATTGAAATTTAATCACAACGTGACGATGTTTCTGGGGCCCCATTCAATTAATTTTCCAAGGACCTCAAATGATATAGTTAACCCTTCCTGATTTACAAAATTTATTGAAATTAAATCACAACGTGATGATGTTTCTGGGGCGTGACGATGTCTCAGATGATTTAGTTAATTCTGTTTTACAAAATTTATTGAAATTAAATCACAACGATGTTTCTGGGGCCATCCAATTAATTTTCCAAGGGCCTCAGATGATATAGTTATGCCACTGCCAGGTTTGCCAAGCATCAGAATTACGTTGGATATACACGTTTCTACCTAAATTAGACAGTATCCGGCCAAAACGCTTATTTTAGCTTTTTGAATTGTACAAGTCACGTGGTAGCTAACCTATTTACCTACGACTAGCTTCTGCCAGCGGCTTCACCCGCGGATAAGAAGGTTTCGCCATACAAACTTTGGACACCAGTTTCATCCGCTTTGAGGGTGAATTTTGGAAAATCCTCTCTTAGTGCTCACCTACGTCATAAAAGGAAACCTTGCGCAAAATTTCACGATACTAGTCCTAGTAGGTATTTTCGGCTGTGCGTTGATATGTCAGTCAGTCAGTTTCTCCTTTTATATTTATAGATAGAAGATGTCGAAGATGAATAATCCAGATCGTTCTTTGTTCATTTTGCAAATCCGAAAAAATGGGTACCTACCTAAATGTTAAAACACATTTACATCCTAACCCGTTTTTTTTTTCCTACAATTAGTCAAAAATAGTCAAAAGAACGAAACAGATTCAACGTAAACACTGCAGCAAGTGTTAGTTCTATAATTACACTTAGATTTCCGACGTTCTAGAAATGGATCAACAAAAATGGATCATTAAAAAGCTCAGCAGTAAACAAACACCTCATGCAGGAGAATTTATTACTAGAAGCCGCAAGAAATAAAACAGCCCCCCTAGCCAAGTCACAAACGATAAACGTAAACTCTCAGTAGTCTTTAATAGATTTTCAACTTTATGTTATTAGATATAAAGTTGAAAATCTATTGAAGATTACATAGTGTTTTCGTTCGTTCCGGTCGCTAACGCTCAGTAGTCTTTAATAGATTTTCAACTTTATGCTCTTAGGTATAAAGTTGAAAATCTATTGGAGATTACTAAGCGTTCACGTTTATCGTTTGCAACTTGGCTAGGGGGGCAGTATCATACCTATAGGTATGCAGTTTTACCTACGCATACCTATCGTTCCGTGATTAGGACCAACTGTTTGAATGCATTTTATTACAAAGATTTATTTAATCAGTCTTCTTCTTCTTTTCGATTCGATGGTAAACTCGTCAACTTTTTGGGCCCAATAGGTGGCTACATTAATAGCAGCATCAGTAGCACTCATCAAATCCTTCAAAGTGCAGGTGTATGGGCACTTGGGGCATTCTAATATGTGGCTCATGTTTTGAACAGGAGCACCGAACATTTAATCAGTAATGAGTAGATATGCTGGCGAATATGACTTCAAAAAGTATTCCGAATCCAACAAAAATTCAGAGCAGATGATAATCTTCATTTGAAAAATGCCTCTAAGATATCTCTCCACAAAAAATGCAAGATACCATTATATAATTTTCCACAACTATCACGCAACGCCGTATAATCCAAAGCTAAGCAGAGGTTGTGTTATGAGTACCTACTAGACAACTTATGTTAGCGTATTTTTTTTGTAAGTCAGTATTTTTATCTCAGAATACTACTTCATCAAGTACATGATCTAGCACTTAAAAACGGGAAACGGAATCGTAAAAGAAACTTATCAAGCTGCTTGCCAAACCAGGGTTTTGCTGGAAAATGATAACCAATGGGAAATTACTTGGGAAATTAAAATTACCAATGGGAAGTTCCCAATGCCCGTCAAACCTGAGAGAATTGTTTGTAGTAATATTATTATTTTGTTTCCTGTTCCCTTGGAATCCCTCAAATTGTAGGAAATGTTTAAAGACAAAGGACTTTTTTTGTCAATACATACTCGTAAGACACAGCCCAGGGACGAGATCAGTATTTTGATGTATTAAATTTAAGGATTAACAAGTAGAAAAAAAAATCACAATTGAACAAAAATATTATAGCGACATCTACCTATGTTCCCGCATACGAACTAAAATTCGAAATTCTACATCGCGGTATCAGAGATCTTCGCGCGATTAGAACACATATGGCAGTTCAAGATTCAAGATTCATTAAATTCATTGTAAAACATAGGTACATTATAAGTTCTTATTTAATATATTGAGGGTGCTATGTTTTATAGTTTCCCGAACCAGACACAAAACTCATCAGCAATGCTACCACGAGCTCTACGCGATCCATTTTACGACCTATACTGAACTGTTAAAGGAATGGCGTACTTATATAGTGTGCATAGCTCCATCCCTCTTTTTCTCTCGCCACGACTGACATTTCGACACTTCTTCACTTTCTGGACTTGTTATGTCCCGTTTACATGTGGGCCCAGCCTCGGCCAAACGTCATTGTTTAACGGGTTTTCCCGTTAACACAATGGCTAGGGAAGGCGACTGGCCGAGGTTGGGCCCACGTGTAAACGGGGCGTTAAAATGTCTGTCGAAGGATCCCCGTTTTTCAACGGACGTTTGGTGGTCTTTATACCTCTAAAAACTTATAACACTGGGCTAACATCTCCCAACTGCTAACAAAGTGTAGTTAACGGCATACTATTCCGCACATAATTATGATGTTGAGAGCTTTGATTATATAATGTCGTTGAGAGTTGTCAGTATTTATCGACTCAAATGTACCGTATCGTTGACAGATAAAAAAAAGCGTTTGGTCGACTATATATACACCCGGTGGTCCAACTTCCTTACCAATGTAAAACTGGCCAGTAAAACTGCCAGTAGCCTCGTATAAGTACGAGGCTACTGGCAAAATAAAGTACCTAAAGAAGAGAAGAAATCATTGAATGAGCCACGAGTTAATCCTTCCATCAAACTGTTTCAGAGATGGGACCTGCATCACAGATGGACAATGAGCCTCCTGGAAGAGTTCTTCCTCCAAGGCGACAAGGAGAGGGACTTAGGGATCCCATTCAGCCCGCTGTGCGATAGAAACAACACCCTGGTAGCGGAGTCACAAATTGGTTTTATCGAATTCATCGTTGAACCCAGCATGGGCGTATGTGCCGATATGCTCGAATGCATATTGGGACCTCTACATTCCAGCAGCAAGAACTCCACAAGTTCAGCTGAGCCTATCAATGAAGAGAGCACAGGTACGAAGGACAGTAAGTATAGCCAATCCTGCACTCTTGGGCTCGACATTTTACTAAAGTGAAAGCTACGAACCCGAGCGTGGCCAATTGCTCGCTAGATGGCGCAGAAGTCAATATTTTTAGTTATATACCTAGTCGCTACACTGTAGCATCTAATTGGACTAAGTTCAATGAAGTGAAAACTCCGATCTTAGGAACACCCATTTTGTTGACTTATTAATGCTGGGAGCATTAATAAGTCACACACACACAACACAGTACACTAAAAACAAAAATATTTAGTTCTGCGCCATCTAGCGAGAAAGCCCGTAACTTTCACTTTAAGCTTTTGGAACTGAAAATGATCTGTTTTGTTTAACAATCTAGTTTTTGGATAAATTAACCCGATGAACATGAACTAGCCTGAGTCCAACATACATTTATAACAAGTATTTTTTTTCTAATAACACCTGTTTTCTATTCCAGGAAATGAAAACAGCAACAAATTCAAGATCAGGAAGCCGTGGGTCGCGTGCCTCAGCGACAACAAGAAGATATGGAAAGAGCAAGCTGCTAAGGGTAAATATACTTCTTTTTATTATGTATTTTATTACTCTAAGTTAGAAACTTCAAGCAGAAGCATGTTTTTATTTTACTCATGGTTCTTTGAATACAGACAACAATTAAGTACGAACCAAGTACCATACATGACTGGCAAACAGAACGATCCATTTCAACAAATTATTACACTCTAAACTTTTTTTTTTGATTTTTAAAATAACGACTAACCAGATTCAACAATATTTTCCAGATGCTGAGGCTCGAGCTAAACAGGAGGAGGAGAACAACAGCGTCCCACCGGCAACAGAGGAATAATATTTAGCCTCATTTGTAAATAGCGTTAGATCTAGGTGTTGCAACATGTACTATTCATTGTTGAAGAAAAGCTAAAGCATACCATATGATATACATACATACGTATGCCAGCTAATATACGTTGCTAATTTATTAAAATAAAATTGTTGTGTGTAACGCACAAATATACGACTTGGAAGCACAATGCGAAAAGCCTGGATGTATAAAGATTCTCTATGTGGAAGACAACATAGTGAGCTAATTCGGACAGGCGACATACCGCTCAGCGGTAACGCCATTAGTGTAAATGATTCATTATTATTCGCTGCTAAGATTTTAGCCTAGCCTAAATACTAAGTCTAAAGCTTTGATGATATCTCGTTACCAAGATTCTATTGCGAGGACAATAAACAATATTTCATAAGTTTAGGGTATGCGGTCCCATAACTGTTCCCTGAAGAATCCTTGTAGTAAATTACTCGCAATAGAGTCTTGGCTGTATATTTGAGGATGTATCGATAGATAACACTATTTTCTACTCTAATTGGAATAATTAATGTGTAAACTGTACTGAACTCATTTCAAACATAGTCTTTAAGAGCTAAATATATCTGTAAGTAACTATCAAATGCTGGTGACGGAGCAATCAACATTAATTTAAATAATCATAAACACATGTGCACTTCTCTCCAATCAAACACTTAACTATAACTTAAATGTAGCTTAATATTAGTGTTAAATTTAACCCATAATATGATGAATACGCTTATTAATTTTAATGTTTCCGATTAAATTGGAGTCTTGATATTCTTGACCAAATGTTATTTAATATGAAATTATTTTCTATTTGATAACGCCATTTCAAATTCTAGTAAATAGGTAGATAGTACATTAGTTAATCTTCATGATACAAATTAAGATTTTTGTCTTTGTTATATACAACATAGCTAAGGATAAAGTAGAAAATCTCAAATATTTATTGAATTTCAAAGCTCGTGCTCAAATCAAATGGAGTCGAACAGCTTTCTGTAAACGTCAACTACCTATTAGATCTATTAGACTGAAAGACAAAGGCGTCACAGCCAGAAGACGAACAGGAATGAATTCTTAGCTAGGCTTAGACGTGAACATAACAAGCTTTTGCGGAGGACCCAAAGTAAATGTACCGTCCTTCAACTAGAATATCTATTGACGAACGGAATTAAACATTGAATTTATTAATTCAAAGATATTGAAAGAATTTAGGCCAAGTGTTTACTCACAGATGCCAAATTTTCATCTAAAATCTTAACTGAATCTGCATAATTATACATAGAATTTTTTGTAACCATACAAAATAAATGCAAATTCAGTAATATTTCGAACGTATTTCAGAGGCCTAGTTTTCCTGGTAGGTACGTGGGACCATTCTCATTGAATATCAAATCAAAAGAATCCATAATCATGATAAATTAGGTCCTTATTTGATTTTGGGGATGGTAAGGATAGATTTATAATCCAACCGGTGACGCTTATTGTAGACAAATTTAACAATAGATTTTTTAATATATATTTATCATCTATTTTAATTATTAGAGATTTATTGAATTCTGTATATTGTGCATTTAGTGTACCTATTAATAGTTCATAGGTTTTAAATATTAAGGATATTGAATATAGGCACATACCTACTTAATTTGAAATATAGTCTAGTAATGCCATTCAGATTGGGGATATAGCTTTATAAAATTGTAGAGATTAGCATACTGAGCCTTATGTACATGAATATAAATTGTTGTTTCTGTATCATAGCTTGGAGCAGTACCTACATAGGCACTCTTGATACTGTAATCTGTCTTTTAGAACCCACTTTTGTACAACATATTGCTTTTAAATGTGACATTACAACATTCCGAATGTGTTTAGTATTCAATTTTCAATGTAATTAAGATATTTAAAGACCTGTACACTGCTACAATTTAAGATAGAAAAAAATATTAGTAAAAAATAAATCCTACCTACCCACAAAGTCGTCAAATATTTTTCACACAATGCCCTGCTTATATAAAATATCACAGACCACAAAAAATATATCACACCATTAAAATGAAACATAAAATCTCATTCATAGTAATATTAAATGTATAGAGAAGTGTTATTTATAAAAACCAAAGTAAAAATCTTAAACTTTTCTATTATTCTATCCGACATATTGAAGAAAATATGAAATTAAAATGCAATTGCTAAAGATAATTTTCGATATATATTGTAAGTATGCAAATGTGTATTAATAAATGTTTTATCTTAAAAAGTCACAACCATTTTGTGTAAACAACTTGAAGATCTTTGTATGAAACTGCATTTTCTCTCTAATAAAATGAAATCTCAAAATCAAATGGTTTTTTATCAACTTGACAGTCTTTTCTACATGTGTAAATAGATTTAAACACCTTTTAGTTATGTGTAAATTATATGTAAAATAAAATAAAGATTTTCGTAGACAAAATGTTTACTTTAATACCTTTAAATAACTAATTTAATAACTATTACATGAGGCATGAAAGACATGATGCATGCTCTTATATATCTAAGAAATAGAAGTATCAAAAAAAGGTATGTAATAATGATCTTTGCCTAAACTAGCACAATGGTTACTTCTAGGCAAGCATGCTCTATCGTCGGCCACATCATCGCTTACCATCAAGTGAGATAGTGGTCAAACGAGCCTATTCATAATAAAAAAAAAATAACAATTACATTTCCATAGCAGATTTACATTAGGATTTTCGTTAAATAGCTGCTGTCACTATTTTGGCACTTGAGTTATTCAAGATATACTGTGACTGAGATCTATCACATCTCAGTACAATATTTACTAATAATAATAAAAAAAATTATTCTTCAAATACAGATTTCAAAATCAGCATAGTTGGTTATAAGATACCGGCACGGATCTTGAGCGCTGACTTCTACAGTTCTACTTGCGCAGAAGCATGCAGAAGTTCACTTCAATATAGTCTCTTTAGTGGTATGAAGAGAGATGAGGGACCGGGGAGTGAAATCCTTGTACAGTGATTGGCTCGCCGATATTGTACGATGCGTAAAGCAATCCCCGCTCTTTCGCCGAGCGCTCAAGATTCGTGCCGCTATCTATACAAATTCCTAAAAAGCTTCCTAGTGAATTCTCAATGCGATACAAAAGCAGAAATGGAAAAACTTTTTTTGCTATTAAGGTGAAAGTGCCAGCAAAACTCAAATTTCTTTTTCTATGAAATAGCCATTCATTAGGGTTAGATGAATTGAGAAAGTTGTAATGATGATTTTAATTAAGTATTATAATTCCATAATTGACTGGCCTGTTGGTCTAGTGGTAAGTGACCCTGACTGCTATGCCGGAGGTCGTGGGTTTGATTCCCACCCAGGACAAATGTTTGTGTGATGAGCACGATCATTTGTTCTGAGTCTGGGTGTAATTTATCTATATATGTATGTATTTAGAAATATATAAGTATGTTTATCAGTTGTTTAGTACCCATAACACAAGCTCTGCTTAGCTTGGGACTAGACGGCGTTGTGTAATAGTTGTGGAATATTATAATATTATAATTAAATACATGTTACGGTCATAAAACATATTTTAACTAACATACTATGTGACACCTACAAAATGCAACAAAAAAATAAAAATTTGGTGGGCTTCCCTGGCACTTCCCCCTTAAGGTTCCAAACTGGATGACATAATTTGTGAGAGATGTTTGATATAATCTATGTGTATGATATAAATGGTGAACACACTGACTCGCTGGTGAGTATCTCAGTTTCCTAAAAATAGATGACAAAAACAAAAAATCTAGTGACATTTTTACAAACTATCCTGGCATATTTAATGCTATCTCTTAGCTATATATGAACATATTATACTTATTAGAATACTTAATATTACAGCAGAATAACAATGCAAATTATATTTGCAATTTAAAAATTTATCAAAGACACATTAAGCATTTAATTTTAGATTACATTAACACTTACAAAATGCAAAAGACTTTCTAAAAGTATCACAAGTTTAACTTAAAATATATTTATGGCTCTTACCAAATATATTGATCTGAATAGACAGACCTCGGACATCAGTTTTTTGCCTACTACAAATTATTGTACCCTCAATAACATCTCCTTTTTTAACCTCCTTACAATCTCTAAAATAGAAAACTGTTTGCTTCCAATGCGTTGGTGTTTTATGAGGCCCTGTTGAAAACTCTACAGCATTTGGCAGATCAAAAAAAGTATCAAAATAACCAACAATTGACGTCAGAGCACCATCTTTTATAATTGGAAGTTTAAATTCAGATGTGAAGTCCATGACATCTATTTTACAAGTATTAATATCTATGTCTTTAACAACACAAGGTTCTGAAATAATATATTGTGATCCGACAATGTCAATACTTGCTTCACGTACAACTTCCGATTTCATGCAATTCATTTTGTATCCATAAACATCCGACCAATACTCAATAAGTTTCTTGTGTGTATCTACATCGCCATTAGCAACGAGGCTTACATTACATCTATTGGGTAAAAGTAGTCCACCAGGTTTAAGGCACTGATCCCTTGCATAAATAACACTGTCTAACATGCCTTCAAATAGCAGAAAGTATCCCATCCATTCAGAGACAATAATGTCAACTTTTTCATTTAGCTTGGTATCTTCCAGTCTCCCTTTGACTAATTTTATAACATCCTGTAAGTTATTTTCTCTAACAATATCCATTGCGTGGTATATAATTTCTGACTGGTCCAATGCATAAACCTGCTTCGCTCCGGCTGTTGCACAAAACATAGATAGGATACCAGTACCACAACCAAGATCTAAGACAGTTTTATCTTTCAATGTTTCCTTATTTTTCAAAATTGCATCTCTGTAAGATTCAGTGCGGATTTTGTCCGAAAGCATGTCATAATGGATACCAAAATGAGCATAAGTACTAAAATAACCATCATCCATCTCTAGAGGAACACTTGCCACACAATTTAACTTAGTTGAGGGATCATCATTACTTTTGCTTAATTGACCACCTTCTACCAAGGTTTGCATTGAAGTCTGCATCGTTTTTATGTCTTCCTTTGCATTTTTCAGAAGTGTAGCACTCTCACTTAGTTGTTGCGTTAAAAACTGTATAGTCCTTTGAAGCTCGCTGAAGTGTGCTTCTGATAAAGTTACCAAGCCATTCTCAACATTAGCATGGTAAGTTTTTGGAGAACTTGGCTTGTCGGTGAGAGCATCAAAGTCGTACATGAGCCACTCGTCCTGGACTACAGGCTGAAAGTATTTCTCATCGTCCCAAAGCACCTTGTTGATGTTAGTTATAACCTCCGGTTTAGGTTTGTGCGTTCTGATGTAATTTATTAACTTTATGTATGAATAGCAATCCATGTTGAACTTTAATTTGAGTTCGTTCAAATCAAACTTATGGACGGACTTGCAATGCGCGATTCCTTCTTCAATATTCGATAAAACGTTCTGACAAAATAAGCATGTTACCGTTGTATCGTTAGTTTCCATTTCTAGCCATTCGTCATCCTCGAAGTTGTCCTCGTCACTACTTAGATCGGGTACGTCCGACATTGTTAAGCTTTTTCAAGAGTTAATTTCACAAAATAAAAGAATCGCAAAATACGAAGTTATGAACATGTGAGACTGAACTGTCAATTAATCGGGTTCAAAAATTGATTGATTTTCTTTGACATTACTCTCTTTAGTCTCTTTTCTCTATGTCTCGCTGTCAAAATCAATTTCGTTCAGAATTTAACAGTTTAAGAAAAAATATAACTCTTTTTTTTCGGTCACATTAAAGTATTTATATTATTATTCTATTCTTGGATAAACACGAATCAACAAAATCACACTTGTAGTTCTACTCTAAAACAATTAGTAGAATACCATGAAATTAACCTGTCAGTTTAAAAAATTGTTTTAATAAACTGCAATGAGAAAACGTAAAAAAAAGGTATTTTGTTGAAAATAATAGTGTTACAAGTCATGTTATTTTCTACAATAAAAAAATATCTTCACCTTTTTGCATTGGCAGCCTCAACAAATTGTCTGGTCACACTGGGCGGCGCGAAAGTTTGTTTTTGTCCCGTTGTCATGGCATCAATTTAGAAAATAATTTCACAACAAAACTGTAAAGTAAACAGAATTGAAATCGAATAATCATGAAATTAAAAATATCAACTTTCAAAGAACCGAAGCATACTGGTGTCGTAGTTTGCGTAAATTGGAATAATACCGAAGACGTGTTTTCATGTGGGTAAGTAAAAATTAATGAGACTATTAAATAGAGATGTGACATGTGACTGAAAGCTGAAAGGGACTGAATATAGCTGGCTTAGAAAGCTGGATGATACATTCTCCTTTGGCATCTTTTTTTTTCAATAATGATTACCACCGAATTTGTTCCCTCTAGCTCAACATTTAGTAATAATATAACTTAGCTATAATTTGAGTAATTCCATTTAGACTTGTACCAGTAGGTTTATACTTACTGTATTGACAAAACTTTTCAGAGACGATCATAAACTCTTGAAATGGAACCTTGTTAACAGCGAATGTATAGTAGTTACAACATTTCCTGATGATTTCTATCCGAATGACATGCACTTGTTTCCGAAAATCAATGTTGGCGGGAATAAACATCAACACGATGTGATTCTGATTTCGACAGCAGATGGCAAGTGAGTGTAATGTTTTGTATACATACCTTCCTTTTGTCGACGGGACATTATTATTTTATTACCTATGAATCAACCAAACAGTAATAGTAGTAGTAAACACACACTCGAACTTGGTACGACGAATTTGGTCCGTCCCATAACAAGTTCGAGCGTAAACAACTTTTTATTTTATTTATTTATTTTTCTTTCACAAGGTTTTCTTAAGCGAGCTTTTAACAATATGCTTACAATTTAGAGCTAACTTTGTGAGGGACTGGTGCCTGATGTAGGTACGTACAACAGCCTGCATTACAGGTCACGAGTTTATTTATTTTGATAGGTACCTACGTATAACAACTAATTTATGTATTTTTGTAGGTTCCACATTGTAAATCACAATGGTCGTATAGAGAAATCAGTGAACGCGCATCAGGGAGCTTGTCTCATAGCACAGTGGAGTCCTGATGGAGCTGGACTCCTTACTGGTAAATACCCAGACTGAAAAAATATCTTCTCCATTGCAATGGATTCTTGTAGTATTTTTATCGTTTTCAGCTGGTGAAGACGGTTTCGTCAAAGTATGGTCTCGAAATGGTCTTCTGCGATCCACGATAGTTCAATCCGATGTACCGTGTTTTAGCGCCGTATGGAGCCCAGATAGCAGTGCTATCTTACACACGAAGGGGAATTCACTCGTTATAAAACAACTGAATTCTAGTAATAAGATTACAAAAGTAGGTGTCTATTTTCTTTGAAATATCCTTATTGTTAGTTTCATTAGGTATTTAATCTGGTTTATATCGGAATTTCTCACCTACTGGTAGTAGATAGGTATTGCATGAAACTCCGCTGTTGCTTACTTTAAATATTTACCTATTTTAGAAATGACATTAGCCTGAACGGGTAGTGTGACAGCTTCATTATATTATAGTTGATTAGTAGGTACTTTTTATTTCCAGTGGAAAGCACATGAAGGCCTTATCTTATGTATCGCATGGAATGCCAATAATAATTTAATTCTGTCTGGTTCTGAAGATGGATATTCTAAGGTAATCGAAAATCTACTTCTGTAGATACTTATACCTAAAAGTATTTTATCGAATTTTATTCAATATACCGTAACAACTGTAACGATTGCCATTTCTTAGATTTGGGACACATTTGGTCAACAAATATCAGTAAGCGTCAAGCATGACCAGCCTATTACAAGCGTTAGCTGGTCTCCTGCTGGTGACATGTTCGTCGTGGGTAGCTACAATCTCATACGCTTGTGTAACTCTAATGGGGTAAGTTTCACTGATTCTTTCACTTTTCAACACGTGAGGTTCATTGAGATGTTTAGTCCTCATTTTCCAGTGGCTACAGATCCAGGTTGTAATGATTATCAACTGATTCTAGTGGTCGCACTGCCTAGACCGACCATCAACGGGTAGCATCTATAACGTGGCCTGGTCTTCTGATGGAACACAGTTGGCTGCTGCCTGTGCTAATGGGCATGTTTTGTTTGCTCATATCATTGATCGGTGAGTATTTTGACATTTTGAGACCAACCGTTATTCAATGAAACGCGTTTGTCGAATCTAAAGTTTCTATATTATCTTTCAGAGAATATACGTGGAAGAACTACGCTTGCAACCAAGTAGGTCGGAAAGTAATTGCTATAAGAGACATCATAAGTGATCAGAGTGACCAACTGGACTATCCAGACAGAGTTATACAAATTGCTCTTGGCTTCAACCACATGGTCATCGCAACGGTGAAGCAGTGTTTTATACACAAGTTGACGTCTTGGAATACTCCCGTAACGTTTGACCTCAAAGAAGGGACTATCAGCATGATCTTACTCGCTGAAAGGTATACTTTATTATTTGAGGTAGTGACCTCTTTGCGTTTCAGTTAAGTAGGCTATTAGGTCGATTTTGCCTAAATCTAACTCTAATTTCCTTATATTTTCAGATGCATCTGTATTGTAGAAAGAGCTGGTCTTTCAGTATATAGTTATATGGGCCGTTTGCTTGCCAGTCCTCGTTGGGGAGCCCGACCTGAATCTCTAGGTCGTGCTGCAGTATCCCTAGGTCCTGACGCATTGGCTGCTATAGACCAGGGTGATAGAAAATGTAAGTTTTCATCAACACCGATTATTACTTGTACAGAACTTGTATGTCATAAGTTAAGCTTTTTATTTCCACCAGCAGGATTTAATTTATTTTCGTTTTGAATCGTTTAATTATTTTGAGATTTTCCTTCATCAGTGATCCACGTCTTCGATCTACCGACTGGCTTAATAGTTCGAAGTTCAGCGGACAACACAGTGACGAAGTTAACACATAAGATGACAGTATCAAGCATTGCGCTTAGTCAAACAGGACCCATCAATGAAAGACAATTGGCTTTGTTGGACTATAACAGGGACCTGTATGTCGTTACTGTAAAGGATAGCAAGCCCAAGTTTATTAAATTAGGTGAGAGAATTTGGTGTTTTGGAAATATTAAGTACCTAGGCACTGGCGACTGAACGTATGTACAATACAGAAAAGACAGGCATTAAGTTGCTCTGTGGGTCCAATTTAACAACGAGTTCAAGGTGCTATTGCGGCTTCGTTTCTGTACTTAGCGCATCAGTAATGTTTGCTGAAGCGTACACAGATGCCTTCGCAGCTATCTGGCGCAAAAAGACTGCATCATTCATTAGTTGGCTGCGTGGAAGTCGCGTCACAGCATCTTGAGTGCCATAGCTAATAGATACGGCTGTCCTCTCATATGCAAATTAGTGCAACAAAGTGCCTGGTTACTTATCTATAAGATATTTATATGGATCTCAGTTATCTGATTAAATAAATTATATTATTATTTAATTAAATAATCCTGTATCAAGTCTATGAAACCTGATACTATTTAAAATTTATATTATTGCCGTATAATAACATAACGTTGTTACAGTATCAATGTCTATTATATATTTGCATGTTGCTGATAAATTCACGAAATTGGGTTACGGGGAAACAATTTTAGAATTTGTTATTGCTAAAAAACCAGAGTAAAATGTTTGGAGAGATAAATTCAATGTAATTCCCATGTAATAAGAAAACGACTTATTATTGATAGGTTTGCGTTTGACCACTATCTCACCACCTGCACGCTTGCCTAAATATAACTTATTTACTCTTGACTTAAAGGCCCCTAAATTGTATCAGGATCTGATATCAGGAAACAGACTCCGGCAGGCAATTCCACTATTCTCTATTTGGAATTATTCTTGTATCGTGGAGGCGTTCAACACTCATATACCTACACAAGACACCCAGACCCAAAACAACTATTTGTAATATTGTTCCGTTTGGGAATCGAACCAGCGACAAGCAGCGTAGCAGTCGATTGCACAACCACTTAGTCAAACGTGACGTCAAAAAAATTTAGTCGTGTAAGACATAATATTTAGTCGTGTAAGACATAATAGTTAGTCGTGTAAGACATAATATTTAGTCGTGTAAGACAATATTTTTCGTAGTCTAAAATCATGGAGTCGTTTACCATCCAGTACTCCTTACCCCTGGACACGGTAGCTAGCGAGTCATAACCTAATCTCCTCTGTCAGGTGTCCATCATTATTTATTAGGGTTTCAGCCCTACCGCCTTTTAAGCTACAAAATTTTTGATTGTTTTTTTTAGGGTCACAAATCCTAAGTATATGCTGGAGCTGCGAGACAGAGCTGCTGGTAGGATTGCGAGCTAGCTCTGTAGTAGCCTGGTGTTGTCCACGGGCTGCTATGCAACCAGACTGGCTGGCTCTAACAACCGTGAGCAAAGATGTTGTGTCAGTACTTATTTACAAGTATTAGTATTTAAAAAAACAATGATAAAATCGAATGATTATAAAACTAATTTACGTTACGGTCAACACATGTTCATCGCTCTGAAGTTGGCGTTTCGAACCATTGCGCATAGTAACCTACTCGAAAAAATTAGCCATACGTATGATTCAAAAAGAATTACTGCGCAAGCAATTGTTCGAAGTTCAGAGTGGTCAAGATATTTCTACCGTACTTTACCTGAATTGTATTGTTTTTAGGGACCTAGGTAGAAATCCGACGATTTTGAGTATTGAAGATGGTGTAGCGCATATATGCCGCGGTAATGGTTCAATATTACATCTGTCTATTGCTGTATTCCCTGAAAAGTTACTAAAACATGTCGTTGCGAATATGTGGCAGCCAGCACTTCAGGTGAGCCAATTTTTTAAATAAGCGGAATTTTACCAATTTTTTCTCCATTTTATTAATGTCACATAATAAAATATTTTAGCTCTGTCGCACCGTTGAAGACGAGACACTCTGGGCGTGCCTGGCAGTTCTAGCTTGGCAGCATCACCAATTACCCGTGGCAGAAGAGGCGTTCGCTTTGATACACCAATATCATCAAGTCTGCTACATTCAACATCTGAGAGTAAGTATAGGTAATACCTACTTACAAAACCAGAATTGATTTAGTGACAATATTTGCATCGTTCTTTGTATACAAAACAAGACGTAGGTAGACTGTAACAAGATGTAGCTACCTGCGCAGTCAATATTGTTGTGTATTTATTTGCTTTTTGTATTTTTTTTTTTCAGAGTAACATACCGGAAAAACTGATGTCTAACTAATGAGTAGATAATTAACTTCAATATCGGAATAATTAAAAAAAATGTTGAACCTTCCTACATCACATGGCATGTGAGGTTTAAGGTAGCAAAACAAAATGATAATTGCGTGACGTGATTAGGTATTCAAGTAGGCAATTATCTTTAGTTGATTAACAAAATCAATATTATTAGTGTTCAATATTGTCTTGTTCCTGTAGGTAATTAATTATTATGGTGATAACTTAATATAAAAAATGCCGCCTCACACGTTTGAGCTGGCAAATGTACTTATACCCTAATAAGTATTTATAATACCAAATGATTTGTTAATGATTCGTTGTTCAATTTTTTGTTTCGATAACTGTTAATATTGAGAGGGTAGAGTAGAAGTAATGATTATTATGTTATAAAATAAATATAATTAAACAGTAAAGATTCATTAATTTAATACCTATTCAATACGCTAGGTGTATGATTCCATCAATATATTTAAAGAAAACTTGGCTCTGGAAAACTCCATAATAATTATGATTTGTGTAGGTACTCAAATCTGCACAAATACAAATAGTGGTAGATACTATGCGTTCCAAATAATAATAGGAAAGTCAATAGCCTGGATCTGTCAAATATGGATTGAAAAGTACGGTTTGCCAAGAAAACTTATTGCGTATTAATAAGGGGTTTTTTTGCTTTATATTACTGAGTCTTAGTTAAATCTAGGTGATGTAAAAACGTTATTGTTTAATCTAAATTAGCTAAATATATTATTTAAGTCATAATTAGATAAATGAAACTATTTTCTATCTTATTTTCATTGTTAAGCAAAATAAACCATACCATACAACCACAACTACCTATGAATCAATCTCACTTACCGGTATATTTACTTTGGCCAAAATAATCATCAGCTACAAAATGATCATAGCACAATACAGAGTGCTTGGTTGCTTTGAAGTTTTTGATTCTCAACGCTTTTTCCCAAGCTTTTATACGTTTTGGGTCCCTTGGAAATATATGCCTCCCTTGATTTTTGCAGCCTGGAGCACAATACTGCGTCATATTTAGAGTATTTTATTTTTTTTGATATTTGTTTACTTTTTTATCGTAAATTAGTATGGATTTTGACAGGTGACAGAAAAAAATTAGGCAAACGCGATCATGCGACATCTGGTGGGATCAAAAGGCAGTTTTTCACCTCATTGTAAAACAAAAAAAGACGCAGAGATTAGCAAAATTGAAGAACTGGATTCTAATTAAACTTTTTTCGTTCATGATTCGTAAATATATTATAAATATTCAGAGATAAAATAATATATTTATTCAGACTTAAAATTTGGTAAAATAGTTACATAAAATCTTAGGAATAATTACAAAGGTATGGCTATGCCTACTAAGATAAACCTGTATCACAGGCGGTAGAACCTCTTACATTATGGTTTTGTAGGACAATAAAATTCATAAAAATATTTATCATTCAGTCTCTAAATAGGGAAAAATAATATAATTAAATTATATAAAAACATTTTACTTAAAAACAATTTCCTGTTTTGCTCACCCTACCCAATTTTTCGATTTGATAGTTACGACGTCACAACATGGCGTAAAAATCAATCCTATTCTTATTTGGAACGTATTGTACTAATATGCATATACTCTCGTAATTCATATTTATTTTTCCCAACACTAGTAATAATGTTCATTCAAGTTCATGACTTCATGTTCTAAATTTTTTTTAAGTTCAATGTATGTTCCGTTCTTCGTTCAAAAACTCACTCACTCACTCAGTGTTTCTGTCAACGCGGTTAGAAGTGAACGTGTTTCACGTGCGCGTTTTGACGTTATTTACTTCGATATATAACTACTTTTAAATAACAATTCATTGATAAAAATTGTTATAATCACTAAAAGTTTATTAAATTCGCTGTGACCATTCATTGTATAGAGACTTTCTGAGACAGCAATGTGCACAGCGACGTGCCCTACATTAAAAACATAGGTTACCGAAAGAAAGTTTAAAAAGTTTTGTTTTATTGTGTGATGTGAAAATGTGGAAGATGGGCGTTTTGAAGGTGGAAATAGTGTTATTGCTGAACTTATTCTTGGTTAGTGGGGACGTGAATAATAATGAAGTAAGTGAGCATTCTTTGGAGTTGACCCAGTCCATGAACTTGGCGCGGCAGGAGTTGATTCAGGAGACTTGTAGACGATTTCCTCCGAAATTCGGGTTGGATGATCTTCCTCCCAGTCAACTGGAGCATATCCTGATCGACGAGGAACACAAACTTCTATACTGCTATGTGCCAAAGGTGAGTCTTTCAAGGTAAACCGGATTTTCGTACATAAACATGTTGTAATGTTCGTTAGTTAATTTTACCTACAAGTTAACTACAGCAAATCTTTTTGCGAAGATATCCATGACATAAATCTCGCAATATTTACACCTTGTCATTGATTTTGTTAGCTTCCTGACATTATAATTTATGACTTCCTCTAGATACAAACTGTAAAGCAGCTAGCTTGTGTAGTTATGAGAATTTGACCTTTATAATTTTGTTTAACTGTTACATAAGTGTTTCATATCAATATCTATTTATCATTTACATAAGGCTTAATAATTTATGTATTACAATGTGTTCCAAAATTGTTTACAAAAAATTCATGATAACAGTATCAATTTACTGACACAAATACTTAGGTAGTTTGTGAATACAAGAAAAAAAAGTTGGTTGATAGATAGGTAAGTACCTATTTAGGCTGACTGTAATTAATTATCTATTAATCAATGTCTTCAAAAATTAAAAAAATATTGACACTATTTAAATTTAGAACTTAACTTTTGTACCATGAGTGACGAGTTCTAAATTTAAATCTAAAAGTCTAATTTATTGACTTCTATTTTAAAAAAAAAAACTTTAATTTAGGTGGCCTGTACCAACTGGAAGCGGATCCTCATGATACTAGCTGGCAAATGGAACAGCACGGATGTGTTGTCCATAACAGCCAGTATTGCCCACACTCCTGGATTGTTCCGGAACATGAGCACAGTCAGCCGGCCGGAAAGAGATTACATGCTGGAGAACTATCACAAGATGATCATAGTCAGGAATCCTTTTGAAAGGCTGCTTTCAGCTTTTAGGAATAAGCTGGAAGGTGATGCTTCCAGTGCCAAGTATTTTCAGGTAAGTTGATAACAAATTATTAAATTTTATTATTATGGAGGTTGATTACTTACTTAGTAACAAAGTATCATGTTCGAAATTGATATATAGGTCAAGAAAACGCAGACCAAATAGTTCATATTACAGATAGGTACCTATTTGTTTACTAAAATCTTGTAGGTACCTACTTATTACACAATAGCTTCATAAGTTTTGTTGATGCTTCTCTTAGAGTACCTAATAATATCGTTTTAGTTTATTCCCGCGCGGTCCCATACAAAAGTGCTCCGTCCGGGTGCCTGTGCGGGTTTTGCTACGTAATAACACATTAAAGTTCTCCATCGACACGACTACATGCACACCGTTAAAGTTGAACTAGCGACACTGCGCAGGTAATAATCCGGTTTCCGCAACAGGGACCGCGCCGCACACGACACACGCGCGACATCACGCGACGGTAGCACGCGCGGGTGCCCGCGCGGGCTCCCCCTTAACGCAGCGTTGGCCCTTAATTCTCAGACAGCATACTCAGTTGTGGGAATATGCATAAAATAAATTGTTAACTAACCAGTTTATCACAAATATATCTAAAAATAGAATACTTATTCTGAAAACAATATCGAAATGGGTACGAAAGTAAACAAGATTATAAACACATAAAGGTATCTGTCTCTCTCGCCAAGACACCGTTTTCTATTGCGGCCGTACGGGTGTCATAGACTCATGGCATTTGACGTCAAAGACCATGTCGCACTTCTCTTTCATAATAGCAGCTTTAAAGCTTTGTAACTTTGTTGTTGATATGAAATTTTAATTAATTTTCTTTTCACATTTGTTTACCAGAGCTAAGAAAAAATGCATGCATATTCCCTATTGGGTTAGGTTAGTTTTATTATTATTACCTACTTACTATCATTTCTTTCTTTTTCTACACTAATATTATAAAGTGGTAAAGTTTGTTTTTTTTGTTTTTAGCAGGTAATCTCTGAAAGTACTGGTCCGATTGCTAAAATTTTTTCACCGATAGAAAGCTGCTTAATTCCTGAGTGACATAGGCTATATTTTATGTACGCGGGCGAAGCTGCGGGCAAAAGCTAGTTTTTTATAAAAAAAAGAACCCCAGTCTAGGAATAACTCAAGTATCGTGGATCCGTTCACAAAAATGTTAACTAACATATGCAAAACACCTGCGGGGTTACCATGACGTTCAAAGTAAGATTGTTTCATTCTTATTTCAGTGTGGGTAAGAGACAGAGCTATACAGGTTGTCTAGCGCCATCTCTTACCCACAATGGAATAGGAATAAAACAATCTTACTTTAAACGTCATGGTAACCCCCCTGGTCTGGCCCTGCAACACCTATCTGTAAGGCCCGTGCCTCACTGGGACGCCATGGCGGCGCTGCCAGTTCGCGCAACCAAGAACATGCGTGCAGTTCTATGGTGTGTACCTCACCTGGCGACTGTTGGTCACGCAGCCAATCCATACATTTTTTTTGGCGTCTTGACCTGGCTACGCCGCCATGGCGTCCCAGTGAGGCACAGCTCTAAGCCGTACAAATATTTGTTCCGTGTGGGTGTTCGTGGGTATTGAACCTGCGACACGTAGCGCGGCAGTCATTCGCTCAACCACTGCGCCAGCCGCATTGCCGGGTGCATATAATACAAAATGTTGTGGAAATGTTCGAAAGAACAGTACCCTGGAACGTAAAGGGCAACAGAACTGTATGTTTTACACAAGTGGGTTTTAGTCAGTAAAAGTCTGACTTCACTCCACTCCCAGAGCCCACTCTGGGAGTGGAGTGAAGTTCTTTGATGATTACCTACCCATATATTTAAAAAAAACCGGCGGTCAAGTGCGAGTCAGACTCGGGGACGAAAGGTTCTGTATCCGTACCGTCCATAGCAAAAAGCGGCAAAAAAATCACGTTTGTTGTATGGGAGCCCCACTTAAATATTTATTTTATTCTGTTTTTAGTATTTCTTGTTATAATGGCAACAGAAATACATCATCTGTGAAAATTTCAACTGTCTAGCTATCACGGTTCATGAGATTTAGCCTGGTGACAGACGGACGGACAGCGGAGTCTTAGTAATAAGGTCCCGTTTTAAACTTTTGATACAGAACCCTAAAAAAGATGTACAAAATGGATGCAGACACTTTCTTTCTGCCACCTATTAAAACTGTAACTAATTTTACTTTCACTGTTCCACGAGTCATGCAAACTGATATTACTGTTTTATAAAATAAATAATAAAACAAACTCATACCAGTATCATTTGACACGCAACACAGTGATGTCATACTTAAATGTATCAAAATAAATGTCTACTGGAAAATTATATTTTGATAAATTAAACTGAGCAGTGGTGGCCGAGTGGTAACGGCCCCGACTTATGAGTTGCAGGTCGCTGGGTCAAACCCAGCCAGGCGCTGATAATAAGATACTCGAAAAAAAATAAAATTGTCTCTACTGCTCACAAAACGGTGAAGGAAAACATTGTGTAGGTGTAGTTAACAAGAATCCCCGTGTTTTACATGGAACGACTGTCTATCAGACAACAACCCAGTTACTGGGCAAAACGATACTTCTTGCATAGACTGATGGTCAGACTTTCTGGCGTCTGACGACTTGTAACGACCGTCAACCATCTACGAAAGACAACCTGGACGAATGGCTTTACGTGCTCTCCGATGCACGGGGTGTCATGTCAGTATTGTCCTATGTAAACTTAGAAAAGTACATATATGAATTTAAAAAAATCCCATTGGTACTTGGTCAGTTTCGTACCCGAAACCTCATGCATGTGGGTGGTGAATGCCTTAAAAATCTGTAGTTCTGTAACATTAAAGGTAGCTAGCTACATTGGGCACACGTGGGCCACGTATGCTGTTGTGAGTGATTGTTGTACAACACTATGTTTAGTCGAGGCACATCACTATCGGTAGAACATGGCGTCCGTCCCTGACTAATTGTAATGGTAATGGTCTTAAAACTTTTAAATAAACATGCTTACATAAAAGGTGCTTTCATTAATATAATATCAAGAATATTACATGGCGCTGCGTATCAGAAATGGCAGAGAGCAAATCAAAAGGTATTTCGGGATTAAAACCCCCGTCTTGTATGAAGAATCTAAGCATGGAGGAATACAAAAGATTCAAACAAAGATTTGAAATATATCTGATTGCATCGGGAGCTAACAATGAGCCAAGTGAAATTAAAGCTGCTTTATTGCTCCACTGCATGGGAGAGACATGTCAGGAAATATATTTAACATTTGATTTGGATACAAGCGATGCCAAGAATTATGGAAAACTTGTAAAAAAGTTTGACGAATACTTTATCCCTAAGAAGAATAATAGTGTGAATTCGCATTTATTTTTAACAAGATCTCAAAAGGAAGGCGAAAACTTCGATAGCTTCTATACAGAAATTAAAAAATTAAGCTTGGAATGTGACTTTGGGTCCATGCAAGAGAGGATGCTGAGAGATAAGATTGTAACAGGGGTAAGTGATTCTAGACTAAAAGAAAGGTTACTGAGAGAAGTAGATCTAACACTAGATAAAGCGATTCAGATATGTAAAGCTACGGAATTAGCCGGAGAGCAGATTCAGAAAATGGAAACTTGTGAGCCGAGTACGAGTACCAGCACGGTGCAGGAAGTTAAAAAACAAAAATGGAGAAAATCAGTACCTGGAAATGAGTTTAATAACAAGAAGAAAAGTGAGAACATACAGAAACATGTAAAAAAATCTGGAATGACAAGAGAAAAGTTAAATGAATGCAATCGATGTGGATTTCAACATGCATATGGAAGATGCCCAGCATATGGTAAAAAGTGCATGAAGTGCAAGAAGGATAACCACTTTGCAAGAAAGCTGCATGTGTGCTGCTGTTCATGTGTTGTAACCTGTAAATCAGAACTAAATTCTGTATCCTTTAAATATGATCTACTCAAGTGATCTGTATCTGGGCGCGTCGGTCTCCATACATTTTATATGGCAACTAGACTTGTAGAGCTACATTAGGTCCACGCTACGCGACGCGGCTCTAAGTACGAACACAGAATAAGAAATAGTACAAGTACGAATACATATGAATTTAAAAAATCCCATTGGTACTTGGGTCAGTTTCGTACCCGAAACCTCATGTATGTGGGTGGTGAATGCCTTAAAAATCTGTAGTTCTGTAACATTAAAGGTAGAACTACATTGGGCACACGTGGGCCACGTACGTCGTACTGGGCGCGTCGGTCTCCATACATTTAATATGGCAACTAGACTTGTAGAGCTACATTAGGTCCACGCTACGCGACGCGGCTCTAAGTACGAATACAGAATAAGAAATAGTACAAGTACGAATACATATGAATTTAAAAAATCCCATTGGTACTTGTTCAGTTTCGTACCCGAAACCTCATGCATGTGGGTGGTGAGGTGAATGCCTTAAAAAAAATCTGTAGTTCTGTAACATAAAGGTTACATTGGGCACACGTGGGCCACGTATGCCTATCTGGACGCGTCGGTCTCCATACATTTTATATGGCAACTAGACTTGTAGAGCTACATTAGGTCCACGCTACGTGACGCGCGGCTCTAAGTACCTACGAACACAGAATAAGAAATAGTACAAGTACGAATAAGGCGTGGCCCACGTGTGCGTCGGTCTAATGTACCGTAAAATGGGGATACTTTGATCAATTTTTAACTTTATATGACTGTAGCATTCTCATTTTTAGCGAGATTATTATTATTTAAAAGTATAATAATCGGTTTTTTGTGTAGATTTGAATAAGCTAATTTGAACATGCTAAATTTTAATTATTTTAAGAAAAAAAAATTAAAAAGTAAGCGATCAAAGTTAAACCGTGAGTGGGGATACTTTGATCACCCATGTTTTTACTATGGAATTTGAAAGTAGACCCGAAACGATACTACGGAAAAAAATAATCGAAAAAATCGACCGGTAATTTTTCATTTTATAAGCATTTTAATGCTTTAGGGTAACTTTGATCATATAAATAAAACAGATTTTACTCTAATCAGTCTTTATTTTACGACTTAGGAACATAAATTGTTTTTACTTAGAAATAAGCAATAGTTTAACTATCAAATCAAAGAAAATTGTATTCTAATCAGTTCTTTTTTTTTTCTTTGCGGCGACTCTTGTCGAATATTCGTCCTTGTGCCTTTTTAATATAGAATATGCCCAATCGGGGCCTGGGACATTATTTTGGAATCTAGCAACATATCGGCCTTGTCTGTTTAAATAAGCTTTTGCTAAAAACCTCAAATCAAGTGCGGTTAAAGGATAACCCCAGTCAGAACATTTTGCTGCCGCCTTCAACAGAGATTTTTCTTCGGTATGGCTAAAAATAGGTTGTGCACCTGGAGTTCTAGTAGTTTCCTTTATATTTATTGTACAGAGTTCCAAAGGGAATATCATATTCTCTGGATGCAGCCCGTAAACACATAGCTCCTGTCACTACTCTTGACAAAGCTTCATTTAATAATTCGTCACTGTAGTTTATATTATCTTCTCGTTCCGGGTTTTTTTTTGTAATCTCGCGGCATGATGTTTCTGAAGCAATAGATTAATAATAATATATAAACAATCATAAGAATCGGATAAAAGTAGTTAACCACACCCTTACTTTAAAACGTAGGGTTACTTTGATCACCGATCAATCTCACCCAGCCTGTTGATCAATGTCACCCCGCGTTAATTTTTTGCCAATAACACAAGCAAATTTTGAGGTTAGGAAATCACAATATTTTTTTATAGTTCACAAATTAAAGTTAAACTAACCGAATATAAATTGCATTATGCCTATACACAAAGCGAATTAGTTACGGACAAAGTTTTGCAGGCTAAAAAAAGATATTAATATGTAGTTACTCACCTTTTCAATTGTTTTATGCAAAACGAGCCGCCGCACTCGCCTATGCTTCTAAGGGAAAGATGGCTGACGATCATTGTTGCCAACACAAAAAAAAACTTTTTAGAAAAAAAAAAATAACCGACTTCACTAAAAAAAACACTAAAAGGATCAAAATAACTTTAATTTCGGAAGTCGGTGTTTCTAGGTATTGTTTGTTTCTTATTTAACACCGACTTCCGAAATTAAAGTTATTTTGATCCTTTTAGTGTTTTTTTTTAGTGAAGTCGGTTATTTTTTTTTTCTAAAAAGTTTTTATTTCACACTTTTTAGTTGCGATACACTTATAAACAGAGTGCCTATTTCTCATGACAATTCCAATTAACCCAAATACTGCTAGGTTACATTGTTTTATTATAAAGTTCCTGTGTCTACCTTCCTCCTTCCGGCTCCATCATCAGATTAGTTCGATAGTACCTTATAGCCAAAGAGCATCTCACGACAATTCTAATAAACACGGCTAGGATACATTGATTAATTACGGAGTTCCTGTGCCTACCTTCCGGCTCCATCATCAGATCAGTTCGATAGTACCTTATAGCCAAAGTGCATCTCATGACAATTCTAATAAGTCCAAACACGGCTAGGTTACATTGATTAATTACGGAGTTCCAGTGCCTACCTTCCGGCTCCATCATCATCATCAGATCACTTCGATGATACCATTTTCAACGTAACTATTCAGAATCATTCATTTATTTGTATTGTCATAGTCGCTTAACTATGTATATCTTCATTGTAATATCTATTTGTGTATGAAGTTCCGTTGACCATTTCTGGTCTTCTTCATCAGTTCCACTTCATCAAATGTTACTTTTTGACTGTAAATGCTTAAGTTCTTGATGAAAATACTAAAATTACCATAGGGTTGCCTATAATTTTTGAGGAGTTCCCTCGATTTCTCATGGATTCCATCATCAGAACTGGATTTTGAAAAAAATGGGACCAATCTGGAAGCATATCCTGTACAGGGAAAAAAAAATTTTGCAAATCGGTCCATAAACGACGGAGTTCTGAGGTAACAAACATAAAAAAAAAAAAAATAATGATAAAAAAAAAAAAAAAAATACAACCGAATTGATAACCTCCTCCTTTTTTTTGAAGTCGGTTAAAAAATGGGCTAGTGCGTTCCGTTTTCTCAATATTTGCACTTAAGTTTCTAAAAGAAGTTTCGATCAATGTCGCCCCGCGATTTAAAGTAACCCCATTCTACGGTACCTAGTTCCGCTTGAATTTCGAAATTATTATTTAAGATTTTAGCTAGTTAGGTACGTACATACTAATAGTGCAAAACATACCTACATATTTAATTATGAATTTATTTCCTCAAATGTGTTTGTTTAAGTAACTCAAGTCAAGCAGAAAAAAGCTAATAGGTACTATCCTTACATAATATTATAAAACAAAGTCCTTCACCGCGTCTTTCTGTCTGTGCGAACGGGATGGGCTCAAAAACTACTGAATGGATTTTTATGCAATTTACACCAATATACAGAAGGTTTAGGTGTACAATACTTACATGATGCATATCTGTATATAAAAGGAGAAACTGACATATCAACGCACAGCCGAAAATACTGGGACTAGGAACGTGAAATTTTTCATAAGGTATCCTTTTATAACGTAAGTGAGCACTAAGAGAGGATTTTCCAAAATTCACCCCCTAAGGGGATGAAACGGGGGTCCAAAATTTGTATGGATAAATCTAGTTTCACGCGGGCGAAGCCGCTGGCAGAAGCTAGTTATCTATAAAATAAAAGGAGACACTGACTGACTGACATACCGTAAAACGGGGTGCATAGAAACGCAGGGGTGAATAGAAACAAAACTTTGGTTTAGTTTTTCACTTTGATACCATATTATCGGCTTCTAATAAAGCATCGACTTTTTAGAATAACAATTCATTAATAAAAAAATATATCAATAAAAATAATAATAAACTGATATAGTTAATGTTGCATAAAATATTTAAATATCGTGAAAATACCCTTTGAAGTTTTGTTTCTAATCACCCCTGAGTTTCTATTCACCCCATTTGACTGTATCAACGCACAGCGGAAACTACAGGACTTAGGAGCGTGAAATTTTGCATAAGGTATCCTTTTATAACGTAAGTGAGCACTAAGAGAGGGTTTTCCAAAATCCACCCCCTAAGGGGATGAAATGGGGGTCCAAAATTTGTATGGATAAATCTAGTTCCACGCGGGCGAACTCTCAGGGGGTGATTTTTGTAAAATCCTTTCTTAATCTTTGTATACATCATAAAAGAAACTACTTTGCAGAATTTCAGCGTTCTAGGTCCAAGTATTTGAACTGGACGTTTACGAGTCAGTGAGTCAGAACTATGATTTTATATATACAGACTAGCTTTTGCCCGCGGCTTCGCTCCCGTCAACTGACTACTATATCCTACTCTACCCAACTCTATCCTACTCTACCCTACTCTACCCTACTCAAAAAAAAAAAAGTATCCTATGTCCGTCTCCTGGTTCTAAGCTACCTGCCCACCAACTTTCAGCCAAATCGGTTCAGCCGTTCTTGAGTTATACATAGTGTAACTAACACGACTTTCTTTTATATATATAGATATTTAATTAGACTGGAAACTAAAAACACTAGAAAGATTGATTGACTTAGAAGTACAAATATACTAAATGCAAGGAACAATACAGCATCACACGCATTCACAGCTCAATATTCCCTGCAGTCTTCATTAATCAAGAATATGTACAGTATGCTCAGAATAATAACGAGCAATAAATGACGACCAATTCACTACATTACTACCCTAAGTAGCCATTTTACATAGTCATTTGGTCACTAGATCAATGGGATATGACCACAGACGAATTTATAAAATAAATGGGTAGATGTCAACTTCTTAATTGCGTATTGAAATGATAAATGATTAGGTTTCAAAAACACTTAGACGTCAATTCTCTTCGTCAGTTTAAACTAGTTGTGGCCGGTATTTCCTAGCTGACTACCCTAAGAAGAAACACCGAAACGAACTCTGAGGTCAAAATCTCTTTTAAAGTCCATACACGTAATGGTCAAATGGTCTTTTGATGAAAGAATCGCACAGATTTGAGTGGACCTGTCCAGTCAGTGCAAGCATTTGTTAGTATTCGTGTAGCTCAAACTCAGAACTACTAAGGAGCTCAATGACTTGACGAACAATACTAAAGAAAGGACATTTGGGTAGGCCGCATTAAATACTCATAATTGCGAGACTACGTTAAAATTACAGAAAAGAATAAAGTAATCCACATAGTAATTATAAAATCACCTTTTTGGAAGTCGGTTCAAAATCTCTCGCTAATTAAAACGCCTCGTAAAACACAGACGTCAGACTTTTTTGTTTGATCATAGAACGTGTTTTGAATTTAGTTTTTGCTTAGCCTAGGTTACAATGAGTTGCGAAGTTAATTGTGGATAATGGCCACACAGGTGTGCTAGATCAATTAGAAAACTAAAATCCATATTGCCGGAGCTCTCGCTCTTCATAGCATAATTTGTTTCAACGACTGTCCGATTTTGATACAGCATGCACCAAGCAAAATAGTGGACTAACAACACTCCCCAGCTTCGCGCGGGTTTTAGAGTTCTTTAAAATTTTTGGTTTTTCTACTATTATACTTCATTCGTTCGAAGATATATTATAATTAACCATGCAGCTAACGCTTGCGCTAGGCGACCCAATTCGCAGCTTTTCAGAGCCTAAAAGCAGAAACAAAACGCACCGTATCCGAGCGAGTATCTGTCAGTAACGTCAAATGTCATTCCATACGTTTGCGCGGCAACCAATACGTTTTACGTTGTGTTTTATTTGCTTTTTTACCAATTTAAGTAATTAAATAAGAGCATAGTGCTTGTATAATTTGTAATGAAGTATGCCAAAACGAAAAGATATGAAATACTATCTTCATATGATGAAAAATTTGAAAAAAGGACGAAACGACGATAACATAGTACGTCACCTGTCCTATCTCTATTTAATTCTTTGATTCCAGGTGAAGTAATAGATTTATCTATTAGATTATTCAGTGAAGTAAGAGTTTCACGTACTTAACCCAAATAATTGTATGCATTGACACGATCAAACTCCTCGGGGTGTTTACGAGATGAACACACGAGCTGGTTTCCTTGTTCCATAACTTTAAAGGCTTTGCCATGGTACATTATACAGTGTAAGACTGTAAATCAAATGGGTTTCGAAATATGAATATACCTACTGACGCGGGTTGTGCACGTGATGCATTGACGCGTTTAGCTGACTCGGGATGTTTACGAGATAAACATACGAGATTGTTTTTTGCCCCACACCTTTTTTTTTTTTTTTTTTTTTTTTCGGTGGGAAAATCATCTTATGACATCCCCCGCCCTTGGGCGGGGCGGGAGATAGTGTCAGACTTTTACTGACTAAAAACCCACTCCCGTTCCCTCGTTGCCTTTCGTACCAGGGCCGAGTCTTCCTTTCAGAATCAGACCCTTGGCCCCAGTAGGCTTCGACCCTGCTAGGCCCCTACAGTTGCTGACATCTCCTTGAGGCGCGCGTGGAACAGCACGCGCCGTCGACGACTTGGGCTCGGTCCGGACGGTTACCGGACGGTCGGACGACGAGCCACCCATTGCTCGCCGTCCGCAAGCCTGCGCCTACGATGGCCGGAAATCGGGATCGGAATCCCGGCGGCGATTGGGGCGTGAGGACCGTTGCCTTGCCCCACACCTTTGGGTAACCTGAAAAGCTTCGTCAGGAAAGTTATCTACAGTGCAAGTAAAATGGATTTTGAATATTGTACCTATGGACGCGAGTGATGTACGAGATACATTGGCGCGATCCGCTGACTCGTGGGGTTTACGAGATGAACACACGATGATCTTTACCCTTAGGTACATGGACACGGGTGATGTACGAGATGCATTGACGTGATCCGCATACTCGTGGTGTTTACGAGATGAATGCACAATGGTCATTACCTTTTGATAAAATCCGAAAGGCTTTGCCTAGGTACACTTTGGTACCATAACAGGGTCAATAGTTTTAGGTTTTTAGACCTTGTATTTAGGATGATCCTCAAGAAGTGGACATTAAACTAGATATCTGTTGTATCATCATCGGCTCCAACAGGCACAACCCTAACTGTTACAGACTTGAGTATAACATTTCCTGAACTAGCATCTGAGCTAGTCGTTGAACCAGTTACTATATTTCCTGAAGTATTACAGTATTTATACAAAACCAAATGATTTAATGGCCTGACTTAATGAGTGACTTAACCCACATCTAGAATACCATTTTTGGAAATACTCAAGGAATATGAACAAAAACTAGATAAAAATGTGTGTAATAACTGTTTAAAATAATATAGAGATTATTGCCTCAGTCAGTAATTCACTGATAATACAAGAATATACTGATACAAAAAGATTAAATCAGAACAGATCAGTTGGGATTGGGAATCAGACCCTATCTAAGCTTCACAGCAATGATGGCATAAATAGGCTGAAACTAATTTTCCCAGTTGATTGATACTGGAAGAGTTTTAATAGATTTGCACTTCACATAAACAAAGATATTGTCAAAGATGTTGATAGAGAC
Source organism: Mythimna impura (assembly GCA_905147345.3). Taxonomy (NCBI): domain Eukaryota; kingdom Metazoa; phylum Arthropoda; class Insecta; order Lepidoptera; family Noctuidae; genus Mythimna; species Mythimna impura. Next base: position 6,493,606 of record LR990348.1, read on the forward strand.
GACTACCTGCATGGGAATACTTCAACAGAGAACATTTTAAGTCCTAAAGACATGCCACAGAAGCGGCAAGCTTATTATGAAGCCAGCCTAATCTTCAACTGTAACCCGTCAGGGAAACGGGAATGGTCCATCTTGGTACAACCAGCAAAGAATAATACCTAGGCCTGGACGAAAGTATCTGCAGTCCTCATATTAAACTATAACCAAGCAATTCTCGCAACACATCCAGTGTATGCTAGAACACAAAAAGTTTCACCACAGGCTCATGGTTGAAATTAGAGGTTAGTCATGCTTACAGATTAGCCCATTCCCTTCCTCGTTGATAGAGGATTTGTGGTAATGCCCCAATTTTGAAACACATCTGTGGATGTTCGGTAAGTGCATTTTTTCTTCCATAACTTATCAACCAAAATTCAACGGTTCAAAACAAAAATGGTTTTACAAGTGATCAATCAGGATCTTCAAGATCAGGGGCCAAGATGAATGCATATTTATGTATAAAACCATTCATAATTTACTGCCATTGAGCACAAATTTCCCATGGAAACCGTGTGGGAATCAACTTATATCCAAGATATTTTTTGGTTTCCCAACAGGGATGGAGAAGGGAGGTTTATTGAAACCTTTATACCCCTGAACAAATTGGTTCACACATCCAAATTTATAAGATGTAAGATCACTGCGGTAGCTCTAGTGTACCCAGGAGATCTTTTGGCAAAATTTGAATCCAGATCACAGGAGATACCTATTATTTCATTATGATCATTTAAAAAGAGTCTATTGCTGTCCCAAATGGGATTTGTTTTACACATTATGCATTTTTGATAGTGGTAGTTACATGTATATCTATGATCAAAAGTTCACAAATCAGTATGTACATCATCATCTTGATGACCTTTTGTGTATTGGTTCAGACTATATAGTCTACTACTATACACACTACACTATTCATACTAGCCTACTATTATATAATAAAAGGTTGAAAAATATTCAAGGAACAATTACTCCTTTTACAAAATACGCCATCCCAATCATGTTAATTATTTAGATTTTATATATGACACACAATGACTGATGTCACATACAAAAAATGTTGTTTCTGTAAATCCCTTAAAAATATTTACAGAAACAAATTTTTTAGCTTATGAGAGATTACTCACTTAATAGGTACATCAACTGTTGCATTATTTTGTTGCAACAACATTTGTTGTTGGTTGGTTCTATACTAAAATTAGAACATAAATACTTAGTTATAAGTAAAGGCAACTAAGATTCAAAATAAAAATTCATCCAATCATCAAACTAGACCTACAATGATGCAACAAGAACTGGGGGGGGGGGCGCAATTGTAGTGATAACAGAAGTCCATGAATTCTGGAAAAAGGATAAAAATTATAATTATCACATAAATTATTTAGAACTGCTTCACATTTTTTACCTTTAAAAATTCTATTTTGTTAAACATGAGCACTTACACATTTTGTGTGAGATTGATAATAGTTTGCTGTATCTTATATAAACCGAATGGGAGGAATACGGTATCAACAATTAAATAATATAGCCAGAAATATGGAGCAAATATGGTGTGAAAATAATTAGATTTGTCTATTTGCTTCATATATGGATTCAAAAGACAACAAAGAGAGCAATTAACAATCTCATACATCTAACATAGAGTGGGAACAGAATATCTCTACATTTTAGTAGGTACATTGTGTCTCAGTTTGGTCAAACTGATTGATCTTTTCCCTTCTACAAGTAATACATAAATGTGATGCCTGTGTTTCCTGGATACCAGATTCAAAATACATTTAATTAGATGTTTTTTACTGCCTTTGAACATGATAATTTATTTCTTTTATGTGTTCTTTCCTCCATTTAGCCCAATATTGGGAAGGCAAAAATGAAAAGGTAATGTCATATTGACCTTCACAAGCTTGTCCACCATTGAAAACAATGTTAGTTTTTTCAAGCTGTTAGTCTTTATAGGTACTCAATAAAAAAAAAAAAACTATTGCATTCCTTTTTTAAAGAGTGTCATCTTACACACCTCCTTACACTAATTTCCAGAATATTGACATGATGTTCTTCCATCAGCCATAGAGGTTACATTAGGTTACCTTCCAAATAATGCCTCAATTCAATGTTACTTATAGGATCTCACTTATTCACACAGTCTATACCAATTAATAAATTAATAGACTCATAAATTGGTCGTAATGATCACATCCAGAGATTATGTTAAGGTTTCTATAAAAATCAAATTGTCTAAAAAGTTAGTGAATTGGTTTGCACTTAGCAGAGCCCAAGTATAGCACAGATTTATGATTTATAAAAATACCCAATATTATAGTTAATGAAACCGGTGTAAACATTTCTATCCTAGACACTATAAAAACATCTGGTTCTGGTTGCAGCGGACCGAACCTCTTATTTACCTTTATTTTAGTTTTTATTTTATTATTTTTATTGTTTTAGTCAACATACAAAAATAGAGCCATTTTCTGTAACGAAAATGCACGGCAAAACCTGAAATCTTCCCTGACACTACTTTATTTTATTACATTAGATACACTCAAGAGTATTAGGGAAGATAATACTCATTTAATACTCTCTTTGAATAACCCACACAAGCCAATTTCTTCATCTACCATTAGTAGATGGATAATAATAATAATAATAATAGCCCCATCGCCGTATCTCTACGTTGACGTCGTGGTGGGGCTTGCGTGCTCCAATATACCCTAGGTCTGTATCGGTAAAGTTTGCTTTGCCGTAATATGCCTAGGGTGAGGGGCCAGACTAAGAGAGATACAATCCGCAGTGCAGTTTTGTGGCGAACTGTTGGGCATTAGCGACCCCACGGACCCGATCTCCCGGGAGAATTCTTGTTCTTCATCTCCGGCTTGCCTTTATTGGCCGGCCGTAGTGAACACTGACGAGGAACTGAGCTCCCACCTCTCTCTTGCCTTTATTGGCTGGCTTGAGTGGAGATTCGCAAGAGCAAACGTGCTCGGGAGAAGGATGTATAATCCAGTAAGGTGCTGGTAGGGATCTTGACCGTACTTCCGGGATTGTCCTGATAGCCGTGGTATACCTCTCCACTCCTTAAGCACCTCAGGATATGTTGCCCTCTTGTTGCTACGTCACTTCGTGCTAGCGGCCGTTTTTGGGGGCCCATTTATTGAGTGTGCAAGTCACCCCCTGCCTTTTTTCGATGCATATTAATAACGTTGTTCAGGCAGGGGCCATAGTCTTGACATAGTTCCATGTTACCAGTCCACTTAAGACTCCAAAAACCATAGCCCTATTATCTTTGTTCTCCATATGTCGCAACAGTTTTTCAATAACCGGGGGTTGTCCTTGGGTGCACTAGCATAGCGCGTACAGGGATAATCGTCGGTTGGTATCATGTTCCATTATAATTGTCTAAAGGGCCTCTGCGAGTTGGCTTTGGCTCCTCGTACGCCTCCCAAAGGTCCAGGACCTCAGGGTCCTGAGATAAATAAAATATATAAAAATAATAATATATATATAAAATATATACTTTCTCTATGTGTGGCATAGATATTAGCGTTTTTTCAGGGCATAGTACAAGACATGCATCCACGTCGACTGCTAAAGCTAGGGGAGTATCATTAGATGTAATTAGGCAAACGGCTGAACAAACAGTTCTTCAACTTTTGCAAAATTTTATAATATACCTATTTCCAACAATTCATCTGAATTTGCTCATGCTGTGCTTAATGCTGAACAAAATATTTGCTTATAAATGCCTTAATATGTTTAAAATAATTATATATAAAATAAAAATAGACATATATACTTATATAATATAAAATGTATAAGTATGTCAAAAAAGACTGATTGTCTCATATTACCATTATATTAAGAGCCTAATAAGTGCCTAAGAGATTTTGGTTCCTGAAATATATTTGTTGATATTAAAAATCTTAATTTTGCTTTAAGTTGACTCGTTAACATCTGCATGGTTAATTATAATATATCTTCGAACGAATGAAGTATAATAGATGATCAAACGAACTTACCTGTGATGTTCGATCATTATTATACGTAGCTTCGTTCGAAGATATAGGGAACCCTCCCTACCCTACCCAGCAAAACTTAAGATTTATCTCTAACTCTGAAAGAATGACATTTGACGTTACTGACAGATACTCGCTCGGATACGGTGCGTTTTGTTTCTGCTTTTAGGCTCTAAAAAGCTGCGAATTGGGTCGCCTAGCGCAAGCGTTAGCTGCATGGTTAATTATAATATATCTTCGAACGAAGCTACGTATAATAATGATCGAACATCACAGGTAAGTTCGTTTGATCATCTATTATATGCATGCTGGTATAGGTCACCTAAACCTTCCTCATGAATTACTCTGTCTATTACTTATCCTACAGGCTGCAGGTGTAAAAAGATTGACAAAATGCTTAAAAAGCGTGATTTTTACTGATTTCGTATACCGTGCGGACCAGAATGTTACAACGGACAGCCGGCGGCCTGCGTTCCCTATCAATATCTACATTGTCATTTAAATCCTCGTTATATAGGGTGTATACTGGTGACTGCGGACCCAGGTTGGCCGCTGTAAAAACAATTGGCAATTGGGCCAACTGGGGCTTCCTCGACCCATCTCTAACACAGTGCCAGTATGGAGCCGCTGCATAGGACATGCGTCATTCGCTATGCTGTCCATTCCTGCATAATCACCTGCAGTTTTCAGGATCTATAACAGAGCCGTATAGGTTGCCAAATACTGGTCAGAGAAAATTTAGTTAGAGTACATCGACACGAAAAGAAAAAGAAGATAGATCCCTCTTTCTCGCTCGCACGACTGATATTTTAACACATCATGGTAAGTCCCCTGGTCGGCAGCCGCTGCTAGTTGCAGGTCGCGCGGTCAAAGATCATACGAATGTACAATGCGTTCCAAATAAGAATAGGATCGATTGCCATGATGTGACGTCACGTCATACTGTCAAATCGCAAGAAATTGGGCAAAATTGAAGAACTCAGAGATGAACAAAATTGAAGAACTGGATTCTGATTAAACTATTTTCGTTCACAGTTCGTAAATAAATTAAATTTTAAAAATTTCTTGTTTTGCTCACCAATTCTTCGATTTGACAGTATGACGTGACGTCACTACCTGGCAATCGATCCTATTCTTATTTGGAACGCATTGTATAGCTGTTGAGGTTCTATATTCAAATCTTATTATTAACCAGCGGGTTAGTGGCTCTTCTCTAGGGGAGCCGAGCACGAGCGGAGCACGTGTCGAGCTCAAATTCGTGTAGTGTCGTTCGTGCTCGGCTCCTCTAGAGAAGAATCGGTCCGACTCTAGAAGAGCACTCACGAATTAGCAAACACTAAGAATTTTCTGTTTAAAGAGCCTAAAATATAGACCTAAAAACTGCCCAAAACTTTTACTCAACAAACCAAAAAGATTTCTTTTAAAAAAGTCAACTTGTATATTGTATAGTTATTCTATATTGGGCCTTGGATGTGTTTGGAGATTCACGTGCACATTGTTTATGTGTGCACAAAATATTTTCTATATCATCGAGACCTCTGAAATCTATCGACACACACATATCCATCATTAATTGGAATATTTTGCCTAATTGCTGGAGTTTCCAAGTTTCAATGTAACAAAAAATATAACGCATCAATTTAGTAAACATCGCACAAACAACAAAACATCAGCTGATAAGCACGTCCGCTTAAAACTCCAGTAGGTTACTGGAAATTTTATTTTTAAATTAAAATTATAATGATACATCGGTTTACTTTTAGATTCAGTGTAGGCCTTCTAATGATGGCGGTATTAAATTCAATCTAACTTTACGCTTGAAACTCACGGTCTCGTTTTTTAAATATCTAACGAAGATCATTGGTAATGATGCACTTGTAGACTTCATAGTTCTGAGCATCGACGCCGTGTTGCTAGTCTGTCGGCTTTCTATTGGTTGCATTTCTGGGAGTATGCGTTGGAATTGCATAACTTAATTCCGTCAAGCCCGTTCCATTATCGGACCACCAGATGTAAGGCGATGCGCCACCGGTACATGGTGGACATCCCACCCAAACACATAAAATGTTTTGTGAACACATTCATCGTACGTGCAGCTAAGAAATAGAATTCCCTGCCGGAGTTGCTCCAGTTGGGAGCAACTCCGGCAGGGAGCAAAATAGCCATAAGAATAATCCGTATTATGAGCTTAGACCTTATAAAAGGTTTATATCTGTCTTGGCAAAGATTGTGTAACTTATAAAGGCACCTTATAAGACGTATTGTGCTAAAAGACACCTTGTAAGTGTATTTGTTCTTACAAAAGCATTATCAAGATTAATGTAAGATGAAAAAAACACTTTAGAAGTTTAGAAGTGTGTTATAAGAGACATTTTGCTAGTTGAGGTGTTTCCTGGAGGGGTCTTTAAGTCAAGAGTGAATAGGTTACTTCTAGGCAATCGTGCTCCATCGTCGGCCACATCATTGCTTACCATCAGGTAAAACTTCAGAAGCTAGTGCACGGTTCCAAATGGTCGTTTCCTATGGAGAAACTGTAAGGTTACTCTTTTAATACCTACAACTTTAAAAAATAAAAATAGAACATGGATTATCCAAAGTTTACGAATGAAAATGTTCTTCTCAAATATTCCACGCGGCCTTGTAGTTGTTTTTTATACGAATTGATAATAATTTGGTCGTCATTAAAGCTTGTTGACTTTTGACGTTGGTCATTGATAATGATAGCTATAAAGTATCCATGAACTTGATTGGTGGGATCATTTATGTGATGTCTATATTATCTAGATGGCATTTGCAACTGATGAACCGTTGTTACCTAGGTATTGCCAGACGCAGGGGACGACCAAAATACTCGTAATGTGCAGTTTTTCCTTATGTGTCGAATATTTGTCTCTGAAATGCATAATTATTTTTTTACGTCAAGAAATTATTTTGAAATCGCTCTTTTTTGTTTGAGTTAGGTACATGGCGCAGTTACCTACTTATTCATATTTTGTACGAAGACACTTTATAAAGCTGGGTATATAATTTATGTTCCCGTTGTCATTCGTAGATATCTGGCAGTCGTCACAGGTAGTTAGACGCCAAAAAATCAGTCTGACCATTAAGATAGAACTACATTGCGCACACGTGGGCCATGTACGCCGATCTGGGCGCGTCGGTCTCCATACATTTTATATGGCAACTAGACTTGCAGAGCTACATTAGATCAACGCCACGCAACGGGCCGCTGCGTACAAATCTAGTCGTCTAGTGTAGTTCTCGCTTGAGTCTATCCAAGGATTATCGTGTTGCCCAGCAACTGGGTTATGTAGACGCTCCATTTGAATCTCGGGTATTCAGCTGCATCTGGTCAGACTGGAAGCCGACCCCAAGTTATTTGGGAAAAAGCTAGGGAGAAGATTATATAATTTATGCCCCCTGCTCAGACCAACTTGAAAATGGAACAGATGCATCTTCTGCAGTGGAACTCTTTTCTGTTGCTCTGTGTCAATACTAAAAAATGCTCTGAACTGCTTCGAGAAAAGGATGGTACGGCCGCGCCGCTTTTTTGCTCGCCTTGGCGGGCGCACTCCCATGCCCTCAGATATACTTTCGTTTAGTTTCTAAATCGTTTAGCTCAATACTCAATACTTTAATTTTGTCACTTTTCGCCCTTCCTCCTCCTTGCGTCGTACTCCTCAATGCTGAGGGTCGTGACTTCCCTGCTTCATCACTTTCATTTGTACGATATTCCTCCATCTGTTTCTGTCTCTGGCGGTGTGAAGGGCATTGTATACCGTAGAGTCAAGAGCGGTGCGGATCTAGTCGGACCAACGTATTGGGCTGCGTCCACGGGGCCTTTTCCCATCCACTTTACCGATCACGGTGAGCCTTTCGAGGTTGCCACCGTCTTTCCTTGCGATGGGACCGAAGTATTGTAGAATCTTGCGTAGATACTCTGACGACAACCGCGAGGAGATTTTGAGTTCTCGCAATATGAATACGTTGGTCCGAAATGCTGTCCAAGGGATATGGAGCATCCTTCTTCAGCACTTGCCCTTATTGTAATGTATAACGATATCCTTACTAAACAATTTCCTATCTCCACAGAATCGCGTAGGAAAACGCATCATCAAGGCATACCGCGAGAACCCTTCGAATGAATCCCTGGAGTTCGGCAACGACGTCACCTTCAAGGAGTTTGCGCTCTTCCTCACCAACCGCTCCGCACAGATGGCTGATATTCTGAATAACGAACATTGGCAGCCCATCACCAATTTGTGCCATCCCTGCCTTATCAAGTACACTTTAGTTGGTAAGTCCATAAGAAATATTTTTAATAAAATAAAAAAGAGCAGCTTCTGACAATATACAATGATATTATTGATGTATGCGGAACAAGGTATAAAGCCCAGAGGGAGGATTCTACGAACAGACAGGTGTGGAGTCTGGTCTGGGCAACTGCCGGATATTGGTTTTCTGAATTGTTGTATACCTTCTAATCGTGTAGAGAACTATGAAACTACGATGTAGGATTTTATCTTTTAGTTTTTATGTGGTGGCATTCTATAGACACAATATCACAGAGTGAGGAACTCTCTGCCAGTGTCTGTACCTACTGAGTACTGACTCTTATGTCTAGGCTGACACATGTTCACATACAGGCTGATGAGCGAGCCCAAAATATTCTGGGCTCGCATGTTCCATCGTTTTCCCATCCATCGTCCATCAGGCTAGATCAAGGTCAGGGGACAAGGGCGAGAGAGATGGAGCTATACATATAGCTCCATCCTTTCCTTTAACAGTTCAGTTTAGGTCGTAAAATGGATTGCGTTAGATCGATTAATATTAAAGTGATGGAGCTACATAGGGTCTATAGCTCTATCCTTATTACTCGCTCGCAAGACTGACATTTTATCACGTCATGGATGACCCCTGGTTGGAAGGAAAAATCTTTTCGAAATTAAACATTGCTTAAAAGCATGGTTAGCACTCCTAACGATCTTTCTGCTTTTATTCATATAACTTGTTGAGAACTATTCTATCAGTTTTGTACTGAATTCCTCTTGTAATTGAATTACCTACATGTTGTGGCCAGCCCCCCAGACAAGTTACGACCATAGGCCACGCCTCCGATTCCTTTGTTGTGACGTCATCTGAACGATCTATCACGTGGTCAGAACAAACGAATCGGAGGCGTGGCCTACTCGAGGCGTTCGACACAAGAGAATCGAAACGAAGAGAGATTTGGGGGTTACCATGACGTTCAAAGTAAGATTGTTTCATTCTTATTTCAGTGTGGGTAAGAGACAGCTATACAGGTTGTCTAGCGCCATCTCTTACCCACACTGGAAATACGAATGAAACAATCTTACTTTAAACGTCATGGTACAGGTCCTGGCCACGACATCGATATATGGATGGGTCTAGTGTTATAATGTGCTCATAATACCATACCACGAACACTAGTTCAGCTAGCTTAGTGCTCATGGCATTAACATTTAACCTCTGAGGGTTCACGCCATAAAGGCTAATGGCCTATAACGACGTTCTATAACCACCATCACAGAGTTCAAGTGTCTAGAGATTATTGATTATAGTTTTTTCAAGTGCATTGTAAGGAAATTTAAATATAAAGAGCTTTCATTTACGGTTTTATTGTGAAGAAATGTTTCGATTATCTGAGTGAGGCTTGAGGTCGCCAAAGTGCAAAATGTATAGTTTTGTTTGCTTTATGGTTCTGGTTGCGGTTGGGTTAAGCGTAATTAAGGGCATTATTCGACATACATTTTCACTGCTTTTCATGCAACCGCTCTTTCGCGATTATAACGTTATTACACATTTTTCATTGGATATTTTGGAAACACAGTATCTTGTGTATTTTATCTAGGCTTCTATTGAAATCAATTCATAAATTTGTGTAAAACTAATCCAGTAAAGACTTCTAAAAATCTGCTATTTTGCATGAACTTTGACACTTCATAATTTAACAGAGTTGAATAGAATGCTAACAGAGTTTTCAGGCGTTATCTTTCTTTTTTCGCGTTGCAATTTCGTCAAACATCGCGTTAGATGAAGTAGCAAGCTTTTAAACCATGCTTGATGTTGACGATAGGCGAGTGAAAAAGGACCCTCTTAATTTTGGAAGTCGAGTGTTTCGTCTTTTGTTTCTTCGTTATTTATCAGCAGAACTGGTTTTTTTATAAACATGGGACCAATCTGGAAGTATATCCTTTGAAATTAAAAAAAAAACCAAATCGATTCATAAGTGACTGAGTTCTGAGGTAACAAACGATAAAAATAATTCTAATTAAGAAACTTCTCATTTTTTTGAAGTCCGTTATAAATAAATGCCAACTTGCAGTCTCGCAAGGAGCGTCCATAAATCACGTGATGGTTTTTTAAAAACTAACCCACTCTAGGTATACATGGTGAGGTTAGAGTAACCCTTACCAAAAAAGTCATACGTATTGTTAGGTATAAATAAAAAAAAAAATAATTACATATTTAGTAGAGTTATTATTGCCTGCTAACAGCGATTCAAGATGACACGCACAGTGAGTTGTCACTGTGCGTGTCTAAATACACCTAGTACATTGATATTTTTCATGATTTTACTGAACTCCCCGCCCCTTTGAGTCTCGCATGATTAATGAATGATCCCCAAATAACAAGCAGGTTCTGTTGTAATCTGTCCGATTTATAGCCTTGCGAAGGCACAACGCAGAAATCTCGTAAAAAAAGCGAAACCACGCCATGAGTGGTTCCGCTTTTTTTACCAGACTCATATTTTTTTATTATATTTCTGTCTTGCGGTCCGTGCAAAATTATGTAGTTAGTACCTACGTTGTCTAATATGATGAACATTATTGTGTTTTTTCTTTGCGCGATTTCTTCACTGATGTCACTCAACTGGAAACTTGAGGCTCGAGGCTCGTACTTACTAAAAAAACGCGTTTTTTGAGGTGGTAAATCATCAAATAACTCCTCACTCTCTGCCCTGCGTTCAAAAATAACCAGAGTAAAGTAAGAGTTGCTACTCTAACCATTCAAAAATGCTTGGAGTTGCAACCCAGGGTCGTTCTTTTATAACTCGAGTAGCTACCCTAGAGTTAACCCAACTAACTCTAACTCCGAGCAGGGTAGGTTGGTGTAAGCGGCCACAAATTACACTTGCTTGGTATTGACAGTTGAACTATACGTTTGCGTTCAAAAATGCAAGCGTAGAGTATCTACCTTGATGACGTCATTAGAGTTAACTCTAACCTCATTTTTGAACGCAGCGCTGGGTAGATCGAGAGTAACATTTTTACTGACTAAAACCTGTGTTCCTTCCGTTGTCTTTTGCGTTCCAAGGCCACAGTATCTGCACAGTATAGATATATGGAACAGTACGGAAACTACCTACAAATATTCGAAACGGCACACTCACACAAACATACGCATGGACGAGACTCCTAAGCGTTTCTCGCGGTCCTGTCAGTAGCAAATGCCGCTTATTAGTCTCGTCGATGCGTATGTTTGTGTGAGTGAGCCGTTTCGAACATTTGTAGGTAGTTTCCGTACTGTTCCATATATCTATACTGTGGTATCTGTCTCGAACAATTCTGCAGTCCTATCTAACAGGCAAAGAAACGGCCTTTCTAAGCTCTTATCATGAACTTATTAATGTATATTATATCGTGGCCAGATCTTAGAATTGATCACTTCATGATATGGCCAACTAAAACTGGCCAGATCGTTTAAACGTTAACATTTGATGATATGTCAATTCTCGCTTGGCCATATCATTGATGAAAATTCTAAAGAAAGTAAACCAAACGAGTATTGACATATCATCAAAGTTTAACGTTTAAAATGATCTGGCCAATTTAACTTTTGATCAATTTCTATGATCTAGTGGGTTACCATGACGTTCAAAGTAAGATTGTTTCATTGTTATTTCAGTGTGGGTAACAGACAGAGCTATACAAGTTGTCTAGCGCCATCTCTTACCCACAATGGAATAAGAATAAAACAATCTTACTTTAAACGTCATGGTAACCCACCTTCCGGCCACCGTAGGCGCGGGCTTGCGGACGGCGAGCAATGGGTAGTCCGCCGTCCGACCGTCCGGTAACCGTCCGGACCGAGCCCAAGTCGACGACGGCGCGTATTGTTCCACGCGCGCCTCAGGGAGATGTCAGCAAATCGTAGGGGCCCAGCAGGGTCGAAGCCTACTGGGGCCATGGGTAGTGTGAAAACGAAACCCGGGGCCCTAGGACGAAGGTAACGAAGGAACAGGAGTGGGTTTTTAGTCAGTAAAAGTCTGAAACTATCTCCTGCTCCACCCAAGAGCGAGATTTGTCATTAGATGATTTTTCCACCTAAAAAAAAACCTGGCTACGACATATACACCGTTTCTGTGTCAGAAGCAATAATAAATAGTATTTGCCTAGGTACCTCTTAAAGAAGGTTAATTGCCCTAAATATGATGTTAGTGACAAGGTAGAAAATGTACAAAATATTTTAGCTGAATGTGTTAAATTATAGATTAGATCTAGGTGTCATCCAAAGTTAGCAGACTTTAAATAAAAATAAAGCCACTGTCAGATGAAGCCAAGATGATTTATAACCTAGTTGTAATTAAGTAATTTTGATATTGTTTACCTGTGTATGTACCTATATACTTACCTAAAATGTAAGATTATGATCTGAAGCGAAACTTACCATATGCAGTAATGGAACTGTCATAAACAAATGTTCAATAGTTCTTAGATCAATAAATAAATAAAAAATGCTCGGGTTCCTTAATAAGACATCTCGTGCCATCATCAAAGGTAAGTGTATGGTTACATCAAGCTGTAATTCGATATGTTCGTATGTTTCTGTGAATCATTATTAGACAGTGCCACCCAGACAGAAGCGAACTCAATTTAGTGTAGTGCTGACTGACGCTGTTTTAACCTTTTGAGTGCGTAATTAGAGACACAATAGTAAGACAATGGCGCGTGAACGCCGGCGTTAATGCGGGGATCAACATCTTACTAAAAAATATGACGTATCATAGACGACCATGAGAGACATTTTTGCCACAAGGATCAATTAAGGGTGCCCTAGTCGGTAATTCTTCTATACAAACGTAGTATGCCGACAAGTTCTTTGTTTCACATTGTAATTTTAAAAGAATGATATCGATGTGTTTCGTCATTATTTAGCCCTGTATTAAAGTAAAGTAGTAAAAAAATTTCAATTTTGAAGTTATGTGCATCGAAAGTTTCATATTTTGACACTAATTTGATTTTTAGCGTAACTTATTAACTTATGACATAATGTTTGCATACAGGGATAGATTATATTCGATAAAAAATTCAACAAATTTAATTTTGTACAGAATATTTGATAAAAAATTCAACAAATTTAATTTTGTACAGATTAAATTCAGCAGGTTTTTCATAATATCCACGGGCAAAGATCTATTCATAAAATTTAACTTTTCTTCTTTTCTTTATAAATAATCGTATTATGATATTTGTGTGTGCTCTAGCTTCTTAATGCTCATAAAAGCATTTTTAACTGTCACACATGATGTTGGATGAGTTAGCATCACGAATATCTATGGACAGCATGCATTTTAACGTCTCCCCTTCCATCAACGAATTCGAGACGCCGACTAGTGCACCCTTAAAATGCCATTCGACTGCAAAAACTAAGATTCAGCATTTTGATCAAATAAAATGAGAGGTTTCTTCAATCAAACAATTTCGTTTGGTGATAATCTCGCAAACTAAAATAGTGTCTTTAGTAAGTTTTTGGCAGAATTGATGACTCGATATGTAACTAGGTACCTATATTTTTTTCGGACACAAAGTCGTGTATGGGTGTTATTCGAAACCTCTACGAAATTGCAGTAACATCATATTATTTGCAGTCACCACAATTGCAGCACGTTTTCATTGGCCTAAATTGACTATTTGACACATGCGTCACGGTTCATATACAGTTATTTTTATTATCTATCTTTAGTGATTGCATAGTCTTGATGGTAGATAATAAATGGTGAGCTCGCTTTGAATGACTTTAGGTTCGTATTCGTGTCGACGATTTCTAAACCACAAAACTATTGCTTCAAATAAATAAATAAATTTACAATTTTGCAACAGATTTGTAGGCTATATTATTGTAGAACAAAAGAATGAGACATCTGTAGCCAAACTAGACAAAAGCCTGTATTTCGGCTATCAGCGCCAAACCCCTCAATTATTAAAGTAGTAGCCATAAGCCATCGAGCAGAATTACATTTTTTTTAAAAACACAAGCACAAATTAATATAATAAAAAATAAGTATAAAATTATAAAACATTAGAATTATAGATTAAAACCACTAATTAATAATACAATATTAAATCAAAATCTAAAAAATAATAACATCATTTCTAATTCAATTTTATTCAATTAATACAATATAGTGTGTGAGAATGATATATTATTATAATGAATATTGCTGATCGGAACCTTCGAATACCTCCATGGGTTCGCACAGGCGCATGGGCCGGCGTAGAGAAATATGTTCAAATAAAAGCCTCCAAAACATTCAGCAAAACTGTAGTGCCAAGCAGGGCCGAAGCCAGCTAGGGCCATGGGAAATTTCTGAAAGCAATACTGTTGTCCTGGAACGCAAAGGGCAACTGAAGGACACAGATTTTTCTTTTTCGGTGGGAAAATCATCCAATGACATCCCCCGATCTTGGGCGGAGCGGGAGATAGTGTCAGCTGACTAAAAACCTTCCTTGTTCCTTCATTGCCTTCGTCCCAGGGCACCGGGTTTCACTTTCACACTACCCTTGGCCCCAGGAAGGACACAGGTGGGTTTTAGTCAGTAACAATCTGACACGCCCTCCCGCCTTACTCTAGAGCGTAAGATGTCATTGGATGATTACCCACATTAAAAAAAGTTCAGTGGTCATTCAAGGAGCTGGCATCACATTCTGTTTTCATTTCATATTATTTCTGTAACCATTTAACCAACAGCGATACACAAAGTATATTATAGAGTAAGTCTTTTACAGTAATCTATAGCTAATAACAGGATTTCCTTTCTAACCGGGATATCGTATAACATGCGAAATAATAAGAAAAAATAATAAAAACGTAAGTACAGTTACAATAAAACATTACAAAAAGTATTTAATAAAATATAGGTATTGAACAGCTTTTGCCAGCGGCTTCGCCCGCGTAAAATAGGTTTCTCTATAGAAAGCTTTGGACCCTCGTTTTATCCCTTTAGGAGGCGAATCTTGGAAATTCCTCTCTTAGTGCTCGCCTACGTCATAAAAGGGAATCTTGTGCAAAATTTCACGCTCCTAGTAGCAGTAGTTTGGGCCATGCGTTGATATGTCAGTCAGTCAGTTTCTCCTTTTATATTTAGAGATTATGGAATTATTTTGACAAAACCATTTATCACAGAATAAACAACCAACTAGACGAAAAAACAGACCCTCGCACAAAATAAATTACGTGAAGCTCGGGTATTTTCCTGTTCTTGCAGTCTTGCATAATCTTAATGCATACAATACGTCTCTAGAGTCTACTTCACTACTTCACTCCCACCCATACGTACAAAGTCAGCCAAGAAGATCATCGGTAATGATGCACTTGTCGACTTGTCGAGTCAAAACTCCAAAATCTTGAGCATCGACGCCGAGTTGCTAGCCTATCGGTTTTCTATCGTTTACATTTCGGGGAGTGTGCATTGGAATTGCACAATTTAATTCCACCAAGTCCGTTCCATCATCGCACCTCTAGACGTACGGTAAGGCGTTGCGCCGCCGCCGGTACATGGTGGACATCCCACCCCTACGTATAAAGCTTTTTGGGAGTACATTCATTGTGCGTACAGCTAAGGAGTGGAATTCTCTGCCGAAGTCTGTGTTTCCTGATAGCTACAAACTAGGGGTCTTTAAGTCAAGAGTGAATAGGTTACCTCTAGGCAAGCGTGCTCGATCTTCGGCCACATCATCGCTTACGATCAGGGCTTCAAGTCTGCTAATACAATAGTGTCAGAATGGTCTTGTCGTCGTTGACTTCATAATTGTTGATTTTGACAAGTTTGGTAATCTTCTAATAGGTATAATGGCGTCATCATGACTTTCCAATGGTCAACCACTGACACTCCATTGAAAGAAATGGCATAGAATGGTAATCTCGTACATATTGACAAATTAATGTCTGACGTATGCGGTAATCTGCTAAAATTTAACCTACCATTAGAACGTCATTGTGCAATCATTGCTTTTAGTAAGCTCGATATTGTCATTCTATCACAAGACCATTGACCGATCAATGATCGACCATTATGTATTAGCAGACTACGAACTTTTAGCAAAATGACAATGATGATCCCATTGTTGGAATGACAAATTTATAAAAATAGCAGACTCGGCCAACAGGTGAGAAAGTGGTCCAACGCGAGCCTGTACATAATTAGTGAGCTTCTCTGATCTTTTGTTGCCTACCGTTCATATAATTAACAAATTATGCAATAAACGCATTTTAATCTAGGTCCACATACAACTTGCTCCAAGTGATTCTGTTTGCGTAATCATGCATTTTGATTGGGTAAGCGTAAAACTCATGAATGGAAATTGAAATTATCTAATTGCGATTTTGATAAAGTAATTAAAAAAAAAAAAACTAATAATAAAAAGAGTTAAGTACCTAATTGCCATGTGACAGAAGTAGACGGTCTACAAATTACACAGACAGATGGATTTGTAAAAAGTTTGACGATATTTCAATCCTCGTTTGGCCTACTCTCTTTAGACTTTTTACTATCATAGAAATTCTACATCAATGATAAGGCCAAACGAGGATCGACATATCATCAAATATTAACGTTTATATGATCTGGCCAGTTTTAGTTGGCCATATCATGAAGTAATAAATTTCAATGATCTGGCCACGACATATACGTGGGTTGTAAGATACATTGATAAGGATAATCTTATAATATTTATCGAAATATATCTGAAGTTGTTGATTAGACCATTGATTGTACGCTCATACTATTTTATGTCATTTCTTTTTTTTAGTTCTTCCAAAACAAAATTTAAATTAAGAGTGTCTGTCTATCTAGCAGTGAAATTGCCCGGAGTCAAAGAATCATACTTAATTATTATTGCTATCAATATAATATTATTGCTACCATTATTATTTTGTTTTGAATAATTAATCTTAATGCAGTTGTAATACAAGTAATTTTAAGATAAGATAATTTGCTGGAACAAGGGTCACCGATTTAAAGGATGTTATGATTTCCTATATCATAATGTTTCCTTTACAAAAAGATATGATTATTGATGTCATTAGTAAACTCCGGTCCCAGGTTAATTGCAGCATCGGTGGCATCAATTAAGTCATCCAGAATGCATGTGTATATGCACTTAGGGTACTCTAACGTGTGGCTCATGATCTGAGCAGGGGCAAAAGATATGATATAATAATAATAATTATTTTATTTCGGGTGGCATAGACCCATATAAATCTTAACCTAGTAATAGGGACATATCTATATGTATGTCTATATCTAAGTCTTTTTTATGTAATTCCCTATGTGTTATTGTTTGTTTTCCCAATAAATAAAATAAAATAAATAAATAAAGTATATTTTCCGTAACTTGCTACACAAGACATGACCCACTGATTTTGAAAGGAACAGTCAAATCGTACAGCTATTGCGTTCAGAATGCTGTTGTTGCTACTCCGTATACGGTTCAGCAGGGAAGCTACTTTTTGCGCATGATGACCTGGAAACCATCAGTGCGCGCTTCTGCAAACATCCCTGATGCGATACACCGCCACATCAGTCCCCCTAGCCAAGTTACAACTGTTTTGTTTCTATTCTCTTTTCGTCGACCGCCTCGAGTTGGCCACGCCTCCGATTTCTTCGTTCTGACGTCATCTCAACGCTCAGTCACGTGGTCAGAACAAAGGATTAGGAGGCATGGCCGACTCGAGGCGATCAACGAAAAGAGAATCGAAACGAAATGGTTGTAACTTGGCTAGGGGGGCTAATCCAACAATATCCTGAACGATGATATATTTTATTGAATATGCGTATTTTATAAAATAGTGCTTCTGTTATTAAAAATGATAAATCCTAGCCAAAAGCAGTCTATTGTTATACACTCAGACAGTAATAGCATAAATCGACCGCGCCACACCCAATCAAAGGCTAACCTATTGACAAAATGCTCATTATGCATAGCAACTAACTAAATTAGAATCTATTGAAAATGTAAACGTTCGACTTTTGAATGAATCAATGAGCACGCCATAAATTGACACAATTTATTTACAGTTATTACCGTTCAAAGTGAGTGAGGTAATAGTAGATGTTATCAGTTGACTAAGGCCTCCTGTCTGAGGACGCGTATAGCTTCATAGACGCGTATTCGTTATATACGCTTGGTGTACGCCTGCGTGAAGCTTACATACAAAACTATGGCCTACTGTCCACGGACGCGTTGCTTTATAGACGCGACACGACGGCACTACACTGCCGCTTCGTCGACAGTGTTTCATAGTTATGAATTAGTGATGCAACGGAAGTGTCTTGACGAAAGCGGAAATGGAAGTGGAAGTGTTAATAGTTTGAAAAAAAAAGCACAATTTTTATTTTTTTAAAACAACAAGGTTTACGTCGTAATCAGATCACGAGGCGCGGTGATGCGTAGAATGAACCAAAAAAGTATAATAATAAAGAAACTTGTTGCGACACGTTTGTGTACCGTAGCCCACCCCTCCCGCGCCTCTTCCGATGTGTCCAGTTGTCTACGCGCCCCCCAGCCCCGCGCTCCTCACTGTATTCTTCCGTTTAGAGTTCTGTTTTAAATTTTGCGGAAACGGAAGTGAAAAAGCTTGCGGAACTTCTGCAAAAGCGGAAGCAGAGTTCTGTTGCAACACTATTTTATAAGTAAGCTTCACGCAGGCGTACACCAAGTGTATAATGACGAATACGCGTCTATGAAGCTATGCGTCCGTGGACAGAAGGCCTTACTTCGCTTGCCGGTGGAATAGTAATTAAAGTAGATTGGCAAATAAATCTTAATCAAAGAGACGAGGAGACAAGTCCTACGTAAATTGGAATTGCGTGCTGAAAAGATATTAAAGTACACGAGTGCGTCAACTTCGGCCGGTATATGTGATGCTTGTGAACATTCCGTTGCGAAAAAATCATGCCTGGCTGGCTTGCAAGCTAGTTTGTGATTTATAAAGGTTGTGCTGGTTGAAACAACCCTACTAAATGACCGTGAAACTAACCAAGCCACATCTGCCGCATGTCGCAACGAAATTGGGCGAAGGCAACAACTGATCAGATCCCGAACACCAGGAGCCGGCGACGTGGTAGGCCCAGATAGAGATGGCGTGACGAGTTGGACTCTTACCTAAAGGATTGGCCAGAAGTAGCTAAGGACAGGGAATAATGTAAGGGAGGCCTTTGCCCTGCAGTGAGACGCAACAGGCTCATAATAATAATAATATAAAAAACGAAAAATAAAGCTGAGAAAGATAAACAAACTAAATATCTTGACTTGGCTCGCGAGGTTGTCGACATGTGGGAAGTGGATAGAGCAATAATTGTGCCGATGGTCGTAACAGCCAATGGCTTGATAGCTAAGAGCCTCGAACAACATCTAAGGAGGCTCTCGTTAGGCAGATGGATCAAGGGCCTGATCCAGAAAGCAGTAGATACTCCTGGACACGGCGCGCATTGTTAGGAGATTCCTCTCTTAGGAGCCCTGACCACCGGTAGCTTGGACTCTGTTCCCGATGCCGGAGGGCTACTATTTTTTATATTTTTTGTAATGATTAAATTAAATAAAAATGAATACACATATAGTGTATTCAATAAATAAAGGAAATAATATATAATGATCGTGTTAATCCATTGAAAAACTTAGACAAAGTCACAGTTTATTAAATAAAAAACATAGATACAACATCCAGTAATGATCTTCAATTCAATGCTTAAAGCTTGACTAAGCAAAAACACAATATTTGCGATTTATAGCGAACAAGAAATAAACTAATTGACCGGTAGAGGATGCTGATTGACGTGCGTGCGAAGCGGATGTCGGCGACCCCATGGGAGTGGTTATGGCTTGAGCTTGAGGCAACACGTGTGACGACTGCTTAAGACTTTAGCTGTATTTAATTCTTCACATGTGCTATAATTTGAGAGACAGAGACAATAATATTGTAAAGGACGGACCTCTTCTATTAAAGAAAGATTTCAATATGGCCATTTTTGAACCATTAGAGCATTGTTTTGTTATTGAAGAAAATGTCGTAAGGAAAGTTTTGAGCATGAACCTGGAACAATGTAAGAGGAGATGACTAAAGAAGCGGTAGATGGTTTCTGTGTGGATTATGTACACGCTGAACAGACGCCCACTGTTGGACAAAGGCCTCTCCCAAGCGTCTCCACAACGACCGGTCCTGTACATCTCGCATTGATCGGATTCCCGTGACTATCACCAGGTTATCGGTTCACCATGTGGGAGGCCTTCCAACGCTGCATCTTTCGTTACGCGGTTGCCGTCCCAGAACCTTTTGGCCTCATCGACCTTCTGTTCTGCGAGCAATGTACCCTGTCCACTGCACTTAAGTCTGACGATTCTGTGGGCTGTGTCGGTAACCTTGGTTCTCCTGCGGATATCTTCATTTCTGAATCGATCATACAAGGAAACTCCGAGCCCTCTCCTCTAGGAGTATTTAACATAGAAATGTGGAAATAGCAAACATGGTGCGTCGTCTCCAAATAAGTTGAAATAAGGGCAAAACGAATGATGACATTGCAATTTTCAACATATACTTTTAAAATTACGAAAAATGGCTGCCGCTATTGTGGAAGTCAAGGCCAAGGTCAAGGTCCTCATTCGAGGATAACATTTCCAGATATCAATCTGTGTGTTTGTCTTAACACACAAATTATTTAAATCCCCTGAAAGTTTTAATCGTTTGAATCGGTTTTACTGTTTAAATTAAGTACAAGTAGGCGATTTCTTAAAGCCAGTCATAAAGAGCACAACAGGAGACGCCCTACCCACCGTAGCCGCGGGTTAGCGGACGACGAGCAATGGGTAGCTCGCCGTCTGCTCGTCCGGTAAGGTCCGAGCCCGAGTCGTTGACGTTCCGTAATCCGTATGAGCAGTGGTGGCCGAGTGAGCAGTGGTGGCCGAGTGAGCAGTGGTGTCCGAGTGAGCAGTAGTGGCCGAGTGAGCAGTGGTGGCCGAGTGAGCAGTGGTGCCGAGTGAGCAGTGGTGGCCGAGTGAGCAGTGGTGTCCGAGTGAGCAGTGGTGGCCGAGTGAGCAGTGGTGGCCGAGTGAGCAGTGGTGTCCGAGTGAGCAGTAGTGGCCGAGTGAGCAGTGGTGGCCGAGTGAGCAGTGGTGTCCGAGTGAGCAGTGGTGGCCGAGTGAGCAGTGGTGTCCGAGTGAGCAGTAGTGGCCGAGTGAGCAGTGGTGGCCGAGTGAGCAGTGGTGTCCGAGTGAGCAGTAATGTCCGAGTGAGCAGTGGTGGCCGAGTGAGCAGTGGTGGCCGAGTGAGCAGTGGTGTCCGAGTGAGCAGTAGTGGCCGAGTGAGCAGTGGTGGCCGAGTGAGCAGTGGTGTCCGAGTGAGCAGTGGTGTCCGAGTGAGCAGTGGTGGCCGAGTGGCAACGGCCCTGACTTACGAATTGTATATTGGTTCAAACCCTGCCAGGCGCATTACTTTGTGGTGCATTACTTTGTGTAATTTATTTCATCACCACTGCTCTCAAAACGGTGAAGGAAAACATCGTGAGGAAACCGGCATGTATTTGAATCAAAAATTCGAGGACATGTGACATTCACCAACCCGCACTTGGCCCACTTGGTGGATTAGGTACGGCCTATTCCCTCTCCTACAGAGGAGGCCTGAGTCCCAGCAGTGGGAACATTATAAGACCGACTATAACTATATATATAATGTTCCGTAAAAGCCCAGCAGCCGCGGGAAATTTCTGAAAAAGAATCCCGTGGTCCTAGAACGGAGAGGGCAACTGAAGGACACAGGCGTGGTTTTAGTCAGTAAAAGTCTAACACACCCTCTCTCTCCAACCTAGAGGGAGAGAAGTTATTGGATGATTTAAAATCTTAAAGGGCAGATTTAGTAGATTTGATTCCAAATACTTACTAGTATTATTTGGATTTATTCAATTTGTATATACAACGCATTTAATTGTTGTAAATACGAATTGATTAAATCCACTGAACCGGAGTATCCTTCAGCTCCATGCGTGTAATTTCAATTTGTATAATGATACATAATTATTGTGTCTACGGAGTTGCGTCATTAGTCTTTAATATACTTCGCAGACAGATTAAAGCAATAGATAAATGATTATAGATTTCTGAAACTGTTAAAAATTAATGTATCGCTTCTATTATTGGTGTTTGATAAAAAAAAAAAACTTGCTGTATCTTTTGCACAGGTGTCTGATAATGGTGTCAAAGCAAGTTAGCTTACTCCTGCTTCCTTATAGTAGAAACCGGATTCTTGTAAAGTACGAGTAGTATCAAAGTATTCATTGGCGTTTAATGGAGGGCTGTTGGGTATTTTAAATAGCGTATTTGTAAGCTAACGTTACCTTACTTTTCCTATATTCTGCCCCCCTAGCCGAGTTACAACCGTTTCGTTTCGATTCTCTTTTTGTTGATCGCCTCGAGTAGGCCACGCCTCCGATTCCTTTAATCTGACGTCATCTCAACGCTCAGTCACGTGGTCAGAACAAAGGAATAGGAGGCGTGACCGACTCGAGGCGATCAACGAAAAGAGAATCGAAACGAAACGGTTGTAACTTGGCTAGGGGGCTGATGTTAATTCGTAATCGGCAAGACAGTGTACATTTGATATTGACGTCTGCCGTGGTATCATTATCTTACTTTTCCTATTTACTGATGTTTATGTGTAAGGCAAGTGTACATTTGACATTTACGCCCATTGCTTACCGGTTTACCCAGGTTTTCCCGTAGCCTTCACGACTTCGTTTCTTCTAAAATTCGTCTTCTCGTTGACACATATTTGATTATTTATCTTTATGAGTAAAAAGCTGATTCATAGATATTGTAAAATATGTTTAAAGTAGATAACTTTAGATAAGATAACTTTTTACCGCTTTCGCCACCTGTTGGATAACTAGTGAACCAGTCAGTATGCATCATTTTTAGGGTTACGTACCTCAAAAGGAAAAAAACGGAACACTTATAGGATCACTTTGTTGTCCGTCCGTCTGTCTGTCAAGACCTTTTATCTTGGGAACGCGTGGAGCTATCAAGTTGAAATGAAAACCGTATACTCAAGTCTGTGGTCCCTTGAAGCTGTGAAAAAATCAAACTTCTAAAGTCAACGAATAAAAAAGATACGGCCGTTTATGTCACCAAAAACGTATATTTCGATACTCGCAAAGGAATCAAAATTTATAGGGTACTTCCCGTTGACCCAGAATCCTGAAATTTGGCATGAAGCAAGGTCTCTAGGTCGCATGGCAGGTAGAGGAAAAAATCTGAAAACTGTAAATTTATATTTAGAAAGAAAGAAAACACGTTTATTTGGCACACAGGTACACACAATGAGATAACAATTATAAAGAAACTTAAATACTAAGTAACTTAAAAATATTAAACACTTAAACTTAAAAATACGTAAAAAAAAACTAACAACGTGCAACGTCACAAAAAAAAAAAAAACTTTTGCGATTCGAAAAAATCGTCGTAACTCAATTCGGGAATTGAGCTGTTTTCATAGGTAAGTTTGAACGAAACCCTCAGTGTGCGAGTCCGACTCGCACTTGCCCATTTTTTGTTTTTATCAGATATAGGCTGCCTTCATAAGATATCGTAAGTTGCGTCTTCGTTTGAAAATAACATTACAATATACTTGCCGTCTGACGTAAATACCATGAACCGGTTTTCTGCACATTTTGAAATGTATGGAGTCGTCTGTTTCTCGTGTCAAAATAAACGTAGGATGCGTCTGCCAAACACTCGGTCATACTGACTTGAAACCAAAATATCCAGCGGCTGGATTCCAAGCCTTTCGTAATCTGCTTTCATGTGGACCCAATAAAATGCCACAATGTAATAATATATTCCACAATATATTCTATTCTAATTGAAAAATTATGCAATTTTAATTTTGATCATTTAAATTTTGTTTAATTTATTTTGTGATGTAAGTTGTACCTAAAATGATTATTTTGGTACTTGAAATAAATAAAGAAAATCGTGTTTATTACACTATTTATAACTCAAAAATAGCTGAACCAAGCTGAACCGATTTAGCTGAAAATTGGTGGGGAGGTAGCTTAGAACCAGGAGACGGATATAGGATATTTTTATCGAGTAGGGTTGAGTAAAGTGGGATAGAGTAGGGTGGGGTAGAGTGAGTTAGAGTAGGGTATGGTAGGGTAGAGTAGAGTAGAGTGGGGTAGAGTAGGGTGAGGTAGAGAAAGGTAGAGTAGGGTATGGTAGGGTAGAGTAGAATATAGTAGTAGTCAGTTGACGAGAGCGAAGCCGCGGGTAAAAGCTAGTAACATATAAAGATTAAACACAACTTGGAAAACAATACAATAAAACATCATATGTTACTCATTATCATATCTCTAGCCTTTTTCCAACTAGTTTTGGGGTCGGCAGCCAGTCTAACCGGATGTGGCTGAATACCCGTGTTTAACATGGACCGACTGCCTACCAGACCTCCACGTCCACAACTCAGTTACTGGGCAACACGATCCTCCTTGGATAAACTGATGATGGTCAGACTTTCAGGCTTCTGACTAACTATGTTAGTTTAAGCATAATATATGTTATTATAATAATAATAAAAATCCATCTTCTTTCTTTCAGTCCATCCAAAGATTGTCTGTAAGAAATTGCCCTGTGCGATAAGACCGCCCATTGTACACTTATTTTTAATTATGTTTGTCCTGTATTTTTGTTTATGTGGTGTACAATAAAGAATATAATATTAATAATAATAAAAATGTATAATTTTATTTATTTATTTATTTATTTATTTAAACTTCATGTACAGTAGTGGTACATAGGCGGACTTAATGCAACAAGGCATTCTCTACCAGTCAACCTTTGGGTTAAAAAGACAATACTGTGGTAGGATTGCACAATAAACAAAATAATAACAGATACTTCAAACAGAAAAAATAAATTAAAAAATTTATAGTAATAAAATACATAAATATAATGTTAAAATTATAAACTAATAAATACTATGAAAAATATTAAATCGTTAAGAGAACTTAATAATAATTCTGACGAAGACCAAACTAAAGTTGAGAGGACTTCAAGTAGTAGTTCCGAATTTTACGCTTGAAGGAAAATTTACTTTCAGCTTTTTTGATGTCAAGGGGAAGCACATTCCAGAGTTTTATGGTGGAAACAGCGTATGAATTGGACATAAAGCCAGTACGGTGAGAGGGAATATGAAGGAGCATGTTTTTGGATGCACGAAGGTTAAGATTATGAGAACTGCCCAACAATTTTCTCTTCACAAAAGTTTCTTTTACTAAGTAACCTATTATAAATTAGTAAGAAGCTCCATTCCGAGAGACTGGAGTTCGTACTAGGAAGACGGATCTCCAGGCCTTCACCTAAAGAATAAAATTTTTCAAAAATAAACAAAGTTCGATGCGATTATTGTATTAGGTTCGTCTTTTTAGGGTTCCGTACCTAAAGGCTAAAAAAGGGACCCTTTTACTAAGATTCTACTATCCGTCTGTCTGTTACGAGGCTGTATCTCATGGATATGAATTACAGCCGTGATTGCTAGATGTGATATATTTCTGTTGCCGCTATGACAACAAATATTAAAAACAGAAAAAAATAAATATTTAAGTGGAGCTCTCATATAAATAAGGTGAATTTGTTTTGCCGTTTTTTTGCTCGATATAAATTTAGTTAATACTAGCTTTTGCCCGCGGTTTCGCCCGCGTTAATGTAGGTTTCTCTATACGAACTTTAGACCCCCGTTTCAAACCGTTAGGGGGCTTCATTCATTCATTCTACACCATAAAAGGGAGCCTTGTGCAAAATTTCACGTTCCTAGACCCAGTAGTTTCGGCCGTGCGTTGATATGTCAGTCAGTCAGTTTCTCCTTTTATATATAGGGTGACTGGTAATTAGTGTACGATACTTAAACACGTGATTGTGCTCATGATAAACTACAACTTCTGATATTTTTTTCGCAATTTCGGCTTTGCTCCCATAATAAAAATTGTTTGTTATCATGAGCACAATTACGTGTTTAATTATCGTACACTAATTGCCAGTCACCCTATATATATAGATTAACAATAGTTATTGTTGGGGTTAATAGGTGGACACCAAAGCAAACACGGTTTTAAGGATTTGAATAATAACTATTTATTAATCCTTTACTTTATATTGGAAGGTGTGTTTCAGTAATATTACGTGAGACGTGTGCTTCTAAGCAAGGCTAAAGGAATACAGTAACTGTAACCATACTAGGGATTTCAGTCAAGTGTTGACAAGGGGCTCAGACCAATTAAATATAATATTTATTGGTTAGAAAGAGAAAGACCATAGTGTTGAAGTAGGATAGATTTGTTTTTGTTATACTCCAACACGCCCCCCTCAAAAATAAATCCTTTGCTCTTTAATCCCGATATAATATCTATTACTATACCAAACATCTTTATACAATAATAAAAACACACACCTTCCTTTTTCTTTCTGGGAATACAATATCATCATGGTCCAACATTCGTTGCGCAGGATTAGGGAAAACCCAGTAAAACCTAATCAGACCAATCAATCATTTAATTGATTATTGAAATTATTAATCTTATTCATCTACTTATTATAACCAAGCTCTTATTATTAACATAATAATAATAACATATCCTTAAGCATCTTTTATGCATTTATTTATTTGTTTATTTATTTATTTATTTACAACGTCACCCCGAATTTCATTCTTATCTAGGTATAACGCACCGTTGAAAATTTCACAGGATACCAGCTATCTGGTTAACTTGTAGAAATAAAATATTTTAGTAACATATTTCTCAACCTGATACTTAATATCTATGTGTTCGTTTGTGACTTGTAGGATTATTCGCAATGCATCTATTATTATTATCATAAATAAAAACAGCATCTGCATAGTAATCGCTATAACTATAAATAATACTTAATATACAATACTTGTCAGCAACGACTTTAATCACAGTATCTTTCACTGCTTTACATTAAACCGTACTCTGCATTACTACTGTACTATCTTGCCATTCTTTGCTGCCACTTTGTTTGCCAGCAAATTGTATATTGCTTAAATAATTTATACAAGTAACCCACAGTACATTTTATATTTATTCATTACCGCTCCAGTCACAATTAACAAACACCCACTTATAAAATTTTAAAATCATTTTGTTTAAAAATTAACTTGAGATTTATAGTTCCTTTTAAATAAATCAAGACAAAGGGTCTTGTACCTAAGTGGAACCATTACAAATGGTTTTTGTTTGCATATCGAATCATGATGTAAACAGAAAACTAAGATTAAGCTCAGCATGATTCAAGCACCTCATAAGGGGGTCTCGTAATTTCACACGAACTCAGTGTGATGTTTTGTAATATATACCTATATTTGACTTTCAAAGAGTGTATTGGCTGATTTATTGCCCCTCAAGCATCCCTCAAGTTAAACTTTTCAAGAACTGATGTTTATCTACATTTCCTGATCTAAAGTAATTATGTTTTCTGACCTGTTTATTTTGATTCACAGAAAACATTTTATATATTATTATTAGTCAATGATTAAAAAAAAATGTTGATTGGGTATGTTTTACTCAACTACTACATTACACATTATAACATAGTTGTTAAAATGCAATAACATAGACATTAAGTAAAACTTCGTTCTTTAACACAGCATAAACATCACGCCATTATTACCCAAAGGGTTAGGCAGAGGTGCACCTATAGTACACCCACATTTCATCAGTTATGTTTAAGTCCCTTATTTATTTATTTATATATAAATAAGGGAGTATATATTGTACACCAATATAATATATAACGAACTTTATAATAGTGAGCAAACCTATTGCCATTAACCAGGCACCAGACTTCATGCATCATCATCTCCCAACTGTCTTGGGCTCGGTTTCTAGTCTGACCAAATGCGGCTAAATACCAGTACTTTACATGGAGCGACTATTATCGAGCCACAATTTAGTAACTGGGCAACTACCAGACTTCATTCATGACCTGCATTAAAACTTAAATACACTAGTCTGCTGATGAGTATTAGAAATACCTTTTTGTCTAAGCTCACCGAAACATTAGGAACCAACAGTATACAGACTACATACATCCATAATTATAATGACTTCGTTAATGTACAAACCATTAATTGTCAGCCAGAATACCCTCAGCAATATTCATACACTAAAATTTCTTCATCCAGGTTTCTTATAAAAACTATGCTTATCCACATGCTTAACCAAGAAATTACATTGATTCATAAAGGCTTAACTAAAACTTGCGATTCTTTCAACTGATACAAAAGTTTCTTTAACATATATCTGACTACAACCACGAGCCAATAAACACGCTTTACAACTAATTTTCAACTGTATTTACAATCGATTTAATTTAATCGAATTAATATTTCTTTCATCTGTTTTTAGTAACAGTTTTTCAGGTATCATTTTCAATAGTTTCCTAGTTTAATCAATTACTGAAAACATTCTTCATTTAAATGCTTATCATATCAGCATTTAATTTTTTTATTATTATTATCCAGCACACAATAAGTAATAACATATTATCAAAAATACTGTCGCTATCGTATTCATTATACGAAACAGAAAATAAGTTTTGCATCCTACCATGTTGTCTCTAACTATGTAATGTTTCTCGATCTTAAAATAAAGTTAACTTATTTCCATTGTGATATAACCATCTCGAGCTCTCCTCTGTTTCCCAAACAGATTTATTTTCAATTATGGCAGGTATTGTATTATGTTTGTTTGCTTAAAAACTGATTGATTCTTATCAGATCCACACTCCTTTCAAACGGGTGTACCTAGTCAGAGTTACCAAGTTATGCTATTTATAGCTCATAACACACTCAGGCTCAAGTTTCATTAGCCTATTTGATAAGAACTTAATCTCATCCATTTCACATCTCTGAATCCCACAAACATTTTAGTCTACCACATCCCACACCTTATAACCATTAAATTTGATTCATCATCAACGAAATTCCCTTTGACAATCTCTTTGTCAAATTTCGTTTTTAGACTTTTACTAACTTAGTAAACAGTAGAATCAAAAACTTTAAAATGTACGGTTTTTGGCTATTATGCCATAACTCATCATCAGGTGTATAATTTAACCTCAGTGCTCCCCAGAACAATCTGATTCCAGAACCTTTTGTTTTATGTAGACCCGTTCTATCATTGTTCATCATACATTCGGCAATACCATTTACAGCCAGAGTATGGGCACTGTTTAGGGATGACCAATACCTTCTCAAGCTCAGAACTTTTTCGATTAACTGGATATAATTTCCCTTTCATTATCACAACATAGAGTTAACAATTCTCAGACCAAAATGAACTTCACATTTTGCAACATACTTAGTCCCGAAACTTAACCGATTTATTATATATATAGAAATATCTGATTTATTCTTAAAATCACAACATAGTTTTTGCTCTTCAATAGACGAACAAAAAAAAACTTAGGATCGCAAACATCTGTGTGCACTTGAGACTAAACGACTTCTCGTTTCAAACCTTTTGTTTCCAATTTATCAAATGACAGACAAATTTATTTGTCACATTAAACAAATTAAGCTTCACTCAATGTACTATTAAGTACAATATTATCAATTCTTAAATTTTCAAAAATATAGTTTCATTCATTTTATATCCACTTTTCTGATTTGCAATTATTTTATTCCACAATAATTCGTAAATACTATTTGTGACTTTATCTAATGATTTATATCCACTTTTCTGATTTGCAATTATTTTATTCCACAATAATTCGTAAATACTATTTGTGACTTTATCTAATGATTTATATCCACTTTTCTGATTTGCAATTATTTTATTCCACAATAATTCGTAAATACTATTTGTGACTTTATCTAGTGAACATTCGCTATTTAAAGCATTTTCAAGCACTAACCAGTTGCCATTGAATAGTGTTCAAAGACTTACCCTTTATTACCGGCTTACCATCTTCATCACAAATACACATTCTGTAGTATACCTGGTACGCCCGAATTACTGGCCACTTGATAATTCTTCGCCGCTAGTATAAACGCGACAGCAACCGAATCACTTCTTGGCTTCACACGCTCAGGGAAGTTTACTGTCAATTTGTCTTGATTTTCAAATGATCATTTTATTGTTGGCTCCATTGTTTTCAATAGCGGTTTTGTAGACAATTCTTCGAATCTCCCTTTTTTTTTGTTCTTTATTGACTTTTGTTTTTGTCGATGATCACTTGAATTCTTTGAAGGTGTGACTTGTGGTCTCGTAAGTTTCAGCCTGAAGTACTTTTAGGCTAAGATCACATACATCCCTTGTAAGTTTGATTTCATGATCTCACAATCTCGTTTTCCAAAGTTAACGTTATGTTGTCTTCAGTCAGTATCTCGATTGCGATGACAATGCTGCTCCGTACTCGTTTGGTAGAGTCATGAAAAGGGCGGATCACTTTATCGGATTCTAATTTTGCACCTGCAGCCATAGGTTCAGTGACGATGTCATCAAATTCTTGAAAGTATTTGGTTAGTCTGGTTTTTCTAACCAGTTTCAAATTCAGCAACTTTTTACTAAAAGACAGCTGCATCGCCACGCATTTTTCTTCACTCACTCGGTTCTTGTTTCTACCGGAACTTCAACGTCGACAACGTTCAGTAGGTAATTCACTTAATAATTTTTGAATTCAAAATTTTTTACACACTGTACCTACTTATCACCATCAAATTGTTTAATGTCCCTTTTATTCAATTTGATACACAAAATGTTTTTATTATTTAATGTTCGTTTATTCACACTTTGGCTTAGCGCTCTGGGCCCATAACCTATTGGGGTTAATAGGTGGACACCAAAGCAAACACGGTTTTAAGGATTTGAATAATAACTATTTATTAATCCTTTACTTTATATTGGAAGGTGTGTTTCAGTAATATTACGTGAGACGTGTGCTTCTAAGCAAGGCTAAAGGAATACAGTAACTGTAACCATACTAGGGATTTCAGTCAAGTGTTGACAAGGGGCTCAGACCAATTAAATATAATATTTATTGGTTAGAAAGAGAAAGACCATAGTGTTGAAGTAGGATAGATTTGTTTTTGTTATACTCCAACAGTTATAATATAGTTTCTAATATTTTATCGATAATGGTTCGGAACCCTTCGTTCGCGAGTTCGACGATCACTTCACCGGTTTTTTAAATTGTTTACGGAACTTCTAAGGTTAGAAAATCCAGGCCAATTCGTCCGAAGAGTATATATTGCAACCAGTAATAAGCATCTGAGTTTGATGTTAATAACACACTGTAAGGGTCAGTTCACACCGAGACGCGACGCGACGCAACACTACGCGAAGAGCGACTCAAAATATAACTTTACAAGCTTCTACAAGCGGTTTCACCCGCGTAAAAGTAGGTTTCTCCATACAAACTTCCAAACCCGTTATTGGATATCTACACCCCATAAGAAACCTATCTGCCAAATTTTAGGTTTGTAGGTGTTATAGTTTCTGAGATTTCGTGATTAATCAGTGAGTGGTATTTCGCCTTTATTTATATAGATTTACTACACAAAAAGATACACATTTCAAAAATAGTACCCCACCAGTATCGGGTACAGGGTCCATAAGCTACCGGCGGTCAGGGCTCCAGAGAAAGGAACCTCCTAACAATACGACCCGTGTCCAGGAGTACCGCTTTCTGAATTAAGCCCTTGCTCCAATCGCCTAACGCGAGCCTCGAACTCTCGAACTCTCCGTTAACTAGACGAGAACAACATTTCAGATTGAGATGCCTCGCGGCGCAGCGCTGCTTGGTGCAACGTATTCTGAATTCACAATGAAATGTGTGTCATTTCGTGTAGTAAATAAAGTTATATTTTGAGTCGCACGTCGCGGTGTCTCGTCGCGTCGCGTCTCGGTGTGAACTGACCCTAAATTACATTGCCTGTACTACGTCTATTTATAGGATATAACATCAACATAATGAGTAAGCAGACTAAACATAAGATTGAACCGTACCTCTTCTTCTCTTAATTCTTATTGTAAACAGGATATCGGTACAAATCACGATATAACAAGATCTTAAGCACTTAATGTTTATTTAAAAAGTAGAGGGCTTACAAATATAGTAAGTGTTTGATCTTTTTTATTTGTTTTTGATGCACATCTGTTTAAGAGTCGAAAAAGTAACGTTCAACTTTAAACTACAGAACGGATTTGGTTGAAATTTTCTACCAGGATAGCTAGTGTCCAGGATTAACATATAGGCTATTATAATTTATAAGGATGGGAACTAATAATACACAGGCAGAGCCGTGAACAGTGGCTAGTTGCTGAATTTTGAAGGAATCGGTTAAAATTGAATAATATCTGTTATGAATTTATGATTGTAAATATGGTTATGAGGATATCCGCAGGAGAACCCAGGTTACCGACATAGCACGAAGCATCGCCAAACTTAAGTGGTAATGAACAAGGCACATTGCTCGCAGAACGGATGACCGTTGGGGCCAAAAGGTTCTGGAATGGCGACCACGTACCGGAAGATCCACGTACCGGAACCCGATGACCTGGTGAGGGTTGCGGGAACCCGATGGATGCGAGACGCACAGGACCGTTCATTGTGGCGACACTTGGGGGAGGCCTATGTCCAACAGTGGACGTCTTTCGGCTGATGATGAAATATGGTTAAATAACGTTTGAAAAAATTTAATGCAAAATTTATTTTTTAGAAATGTTGAATTTTTTGTGCGATTAATATAGGTACACGAAAATATTGACATGATGACATACTTTTAATTTAAAAATATTTCAAATTGCATTATTTATAACTAGGTTGTTTGATAATGTGCGGTTGCTGACCGTCCATGTTATTTTGTTAATGGAGTAGGTGTATGAGGATCCTCCCTTTTCAACGGAGGTTTGCGGGACTTTACACTCTGTTCCGCCTACCTCCATTGTCCATTGTGGGTACAAAGTAATAAAATACCGCCTTAATATAAGACCGCCTATTGTACACTTATTTTTTATAAATGTTGTCCTGTAGTAAGTTAAGGTGTGCAATAAAGTAATAAATAAATAATAAATAAAGTAATTTTATAGTTTTTTATCCAACGTGGCACATATTTTATAATATTATGTTGTTATTTATCAAATAGCAACATAATATGCATTACATATTAATAATAAATTATTGCATGTTAATATGCATTGCATATTTATGTATTTTACTTCAATAAAATCATACACACAGTAGGTACACAAATATCAATATTTTATTCAATTATATATATATTATTTTTACCCTCGCCTCGTCCGTGCGTCACTGCGGAGCGAAAACCAGCGCTGGGTGTCTGACGCCCAGCAAATGTTAACCCTATCGGTACGGGCACGCTCGGCGTATTCTGTACTTTTATTCTTTTTACCCGACTGCAAGAAGGGTTATGTTTTTCGCGCGTATCTTGTATGTATTTAATATTCTTTATATTTACCTTATATCTTCCAAACCGCTGAACGGATTTACATAATTATTTACTTTGCGTTTGTAACCGTTGTGCTGCGTCTGTCCCGAATAAAAGTATTTCTATTCTGTTCTATGTATTATACTTGTCAACATAGGTACTAATACCAATCCCGACTATTGAAATAAGTGCTCCTCCTCCTCCTCCTCCTCGAGTCGTATTTCTCATTACTGAGGGTCGTGAAGTTGCCGCTGGATTAGCTTCTCGCTAATGGTATTTCGCCATCTGTGGCGGTTCTTAGCGTCATGAAGTGCGACGTGCAATTGGGTGTCCAGTGTGGAGAAATAAGTGCTAGCGTTATATAGGGTGACTGGCAATTAGTGTACGATACTTAAACACGTGATTGTGCTCATGATAACAAACAATTTTTATTAGGGGAGCAAAGCCGAAATCGCGAAAAAAATATCAGCTGTTCAGTACATTAGGCAAACATAACTAACGTACGTACTGAACAGCTGTTTTTTTTTCGCGATTTCAGGTTTGTTCCCATAGTAAAAGTTGTTGGTTATCATGAGCACAATCACGTGTTTAAGTATCGTGCACTAATTACCAGTCACCCTATAATATAATTCATTCTCTACGAGTAACATTTTATACCCGACTAACTTCTGCCATCAGCTTCACCCGCGTGAAATTTGGTTTCTCCACACAAACTTTGGATCCCCGTTTCATCCTTTTAGGGTGTGAATTTTGGAACTTCCTCTCTTAGTGCTTGCTTACGTCATAAATAGAATACTTTTACAAAATTTCACGCTCCTAGTCCCAGTAGTTTCGGCTGTGCGTTGCTATGCTAGTCAGTCAGTTTCTCCTTTTATATAATTATTATTTAGATGTATTGCGTTAGGTTACACGAGCAACCAGTTTATCGAATCAATATTTATGAGCATAACTTTGAGACCGTAAAAGTCTCATTAATGGCTGCCGAATATTTTATTGATGTTATCCGTGATGATTGACAAAAAAACTGGCTTTTGAAGTTTACTCGTCTGGCATACAAGAAAAGATCGATCGGTTTTGGTTTAACATAGATCTTGCAATTTGGCTTTGTTTTTAGGGTTCCGTACCTCAAAAGGAAAAAAACGGAACCCTTATAGGATCATTTTGTTGTCCGTCTGTCTGTCTGTCAAGACCCTTTATCTCGGGACTGCGTGGAGGTATCGAGTTGAAATTAAAACCATTTACTCAAATCTGCGGTCCCTTGAAGCTGTGGAAAAATCAAACTTCTGAGGTAAAGATGCGGCCGTTTATATCGCAAAAAACGTATATTTCGACACTATCAAGGGAATCAAAATTCATAGGGTATTTTCCGTTGACCTAGAATCCTGAAATATGGCATGAAGCAAGGTCTCATAGCACAAGTATATGAAAAAATCTGAAAACTGTAAATGTGTAGTTACGTCACAAAAAAAATCTTCGTAACTTAATTTGGGAATTGAACTGTTTTCATAGGTAAGTTTTTTTTTTATATAAGCTGCAGTGGCTTTCTTTTGAGGTGAAAATCTTCTAACTTATCCCGCTCTGAGTGGAGCGAGAGGGCTTTGGACTTTTACTGACTAAAACCCACCTGTATTCCTTCAGTTGCCGATTGCGTTCCAGGGCCGCGGTAACTAACCTTTTCGAACATTCGCGAACCCTGGGTTGATGGCCCAGTGGTAACAGCCCTGACTTACGAGTTGTAGATTGTTGATGTACCGATGTACCCAGCCAGGCGCTTTAGCATAGCATAGTCGGCCTTATAATGTTCCCACTGTTGGGACTCAGACCTGCTCCCTAGGAGAGGGAATGGGCCGTAATCCACCGCGCGGGCCCAGTGCGGGTTGGTGGATGTCTCATGTCTCCGAATTTTTGGTTCTAGGACATGCCGGTTTCCTCACGATGTTTTCCTTCACCGTTTTGAGAGCGGTAGTGATGGAAATAAATTACACAAAGTAATACGCCTGGCTGGGTTTGAACTCGCGACCTACAAGCTCGTAAGTCGGGGCCGTTACCACTCGGCCACCACTGCTCTCTTCAGCCAGGCGCTTTACTCTCTGTAATTTATTTCTTCACCACTGCCTTTAAAACCCTTTCGTTTCGGGCACGCTCGAGGTATTCTGTACGTTTACTTTTACTATGTGTTTGTAACCGTTGTGCTGTCTGTCCCGAATAAGTTTTTTTATTCCATTTTATAGGGTGTCCCAAAATTAACGCAAGATTTGCATTTACCACCATTTGTGCTGTAAAGTGTTGGCAACCCCAAAAAAAAAATGTGTTTTTTTATTTTATTCAAATCTTGCGTTAATGTTGGGACATCCTAAGTGGGGATCTAAAGCCTAATTATGTGCCTAATATTATCAGTACTTGTTATTTCTAGTGTGGGGCAATATTTAATTGAAATATTTATTTATTTAAACTTCATGTATAGTAGTGGTCCATAGGTGGACTTAATGCAACAAGGCATTCTCTACCAGTCAACCTTTGCCTTTGCCTTTTTTTTTTGCCTTTCAAATTTTGAATTGTAATGAGCTGAATGTGATAGTAATATATGGAATTGGTATCTTATGGCTAAATACTAAAATAGTTTTTAAGTATATATTATTACTAATTCTTATAAGAGTGTAAGCTCGAAATAAAATAATTAATATTATTATAAAAAAAATTGGAACTATTTCTCCTGTACAAATAAGGATGATAATATAAGAATTTTCGATCTCTTATCTAATCAAACTAAATCACGGAAACGAGTGCATTTATTCGTTATAATTACGTTTCCATTATGTTTGGGCCAAAATAGTTTAGCACGTATCATAATATGAACTTGAAATTATTATGATAGGATTTCCTCACGTCTTCCTCTATTGTTTTAGTATCAAGGTATTATTTGCCGGAATGAATGCTAAACGAAGATATTATATTCACGATGATGCAACGAATTACAGACGTGTCTGTGGACACTGATCATGTTATTTGTAAAGGGCCTATTACACTACGCGATATTCAGCACACGATATTCAGACTGTCTTATTTTTTGTTCCGAGTAAGACCGGTCTAACCCTTATTACACTATGCGACATCGACTAAGACTGTCTGAATATCGAGTAGTGTAATAGGCCCTTAAAATGGAAACAACGGGAAAGGCTAACAAAAAGTGTTTTTGGTCCAAAATACTTTTTGATGCATAAAACGACATGTCTATTTAAAAAAAATAACAAAAATGTTTTTCTTTTTAATCATATAAGCTAGGTGCTGCTTGACTGCGATCCCAATTGATGGTAAGCAGTGATGCAATCGTTGTTTATATTATATATACTGCAAAATAAAAAACGCAAAGAAAGTAATAATTATCTAATTAAAAAAAAAAAACAGAATAATTTACCCATAATATAAAGTTTATTTGAACTTATATCTCCAAATAAACCCGAAGTTACAGTTCAAATTTACCTGTTTTATAAAACGTCAATTCGATAGGTAGGTAGGTACCTATTAATGCCATTTGATATGTCAATTTTAGATGTGACCATAAAAATTGAACAACTGCGTTGTTTACTTAAAACCGTATATTTTGTTTTTAAGAATATTTAATTAAGGGGATGCAACTCGACATACATTTTCACTGTTTTTTATACAACCGCTCTTACGCGATTATGACGTTATTACACATTTTTCATTAGATATTTTAGAAACACAGTATCTTGTGGATATTATCTAGGCTTCTATTGAAATCAATTTATAAATTTGTGTAAAACTAATCCAGTTAAAAGACCTCTGAAAATCTGCTATTTTGCGTGAACTTTGACACTTCTTATTTTACTCAAAAATTAAAAAGTCAAAAAAGTATAAAAATAGAAGCCTTGTAAATTTAATCTAGATTCTGATTGACGACAATTTTTTTCAAAAACTTTTTAGGGTTTTAAAAAAACACGTAATTCCTGGAACAAGTTTTGTAAAATATTCGAGTAAATCACGGAATTACCAAGTGCTTAAATCACGGAATTACCAAGTGCTAACAGAGTTTTTAGGCGTTATCTCTCTTTTTTCGCGTTGCCTTTTCGTTAGACATCGCGTTGGATTGCGTTAGATGAAGTAACAAGCTTTTAAACTATGCTCGATGTTGACGACAGGCGAGTGAAAAAGGACCCTCTTAAATCCACTTTTTAATTATAGAACTAATATTATTCTCTCATTAAGTTAGATCACAGAAATATCATGAAGTCCTAAAGTTATCAGTCATCATAAAGTGGTTTTTAATGAAGTAGGCTAGGTACTGTGATACCAGAGCAGTTTTGTCTACTATAATATGCGCACATTAAATATTTAAACTTTCCTCATGAATCACTCTGTTTATTAGTAAAAACTGCATAAAAATCCGTTCTGTAGTTTTTGAGTTTATTGCGATCATATAGACAGCTGTGATAGACTTTGTTTTATAATAAATATGTAATAAAGTACCTAATATTAATGATAGGTACTTCATTCTAATTCAAATATCTATTATTTATTTATTGTGCAAACCTACTACAGTGTAGCCTTTTTTAAGCTAAAGGTTGACTGGTAGCGGATGCCTTGTTACATTAAGTCCGCCTATGCACCACAATGACCGTACATGAAGTTTCTTGCTGGTTCTTCTCCATAGGAAACGACCAATTTGGAACCGTGCACTAGCTTCTGACGTTTTATAAGTGCCCATGTGAAATAAAAACTTTTGAATTTAAATAAATAATAATAGCTCCAAAAGTAATTTTACAGCTAAAAATGTATTGTCAATAGTCATGTATTGTCATCAGAACTCAGAGCGTGTGCAAAATTTCATCCTAATCGAAGACCGGGAAGTGGGTCAAATTAAGATTCCAAGATTTTCTTACATACATAGTTACAAGTGAAGCTAATAAAAGCGTGTTAAAAAGGGTGAAATGCCAGTTATTTCGACTCTAAAAGAACCGATCGACTCCCTTCGAAGCAAAAATACATGCAAGCATACATTTT
Organism: Mythimna impura; assembly: GCA_905147345.3. Classification (NCBI taxonomy): domain Eukaryota; kingdom Metazoa; phylum Arthropoda; class Insecta; order Lepidoptera; family Noctuidae; genus Mythimna; species Mythimna impura. The sequence continues at coordinate 6,532,431 of LR990348.1, forward strand.
CACATCTTTGAGACATTAAATTATATGACTCACAGGCAAAATAAATTAGTTTCAAGTTTATTTAGTATGGTATAAGTAGCTATATTATTATTTGTCCCGAGCGCATACGTCAATGTGCCGACGAGGTTTGGGCAGTCTGGCCCACAGATGACATTATGTTATAGTCTGTGGTTGAATCTGACCCTTTATTATTACAATAATATATTTAGTAACGTTAACTTTGGTCAGTTATTCGTGCATAATTATACTAGAGAATAATTGTTTATATTCCGTTATTATCACTTTGCGTCACGCATAGTCACACTATTCGATTGGACATTAATGTGTAAATAAAATCAGTGATATGTTCTGAATTCTGAAATTTTATTGGGCACACAACATCGTTCGAGATTTCGTAGACTTGTGGTTATCAATACTTTTTTTTTTTCAACAACTAAGTTATTCATTATCATAGGTCAAAGATCGTAACTGTTCTTTAATGATTCATCATTACCTATTGTAATGGTAACGCTCTGGGTGGGGCGAGAGAGTATCAGACTTTTACTGACTAAAACACGCCTATGTTTAGTTGCATTTGCGTTCTAGAATCCAGGTTCGCGGTAACTCTTTCCTTCATATTTTGTTTTTGTGTGTGAGAGGTCATATGTATACCTTCTACTGGTCTGGATGGAGCGAGAGTGCCAGTTTTTTTTTTTTTTTTTTACTAACTAAAACCCACGTTTGTGTTCCTTCAGTTGCCCTTTGCGTTCTAAGGCCACGGTAACTAACAATCCCGCAGCCCTGGGGTCTTACCATGAAAGAAAAACAAAAAGAAAGAAAACACGTTTATTGGCAGTTGTATGGCGTGATAATGTCGGGCCTGCGAGCGAGAAAGAAGGATGGAGCTATATACCCCTTCTTCTTTTCGATTCGATGGTAAACTCGTCAAACTGTTTGGGCCCAATAGGTGGCTACATTAATAGCAGCATCGGTAGCACTCATCAAATCCTCATAAGCGCAGGTGTATGGGCACTTGGGGCATTCTATATGTATACCCCTATATAATTATATGTATCTATTTTTATTTGATTAATATTTGCTAGCAGTAGGTACACCACAGACTTACTCCCTTTTTTATTTAGTTTAAGTTCTTGTAGTCCATCCTAAAGTTGTCTGGTAGATATCGCTGTCAACGATAAGACCGCCATTGTACCCATATATTTAAGTTTCTGTAAAATTATTACTGTGTTGTACAATAAAGTTTATTCTATGGCTCCATCCCTTTAACAGCCCCCCTAGCCAAGTTACAACCGTTTCGTTTCGATTCTCTTTTCGTTGATCGCCTCGAGTCGGCCACGCCTCCGATTCCTTTGCTCTGACGTCATATCAACGCTCAGTCACGTGGTCAGAACAAAGGAATAGGAGGAGTGGCCAGCTCGAGGCGATCAACGAAAGAATCGAAACGAAAAGGTTGTAACTTGGCTAGGGGGACAGTTCAGTTTATCGCGTTAAAAGCTCGTATGATTATGGCCTCTGATTATCTAACGTTATATTTTACTCACCACCGGTTTAGACTACAAACAAAACTACTCTACTAACATATTAACTTTGAAGAACAGCTAATCTTCAACAATGCTTATGTAGTTTGAAGACTGGTCTATAATTATGAACAAAAAAAAGATACTGAAGTCTTCCTAAACCTGTAATTTGTAGTAATAAATAACTCTACACCTAATTAAATTAAAATTAGTATGTATGTATCCAGCTTGATTTGCATATTATTATTTTTAGGCACGGGCAAGCGTAGTAAAATATATCTAGTGGTCATGTGAAGAGGAGTGTGCATGTAGATGGATGGAGAGGGAGAGGGAGGCCAAAGAAAAGATGGATGGATGGTGTGAGTAGAGATATAAAAAAACTGGGCTAATGCGAGTCGGACTCGCGCAATGAGGGTTCCATACAAACTTACCTATGAAAACAGTTCAATTCCCGAATAGAGTTACGAAGATTTTTCCGAATTGCATTTTTTTTTTGTGACATCTACAAATTTACAGTTTTCAGATTTTTTTCTTATACTTGTGCTAAAAGACCTTGCTTCATGCCAAATTTCAAGATTCTAGGTCAACGTTCCCTATGAATTTTGATCACCCTAGAGGCCGTATCCTTTTTTCCGTTAAATCAGAAGTTTGATTTTTTCACAGCTTCAAGGGACCGCAGACCTTAGTCTATGATTTTAATTTCAACTCGATACCCCCACGCGTTCTCGAGATAAAGGGTCTTGACAGACAGACATACGAACAATAAAGTGATCCTATAAGGGTTCCGTTTTTTCCTTCTGAGGTACGGAACCCTATAAAAAGGAATGATAGCGTGACGGTTGAGAGGACGGACGGAATGGAAGAAAAAAACTTGTTGGGCCGACCCTAATTACAATGGGCAGGAAGATTATGATGAAGAATAGTCTATATCTATACTAATATTATAAAGAGAAGAGAAGAAGAAGATAAGAGTCATCTGATGAATGCGAGACGTACAGGACCGTTCATTGTGGCGACACTTGGAGGTTCAGAGGGTTATATCCATCAGTGAATGTTTTCGGTTGAAGTGATGATGATTATAAAGAGAAGATTTCTAATTTTGTTATTAATGAATGCACTTAAAAACTACAGGACCGATTTTAAAAAAAAGTCTACTGTAGAATCCTACTTTATCATTGAGTAACATAGGAGTAACATATACAACATTGGTTTTAGTATATTTGAATCCCGAAACACGTGTCTAGTATTTTTATGTAAAGAATCTAAGTACAAAATTTCATAACTGTATTATGAAAAATCACAAAGTTATAAGCTTGTTATGTTACCTGGTTGTCCGCACAAATACATGGTCACCGGGCCATCCGGGCGACTGAGGGATTGTTTTGCTCCTACACTCTGCCGTGCGCTAGCACCCAATGCCCGCTAATGACCTGTGTTGTACTTAGTGTCGGTAGTGTCCAACTGACCTTTTTTAAATATCTTTGGGAAAAAATATAACATGGTGTAAAAATTATTGGAATCGATTCAGTTACTGATTCTCAACAAACTTTATTCAGGTTTCGCATAAACTAAAAATAAACTTGTATATAATCGATGGCGTAGAGTGAATACCTCGTAACTGTGAAATACGTAACTTTTCAGGAGGCACAAAAAACCAAATTAGACCTTTATTATCATGTAATTTTAATGTGCTTCTGTGTGTTTTATTCAAATATTTAAAACTATTGATTTATTTCAAACGCTTGTTTCTCTTGTTTTTAATTTTTTTTTCGCAAGTTTTGTTGCGCCGTCGCGAGGTGATCACACCAAACGGACTCGAGCAAGATATGCATTCAACATCGTTGATGGCTCTACAAATATCGAATCAAAACTTTTGCGTGATACAAGATTATGCGTTACGTGCTTTTCTTTTCAGAAATATAAAAATAAGTGTGGCACTCGGGGACTGCCGCGGTAAAGCTATTGCATAGCATTTTGTATCAACTTATGCAATTATAATTATTTATTTATTTTATTTATGCAGTATTTCTTTTTCTTTGATATTAATTCAAGTTACACTTTTTGAGCGTGGTGACCGATAAGAAAACAATTTTTTTTCTTTCTTGTTTACTTCATAAATTGCTACAAGTATGTTCAGTTGTTATCATAGAACATTACTATAATCTATTATAATACAAAAAGACTATTTTGTTTGACCGAGATTTGAACTCGAGGCACGATGATAACATAGGTAGAACGTTGTACCAATGCGCCACACAGGTAGTTAACGACTTTTCTAAAATAGGTGTTCGGTCTCTGTCGGCCTTCAAGCCACACCTCCGTGCCCGTCGGAGTGGGGAGCGTGAGGTTTTTTTCGTTACGGAATTTCTGGATTCGGTCCCCGCGCTCAAGGCCCTCGATAGAAGCTATGCAATAGCTTAATAAAATAAAATTACCTAAAATTGCATATCCGAGGTTTTCACTCTAAGCTATTGATATATAATTGTATTTTCTACTTCCAAGCGGGCGAAGCCGGTGGCAGAAGCTAGTATACTATAATGTTTAAAATTGTATTTAAAAACTGCTGCATACATTTAAATTATAAAATAAACACATTTATAAATAAACTAACTAACTTGTTATCTAAATCAAACATTAAAATGGTAGTTATGATAAACTAATGAGTAGTTTAAATTGTTCCGCTTGTAATTACCAGATATTTTAATTAATCTGTTATAGCTGCTATGCTATAATCAAAATATTTTCAGTTTATGTAGGTACTTTTCCAAAACATTCGCGTCATATTATATTATCAAATTATTCAATTATTGTTAGTTTGGTAGATACGTTGTATAAGCCAAATATAACTCGCTAAGGTATCATGAGCATCATAGAGAGTTTATGCATTACTAGCTTCTGCAAGCGGCTCCGCCCGCGTGAAAGTTAGTTTCTCCACATAAACTTTGGACCCCCGTTTCATCCCGTTAGGGGGTGAATTTTAAAAAGGCCTCTCTTAGTGCTTGCCGACATCATAAAATGAAACCTTGTGTAAAATGTCACGCTCCTAGGCCTTGCAGTTTCGGCTGTGCGTTGATATGTCAGTCAGTCTGTTTCCCCGATAAGCAATTAAGCATATCAGAGTAGTCTAGCAGGCTCAGTTGGGTTTAAACTCGGCAAGATGCATTACTTGTGTAATGTATTGAAATAAATTACACAAAGTGTGATGAATCACCACTGCTCTCAAAACGGTTTTCCTTCAGAAAACATTGTGAGGAAACTGCATGGGCATGTTTTAGAACAAAAAAAATCCAAGACATGCGACATCCACCAAACCGCACTGGGTCCGCGTGGTGGATTATAGCCCATTCCCTCTCCTAGAGATGAGGCCTGAGTCCCAATAGTGGGAACATTATAAAGCTGATTATGTTTATGTTACAAGCATATCAAATGCATAAATAAGGCTGCAGTTCTCAAATTGTACATATCCTCGAAATGAGATACTAAAACTTGAAATCTCACGATAAAGCACCAAAAGTGACATTACAATGACGATTTTGTCATTGTAACTAAATTCACGCGTGTACAATAACGAGAATTGAAAGGTTACGGCAGTAATGAAAATACTAATGAGGTCTGGCATGCTATTACTTAAACTATTTCATTTTGAAATGGCATTTACATACACACATAAATAATATGAAGAACTAGATTAAAAATAGCAAATTGCTTTTTCGCATTTCCAAATCTGTCAAGAACGGCAGGTGAAAAATAAGAATGAACAGGTTACCCACTTCTTCCACCATAGGAGACGCACCGGGTGACCTGGCGTTGGGAGTCGCAGGGCGATCGACGATGACGAGCAATGGGTAACTCGCCTCCATTCGCGCCTCAAAGAGTTGTCAACAAAACCGTAGAGGCCAATACCCGCTAGAGTGTTGAGAAATTTCTGGAAAGGAAACCTGTAGCCCTAGAACGCAAATGGCAACTGAAGGACTAGTGTGGTTTTAGATAGTAAAACTTTTAACGCTCGCTTCATCCTAGAGTGGGAGAAGTCATTGGATGATTACCCATGTCCAAAAAACCCACTTGTTGATACTTGATATCACGCGATTGAATATATTAAAAACATATTGGGGACAGCGAATTACGAACCTCGGATCAACTGTCAAGGTTGGCACGACTGGTTCGTTCACATCGGTCTTTTGTGCGAATTCGAATTCTAAATCTTAACAATAGACTTCATTTTTTTTTTCGTGGTTAGGGTGGCCATCGCGTTGTTATTATCAAAATTTTATTTATAATGGTTAATATTTTTGTGCTATTGTTTTAGTTTATTAACAAGAACGGCAACATTTTTTGTTTTTAATTGGTCTTGTTACGCTTTAGCGATTAAGTTAGAACATTACACTAATATTGTTTGTTTGTTCCAATTTACGCTCTTAAGAGCGGCCAACTCGAGGTGCATTTATACAACCGCACTTACGTGATTATGATGTTATTACACATATTTCTCCAGATATTTTAGATGTACAGATATCTTGTGAATATTATCTAGGCTTCTATGGAAATCAAAATATAAATTGGTGTAAAAACCAATCCAGTAAAGACTTCTGAAAATCTGCTATTTTACGTAAACTTTGGCCCTCCATAATGTACTCATATATTAAAAATATAAAAAAGTACATCCATAGAAGCCTTGCACATTTAATCGAGATTCTGAATGGCGACAATGTTTTAAAAACTTAAGGGTTTTAAAAAAAACACGTATTTCCTGGAACAAGTTTTGTGAAATATTCGAGTAAATCACGGAATGGCCGAATGCTAACAGAGTTTTCAGGCGTTATCTTTCTTTTTTCGCGTTGCGTCTTCGTCAAACATCGTGTTGGATTGCGTTAGATGAAGCAACAAGCTTTTAAACCATGCTTGATGTTGACGATAGGCGAGTGGAAAAGGACCCTCTTAACGACTGAAAGTATTGACCATGTTCAGGTATAGGATATAGGATACTTTTTTTTATCTAGGGACTATGTTCTTTTGGGATAATTTTCTACTTTTAGTTGCCGTTGGCAGCAACTAGTCGCTCATAATTAGATTTTCGTAAAAAAAAGCAGCTATACTTTTTCTTACTGTAAGTAAACTTTAGCTCTTGGGTAAATAATAACAGCCACACAATCTTCAAGGTTAAGCAACGATTGCTGAGGCCTGTCCGTGGATGGGTGACCGCGACCATTCTTTACGCACCTAGAATCCTCGTTGAAAACATGTTGGTCCAGATTGTCATTTGTAAATCTTTGAGTGACGTGTCAGTGGTCGAGCGCGAAAGCCATTCACGAATGTTCAAGTTTCTGAACTGGTCCAGCACAACACATCCGGGCGCGCAAATGCGAGTGTCTGTCATCGCTTGCTGAGGCGCATCGCCACGCGTTGTTGAAAAAACTTGACGAGGCGCTTGAAATTTAAGGGGACCTAAGTACTTAGCCTGAAATCAGTCTCCACTACCAAATATTGGGTTATGGAAGTTGACCTGTTTTTAGTGTTTTTGGTTTGGATACAAAGTCCTTTAAGCCATGTCTTCGTATAAAGCCAAAGCAGAATTTGGCAGCAAGTGTGTTGAGTCGACCTTCTCAGCAAGTTTCGCTAAGGTGATCACTAGTACTAAAAATTCCTACATAACTCTATTTTGCAGAGATCGCGCCTGTTTTTAATGTTTCCACACATCGTCCAGTTGTGTAAACAATTGAGATATGAAACTACACAAATTTTACACTCTTTTCACTAGGAATCAATTTGCGAATAATTAAAACAGCCACTGAACTTCACTAGAAAAATCAGGAAATGTTTGACGGTCACTTTTAGATTCTAATTCCTACCATGAATTGTATTTATTTATTTCTAAACTCAAATACAATTTCGTCCAATGGGGCGACTAAGTAATAAGGCAACATTTAAGTATACGAAATTCTATAAGTAGCCACCATTTTTATCTTTATAGTTCTCAATTTAAGTAATTACACAATCTATTAAAATATAGGTGCCCAGTCCTTTTATAAATGACTCAGTTTCAGCCTCCGCGGACATTGCTCAGATCTAGGCCATCTTGTTGAAATTTAGAGCTTCACACGCTCAGGCCTTGGCCATCCTTTCACAGTTATTAGACATTTATGTCTTTACGTCAACAGATAGGCTGCTATACGAATAGAGAGTAAGAATCTGGAACCGTCTGTTCCTTTAAAAGTTGCAAAACTTTTTCGTTACTTTGGTCTTATAGTACAAAACTTACTACTTTGTACTTTGTACTTAGTACTTTGGTGGTAGTTATAGTTATTTTTCGTACATTCATTTCGATTTTGTTGTACTTGTGTTGTGTTGTGCTCTCTGTCAACTGCCTATAAACCAGCTCCCCTAGCCAAGTTACAACCATTTCGTTTCGATTCTCTTTTCGTTGATCGCCTCGAGTCGGCCACGCCTCCTATTCCTTTGTACTGACCACGTGACTGAGCGTTGAGATGACGTCAGAGCAAAAGAATCAGGGGCGTGGCCGACTCGAGGCGGTCGTAGAAAAGAGAATAGAAACGAAGCAGTTGTAACTTGGCTAGGGGGGCGGGGGTGTTATGGATATGAATTTACGGATCTGGTTACGGATACCTAAAGCCCAGGTATAGGAATAATATTATACCAGTTTCGGATCCGGTTACGAATATGAAATCATTTCGGATTATCAAATAACAAGATTTAACTTTTTTTTCTAGTTTATCATTTGTTTGGTCGAACAAAACCAACAAAAATCTGTCGTAACCAGCTATTTAGACTCCGCCTTTATCCGAAACTTTTATATCGGTTACGGATTCGGTTTTTTTTTTTTTATATGAGATATCCGATAGTCTGGTTACGGTTACAAAACTCTTTAAAATCTCTGCATAAACCAAGAGAACATATTTCCAACTCAAGATTTCTCAGATGTTTGAATATACCATTCCTTTTTATTCGTAATCGACACTAAATAAAAATTATTATACTCGTGCATCAAATCTTTAATCTTGTACAGCTGATCAAATTTCTATCTAAAGCTAGTAGTTATCAAACATAAGGATTTTATTCGTTGACTATTTTTTGTGTTTTCATTGGAACCTGCTTATACGGTTGCGTCATACTCGTAGCCTCTTATATCAAATGAATTTTAACAATACCTCTTTTTTGGGTTCCCTGGTTCAATACATTGAATGTTATAAATTGTGTTGTTTGTGAAACTGTTTCATTATAAGTTGAATTTCATAAATGCCTTCATTCGTATTCGTAAGACATATTGTCGTATTTATGAATTTCGAGTTTTGAAACCGGGCTTTCCGGTTCACGTCTGAATTTGATTTTTTTTGCTTCCTTGATTTTCGGAATAAATATTATCTATTACTTCAAAAAAAACTTGTAAAATACACTTAGTCTCATTATTTATGCTGTAGTACGGAAACCTCATTTTAATGACATGTTATTTTTTTTATATGAGTACCTATGTAGTTTGTTGGATGTAGGCTGTTGATCATACTTTTACGTTTTGTCCTACTCGTTTTTCCGTCTTTCGCAGCTACTTTAGTGTCAATGATGTCTATTCAGTAATCCATCGGTCCAACGGTGTCTGTAAATTCTGTTTTTATAAAATAAAAACTAGTGACACTTTTCTGTGAAACATGTTCAATGGATCTCCAATGATTTCAAATAAATCTGCGCGTTCAATGTTTTTGCTTTTCCTATTCGTTTCAGATAAATATAAGTTGATTTTTTGCGTACATTTATTATCATGTACAAGAAATTATTATTTTATAAATTATTGTCGAGAGATGTTATAATAATTAGTAAGCTCTATACTTTTATGCATTTAAAAGCGACTGGTGCTATGTAGTTTCAAACACATTCACTTTAGTTTCTAATACGAAACGGTTATTCCTAAATGACGAGACAAATGTTGCACTGACTTAAATGTTCATGCGGGAGTAATCTCGTTGGAGTAACTTATTTCATGAAATTATGCCAACGTAGTTTACATCTCGTACGTCTGTCGTCTTAGAGCTGTCTTAACAGCCTCTGACAGTACGATGAAGTAAATACAGGTTAACGTTGCCTTGACCTTTGAATAATTACAACAACCACGCCATCGACGTCACATCACTCGTAATTATGTTGACTATTCCACGTCCTCTCACCTCGTCTAACGCAATAAGATGATGTACATTTATTGATCTTTGAGATTTTGGCTCATTCGTCTGTGATTTGAAATTTAATATGTACCATATGAATGTAACATAATTATACCCTTCTTTTGGTTGTACTGTCATGAGAAAATAGCAGGTTACACTACTTATTACTTCTCTTATTTCCACGACAGGCGATGTGATTATAGTCATTAGGGTATATCTTAGTGTAACGGTCAACGTCAAGATGGAAGCTAGTAATACAAAATCGGAAGTGTTTAATGAAACTAGATCTGTCAAAAAACAACTTCAAGTTTTCGTAGTAGAAACTCTATGGGCCATAAGCACAGCCCGTTGATGGTATAATAATCAATTCTCAAGACATTGGAAGAGGCATTAGCAGACACAAAAAATATAACTTGCGTAACTATTAGCTTCAACACAACTCAAGGCTCCAAAGAAACAGGCTTTTTTTATGATTAATACAAGAACAAAACATACAGTTGGCTCTGTATTCTATTATATATAATTCCTGTGTTCAGTAACTAGGCCGAATATTTTTTGACGACGATATTACGTGTCACAATTCTAGGAACATTCGTAGGCAGCCGTAGCTTGTTGAATGCCTAAGTATTTCGGGAAGCCATAGCCAGACAGAAAAGGAAGGCTATATGCGTTTTTGTTAAGATAGAATAGGATGGAGGTATAGCGGTATAACAAAGCCAGCGGCTTCAAAAGCGGTGGTTATTAAAATTAATTATTATTTCGTTAGCATTTTTAAAGTCGCTACAATTTTAATTAGAGCGAGCAAGTTGAGTGTTTTAATGAGCGAAAGAGGTGAGACTCGCTTTTATTTTAAAATTTATCACACTTACTCTAGATAAAAATATCTCTAAAAATAGAACCGTTTTATATTAACTGAGTTAATTTATTTGTTGTAATTAACAATTTTTAAATTGAAAATAGTAAAATCACTAATGCTGTCAAACTTGGGCCGACTAAAATACGATCCAGTCCAATAAGACTAAGGTTAAACTCTCTAGAATGTCATAACACTCGACCATTGATTTATTTTTGACCTAAGCATATTATAGTTTCCCTTCAAGTAATTATCTCAAAATATCAACGAAGAATTTCAACTATAGTAATATTATAAAGAAGCATTTGTAAGCTTGTATGTAGGGGGTAATTTCTGAAACAACCGAACCGATTCTGAAAATTCTATAACCAGTTGAATGGTTCCTTATAAGTGAGTGGCATACACATTGGTATATAGCTAGTAATATTACAAAAGAACTCAAAATCGATTAGCATGTTTGTGTCGTTTATTCTTCAGAGTTTGGCCCGAACTCGCCAAATTCAACGCCTAAAGATAGGCGTATTCTTAGAAACAAAATTCTGAGTATGCGAACTATAACAACTGGCAACTCTTGACGCTACGTTCGCCCGTATTTCGGGTCTTTATCTAGCCTGCATAACAACTTTATGTTATTTTTGACTTTGTGGTTTTCCTTGTCAAATAATAGTAAGTTTGGTTTCATTTGTAGGATCGTGTTGTATGATTTCAATGCCAAATTTTAACATGATAACTTCGACTCTATTTTATTAGTTCTGAAATTTTAGGTGCCTACAGATTTAATCTCTGCAGAATTTACTATACTTAATATATTCTGGTTAATGTAATTAAGCTGTTGATCCCCGCATTAACGCCGGCGTTCACGCGCCATTGTCTTACTATTGTGTCTCTAATTACGCACTCAAAAGGTTAATAATAATACATGGTTAAAAGATACTATCCAGTAAGCCCATCTTATGCGTCAATCCTTTCATCCAAAGCGTAGAAATTTATGAAGAAGAACATATTATCTAAAACAAACTCCATTGCTACTCTTTTAAATCATGTTATGTTTTACATAAATCCTGGTTATATATTTCTTATAGCTGTTTGTGAGAACAATGTTAATAAATAAAATAAAACAATTCAAAATGTAAACATTAAAGTAAACCAGTAACAGTTAAGAGATGACCAGTCTCAACTGCCCTGCGTTCAAAAACGAACTTAGAGTTAACTCGAATGACGTCATCAGGTTAGATACTCTACGCTCGCATTTTTGAACGCGAACGTAGAGTTCAATTGTCATTCCTACCGCTTATACCAACCTACCCTGCTCGGAGTTAGAGTTAGTTGGGTAACTCTAGGGTAGCTACTCGAGTTATAAAAGAACGACTCTGTGTTGCAACTCGAAGCTACTCTGGTTATTTTTGAATGCAGGGCAGACACAATCAGCTCAATATTTTTTAACCATTAAACGGTTTGAGAAACTATCTCAGTATGCACCGGTAGACAACACAGACATGTAGGGTGTCTATGGCCACAGGCCATCATTCCAGTTAATACGTCAGTGCCCCATTCCTCGGGAATCCTTGCAGGCACTCTCTCGCCCCTCTCCTTGACTTCTCGCTCTAGTAATTTTGATAAAAATATCATTTAAATTCCCTGCAGGTGACTGCGGTCTTATTACAAATGCGGAAGAACATAAATTTGAAACACGTATCGAAGCAAAGTGTTTTAAATATTGCTTATCATTTAATTCTCTGTTACCTGCTTACTTATTTTCTAAGCTTTATTCAATTGCACTCGAATTCTAAATGCAAACTTCCGAAGTACTAAAGGAACTGAATGATTCAACACACGCCACCGATATCCGTGCGCGCCACCATCAACGAGACATTTGAGTGAGCATGACATATAGTGATGATATATTGTCGTACGTTAGTCATTAACTGTGAAGGCTATACAATCAAACGTTTCATAAACTAAACCTTGTAGTTAATATGTTTAACAAAAGATAAATTTACGATATCTGTATCTGTTTTGATGATTTATGATCATTAAGATAAGATCAGCAGTAAATTCGAATTCTGCAAAATCCCGTTGAAGGCACAAATCTGTTGTAACGTAAAAAATATATTAGACTGTGTCTTGTAACTCAAATCTTTTTTGGTGTTTTTGTGTGTTTCCAACCCGTTGCGGGTTACGGCCCATTCCCTCTCCTAGAGAGGAGGCCTGATTCCCAACAGTGGGAACATTATAAGGCCGACTATGCTATGCTATGATATCAGGGAAATAAGCCTTTTTTTTGGTTGTGAAATCATCAAATAACTACTCCAGCTCTAGGAGGAGGAGGAAGAGGGAGTGTCAGACTTACTGACTAAAACCCACCTACGCCTCAAGGAGATGTCAGCAACTGTAGGGGCCCAGCAAGGTCGAAGACTACTGGGGCCAAGGGTCTGATTCTGAAAGGAAGATTCGGCCCTGGTACGAAAGGCAACGAAGGAACAGGAGTGGGTTTTTAGTCAGTAAAAGTCTGACACTATCTCTCGCTCCGCTCAAGTGCGGGGGATGTCATAAGTCGATTTTCCCACCGAAAAAAAAACCTATGTAATGTGTTCCTTTGCGTTCCAGGGTCGCAGTAACTCTTAAAAAAAAACTGGGCAAGTGCGAGTCGGACTCGCGCCCTGAGTGTTCCGTACAAACTTACCTATATGTAAAGAGTTCAATTCCTGATTGGAGTCTCGAGTTTTTTTCCAAATCGCAAAAATAAATTGTGACGTAACAACAAATTTTCTGTTTTCAGATTTATTACTATACTTGTGTTATAAGACCTTGCTTTATGCAAAATTTCAGGATTCTGGGTCAACGGGAAGTACTCTAGAATTTTAGTTCCCTTGAGTGTCGAAATATACGTTTTTTGCGACGCGGCCATCTTTTTTTTTCGTTATTTTAGAAGTTTGATTTTTTCACAGCTTCAAGGGACCGCAGACCTAAGTTTTAATTTCAACTCGATAGTACGTCCACGCGTTCCCAAAATAAAGGGTCTTGATAGACAGACAGACGGACAACAAAGTGATCCTATAAGGGTTACGTTTTTTCCTTTTGAGGTACGAAACCCTAAAAAACCTAGTGTTGCAAACGCAAAAGTCAAAACAAACAACTAGCTATCCGATGGCTCAAGACAATTTAAAATTCCTAAAGATATTTAAAAAAAAATATGCAAATACTCATAAAAACCTTATTTTTCTTCCAGGTAAATACGAGACTCTGCTAGACGACTCGCAGCTAGCCTTACACACGATCAACGCTTCCCATATTCAGTTCCCACACCTGGACCATACATCAGGAACTGCCGAGAAGCTCCACAGGTACTTCTCGCAACTGGACCTGCCTCTCATCAGACGGCTGTACAAGTTGTACAAACACGACTACAGGCTATTCAACTACAGTTTAGACAACATCGTTGGTTTCGATCTAGGTTAGAACTATATTTTTAAGTATTTACAGAATGTGCCTAAGCTTTCGGAGTTACATCGGACACGGGGTGACAGCGTAGGATTGACTTGCGAAACTGCTTCGGTTCTTCTATATTAAAATTGTTTTCTATTAAAGAAACGTTAATGAGGATCAGTCATGATTTTTGTGGAGTATGCAGACTTATAGCGTCAAAAAAAAACCAGTAAATACTGTGAAGAAATTATTTAAATCGGACCAAAAATGACGAAGATACAACAATTTTAGTGTATTAGTTCCAAAAAAGCGCCCGAGAAAGAAGCGACTTGCTGTGACGTCATCTGTCATGGTCGGTCTCCACCGGCGAATGAATACGATCAAGCCGTTCGACGCACAAATCATGACATCAGATGACGTCATCGTAAACAGTCCAGCGAATGCGCGCATTTCCAAGTAACCGTTCAGAAAAACTAATAAATCCACCATTTTTTAATGGATTTTAATAATTTAAAAAATTAAATGCTCAGTAAATTATTACACATACGATGTACTTCAACAAATCGAATTTGATATTATATGATTTATCCTCATTACAAGATTTTAATTTATAACGAGGTGCTATCTCTTGTTTTAATGCGGAACTAACAAAATGTCAATCCACATAATAATTGATGTTCCAGCGTCACAGTACTTAGGCTAGTTTACTTTATTGAGAGGTCATGCTTAATTTTCGTTTGTTGTAATAAGAGTTAGGGCGTTTGTACACGCTAAGAAATTTAACCGTGTCTGCGGCAGATAGGACCAATTCACCATAAACACGATAGTAATTTTGTCGGATCTAGGCACGAAAATTTATCGTGGGTAAACCCCGCCCCCCTACCGCACCATAGCAATTTAACGCGTCGTGTCTAGCGCAGACAAGATTTTTTTCTTGGTCATCGGATCAACCAATAACCATAGCAGTGTATACAGCCCCCCTAGCCAAGTTACAACTGTTTCGTTTCGATTCTCTTTTCTTAGATCGCCTCGAGTCGGCCACGCCTCCTATTCCTTTGTTCTGACCACGTGACTGAGCGTTGAGATGACGTCATAACAAAGGAATCGGAGGCGTGAACTACTCGAGGCGATCAACGAAAAGAGAATCGAAACGAAACGGTTGTATCTTGCCTAGGGGGGCTGATGTGGCGGTATATCGCATCAGGGATGTTTGCAGAACATTGCATTTGTTCGTGTGTAGAAACGACACGAATTCTCGCCTAAGACTTTTCTTAACGTGTTCAAGCGGCCTTTAGATTTTGATAGGTTAGTATCAAGTTAATTTTACTGTCAGTCTGTGACATAAGCGGTAGTTTTCCGCAGGTCTGATCATACTTATTTGCATTAACTTTATTGCAATTTCCGAGTACAAGAATTAGGTTATCATATACAACGTGGTTTTTTTTTGTATCCCATAACTTTAGGGTATGAATGAGACCATATCAAAAAATCAACTGACATATGAATTATTTTTCAATTATCTTTTTTTTTGTCTTCGTTTTCCATACAAAATAATTCAATAAATTCACGACTATTTTTGTAAAACACCCTTAAGTGAAATTTGACAGCGTAAATATGTAATGTCATTTGTTTATTTGCAAAGTACTTTAGGTTTCAACGATGACTGGCAACGTCGTAAAAGTAAAGATCTGTCATACGGGTGCAAATTTTTGACCTAAATTAATTATGATTGATGATATTTTCGAAACCATGCATTTTTGGACCACATATTCTAGGGCTTTTACTATTATTTTTTCTTATACTTATAGAATATAAACCTTGAGTTATGGGATATCAAAAACAACACATTGTATAATAAAAAAATAAGGTCTTTTAATATATTATTTTATGCATTTGTAAATGCTTATTTAGTTTCGTTTCTGCTTTGTTCTACAAAAACGGAAACTAATTTTTATTTTATTTTAGTTGACTAATTAACCTAGAGTCGGATTTGGTGAAAGTACATTACATAGTTTTTAGCATCAAGTAAGTTTTGCGTGTTTGAGTCAAAAGTGGCGAGCCGTGGAAACGTTTACCTCTTTCTTCTAAGGCTTAGTTAAATGTGTGGCATCCAGTTATTTGAATATCCAGTTAATCCGTTACGCTCTTGCCCCGGTCGATAAAACAAACCTGAATAAATTTAAACTAGGTTTCGTAAGTAGGGTATGCAAGTTATTAAAATATGTAAGCGCACAATTAGGGTAATGTATTGCCATGATTGAAAAAACGTTAATATCGTGTTCTATACAAGATCTGATTTGCTAGGTTAAATAGTTGATAACTTAAAGAAATAACATATTACGATAGTATAGTGATATTATTTAAAATAACTCGCATAAATCGTCAGTCGGTGGATTCCGAAAATGCGATAAGGGTATTATCTACGATACTTATCTATAGTAATAAAATCAATGTCTTCGATGTAACCGACTGTTTCGATTTTAATATTTCTTTCAGTGTTTACACAGCACTTAAAAGTACTCGTATATATAAATGCTTTTAATATTTTAGCAAGGCATAATTTTATCACCTAAAAGGTCGATATTTTTTTACCGAATTTGTCTGTACCATAGTTTTAAAATATTTGTTAGAATGTTGCATACTTTTATAACTTAAAAAGTACAAGATTAAAGTAGCAATATTATAACGAATTGTTGGAGGTAAGAAATCAAGCATAATGTAAAATCTAGTCCCTATATTAGGACTTAAATAGACTTATAAGTGGCCTCACTAAATAGTTCCAATGATAAGGGACTACAACACATTGATGAGTTGTGTTCCCCGCGTGCCTCAAAGAGGCTGCGGTATTATTCGAAACAGCCCTGTAACGCAAAAGGGCTGCTGAAGAAACATGGGTGGGTTTTTGTCAGAAGTCTGACACTCCCTCTCGCCTCTCGGGAGAAATTATTTAATGATTCCCCACCCTTAAAAAATTGGACTACGACACAATATTATTTTATTTAAAGTATAACATTTGTTGTAATTTTTGTCACGAACTTTTTAGTGAGCATTAAGCATAACGGTTAATTTAGAAAGTTATAATTAGTTGTGTTTATAACTGCATGTTTCTTGGTATGCAGTGTTTACAATAACAAATATTATTCTACGAAATGTAATATAATATTTGTTATGAATTTGTTTTAAATGTATCCCGCTCATGTAGTCTATATGTAATAAACAACATGACAATTAGTATTGTAATGTCATTGGCCCATGGGATAACCATATAGGCTTCAGAATGTTTTAAATTCTAAGGTACTAGATACATACTAGAAATATTCTGAAAGTTGAATGCAGGATTGTAGATCGCAAATAGTTGTAAGACAAATCATCATCATTTCGAACAGCATAAAGCAGTCCAATGCTGTCGCTGTTTCTTCAATTGCACCCCATTAAAAAAATAATTAATTATATCTCATTTAATTGTCATAAAAAAAGGTTGTCATAAAAAAAAAAGAATTAGAATACTTTCCTAAAAGTCTAATTCTTAATTTTATTTTTATTGTGTTATTTGATGTCTCATAAACTGAATTCATGAAGGTGCATTTTAACATAATTTTAGTTTTAATTGTTGCAACTGGTGTGGACAGTAGAGATTTAAATGTTTGGATGGATAACATTTTTTTTGTACCGAGTTAACCCTGTGAACGCTGGGTCATATTTTCATTTTATGTTGAATAGAAAATACCACTTGATTTTTTTTAATCATCTATTCTATCTCAATTATTGGTTTTGGCATCGTTATTTTACTAATAGGTAATGCCTGGACATATTTTAGATGATAATGTGAAATGTAAAAATCACATTGTAGTTTTTTTTTATATTTTCCAATATTACTTTAATTAAGTCTCTGATACGGTATCAATGGTTTTAATTAATAATTTCGGCGTTCATAAGGTTAAAAGGCGATATTATTAACTAAAATATAGTTGATTACATTCCATAATGATATTCCAAAGCTCCCTGTGATAAGTTCTGATGCAGTAGGCTTAATTATATATTTGATAACAATTGTTTTAATGAAGTAGATATATTTGATAAGAATTATTTTATCACGCTTATCACTTTGCTTTCGAATTTTAATAAATTTATTATTATTTATAGTTGCTAATGAGAATTAGCTATCGACATTTTAACTATTTTTTGTACGTGCAATTTTTATGTAAGTACATATTTTGTTTTGTCATTTTTTATTGTATTATCTTGTATACTTTTATTTTAAGTTAATCATCTATCAATTTTATTTATTAACTATTTATTTAGTTAAAACGAATCTTTAATATTTGTTAACTTTTCACACTTATTTAATATAGTTATCTTCACCCTAGCCTCCACGGATAGTGTGAAAGCGAAACCCGGGGCCCTGGGACGAAGGCAAAGAAGGTACAGGAGTGGGTTTTTAGTCAGTAAAAGTCTGACACACCCTCTTCAAAGCCTACTGGGGCCAAGGATCTAGCGTTTCTGAAAGGAAGGTTTGGCCGCGGTACGAAAGGCAGCGAAAGAACAGGAGTGGGTTTTTAATCAATAAAAATCTCCCGCTCCGCCCAAGAGCGCGAGATGTCATTGGATGACTATGCCACCTAAAAAAAAAAAAAAATCTAGCCTTTGCCCAACTCTGTATCTATTTTCTGACTGTCTACCTGACCCGCGGGGCTATTGCGTAACTCTGATGACAGTTCAAGTGATGATCACTTGTAAACAATGTGCAACATTGAACTGTCAAACAGCTAGTTTTGTATTAGCCTATCTTCAGTGACCAACTGCAGTGACGTCATTAGCCACTGGTGCCTTTGATAGCCACCGTAACACGTTCTGACAGATGTTATTGTATCGATACTTTTAAAATTGCGATTGTGTAAGCTTTTGAAGCTGTATAATAGTCGATAAAATTTTAGAGTGGTCACAATAGGCACCGTAAATTTTTATAATTCACCACATTTCCACCGTAGTTTGTTAGTCACTTGTGTGATACGTAATACCAATTTTATAAAATTTTCAGTTGACAACTAAGTTCAGTGTGCAACGAATGCCAGTTGTCAACTGTTATTGAAAAAGTTAGCCAATAGCCCCCCTGAACCCACTATCTGGCCAATACGATACTCCTTAGATAGACTTTCTGGCGTCTGAGTACCTGTAACGACTGTCAAAGATCTACGAATAACAACGGGGACCATCGATTTTACGAGCTTTTCGAGGTACGAAGTCTTAGTAATATTCTATACTTTCTTCACTATTCCTTCTTTGTTCAAGCGATTTCTCTGTGGAATGCGCTCCCCCAGGAAATCAGGATGCCAACAACCCGATTATCATTCAAAACCATAGTTCGCGAGCTAATTCGTAAAAAGTTGGCAGTAGTATCATCACAGCGTTAATGTTTTCCCGTTGTCGATTTGGACCAATTGTTTAAGTATTTTAGTGTATGTATGTAGTGTATTAATTTGAGTTTATATTGTATAATTGTATTATATTTATTCTATGGTTTATTAGTATATCTATTCTATGGTCTTTAAGTAAATCTATTCCTGTATTCGCCTTTTTCTCTCTCTTTTATCGCACCTACCACTACTTTTCTCTGCATCACCCAAAGGTTGACTGGTATAAAATGCCTAAGGCATTAAGTCCGCCTCTGCACTTTTTGTGTGCATAAAGCATTATATTATATATGTATGAATATACTAGCTTCTACCAGCGGTTTCACCCGCGTGAAAGTCGGTTTCTCCATACAAACTTCCAACCCCCGTTTTACCCCCTTAGGGATGGAGTCTCGTAAAATCTGTTCTTAGCGGATGTCTAAACCCTATAAGGAACCTACCTGCCAAATTTTAAGTCTGTAGGTGTTATAGTTTCTGAGATTTCGTGATGAATCAGTGAGTTGAATTTCGCTTTTATATATATAGATTAAATTAGAAAAGTAAGTACATATGCATTGAAAAATTCACATTGGTACTAACCAATGCTCGATATCGAACCCGCAACCTCATGCATGAAGGGCCATAGACACACCTCATAAGTAAAATTATACAAATTGCAGTCATAGGGTTACCTATATTTTTGAATTACAAAAGTTGCATCAGCTGTGCCCAATAAAATCTAACTCGGCATTCTTTATTGCACTTGTTTTTTTAGTATTCATTTTGCATACACTACAGTTTCGGGTAGGTATCTCACCTACTTTTTATGTTTTTGTACTTTTTTTTACCTTCAATAATTGTCTGATATAAGTGACTAGCTTCTGTTGGCGGCTTCGTCTGCGACCCCGTTTCATCCCCTTATGGGGACAATTTTGGAAAATACTTTCTTGTTCTTTGTATATCTCTGGAAAATTTTAGACTTCGTATGATTGCAAATAAATCTATATAATTTCTCGATATGAGAAAATCGTACATATCCTACCATAAATCACATCCAATTCCACTAGTTTCCAACATAACCGTGTCTTATTTAGAAAAACTAGTTTAAAATTTCTCGCGATATTTTACAACCTTACGGTGTTTTAATTTTCCGGATGGAATGATGGATTGGATGATTTTCCCACCTAAAAATCCTTAGTGATCACTTACGTCATAAAAGGATGTCTGCAAAATTTCATGTTCCTTGTCCCAATAGTTTCGGCTGTGCGTTGATATATCAGTCGGTCAGTTTCTCCTTTTATATATGTATATATAGGGTGACTGGTAATTAGTGTACGATACTTAAACACGTGATTGTGCTCATGATAACCAACAACGTTTACTATAGGAACAAACCTGAAATCGCGAAAAAAAATCAGATGTTCAGTACATTTATGTTTGCCTAATGTACTGAACAGCTGATATTTTTTTCGCGATTTCGGCTTTGCTCCCATAATAAAAATTGTTTGTTATCATGAGCACAATCACGTGTTTAAGTAACGTACACTAATTGCCAGTCACCCTATATATCTGGAAAATTTCAGACTCCGTATGATTGCAAATAAATTTAAATTAGATTATACAGGGTGGCCCAAAAGTCGTGGATCAAACGCAACTACGGGTTAGATGGGGTCATCAGCTGCAAAAAGTTGTTCTACGGGAGGTCCTTAAGGTCAACCCCTGCAGAGTTATAATTTATTTTGTGTTTTTATGGGAAATATGACTTTTTTTAACTAATTGTTATTAAAATTCGAAAAAATCTACATCCTGTATCTTTTTTATAATTTTTACTAGATTGGTACTGATGAGTCCTTGCGTTAGACATGCAATTTATGGTTGTTTATTGGGTGTGTTGAAGATAATATTAAGTTTTACGATTTATTTTTTTCTCAAATCATAACTTTTTATTTACTTCGTACCTCACTGTGAAAAAAAAATTCTCTACCGAAAAGTGACCCTGTATTACAAGTTTTGGCGCATTTAATAGGGATTCTGAAAAGGTATTACACATGGCCATGAGTGGCTCTAATATCTTTCTAGGACGAAAAAACAAAACAACGATTGTGAAATAATTGTTTTATTAAGCAAAACATTTTACAATAAATGCTCAAAATTCCTGCCTCTGACCATAATACATAATCTGCACCGCCTAATAAAATTCCTACGTAACCTACGGAATGCACCTCTGTTGTTAGTAACTTGTACCCTAGCAAATTCGAGCTTTTGTCGTAGTTCTTGTTCGCTATTGTTCTCTCCTTGGTAAACTATTTCTTTAAAATAGCCCGTAGAACAATTTTTTGCAGCTGATGACCCCATCTAACCCGTAGTTGCGTTTGATCCACGACTTTTGGGCCACCCTGTATAATTTCTCGATATAAGAAAATCGTCCGTCCGAACCGAGCCCAAATTGTCGACGGCGCGTATTGTTCCACGCGCGCCTCAAGGAGATGTCAGCAAACCGTAGGGGCCCGGCAGGGTCGAAGCCTACTGGGGCCACGGGTAGTGTGTAGTGAAACCCGCCCTGGGACGAAGGCAAAGAAGGAACAGGAGTGGGCTTTTTAGCGCGAGATGTCATTGGATGATTTTCTCAATTAAAAAAAAAGACCCTAAGGGGATGAAATCCCCTTTTTTAAGCCCTGAATTTTGGAAAATCCTTAGTGTTCACTTACGTCATAAAAGGATGTCTGCAAAATTTCATGTTCCTTGTCCCAATAGTTTCGGCTGTGCTTTGATATATCAGTTGGTCAGTTTCTCCTTTTATGTATATATAAGGTGTAAAAAAATTAACTTTAAGAATTTCGAGGGGACATTGTACTCCTCATTATGAACAACTTTTACTATGGGACCAAACCTGAAATAGCGAAAAAAAAATCAGCTGCTCCATACGTTTTGACGAGTTATGCGAACATAAACGTAGGGAACAGCTGATTTTTTTTTCGCGATTTCAGGTTTGGTCCCATAGTAAAAGTTGTTCATAATGAGGAGTACAATGTCCCCTCGAAATTCTTAAAGTTAATTTTTTTACACCTTATATATATATAGATGACGGTTTTAATGCAAACAATACATGCATCAGAATTTGAATACATTTCTTATCACTGTTCTTTAACAGTTAAGTTAGCCGTTTGTATTGTTTCATTATCATTTTTTCGGTTCAAAGGTAGTGCATTTAAGTGATAACAGTTGATAAATACTGTGAGGACTTAACTACATAGCATTATTAAGTAAATAGTACTTATTGACTGGCCTGTTGGTTGGTCTAGTGGTTAGTGGCCCTGACTGCTATGCCGGAGGTCGTGGGTTCGTTTCCCACCCAGGACAACTGTTTGTGTGATGAGCACGATCAGTAATTCTGTATTTGGGTGTAATTTATCTATAATATGTATGTATTTAGAAATATATAAGTATGTTTATCAGTTGTTTTGTACTCATAACACAAGCTCTGCTTAGCTTGAGACTAGATGGCATTGTGTGATAGTTGTGGAATATTATTATTATTAATATCCTAAAAGAACCTGTATACCTCTTTTCACCTGTATACCCATTGTCAACTATGCTCGGCTTCAAGTCTTAACAAATGCATCTGAAAACCAGAAAATTGGATGGTTCCCTATCTCCCCAGATGACTTGTTAAAATATTAGTCGTGCGAGCCAGAAAGCAGGATAGAGCTATACACCCTTTAAGGTTAATCGATCTAACGCAATCCATTTTACAACCTAAACTGAACTGTTAAAGGAATGGATGGAGCTATATGTATAGCTCCATCTCTCTCGCCCTCGTCCCCTGACCTTGATCTAGCCTGATGGACGATGGATGGAAAAACGATGGAACATGCGAGCCCAGAATATTTTGGGCTCGCTCATCAGCCTGTATGTGAGTGTGTGTCAGCGTAGACATAAGAGTCAGTACTCAGTAGGTACAGACACTGGCAGAGAGTTACACACTCTGTGATATTGTGTCTATAGATGCCACCACATAAAAACTACAAGATAAAATCCAGTTAGTCAGTTCAGTTTAGATCGTGAAATGGATCACGTTTAAAGCTCGTGGTTAGAGCCTCTGATCTCCACATGCCAGTTAGAAGACAAGGGAGGTTATCAAAAGCTACGGGATATTTTGATAGACACCTTGGTCCTGGAACGCAAAGAACAACCTCAACCTCATGGTTCTAGTAGGCTTCGGCCCTTCTTGGCCCCTACGGGAAGGGAATTACAGGTGGGTTTTAGTCACTAAGTCTGACATTTCCTCTCTCTCTATCTAAACCGAGAGTGGGAGAAGGTTTTGATGATTTCCTAAACATGGGTGCTGATTAGACATTCGAATTCCTGCATGGCATAAAGCATTCTGTATAGCTCCCATGAACAAATGAATGAAATGACTGCCGGGCTCAACTGTTTAACATGCTTTCCGAGGTTCTGAAAAATTTCGGTACCTACCTATGTAATCGATGGTTACCCATCTGCGGACGGATCTCGGAAAACTGCTAAGTCTTGAAGATAGACCGTAGATAGAGATAGTATGATTGTTATAATTTTACCATGAGCCCCGTTTGTTTCTTGATTTTTCGTGTCATTTATCAAATAATGGTTATTGCGACCATCATATTATTTACTATCTGTTATATATTTTATTTACTATAATTTACGACATGTAATCTAATAAATCCACATGTTAAATTTAAGTTCAGAATAGGCTACTGAATCGATTTCAGTTATTAAATAAAATGGTATTTTTTTTGTCCTTTATGTATACAAGGTGTAAGGTTTAATCGAAAAACAAATCGGCTTCTCCATACAAATTGTCCAATCAAGTTCATAATTTTGTAAGGAGAGTAGGAGAGTCCGATTTGCTTTTTCGTTTCCGAAAAAAAAAAGTCTTGTGGAAGGATGTTCAGTTTCGTCTACTGAGCAAGCCCTTAAAAGTTTTCGGGGACATGTCCCTTACACCTTGTATTATAGGATAAAAAATTACCTATTTTGATAAATTTTGTGTGCGTGCGTACCTACTCGTAGATAGCAATACCAATGCGCCACCAATATACTACGTCGATGCCCATATTATTGACCTAAAATTAGGATAACTAATTTCTTAAAAAACATTAATGTTTTTAAAGCAATTAGTTATAAGCCTAAGTGCATTTAAGTATTTCAGTGGTTGAATCATGATTGTGAAACTTAATTTTATAATATTGTGGTGTATAATAAAGCGAGAACTACACTAGACCGACGCACACGTGGACCACGTCTGATTTGTACGTAGCTGCGCGTTGCGTGGCGTCACGTGGCGTGGATCTAATGTAGCTCTGCAAGTCTAGTTGCCATAAAAAATGTATGGATCGACATACGTGGCCCACGTGTGCGCAATGTAGTTCTACCTTTAGGGTGTGCATTATTACAGTTACCTTTGTAGTTAATATTGCATACCTATCAATATTTATTTATCTTTTCTTCCATCATTTTGATACTCAATAATGGTGCTAATAAAATGCCATGGTAAGCGTTATTGTATAGAATTAAAGTCTAAAATGGCATACATTAAATAATTATTATTTTAATCAAAATGTGTATAATAATTAGGTTGTTATTTGAACTAGTGTGTAAAGTATTAATTCTGCATTATGGATTTAAAACGAGGTCATCATTAAAAGTGGTGATTATTTTATCGAAATATTGTGAAGGACATTTTGTTTAGATTAGAATGCAATACCTATTTGAAAATATATTTTTTTGAGTTTGAAGTCTATTTTCTTGTTTCATTTCTAACTTGTTTTCATAAAGTTAAGCTGGATGAGCCTACATTTGGATGTTTCATGTTTTTTTTAATTTTCGATTTTTAACTTTACTCGAATTCTTGATACCACTCATGCACAGTGTTCTTAAACCAAAAATCACCATAATCGGTTAATATTTAGAGGTTGCACAACGCCAATAAAGTTTTCTCATACAGTTAGTACGTCATCAGTGTAGGTAAAATTTTTCATAGTATTATTTTTTACAGTGGAGGCTAGCAAGTGTTACTAGTGTGTTGTTGTGTTTAGTAAAACTTACTTCCCTCCTCTGTAAAAAATAATAATAATTAAAAATTAAATCTTCACTGATGACGTAGTTATTGGCGTTGTGCAACCTCTAAATAAAAATCGATTATGGTGATTTTTGGTATATGAACACTGCATGAGTGGTATCAAGAATTCGAGTAAAGTCAAATGAAAATCGAAAATTAAAAAAGCATGAAACACCCTAGCCTACATGCTGCAAACTTTGACGGCAAGATTGGCGCAGTGGTTCAGCAATAGGCTGCTGCGCTGCCTGTCACGGACACGGGTTCCATTACTCGCACTAAACAAATATTCTATGGCCTACTATTGGCCGGAAGACGTAGCGTTGGAAGGCCTCCTACAAGGTAGACCGATGACTTGGTAACGGTTGCGGGAGTCCGATGGATGCGAGATGCACAGGACCGTTCATTGTGGCGATACTTGGGGGAAGCCTATGTCCAGCAGTGGACGTGTTTCGGCTGAAATGATGATGATGATGGCCTACACATAGGTGTTCCGTATCTGGGTGTCTTGTGTGTGTGACTATACATGTTTGTGAATGTATCCACGATACAGAAGAATTCCTAGTGTAAACCTACACATTTTTTTTTTAACATTGCCCGTTAAAAAAAAAAAATGTGTAGGTTTATCAAGCTGCATCATTTGCATGGTGCTTGATAAACTATTCTGATTTTCAGATAGTTCGTGTGTACCTGTTTATTTTTGTCAGTACACAACTTACTCTGGGCTTTGATGCCTGGTAATAAAATGATTTTTTTTATTTTTTTTTATTTTAGCTTTTTTTACTAACATCATAAGCTCCAAAAGGATTTTTAGTAAAGAAAAAGTCGAATAAATATTAATCTTTTATTAAAAAGTTATAATGTAATAAAATAGTTAATGCCAGCGACTTGGGCCGTGTAAATGTAGAAACATATTCCACGGGAATAAACTCCCGGGATAAAAACGTAGACATCCTGTGCCCTATCTCATATGGGCACACGGGTAATGCGAGATTTCATCCTAATCCGTTCAGCTGTTTAAGGGTGAAGGAATAACAAACACACACACACATAAAATTTTGCCTTTGTAATCTATACACCACTAGTTTTTAATTACTACAAATACTTAAATGGCTTATTAGAAAAGATCTTGTTATTATTTAAGTAAAGTCTTAATAAATAATATTCATAAACAGTAAACTTATTTAGTGTCCGTTTATATCCCAAAATGTCACTCAATTTATGGAAATATTGTACAGGCTATTGATTATGAATGAAAAACAATGCGTAGTATTTTCTAGTAGCAATTGATTCAATTATGACTTTACCAATTATGAAAATTTTTCGTGGACACTTTTGGGATTTCGTTTTTTTTTTTGTCTACATAAATATGACCAGTAACAGGTACCTACAGATAGAGGCAATTTTTTTTTGTACTAATTAAAAAATAGCGGTGTATAAATAAAAATTAATGTTGCTAAGCGCAAAACTCGAGAATGGCTCGACCAATTCGGCAAATTTTTTTTTCGTATGTTACTTAAAGTACACGGAAGGTTTTAATCTATATAAATAAAAAGGTAGGTAGTCAGGTGCGAAGCCGCGGGCAAAAGCTAGTAGTATTATAGTAAATTAGCTTTCGTATACAGTAAGAGATCTTAAGAAATTACATTTATTTCAATACTAATTGGTGATTGGCCTTAGATAGTTCTGTCCGATGATGTCGGTTGGTAACTTGCAATCTTTCCAGGGCTCCGAATGTACTGTGAAGGGACCGGACCCAGGAAGTAACACTGGAAAAAGTAAAGGTAGGTATTAAGGGGATGCAACTCTTAAGTATCTACATAAATTTTCACTGTTTTTCATACAACCGCTCTTATGCGATTATGACGTTATCACACATTTTTCATTAGATAGTATTTTGGAAACACAGTATCTTGTAAAATCAATTTATAAATTTCTGTAAAACTAATCCAGTAAAGACCTCTCAAAATCTGCTATTTTGCATGAACTTTGCCACTTCATAATTTACTGAAAAATCAAAAAAGTCAAAAAAGTTTACCAATAGAAGCCTTGCTTTAATCAAGATTCTAAATGACGACAACCTTTTTCAAAAACTTTTAAGGGTTTTAAAAAAACACGTAGGTACATAATTCCTGGAACCAGTTTTGTAAAATATTCGAGTAAATCACGGATTTACCGAATGTTAACCGAGTTTTCAGGCGATATCTCTCTTTTTTCGCGTTGCCTTTTCGTTAAAGATAGCGTTGGATTGCGTTAGATGAAGTAACAATCTTTTAAAGTATGCTCGATGTTGACGATAAGCGAGTGAAAAAGAGGAAAGTAACCAAATATGCAAGTAGGAAAAATAGAGGAAAGTAACCAAATATGTAATACCATTTTATTTTCGTGATTTAATAACATAAAAATTTTATAAATTAAATAATTTATTTGTAATTACAATCTGCCATACATTTGTGCTTAATTTAGTAACAGTCTGGTTTTCTTTTATTAATTTAAAGCTTTTTTTAAAAAAAAAACAAAATCAACAAAAACGGATCTCATTAGAAATAGGTATCAAATATGAAATATTGCAAATCTAGATATAAAAATTTAGGTGAAATCTAAAAAGTAATTTGGCACCTATTTGCAAAAATCACAACTCCAGCTATCAAACTCTGAATCAGCGCAGTTATCATGTATCTACCTAAAGCCCACACAGAAGCGAGAGGGCGTGTCAGACTTTTACTGACTAAAATCACACCTATGTTCCTTCTTTGCCCTTTCGTTTCAAGACCATGGGTTTTCCTTTCGGATGTTAACCCATGGCCCCAGTAGACTTCGGCCTTACTGGGCCCCTATGCTTTTACTGACATCTCTTTGAGTCGCATGTGGAACACTATGCGCCGTCGACGAGTCGGACTCGGTCCGGATGGTTAACGGACGGCGAGCTACCCTCCCCTACCATTGCTCGTCGTCCGCAAACTCATCTCTACGGTGGAACCACCCTCTGGATCCATAACCAGTTTCCAGAATCAAGTAAATGAGCTGAAGAAACTCGTTCTTTCATGCAGGAAACATAATATAAGTATCAGATGACCTTGAATCATCAATCTAATAATGACTTTGACCTCACCTGTGATGCCGGGTGCTAATGTAATGTTGTATTTGCCATCGTACAGTACTAATCGCCAGTTATCGTCCAAGGAGGTCACACTCAGTTTAGTGCAGTTCGCTGATATTTCTAGCGTTAAGTTTGCTCCGAGGTATTTGATGCCTGAAAAACATATACTTAGGTAAAGTTGATTGTCCGAAAGAGGAAGAGTCGACCGTCCGCTCGCGACTTCGTCAATGTGAAGTCGGTTATTGCGGACGCGAAGTCGAAGCCTATGTGATATATCCTCCCTTGGGGTTCAATTTTATTCTGTACCAAATTTCATCACAATCGGTTCATTATTTTAGCTTCAAATTTCAAGAAGACCAGACACAAAAAGGGCTAAAAACGTATAAAGGGGAAGACATTTGCCTGGCAATGGGAAAACGAAGGCTAAGAAAAAATAAATTCACAATCTTTACTAATACCTATAATATAAAGGTAGAACTACATTGCGCACACGTGGGCCACGTACGCCGATCTGGACCTGTACCATGACGTTTAAAGTAAGATTGTTTCATTCTTATTTCGGTGTGGGTAAGAGACAGTGCTATACAGGTTGTCTAGCGCCATCTCTTACCCACACTGGAAATAAGAATGAAACAATCTTACTTTAAACGTCATGGTACAGGTCCTGGGCGCGTCGGTCTCCCTATATATTTCTCAGGCGTGGTCCACGTGTACGTCTGTCTAGTGTGTAGTTCTCGCCTAAATCTATAGATACCTACTAATATTATAAAGAGGAAAGATTTGTATTTTTAATTGCAATTAATAAACTGAAAAACTAAAGGACAGATTTTAAAAATTCTTTCTTCAGTAGTGTGTTAGGTACTTTATCAGTAGAGTGCTAGGTAGGTACTTTATCACTGAGTGACATCTACACTTCTACATTAATATTATAAAAAGGTAAAGTATGTTTTTATGTTGTAGGAGGTAGGTAATCTCTGAAAGTACTGGTACGATTGAGAAAATTTCAGCGATAGAAAGCTGCTTTATTCGAGTGACATAGGCTATATTTTATGTATGCGGGCAAAACCTAGTAGGTTATATATTTCTAACTTCCATGCGGGCGAAGCCGCTG
Organism: Mythimna impura; assembly: GCA_905147345.3. NCBI lineage: Eukaryota > Metazoa > Arthropoda > Insecta > Lepidoptera > Noctuidae > Mythimna > Mythimna impura. The sequence continues at coordinate 6,562,093 of LR990348.1, forward strand.
GCTTCTACCAGATTATAATTTATATTTCAAGATTTGTTTTGCTTACCTCTGATCGTGAACTTTGTAGCATTAGGCGGCAATCGAGGTTTGTTGATCTCCAGCCGGTCCAGGTGTATGCTGACGCCTGCGTATCCGAAAACGATCGTTTGAAGGAAGCCTCCCATGCCAGTGAAGAAGTTGACGGCCCCTGAATCTGGACGACGGAGCTCACTCCACACCTGTAAAGTGCAGAATAAAAAATGTTATGCGTCTAGCAATGGAGCAGGGGCCTTACTATGTTTTAAAACTAAAGCTAGAACTACATTAGACCAAAAACAAGAATAATAAAGAGTCTTCTATTCATTACCTTGAAAGGTTCTCTGACAAATCCTTCATAGCTCATATTGAATATGGCATCAGCCTTATTGCCGTCATCCACTTGCAGATGGCCGATGGTGTGCATGCTCCATGTCATGGCTGGACCATTCTCCCGAGTCATTGATTCGTAATACGTCAGGTCGTTGAGTCGTGTGGAACTGGAAAGAAATGACGTCAAGATTTAAATCAGAATCAAATTATACATTACCATGAAAAAATAATTCACTCGCTGCTGCCAGCTACCTGTGTGATAACAGAAAATTCTCTCAAGAGTTTTTATCTATTATATATATATAGGGTGACTGACAATTAGTGTACGATACTTAAACACGGGATTGTGCTCATGATAACAAACAATTTTTACTATGGGAGCAAAGCCGAAATCGCGAAAAAAATATCAGCTGTTCAGTACATTAGGCAAACATAAATGTACTGAACAGCTGATTTTTTTTTCGCGATTTCAGGTTTATTCCCATAGTAAAAGTTGTTGGTTATCATGAGCACTATCACGTGTTTAAGTATCGTACACTAATTACCAGTCACCCTATATAAAAGAAAGTCGTGTTAGTTACACTATTTATAACTCAAGAACGGCTGAACCGATTTGGCTGAAAGTTGGTGGGGAGGTAGCTTAGAACCAGGAGACGGACATAGGATACTTTTTTTTTTTTTTGAGTAGGGTAGAGTAGGGTAGAGTAGGATAGAGTTGGGTAGAGTAGGATATAGTAGTCAGTTGACGGGAGCGAAGCCGCGGGCAAAAGCTAGTAAAAAAATAAAAATAAGAGTAACATACTACAAGTAACAAACATACGTTAGTGATAGCGTGACGAGTGACAGGACAAAATTGAAGAAAAAAACGTGTTGCGCCGACCCCAAATAAACGGGACAAGGGCAGGAAGATGATGAAGAGAAACATACTACCGGGAACAAAAGGTTTGCAAAATAATACTTTTACTATCTCTGTTTTTATTTCAGTAACCACCTATATTTAAAAAATCTGTTCAAAACTTACATATTCATAGCATACTGTAACGGGAAGCCTAGTAGTACAGCATCAGCCTGTTTGATCTTTTCTCCTCGTTGGTACCCAGAGAACTGAGGGTGGTAGTCGAACTCCTCATCGTACGGCAGTGCCAGACTCCAAGCGATGTCAGCCCAGTGTTCCGGGTCCTTAGCCATGTAATAGGACTTGCAGAGGCAGGATACGTACCTAGAATTGGTACAAAAGTATATAATAATATTTTCCTTTATGATGATCTATGTCGCCACATAAGAACTATCAGCAATGCGATATCAGAGTTCTAACATATACAACAGCACCGTAGAACGCGAACTTGCGGACGTCGAGCAATGGGTAGCTCGCCGTCCGATCGTCCGGTAACCGTCTGGTCCGAGCTCAAGTCGTCGACGGCGCGTAGGTACTGTTCCACGCGCGCCTCAAGGAGATGTCAGCAAAACCTAGGGGCCCAGCAGGGTCGAAGCCTACTGGGGCCAAGGGTTTATTTTTGAAAGACAAAGAAGGAACAGGAGTGGGTTTTTAACCAGTAAAAGTCTGCGGGCCCTCCCGTTCTGCCCAAGAGCGGGGGATGTCATTGGATGATTTTTCCACCTACAAAAAAAACATACAACAGTCTGAAATCAACTATCGGGCAGTTGCCCGGACCAGACACAACACTTGGTCGGAGGATCCTTCCTTTTCAACACAGGTTTGTGGGACTTTACACCCTGATCCATAAGCATAAGCATAATCAGCCTTTTAATGTTCCCACTGCTGGGACTCAGGCCTCCTCTCTAGGAGAGGGAATGGGCCGTAATCCACCACGCGGGCCCATTTCGGGTTGGTGGATGTCACATGTCTTCGAATTTTTTGGTTCTAGGACATGCCGGTTTCCTCACGATGTTTTCCTTCACCGTTTTGAGAGCAGTGGTGATGAAATAAATTACACAAAGTAATGCGCCTGGCTGGGTTCCCTGATCCGCATAGCTCTAAAGTGATAAGACTACTGGGTAGGTGCATGATGAGAATATTTAGTAAAACCATCGTGTTATGTAGCTCCGTCTGTTGTACCTATACAATGTGATTCTGGTGACTCTTTTTTGTGGGAAGAGGATGTCATTGTTTTAAGTTCAATTTAACCATCTGCTGCTGTTCCGTGAATAGTTCAGAGGATCAGAAGGCATGGGGATCACAAAAATTAAGAAGGTTCAAAAATACCCCTTAGAATATTAACTCTTCAACTCACTGTGCCAAATATAGGGAGTATCCAGCGACGACGTTGGTGAATATTGAGTTGTTGACATTTCTGTGATCTTCATCAGGACCCATCACATCTGTAAATGAAATAATTTAAAATTAATTCTCAAAATCGATGCCCCACACACCCAGATCCAAAACGACTAGGTACAGACTTCACCCAGAATTGTATGAACCACCCTCTTGATAAGCCATTTTAATCATCATCTCGCTGTCGTTAAAGATGAAAAAATCAAAGAAGAGTAAATACGAAGTATGCTTCGTTGGGTAGATGGATATTAAATTATCAAACCCACTTGAGTTAAGGGGTGACCTTGGACTATGTGTTTGGTTTGTGTTGTGGCTACATGGATGTAAAGCACGCGCCAACACGTTCGGTGGTTGGGAAAATGCGCCTCCCAATCAAAGGCGTTGAAGGTCATGGTTTACAACTGCTGTCTACACGGATTGAAACTAGCAAGGTCACATTGGTTAGGACGTTGGTTTGCAACCATCTGGTCAACCCTTTAATAACGAATTTGAATCGGATGGAACGGGAACAAGATGGTATTATATAATGCCAGTGGGTCAGACAATGTTCGGTGGGTCAGACAACGCTGACCGCAGTCTGTACATGTAAGCAATACAAAAATTTGTTCCATGTGGGAATCGAGCCCAAGATTGCGTATCGTGGGCTCGATTCTCGCGCAGTAGACGATCGTTCGAAAAATGCGCCAACCGTATCGACCCACTTTCACGCTTATTACGCCAGGGTTGCACATCATCATCATTTCAGCCGAAAGACGTTCACTGTTGGACATAGGCCTCCCTCAAATGTCGCCATAATGACCGGTCCTGTGCGTCTCGCATCCATCGGATTCCCGCGACCCTCACCAGGTCATCGGTCTTCCGGTACGTGGTCGCTATTCCAGAACCTTTCGTCCCCATCGACCATCTGTTCTGCGATCAATGTGCCCTGCCCACTGCCACTTAAGTTTGGCGATTCTTCGGGCTATGTCTGTAACCTTGGTTCTCCTGCGGATATCTTCATTTCTGACGCGATCACGCAAGGAAACTCCGAGCATAGCCCTTTCCATTGCCCTTTGAGTGACTTTAAGCCTTCGCCAAGGGTTGCACATCCATAATAAAATACTCTATCTCGTCAGCTATCCTGTCATCTATGGGGATTGAACAGCTAAACGAGATGGAGTACCCAGTCACAAACACACGACCCTGGCGAATAGGACGCGAAATCACTCGTCGGACCAATCCGACGCTGGCAGTTAAAGGGTTAAAAAACCGGGCAAGTGCGAGTCGAACTCGCGCACTGTGGGTTCCGTACCAACTTACCTATGAAAACAGTTCAATTCCCGAATTGAGTTCGAAGATTTCTCCGAATAGCAAAAAAAGTTTTTTTTTTGTGACGTAATTACAAATTTTTAGTTTTCAGTTTTTTTTCCTATACTTGCGCTGTGAGAACTTGCATCATGCCAATTTTCAGGCTTCTAGGTCAACGGGAAGTACCCTATTTAATTGTGATTCCCTTGAGAGTGTCGAAATATACGTTTTTTTGCGACCTAAACGACCGCATCTTTTTTTTCGTTAACTCAGAAGTTTGTTTCTTTCACAGCTTCAAGGAACCGCAGAATTGAGTATATGGTTTTACAGAAGACAGACAGAGAGACGGACAACAAAGTGATCCTATAAGGGTTCCGTTTTTTCCTTTTGAGGTACGGAACCCTAAAAATCAACCATATAAGGTTGGTGGTTAGCTCGTTTGTTGTGAAACTTACTTGATATATCATACAAGCCAGTGTTGTAGTTGATAACAGCACGGGACTCCCAAAAGTCGGCGATATTTGTCACAATGTCACAACCACCATTCTGAAAGAGTAAAGAGAGAGAGAGAGTGAGTGAGTGGTAGAGATAATTCCTATAATTTATCAATCAATTAATTATCATCCGTCTTCATGGTCACTTGAATTTTTATACCACCGTGGTGGATAGAAAAGCAAACAAGATATGTATATTTATTTTTAACAAATATAGTTGTCTCTAACATAACTAAGACATAACTGCCACCCTGTGCCTTAGAACGCACAGCAGTATTCAATCCCTTCAAAACTTCCCAGACATCCCATCTCTAGATTACTCCATATTCCTTTCCGTAAAACTAACCTTGGCCTCATAGATGCACATTCGGAGCAAGGGTGCGTGGCCTCAATACACCCTTGCTCCGAATGTGCAAAACCCATAATAGTTTTCGCAAATCACCAGATACCGATTTACACGGTGTCTCACTCAACAAGTTTAGGAGAGAAGTCTCGGAGGTATGAGATTGTACAAATCTTCCAATCAACGGTTAATATTATAGGTATAAATTTCAATATTATAAAATATACTCTATCCTCTTTTTTGTAATGACAATTAATGTCATACCTAACATGGTGTTTTTAATATTATTTTTCACAAAAAATCCTATATGTAACGCTGTTGGTGTGCCAATAAATAAAAAAAAACCTCGTAAAACCGTTGGTCCCGGTTGTCATTCGTAGATCTTTGACAGTTGTTACAGGTAGTCAGACGCCAGAAAGTCTGACCATCAATCTATCTAAGGAGTATTGTGTTACCCAGTATCTGGGTTGTGGAGGTCTGATAGGCAGTCTTTCCATGTAAAACACGGGTATTCAGCTCCATCCGGTTAGACTCGAAGCCAGCCCCAAGCTAGTTGGGTAAAGGCTAGGGATCATCTATCCCCAATCGCCGGGATCCCAATCCCGATTTAAACCCGGCCAACGTAAGCGCGGGCTTGCGGACGGCGAACAAACGGTAGCTCGCCGTCCGACCGTCCGGTAACCGTCCGGAACGAGTCAAGTCGTCGACGGCGCGTACTGATCCACGCGTGCCTCAAGGAGATGTCAGCAAACCGTAGGGGCCCAGCAGGGTCGAAGCTTATTGGGGCCAAGGGTTTATGTTTCTGAAAGGAAAACTCGGCCCTGGTGTGAAAGGCAACGAAGGAACAGGAGTGGGTTTTTAGTCAGTAAAAGTCTGACACAACCTCGCACTCCGCCCAAGAGCTGGGAGATGTCATTGGATAACTTTCCAACCAAAAAAAGAAACAAGAAAAGGGAGATGATATATGTATAGCTGTCTCTTTCACCAAGACTTCGTTTTCTATGGCAGCCGTACGGGCGTGATGGCGTCATCGTCGTATAGACTTCTCTTTCTTTTTAGTAACTTCGAAGCGTTATAACTTCATTGTTGATAAAGAGGTTTTAAAAAGCAAACAAAAAAATGCATGCATATTCTCTATTACCTTCAGCCATTCCTCGTCTCTGGTGGTAGCAAGGTACTGCCGAATGGCGAAGGAGATGCATCCAGTGATATGCTGTTCGAAGATCGCCACATCAGGGCAGCATGGCTGCGTCACCTCTACTCCTGTGTAAGCACTTTCCCAAGGGAACCTGAAAAGTTTCGAGACAAAAGTAGTATACCTAGTTTTTTGTTTGGTGTAATTTTAAAATATTTTGTTTTTTATTTTATTGTGTGTCCTCACTGTATAGTGAGGTTTCAAAGATAGCCATTGTGTCCAAAACAAAAACTTGAAGGAATTTTAAAAAGAAAGAAGCTAAAACTGAATCAAAATAATTAATGCGGTGCCAAGATTTTTTTTTAAGATGGGAATTCATCTAATGATTTCTCCCCCCCAGACTTTTTCTGACTAAAACCACACCTATGTTCCTTGAGTTGCCCTTGCGTTTTAGAATCACGGGTTTCCCTTTCAGAAGTCGACCTATGGCACCAGTAGGCCCTTCTGGGCCCTACGTGAGGCGCGCAGAACACTATGTGCCGTGGACGACTCGGGCTCGGTCTAGACAGTTACCTGACGGCCGGACGACGAGTAACCCATTGCTCATCGTCCGCAAGCCTATGTCTACGGTGACTGGTAGTGGGGGTCGGGGTCGCGGCGGATGAGGCGTGAGGATATCCGTTCCCTTACATGCAACCGCCTCCTTCGCAAACATTACTGATTCGCAGAGGGAGACAAGCGCCGCATATTCACAGTGCCAAGATTTGCTTGCTGCAGTTGCTTATCTTAGACTAGAATCTGCAGTCGGTAATGTGCTTACCTGTAACCTTTATTTCCCGTATACTTTGCCAGTTTAGCAGCTATGTGCGCCGTGTCTAGTCTATACTGCAAAAGTTTGTTGGCATATTGAGGATAAAGCAGCAAGATTGAAGGAAACATCCAGGTTTCCGTGTCCCAGAAATTGTGACCTGAAATTAAAATAAAAACTAGATTCTCACAGCGGTAACACACGCGTGAAAGTGGATAATTATTTATTTATTTAACAAACTTATGCCATCTTTACAGGAAAACCTAATGCGACAGTACATACGAAAGAAACGAACGAATGAATTATCGCTGTGGAAAATTTCTTGGGTATAATGTTCTCCTGGTATCCTATGTCCTGTTGCAGGACATGGACTACCCGTGTTTCAATTTGCATCTAAATCCGTTCAGACATTAAGACGTGAAGAGGTAACAGACAGACAGACTTACTGTTGCATTATAATTTTAGTATGGATTCTGATTAAAGGTGAATGCACACTTATCCGAGCCTAACGCGTCGAAAGAAATAGTACATTTTGATACAAGTGCAGAAAGTTTGTCATTGCGAACGAGGCGGAATTCGCACGAGCCGTAGGCGAGGGTGTTATGGAGCCGAGGGCTGCAGTGCCAAATTTGCACGTGTATCAAACGACTTTTTTCAATACACTTACGAAGAAATGAATAAACGGGGGATGACCGACGCCTCGTGGGGGTCGACGCGCGCCCAGCCTGATATGATAAATGTAATAAAATTGTGGCGGGGGAGAGCACGTGCACTTTTCTGCACTAGTGCGGAGAACAGTCTTTTGTGTGCCTAAAAGCGGTGGTATAAGAGTGGGTTTTCGAGTAAGTGTATTGAAAAGAATTCTAAAATTCTTTTCTTTCGATTCGTTCGACGCGTTCGGCTCGGATAAGCATGCGTTCACCTTAATAAAAATATTCCACAACTATCACACAACGCCGTCTAATCCCAAGCTAAGCAGAGCTTATTAGTACTTAGACAACTGATAAACATATTTATATATTTCTAAATGTATACATATTACCCAGACACAGAACAAATGATCGTGCTCATCACATAAACATTTGTCCTGGGTGGGAATCGAACCCACAACCTCCGGCGTAGCAGTCAGGGCCACTAACCACTAGACCAACAGGTCTGTCAAATTAATAAATTTATATAGATAATAAATTAACTGTCTGCGTAAGCTGTATTCTTATGCGATGATTCTAATTCTATTTGATGGACCTGAAGATGAACCAGTCAGCTGATTTGTAATCATGATTTAAACAAGACAGCGTCTACCACTTTTGTGGCTCTAAAACCCTGTATAGGAAAAATCTTTTACCCTCGTAATCTTCGAAGGATCCTCCCCTAGCCAATCCGGTGGGGCTAAGTCCATAGTAACGACCCAGAGGATGAAACGACTTCTCTGAAGGCAGCGAGCTCAGGAAGTAGTACCATATGCCCTTCACTATCTTATCCTGAAACACAATAATCCAGGTATCAAGCAGATTGTCATATCTTTTACAGTTGACCGCTATGTTATTAGATGACTGCTTGTAAATATTATAAATTAAAGGGGGTTAAAGAATGAAATTGCCGTTTTTTAAAACGGGTTGCTTTGAAGTGTTATATCTTTGGATTGACTTGAAATTATAAGTTCAAATAAACTTTATATTAAAGGTACGTTATTCTTTTTTGTAATTAGGTATTTATTGATTTCTTTGTGTTTTGTATTTTCTGTAATATCGCAGTAATTATAACCATGAAAGCTAATAAAAAAAAAACGTTTTTTTCATATTAAGAGTTCCAACGTAACGAAACTATGCATTTCAAAGGGCAAGCAATATCACTGACGTATATCTATGACTTTCTTCAAACAAAAGAACTCTGTGTTATTGGTTTAATAGCTTACCTTTTGGAAATTTTGTCTTGTAGCCGCCCTGAGAAGAAAAGTTATTCGTGAGATAAAATTTCCCACGTGAAAGTGATTGAAACAAATATAGACATCCCATTCATTAAAAGTTTTAAGTCCGTATACATTATCAATATTGCATACCGCTTGAGACACGTTGTTTTTACGGTAGAACTCATATTACAAAATAATGCGAGTTTTCTTAGATTTCATACAAAAATGGTTATAAATGCAGCGATATTATAGACAATACAAACCACAAAGAAACCAATAAATACCTAATTTCGAAAAAAGAATAACGTAACTTTAATATAAAGTTTATTTGAACTTAAAATTCCAAGTCAATCCAAAGATACAATGCTTCAAAGCAACTCGTTTTAAAAAACAGCAATTTCGTAGTTAAAGACCTAATATGTGGTTGGGTGATCTTCGCCTAACAGAAAAACCAAACAATCAAACGGTAAACAACTCACTAGCTCCAGGTTCCCTTCAATATCGATACTGCCCTGATGATACAGCTTCTGCCATTCTTCTACGTGTTTCTGGTACAAATTCTCGCCGTCCTCCTGCAAAACTATGGAAGCGTGTAACTTTACCATACAAGGACACCAGTTCTTAATTCTAAATTATTGAAAATATTTGAAAAGTTTATGGTGCAATTTAAAAGTAAGTGTCATTCACATGCAATGCGCCATACTCAATTGCAGCTACAATTGAGCAGAGCATTTTGCAGAGGTCAATTAAATAAAAGAATTGAGAATTATCTATTTAGTTACAATCATCACAACACAAATACCACGTCTATTACCCAAGAATCTAGCTAGACACACAAATCTAAATGTCTGAACGCTATTATCCTTAACAAGGTGATGTCACAAAATGAATTAAGTCCCAAAAATAACCTTTGACTAGCTCCTGCCTCGCGATCGTCTTATTTTTATCAGCTGTCATTACGAACGTGAAGACCCTGGATCCATGTTGAGGGACCACCAGATGATCAGGAACTGATGTCCAGTAAGCACACACATCTACCGGTAACGGCTGTTCTTGCAGGTCTTCAGATTCATTTGTCTGCCCACAAGTACCCCAAACTGTCCTGCCATCAATAATTTCTGGCACAGGATCTGGGAAAGTAATGTCCTTGCTTGCTTCTCCTGGCATTAGTTTGATTGCTATCCAGATTTCTTGGTAAATGAAGTTAGGGTCTGAAATAAGACAAATTAATTTATTTAACTGTTTTCGTATGCGCCTGATAATATTGAAATAGCATTACCCAAACTTGTCTAGGGTGCGCCTTAATCAAATTTCATAGCAACTCGCGGATAGACATACCATAATGCGTCTTAGATTCCACTTGAATCTGATTCACAATAGCTCTGGTGTAGAATCTATGTGCGTAAATCCTTTGCGTCACCACCGATCTTTCTCTGTCCACCCTCACTTTAAACACTCCTTCTTTTGTATCCAGACTGTACACCGGGCTATAGGGGGCGTGCGTCAGGGTAGAGTTGAGCCTGATGTTGGCCCATGCTGGTATCCTGGCGCGATGACTATAACCAGCCTGGCCATTGTACAGACCATTCATGTAGACTGTGTCACTAAAGATGTTGGTAGCTATGTGGCCGTTCCCGATCGATGGCATAAATTTATCGTTTGATGGCAGGCTGGAATATAATTAAGATAGATCAGAAGAGCAGTGGCGGCCGAGAGAGAGCAGTGGCGGCCGAGTGGTAACGGCCCTGAGTTACGAGTTGTAGGGTTCAAACCCAGCCAGGCGAATTACTTTGTGTAATTTATTTCATCACCACTGCTCTCAAAACGGTGAAGGAAAACATCGTGAGGCATGTCCTAGAACCAAAAATTCGAAGACATGTGACATTCACTAATCCGCACTGGGCCCGCGTGGTGGATTATGGCCCATTCCCTCTCCTAGAGAGAGGAGGCCCGAATCCCAGTAGTGGGAACATTGAAAGGCTGATTATAGATCAGAAGAATTGCATTATTAGGATGGTAAAATTAAAATATTGCCGCCTAAATAATTATAACATTTTTTTGACATTGGGTATCAGAGTACTTTTTTTCTGGATTGCTACATTTTAATGGGTTAAATTTTATTAAAAGCTAGCTTTTGCCTGCGTCCGCGTGTATGTCGATTGTCGGTTATTGCGGACGCGAAGTCGATGCCAAATAAAAACTATGCCTTTATCCTTTTTGGAGTTCAAGATTATTAATTTATTTAATTCTTTTTGCACACAAAAGTATAGAGGCGGATTTAATGCCTTAAGGCATTTAGTATTTTAGTTTATTTAGTTTAGTTTTTTTTTAGTTTACTCTGTACCTTCCAAATTTCATCAAAATCAGTTTAGTAGTATACCTAACCTTGCCCTAACCTTGAAAGCGTAACAGACGGAGAGTAACTTTAGTGTGAATAGTTCAATGAAATCAAAAGCGCCTAATCAATTGGTAATATTACATGTTTTCAAAACATTTCAGTAGGCGCTAAGAAAAAGTTTAAGATCATTGCTATCAATAATATTTTAGGCGTTCATAAACAAAAACGTGTTGATGAAAAACTAGATGCGTTTTCTATGTAACCGGTAATTTGAGAAAATGATATGATCATCATTAAAAGCACATTAGTATTCCGTATTCCACTGTAACTCTTCAATAATGAACTAGGATTTTGTTAATTTAGCTAACTATGGATGACCTAACATTCTGATAAGTGTAGTAGGTACAAATCGCATGCATGTTACAGAGGTTTATAATTATGTCCCTAGTCTTATCTATTGACCTTCGGAAAACTAGTTAGTGTATGTATGTACCTGGCTGGTTAACTGGTACAAAACATAACAATGCATACGTAAATTATAAAGATAACTCACTTATGCGTCGAGAAGATGTGGCTAGCCGGACTGATGTCCTCAGTCTCTTCCAACCCGATGTTTTCGGCAGCATTACTGCCGCCCTTGGTTGTCAGGACGATTGCCACCGTCGCCGCCACCGTTAGCAGCCCCAACATCGCGGCCACCTGCTTGTTGCGCGCCAAAAAGTTCCACATCCACACAAAAGTTATAAACCTCTTTGACAAGAACTAACCAGGTTAAATATTCACAAGAGTGAAAAAAAAAATGATACGTCAAATTCAAAAAAGGAATTGTCGGTTCGAGTGATTCAAATAACTGTCAACTTTTTGGAAGATGATTATGAAATGTGACAGATGCGCAGACGTTGGTCTGCGCGGGAGACTCCCGTGCGCTCCGGTCAACGACAATGTGTAGATTACGCGACCTATGGCCTAACATGACACACATTATTGTTCTATTAACAGAGATAATAATAATTAGGGTCATCTCTTTGTTCAAAATCGTTATAACTACGATTTTATCTGGCATCATAATTTATTTATAATGCAAAATTATAATCATTTTCGCTCAATTGTTTTTGTGTTTAACACTGACGTAAATTTATTGTTAAGTTAGTGATGGTCATTTGAGTATATAAACTATGGACACTAGTAACTTTTTAAACTTGCGATCTCACAATGCCAAAAACTATTTTCTAATATAAATAGGTAGAGGTAGGTACTCTATTTTGGTTTTGTGACATCCCTAGACATAGACTGGTCACTCTCGTCTCTAATTCAATTGTCGCTTCCTTATTACTGAGCTAGAAACTATGCTTAGCATAAGACAAGTCATCTTAAGATTGGATTAATTGTCCCAATGCCGATTAAATGATGAAAAGTAGGTCTTGTGTGCTGTAGCTATTAAGTCTTTTTATTACATTTATCATCCAGACAGGTGAATGTATTTTAGATGGATCAGAGAAGTAATTAGAATATTATGTTGTTTTAACTGTGCTGATTGTCTTACTCTTCTGTCACTGTACTTATTAAAATAAAATAAAAACAAAATATTTAGAAATACACCAACAGCAACATCTGAGAGCTGTGATGACCCAGTGGTAACGGCCACGACTCGAGTTGTTGGTCGCGGGTTCAAACCCAGCAAGTACTTTGTGAAATTTATTTCATCACCACTGCTTTCAAAACGGTGAAAAAACATCATGAGGAAACCGGCATGTCCAAGAATTAAAAATTCGAAGACATAATACCTATAATATATTCCACCACTATCATACAACGCCGTCTAGTCCCAAGTTAAGCAGAGCTTGTGTTACGAGTTCTAGTTATCTGATAAACATACCTACTTATTTATTTCTAAATACATACATATTATAGATAAATTACACCCATAAACAGAACGAATGACCGTGCTGATCACACAAACATTTGTCTTGGGTGTAAATCGAACCCACGACCTCCGGCATAGCAGTCAGGGCCACTAACCACTAGACCAATAGGCCAGTCAACATGTGACATCCATCAACACGTACTGGGCCCGCGTGTTGGATTACGGCCCATTCCATCGCCTAGAGAGGAGGCCTGAGTCCCAGCAGTGGAAACATTAAAAAGCTAATTATGCTTAAGCTTACACTGACGCAACCCTAGTGTGTTTTCACAAAATTCTGGAAACACTTATCTTAGATTCCGTCATCACACCCACCAGGTATATAACTGCAGAGATAATGCATCCCATTTATCTATTAAAAATGAATTAATATGCTCCTACATTTTTCATATAAGCTCAGAACACCGACTTCAGTACAATAACCGGGCAAGCGTTATTTTTAATTACATTATCATAAATGTCATTCATAGAGCGTTGTTTGATCGCCGGATTGCCGTAGCTTGCGCATGCGCATCAGACCGTGTACCCTCTAGTTACGCTCTGGTACTTTCGATGAACTGGTGAACACTTTTGGTGCCGATTCGCTTGTTACTGCTGGGTACAGGTGTCATAGATCAATTGACTAAGTATCGAGGTCCCTTCACAGCGGTTGGGCAATTTTCGTAATCGATTTGTAATTTGACAGGTAATCGATTTATCGAAAGGTGTGATGTAATTGGGGTTGTTACAATAGATCCATGTTTATTGGGAAATAATAAGGTTCTTCCTGTTTATGATTTTTTTTTGAGGTGTGAAATCATCCAATGACTTCTCTCGCTCTAGGGTGGAGAGGGTGTGTTGCCCTTGCGTTCAGGGACCGCGGATTCAATTTTCAGAAATTCCTCGTGGCCCCAGCGAGCATCGGCCCTACTAGGCTCCTACGGTTTTGCATCTTTGAAGCGCGTGTGGAACACTATGCGCCGCTGACAACTTGGGCTCGATCCGGACTGTTACCGGACCGGACGGTCAGACGGCGAGCTACCCTATGCTCGTCGTTCATCAGGGTGGATATGCCAGGGATGCGGGATTGTTCGAAAGAGTTACCGCGGCCCTGGAATGCGAAGGGCAACTGAAGAAGCACAGGTGGGTTTTAGTCAGTAAAAGTCTGTCATTCCCTCTCACTCCACCCAGAGCGGATTGGGTATACTAGAGATGGGCATCCAAATTCTCTGTAATGAAACTAACGCAAGGTCTAAAAAAAACAGAATCATTATCCCAAAAGTCAATTGAGATCATATAAGTGTCTTCAAGGCTAGAGTACCTAAAAAATAGGCTCTTAATAAACTAGTGAGCTACAATATCAACGATTGCATCACTGCTTACCATCAGGTGGGATCGCAGTCAAACACTAGTTTATATAATTTAAAAAAATATCAGTCTACAAGCTGTTCAATATTGTAGCGGAAGTCACCTACAAACTAATCCATGGGTTATGTGAAAGTGAACACCGAGGCCTTGGAACGAAGGCAAAGATGGAACATAGAAGTGGGTTTTAATCAGGAAAAGTCTGGCACGCCCTCGCGCTCCGTCCAAGACCGGGATAAGTCATTGGATCATTTCCAACCTAAAACAAATCTACAAACTAATAAGACTTGAGATAGGTTACCTGAATATGCTTGCCGTCGTTCCAAACTGTCCTAATTAATTTGCGCAACACGTCCAGTCCTGCGTCTATCTTCACTGATACTTGTTCAATGAGCAGACGCAACGATCACTGGCCTGCAATTATTATCGGAATTCACTACGAGTACGATACTAGGTTACATCGTGACAACAAACATTCTGTTTATAGATACGATTATTTTAATTGGCCATTGACTTGTAGGTGATGTGTCTCAAATCAATCAATCAAAAATATATATTTAAAACAAGCTTCTACCAGTGGTCTCGTCCGCGTGAATGAAAGGTTTCTCCATACAAACTCTGGACCCCCGCTTCATTCCCCGCGGGGGTGAATTTTGGAAAATCTTCTCTTAGTGCCCGCCTACGTAATAAAAGGAAATCTAGTGCAAAATGTCACGCTCCTAGTCCCAGTAGTTTCGGCTGTGCGTTGATATGTCAGTCAGTTTTTCCTTTTAATAATAATCCTTTATTATCAGGCAACTAAGGCCCATAGAAAAAATACACAAATAATCTTACAAAATAATCAACTAATACATATGTATAAAAGAAACTATAAACACTCCACACCACCACTCCACCACACCACCACCACTCCACCACCTCACCACCTCCTCGCTCCTTCACATCCTCCTCCACTCCTTTTATATATATAGATTAGTTAGTGTCATGAAAAATCACAAAGTTATCAGCTTGTTATATTACCTGGTTGTCCGCACAAATACATGGTCACCGGGTCAACCGGGCGATTGAGGGGTGGTTTTGCTCCCGCACCCAGCTGTGCGCTGGGGCCTAATGCTCCCTAAGACCTGCCGTGACCTGTGTTGTACTTAGTATCGGTGGTATCTAACTTAGGACCGTTTTATATATGTTTGGGATAAAATATACCGTTGTGTAAAAATTATTGGAATCGATTTAGTTATTGATTCTGTACAAACTATATTCAGGTTTCGCATATACTAAAAATAATGTTGTATAGTTTATTTTAATTAACAACTGATAAATAGTGGTCTACTTGACCACACTAGGGCGGAAAACAGTCAATAGCGTGCCTAAAAGCAGTAGAGATTCCTATCCCTAGCGGTAGGGTTTTCAAGTACCTAAGTGTATTTAAGATATGATATAAAGAAGATTATATATCTTCTTTATATCATATCTTTTATTGTTTATTTGAAAGTGATTTGTCTAACCCCCTGGTCCTTATCGAACTGCAACTGCTCCCGCTCAGGGTAGAGCTAAAGGGAGTGTCAGGCCTTATGGGGCCATGGGTTTGCTTCTGAAAGGAAAATCCGGCCCTGGTATGAAAAGCAAAGAAGGAACAGGAGTAGGTTTTAGTCAGTAAAAGTCTTACACGCCCTCCTGCCCCGCTCAAGGGCGGGAGATGTCATTAGTTGATTTCCAACCTAAAAAAAAGAGTCTTGTAATCGTGAAATCTAAAACCGATAATGGTTTTAGTTTGATTGCCCTTTTGAATGTATCGTTATCATCATGACACAGTTGTCATCATGGCGGCACTTAGTCATTTTACGCAGAATTTGAACAGAAACCATTGTTGTATTGTAACTAAACTGTGATCGTGTCAACTTATTTAGAAGTTTATTTTTTGTTCTTGGAATTGGAATTTTAATTTGTTGTCAAGTGTGTTCGAAGACATTTTTTCTATTGTGAAATACCTACTGATTGTTGACTGATACTCTCGTAGTCTGTTTTAATCAGATCGGTACAGCGGTACCGGTGTTTAGAACAGTGTTTCCCAACTTGTTTTAAAATTCCGTACCCCAGTCGCCAAAAATGGAACCCCTAGAGGATCACTTTGTTGTCTGTCTGTTCTTCTGTTAAGACCCTTTTTCTCAGGAACACGTGGAGGTATTACGCTGAACTTAATACCAAATACTCAGCTTTACCCCTTGAACGCATTCTGAGCACGCCATAATTATGGCGGTAAGTCCCCTCTTTGAGGTATGCCTGGAAATACTTCACGGCGTCCTCACCTTCCGCATGACGCAGGTTCTCACCGAACATAGTCAGTTTGAGAAGTTCCTGCACCGGATTCGTGCGGAAGTAACGCCCGGGTGTCATCACTGTGTGGAGCGCCCGGAGGACACGGTGGAGCACACAGTAGAGGTGTGCCCCGCTTGGACAGAGCACCGCCGCCGTGACCTCGTGGGGGAGACCGGCGTCAACGGTCTCCCGCGCTGGGCCTTGGTACAAGCCATGGTCCGAAGCTGCAAATATGCACCTGCATGTTTTGACACTCGTAAGAAAATACGGCTTTATTATTTAGGTATCCGCGTAAGCTTATGTTTCTAAAACAGAACATTAAAACTCTACAAAACTAACTACTTAAGTATTTTGGGGTTGTATTATATGTACATATTACTACTTCCTTTATTTAGCTCTAAGTGTTATTTTAGTATAAATTTATACTTGTTGCTGTAAAATGGTGTATGCAAACTCTGTTCGAAATTTTAGTCGTTTGGTGAAATTGTACACTCTTGCAAGTACAGTGTTTTATAACCCCTGTTAAAGGAGTTTTAAAGCTATAAAAATTTAGAGGAACTGATTGTAAAGTCCCACAAATCTCCATAGAAAAGGGGGATCCTCCAACAGAACAGAGATTCTGTTTGGTTTGGGTAACTGCCCGATAAATGATTTCGGGTTTTTGTATATGTTCAAATCGCACGGAGAATTCTAATTGTGCGATGTAGGATTTCATAGTTTAATTCCTGTGTAACTTTATAGATGTCGCTACAAGAATAAATTACTGCTGTAGTTCAGCATTAGGCTGTTATAATCGTGGTTATAATAATATCATTTATTTGCGAAAAATGTGGTAGGTACAAAAGATGTTATGTTATTTAAAGGAGACTAAGTTTGAATAAAAATAATTCAATAGATAACAAGACATTAAAAAAAAAGGAGACTAAGTGCAAAGATACATTCCGCCATTTAGTGATGGCATGCAAATATTTAATCGATAGTGTTTTAGTAACATACAGTATGTATATTATGTCGTGGCCAAATCATAGAAATTAATCATTTCATGATATGGCCAACTAAAACTGGCCAGCCCCCCTAGCCAAGTTGCAAACGATAAACGTGAACGCTTAGTAATCTCCAATAGATTTTCAACTTTATACCTAAGAACATAAAGTTGAAAATCTATTAAAGACTACTGAGCGTTAGCGACCGGAACGAACGAAAACACTATGTAATCTTCAATAGATTTTCAACTTTATATCCAATAACATAAAGTTGAAAATCTATTAAAGACTACTGAGAGTTTACGTTTATCGTTTGTGACTTGGCTAGGGGGGCTGATCGTTTAAACGTTAACATTTGATGTTATGTCAATCCTCGTTTGGCCATATAATTGATGTAGGATTTCTATGATAATGAAAAGTAGGCCAAACGAGGATTGACATATCATCAAAGTTTAACGTTTAAAATAATCTGCCCAGTTTAACTTGGCCATATCATGAAGTGATCAATTTCTATGGTCTGGCCAGGACATATATACTAACGGAGTCACTCTATAGTCTGTCCTCGCCACTCCATCTCAAAAATCCACTCTGTACCTATATGTATTAAGACTAGAGCTACTTTCATCGACCCTCACTCTTACCAAAAGCCTATCCTTCCGTTTAAAAGCGTACAGGTGTCCAGCACAATAATCACATAAAACTTTCCGTCCAACCTGCTTGAATTAATAACCGGAGTCGTGAGATATGATTGGCTCAAGATCCAGTGTCATTACCGCGGCGCAAGCAGCGGAGCGTGGCGCCCTCCGCTCCGCTCCGCTTGTCAGGCCATCCACCTCGGAGCCAAGACGCCATTCAGTGATTCTTATGAGATACCAAGCTATGTAGCTGCCGTTGCAGGTAGCTCTATGATAGTCAGGTTAACAATAATGATGAATGAAGTCTTTATATGCTTTAAGTTAAAAATTAGTTTTATTATACATAGGTACTTTTTTTTTTTTCGGTGGGCAAATCATCCAATGACTTCTCTCTTGAGCGGAGCGGGAGATAGTGTCAGACTTTTACTGACTAAAAACCCACTTCTGTTCCTTCTTTGACTTCGTTTCAGGGCCCCGGAGTTCTCTTTTGCATCACCCATAATGGCCCCAGTAGGCTTCGACCCTGTTAGGCCCCTACGGTTTTGCTGACATCTCCTTGAGGCGCGCGTGGAACACTAAGCGCCGTCGATAATTTGGGCTCAGTCCGGACGGTTAGCGGACGGTCGGACGGCGAGCTACCCATGGCTCGCCGTCCGCAAGCCAGCGCCTACGGTGGCTGGAAATCGCGATCGGGATCCCGGCGGCTGGGGCGTGAGGGCCGTTCTCTCGCGCGGGTACCTGTAAAATAGTTAATTAAGGTGGATCAAATCTAGCTGGTTAAGAGTTTGAGTGGCTCTCAAACTGGTTATTTGGCATGTGTCGCTGGGTTTTGGAATCCGAAGTATTCTGACCGTAATTCTTGCTTCTGCCAGCGTCTTTGCCCAATTGAAAGTATGTTTCTCCATGAAAACTTTGGACACCCCTAAATTTCAGCGTTCAACAGGTCGAAGGGTGTGGGATGGGCGTTTATGAGTCATTGAGCGAGTTAGTGACTTGGCTAGGGGGGCTGATCGTTTAAACGTTAACATTTGATGTTATGTCAATCCTCGTTTGGCCATATAATTGATGTAGGATTTCTATGATAATGAAAAGTAGGCCAAACGAGGATTGACATATCATCAAAGTTTAACGTTTAAAATAATCTGCCCAGTTTAACTTGGCCATATCATGAAGTGATCAATTTCTATGGTCTGGCCAGGACATATATACTAACGGAGTCACTCTATAGTCTGTCCTCGCCACTCCATCTCAAAAATCCACTCTGTACCTATATGTATTAAGACTAGAGCTACTTTCATCGACCCTCACTCTTACCAAAAGCCTATCCTTCCGTTTAAAAGCGTACAGGTGTCCAGCACAATAATCACATAAAACTTTCCGTCCAACCTGCTTGAATTAATAACCGGAGTCGTGAGATATGATTGGCTCAAGATCCAGTGTCATTACCGCGGCGCAAGCAGCGGAGCGTGGCGCCCTCCGCTCCGCTCCGCTTGTCAGGCCATCCACCTCGGAGCCAAGACGCCATTCAGTGATTCTTATGAGATACCAAGCTATGTAGCTGCCGTTGCAGGTAGCTCTATGATAGTCAGGTTAACAATAATGATGAATGAAGTCTTTATATGCTTTAAGTTAAAAATTAGTTTTATTATACATAGGTACTTTTTTTTTTTTCGGTGGGCAAATCATCCAATGACTTCTCTCTTGAGCGGAGCGGGAGATAGTGTCAGACTTTTACTGACTAAAAACCCACTTCTGTTCCTTCTTTGACTTCGTTTCAGGGCCCCGGAGTTCTCTTTTGCATCACCCATAATGGCCCCAGTAGGCTTCGACCCTGTTAGGCCCCTACGGTTTTGCTGACATCTCCTTGAGGCGCGCGTGGAACACTAAGCGCCGTCGATAATTTGGGCTCAGTCCGGACGGTTAGCGGACGGTCGGACGGCGAGCTACCCATGGCTCGCCGTCCGCAAGCCAGCGCCTACGGTGGCTGGAAATCGCGATCGGGATCCCGGCGGCTGGGGCGTGAGGGCCGTTCTCTCGCGCGGGTACCTGTAAAATAGTTAATTAAGGTGGATCAAATCTAGCTGGTTAAGAGTTTGAGTGGCTCTCAAACTGGTTATTTGGCATGTGTCGCTGGGTTTTGGAATCCGAAGTATTCTGACCGTAATTCTTGCTTCTGCCAGCGTCTTTGCCCAATTGAAAGTATGTTTCTCCATGAAAACTTTGGACACCCCTAAATTTCAGCGTTCAACAGGTCGAAGGGTGTGGGATGGGCGTTTATGAGTCATTGAGCGAGTTAGGACTTTGCCTTTTATATGTGGGTAGGTATAGCATAACATAGCATGATCAGCCTTTTAATGTTCCCACCGCTGCCGCTGGGACTCAAGCCTCCTCTCTCTAGGAGAGGGATTCGGCCGTAATCTACCAAGCGGGCCCAGTGCGGAATGGTGAATGTATCTTTAAATTTTTGGTTCTAGGACATGCCGGTTTCCTCACGATGTTTTGGATATGGTGATGAAATAAATTACACAAAGTAATGCGCTGGCTGGGTTTGAACCCGCGACCTACAACTCGTAAGTCGGGGCTGTTTCCACTCGGCCACCACTGCTCAAGAAGGTAGCTGCTGGGTAGGTATAGTCGAGAATAATATGAAAATAGCTCTCAGACTCTACATGCCCAGTGTTACTCAGGAATAAATTGCGAGATTATTCGAAAGAATAACCGTGACCCTCCACGGAAATTTCCGTCAGAGTTATCGTATCCTGCTGGAACGCAAAGGGCAACTGAATTGTTTTAATCAGTAAAAGTCTCTCCATGAGAGACTCCAAAAGCGCGAGTAGTTTTTTTTTTGATGATTTACTCAAAAAAGGAGAGTGCTAGAGATCTTTCTGACGTCGTCGTGTATTAGGTAATAGAGAACGGTCCATCGCTATCCAGGATGTATACAGACATATGCAGAGGAATAGCGAGCTGGTAAGGATCGAACGAGGTACTTTTCAAGGTGATAGTTTGAGTCCGCTTTTCGATTTCCCACCTCAGAAAAAAATGTCCTGCCCCCTAGCCAAGTTATAACCGTTTCGATTCTCTTTTTGTTGATTGCCTCGAGTCGGCTACGCCTCCTATTCTTTTGTTCTGACCACGTGACTGACGTCAGAACAAAGGAATCGGAGGCGTAGCCGACTCGAGGCGATCGACGAAAAGATAATCGAAACGAAACGGTTGTAACTTGGCTAGGGGGGCTGCAACACAACGGAGAGCACAAGATGAACGCGGGTGGATTTTTCATAAGTTAAACTCTAATCTCTCTCGCTCCACCAAGAGCGGAGGAAGTCGTTTGATTATTTCATATATAAAATTGATTCAGAATTTCACCTAAACAACAGTATAACAGTATACAGTGTACAGTATTCACGAAATAACAGTAGAATAAACATTGCGACTCCGAACTTTGGATTTAACCTGTATTGTTTGAATTCTTGGAGATTCATAAAATCACTGACCAAGTGTAACGATTATCGTCAGCATAATATCCTGCTATCTCGGCAATATTCATAAATACTAGGTAAACGACCGCTATAATTGCAATCACGTACAATTGACGAGCAATATAAATATGAGTAAGACTATCATGAGAGTTTTTGTTTATCATTTAAACATACTCAAGTTAATTAACAGATTTCTGGGATTCCCAGTAATAAATCTTTTAAATTAATCTTTTGAAGTAGGTATTTTGTTTTTCTAACATTAAGTCATTAAGTATTAGATTTTCGTACTATTTTCACACTAAGTTCATTCAGAAAAAAAATGGTTAAGAGTGAGTGGGACTCGTATCTTTGATTTTCATATGTCACAATAGTTTCCCACCAAACTAGGGGACGCCCTTGGATCCACTTGGGAGAATCGCTGGGTGGTGTCATTTTTCATTTCAATTTACCTAACTACTATTTTTTTATTGTGTTTGTCAGGAAAAGGTTCTTACGGAAAAAAATATTAGTAAAATTGAAAAAAAATCAGAAAACTCCATCATCATTATGACCGAACATGTTGCAAAGAGATTTGGCTAGTTTTTTTTAAAGTCGGCCGCCAGCCTGACATCAACCCTCCTTGGGAATGCTTTTGTTAGTAGTTTATCCGCCACCTCGGGGTGACCTAAGGTGCTGTAGTATGCACAGCCCCCCTAGCCAAGTCACAAACGATAAACGTAAACTCTCAGTAGTCTTTAATAGATTTTCAACTTTATGTTATGTGATATAAAGTTGAAAATCTATTGAAGATTACATAGTGTTTTCGTTCGTTCCGGTCGCTAACGCTCAATAGTCTTTAATAGATTTTCAACTTATGCTCTTAGGTATAAAGTTGAAAATCTATTGGAGATTACTAAGCGTTCACGTTTATCGTTTGCAACTTGGCTAGGGGGGCAGTCTCTAAATATCCCTTAGTCGCCTCTTACGACACCCACGGGAAGATATGGGATGGTGCTATTCTTTACGTCCGACACCATACAGCAAAATTTCAGAAAACTCCAACGGTAACTTAATCTTCGCGCGTTTCATAATTCATAGCTGATACAACATTATAGTTTTAGTATATGCGAAACCCGAAACACGTATGTAAAGAATCTATGTACAAAATTTAATTACTGTGTCATTAAAGCTTGTTATATTACCTAGTTGTCCGCACAAATACATGGTCACCGGGCCATTCGGGCGACTGAGGGGTTGTATTGCTCCCGCACCCGGCTGTGCGCTGACGCCTAATGCCCACTATGACCTGTCGTGACCTGTGTTGTACTTAGTATCGGTGGTGTCCAACTTGTGACCTTTTTGAATATTGTTGGGAAAAAATATACCTAACATGGTGTAAAAATTATTGGAATCGATTCAGTTACTGATTCTGAACTAACTATATTTATTTATTTATTCGTTTATTTATTTAATCTTCATGCAACAAGTCCGCCTTTGTACCTACAAAGGCGGACTAAATGCCTTAGGCATTCTCTACCAGTCAACCTAGGGTAGTGGAGAGACAACATGGCAGGTGCATAAAAAAAAAGAAAATATTATTTAGACAACAAGTATTACAAAATTATTTAAAAAGCTAAAACTAAACATACATACCTACATAGATTCAATTTTTATTCAAGTTTCGCATCTAAGACTAAAAATAATGTTGTTTATTTTGTATTTAAGGATATGAAGCTGAGAGATTACTCGTAAGTTTAAACGAAGATATTATCGAGTTGAAGTTAAAATACAAGACAGAGCGTTCTAAAATAAATGCACTTTTAATGATATCATCAAATATATCAGAACCATCAGTTACTTAAGTTTTACTAAACGAGTATTATTTCCTGTTGTTTTATGGTTTTAATTTATTTGTTTTTTATAAGCTTACGAACAATTAAGAATCTTAATCAGTCCTTTATGAATCAAGGTATAAAGCTCATTTATTGCTTTCGGTAGCCAATATGATAATTTATGGTTCATGTTGACAGAGGCGCCGAACCCGTGGGTGCTCGGGGGCTCGAGCACCCATGAGAAATAAATGGTGGGTGCTGAGCACCCCTGAGAATAGAAATCAAGAAACAGATCAGTAATCTTTTAGGTTACTTAAAAATTTTAATATTTATTGCTACTAAAAACTAGTTTAATTTTTTTATATAATGGTTTTATTTTATATTTTTATCAAACATAATTAGTAATTAAGTACGCAGTATGTAAGTAGGACATTTATTTATTTGCCGGTCAATCAGTGAGCTTTTCTCTTCTCACACTTCGCCACTTTATCGAGTCCATCAAATGAGCATGAGCACCCATGAGGTTTTCTAAAAGTCGGCGCCCCTGCATGTTGATTTATTTTCTGCTTTATGTTTTACTGTCCGTTTTTATAGGAGAAACCAATTTCATTTTAGAATAAGAAAAGGATGTTGTTTTAACAGTTTCCTGTAGGTATAAATGATGAAGGCATAACTTTCAGTTAGTCGGTTGATCAAAACTTATAAAAAAAAACTGGGCACGTGCGAGTCGGACTCGCGCACTGAGGGTTCCGTACAAACTTGCCTATGAAAACAGTTCAATTCCCGAATTGAGTTACGAAGATTTTTCCGAATCGCAAAAAAAGTTTTTTCTTTATGATGTAACTACAAATTTAAAGTTTTTAGACTTTTTCCTATACTTGTGCTATGAGACCTTGCTTCATGCCAAATTTCAGGATTCTAGGTTAACGGGAAGTACCCTATGTATTTTGATTCCTTTGAGAGTGTCGAAATACACGTTTTTAGCGACATAAACAGAAGTTTGTTTTTTTCACAGCTTCAAGGGACCGCAGAACTGAGTATATGGTTTTAATAGACAAAGAGACAGACGGTCTTGACAGACAAAGAGACAGACGGACGGACAACAAAGTGATTCTAGGGTTCCGTTTTTCCTTTTGAGGTACGGAACCCTAAAATGTTTTTTTTTCTCTCTCTCTCTTGTATTTTACGTTTAAAAGTCTGTCTTGAAAGTCTACTGCTGAACATAGACCTCCCCAAGTGTCGTCATCATGACCGGTTATGTGCGTCTCGGGTCAATCGGATTCCCGCGACCGTCACCAGTTTGTCGGTCCACCTTGTGGGAGGCCTTCCTACGCTGCGTCTCCCGGTACGTGGTCGCCACTCCAAAATCTTTCGGCTCCATCGACTATCTGTACCTAATTCTTAGCACATTAATATTATGAAGGCGAAAATTTGAAGGTGTGTAAGCTTTTTTTTCAGGCGGGAAATCATCTAATGACCTCTCGCGCGCCTTTACGTGTCAGACTTTTACTGACTAAAACCCACTCCTGTTCCTTCTTTACCTTCGTTCCAGGGCCCCGGGGTTCTCTTTCGCTTAACCCTGGAATAGGACATAGGACACTATTTACCAAAGCAGACCCTTGGCCCCAGTAGGCTTCGACCCTGCTGTGCCCCTACGGTTTGACACCTCCTTGAGGCGCGCGTAGAACAGTACGCTCCGTCGACGACTTGGGCTCGGTTCAGATGGTTACCGGACGGTCGGACGGTGAGCTACCCATTACTCGCCGTCCGCAAGCCCGCGCTTACGATGGCCGGAAATCGGGATCGGAATCCTGGCGGCGGTTGGGGCGTGAGGACCGTTACCTCACGCGTGCGGCCGCCTCCTTTGCTAGCATTACTGCTTCGCAGAAGGAGGCGACCGCCTGCCACTTCTCCTTGCTCCTGACCATGGCCTTTACCAAGGCCCGGCGAGAGAGAACGCCGCTGCCAATCGCTCCCACGAGGACACGGCGTTGCTCTGCCCAGGCGGGACAAACCTCCACCGTGTGCTCCACCGTGTCCTCCGGGCGGTCCACACAGTGGCGACACCCGGGCGTCGCTTCCGCACGAATACGGTGCAGGAACTTCCTGAACTTGAGGTGAGAACCTGCGTCATGCGGAAGGTGAGGACGTCGTGAGGTCTTTCCAACCACGCCTCAAAGAGGGGACTTACCGCCATAATTGTGGCGTGCCCAAAGGAACAGGGGTGGGTTTTTAGTCAGTAAATTCTGACACTATCATTTTGATTTGTCATTAGATGATTTTCCCACCTAAAAAAAAGGTGTGTATGTTTTTTTTTATCGCTCGCTTTTCTCGCATAAAATAGGACACTGTTTACCCCGGGAGTTAAGTACATAGGATACTATTTAACCGGGAGTAACTAACATAATATCATCAAATCAAACCATATTTCAATCGAAATAATGACTCAAACAATACAGGATACTTTTTATCCTGAGAGTATATTTATTCCCTTGGGATATTTTTCTACTTTCACTCGAGCGAACCCACTGGCTGAAGCTAGCAATGCAATAAAACAGTCACGCTTATTGTCATAGCTAACATACTCGTAATATCATCATATTATCGTCCATATTTCAACCGAAATTATCACGGAAATTTAATTTTTAATTAATTTAATATTTTATGAAAATTTAAATTGTATTTATGAACAGAATATCATAAATAACCATGATTATTTACATTTAAAAATACTAACTATAATTACAATAAAATAAAATAAATAATAATAAAAACCCTAATCTAATTACAACTAAAACTAAAATATGGCGTCAAAAAACTCTTCCACATCGCTGTCGACTGGTAATGTGCCTAAAAGACTGGCAGCATTGCCACGCTGTATGGCAATGCTTATCCTCTGTCCGAGGTAAAAGCCAGCCCTTGGGTCACGCGAAGTGTCAACTAGAAGTTTTGACAGATCTTTATACAACTTGTGAGCACTCGGACCCCACGAACCAAATTATCACTCAAACAATACACAAGTTTAAATTGAAGAACAAAACACATACTTTAACTCAACTTTCTAAGAAATCAACGGAGCAACATAACAAAATAGCGCCAGAATCAAAACAGCAATTTAGTATCTATTTAATGTTAGCTCCTTCACTTGAGTCTCGGGTGGGTGACCGTCACGGTCCGCGCTCCGTCCCGCCTGGTGGAAACAGGTGCAATACTCCTATATAATTGACTATTAAGTTTATATCATGCTTACGCGCCCTTTAAGCCCTCGTTTCTGATGGCTACAATTGTTTTATGACACTTTTATGAGGCAGTCAAGTGGTGTACTTGGAGCTATGTGGCTGCTATTTGTGTTCGGCCGTGAATCAACGGTTTATTTTAATGTTGGTTTTTTCTTTCGCTCTAGGGCGGAGCAAGAGGGTGTGTCAGACTATTACTGACTAAACCCCACTGCTATGTTCCTTCTTTGCCTTCCTTCCAGGTCCCCAAGGTTTTGTTTCGCACAATCCATGGCCCAGCAGGCTTTGAAACTGCTGGGCATCTACGGTTTTGCTGAGTTGTTGAGGCGCACGTGAAACTCTACGTGCCGTTGACAACTCGGGCTCGGTCCGGACGGTTACCAAATGGCCGGACGCCGAGCTACCCATTGCTCGCCGTCCACGCTTACGGTACCTATTTTAATGTTGCTTAAGACATAACGTGTCGCACAAATGTACTTACCTATGGTATACAATCTAGTGCTTCTTTATTAGGGTGGGAAATCATCAACTATAACTTCTGCTCTGGATGGAGTGAGAGGGAGTGTCAGACTTTTACAGACTAAAAAAACAGATTTTTCGAAACAGTCACTGAGGCCTCCTTTCCAGAACAAGTATCTATAGTATAAAATATTGTAAAAAAAAATACCCAATTCTGTGAAAGAAAGAAAGAAAAACTTTTATTAGAGACTCCCACAGGACCAGCAACAGAATAAATAAACTAACTAAAATAAAAAAAATAGCACCAACATTTAAAAAGAACACAAATGCCTAAATCAAAACCTACCTAATGCCAAACCTACCTGCCTAATGTCAAATGCACCTGCGCGAGGCATATAGGCTTCTATCTCATTATATCCAGCGATTTAAAAAAAAAAGCGGCGCTGGTAATCTGATAGGATATACTTTAAGAGACCTATACCCTTCTTCCTTCCTCAAAGATCACCAGTAGGATTAAACTCATCAAACGTAACGTAACACTCCATAAAATGATCCCAGTGACGCACATAAAATTGGACTAAATGGTCGTCAGTGGGTGGCCAGTGACTAATGTTTAATAGTGGCCAGTGGCTGCCCACTGCGCTGATGATGGCAACACTGTCATACCCTCGTTATGATGCGAGTAGGTGGTCATTTACCTAATGAACGCATTGGGCTATCAGTCGCGCTGTGTTTTAGAGGTAAAGTGGTGGGCAGAGTGCAGTTTTTTTGGAAGTCGATATCGATGCCAAATTATAGACCGCCTATTGTACACTTTTTTATAATTTTTTAATAAGTTTAGATGTGCAATAAAGAAATAAATATAAAGACGAAGATGCACAAATAGGAACATATCAGTTTATCCCTATAGAAATTATTGGCATCGTGTGTTATAACCAGAGGTCGGAATTAGGTAGAGTTATCCATGTACTTACATCGAAATGTTGATATTAATATGGATCTTCCCGGGATTTCTAATGAAAAATCCCGTGTGGACAACAATATTACAAATAAATAATAATAAAAACCTCAGAGACATAAACTTATAAGACAAATAAATTTTTTATTACTATTTTTCACTGAAAAAGATCTCTCTACGTCAACTGAGGCGAGTTTAACAAATTTATACACTTTCTCCTCCTCCTCGTCATTAATGCAGGTAGAATTTTTTTTCTGCTATATTTCTGATAGTGTCAAAAAAAACTGCTCTTGAAAATTAATCTCGACATTTGAGGCATATCCACTTTATTCTTTTGAAATCGGTTTAAGTACCTAATTCCGACCTCTGGTTATGACGAAAAGGTTTTGAAGCTAACACCGTGTTGTAGCCACATGTATTTGTATACAAAGAATAAGAAATATCCAAAATTCACCCCCTAAATGGAAGAAACGGGGATCTAAAGTTTGTATAGATAAACTTACTTTCATACGGCAAAGCTGATGTCAGAAGTTAGTTTAATTATATTATTAGAAACTTTAATAAATTGTTGAGACAGAATTAAAAAAAATAAGTAAGGCGGTTATTACTTGTCACCAGGTAAACACACACGCATGTACGTGTATGCGTCTGTAATAATAATAATCTTTAATCAGGTAAGTTAAACCCAAATCATTAAATTACCAAAAAAAAAAAACATAAATAAAATTGCCTCACAAATTTCATTTATTAATACAACACAATAATTACATTAACAATACAAAAATAATAAATAAATCAATTATTAATATTTCATTAATTCTAGTTATGTTAACATCTATGTTATGCTATGATTTAGTTTATACTATACAATGAAAGGATCTAGTAGACTCACAGATCTAGATAAATATGATCACATGGATGACGTAGGTCTGAAGGCGATGACTTTGTTAACCACAGTGACAAGTACACTCGATTAAGATATTTAGTTTCATTGTTTTAGTTGATGACGTAGGTACTTCAAATCATAGTATCTCGCGATCGACAAGTTTATAACGTGCGGCGCTCCTATTGGTCTTCTCCAAGCTCTTAACCAATCAGAGAGGTAAACACGGTTAAAGCTACGATCGCATTAACGTCAAAACTACTCGCACTCAGTGCTCTGCCCCCCTAGCCAAGTCACAAACGATAAACGTAAACTCTCAGTAGTCTTTAATAGATTTTCAACTTTATGTTATTGGATATAAAGTTGAAAATCTATTGAAGATTACATTGTGTTTTCGTTCGTTCCGGTCGCTAACGCTCAGTAGTCTTTAATAGATTTTCAACTTTATGCTCTTAGGTATAAAGTTGAAAATCTATTGGAGATTACTAAGCGTTCACGTTTATCGTTTGCAACTTGGCTAGGGGGGCAGATAATATAAGTTATACATCACCTATTCACAACTGTTTTTCTGGACGATTGTTCTAGCAAGCAAAACGACTTACCTATTGATTTCTTTGTATTTTATATTTTCTGTAATATCGCAGTGGTTATAAGTACTGCGATATTACAGAAAAAATGGTCTATTTTAAGTTTGTTAATCTGTATGCACATGGTGTCACATCTCTCATTTAACTCTTCTGTCGACATAGTTCGAAGATTTTTTAAAACAAGCACTACCTTTCTAATAATAATAATAAAAAAATGGAATAAGGTCAAAAGAATGACGAGTTTCAGAACTAAGGAATTTGTTTTGTAATCCAAACTTGATATAAATTCGCTTCAGCTAGCGGCTTCAACCGCGTAAAAATAAAAAAAAATATCCCACGGGAACATACTCCCGGGACAAAAAGTATCCTTTGTACTAAGACAAGGTCTATCCGAGTACCAAAATTCATGAATATCCTTTCAGCCGTTAGAGTGTGAAGGAGTAACAAACGCACACACATCATCATTCATCATTATAATTTCAGCCGAAAGACGTCCACTGTTGGACATAGGCCTCCCCCAAGCGTCGCCACAACGACCGGTCCTGTGCGCCTCGCATCCATCAGATTCCCGCGACCTTCACCAAGTCATCGGTCCACCCTGTGGGAGGCCTTCCAACGCTGCGTCTTCCGGACACATATTCACACAATGTAATAAAGTGTGATTGCCAATCCAATATCCTAAACTACCCAAGTACAAGTACATACTTACGTTGCCTACATGTAACAGGAAACGTCACATCATAAACAATCATTAAACTATTTAATGGACCCAACTATATCGGAATAGGCTGGCAACACCAGCCTACCCAACATTTCCCCTATTACTATGAGAATGTTGCCCAGAAGAAAATCAATAATTACCGGTGCTAACCACAATTGCGTGTGTACTCGTTCAATGCAGGGTGCGCTTAAATAGGCCGCGTGTTACACCGAAGCGTAACAAAAAAAAGAACGTGAACTAAATAACTATGACCAAAGTTCGTAATCTTCATCTTAAGAAAATAATACATGACCAGCAGTGGAACAGCGTAGCTAAATAAAAAATCTATAAATCATTAGCTTACCACAGAAAACAAAACAATTCCGTTTCCAAAAATGTTTCTACAGTACACAAAGTACCACGTAAAGGGATAAGTACTTTGTTTTTTGATGTGGTATATCATTAACAGAAGTCGGAGTTATTCATGTACTTACACTGATTTCATACAGCGAAAGAATAAAGTGGATATGCCTAAAATCCCGAGATTTATTTTAAAGAGCAGATTTTTTTTATTACAGAAATATAGCAGAAAAAAATTCTTCCTGCATTGATGATGAGGAGGAGGAAGTGTATGATAAATTTGCTAACCTCACCTTAGTTGACGTATAGAAATCTTTTTCAATGAAAAATACTAATAAAAAAACTGGGCAAGTGCGAGTCGGACTCGCGCACTGAGGGTTCCGTACAAACTTGAAAGGTAAATTGCGGTTTACGATTTATGACGTATTAAAAAAAAACTACTTACTAGATCTCGTTCAAGCCAATTTTCGGTGGAAGTTTATAAGGTAATGTACATCATATATTTTTTTTAGTTTTATCATTCTCTTATTTTAGAAGTTACGGGACACACACACACACATTTTACCACTTTGGAAGGGTCTCTCGCGTAAACTATTCAGTATATAAAAAAATAATATATTAGAAACCTCAATATCATTTTTGAAGACCTATCCATAGATACCCCACACGCCCATACGTTTGATGAAAAAAAAAAATTGAGTTTCAGTTCTAAGTTCTATGGGGAGCCCCCAAAATTTATTGTTTTTTTTTTCTATTTTTTGTGAAAATCTTAATGCGGTTCACAGAATACATCTACTTACCAAGTTTCAACAGTATAGCTCTTATAGTTTCGTAAAAAAGTGACTGTGACATACGGACGGACAGACTGACACATGACGAATCTATAAGGGTTCCGTTTTTTGCCATTTGGCTACGGAACCCTAAAAATTATATGTTAATTATCTTTGTTTTATTTGTCTTATCTATCTCTGAGGTTTTTATTATTATTTATTTGTAATATTGTTAGCCACACGGGATTTTTCATTTAAAATCCCGGGAAGATCCATATTAATATATCAACATTTCGATGCAAGTACATGAATAACTCTACCTAATTCCGACCTCTGATCGTTAAATGACTTTTCTGGCTTTAGAGTGGAGCGAGAGAATGTGTCAGACTTTTACCGACTGAAACTTATCTGTGTCCTTCATTTGCCCTTAGCGCTCTTTGCCACATTAAACTTTTTCAAATATTCCCGTAGGCCTGGCAGTCATCAGCACTTCTGGGCACTTGCAATTTTGCTTACATCTCTGTGTGACACAACACACCGTTGACTAATCGCGCCGCATCCTATTACTTCCGCGAGGACACTTTCTTCCTGCTGATTCCGAAACAGGAACTTCTCGAAATACTCATGTCCGACGGGAACCTGCGTTAGGCAGAAAGTGTGGACACCGTGGCACTTCTCTAGCTTCTTTTCAAAGAGCGAACTTACTGCTTCGATTGTGGTGTGTTCAAAGTCAAAGTCCGAATGCCTGCAGTCCAATCTCATTCTTCTCCAAATCATAGTTTGATAGCCAAAAGAGGAAAAAATGCTTAGTTACTGTGTACTATGTAACAAGGTAGTGGGATCTTTATTCAGCCGTTACAAAGTTACAGGGCTGATAATTTATTTTCATGAATGTTCTCACTGCAGGGAAAAGACCTTCTTATCTTCTTTCCATTTGTACTGCGTTTGTGCAAGTGTGGACAATATGTAAGTAGTTAAAAAGTTTTCATTATTGATCACGACTTCAAAACGATCCACAATTTTTTACAAAAAAAAAAATAACGTGAAGAAAATATATGCATCGAAATTGTAAAAAAACAAGCATGTGATGTAATGACGCCAGATTTCTTAACTTAGAGTTTAAGTTTAGTATCTTCCAAAAAACCTGACAATCTAAAATAGGGTTTATTCAATTCAAATACCAACCCTTAGAATTGTAGACACTGTTTTTCTATTTGAATTGCTTGAACACTTGTGACAAGTCTGTTCTTGCGACCTTTTATAACTGTTAAGTTTTTAATTCCAAATCCCTTTTCATATTATTTCAAGCACGTAAGACAAGTTCTAACGTCGTCGGTTACTTATCTTAGCGAATACTCAACAAGTCTTCATAATTCTCCCCTTTTTTGAGGGTGGAAAATCTCTATATACTTCTCCCGCTCTGGGTGGAGCGAGAGGGAGTGTCATTATTTTACTTGCTAAAACCCATATGCGTTCTTTCAGTTGCCCTTTGCGTCTCAGGGCCGCGAACCACCGCGTTGATTCTTTCAAACGTTCCCGCAGCTGTTACAGTTCGGTGTGAGCATCGCCCATGTTAATATATCGTAGCACGTGCGGTCTGGCTGCTCGTTAAGGCCACATAATGAGCCGGCCATATTTACGAGGGCACCTAATACCCGTCTTGTCCTGCATTGCGTACTTAGCTATTGAATCGATTCTCGTGAGATATCGATTATTATGCCAATCCATACTAATATTATAAATGTGAAAGTGTGTGTGTCTGTTTGTTTGTCCGTCTTTCACAGCAAAACGGAGCGACGAATTGACGTGATTTTTTAAGTGGAGATAGTTGAAGTGATGGAGATAGTGACATAGGCTACTTTTTGTCTCTTCTAATCCCCCCTCCCCTAAAATAGGGGTTGAAGTTTGTATGGAGCATTCCGCACATAATTATTAATTACGTTTGTGCATTTTTACTAACTTGACGCAGACGAAGTCGCGGGTAACAGCTAGTCTATAATGCTTTAAGCTGAAATTGTGTTTTTTATTACCTATACTAATATTATAAAGAAGAAAGATTTAATTTTTCGTTTGTTTGTTCGTATGTTACGATTTAACTCAAAGACTACTGCACCGATTTTCAAAATTCTTTCACCCGTAGAAAGCTACTTTATCACTGAGTAACATAGGCCTATATTTTCTATTTTCACGCGGGCGAGGCCGCTGGATAAAGCTAGTTTTGGATAGATTGAAAATTATTGATTAATTCCATTAAGTACTGATGTAATTCTATTTACAGAGTAGAGATCAAATTATCGTAATGAATGTGATAGTTTTTCTTTTGAAGATGGCTAACAAACAATGATTTCATTTTTTTTTAAATTATATATTCCTAAAATAGCTTTTAGCGTTAAGACGGTCCATTGTTACACCTTATTAATTTAACCTTTTGAGTGCGTAATTAGAGACACAATAGAAAGACAATGGCGCGTGAACGCCGGCGTTAATGCGGGGATCAACAGCAGCTCCTACCCTAATTTTGTAATTTGTTCAATAAAGAGTATACGAGTATCATCATCATCATTTCTTCCAACGCTGCGTCTTCCGGTACGTGGACGCCACTCCAGAACCTTTCGTCCCCATCGACCATCTGTTATGACCATCACTATGTGCAATATGCCCTGCCCATTGCCACTTTAGTTTGGCGATTCTTAATAAAGAGTATATTTATCTATCTAATTATTCCATTCCATTCTATACTATTCATCTATCCTTCAGTGGGACTTTTTTTTTTCGGTTGGAAAATCATCTTATGACATCCCCGGTCTTAGGCGGGGCGGGATATATTGTCAGACTTTTACTGACTAAAAACCCACTCCTGTTCCTTTGTTACCTTTCATACCAGGGCCGAGTCTTCCTTTCAGAATCAGACCCTTGGCCCCAGTAGGCTTCGACCCTGCTGGGCCCCTACAGTTGCTGACATCTCCTTGAGGCGCGCGTGGAACAGCACGTGCCGTCGACGACGTGGGCTCGGTCCGGACGGTTACCGGACGGTCGGACGGCGAGCCACCCATTGCTCGCCGTCCGCAAACCCGCGCCTACGGTGGCCGGAAATCGGGATCGGAATCCCGGCGGCGGTTGGGGCGTGAGGACCGTTGTCTCACGCGATCGGCCGCCTCCTTTGCTAGCATTATCTACGGCTTCGCAGAAGGAGGCGACCGATCCTTCAGTGGGACTAGAGATTCGACCCAAAGTTTACAAGACCCCAGCTTCGTGAGTCATTCCAGCTGGTGACAGCACTAGAAATCAATCACTCAACCATAGAATTAGTCCAACCAGACACTACCATTTCCAACTCTAATGCTGTATGATTCTCATTAAGTTTTTACTGTTCATCGATTACTTCGCTCAATCGATGTTGTTTTGAATCGATATTCATTTAGACGAGTAGTGGAAGAAATGATAGTGTCGTGGCGACTAGTTTAATGGAGGCATTTATCTTAACTAGAGCTGTAGAATGTTGGCGCACCTGCGTGAGACAGCTCTAGTCTAATGCACTTGTGGTTAACTGCCATTTCTATGGTGTAGAATGTATGTTTTTGAGGCGGATCTTATCACTAGGGCTGGCTGGATGAAGCTTAGAAGACCCGTTTTGTCACACTATTGGACACGTAAATATTATTTTATTTTAAGCATAAGCATTATCAGCCTTTTTAATGTTCCCACTGCAGGGAGTCAGGCCTCCTCTTTAGGAGAGTGAATGGGCCGTAATCCACCACGCGGGCCCATTGCGGGTTGGTGAATGTCATATGTCTTCGAATTTTCGGTTCTAGGACATGCCGGTTTCCTCACGATGTTTTCCCTCACCGTTTTGAGAGTAGTGGTGATGAAATAAATTCCACAAAGTAATGCGCCTGGATGGGTTTGAACCCGCGACCTACAACTCGTAAGTCGGGGCCTTTACCACTCAGCCACCACTGCTCCTCAATACTCTTATTTTAGAACAGACGTCCTCACGCACTAACCACCGGGATTCCGACCCTTATTTCTAGCCACGGTAGGCGTGGGATTGCGTGCTTTGCTCGCTAGCTCGCCGTCCGGCCGTCCGGTAACCGTCTGGACAGAAACCGAGTCGTCGACGGCGCGTAGTGTTCCACGCACGTTTTAAAGAGATGTCAGCTTAACCATAAGGGCCCAGGAGGGCCGAACTTTACTGGGGCCAGGGATTGACTTCCGAAAGAGAAACCCGTGGTCCTGGAACGCAAAGGCAAAGAAGGAACATAGGTGTGGTTAGTTAGTAAAAGTCTGACACGGCCTACGGCCCGCTCTGGGTGGAGCGAGAGGGATTATCAGACTTTTACTGGCTAAAACTCACCTCTGTTCCTTCAGTTGCTTTTAGAGTTCCAGGTCTCTCATGAACAGTCTCGCAACCCTGTTAGCACGTATTACCCTCAATTCAAAGTTCATCTGATGACTAATCATTCAGTATTTATAAATAATTTGTGCATCATCAATAAAATGTGGGTCGAAAATGTGCTAACGTTAAAATAACTCACGTAGAATACCTAAGTGGTAAAACGTATGAATATTGCATTTCGAATAGGTTGTGGTTCAGTGGTAACGGCCCCGACTTACGAGTTGTAAGGTCGCGGGTTTAAATCCAGACGGGCTCTCAAAACGATGAAGAAAAGCTTCCAGCATGTCCTAGAATGAAAAGTTGAAAGGCATGTGACATCCACAAATCCGCACTGGGCACGCGTGGTGGTCCATTCCCTCTCCTAGAGAGGCCGCCTGAGTCCCAGCAGAGGAAACGTTATGAAGCTGTTTATGCTTTGCTAAATTGTTGCTCGAAATGTCAAATCATACTCAAGACTGGAAGCTGACCGAATCGATGATTACTTTATTTATAAATATATATATATAATGTATCGTCGTCTACTGCTAAACTTGGCTCTCCCAATTTACTGCATAACGCTCACCACCTCCTTCTGTATCCTAATTGCTCTGCGTGGAGCGATAGGCAGTGTTAAACTTCTACTGATTAACCCTTTCGCGTTCCTTCGGTTGCCCTTTGCGTTCTAGGGCCGCGGTGATTCTATAGAACAATTGAGGTACTTACTGAAATTTAACCAAAAAAACCGGGCAAGTGCGAGTCGGACTCGCGCACTGAGGGTTCCTTACAAACTTACCTACCTATGAAAACAGTTCAATTCCCGAATTGAGTTACGAAGTTTTAACGAATCGTATTTTTTTTTTGTAACGTATCCACAAATATCAGGATTCTAGGTAGTGTGTCGAAATGTACGTTTTTTGCGACATAAACGGCCGTAATTTTTTTCATCGTTAACTCAGAATTTTGATTTTTTTCACAGCTTCAAGGGACCGCTAACCTGAGTTATGGTTTTAATATCAACTCGACCCGTGGCCCTGAAACGCAAAGGGCAACTGAAGAACACAGGTGGGTTTTAGTCAGTAACAGTCTGACACGCCCTCTCGCTTCATCCTAGAGCGAAAGTTGTTGGATGATTATACATACATACATACATATTCAGCCTTTTAATGTTCCCACTGCTGGGACTCAGGCCTCCTCTCTCTAGGAGAGGGGATGGGCCGTAATCCACCACGCGGACCCAGTGCGGGTTGGTGGATGTCACATGTCTTCGAATTTTTGGTTCTAGGACATGCCGGTTTCCTCACGATGTTTTCCTTCACCGTTTTGAGAGCAGTGGTGATGAAATAAATTACACAAAGTAATGCGCCTGGCTGGGTTTGAACCTGCGACCAATAATTCGTAAGTCAGGGCCGTTACCACTCGGCCACCACTGCTCCCAAAACTGCTGTTGGATGATTGCCCAACTGAAAAAGAAAAAGTTTGTACTGATAGAGTGGATTACACTCTATTTCCTAGAAACCCACTTATTTACAGTATCAATTACCCCTTTTCAAT
Source organism: Mythimna impura (assembly GCA_905147345.3). Taxonomy (NCBI): domain Eukaryota; kingdom Metazoa; phylum Arthropoda; class Insecta; order Lepidoptera; family Noctuidae; genus Mythimna; species Mythimna impura. Next base: position 6,599,419 of record LR990348.1, read on the forward strand.
ATCAGTTAGATTACCTACACTAATATTATAAAGAGGTAAAGTTTGTTTTTTTTGTTTCTAGGAGATAATCTCTGAAATTACTGGTCCGATTGCTAAAATTTTTTCACCGATAGAAAGCTGCTTTATTCCTGAGTGACATAGGCCATATTTTAAATACGCGGGCGAAGCCGCGGGCAAAAGCTAGTTTTCAATAAGTAAGCTGGCATATGACTCATGCAAGTTGAATGGTAATGGCATCGGTTTCATTTGGCATTTGAAACTACGGGAGAAAACGTCAATTTAACTGCACAAAGATTGACTTTGATTTTATATTATTAAACCACAATCGTGTTGGACGAAGTTATGAACCAAATAAAGTGTTTCAAATCAAATATTCTGATAAAAGATATTTGGTGGGACAATTGTTTCTAATACAGAAAATAATTGGACAACTGATAAATCAGCGTTTTTTTAGTACTATTTAGAACAGAACTTGCTTTTGCTATTAGACCATTATTTTTTGAGTATGGGCTATATTAATAATGTACCGTAGAAGGTGTAGCAATCAAAGTTACTTTGTTTGTTAACTCATTCTTTCCCAAAGCTGGGTAAAGGCTGCCCCCAAACTCTTCCAAATATTCTTTTCTCGAGCCACCTCGAAATGTGAAGTAACCTATTCACTCTTGACTTAAAGATTCCTAGGCTGTAGCTATCAGGATAGGTAGACTTAGCTGTACGGAAAATGAAAGTGTTCCCAAAAAGTTGTCTATCATTTAGGTACCGGTGGTGCATTGCCGTATGTCTAGGGGAAATTGAAATACACAACCTTTTACTACATATAAGTCAAAAACAATTTACGAAAATGAACAATAGGTAGCATCTACAACTTTAACGCCCACCACCCATAACATTCTCTATTAAAGAGTCCATGTTTCTCTCTAACTATGAAGCAGACCACCATGATATTAGCCCTATCCCATGAGAACTTATTACTGGTTAATTACAATATGTACTCTGGTAATGTAATGCGATCTTGGAGGATCAGGAGCAGTCATTACTATGAGAGGTTTAATGAATAGAGTAAAATAAATATGCATGAAATAGTACATTTTGATACAGGTGGAGAAAGTTTGTCATTGCGATCGATGCGGAATTCATCCGAGCCGCAGGCGAGGGCGTTATGGAGCCGAATGCTGCTGTGACAAATTTCCACGTATATCAAACGACGTTATAAAAAAGGCGGTTGACCGGCGACTCGTGGGGGTCGCTTAGCGTCCAACCTGATACGATAAAAGTAATAAATTATGGCGGGGAGGTCTTCTCCACACTAGTGTGGAAAACAGCAAATTGTGTGCCAAAAGTGGTAGAGATAAGGGTGGGTTTTCGAGTAAGTGCAAGTGTGTCAAAAAAATATTTGTAATCTAACCAGTTTAACAATAAATATACAAAAATAGACTACTAAGTCATTGTGAAAACTATATATCAAAGTTAATAAAAAAAGCAAACAACTTTAAACAAATACATCTGTCTCTCCTACCAAGACGATATTTTCAATGGCCATGGTCTTTGACGTCAAAAACCATGTCTTTTATATTAGCAGCTTGGAAGTTCATTTTTAGGGTTCCGTACCTCAAAAGGAAAAAACGGAACCCTTATAGGATAACTTTGTTGTCGGTCCGTCCGTCTATCTGTCAAGACTCTTTATCTCGGGAACGCGTAGAGGTATCTAGTTGAAAGTAAAACCGTATACTCAAGTCTGCGGTCCTTTGAAGCTGTGAAAAAATCAAATGAGTAAGTTAACAAAAAAAAAAGATTCTGCCGTTTATGTCGCAAAAAACGTATATTTCGACACTCTCGAGGAAAACAAAATTCATAGGGTAGGTAGGTACTTCCTGTTGTCCTAGAATCCTGAAATTTGGCATGAAACAAGGTCTCATAGCATAAGTCTTGTATAGGAAAAAATCTGAAAACTGTAAATTTGTAGTTATGTCACAATTTTTTTTTTTTTGTGATCCATAAATATCTTTGAGACTTGATTCGGAAATTGAATTGTTTTAATTGGTAAGTTTGTACGGAACCCTCAGTGCGCGAGTCCGACTCGCACTTGCCCGGTTTTTTCATTTCGTGTACCATGGCTAAAGGTACCTATTTAATTTACTAAATAATTAAAAAAAAAAGCATCACATGCATATTATGAGATTGCGGTAATGCATTATCAAGGTACGTGCGATGAGCGGAATTGTTCGAAGTTATCGCGGCCCTGGAATGCGTAGGGCAACTGAAGGAACACTGCTGAGTTTTAGTCAATAAAAGTCTGACAGTCCCTCACGCTCCACCCAGAGCGATAGAAGTTATTTATTTTTATTTCGTTAATGGCAAATCCCATCTAAAAAAAATGGCGTAGGTACCACACACTCCTGTTTTTAGGTTGATCTGGTTCATAACTTTTTATTTTGCTTTGTAATTAGTTTAAGTAAATGGAATTCTCAATCACAATTCAAAATTATTTAGAATAGAAAATCATTCAGTAGAAAGTTTAGAACGAAAATGCTAAACTGAATAAATTCTTATAGTTTTTGTAGAAGACTAAAAGTGTTACATTAAACACAAATGAAAATTCTAGTTTGTCTGGAGTCAGGGTTCAAAAGTACTATTGCAATCTACTGCGTCTTAGTATCGAAAATTTCTTTGTAGTAGAAGTTCAATGATCCGCAACTAGTTTATTCAATACTTTAGATTCTATGTTATCAACAAACTCAGTCATGAACTTTCTAAAAAGAAATTTTAGGCACTTTAGCATTGATAGACTGCAACTGTACTTTTGACCCTTGACTGTAGATACACGTGTATTTTACGGTTATCTCTACTTCTGAAAAGATTCTACTGATAACCCACATCTTTAGCATAGCATAGCATAATCAGCCTTATAATGTTCCCACTGCTGGGACTCAGGCCTCCTCTCTAAGAGAGGGAAAGGGCCGTAATCATAATATCCGTGGCCGAAATCTATCACGCGGGCCCAGTGCGGGTTAGTGGTTATCTTTGTTTTATCTTTACACAGTATAAAACAAAGTCTCTTTCCGGGCCGTCGGTTTTATCTGCTCACATCATCATCATCATCATCATAATCATCATCATAGCAGAAAGATGTTCACTGTTGGACGTAAGCATTCCTCAAGTGTCACCATAACGACCGTTCTTGTGCATCTTCCATCCATCGTAGTCCCGCGACCCTGACCAGGTCGTCGGTCCACCTTGTGGGGAGCTTTCCACGCTGCGCCTTGAGGTATGTGGTCGTCACTCTAGAACCTGACTCTTTTATCCGCTAACTCGTCAAAAACCACTCAACGGATGTTAATGCGGTATTCACTAAAAGAAAGAGTAATAAACGAGAGAGTCATCATCATCATCATTTCAGCCGAAAGACGTCCACTGTTGGACATAAGCCTCCCCCAAGCGTCGCCACAACGACCGATCCTGTGCGTCTCGCATCCACCGCATTCCCGTGACTCTCACCAGGTCGAAAGAAAGAGTAATAAACGAGAAAGGTTTATGTTCATAATTTGTAACAGATGCAGCCGGGGCGATTCACTAGTGCTGTATAATTTAAGCTGGGTTAGTGCCGTAACCAGCCTCATATACGCCCGGTGCCAGTTTCTGAAACTACTGCCGTTATAAAGTTCGAGCTTGGATTGTTTAATGAACCTGACGCAGGTTCTCGCCGCATTTCGTGTTTCGGGAGGAACTTGTTACGGATCTGACAAGAAAAACGCTCGGGTTTCACCATGCACACCACACACCGAGCAAACGGTGAAGTATGTAGTGGAATTTGCCCAGCTTGGGTGGAGCCCTATCGTGCCCTCGTGGAGGCGATCAACGGTGCCGATGGCGACCTGAGGCGGGCGCTCAAGCTTTAGTACTGAGCGAGAGGGAATGGGAAACAATAACCTATTTCTGATGTAATGAATAATACAAAGCTAGTTCTTTGTTTGGTTGTTTCTGTGCCCCAACAGTGTCTGCGCCCTGTGCACCGTTGGCTGAGTTGGGTACCAAATATGCTGCAATTAAATTTGTAAATCTTATTTGATATAAACATTGACACATTGATAAATTAAATGCGTACAAATTCTCAACATGAGGTGTGAATGCTTTGCATATAATTGGCGGCATACTAAAGCAAATGTTTCGGAATCCACGGTATTTTGAGCAAATATACCTATGTGGATTTGCGGAGCTTTGACGAGTGGACGCCGCGATCAATTAGCCAATCAATGGTATGTATATTAATTTATTTGGTTCCGTTATTAATTGGTTTACCGTCTTATGTTTTTGTAGTTCAATGTTAACAAGGTAATGTTAAAAAAACAATTTTAAAAATAATCATTTAAAAAGTTGTCTGCCGTATTGGATTTATTGTCACGTACCTACCTACATAGTTTTTCGTATTCTTCTCAAACAAACTTTAAATTGTTTAACTAGTCCGCTACCTTCAGGAGTCCGCCATATTGGATTTAGAATGACGTCACTTCTAAGCAGCTTCAGCTTTTTCTGAACAGTTCAGTAAAGCAAGCATTGCCATTCCAACTCGAGTGGATTTCCCTGCCGGTGTCTGTTTCCTGTAACTGAAACCTGGGCATCTTTAAGTTAAGAGTGTTCACTCTTTAACTGAAAGGTCCCCAGGTTGTCTAGAAGTAACCTGTTCATGTTACTTCTAGGTAAGCGTGCTTTATCATCGACCACATCGTCGCTTTCCATTAGGTAAGATAAAGGTCAAGCGCGAGCCTATTAAATAAAAAAAAAACTGGGCAAGTACGAGTCGGACTCGTGCACTGAGGGTTCCGTACAAACTTAGTAGTAGTTCGATTCTCTTTTCGTTGATCGCCTCGAGTCGGCCACGCCTCCTATTCCTTTGTTCTGACCACGTGACTGAGCGTTGAGATGGCTCGAGACGATCAACGAAAAGAGAATCGGAACGTAACGGTTGTAACTTGGCTAGGGGCGCTGGTTGCCTAGCGTTTTCCAAACTATCGGCTTCCAGTCAAACTCATTAAATATCACTTTGTCATTTAGTCACAATTTCAAGATTTTTTTGCACGTTACCCTAATTTTTATTCCTAAAATAAAAGTTATTTATAGCCTAAGTTACTCCTTATAACTTCAGCTCTCTTCTAGTCCCCTAAGTCCCGACATAATCGGTCTAGTCATTTCGGAGATTAGCTGGAACAAATAGACAGATAACCAATGTTTTTTTTTAAATTGCATGTTAAAATGCTATTTTGATATTACAAACAGTCAATTATATTTATACGTGTGTATATGTGTATAGATTTTGTTTTAATGGTTTTTACGTCAGCGTTGCATTCTGGCATAAGCTATACAAATAAGTCAAAGTCAAAAGTCAAAGTCAAAATGTTTATTGCGAACTAAGTGTTTACAATGTTGTTTTATATATCATGTCAGTACTTTTGACTTAGCAGCCTTTTACAAGCATTGCAATTTTAATTTATCCTAATTAACTTACAATAGACATTATTATTATTGAATCATTATATTATCAATTTATTTGAGTGATTACATTTATGTCAAAAAATAAAAATATGTTAATAATAATGAATATTATCGATGAATTTTATATACTTAATTTTGATGTCAAATACTATCAATTCAATTGAGAAATTAAAGTTATGTCAAAAATTAAATGTCAATAATAACAGTCTAATTGAGAAATTAGAGCTATGTCAAAAAGTTACATGTCAATAATAATTAATTTAATACAATTTCTATAAATTTAATACAATAATTAAAATCGTTATTTTGAGCTAGACTCTAAATATTCTTTTACTGAGTAAAAACATTTTTGAATTAGGTATATTTTTAGCCTTTTTTGAAATACTGTTACTGATTTTTCAGTTTTATATATGTTTGGCAATTTATTATATATTTTTATTGCCATATAATATGGGCTTCCACTTAACATTTTGATTCTTGATAATGGAGCGCATAATCTCTTTTCATGTCGAGTGTTTACGTTGTGCGTATCTTCCACTTTAGTGAACCTGTCGATATTTTTAAAAACAAATACACAAATGTCGAGTATGTATATGGAAGGCAGAGTTAACATCTGATATTTTATAAAATATGGTTTACAACTCTCGGTATTGTCTATTTGGGCTAGAATTCGTATACATTTTTTTGCATTATGAATAGTTCCTCTACGTTAACACTATTTCCCCATAGCATGACGCCATATCGCAGCCATGAGTATGCATATGCGTAGTAAGCAGCCATAGCAGTTTGTGTGTTAGTGCTTTGTTTAATTTGAAAAAGAGCGTAAGAGAATCTGGAGAGTTTTGCTTTTATATAATCTATGTGTGACTTCCAGTTAACGTGTGTGTCAATATTTATGCCAAGTAAACTAAATGTATTAACTTCTTCTATTTGCGTGTTTCTGAATGTTGTTTTTAGATGGAGAGGTGGTTTTTTATATGACCTAAACTGTATTATTTTAGTTTTGCTACTGTTAATTTCCAAGTTGTGGTTCTGGAGCCAATTATCTACAGTTTCGAGGGTATCTTGTATTTGTAGACTAGGGTTGTTTACATTTTCACACTTTATTAATATGGAAATATCGTCTGCAAATAAAACTGGTAAAGTGTTCTCTTTATCTAATGTAGAATAAATAGGCTTCATCATCTTCCTGCCCTCGTCCCGTGTTATTTGGGGTCGGCGCAATACGTTTTTTCTTCCATTCTGCCCGACAGAGCACGAGTGACAACTCGTCATGCTATCACTAACTTCCTTTTCTTTCATATCACTCTTCACACAATCCATTCATCTTTCTGTACAAATATAGGCTTTTTGTAGCAAATTTCTTCTTGACCATAAAAAACACTTAATTTCCAAAATCATACGCCTAATACAAACTGCTGTTATATAACAATACCACAAAGCCTATCGGTACGCTATGGGCAATATGAAAAGTGGGCTCAGATCGGCGCGAGCGCAACTGCGCACTTATCACCTATCTGCAAATCCATACATAATGCCAGTTCTGTCGGGGTCAGATACTGCAACAATGCTAAGGCTATTAAATTTAATGAATTAGAAGACTTTAAAGATTGGTTTTGTACTTGTAGATCATTATCGTCGTTTTACTGTACCATTTTTAGGGTTCCGTACCTCTAAAGAAAAAAACGGAACCCTTATAGAATCACTTTTTTGTCCGTCCGTCTTTCTATCTGTCTATCAAGACCCTTAATCTCGGGAACGCGTGGTAGTATTGGGTTGGAGAGTTTGAGAGTAAGAGAAAAATCTTCGAGACACCATTTGGGAATTGAACTGTTTACATAGGTAAGTTTGTACGGAACCCTCAGTGCGCGAGTCCGACTCGCGCTTGCTCAGTCTTTTTATTTAACAACAAATAACTTCTCCAGCTCTGGGTGGAGTGAGAGAGTGTCAGACTTTTACTGACCCACCCACCTGTGTTCCTTCAGTTATCCCGCCTTTCGTTCCAGGCCCACGGTACCTCTTTCGAACCATCCCGCGTCCCCAGGGGTCATCGGTCCACCTTGTACCTGGTTTCCGGTTTGTAGTGGCCACTGCAGAACTTTCATCGAATGTCTCGATCGTTCATCCGTACCTACGTGCCTAGCCAGTGGCCGAAATTTAACAGTGACTAAGTTGAGGAGAGTTGAAGAAGATTATTCGATTAAAGACATTCCGAGCGTAGCCCCCTCTAAAGCACTTGAAGTTGGATAGTCCCCACTCTATGCCGCGGTGCTTGTTGTTTAACACATTGCTCATGATGCCATCCAGAACAACAAGAAAAAGGAGAAGTGAGAAAAGGCACCCCTGTCGTACTCCCGCATGCACCGGTATGCCCTCCGAGATGAGGCCGTCGTGTCTTACTAAAGGAGTAATTCCTGTAGATTGCCTTAATTAAGTTCGTGATTTTCTCGAGGATTCCTCAGCGTATGGAAGGCTTTTTCCAAGTCCATGAAGGTCAAAAACATTTCTTTCTGCCATTTTGATGCGTGTTCGAGAATAATGTGCAAGGTCTGATCCGTACACGGTCGACTAGGCCGGAAGCCGCACTGCTCTTTGTCAACGAGAGGTACGACGGTCTTCGATAGTCTCAGTTTTAGTCAAATCTGATAAATTAATTATTCGTTTTACTTAACTACCTCGATCTTCCTTTTTTGTTCTTCTTCTACGCCTCATAAATCGCTAAGCTTCGGTGAAGGAAAACATCGTGAGGAAACCGGCATGTCCTAGAACCAAGACATTCACCAACCCGCACTGGGCCCGCGTGGTGGATTACGGCCCACTCCCTCTCCTAGAGAGGAGGCCTGAGTCCCAGCAGTGGGAACATGAAAGGGTTGATTATGCTATGCTTATGCTACGCCTCATACAATTGTGATGGCTATGTATGATCATCTCCCCAGTCTTCTAGCTTGGAGTTGGTTTTCTGTCTAACCGGATGTGACTAAATACCCGTGTCTGTACATGGAGTGACCGCTTATCAGACCTTCACAACCTACTCCTTGGATGGACTGATGGCCAGACTTTCTGGCGTCTGACTACCTGTAACGACTGTTAAAGATATACGAATGACAACCGGGACTGATTTTGAAACTCTCATATTCTAAACAAAGCTTCTTGCTTATCCTGTCAGATACAGCTAAATAATATAGATAAAGGTGTTATTACATAACGCTCTGTCTCGTGCAAGTCGCGACAGGCGCCTAACTGTCTTGTACTGATCATACAAATGATATAAAATGTTTATGAAGCAAATGTTTGGCTTTCGCAAAGTGTCTTTCTACTGGTCTAATTGGTTCTAACACTGAGATTAAGATAGCTTACTTCTGTAATTTCTTTATTCCTGGACATTACTATCCCATTGCTGGGATAAGGCCTTCCCCGAGTTCATTTAGACATTCTTCTCCAGCGCCGACTCGAACCAGCCCCCCTAGCCAAGTTACAACCGTTTCGTTTCGATTCTCTTTTCGTCGATCGCTTCGAGTAGGCCACGCCTCCGATTCCGTTATTCTGACGTCATCTCAACGCTTCGTCATGTGGTCAGAACAAAGGAATAGGAGGCGTAGCCGACTCCAGGCGATCAACGAAAAGAGAATCGAAACGAAACGGTTGTAACTTGGCTAGGGGGGCAGTTCTCGTGGTATGCGTTTAGATCATCTCGCCACCTCTTTCCAGGTCGGCCTCGACGGTGTTTGCAGAGGGCAAAAAGCAGGAACCCACTGCGTGGTGACACTTGCCCAATGATCACTGTGCATGAAGCTGACGTGACCTGCTCAATCCCATTTGAGTCTGTTAGTCACAAACAATATTTTTTTAGTAGCAGTTTTTCGACTATCGTTTGTAGGTAGCCCAAAAAACTGCTAGCAGTATTACAACAGGTATTGCAAAGGTTCTGGAGTGCCACCACATATAGACGCAGTGTTGGAAGGCCTTCCACAAGTTGGACCGATGACCTGGTGATGGTTGCGGAGACACGACGGATGCGACACGCATAGAATCAGTCGTTGGGGCGACACTTGAGAGGGGCCTATGCATAACAATGGTCATCTTTCGGCTGAAATGATCATGATTATGAGTATTATGAGTATAGGCTCTTAATAAACTAGTGCGCCTCACAATCTATAATTGCATCTCTGCTTACCATCAGGTGGGATCGCAGTCAAGCACTGGTTTATATCAATTAAAAAAAAAAATTACAGTACTATCAAAAACCCTACCAACAAAACACGATTGTCAGAATTCCAAGATTCTTTGGATTAACCATATTTGGTGATTTTGATAGATTAGAATCATCATTCATCATCATCATCTAGGCCAGCCAAGTTCCAACGATTTTTAAACCCATACGATGACATCTTTGTCTTCCGGTAATTGACCGGACCGAGCCCAAGTCGTCGACAGCGCGTAGTTATCCACGCACTCCTCAAAGCGATGTCAGCAAACAGTAGGAGCACAGCAGGGCCGATGCTCGCTAAGGCCGCGGGGGTTTTCTGAAAATAGAATACCATAGCCTTAGAACACAAACTGCAATTAAAGGACACAGGTGTGGTTTTAGTCAGTAAAAGTCTGACACGCCCTCTCGCTCCACCCTAGACGGGAGAAGCCATTGGATAATTTCACACCTACAAAAATTAAACGATGAAATCATTAAAACGTTAACCAGCAAGGCTTGCTCGATAGTTTTACACCATTACTATGATGTAGTGCTAAATAAGGGGCATTGCGCCAGATATATATAAATCTGTCGCAACATGGCGCCCGGCGGTCTTGCGGCGTCTGCGCACACCTTGTTACGTCACCCGGTACATATCAAGAAAATTCCCCCTATTTACGCACAAGACTGGAATTGTAAACTAGCGATTTATACGATGGTGTAAACACTGAATATTCCGCGTGGATTTGAGCAGCTGTTGTACGAAAACAAGGTTTGTAAGATATATCTATATTTAGATATATCTAGTTGTGTTTATAACTAGATTTGTGAGTGGGAAGGTGATCAAATAATTGTATGATTTGACATTAATTTGGATATATGTGCTGATCTAATGTTCTGTACTATTTGAATATCTTTTTATTTCTAACTTTATTTGACACATACTTTTTTTTCTGGTTCTTTAAGTGTTAATCTGTACATACCCAACGCCTTCCTTTCTTCCTGCCCTTGTACCGTGTATTTGTGGTCGGCATAACACGTTTTTTTTCTTCCATTCTGTCCTGTCACCCCTCATGATATCACTAACATCGTTTTCTTTCATAATAACTCCTTATCCATCTTTTCTTTGGCCTCCCTCTCCATCCACCACCCCCCTCCATCCCCCCGTCCCTGTACATACCGAACGTAAAACTAAAATTACTTACGAAATCCAATACAGTGCTATAGGAAAATATTCCCTAATATGTCGCCTTTCTTTCATTATTTTCTCAAAACCTTTCTCAGTCTTGAAGCAAACCTATAATAATATAGGTTGTTTCCTATTAGCACTAAAAATAACTAATATAACAAAACTATAATTAAAAGTTACTCATTCGGAATGAAAACTGAGTCAGTCTTAAGAGCCGGTTGCAGTCATAGAGTATTTAGTAGGTTTTTTTTATTTTTTATTCTTGATTGGTACGCGCTTGACCGCTATCTCACCTGATGGAGAGCGACGATGCGGTCGACGATGAAGCGCGCTTACCTAGAAGTAACCTATTCACTCTTGACTTAAAGATTCCCGGGTTGTAGCCATCAGGAAACACAGATTCCGGCAAGGAATTCCACTCCTTAACTGTACGCACAATGAATGTGTTCCCAAAACGTTTTGTGTGTATGGGCGGGATGTCCACCATGCACCGGTCCGATGATGGAACGGGCTAGGCGGAATTAGGTTATGCAATTCCGACGCACACTCTCCGAAATGCCACCGGTAAGTACTGGCCCGAGTCTATATCGACTTCGCGGCCCCGTAACAGCGATCTTATTTTTATTAAAAAAAAATAGGAAAATCCTTAAAAGGTTTTTTTTAGGTGGGATATCATCCAACGACTTCCCGACATCCCGCTCTAACGTGGAGCTTGAGGACGTGTGAAATTTTTACTGACTAAAACTCATTCCTATGTTCCTCCTTTGCCTTCGTTCCAGCTCAAAATTTATCTTTTTACCAGACTCATTTAAAAAACAAGCTTTATTATTTTATGTAACTTAACTTTCAAATATTTCCGTGACATAATCTCGTAGATATACACGTTTGAAATGGTAAGTTAGGGTTAGATTCGTGATTGTTTTTTTATTGAGCCAACTAATTTATATCATCTTTTAATTTTTACCCAGCGGTTGGTAATATGGTCAACTTTAATAAAATATTTTTTCATGGTGTTCTCTTTTGTATTTGTGGATTTCGAGAGGATTATAATTTTCGACGTTCAAAATTAGTGCAACCTCGCCTTAACAGCGTACCGATAGAAATTGCTGTGTCAGGAGTTTCATCTACCTTTCTAGCACTCAATACAAAGATATTAGAAAACCACTTTATTATCACAGCAAACACAAGTTTCTAGGCAATAATCTAATAATTCTAATAAACACTGCGGCATGTTCTTGAGCTCGTAAGTCCCGCTGACAAGATCGGTGTGTGTTCGCGAAAGCGGGATCGGCCGCGGGACACAAATCATGGCGGACCCGCCCCGTTCTTACACAACCGACTAAGGAAACAGGGCTGTTGTGGACTAAAAAATTGTTAGGACTAGCTTTGCTCGAGTTTTTGTTGTTGGTAAAGGAGAGAGGTAGTCTATTTATCATCTGTGTTAGTGTTTTCTTTGGCGTTTCCACGGCGCTTTGGTGTTGTAGCGTTGGTGTACCCTGCCAGCTCTTTAGTTTTGTAGATACCTACTTTAATAGTCAAGTAGATCCTTACTCCGTAGTTTTATATTCTGTGAAACGGGAAATGATTCATTTGTTTTAATTTTATCTCTAGCAGACATACATTATCCATATATCTATCTACTCTTCGCGTCGTATTTTTTTTTAATTGATACAAACTAGTGATTGATTGCGATCCCACCTGATGGTAAGCAGTGATGCAATCGTTGATGGTAAGGCGCATTAGTTTATTAAGAGCTTATTCACTCTAGCCTTAGCATAATAAGCATAGCATAATCAACCTTTCTTAATGTTCCCACTGCTGGGACTCAGGCCTCCTTTCTCTAGGAGAGGGAATGAGCCGTAATCAACCACGCAGGCCCCGTGCGGGTTGGTGAATGTCATATGTCTTCGAATTTTTGGTTCTAGGACATGCCGGTTTCTTCACGATGTTTTCTTTCACCGTTTTGAGAGCAAGTCGAGGCCGTTACCACTCGGCCACCACTGCTCTCTCTCTCACTCTATCCTTGAAGACACCTAAATTATAATCGGACGGGAAGACCGCAGCAGGCAAATTGTTGCAGTCCTTCTCATTATACTGAGAGTTATGAAGTTCCCGTTGGATCAGCGTCTGACTGATGGTGGCTGGCCATCTGTGGCAGTCTTTGGCGTCATATGTGTCCAGTGTAGAGCGGACCTGATCCACCCATCCCAAGACATATCTTCTAGAAAAAAAAATGATATCTTCCTTCTGGCGTTGCTCAAACAATGCCCAGGATTTGTTGTGATTGCATTTTGACCCCGGGACAAAACTAAATACTATCTATAAATCAAGCCTTTGTATGTATTATATTCTGCAGAATATCCAGATTGGCCTTTTGTTTCATCATTATTCTAATGAAACATCCTTGTTTCTTCACAGCCATATTCAGCATCTTCCTACATCGCAGCTTTCATCCAAATATGGACGCGGACGGATCCTCACAACAATTTGTATGAGGCAACAGTTCGAAAGTGAGTGGCGTCAATAACTTACTCGTTGAAACTTAGACGGATTTACGAGAACAACACACTATTATTATTGTGAACTAATTTCGAAGAGTTATTGTACTTGGGATTGTAATTGAAAGACTCGGTGATGTAGGACTTGCGCACGAGGATGTTACGAAACGTGGAAACATGTATGAACAGAAAGTGATGAACAAAATTTAAGCTCATATAGCCATTTTGGGTTACAGCCCCCCTAGCCAAGTTACAATCGTATCGTTCGCGCCGAACGCCTCGAACGTAGGCCATGCCTCCGATTCCTTTGTTCTGACGTCATCTCAACGCTCAGTCACGTGGTCAGAACAAAGGAATCGGAGGCGTGGCCTACTCGTGGCGTTCAGCGCGAACGAATCGATTGTAATTTGGCTAGGGGGGCAGATCTTTTTAGTAATTTAGGAGAGGGAGACCAAAGAAAAGATGGATGGATTGTGTGAGAAGTGATATGAAAGAAATGGGAGTTAGAGATAGCGTGACGCGTGACAGGACAGAATGGAAGAAAAAAACGTGTTGCGCCGACCCCAAATGAAACGGGACAAGTGCAGGTAGATGATGATGATGATCTTTTTAGTAATTTATAAGTCAACATAGTTAAAAAACAGCTGATATATGTACAAGCCGACCGCGTGTGGTTTAGTTAGAGTTCCGTCCTGATTTGATAGATTGCATTGCTTACCATCAGGTGGGATCACAGTCAAAAACTAGATTATTTCATTAAAAAAAAAATTCGGATAGGTACCTCAAGGTTCGGAATACCGTTAATGACGGCCTTTAGTTTAAATCTTTATAAGTAGAAGAAAATAAGTCTGGCAGTGGTAAAACAAAATACTAAGAACCAAATAATAGTTGTTATTGTTATGTTCCCTTGGGATAATCTAATCGCACGCAAACGAAGCCACTGGCAGAAATTTGTAGGTAAGTACATCAAAATCATTGTCATCGTCAGCCTACTGCTGAGCATAAGGGGACAACAAAAGCTAGTCATCATCACCATCATCATCATTTCAGCCGAAAGACGTTCACTGTTGAACATAGGCCTCCCCCGAGTGTCGCCACAATGAACGGTCCTGAGCGTCTCGCATCCATCAGATTCCCGCAACCATTACCAGGTCACCGGTCCACCTTGTAGGAGGCCTTCAAACGCTACGTCTTCCGGTACGTGGTCGCTATTTTAGAACCTTTCGGCCCTAACGGCCATCTGTTCTGCGAGCAATGTGCCCTGCCTATTGCCACTTAAGTTTGGCGATTCTTCGTGCTATGTCGGTAACCTTGGTTCTCCTGCGGATATCCTCATTCCTGATTCGATCGTGCAAGGAAACTCCGAGCATAACCCTTTTAATTGCCCTTTGAATGACTTTAAGTGTTTTGATGAGGCCCATTGTAAGCCACCACGTTTCGGAGCCATATGTCATCACCATATGGCAACACGCACTGGTCATAATAGACTTTCGTCTTGAGACTCTGTGGTATATTGGACAAGAAGATACTGCGCTGCTTCTCGAACGCTGCCCAGCCGAGTCGGATTCGACGATTGATCTCTTTCTCGAAGTTATACCTACCCAACTGGACCGTCTGTCCTAGGTAAACATAGTCGTCCACAACTTCGAGTGTAGAGTCTCCGATCTTGATAGGAGTGGGTGCTATATGGCTGTTTACCATGACTTTGGTTTTGTCCAAGACAGAAACTAGTGTAATTGTTCGTTTCCTATGAAGTAGAACTGGCAAGAATCTTCATGGTTATACTTTAAAAAAATGATTCGTTTTACAATATTTCCTCATTGGCTTAAGAGAGGACAGATTAACACTTTACCTAACCTTTTGCCCAAACAAAATTGGCATTGTTATTCAAAGTCGAAATGCTGGCTGTGTTCTGTGCTGTTTTCCCTGGAGCCTGGAGCATAACATAATATAGCAAGTATTTTCTATCACACTACCTAATTATCTACGAAATCATAAGCCAGGCCGCCAACGAATCGAACAATGAACAATTGAAGCTAATTTCCAAAATGTCTAAACAAATTATAATGCTGCAATATATTTTTTAATACCGTATTTGTTCATCCGAGATTTGAATCTACGAAATAAATACTTAATAACATTCCTCGTGACTAATCTCATAATTATATCCCGTCGTCCATTGGGTTGAATGAAAGAATGCATTTAGAATTTATGAATGCTGTGCCGGCACTAGATAAATATGCAATAATGTAGTAATAATAATATTCCACAACTATCACACAACGCCGTCTAGTCCCAAGCTAAGCAGAGCTTGTGTTATGAGTACTAGACAACTGATAAACATACTTATATATTTCTAAATAGGTACTTACATTTTTTTTTTTTTTTTTTTATTAATGATAGGCTCGCGTTTGACCACCATCTCACCTGATGGTAAGCGATGATGTGGTCGACGATGGAGCACGCTTGCCTAGAAGTAGCCTATTCACTCTTGACTTAAAGACCCCTAAGTTGTAGCTATCAGGAAACACAGACTCCGGCAAGGAATATTATAGATAAATTACACCCAGACACAGAACAAATAATCGTGCTCATTACACGAACATTTGTACGGGGTGGGAATCGAACCCACGACCTCCGGCATAGCAGTCAGGGCCACTAACTACTAGACCAACAGGTCAGTCGTAAGTACATTGATCTTTCTCTAATATCTCTTTGTAAGTACCCGGACAATAAGAGACAATCGTTTTTGATTACTAGAAAATGTAAAGGATCACGACAGATGTCGATTAAGGACAGCTTTATGTCTTTATTTCCATTTTTAAATTAAGACAGTCAATAAATGTAAGAAGGTCAACGACCGCTATTGCAAATTTATCTGGCACTTACCATATTAAACTTTTAGAGGCCTTACCATGCTATTTTAAAAAGTTAATCGAGCGAGCAACAAAGAGGGATGGACCCTAATATGGTGCTATACACCCTGTATAGCTATACACCCTGTATAGCTATACACCCTGTATAGCTCCATCCCTATAACAGTTCAGTTTAGGTCGTCAAATGGAGCTTGTGGTATGGCCTCAGCCCCCTTAGCCAAGTTACAACCGTTTCGTTTCGATTCTCTTTCGTCGATCGCCTCGAGTCGGATTCTGACGTCGTCACGTGGTCAGTACAAAGGAATAGGAAGCGTAGCCGACTCGATGTGATAGACAAAAGAGAATCGAAACGAAAAGGTCGTAACTTGGCTAGGCCTGCTGATATTTTATTTCATTAGTCAGTTTAGCGACAATTTTCCGACCATGTTTGCATCTGAAGTGAACATAACTAGGTATATAGTGTCTGGGTAGTTATAATAGTAATAAAAATCTGCAAGAAATCTTCTTCAATAATGTAACTCCAAGTGTCGCCACTTGCGGGAGGCCTATGTCCAACAGTGGACGTCTTTCGGCTGAAATTTAAAAAAAAGTTATTATTGTTATTATTATTAAATGATGATGATGATGATTAATGTAACTTACGACATCTTTTTAGACTTTGAGTAGAATATCCAACATGTTTTATTAGTAGGTGTACAGATTTGCAAAACCAAAGTAATTGTTTTATTAGTGCCTGGTAGCTCATTAACTGTATTATCGTGTAACTGTCTTTTAACTGCTTCATCTTAATTTTTATAAATTTGTCACCACAGTTACCTTAACTTGACATCCTCACGCCCTGGCCACCGGGATCCCGACCCCGATTTCCAGCCACAGTCGTCGACGGCGCTTAGTGTTCCACGCGCGCCTCAGGGAGATTTCAGCAAAACCGTAGGGGCCCAGCAGGGTCGAAGCCTACCAGAGCCATGGGTTCACTTCTGAAAGGAATACCCGGGGCCCTGGAACGCAAGGTAACGAAGGAGCTGAGGAGTGGGGTTTTAGTCAGCAAAAGTCTGTCACGTCCTCTCGCTCCGCCATAGAGTGGGAGAAGTCATTGGAGGATTTCCCACACAAAAAAAATAGATATCGTGTAAATGTCTTTTAACTGCTCTATCTTTATTTTTTAGAATTTAATGAAACAACTTAGATCACAGCCACCTTAACTTCATTAATTAGTTATTATTATAAACATGTCATTTACTGCATTTATTTTTATAATAGCCTCTTTTGTAAAATGTGAATGTGAAAAAAATTAACACTTCAATAATTCCTAGAATATTTTCTGTTTTGATCTACTTTTTTTTTTATAGTGCTTTTGTCTTCCAGAGTCCTCCATTAATATTGTAATTTTTTTATTTACTCTTTTATTGGAGTTTTTTTACCGATTCTTCTACATAGAAAACGATCCGACCAATCGGAACCGTGCCCTAGTAGGCATAACAAACTGATTAGCAATAAAACGGTACAGTCGAACGTCTCTGCTTTACCCGTAAAAACACACATAGCTATAAGCCATTAAACCACTAAATGAAAGTCCACCTAAATACTGCAAAACAGTCTCTTAATCCACATTCGTGACTAAAACTATCTCAAAACAGTTTCATTCAGGTCAGAGATCAAACTGTAGAATAAAAATTCTAAACTGTTTGATATTCTGCATGAAATATTCAAATCTAGGCAATTATTCGGCCATTTAGACTGGGGGATATCGTTTTGAAGCGCGTGAGCGTTATCTGGGTCCCTACCATGACATCTTAAAGTCATCATATATTCGGTGTTAGAAAGAGGCGTGATATACGGCTTGTATAACTGCGTCTCTCTTTAACACCGGAATTATGATGGTTTTAAGAAGAGTGTTTTGTGGTTGAAAACAATAGCTCCTAAGCCTCGACTTCGGAGCAAGGCGAGGCAATCAAAGCTTGCAATAGAGCGCTAGGAACCGGAACGCGACAGTTATTCCGCTCTTCTTTCAAGTAACGGTCCCACCATTTGCAGTACTTTTTCTTTGTGCTCGGCTACTAACAGTGCAACTACGTAGCAACTCGATTCAGTATCGTTTCAAACTGTATCTTCATATTTATCAGTCTTGAAAATTAAAGAAATTTTCTTTTAAGCATTTATTGAATGCTAAGACATACATACATGCACAATGGTCGTTAAGGAAATTAGTGTGGATATCAAAATATAAAGATATCAGACCTTAAAATGTCATGGAAATTCTTTCATTACTTTAATTGTAAAATGTCTATAATTAAAAAAAAAAATACAGTAATTGTGTTGCGGAAGTAAGTCTTCAAACTGATGAATCTAAAAAAATAACAGTCAATGTATAATGTAAAAGTAGATTTGTTTGTATAATCTCGCTATTTTGAGTAACTGCCATACCATACCGTGGGTGTCTTTAAAGGCAACTATTGGATTCCGGGACTTGAAGCCTACGGGTATATTTTTTTCACTATTGGGACAAACTAATTTCCCGTGAGAAGGAGTGGACTGTTATCCAGCACGTGGACCCAGTGAGAGTTATAGATAAAGAGAGCAAAAAATCGTGTATAACTGAAGAAAAAAAAAGTATTATGCCATATTATAATTTTATTTGTTCTTCTTCTCGAATGGTTTTCTTTTCCATTTGACGTTTTTGGGCCCAGTAGGTTGCCACATTTATAGCGGCAGCGGCTTTTTTAGTTCCTCCAAAGTGCAGATAAATAATATAGGGACACTTTGAGCACTCTAATAAGTGGGCCATCGTCTGGTCAGGGGCCCCGCACTCGCACTGGGTGTCGGAGGGGGTCTATTTTTTTTTTATTTGTTATAACTTGAACTGTTTCTCGAATCCTCCTCCTCCTCGAATCGTATTTCTCATTACTGAAGGTCGTGAAGTTGCCGCTGGATTAGCTTCTTATTGATGGAATCTTGCCATCTGAGACGGTTCTTAGCGTCATGAAGTGCGACGTGCATTTGGGTGTCCAGTGTGGAGCGGACCTGATCTGCCCATCTTTTTGGGCGTTTCTCGAATAGTCGAGACATTTCTTTTGTATTGTTTACTTGAATCGTGCCCGAAAACCGATGGTAGCACAGTAGCGAGTCCAGTTGGTAGAGGTACATTCACCACGCTTTGTCGTTCGCTAGCAGTTTCGTTATTTTGGATTATTTTCTACTAAATCGTGTTTAGACGCTTTCTGATGACAATGTTCTTGTTTTTGCTCGTTTTGGAACAAAATGCTTTATTTGTGAGATTGTAAAAGATGCTGGTTTCGTTTTTGCAAGCTTTCATGTTGTGGCAACAATGCATCGGTGTTTGATTAGTTAGAAAGCAAACAGTTGGTGTGATTGAAATACGTGTAGCTTATCGGTAGGTAATCTTAACTCAATCGATAGAATTAGGTACCTCTTTAAACCTCTTCTTAGAATACATCCCATTTTACTAAGAATGACAGATACAATCGTTTGAACAATCCAGACAGAATTTCCTCAATGTTTCACTTTTTTTTCAGGTGGGAAGTCATCAAATATCTTTTTTTTTTTTTAAATATAAACTAGCGCTTGACTACGATCCCACCTGATGGTAAGCAGTGATGCAATCGTTGATGGTGAGACGCACTAGTTTATTAAGAGCCTATTCACTCTAGCCTTGAAGACACCTGAATTATATTCGGACGGAAAGACCGCAGCAGGCAAATTGTTCCAGTCCTTCGATGTATGTCTTCTACCAGCTCTAGGTGAGCGAGAGGGCGTGTCAGATTTTTACTAACTTAAACTCACTTGTAGTCTTTCAGTTGGCCTTTGCATTCGAAACCTTCAGTGCTGTCACATAGAAACAAAAGTACACCCTTTCCATATTATTTGCTAAAAAGATTTACCTATTTCTGTGTGCCATCATTAAACCAGATTTATTCTAGAGCATAAAGAGAACCCGCGTGCTCTAAGTAAAGCATGGTATTAAGTTATTAGAAGGGTGTTTACTTTAAGTATGGTACTTATAGGTTCGGCCTGGGGCCTCTCGATACCCTGCGTTATAAATCTAAGCTATATCATAAAATCTCCAATAACCACCGACTACCGACCACCGTTAGCTGCTGCCTAGATCTAGGATAATACTAAAAATAATTGCGGATTCTAAATTATTATGTTTTTAATTTTGAGCCACTTTGTTGATTTAGCCCTTAGCTGAGCAAAATATAAAGTTCAATGCCTTGTTGTATTTTCAGAACAACCAAACATTTGTGTCTGTCGATATATTTTTTTTTGTGGGACTTCTTTCGCTCTAGGACGGAGCGGCATCCATTATTACCATTACTCTTTCGAAGAAGGATGCTACCGCCTGCCATTCCGCCTCGCCCCGGACCATAGCCTAAACTAAGGCCCGGCGCAAGAGGTCGCCACCACCAATCGCCTCCACGAGGACACGGTGGTGCTCCGCCCAAGCGGGGCAGACCTCCACCGTATAGTCCAGTGTTTTCCGGATGGTTCACACAGTGGGTCACCCGGACTTACGCCTGAATCCGATGTAGGAACCTTCTAAACTTATCATGTTCGGTGAGGAACTGCGTCATGCGGAAGGTGAGTACGCCGTGACGCCTCTCTAGCCACTCCTCAAAGAAGGAGCTTACTGCCATGAATATGGCGTGCTCAGGGTCTGTCTTGATCTGCGTCATACTTACATAGATCGCGCCTAACTTGCTCAATTTTTTGTGATGTTCAAGTCATAAAATATCTCCTCCCCGGAGTGAAAGGAGGTGTCAGAGTTTTACTGGCCTACCTGTGCTTCTTTAGTTGCCCTTTGCGTTCCAGAGCCACAATAACTCATTCGAACTATCTCGCAGCCCCGACAGGCATTGGCCA
The DNA here is from genome assembly GCA_905147345.3 of Mythimna impura. Classification (NCBI taxonomy): domain Eukaryota; kingdom Metazoa; phylum Arthropoda; class Insecta; order Lepidoptera; family Noctuidae; genus Mythimna; species Mythimna impura. Next base: position 6,620,536 of record LR990348.1, read on the forward strand.
TAGAGGACCCCATCATTTAACTTACATAAAATGCGAGGTCAAACGCAATCCAAGGGTTACCCGTGGTACTGGGACGCAAAGGGCAATTGAAGGAACATACATAGGTGTGGTATAGAGTAAAAGTCTGACAAGCCCTCTCGCTCCGCCTTAGAGCGGGGAGAAGTTTAGACGATTTCCTACCTTAAAAAAATAAAAACTTTCCAAAAAAAAATTTTTACAAAAAAAAAAAATAACCGACTTCACTAAAAAAAACACTAAAAGGATCAAAATAATTTTAATTTCGGAAGTCGGTGTTTCTCGGTATTTTTTGTTTTCCTTATTTAACACCGACTTCCGAAATTAAAATTATTTTGATCCTTTTAGTGTTTTTTTTTTAGTGAAGTCGGTTATTTTTTTTTTGTACACTTTTTAGTTGCGAACCACTTATAAACAGAGTGCCTATTTCTCATGACGATTCCAATTAACCCAAAACACTGCAAGGTTACATTATTTTATTAGAAAGTTCCTGTGTCTGCCTTTCACCTTCCGGCTCCATCACCAGATCAATTCGATAGTATCTTATAGCCAAAGTGCATCTCATGACAATTCTAATAAACCCAAACACGGCTAGGATACATTGATTAATTACGGAGTTCCTATGCCTACCTTCCGGCTCCATCATCAGATCAGTTCGATAGTACCTTATAGCCAAAGTGCATCTCATGACGATTCTAATAAGTCCAAACACGGCTAGGTTACATTGATTAATTATGGAGTTCCAGTGCCTACCTTCCGGCTCCATCATCATCATCAGATCACTTCGGTGATACCATTTCCAACGTAACTATTCAGAACCATTCATTTATTTGTATTGTCATAGTCGCTTAACTAAATTCATTGTGATATCAATGTGGGTATGAAGTTCCGTTGACCATTTCTGGTCTTCTTCATCAGTTCCACTTCATGAAATGTTACTTTATGACTGTAAATGCTTAAGTACTCGATGAAAATACCAAAATCACTATATGGTTGCCTATAATATTTGAGGAGTTCCCTCGATTTATCATGGATCCCATCATCAGAACTGGATTTTGAAAAAAATGGGACCAATCTGGAAGCATATCCTATAAAGGGAAAAAAAATGCAAATCGGTCCATAAACGACGGAGTTCTGAGGTAACAAACATAAAAAAAAAATGATTAAAAAACAAAAAAATACAACCGAATTGAATAACCTCCTCCTTTTTTTGAAATCGGTTAAAAAGAAAGTAATACGAAATTAATTTCGGTACAAAAAGAAATTGAAAAGAAGATTGAAATTGAAGTTTTTCATCAAGTTTACATTTCATTTTCTATTTTGCTTATCCTACACATGTTGTGTCTTCACTACTTTCTCAAATATATCATCAATAGAATAGGATAGGATAGGATCGCATAGGATAGGATAGGATAGGATCGCATAGGATAGGATCGCATGGAATAGGATAGGATAGGATCGCATAGGATAGGATAGGATAGGATAGGATAGGATAGGATAGGATAGGATAGGATAGGATAGGATTGGATTGGATAGGATTGGATTGGATTGGATTGGATTGGATTGGATTGGATTGGATTGGATTGGATTAGATAGGATGGGATTGGATAGGATAGGATAGGATTGGATTGGATTGGATTGGATTGGATTGGATTGGATAGGATTGGATTGGATTGGATTGGATAGGATAGGATTGGATTGGATTGGATTGGATTGGATAGGATTGGATAGGATTAGATAGGATTGGATTGGATTGGATAGGATTGGATTGGATTGCATTGGATTGGATTGGATTGGATAGGATAGGATAGGATAGGATTGGATTGGATTGGATAGGATTGGATTGGTTTGGATAGGATAGGATTGGATTGGATTGGTTTGGATTGGATAGGATAGGAATGGATTGGATTGGATTGGATTGGATTGGATTGGATTGGATTGGATTGGATTGGATAGGATAGGATAGGATAGGATAGGATAGGATAGGATAGGATAGGATAGGATTGGATTGGATAGGATTGGATTGGATTGGATTGGATTGGATAGGATTGGATTGGATTGGATTGGATTGGATAGGATTGGATAGGATTGGATAGGATTGATTAGGATTGGATTGGATAGGATTGGATTGGATTGGATTGGATAGGATTGGATTGGATTGGATAGGATTGGATTGGATTGGATTGGATTGGATAGGATAGGATAGGATAGGATTGGATAGGATTGGATTGGATTGGATTGGATTGGATAGGATTGGATTGGATAGGATAGGATTGGATTGGATTGGATTGGATAGGATTGGATTGGATAGGATTGGATAGGATAGGATTGGATAGGATTGGATTGGATTGGATTGGATAGGATAGGATTGGATTGGATAGGATAGGATTGGATTGGATTGGATTGGATAGGATTGGATTGGATAGGATTGGATAGGATAGGATTGGATAGGATTGGATTGGATTGGATTGGATTGGATAGGATTGGATTGGATAGGATAGGATTGAATAGGATAAGATTGGATTGGATTGGATTGGATAGGATTGGATTGGATAGGATAGGATTGGATTGGATAGGATTGTATTGGATAGGATTGGATAGGATATGATTGGATTGGATTGGATTGGATTGGATTGGATTGGATTGGATTGGATTGGATTGGATTGGATTGGATTGGATTGGATTGGATTGGATAGGATTGGATAGGATTGGATTGGTTAGGATAGGATTGGATTGGATTGGATTGGATTGGATTGGATTGGATAGGATAGGATTGGATTGGATTGGATTGGATTGGATTGGATAGGATAGGATAGGATTGGATTGGATTGGATTGGATAGGATAGGATAGGATAGGATAGGATAGGATAGGATAGGATAGGATAGGATAGGATAGGATTGGATTGGATAGGATAGGATTGAATAGGATAGGATTGGATTGGATTGGATTGGATTGGATTGGATTGGATAGGATTGGATTGGATAGGATTGGATTGGATTGGATTGGATTGGATTGGATTGTATTGGGTAGGATTGGATTGGATAGGATTGGTTTGGATTGGATAGGATTGGATAGGATTGGATAGGATTGGATAGGATTGGATAGGATTGGATAGGATTGGATAGGATTGGATAGGATTGGATAGGATTGGATAGGATTGGATAGGATTGGATTGGATAGGATTGGATTGGAATGGATAGGATAGGATTGGATAGGTTTGGATTGGATTGTTTAGGATAGGAATGGATTGGATTGGATTGGATAGGATAGGATTGGATTGGATTGGATAGGATTGGATTGAATAGGATAGGATTAGATAGGATTGGATTGGATTGGATTGGATAGGATAGGATTGGATTGCATTGGATTGGATTGGATAGGATAGGATAGGATAGGATAGGGTAGGATAGGCAGTGGGAACATCTATCATCTGGTGGCAGTGGGGCCGACTATGCTATGCTACTGAAAAAAAAAATACAATGTGCGCAGCTATTTCCAAACTAGGTACATATATTGTGGTCTTTCGGGCAGTGAGCAATAGGTAGCTCGCCGCCAGCCCATCTAGTTAAAGAATGCCCGAGTCGAAGGAGTGTAGAGTTGCATGCGCATCTCAAAGTGACGTCAGCATTAGTTTCTCGGTATTTTTTGTTTTTCTTATTTAACACCGACTTCCGAAATTAAAATTATTTTGATCCTTTTAGTGTTTTTTTTTAGTGAAGTCGGTTATTTTTTTTTTTTTTGTAAAAAGTTTTTATTTTACACTTTTTAGTTGCGGACCACTTATAAACAGAGTGCCTATTTCTCATGACGATTCCAATTAACCCAAAACACTGCAAGGTTACATTATTTTATTAGAAAGTTCCAGTGTCTACCTTTCACCTTCCAGCTCCATCACCAGATCAATTCGATAGTATCTTATAGCCAAAGTGCATCTCATGACAATTCTAATAAGCCCAAACACGGCTAGGATACATTGATTAATTACGGAGTTCCTATGCCTACCTTCCGGCTCCATCATCAGATCAGTTCGATAGTACCTTATAGCCAAAGTGCATCTCATGACGATTCTAATAAGTCCAAACACGGCTAGGTTACATTGATTAATTATGGAGTTCCAGTGCCTACCTTCCGGCTCCATCATCATCATCTAAATGAATGGTTCTGAATAGTTACGTTGGAAATGGTATCACCGAAGATACCATTTCCAACGTAACTATTCAGAACCATTCATTTATTTGTATTGTCATAGTCGCTTAACTATCTTCATTGTGATATCAATGTGGGTATGAAGTTCCGTTGACCATTTCTGGTCTTCTTCATCAGTTCCACTTCATGAAATGTTACTTTTTGAACTCGATGAAAATACCAAAATCACTATATGGTTGCCTATAATATTTGAGGAGTTCCCTCGATTCCTCATGGATCCCATCATCAGAACTGGATTTTGAAAAAAATGGGACCAATCTGGAAGCATATCCTATAAAGGGAAAAATAAATTTTGCAAATCGGTCCATAAACGACGGAGTTCTGAGGTAACAAACATAAAAAAAAATGATAAAAAAAAAATACAACCGAATTGAATAACCTCCTCCTTTCTTTGAAGCCGGTTAAAAAAAAAAAACTAAATTCACTAAAAAAAAAAACAAAGGATCCATTTCCAACGTAACTATTCAGAACCATTCATTTATTTGTATTGTCATAGTCGCTTATCAGAAGAAGTTCCGTTGACCATCTCTGGTCTTCTTCATCAGTTCCACTTCATGAAATTTGACTGTAAATGCAGCTCTCGATGAAAATACCAAAATAACTATATGGTTGCCTATAATATATGAGGAGTTCCCTCGATTCCTTATGGATCCCATTATCAGAACTGGATTTTGAAAAAAATGGAACCAATCTGGAAGCATATCCTATAAGGGGAAAAAAATTGCAAATCGGTCCTTATGGACCGATCCGTCCGTCCGTCGTTTATACGACGGAGTTCTGAGGTAACAAATATAAAAAAAAGTCACGATGATAAAAAAAATACAACGAATTGATAACCTCCTCCATTTTTTTGAAGTCGGTTAAAAATGTCGGCTCAACACTACTTGAGCCTTCTATTGCTACAATTCAAATCGCAGCAATACGTAATACTGAAATTTTAATAGTCTGAAAACTATGATTAGAGTAACTATCGAACATATCGTTTAATTAATTGATAACAGTATGCAGTCAGAGCAACTGAACCTCAGAAAACCAGCCAGAATTATAGATTTAAGATTTCTCGGCATCATGTGCTTGATAAGTTTCGTTGAGTGCAAAATGGAGCCTTTTGTAGCTGGTGGATTCCTCGCTCCTATATCACTCTTCCCTCATGCTGCTCTTATAAATTTTCATTGCTTTGGTGCGGAGGACACCGACAGGCCTTGGATCTGCGGGGCTTCGATTATAAATCAAGAGATAACGTTAACAGCAGCTCACTGTTTATCCGGATGTGCCAGCAACAGCACCATCAGCGTTTCTGTGGGCAACTCCTATAAGAATAAGGGAATGGAGTCTTTGGTCCACAGCTACTTTATGCACGAGGATTACGACGAGGAGCTGTCGAACAATGACATTGCTCTAGTGAGGCTTAATACCATGATTCAATTCAGTGAGAAAGTAAAGAGAGTGGTGCTGATGAAGAATCCGCCCTACTTTGAGAAGGCGCAAGTAGCTGGATGGGGACTAACCAATGTAAGTGTTTTAGATTTATGGTCAGCTCTCACCGAGTTGAGACATGATGCGTTTTGATAAACGCATTACGACAATTATGAAATAATATAAAACGTATAACAAACTAAATGCAAAACTGTAACTCTACGGTTACCGGACGGTCGGACGGCGAGCTACCCATTGTTCGCCGTCCGCATGCCCGCGCCTACGGTGGCCGGAAATGGGGATCGGAATCCCGGCGGCTGGGGCGTGACGGCCATTTCCTAGCGCGTGCAGCCGCCTCCTTTGCTAGCATTACTGCTTCGCAAAAGGTGGCGACCGCCTGCCACTTCTCGCTTCGGATCATGGCCTGCACCAAAGCCCGGTGACAGGTACTATAACAGTTTCGTACATACCATAATCATCTTTATAATGTTCCCACTGCTGGGACTCAAGCCTCCTCTCTAGGAGAGAGAATGGGCCGTAATCTAACACGCGGGCCCAGTGCGCTTTGGTGGAGTCACGTGTCTTTGAATTTTTGGTTCTAGGACATGCCGGTTTCATCACGATGTTTTCCTTTACCGTTCTGAGATCAGTGGTGATGAAATAAATTACACAAAGTAATGTGCCTGGCTGGGTTTTTTACATCTCGTAAATCGGTGCCGTTACCACTCGGCCACCACTGCTCTCTCTCTCTCTTTCAGTTTCGTACACTACTATTAAAACCAACATGAAAAATGAAATCGGTTTTTTCAAAAGTCTTTTAAAATATTTACAGGAAGTATATAAGACACCGACAGACCAACTGAAATACGTCGATCAAGTTGTGATGTCTGGTGAAGACTGCAAGAAGTATATACCAGACCCACCCACGGGCACCATTTGTGGCAGTAGCGAGAAAGATGCTGATTATTCTACTGAGTAAGTTTCATGTTATTAAGAGGAAAATCAGCAAGCGACCCACTAGGGTCCTAATGAAAAAAGTATTTATTTATTTTTTATTGGTTTATTTATTTTACAATTCTTGTACACACTTTTATATAATAAAAGAAAAGAAGACGGAAACAAAAAATAGGTACATAGGTGATGCTTATTTCTACGGAAATCTCTTCTAGCATATCTGCGAAAGGAAAATTGAAAAAAAAAGACATGTAGACACCGTGTGTAAAAGTGAAAGGAAAAAAAAAGTACAAATAAAACAATTATCAATAAAATATGCAATATAAAAATATACTATCATAAATATATGTATACATACACATAGTAGAATAAATATCGCAATAATACATACTGAATAAAAAATACATACTTATAAGCAACTGCGACGAAATAGAAAGATAGTGTTCTTTCACACCTTTTTTTCTTTCACAAAATTCACACACCCATTCACATTCACCTCACTGAACTCCAGGCATACTCGTTGATCGCGCCGGGCTCTGGTACAGGCCATGGTCCGGAGCGAGGAGGAATGACAGGCAGTCGCCTCTTTCTGCGAAGTACTAATGCTAGCGAAGGAGGCGGCCGCATGCTTGAGGAAACGGACTTCCTCACGCCCCAGCCGCTGAGATCCCGACTCCGATTTCCAGCTACGATTGCGACTGGATTGCGGACGCAGAGCTATGGGTAGCTCGCCGTCCCACTATCCGGTACGGACCGAGCCCGAGTCTTCGACGGCGAGTAGTTTTCTACGCGCGACTCAAAGAAATGTCAGCAAAACCGTAGGGGCCCAGCAGAGCCGAAGTCTACTAGCAGCAAAGGTCAAGATTCGTGTCCAAGAGAACGTTGAGAGCAGAGAGAGTGGGAGAGACAGGTGCATCAGTTTTCCATGAAGGATTTGGCAGAAGAAAATAGCAATTATTGACACATGGATAACAATAATTGCTGTTTTTTTCTTCTGACCTTAGGGGCAGTAAAGAAGAAAGAAAAAAAGAAAAACATTTTAATGCCGGAAAAGGCGTAAACTTAAGACTAACATATTGCAATCATTTTCCATGACAAAAAAAAATATGTGCGTGTGTGTGTGTGAAGTGTACCCAACTCAACCTAAAAGAGACTTTGTGGGGTTATATTAAGGGATAATATCCATGGAAGCGCTCATAGAGTTATCTATGGGAAACTTTTTGTATTTTTTTGAGGATTTGAGGCATTATGCCTCAAATCCCGAGATTAATTTTAAAGAGCAGATTTTTTTATGACACTATCAGAAATGTAGTAGAAAAATTTTCTTCCTGCATTAATGACAAGGAGGAGGAAGTGTATAAATTTGTTAACTAAGGTTAACAAATTTATACACTACTACCTCAGTTGACGTAGAGAGATCTTTTTTAATGAAAAATACTAATAAAAATTGTGTTAATTATCTTTTTTTTATTTGTCTTATCTATCTCTGAGGTTTTATTATTATTTATTTGTAATATTGATTTTTCATTAGAAAACCATGTCATCAACATTTCGATGCAAGTACATGAATATCTCTACTTAATTCCGACCTCTGGTCATAGTAAAGGACGTACCTAAGTACGTTTACGTTTTACGTTTACGTACGTACATTTTGTTTTTTGCATTTCACTCGTATACAGTGCTAAAGTCACGGCACATTGCCAGGCAGCCAGTCACCGTGCACGCGGCTGACGTGACCCGCCCAATCCCACTTGAACCTGGCAGCATTTTTGTCTACGTCTATTATGCCAGTTTTGTAGCGCAGCGTGTTATTCCGTATTCGATCTATTCTTTCTGCATCCAGAATGCTGCGCTCCAGAGCTCTCTAGTAAACCCCAAGGCAAAACTTTTGTGATCCGGTGAGTGGCCAGGTCTGAGCATCGTAGGTTAGGTTATATCTTCATTTATTTCTCACTTTATTTTAACTGCCTCGTTTGACTCAGCCGGAGCCCGGAGTTTGGAAGTTGGCGTTGTGACACTCTCGGGCCTTGGAAAGTGTGTAAGGCAGCTGGTACTCCTCGGTCGGGTCAGATTGCCGTCCTATCAGACTATGAGAGTAAAGGAATAGAGAGTGCACCTGTGTTTGCGTACACGCATATGCGCTATAATGTCTCCTGCCCCCCTAGCCAAGTTACAATCGTTCCGTTTGCATCGAACGCCTCGAGTAGGCCACGCCTCCGATTCCTTTGTTCTGACGTCATCACAACGCTCAGTCACGTGGTCAGAACAAAGGAATCGGAGGCGTGGCCTACTCGAGGCGTTCGATGCAAACGAAACGATCGTAAGGTAGGGTAGGATAGGGGCTGTGCACTTGAGATTTACTATGATCGAAATTCGGGCTTGATTTAATTATTATACCTTAACATTTTTGTACCTTTACCTTACTGCTCCAGCAACTATGCACCTATAATCAGCAATAAAATAGCTTTCTATTCTTGTAAGAATTTTCGTAATTGATTCAGTGCTTCTAGAAATTACACAAATACTTATAGGATTTTAACTTATTATGATAATTTAGTCTAATAACTATACTAAGTCTAATAATAATAATAGCATGAATGTTTATGTTTATTTTTTGACATATTTATTTTTCAGGTAAATTTATTCTTATTTGTTAATGAAAAAAAAGCTTTAAATAAAAATAAAAAATAAACTTGTTTGTTTCTTATTTAACACCGACTTCCGAAATTAAAGTTATTTTGATCCTTTTTGTGTTTTTTTAAGTGAAGTCGGTTCGGAATAAAAACTTTTGTATAAAGTTTTTTAGTTGTGATACACTTATATATAACCAGAGTGCCTATTTCTCATGACAATTCCAATTAACCCAAACACTGCTAGGTTACATTGTTTTATTATGAAGTTCCTGTGTCTACCTTCCACCTTCCGGCTCCATTATCAGATCAGTTCGATGGCACCTTATAGCCAAACTGCATTTCATGACAATTCTAATAAGCCCAAACACGACTACGATACATTGATTAATTACAGAGTTCCGGTGCCTATCTTCCGGCTTCATCATCATGTTACTTCAATGATACCATTTTCAACATAACTATTCAGAACCATTTATTTATTTGTATTTTAATAGTCGCTTAACTACATTAATTGTGATATCTATGTGAGTATGAAGTTCCGTTGGCCATTTCTGGTCTTCTTCATCAGTTCCGCTTCATCAAATGTTACTTTTTGACTGTAAGTGCTTATGTTCTCGATAAAAATATCAAAATCACTATATGGTTGCCTATAATATTTGAGATGTTACCTCGATTCCTCATGGATCCAATCATCAGAACTGGATTCTGAAAAAAATGAGACCAATCGGAAAGCATATCATCTAAGAGGAAAAAAAAATTGCAAATCGGTTCATAAACGACGGAGTTCTGAGGTAACACACACATAAAAAAAAACATACAACCGACCTCCTCTTTTTTTTTGAAGTCGGTTAAAAATTACCTGAAATCGTCATCTTCATCCATTAAAATCATTTTAAAATAAAAGTTAACCGACAATTGAAGAACAATCGGCCTTTAGGGTCAGCGCCGACCGAACTGCAAAATGCTCGCGCATGGTCGACCAAAATATTTTTGCATACTCGAACACGCAGTCGGCTTGCTCGAGCATGGTCGAGCAAGCCGACAACAACAATAGATTTGATGACAACAAATTTGATGCTTTGACATCAAATTTGTATTCAATTTTGCGATGTATGATAATAATCATAAGATATCTCAGAAAATGCTCTGCTCTTGGTGTGCGCTGACCCTTAGGGATGAGCTTTCAGTACGCTGCGTTTTTAACCCTTTCACCGCCTACGTCGAATATAACCGACAAACACTCTTGCGTTTATTTCACACCTCCATGACCAAATAATCCCTCTCGTCAGCTCTTCTGCCACCTATGGGGATTGAAGAGCTAAACAAGATGGGGTATCCAGTAGCAAACACATAACCCTGGTGAATAGGACACGAAAACACTCGTCGGAACAATCCGACGCGGGCAGTTAAAGGGTTCAGTGGCGTAACTATATCATCTGAGACCCGTGGCAAAATCATCGGATGGGGCCCCAGGAAAATCGTCAACTTTGTAATTTAATTTGGATGCACAGACATAAAATATTCTTTATTGTTAAGATGGCATCCCAATGGCGTATCTATAAGATGGTAAGGCTGGCAAAATACCATCGGAAATTGATCCTTTTCTTATGAATGCGTTTAATAAATCTTAATAATTTACTTGAATTTGTATTTTTACTTCTTCTGAGTTCAAGGCCTCTTGGACCGGGGGCCCCACTGGTCCACCCGATAGTTACGCCACTGAAAAGTTTAATAAGATTTTGCGCGTTTCAAAGCATTCAGGTTGAATGAAACATATTCTGGTTGAATTCGTATTGTACCAACGTTATAAAAAAAACCAGGAACGTTTTTATGCTGGTTCATCTAGTATCGAATGTCCGAAGAAAACTTTATTAATTCATAAAACAATAACGACTTAATTCACTGAGTAATTAAGTGATAAGGACAAATTACGTACACGTAGTCGACAGTCTCAATGTCAGAAATTGCGCCATTATAAAATGCTCGAAGTAAGATATAGCCTAGTTGTCATAAGTTGGATAACCTTCATCGAATGCAAGATAGAACCATTCATAGTCGGTGGGCAACGTGCAAAAATTAAAAGCTTCCCACATTCCTTGTTTATACAAGCTACTTGTCTTAAAGATGAAAATGGAGAAAGTTTTTCCTGGATTTGTGGCGGTTCTATTTTAAATGGATATATTGCACTGACTGCAGCGCATTGCTTGGGTGAATGTGAAATGTCTGAAACCAAATTGTCAGTGACAGTGGGGCACAGGCAGACAGATGAAGGTATTTCTACTCAAATCCGCGGTAACATTATACATGAAAAATATAATTCTTATACAAGTACCTACGATATAGCGCTAATGCTGTTTAAAAATAGTATACGATTGGGCGCGAACGTGAAAAGGGTAGCTATAATGAAACAGCCACCATATACTGAAAAAGCATATATCGCTGGATGGGGAGTGATAGATGTGAGTACAGTTTGCATATATTATTATTATTTATTACATATACTTTATTGTAAAATGCGTTCCAAATAAGAATAGGATCGATTGCCATGTTGTGACGTCACGACATACTGTCAAATCGCAAGAAATTAGGCAAAATTGAAGAACTTGATTAAACTGGTTTCGTTCACAGATCGTAAATAAACTAAATTTTAAAAATTTCTTGTTTGCTTACCATAATAATTCTTCGATTTGACAGTATGTCGTGACGTCACAACATGGAAATCGATCCTATTCTTATTTGGAACGCAATGTATACCTTATAATGTGGATAGGATAAACATTTACAAAAACTAAATGTACAATGGGCGGTCTTATCGCACAGGGCAATCTCTTACAGACAACCTTATGATGGACTGAACAAAAGGAGATAGATTTGGGATCATAAATAATATTAAGCACAAGCATAAGCATACTTAGCCTTTTAATCAAATAAAATGTTTTTCTTTCTTTTCTTTCTAATGTTCCCACTGCTGGGACTCCGGCCTCCTCTCTCTATTAGAGGGAATGGGCCGTAATCCACCACGCGGGCCCAGTGCGGATCGGTGAACGTCACATGTCTTCGAATTTTTGGTTCTAGGACATGCCGGTTTCCTCACGATGTTTTCCTTCATTGTTTTGAGAGCAGTGTGATGAAATAAATTACACAAAGTACTGCGCCTAGCTGGGTTTGAACCCACGACCTACAACTCGTAAGTCCGGGCCGTTACCACTCGGCCACCACTGCTCTCCAACCAGAGCAAAACAAAGTATTTGATTATTTCTCACTTATATACAAGGAGCCGGTGTTCAATAATAATTGTTTTACAATAACACTAGTCTACAAATTTCAATTTTTAAAATGCAACAGATATGACCCTAGGTGTTTCTCCTTTTATATATAGGGTGACTGGTAATTTGTGACCGATACTTAAACACGTGATTGTACTCATGATTACAAACTACTTTCCCAATGAAACTTTTTATATACTCACTAGTTTGTAGGTACATTCACTGATTAGGTACGTACACCGCTGGGTTTGCAAGCCGCACGGGTGTTCTATCACTATTGTAGGTACGACGGCGTCACGCGGCTAACAGCTGAGCGGTTGCCGGTCGCAGGCGCGCGCGCGGTTTTAAACAGCTGTTTTATTATTGTGATAAAACTAATGAGAATATAAAAAAAAATTCTTTGGGAAAGTTGTTTGTAATCATGAGTAAAATCATGTGTTTAAGTATCGGTCACTAATTACCAGTCACCCTATATATAGTGAGTAGGTACCTAAATGAGAAAGATTTTTTAATTTGGTTTAAAATATTTTCTTTGTTTGTACTTCATTACTATTATTTTAAAATTGATTTTAATGGTAGTATGTTAAATTGTATGTCTTTTAGATGCCTACATGGTAAAATATAGCTGAACCTGTTACCTATATTTTGCTGTCATCTTTCACTGCTGCCCATATTTGCAAAATTAAATTATCTAGTTGACTATTTGAGCTATCCTAAGTGAATCAAGATCAGAACTCTGGGAAGCAGCCCAGAGTTCGGTGTTTAAAAAAAGCCTACAACACAGTTCAAATAGACATACTACTACTACACTACAATACTAACTTTACTTTCAAAATAAACGTTGAAAAAGAATCGATCAATACGTTACGATTGAAATCGACCGATACGATCAATTTAAAATTTTAATAACATCAGTGCCATGTAAGGGTATTTTTGAGGCAATTGAGAGGCGACCCAGGAGGATCATTGGCAATGATGCACTCGTTGAGTCGAGGCTTCCAAGTCTTGAGCATCGACGCCGAGTTGCTAGCCTGTCGGTTTTCTACCGGTTGCATTTCGGGGAGTGTGCATCGGAATTGCATAACCTAATTCCGCCTAGCCCGTTCCATCATCGGACCACCAGGTGTACGGCAATGCTCCACCGGTACATGGCGAACATCCCACCTATACGCACAAAACGTTTTGGGAACACAAACATTGTGCGTACAGCTAAGGAGTGGAATTCCTTGCCAGAATCTGTGTTTCCTGATGGCTACAATCCGGGAATCTTTAAGTCAAGAGTGAATAGGTTACTTCTAGGTAAGTGCGCTCCATCGTCGACCGCATCGTCGCTTTCCATTAGGTGAGATAGCGGTCAAGCGCGAACCTATCAAGAATAAAAAAAAAACTTATTATTTCTCAAGAAACTTTACTAAGATACATTTGAAAATCTAGACGTGATATGACTTTTCTACTATCAAATTCCAAATAAGGGGTCTTCAGAAAAAATTAAACACCTAGGGTCATATCTGTTGCATTTTAAAAATTGGAATTTGTAGACTAGTGTTATTGTAAAATAATTACTGACAACGGGTTCCTTTTACATGCGAGAGAAATAATCAAATACTTTGTCTTGCTCTAGGTGGAGAGCAGTGGTGGCCGAGTGGTAACGGCCCCGACTTACGAGTTTTTGGTCGCGGGTTCAAACCCAGCCAGGCGCATTACTTTGTGTAATTTATTTCATCACCACTGCTCTCAAAACGGTGAAGGAAAACATCGTGAGGAAACCGGCATGTCCTAGAACCAAAAATTCGAAGACCTGTGACATCCATCAACCCGCACAGGGCCCGCGTGGTGGATTACGGCCCATTCCCTCTCCTAGAGAGGAGGCCTGAGTCCTAACTGTGGGAACATTATAAGGCCGACTATGCTATGCTATGCTCTGGGTGGAGCACGTCAGACTTTTACTGACTAAAACCCACCTGTGTTCCGGTGCTGCGGTACCCTTTTGAACTATCTCGCAGCCTATAAGGATCGATCCCTATAATATGTACAGTCAGGGGTCAAAAATGCAGTAGCACTTTACCAACGTTAAATTGCCACGAACCGAAAGATACAACGTTAGAAGGCCTCCCATAAGGTGGACTGATGACGTGGTGAGGGTCGCGGGAATCCGATAGATGCGAGCCGCACAGGATCGGTCGTGTCCAGTGGACGTCTTTCGACTGAAATGATGATGATGATGAACTGCGTTTTTGACCTTGACTGTTTATAATTATTTCGTACCTGCAGGAACTTAAGCTTAAATTGGGAGATGGCCTGATGTACTTAGAGCAATACGTGTGGAAGCATGAAGCTTGCAGAGAAATGATCAATAATTTGCCCCGTGGAACTCTCTGTGCCAGCAGTGGAGATACAAATACCTTCTCCAGCAGGTAAGAAGAATAATTTATACAACTTGTAACATAGGTAGATATAAAATTTATTCAAAAAAAAAAAAACTTATCAAATCTATTATTTTGCGATGACCCAAATTTATTAATTAATAGTTTTGTTAACACTTTAACCCAAGTTATAAAAAATAACACTTGTATAAAAAATATCCCAAACAGTAAACGAATCACCAAACCTTGGATAACTACAGGCATACTTCGCTGCATTAGAAACCGCAACAAAATACAAATACAATGTCGTAATGAGCCACACAATGAAGTTCTAAAAATTACCTTCACGAGATACAGAAACTTCTGTACGAATTTAATAAAAAAACTAAAAAGAAAATATGAAAGAGACTTGATTAAAAACTCAATATCAAATAATAAATTACTCTGGAAAAATGTTAAAGATATCACATACACCAATAAATCAAAAAGCCAAAATTTAGACTTATTAAATATTAAATCAACCCCTATTGAATCTATAAATTATATAAATGACTATTTTGCTAAAATTGGAATACACTTAGCTCAACAAATTCAACCAGGAATCACTAACAATTACTCTATTAGACAACCGAACAGAATAGGACCTCAACTTAATACATTTGTGCTACTTGAAACAGATGAACCTGAAGTATACAAAATATTAATGAATCTGAAATCTGATAGTGCTGCTGGTTGGGACAATATATACACGAAATTTCTTAAACTCATAAGTCATGAAGCTGTCCCAATAATAACTCACCTCACTAATCTTTGTTTCCGAAACGGTTCTTTCCCAGCTCCGCTTAAACACTCGATTATAATCCCAGTGCACAAGGGTGGGGACGAGACTGACGTCAATAATTATAGGCCCATTTCGATTCTACCATCCATATCAAAAGTTTTAGAGAAAATTATTAATATTAGACTGATTAATTATTTTAATAAATTCAACTTATTATCTCACTCACAATTTGGCTTTAGACAGAATTTGAGCACCGAGGACGCAGTTACTGCACTTAGTTCCGAGGTCATTAAACAATTGGACGGTGGAAACAAATGCTTAACAGTATTCTTAGATCTCAAAAAGGCGTTCGACACCGTTTCTGTCCCAATTCTAGTTAACACGCTGGAACAAGCTGGAATAAGAGGTAATGCACTCAGTTTACTCATTAATTATCTCTCAAATAGGAAACAAAGAGTAAAAGTTGGTGAATATATTACTGATGAAATGAATGTGTCATACGGCGTCCCGCAGGGAAGCGTACTTGGCCCAACACTCTTCTTGCTTTACATTAATGACCTCTGTAACATGCAAATAAAAAACGCCAAAGTCTTTGCGTACGCCGATGACACAGCAATTGTTTTTTCTGGCACTTCCTGGGTAAATACCAAGCAAAGTGCTGAAAAAGGAATGGCCCAAATAGCCAAGTGGCTGAAAAATAACTTGCTGTCTTTAAACGTTCAAAAAACTAATTACATCTGTTTTAGTGTAAGTAACAGCACACAACCAGCCGAAGATTTTAAATTAATATTACATGATTGTGGAAACACACAAAATGATACTTGCAGCTGCCCGCGCCTTGAAAGAGTTCCACAAACTAAATATTTAGGAGTGATCGTGGATAAAACATTAACTTGGTATCCCCATCTTGAACAAGTTAGTAATAGAGTCAGGAAACTTAGCTGGATGTTTATTACACTTAGATATGTGGCTCCAACTAAATTACAAGTAAAAGGCAATAAACGTCCCAGGCATCTTCTCAACGAATTATATACAGCTCTTGTGCAATCGGTCCTCACTTATTGTATTTCAGTGTGGGGAGGAGCAGCTAAAACAAAATTTTTGGCCCTGGAACGAGCACAGCGAGCTCTAATAAAAATTATGTATTTTAAAAAAAGAAGATTCTCAACTGAAAGCTTGTATCAAATTAGTAATTTACTATCTGTAAGGAAGTTATATATTATTCAAGTCGTTCTCAGAAAACATAAGTCTCTCTCATATAAAAATACTATAAATATAAAAAGAAGAAAAAATATAATTGCTGAGATTCCCCGAACTAAATTGAAATTCACAAGTAGACAACTATACAAACGCTCAGCTCAATTGTATAATAAAATTAATAAATACTTGTACGTGCATAATAAAAACAGGCACAATTGTAAAAAAAGTTTAATAGGCTGGATTAAACTGCTGGTACTTTCCTATGAGAAAACGGAGGCTCTGTTACATCATATTGTTTAGTAAGATAACTCACACAATATTTATACACCTCACACTAAGTGTCATCTCACATCAAAACACACACATCACAATGTACATCACATTCAACTCACCACACACACCTCTTTTACTGTTACGTCACACACACCACTTTCACATCACAACACACACCGCACATCACGCTTCACGTCACGCGTAAATTAATTTACCATTGTTATGGAAGAGCGGAGCCTCCTAACACAGGCATTATTTGCCTAAAAGGAGGCTTCAAATACAAACTTGTAATATTACGCTGATTGTGACAATAAACTATTTTTTTATTTTTATTTATTGCAACACAAAACATACACCAAAGCACTAATAAATTATACAGAAATAAGCACTTACACCGACAATAAAAAAATAAACAAAATTTTCACATAGTGATGACCAGCCTAATATTAACACACAAATATAAAATAAAGAAAACATTAAAATAAGAAATATAAAAAGTGACACTTACGGCGTGGGTACTTAGAGGTAGAACTACATTGGGTACACGTGGGCCACGTATGCCGATCTGGACGCGTCGGGCTTCATACATTTTATATGGCAACTAGACTTGTACATCTACATTAGATCCACGCCACGTGACGCCACGCGACGCGACTCTACATACAAATCAGGCGGGGCCCACGTGTGCGTCGGTCTAATGTAGTTTCCACTTTGGAGTCATAGTGTGGTGTGCATCTCAATGTTGCACCAAATGGAAGCCCAGCTCAGCGTGTGTCAAGCAAATGTACCTGATTCTAATATTCTGCTGGTCCCTGTGGTAACAAACGGATGCTCAGCTGGTTTTGTGAGATAAATTATACGGCAGAGTGCATTTTTTAAGTAGTGGATACTGAGAATTGGTATTGGATTTTGAAGGTAAGTAAGGAAGTTAGAGCTGGAAACTAAAATTCTCAAAAAGTATATTGCTTTTAATTACTTGATTACATACACGGGTAATACACAGGTAAAGGAAGAGGCTACAATGGGGTCCTCATTTAACATCTCTGGCAGGTCGGCTTAGTTCGGCAGCATATGCTGTCAGAAAAATCCGTCTATTTACTGATGTAGATACTGCGCGACTAGTTTATTTTAGTTACTTTCATAGTATCATGTCTTACGGTATTTTGCTATGGGGACGGGCTGCAGACATAGAGTCTATTTTTATTCTGCAGAAGAGAGCTATCAGAGCCATATATAATCTTCGCAGACGCGATTTTCTTAGAGAACTATTTAAGGAAATAAACATCCTGACGGTCCCTTGTCAATACATTTATGAAAACATTATGTATGTTCGGAAAAATATTCATCTTTTTACTAAGATAAGTGACAGGCACAATTTTTATACTAGGAATAGGAACAAATTAGATCAACCTTGATTCAGATTGGCAAAAGTACGTAGTTCTTTTATGGGGTACTGTGTAAAATTTTATAATAAAATACCACTTGAGATTCTACAACTAAATGAGTCCAAATTTAAAACATGCATTAAACGCACACTATGTAGACAAGCGTATTATAAACTGGAAGATTATATCCTTGACAAAAACGCTTGGCTAAATGCCGGTTCTGCTCCACAGCCACAGCCTTCAAATTAAGTTTTGTGTATTTTTTTTTTTTTTAATATATATATTTCTAATTATTGGAAGAGATACTTACTATTCCCCTTTTTGTTTTGTTATTTTCAAAATCTTTCTTATTTTATTTTATTTGTTTGTTTCAATAGAGCTTATGATAATTTATTACCTTTTGCATTTGGAAACAATAGCATTGTATAATGTAGAAGCACTTTTTTTTCAAGTTTTGTGAATGTGAAGTACCATGGAGCATTTTTATTAGGTTACAACTTGTTTGACATTACGAGCATGGCAGGTGAGAGTTAGTCATGCTCACTCAAATGTCTCGCTGATGGTGGCACGTGTTATTGGGTCATTCAGGTCCCTTCAAAATGGTTGAGCTGAGTGAGGCTGATGCACGCGTCAGGCTCGTGAACGGGTGCCGCCGGTTGAGACTAGTCATCTCTCAGCTGCCAGTAGCTTAATTCAATTTCTATCTTTTTAATTAGTTTTTATTCTTATTTATCTACATTGTGCTCACATATTAGATGCGACATGAAATATGTAACCAAGATTTATGTAACTCATAATATGATTTAAAAGAGTGTCCATGCAGTTTCTTGCACGTTCTTCTCCATAGAGATTTACGCTATGGAACGTGCAATTTAGCTTCACTTCTTTTCTTTTTTTGACTGACTGACATTTTGACAATTCAAAAGTGCCTGTAATTGGTCTATTTGAAATAAACGTTTCTGATTTCTGATTTCTGATTTCTGGTGTATGCTGTTTGCCGATGACATTATGCTGGATGCCGAGAGTGGCCTAGAGGTCCAGAGCAAATTAGAGGTGAGGTGGCACAAACTCCAGAGCGGTAGCTTAAAATTAAGCAGAACGAAAACCAAATACTTGTTCTGCGATTTCGGCGGTCTCTCCGGTTCTGTGCCCTTAGCTCTCGCTGGAATGCCCATACCTACCAATCTACTCCGACTTTCAGTACCTCGGGTCGCTTATCCAAGGAGATGGCGAGGTAAACCGAGACGTAACACATCAGATCAATTTAGGATGGATGAAACGGTGACAGGTCACTGAAATAACTTGTGACCCACGGATGCCCCCCAAGTTGAATGGTAAAATCTACAAATCCGTGATAAGTCCTGCCATACTGTATGGATCAGAATGTTGGGCTGTGAAAAAGACGGATGAAAAAAGTATGCACGTAGCGGAGATGAGAATGTTGAGATGGATGTGTGGTGTGACGAGAATGGATAAAGTGAGAAATGAGTATATTAGAGGAAGTTTGAAAGTGGCGCCAGTGACTAAAAAGTTGAAGGGGAATCGTTTGTCTTGGTATGGTCATGTAACGAGGAAGGATAAAACGCATGTTACTAAAAGAGTTATACATGTGGATGGGTGGAGAGGGAGGCCAAAGAAAAGATGGATGGATTGTGTGAAGAGTGATATGAATGAAAGAAAAGGAAGCTAGTGAAAGCATGACGGGTGACAGGATAGAATGGAAGAAAAAAAAAACGTGTTACGCCGACCCCAAATATGACGGGACAAGGGCAGGAAGATGATGATGATACACAGGTAATAATAATATATAATAATAATAGTCCACAACTTTCACACACCGCCATCTAGTCCCAAACTAAGCAGAGCTTGTGCTATGAGTACTAGATAGCTGATAAACACACTTATATATTTCTAAATACATACATAATATAGATAAATTACACTCAGATACAGAACAAATGATTGTGCTCATACATGATTGATTCATGATTGTGTGTGTTTCTAAACTGTTTTTCTTTCTTTTCTTTCTTTTTCTTTCTTTCATCACACAAACATTTGTGTGGGAATCGAACTCACGACCTCCGGCATGCAGTCAGGGCCACTAACCACTAGACCAACAGGCCAGTCATATTGTTAGATAACAAACTTATTATGATAAATCTTGCGTCACTAGCGTGTTTGTGTGTGCGTAGGTACCAATACCGATGCACTACCAACGTAGTGCGTCGATTCCCATATTATTGATTGGCCTAAAATTAGGATGGCTAATCTATATATATAAAAGGAGAAACTGACTGACTGACATATCAACCCAGAGCCGAAACTACTGGTACTAAGAGCGTGAAATTTTGCACAAGGCTTCCTTTTATGACGTAGGCAAGCACTAAAAGAGAATTTTCCAAAATTCACCCCCTAAGGGGATGTAACGGGGGTCCAAAGTTTTTATGGAGAAATCTACTTTCACGCGGACGAAGCCGCTGGCAAAGTACTAGTAGTACTTTGCCAGCGGCTTCGTCCGCGTTATATTATATAAAAGGAGAAACTGACTGACTGACATATCAACGCACAGCCAAAAGTACTGGTACTATGAGCGTGAAATTTTGTGCAAGCCTTCCTTTTATTATAAAGGTGAGCACAAAGCAAGGATTTTTTAAAAATTCAACTTTTAAGGGTCCCTGTTCGTGCAAAATTTTATTCCTTGAGCCCATGAAACTTAGCATAAATAGTAACCCAAGTAAATAAAAATGGTTGCACAAAAACGATTTAGTGGGTTTTAATGGTTGTATGGGAAAATCTCATTCTAAGGGTTAAAAAACATAAACACACTCAGCTCAAATGGCTTCCCATTCGCCTTCGCCGGAATGCTCACATACTTTCTTAGCTTTACAATGTGCTCTTTAATCTTTCGATTCCTTTTTATCTTAAAAAAACGCCAGTTCCTCTGTGACACACATCCTAGGTCCTTGAGGCCATCGGAGAATCTAAAACTTAGTATTCATATGCATTCCACTTCGTTCTTTGATAAATCTTTCACGATACAAGCAGCGCGTTTGTAGAATGTATTAGAAGTGAGGCGTGCCCAAACGCTACCGACTTTCAAAAAGATGGTGAAGGAGCATTACCTATCACTTTAATTTTTCTTTTCCTTTCTCTATCGTATATTTTAATATTTATTAGTTTATTATTTGTTAATGTACCTATTTATGTATTATATGTATATACATATTCTATTGTATTTTTATTATCTTTTCTTTTTATGTACATTATTTATGTTGTTGTACACTGACAGCCCCAAAACTTTTCCTTTCGTTTCAGTCCATCCAAAGGTTGTCTGGTAGAAATTGTCCTGTGCAATAAGACCGCCTATTTGTATGTCTGTCCTGTAATAAGTTAAGGTGTGCAATAAAGAAATAAATAATAAATAAATATGCAGATTTTTTTCAAATATTACCATCTCGTCAGCAAAAATAAGCAAAGTTCTTTCTCCCCCCATGCTTTCGTGCCTTGAAACAGAGGAATAAAATAAACTTCATTTAAAATTTTAGCATAATAATTAATAATTAGAAAATTCGAGAAATTTAAAAAAATATATATATATTGCTGACGTAATCAGCATCTGGACCCCCATCCCCCATGTCATCAAAAATTACCAAAACAAGGCCCCTAAAAGATTTTACCAACGAGTGAGATGAAGCTGGTATATAGCGATCGGTAGCAAGTAGAAGTGACGAACAAAAAAACCAAATTATGAACATTACCAAAAATTCATCACATATATAAATTACCTGGCACACACTATAATCATGGCGATAAGTCACCTTTTTGAGGACTGGCTGGAGAGTCTGGTGAATCGTCGACGGCGTGTAGTATTCAACGCGCGCCTCTAAGAGGAGCAGTGGTGGCCAAGCGGTAACGGCTCCGACTTACGAGTTGTAGGTCGCAGATTCAAACCCAGCCAGGCGCATTACTTTGTGTAATTTATTTCATCACCACTGCTCTTAAAACGGTGAAGGAAAACATCGTGAGGAAACCGGCATGTCCTAGAACTAAAAATTCGAAGACATGTGACATTCACCAATCCGCATTGGGCCCGCGTGGTGGATTACGGCCCATTCCCTCTCCTAGAGAGAGGAGGCCTGAGTCCCAGCAGTGGGAACATTAAAAGGCTGATTATGCTTATGCTTATGCCTCTAAGAGATGTCAGCAAAACCATAGGGGCTCAGCAGAGGCCACTGAAGGAAAATAGGTACAGTTTTAGTCAATAAAGTCTGGCACAGCCTTCCGTTCCGCGCTAGAGCGTGAGAAATCATTGGATGATTTCCCTTTTACTTCGAATTAAAAATGACTCTCCCATGCTTTCTGACTTCTCCCGATTTTGAAACTGGCAAAGAGCGAGTGGGACTCGCTCTTCGGGACACGATTCCAAGTGATCAACCTGACGATTTTATTTATTTCTTTTTCAAATATTGAACATGCGGAACCGCTGCCCTTACATAACCATCATTATCGTTATGTTCAACAAAAAAACTTTATTAATTCATAAAACACTGACGACCTAATCAAATGACTAATTAAGTGATAAGGATAATTTTCCAAAACACAACCAAAGATTTTTTAAAGCAAAACAAGGGACGGTTATAACAATGATCGATATAAGATTTATTTTAATTTTGATAAGTTTGACGAACTTAATCGAATGTTTGTTGGAGCCTTTCGTAGTTGGTGGAAGTACAGCTGCAATGGCGCAATTTCCTCATTCCGTTTTTTTGACCGTAACGTGTCACGATGCGCAAATCGATGTGTATCAAGACTGGATCTGTGGTGCGTCCATTGTGAATGAGTGGATAGTGCTGACGGCAGCCCATTGCGTTGTCGGATGTTCATCCAATAGTGTCTTTACCGTTTCTGTGGGACACATCACTAAATACAAAGGTTCTGATTCTACTGTTAGTAAAGTGTATAAACATGAGCAATATGATGAAAGTTCGATAGGCAACGACATAGCACTAATGCAGGTGAAAACGACTTTACAATTCAGCAAGACAGTAAAAAGAGTAGCTTTAATGAGAGACCCACCTTACTATGAGAGTGCACAAATAGCTGGCTGGGGATTGATGAATGTAAGTACATTAGCCTATTTTCTTGAAATAGTTTTATTATTAAACAAAAATAAAGCCGTATCGTGAAAGTAAAAATAACTCGATTAATCTTTTGAAAATTTGTACCATATGTGGTCCTTAACACCGTTCTAATTTTAAGTTTTACGGTCATAGTTTATTTGGTCATAATGAGGATCAGTCATGATTTTTGTGGAGTATGCAGACTTATAGCGTCAAAAAAAAACAGTAAATACTGTCAAGAAAGTATTTAAATTGGACCAAAAATGACGAAGATACAGCCACTTTAGTGTATTAGTTCCAAAAACGCGCCCGAGAATGAAAAGACTCGACTTCACCAGCAAATGAATACGATCAAGCCGTTTGTCGCACGGATCATGACAGATTCCATGATAGTCTAGGGAGAGCGCGTGTTTCCAAGTAGCCGTTCAGAAAAACTTTAATAAGTCCACCATTTCTTGGCGGATTTTAATAATTAAAAAAATTATATGCTCAGTAAATTATTACACATACGATTTACTTAATAAAAATCGTATTTGCTATTATGTGATTGATCCTCATTAATTGCGGTGGTAATAAATCCATACTCCATACTTATTAATATTATAAATGCGAAAGTAACTCTGTCTGTCTGTCTGTTACGCTTATACCGCTGAACCGATTTGAATGAAATAGACCTTGAGAAAGGACATAGGCTATAAATTATCACGCTATTTGCTATGGGAGGTGAGCAATATTCCAAAATGTCGGTATTGAACGACATTTGCCGTGAGTTCGATCCTCAGTTACAGTAATAATTTTTGTGAGTATTTTGTCGTCTTTTTTGTATATAATATGCGATGGTACTTAGATTACAATAACAAAAGGACTTTTAGCGTATTTTTAACACATCATAGAGTACTCCATAGTTTTTGTAAAAAGTAATCAAACATGTAATAAAATCTAAGCGGAAAAACGAAAATAATATTTCTTTTTTTCATTTTATATCATCAAATTAATATCTTAGATGAAAGTCATCACGCTATCATCGACAAAGCGCAGACAATGATGACGTTTATATAAGAACACCTATTTTAAACAGTAACTAACGAACATCGTAGTGCAGTGATGTCAGGATTAGATCGGCAAGTATGGGGATAGTGGTTCAAATCTCAGTTTTTTTTTTGTGATAGTTTTGTTTTGTTTTAATGTTAACAAAAAATTCTTACATATTTTTGCGTTGTTACTATTATTTTTATCGACAGTCTGGTTTCTACATCAGCACTTTCGAAGCAGTTTAGCAGATATGGACCTTCACTATACATGACAGAAATCCAGCGATTATGCATTCAGACGTCTATTTATTGAACAGACAGCGCAATTTAAGAATCCTATTTTTTATTTTTACTTTTTGACTTATTTAATTGTTATAACTTTAGATAAGTAAGGCCTACCAACCCAATCTAGGGCAAGAAAAGTAAATTATATGTATTTCGTAGTTGGTGTTCTAAGGTTCTGCCTACAGAGTTCCGGCGGGATCTTATGATGGAATGGCGACAGCGACTGTCGCAACTCAGTGCTGGGGACGCCATAATTATGGCGGAAAGTCCCCTCTTTGAGGAGCGGCTAGAAAGACAACACGGCGTCCTTACCTTCCGCATGATGCAGGTCCTCACCGGACGTGGTAAGTTCGGGAGGTTACTGCATTGGATTCGTGCGGAAGAAGCGCCCGGGTGTCGGGTGGTGTGTGTGTGGTACAGGCCATGGTCCGGAGCCAGGACGAGTGGCAGGCGGACGCCTCCTTCTGCGAAGCAGTAATGTTAGCAAAGGAGGTGGCCGCACGCGCGAGGCAATAGCACTCGCGCCCCAGCCTGTTTCCAGCCGGGATTCCGATCCCGATTTCCGGCCACCGCAGGCACGGGCTTGTGGACGGCGAGCAATGGGTAGCTCGCCACCCGACCGTCCGGTAACCGTCCGGACCGAGACCAAGTCGTCGACGGTGAGTAGTGTTCCACGCGCGCCTCAAGAAGATGTCAGCAACCGTAGGGGCCCAGCAGGGTCGAAGCCTATTTTGGCCATGGGTGATACGAAAGAGATTCCCGGGGCCCAGGAACAATGGCAAAGAAGGAACAGGAGTGGGATTTATGTATGTTTCTTTCTGGTTTATGTTATGATAAAACAACGCTGTATGATTTTAAAATTATTGGTTCATTAGATATACTAAAAGTATATTATACCGTAGTTATCTTTTAACAACACTAAATAAATGTTATTTAACGTAGGCTATCAAAAATAGTGACATATTTCACACAGGGCCCCGACGTGGTTTGCGTTTTTCCTGAAGACAGTTTGATTACGTATGATGTATCCTACATTACTTGCAGCCTTACGTCGACAACTGGACGTTGCCTCCTTAACAATGGTCAGTGAGTGGTGATCAACACTGGGACAACATTCTGACGGATGCCAGAGTCAGTCACAGCCCCAATTGGTTGCAACATTTGTTTGCTGTCATTTTATAGTTTTGTGGAGTTACAAACACGGAGTAATGAGGGGGAATTAAGGTATTTCGAGAGGTTTCTGTTTCAAATTCGGCGTGATGTAAGTCAACATAAAACAGCAACAATTTTTTCAAAAATTCTTTATTAGTACAGTTGTGGAGCAAGATGACATCGTAAATTACTCTGTAGTGTGTCTCCTTCGAAATTCACCTCCGCCAAAGTTGCATAACGGCACCCGACTAAAACTCTGCAGAGAAATATCATCGAGGTAAATTTTTATGGGAGGTAATTCTTTCGAAAAATCTCATAGCTCTAGCAGGCATCAAATTGGCCCTAGAGACCTGCGTCAGGCGAAAAGAGAGGACGCTGTGGTGTCTTTCTAACCTTTCCTCAAAGAAGGGATTTGCTCTCGCGTGCAAGTTACCGTAGCTCTAAAACGCTAAGGGCAACTAAAGGAACACAGGTGGGTTTCAGTCTGTAAAAGTCTGACACAAACTCTCGCTTTACCCAGAGGGGAAGGTATTTGATGATTTTCTTCCTAAAAGTAAAAGGTGCAGACACTAAAAACTGTGGGTATCGACCTCAGAACAAGATCCGTACAGACTCTTTATACATTTTGGCAACATTTGGAATTTTGAAAACTACTTTATCCACTTTTTTTGATAGCCTACGTTAAATAACATTTATTTAGTGTTGTTATAAGATAACAACGGCTTAATACACTTTTAGTATAATCTAATGAACCAGTCATATTAAAATCATACAGCGTTGTTTTATCATAGCATAAACCGAAAACAAACTTAAACTAACACCTTTTCCTTTTAGGGGTAGGCAGAACCTTAGAACGTCAACTACTACGACCTCAACATGTCTGTTTCTGTTTATTGACGTTCATTACTTTATTTGATGTATATCATGTACGAGTATTCTATTACTGGTGAGCCAAATAAATAAAATAAATTATATATCTGGACATAAGGAATACATTTTACATAATATATTTACTGGAATTAATTTTTGTTAAATAAATTAGATGCTTTTAGCATGAATCACAAGCACAGAATTATTAATTACGTTTGTGCATTTTTACTAACTTGACAGACAAAGTCGCGGGTAACAGCTAGTTTTATTATATTTATTACCACCGCTGCGTTTTTATTTTTAAATATCGCAGCATATGCTGAGATAGGAGTCTTTTTGGCCTCACACAGGGCTTTTTTTACGTTGTTATTTTTTTTTGCCAACTAATTATTTTTGTTGTTTTTGTCCTGTGCCAGTCACAATTTGTGACTGGCACAGGTATAAGATACAGATACTCTTAGGAAAATAGTTTATTTATGAGTCACAAACTTTTTCTTTCTATCTTCCTTTTATTGATTTTTTTTTTCTACTACCCTTATTTCATACTGGCAGAGAAAAGGAACCAAAATGGCAGTTGATCTTCAATTCGTAGATCAAAAAGTGTGGTTGACTACTTCTTGCCAGCGAGTACTTCAAGTAGTGCCCCAAGGCACTATCTGCGCCAGTAATCCACATTCTGATGGCTATTCTGCCAAGTAAGAAGTATTTCGACTAACGTATTGAGACCAACTCAGCCTTCTTTAATGTAAACGTAATACGTTTTCATTAAAGAAGGCAGAGTTGGTCATCTATAGGTGTTCTAAGTCATGCAAAAGGTCTTACGGAAAGTTAGGACGAATTCTTCTTCCCACATTCGAAGACCTTAAGGATGTCACTTGAGTTAAAGGCTTTTTGAATAGCCATTAAATGGTTTCTTTTGTGGAAGACGTTAATGACTTAAGACCATAATTGGACATTGTAACAATTTATCATCTTTGAATATAGTTATCAATCAACATCATTTGCATTCTCGTAGATCGTGACGAGTATAGAACATTCACCATGCATGCGTTCACCATGTAATGAACATGCTACTATTGAAATAAAATAAAGTTATTTGAATTCCCAAATTAAAGAGCAAAACGAAACCGAAAAATGCAACCGAGGTCACTTTGAAATGATTTTCCGACAAAAAGTAAAAAATAAAATTCTGAAAAAACCACAGCACATACAGGGTGATTTTTTCAAATCACAGTGGATGACCAAATTCAAAACTAAGAGGAATAAAATAAACAAAAAAAATACAGTTTAAAAAAATATATTGTATCGTTGATTTTGGATAAAATAACACCTTGTGTATTAGTTTACACCATTCGATAGTGTCACTAATTAGGAAATTAATTTAGAAAATAAGTCATATTAATATTTTTAGTTTTTATTAACCGTAACTTGTTAAAGATGTTGCACCACGTAATATATATATATATATTACTACACACCGACCTACGGTGGAGTCACACATTATGAAATTACTGTTTTTTAAAACAGAATACTTTGATATCTTCGGATTGATTTAAAATTATAAGTTCAGATAAACTTTAATATTAAAGGTATGTTATTCTTTCCTTTAATTAAGATATTCACTGGTTTCTTTGTGTGTTATATTTTGTGTAATATCGCTATATTTATAACCATTTTCTGTATGAAATCGTAAAAAAACTCGTATCATTTTAGAATATTAATTCTACCGTGGAAATAATGTGTCTCATACAGCAGTATAAATCTCCTTCTCTCTTCCAAAATGAAAACTATTAAACCAATAACAAAGTGTTTGTTAGAAGAAAGTCGTATGTATACTTAATTGATATTGCTTGCCCTTTGAACTCTTATTATGAAAAAAAAACCTATTTTTATTATGTTTTATATATGGTTATAAATACTGCAATATTACAGAAAATTCAAAACACAAAAAAAACAATAAATAACTAATTTCGACATTTTTTTTTAATATAAAGTTTATTTGAAACAGCAATTTCATAGGTAGGATCTATCACATAGAGAAAAAAAGTAGTAACAATTGAAATTAGGACACAAAGTAGGTAATTTAAGAAAAATATACGTAATCGTTCTTTCCTTTTGTCTTTATTTTTATCCTAATAAGCGAAATATAAAAAATAATTAGAAAACCAGCATTTTTTGAGTTTTTGCGAACGACATCATCTCCGAAGAGCTTTTGTTTTGATTCAATTAAAAATAATTGCGATAATTAAGTGGATTTCTGTATGAATAGCGGTTTATGGACGCGTTGAGTCTACGCTTAATTTAGTTTATTTATTAATTCATACACTTATAAAGTATCTTTTAGCTACTAAGCTGCTATCTAATGGTAAAAGTTTGATCGAATTTGTCGTAAGTTATAAACTTTAACCCGGTCATTAAACTCGTTTAGTAATTACGAAGTTTGATTTTTAAGTTGAAAAATCGTGTTGAGAACTAATTACCAAATTTAATGGCTTCATTAAACGATTCACGTGAGTCTAGTGCTCACAGACGATTAGTTCGTGTATAGGATCATTACAAATGAAGTATTATTTTTTAATATTGAGTTTAATACATATGATCAAATGTGACAGAGAATTTTTAATAGTAGACGGTGAAAAAACAACGATAAAGCAATTCCCACATTCTGCGTATTTAAAAATGATGGTTAATGACGAAGAGGACGGTATCTTCAGCTGCGGGGCATCTATCATCAACCAGAGGATAATACTGACGGCAGCGCATTGTCTGAAGCAATGCACTAAACAAAGTCATATATCTGTATCAGTGGGCCACACCAATAAGAACAAAGGGGTACTGTCTAGTGTTCACAGCTTCTTTACACATAAAGGATATAGCGCTGAAAAGTTTATTAATGATATAGCCCTCGTGCGACTAAGGACGGCTCTAAAATTTAATAATCATGTTAAACGAGTGGTGTTAATGAATGATCCACCTTACTATGAGAAGGCACAACTAGCAGGCTGGGGTCAGATATCAGTAAGTTTTTTTGACTAGTCAGTTCTATTCCACTCATGGGCAAAAGTCTCCTTCCACTTTTAAGGCTTGATCTGCAGACAGTAATAAAAATTATATTGATTCCAAATTGACAAACGAATAGAATTTAAATAAAATAGAAGAGGTAAGAGGTAAAAATATTTCATATTATATTTATAGGACGATAAGTCAACGGACAAGCTTTATTTTGCCGATCAATATTTATGGGAGAGAAGTTCATGTATGGAAGTTGTAAGGCGATGGCACGATGGCTTACTTTGCGCTAGCAGCAAAAAGGAAACAACGGCCGGCGGTCGGTAAGAAATTTAAACCTTCGAGCCTTTGTCTTCTTCTTCCAAACGAAAAAAAGAAGGTATTTTAAACCTAATGCTCATGAATTTACGGTGTTGTAACCAAAGCGGTATTTGGCAGATTAAGAGCAGAATATTTCCGAAAAAGGCGTTTTTCTATGAAAAACTGTCATCAATTTAAATCGGCGTAGACATACATAGCCTCCTTTGATATTATATGTTTGATCAAGTATTTTACTCGTATAAATCTACTTTCACCAAGCGTGTGCATAAAATTATTAAAAAATCAAAAGAGCACAGCAAGCTTGTATAGAGAAAAGTTAACGTGATTGTGTTTGTTTATTACAAATGAAATATTATTTCATAATATTTAGATTGATACGTATGATCCCATGTGACGGAGAATTTTTAATAGTGGAAAGGGAAGATGTGCTGATAGGGGAAGTGGTGCAATAAAAAACGGGATTTTTAGTATAGAAAAATTTAGAAATAGAGTCCGAGTCAACCTCCTACATGTCGACAACCTCGCAAACCAAGTTAAGATACTTCATTTGATTAATTATCTTTCTTGGCCGTCACGAGGTTCTCGCCATGTGGGAAATTAGTGCCAACAATCATTGCACGCTTCTCAATTCAGTCCACGGGTCCATCGGTCACTTCATCAGACTTGTTGGCCATAATAATAATCTTTTTGCTGATGATGGATGGAATGTTTTACATACATAACCGTTGTCTATACCAAACTCCACCCTGATGGCTCAACTGAAAGTTTTAGCTACCTTCTACTGAAGGTAACTAAAACTTGGTGCTACTGCACAATCAGCTGCAGGTTATTGGGAGCAAAAAGCTTTATGTCATTCAAATTAAGAGGTGAGATATAAACTGACTACCATCTTCAACTGAAGGCAGTATGCTTAGGATTTTTGTTTCCATTTTAACTTTTTAGTCAACAATCATTAAGATGAATTCAAAGAAATCAGAAATCAGAAATCAGAAATCAGAAACGTTTATTTCAAATAGACCAATTACAGGCACTTTTGAATTGTCAAAATGTCAGTCAGTCAAAAAAAAAACAAGTGAAGCTAAATTGCACGTTCCAAAGCGTAGATCTCTATGGAGAAGAACGTGCAAGAAACTCCATGGACACTCTTTTAAATCATGTTATGAGTTACATAAATCTTGGTTACATATTTCTTGTCGCTTCTAATATGTGAGCACAATGTAGATAAGTAATAATAATTAAAATAAAAAAATATACTTAAAAAAGACTAATTAAAAAAAAATAGAAATTGAATTAAGTCACTGGCAGCTAAGAGATGACCAGTCTCAACTGACGGCACCCGTTCACGAGCATGACGCGTGCATCAGCCCCACTCAGCTCAACCATTTTTAAGGGAACTGAATGACCCAATAACACGTGCCACCATCAGCGAGACATTTGAGTGAGCATGACAAACTCTCAACTGCCATGCTCGTAATGTCAAACAAGTTGTAACCTAATAAAAATGCTCCATGGTACTTCACATTCACAAAACTTGAAAAACAAAGTGCTTCTACATTATACAATGCTACTGTTTCCAAATACAAATGGGAATAAATTATCATAAGCTCTATTGAAATAAACAAATAAAATAAAATAAAAATAAAACATTTCGAAAACAACAATACAAAAAGGGGAATAGTATCTCTTCTAATATTTATAGATATAAAAAAAAAAAACTAATTTGATGGTAAAAGTGGCTGTGGCTGCGGAGCAGGACCGGCATTTAGCCAAGCGTTTATATCAAGGATATAATCTTCCAGTTTATAATACGCTTGTCTACATAGCGTGCGTTTAATGCAACCTTTAAATTTGGACTTATTTAATTGTAGAATCTCAACTGGTATTTTATTATAAAATTTTACACAGTACCCCATGAAAGAACTATGTACTTTAGCCAATCTGAATCGAGGTTGATCTAATTTGTTCCTATTCCTAGTATTAAAATTGTGCCTGTCAGTTATCTTAGTAAAAATATGAATATTTTTCCGAACATACATAATGTTTTCATAAATGTATTGACAAGGGACCGTCAGGATGTTTATTTCCTTAAATAGTTCCCTAAGAGAATCGCGTCTGCGAAGATTATATATGGCTCTGATAGCTCTAAAAGCATTTGATCCGACCATTAAAAACAAAATGGACCAACAAAACTCCTTTCAATATCCAGAATCACAATCTGTATGGTTGTCTAATTTCATACAGAATGCGGTGCTCATATTTCGCACACACAACTTCTCCCAGCACCCGATCTATTAAAGAGGAAGTGCCAGGGTACAGATACCGGCATGGATCTTCAGCGCTGACTTCCACTTGTGCAGAAGTGAAATATCAGGTCTCTTTAGTGGTATGAAGTGAGAAGCGGGGGCGGGGAGTGCAATCCTTGTACAGTGATTGGCTCGCCGATGTGTGTGATGCGCAAAGCGATTCCCACTCTCTCGCCAAGCGCTCAAGATTCGTGCCGGTATCTGTAGCCCGCGAAATCTTTACGCGAGTTTCCCTGCGAAATCGCAAAAGTTTTTTTGCATTTTGTAGATCCGTGTCAAGTTGTTTGTTGATTGAAATATGATTCGCATTAGTGTTACGAATTTATTTACAGAATTATAATAATTAAAATTATGAACACAACCCTCATAGTTCATCTAACTCTATTGAATGGTTATTTCATGAAAATATCATTCAATAGGGTTTTTGTTAGGTGGGAAATTATCCAATGGCGCTCTTGGGTGTAGGGCGTGTCAGACTTTTACTGACTAAAACCTACTCCTGTACCTTTTTTACCTTCGATCCATGCTCCGGGGTTCTGTTTCGCACAAACCATGGCTCCAGTAGGCTTCGAACCTGCTGGGCCCCTACGGTTTTGCTGACGCGCGCGGCCGCCTGCCATTCCCCTTCCCTCCGGACCAGGGCCCAGCGCGAGAGGTCGTTGCCGCAAATCGTCGCCCCCGCGAGGACACGGTGTTACTCCGCCCAAGTGGTGCACACCTCCGCCGTATGCTTCACTGTCTCCTCCGGGCGGTCCACACAATGGTGAAACACGGGCGTTTCTTCCGCACGAATCCGGTGCAGGAACCTCCCGAACTTACCATGTCCGGTGTGGACCTGTGTCATGTGGAAGGAGGGTGGGACACTGTGACGTCTTCCCAGCCACTCCTCAAAGAAGGGACTTACCGCCATAATTATGGCGTGCCCAATTTAATAGGGCTAGCTTATAAGCTAACCCTACCTACCTTATACCTTAGTAAAATAAAAATGTTAAAAATTTAATCGAATTCGTTGTAAGCTGTAAACTTTAATCCAGTCGTTAAATTCCTCAAATTAATTACGAAATTTGATTTTTATGTTGAAAAATCGCGTTAATGAAAACTGATTATCAAATTTAATAGCTTCACTAAACGATGCACATGAGTCTACTGCTCACAGCCGATTAGTTCGTGTGCTCGTTCATTACAAATGAAGTATTATTTGTTAATATTGAGTTTAATACACATGATCAAATGTGACAGAGAATTTTTAATAATAGACGGTGAAAAAGCGACGATAGAGCAATTCCCACATTCTGCGTTTTTAAGAATTATGGTCGACGATGAAACGGAAGGAATATTTAACTGCGGAGGATCTATCATTAACCAGAGGATAATACTGACGGCAGCACATTGTCTGATGCATTGCACTAAACGAAGTCTCATATCTGTATCAGTGGGCCACAACAATAAGAAAAAAGGGGTACTGTCTAGTGTTGACAGCTTCATTACACATATACGATTTAGCGCTGAAAAGTTTATTAACGACATAGCCATAGTGCGACTAAAGACGCCTCTAAAATTTAATGAACGCGTTAGTCGAGTGGCGTTAATGAATGATCCACCTTATTTTGAGAAGGCACAAGTAGCAGGCTGGGGTCGAATATCAGTAAGTTTTTTTTTTTTCAATTCAGATCAATTCAAATATTTATTTCAGATAAATATCCATATATGTTTTGTATTAGTGCAACTTTTAATATTAAATTATAATAAAAAATAAATTAATGAACCATTAAACGAGCAGTTCAATGGTTCATTAGTTTATTTGGACAAGTGTGTCTGGACACTGATCCACCTTTGTAAGAGGGGAGAATCCCACTGGTCTGAAAACATATTCAGGAAGCCATTGGAGTAAGAGTGCAGGTGCATCATCATGGTAGCGCATCGCTTCCGCATGATCGCAGGCTCGCGGCGAAACTGTCAAGACACGCCTTCGCGAACATCCCTGATGCACTACATCGCCACGGCAACCCCAAAAGCACCTTGAATGCGTTATTGTGCTGTTTTTATTAGCCAATTCTGTTCCACTCCTGTGCAAAGGCCACGCCTTCCATTTTTAAGGCTTGAAATCAATATAATTAACAAACAAATAGAATTTAAATAAAATAGAAGTGGTAAAAACTATTTCATATTACCTTTATAGGTTAATAAGAAAACGGATACGCTTAATTTTGCCGATCAATATGTATTAGAGAGAAGTTTATGTAAGGAACTTATACCGCCATTTGACGATGGCGTACTCTGCGCCATCAGCAAAAACCATTCAACGAGCAGCGGCGGGTAAGAATTTTAAACCTTCGAGCGCTTATATCCTTCTCCCAAAAGCAAAAAAAAAGAAAGGTATTTTGAACCTACTGCTTATGAACCTTCGGTGTTGTATCTGACAGGTTATGAGCAGAATATTTCCGAAAATAGACGTTTGTCTAATAAAAAATAACCGAGATTACATTAGTATCACTTATCCTTTTAAATATATAAATTAAATTTTACATATTTAAATAAAAATATGAGCATTTCCTACTGGTATCGGGAATGGGAGTCCTTTGATCCAACCACCTAACGAGAGCCTTCTAAGAGTCCTAAGGAACACCTTTTTTTTAATTGATATAAGCCAGTGCTTGACTGCGATCCCACCTGATGGTAAGCAGAGATGCGATCATTGATGGTGAGGCGCACTAGTTTATTAAGGGCCTATTGAAGCCTTGAAGCCACCTAAATTATAGTTGGACGGGAAGACCGCAGCGGTTAAATTGTTCCAGTCCTTCGATGTACGCGGGATAAACGACAAAGCACACCATACACCTCGACTTACAGTGCTACCACGAGCTGTTGACGCGATCAATTTTACGACCTAAACTGAATTGTTAAAGAGATGGAGCTATAAAGGGTGTATAGCACCATCCCCCTATCTCGCTCGCACGACTGACATTTTATAACATCATGGTAACTCCCCTGTTGATCAAGGCTCGGCCATTAGTTGATTATTAGTACAATGATCGCCGGGTCCACATCCTACATGTCGAGAACCTCGCTAGCCAAGTTAAGATACTTCATTTGATTTTCTTTCTCGGCTGTCACGAGGTTCTCGCCATGTGGAACATTTATGCCAACAATCATTGCACGCTTTTCAATTCAGTCCACCGGTCTATCGGTCACTACATCAGACTTATTGGCCATAATAATAGTCCTCTTACTGATGATAGATGGGATTTACATACATCACCGTTGTCTATACCAAACTCCACCCTGATGGCTCAACTGAAAGTTTTAGCTACCTTCTACTGAAGGTAACTAAAACTTGGTGCTGCTGCACGATCAGCTGCAGGTTATTGGGAGCAAAGAGTTTTATGTCATTCAAATTAAGAGGTGAGATATAAACTGACTACCATCGTCAACTGAAGGTTTGAATTCTTTGACAGTATGCTTAGGATTTTTGTTTCTATTTTAACTTTTTAGTCAACAATCATTAAGATGAATTCAAAGCATTTGATCAGTCCATTAAAAACAAAATGGACCAACAAAACTCCTTTCAATATCCAGAATCACAATCTGTATGCTTGTCTAATTTCGTACAGAATGCGGTGCTCATATTTCGCACACACAACTTCTC
This sequence comes from Mythimna impura, assembly GCA_905147345.3. NCBI lineage: Eukaryota > Metazoa > Arthropoda > Insecta > Lepidoptera > Noctuidae > Mythimna > Mythimna impura. The sequence continues at coordinate 6,656,766 of LR990348.1, forward strand.
CCAGAACCCGATCTATTAAAGAGGAAGTGCCAGGGTACAGATACCGGCATGGATCTTGAGCGCTGAATTCCACTTGCGCAGAAGTGAAATATCAGGTCTCTTTAGTCGTATGAAGTGAGACGCGGGGGCGGGGAGTGCTATCCTTGTACAGTGATTGGCTCGCCGATGTGTATGATGCGCAAAGCGATTCCCACTCTCTCGCCAAGCGCTCAAGATTCGTGCCGGTATCTGTAGCCCGCGAAATCTTTACGCGAGCTTCCCTGCGAAATCGCAAAAGTTTTTTTGCATTATGCAGATCCATGTCAAGTTGTTTGTTGATTGAAATATGATTTGCATTAGTGTTACGGATTTATTTACAGAATTATAATAATTAAAATTATGAACACAACCTAACTCTATTGGATGGTTATTTCATGAAAATATCATTCAATAGGGTTTTTGTTAGGTGGGAAATCATCCAATGGCGCTCTTGGGTGTAGGGCGTGTCAGACTTTTACTGACTAAAACCTACTCCTGTACCTTTTTTACCTTCGATCCATGCTCCGGGGTTCTGTTTCGCACAACCCATGGCCCCAGTAGGCTTCGAACCTGCTGGGCCCCTACGGTTTTGCTGACGCGCGCGGCCGCCTGCCATTCCCCTTCCCTCCGGACCAGGGCCCAGCGCGAGAGGTCGTTGCCGCCAATCGTCGCCCCCGCGAGGACACGGTGTTACTCCGCCCAAGTGGTGCACACCTCCGCCGTATGCTTCACTGTCTCCTCCGGGCGGTCCACACAATGGTGAAACACGGGCGTTTCTTCCGCACGAATCCGGTGCAGGAACCTCCCGAACTTACCATGTCCGGTGTGGACCTGTGTCATGTGGAAGGAGGGAGGGACGCTGTGACGTCATCCCAGCCACTCCTCAAAGAAGGGACTTACCGCCATAATTATGGCGTGCCCAATTTAATAGGGCTAGCTTATAAGCTAACCCTACCTACCTTATACCTTAGTAAAATAAAAATGTTAAAAATTTAATCGAATTCGTTGTAAGCTGTAAACTTTAATCCAGTCGTTAAATTCCTCAAATTAATTACGAAATTTGATTTTTATGTTGAAAAATCGCGTTAATGAAAACTGATTACCAAATTTAATAGCTTCACTAAACGATGCACATGAGTCTACTGCTCACAGCCGATTAGTTCGTGTGCTCGTTCATTACAAATGAAGTATTATTTGTTAATATTGAGTTTAATACACATGATCAAATGTGACGGAGAATTTTTAATAATAGACGGTGAAAAAGCGACGATAGAGCAATTCTCACATTCTGCGTTTTTAAGAATTATGGTCGACGATGAAACGGAAGGAATATTTAACTGCGGAGGATCTATCATTAACCAGAGGATAATACTGACGGCAGCACATTGTCTGATGCATTGCACTAAACGAAGTCTCATATCTGTATCAGTGGGCCACACCAATAAGAACAAAGGGGTACAGTCTAGTGTTGACAGCTTCATTACACATATACGATTTAGCGCTGAAAAGTTTATTAACGACATAGCCATAGTGCGACTAAAGACGCCTCTAAAATTTAATAAACGCGTTAGTCGAGTGGCGTTAATGAATGATCCACCTTATTTTGAGAAGGCACAAGTAGCAGGCTGGGGTCGAATATCAGTAAGTTTTTTTTTTTCAATTCAGATCAATTCAAATATTTATTTCAGATAAATATCCATATATGTTTTGTATTAGTGCAACTTTTAATATTAAATTATAATAAAAAATAAATTAATGAACCATTAAACGAGCAGTTCAATGGTTCATTAGTTTGGACAAGCGTGTCTGGACACTGATCTGTGTCTGAATGCGTTATTGTGCTGTTTTTATTAGCCAATTCTGTTCCACTCCTGTGCAAAGGCCACGCCTTCCATTTTTAAGGCTTGAAATCAATATAATTAACAAACAAATAGAATTTAAATAAAATAGAAGTGGTAAAAATATTTCATACTACCTTTATAGGATACTGAGAAAACGGATACGCTTAATTTTGCCGATCAATTTGTATTGGAGAGAAGTTTATGTAAAGAACTTATACCGACATGGTACGATGGCGTACTCTGCGCCATCAGCAAAAACCATTCAACGAGCAGCGGCGGGTAAGAATTTTAAACCTTCGAGCGCTTATATCCTTCTCCCAAAAGCAAAAAAAGCAAGGTATTTTGAACCTACTGCTTATGAACCTTCGGTGTTGTATCTGACAGGTTATGAGCAGAATATTTCCGAGAATAGACGTTTGTCTAGTAAAAAAATAACCGAGATTACATGAGTATCACTTATCCTTTTAAATATATAAATTAAATTTTACATTTTTAAATAAAAATATAAGCATTATTTTCCTACTGGTATCGGGAATGGGGCTCCAGAAAACTTTTGAGTCCTTTGATCCAACCGCCTAACGAGAGCCTTCTAAGAGTCTTAAGGAACACCTTTTTTTTTAATTGATATAAACCAGTGCTTGACTGCGATCCTACCTGATGGTAAGCAGAGATATAATCATTGATGGTGAGGCGCACTAGTTTATTAAGAGCCTATTGAAGCCTTGAAGACACCTAAATTATACTTGGACGGGAAGACCGCAGCGGGCAAATTGTTCCAGTCCTTCGATGTACGCGGGATAAACGACGAAGCACACCTTACACCTCGACCTACCCCACCAACTGTGTTCCCACGTTGTCGTCGTGGTGGGGCTTGCGTGTTTCTGTGATCTTGAGGGCTATGCCGGTAGAGCTACTCATGCCGGAAGGCCTCAAGTGAGAGACCAGACCAAGAGGAACACACACAAGGCGGAGTCCAGACGGACCGCCACGGAGGGTGCGCTGTCCAGAAGCATCGGCACCAACAGCTGTTGGTGCTTTTGGATAGTGGTTTTGGAGTGGGTTCGCCTCTGGTACGTGTCTGCATATCAGACATGACCATGATGGCGAACGTGTTTATTGGGGACCCCACCCCATTGACAAAAAGGCAAAGCTGTGGCCAGCACCAATATGAGCGCGAGTAGTAAAAAGAAAACTACCCCAGGAGGGTACCTGCATGCAGGAGAATCCCTCCCCGAGCAGAGCTCGGGCTGCCCCTCGTATTCTGGGGGGGCAACTACCGCCTCGGGTCTTCGGACCCTGTACCGTCCTCGTTGGACGCATTGAGTCAGGGTGGCTCACCTGCCGGCGACGTGGAGTCCCTGGGACCCGTTCCTAGCACGTCCGTGGCGCCGGCAGGTACAGAACAGGTCGGCAGGAGCTCCGGCCTTAGGGAGGTGAGTGGATATACGGTGTCAGATTCCGATACCACATCTTCGCTCACTTCGGAGAGAATGGAGGTTGAAAAAACCTCGTCCAGGAGGGATCAGTTCCTCCGAAAGCGCCCCATGTCGGGAGAAGACCAGAGGTCGTCTTCCGACGAAGCTTCGGCCCGCAAAATATCTACCGCTAGGCGGGGGGCGGGCCGCAAGACGGGGAAGGGGAGGGGGCTCACTGCTCAGGAGGCGGCCCGCCGATCCCTAGAAATCGCCAGGGAGGGGCGTCATCCCGGGGCGATCAGCGGTAGGGCTAGCCCTTTGGAGCCAGAGCCTTCTGGCAGCGAGTCAGACGGCATGAAGGAGGCAATGGCCAACTTCACAGAGGTCGTGGCAGACGCTTTAACAAGCGTCGCCCAGAAAAGGGAGAAGTCTACCCCCATTAGTCACTCGATCATTTAATGGTTATTACTATAAATTTGCGATATTTACCTTAAATACACATAATTACACTCACTTGATTTCACTGTTACAGTATTTTGGTTTCACTGACAACTTCTCTGATCAGAATGTTTTTTTTGTTTTTCTTCTAATACCCGTTGTTTACTTTTTTTATATGTATCTATTTAGCTGAATGTGTTTAGACAAGTTGTGTCTGTTGCGCTCAGCTACCCAAGGCATAGAGATAAGTTTTACGTAACACGAACTACGGTGAGTTGAATCGCTTAGGATCGGTTTTTTTTTTTTTTTTCTTTATTTATTAGCCGCAAGGACTGTGCGATCGAATTTACGTATAATTTTAATGATTACTATTTTATCTTTTATATGTTTTTTCCTGTTTCATATATATAAAACACTAAACACCTATCTATTATTTATCATTTACTACACACTAATTTATACCTATATATAATAATATACATATATTTATTTACCTCACACTAATCTAACTGATTAACATCCGTAGACTCATATCAAGGTTCAGTTGAAAACCAGCGTCAGGCAACTGCTACGTAGTGGCCTGGCATTATGCTGAACTGGACCTATTTGGCGCAGCCATGAGACACACAATGTTGATGTATTTTTAAGTTTAGTTTAAGTATTTAATATTTTTAAGTTACTTAGTATTTAAGTTTCTTTATAATTGTTATCCCATTGTGTGTACCTGTGTGCCAAATAAACGTGTTTTCTTTCTTTCTTTCTTTCTTTCTTTAAGTCCTCCAAGGGAAGGGCCAAAACCCAAGCCACGATCTCAATCGCGAAGGCCCTTGAGACCGTCATAGAGACCCTCAAAAGGCTCCTCAAAACCCTCGCGTGACCTCTGTGGTGTTATCGCTGCCACGTGGGACACCACGTGGGGGCCTGTTGCGCAGCGGAGGTGGATCGCAGTGACCGCTGCTTTCAGTGCGGTCAGCCTGGTCACAAGGCCGTCACTTGCAGTGCAGCGCCGCATTGCTACGCATGTGCGGCGGCAGGCAAGCCGGCAGATCACCGGGCTGGGAGCAGGTCCTGCGATCCCCCCACCAAGGCCAAGGGCAGGGCCCCGAGGCCCATTCCAGCGGATGTGCTCACTGCTGCGGCCGCCAAGTTAGCCACCGCCGCTATCGCTTCCGCAGACGCCGCCGCTGCAACCACCGCAGCTGTGCCCTCACAGGGGGCTCGGGAGGAGACTATAATGGACTGCTATTAATGGCTCCATTACGTCTCCTCCAGGCGAACATCAACCACTGCGCCCCCGCTCAGGATCTGTTGCTCCAGAGCATGGCGCGGTGGTCGATTAACATCGCCGTAGTCTCCGAGCCGTACTATGTCCTACCCAGGGCTGACTGGGTGCAGGACCTGAACGGCTCGGTGACCTTAATTTCGTCGGCCGCCGCCGATACCCCGTTCCTCGAGGGTATCACGAGAGGACAGGGTTGCGTGGCAGCACGGTTCTGGGAGATAGCTGTGGTTGGGGTGTACCTCTCCCCGAATAAAACTCTCGCCGAACTCCACAACTCTCTTATGGAGCTGAACGCCGTCGTCGCTGGGTTTGGATCCCTCCCCGTGGTCGTTTGCGGGGACTTCAGTGCCAAGAACTTGGCTTGGGGTTCCCGGTTCACGAACCAGCGGGGTTGGATGGTGGAGGACTGGGCACTGGAGACAGGCCTGGTCGTCATAAACCGGGGTTCTGTCCCCACGTGTGTGCGGATGCGGGGTGAGTCAGTGGTGGACATTTCGTTTGCCAGCCCCGCTCTGTCACCGCGTATCGTCGACTGGCGCGTCATGGAGAGGGTGGAGACGTACTCAGACCACCGCTACATCCGGTTTGACGTCTCCACCCAGACCCCGACCGCGCCAGTCCAACAGACCCCGTGCGGTCCACGGTGGGCGCTGAAGCAGCTGGACCGGGAGCTTCTCCTGGAAGCCGCGATGGTACAGGCCTGGGTGCAAGCACCGGACAGGCCTGTCGACATCGACATCGAGGCAGAGTGGCTCCGGGAGGCCATGTCACAAATCTGCGACGTGGCAATGCCCCGAGTCCGGCAAGAACGTGCTCGGCGCCAGGTGTACTGGTGGTCGCCGGAGATTGCTGCAATGCGTAGTGCGTGCAATGCCGCGCGGCGCCGGTACGCCAGACATTGCAGGCGCCGCAACCGCCCGCCGGATGCAGAGGCTAGAGAGGCGGAACTGTACGAGGGATACAGAGCGGCGAAGCGCACCCTCCGAGCGGAGATAAAGCGGGCCAAGTTGGAGGCCCGCAACGTGTGGCTGGGGACTCTGAACGGAGACCCGTGGGGACGCCCCTACAAGTTGGTGCGAGACAAGCTCCGCCCCTGGGCTCCCCCGCTGACACAGAGTCTCCGGCCCCAGCTTGTAGAGGGTGTGGTGAGCGCTCTGTTCCCCGCGCGAGGGGAACACTCTCCCCCGCTCATGGCTCCGCCACCTGCGGTGTCCGACGTGGACCACGACGGCGACGACGACGACAATGTTCCAGAGGTGACCGTGGTAGAGATGAGTGTGGCGGTAAGAAGGCTGAATGCCAAGAATACCGCCCCAGGACCCGACGGCTTGCCTGGAAAAGCCTGGGTCCTGGCCATGGAGGAACTCGGGCCTCGACTAAGGGGGCTCCTAAGCGCATGCTTGGAGAGGGGCCAGTTCCCACTTCGCTGGAAGACGGGGAAGATGGTCCTCATCGCGAAGCAGGGGCGCCCTGCGGACTCGCCGTCCGCGTACCGGCCCATCGTGCTGCTCGACGAGGTGGGCAAGCTCTTTGAAAGAGTTATTGCAGACCGCCTCGTCGCGCACCTAACATGGGTGGGGCCGGATCTGGCGGACGGCCAGTTCGGCTTTCGCAGGGGACGCTCCACGGTGGACGCTATCATGCGCGTGCGAGCCCTCACGACGGGGGATGCGGTATCCCAGGGCAGGTGTATCTTGGCGGTGTCTTTGGACATCGCCAACGCCTTCAATTCCCTGCCCTGGAGTAGCATTAGGAGGGCACTCAGGTATCACCGGGTGCCCGACTACCTGTGTCGTGTGATCGAGGCCTACCTGACGGACAGGTTCATCATCTACCCCGGTCACCAGGGAGAGTGGAAACGGCGAGAGATGTCGTGCGGTGTTCCGCAGGAATCGGTACTAGGACCGCCCTTGTGGAACATCGGGTACGACTACGTGTTGCGCGGCGACCTCCCTGACGGGGTCAGCGTGGTCTGTTACGCAGACGACACGCTGGTTCTGGCGCAGGGAGAGTCGTACCAGGCGACGGTCGAACTAGCGACACGCGGGGATGCGATAGTCGTGGAGAGGATCCAGCAGTTGGGACTCGAGGTGGCACTGCACAAGTCTGAGGCCATGTGCTTTCACGGCCCTCGGAATGCGCCACCACCGGGTTCCCAAATAACGGTAGGAGAAGTTCACATCGGCGTCGGGTCGACGATGAAGTACCTGGGACTCGTCCTCGACAGCAGATGGAATTTCGAGGAGCACTTCCGACGTCTGGCTCCCAAACTGGATCGGACTGGGGCTGCTCATAAGCGGCTTCTGCCTAACCTAGGGGGTCCAGACGCCTCCTGCCGGAGGCTCTACGCAGGAATCGTTAGGTCCATGGCCCTTTATGGGGCGCCGGTATGGGCGCCGTCGCTGCGAAAGCGACCGGCGGCCAAGCTGAACGCATGCCAGAGAGTCATGGCCATCCGGATGGTGAGGGGATATCGCACGATTTCCCGCGAAGCAGCGAGCCTCCTTGCTGGCCAACCACCGTGGGATTTGCAGGCAAAAGACCTTGCACGCATGCACGATCTGCGCATGGAGATGCAACGCCGGGGCGAAACTCCGCTGCCGCGCCAAATCGCGGCATGGCGGGAAGACTTCCGGCGAGATCTCATGGTGGAATGGCGACAGCGACTGTTGCAACCCCCAGTGCTGGGCACGCCATAATTATGGCGATAAGTCCCCTCTTTGAGGAGTGGCTGGAAAGACCTCACGGCGTCCTTACCTACCGCATGACGCAGGTCCTCACCGGACATGGTAAGTTCGGGAGGTTCCTGCACCGGATTCGTGCAGAAGAGACGCCCGGGTGCCACCATTGTGTGGACCGCCCGGAGGACACGGTGGAGCATACGGTAGAGGTGTGCCCCGCTTGGGCAGAGCACCGCCGTGTCCTCGTGGGGGCGATCGGCGGCAGCGATCTCTCGCGCCGGGCCTTGGTACAGGCCATGGTCCGGAGCGAGGAGGAGTGGCAGGCGGTTGCCTCCTTCTGCGAAGCAGTAATGCTAGCAAAGGAGGCGGCCGATCGCGTGAGGCAACGGTCCTCACGCCCCAACCGCCGCCGGGATTCCGATCCCGATTTCCGGCCACCGTAGGCGCGGGCTTGCGGACGGCGAGCAATGGGTGGCTCGCCGTCCGATCGTCCGGTGACTGTCCGGACCGAGCCCAAGTCGTCGACGGCGTGTAGTGTTCCACGCTTCAAGGAGATGTCAGCAACCGTAGGGGCCCAGCAGGGTCGAGGCCTACTGGGGCCATGGGTGATGCGAAAGTGACCCCCGGGGCCACTTTAAGGTTGCCGGGAGGAAAAAATGGCAAAGAAGGAACAGGAGTGGGTTTTTAGTCAGTAAAAGTCTGACACTATCTCTCGCTCCGCCCAAGAGCGGGGGATGTCATTAGATGATTTTCCCACCCGAAAAAAAAAAACACCTCGACCTACAGTGCTACCACGACCTGTTAACGCGATCTATTTTACGACCTAAACTGAATTGTTAAAGAGATGGAGCTATAAAGGGTGTATAGCACCATCCCCCTATCTCGCTCGCACGACTAACATTTTATAACATCATGGTAAGTCCCCTGTTGATCAAGGCTCGGCCATTACTTATTATTAGTACAATGATCGCCGGGTCCACATCCTACATGTCGAGAACCTCGCTAGCCAAGTTAAGATACTTGATTTGATTTTCTTTCTCGGCTGTCGCGAGGTTCTCGCCATGTGGAACATTTATGCCAACAATCATTGCACGCTTTTCAATTCAGTCCACCGGTCCATCGGTCACTACATCAGACTTATTGGCCATAATAATAGTCCTCTTACTGATGATAGATGGGATTTACATACATCACCGTTGTCTATAGGTACTAAACTCTCCTACCTACCCTGATGGCTCAACTGAAAGTTTTAGTTACTTTCAGTAGCACTATCAGCTGCAGGTTATTAGGCAAAGATTTTCATGTCATCCAAACTAAGAGGTGAGATATAAACTGACTAGAGAGGTGGTCAGTTTAGTTTAACTGAAGGCCTGAATTCTTTAACAGTATGCTTAGAATTTTTGTTTCTATTTTTAACTTTTTAGTCAACAATCATTAAGATGAATTCAAAGCATTTGATCCGTCCATTAAAAACAAAATGGACCAACAAAACTCCTTTCAATGTCCAAAATCACAATCTGTATGCTGGTCTAATTTCGTACAGAATGCGGTGCTCATATTTCGCACACACAACTTCTCCCAGCACCCGATCTATTAAAGAGGAAGTGCCAGGGTACAGATACCGGCATGGATCTTGAGCGCTGACTTCCACTTGCGCAGAAGTGAAATATCAGTACCTCTACCATGAGTTTAAAGCAATAGTATTCGTCGCTACTCGATATCGACGCCGTAAATATTTTGTATGGCAAATTTTGCAGCGCCTCTAGCGGTCACTTGCAGAACCAAAATCGGTAGTATGAGTCATCAAGTACAAAACCTATCGAATAAGAACTCGCTAGCGACTAAAGTTTTTAGTAGTTTCCTATAGAAAATCGGTACCATGAGTAACAAATTTGACAGTTGCTATCGAAGCAAACCGTTACTACAGTAGTAAAGTAACTCACTAGCATATTAAAGGGTGAAAATGATGTAAAGCGTGTCGTGTAAAACAATATTTTATTTATTTGTGCATAAATATGTCCGGTAAAACTTATTTAACGTAGAATACGTTAGGTACGGCTGCATATTAAGACTAACGACGCGTCAAAGGAAATTTCCAAGCGACTATACGAAAGGAACTTGAACATATTAGTTAAAATAATTTCATCAAAGATTATAGGCTCAATAAAGGGGCTTTCCAGTATTTGTGTGGTCTGCTAAGGGTTTATACAGATTTGAAATTTACACAAAGAGTAACACTTGAATCGAAGGTAAATTAGAAATAAGAATGTTATTACTTACTTTTATACATGCACTTCATAATAGAAATACCACTTACTATGCGCATTGTTATTTTACGTATTACTGGCAAATCTATCTTTTTCCCATTCAAGAATTCACAAACACAACAACACTGAACCATCAAAATATTTATATAACTACAATATTACATTTTTAATAGGCCGGGTTATAGTGAATGGGTGTTTGTGTTTCAATTTGGTAGGGTTTGTAGGTCTATCTGCCTTACTCTGTCTTCTACTGTAGTTAGAAAGAGAGCAAACTTAAGTGTGAAGTTAGATACGATGCGGTTTTTGTACCAACGTAAACACTCGACACCGTTTATACTATCGAGTTGTCGCTAGCGAGTCCGTTTGACTCATGGTACGAGTTTAATTGTAATCTATTCGATGCGCGTTTATTCGATATCGACTACGGTGAGATAGTGTAGTTTTTCGATAGTAACTCATGGTAAGGGTACAGGTCTCTTTAGGGGTATGAAGTGAGACGCGGGGGCGGGGAGTGCAATCCTTGTACAGTGATTGGCTCGCCGATATGTATGATGCGCAAAGCGATTCCCACTCTTTCGCCAAGCGCTCAAGATACGTGCCGGTATCTGTAGCAAGCGAAATCTTTACGCGAGCTTCCCTGCGAAATCGCAAAAGTTTTTTTGCATTTTGCAGATCCGTGTCAAGTTGTTTGTTGATTGAAATATAATTTGCATTAGTGTTACGAATTTATTTACAGAATTATAATACTTATGTTTTGTTTCTATTTTTAACTTTTTGTGTTTTCTTTTTAGTTGACTGATATCATCATCATCATTTCAGCTACAAAATCCAAAGGAAATTGCCCAAATGATGTTATCAGTGGACTAGGGAAAAAATACTTTGTGCATTAATTTTGTGATAAAAAATATGTATTCACTTCCAAATAAAAAACAAATCGTTAAAAAAGTAACGTTATTGAAAGAAACAATAAGTTTTATCATTTTGACGCTGGCAAATATTGCAAAAGTGTAACAAATAAGAAAAAGAATTTTATATTGACTATTACATTGCATTGGGCTAATGGTGGGGTCTTCAATGTTTTGAACGAGTGTGCATTTTTATACATGAGGGTATATTTTTGTTTTAAAACTGTGCTCCTTAAAATATAAAAAAATAATAATTTAAATAGCAAATGTCCTTAGTAACAAAATAACTACAACTGGATAAAAATATATTAGGAACATCCCTCATATGATTTAAGTATCGAGCGTTGAAAAAAGACGAAGTTTATAAGCTATCTCACAGTCAGAGACATTATCATATAGGAAAATAACCTCATAACGTTACTCGTGTTTAAATATTTTTAAAATAGTGGTGTCAATTTGTATTTGTTTTTTAAGTATCTAATACGATTGAGATTTTTAAACAGTCAATTTTTTTAAGTAATATAATGAGGTCCATCTTTGGCCTTGGACACCATAGAGGCTGGGTAATCCCCTTTCTTAAGTTTTTTTTTTGCATTATGGAGGTCAGTGTCAATTTGTTTGTTGATTATCATATTATTTTCATCCGTGTTACGTATTTATTTACAGATTTATAATAATTAAAATTATGAACACCACCCTCATAATTCATCTAACTCTATTGGATGATTATTTTATGAAAATGTCATTCAATAGGAGTTTTTTTTAGGTGGGAAATCATCCAATGACTTCTCTCGCCCTTGGGCGCTCTCGCTCCGCCCGTGTCTGATGACTCTCCGGCGTGTCAGACTTTTACTGAATAGAACCCTGTCTTGTTCCTTCTTTGCCTTCGTTCCAGGACACCGGAGTTCTCTTTCGCACAACTCATGGCCCCAGGGTTCTCTTTCGCATAACCTATGGCCCCAGTAGGCTTCGACCCTGCTGAGCCCCTACGGTTTTGCTGACATCTCTATGAGGCGCGCGTGGAACACTACGCACCGACGACGACTCGAGCTCAGTCCGAACGGTTACCGGACGGCCGGACTGCGAGCTCCCCACTGCCTCACAGAAGGAGGCGACCGCCAGCCATTGCTCTTCACTCCGGACCATGGCCTGTACCAGGGCCCGACGCGAGAGGTGTTTGCCACCGATCGTCGCCCCCGCGAGGATACGGCGGTGCTCCGTCCAAGTGGGGCACACCTCCACCGAATGCTCCACCGTCTCCTCGGGGCGGTCCACACAATGGTGACACTCGGGCGTTTCTTCCGCACGAATCCGGTACAGGAACCTTCCAAACTTATCATGTCCGGTGAGAACCTACGTCATGCGAAAGGTGAGGACGCCATGACGTCTTTACAGCCACTCCTCAAAGAGGGGACTTACCGCCATAATTATGGCGTGCCCAATTCAATAGGGTTAGCTGTCACCTTAACATGAAAATGTTTAATCGAATTCGTCGTAAGCTGTAAACTTTAATCCAGTCGTTAAATTCGTTAAATTAATTACGAATTTTCATTTTTCGCGTTAATGAGAACTGATTACCAAGTTTGATAGCTTCAGTAAACGATGCACATGAGTCTACTGCTCACAGCCGATTAGTTCGTGTGCTAGTTCATAAATGAAGTATTATTTGTTAATATTGAGTTTAATACACATGATCAAATGTGACAGTGAATTTTTAATAGTAGACGGTGAAAAAACGACGATAAAGCAATTCCCACATTCTGCGTATTTAAAAATTATGGTTGATGACGAAGAGGACGGTGCCTTCAGCTGCGGGGCATCTATCATCAACGAGAGGATAATACTGACGGCAGCACATTGTCTGAAGCGTTGCACTAAACGAAGTAGCATATCTGTGTCAGTGGGCCACACCAATAAGAAGAAAGGGCTACTGTCTAGTGTTCACAGCTTCATTACGTATAAAGAATTTATCCCTAATAGGTTTATTCACGACATAGCACTAGTGCGACTAAGGACGAAACTAAAATTTAATAATCGCGTTAAACGAGTGGCGGTAATGAATGATCCACCTTACTCTGAGAAGGCACAAGTAGCAGGCTGGGGTCGGTTAGCAGTAAGTTTTTTTTTTCATATCAGTTCAATTCAAATATTTATTTCAGATATATACCTATCCATACATGTTAGTAGTAGTACAACTTTTAGTATTCAATTATAATAATAAACAATCAATGAACCATTAAACGAACAGTTCATCAGTTTATTTGGACAAGTGTGTCTGGACACTGATCCACCTTTGTAACAGGGGAGAGTCCCACCGGTCTGAAGACACATTCAGCACGCCATTGGAGAAAGGGCGCACCATCATGGAAGCTCATCGCTTCCGCATGATCGCGGCGAACCCGTCAACACACGCGTCCGTGAACATCCCTGACGCACTACATCGCCACGGCAACTCCAAAAGCACCCTGAATGCGTTATTGTGCTGTTTTTATTAGCCAGTTCTGTTCCACTCCTGGGCAAAGGCCTTCTTCCACACCTTCCATTTAAATGAAATTAATAAAATAGAAGTGGTAAAAATATTTCATGCAATATTTATAGGACAATAAGAAAACGAATAGACTTTATTTTGTCGATCAATACGTATGGAAGAAAAGTAAATGTAAGGAAACTATACCGCTATGGCAGGATGGCGTACTTTGCGCCAGCAGCAAAAACGACTCAAGGAGGACTAACAAGTAAGAAATTTTTACTTTTAACCGCGTATTTCCTTCTTCCAAACGCAAAAAATAAGGTATTTTGAACCTATCGCTTATGAACCTACGGTGTTATATCATGTAAAATTAATGAAAGGTTAAATTATTTAAAAAATTAAAACACTACTGCCAGATTGTATAGAGAAAAGTTAACGTGATTTTGTTAGTTTAAAAGAAATAAAATATTATTTTGTAATATTTAGATTGATACGCATGATCCAATGTGACAGAGAATTTTTAAAAGTGGAAAGTGAAGATGTGCTGATAGGGGAAGGGGGTGGAATAAAAAACGGGATGTTTAGTAGAGCTGAGGTCTTACTATGACGTTTTAAAATATAAAATAGTGGTGCAAGAGAGAGAGATGGAGCTATACACCCTATATAGCTCCATCTCTTTAACAGTTCAGTTTAGGTAGTAAGATGGATCGCGTTAAGAGCTTGTGGTATGGCCTCAGCCCCCTAGCCAAGTTACAACCGTTTCGTTTCGATTCTCTTTTCGTCGATCGCCTCGAGTCGGCCAAGCCTCCGATTCCTTCGTTCTGACGTCATCTTAACGCACAGTCACGTGGTCAAAACAAAGGAATAGGAGGCGTGACCGACTCGAGGCGATCAACGAAAAGAGAATAGAAACGAAACGGTTGTAACTTGGCTAGGGGGGCAGGTCATCCATCGTAAACCAAATGCTGATGGTGCGGTAGAAAATTGAACGTGAACTGTTGCGTCAGTCATGACAGCTTGTCTGTCCCAGTACACCACAGGCAATTATAGAAAGAAATCAGAAAGAAAATTAATTTATTTAGCACACAGACAATGAAGAAACAAGAACCATGAACCAAAAATGAAACCATTTGTGGAGTTCCCATCGTCTTCATGCACAAAATGTATGTTATATAGTTGTAGATATTTACTTATGACATAACACTAATGAAACGGTATAGATTAAAAATTCAGAAATAGCACGCCGGGTGAGTAGTTTTTTAAGTTTATTTTTTTATTAGTTGTCGGCTTACGCTTGACTATTATTTCACCTGATGGTAAGCGATGATTTGGTCGACGATGCAGTACGGTTCCCTTGAAGTAACTGAATAGGTTACTATGACTTTAATATGTTAAATTAGTTATAACTACTAACTTCTGCCAGCGGCTTCGCGTAAAAGTACGTTTCCTTATACGAACTTTTAAACCCCGTTTCATCCTTTTAGGGCGTGAATTTTGGACATAATTTAGAATAGTAATCAATAATAATAAGTCAATAATATAATACAGATGTCACTTTTATAGTTGTCAAAAGAAGAATAATTATTTTATTTTTAGGCAAAGATATAATAATAAAGATTATGCAATGAATTTCTGCAAATTAAAATCTGTCATCTAGGTACTCATTAACAGAAAAGTATATTACTCTACGTACGAGTAATATACTTTTTCATATAAGTTTTAATAACGCTTTTTTTTTAAATCAAGTATTACGTTTAATTCTTTAATTTGATTAGGAACCTTATTATAGATTTTAGGTGCCATACCAAGAAAACTTTTTGAAAATAATGCAGTCCCATGTTTTTTTTATTTTTTATTATTGATAGGCTCGCGTTTGACCACCATCTCACCTGATGGTAAGCGATGATGTGGCCGACGATGGAGCACGCTTGCCTAGAAGTAACCTACTCACTCTTGACTTAAAGACCCCTAGGTTGTAGCTATCAGGGAACACAGACTCCGGCAGGGAATTCCACTCCTTAGCTGTACGCATTATGAATGTGTTCCCAAAACGCTTTGTACGTATGGGTGGGATGTCCACCATGTACCGATGGCGCAACGCCGTACGTCTCGTGGTCCGATGATGGAACGGACTTAGTGGAATTAAATTGTGCAATTCACCCATCGCTCGCCGTCCGCAAGCCCGCGCCTACGGTG
Source organism: Mythimna impura (assembly GCA_905147345.3). Lineage (NCBI taxonomy): Eukaryota > Metazoa > Arthropoda > Insecta > Lepidoptera > Noctuidae > Mythimna > Mythimna impura. The sequence continues at coordinate 6,672,279 of LR990348.1, forward strand.
GCCGGAAATCGGGATCGGAATCCCGGCGGCGGTTAGGCCTGGCCTGTACCAAGGCCCGGCGCGAGAGATCGCCGCCGCCGATCGCCCCCACGAGAACACGGCGTTGCTCTGCCCAAGCGGGACACACCTCCACCGTGTGCTCCACCGTGTCCTCCGGGCGGTCTACACAGTGGCGACACACGGGCGTCGCTTCCGCACGAATCCGGTGCAGGAACTTCCCGAACTTACCGTGTTCGGTGAGAACCTGCGTCATACGGAAGGTGAGGACGCCGTGAGGTCTTTCCAACCACGCCTCAAAGAGGGGACTTACCGCCATAATTGTGGCGTGCCCGGCACTGGGTTGCGACAGTCGCTGTCGCCATTTCTCCATGAGAACCCGCCGGAGCTCTGTCCGCCATGCTGCGACTTGTCGCGGCAGCGGAGATTCGCCCCGGCGTTGCATCTCCATGTGTGCAAGGACTGTTGCCTTCAGATCCCATGGTGGCTGGCCAGCAAGGAGGCTCGCCGCTTCGCGGGAAATCGTCCGGTATCCTCGCACCATCCGTATGGCCAAGACCCTCTGGCACGCGTTCAGCCGGGCCGCCGGCCGCTTTCGCAGCGCTGGCGCCCATACCGGTGCGCCATAAAGGGCCATGGACCGAACGATTCCCGCGTAGAGCCTCCGGCAGGAGGCGTCTGGACCCCCAAGGTTGGGCAGGAGCCGCCCCAGGGCAGCCCCAGTCCGATTTAGTTTGGGAGCCAGACGTCGGAAGTGCTCCTCGAAATCCCATCGGCTGTCGAGAACGAGTCCCAGGTACTTCATCGTCGACCCGACGCCGATGTGAACACCGTTAGTTGGGAACCCGGTGGTGGCGCGTTCCGAGGGCCGTGAAAGCACATGGCCTCGGACTTGTGCAATGCCACCTCGAGTCCCAACTCCTGGATCCTGCCCACGACTGTCGCAACCCCGCGTGTCGCTAGTTCGGCCGCCGCCTGGTATGACTCTCCCCGCGCCAGAACCAGCGTGTCGTCTGCGTAGCAGACCACGCTGACCCCGTCAGGGAAGTCACCGCGCAGCACGTAGTCGTATCCGATGTTCCACAAGGGCGGCCCTAGTACCGATCCCTGCGGAACACCGCACGACATCTCCCGACGTTCCCACTCTCCCTGGTGACCAGGGTAGATAATGTACCTGTCCGACAGGTACGCCTCGACCACACGACAGAGGTAGTCGGGCGTCCGGTGATACCGGAGTGCCCTCCTAATGCTACTCCAAGGCAGGGAGTTGAAGGCGTTAGCGATGTCCAAAGACACCGCCACGACACACCTGCCTAGGGCCACCGCATCCCCCGTCGTGAGAGCTCTCACGCGCATGATGGCGTCCACCGTGTAGCGCCTCCTGCGAAAGCCAAACTGGCCGTCCGCCAGATCCGGCCCTACCTACCCTACCTAGCTGGTGGTGGAGCCATGGGCGGGGGAGAGTGTTCCCCTCGCGCAGGGAACAGAGTGCTCACCACACCCTCCACAAGCTAAGGCCGGAGACTCTGCGTCAGCGGGGGTAAAGTGCATATGAGTATTGGTTTAATTTTTTACAGATTATCTCTACATGACTTTTCCAGATTAAGTGACTATCCAAGGCCTAAAAATCTGGCTTGGTTTGTTTCAGCTATACTTTGACCTGCACAAGAAATATTTAAATTAGGGGTTACGGTTTTTTGGTTAAATGTCATAAGCTTAGTTTTCTCTATATTTATTTTTAATCCATTAATAACCAATCAATCTATTTGATTTGATTTTGATAAGTTTTAATATGTTTGCATGATATAATGAGTGTGCTATCATCAGCGAATAAAACTGTTTGAAATTTTATGCATTTTGGCAGATCGTTGATGTAAATAAGAAACAGCAAAGGGCCAAGGACACTTCCTTGTGGTACACCACAAGATGTATATCTAGGTGACGAAATATCAGTTACTTCTACTTTAGACTTAGGGCAGATTCTCTTTAGAGCTGTAATTTGCTTACGGTTACCGTGATAACTTTTAAGTAGACTTAAAATATTCCCTCTTATGCCATATCGATCCAATTTATCCAATAGTATTTCATGATTTATATGGTCAAAAGCTTTTAAAAATATATTAGGAACATCCCTCATATGATTTAAGTATCGAGCATTGAAAAAAGACGAAGTTTATAAGCTATCTCACAGTCAGAGACATTATCATATAGGAAAATAACCTCATAACGTTACTCGTGTTTAAATATTTTTAAAATAGTGGTGTCAATTTGTATTTGTTTTTTAAGTATCTAATACGATTGAGATTTTTAAACAGTCAATTTTTTGAGTAATATAATGAGGTCCATCTTTGGCCTTGGACACCATAGAGGCTGGGTAATCCCCTTTCTTAAGTTTTTTTTTTGCATTATGGAGGTCAGTGTCAATTTGTTTGTTGATTATCATATTATTTTCATCCGTGTTACGTATTTATTTACAGATTTATAATAATTAAAATTATGAACACCACCCTCATAATTCATCTAACTCTATTGGATGATTATTTTATGAAAATGTCATTCAATAGGAGTTTTTTTTAGGTGGGAAATCATCCAATGACTTCTCTCGCCCTTGGGCGCTCTCGCTCCGCCCGTGTCTGATGACTCTCCGGCGTGTCAGACTTTTACTGAATAGAACCCTGTCTTGTTCCTTCTTTGCCTTCGTTCCAGGACACCGGAGTTCTCTTTCGCACAACTCATGGCCCCAGGGTTCGATTTCGCATAACCTATGGCCCCAGTAGGCTTCGACCCTGCTGAGCCCCTACAGTTTTGCTGACATCTCTATGAGGCGCGCGTGGAACACTACGCACCGACGGCGACTCGAGCTCAGTCCGAACGGCTACCGGACGGCCGGACGGCGAGCTCCCCACTGCCTCACAGAAGGAGGCGACCGCCAGCCATTGCTCTTCACTCCGGACCATGGCCTGTACCAGGGCCCGACGCGAGAGGTGTTTGCCACCGATCGTCGCCCCCGCGAGGATACGGCGGTGCTCCGTCCAAGTGGGGCACACCTCCACCGAATGCTCCACCGTCTCCTCGGGGCGGTCCACACAATGGTGACACTCGGGCGTTTCTTCCGCACGAATCCGGTACAGGAACCTTCCAAACTTATCATGTCCGGTGAGAACCTACGTCATGCGAAAGGTGAGGACGCCATGACGTCTTTACAGCCACTCCTCAAAGAGGGGACTTACCGCCATAATTATGGCGTGCCCAATTCAATAGGGTTAGCTGTCACCTTAACATGAAAATGTTTAATCGAATTCGTCGTAAGCTGTAAACTTTAATCCAGTCGTTAAATTCGTTAAATTAATTACGAATTTTCATTTTTCGCGTTAATGAGAACTGATTACCAAGTTTGATAGCTTCAGTAAACGATGCACATGAGTCTACTGCTCACAGCCGATTAGTTCGTGTGCTAGTTCATAAATGAAGTATTATTTGTTAATATTGAGTTTAATACACATGATCAAATGTGACAGTGAATTTTTAATAGTAGACGGTGAAAAAACGACGATAAAGCAATTCCCACATTCTGCGTATTTAAAAATTATGGTTGATGACGAAGAGGACGGTGCCTTCAGCTGCGGGGCATCTATCATCAACGAGAGGATAATACTGACGGCAGCACATTGTCTGAAGCGTTGCACTAAACGAAGTAGCATATCTGTGTCAGTGGGCCACACCAATAAGACGAAAGGGCTACTGTCTAGTGTTCACAGCTTCATTACGTATAAAGAATTTATCCCTAATAGGTTTATTCACGACATAGCACTAGTGCGACTAAGGACGAAACTAAAATTTAATAATCGCGTTAAACGAGTGGCGGTAATGAATGATCCACCTTACTCTGAGAAGGCACAAGTAGCAGGCTGGGGTCGGTTAGCAGTAAGTTTTTTTTTTCATATCAGTTCAATTCAAATATTTATTTCAGATATATACCTATCCATACATGTTAGTAGTAGTACAACTTTTAGTATTCAATTATAATAATAAACAATCAATGAACCATTAAACGAACAGTTCATCAGTTTATTTGGACAAGTGTGTCTGGACACTGATCCACCTTTGTAACAGGGGAGAGTCCCACCGGTCTGAAGACACATTCAGCACGCCATTGGAGAAAGGGCGCACCATCATGGAAGCTCATCGCTTCCGCATGATCGCGGCGAACCCGTCAACACACGCGTCCGTGAACATCCCTGACGCACTACATCGCCACGGCAACTCCAAAAGCACCCTGAATGCGTTATTGTGCTGTTTTTATTAGCCAGTTCTGTTCCACTCCTGGGCAAAGGCCTTCTTCCACACCTTCCATTTAAATGAAATTAATAAAATAGAAGTGGTAAAAATATTTCATGCAATATTTATAGGACAATAAGAAAACGAATAGACTTTATTTTGTCGATCAATACGTATGGAAGAAAAGTAAATGTAAGGAAACTATACCGCTATGGCAGGATGGCGTACTTTGCGCCAGCAGCAAAAACGACTCAAGGAGGACTAACAAGTAAGAAATTTTTACTTTTAACCGCGTATTTCCTTCTTCCAAACGCAAAAAATAAGGTATTTTGAACCTATCGTTTATGAACCTACGGTGTTATATCATGTAAAATTAATGAAAGGTTAAATTATTTAAAAAATTAAAACACTACTGCCAGATTGTATAGAGAAAAGTTAACGTGATTTTGTTAGTTTAAAAGAAATAAAATATTATTTTGTAATATTTAGATTGATACGCATGATCCAATGTGACAGAGAATTTTTAAAAGTGGAAAGTGAAGATGTGCTGATAGGGGAAGGGGGTGGAATAAAAAACGGGATGTTTAGTAGAGCTGAGGTCTTACTATGACGTTTTAAAATATAAAATAGTGGTGCAAGAGAGAGAGATGGAGCTATACACCCTATATAGCTCCATCTCTTTAACAGTTCAGTTTAGGTAGTAAGATGGATCGCGTTAAGAGCTTGTGGTATGGCCTCAGCCCCCTAGCCAAGTTACAACCGTTTCGTTTCGATTCTCTTTTCGTCGATCGCCTCGAGTCGGCAAAGCCTCCGATTCCTTCGTTCTGACGTCATCTTAACGCACAGTCACGTGGTCAAAACAAAGGAATAGGAGGCGTGACCGACTCGAGGCGATCAACGAAAAGAGAATAGAAACGAAACGGTTGTAACTTGGCTAGGGGGGCAGGTCATCCATCGTAAACCAAATGCTGATGGTGCGGTAGAAAATTGAACGTGAACTGTTGCGTCAGTCATGACAGCTTGTCTGTCCCAGTACACCACAGGCAATTATAGAAAGAAATCAGAAAGAAAATTAATTTATTTAGCACACAGACAATGAAGAAACAAGAACCATGAACCAAAAATGAAACCATTTGTGGAGTTCCCATCGTCTTCATGCACAAAATGTATGTTATATAGTTGTAGATATTTACTTATGACATAACACTAATGAAACGGTATAGATTAAAAATTCAGAAATAGCACGCCGGGTGAGTAGTTTTTTAAGTTTATTTTTTTATTAGTTGTCGGCTTACGCTTGACTATTATTTCACCTGATGGTAAGCGATGATTTGGTCGACGATGCAGTACGGTTCCCTTGAAGTAACTGAATAGGTTACTATGACTTTAATATGTTAAATTAGTTATAACTACTAACTTCTGCCAGCGGCTTCGCGTAAAAGTACGTTTCCTTATACGAACTTTGAAACCCCGTTTCATCCTTTTAGGGGGTGAATTTTGGACATAATTTAGAATAGTAATCAATAATAATAAGTCAATAATATAATACAGATGTCACTTTTATAGTTGTCAAAAGAAGAATAATTATTTTATTTTTAGGCAAAGATATAATAATAAAGATTATGCAATGAATTTCTGCAAATTAAAATCTGTCATCTAGGTACTCATTAACAGAAAAGTATATTACTCTACGTACGAGTAATATACTTTTTCATATAAGTTTTAATAACGCTTTTTTTTTAAATCAAGTATTACGTTTAATTCTTTAATTTGATTAGGAACCTTATTATAGATTTTAGGTGCCATACCAAGAAAACTTTTTGAAAATAATGCAGTCCCATGTTTTTTTTATTTTTTATTATTGATAGGCTCGCGTTTGACCACCATCTCACCTGATGGTAAGCGATGATGTGGCCGACGATGGAGCACGCTTGCCTAGAAGTAACCTATTCACTCTTGACTTAAAGACCCCTAGGTTGTAGCTATCAGGGAACACAGACTCCGGCAGGGAATTCCACTCCTTAGCTGTACGCATTATGAATGTGTTCCCAAAACGCTTTGTACGTATGGGTGAGATGTCCACCATGTACCGATGGCGCAACGCCGTACGTCTCGTGGTCCGATGATGGGACGGACTTGGTGGAATTAAATTGTGCAATTCCAACGCACACTCCCCGAAGTGTAATCGGTAGTAAACCGACAGGCTAGCAACTCGGCGTCGATGTAAAATGGTACATATCTCTTTGTTTATATATCGCGACATTTAGATTTCAATGTTTTAAACATATGAAAATTGGATTTAACAAAAACTGCAGTTTCAAAAATGTACATACAAGGAAATGTTAGGAGTTTAAATTTTTTTAAATAAAGTTTACAGCTATCAGTAGGTTTAAGTTTAAATACAGAACGCACACATCTCTTTTGTGCTTTGAACACAGTTAATCTCTCTGTGGAATTTCCCCAAAACATAATTCCAAAACGTAATGTAGAAGTCACATATGCCTTGTACGGTATAAGAACAATAGACTCGTCTATAATTTTTGCAAGATTGTAAAGTGCATATTTTTTTTTTTTAGGTGGGAAAATCATCTAATGACAAATCGCGCTCTTGGGCGGAGCGGGAGATAGTATCAGACTTTTACTGACTAAAAACCCACTCCTGTTCCTTCGTTGCCTTCGTCCCAGGGCCCCGGGTTTCGTTTTCACACTACCTACGGCCCCAGTAGGCTTCGACCCTGCTGGGCCCATACGATCTGCTGACATCTCCATGAGGCGCGCGTGGAACAATACGCGCCGTCGACGACTTCGGCTCGGTCCGGACGGTTACCGGACGGTCGGACGGCGAGCCACCCATCGCTCGCCGTCCGCAAGCCCGCGCCTACGGTGGCCGGAAATCGGGATCGGAATCCCGGCGGCGGTTAGGCCTGGCCTGTACCAAGGCCCGGCGCGAGAGATCGCCGCCGCCGATCGCCCCCACGAGAACACGGCGTTGCTCTGCCCAAGCGGGACACACCTCCACCGTGTCCTCCGGGCGGTCTACACAGTGGCGACACCCGGGCGTCGCTTCCGCACGAATCCGGTGCAGGAACTTCCCGAACTTACCGTGTTCGGTGAGAACCTGCGTCATACGGAAGGTGAGGACGCCGTGAGGTCTTTCCAACCACGCCTCAAAGAGGGGACTTACCGCCATAATTGTGGCGTGCCCGGCACTGGGTTGCGACAGTCGCTGTCGCCATTTCTCCATGAGAACCCGCCGGAGCTCTGTCCGCCATGCTGCGACTTGTCGCGGCAGCGGAGATTCACCCCGGCGTTGCATCTCCATGCGCAGATCGTGCATGTGTGCAAGGACTGTTGCCTTCAGATCCCATGGTGGCTGGCCAGCAAGGAGGCTCGCCGCTTCGCGGGAAATCGTCCGGTATCCTCGCACCATCCGTATGGCCAAGACCCTCTGGCACGCGTTCAGCCGGGCCGCCGGCCGCTTTCGCAGCGCTGGCGCCCATACCGGTGCGCCATAAAGGGCCATGGACCGAACGATTCCCGCGTAGAGCCTCCGGCAGGAGGCGTCTGGACCCCCAAGGTTGGGCAGGAGCCGCCCGAGGGCAGCCCCAGTCCGATTTAGTTTGGGAGCCAGACGTCGGAAGTGCTCCTCGAAATCCCATCGGCTGTCGAGAACGAGTCCCAGGTACTTCATCGTCGACCCGACGCCGATGTGAACTCCTCCTACCGTTAGTTGGGAACCCGGTGGTGGCGCGTTCCGAGGGCCGTGAAAGCACATGGCCTCGGACTTGTGCAATGCCACCTCGAGTCCCAACTCCTGGATCCTGCCCACGACTGTCGCAACCCCGCGTGTCGCTAGTTCGGCCGCCGCCTGGTATGACTCTCCACGCGCCAGAACCAGCGTGTCGTCTGCGTAGCAGACCACGCTGACCCCGTCAGGGAAGTCACCGCGCAGCACGTAGTCGTATCCGATGTTCCACAAGGGCGGCCCTAGTACCGATCCCTGCGGAACACCGCACGACATCTCCCGACGTTCCCACTCTCCCTGGTGACCAGGGTAGATAATGTACCTGTCCGACAGGTACGCCTCGACCACACGACAGAGGTAGTCGGGCGTCCGGTGATACCGGAGTGCCCTCCTAATGCTACTCCAAGGCAGGGAGTTGAAGGCGTTAGCGATGTCCAAAGACACCGCCACGACACACCTGCCTAGGGCCACCGCATCCCCCGTCGTGAGAGCTCTCACGCGCATGATGGCGTCCACCGTGGAGCGCCTCCTGCGAAAGCCAAACTGGCCGTCCGCCAGATCCGGCCCTACCCGTGTTAAGTGCGCGACGAGGCGGTCTGCAATTACTCTTTCAAAGAGCTTGCCCACCTCGTCGAGCAGCACAATGGGCCGGTACGCGGACGGAGAGTCCGCAGGGCGCCCCGGCTTCGCGATGAGGACCAGTTTCCCCGTCTTCCAGTGAAGTGGGAACTGGCCCCTCTCCATGCATGCGCTGAAGAGCCCTCTTAGTCGAGGCCCAAGAGCCTCCATTGCCAGGACCCAAGCCTTCCCAGGCAAGCCGTCGGGTCCTGGGGCGGTATTTTTGGCACTCAGCCGTCATACCGCCACTCTCATCTCTACCTCGGTCACCTCTGGAGCATTGTCGTCGTCGTCGCCATCGTGGCCCGCGTCGGACACCGCTGGTGGTGGAGCCATGGGCGGGGGAGAGTGTTCCCCTCGCGCAGGAAACAGAGTGCTCACCACACCCTCCACAAGCTAAGGCCGGAGACTCTGCGTCAGCGGGGGTAAAGTGCATATGAGTATTGGTTTAATTTTTTACAGATTATCTCTACATGACTTTTCCAGATTAAGTGACTATCCAAGGCCTAAAAATCTGGCTTGGTTTGTTTCAGCTATACTTTGACCTGCACAAGAAATATTTAAATTAGGGGTTACGGTTTTTTGGTTAAATGTCATAAGCTTAGTTTTCTCTATATTTATTTTTAATCCATTAATAACCAATCAATCTATTTGATTTGATTTTGATAAGTTTTAATATGTTTGCATGGTATAATGAGTGTGCTATCATCAGCGAATAAAACTGTTTGAAATTTTATGCATTTTGGCAGATCGTTGATGTAAATAAGAAACAGCAAAGGGCCAAGGACACTTCCTTGTGGTACACCACAAGATGTATATCTAGGTGACGAAATATCAGTTACTTCTACTTTAGACTTAGGGCAGATTCTCTTTAGAGCTGTAATTTGCTTACGGTTACCGTGATAACTTTTAAGTAGACTTAAAATATTCCCTCTTATGCCATATCGATCCAATTTATCCAATAGTATTTCATGATTTATATGGTCAAAAGCTTTTAAAAATATATTAGGAACATCCCTCATATGATTTAAGTATCGAGCATTGAAAAAAGACGAAGTTTATAAGCTATCTCACAGTCAGAGACATTATCATATAGGAAAATAACCTCAAAACGTTACTCGTGTTTAAATATTTTTAAAATAGTGGTGTCAATTTGTATTTGTTTTTTAAGTATCTAATACGATTGAGATTTTTAAACAGTCAATTTTTTGAGTAATATAATGAGGTCCATCTTTGGCCTTGGACACCATAGAGGCTGGGTAATCCCCTTTCTTAAGTTTTTTTTTTGCATTATGGAGGTCAGTGTCAATTTGTTTGTTGATTATCATATTATTTTCATCCGTGTTACGTATTTATTTACAGATTTATAATAATTAAAATTATGAACACCACCCTCATAATTCATCTAACTCTATTGGATGATTATTTTATGAAAATGTCATTCAATAGGAGTTTTTTTAGGTGTGAAATCATCCAATGACTTCTCTCGCCCTTGGGCGCTCTCGCTCCGCCCGTGTCTGATGACTCTCCGGCGTGTCAGACTTTTACTGAATAGAACCCTGTCTTGTTCCTTCTTTGCCTTCGTTCCAGGACACCGGAGTTCTCTTTCGCACAACTCATGGCCCCAGGGTTCTCTTTCGCATAACCTATGGCCCCAGTAGGCTTCGACCCTGCTGAGCCCCTACGGTTTTGCTGACATCTCTATGAGGCGCGCGTGGAACACTACGCACCGACGGCGACTCGAGCTCAGTCCGAACGGCTACCGGACGGCCGGACGGCGAGCTCCCCACTGCCTCACAGAAGGAGGCGACCGCCAGCCATTGCTCTTCACTCCGGACCATGGCCTGTACCAGGGCCCGACGCGAGAGGTGTTTGCCACCGATCGTCGCCCCCGCGAGGATACGGCGGTGCTCCGTCCAAGTGGGGCACACCTCCACCGAATGCTCCACCGTCTCCTCGGGGCGGTCCACACAATGGTGACACTCGGGCGTTTCTTCCGCACGAATCCGGTACAGGAACCTTCCAAACTTATCATGTCCGGTGAGAACCTACGTCATGCGAAAGGTGAGGACGCCATGACGTCTTTACAGCCACTCCTCAAAGAGGGGACTTACCGCCATAATTATGGCGTGCCCAATTCAATAGGGTTAGCTGTCACCTTAACATGAAAATGTTTAATCGAATTCGTCGTAAGCTGTAAACTTTAATCCAGTCGTTAAATTCGTTAAATTAATTACGAATTTTCATTTTTCGCGTTAATGAGAACTGATTACCAAGTTTGATAGCTTCAGTAAACGATGCACATGAGTCTACTGCTCACAGCCGATTAGTTCGTGTGCTAGTTCATAAATGAAGTATTATTTGTTAATATTGAGTTTAATACACATGATCAAATGTGACAGTGAATTTTTAATAGTAGACGGTGAAAAAACGACGATAAAGCAATTCCCACATTCTGCGTATTTAAAAATTATGGTTGATGACGAAGAGGACGGTGCCTTCAGCTGCGGGGCATCTATCATCAACGAGAGGATAATACTGACGGCAGCACATTGTCTGAAGCGTTGCACTAAACGAAGTAGCATATCTGTGTCAGTGGGCCACACCAATAAGAAGAAAGGGCTACTGTCTAGTGTTCACAGCTTCATTACGTATAAAGAATTTATCCCTAATAGGTTTATTCACGACATAGCACTAGTGCGACTAAGGACGAAACTAAAATTTAATAATCGCGTTAAACGAGTGGCGGTAATGAATGATCCACCTTACTCTGAGAAGGCACAAGTAGCAGGCTGGGGTCGGTTAGCAGTAAGTTTTTTTTTTCATATCAGTTCAATTCAAATATTTATTTCAGATATATACCTATCCATACATGTTAGTAGTAGTACAACTTTTAGTATTCAATTATAATAATAAACAATCAATGAACCATTAAACGAACAGTTCATCAGTTTATTTGGACAAGTGTGTCTGGACACTGATCCACCTTTGTAACAGGGGAGAGTCCCACCGGTCTGAAGACACATTCAGCACGCCATTGGAGAAAGGGCGCACCATCATGGAAGCTCATCGCTTCCGCATGATCGCGGCGAACCCGTCAACACACGCGTCCGTGAACATCCCTGACGCACTACATCGCCACGGCAACTCCAAAAGCACCCTGAATGCGTTATTGTGCTGTTTTTATTAGCCAGTTCTGTTCCACTCCTGGGCAAAGGCCTTCTTCCACACCTTCCATTTAAATGAAATTAATAAAATAGAAGTGGTAAAAATATTTCATGCAATATTTATAGGACAATAAGAAAACGAATAGACTTTATTTTGTCGATCAATACGTATGGAAGAAAAGTAAATGTAAGGAAACTATACCGCTATGGCAGGATGGCGTACTTTGCGCCAGCAGCAAAAACGACTCGAGGAGGACTAACAAGTAAGAAATTTTTACTTTTAACCGCGTATTTCCTTCTTCCAAACGCAAAAAATAAGGTATTTTGAACCTATCGCTTATGAACCTACGGTGTTATATCATGTAAAATTAATGAAAGGTTAAATTATTTAAAAAATTAAAACACTACTGCCAGATTGTATAGAGAAAAGTTAACGTGATTTTGTTAGTTTAAAAGAAATAAAATATTATTTTGTAATATTTAGATTGATACGCATGATCCAATGTGACAGAGAATTTTTAAAAGTGGAAAGTGAAGATGTGCTGATAGGGGAAGGGGGTGGAATAAAAAACGGGATGTTTAGTAGAGCTGAGGTCTTACTATGACGTTTTAAAATATAAAATAGTGGTGCAAGAGAGAGAGATGGAGCTATACACCCTATATAGCTCCATCTCTTTAACAGTTCAGTTTAGGTAGTAAGATGGATCGCGTTAAGAGCTTGTGGTATGGCCTCAGCCCCCTAGCCAAGTTACAACCGTTTCGTTTCGATTCTCTTTTCGTCGATCGCCTCGAGTCGGCCAAGCCTCCGATTCCTTCGTTCTGACGTCATCTTAACGCACAGTCACGTGGTCAAAACAAAGGAATAGGAGGCGTGACCGACTCGAGGCGATCAACGAAAAGAGAATAGAAACGAAACGGTTGTAACTTGGCTAGGGGGGCAGGTCATCCATCGTAAACCAAATGCTGATGGTGCGGTAGAAAATTGAACGTGAACTGTTGCGTCAGTCATGACAGCTTGTCTGTCCCAGTACACCACAGGCAATTATAGAAAGAAATCAGAAAGAAAATTAATTAATTTAGCACACAGACAATGGATTCCGATCCCGATTTCCGGCCACCGTAGGCGCGGGCTTGCGGACGGCGAGTAATGGGTGGCTCGCCGTCCGACCGTCCGGTAACTGTCCGGACCGAGCCCAAGTCGTCGACGGCGTGTATTGTTCCACGCGCGCCTCAGGGAGATGTCAGCAAATCGTAGGGGCCCAGTAGGGCCGAAGCCTACTGGGGCCACGGGTAGTGTGAAAGCGAAGCCCGGGGCCCCGAGATGAAGGCAAAGAAGGAACAGGAGTGGGTTTTTAGTCAGTATAAGTCTGACACTATCTCTCGCTCCGCCTAAGAGCGGGATTTGTCACTAGATGATTTTCCCACCTAAAAAAAAAAACCCTCATAATTCATCTAACTCTATTGGATGATTATTTTACGAAAATGTCATTCAATAGGAGTTTTTTTTAGGTGGGAAATCATCCAATGACTTCTTTCGCCCTTGGGCGGAGCGAGAGGGCGTGTCAGACTTTTACTGAATAGAACCCTGTCTTGTTCCTTCTTTGCCTTCGTTCCAGGACACCCAGGACACCGGAGTTCTCTTTCGCACAACCCATGGCCCCAGGGTTCTCTTTCGCGTAACCTATGGCCCCAGAAGACTTCGACCCTGCTGGGCCCCTACGGTTTTGCTGACATCTCTTTGAGGCGCGCGTGGAACACTACGCACCGACGACGACTGGAGCTCAGTCCGAACGGTTACCGGACGGCCGGACTGCGAGCTCCCCACTGCCTCACAGAAGGAGGCGACCGCCAGCCATTCCTCTTCACTCCGGACCATGGCCTGTACCAGGGCCCGACGCGAGAGGTGTTTGCCACTGATCGTCGGCCCCGCGAGGATACGGCGGTGCTCCGTCCAAGTGGGCACACCTCCACCGTATGCTCCACCGTCTCCTCGGGGCGGTCCACACAATGGTGACACTCGGGCGTTTCTTCCGCACGAATCCAGTACAGGAACCTTCCAAACTTATCATGTCCGGTGAGAACCTACGTCATGCGAAAGGTGAGGACGCCATGACGTCTTTACAGCCACTCCTCAAAGAGGGGATGGTGAAGCGTCAATGCCTTTTCTTAAGGTGTATATATTTTTAGAGAATAAATAATATAAATTAGTTACCTTTCCCGCATTCTCTAAGTTAATTGAGTCTCTTTTGAGGATTTCATTCACCAATACCTACTACCGCAGCGCCCATTGGTTGACGTATCGAATGCTTTTTTGAGACGCTCGCTAAAGACCGCCAGAGGGCGTCTACCCGCTAACAAAACAGTGTGTCCGCTTCCGCCATGTTCGACATTGCGTCGAATGAAACCGCTCCGCGATATAAATCCCATATATGTTGAAAACCTGAGAATTCTCGTGTAATAAGTGTATCTGCTACTGTGAGATATTGAGACCTTATAGTGCAGTGTTGGTTTCACGAGTTCTGACCAGCCCACCGGTGGATGAATCCAGATTAGCTCGCCGAACACGCAGCAAACCACGCACCCGTGAACGAGGCGCATTCCTACCTGCAGTGTGGGGTCCCTGGATTAGCAAGGTACGTGGGCATTGATGTTGCAATCGACGTTGTTGGGTATTGGTGTCTCAGGGAATCGTCAACAGGGATTTAATTTTGTGTAATATAAACTTAATTTCACCGCCATATTGGTTGTCTTAAAACACTACCCTTCTCAGGTGAGGCTATTTACATCGCCTCACCAGGGGACTTAACACCATAATTATGGCGTGCCCAATTCAATAGGGTTAGCTGTCACCTTATCATGAAAATGTTTAATCGAATTCGTCGTAAGCTGTAAACTTTAATCCAGTCGTTAAATTCGTTAAATTAATTACGAATTTTCATTTTTCGCGTTAATGAGAACTGATTACCAAATTTAATAGCTTCAGTAAACGATGCACATGAGTCTACTGCTCACAGCCGATTAGTTCGTGTGCTAGTTCATAAATGAAGTATTATTTGTTAATATTGAGTTCAATACACATGATCAAATGTGACAGTGAATTTTTAATACTAGACGGTGAAAAAACGACGATAGAGCAATTCCCACATTCTGCATATTTAAAAGTTAAGGTTGACAATGGACCGGAAGGTTTATTTAGTTGCGGGGCATCTATCATCAACGAGAGGATAATACTGACGGCAGCACATTGTCTGATGGTTTGCACTAAAGGAAGTAGCATATCTGTGTCAGTGGGCCACACCAATAAGAAGAAAGGGCTACTGTCTAGTGTTCACAGCTTCATTACGTATAAAGAATTTATCCCTGATAGGTTTATTCACGACATAGCACTAGTGCGACTAAGGACGAACCTAAAATTTAATAATCGCGTTAAACGAGTGGCGGTAATGAATGATCCACCTTACTCTGAGAAGGCACAAATAGCAGGCTGGGGTCAGTTAGCAGTAAGTTTTTTTTTTCATTTCAGTTCAATTCAAATATTTATTTCAGATATATACCTATCCATACATGTTAGTAGTAGTACAACTTTTATTATTCAATTATAATAATAAACAATCAATGAACCATTAAACGAACAGTTCATTAGTTTATTTGGACAAGTGTGTCTGGACACTGATCCACCTTTGTAACAGAGGAGATTCCCACCGGTCTGAAGACACATTCAGGACGCCATTGGAGAAAAGGTGCAGGCGCACCATCATGGAAGCTCATCGCTTCCGCATGATCGCGGCGAACCCGTCAACACACGCGTCCGTGAACATCCCTGACGCACTACATCGCCACGGCAACTCCAAAAGCACCCTGAATGCGTTATTGTGCTGTTTTTATTAGCCAGTTCTGTTCCACTCCTGGGCAAAGGCCTTCTTCCACACCTTCCATTTAAATGAAATAAATAAAATAAAATAGAAGTGGTAAAAATATTTCATGCAATATTTATAGGACAATGAGAATACGAATACACTTTATTTTGTCGATCAATACGTATGGAAGAGAAGTAAATGTAAAGAAGTTGTACGGCTATGGCACGATGGCGTACTTTGCGCCAGCAGCAAAAACGACTCAAGGAGGGCTAACAAGTAAGAAATTTTTACTTTTAACCGCGTATTTCCTTCTTCCAAACGCAAAAAAATAAGGTATTTTGAACCTATCGCTTATGAACCTACGGTGGTATATTATGTAAAATTAATGAAAGGTTAAATTATTTAAAACATTAAAATACTACTGCCAGATTGTATAGAGAAAAGTTAACGTGATTTTGTTAGTTTAAAAGAAATAAAATATTATTTTGTAATATTTAGATTGATACGCATGATCCAATATGACAGATAATTTTTAAAAGTGGGAAGTGAAGATGTGCTGATAGGGGAAGGGGGTGGAATAAAAAACGGGATGTTTAGTAGAGCTGAGGTCTTACTATGACGTTTTAAAATATAAAATAGTGATGCAAGAGAGAGAGATGGAGCTATACACCCTATATAGCTCCATCTCTTTAACAGTTCAGTTTAGGTCGTAAGATGGATCGCGTTAAGAGCTTGTGGTATGGCCTCAGCTCCCCTAGATAAGTTACAACCGTTTCGTTTCGATTCTCTTTTCTCGAGTCGGCCAAGCCTCCGATTCCTTCGTCCTGACATCATCTTAACGCTCAGTCACGTGGTCAAAACAAAGGAATAGGAGACGTGGCTGACTCGAGGCGATCAACGAAAAGAGAATCGAAACGAAACGGTTGTAACTTGGCTAGGGGGGCAGGTCATCCATCGTAAACAAATGCTGATGGTGCGGTAGAAAATTGAACGTGAACTGTTGCGCCAGTCATGACAGCTCTCTCTCTCTCTCTCGGTCTGTCCCAGTACACCACAGGTAATTAAAGAATGAAATCAGAAAGAAAATTAATTTATTTAGCACACAGATAATGAAGAAACAAGAACCATGAACCAAAAATGAAACCATTTGTGGAGTTCCCATCGTCTTCATGCACAAAATGTATGTTATATAGTTGTAGATATTTACTTATGACATAACACTAATGAATTGGTATAGATTAAAAATTCAGAAATAGCACGCCGGGTGAGTAGTTTTTTAAGTTTATTTTTTTAATATTTGTCGGCTTACGCTTGACTATTATTTCACCTGATGGTAAGCGATGATTTGGTCGACGATGCAGTACGGTTCCCTTGAAGTAACTGAATAGGTTACTATGACTTTAATATGTTAAATTAGTTATAACTACTAACTTCTGCCAGCGGCTTCGCGTAAAAGTACGTTTCCTTATACGAACTTTTAAACCCCGTTTCATCCTTTTAGGGGGTGAATTTTGGACATAATTTAGAATAGTAATCAATGATAATAAGTCAATAATATAATACAGATGTTACTTTAATAGTTGTCAAAAGAAGAATAATTATTTTATTTTTAGGTAAAGATATAATAATAAAGATTATGCAATGAATTTCTGCAAATTAAAATCTGTCATCTAGGTACTCATTAACAGAGTACGTAGAGTAATATCCTTTTTGATATAAGTGTTAATAACGCTTTTTTATATCAATTATTTCGTTTAATTCTTTAATTAGATTAGGAACCTTATTATAGATTTTAGGTGCCATACCAAGAATACTTTTTGAAAATATTGCAGTCCTGTGTGAAATATCTCTTTGTTGCGACATTTAGTTTTCAATGTTTTATACATATGAAAATTGGTTTTAACAAAAACTGCAGTTTCAAAAATGTACATACAAGGAAATGTTAGGAGTTTTTTTTTTTTAAATAAGGTTTACAGCTATCAGTAGGTTTAAGTTTAAATACAGAACGCACACATCTCTTTTGTGCTTTGAATCTCTCTGTGGAATTTCCCCAAAATATAATTCCAAAACGTAATGTAGAAGTCACATATGCCTTGTACGGTATAAGAACAATAGACTCGTCTACAATTTTTGCAAGATTGTAAAGTGCATATTGGTTTAATTTTTTACAGATTATCTCTACATGACTTTTCCAGGTTAAGTGACTATCCAACTGAAGGCCTTAAAATCTGGCTTGGTTTGTTTCAGCTATTCTTTGACCTGCATAAGAAATATTTAAATTAGGGGTTACGGTTTTTTGGTTAAATGTCATAAGCTTAATTTTCTCTATATTTATTTTTAATCCATTAATAACCAATCAATCTATTATGCAATGGATAGAGTCGTTTATATCATTTTGATAAGTTTCAATATGTTTGCATGGTATAATGAGTGTGCTATCATCAGCGAATAAAACTGTTTGAAATTTTATGCATTTTGGCAGATCCTTGATGTAAATAAGAAACAGCAAAGGGCCAAGGACACTTTCTTGTGGTACACCAAAAGATGTATATCTAAGTGACGACATATCAGTTACTTCTACTTTAGACTTAGGGCAGATTCTCTTTAGAACTGTAATTTGCTTACGGTTACCGTGATAACTTTTAAGTAGACTTAAAATATTCCCTCTTATGCCATATCGATCCAATTTACCCAATAGTATTTCATGATTTACAGGGTCAAAAGCTTTTTAAAAATAAATACTCATGGATATGTCCATGAGTACTGTTGCAATAGAGTTTTTTAATCTACATTACTAACAATTTCAGAAAAAAAGTTCATATATTGCCTTATTAATATTTCTCTTTTTCCGAAAATCGTATTGTTCTTTAGCTAAAATATTTTTTAATTCAAGAAATGAATATAATGACTTATAAATAACTTTTTCAAAGACTTTAGATAATACTGGTATAAGTGCAATTGGAGGGTGATTTGAAACTGTAGCTTATTCTCCTTTTTTGTGCAAAGGCTTAATTAAAGTAGTTTTTAATGAATTTGGAAAATGCCCATGTTCTATGCATAAATTTACTATAAAACGTAATACAGGTGCGATTATATGTGATACTGATTTTAAAATGTTAGAAGTTATTTCATCATATCCCGCACTATTCGTGTTCTTTAAAGAATTAATAATTCTGAATATTTCTAAAGGATCTGTAGGTGTCATAAATAGCGACTTGTGATAATAATTTACAGAAGATACAGCACTAGTGCAATTAGTATTATTATTTGATTGAACAGAATCTATAAAATAATCATTAAATGCCGAAGCAATTTCTTGAGGGTCACAGTGCTTATTTCCAACAACTATATTTTTAATGGGTTAATGGGGGAAGTTTCTTTTACATCTATTAATTAATTTCCAAGTTGCTTTAGTTTTATTTTCTGCATTTTTTACCAAGCAACTATTTTGAGATTTTTGTGTCAAGTATATCACTTTTTTTAGTCTTTGTGAATAGACTTTTAGCGATTGTTTATTTTTTAAATTGGGCGATCTTTTGTACTCCCGCAACATTTATCTCTTCCGTTTACTGCAATTTCTTATTCCTTTAGACATCCAACTCATATCGCAGCATATGCTGAGTTAGGCGCCTTTTTGGCCTTGCACAGATCATACAGTTATTTTTTATACTTAATTCTACTATATTTTAATTCCAATGTAGTCTACTGTATTTTAATTTTACTGTGTGTGTGAGGTACCAATAAACGTTTTTTTTTTCCTTTATATTATTTTATTTAAAGTTCTTTGTAGATCATACCATCAGGTGTAATACCTGTTCTAGTGATGAAACACGTGTTGATTTGTGTCTAATGATCTCTAGATTATAGTAATAGTTTACACATTAGACCAGGTAAAAACATTTTTACCTTTTTTAATATGAAACAAAAACTCCGCGCGTCCAAAACTTCACACCAGAGCGCCGTTTATCACTGTCGCAGGCAGCGTTTTTGTTTTTGGCTTAGCAATTTACACCATAATTTAAAATGCCATCTTCTTAGGATAACTCCTAGGAGAAAAACAATTAGTCAAAAAACATTAAGTAAAAAAACGTTAAATTAGAGATACACTAGTTTTTATATTTTTACTTTGTGACAATTGTAGTTTTTTTTTATTTGTAGATCTTTGACAGTCGTTACAGGTGATGCCAGAAAGTCTGACCATCGGATCAGTCTATCCAAGGAGTATTGTGTTGCCCAGTAACTGGGTTCTAGAGGTCTGATAGGTAATCGCTCCATGTAAAGCCGGGTACAGACTGCTGTAACGTAATATGCAAGGTGTGAAAGGAGCATTTCATAAGTGTGGACGCAGCCTGCGCACGAACCGAACATGTACCTTCTCAAATAGTTGAAAAGATCTGTTCGCGCGCGTCGTGTGCACGGTTCTCGCGCGCAAGTCGTACACATTAAAGGAATTTTGTTACATTGCATGTTATGTTACAGCAGTCTGTCATCATCATCATTTCAGCTGAAAGACATCCATTGTTGGACATAAGTTTCCCCCAAGCGTCGCCACAACGACCGGTCCTGTGCGTCTCGCATCCATCGGATTTCCACTACCCCCATCAATCCATCGGTCCACCTTGTGGAAGGTCTTCCAACGCTGCATCTTCCGGCTTCCGGTACAACCTTTCGTCCCCATCGACCATCTGTTCTGCGTGCAATGTGTTCTACCCATTGCCACTTAACCCCTTGAGCGTCGATTGTATATACGTCTGTAAACTTGAATGACTTTGAAAAACGCTTAATTGTCTTACTGTACACACGTTTGTACGAAATTTATTTGGCCGAAAATTTTGGTTTCTATATCTTTGTCTTTCCTAGAAAAATCCAGAATAAGTTTTTTTTTTCCGGTGATTTTACGTAAAAACGCGCATTTATGTAATAATAATACCCTCCCGCGCGCGAATGAACTGTTTGGCGATTCTTCGAGCTATATCGGTAACCTTGTCTGTACCCGGCTTTAATCACTGGTATTCAGCCGTATTCGTTTAGATTGGAAACCGACTCCAAGCTAGGTAGTTGATAAAAGGCTAGGGAGAGTGGATAAAAGGCTACAGAGCAGTGGTGGCCGAGTGGTAACGGCCCCGACTTACGGGATGTAGGTCGCGGGCTCAAACCCAGCCAGGCGCATTACTTTGTGTAATTTATTTCATCACCACTGCTCTCAAAACGGTGAAGGAAAACATCGTGAGGAAACCGGCATGTCCTAGAACCAAAAATTCAAAGACATGAGACATTCACCAATCCGCACTGGGCCCGCGTGGTGGATTACGGCCATTCCCTCTCCTAGAGAGAGGAGGCTTGAGTCCCAGCAGTGGGAACATTAAAAGGCTGATTATGCTATTATGCTAGGGAGACGATATTGATAGTCGCAGTTTGCATGTGTATACCAATTTTCAGATTTCATTGACACCGTGGTCATTCATGCTTCTTGAGTTGGATGAATCTATAAATAGCTGACTATTATGGTTTAACCTAATTTTGAATACTGAACATAATACGTTAACCAAAAACTCAACAGAGACACTAAGTTCAAAATCACAAAAAAAAATCATTAACTGTTTTCTGGTGGAGAATTTGAATGCTTAATCCTTTAAATTAACACAGAAATATTTAATAATTTCACGCAATTCAAACTTATCAGTTGTAATTATTTTGACGACTTAATACTTGTCCGTTTAGCATTGTCAGATATTAGTATAGGTGTGAATAGATTTATGTCTCTATTCTTTAATAGTTTTGACAATAGATATGCAATCACCTATGCTTAAGCTATAAATGGGGATTTTTTTTTTAGGTTGGAAATGATCCAATGACATCTCCCGCCCTTGGGCGGGGCGGATGGGCGTGTCAGACTAAAACCCACTCCTGTCCCTTCTTTGCCTTCGTTCTAGGGTTCCCGTGGTTCATTTTCGCACAACCCATGCAATGGGGATGGGTGACTAATTCAATTAGGTTCATCCTCTTGAAGTGTTAACGTAAGAAGAACTATAAATAATTAAAAAAACTTGAATATCTACACAAAAGTATGTAAGTAATTAAAATGTAGTGAAACGTTTGAAAATTTCCGTTAAAGTGTATTTTTTTAAAGCTTTTAGTAACTCAATCAGACATAATGGCGGTTGGCAGCCATCAAATTGGTTTTGTTAATTGATTTTCATTTATCCATTAAAATAGTGTTTAATAGAGCTAATCACTAGATTTGACGGCTTTAATATAGACGCTAGTGTACTCGTCGAGGCAAATCGTCACCCAAGTGTGTAAATTAAATGTTTACAAAATGAAATATTACTTTGTAATAGTGTATTTGTTGGGTCTTATCAAGTGTGAAAAAGTGCTTTTAATGGTAGGAGGTGAAGCTGCGGATATAAGGAACTTCGCTCATTCAGCGTTCTTGAAAGTTACATGTGGAAAAAAAACACAATCGTTCATTTGCGGGACTTCTATTATTAATCAAAGGATGATGTTGACGGCAGCGCATTGCGTGGTAGTGTGCACATATCAAGAAAAACTGAAGGGGAAAACTATGACAGTCTCTGTGGGCCACAGCAATTCTGCTAAGGGGTTCGTGCATAGAGTAAACAGCTGCTATATACACGAAGAGTTCCGCAGTCAGAACTTCGATGCTGATATAGCATTATTAAAACTCAATAATGATTTGGAATTCAGCCGTGATGTTCAGCGGGTGGCCTTAATGAGACAGCCTCCATACGATAAGAAGGCACAAGTAGCCGGGTGGGGACTAATTAGAGTAAGTATTTTTTTAAATATTCGTCTTTTGTTTTATCTTTGCTATTAATTAATTTCATTAAACTTGTTAACTTAAAATAAGAGGCCCGTTTTGACATTTGAGAAATACCCTAGAATGTAACTTGGAACGAAACTGAAAGAAGCAATAAAATAATCTATACCTATATATAAAAGAAAGTCGTGTTAGTTACACTATTTATAACTCAAGAACGGCTGAACCGATTTGGCTGAAATTTGGTGTGGAGGTAGCTTAGAACCAGGAGACGAACATAGGATACTTTTTTTTTATATTTTTTATTTTTTTTGAGTAAGGTAGAGTAGGGTGGAGTAGGGTAGAGAAGGGTAGAGTAGGGTTGAGTAGGGTAGAGAAGGGTAGAGTAGGGTAGAGTAAGGTAGAGTAGGATAGAGTTGGGTAGAGTAGGATAGGCGGTACGAAGTTCGCCGGGTCAGCTAGTAATTCATAACAAAAAGTGTTTTAAAAAAATACATACATTTTTTTGGCGCGTTAAATAATATGATGGAATATATAGCGAGTATTCTTTTTGCGTATTTAAGTATTCTTTTATTTTTTCACAACTTTATCAGTAATTAATTTCATTTGTTTTTCGGTTCATTTTGTCTTCTTCATTTATGAGGCAAGCAATTGCTAGAAGATTTATTGAAGAAATAGCTTCAGCCAGTAGCTTTGTCCGCGTGAAAGATCTGCCCGATTCATCCCCTTAAGGGGTGAATTTTAGTAAATCTTCTCTTAGTGCTCGCCTATGTCCTAAAGGGAAACTTTGTGCAAAATTTCACGCTCCTAGTCCTAGTAGTTTTGGCTGTGGGTTAATATGTCAGTCACTTTCTCCTTTTATATTTATATAGAATAAAAATGTAAGATGGAAACACGTAAATGCCCAATGGAAATGCCATTATGCATTTACGTATTCTTTTGTGACTCCAATGATTGTCGTTGATACGAGTATTTGACATATATAGTATGTATAAGTTTAAAAATATCCATTGATTTCAGGTCGCCCCAGCAGAAAAATCGAAAACTCTTCATTATATCAATCAATACGTATTGACTAAAAGCAAGTGTAGAAAATCGTGTCCGGAGTTACCTGCTGGCACATTTTGTGCGGAGAGCAAAGACAAATCTTCTTACGCTGCTGGGTAAGTGAAAATTTAAATGGCTACTTTAAAGATGGGTTTATGCTAGAGGGGCGGAGTGCGAGAGGAGCACGAGCCGAGTTCAAAGTCGTATAGTGTCGCACATGCTCGGCTCCTCAAGAGTCGGTCCACGCTACACGAATTTGAGCTCCGCTCGTGCTTTGCCCCTCTGGCGTAGACCCACCATAACAGTTTTTATATCTGCTATTTAATATTCTATATCTGATCCGATCTTCCTACCTTCAGAAATGCTCTTTATTCGTCCTTAAGATTCGTGCGCAATCACAGTCGCAATTCGTCAATATTAAGATTAATCTATATAATATGTCGTGGCCAGATCATAAAAATTGATCAATATCATGATATGGCCAACTAAAACTGGCCAGATCGTTTAAACGTTAACATTTGATGATATGTCAATCCTCGTTTGGCCGTCGATGTAGGATTTCTATGATAATAAAAGGTCTAAAGAAAGTAGGCCAAACGAGGATTAAAATATAATCAAACTTTAATGTTTAAAACGATCTGGCCAGTTTTAGTTGGCCATATCGTGAAGTGATCAATTTCTATGATCTGCCCACGACGTATATAAAAGGAGAAACTGACTGACTGACATATCAACCCACAGCCAAAACTACAGAGTCTAAGGCCCGTATTATAGAACTACAATCAAGACTCAAGCATTACTTAAAACGAGTCTCAGTTGGAGTTTTCATTTTAGAACTTGACTTGAGCAGAGAAACTACAATCAATAATCACCTGAGCAGTATCACTTTAAAATGACATTTTTTACGTATTATAGAACAGTGCTCGAGTGAGCTCCACTCAATGTGTCCTTATTTTATTTAATCACAATCAGCTCAGAATCTCTGCTTGAGGCGAGATTTGATCTTTGTTTTCGCAAGTGTAGTCGAGACCACGCTTGAGCATAGAATCTCATGGAAATTGTGGATTTAAATCAGAGATCAAAATCTCTACTCAAGCGTAGTTTCGTTTGATTTGAATTTGAGGACAGTTCTAAAATAAACTGAACGCCTAAGTCGAAATTCTTCGCTCAAGCTGTAATCGGTTGAACGCAGTTTAAGTAGTACTTGAGTAAGGTTCTGTAATACGGGCCTTAGAGCATACAATTTTGCACAAGGTTTCCTTTTATGACGCTGGCGAGCACTAAAAGAGGATTTCTCAAAATTTACCCCCTAAGGGGATGAAACGGAGGTCCGAAGTTTGTATGGAGAAACTACTTTCACGTGGGCGAAGCCGCTTGCAGAAGCTAGTTTATAAATAAATTCTTAAATTTAATTATTATTAGTCCATTAGTAACGGTCCCGACATACGAGTTGCAGGTCGCGGGTTCATACCCAGCCTACTTTGTAATACAGGATGTTATTTCATCACCACTGCTCGTAAAACGGTGAAGTAAACATCGTGAGGGAACCGGCATGTCCCAGAACCAAAAATTCGAAGAAATGTAACATCT
Organism: Mythimna impura; assembly: GCA_905147345.3. Taxonomy (NCBI): domain Eukaryota; kingdom Metazoa; phylum Arthropoda; class Insecta; order Lepidoptera; family Noctuidae; genus Mythimna; species Mythimna impura. The sequence goes on from LR990348.1 coordinate 6,697,359, forward strand.
AGCAACCCTCACTGAATCCGCGTGGTGGATTACGACCCATTCCCTCTCCTAGAGAGGAGGACTGAGACCAAGCAGTGGGAACATTATAAGGCTGATGATACATAAACTATAAGAGAAATTAGATTATACGGGAATTGCCTCTGTGATTGCGTCTCATTAGGTTTCTAACTTAATACACTTTTGTGACTCCAAATAATGGTTGTGACTTGCCTGATTCCGTTTTTTTATCTTTTTTTATCAGTGGTGACTCCGGCGGCGCCCTTATAGTAAAAGGCTACATTCAAATCGGCATTGTATCCTTCAAGATGGTCACTGCCTCCAAGAGTCTGACATTCTACACCGATACCGGATACCACTACAGCTGGATCACAAGGAACACGAAAGAAAATTACTGTTAGATTTCCCGTCGTTATCACGCCTGGCCACGACTTCTGGCTTAGGGGATCGTGGTGTGACGGATCACATGGACCTGTACCATGATGTTTAAAGTAAGATTGTTTCATTCTAATTTCCAGTGTGAGTAAGAGATGGCGCTAGACAACCTGTATAGCTCTGTCTCTTACCCACACTGAAATAAGAATGAAACAATCTTACTTTGAACGTCGTGGTAACCCGTTGGTCAATGGGCAAGCCACGTACGATCGTTTGCTGATATCACTGCAGCGACCAATCTGGACGTAGAGCATTAGTAGTATTACAAACAATAAATCTCCTCAATAAGTAAAATTCAACATTGGATGCCAAAATTTCAAAAAGTCAAATCAGTTCCCAAGATATCTCGTACTTAGGCACTAGCAATATCAATTCTTTCAGAGGCCATCCACGACCATAGAAGTCTTACGATATATCTTGTATGTTGCATCTGAGATGAAATCATCTATGAGATATCTCGTAGCTGGCATTCAATATAATTATTATTTTTTAATTAATAATTTAAATCATCAGAACGTAATCTATATATATATATAAATTAATAGCTGTTCGTTAGTCTCGCTAAAACTCGAGAACGGAAGAACCATTTGGCTAATTTTAGTCTTGAAATATTCGTGATACTTAAGGGAAGGTTTAAACGGTGGGAAAATATGGAAAAATTCACGAAAAAAATATCCGAATACAACGCCATCTCTAATTAAAATGTCATTGAATTGAATTATGATGGTTCTGATATTGCTAGTAAATGGCGTTATTTTTTGTCAGCTAGTTCCATATAAAATTCTTAGTAAAACTTAAAACTATTTTAGTACCTTATATGCCTACTAATTCTAAACAGCCTATTATTTATTTTTAAATATTAAAAAGGACACCACCTAAACTGTGTACCTTATTCCAGTGCGACACAATAGGACACTCAACCTTCTTTCTGTTATGGTGTTTAGAAGTCCGTTGGTTATACGCTTCCGTGTTCTTTTCCACAATTCCTGAAAGTGACAAGCCGCCACTCCAACTATCCGTATGCTGCGGCTCAGTCCACTCTGTTCGTGGCACGTCACCCAGCTGTTCGTACTTTGTGCTCCACCGCTGTAACCGCATTCCGAAACACGTCAAAATCACTGTTACCATGTCAATAGTCGTTCCGATTGGCAATAAATGCGAACATAATTGATTTGTTGACGCTCTTTGACGTGATTCGGAACACGACGTGCGTTTTCGTGGCCAGGCTGTGAAAGCGGATAGATGGAAAATAAATCTATAAAAAAACATTGTACGTTGGTAAACCGCATCACTTGAATAAATAAAACTTGTAATGTACAATAAATTGTAACACTACTCTCTTACAGTTGATTTAGCAATGTTTTTAGAAAATGTTCATTATCATCATCATCGTTTCAGCCGCTAGACGTCCACTACTGGATATATCCCTCCTTCAAATGTCGCCACAATGAACGGCCCTGTGCGTCTCGCATCTATCGGATTTCCGTAACCTTCACCAGATCATCGGTCCTCCTTGTAGGGGGTCTTCCAACACTGCGTCTTCCGGTACGTGGTCGCCACTCCAGAACCTTTCGGCCCCAACGGCCATCAGTTCTGCGAGCAATGTGCCCTGCCCATTGCCACTAAGTTTGGCTTCGTGCTATGTCGGCAGCCTTGATTCTCCTGCGGATATCTTCATTTCTGATTCGATCACGCAAGGAAACTCCAAGCATAGCCCTTTCCATTGCCCTTTGGGTAACTTTAAGACTTCTGATGTGGCCCATTGTGAGCGACCACTTTTCGAAAATGTTCATACTTTGTCTAAATTAGATTTATGAAGAAAAACGGGAAGACTTAGCCGGAAAATTTAAACATTTCGTCCCTTAGCTAACAACACCGCTCAAGTCGAAAATTTTTCGCTTTTCACATTCCGTTGGTCACATGATATGGATTTCAGCCAATCAGAAGCCGTAATTCGAAAGCTAGTGACAGCGCGCAAGTCAGTTGGCCTCTCAACAGCGCACAGTTTTTTTCATCTCCTGTAAAGTTGTTAAAAATGACTTATGCGGTGTTGTTAGCTAAGAGACGATTTGGGAAAAATTATATGTACTTTTTTCTATTAGATATGACAATAGAAAATTATCTATCAATCCTATGTCCTAATTTAGGCCACGGTCTATCACGTGTTCCAACTTCATCCCATTTCATTTTGAACAAATGTCCAAACATCAATAGCAACCATATCAACATAGTACAATATATATTGTAATACACTTTTGGACCACTATGACGTCGTTAGTAACATAATTTACTTGTCACTGTGATCATGTTTTCGTTTGACCACTATTTCCCTTGCCTACATATATTTTGTATGTATTGTATATGTACTTATCTATTTTAGTGTTTTTTTTTTTTCCGGTGGGAAAATCATCTTATGACATCCCCCGCTCTTGGGCGAGGCGGGAGATAGTGTCAGACTTTTACTGACTAAAAACCCACTCCTGTTCCTTCGTTGCCTTTCGTACCAGGGCCGAGTCTTCCTTTCAGAATCAGACCCTTGGCCCCGGTAGGCTTCGACCCTGCTGGGCCCCTACAGTTGCTGACATCTCCTTGAGGAACGCGTGGAACAGCACGCGCCGTCGACGACTTGGGCTCGGTCCGGACGGTTACCGGACGGTCGGAAGGCGAGCCACCCATTGCTCGCCGTCCGCAAGCCCGCGCCTACGATGGCCGGAAATCGGGATCGGAATCCCGGCGGCGATTGGGGTGTGAGGACCGTTGCCTCACGCGATCGGCCGCCTCCTTTGCTAGCATTACTGCTTCGCAGAAGGAGGCGACCTATTTTAGTGTTAAGTACCTATTTAATTTTAAACAGAAATTACATACTTGGCGCAAATATAAAAGTTAATAACTTTTGTATTTGCGCTAAGTGCAACCCCATTTTGTGTCCAGGCAATCTGTATTCATTCCAGGGCCCGAACTATGACGTTAAACTATCTAGCATGTGAGCGAAAAAGAGCTATAGCCTCATCCCTCTTTTTCGCTACACCCTATATAGCTTCATTTCTTTAACAGTTCAATTTAGGTCGTTAAATGGATCACGTTAAGAGCTCGTAGTTGTCTCAGGTTGCCTGGAAGAAATCGCCGAGTGCGATAAGGCCGCCAATTGCATGCTTTTTTTTTATTATAAATTGTAAATTGTAATTTTGGTGTACAATAAAGTATTTATAAATAAAAAAAATGCTAATTGAAATTAAATAATATCACATCTAAGTATTTTTTTTTTATTAAACCTTATTTTGTACGGTCCGTGGCATCGCTCGTGTACCCGCCGATTCGTCGATATATTTGCGGTGCAGCGCCGCAACGCATCGTGTGGCCCGGCTCTAAAGTCACACTACTGTAAAGTTTCTTTTATGAAGTTTTGCCTCACTGGTCGTGAGATAATATCCGTTTCTAACTTATGTCAACGGTTTCGCCTGCGTGTTGCAATTAATCCTACGAGAATGTACTACTAGAATAAGATTTTTTGGAACCGGATAAAGGATTATGCGTGTTTACTATATGATTTATTTCTATCAAATTATTTTTTTACATGGTGCGAGTTTATTTTTTATTACTAACAATAGCATTTAAGTCTTATGTATAAGTTGGACCATGATTAATTCAATAAAAATAAAATTCATACTACTTTACATTATTTGTAAAGTTCACTGGTGCCTGTCGGCCTGACTGCCGTCCTAATCTCATCTGACATTCTTCTCTTTTTTTAAAACTCGAATTAGTGTTTATTTTTGTTTGTTTATTATGTGCCAGTTGTAGATGTTCTGATTACTACACAATAGTATAGACCAAAGAGGTCTATCCTATGTCCTTCCGGGTTTTGGTTCAACCGTATACCAAAATCCGAATCGGCTGAGACGTGATTGACTTTTTTTCAAGTTTCACATAATTTTAATGTTGGTAGAAAATAGAATGACGTTTAAATGTCAAGCTAGGACTTGATATTCAGCCTGGATTTCCTATACATAACTAAATTCACAGCGAAAAGGAAGGTAATGCATTTACCTATGCGGGCAGCATCTGCCAAATATCTACTTAACTATCATGAGACAAAAATTGAAAGTAGACTATCTGGAATATTTTGGTGGCAAATCTGTTTTTGAGTCACTTGAACATGTTGTTGCCAACTTGGCGGTTGCTAAAACATGCATGAAATCTTGATCAAAAAATACAATTTCTTTTAATTTCCATACTACATGTCAACGAACAATAAAAAATATAATAATATCTGAAATTAGTTGTTTCTTTTTTTTAATTTTGACTACTCATCTCATATTTAAGAAAATCGATAATATTTTGAATTTTACTTACTTTGAATTTTAATTATATTGTTGACATATTTATTTCTATGAATTTAATAATATTGTTTTCATATCTATCCATAGGTTTCTATGGAAACTTCAACTATACCTGACGACTCTAGTTACTTATTTCCTTTGTTGACTGTACCTAGCTTTATACCGTCCGCGTCCTTCGCACACATTGCAATAACGGCTTCAGGCTTTTGAAGGCTGTTGCGGAATTTTCTTAATTTTATTACTTGTCAACAAACGTTGCTATAATTAGTCAATAAAAAGCATAGGTATCTGAAATTAGTTGTTTTTTTTTTATTTGAATCATAATCACTTATTCAGGACAATCGATAATATTTTACATTTTACTTACTTTTAACTTTGAATTTTAAAATTAATATTGAGATGTTTATTTACTATGAATTTAATAATGTTACATTCATATCCATCCATAGGTTTCTATGGAAACTTCAATTGTACCTGACGACTCTGGTTACTTATTTCCTTTGTTGACTGTACCTAGCTTTAAACGTCCTTCACACACTTTGCAACAACGCCTTAGCTTTCTGATAGCTGTTGCAGCTGCCATGTTTGCGGCCAGCTCGGAAGACTTCCTCGCGAACATAAGCCACCTTAACAGCATCTTGAAAGGTCGTGGGGCTCTTTGGACCTCTTTAGACAGGGACCACGGTCCCAACTTCCACCTATATTATTTTTTTCTTTTGTAGTAATTTGGGACCACAAGGAAAAAGGCATTAACGTACAGTTACCAATAAAACTGTATTTATTTTATTTGTGGTCCCAAAAATATAGAATTTTTATAGAACCGTGGTGGTTAAGACCGCGGTCCCGGTTTGGAGCCTTAAGAGCCCCGCGATCGCACATTAACTTTTACAAATCATCCTGAAAATAGTCGTTGGCAGATCACATTACCTTATTCAAAAGCATTAAAGGGATGCAACTCGACAAACATTTTCACTGTTTTTCATACAACCGCTCTTACCAAAGACTACTTGGCTCTTACGCGATTATGACGTTTACACATTTTTCATTAGATATTTTGGAAACACAGTATCTTTTGGATATTATCTAGGTTTTTATTGAAATCAATTTATAAATTTGTGTAAAACTAATCTAGTAAAGACCTCAGAAATCTGCTATTTTGCATGAACTTTGACACTTCATAATTTACTCAAAAATTCAAAAAAGTGTAACAATAGAAGCCTTGCAAATTTAATCAAAATTCTGAATGATGACAATTTATTCAAAAACTTCTAAGGGTTAATAAAAACCCGTATTTCCTGGAACAAGTTTTGTAAAATATTCGAGTAAATCACTAACAGAGTTTTCAGGCGTTATCTCTCTTTTTTCGCGTTGCCTTTTCGTCAAACTTCGCGTTGGATTGCGTTAGATGAAGTAACAAGCTTTTAAACCATGCTCGATGTTGACGATAGGCGAGTGAAACGGACCCTTTGAAGTGGTAGGAGCTATTGGTTATGTAAAAGAATTTAAACTTTTAAACTAATTACACAACAATTTAACAACATAAACAACAACAACAAAAATTTGATTTTTATTCTAATTATGTATGATATCGTTATTTTATTTAAAAAAATAATTAAATTAGGCTAAAACATACCAATAAAATTGACTTTAGGAAATCATCACAAAGTGACCTCTGATTACAGTTTATTTTCGGTTGACGTTTTATAATTGTAATAAATGATTATATTAATGCATGGTGGACTTTTAATGTGCAGTGAATGTTTGCGGGAACTACAAATGTGTATTGTTTGATATTACAAAATATGAATGTGTAAATATGAGCGTGAGAAGTGCAGTCTTAAAGTTTACTTTTTTTTCCCTTAGAGGTGACTCCGGCAGCGCGCTGGTTGTGCGAGGCTACATCCAGATCGGCCTGGTCTCCTACAAGATGCCACAGATAAGCAAAAGCCTTGTGGTCTACACCGACACTGGCTACTTCTACAAGTGGATCCAAAAAAATTCGATAAAACTTATTTGTACACCCACAGGACAGTTCAGAACAAACATTTGCTAAGTTGATTATCAATAGTCATAGTGACCCAATAAATGTGTCAAAGTTTGTGTAATTTTTCGCGTAATTTTATGTACTGACATCGTCATCAACTCCCCTTTTCTAAGGTATTTGAATGTGAAAGGGGTACCCAGTTGATGCATCTGTCTGTACGTCCAAATACACGCGAATCCAAAAAAAAAATTGTGTGTCTGAATCGAAAAAAAAAACCTTAAAAATTTTTGAATAGATGAAAAAAAAGGGAAATAATTTATTTTTTATTAAATCCACATAGATTTATATAAGAAACTCATATATAATTACTAAACTAAGTATTTATAAACCTAACTAAAACACAAAATACACTCAGACTTCGAAGTACTCCTCACATCGCTGTCATCTGGAAATATGAATGACGACTAAATAGAAATAATAATAATTATTATTATATCCAGCCTACACTATCCCACTGCTGGGCAAAGGCCCCCCTCCATTCCTTCCACTGTTTCCGGCTTTAAGCCACTTCTTGCAAATTACTAAGGAAGACATCCAAGTCGTCCCGCCATCTCCTTCTTAGTCTGCCGCGACCCCATCGTCCGATTTCAGGGCACCTACTTTGTGTTTTACTGGCCCACCGCTCGATCGGCATGCGGCAGACATGTCCTGCCCAGTTCCATTTAAGCTGGGCAGTCTTCTGAGCTACGTCAATGATCTGCGTTTTGGAGTGCAGTATAGTGTTTAACGCGATCCGTTGTTTTAACACCTTGTATGCTGCGCTCCATAGCACGTTTGCAAACTAAATAGAAAAACATACAAAAATAAATTATTTTTCAAGGTTTTATTTCACTAATTCATGGGACAGGTGTCTCTAAGTTAAAACAGAGACAGGAGGATGGATAGACTTAGCAAAACATTCTTGTTGTTGAGACTTGAAAGAAGAATTCTTTGTTGCTTTACTACTGAAACTAAAAACCTGATGCAGTTCGTTGGTAAGCGCATCACTTGAGAACGACAGTATCGGTTTGATTTTTGTTTTATAAATATTCATAGTAGTTCATAAGATTTTTTATAAATAAAAACGGAAATTTCGTTTTTTTCTCAGGGATGTTTGTATGAGCTCAAAGTTTGGACAAGACAACGGCTGGCGGGGTCAGTAAGTTACAAATAAAAGTAATCACACCTGGAATGAAGTGCCACTTGAATTACGTACTTGAAATTCGCGTTTATAATATTTATTTACTAACTACGAATATTTATAACCTAAACACGTACATTGTATGTGTATATGCTACCGGCAATCTGTCTATTCCGGTATTCTATACGATACCTAGGCAATGTATAAAATACCTTAAACGGGTAGGTAATGTCATCATCATCATCATCATTTCAGCCAAAAGACGTCCACTGCTGGACATAGGCCTCCCCCAAGTGTCGCCACAATGAACGGTCCTGTGCGTCTCGCATCCATCGGACTCCCGCAACCGTTACCAAGTCATCGGTCCACCTTGTAGGAGGCCTTCCAACGCTACGTCTTCCGGTACGTGGCCGCCATTCCAGAACCTTTCGGCCCCAACGGCCATCTGTTCTGCGAGCAATGTGCCCTGCCCATTGCCACTTTAGTTTGGCGATTCTTCGTGCTATGTCGGTAACCTTGGCTCTCCTGCGGATATCCTCATTCCTGATTCGATCACGCAAGGAAACTCCGAGCATAGCTAGCATAGCATAGCATAGCATAGCATAGTCGGCCTTATAATGTTACCACTGTTGGGACTCAGGCCTCCTCTCTAGGAGAGGGAATGGGCCATAATCCACCACGCGGGCCCAGTGCGGGTTGGTGGATGTCACATGTCTTCGAATTTTTGGTTCTAGGACATGCCGGTTTCCTCACGATGTTTTCCTTCACCGTTTTGAGAGCAGTGGTGATGAAATAAATTACACAAAGTAATGCGCCTGGCTGGGTTTGAACCCGCGACCTACAACTCGTAAGTCGGGGCCGTTACCACTCGGCCACCACTGCTCTAGCATAGCTAGGTAATGTACGAAATATTAATTATTTTATACTTTGCCTAGGTATTCTATGCAACACCGAACGAGCAGCCGGTAATGTGTATAAAAGACGAAAACAGGAAAGGCAGTGACGTAATTTTAGGGCACCCCGACACGGGGTTAGGTTAGGTTAAAGCAGGAGAGGAGCTCCCGCCTTAGCCTTCGTAGTTATTTTTTTATAACCCCCTCAAAAATAGAAGCCTTATTTTAAAACCCGTAGATAGAAATATAGGGTGACTGGCAATTAGTGTAAAAATCAGCTGTTCAGTACATTTATGTTTGCCTAATGTACTGAACAGCTGATTTTTTTTTCGCGATTTCAGGTTTGTTCCCATAGTAAAAGTTGTTGGTTATCATGAGCACAATCACGTGTTTAAGTATCGTACACTAATTACCAGTCACCCTATATTTATAAATATATATTTATATGTCATCTGGGCTATATGGAAACATGCCTAGATGACTGTGATTGAGATGTGTGCATTGCCACATTGAATAGCCAGGTGACAGCAATGAGGAGGAATACTTTTTACTTTTTTTACTTACATTTTTTAACATACATACTCGTAGGTATAATTATTATCTTACAATTAGGCTAATTCGTTTTCAGATAATGCTAAATTGAGGCTTGTTTTTTTTTCCAAATTTGTTGTCTTTGTTTATAAACTTTTTTTCGCATGTTTCGAAGAATTTGAATACCTTTAGCAGATACGCCGATTTCTTCAGCCTATGTTACACAGGAACAAAAACAATTAGATGTGGGTGCAGGGTGCCAGATTATTGGACTACTAAAGTGTTGGATTAGTGAGACGTTACTGTGTTGGAAAATAGGATAACGGAATTTATGTATGACAAGAAGACCGACATCTATATCTCAAATCGTTTTAAGAGGTCCTTCACTTTGCAAAAAACGACCTGACTCCTTAAGACTCTTCCTCTCATACTTATTACTCAATTTAATCTTGCAAAAAAAAAACATTTAATGCAGAATGAAATAAAAAATAATCTTGCTGTAACATACAAGTTATCGTTAAGTGAGAATTTTATAAAATACGTAATAAGACAAAAAAACAGATTTCCGGAACGTTCAACTGTATTTTGTTTTGCATAGTTTTGATATTTGCACCGCTTACGTCGGATTGTTCCGACAAGTTTTTTCGTGTCCATTTCGTCAGGGTCGTGTGTTTGCGACGGGGTACTCCATCTCGTCAAGAGCTGACGAGAAGGAATATTTGGTCGTGAATATGCGACCCTGGCGAAATCGACACGAGAGTATTTGTCGGATTAATCCGACGTATGCGGTTAAAGTGTTAATATAATAAACTTAATTTTAGTGAAAATACATACAAAATACTCAACTATAAAATAACTATGCTTTATTATAAAGCAATATCAGATTTTGAGCAACGAAAAGAACGTCCAGTAGCTATAGTCAAATGGGGTGAATAGAAACAAAACTTCAAAGGGTATTTTCACGACATTTGAATATTTTTTTGCAGTTTGCAATGAATTGTTATTCTAAAAAGTCGATGTTTTGTTAGAAGCCGATAATATGTTATCAAAGTGAAAAACCAAACCAAAGTTTTGCTTCTATTCACCCTGCGTTTCTATTCACCCCGTTTTACGGTACTTAAAGTTTATTTTCTCTTTTTCCCTAGAGGTGACTCCGGCAGCGCGCTGATAGTGCGGGGCTACATCCAGATCGGCTTGGTCTCCTACAAGATACCCGTTATCAGCAGAAGTCTGGTAGTCTACACGGACACCGGCTTCTACTACGACTGGATCAGAAAGACCTCGAAAAAACTATATTGTTACGTTCACTCGAAGCCTTGATAATTTTTTTGACTTAGTACTCGTCCGGGCGCCATTAAAGGGGTTCCAAAAATGTGTCATATTTTTTTTTTTTGTTTCTGTCCTTTTTGAAGAGAGAACTTCTTTAGGCTCACTGAAGCCCTACCTAAGAGGTCTTAACGCTATCCACTCGACGACCGAAACTGAACTGTTAAAGAGTTGCCTTTACAACATTTCAAAGATTCAAGATTCAAAGATTCAAAAGCATTTATTTCAAATAAACCATTTACAGGCACTTTTGAAATGTCAAGAAGTCAGTCAGTCAGAAAAAATGATGCTAATTGCACATTCCAAAGCGTAGATCTCTATGAAACTCCATGGACACTATTTTCTAACATGTTTTGCAATTACAAATATCTCTGTTACATGTTTCTTGTCGCTATCATGTGAGAACAATGTCAATAAAGTAAAAATAAAAACTAAATATAGATATTAAAATAGCAACTGGCAGCTAAGAGATGACCAGTCTCAACTGACAGCGCCCGTTCACGGACATGACGCGAATATTAGCACCACTCAGCTCAACCATTTTGGAGGAAACTGAATGATCCAACATACGCACCACCATCAGTGAGACATTTGAGTGAGCATGACAAACTCAACTGCCATGCTCATTAATTTGTTTTAGTATATGCGAAACCCGATACACGTAACTAGATACGTATTTCGGGTTTCGTAAAGTTACTTTTATGTACAGAATCTATGTACAAAATTTCATAACTGTATAATGAAAAATAACAAAGTTATAAGCTGTTACCTGGTCGTCCGCAAAAATACATGGTCACCAGGCCATCCGGGTGACTGAGAGATTGTTTTGCTCTCGCACCCAGCTGTGCGCTGGCGCCTAATGCCCGCTGTGACCTGCCGTGACCTGTGTTGTACTTAGTGTCAGTGGTGTCCAACTTGTGACATTTTTAAATATTTTTGGGAAGAAATATAATATAATATACTTAAAACAATATACCTCCATCATCACCCTTTCTCGCTCGCACGATTGATAATTTAACATGTCATAGTAAGGCCCCAGAGCATTTTATTTTGTGAGCTTAGACTGAAACTGAGCGGTCACGCTCGGCTATGTAACGCTCGTTCGGGTAAAGTCGGCTCGAGTCGACCGATTACGATTTTGTATTATTAATTTCGCTTTGATGAAGTCTTCACTTTTGTCGTGTGGTCAGTGTATCCCCGCATGCGTGAGGGAACAGACGTCCTAACGCCCCAGTCGCCGGTACCCCGACTCCGACTTCCAGCCACCGTAGGGTTGGGCTTGCGGACGACGAGCAATGGGTAGCTCGCCGTCCAGCCGTCCGGACCGAGCTCGAGTCGTCAAAGACGCGTAATGCGCGTCTCAAAGAGATGCCACCAAAACCGTAGGGCCCCAGTAGGGCCGAAGACTACTGGGGCCATGGGTTGACTTCCAAAAGTGAAACCTGTGGTCCTGGAACGCAGCGGAAAAGAAGGAACATAGGTGTGGTTTTGGTCAGTAAAAGTCTGACACACCCTCTCACTCCGCCCTAGAGCGCTACAAGTCATTGGATGATTTTCCACCTTAAAAAAGTATCCACATCTGGCGAATGCGCCGCTAGCGAACCGCACATACTTAGGCACCCTTAGGCCTTTTTGAAGTGGTAGAATATTTAAAGGAGACATCATCGAAAGCAGTATTATTATTCATTTAAAAAAAACTGTTACTTTGATTAAAATATCGAACGGAACTTTGTGTACCTCGACGTACAGTCGGAATTCGTTCTAAGGGACCACATTTTTAGTAAAGTTAAGAACAACTACTACGATACATATACACTTTATAAGATTAATAAAAATCTCACTCTAAAAAGTATGACAGGATAAAATATTCTTAGACATGTGTAGAGATTCTTAGAAATCCTGTAAACATGTGTCTTGTTCTTCTGCTTGTCTCATTGTCCCTTCTTTTGGCTTCGCCGTAGTCGTTAAAAATATATTTTATTTTAAAATATATGTTAGATTGTTCGAGAAAAATCTTTACCTGTCACATCCTTCCAATATTCAAGATATCAATAAAACCACCAATGAATTAATATATATAATAATTATAAATTAAGCTTTAATGATCAATTCATCTTCGCATTTCCGACACATTTTTGGCCTACTTTGATTTTGTCAGGACATCGACAAAATGTAGAGTACCTATGTTGAAATACAATTTTGGATAAAAGATAACACATTCTTTTTTTTATCAACCTGTATTGTCCTACTATTGTCTAAAGGTTTCACTTCTATGTCGTCACGATTGCATTTTATAGACCTCCCATTTCCTAACAACTCTATCCCATCTGTCCGGATGCACTCTGCATATCAGCCTTCAACAGTACATTTTGATACAAGGGGAGAAATTTTGTCATTGAGACCGAGGCGGAATTCGCCCGAACCGTAAGCGAGGGTGTTATAAGCAGAGTGCTGCAGTGACATATGCATATTTCCGAGTCTATCGAGGGGCTGAACGTCACTCGTAGGGACTGCTTGGCACCCAGCCTGATACGATCAATGTACCCAATAAATTGTAGCGGGGGCGAGCTGGCGCACTTCTTCGCACTAGTGTGCAAAACTGTAAATTGCGTGCCTAAAAGTAGTAGTAGGGTATGAGCTTTTCAAGTGTGTTGAAAAGTTATTGTCAAAACAAATGACTATAATAATATTATCATTAATAAAAAATTGCAATTTTGCCACTGTTTTATTGCTAACAAGAAGGTTAATCTTAACCATTTGTATTATCTTCACGCCTCACGCCTCATGCACGTGGCCATAAACAAAGGAACATCTGTTGGCCAACCTTAATGTCATGCTTGGCATTTGAAATAATATACACTTGACTTGGCAAAGTGTCGCAAATATACTTAGGTATATCCTAAACTGACCATTTATTTTTTAATTCGAAATGGGACATGGGTTTTGAAGTCATAGGTATTTTTTTCCGAACAATACATTGTGTAAGAAATATACATTGTGTAAGAAATATAATCTTCTCTTCTTCTTTTTCTTCGGTTTTTACCTATTAAATTGCCTTTTTTAAAACGGGTTGCTTTGAAGTTATATCTTGGGATTGACTTGGAATTATAAGTTCAAATAAACTTTATATTAAAGGTACGTTACCCTTTTTTATAAGTAAAAATGTTATCTATGGAATAATAGGAGGATAAGGAAACAACAGTTGATTAAAATTAATAATAATTATTTATTAATAATAGAGATAATTAAAATAATAAATAATAATAGAGATTTATTATAAGATCTTTTTTAATTGTTATTTTTATTACCTATTGTTTTTATTTATTTTTTAATTGATTGAAAAGAATTGGGGCATCACGGGAGCGGAGCCGCAGGCGGCAGCTAGTAAGTAGGTTATAAATAACACTTTTACACGTAAATTTTTTCATTAATTTAAACTAGATGAGGCCGGTGTTTCCTAGCTAGCTACCCTGATCAGAAACCCCGAATAGAATAGAATAGAATAAACTTTATTGTACACCAAAAAAGTAACACAACTTATACATAAACTTGAATCTATGGGAACAATTTTTTTTTTTCGGTGGGAATATCATCTTATGACATCCCCCGCCCTTGGGCGGGGCGGGAGATAGTGTCAGACTTTTACTGACTAAAAACCCACTCCTGTGCCTTCGTTGCCTTTCGTGCCAGGGCCGAGTCTTCCTTTCAGAATCAGACCCTTGGCCCCAGCAGGCTTCGACCCTGCTAGGCCCCTACAGTTGATGAGGCTGATGGATGACTCCTTGAGGCGCGCGTGGAACAGCTCGCGCCGTCGACGACTTGGGCTCGGTCCGGACGGTCGGATGGCGAGCCACCCATTGCTCGCCGTCCGCAAGCCTGCGCCTACGATGGCCGGAAATCGGGATCGGAATCCCGGCGGCGGTTGGGGCGTGAGGACCGTTGCCTCACGTGATCGGCCGCCTCCTTTGCTAGCATTACTGCTTCGCAGAAGGAGGCGGCTACCTGCCACTCATGGGAACTATATGGGAATTAAACTCAGAGGTTAAATCCTCTTTTTCCAAGTCCATAGATACAGTAAACTTGTCAAACCATATGAGAAACATGCAGATTAGTGTCCGGTGATCTTTGATGTACCAACCAAGTGCGGATGGAAATTTCTCAGATCCTGTCGATTAACTACCGTAAGTACCAACATAGCTCTACTGTAGTAAAACAGTAGCAGTGCCGTAGCTACCATTTTATACGCCCGGTGCCAATTTCTGAAACTGCGCCCCTAAAAAAGGTTTGAGCTGGGTAAGTTTGATCCGCCTGACGCAGGTCCTAACCGGACATGAATTTTTTGGGAGGTACCTACTTCGGATCTGGTGGGAAGAAACACTCGATGAAGCATATGGAGGAAGTTTGCGCCGCTCAAGCAGAGCCCCCGAGTCCTCGTGGAGGCGTTCGACGGTGGTAACCCGAACGTACGGAGCGAGGGGGAATGGGAAACCGTAACCTCCTTCTGATGAAATGAACGATACAAAACTTTTTTTTTTATCTTCATGCAACCAATGGTACAAAGGCGCACTTAATGCCTTATAATAGGCATTCTCTACCAGTCAACCTAGGGTAGTGGAGAGACAACATGGCAAGTGCATAAAAAAAAAGAAAATATTATTTAGACAATAAGTATTACAAAATTATATATAAAGCTAAAACTAAACATACATACATATTTAATAAAATATATACCTATACATACGTATACATTTAATTATATATATACACAGTAAAGGAGTTTTGAGATGATTCTGCTATTTATGTAGAAAGTAATTCCGCAACTTAATACGCGCTTAAATGCATACTTACTCGTGGCCGTCCTGATATCAAGAGGTAGCGAATTCCACAGAAGAAAATATCAAAACACTTGTCCTTTGGTTTGTTAATTTCTGCGCCCCATCGGGGTCTGCGCCCTGTATCTGGGCACCGCTGGCGCTGCCATAGTTACGGCACTGAACAGTAGTATAGCCTGCAGTCATTCACAGTATCGAGCACTCGAGCAGGAAGGCCGCCGGGAAATGCTAATTGTCCAGATAAGCGCCCGCGGGTGTCTGCGGAAGTGACGTCATGCCGTGCACAGGTGTCTACCGCCCTGCTGATAGTGTAATTAGTGCGTGTTGCTTTGCAGGAGGTAATGTTTATCTATGTGTTTTACGTAGATATACTAGGTTGTGTTTGAGTTGCTAGAGTTTTTTGGCCACATAGCCAGAAAAAATGGCCACAGCGTTAAGTAGCTTATCGTATCTGGCATGGTTAAAACCTCAGCCCCCCTAGCCAAGTTACAATCGTTTCGTTCGCGCCGAACGCCTCGAGTAGGCCACGCCTCCGATTCCTTTGTTCTGACCACGTGACTGAGCGTTGAGATGACGTCGCCTACTCGAGACGTTCGGCGCGAACGAAACGATTGTAACTTGGCTAGGGGGGCAGATACATTAGAGGACAAAATGTCCCCAAAAAAGACGCGCAACGCTGTCAAATTATTTTAATTGGTTAATTGTGTTTATGTTCAAAATCGCAGTACCTATACATTTCATTTGTATACTAAAAACCACAAAAGCCTTTACTGGCTTATATATGGCTAGTGAGTTCATGAGCATAGCATATTCAGCCTTTTAATGTTCCCACTGCTGGGACTCAGGCCTCCTCTCTAGGAGAGGAAATAGGCCGTAATCCACCACGCGGGCCCAGTGCTGGTTGGTGAATGTCACATGTCTTTGAATTTTGGTTCTAGGACATGCCGGTTTCCTCACGATGTTTTCCTTCACCGTTTTGAGAGCAGTGGTGATGAAATAAAGTACACAAAGTAATGCGCCTGGCTAGGTTTGAACCTGCGACCTACTCGTAAGTCGTGGCCGTTACCTCTCGGCCACCACTGCTCTACCTCTACTAGTGAGTTCGGATAAATTAAATTATAAATAGGTTAAATAGTACCTAAGTGAACTTGAAGTTTTACATTTTAAAGATGTTATACATAAGTATAACTAAACTAATTCACTCTGTTGCAAAAAATGCTTTTTTAATTAATTCACAATTTGATTTTTTAGGGTTGCAGAGGTTTTTATTTTGTATGTCCACAGGAAGTTTGTTGATTATTTTTGGCAGTATGTAGGTGTATGTTCTCTTTCCATATAATAATATGTTGTTCCATCTAGGCAAGGTAAAGGTGTTCATGTTCGCTAACGTTCTTAGTTTTGGATGACGTATATTCTTATTTAAATTATTTATGTTAATAATTTCGTCTTTTAGTACCTATAGAAAGTTTAGCCATGTTGTGAACTGGCAATATGTTGCAATAATGAAATAGTTCTGAGTAATCATTTTGGTATTTTGTTTTAATTTTAAGTGGTAGTATATTTTTGAGAATTTGTTGTTGTAATTTGTAAATTTTGTCTAAATGTGTTTTATAAGTTCTCCCGTAGCTAAGCGGTCTCAGTAGGTATACTGAGACCATAGCCAATTATGGACTCAGCTAGAGCTAGGTCTAATAGCCTTAAGGTTTTACATGGCATTTAATGTTTAAGTACAATTATTCGACCCAGGATAAAACTTAGTCTATCACATAGATAGCTAATGTGGGGGACCCGATTGAATTTGTCATCTATACATATATATAAAAGGAGAAACTGACTGACTAACATATCAACGCACAGCCGAAACCACTGGGATTAAGAGTGTAAAATTTTGCGGAACGGTTCCTTTAGTGACGTACCTACTCGTAGATGAGCACTAAGAGAGGATTTCCCAAAATTTACGCCCTAAAGGGATGAAACGGGAGTCCAAAGTTTGAATGGATAAACCTACTTTTTCGCGAGCGAAGCCGCTGGCAAAAGCTAGTCGATTATAAGACCAAAATAATAATCTACATCATAATTATTGACTCACAACATGTGTTGATTTTCACTGTAAGTGCATAAAATAATTGTAATAAATAAATAATATAAGGTTGTTTCGTATTCAGGACCACACGCCTCGGATTGGACCACCCACTCAATAGTAGCTTCAGTCTTAGCTATATAATGTAAAAGTTTGTCTGACTGGAATTCTGACTAACGGTCTTGCGGTTCAACAGTAACCCGGTTATGAATCAACAGTAATTGTGTACAATACAACTTAATAATCAGTTGCATTACAAGCAAATCGTAACTAATTTTAAAAATTATGGTAGCCGTATGCCAGGCTGCTTTTTGATTCAGAAATTAAAACGTAGCCTGCTAAGGTATTATTTTTAAACTACTATAAAATAAAAGTGTAAAGCTTTGATTCACAATTTTTTATAGCATATATTGTGTCCCACGACTGAGCAAAGCCTCCCCTTTCTCTTTCCAAACCTCTCTGTCTAGGGCGATAACTGGCCAAGTTTGCCCTGTACAGTGAATTATGTTCGCGGCTGCTCACTCAAGTGGAGTGAGAGGGAATGTGAGACTTTTATTGACTAAAACTCACCCGTGTTCCTTCAATGAGGATCAGTCATGATTTTTGTGGAGTATGCAGACTTATAGCGTCAAAAAAAAAACAGTGAAGAAATTATTTAAATCCAACTGTGAAGAAATTATTTAAATCCAACCAAAAATGACGAAGAAACAGCTATTTTTAACCGACTTCAAAAAAAAGGAGGAGGTTATCAATTCGGTTGTATTTTTTTTTTTTTTTTTTTTTTTATCATTATTTTTTTTTTTTTTTTTTTTTTTTTTTATGTGTGTTACCTCAGAACTCCGTCGTTTATGGACCGATTTGCAAAATTTTTTTTTCCCTGTACAGGATATGCTTCCAGATTGGTCCCATTTTTTTCAAAATCCATTTCTGATGATGGAATCCATGAGGAATCGAGGGAACTCCTCAAAAATTATAGGCAACCCTATGGTAATTTTAGTATTTTCATCAAGAACTTAAGCATTTACAGTCAAAAAGTAACATTTGATGAAGTGGAACTGATGAAGAAGACCAGAAATGGTCAACGGAACTTCATACACAAATAGATATTACAATGAAGATATACATAGTTAAGCGACTATCACAATACAAATAAATGAATGATTCTGAGTAGTTACGTTGAAAATGGTATCATCGAAGTGATCTGATGATGATGATGGAGCCGGAAGGTAGGCACTGGAACTCCGTAATTAATCAATGTAACCTAGCCGTGTTTGGACTTATTAGAATTGTCATGAGATGCACTTTGGCTACAACGTACTATCGAACTGATCTGATGATGGAGCCGGAAGGTAGGCACAGGAACTCCGTAATTAATCAATGTATCCTAGCCGTGTTTGGGCTTATTAGAATTGTCGTGAGATGCTCTTTGGCTATAAGGTACTATCGAACTGATCTGATGATGGAGCCGGAAGGAGGAAGGTAGACACAGGAACTTTATAATAAAACAATGTAACCTAGCAGTATTTGGGTTAATTGGAATTGTCATGAGAAATAGGCACTCTGTTTATAAGTGTATCGCAACTAAAAAGTGTGAAATAAAAACTTTTTAGAAAAAAAAAATAACCGACTTCACTAAAAAAAACACTAAAAGGATCAAAATAACTTTAATTTCGGAAGTCGGTGTTAAATAAGAAACAAACAATACCTAGAAACACCGACTTCCGAAATTAAAGTTATTTTGATCCTTTTAGTGTTTTTTTTAGTGAAGTCGGTTATTTTTTTTTTCTAAAAAGTTTTTATAGTGTATTAGTTTCAAAAATGCGCCCGAGAATGAAGCGACTCGCTGTGACGTCATCTATCATGATCGGTCTCCACCGGCGAATGAATACAATCAAACCGTTCGTCGCACGGATCATGACAGATGACGTCATCGTAAACAGTCCAGCGAGAGCGCGCGTTTCTTGACGGATTTTAATATAAATTTAAAAAATTAAATGCTCCGTAAATTATTACACATACGATGTACTTAGTAAAAATCGGATTTGCTATTATGTGATTGATCCTCATTGCCTTTTGCTTTCTAGGGCCATGGTAATCCGTTCGAACAATCCCACAGCCATGGCAGACGCCCAATGACGTTCTTAGTAGGTACAGTTGCTTAAAAAAGTGAAAGAAGCAACGAACGTGGTTCCGGTCCTAACCTTTGTCCTCACATCCGATCACAAACCACTCTTCATTGTGTTCTATATTAGTAACTCCCACGAGAGGACCAATTGTGGACCTCGGGGATTACTCGATGGAAAGGAAACTATGCTCACTTTGGAGAGAAAATTGCAGTGCTCGATTGATATGGTAGGTAATGTTCTTGTACCTTACAGGGTGAGGCCCCAGGCGGATGGATACCACCTTCACGTAACATAAGCATATTGGGAACTAGGAATGCGATGGTAGACGAGATTGTAATAGGTTATTAGCACGCCCTGTACACGTATGTAAGCCGTTGGTGGCGTGTATGACTACTGAATTAGTATCCTCCTAACAGGTTTTAATTTATTATTATTCACGTTTTATGTTGTAAATGGCAATGGTAAAGATAAACTTTAACATATTTGTAATGATTCTTTACAACAATCTGTTTTACAAAGATGATTTACAATATTTTCGGAAAAAAGTAAAAATTATATAATTATGACATTTGTAACTATTGTCATATTGCATGAGAAATAGACTGGTTGACAAATATAATTTTAAAGTGTTGTGCAAATTTAGTATGGGATTTGAATTTAATAGGAAAATGATTGGATTTTTATAAAGCAGTTTTTGCAGAAACAATATAACGGGAGTGCCGAAACTACAAAATATCTTAATATTGTGCCCCGTGTTTATTTTCATCAGCAACAGGAGTCTAGGTTTCAAAATACATCAGTCACACTGTTATAATAACATCTAGATTCTAGATCTTATATAGGTACGTCATTGTGATAAACAAAGCTTCATGTCGTAGGACGATGGTCTTCTATTCCAAAGTCGGATAATATAAAGCCACAAATCGTCTTAATCCCAGTCAAGTAAACTCAAGGCAATTTTTTTAGGATTCCGTTCCTCAAAAGGAATAAACGGAACCCTTATAGGATCACTTTGTTGTCCGCCTGTCTGTCTATAAAAGACCCTGTATCTCGGGAAAAAATCAAACTTCTGAGTTAATGAAAAAAAAGATACGGCCGTTTATGTAGAATCCTAAAATTTGGCATGAAGCAAGGTCTCATAGCACAAGTACAGGAAAAAATCGGAAAACTGTAAATTTGTAGTTACGTCACAAAAAAAAAAAAAAATTTTGCGATTCGGAAAAATCTTCGTAACTCAATTCGGGAATTGAACTGTTTTCATAGGTAAGTTTGTACTGAAACTTCAGTGCGCGAGTCAGACTCGCCCTTGCTCGGTTTTTTGAGGTTGAAAACCATCAAACAAGTCCTCCAGCTCTGAGTGGAGCGAGAGGAACAGTCAGATTTTTAAAGACCAAAACCTATGTTCCCTCTATTGCCGTTTGAGTTCCAGAAACAATTCAAAATTCTTTCTCAGTAATTCAGGCTCTAAATTAAACAATAAGCACAGAAAACAAACAGTCTAACACGATCTTCGACTTCAAGCAAAGCTATCTGTTAATAAACAACATTCTCCAAGTTCAATAAATAACGCCTTATCAAACGTCCCAAGCGCAGGCCTACTTGTTAACACGTGTCTCGACGATCGATAAAACGCTGATCGATAGGGGCGTTCGCGAAAGTCGATAGTAGGCCCACCTCTAAAACCCACTACCGCTTACGACTTTCTACGTGTCGGTCGATACGTCAATTGTCCTTACTGTTGTCGGTGATTGTACTTAATAAGGGTTAAGTAATAGCTTTTGTGTTTTGTTTTATCGAAGGAAGCAAAGGTAGCGCTGTGTAGGTTTGAGAAATACGTGAGTGGGAAAACGATGTAGGCGATTCTTCAAGCTGTCTAAGGGACTATGGAAGGATTTATTTTGGTGCTTGACTTTTGATCTTTTAAATTTTGAATGACCATTGTTGGAAACGGTAGTTTATTATATTTGATAGTTCTATTCTTTAATAACTAAGAACCAACCGGAACCGGAACCAAGGTTACCGACATAGCACGAAGAATCGCCAAACTTAAGTGGCAATGGGCAGGGCACATTCCACGCAGAACTGATGGCCGTTGGGACCGAAAAGTTCTGGAGTGATGACCACGGTACTGTTGAGTGGCGGCCACGTACCGGAAGAGGCAGCGTTGGAAGGCCTCCCACAAAATGGACCGATGACCTGGTCAGGGTCGCTGGAATCCGATGGATGCGAGACGCACAGGACCAGTCGTTGTGGCGACGCTTGGGGGAGGCCTATGTCCAGCAGTGGACGTCTTTCGGCTGAAATTATGATGATGATGATTTTTTATTAACCTTTAAAGATACCACTTACCTACGATGGATATGTAGCATCAGCGGTTGTCACACTTGAAGGCAATTTTGATTTTGTTAATTTGATCCCAATTAACAGTAGAAGTTCATTTATCATCATCATTTCTGTCGAAACACGTCCACTGTTGGACATAGGCCTCCCCCAAGCGTGGTCACAACGACCGATCCTGTGCGTCTTGCATCCATCGCATTCCCGCGACTCTCACCAGGTCGTCGGTCCACCTTGTGGGAGGCCTTCCAACGCTGCGTTTTCCAGTGCGCGGTCGCCACTCTGGAACCTTTCGGCCCTATCGACCATCCGTTCTACGAGCAATGAGCCCTGCCCACTGCCACTTTAGTCTGGCGATTCTTCAGGCTATGTCGATGACCTTGGTTTTCCTATGGATATCTTCATTCCTGATACGATCACGCAAGGAAACTCCTAGCATAGCGCTTTCCATTGCCCTTTGGGTGGATGTAAGCCTTCTGATGAGGCCCATTGTAAGCGACCATGTTTCAGTGCCATATTCATCACAATATCCTCTCGGAACAATTTGCGAATAATGAAAACAACAATTGAAATTCATTCGATAAAACCCCGCTGTCAAGACTGAATTCTAAATTAACCACAGACACAAAAGCTGCCTTAAACTTCCTTACATTCGTGAGAATCCCTACTGAAGACACTTTTGTAAGATGCATAAACCTCCACCCTGAGCAATTGCCTCATAGTAATCGCAGACCGTCTCCTAACCCTTGTGCCTGCTTATCTCTCTCCTTATAAAGAACATGGGTATGTTAGTGTCACGCGGACATACAACACGATTTATGTTCACAGTATAATGTCAGGATGTTGTTTCGTACTGTACAAGGTGTATGTACGATTGTACAGTTGGTAAAAGTGTTAGGTGTGTGTGTTTGGAGGCAACTCTTTAATTTCTATTGTAATTTTAATTTTAATTTACAATTTTAACGTGGATTTCATTTTTATAACAATTTTATTATCAATTTTAAATGGATTGCAATTTTGGTTACAATTTTAATATCAACTTTAATTCCAATGTTAATTTGATTTCCTAATGTTTTGTTCTTATTTAAGTTTTATTAATTTTATATTAAAGTAGTAATTGTAGCATCTAATTATTAATTTTATAGTTTAATAATATAAATGAATAAACACATGAACATCTGTGGATTTCAATTTGGTCGTCCTAACATTTTTCGGTAGAATGCTGCAAACCGCAGTTTAGCAGCAAGGTTTGCATTGAGTTATCAATCCTCACGCATACCCCAGTAGTTTAAGTATATTTCAGTGTGGTCATAAAAGGGAGTAATAAAATATGGCGCTTACTCTTTCTTGACAAGATACTAGAACAAGAAACGCGCGTTTTTATTATTGAATTTTTAGCTTAAAATGGGCACAGCACTTATAATTTTATGTCGTTATAACATTGTGAACTCTCAAAACACATTCATAGAAATGGTGTCAAAGATTAGACCTCTCGGTATACACTCAACACGAAGTAAGTTGCTGCTTATCAGTTTCCTTGCCTGTACGTGAACCTTAAGCACTCGTGTGATAATGTAAGCACTAAAATTATGCGTTAGTGAGGATTTTCATGTGTTTTTTGAACGTTATAGTCAACCGGGTTAAAAAAAGTTTTGAAAAGGTAAATGGATCCACTTTAAGACTTTAGTTTTGGGAGTAATTACAGGCGTATACTATTTTTAAGTGTTGTCAAAAAATCTTATTTATTAAAATCCTAATTAGTATAAAATATTATATATTAATTTATAAAAGTACACCTTAACAGGGTAGATATAAAATTATTGGAATTAAAAATATCAAAAAATTACTTTAAATTTTTTGATATTCATAATTCTAATAATTTTGTAAATATATTTTACTCAACCTTTTTCCGAGAGGAGAATGTTTATAATGTGTACGTTCTTCACATCCAGAGCAACAGTATAACCATTAAAAATACAATAAAACTGTGTTAGATAAAGATAAACATCAAAATGATCTTATAATCGAAAACAGACGACGCTTACAAATCCATTAACTATCTGATTGAGTATTAAACTGTAGCTACCAGCAATTTTTGCACACAAAAGAAATCGGGTGCACACAATGGAACAAAAATAAAAACAGAATGTTCTAGTTAACCGCAGTTAACAAAGCAAAGTGTAACGGCGCACAAAAATCAACCGTATCATTGAATCGTGTTGATCTTAAGAAAGATCTTTTTAAGTATCGATTTCTCTGACACACTAAAAGTAATCGAGTCAGCGAAAAAATCGAGTGACTTTTTAGTGTCGCGTCGTTAAGCTTTGCTAAATGTCAAAAAAGTACCTATCAAGTGAAATCGTCACGGTGCTGAGTGAGTCCAAATCGGACTTTTCACTTTTTGCATTAAATTATTTTTAAAAGACTAACTTTGCTTGACAACACTGGCCATTATTCCATTTTTTTAGGGCTGTTCAAAGTAGTCACCGCGGTCCTGGAATACGAAGAGCTACTGAAGGAACAGACGGTTTTAAGTCAGTTTAGAGGTATCTGGAACAGGGTGTACATAAAGTCCCGTAAATCTCCGTTGAAAAGGGAGGACCCTCCGACCAGACGGGTGTTATGTCTGATGACGATTTGATTTCGGGCTATTATATATATCAAAGAACTCTAGTACCAAGATGCGTGATTTTAAATTTTAGTTCCTATGCGGCATCATAGATGTCGCTGATGTTACAGTTAGTAAAAGATTTGACTCTCCCTCTCATTCCACCCAATGTGGAAGAAGTTATTTGATGATTGCCCGCCCCAAAAAAAAAGAGTGTTAATATTGAATATGGCTGTAAAAATAGTTAAGATCGCCATTTTAAGAAATTCTCAGATCATCATCTCTAACTTTCATCATCTTCCTGCCCCTGTTTTTTTTATTATTATTGATAGGCTCGCGTTTGACCACTATCTCACCTGATGGTAAGCGATGATGTGGCCGACGATGGAGCACGCTTGCCTAGTTGGCTGTTCAGTGTTATTTAGGGTTGGCGCAACATACTTTTTCTTCCATACCATCACTAACTTCCTTTTCTTTCATATCACTCCTCACACAATCCATCTTAGGTTACAAACTGTAAATTAAAATAAGAAATTCCAGCTTGCATTAACACATGCTGAGCTATTGACGACAAATCATTTAACCACAAAGCAACTAAACTGGAAAGTAGAAAAACTCGCTCTAGTTTACAGCAAAAACGGCACAATAGCTGTACTTAAAGTATAGCGAAAAAGTAGCTTCATAACGCTTTCTACATTCAGACGTGAGCCGAGCTATAGCTCTGTGGGTAAGATAAATTGAAGAAATCTGAACAAACCGCAATGATTGGCTGGATGGTGGAGGCGACCGCGGAGATAAGCAACAACGTTTCATTGTTAGTAGCGACGTTAAAATAATAACTAGGCCTATTGATATATTTATGAGTGGCAATCAGGTCTTGATTATTACAGAGTCAAGATTCATAGTCATGAGTTCGCTTAGTGAGAGATATATCAAATTTAACGCCAGAAAATATATCATTATCTTCCTTCCCTTATTCCATTTTACTAGGGGCCAGCGCAACACTTATTTTTATTCCATTCTGTACTGTCAACCACCATGTTATCACTGACTCTCTTTCCTTTTATATCACTCCTCACACCAAGGAAGGAATGGAAGGCCTCCTACAAGGTGGACCGATGACTTGGTAACGGTTGCGGGAGTCCGATGGATGCGTGACGCACAGGACCGTTAATTGTGGCGACACTTGGGGGAGGCCTATGTCCTGCAGTGGACGTCTTTCGGCTGAAATGATGATGAGGATGATGATGACTCCTCACACAATCCATCTATCTTTTCTTTGGCTTCTCTCTCCCTCCCCATTCATCCACATGTATACTCATTACTCTTTTAATAGCATGTGTTTTATCCCTCCTTTTCACACTTCCATACCAAAACAAACGATTCCCCTTCAAACTTTTCAGTCACTGGCGGCACTTTTAACCTTCCTCTAATATACTAATTTTGCACTATGTCCATGCAATCGTTTAGAATATATATCAATTAAAATAAAATGTGTGAAAATGGGTTATATTTTATAGATTTGCTATAAGGAAATATAGCAACAAAAGTTTATCAGGACTTCAATAAAGCAAATATTATCTAAATCAACCCGAAAATTGAACAATAAATAAAGTAAGTACAGAATTTAATAACTAAGCAAAGTAGTATCACAGGACTAAACTGATTATAATCTCTAAATTACGATAGATTTAGCAAAACTTACGATTATGTCCAGCTGCTATATTCGTGGGCGAGGGTATCAAACTGTAAAGTGTGTAATATTTCCAGCTTTTAAAACATTATCTCTGTCAACATTCGTGATAAAACATACAAAGCAAAGACTAATTTCAAAATAGCTAAGAATATTTCACAAGCTATAAGTAACAAATATAACATAAACAACACAAAATATAGGCACAATAAAAAGTGAAAACACTTATTTCTAAGTTACAATAAAATTAAGTCGGTCAACAAAGAAACCTTGCTGGCACCCAGAGAACAGGTAAATGCTATTGAACAATTTAAAAAATATGTATTAATACATTTTAAGTAAAATAAGTGCATTAGTTCCTGAAGTAAATGTTGAAATCAATTACTTTCACAGACATTGTTAACGACTAGAAATATATTTAAAAATATCTTAACAAGAAGGTCACTTATAAAAAACTTTTTACAAAAAAAAAAAACTTCAATGTAAAAAAACACTGTAAAGTGCAAAATAACTTTAATTTCGAAAGTCGATGTTTCTATAATAGTTTTGTCTCTTCGTTATTTAACACCGACTTCCAAAATTAAAGTTATTTTGCACTTTTCAGTGTTTTTGAAAGGCTTATGCTTTCAATTAAAAAAACATTTTCAAAGTCGGTCCACAATTCACCGAAAAATCGGTGAACATACATGAAAAAAAAAAGAGCCGAAAATAGAACCTCCTCCTTTTTGAAGTCGGTTAAAAAGAGAACCAGTTAGAATAATAAACATTAATAATAAAATCATAGACAGATCGCAAAAATAATATGATGCAATTTCATCTCGAGCAGAATCAATGAAAGCAGCGCAGAAAATCTTCAATCTTTTCTTATAATCTTCTGCCGTTTTGTTTTGGGTATAGATACAGTAGTATCGCCCAGCACCAGTGATGCCACTAAGAGACCACGGGACTATTACAATGTAACCCGTGAATTCTTCCAGTGCCATTGCCTGTGCATAGTGCGAGATCTTCGCTTCGATTCTTCTGTTTTCATTCTTCATATCTTCTTTATTTCTATTTTCTTTCTTCTTATACTCGTAGAGCTGTAAATATCATACATACTTTTTTTTTATTGATTTATTAGTATACATACAGCTATCATTACAGAAATGTAATAATGTGTGATTGACGCTGATAACACATTTTTTTTAAGTCTTCTAAAGACTACTTTAGAAGATAAATTTCTTACTTTTAGAATTACAAATCTTTACAACAAAAAGAGTTTACAGATTAAGATAGTAAACTAAATAACTCATAATCTTAAATCAAAACATGTTCAAAAAACCTCTTAGCTTATATCTCATCATTTATCTCTAAGGCTTCTTCATTTGTTTTGATTACACCTTTCAATCAGACGTTTGCAAATAAAAAGCGTGTTCATTTAAAAAAATCTAATTCAATAAAACATGTGTTAGGTCTGTTAGTAGTATTATCAGTGTCGGTCTTAATCTTAACCATCTTGTATTGGAGATCACATATCTTTGTAAAAACAGCAAATCATTTGGTTTAACAACCTCAGCGTTTTGTCTCGACCCAATCTGGCGTCCAATATACATGCCTGATGCTGCGATATGCCAGCAAATACCACCTCTTTAGATCCTATTATACGATTTCAAATGTTTTGAAGGACTCGCATGCGCAGAAACAAAAATAATTTATATAATAATAAGCTACTCGATAGAGTACTAAATATATTGTTTATTTTTATTTGTTTAACAACTGATGTACACACATACAATAAACAGGCAAGAAGAAGGAAAAAGAAAAGGAAGAACAAAGGTGGTGCTTATATCTTAAGAACTCTATGTCCGCGAAAGCAGAGTTACAAAAAATAGAAATGTACAAATGTACATTACGGTGTCTATATGATAGGGAAAAAATACAATAATAATTTATTTTGAAATAATATAATGTAAAGATATGCTATGTATGTACATAATAATAATTCAAAACTTAATTAGTTTACTGTCGTCATCCTGGGTTTATTTATAAACCGTAAACCTTTCTATCAAAGTTGAATAAGCTGGAAGCTGTGAAAATCCAATAACAAAATATTGCTAACAATCATTCTTGGCTACCAGTTGGTAGTTACGGACAACTCTCAATAAAATCACGTTAACAGTTTTATTTACGACCACTGAGTGCATTGTGCGCGGTAGCGTTCAATTCTGCGGTTGTGTTTAGGACTCATACAGACATACACTGGACTGAAATTTAAGATTTCATAGTTCCATATTAGGAATTGATTAATAAAGGTGAACAGTCAGGACAAGACGAAATAGTAAAAAGGAAGTTAATATAGAAATACTTAATGACTGCTTTAATTGCAACGATAAATATGGAGATAGAAAGTGGAATATTGAAATAACAGAAAACATTTTAGAAAAATTTTACACTTTACATTAAAGAAAACACGGTGAAAGCCGAAATATATTGAAAAGAATTATCAATAAAATAACAAATGGATTACGAATCAGAACAAAGCAATCAATTATAAACCTAAACATATTGCTGTTGAGAGGCAATTTGAATCAGCAGTAAACTTAAAATTTTATTCAGCAATAATCTGAACTAAAACAATTATGAAGTTAACAAACCAAGTCATCCATATTTGCATAGCGACCAAGCACATCCTCTAACAGTAAAAGCACATTACTAAGTTGTACCGCGTCCATCCTACGTGTACAAGCCCTAAGAGATGTTATCCGGCGCGCGCGCAGGTTGCAATTAAAATTAATGAATGGTACAAGTGTCGCTGCGGGTTACATACAGTAAGTTAGTACACATCTGTTTTACTTGTGTGATTCAGTATAGCAATTAGAAGCAAGCCAATGATGGATTCATCGATTAGAAATAGTTTTGTTTACTTTTGATTAGGTATTGACTGGTTTTCTATCAAGTAAAGATTTCTGGATACATAGTACTTGCTTTGATTTTAAATTCTACAATGAGTGAAAGTTGGCAGCTGCGATTTATAGATGGATGAAGAAGAAAAATTCTAGAAAATAATTATGATCAAAATTGAACTACATATTAAATAAGCCAATATAGTTAAGTTAAGTTTAAATTCTTTAGAACCCTATTAATATATGTTGTAATTTTCATTATTTTCTATATAAATCGACTCACGGAGTCACGATGTGCTTTATAATAACTGCATGATTTGTTTGTAATCTCATATTTAAGTGAACTATTTGTGTTCTTTATGGGAATAAATATCTTTAAACCGAATATAGTGCTTTTCATCATCAACATCGAGTAATATAATACTATTGGCAATTCCTTTTAATAACACAAATTATAAATCGCATACAACTTAAAGATATCGACAAAACCATTTAATACTATATTATAAAACCGATATACATTAGATGAACGATGCACATAAAAATATTACCAGGTGTTTTCTTAGAAAACCGATGCAAAAGACGATAGATGAAATCGTCGATACTTAAAATACCGACACGCGAACAGAAAGTTTTATATCTACCTGAGTCATGTTGGATCTAAATTGAATCAAGATCTGACTTGAATGACTATTACTCATACTTATATATGTGCTCAGTTGAGCTTGTCTCTACAAATTCTGATAGTGATTAGAAGATTAAACCTCAGTTGATGACGCTTTCATTCTATTAAAAAATCCCAAGTCATCACTGTTTAAGTTAGTAAATTGTAAGTATTTAAGAAATGTTATAGTCTGGTCTTGGTATTTGGTGTATGAGTGGTTCGTGACGTGAAAATGTCAAAACAGTAAGAAATTGAATTTATAGACTTCAAAATAATCAACTGAAATCCTGTCTTTATCGGTGTTGAACAATCAAATCATTGGTTCAAATCTATTGCTGTGAGTTATTGGATTAATTAATGGAAAGATAACAACAATGCAGTGCACCAGATACTGTTAGTACTTACCTTGTCTGTATTTTGTTCGACTACTGAATATTGGCCACGTCAGTACACTTTGCTCCAGTAACTTATCAATAAAATCTGTTCGGAATTAAATAAATCAGTGCAGGCACTGCCGGTATCTGACGATGCATCTCTGTGGCCTGTAATTGGGCTTCTCTCCTCACTATATTTATTTAATAATACGCCTCTATTTCCGCTGACAACATCGGACGAGATCTATCTAACGAAGAAATGCAAATAAACCATGTTCCTCCCGCGAGCCTCCGGACACAAATTAAAACTTAATAAGTAAAGAAATGGCGATGCTAAACGAAGGAGAGTTTATTAAACAAATATGAAAAGCGCTTAACACTATTTTAATCCAGATTCTAAATGAGACTGTGATTAGATGAAATTTCCAATTACTAAAGATGGCTCGCTTAACGACATACGCTGATTTTATAGAGGAATCCTCGATAACCTCCAAAGCAAACACGCCTTTGTAAGTAAATTGATTATCATACGATATTAGCAAAGCTCTTGAGACCAAGTATTTCCTTTTAAAATACTAATTAGCTTACACCATCATTAATTTATTCTAAGCTCGAATCGATCATCAACAATTATATATCTCTCCAATTAAAACAAACGATATAGATTAAAGCAATTTAAATCGATTCCATGGGAATCGTGGTTGCATTTCCCAGCGGATTAGCTTCTCGCTCCACAGAGTACACTCGATATACTGTGCGAGTAACAGTCATGCTGAGATTTAATGCTCTGCTTACGAGGATAGACTCACGAACCGAAACCCCGAGTCCTTAACACACACCGACACGTTTACGTTAGACTACAACCAAGAGTAACACGAAATGCGAACGCAAACGACTCTAGCGAGATGCAAAATTGTTGCGGGACTAACAAGCGCTGGGAAAAGAAAATTGGCAGTGAATTGAATAGCAATAACTAAGTGCGAATTTGCATTGTCCGTAGCGGGTTGTCTCCGATCGTTATAAATAGATCTATGGCAATAAATAAACGTTTTATCTTATCGTTAAGCGGACGGCGATAAATCACGGTATATCAGATAAAGCGGCTTATGTATCTATATATATCATATCATTCACTGAGTGAATCATTCATAATAGTGACGACAAAACTGTGACACATCTTTAGGTCTCTAAGTTGGGACAAGAGAATTAAGAAACACTTGTGACTTGGTTTGTACAACATAAAATTGTAAAAAAATGAAGTCCATTCATTGAATAAGCAGGAAATTTAGAAATTCATCATTAAGAAGCGCTATAAATCTTCAACACAACATTAATTTCAACAAGCTATCCAAATAGATGCGCACACAAGCGCGACAATCATCAACAACAACAACATAAATTGTATGGTGTCTCCTAATACCCGCAAATGTAACCCAACAATAGATTTATCTCATTACGGATTTAACCGCTCGCGACAGCGGTTGTCACGACGCTAAAATATTTGCATTGTAAACCACCCCGTTTCCTGATATGTCCGTTAAATTATTCGCAGTGTTTGGTAATAAACTTGAGGCGAAATTGTGCGCACGCGCTGCGGGAGGGAGCCTCGCACACATGCATGAGGCTCGTTGTAGAAAGTCGCAGAAGGCTAAAGGTACTTTTTGAAAGCCAGCAGTCAGTTAAAAAAAATGTAACGATAATCCTGGACTACTGCCACGTAATCTCTTTAGAAGTGGTTTAATTTTAGAGGAAAGAATGCATTTTTATTAGTGAAAATTAATCATTGTTACTAACGCCTTCTTTCAAAATCACATCGCAATTTCTAATACATTTTCTTTTAGATTAATCCCTACTGCCAAATCTATTTTTTTTTCCAATTTAATTTTCTACGTACCAACTTCAGTTAAACATTGCAAAGTTAACCTTTCAATAATTTCTGTTATGTATACTCAGTCTCTTATCGTATCAGTTAGGTGCGTTTCAAATTAGACATGTATGAAATAGGTATGATGAAATTCATAACACAAATATACATGTAAATTATTATAAAACGGTAAAGTTTGCAAACCGTTAGGATGTGCCCATCTCCGGGATTATTCTCTCTGCTGTGAGATATCTTTTGCGTATAGTCTTGAAGAAAGGATGTCATCAATTTGATATTACTGTAATTTCTAAATATTTTTTAATAGTCTCGGAGTTTGGATCGCTTTTGCTTGAATACTAATCATTTTTGAGTTTTACATATAAATCCCCAAAAATATTAAGATTGAATCTTATACCTTAAACCAATTAGGAATTACCGTTCCTCTTTCCTCTTCTCGTCTTTTATTTATTTCGTCTTGTTCGTGACCTCTCGTTTGAATACAAAATAAAGTTCTCCACAATTATGCAGTTTTGCCCTGTCCTCGATGATGCGTTCTTTGATACCGTTGCTTGGTTAATTTCGTGTTGTTTTCAAAACATTTTGCTTGCTTACGTCAGTCGCTCAGTGCATACCAAAGTAAGAATACGTTTTGAGACACACCTTTCAAGAAATCCATATTTTAGATTATAAACACCATTGCAAATCTGTGTTAGTCCTATCTATTAAAATACATTATAAACTACTACCGTAACCTATATATATTAAGAAAGCACTGTTTTAAAAAAATAGAGGATTGACATTTTCCCATACCTTTGGATTGCCAGTTGCTAGTTTCCCATATTCTCGCTATAGGGCGCAACAGGATGGGTGGGTGTCCCAAACGCTACCGTACGCTGATGGAACTAATTAATTCAAGCGGTCCCCGCGGGCGTCCAGCTCCCGGTCTACGCCGGGCCAGCGCAACCAAACGTGACAAAAAATGGAACTACAACAGTGGTCAGGATATTTTATTGATTTTTTAGGACTGTCGTGTGTTTAGATACTTTTAAGATGATCATAATTTTACTTCTTAGGAATACGTAAGTCAAACATTGTAATTAAATCAGACCCATTTCAAAACCTATTAAAATGTATTATTTTAGCGTTTTTCTCTTGGATTTTCGTCTATTATTACATTTTATTATAAGACAAACCAGCTAGAGAACCAAACTTAACATAAACTACAGTAGAAGTATAAATTATGAACTTCACAAATCATCGTTAAACGCTAATGAGACCCACAGTCGGTGCTCTGCCCTTAAGGGGATACTAGGGCTTCAGAGCGCCCAGGAGCAAATCGTTAAACACCAGGAACTAAGGAGCTGGTCATTCATAATTCAGCTTTATGTTAGTACATGTCCCGCGGCTAATAGTTATGAGCATTGATTGAAAAATATTACTCGGGACATCCATCCATTTTTTTATATTGGAATTAAAGAATATTTAGTTTCCAGGTATCTGTTGAAGAAATAATGGTTTGAAAAAAAGTCCTAAGAGACAATAATAGGTAATAACAGTCTAATTTAAGAAGGCTATACTTTAAAGATAAATATCGGTCTATCTTGCAAATGGAAAACACAGGCTGAAAGTACCAGGTTACTATAAATCATGAGGAGCAAAAATAAGACAGCTTTAATTAAAGCAGGCGAGTCATAAACTATCCATATCGAGTCGAAATTAATCGAGGGTTTTCATTAAATCGATTTTCTTCTTCGTCTTGTTTGATTGAGTGTTATTGAATCAACATTTTATTGAGCCTGATGATTTGATAAGAGTTTTGCCTTTTTCGAAGCGAGCAGAGAGGAAGTCCAAAGTGAAGACGAGAGGGATGAAAAGCAGAGGTCGTTAAAAACATTTCATTGTAAAATAGTACATTTTGATACAAGTGGAGAAAGTTTGGCATTGCGACCGAGGTGGCATTCGTCCGAGCTGTGGGCGAGGGTGTTATGGAGCCGCAGGCTGACAAACCACATGTATCAAACGACGTTTTTCAATACACTTACGGAGACATAAATAAACGGTGGTTGACGTGCGACTAGTGGGGGTCGCTTAGCATCCAGCCTGATACGATAAATGTAATAAAATTGTAGCGGGGACGAGGACGTGCACTTTTCCGCACTAGTGCGAAAAACAGTAAATTGCGTGCCTCCAAGCGGTAGGGATAAGAGCGGGTTTTCGAGTAAGTGTATTGAAAATATTTAACTTATACTTCAAACAAAAATCAAATAAGTTTAGCAAACATCCTTAGAAATGTATTACAAAATCGTGCACAGTTAAAGGAATTTTCAGTAGTATAAGTAAAACAACTATGGTACCAGGAGACTAGGGGCATTAAGGAGATTATAATGTATTCAATTTGCCGTACATGGCGTGGTTACGGAGTGAGCTTTCTTAACACATGGCTTCATGGCCATGTGCGGTTAGGCTTAGGTTACATTAACAGAATTGGGGCTAGGAGAGAGAATTTTGTAAAACAAGGGTAATTATTATAGACTTGCTATTGCCAGCGGCTTCGCCCGCATACATAAAATATACCTAACCTATGTCACTCAGGAATAAAGCAGCTTTCTATCAAATAAAAAACTTTTCCGTGAAATAATTTTAGCAAACCGACCAGTACTTTCAGAGATTAAAAAAAAAAACAAATTTACCTCTTTATAATATTAGTGTAGATTAATTGGTTTATAGAAAATAACGTTGTAAAAGTGTAGTTTCCAGTGGACATTTAAATCATGCAGCACACAACAGAAGTCGCTTGGAATGCCATCTTCAGGCATTTGTGACATAAGCAGGTTATTAAATTAGGTCTATGTAGTTGGATTCTTTTAAGGTTGGGAATAAAAATAAGACTAACACGTGCCGAGAATCATCACCAGATAGAAATAATCGAAAAATCCTTACTACTAAGTCAAAAAAATTAAACTACTTCCTAGTTTAGCCTTTTGGTGTATCCCGCCCCTAATGAAACCAAACATAAACTAGGCCTTAAGGTCTATTTAGACGCGTTCGTGACTCCGCAGCAATTCCATGTCTATGCCGTGGGAGTCGCCTCGCCATCGACAATATTCCGTGCTATTTCGAATATCGAACTAAATTCAACGATTTCGGTAAAGCGAACGAGAATATCAACCTAGTACATTCTAATGGTTTTGAAACGACTGTCTGAAAAGGTCTCGGCTCAGAGGAGCCGAGGCCGAGGCAGAGGCCTATGTTAATGTTAATATTGATTATTTAGTGACATTGGCTTTGTACGTAATTGCATTTTGTTGATATTGCCTACCTGGGAAAACTTTCACTACTTATACAATAATAAATTTGTAACATAGTTTATGGTTTGGCTAACGCTATCACAATTGTTTTTTTTTTTTTGTTTTTAGGCCCGTTTCGACATTTGAGAAAAACCCTAGAATGTAACTTGGAACGAAACTGAAAGAAACAATAAAATAATAATTAGTTGTCCGGTGAGTAGTAGCTATTTTAGCTATTTTAGTAGTAACTACCACCGGACAAACTGCTAGGTAGGTACTCAAAATACAAATGTGAATACGGGCTTTTTATTTTTAGACAACTTTAAGCAATAATAAATTGAACTAACGATTCAAAAAAAGAACTGTGTTCTCTTTTTTATCTATGCTCGTGCTGCTTTTGTTTTAATTCAAGTCATAAACAGCTTTATGATGCGGCTTGCAACTGCAAGTGACGCATCAGTCTCCTGCAATGATTGAAGTTATAAAGGTAGTTAATCAAGAACTTAACTTTGCATGATTATTATCAAGATATAACTGTCAAAATTAATAGCAATCGGAAGCTTTGTTTTTTATCGTTAAAAGTTTAAATAAAAAAAACATTTCCATTTTAAATATAACTCTACGTTAAGCGATAAACCGCTTTGTTTATGGGGGCCTTAAGATATACAACACTAATAAAAGTTTTTAAGTCTTATCGATCAATATTCTAATAAATTATTTTGCTGTTAACACTGTCCAATGTATGCGGTTAAGAGTTTTGTTTAAGTGTGTTAAATAAAATTTAAAATTAGTAAAAGAAAATAAAAAATGGAACAGAATAGTAGGTGTTACTTGGAAAACATATCTAATGGGAACAGACTAGTTTTATATAGATTATTTATAAAGACAATTAAATCTGTACTGGTACAATTTATTTATTTATTATTGATAGGCTTGCGTTTGAACACTACCTCAACTGATGGTAAAAGATGATGTGGTCGATCATAGAGCAAGCTTGCCTAGAAGTAACCTATTCAATCTTGACTTAAAGACCCCCAGGTTGTAGCTATCAGGAAACACAGACTCCAGCAGGGAATTCCACTCCTTAGCTGTATGCACAATAAATGTGTGATGTGATTTTCGATAACCAAATACAACAGCTTACTTGAGATTAACTAGGCATGCCGAAGAAAGGGTATATCAGTTTGTTCTTATTGCTGTTATCCAAAACCGTCAGTTATTTACTATAAAAAATTATATTTTCATAATAACAAAAACTTTCCTAAAAGGATCCTATCCAAATACCTAAACGTAAATATTTTGGTCCCATGTGTCCCAACAAATCTCATCATGTGTTTTCTCGCGTCGCATCCACGGAACTCCGCCCAGCGGCCGGCGCGCGCGCACCTCGCCGGGACGAGTTCCACAGGTTGTATGAAACAGGTTTGAATATTCATAGAGTACGAGTGGCAACGGCCCCAACACTATGCCGATGACATAATGAATCCGAATAGATTTATTAGACTCATCCGATATTGACTTTGTTGTGAACTTCAGATATAAGTGGCTGGAATTCTTTAATGTTGTTAGTCGATTAGTTTTATCGATTTTTTTTTTGGAGTTGAGATAGTTTTAATTTGTAAATAAATTCTTTTATGGGTGTAAATTATTTTGCGACTTAATATAAAATGTTTTATTTAGAATAACATAACATTAGCAAATAACATTATAGGTAATAATTGTTTTATACATTTTGCCAGAAAATGCAGTTTGTTTTAAACTCACAAAAAGGGCCAAATATTTTAAAATTCTTTGCGCCTAAAAGTCAATCAACGAAGAAGCAATATGTTTAAAACAGATACCTAGGTACACCCACAGAATTTGACATGGTACATGACACAAACAATAGTCGTCAGTCAAAATTAAAACGCAATGATTTATGTACGAAAACAACAAACCAATAAGAAACATAGAGCATTAATAAGTTATTGACAGATGAATGTTTCATAAACGGTTGCACATTTTTTTTAATCTGTAAAGAAGCAAGAAAAATTAATCATGCGTATTATTAACTCAATAAATTCTGCCATCATCTCACTTGACAAACTCGCTCAGTCGCCTAATTACATTTTAATGAGAATCACTTAAGAAATTACGATCACTGTCAAGTCGATACCAATTTGACATTCAATAATGGAGGTGTTATCAACGGTTCGAGTTAACTATATAATTTGTAATAAATAACATTAAGTTTTGAACAAATAAAAAGCAAAATCGAACAAGGCACTTAACAAGACCGGTGTTTTTTTTGGATCATTACATCAAATTAATTGAAAAAGAATTAATTGCCGCATCGGGTGTGTTCGTTTTTCGTGACTCTGTGCAGGCAACCGGTTTTGCGAAAATACATGAGCGACGATGCGAGGGGGCATGAGTCATGACTCACTACCTGCCACATGGTTGGTACTACGAATGAGAGAATTTTGGACAGATAAATTATTCACATTATCAAGATCAAGGACTGCAGTCAACTTCGTAAACACGTGAATGGTTTAATTACGAGCAATTTGCGGAACGTGGCGTCATTTTAATAAAATTTACCTTCTTGAGGAGTAATAATTTTTTTTATATGGCAAGGGAATGGCTGACGAACGGTTCATGGTCAGTTGAATACGCTCGGAAATGTTTGACTGGTGAAGAATTCTTTGTTTTAACGTTAATTAGGTGAATTGGTTAACATAATCAAAATGGGAAATCTAATCATAACCCTATACCATTATCAGGATATTATAATGGTGCGGGTGACAGCTGTCGGATTCGTATAATGTAGCTACCTATCCTTTTCTCTCATCGTAAAGATAAATAATAGGTATTAGTCAATAAAAGTAACACTCCCACTCGCTGCACCCAGAGCGGGAGAAGTTATTAAATGATATACCACCCTCAAAAAAAAAGGTAGGTAAAGAATCTGAAAAAATATTCTAAAAGTATTAAATAAGTCTGCAATAACTTCAAAAACACTATCACATGACAACGCGCGTAGTCAGTGTTACGTAGGCGCTTTAATATCTGATTTGCAAACATTGTTCTATTGTTCATTTGAGCCGGTTACAATAACTGTGCGAAAACTGTCAAAACAAACAAATATGTTGATATTCTATGCCTACGCAGTGAGTCCAGTAACTGAACTTTTAGTGAAGAAAATCTTCACCAAAAACATGGACATCTATACCTCGGTAAGTATTAAGTCAGTATGTTGGTCAGTCACAAGTCAGTCCTGTGATAGTCGTCAGTAGTCACGGTTGACTCTGCGCTACGTGCTGCTGGTTCGATTCCCGCACGAAATAAGAACAAATTGTATGACCGATATTTGTATAATAGTTGTTCTGGGTTTGGGGTTCTAAAGTGAGCGCGATAACATACAGATAATCTCGCATACCCAGATTATCTGTCTGTTATCGCACTCACCTTAAATTTTAATGAAAAGTCCGTGTCCTCTAACGTCGAGCTTTTATATCCAAATGTACCTACTGTTTCTCATGCAGGCTACTGTTTACTATTCTCCTGTGCGAGTCAATTACCGGTTAGTATTATTTTAATATTTATAATCTCGTGACACAGGTGTTTGTTCGATACATTCAGCGTTTGGTCTGAGAATACTTAGGTTGTAGACTATTTTTGACCCTCCTACTCCCACCCCCATTTTTTCTTTGATAATTTATATAACAGAACAACGTTTTGCCGGAACAACTAGTTGTAATAATAGGTCTTTACCTATGAAATTGCCGATTTTAAAACGGGTTGCTTTGAAGTGTTATATATCTTTGGATTGACTTGGAATTATATGTTCAAATAAACTTTATATTAAAGGTACGTTATTCTTTTTTCGAAATTCGGTATTTATTGGTTTCTTTGTGTTTTGTATTTTCTGTAATATCGCAGTACCTACTTATAACCATGATAGCTTATAAAAAAAGTTTTTTCATATTAAGAGTTCTGACGTAGAAACTATGCATTTCAAAGGGCAAGCAGTATCAATGACGTATGCCTACGACTTTCTTCTACCAAAAGAACTCGTGTGTTCTTGGTTTAATAGCTTTCGTTTTGGAAATTTTGTCTTGTAACCGCCCTGAGAAGAAAAGCAGCCCGT
The DNA here is from genome assembly GCA_905147345.3 of Mythimna impura. Taxonomy (NCBI): domain Eukaryota; kingdom Metazoa; phylum Arthropoda; class Insecta; order Lepidoptera; family Noctuidae; genus Mythimna; species Mythimna impura. Next base: position 6,736,921 of record LR990348.1, read on the forward strand.
TTTAAAAAACAGCAATTTCATATTGAATTGAATTGAATCACCTATTATATAAAAATCTCGCGTCACAGTGTTTGTTGTCGATCTCCTCCGAAATGACCGATTTTTATGATTTTTTTATCTATATTTGGTAGGCCTCAGAATAGGTCATAGACTATTTTTTACTCTCCCACCCGTACCCCACATTTTTTTGATAATTTATATTGCCGGCTCTGTTAGTTATTACATATATACAAACGACATTTGTCAGGTGGCGTCCGTAGGTTATTACTCACTGGGTTGACGCGACACTACAGGTTAAACGAGTTCATTTCCCTCCCGGACGCGAAACGAGTCGGATTGGGGTTCCTTGCCGTTTCATGCAGACACGAAAGCCAACCCTCTTGGGGCATGAAAAAAGATTAAATATTATTTGACTGGCCTGTCGGTCTAGTACTCTAGTATAGTTAGTTAGCCATGACTGCTATGCCGGTAGTGGCAAATATTTGTGTGATGAGCATGATCATTTGTTCTGTGTATGTGTGTAATTTATCTATAATATGTATGTATTTAAAAATATATATCTAAGTATGTTCATCAGTTGTTTAGTACTCGTAACACAAGCTCTGCTTAGTTTGGAACTAGACGGCGTTGTGTCAAAGTTAAGGAATATAATAACATTCTTTTTTTTTTATTATTTGCTATTTTAAAAATATGAAATGTGGCAAATACAATACATTTTTATTAGACATAACTAGATAAAGTTCACGCCTATATTTTCCAAAGGATTAGGGTAATTTGAATAGTCTATAATATATTAGCTAAAGATGAAAAATTGCTTGTTTTCTGTCAATAAATGTAACTGTTATTTATGACCTAATGATAATAAATCAAACTTATTTTAAGGAGTGAGCTACTAGCTCTCAAAAACACACTTTATAAATAAAGTAGCTCCTCTTACATCAGTTAATTTGACGACATTCCAAAATATTTATAGGTATATAACCGGTTAAAATATAAAGTTTTTACGATACATATATTAAAAAACTAGGCAAGTGTGAGTCGGACTCGCACACTGAGGGTTCCGTACAAAATTACCTTTGTATATAGTTCAATTCCCGAATGGAGTCTCGAAGATTTTTCCAAATCGCGAAATTTTTGTGACGTAACACAAAATTTACTCTTTTCACATTTATTCCTATACCTGTGCTATAAGAGCTTGTTTTATGCCAAATTTCAGGATTTTGGGTCAAAGGGAAGAACCCTATGAATTTCGATTCCCTTGAGAGTGTCGAAATATACTTTTTTTGCGACATAAATGGCCGTATCTTTTTTTTTTCGTTAACTTTGATTTTTTCACAGCTTCAATGGACCACAGACTTGAGTATATGGTTTTAATTTCAACTCGATACCTCTACGCGTTCCCTAAATAAAGGGTCTTGACAGAAAGACAGACATAACAAAGCGATCCTATAAAGGTTCCGTTTTTCCTTTTGAGGTACGGAACTCTAAAAAAACCTACTTTATTGATATCGGAACAAATAAATAGTCGAGATATACGGAGGAAGCTTTTCGTCGTTTCTCTACAGAGTCAACATACGAAACTTACAAGTTTGTAAATTATTACTGCTGTGGGAATTATTGCTTCTATAAAATATTTATGATTATTGATATTCTAAACAGATTCTAATTCTTTATTTGATAGGTAAAAGTTTTCACTCTTAGAATGATAATGTTTCTTTATTTGTATCCATTTGTGTTTATTCGTCATAAATATACTAGATACTGATCGAACTCTTTCTTTCTTTCTTTTATTGTTGATAGGCTCGCTCTTAACTACTATCTCACTTGACGGAAAGCGATGTGGCCGACGATGGAGCACGCTTGCCTAAAAGTAGCCTATTTATTCTTGACTTAACAAATAACAATCCTCAGATTGTTGCAATTAGGAAACACAGACCTAACCAAATGATTTATTCCGTTCTAATACCAAAAACTAATACCACTTGTAATTTTTTTGAAATCATATTTATTTTCCATGCCGAATGAATACCAACAACTTGAATTTGGTACAGTCAGCTAAGTCAAACCTAATCAAAATAAATTTTAAATATTAGTCCAAACAAATACCAGTGGTATTGGACTAAATCAACAAAATTAACGTTGTATTATTTTGCTGAAAATATACCTACCATACACGGATGTATGACAATGATAATAATTAACTTCGGAAACACTATATCTTAATAAGTTTCCGAAGTAGTTATAAGCGAGGAAAACACTACCTCTTAGTTTCCGGCAATAAATAAAAGTGTTCTATTTCTTGACAATCATTTATCCGTCAACACAAAATTTGGCTTATACGAGTACTTTACAAAATTAACTTAAATATTACTTTGAATTAAAATAGTAGGTACCTATAATTATATCGTCTATCATAAGTAATATTGACGTTTTCAAGTATATGTAGATCTGTCACCATGATGAATAATGTAAAACTAATTCTTAACCCTTTCACAGACAGAAGAAATATTTTTATCACCATATTTTAAAGCTTATATTTTCAAAATCGCGTTCCCGGAAGATATTATATTGTTTTATCATGACTATTTGAAGACACTTCGCTACTTTATTAAATACTCAAAAAAAAGAAGAAAGACAACATTTGTATTCTGCCCGAATAAACGCACAATAAATTATAAAAGATCACCACTTATCACTAACTTAAACAAACAAAAATTAGTGTCACTGTCGAGCCATGTGATGTGTGTGTAATTTGTCTCACACACACACACACACCAGTAAATCTTCCCTCTATAAGTTTGTTTCCCTTTTGCCAAATTATTCTAACCGTTAAAGGGTTGACTTCAAAAAGGAGAGAATTCTTTAGAGATAGTAAAACTAAATACATCTTATTTATCAACGGAACCCTTTTTACAAAATGTCGGTTCCAGCGCCCGGTCCGGGTCGCCCTCGTAACTTCGCCGATCGGTTTTCATAAATCGTCCATGTAAATGGCTATATGTAATTAGTAATAAATGTAATTGAATAGATAACGGCCAGCACTTGAGTTATTATGTCACTGGTTTTAGATGCTGTGCCGCATTAATAATGTTTCCTTTAAGAGCTTAAAGTTTATGGTCTAAAAGCCTGATTTTGAGGAGTATAAATAGTAAAATGGCTGATTTAGAGAATATTCTTCTCTTAGAATTTTTTGAGGTGAGAAATCATCACTTCGCTTCACTTCATCGCTCTAAGGCGGAGCGAGGGGGCGTGTCAGACTTTTACTGACTAAAACCCACATGTGTCTTTCAGTTGCCCTTTGCGTTCCAGGACCAGGGTTTTTTTTTGGTGGGACAATCATCCAATGACATCCCCTCGTTCTTAGGCGGATCAAGAGGGTGTGTCAGACTTTTACTAACTAAAAACACACATCCTATTTCTTCGTTGCCTTTTATACCAGGGCCGAGTCTTCCTTTCAGAAGCAGACGCATGGCCCCAGTAGGCTTCGACCCTGCTGGGCCCCTACGGTTTGCTGACATCTCTTTGAAGCGCGCATGGAACAGTACGCGCCGTCGACGACTTGAGGACCAATGTAACTCTTTCAAAAATTCCCGTCATCCTAGCGGGTATCGCCCTAGAGAAGTCTGAATTGGGCAGTATGGGTTTATTTAGTTGTCCATTTAATTTTGACAACAATACTTATCTTAACTAATATTATAAAGAGGAAAGATTTAATTTTTGTTTATTTGTATGTTACGATTAAACTTAAAAACTACTGGACCGATTTTCAAAATTCTTTCACCAGTAGAAAGCTACTTTATCAATGAGTAACATAGGCCTATATTTTATTTTTTCACGCGGGTGAAGCGGCTCGCAAAAGCTATTTAGGTATAATTGTTCTGTTACTAACTGAATAAATGTTTTTAAATTCTGTAAACTTTTAAACCAATATGAAATCAGTAAAACTATCAATATTTTTCTTACTCAATCACTTATTTAATTTATTAGCTCATATTATGAACCATTAATTATACTAATGATGCATACTTAACATGATTCATCATTTCAGCAGATAGACATCCACTGCTGGACATAGGCCTCCCCCAAATGTCGCCACAATGAACGGTCCTGTGCGTCTCGCATCCATCGGATTCCCGCAACCTTCACCAGGTCATCGGTCCACCTTGTAGGGGGCCTTGCAACACAGCGTCTTCCGGTACGCGGAAAAATCGCCAAACTTAAGTGGCAATGGGCAGGGCAAATTGCTCGCAGAACAGATGGCCGTTGGGGCCGAAAGGTTCTGGAGTGGCGACCGCGCAACATGATTATTCATTTCTAAACTACGGTTAACAAATGACAATCAGAAACGCCCAATATACCACACAAAATCCCACGAAACCATAGACACGCCTATATATTTGACATACCAACTACTTGTTGACCCGGAAACCATAGAGCTTACCATGGAAATGATTTTCTCTTCCCCCACAGACCCTGAGGTAAGGAAATGGCCCCTTGAGCTTGATTAGCATACCGGTACCATCTCAGTTAATGGTCCATCAATCATCGTTTTATGAATGTATTAACAATATGTTGAAGTTAGTTTTCATGTCTTCAAATGGTTGAGAAAATATTTGTCTTGGATATTTAGTACTGTACTAGTTTTTGATAGCGATAATGTCGATAATTGTCTCATGTGAACTAACGTATTTACCGAATAACCCTGCCGAAGTCTGTGGATTCTAATAATCTAGGAGTCTATTAATTAAGAATGAATAGGTTACTTTCTGGGCAGGTCTGCTCCAACGTCGACCGCATCATCGCTTGCTATCAGGTGAGATAGTGGTCAAACGCGAGCCATGCAATTATAAATATGTATATAAAAAAGAAGCAGTGGTGGCCAAGCGCATTACTTTCTGTAATTTATTTTATCACCACTGCTCTCAAAACGGTGAAGGAAAACATCGTGAGGAAACCGGCATGTCCTATAAACAAAAATTCGAAGACATGTGACATTCACCAACTCGCATTGGGCTCGCGTGGTGGATTACGGCCCAATCCCTCTACTAGAGAGGAGGACTGAGTCCCAGCAGTGGGAACATTGAAAGGCTGCTTATGCTATATAAAAAAAAAACTATTATTCCATATCGTAATCTTGATCATGGTTTAAACATATACCTACCCGAGTTTCCAACAAAACGCAAACTAATGCGAACATTCGTATATAGTGTGTTCGTTACTCCTTGACGTTCAAACGGCCGAACGAATTTGCATGAAATTTGGCACACGGATACGGTACGGTACAGGACATGGATACTTTTCTATCCCGAGAGTAATATGTTCCCTTAGGATCATTTTCTGTTTTGATGGGGGCGAAGACGCTGGCTAAAGCAAGTTTATTTGATTTGTTTTCAAAGTTCCATCGATATTTTGAATTTAACTAACAATGACGATATATTTTTTCTTTTGTTTTCCGAGTTTCGACATTTGTTTTTATTTTCAAACAAGTACCTTTATATGAGGAGTCTAGTGTTAAACCTAGGGACCTTAATATTGACTTGTTTTGCACCAGTATGGCGACCTTAAGACGGCTTTTGACACTGGCATTTTTCAATTGTAGGTAAGTAACTTATTTCTCTCGTAACTAATTAAATTACCTTGTATGACTTTTCTTTTTATATAGATAAAATGACAAATAACTTTTAAGTAAATTTTTATTACAAGCCTCCACTCCACTCCACTGCTAGGACTCTAAGTCCTAGCAGTGGAAACATTATAAGGCTGATTATGCTTATTCACCAATACAAGTCAAGGGTTATTAAATATGACAAGCAACCAATGATTCATTTTGTAGAGTTGATGTCATCAAGCCGATTATGTAGGTGTCAACTGAAGATATCACTAACACATCATGTAACTAGCTTACTTGATGGATTACTAAAGGAATTTATTTATTTTACACTAGCTTCTGATATATGATATAAACAGTGTAATATTAACAAATGGCTTATTACAAGCCTCCACTCATAGGAGTGGAGGCTTGACCCATTCTCTCTAGGAGAGAAAATGGGTCGTATTCAACACGCGGGCCCAGGGCGGACTGGTTCGATTCTCTCATGTGACTGTGACATATATTTTTGTGGTCTATAGATAGTTTATCTGGGTCTGGATGTCTTGTTTATGTTAGTACATGTTTATGAACGCACTCACAATACACGAGAAATTCTTAGTGAGGAGCAACGCTATAAAAAAAAGTCAAAAATAATATCATTTAGATTTCTTTATAATTCATGCAGTCTTAATTATTTTCATTTAAAAAAAAGGATCAAAAGCCACATGTCCTTTCATTTTTCAACCATTCCACAATGACTTGAAAAAAATATGGCGTCCCACAGTCACTAGCGCGAGCTACGTCACGACGCGACACGAGGTCAAAGGTGCACGCTGCGTCGATATTTTTCTGACGCAACCAGGTAATTGTCCCTAGACAGTTTGACAGGCCAACCGTGCGGTATGTGGGCGTGTGTCACTGGCTACGACTGTAAAGCACATAGACCACATCATCGCTTACCATCAGGTGATATAATGGGCAAACGCGAGCCTATCGATAATAAAAAAATGTCCTGTTGTTATTTTGGCTTCACACTGCAGAATATATCAGTCTGTCAATGTTTTTGCAGTATATGGCAGCAAACGTATCGAGTCAGCCTTCTTAGCAAGCTTCGCTGAGGTAGCCAATTTCATGATGCCACATGTGGTTGAGGAAAGTAAACTCTCAAGTAGATAAAAAACTACACCAATTTTACATCACAATATCCTCTAGGAATCAATTTGCAAATAAAACAGTCACTGAACTTTACTCGAAAATATCTCCTCAAAAAACGATAGTTGTATCTAATTAGATTTTTTACCTTCAACACACTACAACACTACAAAGGTAAGGACGTAATAAGTTTATTTTTTTCCTTTGCCATTGAAAAAAAAAACGATCCCACTCAATTTTAAAAAAAGAACTCCCGCTAAAACATTTGAGCGCGTTCCTGTCACATACAAAGATACCAAAGCTGCCACATAAACCGCAATAAAACAATAAAATTAACACACTTCACGCGTAATGTGGTGCACTAATGAACTGAAGCATTAGCGTTTTGGGGAACACGTTGGCTGAATGCACGTAATGGTAATGGCCGCTCGACGAAGGCGTGAGAATAACCGCTAACACACACATTACTGATTATCTACAGAGCATTAATGTGCCTCGTTCACATTTTATTTTTACCCACAATTAATTTAAAATAAACTTTAAGTGATATCGGTTGCTTTCATCTTTCAAAAATAGACATCACTCATAAAAGTGATGTGCAAAATTAACGGTTAGAAGTTGTAACGTTAGAGTTACAATAGTCGACAAACAATCGAACAAATAAGCAAGAAAGGTAATGTCTCTTACGTTCTCGTATATATATATTTAATTATAAAATTGATTATTGGCCATTTCAACGATTTACGACGTATCTCAGTACTTTTACTAGAATTGATGTTAGTTTAGCCTTATTTTAGTTCATAGGGAGTAATAATAGAAGCAATTAAATAATTTATAATGAACTATAAAATAATAATTACAAACTATTTGCTTTCTTTGATTTTTCCATCAAAATCACTAACTATCATTTATGGACAGTTGCAAGAACATCAAACTTTGCCTTGTGCTAAACCTAATAACCTAGATCCGATGTAATATTCACTTATAAGCAAGGCGTGCCTGAACGAAAGCCAGCTCCGGAAGCCATGAGCTTGGAGACAAGCCGGCAAACCGACCGGTATCGGTACCGGTATACCGGTGCGACAGGACGACTCGTTTCCAAACGGAACAACCAATTTCGAACGCCCGACAATCCGTTACCAACTATCGATATCTAGCTTTACCTGTTGAGTCACATCACTATCACTAAAAATAAAGCATGGTACACGATTAAAAAAAGACTATCATAAAATAAAATTTGATATAGGCACTTAAGAATACTGGCCATCTAGAAATTAACGAAGTCTTTTTCAAAGACGAGAAAATACCTTTATACTTATCCCATAAACATGGAAAATTAGAATGTTTTCATTCCGTCATAATATTGACTTATCTGTGGAAAAAGACAAAACATTTCTGTCATAATATTGACTTAACTGTGGAAAAAGACAAAGTGAATTTAATAATTATTATTTGTAGATAGTAACGAAGGTGACATGAGAAGTTTTTGGTGGGATTTCTTCGAGTGAAGTTCTGTGGCTGTTTTAACTATTCGCAAATTGATTGCTAATGGATATTGTGATGAAAAATTGGGTTTTGTATCTTAAGTGTCCGCGCAACTGGAAAATATGTAGACTCATTCAAATAAGCGCGATCTCAATAAAATGGTGCTGAGAATTTTATTGTAGTGATGACTACCTCAGCGAAGTTTGTCAAAAAGGTTGACTTGATACATTTGCCAAATACCTACTACAAAAACATCAGAATGTGTACATCCATATTCTAATGATAAACAAATGAACTATTGATATGGCGTGACGTAGACCAGTCAGAATCTTAGCAGAAAATAATAACTGAAACCCCATGATCTTTTGTCTCATCACACTTTTCTAGCCGGATTCAAACAGGCAGATAGGGAACCCTTAGTCCAGGTCTCTATAATATCTATGACCTATCCTTATAGGACACATTTGAATTTGGAACCAGAATCGAATTTGAAATGTGTCAATCTCACCATTCTCTTTTGTGCAATCTATGGTTCCCAGGTAAAGTGCCATTCACATAACTACGGCTGTCTATCAAACTGTTACCCTTGTTTGCACTAAATCAAATTATAACTGCCTTGTTAGTCTTGAGAACGAAGTTTATTAAATAAGCCGAGAGCTTTGTAAGCAAATACCATAAGAAGCTAGTGTTATAACCTGATTTATTATCATGTTGTTTCAAGTAAGCTGTTAGTAGTATTAGTAGTGAGGCGGAAGAATTGTTAAACTTAAGTAAGCGGCAGACAGAGGCCATCTATGATATGAAGACAGAAGATCTCCTGCGGGAGAACCAATGTTACAAACAGGCATAGCCCGAAGAATCGCCAAACTTAAGTGGCAGTGGGCAGGGCACATTGCTCGCAGAACAGATGGTCGATGGGGACGAAAGGTTCTAGAATGGCGACCACGTACCGGAATACGCAGCATTGGAAAGCCTACAAGGTGGACCGATGACCTGGGGAGGGTCGCGGGAATCCGATGGATGCGAGACGCACAGGACCGGTCATTGTGGCGATATTTGGGGGAGGCCTATGTCCAACAGTGGACGATTTTCGGCTGAAATGATGATGATGATGAGGGGCCATCTAAACTTAGTAAGATATACGATGTACAAAACGTTTTGGGAAAACATTTATTGTGCATATAGCTAAGGAGTGGAATTTCCTGCCGGTATCTGTGTTTCCTGAAAGCTACAACCTAACTAAGGGTCTTTAAGTCAAGAGTGAATAGGTTACTTTGGGACAAGCTTGCTCCATCGTCGATCACGTCATCGCCTACCATCAGGTGAGGCAGTCGTCAACTGCAAGTCTATTAATTATAATAAAAAAACAAATATAACAAGTTAACATCTATTTGTAAGTTCATTGACATCGAATACTTTCAGTAGAATACTTTAAGCGGCAATATTAGTTAGTAAATATTTTATGATAATGTTAAACGCCATTTATGTAGCATTAAAACTATGTTAGTTCGTGTTAGTATTCATAATGTTAATCATAGGGTTTTACGTCTAGAAACGCTCATCATGTAATCAGCCCAAAGATAGAGTGAATTCCAAAATAAAGCAACATCGTCCTTCGAGTGCCAAAAGATAAATATTAGATGCTACTGGGCTTTTCCAAACGTATATTGTACATTAGAATAGTCACATTCTTCTCCCATCATTACAAATATTCACACGGTTGTATGATTATCATCGAAATTACAAAATTTACGCGTAGGCGAGTAATTGGTGTGCCCACGGCTTTTTATTTGATTGACCTGACCTTTATTGCAAACGGTAAAAATTTAATACGTCTTGTTTGGATGTACGCGGTTATGGCAACATCGGAATAACTGTCATTATGATTTGAAATTGGAATTGACGGATGGTAATGATGTCCCATGAATTTGTTTTTGATAGATAGCTTTCTAACTGCGCCCACGAGAATATTTTTAATAAGTTTGGCCTATTGAATACTGAGGGTCAAACAGTTGATAACGAGTATAATAAGAAAGAAATAATAATACTCATGTAATTTTATAAAATTATGGTTCGGTTCAAATAGACGAAGGACAGCATGGCAAAATTTTGAGCAGCAGAATAAATAAATTGAATTTTTGGATTTATTAAGGTATACCTATATAGCTCTAAATCTATCGTTGTTTTTTATACATATATTTTTTACAGCAATTAATTTGTTTACGATTTAACGTATGGTTATGCAAAAATTAAGTAGGTATCTACTTTAACGAGAAAATCGAGTTGGTTACGATGCAATATTATAACTCAACTAGGTACACCCTACGGTATTGGATAGACCCTAACACTTCTTAACGATATAAATAAATACGCATTTCTTCACGTCATTTTTCATTTTCCTCTGTTATTTACCTTTTTTAATTGGATGGAAGAGTTTAAATGGTCAACATAGAGAAAAAATAAAAAGTTGTCATATTAATCTTATATCTCACTAGACACTATGTAAAATCCTTGAAACAGGCGCGGTCTCGGTAAAATGGAGCTGAGAATATTGTTGTAGTGTTGACTACCTCAGTGAAGTTTGTAGAAAAGGTTGACTTGATACATTTGCTGCCATATAGATACTAAAAATCATTAGAATATGTACACCTATATTGTAATCGTAAACAAATTAACTATTTTCAAGAAGACATGGCTTAAAGGTCTTAGTATCCAAGCACAAAAACATAACAAAAAAAAAAATTTTGTAAAAGGAGCAGAAAGGCGCGAAAATGTGACAGGGTATTTTACGATAAATAGTATCTGTAGAACAGTTTATAAGTAAACACGCTTGAAACTAAACTATAAATTATTCATGATATTTATTGAGTTAATTGGTCATAAATTTAACTTTAATAACCAATAATTTAATTTTATTTTTAAAGGAGGAGGGTTGATAGCATTTTCCGCCCATCAGCACTCAAAAAAAATAATTCTGTTTTCGATCATTTTTAAATGCATTCATGTAGTTAAAGATTATATTTTTTATTCAGTGACATTTACGCGATAAATAATATAGTAAGTCTAAGCAATTATTGCCCAAACAGAGAGTGATTATAATGTTATGGAAATATCATAATCATAAATAATAGAGACAGGCAGTTGGACATGCTAGAGTTACAGAAAACACAGCAAAATAAAAACTACGGTAGACATCGCCTCCGTGTGAAATAATATCTCAGTTACTTGATTACAAGTACACAACAGTTTCCAGGAATATGGTAACATTATCATAATAGTTCACACAGACAGGCGCTACGCGACATTACGACAATAAAACTACGTCCATTTTTCATTAAAAAAAATCTAACAGATATTTCCGGAGAACAATTTAATTGGCGACTTTTTTTTCTAAACACTTTCTATCATGGAAACTTTATCCGTAAAACAAACTCTATAATAAATGGTTGTCGCTTCATTGTCGCTCTGTCGCGTTTCACGTCTCTATGAGAGCCTTAATACTCATTCCCACATGTTTATGCGTAAGAGCGCAGACACATAAAAATGCAGGGGTCGTGAACTCGCTCGAATGAAGACACTGCAGGCAAGGCAACTACAGTTATATTTGAGTAGTTTTAGTGTCATAATAGGTACTTAAAATGCATCGTATACTTACTTTATCTGAATAAGAAGGGAAACTCATCTTTCCTCTGTGTTCGGTATGTAGATATGATGCGCTTACCAAAATATTAATGAAAATCACATTTTCGAATTCTGAAACAAAAGAAAACCGTTGTTTAGAACAATATTATTATTTTTTCCGGTCAGTTTATGTAATAGACATTAACACACTTATTAAAACTCGCCAACCATAAGCTTCATTTAAAAAAAAACCATCGGCGTATTCTAAATTCAAATTCTCCATAGAAAAATTTGAATTAAGAACCTGCTTTTTTACGTGGAAATCATCAAATGTAGGTACTCATTTCTAACCTAACCATGGCCCTGAAATGCAAATGGCAACTGAAGGACACAGGTGGGGTTTAGTCAATAAAAATCGGACACGCGTTCTCTCTCTTTCCGATTTGTTGATTTCCCACATCATTTTTTTATGTATAAACTAGGCCCTAAGCATATTTATGAGAACTAATGAGAATGAAAATTGTATTTTGATAATTTTTTTGATGCCCAAAAGCTAGGTAAATGTAATGCTAAGCCATGGGTTTTGTCAGAACAAGACTCTTTTAAAGAAGCGTTCCATTTCCCGCGTGAAAGGCATAAAAATATTGTTGTTATTTTATTAGATACTTTTGCGCAAGCATAGTCATCATACCATTTAGTCTATGTTAAGAGTCTCTTAGTGAGTTTGAGTACCTACAGTTCGAGAAATTATTTCTAAGTATCATGTATGTACCGTTTTGTTTTGCAGTTGTAAGGATCATTGAGCAACAAAGTTGGTATGACTGATTATTTATATCCTTGGTTGACTGTACATATTCGAGATTTGGATCTAAAGACTATTGCAACTTACCTGCTGAAACAAAGTTATAGATCTTTAACTAACATCCACATACTTATATTAGTATGTTATAAAGGCTTATAGTTAATGTCATGTGGATTTCCCCTACAATTTATACCTACACAGTGAATGATTAATGTTCTAATTTGAACCAGCAATATTCATCAAATACACAAACACTATTCAGTGTCAAGCAAATGTCAAACAGCTGTCATCTCATTTACATGGAGCGGCCTGACTTGACACTTCAACAAGTTTATCGATAATACAACAACATTTTGTATTCTCATCTCTAACAACTTTCGTTTCTACATCGATCATTTAGAATTGGCGTTTGAGCAAAATCACGTGCACAATTCGAAATTTCCCGATTACGAAACGATTGGATTCGATTAGACTTTCACTGCACGAAATTAGTTGAAAATTTTCTCTGATATTCATCAGCTTGAGCATTGCAATGATTGCCGGTAGACGGATAAAGAAAGTCAACATGAAAATGAATGTAATCTCTTTTATTGCACACGAATAAATGCAGCGGATGATCTCACTATTTCTTTTATATAGAAATTATAATCTCATTTTGTGAAAATAAATCCATCATTCTTACATATAAAAGCTACCTTACATGTTATACGATTAGTACAATGCGTTCCAAATAAGAATAGGATCGATTGACAGCTAGTGACGTCACGTCATACTGTCAAATCGAAGAATTATTATGGTGAGCAAAACAAGAAAATTTTAAAATTTTATTTATTTACGAACTGTGAACGAAAATAGTTTAATCAGAATTCAGTTCTTCAATTTTGCTCATCACTGAGTTCTTCAATTTTGCCCAATTTCTTGCGATTTGACAGTATGACGTGGCGTCACAACATGGCGTCATTCCTATTCTTATTTGGAACGCATTGTATTTGCCAGCGGCTTCGCTCGCGCGGAAGTAAGTTAAGTTTCTCCTTACAAACTTTGGACCCCCGTTTCATTCCCTCAGGGAGTGAATTTTGGAAAATCCTTTCTTATTCTTTGTTTACATTATAAAAGAACATCTGTGCTAAATTTCAGCCTCATAGATCCAAGGCATCAGGATGGGCGTTGATGAATCAGTCAGTGAGTCAGGACTTTGCCTTTTATATAATAATATATATATACAGATGTACTTACACTTGACTACGAAAAATGTAAATAAATAAGTTAATCCATAAAATAAAAATAATTAAAACGGTTCGTGCAAGGTACACCACTCGGAAATAAAAAAAAAATCAAAGCCCAGTGTAATCGGCATCGGATTAAGTTCTCAAATAAATTCCAACGCCTGTTCCACACATCGGCTCATTACTCCGCGATTGGGGCTATCACAACACCTGTCAACGCGTGACTGGTCGTTCACGCATCGCGCTGCCTACCTCTAATGCAAATCAAGGTCGTGAACCTATCCGATATAAGGAGTTATGGACCCGCCATGTTTAATACTCGGATTGGTAAGTGATGGATAAGAAGTTGCTAATAGGACGACACTTTATAGGTACTTGACGTAGGTGCTAGGATTAATTTGTCAACGTTGCCTTTATGCTGTTTTAATTATGGAATTGTATGTTTCTTGATTTAATCTGACGTTTGAATTAATGTTTTGACATGGATGGTTTTGTGATGTTTCTAATATGACCATCGTATAATTTATTGAGTTTTGAAAACAAAACTAAAATATAGGGACACGGTTTTAGACTAGCTGATATCAACTTCCAGATAAAAGATTAATCTAAATGGCATTTAAGTTATAAATTCTGATAATATGACTAGGAAGAAGCAGAAATCACGCAACAGGACGCGCCATGAAACCGACAAACATCGACACGATTATCTTGTTCTTACAATCTAAGATCAACACTTCTCTCTTAAATAGCTTACGGTACATCCACTTGGCAATTATTTTATTAATTAAACATCTGTCGAAGACGATAACATATTGATTCAGGCTTAATGTCACAAATTGTTAGTAGTATCTTGATCGGCACCATCTTGATATTAACCGCGACTTCGAAGAAATTTATGCAATTTTCTGCAATCAATCACTTGACGATTGATATTGGACGTGAGCATTTTTTCGGCAAATTATGCCTGTCTGTCGATCTTGGGTATACATTGGATAATAATAAATTAATCACTGAGTTTGTGTAAGTAATTTTACTTTATCAATACTTGTTTGTGTGGTGAAGAAAAAATAATGTTTTAAACAAATAAATATAAATATTTATATGGAATACTAATTGAGCTGGCAAACGTTGTTCTGCCACATACAAATTATCAAAGAAAAAAAGGGGGTGTGGATAGGAGGGTACAAAATAGCCTACGACCTATTCATAAAAATATCATTAAAAACCGGTCCAGTCGTTTCGGAGGAGTTCGATAAAAAACACGAAACAAAAAAAAAAGAGAAACAAAAGATACAAAGGATTTTTATATATTAAATTTACATGGCCACTGATAGTTATTCAGAGTTCAGGTGTTTTATTTAGTTAAGTGAATTCACATATTTGTGAACGCACCCACACGTATACTACTCTTAAGAGTAATTCCTAGAGTGCACAACGAATTAAAAAAAGATGTAAAAATCGTAGGTGGCGTTTCTTTTACGAGGAATAGAGATAATTTCATGCTTTGATTAAGACTAATCCTGTCTACCTAATGTCTTCAATCGTCCAGTCATTAAAGTTCATTGGTCGATCCTTTTATTCAAGAAAAGTTAACGCCCATACATGACAAATAAACAAAAAACTAAATCCCTCGTATGTAGGTGTTGAATGAGAACCTACATAATTATAGTACATATGTACATGAAACCTCAATTATACATGTGTTGCTCAGATTATAACCATTAACAATATAATGTTGAGAAAATGCGAAACAATACAATTATTACCGTAATATACGCAGTTGCGCGTCTTGTTTTAAAATGATTTATGCGAGATGCAAGCCCTCCTGCTGGGTTACTGCAGAATTATGGATGATGGCTTAATCGAAGTAGACAGTTAAGTGTTTACTACATATTAAAAAGCTTTAATTGCCTCCATAGGTGGAACAAGGGAAGAGGTTGGGAGAACAGCACGCCTCATTATAAGAATAAATCATTTACTCATTTAAACAAGTTTTTAAAGCCGCTTCCAACTAAAGATCTATGGTTTTCATTATTTATGAATACGACCTTTTCACAATTGAACTAGGCAAGGGACAATATAATTCCAAAATCAAAATTTAAAAAACAAAAACTGTCACTGTGACAGCTGTCATGCCAGACAAAACACACACGGCAGAACAAAAGTATAATCCGTTCATTTGTAGTTACGCGCGTATTCTGACAATCAATCACTTTGCTCGAAAGTCTTGAAACCACTTGGTGGTAATCTTCCCGAAGCGTGTGAATGCGGTCACGATGTTGCTCAGAGGCGGTCTATATTTTATGGTCGGTGTTGCAACTCTATGGGAAACGTACCAAAACGATGAATGATTAGAACGTTCGCTGTTCTATTTCAAATTTCTGATATTTGAATGTGCCTAACCGCTTTAGATATGCCCTTAGGACTTGTCCAGCTTATTGCGGTGATGTGAATTGGTAAAGACCGACGATTTATAGCTACATTTATAATTTTATAAAACGGGACCAAGCCCCAAAAAAAATTTTTTTTTTCTTTTTTTCGTCCCGTTTGAGCAAGTTAAGGTCTTAAACCATACCGCCTCGTTATTAGTAATTTTTTTTTTTAATTGCATTACAGTGCTAGTGCAACACATGAAACATAATAATATTTTGGAACACGTCATTAGGAAAGAATTTAAACCAAAATCAACGACAAACGCAAAATATTCATAATCCCAGGCTTTCAATAATACAAAATTGCCATTTTACAACCAATCCAAGAATTTACCAGTAAAGCCTTTTTATTCGCAGTCTAATTAAGTATTTATTTATCTCAACAACGTCAATTAAGTCCTGTTATTATTTACTGAATCAGGCATCATGAGAACAACATGCAGGCAGGATGTTACGACCACATCCGCGGTGACGACCAAAATTAAGTATACAATTACAATACACATACAGCATTCATTCAAATTGGAATTGTGAAATTATTAACGCTTTACTTTAAATAGTTTTTGAATAATAATATTCCACAATTTTTACACAACGCCATCTAGTCCCAAACTAAGCATAGCTTGTGCTATGAGTACTAGACAACTGATAAACATACATACTTATCCTACATATATTATAAACGTAAAAGTTTGTATGTATTTATTTATTTACAAGCACTTATACAACGTTACGGAGGATGTCCAAGGCTTTGTACAGTAGAAACTTACAAACTAAAAAAATACATCTATGGATGTTTGTTACTCTTTCACGCAAAAACTACTGAATAGATTTCGATGAAACTTGGTACACGGGTAGACCATGTCCTGGAATAGCAAATAGGATACTTTTTATTCTGGGAGTATGTTCCCTTGGGATAATTTTCTACTAATACGCGCCCGACGCCGCTGACAACAGCTAGTTTATTTATAAATACATACATATTATAGATAAATTACACCCAGACACAGAACGAATGATCATGCTCATCACACAAACATTTGTCTTGGGAATCGAACCCACGACCGTGCGGTATAGCAGGCCATTAACCACTAGACCAAAAGGCCAGTCGATAATATGAGTTGACAGCGGCAGCGT
Source organism: Mythimna impura (assembly GCA_905147345.3). Lineage (NCBI taxonomy): Eukaryota > Metazoa > Arthropoda > Insecta > Lepidoptera > Noctuidae > Mythimna > Mythimna impura. Next base: position 6,754,366 of record LR990348.1, read on the forward strand.
TGCTGTTAATTTATCGTGAATGAATCAGTAAGTTCTTTTATATAAAATCTTTACAAAAGTTGTTAATGGTTTGATCATTTGTCAAATGACCGCAGTACTGCACTAATGGTTTATAAGACAGGATTCTGGTTTACAGCCTCACGGGGTCATGCCTGGTCTGTGCGTGCCAAGTCTCGTCCGTGGTAGTCCGTGAGGCCAGTCGAAGATGTACGATCTCTGTCCGACGCGGATATACGACGCGAGGCGAGAAAATACTACGGCTAGCACGCAAGGATTGCATGCACAGGGCCGGATTTGAATTGGTAAGAGGTGCATTACTTACATCCATCTTCGATACGGCTCTAAAGTGATGTGTTTACAGAATGTACAGGTTTGGAACGGGAAAGGTTTACTATTTATTAAATCCCATTTTGTAAAGAAGGAACTTACTATGGTTTTATTTTAAGATCTGCCAACAACACTGGTTGCTTGATAGTTTTTAGGATTTGCAATATTATTACGCATTTTTTTTATTTGTGGAAAAACGATCAAGTTCTAATGAGACCTGGCTTAAAATCCTTTTAAAATTTAATCATTTCATTTCGTAAAACCGAGAACTTAGCCTTTCTCAATTCTAACTTGCTCATCGATTCCCGTATTAACTCTGCCTTAAACAAAACATACAATCTGAACACGAAACCATAACTAACTCTTCCCTTTTCGATTTTACAGTCTTATCTACCCAACTTGCATATCGACTTTCAAGCACACAGTTTAATATGGGCCTGTCTTTTCTCCCGTCAGGGGACATTAAGTAAGGCAGCAACGTCATCATTTAGCGTGCATCCGGCATGCACCTCGCACATCCGAGTTCGGCCCTGGCAGTCACGTCCATAGACGAACGAGCGCGCGAACGCGATTGAGAGAGCATTTTGACTCCTAAATGAGTTCGTTCACACGGCTAAGGTTCATGGTCGACTATCTTCGTTTTAGAAGTCTTATGTAGGATGTACTGCTGTGTAAGTGTGACTTATAATGGTCATTACTGCTTTATATTTATGATTGTAATTAGTGTTCCTATTGTTTATTTCCTTGACGATGTGGCTTTAGACACTGGCTAGCTAGACTATGGATTGATAGTCTTGTATACAATATTAGTTGCAACGAGATGTAGAAAAACAAGGCATAAGCATAATATGCTTAGAATCTAACCTGTCTCACTTTAAGCATGCATGCATAGATAATATTAGTCGAAAAATACAAAAATATAGAGATATAATTAATAATATTTATATAATTAGTGGACCAAATACGACTTTTCCTCAAGTAGCAAAAGATAAATTAATTAAGTAACATTTTCCAGTTAAAGATCTTAGCCATTTTGATCAATAACCTAAAGATGCTGCTGAAGATAAACATCACGTAACATCGACTCTCCAGCTATCAGAACTAATCGGTGTGGGAACAGAAATTTCCGCGCTGGCACAAAATTTAAGAACGATTAGAAATCTTAGTTGGTCCATGTATTTGCTAATTATTTTTATTGAAGAAGTTGATTAAATTATAGATAACATTTCTTAAAAAAGAGAAATGCTAGCAACAGTTTTAATATATTGTAAGATGATATTGCTTTTAAGATATGCATATGCATCATCAACAGTGAGCTTTCTTTTACATCACTGATTAGTTTGAGAGCATTGTTAGCAGAAGAATGACGAACATCTAATTTAATTAGTTGAATATTACTTTAGATGACGTAGCAGTTACATCATTCTTCACCTCTCCCCACGCTACCATCAATAAATTCCATCACAAGTTCATTCACTATGGTGATCCTATTTAAAATATAATTAGAAATGATAATTAATTTTGGAGTGACTAACTGTGTGAACTTTTCAGTTATAAATATTTATGAAGTTTTGTTTTGGACACTAATAGAGTTCATTGACCAGTCTATGATTTATCTACCATTGTCTTTCTTGATGTGAATCTTTGTTTGGATATCACATACCTATAATTCATTGATTGCAGTAACTTTAGCTTCAAGTTTATTATCGTTGACTAATAAAATTATTTAATTAATCTCGTTGATTTTTTTAACAATAGGTCAAAGTGTTAATTTAATACATCACAAGAAATGATTTTCCCTTTTTAAATAATATAAACTAGTGATTGACTGCGGTGCAATCTGATGATAAGCAGTTATGCAATTGTTGATGGTGAGGCGTACTAGTTTATGAGGAGCCTCTATTCACTCTAGTCTTGAAGACACCCAAATTATAATCAGGCGGGAAGATCACTGCAGGCAAATTGTTCCAGTCCTTCGATGTACACGGTATAATCGAACCATTATGCAGTTCATATAACTGTTGCACAATTCAAAAAAAGACGGCCAATCATAAAAAAAAATATGTACCAACGACAATTAAAATCTATATTCAGCTCAGCTTTGAAACTATCCCGGTTAAACAACATTGAACATACCAATTACATAAAATTCTTTTTTGTTCAACAAGTTCGAGACATAACAACCAGCCAATTACGCGTTTCGTGTCACCTACAAATGCAAATCGCTTTGGAAACCAGTAGCGACCGCGCGACCGATATCAATTTACATAATACTACGCTATTACCGAATATCATCACGCGTACTGATTGATCGTGTTGAGACAATCAATACTTCGATGGGAATAAAAATTTGGACAATTTTAAGGTCCAGTTGTACCACAAATCACAAAAGTCATCCATCACTATGCAATTTAAATCATCTTCCTGTTTCAGTCTATTGTTTGAAAGTGACAAAGAGAGAATGATTTCTTAAATACGTTAAGCGATGAATTAACTTGGTTATTTGAGTTGCAAGTTAACCTGAAACTTGTTTTGAAATAATGAAAGATACACAGTGCAATTAAAATTACTATCTCGAGGCAGACTTAAATGACAAAACACTAGTATTCATAAAAGTTCATCTTCTATAAGTCTTTAAAAATAGCACAGACAATTACCAACTACACAATAGTTTGAAATTGATTGGTCCGCTGTTTGACAAAAGAGATAAATATGTATGTATTTCTCTTTTGTCAAACAACGAACACTTGAGTAACAATCGTTAGTTAACAACCTAAGTATTGTTTTCCAAATGATAAAGTCTTCATATTGTGTTATCCAGTTTGCAATTCTTTATACTCTTTATAAGTTCAAACATTGCTTATTGAATCTTATGAGTTCTCTTTACTTCATAAATATCTAAAAAAAACAATGATAATTTTTAATTTTATTGGCATGCCTGTTCTTTTATGATACGATATCCCACGGTTTCTCGTTCATACGAGGGTATAGCTCTCCCCATTGTAAGTCTTTCCCACAACGTCTCATGACACATGAAACCAATACTCGTTGGAATTTATTAGTTTTACTAGCAATTTCCAAATAATTAAATAAAAAAGCGTTGATCTACCAGTATATATTAATGTATATCATAAACTATTTGAATTGGTTCCCACGCAAAATACAAAAGGATAGCTAACAGCCTGATATGTCATGGTATGGCATAATTAAATAAAGTTTTATTAATAAAGAAAAAGAAAATATAGACGAAGAATGTCATCTTCAACATTTAATTAGTTTCGACAATAGTCTACATCAACTTCGTGACACCGATTCAAATCGTAAAGAATAAATAAAACATGGAGCAAAAATATATTCTAGAGTCAAAATTCAGGCAGTTGAATTTCTCAGAACGTATTGTTAACAGAGGAAGTAAATATATTCTATAAATAAAACTATTAGTCATGCCTAAGTCTATTATTTCCTCGTTTATCGACATCTCAGCTTGTCCACTACGTTGGTATTGAAACTGATCCAATTTCAAATCGACGACTGCAAAGTTATATTAGTTTTAGTAAGTCACTGTAATTATCAGTAAATCGAAATTTGTACCCGTAGAAATAATAGTGTCAAATTATCTTTGATTAGTCAGCTAGTAAATCAAAGATGCTCGTGACAATACGCACAATTGCAACACTGAAACACTAAAGAGCAATGAAAAATTCCGTGCCTAATTCAACAATCAAAATTCCAATCCAAACATCGGCGACTAAAAAGATCGAGTGGATGAAAGTGCTAACTAGTCTGTAAAGTTTAGACAAGCCGCAACAAAATCATAAAATTTACATATCACTGAAACTACAACCTTATTTCATGCATTTAAGAATGATATTTCATGTATTGGAAGTAAAACACACATTTGTATTACGTGGAGTACAAATCGTGGACGGCAAACAGAATTGGAAAGCAAATACGGCTTTGTGGTCGATTCACTGAACAAACATTTCCATCCACGGACGGGCAGAATGCTCGGTATTTAGCCCAAATATCCTAGCGGTGCATAATTGCATAACAATAAAACTATTGTATCTGAGTTTATGTGGGATATTCTCTCGGCATTCCTAAAATTTCTAACTCTGTTCCCACATTAATAAATTCTTGTACTCCAAATAATTTTGGAATAAATTCTGGGGATATATTCTTTCTTTTTAAGGATTATTTTTATCTTATCGCTTTCTATTAGACTGTTGTTAATAATATTGTTGTTAATATGTTGTTAAAAGATTTCCATACAATTCTAGTTTATCCAATTTTAAAACATTATTTAATTTAAGCACACAGATAAGTACCTTTTATTACAAGCTTTATGCAATAAACATTTAATATTGTTAATTAAAGACAAATCGTTCTGTACAAACTTGACACGTCTTCAACAGTTTTGATGACAGAAAGGCGATAATAATTATGTCTTTACATTTGTAGCTAAAACTATAAAACCTTGTTTTTCCGAAAATAATTTCAGTATGAACAGCAATGGTAATGGTTCCAAGCTTGTCAATTGACTTGAATGGCTATGTGGGCTGGCATTTCTAACGCGATTAATATTACTAATTGTCCACGCGACTTTAAAGGTGGTCCAATTGCGGTCGTATTGCTAATCTTGTCACGTCCTCCGGCGATATACCTTGCAGTTACTGAACGACTGAATAGTATTTCTTATGTTTTTCCTTCTTTACAATATCAAATACATCATTGTTTGTTTTATTTACTTTGTGAAGTTTTCCTTGGTAACCTTTTTCGATGGATTTTTTTCTGGCTATAGTAGTAGCTTTTTTCTTCTGTACTTTCGTTTAGTTTAATAAAATTTCTGTCATTACAGTTCTACAGATTCTTATCAAATTTTTGGATATCACCCGAAACCTTAAATATTTTATTCACTACTTTTGATTTTAACACAAAATGATTGTGATGTTCCATAACTTCCTCGCAGTGGAAAAACATTTTCCCCATTTAGATCACTCCTCCTAATAAGATGCTGGTTACGTCAGAGTGACCGTCAGCTCTGACGTCACAACCTCACATGTTTAATATTGACAATCAACATCACAAACCGTTTGCGGCACTCACTTGATTCTGTAAAGCAAATGTTTAGAATGCATCCAACGCATATCAATGACTGGAAAATAAATAGTTCTCATTCAAGTTTATCGTATTATTAATATGCTTTCTAAGCAAACAGCTGTGTTAACTGCCAGTCCCTATTACGAACTATGTTTGCCTTCGGCGAGAAGTAAACTTTATACTTATGCAGTTGTAAAGTATTAGTAGATACTTGACAAGTGCAGCTTTCTCCTTTAAATGTGATGGATATTAAACTAGACACGTGAAAGGGGCCAACTATAGACAAATATTATGCAATGTCCTTCCATGCCAGTTGTAGTACACGGCATTACCTGCGACCTTTAAGGTAAAGGCGGCAGTCGGGAGCAGTTGGCGGACGGGTGCGCGCACACCTGCGCCGGCACATGTTGCCCCCCACCCGGCGCACACGTGCCCACAATGAACGTGTCTTTTTTACTTTTTTATTTTATAACGGATCTGCGCATCCTGTAGGTTAGATGCTGCAGCTGATCTTTAGTGAACACCTTTTTGTTTAATATGCTAACCTCCTTGGATATTTACCATGAAAGATGGTCTCTATGCACGTGTGAAACTCCATAGAGCGGATTCCTGAGGTCATATAAGGGTCTTTCAAGGTTGACCATTGAATATTTATTATTATAATACGCAGTCGGCATTGAACTAAGTGTAGTTTTTTTGTATTTATTATGAGACCAGTTCTTTTTTGTACTTTAACAATTATTTTAATATGAGTAGGTATGAGTAATGGTTCAGCTTCCGAATCCAACTAACTTTTTTTAAAGGGAGCGATGTTCTTAATATTTATTTATTTCTTAAGGTTGAGAAGACTACTAATATCAACTGCACAAAACAGCATATTCACCAGTTGCTTTGGTATCACGGCTATTTAAGCACAGAAGAAGTATTCATTCATGCAAATATTTCTAAGTTCACAAAAACAGTTCAAGGTCTTAAAAACTTTCTACGTTACATTGATAAACTTAATTATCGTTGAGTTGATAACTAGAAAACACACGAGAACTTGTTGAGCTAACTGTTAGCCACACTACGATGACATACATAACAAGCTGTCAAGATACACAGTGGGGAAAAACTAGGAAAGCTGGACAAAAAGTAGCACCTACTGGTAGCTGTCGCTATTAACTGAATATTAATGTTTTACTGCTAGTGTAATAAGACTGATTAATGGAGGCACCCTATTTGTGTGATGGGTGTGACCAGTTATGATTCAATGATTGGTTTTAGAACACAAGTAGCTATCAATAATATAATTATATTTGGACCCAGCATCCGAAAAATTGGAGGAGGTTCTCAACGGTTGTATTTTTTTAAATATTCGTTAACTTAAAACTCCGTCATTTATGAATGGATTTGAGAAATTCTTTTTTATTTGCTAATAAAAATTGGAGAAGGTTCTCAATATGGTTGGATTTTTTTCAAATATTCGTTAAGTTAAAACTCCGTCCGTATGAAGCCGTCGGTTGCGGGATTCCGATGGATTGGAGACGCACAGGACCGTTCATTGTGGTGACACTTGGGGGAGGCCTATGTCCAGCAGTGGACGTCTTTCGGCTGAAATGATGATGATGATGATGATGAAGCCGAAAGGAAGGTAGGCACGGTATCTGTCCTTATTAGATTTATCATGAGATTCAGTCTGGCTATAAATTTTAATGGTGATATTCTAGAATAAAACATAGAAACTGAAATTAAAATTATTTCACACTTTTTAGTGTTTTTATTACAAAATGGAAGTCGGTTGTTTTTTTTTTTTGTACAAAGTTATTTTATATTTTAATATGACTGGGGAAACTTATGATATAATTAGTGTTCCAATTTAATATTTCGTGTCTTTAAAAGACAATAAGATGAGAAAGTTACAACATTTGTTAACACTTAAGCTGTTTAAAGTTTCGTAAGATCAAAAGCTGTTCGGCCTGAAAACTTTCGCACTTTAAACTTTAAATTTAATAATCCGAGCATCGTAACAGATTCAGTGAGGTGCGAAATTAGCGATTTTACACGAGCAGTATGGCCGAAATCGATACTTTTTAATATTTTAATGCAATATTTCCTCACCAATATAATGCTGGCACAGTAGGTCAGCTAAAGACAAAAAATAATTGATAATGAACAATGAATTTTAAATGTAACTGTCAATAAAATGGCTTCCAGTAATCGCCAAAATTATTTTTCTCTACGGGAGCCTTGTAATAACATTTACAAAATTCTTATAGGGCAACAGAGTATTACAATTTACGATACAAGTAGTATAGTAAGTATTCACTAACTGAGCCCCGCAGTTTCACCCGATATTTTACTATGTCATCTGCTTCTTTTACTACGGATAGGCTCGCTTTTGACCACTACCTCACCTGATGATAAGCGATGATGTGGTCGGCGATGGAAAACGCTTGCCTAGAAGTAACCTATTCACTCTTTATTTAAAGAACCTTAGGTTGTAGCTATCAGGAAACACAGACTCCGGCAGGGAATTCCACTCCTTAGCTCGGCTTCTAAGAGTCGTAGCGTAATATTAACTACCAACCTTGCTCAAAAATTGTGTTTGATCTAGCCTTTTCCCAACTATGCTGGGATCAGCTTGCAGTCAAACCAGATGCCACTCAATACCAGTACACGAAACAACCCAGTAACTGATAAGTACAATATCCCTTTTCCTGCCCTTGTCCCGTTTTATTTGGGGTCGGCGCAATACTTTTTTTTCTTCCATTTTGTCCTATCACCCTTTTTTATAGGTAGCCATACACGCTAGGGTATACCTGACCTGTTTACCTGTACAGTTGAGTTATACAGGTAAACCGGAGCGTGTATGTTGCACAACTGTGCAGGTTTCCACACAAGCTTACCTGACAGGTATAACTGTGCAGGTAAACCTGTCAGGTATACCCTAGCGTGGCTACCTTTACTATTAAACTAAAATAATCAAACAATACAGTGCAGCCTTATTATTTATTATTACATTAGTACTGATATCTACCTACCTACCAAAAGGGCTTCCTTTCTAAAATTATATAGATAAAAGGCATTTATAGATGAGCCATCGACCTCACGCGCGCCAATCCGAGAACGGGATTCAAATATCGAATGTCGATGGCAGCCGGGTTCGAGCGACCGATGATATTAACTTACTTTTAAGCTTTCCTTATTAACTTAAGATTTGGTGTTGTATAACCTCTGTGGTATTATATTTTTTTTTTTTTAAGAATACGCTGCCAAATATTTAAATATGACTAATTTATTGAATTTATGCTCGTTTTTTTTTTGTTTGCTTATTTTTGTCAAAGAAGTATGTGTGTTTGTTTATATATACTAGCATCTGCCAGTGGCTTCACCCGTGTGAAAGTAGAAAATATATACTTAACTTATGTGAAACAGTGATGAAGTGGCATTTTGCTGGTGAAAGAATGTTTAAAATTGGTCTAGTAGTTTTTGAGTTTACGGTACAAATAAAAATACAAAATTCTAAACATTATATAAATCTTTTCTCTTTATTATATTAAATATCTGTAAACGAGATTATATGTGTGTTTTTTTTTTTTTTGCTTAAATCCGGAATGCTTATTAATGCCCACTATGTTTGTACGTCATGCTCGCCCGTAATAAATTATTCTTCATTTAATTTATGCCATCGCCATTACGAAACATTTTTTTGTTTGGAAACCTAAAAAACTATGCCTACTACCATTTGAATAATTATTGCTAAGTAAACTAAAAATTATATTCGAACTTTGATCAGCGTGAGTGCTAAAAATATGTGCCTCTGTGCATTTTAATTGCTAGCATTTGATTATATTATATAAAATAGAAAATATTTTGTGTATTAGGTACTACTTTAGCTCTTAGTTTAAGAGGGTCCTTTTTCACTCGCCTATCGTCAACATCGAGCACGATTTAAAATCTTGTTACTTCATCTAACGCAATACAAAAACAGCAATGTTTGACGAAAAGGCAACGAAAAAAGAGAGATAACGGTAACTACGTGATTTACTCGAATATTTTACAAAACTTGTTCCAGGAAATACGTGTTTTTTTTTAACCCTTATAAGTTTTTGAAAAGAATTGTCGTCATTTAGAATCTTTATTAAAATTGCAAGGTTTCTATTGTTATACTTTTTTGACTTTTTAAATTTTTGAGTAAATTATGAAGTGTCAATGTTCATGCAAAATCGCAGATTTTCAGAGGTCTTTACTGGATTAGTTTTACACAAATTTATTTCAATAGAAGCCTAGATAATATTCACAAGATACTGTGTTTCCAAAATATCTAATGAAAAATATGTAATAACGTCATAATCGCGTAAAAGCGGTTGTATGAAAAACAGTGAAAATGTATGTCGAGTTGCATCCCCTTAATAATATTGTACCTACATCATATCATTATTAGCACTATCTTTCTCTCTCAGTTGCATGCCTATCTACGTATAAGTTTACTATCAACATCGATCACTACACTACCTAGTGATCGATGACTATAAACTACTTTTCTGTTATAACAGCTTAGAAATAGCGCACTGTTAAATATAAATTTTAATATATCATAGGTTATACATTTAAAACTTCTTTATATTTATAACTTAGTAAGTATAAGATTTTAATATATATTTTTTTCCCGAACAAATAAAAAATATACTTACCTAACGTAAATTAGGTACTAAATGTTAGATAAAGACAATAAACACAAGGATAATTAAAAATAATACGTCTGTCGGTACTAAAACTACGTACCTACTTAAACATAGACCCATTGTTTTTATATTACGTTACATTTTCATTGCAAATAGATACTAACATGAAATCATGGAGTAATAAGTGTAGGTATACAAATGACCTGCAGATTGGCCCACCTCGTTAGTAAAGAACATATTAAAATTAATTCAAAGACTTCGTTTAGAGCCCTTATCATTCTTATTCAATTAAATTAAACCATGTATTTTTTATGTTTAAAATTACGATTCATTCACAGCGCTACTAAGATTAATAATAAAATATTAAAGCAAAATTGAATCCATGTGTATGTATGGGAGGGTAATAAAATTACTTCAATTCATAAAATATTCTACTCTTTCAAAATTACTTACATAAAACGAAATTATATACAACACACCTGAGACCTTGGACTTCGAGTAGACTACCATAACCCGCACTTGGTTCACACAAACTCTGTAGAAACGAGCTCTCAATCCATTGCCGCACAAGTTAACACTATGCACTTGAACACACGACTGACCTCTACAATGTACAGCGCAGAAGGGAACGGAATCGTTTCGGAATGTAACTTGAAAGTGTCGTGGTAGGGGGCAGTCATCGTTGCGTGACGACTAGGTACGTTCGGAAACACGTCACGGCAATTACCATGTCCCTCGATTATCATTCTTGGCGAAGCATTATTCGTCTATTGAGCATTTTTGGTTAAAAACTTGAATCGGTGTGTTGGACATGGAATGGATTTTGGTGGGGGCCGGGATCGTTTCCAGAAACTTTATGCACTATGCAGGCGATTTTCATTTTAAAGGTTTTTTAAACCACACTTTTTCAGGCAGAATAGATACAACAACGTGTACTCACTTAATTACTTTAAGCTAGTTTGTATTTTTCTTCTAATACAATTTTAAATAATTCATTATTTGATTTCAATTTAACACACGTTCGAATTTAGTGACATGTCAAAAATGTTGAGCACGCATCGACAATTCTAGTACATTTTTAAAATCTAAATGGTCAGCAATTCTGTGTTCTCATTTCAAATTGTAGGTATGACAACTATTTTTATTGTTGCTGGCCAGTACGATGACAAAAAAGTTAAATGTTTTTGAGGCCCGCATCCATGTAATGAGTTTGGATGACGTGTTTCTATTTCAAATGCACTACGGTCCAGACCAAGCTATAGAGACTTGAAAAACTTGTTTAAAACTTACATAAATAATCCGGATTTTATATACACATTGTCGTGGTGTTGGAAATCCCATATCTGAAACAAAAAAAAATATTTCATTAGTTAAAATGCAAATACGGAAATAAGTACATTTTTTTTTTCAATGATCTGCACTGGGTCCGAGTATTTGATTACGGCCCATTCCCACTCCTAGAGAAGAGGCATGAGTCCCAGCAGTAGAGACATGATAAGGCTGATTATGCTGTTCTACATTTTTTTAAGGTGGGAAATCATCCAACGATTTCTCCCACTCTAGGGCGGAGCGAGAAGGCGTGTCAGACTTTTACTGACTTAAACCACACCTATTTTCCTTCTTTTCCTTACGTTGCAGAACCCCAGGTTTCCCTTTCGGAAGTCAACCCATGGCCCCAATAGGCTTCGGTCCTGCTGGGGTTCTACGGTTTTGCTGACATCTCTTTGAACACTACGCGCCGTCGACGACTCGGGATTATGCTATGCTATGATTTTTTTTTTATCCTAGATAATTTTTATGGAAGAAAACAACTTATATTATTTACCTATTACCGAACTGAAGTCAAGTCAATCCACTAAGGGCGGAATTCACCAATAAAACTAAACTGTTGTAAAAATACAACAAAAAAAAATACAGACAAGTGACACTAGTTACAGCGCGGCTACCGCGATTATGCGAGAAAAACGTTAAAACGCGATTAGTTTTATTGGTGAATGCCACCCTAGAACAGTTTTCATTAATATTTTTAGCACCTGCAGTTTTAGTGTTAACTACGAATCGAAGTGTATACCTATAGGTACGCGCCACGCGTCTTTATATAAATATTTAAGTAAAACGTTCATTGTTTTATAAATCAACTCAAATAGTTATGTAAATTTCAACAGCAATAGTAACACTTACTTTGTTAGACAGATCCAAGTTTTTATTGATTGAAGTAACGATCCTATAGAATGCTAATTTGTGTGTTATGTCGTAAATAACATAAAATGATGTTCATGGACTATGGTTAGCTAACCGTTATTGCTGTCGTAATGTTTCATAGAATTAATTCAAATACGAACACAGACATTAATAAAATTAATTGAAATACGAACACAGAAATGGTGTTTTATATGGAGTTTGTTGGAAAGATAATTTTCCCAAAAAATTGATTTGATGACATCAAAGTTTTGAGAGATAAATGATAGTACTACTAACTTACTCATCATCATCTCCCTAAAGGGCCTATTACACTACTCGATATTCAGACAGTCTTAGTCGATGTCGCGTAGTGTAATAAGGGTTAGACCTAGCGTTGCCAACCGTCCCGTATTTTACGGGACATCCCGTATTTCATGCATAAATTTCTATGTCCCGCCGGGACAGCTAATGTCCCGTATTTTATGAAAATCGTTCGTAATAAATACTACACCGAATTTGATTAAAGCCGAATTGATGACCATGTTTAACTACGATTTTGACTGCGTTTTTTTTATAATTATGTCAAAAGACAAAATGATATGATAAGAGCAGTAAAATCTGTAACAAAGTATAGTTTTAAGTCCACATAAAACAAATATTGACAAAAACTCAATGATTTTTATTTGTCCCGCGTGAAAAAGTGAAATCCCGTATTTTTTAAGATTTATGACCCCTAAGGCCGAAAAAAAAAGTTGGCAACCCTAGTTAGACCGGTCTTACTCGGAACTAAAACGATGACAGTCTGAATATGGTGTGCTGAATATCGCGTAGTGTAATAGGCCCCTTAGTTTTTTTCAACTAACTTAGGGTCGGCCTCCAGTCTAACCGAATGCAGCTGATATACCCGTGTTTTACATGGAGCGACTGCCTATCAAACTTCCACAACCCAATTACTGATCAATACAATACTCCTTGAATAAACTGATGGTCAGACTTTCTGGCGTCTGACTACCAGTAACGGCCTGTCAAAGATCTGCAAATGGCAACAGGAACTAACGGCTATACCTACCTACGTGCTTTCCGAGGTACGGGGTGCCAGTAATGTCCTAGATAAACTTAGGTAAAGTACAAATGAATTGAAAAATTTACATTAGTACTTGTCCGGTTATAAACCCGAGCCCGCTTCTCATGCATGAGAAGCGGGTGCCTTAACCATTAGGCCATCATGAAAGTTCAACTCAAAGAAACATTATTGGACATTACGGATTTTTTTATTAATTACTACTTAATTGTTTTTTATATTGGAATTTGAATTATTATTTTGTGTGATTTTGTTGATCTTTTTATATATAATTGTTTTTGAAGTTTTGGGACGTTTATTAAATATTAAATTTTTTATTACACAATAATTATTCACAATATTTTTGTTTATTAGGATTTTGTAGGATGTTGTATGTTTTTTCTTCTTTTACCATCACTGCAGTTGTTTATTTTTTGTATTTTATTTCCAACACAATGTTCCATTGTTATGAAATTAAATGACTTTATGACTTAAACATAATATGTTGTAAAATTCACATTCAATAACATCTTATACCACAGAACAATACACGATCATAGACAAGAATATTTTCAAAAATTTCCCAACTAGACAAAGGCGCAAACCCGCTAGTTAAACGTCATTAATTCAAAATAGTTATTTATCGGTCCATTATCGGCGCGCGCGCAGCTGACTGCTGGTAGGCCGCCATTGTGATGCACTCGCCACCTCACTCCTATTGTGCTCATCTGATATCTGCCAGCTTTACTATCAACTGTCTTGGTGTTGCATTGTGGAGAATTCTTATTTTTGTTTGGATAACATTTTCGTTTTGTTTTGAAGAAATTCCAGTAATAATAGTATAATCGTTATTTTTCAGATGTAGAGCAGTGGTAGCCGAGTGGTGGCCCCTACTTACAAGTTGTAGGTCGTGGGTTCTAACCCAGCCAGGCGCATTACTTTGTGTAATTTATTTCATCACCACTGCTCTCAAAACAGTGAAGGAAAATATCATGATAACCATAAATCAAAGATATGTGACATCGACCGCAACCCGCACTGGGCCTGCGTGGTGGAGCCCATTCCGTCTTCTCTCTACTTACCATCAGGTGGGATCATTTAAAAAAAAGTGATTTAGATTCTGGTACAATTTGGTAGGTAGCATTTGCATAGCATGGACGCTAAGTTCGCTACGCTAAATGCTACGTTCAACGCTACGAAAAACGCTATGCTACGAAACTATAGTTATTTTCATTCTTCAAGACAAACCTGTCAAGCTCTGGGTGGAACAAAATGGCTGCCGCTATAAGTTACTGACGATTCGGACACAATATGTCTATTTGGACACAGTGTCCGAAACGACACATTTTATTTTCAATATTTTTTCACTGAAGATTCGGACACCATCAAATTTATTGAAGCTATTTAGTACAGTCAGATAAAAAAAGTATTAAAAATTTATTACCTGAATTTGCCGCCTTAAATTCAGCCTATAATAGTTTTAGTAACGCTTTTTCCCCCATAATTATAATTATATTTTAATTTCTTTTTATCTGATTGCACTAAATAGTATGTGTCCGAATCGTCAGTAAGTCGCCGCCATCATAAATTAGTCACTAATCATATTAGGCACTAATTCAATGAAGTAGTAAATAAAGTAGCTGAGTAGTCAATAAATATAACTAAATAGCCACATTAAAGTCTAGTACATATTTTCCCTAACAAATCAGCAGTTCATTACGATCGCTTCCATTCAATAAATCTATGGCTGCGCTGGCGCCGAGGTGGAGCTTTCAAACCTTTGTCCCGAGGCATACGCGATCCTTATAACTGATAACGTATTGTATTATAACCTAACTGTTTTCTAACTACGATATTTGGACCATAAATTTTATACTTGATCTAACACAATATATTCTGAATTACGGATATGATTTTCTCTTGAAGATTTACGATGTAATATAAGAATATTATGTTCTACGGTAAATTATTGATTTTGAAACTTGTAATAAATAGAAATTACTAATCTATGATCAATAGACGTGTGTACAAAAATGGGTTTTATTGCAGGATAAAACAAAAATAGATTCAAGAACTAATTTAGGAGGCTACAAGAATAAACTGGACGGACTGAAGCTTGCGTACAACTAAATCATATTGCTGAGTATCTGTAACATAGATTGCAATAAAATACAAAGATAAAAAAGAAGGAAATACAAAGAACTCGGAGGAAATCTTGAAAAGTTTTGCCTACCATAAATAGGTTTTTCTTCTCATTAAACTAGAAGGCCATTAATTCCAAACACAAATAAAAACCTACCTCTAACTGCATTTCCGAGTCCCGAGGAGCAAAATAAAAAAAAAAAATACTGGCAACCGGGAAACGCCAGAGAGTTCCGCGCCATTTCTTTTTTTTTTTTCATTTAAAAAGGCGCGAGTTCTCGTGTGACCTTTCCGCGGCTTCCGAACACGGCCAGGTTTTTGCACAAAAATGAATGGCGACGGAGGATAGAAATCTTTCTCACGCCAAGATGCCATGGGAAATGAATTGAAGTGACGCGAGCGTTGTTGTATCTTTTAAACTGCACCGACTTTTATGTTCTCGTGTATTTTGACTGCGATAAGTATTTTTTTTGTCTTAATTTACCTTTTTAACACTTTTAAAATGTTTATTAAGGTTTCGTGCAGACGATTATTAGCAAGGTCGTTTGCAAACAAATTATTCGGTCGTTGACATTTGCAATAAAAATCTGAAATGCAATTGATATCTAATTGCATAAGAATCATTAATGGCTCAACAATGTTCTGTTTTGATAAATTGATTCTAAAATACTCTGATTCAAATTCATCAAAAATAAAAAATACTGAGTTAAAAATGGTTCAAATTATTCGCTAGTTAGCTGTAGGTATGTTTTTTTATGAAAATCGACTAAAACCGCAGCAAGGCTAGATGCAGTGGGGATAGGATAATTAGGGGAAGTGGTGGGGCCGGGTCATTGACCGGAAGCCTCGCGGATCCGTCAGCAGATGGCGTCACCTACAGAGTAGTTGAGTTTTTACCGAGACTCACTTTGTCTCCCACGTTCAATTCTCAGGTAGGTATAATTATGATGAATTTGAATTTTATTGACGTTTCAAACGATTTATGTTTAAATATGACTGACGTTTTTGATAATAATTCAGAGCTCATTACTGTACAGAGATTTGTTACGATTAATGGAGCTAAGTTTATCGAAAGATTGATGTGGTAATGATTAATATGGATTAGTCGTAGATATATTTCTTTATGCTAGGAAGCAAGCTAGATGGTAGCAAAAAATATATAAAAAAAAACATAAATCATAGATCATCACCATCGTCATCTTTCTGTCCTTGCCCCATATTACTTGGAGTCAATGCAACACGCTTTTTTCCATTATATCCTGTCAACTGTGACTCCCTTTTCTTTCTCAATCCATCCATTTTTAACCAACTTCAAAAAGGAGGAGGTTCTATGTTCGGCTAAATGTACGTTTTTTTTTTATGTATTTTCACCGATTTCTCGGTCAATTGTGGACCGATTTTGTTTTTTTTTTTTTATGGAATGGTTATGCTTCCGAGTTGGTCCCATAGAAATATTGTAATGATCTGATCATGAACGTCGAAGGTATGGAACAGAACTCCTCATAGGATCACAGCAGAACCGTCGTAACAAGTAAAATTGCTTTGTTTATACGTGTAGTCGATGACTGACTGAATGACGAGGGAATATATCGAACTGATCTGATAATGAAGCCTGAAGTTAGGCACCGGAACTCTGTAATAAATTAATGTAATCTTACCGTGTAATGGGATTATTAGAATTGTCATGAGATGCACTCTGGCTATAAGGTATTTAAGTTTGGATGAGGGGTACTTTTTAGTGATGGTACCATAACTAAAAAGTGTAAAGTAAAAAACATTTTACCAAAAAAAAAATACAACCGACTTCAATGCAAAAAAAAATCACTGAAAAGTGTAACTTTAATTTCGGAAGTCGGTGTTAAATAACGAAGAGACAAAACTATTATAGAAACACCGACTCTCACATGACCATATGAAAAACTCCATAGGTAATAAATAAAAGATAGTCTTTGAACAAAAATTAAATTTTCACCATCACAAATATGACAAATGACATCTTATAGAAACGTCACCCAATCAACATGACACATCCTACTTGAAATCGTCGCGTAACCGTACACTTTATTTCGGTAACAGTCAATTGTTTTATACGTTACACACCAAAATTCACACGACTCATTCGAAAACAATTACGAATCTATTGTATACCACTCAATAACACTAACGTCATCGATATACAACAGTTGATTGGCAACCGTAGTAGCTGGACCATAGAGTACGAAACACCGAGGTGGTCAATGCTAGAATTTTTCTTTTTTTTTTTGGTCGGAAATCATCAAATACTGAGTGTGTTACGCGGTCGCCCGCGCGGTCCTATACAAAAGTGCACCGTTGCGGGCAGTTGCGCCCTGCGCCCCCATTGACACGACTACATACACACCGTTAAAGTTAAACTAGTGACACTGTGCAGGTAATAATACGGTTTCCGCTACGAGGACCGGCGCACACGACACACGCACGGACGCAGCGTTGACCCTTACAAACAATCTCACAAGCCAATGCTAAACTTGGCATCGTCCAAACACACGATACAAAGCGAATCTATAAATGTCACCTAGTCTTCCAAGTCCGTTTTCAGCTCACCGTCGTCGACGTGGCCTTGCGGACGACCAGCAGTGGGTAGCTCAGAGCTTGAGTGGGTCCCTGGATGGTTTAAAAATTCAATTGAACCCGGTAGGTTCTCGATTTTTTTTTCTGACGAACTCCCAATTTTCGGGCCGGACAACGTCTATCGGGACTGCTAGTAACCTTATATTATTCTGTTCAAATGTTGCTGACGCGCTGAGTAGGAGCTTGATTAGGCATGCCTTCTTAGTTCGTAACAAGTAGCTATGGAATCCCTATTGAATTTCCGTAACAAATAGGTATTTCTCGTTGT
Organism: Mythimna impura; assembly: GCA_905147345.3. Classification (NCBI taxonomy): domain Eukaryota; kingdom Metazoa; phylum Arthropoda; class Insecta; order Lepidoptera; family Noctuidae; genus Mythimna; species Mythimna impura. The sequence continues at coordinate 6,772,721 of LR990348.1, forward strand.
ATGTACGTAACAATAACAAGCGTCGCTGGTCGCTCGCAGTCGACAAATGTTCCGTGGTCTGTGTTAGACCGTACAATACCACAATAAAAACATCAGTTTTCAATACGTCTGTAATAATTCTCTTTGATTATGATTATACGGCGCTTATTAAGGCAATTATTTAAGATACGGATAACATCTATTGTGAGGGTAGATTAGCTTATGGTTACGTGTGATAGACGTGGGAAAGTGGCCAGTTTATATACGAGGTGGTGAATGATAGTGAGGCCAATTGACGGGAGCACAGAAAAAGGTTAAGACTGGTATCAGATCAATCTCAAGAGCACCCCTGGTATTATTAATTTAAATGTAGTGGTAGAGCCTCTACTTCTAAGAGTGACAAGGCTGAAATTATACCTACAATTAAGTACATTCAGCACACTATATGAATTAAAAACAGTCATCGGAACTAATAATTTCAGGCTGACTAATTCTGACACATTTTTTTTAAATATATTTTTGTAGTAAGCAAACAAAACTTCCTATTCACATACTAATTAAGAGAAGAGACTAAAGAGAAGAGAGAGAAAAATAAAAATAATAATTACCTTTAATGCTTTTTTTAAACTTGTATTATAAGAACCAGATGCCAAAGAAAATATATATTTTTTATCGGCCCTATTAATTTCTTTTGCTCTATCCGGATATTATTCACAAGAACCAGTGAGAACGCCTTTTTGCTCTCATTTTAAAGCCTGAAGGTCTTCTGAGATGACTTTATAACGTTCAAAAAGCTGATTTTGTTGTCCTTAATGACATAAAATGTGGCCACCGCGGGCAGTTCGAATAATGAATAAATAATTGTACGGAAATATTTTGTGACCGGCCAAAGTGGGTCTAGCTTTGTTAGCCAAATTGCAGTTATTATGTTTAGTGTGTACATGCAAACAGTGACATGTTATGGGTTTATGGGGACAATGTACTAATACGGGACTAGTTTAATTTAAGCTTTATTATAATCACGATCACGACTAGCCCTTCGCTCGTAATTTGTATTGAAACTCTTGCAATCCCCCATTATACCGCTTTGGGTTTGAGTTCCAAAAAGTCCTTTACCAGTGACTTGTCAACCATTTCGACAAACAATAAAATTACTTAGTTACGTTTTACCGATGTCACGTCTATTTCAATAAGTTCACACATAGCCCAGTCGTGTAGATACTTGAGATACAAAACTACACCTATTTTACGTCACATTATCTACTAGAAATCTATTTGCGAACAACCGATAACCTACAATCGAAAAAATCCCGCTAAAAACTCTACTAGCTGTTGTTGTTTTGTTAAACTAAAGATGAAGCGAGAAATACACTAGACCGACGCACACGTGGACCTCGCCTGACTTTTACGTAGCGGCACGTTGCGTGGCGTCGCGTGGCGTGGATATGTAGCTCTGCAAATCTAGTTGCTATATAAAATGTACGGAGACTGATGCGCCCAGATCGGCGTACGTGGCCCACACGTGTGCGCAATGTCAAGTAGTTCTACCTTTAAAGTATATGTCGGTTACTATCTTTCAAACATCAGGTTGTTAGTAGTTTTTGAGTTTATCGCGAGACAGACAGATGCAGTGGGGACTTTGTTTAATAATATGTAAGGAATGTTTTTTGAGTTGGAGTTAACAGACTGGTGCAAATGGGCCTAAATCACATGTAATATCCATTTATTTCGGACTTATAATATCATTTATTGGCTTGAAATATGGTGGTAGGTACAGGTCTTAAAATACAATATTGTTTCTTCATATTCCGCCTCATATTCAGCATGCAAATTTTTTATGAATGGACATGACTCAATTATTTATATCAAAAAATTCTATTTATAATATTATGCTATATAATTGAAAAATAAACAATAAATCAATTAAAAATGTCAACAAATTAAATTAAATGTCTGTCAAAATGTCAAAAACTAAAAGATACAAAATGTCAAAACTAACAAATATACAAAATGTCAAAAACTAAAAAATACAAAATGTCAGGAACTAAAAAGAATACAAAATGGTAAATTTAATTTAATTACAAATTATTATTCAATGGGCTTTTTTTATTCGTATTATAATTAAAAAAATCATTTATCGTGTAGAAACATTTGTCTATGAGCCACGTTTTTAGCTCTTTTTGGAATTAAAATTAAATCCCTATGAGTGTTAGTAACAATATTCTTAAGATCTGTGTTAGTTGGTACATAATGTATTATAGTATCAACACCCTTACAATCTTCCCGTAACTACTCCCACCCAGTGTGCCATTGGGACAGTCTTGGCGGGATGCAATCATTTGCAATATCTATCATTTACGGTTTACAAATCTACTTTTTACTATTCTTTCATATAGTAACCAGTGAATAAAGAAAATAGTGTCATTCGACGTCACTACTATTTTAATAATCTAGTACCTATGCATTTATTTATTTAAACTTCATGAACAAAAGTGGTACATAGGGGGACTTAATGCAACAACGCATTCTCTATTCTCAACCTTTGAGTTAAAAAAGACAACACTGTGGTAGGTGTGCACAATAAACAAATAACAGATATTTCAAACTGAAAAAATAAAATAAAAAATGAGTTATTTATAATAATAAAATATATATATACCTATGTGCTAAAAAAATGTAACCAGTGAAGGCTATAAATTGTTGTAACACTAACGTTTATAAAATAAAAGTCAAATTAATTATAAAGTTTAACATATTATTTAACGTTTAGGTAAATGTTTGTGACACTTTCAATCCAAACGACACTCTTATTTTGAATTATTTGACGTTAACGATTTATCTGTTAATACAGTAATTAACGGGTGATTAAATAGATAACCAAAAGATTTATAGAATAAATTGTTAGTATGAATGACAATGTGACCTAATAAATAAGAAAAAAAACCTTCCTAGCCTTTTCTTTATTAAATTGGGGTCAGTTTTGAACTATATTTCAAATATGGCAACTGCTTATCTTAACCCACAACCCAGTAGCTGGGTAATATGTCAATATTTTAAACCATATATTTAAAACATATAGTACTTATTAAAGTCTTCTTATTCGCACTGGCCAGTTACGCACCCAATAAATTCTGCTTTCGAATCTTAAAAGCAAGCCACTAACACCACTAAACAAATAACCATCTTTTTTTCTTCTAAATTCAAAAGCTGGCAACACACGGTCAGTCTGGCCCTGTCATTGGCATAACGGTACTCCCAATGGATACTATGACTGCGCATGATTCCTTTATAATTGAGATTCACTCTGTGCCTGTACAATTTAGTTTTGGTCGTCACGAGTTGTCTACTTATGTGTGGGTACAATTTTGGGTATATTATTTGGGCGCTTGTTACGGAAATAGATATTTATTTTATTGTGTACTCCGAACTGAATATCAGATTGTGAGGAATCAATTAATAAAACACCATTAATACTCGAAAGGAACCTGCCACTGAACATCAGTTCTCTTAACTGATTTTATAACATGGAATTACTATTAAACTTAGTATTAAACTAAGCTAAACTCTTACTAATAAAACTACCCCGGACGCCATAAGCTATAAAAGTCCTTTGGTGGTGTATTACCGCCATTTTAGTTGGGTCTATATAACAAGCAGATGTTATTAGAAAGGCATTCTGTACTGATCAGCAAAACGCACTCAAGAATAGGTAAATGTCGATAGACAATATCCATCAAGAGAAAGAGTTACAGAAATTAAAAGAGACGTGACGTCGTCACGGCTCGGTGGATGATATTCCACTCCCTTTCATAGAGGCTTGTATCCTAGCTGACAAAGTCTAAAGTAATAAATTTATTAAAGATATATTAATATTCGGAAACATTAATCAAGAAATACTTGCGTAAAATTAGCACAAGTTATTAGAAAGGAGTAAGTGGTATAATTTGAAAGCAGTATTAAGCCCGAAACAATAGTCTATGGGTACAAGCGCCCAGAGGCTACCATTCTCCATATTGCACGCATAGACCAAGGTATCACTATCTAAAGCCCATTCTGCCAAGACCACACTTCAATATTTACTACCTATTAACATACTATACACTGCGGGACAAATTAATTGATATTTAAGACATCCACCATAATTCCACTTAATAAATGACTTCGTTAACGCTGTAATTTTACGATGTTGGAATTAATAAACCATTATCTTTATTCATGGTACATGAACATAACCTATGGTACGACATTGAGGACCGGGAAACCGATAAATGCGACACAGTTTACTAGCTGTAGCTTAAACGCAAATGGCCAACAGCCAACCATGATGGAAAGCAGTTTATAGTCTATACCAATGATGCCAAAGAGTCTGTCCATGTGGTTTCAAGTCTCTTATATTTCTATTTTTACAAACTTCCATATTATCCTTTTTTTTTAGAAAAGGCATTATTGCGGTTTCTTTTTGTGCTATTATTATCACAAGATGATATATCACAGCGTTTCATAGTAGTACTACTCTACCAACATATACTATTTTCAGAAAATCTTATCTCCAAAGTTTAAAATTATAAGAATCGTCAACTGTTCTGAAACCACAATAAAGGCTACTCGGATTTTTACAATTCTGTCTTTCAGTTATATATACAAAGCTACATTTTCATAAAAGAAAAGTAAATCTAAATATTTCCAGCCGTGTTAAATGTAAGCTAAAAAGAACCTGTTTGGATTCAACTGAAGTATTGTATAACGTCGTGAGAGCTGGCTCGTTTCCGTCCGCCCAGCGTGGTAACTCGACCATACGGAAACGTCCACTGTTGTTTAAACTAGCTTCATAGAGAACTGTCTTCCCAACTTAGTTGGTTTATACACTGAATCACCATGTAGAAGGCTGAATTCAAACTCATTATAGTGTTGGGTACCTACAGGTAGGTTTATTGCTAAAGTAGCGCTAAATGTCTTTGTAAGTGCTATGTCTGTATCTTTATCAACCGTTATGACGCATGTTATGGTGATATTTTACCAAGGAGACTTCAGTGGTCAGGTCTACGTCACGTTCATGTTACTTTTATGGTTAATTCAGAAATTATGTTATTAATTTTATAATAGGTATATTATCGTTATAAAAATATGTTGTAATGGCGCTCATTATGTACTCTCAAAGTCTCGACTATCAACTACATATATAGGTCCGTTTAAAATTTGATTAGTACCACTGTACTATAATAACATGACTTATGTACGAGTATTTCTAATTAAAAAATGTGCATGTAGTGCATTTACTGACTATATTGTGCGATTACTACACTTGCTTGTTTTACTCACACTAATTTCAGTAGGCTTAAATGAAGCACGATGATAAGCTACTGTATTGAATAATGGAAATTGTTCTTAAAGGGCTTGTTAATAAATACTGATTTGATTTGAAAGCTTCCCTAAAGGATACGGCGCTTGCATCGCCATATCCTTTAGGGCCCTCACCGTAATCACGATAGTCTCAATATAGTCTTGTTCAGATGGTAATAGTAGTAAAGTTTATATTAACATGAAAGTCTAAGTAAAGTTGTAAAAGCAGAGTGTTCAATAAATGCGTTCCAAACTTTAGACCATGAATTTTAATAGCTGGTTTTAGCATATATATGTGTACCAGATTTGAGTTTTCATGCTCCAAGTACGGCGGACTATGTCACTGTAATTGACACCCTCAAGCGGCGCAAATACTGTAACCTTATTGGTAATTATAGTTTTGAGCCGTTTGAAGTCGAAACTAGTGCGCTTCACCATTAATGCTTAGCATCAAATGGGGTCGCAGTCAAGCACTTGTTTATATCATTAAAAAAACTCTAGGGTCATGGGGTCCAAGTGCAGGTCATCTTTTCAAAGATATTTTTCACCGATTGATCAAAACTGGCGTGACCGGCTGGCTCGTATTTTTCCCAAAGAATTAGCATTGCTATTCAACGTGGCAATGCTACTACCCTTCTGGGTATATTTTCTTCGTGTCCAAATGACTGCGATATGAAAGTGTACTTCGACCTAAGTGTATTCGATTCTGTATCTGTCACCGGAAAATTTCATAATTCTTTATAAGATTGTAATTTGTCGATATATTATTATGAAAAAAAAAAACGTTTTTTATACGATAAATCACATCCAAATTCATTAAATTCCAACATATCCGTGTATTATTTTGAAAAAAAAATAGTTTACAATTTGTCGCGATTTTTTTACAATCATACGGCGTTTGCAATTTTCTGGTGACATATATACATAATATGTACGTAGTTAGTTTGTAAATACTCCTAGATATAATATTTAAGTAATTTGTGTTCATAGATTTTGTTTAAGTGTTTAGATACTTGCATAGATACGCACCAATGGTTTACGTACTGTTATCGAAAAATATGTGAGAGTCATTGAAGTTCTAATAGGTCGTAATTCTACCATCATCGTGTGCAGATCATAAAAGTTAAATACTTCCTCAATATTAACTATTTTTACTTTATTACTTGCTTCAGTGCAGTAGCTGTTCTATCAGTTCAACCCGTACTTAGTAACTTATCTATAATATTTTTATGCATTTTCCATCTGCAAGACTGCCAGGATATTTAGGTACTTACTATTTATAATAAATCTGTGGAAGTTTAGTTTAGTGTAGATAACTTTTATACATTAAAATTGTGTGTAACTTGATATATTACTCAGGCTTTGTTTCATCTCAATCGGTTGACTATATTGAAAGATACCATATATAGGTACTCCATTCATTGACTGTTAGGCGGTACGAAGTTCGCCGGGTCAGGTAGTCTATAATATTTTTATGCATAGCAATTTGACAAACTAATAAAAAGAGTGTTCACGGACTTCTTCTCCATAGAGATCTAATCTACGCTTTAGAATGTGCAATTAGCAACATTTTTTGACTGATTGGATTTTTGAAAAATCAAAAGTGTAAATGGTTTATTTGCAATAAATGCTTTGATTCTTCTTTATTCTTGATTCTTAATAGGAAATGATCACCACCAACTGAGGACAATCTGGAGGATCTGCAATACTAAAATCGTCGCTTACACACAATTTCTGTTTCACAATACAAAGCCGTAAATATTACTTGAACCTGTTATTTCCCGAAAGCCATTTACGTACTAACCACGTACCTATAAATCACTGGAAAATGGCTACCGAGGAAAGACATCTTAAGCCAATGGGTGGGGCTGAACCTGCCCCAAACGATCGCTTTATTATTTGCTACATTACTTTTCAACAGAAACTTGTTAAAACAAGTTACAAATGTACGTGTAATTACAATTAGCTCGAGCGCCATACGTCTTGCGCGAGAGCAGTTACCCGCCCGTTAAAACGGTTACACGGCAACGATAACCGTTCCGGAGCCGTATACCCGGCTTACGGGAATAAAAACGGGGAAATTATACTTTGGAATAATTTAAATTGGCTGAAATTCTACCAGCAAAACGTTTCTGCAAACCCTGAAAAACCACCTTCTCAAGATACTAGACTTGGATATTTTTTAATCTTTGAATTTTCTCTTCATATTTCAAGCAATTTCTGTGCAATGGCTAATATTCTTTTAAATTGAGATACAAAATTTCTAAATTTTAAATTATTAAAACAAATATTTCTTTAATTATTTTTTTTAGAAATTTCTAGTTCATTGTATAAAAAATATTCAAACCGGTACAGCACCAAATAACTTAATCGATATACCTAGCTACTTACATTACCATATGCAATAAATTCACTGAATATACACCGCGTTTAGACATCATAGAATGACCGCCAGCACTAAAAGTCGATTAGCAATCGCCAATCGCCTACTAGGTTTAGTCGAGTCGTATCGATAAACGCGAATAACGACCGCGTGCCTCTATAAATCACAATCTTGGTCTCGATCGGTCGGTTAAACTTTTAATACGATGTCATCGGTGAATGTCAAAAGGAACGATACATCTGTATTAGGTACGATACTTGATTTGAATCGAACGACGTGACGAGGTTGTTACATCGATGTTTTGGAATATATTATTGAATTGAAAATAGAGTATTCGTTTATGCTTATGGATGAAGCTGTTAAGTAGAGAGGTTCAAACTTTGCTCCAGATTCATCATCATTCAGTCCCAGCCAAATCTACTGGTCCTGCGCTTCTCACATTCAGAGGACTCTTGTGGCTCTCACCAGGCTCTAGAGCCTATTACGATGGTTGAAGAAGAAGCCGCTAATATTGCCGTGTTATTTTTTTAAGTTCTATTTTTTATCTTGTTTAACCAAATATATCGACCTTGTTATATTAATCAAAATTTTAAGAAATCAGTCTTAAAGACATGGCCCTAATTCCCTATTTTTTTCTTTTTTCTTTTTTTTTTTCTGGTCAGCCGGTCTCTGTACCTTACCGTGAGTAAATCCTATAACGTACAATAGTCGCATAATACTATTATATGATCGACATACAATTATTGTCAATATTTATAGCAAAGAATGCACTCGACACGCCTCAATGGACAATGGCACGCCATAGTCCCTGAAGTCACAGTCATGGGAATGAGGTCAAGTGGGTTAATGGCTAATTTTATAATACGTGAGCTTGTTTAAAATAAGAAGAAAGTACACAAAATATGCGCATGATCAAATTAATGTCAGGTAACCGTACGCTGAATAATAAGAGCTGTTCTCTACTCAAACAATGTTTAAACTTTATGTTGTGAGAAAATATATTTCACTTTTAAAATTTAGGACACATTATATTATTATTATTATATATACCCATACGCACACACACACACACACACACACATTATATTATTATATCTTTGTACCAAATATTATCTTATTCCTTCTTTCCAAAATTCAACTTTTGCATATAAAATATTAGTAAAATTAGCCACTTGCATCTAAATAGAAACCTAGCGGCAAGGAAATTAGTTATAACTGCTTGTATCGCTATAGAACGTAAATATAAGGCATGTATAATCTTTCGCTTGAGAACTCCTTCGCAACCTGTTTCTCTCATTTGAACCTACTTCCGCAGCTCGACAGCCGCTAAGACATTCCTTATATTTTCCCATATTATAGAAGTAAATATATTTATTGCCATTTCCAAATGTGGCATTTGAAGTGTTGGAAAAACGGTGATGAAAATGAAAAGTAAACTATACTTTGAAAATCGTATCGAAATCGTAGAACAAAACGACCACAAAAACGACGATTAAGACACAAGTAAGGTAGCTTAGGTAGGTGACGTAGCTTTAAAATAGTAACACTTAGCGATGCAGTTTACACAATGGATATAGGCAAACCAAAGAAGAAAATGAAAACCCAACAAAAAGACAGCGAAACTAAAATGGAAGCAAACCCAACAGTGCAAAATAATATAACGGTTTCAAATTAAAATTCACCACCTGCAGAGACTGCAGTTGATTCCGACGAAAACCGCATTGCCACCTACTATAGCTGAGGAGGTAATTACAAAGCCAGTTCTACCCCCATTAGGTGTACAGTTCCAACAGTAGTTATTGCTACCCACGGTCAAATCTCCAGAGAGAATACAGTAGCCGATAGCTGTGGGTTCGTCCTACGCTTGGAGTGCCGTAATATTTATTGCAAATGAAATTTTAACTGTCTCAGTGTTCGTTAAAACAAGGAAAGAGCGATTTTATAGAAGATTGTCTCATATATCAATAAGCATTCATAGTCATAAATTATTCTGCTTGGTTCTGACCAACAAAATATTACGGAATATAATCTGATACTTTTATAAGTTCAATTTTGAAGTTCTTATTGACATGAAAAACGTCTTCATCAACTTGTAAAGTATTAACATGTATGTGTGTATCTTTAATGTTTACAAATGTATCGTCAATTCCCACATTTAATTCCTGCAATTCTAAATGTAAAACATTAACGTCTTCATGTAAACCTTACCGACATTTACAAGTACAGTTTCAAGACTGGCAGCTACCCCGTATTTACTAGGCAGTAAACACAATCAGATAGCAGCGTCATTAGTAGCCGGTGTGGAGTGAGTTCGTCCTACGCGTCTGCCGTGGGTCACTAACTCGTCTCTACACCTGTCGCTAACTCTAGTATCTGGAGTTACATCTCTGTGGGAATTTGTTTGAACTAACTTGACGTAATAGAAATAAATGTTAGTTTAGTGCTGGTGGTTATGAGCTGGAATAGTGTTTCATTTATGTTTGAGAGGATAATGAGAAAATATTGCTTCATTGTCTAATGTTTTTGAATGTTTGTTTTGTTCTGGATTTTTTTTTCTAATAATAATCCGTCCACTCCCGACTACAAATGTCTGACATATTTCAGAAGTGGAATATTTTTGAAGTTGTAGTATTTGATTTCAATTTATTGTACAAAACTAGTAAGTATTTACTCTAACAACACAAATGTAATCTAAGTATATTACCTACGCCCTATAAACTACAAACCACTTAACTCCTGAACAACAAACAGCAGCCCATATACAACGAGCCATTAATAAGGCCACCTACAGACTTAGAAACAATTGCACCACATACCGCATAGCCGCCACAGTTGCCAGCGACACATACAAATTTACCGATCGTGATACAACTTAACATAGGGCCGTGGTTAATTTTACGACTCTATTAGGCTATGTTCGCGCGTCGCGGGCCTTTTATTCGCTTTGTGAAAATATGGTAAAACTACTAATTTAGATGTTAGAGATTGCAATGTCGCTGCCCTAGTGCTTGAGTGGTAAATCGAACGGTAAGCCAATTTAACAAGAGACATTAAAAAAAAAGACTTATATGTACATTTATCTATACATATAATAAAACAGTAAAATTATTTTGCGATGGTATTAATCGGCGTAAAAACTACTGAACCGATCTTCTTAATAGATCAACTTATAGGTCAGGGCAACTTATAGGCTATAAATTATCACGCTATTTGCTATGGGGGGTTAGCAATATTCCAAAATGTCAGTATTGAACGACTTTTGCCGCGAGTTCGATCCCCAGCTACTGCAGTTAAAATTTTTGTCATTATAATATTAGTTGCTATACTTTGAAATAAAAAAGTCAATTTGCTAAAATTGGTCGGTTGGCCATTCACGCACTAGGGCAACGATGTGTTACTGTATGTTTTGAATCTCAAATTCCAAATCTGCGGAAGGATTAGTCTGTTTTGGGTATTTTTGTAGATAATTTAGCTATCGACTGCCGTCACGGGGATTTCTGTTCCCTCACTAATAGTTGTGTAGCTTCTTCATTTATCTTATCAATATAAGAGGATTAAGATTGGATTGGTTTGTTAGCAATTTTAAATTTTTTGTTTTACAAACGGTCGCCGATATGTCTAGTCTTAGCATTCAGTTATAGGTATGATGTTTTACTTCGCCAGATTTACATCTATCCACGATCTATCCTCCGAGATGTTGCAACAGGTTTTGTCAAGAGAAGGTAAACTCATTGAAGACTATTGGGTTTTCAGATGATTCGGAATTTGATTGTTTTGATTTGGAGGTAGGTAAAGGAGACATAAGATGAAGAGGACCTTGAATGACTTGGATTAAAGTTTTTTCAAAGGAATTTTAGATACCGATATCATTTAAAGGTTTTATCAATTTCTTAGAAGAAACATTGCTATCATTTGGCTTCCATTATACCTTGGATTCGTACTTGGAATGGAATTTGACCGTCCGATTCCCCAAATCATGTCTATCAATCAAGATAAAAGTCTTGCAAAAATGAATTTTATTTTTAAGTTTTCTCAGATATTTTTATTCAAAGATTAAAAAAACATTCTTCAAAATCATTAAATATAAAGAGAAACCTTGATTTATTAGAAACTGTAAACGGATAGGATATAAAACGATTTATCCTTCCAACACGGCAAGCGGCCGATAAGATAACATTCATATTAATTACCTTAATCAAACAACCAATAGCAATAAATACATAGTTTCATTAGATTTATAGCATCCGTTTGAACAATATCTTAGGCATAATCTATCATTAGGCCCGCAGAAGAATGTGTTATTAATTCATTTGTATAGTTAAACAAACACAACAGCGTTTATATTTGCACGGTCTGTCAGGTTTTGTCATAATATTAAACTGGTTTACAAGAAAAAAAAAAAGAAAATTATTTATAATTCGAATTTGGATTTTGTTTTTTCTTTTGTCACAAACTATATTTGATTTGATTCATCAACTATTTCTTTGTTGGTGGGAAATGTCAATATAAAGTTTGAAGTTTCAGCTATTAAAACTGTCACTAGTTTATTATTGAAAAATAACTGTTATAGTCTTGATTGAGTGTTTTTTTTTTAATAACGATCCAATTTACCGTGCGTCATGCAATAACTGAAGAACGTTTTATGAAGAAATAACGTGGTTTGGAGGATTTCTAATTAATTTCATTGCTAACGTTTACGACTACAGGCGTTCCAGTTTGTTACGTGTTAAATAAAATATGGCGGCAAAGCGGCCTTTTCATTGTTAGCGTGATTAGAAAGTGCAACACGGACAAACTAAAATCGTTTATCGAAATTAATTTAATGTTGTTTAATGAACATTTTTTGTTTCATTATTTTTTCTTGAATCTTCTATTTATTAGTTTTATAATCAATTATTTTTATATGTTTTGTCTAATGTTCCATATTATATATTTTATATGACAATAAAGCAATGACAACGCGACGCGATGGCGTTGATGATGTATTATTTTTTTAGTTTGTAGATTGTTGACTTGCTATAGGTTTTGGTGCATAATATAAGTATAGCAAGCAATCGATTAATAATAAAAAGGAATAAAAAAAAATTAGCTACGTAACTAAATGATAATCCCGTTCTTCTATAAAATTTTATACCAAAAGTAAAACGAAATCACAATTAATATAATATTTTAAGTAAGTATAGTCTTTATGTTTTTTTACGACCAGATAAAGTTTTACACCGGACAATAAATATTGACATTCTGTCTGGGTCACTCTTGCCTTTGGTCGTGGCTGGGTACTTTTCCTCCTCATCATAAATATTGTGTGATAAAATCGGTGATAATTCAACTGAACAAGAAACTGCTCAACATCTCACAGTACTAAATAAGATAAAGTTACAAGTATATTTTATATTTCCGTTAACTGTAAATTTTTAATTATGAGTCCTGAATACCCAGGAACCAACGAAAAGTATATATTTTAAGTGCAAATTGCTTTTTCATTTTACAAAATAATAAAACCACCAAACACCAATGGCCACTTCACAAAGTACTCTCATAACCGATTGCCACAATTGCCGTCATTATAGATGATGAGATATTGTGCTGACCGAATTTCAAACACATATGCCCAATTCAACAATACTCTCAGCTCAATAGGCCTCTATCAGAAATATAATTGTTACCTGCGAAAGTGCCGTACGCAATATCCGCGGAGGCGATATCGGCTATCGTTCAAACAATCATCGGCAGACAAAAGGGCCGAAACAGTTAGACTATGTGTTGCAACAGACCGAACAACGAGCATGTCATTATGGAGCAACTATCTACATCTGAACTTCCACGCCTCTTCGAGATGCTCAGATTAAGACGCCTCGGACGCATTTGGATGATTTTTCAGAGGTCTCCGTCAACTGGCCGAGAACGAATCTCAAGCATTTGTGGTGGCCGAGTAGTTTCTCCCAATTACATCGTCTCTAGCCGGCGATTGGCCGCTCCACGAGGAATCCGGCCTGTCGTGACTGTGATAAAAAAAAACTGACGCAAATTGCCGATACGCCTCGCGCACACAATTTCATGCTCCGGCTTCTCAACGAACAGTCTAGATTCGTCATATTTCCAACAACAATGTGAACACATGAAACTTGATTCTAACGCGAATCTGCTACAGATTGAAATAATTAATAGTTCCAAATCTGAAGCTAATGACTATTTAATGCGTGTCGGTAAAAACAAGTCGATAGATCACTTTACGAATGGAGTTTTATTCAATTGTATTTTTCTAATTGGTGTTTTTTGTCGACATTTATCATTGATGCGGCTGAAGGCATTAGGGCACTGAGTGGTCTTGGGAGGTACATTAGTCTCGTCGAAAGGTTATGAGAACGGAACACGACGCTTGCAAGCAGCGAGGACAGCAACATCTCTTATTGGTTCATTTCCCGTCTCATCTATCTTCGCAGACTTCATTCTCATTATTATTTTCTGCTGATTATTATTTGTGACTATCTTCATTACATTTCTCTGCAATCAAATTATTCTTGGTATAATACCTTTTAAGCTCTATCTATTTTGTGGTCGGTACTTTATAAATAGGCATTCAAGTTCACAGGAGGCTCTCGATCATGGCCACAACAGTGAGATCGGCCAGTCATCGCGCTTCGTCACGGCATGGTTCGATTTGTCGCAAACTACTAAACGTTTTTATGTTCAACTGGGTTGTCATAGCTTTTTAATAAAGTATCAATCTTTTTAGGATATGGATATGAAAAGTTTATAGTTACGTTGATCGTTATGAGATAGTCTGTCTTTAAAATCAAGGTACATTGCTCATTACTAAAATTATTCTGAAAGGTATTGACGTTTACTTCACAATATCATTTCACCGTCGCAGCTACCGTTATCAAGAAAAGATTCTTACCTAACCGTCTTCTAAAATTCTCCAAACACTTTACTTCAAATCCTTATTTTCTGGTCTGATTTCGGCGATGTTTTCTTCCAATTAGATGTGGCAACACAGCTCGATGGTTATCTCCAGACAATTCGTTCCGGCCGGGAGACGCAGCGCGTGACGCCGACGATTAGAAATCTCGGCTCGGATGCCGCAACGCGACGTGCTGCCGATTGGCTAGCTCTATTAAACTGCCCCTGTTCCTATTGGCTAGATTTTTTTGTGATTTTATTCTTTTTTCGAACACAATGTTCATTTAGGTAGCTTAGCCATTGAATTGGCTTGAGACCTTGTAGTCTCAATTTTAATTTAAGTTATCCTAACTTCATATCCGACAAACTTGAATATTTTACTAAACGTAAAATTCAATAACACTAACACAACTATAGCTAATAAACTAAGTGTTAATAACACACACACCATAAATACTAATCGTCAAATACATATATTTGAGACAGAACATAAAAAAAATATTCAACATTCTAAGACACAGTCGAATTGTGGGCGATATTTATCATTCATAATTAAGTAATGCCTCTTTGAAGTTGTTTGATATACAGAATGAATATTTTGAAGGTGGAATGAAACATTGACCTTGGCAATGGAAATTCACGGGTTCAAAGTTTCCTCAGCTGCAAGGCCGAATGGTTTTGGAATAGTAAGTAACAGAGCGGAAAGTTGGACGAACGTGGTGGAAAAACTAATTCGTTAATTAGCCAGTTTGTATGATCTTTTGTGCATTAATTAATACAAATAAAACTGTCTGTGGAATTATGCAGGCTTTTGGTAAATTCTTCATCTGTCTTGGTTTTTGTAGAATTTGTTAATTG
This sequence comes from Mythimna impura, assembly GCA_905147345.3. Lineage (NCBI taxonomy): Eukaryota > Metazoa > Arthropoda > Insecta > Lepidoptera > Noctuidae > Mythimna > Mythimna impura. Next base: position 6,788,184 of record LR990348.1, read on the forward strand.
ATTCTAATTCCACTATTCGTAAAAGCACCAGTGCTGAACTTATCCAGTTATTTAAAAACATAATTATAATTTCCTTAGTTACTTGGCACATGGATAGTTTAGACAAGATTTTTTTAGACATATTGTAGGTAGCTAAAGCACCAAAAAAAATGTAGGAAAACTTGTTTGCTTCATATTGGATCGTTGCAATTTTAGCCAATTAATATATTTTTAGTATGTTTTAAAATTTAGCCGATTGAGATACGTGGGACGAGGACAGAAAGACGATGAATATAGAACATGCCAGTGGTGAAAATAAGGTAAGAAAATCAGACTTTGCCATCGAAATCGATTATGATTAAAAAACTAAAATAGACAGTGGTGAAGCAGATTAAAAAAAAAAAAATGCAACTTTAGAGAAAAGAACATGCAGAGATGCTCTGTTTTAAATTTAATATTAAGGGGATTGACGAAATAGGACGTTAATCAAAATTTTCATCAGTTACAGGTAAAACAAACATCAGCCATAGAATAATATTCAATATCATCTTTAACTTTCCATCGAATAACGGGATATTATTACGAACTTTTAAAGTAAAATAAACCTCACAAGTCGTTTCCTTAATCGAATTTAAGCCTTCGTTTAAATAACATAAGACTTTATTAAAATCTGCATATCGATAAGAGCCTATAACGCCGCCCACTCCAACGTTGCCATGGTTACCTCCCATTCACTTTGGGTTATTTTGGAGATTCGTTCCCGTACACGTTATAATCGATTTGCTACGATTCAAAACCGAATTTTAACACCTGTATCGACTTTCCATAAATATTTTTCTGAACGGTCTCCTACACTTCGAGACTATCCATATTTTTTAAACTTTTATGACTTTCGATGAGAAACCATTTCGTTGTGTAAGCATTGTTCATTTAGTAGTTGTGTATAAATAAATATTTTACTTAATTGTACTTCTTACCGGTTTTGTTGCGACACTTGACAAATAGGTTTTTGCTCGCACATTCAAGTATCCGAGTTTTTGTTACTTTTTGCTACATAGTTGGTAATGACAATGACGAAACAATTCCGAACTTTAAATAAATAGACACAGAGATAAGTTTTACTGTTGACTCGCATAGCAACTGGGTATGGTCTGCAGAAAACTTTAGTTTTAACGATTCTAGAGCATTACAGATGAAAGAAAATGTGTTCAGTGCAACATTATGAAACAACAGTGCACGAATTACAAAAGAACAATGACCCAGATCCGCCTTAGATAACCATCGAAGTGACGCATGTGTGGAATCGATAACAGTAGTGTACACGCACGCACTCGCGGACGTTATCGAACCAATATTTACTCAGGTAACAGAAACACGCGAAACACCGCGACCGTGTGAACGCGCCCGACTTCTGCACTCCACTAATTGTGTTAGAGAGAGCCCTTAGATATTGCTGCTAGGGCGAGCTCATTCAACATAACGTCACGACAACGTCGTCGAATATAAAAGATCATACCTACCTATTCACCGGCCAACAGCTGCACCGAAACGGAACGGCAGATGCGCGTGAGCAGCCGACGCTGTTATTATAGAAACTACAAAAAGCGGCAGCCAGTTTCAAAGAACGCATGGATTTTTCACGGAGTAAATGTGGAAAACTTACCGTCGCTCATGAGGCAGTGCTGCAGTGCTGCGGTGGTGCGGTGGCACCGCCGGCGCACTCACTAACAGCACACGTGCACGAACGCCGCGGGCGCGCACCTGTCGCGGAATGACTGGCCATTTCCATATTAGATAGTATTTATGAACGGGCAAGGCGCTCGCGCAGCCCGACGCGTCGAGGTGGACTGACTGCCGCCGCGCGCGCTACCTGCGCCCACCTGTCCCCCCCGCCCCACCACCAGGAACCGGATGGTACTCCAAAACAAAACGGCCAACAAAGGACGTGCCGCGAATGTTCGCGCCACTGGTCCGCTCCATATATCGACGAGGGTCGGCGAGCCCCCGGCCGGGCAGCCCTTGCGACTGTTTACTGGTAACACCTGACTCACGCGCCGAAAAGCCAGCCCCCGTCGATCAAAACGATGAATTAAGATGGGCCGATGATGCGATCGCCCCGCACACGGCCGTTGTTCTACTTACTGAAGTAACTTAATTTAAGGATGACGTTAAAAATGCAAATATGGTAAACGGTGAAGTGCACAAAGAAATTGTTGACATATGAAGCGACGGCGACGCTCGGTCACCTGCTGAATTTGCACAATCGGAAAGAATGATTGCTCAACTAATTGTCGAAGTACTTGTAAACACAAACAATGCTTTAACGCTGAGGGGACATCCGAGGCCGGTTTCGTCGTCCATTTTGTTCATAACAGTGATTTGGTTACATTCATTTTATTTACAAATCGGTTCCTGTGTTATTTGTAAACGGCCGCCGGTCGACGCCGCCAGTTATTCACTCTTATCGGTTGTATCTGTAGCTGATATGATAACGGACTATCCATTGGTGCTATAATCAAATCTTTTCGTGATTTCGTCCGCATTAGCTTTCAACAATGTCATCCTGTCAATAGCCATTCCAATAGATTGAAGTACATTCTGTTCGATTTCTTTAACTATGAAATTGCTTGAAGCAGTTACTGTAAATCTCCATTAATCCCTTATGATCTAAATGCTAGTAGTAAGCAGCCATTAAATTCTCATCATCTTTCGTTTTTTGCGTTGACACTGCGTGTGTGTAGGTATGTGACCTCAACAATTTTGTCCCATAATTACGACAAAGTCCTACTTACCTCTAATCGACTTGACCATTTTTATTATTTTTATTTAAAGTTGAGAACTTAACTAAAGTAGGCTAAACATTTTTCAACTTAAATAAGAGTTGAAGACAAGTGACATATTTGGAACCATCTTCGTCTTTCATTTTCTTAAAAGAGGCATGCATTATATAAAAGATGATTGTAAAAGAAAGATACTATTGTTGTTGATAACGTCATAACTAGTTGATTCAGCCGAACTTGACTATGATCAAACAACAAAACAGCTGAACCGTCAAAGATGCAGCTCAGTCATATGCACCGCGAGGAATAAGACTTTGAAAATATTTCCATAATCACCATCTGCGCGCTGTACTTGCACGCCAATGCAATTATGATAGGCAAAACACAAGAACGATGTTGCAGGCTTGATCTTTAACAAGAGATAAGTTTGTTGGCAGCTGAGATCATTTGAAAGGGTGATATTGTGTCACAAAATGTCTCCAGTATTCTTGACTATGCACAATTTAGGATTGCCTTCAAATATGCGGCTCTAAAGAAGATGATAGTTGAACAGGAAGTATCAAATAATGTTCCATGCAGTACGTCAACGCTATGCTTGGTTTCACACTTCGTAAAGTCCCACTATTTATTGCACATTTCACGGCAGAGAGAGCCAGCAAAACACAAACAACATAAAGAATATATAAAATGTTTATAAGTAAAAATGTTTTGTCTCAGCTGGAGGTTATCGGGTAAAACCCGGAGAACATAGTTCGTAGGTACTAGTAGTGGTCGGACTTACATCAAATTCACTTTGTCGTGTTCAGGGAAGCGATAAACGCCACATGAGGTGCACAAGCGACGATAGTACAACACGTCACAGCAACTGCTGATAACAGCGAATGAACGCTGGATTTTACGCACTGTTATTTAAATGCTAAGATCTCAAGAAAATAAAATAGGGTTATAGAGTTTAAATTCGTCCTAAAAAAATACAACCGAATTGAATAATCTCCTCCTTTTTTCGAAGTCGTTTAAAAAGTAATTCCAATGCGGCAAAAAGCAAAAATTCTGACATATTAGAATATACATATAGGTGAGTTTTTCAACTGGATGTGTATGGTCAAATCTGAAACTGTGAAGAATAGCAAAAAAAAACTAAAGGGGCTCAGTTTTGAAGAAGATTACAACTGGATCATTCGATTTTTGCAAAATTGATATTTCTTGTTATATATTCCCAGAATTTGATCTTTATTAGCGACACTATTGAATGGTGTATTCAGTCTATGTTTTATTAGGTTTTATTGTTAAAAATTAAAGAATTCGATACCTTGGTAGGAAAAGACATATTGATTTTTCAAAAAACCAATGATGCTGTTTAAGTTTTCATCTAAATCAGCCCCAAGACTTCTTTGAGTGTTTTTGCTATTCCGCCATTAAAAATTCACTCTATATATTTTTTAATATAGAATCGGTTTAGTTATCTTCATTCCTTTTTTTCTTTTTTTTTCTTTATTGATTGAAGCAACTTGAATTAGATAAAGTGCTATTCCTATCACACAAAATTCCTTAATCACCTTTTTTTTTTAGGTGGGAAAATCCTTTAATGACAAATCTCGCTCTTGGGCGGAGCGGGAGATAGTGTCAGACTTTTACTGACTAAAAACCCACTCCTGTTCCTTCGTTGCCTTCTTTCCGGGGCCCGGGTTTCGTTTTCACACTACCCATGGCCCCAGTAGGCTTCGACCCTGCTGGGCCCCTACGATATGCTGACATCTCCCTGAGGCGTGCGTGGAACAATACGCGCCGTCGACGACTTGAGCTCGGTCCGGACGGTCACCTTAAGTTTACATAAAACTTCATTAACTTTACTCCCAACAATATCCCGTAAATCTCATTCAGAACCAATTTCCTCTTACTCACATATCCGCATATCCAAGTCGGCTGGTTTTTCATTCGGTACTACAATACCGTCGGCGGTGCTGGCCATCGACGCGATATCAATGAACCGGGTCCACAGGATGCAGCCCGTCCGGAGTTGAATAAAAACTACGCACAGCCTCCGGGACAAAGATAGAGATGAGGGGGAAATAAAACTTGCGTAAAAGCAATGAGTGCAGTTTTTTTTAAATTCGAATTAAGAATTTTAATGATATTTGAAGTCCTGCCTTCTTTCGATGATCGTTTGGTTGTGGGTGGTGATTCAAAATGGAAATTACTTGGCTTATTCCGTTTTTCCACCCTAAGGTGGATTACGTGTAGATATTGGAATTTATTTCTGATTATTTTTCCGATATTTCATACCCCAAGTACAGTCGACATATGACAGTATACAGGCGGGGCCGAAAATCAGAAGAAAGATAATTAAATCTTCGAACAATTTTGGAACCCTAGAAGAATACTCTCTGGCTACTGCATGATAGAACAACACCTGCACCCCTAGCCAAGTTGATAATCCAAATGTATGGGAATGACATCATCTCAACGTAAACGTCACGTGGTCAGAACAAACGAATAGAAAATTCGTAGGCAAGTTCACATCATTCAAAATTATAGAATGAATTGTTATCGTTTCTACAATGTTCAACGCTACATCATTTGTTATACAAACGCTACATTGTAGAACGAGCGGCCGACTCAGGCGCGTCAACCAACTTATCGTTTTCTACAATTGCTGACACCGAGGCGTTACCGATTGGAGAACGGAATTCGACACGAAACGGTTGTAACTTGGCTAGGGGGGCAGCAGTTTGTAACAGACGTTAAAAAAGGAGAAGGTTCTTAATTCGGTTGTATTTTTTTGAGTGAGATAATGAACAACATGTTGTTTTAAAACATGGAAAATTTACAACAAATCTTGATCCTTAGTGTCATTTTTACAGCAATCCACGAAACAGGTTATATTCCTAAGACAGAATAATATTTATGTACTTAAATAAATCTTATAAAATCAAACATAATGAGAGAAGTATGGAGCCGACACACCTAATTAAATGCGCTATTCTCATTAGTTATAATGCCTTTTATGGACTTTCAGATTTGTCTATAAATAATGCTTGAAGTCATTTATATAAATATAAAATTACATTTATTGCTCCAGTTCATATCTATATATATAAAAGGAGAAACTGACTGACTGACATATCAACGCACAGCCTAAACTACTAAGAATAGGAGCATGAAATTTTGCACAAAGCTTCCTTTTATGACGTAGGCGAGCACTAAGAGAGGATTTTTCAAAATTCACACCTAAGGTTACACTAGTCGACACTTTTTCCAAACAAATTTCGGGGGGGTATTACTCCACAGTTTGACATTGTACATCCAAAGTAAAACATGATATGGTTTTATCTTATTCTTAATTTTGTCTGTACGGAAACAGAAAAACAAAAATAATTTCAACAAAGTTATGAGCCAACAAAGTTTCTGTTTTTTGATGATTTTAAGTGAAAAAAAAGAAGCAAAAATCGTATAAAATCTCAAAAACGAAGTCGGTACCGACAAACTTTTATTATCGAAGAGTTCTATACAATTTATTTGTATTAGATTTATGCAGTGGTTTTTTCATAAAACTCGATTTTCCAAAGCACTACACTCAGATTTTACGCACGGTCTAATTTAATTTAGCGTCTAACTGCTCCTTTTTTTTTTAGGTGGGAAAATACTTGATATAATCGCTGTCGGACACAATGTCAGATGAGACATCGCAATTTTTGGTCTCACCCATCAGCGAGTTCGAGCCCGCGACTAGTTCAGCCTTAAGGGGATGAAACGGGGGTCCAAAGTTTGTTTGATAAAAACCTTTTATCACGCGGGCGAAGCCGCTGGCAGAAGCTAGTAACTTATATTAGATCATATGCGGAACTCTGTCTTATTACACAATGACATATCGATCACATTCTAGATATATTGTAGCTAATATCGACTAGTGATGCACTTTGAATCTGGCTTTTTTTCGGTAGAAAATCATTAATTAACACTACCCACTCTGGGTGGAACGAGAGTGAATGTAACACTTTTTCTAATTAAATCCCACCTGTGTTTCTTCTGTTGCCCTTTACGTCCCACCTCAGGACCATACCCAACTAGCAAAATGTCTCTTATAACACACTTCTAAACGTCTGTAAGTATGGAATTGGGCGCACCTTGTAAGATTATTTGCCCATAAAGTAGTTGTATGATGGCTTCATTATGTGTTTTTTTTTTTCATCTTACATTAATCTTGATAATGCTTTTGTAAGAACAAATACACTTACAAGTGTATTTTAGCACAATACGTCTTATAAGGTGCCTTTATAAGTTACACAATCTTTGCCAAGACAGATATAAACCTTTTATAAGTTCTAAGCTCTTATTACGGATTATTGTTATGGCTATTTTGCTAGTTGGGTAGTAACTTCGAAAAATCCAGTCATTCTGGCCGGAGTTTTTGTAAAAAAAACATGAAAATAATTTGAAAACATCAAGATAGTCAAACTCAGAAACGAATTCTTTCCTATCAGAAATGTATATAATTTTTCCACTATTCTACGAATAAACAAACTTACCTATAGATACACACAGTGATACTTGCATTTACACCACAATGTTATCGAAATGATTCACTGACGCCGTCTGTGTGTCACTGCTGTTAATAATAACAGAATATGGAAGAAATGCCTTATTCATTTATTTATCTTTTTACCGATGCAATTTTTTTTAATTAACAGTCGTCAATCAAATTAATAAAAACCATAATACGTGCCCGATGGCTAATCACGCGCGCCTCGATGAGATGTCAGCAAAACCGCAGGGGCCATGGGTTGTCCGCAAGGGAACCCCGGGGTCCTGGAATTCAAGGCAAATAAGGGACTTGGGAGTGGGTTTTAGTCAGTAAAAGTCTGAAACGACCTCCCACACATGTCATTGGATAATGGCCCACGTAAAAAAAACACTAACAATGTTGATCAAAATAACGATCTTCCATGCAAAATTTTATCCCATTTTTCCCCTTTAGAGCCTTAGGGGTTTTTTTTTTTTTAGGTGGGAAAATCATCTTATGACAAATGCGGGATTTGTCATAAGATGATTGGGGCGGAGCGGAAAATAGTGTCAGACTTTTACTGACTAAAAACCCACTCCTGTTCCTTCCTTGCCATCGTCCCAGGGCCCCGGGTTTCACTTTCACACTACCCGTGGCCCCAGTAGGCTTCGACCCTGTTGGGCCCCTACGATTTGCTGACATCTCCCTGAGGCGCGCGTGGGACAATACGCGCCGTCGACGACTTGGGCTCAGTCCGGACGGTTACCGGACGATCGGACGGCGAGCCACCCATTGCTCGCCGTCCGCAAGCCCGCGCCTACGGTGGCCGGAAATCGGGATCGGAATCCCGGCGGCGGTTGGGGCGTGAGGACCGTTGCCTCACGCGATCGGCCGCCTCCTTTGCTAGCATTACTGCTTCGCAGAAGGAGGCGACCGCCAGCCACTCCTGCTCGCTCCGGACCATGGCCTGTACCAAGGCCCGGCGCGAGAGGTCGCCGCCGCCGATCGCCCCCACGAGGACACCGCGTTGCAGAGCCTTAAGGGTGAATTTAAGACATCCTTAGTGCTTACACTAGTAAAACTAGAATGAAACTCTGGTGTATTTTATGCTTATAGACCTCAAAAAGAATGTCAATGAATTTTTAAAAGAGACTTTGATTCCTGAGTTTGTTCCGGAGTTTCTTCTCAGGGTAGTCAGCTAGGAAGCACCGGCTTCATCTAGTTCAAATTGACCAAAAAAGTGTCTTTTATAAGCTATTTGCAAAATAAATATCATTTATCATTTGTGTGCCTGTACGGATTGACGAATTAAAAAAGATTTCACGTAGCGGAGATGAGAATGTTAAGGTGGATGTGTGGTGTGACGAGAATGGATAAAGTGCGAAATGAGTATATTAGGAGAAGTTTGAAAGTGGCGCCAGTGACTGAAAAGTTGAAAGGGAATCGTTTGTCTTGGTATAATCATGTGAAGAGGAGGGATGAAACGCATGTTACTAAAAGAGTTATGAGTTCACATGTGGATAGATGGAGAGAGAGAGGGAGACCAAAGAAAAGATGGATGGATTGTGAGAGAAGTGATATGAAAGAAAAGGGAGTTAGTGATCGCGTGACGAGTGACAGGACAGAATGGAAGAAAAAAACGTGTTGCGGCGACCCCAAATAAAACGGGACAAGGGCAGGAAGATGATGATGATTTGTGTGCCTGTAAACGATTTTTTTAACAAACCAGTATAAATATTAGCATTTAAGTTAGCGACTTAAGCAGGATCACGCTTATCAAACACAACAGTAAGTGGTTCATAAAGGCAGTTAGCGTGAACGGATGGCGTGTCCATAATTATATTCATAATTTATACAGTAAAGGAATAAGGTATGGAGTTTATTGCAGCAATTGTTTAATTATTTTTTTTTTGTATTTTCCGGAATTTACAAAGATCTGAATAAAGAAACCAGACTAAAATAGCACCCAATTAAACTAGTAACTCATAAGCGACTTTCATAAGACTAATAAGAAGCTATCCCATGATCTACTTTAAGAAAAAAAGGAACCAACTTGAATGAGCTATACTATAGCTACTTTAGTATAGAACAGGAACCAACCATCATAAACCTTTTGGGGAATATTCTAAGACAGATTGCTACATGAGACTGATTAAAGAGAAAAAAAGGACTTATGTAAATTCTGCAAACAAAGAAGCCTATTGATAAAGTAAATGAAAAAGAAAACGTGCCACATTATATCAACGATGTTGAAAAGGCTTATGTGTGTGTCATGTTAACAATAATAATAATATGCCCCCTGCCTTTTTATCGATGGATACTAATAACATTGTTCAGGCAGGGGCCATAGTCTTAACATAGTTCCTGGTAACCAGTCCACTTAATATTCCAAAAACCATAGCCCTAGTCTTTGTTTTCCATATAACGCAATAGTTTTTCATCAACCGGGGGTTATCCTTGGGTGCACTAGCATAGCGCGTACAGGGATAATCGTTGGTTGATATCACATTACATTAAAAGTGACTAAAGGGCCTCTGCGAGTTGGTTTCGGCTCCTCGTACGCCTTCCAAAAGTCCGGGATCTCAGGGTTCCGAGATATACTGATACATAAAATTCTATCATACATTTAATACAGTTACTAAATTTGGCAATATTTTTATAAACTAACAAATGAATTGAGCATCTGTAACCGAACTAGGCAAAGCCTATTCTAGTTATCAGTTCCAAATCCCCTCGTTTTAGAGTAGCCAACAGTATAAACGTGGAATAATTGTACTATGATATAAAGCATTTTATATAGAAAACTATGGTAGTAGTTCAAAAAGTAAGTATTTATAGAGAGTAAGTACTTGTAGTGTAAGCTTGGGACTAGCAAGCGACCCGACCAGCAGGATCTGTGGAGAGGCAGAGGAGAATATGCTACACTTGCTGTGCGACTGTGCAGCACTAGGCTCCAAAAGACTAGAGTATCTGGGCCAACCATTTCCAAGACCAGAGGACTACAGGCTCAGCCCCATCAAGGCCATACTGGGACTCATGAAGAAGGTGCACGGAGGGCTAGGGGTTGAGTAGAAGGGAGGGGAATAGCACAAAAGATCCAGAAGGGTCGAAGTGCTCTGGCCTAAGGCCAGCCCCACAACAAGATAAGATAAGATAAGATGTAGTGTAAGCTAGAATTTTTCTCTGCATCACCCAAAGGTTGACTGGTAGAAAATGTCTAAGGCATTAAGTCCGCGTCTGTACCTTAAGTATTAAATAAATAAAGTATTATAGAAAATGTTATACACTACAATACAATATCAAAACGATTGCTATACATACAAAACGTATCTACATTGTACAATCATAGACAAATATAAAGTGATAATGAGACTGTGTCGTCGTGTCGTGTCTCTGCCGTGGGAACTAACGCAGCCTACAATCAAATGTCACACGTCGAGAAATCGTACCGTGCGTCATATCACTTAGAAAACGGGGTGCGAAGCGGGGTAACTGTCAGTCGATTGTACTGAGGCCCGAGCACGAGCTCTTAAGGCGAGGTTGCACTAATTTTTATCTTTTTTGAACCTCTGGGAATCCCCAAACATAAAAGAGAACACCATGAAAAAATATTTTATTAAAATTTACCATATGACCAACAAGGTGAACCGATGACCTGGTGATGGTCGCGGGAATCCAAACGATGGATGCGAGACGCACAGGACCAGTCTTTATGGCGACACTTGGGGGAGGCATACGTCCAACAGTGGACGTCTTTCGGCTGAAATGTTAATGATGATGATGATATGGCCAACCGCTAGGTAAAAAAATAAAACATAATATAAATTACTTGGCTCGATAAAAAAAATTTTGGCTCGATTGCATAAAAAGAATAGCTATAGGATGTCAATCAAAGTCTACAATCATATACCACGTCGGTTGAGAGAACTTCCCTTATATAAATTTCAAAAGGAAATAAAATTATGGTTAATAGAGAACTGTTTTTATACGTTAGGTGAATTTTTTAACGATAAGAGTTAAAAATGTAGCTAAAACTTTCCATAAAATTGTGTTTTTAATTGTATTGTTCTGTTTTTTAACTTATTGTATTGTATTTATAAGCTTTTTTATTTTTTGTATTTCACTGTATTTGCACTTAAAAGTTAATTTTCGCATGCCTCCAATAGGTGAGATGTGTAAAGCAATACCTTTTCTTTTTAACAACCTCTGTACCATATCTCTGGCGATTAAATGATTATTATTATTATTATTATTATTATTATTAAGCAAGCGCGAGTTTTCCGAGAAGAGAGAGGATTCCGTATAGTAATCTTACCTATGTAAATAGTTCAATTCCCGAATGGCGTCTCGAAGATTTTTCGAAATGGCAAAAAAATTTTTTTTTTTTAATTGTTACTATTTTTTTTTTTATAAACTCTTTCTTACTACTCTAAGTTCTTATATGTTTTTGCTATTCCTTGCCATTTGGATTTGCATATTAACACCACCTGCTTGTATTTTTATCATTTTCTAACAAGAAACTCATACCTATATCAACATTTTATTATCAGGTAAAGACATTGAAACTATATTTTTACCTGCAGAGACATCACACTATCATAGTATTATAAAGGTGAAGGTTTGCTGAATTATGTGTGTGTGTGTGTGTGTGTGTGTGTGTGTTTGTTACTACTTCACTCTCAAATGGCTGAACGGATTTGGTTGTATCGAAATCAACACAACAAAACAAAGACAGCTATAAAATTTAAATAACATAAGAAATAAATTATATATATGATTTATATCAAATAAAATAATATGAAACAAATAAATTCAGATTCCACCATCACAAATGTCAAAAATAAAAATATAATATTTCAATAAAAATAGTGATGACAAATGTAAAGTCAATAAAAAAAAGTGATAATACCATTACAAATGTTAAATTAAAAAAAATATTTCATCAACGCAATCCTTCAGGTAGGAGTCCAATTCGTCACGCCATCACTATATTGTATAGAACTCTACTTTCATGCGAGTGAAACCACCGGTAGAAGGTAGTAGCATGTAAGTAAGTAAATATTTTATTGCAATTCTTTTTCCAACTTGCTGATCAGCTGTTCAGAATTAATTATGGTAACACTCGATACTTATAATAGTTTTTTGAGATAACAACACTGACATACAGTGTGTTGCACGTTTGTAATAAAAGAGGTGAATAAATAAGAGGTTCTTACCTCTTATTTATTCACCTCTTTTATTACAATATATAATATTTATATTCTTATATATCAACTGTATTATAATTAATTGATAACTCAAGAGTGTTAAGTTTATTGAGAGTTCCGTATGAAATGTAGTTGTATTTTACAACTTTTTAGGTTGTAAAATGTAACCTAAAAAGTACGACTTCGTACAACAACTCTCGAAATACGAAACAGATGTTGGGCCTGCATTTACAACAGAGGCCAACAATTTGAACAGAATTTGTAAAAATTATGAAATAAATGTTAAAAATGCAATTTATTTATTTTTTAGTAAAACCCACGAAAAGAGAGATACGAGATAGATTTTACCTTATTAGAGTAAGGTAACATTTTTAATAGGTTTTTCAGGTATAATTTAAGCAAAAATATTGTTTAAATCATAATTTTGAATATTAGTCTTATGTTACTCGATTCACAATTCTAGCGAATTCACAAAGTTATAAAAAGATTTTTATGGCATGTGGAATATCACTAGCAAGAGGATAAACTAGAGAATTTTTGAGGAAGTTGGAAGATTCCGGTCGCTTTTGGTTTTTTTTTTTTTATAGCCATGTAAATAGCTGTAACATGGCTTAATTTAAGTCCAAAAATTTGCAAATTAAAAAAAAAAACTAGATAGCTCTTGTCACTAATTTTAAATTTAAAAGTCTAATACAATACACATCTAAATAAAATTAAAATTCAGGGTCTACGCCTTATATATTTTTTAAAATTTGTATTTGAATGAAAAATTTGGGTCTTATTTTCACAAAACAATAAAAAGTCGATGAAAAAAAACCACAGGGCTTGAGAAGTTTTTAGGGGTCTGAAAGGATAGCAGATGACCTCTCCCGTCGAACATTTCAATTTGGCACACGATGCACCAAAGACCCTGTATATCATCTAAGTAGATGTCTAATTAAATGTCGGTTACGATAGGACACTGTAGACCAGTGCACTGCGCTTTATTCCTAAACTAAAAACTAGACCCCATATTCGAAGTTCTTCTTTGATTTTCTGTATGGGTAATCAAATTTAACTACAAAATGACTTCGACCAATGTTTCCTAATTTATGCCCGTAGAACCCTGCTAAATACACATTGTCGCTACACCTTGCGCGCAGTAAATAGGAGGTGGGGCACTAAACAAGTGTTGCAGCGGTCGAGTCCCGGAATCACACATCTGCCTCCCGGGCTGGGCTGAATTCCAACGTCCAATAGTACTACAATAAAACAAAGTTGTGTTACTTCCAGCTGATGTTATTTGTAACTACATTTTTATTTATTGGTTAATTAAAACTACAAAGGAACGTCTTATTACGGTTTCCTCGAGATTTATTATATTTTATTACATAATGGTTTCACAAAAAAAAAATGCCAATGTGATTTGTATTCACAGATAGTGAAACAGAAAAACTATGTATGTGCTACACATAATATGTTTTGTACAGTCAGGGGTCAAAAGTGCAGTTCCACCTTATCAATGCTAAAATGTCTATAATTTCTTTGTAAAAGAGGGTCAATGGTTCATGACTGATTTAATTGGTAGCATAGAATCTAAAGTATTGAATGAACTAGTTGTGGACAATTGAACTTCGATAACAAAGAAATTTTACAAACTTTAGCATTGCTAGAGTGCAACTGCACTTTCGATCCCTGACTGTACATGGTAGACATCCTAACCTTACGCAGAAAGGGATGGAATTCTTTTCCAGAGTCTGTAGAGTGAATAGGTTATGTCTATAGGCGAGCATACATCAGTTAGCCTATTATGTAAAAGTAGTAGTAGTTGGCTATAGGAAAAACTAACCTTACACGGAAAAGGCAATTTGTACCTGAGTGGTTTTCATTCATACTAGTCTTAATAACACTTGACAAAGAGTGATGGCAGATTCTCGAACAAAATTTTGCTGGCATATTTTTTTAGTTTTAGTTTTCCTCGTATTAAAGATATTCCAGTTTAAAGTTGATGAGATTATGTAAACTATGACAATAATACCTACGTACGTCCTTAGGAATTTTAAAAATTAATAAACACATTTTTGAACGAACGACAAGATGTAATGTCATGTCATAATGTTTTTTTCTCTCTAAGTCATTAGGCTGGATGGCAGTTGATTTGTCTTAAAGCCATGCATTTTCCTGGTATGTTGCTATTTTCGAAATGCATCACAATGTTAATTATAACCACTACATTCTAAGCACAAACTGTTATTTTTATGTTTATTATATAATGCAGAAATGTATTTCCTAAATATTTATTATGGACATAAAGCAAAGCATATTATGTTATCTACTTGAACAAGATTTATATTATTGGCAAAATTAAAAGTTCAATTAGGCCAAAAGTCATGAAGTAAAAAAAAATAAAGAAAAAAATCTAGTCAATTCAGTTTCCTGATCATGACGTTTTTTATTTTGCGATCCTTAGACTGGCCATTAGCTTGATTTGATAAAACTCAGTCAATTATTTCACCGGTATATGTATATCATGGTAACTTATGTAGACACCAATTTCATCAACAATTTCCTCACCGTTGTTCTTTAACGCTATTATCGTATACTAAGCGAGAAATTTTGTTATCATTTCAACGTAAACTATGTACAATACCATCTAAACCAAAAAGTTAACTGACATCTTGAAACCCTAGAGATAACCAACATACTATCAGCATTACAACCTACAAAGATCAAAAGCTCACAATTGAACTGTAAACCTACTTTAACTAAACAGATACGTCCATTTACATTTAAATCTAACACAAATTACATTATTCGAGACCCTCTGAAATCAACGATCTGCGTACACAATTGTGATATATTGACGGAAACAACAAAGAAGGTACTATAAATTAATCTGAACCCTGTTATACGTTCAGTTAAATAGGGCTAGACTTTGTGATATCAATAATCCGGGTCCATATTGGAGTAATGACTTTACAGAAGCTCCAAAGCCCCATTTCTTAAAAAAAAAAACAACGTTGGGGTAAACTTGAAATTACTACTGTATCGTGGGTGCATTCGTGGCGTTCGCGCGTGCGAGGTGAAGAAAATAGGGAAGACCTGCCCCCCTCCCCCTAGCCAAGTTACAACCGTTTCGTTTTATTCTCTATCGTTGATCGCCTCGAGTCGGCCACGCCTCCTATTCCTTTGTTCTGACCACGTGACTGAGCATTGAGATGACGTCAGAACAAAGGAATCGGAGGCGTGGCCGTCTCGAGGCGTTCGACGCAAGAGATTCGAAACGAAACGGTTGTAACTTGGCTAGGGGGGCTGGAGTGAAATGAAACGCGAATCTCAAGACCAAACGGGATGGTGGCGCACTGTGGACGCCCTCTGCCCCATCTAGGGGACACAGAAACTTAAGTCAAAGTCAAGTCAGGTGGGTGCGTTCATTGACTTGTAAACTCATATACACAAGACATCCAGATTCGTAAAAACTATTTGTAGGCCATAAAGATATTTGTTCCGTTCATACATCGAACCCGACATTTATCGAAAAAATTAAAGTCGGTCTTTGACTCAAAATCTTTTTCCTCAAGCTAAGATGATTGGTTAGTAGGATCAATTGAATGAGTTAGATAGACAGATAGATATATTGTACAACAATAATAAAATTACACTAGGAACTTAAAATTAATAGGGTGTCACAATGGGCGGTCTTATCGCTAAAAGCGATTTTTTACTGACAACCTTAGTTACTGCGTCCCTAGAATGCAAAAGGCAATTGTAGGAACACAGACGGATTTTAGTCAGTAAATTCTGACAATCCTTCTCGCTCCACCCACCCAGAGTGGGAGAAAGTTATTTGATAATTTCTCATCTAAAACAAAGGCTGAAATGGTTAAAGCTCCCTTCGGCGACTTTGGAAACCAGAGGGTTGAAAACCAGTTTCGAAAACAGAAATATTTTTCTTTAATGGAAAAAAAGAGAGCAGTGGTGGCCGAGTGGTAATGGTCCTGACTTACGAGTTGTAGGGCGCGGGTTCAAACCCAGCCAGGCGCATTACTTTGTGTAATTTACTTCATCACCACTGTTCTCAAAAAGGTGAAGGATAACATCGTGAGGAAACCGGCATGTCCTCTAGGATATGCCGGTTGGTTCTAACCAAAAATTCGTAGACATGTGACATTCACCAACCAGCACTGGGCCCGCGTGGTGGATTACGGCCCATTTCCTCTCCAAGACAGGAGGCCTGAGTCCCAACAGTGGGAACATTAAAAGGCTGATTATAATGGAAACCCAGTTTCCATTATAGAAATATATATCGGTTTTCGAAACTGGTTTCCAAAACGGAGGGTTGGATCATCTTTCGAAACTTTTCGAAATATAGCTATTATTCAAACATTACAGTAAAATATAGTATACAGGTAGTTGTCTAAAATACATGATGTGTTCAATTACAAAATAAATAACTGAAATTTTAATCTCTTTAGTTTCGAAAAATATTTCTGTTTTCCAAACTGGTTTCCAACCACTGGTTTCCAAAGTGGCCGAAGGGTTAAACCACACTTTTTTTTTTTATTAATAATAATATTTTTTATTCAATAAGTAGTTTGTACAAGTCATACAGAGTAGTCTAAACACTAGAGAAGAACAATACACTCAGTATAAAGTGGGTCCTAGGACTCCCTTTCCTAAACTAGGCAGAAATTCTGTCTGTATCTTAGGAAAGAGATTCTTACCAAGGAAATACTTGTTACCTTGTTAGAAGTAGATCTTCTGGTGATACCAATCTTTGTGTCAAAAGGCTTTATTATATCAATAATCCACGAGGCTATGTGCAGTGGCCCTACGGGTGGGATGTGCGGGCGGCGCGCATGCGTGGGCGCATCTGCTCGCGCGCAGCTGTCCTGCGCACGCGCCGAGTGCAACGTGCAACCTCCGCGCAAAACGGTTAAAAGGACAATAAGGCTTTTTTTTAATTCGACGTAAATAGGCCAATAAAAACCGCTGTTTTTGATCAGACTGCCTTGGCTTTTATGGGATGGAATTCAAAAAAGGAATGTCGTTTGTCATGGTTATGGAAGCGTGTTTGAAATTCGAAATAGATAACCGTTTTTTAGGGTTCCGTACCCAAAGGGTGAAAATAGGACCCTATTGCTAAGACTGTCCGTCTATCTGTCACCAGGCTGTATCTCATAAACCGTGATAGCTAGACAGTTGAATTTCAGTTGAAAAACAGATGATGTACCTACCCATTTCTGTTGCCGTTATAACAAATACTAAAAACAGAATAAAATAGGTATTTGAATGCAGCTCCCATACAGAAAACATGATTTTTTTACCGTTTTTTGCTATGGACGGTACGGAACCCTTCATGCACGAGTTTGACTTGCACATTACCGCCTTTTTCAACTTTTTGACAGAAACAAAAATATAAAAGAAATCTACAATCAAGTTCAGTAGCAACAAGACCGGTGGAACACTACAAAACAAAAGAAAATCAAACAATAAACAACTTTCTAATTACAGTTAATAAATGATTTTATTATTTTAGACCGAACATTAGGGCCGAGGACAGAGCTATCAGCATCGCAATTGTAAACCTAAGTTACAGAGCCATATTTCTCGCATCCGCTAGCTGCACTAATGGCCTGATTATAATTGGCTTATTAACGTAATTATGACTGTGGCACTTTTACAACTTGAAAGCATTCGCTGCGACTTAGATTATGGCTTTACTTCATAACCATTTCCCCATAGCTTTTAGTCCTACTTTGTAAGGACCGCTTTTGATCTCACGGCTGAATATTAAAATTTCACAGTAAATTAATGCTGACGTCCTGAGCAACACACAAGCATACTTAAACCTTGAAGCTTGAGTTAACAGAATAAAGCAAATCTTCATCATCATCATCATTTCAGCCGAAAGATGTCCACTGCTAGTCATAGGCCTCCCCAAGTGTCGCCACAACCAACGGTCCTTTCCCCCTAGCCAAGTTACAACCGTTTCGTTTTGATTCTTTTTTCGTTGATCGCCTCGAGTCGGCCACGCCTCCTGTTCCTTCGTTCTGACCACGTGACTGAGCGTTGAGATGACGTCATAACAAAGGAATCGGAGGCATGGTCGACTCTAGGCGGTCGACGAAAAGAGAATAGAAACGAAACAGTTGTAACTTGGCTAGGGGGGCTATTCGTCTCGCATCCATCGAATTCCCGCGACTCTCACCAGGCCATTGGTCCACCTCGTGTGGATATCGTGAGGAAATCAGCATGTCTTAGATGCAATAATTCTAAGAAATGTGGCATCCATCAATGTGGGCCCTCGTGTTAGATTACAGCCCTCTCCTTCTCGCGAAGAGGAAGTTTGAATCTTGGTAGTAACATGACAGACCAATTTAAGTATTAAAAACCTGGCAAGTGTCAGTCGGCCTCGCGCACTGAGGGTTCCGTACAAACTTACCTATGAACACAGTTCAATTCCCGAATTGAGTTACGAAGATTTTTCCTAATCGCAAAAAAAGTTTTCTTTTGTGACGTAACTCGGATTCACAGTTTTCAGATTTTTTTCCTATACTTGTTTTTTTTTTTTTTTTTTAATTCATATAAACCAGTGCTTGACTGCGATCCCACCTGATGGTAAGCAGCGATGCAATCATTGATGGTGAGGCGCACTAGTTTATTAAGAGCCTATTCACTCTAGCCACACTACTACTAGCTCTAGCTAGTCTACTTGTGCTATAAAACTTTGCTTCATGCCAAATTTTAGGATTCTAGTTCAACAGGAAGTATACTATGAATTTTGATTCCCTTGAGAGTGTCGAAATACACGTTTTTAACGACATAAACGGCCGTATCTTTTTTTTTCGTAAATTCAAAAGTTTGATTTATTCACAGCTTCAAGGGACCGTAGACCTGAGTATATGGTTTGAATTTCAACTCAATACCTCCACGCGTTCTTGAGATAAAAGGCCTTGACAGACAGACAGACAGACGGACAACAAAGTGATCCTATAAGGGTTCCGTTTTTTTCCTTTAGAGGTACGGAACCCTAAAAATGTAGACAGTCTGTTTTTTAGTCAGTTTGGTTTCCATACCCGCTATGATACTCAGTTATTAGATACTAAACCGAGATTATGGACCTACATTCAAACTAAGAAAACCAGATTTTCCCACCGGAAAAAAAAAACTATAAAAACCAATTACTAATTCAGACAATACAGATGATCATCGATCAAACCTCTAAACTCAACGAATTCAGTGAAACCGACCGTGTTCTGTAAAATCTCCAATATTACACTGCTACCATCAACATTATCATTTCATTACTGTCTTCAATAGCTTAATAAGGGGTATTAATGTATTCTAAGTGGTAATTAAGTATAAGATCGGCTGGGTTAATAGCATCAAACCATGTACCTACTACAAAACGGTCTTTAGATTTTATGAGATACGGAGACAGAAGTCGGTTAGAAGTTAGCCGCTGACACGATTCTCAGATCTTCTGTTGCCCCAAAAATAATATATTATGTCACGGTCAAAACTTTTAACTGGTCAACATTAATTTTAACTGAAAAAACACGCAAAAGTACTTTTGACTGCACAGGTTGGTCAATAGTAGTTTTGCCTGAAAATCAAAATACAATTACTATAACTATTTTTATATTGTTGAGACCTTATAATTACGAATAATAATTTATAATTTAACTTACAATTGAATCCATAATTTAATTTAATAATAATAGTATTGAAATAATAAACCCATTGGTAATAGTGGTTTTGACTGTAAATTTGCAGTTAAAAGTGATTATGAATGACGCTTATGATCAAAATTACTTTTAACCGCTAGAATTGGTCAGAAGTACTTTTGTCCGGCAAAAATATTTTAAAATTACTTAGGCATCTTTACTCAAAATCTGGTTAGGTTGGTACGTTTTATTTGTATGTCTTTAAATTATTTTTTGTAATTAACCTACCTAGATAAAGCGGTTTTAGTTAGCTAAAACCGTTACATGTTTTTTGAATAATAATCATTAAAAAAATACGAAACGGTTAAAATCGATTAAAAAACAAACGTGTTTTAACTTAATAAGTATTTTGACCGAAGCCAGTCAAAACTTATTTTGACCAGCTTCATTGGGCGATACTACTTTTGCCCGTTACCTCAGTCAAAAGTACTATTTTCGAAAGCTTATACTCAAAAGTACTTTTGACTGATTTTGCCAGTTCAAAGTATATTTGACCAGTTAGGAATTTTGACTGTAACATACATATTATAGTTATAAATAACTCTCAAAGGACTGTCCTAAATTCGGCCAATTGTATTTCCGGCATGCCCTTTGACCAGTGAGTGTCCTAATGGGGAATTCGTATTCTTCTCTTGTAATGGAATTTTACTCTATACCCTATTCAGGGAGCCTTGAGACAAAAGGTAAACAAACCATATATAATACTACTAAATTATGGACCTCAGATACTGCAAACATTTTACATTAAAATGTGACTTTTGTCATCGGGTGGATTATAATCCGCCATCTTTTTCACTATCGATTAGCTTGTTGATACGAGAGTGCCGCTTTCAGATATTTTCGTTGAATTCTTGTTATTCGCCTAAGAAAAAGCGTGCAAAGAAAACACCAATGCAACAGAAAAGTAGACTATTATTAATGTATTCGAACGCGTCGAAGAAACTTGGCCGAAGGTACATACATTGTTTTCTTTGTTTACATTTTGTCTCAAGCCGAGATGAATAGAGTATAGTAGCTTTAATCACGCCGCAATGTACTACCCAGAACGAAAATAGTACTTTTTTGAAACAAGTGGGCAAACGTTGTCATTACAGCCGAGGTGGAATATACGTCCGAGCCAAAGGCGACATCGTAATGGAGTGGAGATACTGCAATGATAATTGCCCACGTGCGTCAAACGACGTTTTTCAACACACTTATTTGAATTTTTATCTTAAACATAGATACTATTTAGTAATAAATTATTGAGAGAAACAGTTCGCGGACTACTATTGGAGTTACAAGGTCGAGTTTCGTGAGGCTGCCCAACGACCGACGCCATAAAAACACACAGATTCAGACTTGTGCAGTGCCACTTCGAGTCCCAACTGCTGGATTCTCTCCACGAATGTCGCAACACTCGCAACCCTGCATGTCGCTAGTTCAGCCGCCGCCTGGTACGACTCTCCCTGCGCCAGGACCAGCGTGTCGTCTGCGTAACAGACCACGCTGACCCCGTCGATGTATGCAAGACGCATAGGACCGGTAGATGTGGTGACACTTGAGGGAGGTCTATGTTCAACAGTGGATGTTTTTCGGCTGAAATTATGATGATCCATGAACTAACCAACAAAATAAGTACAGTGGTAGAATACTATTTTGCAGTAAGTAGGTATACCTAACTAACACACAAAACATGTTAGGTACTAACCTATTAAAGTACGTTCGACTTCAATACAAACGTTTTCCTTCAAGCATGCAACCTCCTTTAATCGGTATGCGCACGCGCAGCGCAGGACGCAGTAACAGTCGGACGCATAAACTATAATAATGATTCAATCGTACGCAGGAAAATGTGCTCCATTTTATGTTCACTCAATTATTACACTTACAGGTTGTATTACAATAAAGTTTGAACAGTATTTTCAATAGTTCTGCAGTAAAACTTCCTCGACTGGCACTTGCATACATTTGGTCGAGAACTTTTCTGGTATTGTTTTTTTTTTATTATTATCTTACCATTTTATTCAATAAAGTACAAAAACAAGGAAAATAAAAACAATTAACTAAGTAAAACTATATATTATATATATACACTAAAGAAACTTCTAGCTAAAATATGGCGTCATAAAACTCCTGCGCATCGCTGTCGACTGGAAGTGTGCCCAAAAGGCTGGTGGCATTGCCACGTTGTATGGCAAAGCTTAATCTCTGACTAAGGGAAAAGCCAGCCCTTCTGATATGTTTAATTGGTAATTGGTTATTACTTCCATGTTTAAACTATGAATCATGAGTAGATATATCTATTGTTTGTGCCTCTGCATTATAAAGTTGTAAAATAGAGGTTATTTTTTTGAAATGTAAAATTTATCAAATAACTCTTCTCGATCTAAGGTTGACCGAGAAGGAGCGTGTCAGACTTTTACTGACTAGATAGATCCCTTCTGTGGCCTTCAGTTGCCCTTTGCGTTCCAGGAATCTTGTGGCTCTAGCATCGTCCCTGCTAGGCACCCTTTTTTTTTCGTGTGGGAATATCATCTAATATGACATCCCCCGCTCTTGGGCGGTGTGAGAGATAGTGTCAGACTTTTACTGACTAAAAACCCACTCCTGTTCCTTCTTTGCCATTTTTCCAGGGCCCCGGGAATCTCTTTCGCATCACCCATGGCCCCAGTGGGCTTCGACCCTGCTCGGCCCCTACGGTTGCTTACATCTCCTTGAGGCGCGCGTGCAACACTACGCGCCCTTGATCGACGACTCGGGCTCGGTCCGGTCCGTATAAGACGACCAGACAGAAAAGTCTGACACCCCTTATCGCTCCTCCTAGAGCTAGAGAAGTTTTTTTATGATTTCTCACTGGAAAAGATGGTACAAATTGATTTAGGATAATTTTGGTGATAGATAAACTTAAGAATAATACAAAACTCACACCCTTTTACTTCGAATACAAACGAAGTCGCGTGCAAAAGCTAGTAAAACGAGAACTACACTAGACCGACGCACACGTGGACCACGCCTGATTTGTACGTAGCGGCGCGTTGCGTGGCGTCGCGTGGCGTGGATCAAATGTAGCTCTGCCCCCCTATCCAAGTTACAACCGTTTCGTTTCGATTCTCTTTTCGACGATCGCCTCGAGTAGGCCACGCCTCCGATTCCTTTATTCTGACGTAATCTCAACGCTCAGTCACGTTGTCAGAACAAAGGAATAGGAGGCGTGGCCGACTCGAGGCGATCAACGAAAAGAGAATCAAAACGAAACGTTTGTAACTTGGCCAGGGGGCTGTCCTGCGTTCAAATTTGAGGTTGGAGTAACTCTAATGACGTCACCAGAGTAGATACTCTACACGCGCATTTTAAAACGCGAACGTAGAGTTCAACTGTCAATGTCAGGCAAGTGTCATTTATGGCCGCTTACACCAACCTACCCTGCTCGGAGTTAGAGTTAGTTGGGTTAACTCTAGGGTAGCTACTCGAGTTATAAAAGAACGACCCTGGGTTGAAAGTCGAATCATTTTTGGACGGTTGGAGTAGCGACTCTACCCTGCTCTGGTTATTTTTTTTATATGAAATGTATGGAAACCGACGCGCCCAGATGAGCGGAGCGTACGTGGCCCACGTGTGCGCAATGTACTCGTATATCTACCTTAATTCATACGCTATAATTTTTTCATTGTAATCGTAGCTCCGGTGAACGATCTAAGCTTCACGGCGCCTGCACATGTTTAATTACACAAATAAAATGGCCGCGACTCCATGCTCTATGGTCGGTGATCTATGGCTGCCATTGTCCAAACCGTAACTAGGAATTAGCATTTTTTGCTGTCACTTAAATGGTGTTTTAATAAACGAAGCTACTAGATTTTTATGGCTTAAATTGTTGATTAGATCTTAATTGTTGTTTTATTTTAAGTAGTTATGTTAATTTAACGCACTTTTTTTATTTGGCGACTCTTCGTGCTATTTAAAAAATTAAATAGCACGAAGAGTCGCCAAACTTAAGTGGCAATGGGCAGGGCACATTGCTCGCAGAACGGATGGCCATTGGGGTCGAAAGGTTCTGGAATGGCGACCACGTACCGGAAGACGTAGCGTTGGAAGGCCTCCTACAAGGTGGACCGATGACTTGGTAACGGTTGCGGGAGTCCGATAGATGCGAGACGCACAGGACCGTTCATTGTGGCGACACTTGGGGGAGGCCTATGTCCAGCAGTGGACGTCTTTCGGCTGAAATGATGATGATGATGATAAGTTATGTTAATGGTTATTTTTTTCTCTAAATGACGTTGCCAGACACTAGTAATCACTCATATATCATGGGTGCTTTCACAAACAGGCTAACTAACATTCAGAAAAACTATCTGTAGACTATACAAGTATTTTTCCAATACACTTACTCGAAAACCCTTTATCCGCCCGCTTATCTCTACCGTTTTAAGGCACGCAATTTACTGATTTCCGCACTTGTTCGGAAAAGTGCATGAGCTCGCCCCCGTGACAGTTGATTGTATTTATCGTATCAGGCTGGACGCTAAGCGACCCCACAAGTTGCGGGTCAACCCCCGTTTATTTATTTTTTAGTAAGAGTATTGGAAAACGTTGTTTGATACACTTGCGTGACTGTAGCACTCGGCTCCATAACACCCTCGCCTGCAGCTCGAGCGAATTCCGCATCGGTCGTAATGACAAAGTTTACCCGAAAACGACAAAGACCCGGTGGAGGGACTTCGTTTCATAATAATATGTAAATGTAAGGATATTATATTTATAATTTTAGTCGGTTATTTCTTTTACTTTTTTTGTGAAATTTGTTAAGACTGCTTTAAGCTTAGTTGTTATGCTTTGATAGTCTCACTAATGATAACGGTGTTCTACAGAACATTAAGTGGGCTATTTACGGGAATGTAACCTTAATGTGCATTTTTGTTTACGCAGACTTATTCTTAGTATAGTTGTGTATGCTCTGTTTCCTCTTCTCACATAGCAGAACATTAAATTCGATTTTTATTGTGTTTTGCTTTCTAATGTTGTGTACACCTACGAGCTGGTATTTGAGAGGTTCTTTGTTAAGAAAAAAACTGGGCAAGTGCGAGTGGGACTCGCGCACTGAGGGTTCCGTACAAACTAACGTAAGTATGTAAATAGTTCAATTCCCGGATAACAACAAATTTTCTGTTTTCAGATTTATTCTTATATCTATACTATATGACCTTGCTTTATACCAAATTTCAGGATTCTGGGTCAATGGCAAGTACCCTATGAATTTTAATTCCTTTGAGAGTGTCGAAAAGTACGTTTTTCGCGATATAAACGGTCGTATCTTTCTTTTTCGGTAACTTAGAAGTTTGATTTTTTCACAGCTTCAAGGGACCGCAGACCTGAGTATATGGTTTTAATTTCAACTCCATATCTCCACGCGTTTCCGAAATAAAGGGTCTTGACAGACCGAGACTCCATTCGGGAATTGAACTATTTACATAGGTATAAGTTTGTACGGAACCATCAGTGCCCGATCTGCAAGATCCCTGTCTACTCAGGAAAGGGAAAAATTACTTCCAGATTGACATGACATCCTGACTAGCATAATAATAGTTTTTGTGTTGCACCTTCTTAGACTTCCTTTCATTTGAAATCATTCTATGCTCTGGGCTTTTTCCATAGAAATCTAGGCAGATTTCTATGGAAAAAGCTATTTCTGTCGATTACTCTTTTTGTCACTTGTTGTTTCGATTCGTATTTGGTATGCTATGAGTTTGAGCTTAATTTATACTTATGAGAGTCCTTTTTCACTCGCCTATCGTCAACATCGAGCATGGTTTGAAAACTTGTTACTTCATCTAACGCAATCCAACGCGATGTTTGACGAAACGGCAACGCGAAAAAAGAGAGATAACGCCTAAAAACTCTGTTTGCATTTGGTAATTCCGTGATTTACTTGAATATTTTACAAAACTTGTTCCAGGAAACACGTGATTTTTTAAACTCTTAAAAGTTTTTTTTTTTTTAATTGTCGTCATTCAGAATTTTGATTAAATTTGCAAGGCTTCTATTGTTATACTTTTTTTGACTTTTTTAATTTTTGAGTAAATTATGAAGTGTCAAAGTTAATGCAAAATAGCAGATTTTCAGAGGTCTTTACTGAATTAGTTTTACACAAATTTATAAATTGATTTCAATAGAAGCTTAGATAATATAATAATAATAATAAACCAAATTTAAAAACAATCCGAATCCGAATTATATCGTAACCAAAAAAAAAAATGTGTGCGTGTACTAGCGTACACTCGTAAGAAGTGAAACTCTTTATGACGTTATTTTTCAAAAAATAATTTACTATATGCAACTTTACAGAAATTGGTTAAATAAAGTTAAATTAGATAACGTTTAATAAAAGGCTTTTATTATCATAGACATAAATACAAATTCTACAATTATTTCATTTTAGCTTATTACTACAAAGATTATTAAACAAAGAATTGATAATCAAATTTTTCAAGATATCACAATTATCAAAGATGGCGCGTAACGGAAAAATGTGACGCGTAACGAAAAAATGTTACACTAAATTTTTTTCCAACCCCGATAAAGAAGTTTCACTTCAAAAAATTTGATTTATTTGGTATTTTTCTTTTTGTTTTTTTTTTATATTATTTATTATAATTTGATCAGAAAATATATCGGAAGTAGAGTCGGAAAAGGAGTTTTTAAATTTGGTTTGTTGGAATCTGAATTGGAACCGTAATCTAAGACGAAGGCAGAAGTGTCAAATGAAGCACTAATAAAACTAATTGAAAATTCGGGTACACTAAATTGCTATAGGATGGTGCGGGTGACGGTTTTACGATTCATACAATGTAGCTACCTATCCTTTTCTCTCATCTTAAAGATGCATATTTTCGTCCTGTTGTCATCCTAACCATGCTAGTTGGAATCGAAATTGGAACAGTAATCTAAGGCGGAGGCAGAAGTGTCCATACAGTGTTAGTAACTTGATAATCAACTTATTATCTAGTGTTAGCACAAGAAATGTTACAATCGGAGAGCTCTCCGCTACAGTTCTCAGGATGCTGTTGCGACTATGTCTCACTCTCCTGAGCAACGAAGCATCTTTCCAACAATCGCGTAAAACCCGTCAGTACGAGCCTACGCAAACATCTCCTACGCAGTGCAGACGCGAGGCAGTCCCAACAACATCAACACTTTTTAAGCCTTCTTATTTCGCCCGAAGGACACGATGGAGCACACGGTGGAGGTGTGCCCCGCTTGGGAAGAGCAACGCCGTGTCCTCATGGGGGCGATCGGCGGCGGTGATCTCTCGCGCCGGGCCTTGGTACAGGCTATGGTCCGGAGCGAGGAGGAGTGGCAGGCGGTCGCCTCCTTCTGCGAAGCAGTAATGCTAGCAAAGGAGGCGGCCGATCGCGTGAGACAACAGTCCTCACGCCCCAACCGCCGCCGGGATTCTGATCCCGATTTCCGGCCACCGTAGGCGCGGGCTTGTAGACGGTGAGCAATGGGTAGCTCGCCGTCCGACCGTCCGGTAACCGTCCGGACCGAGCCCAAGTCGTCGACGGCGCGTACTGTTTCACGCGCGCCTCAAGGAGATGTCAACAACTGTAGGGGCCCATCAGGGTCGAAGCCTACTGGGGCCAAGGGTCTGATTCTGAAAGGAAGACTCGGCCCTGGTACGAAGGGCAACGAAGGAACAGGAGTGGGTTTTTAGTCAGTAAAAGTCTGACACTATCTTCCGCTCCGCCCAAGAGCGGGGGATGTCATAAGATGACTTACCCAACGAAAAAAAAAAGCCTTCTCATTAATACTGTGTAGAAGCTTAAATTTTCTGATTTTACCTTTTGACTGCGTAATTAGAGACACAATAGTAAGACAATGGCGCGTGAACGCCGGCGTTAATGCGGGGATCAACAGCTTAAAATATGAATACAAAGTCTACCACACATAAATCGTTTATTCACCTACTTTTTCTCCTAAGTCATGCTCATAATACCTAATTACAACTAGTTTTACATAGCTTTTATGATCGCCGTAAACCACCAAGTGAGTGCCACACACCGAGTCCACATTACACGCCATAGTCGGATGATCCCTCCTAATTAACGGTACCAGTAATTAATATTATTCGGCACTAATTAAAGGAAGTACGAAGCGGTAATTAATCCGGTACAAGAGGCCCTTGATGAGTGATTTTTGATGAGGCTTAGAATCTTGTTAATTAAGTTGATGTCGGTTTGTTAAGTAACTGTGGGATGACGGAGTTCTGGCAGATTAAAAGAAAATAGTCAACTTTAAATGTAAAAAAAAAACGTTTAATTTTTTCAGTCTTCTTATAATAAAATAAAGTCTTATCAAAGCAGCAATCACGCACGGGCGCACGGAACAAAAATATATAAGCGCAATAAGTAATTTGCAATTCCTTAAATTCGGGAATTGAATGGTCTTGTTTATGATTCCGGGATTTTAGAGGAGGTATTATCAACTCTATGTTACTTACTTCCTTGAACTTTAGGCAAATATAATCTAAATTCCAATCTCTGTACTATTACAGATATAGATTCTGAGATTGTTGTATGTCCTGTATTTTTGTTTATGTGGTGTACAATAAAGAATATAATAAATAATAATAATATTACTTATTCTCATATTAGTGTCTCTGTTAATATAGGACAGACTGTGAGCAGTGGCGGATTAAGCCAGCTCGGGGTCTGTAGCAAATTCCACCAAGGGGCCCCTGTGTAGACCTATTTAGTACTATTATTCTGATTCTTATTCTCAATCACCAATGTAGATTATAAGATTGGTTAAGGTACGTGGAAAGTATGGTAGTGAGGGAAATCTAAAAAATTGACTATCATATTCAATGAAATAATCTGCTGTATTCTTTTTATAATATAGTTTTTTTTTTCCTTCAAGAGCAGGATCCCTGACCGCGCGGGGACTGTAGCATTTGCTACTCTTGCTACATGGCTAATCATTCTAGGGTTCTACAGTAGGCATCTACATAAGTCTAAAAGGAAGACAAAAAAGATCCCTCAAAGGCTACAAACGATCAAAAACAATAGTATACTAAATAAACACTTGAGACAGCCGTGAAATGTTGTTGAAAGTTCAATATCAACATGGTTGTATAAGTAAATCCACAGACAAACTTACGCCCACATACATTTGAACCCGTTTCCTCCACTAAGTCAGACAGCGTGGGATGAGTTGCCTCTAAATTTCCAATTTAGCATGGAAAATTAACGTGTAGTTTATTATGGAACCTTGACTTTCGCTCAAGCACCGAAATCGGAGACTTTAACATATCCGTGGCTCTACCGGAGCTGAAATGCGGGATTATTTGAAATTCATTCTAATAAAATCATAATGCAAAATAACAACTGAAGAAACACGGTTTTTTTTAGGTGGGTAATCATCCAATGACTTCTCACGCTATTGGGTGAAGCGTGAGGGTATGTCAGACTTTTACTGACTAAAACCCACTCGTTTGTTCTTTGCCCTCGTTCCAGGGCCCCGGGGTTCTCTTTCGCATTACTCATGGCCCCAGTGGGCTTCGACCCTGCTGGCCCCCTACAGTTTTACTGACATCTCCTTGAGGCGTGTGTGGGACAATACGCGCTGTATTACGGTTTCCGGACGGTCGGACGGCGAGCTACCCATTGCTCGCCGTCGGCAAGCCACGGGTGGTTATAAGTCAGTAAACGTCTGACACTCCCTCTCGCTTCATCCAGAGCGGGAGAAGTTATTTGATGATTTCACACCCTAAAAAAATTAAAAAAGCCTGGCTTGATAGAACATCTATTGATTACTAGCTTCTGCCAGCAGCTTCGCCTGCGTGATAGTAAGATGCTCTACACAAACTTTTGACCCCTATTTCATTCAGGTTTAGGTGGCAAATTTAGGAAAATTCTCATAAAAGTCATAAAATGTCAAAAAAAAAAAAAAAATGTAAAAAAGTGTAAATGTAAATGTGTGTGTGTGTGTGTGTATTTCTTTCAAATGAAACTTTGTGCAAAATTTCACACTCCTAGAATAGAATAGAATAGAATAGATCTTTATTTGCACAGATAGTAGGTACAGGTTACAGGTCTTTGTCAAGTTTGATGATCCATACTAACTACCTTAGCTAAGGCATGCAAAATACTGTTTACATAAAATGCTTAGGACTAAAACACAAACTATTTCCTAGTCCCAGTAGTTTTGGCTGTGCGTTGATATATTAGTGAGTCGATTACTCCTTACACATATATGTATATATTAGGTATCCACTTCAAAAAAAGGCCATACAATCTCTATCGCCAAAATAAAAATTTCTAATCCCAAAAAAACAAAACAGTTTTAAAATTAACTGCAAGCGCTGCCAATCACAATGAGAGCACATATCGTGACACATAGCAGTTCGTGCAACAACGGCGCAATGTGCCGAATCGGCGCGAATCGGACGGTTTCTAACAAGTGCGCCCGCGCACGTGTGAATGAACTCCGATGATGCAACACAGACAATTAGGCAGCCTGTAGTTTTTGTTACAACCTCCTTCATATTGTTATTCGTAAACGTATTGTTAGACGGTTTCATGAAAGTGCTTCTGTTGCAGAAAAAGTTTGACACGATTTCAAAGGTGGCAGAGACTGGCAAAGGAATTGCTTGAGAATATATCTATCTATACATATAAAATGCTTTGTCCTGAATAACTGACGGACAAACGCACAGCCTAAGTGAAAAACCTGAAACTTTGAGGATATGTTTTTTGTATGACGTAGGCATCCGATAAGAAATATTTTTTTCGAAATTTTACCCCAAAGGGGGTGAAAAGGGGGGGCAAAGTTTGTACGGGACAACGTGATTCCTTGGTCCAAACTACTTCAAATTTTGCATGAACGAACATTCTATAACAGAATTGATGGAAGACGAGTTACGTATTTAAAGTTTAGCTAAAAGGTACAGGTAGATAAAAGGCAACATGGCTGTTAGGCGTTCGTTCGCCGGGTCAGCTAGTAAAGAAATAATTTTTAATTTTATCACCGACTGATCACCGACAGTCCTAGAAGATGCACCCATCTTCTGTACTGGTGCTGTTTTGGGGCACCCCCTAAAACAGCACCTAGGGCCAATTATATACCGAAATGGCAGCAGCCGGCAGCGACGCGGCGAAGTTTATCTTCATCCTTAAAAGACCAGTGTCGCTTGAATGGTTAAAAAAGGGCGCGCGGCGGCCGTGGAGCCGGGACCAGTCAAGCAGCGACGCGCTTCTTGACGGCGGTCCTGCCAGCGACTGACCGCTGCCGGCTCCGCTAGCATCTTCGTGTCTCTGCTTGCCGCTGCCTAGTGCTGCCATTCCAGAATAAATCTGCCCTTAGAGGGCTGATTGGTTTAGAAAGGACTCGGTAACTCTTATGTGCTGCACAAGACAGCTATAAGCTGTCTAATTGTTACCGTTTATTATTGACTGAGCCCTTATCCAGCCAACTCAGTACAGAAATTAAAACCTCCAAAGGATACAATCATCAATCATCATATTTGTATATATGTATTTATTGCTAATGAAATATTATTATCATTATATCATCATCATCATTTCAGCCGAAAGACGTCCACTGTTGGACATAGGCCTCCCCCAAGCGAGCGTCGCTACAACGACCGGTCCTGTGCGTCTCGCATCCATCGGATTCCAGCGACCCTGACCTGGTCATCGGTCCATCTTGTGGGACGCCTTCCAACGCTAAGTCTTCCGGTACGTGGTCGCCATTCCAGAACCTTTCGGCCCCAACGGTCATCCGTTCTGCGAGCAATGTGCCCTGCCCAATGCCACTTAAGTTTGGTGATTCTTAGAGCTATGTCGGTAACCTTGGTTTTCCTGCGGATATCCTCATTCCTGATACAATCACGCAAGGAAACTCCGAGCATAGCCCTTTCCATTATTATATGTGTAACTTTATATATTACTTTAGTTTAAGTTCACACCTCTTTTACTCTTATATACATATATTCTACCCGTACAAAGCGTTTTGGGAACACATTCATTATACATACATCTAAGGAGTGGAATTCCCTGCCAGAGTCTGTGTTTCCTGATAGCTACTACCTAGCGGTCTTTAAGTCAAGAGTGAATAGATTACTTCTAGACAAGCGTGCTCCATCATCGGCCACATCAACTTTTCTTTCAATCTCTCCTTTCGCAGGTCTGCTGGAAGAAATTTCTTTAGAAACAGACAAACCCTTGCATTCTGTCAGCGACTTCGGCAGCGTGACAGTGGAAAATTTTCCCAAAAAGGGGACCTCCCTGGAGAAAAAGTCTTCTATGTGCTATCCCAGGACATGGATTACCTACCTGTAGTGCCAATTTTCATCCAAATTCCTTCAGCAGTTTCAGCGTCAAGGTGCAACATAAACGTTCACAAATGTTCGCGTTTATAATATTACTGTTTCAATTTTCACAAATTTAAAATAAATCATTTTGACGGAATTCAATTCCTTATTTTCTTCTTAATACAAGTTCCAAAAGTAGAATCTAGTTGCCACTAAATTTCGAAGAGTTCCCATCCTCATTACGAAATAAACATGAAATATAAAACGAGAATCTCACATTTCTAAGTAAATTGACGACGTTGCGAACAGGCGGCTCTTGACCCGTGACCCCGCTGCTGCAGCTTCATCGTCGCAGTCGTAAAGAACTCACAGTTCCCAGACCCAAAACAAACACAATTGGAGTTTAATGGCGTACGCCAACGACCTTGAGCATCTGGGTGGAGTTTAACGCACACATACTAAAATAATAATATTCAACAACTTTCACACAACGCCATCTAGCCCCAAACTAAGCAGAGTTTGTGGTATGAGTACTAGATAACTGATAAACATACTTACATATATATTTCTGCCCCTCTACCCAAGTTACGACCGTTTCGTTTGCGTCGAACGCCTCGAGTAAGCCTCCGACTCCTTTGTTCTGAGTGTTGAGATGACGTCAGAACAAAGGAATCGGAGGCGTGGCCTACTCGAGGCGTTCGACGCGAAAGAAACGATCGTAACTTGGCTAGGGCGGCTGTTTACATACATATTATAGACTAGCTGTCCCCCGCGGTTTCACCCGCGTAATTGGTTACTGATCCGCTCCCGTGGGTTGTAGCGTAATGTTATATAGCATAGAACCTTTCGCGAGAAATAGGCTATGCAACACTAAAATATTTTTTAATTCGACCCAGCAATTCCTGAGATTTATTTTACTTATTTTGAGAACGTTCAAACAAACAAATAGACTCTTGAGCTTCATAATATTACCACTCTCTTCAGTGAACATCCACGTGTCGGTCAATGTGACCGTAAGCGGTCATAACCAGTGAAAAGCATTTCATTTTATTGATGAAGAGGAAGCTTTACTTTTTACTTGAGACCCACCACTTACAAAGATTACCTCCTACAAACAAAAAAAAAAACAAGAAATATAAAAAAAAAAACTTTATAATATTATATAGAGTAGATAAATTACATATTACACCCAGATACAACAAATGGTCGTGCTCATCACACAAACATTTCTACTGAGTGGGAATCCATGACCATAGAAGTCAGGGCCACTGACCACTAGACCAACAGGCCAGTCAAATATACTTAATACTCGTAACGCCATGATCCGGAGCGACAGGGGATGGGAAGCGGAAGTCTCCTTCTGTGAATTAGTAATAAGAGTGAAAGAGATGGCCGAAACCGAAAAGGAACGGATATCATCACGAACCACACCGCCGGAGGAGACACTCCGGGAGTCGGGAAACGCTGGGCGATTTCTGGCCACCGTAGGCGCTGGCTTGTGGACGACGAACAACAGGTAGCTCGTCGTCCGGCCGTCCGGTAAGGATCAAGCCCGAGCCGATGGTGCGTTGTGATCCACACGGTTATCAAAAGTGAAGAGGACGGCGGCGGGTAAATTTAAAAGTGATAGTGGCCCTAGAACGCAAGGGGCAATTGAAGTACACACGTGGGTTTTAGTGTTTAGTGGGTCAGTAAAAGTCTGACACGCTCTTTCTAAGAAATCATTTGATGATTTCCTAACTCACAAAAAAAGGCTATCGCACAAATCTTAAAACATTTAAAGGCTTGGGCACAGACTAGGGTACTATTTTAATACCCCACAGCTTGCTTGTAGGAAAGTAATCAGGCAAGCTCTTTTGACAATTCAACCAATACCTAGGTATCTATAATATGATTTCTCACCACGGGCGCCGACTCCGTGGGTGCTCGAGGGCTCGAGCACCCATGAGAAATAAACAGTGGGTGCCGAGCACCCCTGAGAATAGACATCAAGAAAAAGATCAGTAATCGCCTTTTAGGTTACGTATAAATTATAATATTTCTTGATAACTTGACTAGTTTCATTTTTGTATAATGGTTTCATTTTATACTTTTATCAAACGTACGCAGTATGTAAGTAGGACATTTATTTATTTGTCGGTCGATCAGTGTGCATTTCTCTTCTCACACTTCGCCAATTTTTCGAGTCCATCAAATGAGCATGAGCACCCATGAGGTTTTCTAAAAGCCGGCGCTCCTGTTTCTCACGTTGTCTTCGGAATGTGGTTGTCTGTAATCCCCCTGGATTCCAGAAATATCCTAAGTCTCGTAACTCCATCCAAGAACTAAGATTACTTTATCTAGCAGATTGCGGTATCTGTTATTGAAAACAACTGAACAAAATATACCATTAAGGCTACAAAGGATATTTATACCGTTTTTCGATAGTAAATAGAAGGAAACTAAATTTGCAATTAATGTTATCGATATGTTGCTTAAACTAGCTTATGCCTGCGGCTTTGCTCGCGTTATAGCAGAAAAATATCCCAAGGGAAAATATCAGAAATCAGAAACATTTATTTCAAATAGACCAATTACAGGCACTTTTGAATTGTCAAAAAGTCGGTCAGTCAAAAAAAGAAAAGAAGTGAAGCTAAATTACACGTTCCAAAGCGTAGATCTCTATGGAGAAGAACGTGCAAGAAACTCCATGGACACTCTTTTAAATCATATTATGAGTTACATAAATCTTGGTAACAATATTTCTTGTCGCTTTTAATATGTGAGCACAATGTAGATGAGTAAGAATAAAAACAGCCACTGGCAGCTAAGAGATGACCAGTCTCAACTGATGGCACCCGTTCACGAGCATGACGCGTGCATCAGCTTCACTCAGCTCAACCATTTTGAAGGGAACTGAATGACCCAATAACACGTGCCACCATCAGCGAGACATTTGAGTGAGCATGACAAACTCTCAACTGCCATGCTCGTAATGTCAAACAAGTTGTAACCTAATAAAAATGCTCCATGGTACTTCACATTCACAAAACTTGAAAAAAAAAGTGATTCTACATTATACAATGCTATTGTCTCCAAATGCAAAAGGTAATAAATTATCATAAGCTCAATTGAAATAAACAAACAATACAATATAATACTCCTGGAGTAAATAGTATTCTAAGTGCTATTCCAGGACTTGGTGTATCCGTGTGCCAAATTTTATCCAAATCCCTTCAGTAGCTTTAGCGTGAAAGATTACATACATCATACATCCATACATACAAATTTTCGCGTTTTTATTACTACTACTCTTGACTAACCCGAATTATGGTACCTACTTCAATAAGGAATATGCATGCAATTTTCTTATCTGCCAAATTAAATCAATTTTAGCTCTAGTAAACACGAAAGAGTTTTTTAAATATCAACCACTCAACAACGAAGTTATAAAGCTCCAAAGCTGCTAATAAGAAAGGCAAGTCCGGTTAAGAACTTTGATGTCAAAGTGCCGGCGCTGCGCAGGCGGGATAGACAGATATATATATTTGTTTAAAATTGTTTTATCTCGTTTTCTTTTACAATTTTAATATTATTTTGACAATACTTAAAATTTCTACTTTGTATAATCTATAAGTATATATGTATATGTCACCGGAAAATTCCAAACGCCATGAGATTGTAAAATATCGCGAGAAATTTTAAACTATTTTTTCTAAATAAGACACGCTTATGTTGGAAACTAATGAATTTGGATGATTATTTATACATGAAAAATAAAAACACAACTAATTAAAATTACATAATATATACACAATAACTCCTATCTAAAATATGGCGTCAAAAAATTCCTCCGCATCGCTGTCGACTGGAAGTGTGCCCAAAAGACTGGCGGCATTGCCACGTTGTATGGCAATGCTTAATCTCTGACCGAGGTAAAAGCCAGCCCGTTTGGATAATTCTTTAAAAAGGGCATGAGCACTCGGACCCCACGGCCCAAGAGTCTCAACCCCAAACGGCTCAAAAATATAACTACCGACGAGGTTGTTATATTTGGATGCGATTTATCGTATATAAAAAAAAATCATAATATACCGAGACATTATAATCTAATAAGTGCCAGTGACCTAAGGAGAAACTGACTGCCTAACTTATCATCGCACAATTAAAATTATTGGGACTAGGACCGTACAATTTTGCACAAGGTTTCCTTTTATGACGTAGGCGAGTACTAAGAGAGGATTAATTAATAGGGGTTCAAAGTTTGTAAAGAGGGAATGGGCCGTAATCCACCACGCGGGCCCAGTGCGGGTTGGTGGATGTCACATGTCTTCGAATTTTTGGTTCTAGAACATGCCGGTTTCCTCACGATGTTTTCTCTCACCGTTTTGAGAGCAGTGGTGATGAAATAAATTACACAAAGTAATGCACCTGGCTGGGTTTGAACCCGCGACCTACAACTCGTAATTCTGGACCACCACTGCTTCCAATAATTATATATTCCCTATTAGTTATTCCCAAACAAAAAGTTCTCAAGTAAAGTATCCAGAACAAAACGGCTCAGCGTCACGAGTTGAAAAACTGATTAAAATTTCAATCCGTGCCGAAAGTCTTTAAGCTTGGAAATGTAGCGTAAAAGATAAAATCGTGCGGTCGATGCACTTACTGTGGACTGAAAACTGTGATGTCGGATCAGTAACTGTGCTGTGAATGTTCTAGTTATTTGAATCAACAACATTTGTGTAAAAGATTTTATCAATACACTTACTCGAAAACTCATTCTTATCTCACCGCTTCTAGGCACGACATTGATTGTTTTTCACACTAGTGCGGAAAAGTACGCGTGCTCGCCTCCGACGCAATTTTATTACATTTATCGTATTAGGCTGGGCGCGCGTCGACCCCCACGAGGCGCGCGTCAACGCCCTTTTATTTATGTTTTCGTAAGTGTATTGAAAAACGTCGTTTAATACACGTGGAAATTTGTTACTGCAGCCCTCGCCTCCATAACACCCTCGCCAAGGCTCGAGTGAAGTCCGCCTCAGTCACAATGACAAACTTTCTCCACTTGTATCAAAATATACTATTCCAACCATTTTGTTGACACTTCGCGTGACTTAAAAGCATGGATTTTACCGTGCTAAGAGGATAAGCATTGCCCTACAGTGTGGCAATGAAGGGCAAGCCGCGAGTGTTTTGGAAACATTACCAGCCGACAACAGTGCGGCAGAGTAGTTCGACGCCATATTTTAGATTGCTTCTGCTATTCAGACTGCAGTAGACAGATTTTTATATAATGTATCACATATTATTATTTTGTAGCTGGTTTTTATTTTATCTAGAAGGGACTATAAAGGAATAGCACTTATTAGTTCTTAGAGAATCTCCAACATAGGGGATCTTATTGGAACATTGAGTGCCGTGTAGGATTATTAATAATTTAATTTTAATTATCTATACTTATAAAATGCTTCATCCTGAATGACTGACTGACGGATCAACGCACAGCCTAAACCACTGATCGTTAAGACCTGAAACTTGGAGGGTATATTCTTTGTATGACGTGGGCATCCGATAAGAAAGGATTTTTCGAAATTCTACCCCTTTTTTTAAGGTGGGAAATCATCAAAATGACTTCTCGCGCTCTGGGTGGAGCGGGAGGGCGTGTCAGACTTTTACTGACTAAAACCACACCTGTATCCTTCAATTACCCTTTGCGTTCTAGGACTACGAGTTTCCCTTTCAGAAATTCTCCGCGGTCCTATTTTTTGACATTTGGCGGTTTGCTGACATCCACTACGCGCTGTTGACGACTGGGCTCGGTCCGGTTAATTACCGAACAGCTACCCAGTGCTCGACGTCCGCAAGCCCGCCTCTACCGTGGCTGGTAGTCGGGGTCGGAATTACGGCGGCTAGGGCGTAAGGACCTTCGTTCCCTCATGCGTGCAGCCTCCTCCTTCGCTAGCATTACTGCTTCGCAGAAGGAGGCGACCGCCTGCCATTCCTCCTCGCTCCGGACCATAGCCTGAACCAGGGCCCGACGCGAAAGGTCGCTGCCGCCAATTGCCTCTACCCCTAAGGGTGTGAAAAAGGGGGGCAAAGTTTGTATGGGACAACTTGATTCCTTGGTCCAATCTAATTCAAATTTTGCATGAACATTCTTTAACGAAATTGACGGAAGACAAGTTACGTATTTTATTAAAATTTATCCCCTAACGGGGTTAAAAAGGGATAGAAAGTCTATCTTTATTGTATAAAAGGAGAAACTGACTGACTGACGTATCAAAGCACAGTCAAAACTACTGGATTTAGGAGCGTAAAATTTTTCACAAGGTTTCCTTTTAGGATGTAGGAGAGCACTAAGTGAGGATTTTCCAAAATTCACCCCCTAAAGGGATGAAACGGAGTTTCAAAGTTTGTATAAGGAAACGTACTTTTACGCGTGCGATGCCACTGGCAGAAGCTAATTAATAGAAGTGGGATTGTATGGAACGAGCGATCATGTTTAGATAGTGTATTATCATGTCATTTCAGAGAAGAATTTCAAACTTAAGGAGTATGTGTCCCTTGAACATCTGGCCGGATAGAGCCGCGATGACCTTTAAATCCATTTTATTTGCCAAATTATTGATTGATTTACGTATGTTACGTACATTCTAAAGAACACTTAACCAGCATTTTTTTTTGTAACTTATCTAAAGGTCAAAGTCGTTTGAAAGGAGTGGGGAAAACAAGCGAAAAAAAATCATTTTGTTAATTTTTTTTTGTCAAAAGTATTAGTCTTACAAAAAAATCATACGTTGATAATGTTGTACATGAATAATAATAATTTATTTCTCCATAATAATATTGTACAAATTTGAACAATAAATTGAAGGTGACTTACAAATGCATAAGAAATAAAAATGTGCAACTGCGCCTGAGCTAAGCCGAGCCTGTATTTCAGGACGCAGTTCTCTTACCAGAAAAGAGGTTATCAATATAACAGCATTTGCGTGTAACGTCTATATAAGTTAACACATAACAAAATATTAATTTGCAATCGAAATTGTGTGTTGTGTGCATGTGCTTCGTGTGTTTGTGGTGTAATTTTATCTCAACGTTTTAAGAAGGTCTTCAGTAGTTTGGTACAAACTTGGTTTGGTTGGTTTTACATGTGCGTAGAAAGTTTGGATCTATAATAAACATATATTTTTTTCAAACCTATTGACTTAGCCGTTACGGAGGAGTAGGCTTCAGAAAGTCACCGTTTTATAGCACTGCTCGGGAGATAGGACCTTAAGTCGTCTCATTACAGACGAATAACACATAACACATATAAGGAAGTAACATTGATATTTTTTTTTTTTTTATATTCCACAACTATCACAAAACACCGTCTAGTCCCAAGCTAAGCAGAGCTTGTGTTATGGGTACTAGACAACTGATAAACATACTTATATATTTCTAAATACATACATATATAGATAAATTACACCCAGACACAGAATAAATGATCGTGCTCATCACACAAACATTTATCCTGGGTGGGAATCGAACCCACGACCTCCGGCATAGCAGTCAGGGCTACTAACCACTAGACCAATAGGCCAGTCAATAATAATGTAATAATAGCATGTGTTACAATTCGACATTCGATGTTAATTAACCAAGGCCCAAATAATAATGTAATAGTATTTAGTGTTCAATCCATTGTCATGGGAACTATTGATTCTTTATCATACTTCTCAAATCTCAGCCTGTAATTGTTTCCCACCAAAAAAAAAATACACTTGATTACTGTTCTGAAGAGTTCGTGGAATCGAAAATGATCAAGTTTCTAAACCTATCTGGCTTTTTTTTAGTGTGAAATCATCAAATAACTTCTCGAGCTCCTGGAGGAGTGGGAGGGAGAGTCAGATTTTTACTGAGTAAAACCCACAGTATTCCTCCAGTTGTACTTTTTGCGAGAGCTACGTGTGACTCCTCCAAACAATTCGCAACTCTGGTAGGTGCTGGCTCTAACTGGGCCCCATCAGTTTTGCTGACATAACACAACCACCAACCACCACACCACCACCTGCAACTCCTAGCGTGAGTCTGCACACTGGGGATACAGCTTCTGGAGTCACGTAACGTCAATTTCAAGGCGTTCGTGATGCGAGTCCTGAACACTTTTCTGCCTCTCATGTTAAAGGAATGTCAAAAGAAAGGCCGCAGGGCGTGGTGTTTT
This sequence comes from Mythimna impura, assembly GCA_905147345.3. Lineage (NCBI taxonomy): Eukaryota > Metazoa > Arthropoda > Insecta > Lepidoptera > Noctuidae > Mythimna > Mythimna impura. The sequence continues at coordinate 6,828,846 of LR990348.1, forward strand.
GTCGCTTCCGCGGACAGGAGCCACAGAACAACACGAAGTGAACATAGTGCAATGTGAAGTGTTACTAACATAGTCCTAAGTCTTATTTACTAACGATAACTTGTATTTACTCTATATATGTTAGTCTGTGTAAGGTATGTATCTATGGGCCAAGATGCCTGATAATCTGATAATAAATGATTTATTATTATTATTATTATAACATGATGCGCCGTCGACCCGGGTTTGGTCCTTGCCGGACGACCGGACGGCAAGTGAATAAAAATACTAATCTTTCCTATTTATAACAAATCTTTCTTTATTTTTCTCAACATTATTCTTTTTATTTATTTATTTTTCTTTGTTTACATTTAGTTAATTAAGTATACCAAATTTTGAAGGCAGTTAAATACATAGCATAGTCGGCCTTATAATGTTCCCACTGTTGGGACTCAGGCCTCCTCTCTAGGAGAGGGTATGGGCCGTAATCCACCACGCGGGCCCAGTGCGGGTTGGTGGATGTCACATTGTCTTCGAATTTTTGGTTCTAGGACATGCCGGTTTCCTCACGATGTTTTCCTTCACCGTTTTGAGAGCAGTGGTGATGAAATAAATTACACAAAGTAATGCGCCTGGCTGGGTTTGAACCCGCAACCTAGAACTCGTAAGTCGGGGCCGTTACCACTCGGCCACCACTGCTCTTCTAAATTAAATACATAATGTACGTAATTAGTGAAAATACATCATTTTTGTAAGCCACGGGGGATCGGAACTGTCACTCCTACATACAGGTTATACTGTAACCTAGTTGGGAGATCAGAACTGCACCCACTACAATTGTAGCAAATTTGTAATTTTAGCAAATAATAATCAAATACCCATGTACTGCAATACATGTAAACGATCAATAAAGACTATTATTATTATATTAGTATTCATTTATTTAATTTTACAGAAGGCTACGGACTAATGAAAAAAAAATTATATAAAAAGTGAAATATTATCAAGTCGCTAATTACAAGCCTCAATACATAGATAAAAAAACATTATCTATATATAGAAAGTACAAAAAAGGAAGTACACACTATTCAATTAATTTATTAGTAAACAGAGAAGTTAGTTACTTAATCATCGAAAAAATTCTGTGCCATTTGCCGTCGTAAGGTCGCCAACTACAACCAAGGTCGCTGCAACTGTGATTTTTCAGGGTCTTTATATATATTGCCGTGAAGTGGACGATATTATATTCGATATTATTTAAAAAACAAGTGAATGAATTTTTATCCGAAAATTCAATTAACACTTATTTAATTAAAATTACTAGCGGCCACATTATAAGCAGCCTGGTAGATATATATATTCTCCTAATCATAAATATGCGTAAAAATTTGGTTTTTACCAAATACTCGATGAGCGCACTAAGTAATCAAGAGCACTCGCAAGTGCAAATTAGTATAGATAAGTGATTTTAAATGTTAAAATTAAAAAATAAACAATCCAAAATTAAAAACCGGCACAATTTAAGACCATTAACCATATTATAACATCCATTATACCTTCTGTCAAAGGGCCGTATTCGTGTCGTCCCGAACAGATGCAATATCGCACGATAATAATTATACTTTTTCCGTGTAATGAGCAATGTCGCACGTCGTAATGCAACGAAGGTGTTTTAGCGCAAAAGTCACACCGTTTCGTAGTAGGGCTGTACGGAAAAAAGAGATTACGAAAATCCCAAAAATAAGGCTGACGGAAAAAAAATGGACATCTATCTATACCTACATATAATAAATCTGTAGAAAATTTTAGTTGTGCACGCATCACGTTTTATGTACGAAATCGATGTAGATAACTTTTATACATTAGAATTGTGTGTAACTTGATATATTACTTAGGCTTTTTTTCATCGCAATCGGTTGACTATATCTAAAGATATACTACATTCATTGACTGTTAGGCGGTACGAAGTAGCCAGGTCAGCTAGAAAATAAATAATTATAATTATCATTTACTTGCCCTTTTCCTAAGTCCCTTTAGATAAGTCACTGAAACAACTTGTGACCCACGAGTACCCCTTAGGTTAAAGGATAAAATCTACAAATCTATCATAATACTGGTAATACGGTATGGATCTGAACGAATGTTGAGCTGTGAAAAAGTCGGATGAAAAAAGTTTTCATGTAGCGGAGATGAGAATGTTGAGATGGATGTGTGGTGTGACGAGAATGGATAAAGTGAGAAATGAGTACATTAGAGAAAGTTTGAAAGTAGCGCCAGTGACTAAAAGTTGAAAAGGAATCGCTTATCTTAGTCAGCATTATGAAGAGGAAGGATGAAATGTACTAAAAGAGCTATGCATAGTCGGCCTTATAATGTTCCCACTGTTGGGACTCAGGCCTCCTCTCTAGGAGAGGGTATGGGCCATAATCCACCACGCGGGCCCAGTGCGGGTTGGTGAATGTCACATGTCTTCGATTTTTTTGGTTCTAGGACATGCCGGTTTCCTCACGATGTTTTCCTTCACCGTTTTGAGAGCAGTGCTGATGAAATAAATTACACAAAGTAATGCGCCTGGCTGGGTTTGAATCCGCAACCTACAACTTTTAAGTCGGGGGCCGTTACCACTCGGCCACCAGTGCTCTCACTCGGCCACCACTGCTCTCGAAAGAGTTATGAGTATGTGGAAAAGAGGAAAAGTGAGGTTAAAGAAAATGTAGCGTGACAGATGATAGGACAGAATTGATGAAAAAAAAAGTATTGCGTCGACCCTAAAGAACACCGGACGAGTACAGGAAGATACGATGACTTAACCTTTTCACAATTATTATTATGTAGATCCCGGGCTGCGAAAATATTTAAAATTTCGAACGAGTGGTAGTGTCAGACTTTTAATAAGTATACCCGCAGTTAGGTCAATGTTACTGCGGCCCTAGAACTCAAGTGGCAACTGTGGAACGCAAAGCAAAGAAGGAACAAACGAGTGGGTTTTAGTCAGTAAAAGTCTGACACACCCGCCCTCCCGCTCCGCACAATGCGAAAGATGTCATTAGATGATTTCCCACCTAAAAATAAAAAAAAATACTGGTGGATTTTAGTTATTAAAAGTCCAACACGCCCTCTAGCTTTACCACCTAATTATTTACCACCAAACAAAAAGTCAGGTTTCATAAAAAAATCTTATTTCACTCAGAAAAAAAAAACAGTTATCATTTCCATTGAAAAAAAAACGTAATAAAAAATCTTAAAACAAGGTTCTTAAATACTAACCAGCCCTATAGTACAAAGTGTCAGCCATCGAAATAAAACTAAACAGGTCTCAGTTCGGGATTAATTGCCAGAAAGCCGACATCGGGACGTTCCCACGGCTGCACGGATCCGCCGAGGAACGGGAGACATTCACTTAGATCTTGCCGGAATGATGTTTAGAAGATTGTTGGCTTGGCTCCAAATTATGTTAGGGAAATTCTTCGTCAATTTAGCTTTGGAGTTTTGTCCTGCATTTTTGTGCAGAACAACAGCTAACTAAAAAAAAAAACAGAAAGAAACAAAAACATTTATTTGTTACTCCGCACAGGACTAACAACAATAAAATAAAAAGTAACTAATCTTTATATACATATACCTTAAAATCGTTTTTTTTTTAAATAAAAAACAACAATAAAAAGATTTAAAAAAACCTGTGCGAGGCCAAAAAGGCTCCTATCTCAGCATTATGCTGCGATATTTAAAACGAAAAAAGAAAATTACGCAGCATAGAACTGCATTTTTCGTTTTTGAAACTTTGATGAGTTTTGCAAGGCTTTGTGGAAAAAATAAGCTAAATAAATTAAAAGGATAACCTAACTCAAAAATTGCATTTTGCCGAAATGAGTGAGGAAGTCTTCAAAATGAGTTGATGTGAGCTTTAAACCTGTGTTTTTTACTTACTCATAATTCGGACTCATTTTCACCGCAGGGTTTATATAGAGTTTTTTCGCTAGTGCGAATATGTCACTCTGTTGGGTATACAAATATAATACCTAGTTAAACAATAAAATAAAAATACAGTTAGCTTTTGGGAGGGTTGTAGAGTAAGTTTCTCAAAGTAAGTTTAGGTACAGTAAAATCAATAATTACGGGAATTTTGAGTTAGGTCCCTTTTATTAGGTACAAGGCTACGATTTGTTGTAAATACAATGTCATTGGCCTACCAAACAAACCCAAGTTTTATCATTTTTTTTTTTTTTTTACAAAACTTTACCTCACACTATGAATAATTCCTCCTGTATCGTAGGTAAGTTAATAAACATTTAAACTCACATACAAAAGACATACAGCCCCGGAACAACTATCTATATGCCATACAAATATTCGTCTCTTGCGGGAATCGAAACTACGATATGCAGCGAGGCCACCATCGCTCAACCAACCACCGCACCAACCGTGAATTCAATTTACCTTAAGACCTATTCATTCATTCAAAACAATATCTTTAAAATGCCGCCGGGTCCCCTACCCGGACTTCCAGGTACCGTAGGCTTGCAGTCGGCGAGCAATAGGTAGATCGCCGTCCGGCCGTCATGGTAACCGTCCGGAACGAGCCGGAGTCGTCGACTGTGTGTAATGTTCCACACGCGTATCAACAAAATGTCAGCAAAATCGAAGGGGTCTAGTAGGGCGGAAACCTACTGGGGCCATGGATCGACGTCTGAAAGGGAAACCCGCAAGGCAACTGAAGGTGCAGTTTTAGTCAGTCTGACACGCCCTCTCGCTCCGCCCTGGAGCGTGAGAAGTCATTAGATAATTTCTCACCTCAAAAAAAAAACATCTTTAAAATATAACTACACCCTCTACCAACCTTTAAACGGAACTACACAATTTAAAACCCAAACCACACATAACTTAATTCGTAACAAAACGTGATCAAGATCAACACCTCACCGGAAGAGGCAGCTCCAGATTCCAGCAGAGAATACTTCATTAGTTTCTTTACCACGTCGACACTGCTCCAGATGGGAATACCAGTGATCCGTTCCGCTCAGCGTCCGTGCCCACCAAAAAACACCTTCATAGGAATGTCACTTACGCAACGCCGGACATCTGTAGGGTTGACCAAAGAAAGAATAAGAAGTATTTCTGGCTGGATTTTTTCGAGTGTACGTAGCTGTTGAAATTATGGAGTCACCACCTATTTTGCATTTTTATTCTACTAACCCAAAAATATTACACGTTTATATGTAGACGCATCTGGTGAAGCGGTAGGTTGCTGTTTAATGCAAGGTGAAGAATTGAATTATTCGCTAATTGATTCCTAATAGATATTGTGATGTAAAATTGATGTATTTTTGTATTTCAAGTGTCTGCGCAACTAGACTATATGTGGAATCATTAAAACAGGCGCGATCTCGGTAAATCTCAAGCTGAGAATTTTATTGTAGTGTTGCCTACCTCAGCGAAGCTAGCTGAGATGGTTGTCTTGATACATTTGCTGCCAAATACTACAAAAACATTAAAATTCATCTATATTCTAATGGTAAACAAATTAACTATTCATACAAAGACGTGCCTTATAGGACTTAGTATCCAAGCCAAAAAGATTACATAAAAAAGAACAAGAAATGAGAATGGAAATAACGTCTCCTACTTGTCTGTTAAAAATAGTAATTGTGATGAGTAATTTTTCTGACAATTTTTATTTATTTGAGGTTTGGTTTGTGAGTATATGTGTGTGTACATTTGTTGCTTCTTCACACTCGAACAGCTGAACGGATTTGGATAAGATTTCGTACACGAGTAGAACATGTCCTGAGATAGTACATCACATAGTATACCTTTTATCCCGGGAGTAGGTATGTTCCCTTGGGACAATTTTGCCATTGCCATTGCGGGTATATTGCCTTTTTTGGCCTTTGCTAGATCAATCAAAATTCGAAGAAGTCTAGCGAATTATGCTATCGAAAAATTGAGGACTCCGTATGATTATAATAATTTTTTATTAGATTATAATTTCTCGATATATTATGAAAAAATCGTTTTGTATACGATAAATCACATCCAAATTCATTAGTTTCCAACATAACCGTGTGTTACTTAGAAAAAATAGTGGCAGATTTCGCTGTATAATAATTTGTTCATTTGTACTACAATTTAAATAATTAATACCTAATTAATTTTACCTATAACAAAAATTTGCATGTCATTATGTTATGATTAAATATGTTTAGCTACTATTATATAACCATTGTAAGAACTTTTATAACCATATTTATCTGCAAATAAATCTTTGGTGACTTTGACTTTGAATTTGAGCGATAAGACCGCCATTGTACCCATAGATTTAAGTTTATGTTGTGTAACTTTTTTGGTGTATAATAAAGTTTTCTGGTGACATAATTATTTTCACTATTTTTGGATGGGAAATCATCTAATGACATCTCCCACCCTTGGGCTGAGCGTGAGGGCGTGTTAGACTTTTACTGACTAAAACCCACTCCTGTTCCTTCTTTGCCTTTGTTCCAGGGCCCCGCGGTTCACTTTCGCACAACCCATGATAATTATACACACTGACTTTTCGAGTGCAGTAAGTAGTCTCATTTTCGACAACCCTACGTTACCTTGGCCAATTGCTGATGGAATGCGAAGTCTAATCCACGCCATCTTCAGTTGCTCACGCCATTAAACAATGTAATACAAGCAGAAGCGACTCCCATAGCTCTACACTTGTTAAGAGCTAAATTACTTACTTCCTCTTATTACCAGTGTATTCTAATACACATAATTACAAGGAGTGTAAAAAAAATATATTTTGATCGTGCAATGACAGAAAAACACTGCGTAGATTATGTTTGGATTTACACCGTTAAATTGTGACAGGTGATTGATCCCGGAAAAAGAAAAACTAACAAATACGTTACGATGAGTGTGTTTTTATCTAGTCACCAAAGTACGAGGCATGCCTTTTAAGTTTTGTCGTTTGAAGAAAAAAACACAACTAGAATCTTATAGTACTTTTTATTGTTTTTCAAAGTATTCACAACGTAACCTATTACACTTTTCCATTCGCTAAAACCAGTTATTATAACATTTATTCCACTCTAAAGTGGGGTGTTCAAAATGGCTGACTTGAAAGCGTCGACTGCTTCTTCACCGGACTGGAACCTTTGACCACAAAGACTTTTCTTAATTTTAGGAAATGTAAAGAAATCGTTAGGGCTTAAGTCAGGACTGTATGGAGGATGGTCAAGAATTTCTACTTTTTCCTGCTTCAAATACTCAATCGTTTGACGAGCGCTGTGTGAGCTTGCGTTGTCGTGGTGAAGGATGATGCGTCGCATTGAGTTAAATTTTTGAAGTTCGGCGATGACTTGTGGTAAACAAACTGTAGTATACCACTCTGCGTTAACCGTTCTACGATCTTCAAGTGCAATATTCGCAACATGGCCGATTTTTCCAACGAACGTGGCCACCATCTTCTTTGAAGTGCTTCGAGAACGAACAACTTTAGCCGGCTTTGGCTCGTCTTGAAAGACCCAGATTGTAGATTGTTGTTTGGAATCAGGATCATAGGCATAGATCCAAGATTTGTCACCACTGATGATGTCGGAGACGTGATTTGACTCTCCTTGATTGAACCTTTGCAAGAGTTTTCTTACACTATCTGACGCGGGCCGCCTTGTGATCGTCGGAAAGCAGATGCGGTATCCAACGGGAAACTAGCTTTCTCACACCAAGCGCTTCATGCAAGATCTTTTGAATAGTTATCCCTGAGATGCCTAATAAAACCTCTATCTCTCGATACGTCACATGACGATCTTCGAGAATTAGTTGTCTCACAGCAATGATGTTATCTTCAGTGAAGGCGGATTTTGGGCGTCCTTCGCGAGATTTGTCACTAACACTAGTATGTCCACGCTGGAATTCTAAATACCAGCGTTCGACAGTCCGCAGACATGGGGCTTCATCACTGAACACAGATGTTAGCTCTTCAAAACACTGAAGCCGTGCCAGGCCTCTACTAAAGTTGTAGAAAATTATTGCACGAACATTTTTCTTAGAAAGATTCAGTTTCGTACGTAACCTGACAGATTCCAATCGACGCTGTGACTAAACAATAGCATTAATCCTAATACTTTCAACTGTTTTGAGATTCAAAATTTAAACACATTTGAATATAGAACAGTTCCAAATTCAAAATTGCCGGGAAATATGGAAACGACAGAACTTAAAAGGCATGCCTAGTATTCCCCCACAGGAGAACCCCCAGGCATCAGCCCCCCTAGCCAAGTTACGATCGTTTCGTTTACGTCGAACGCCTCGAGTAGACCACGCCTCCTATTCCTTTGTTTTGACCACGTGACTGAGCGTTGAGATGACGTCAGAACAAAGGAATCGGAGGCGTGGCCTACTCGAGGCGTTCGACGCAAACGAAACGATCGTAACTTGGCTAGGGGGGCTGGAGTCACAGAATGACACAGGTAAGCGCGGGCTTGCGGACGGCGAGTCATTGGCAGCTCGCCGTCCATCCGTCCGGTAAGGAACAAACCCGGGTGGATGGCGCGTTGTGTTCCACTCGTACCTCTTACAGATAAGCCGAGCAGAGATCAGCAGAGTTACAGCAGCCCTCGCAAAAAAAAAATGTATGTGTATAATTTCAATATAATTAAATTTAATTATTTGCATTCATTTTATAATATGATTTAGCTTAATTGATTTTAATTTTACAAACTGTGATTTCAATTGTGACTGTTTTGTTTATGAGTCAATGTTACTTGCAATAAATAAATTATTATTATTATAAAAAAGGCAACTGAAGGAATACTGTGGGTGTCAGTAAAAATTTGATACTCCCTCTCGTTCCCAGAGCGCGAGAAGTTATTTAATGAATTCTAACGTAAAAACAAAAAAAAATCGCCTAGGTATTGTACCTAATATAGGTACAACATGCTCCTTTTGACATTTTTTTTTAATTGGTATAAACTAGTGCTTGACCGCGATCCCACCTGATGGTAAGTGGTAATGCAATCGTTGATGGTGAGGCGCACTAATTTATTGAGAGCCTATTCACTCTAGCCTTGAAGAGACCCAAATTATAATTGGACGGGAAAACCGCAGCAGGCAAATTATTCCAGTCCCTCGATGTACGCGGTATAAACGACGAGGCGTAACGCTTGGTCCGGGCCGTAGAGGTTTCAACAACGTAAGGGTGGATACTCGCCGTTCGTCGGCTTGTCCGATGGACATCCCATAACTACAGGGAATTTAGGAGACTATGTCATAGATTCAACTGGCATAAGTATTGCCATAAAAAAAACTGGGCAAGTGCGAGTCGGACTCGCGCATTGAGAGTTCCGTACAAACTTACCTATGAAAACAGTTCAATTCTCTTATTGAGTTACGAAGATTTTTCCGAATCGTAAAAATTGTTCTTTTTTCTGACGTAAAAAAAAACAAAATTACAGTTTTCAGATTTTTTCCTATACTTATGCTATGAGACTTAGCTTCATGGCAAATTTCAGGATTCTAGGTCTACAGAAAGTACCCAACGAATTTTCGAAATACACGATTTTTGCAACATAAACGACCGTATCTTTTATTTTCGTTAACTCTGAAATCTGATTTTTTTCACAGCTTCAAGCCAAATGTCTCAAATTCCCTGTAACCCTGGCTGATGCCTGCTAGGGTTACATGGAATTTCTGAAAAGGAAACCCTTGCTCCTGAAGGCGCCAGTGACTGAAAAGTTGAAAGGGAAGCATTGTCTTGGTAAGGCCATGTAAAGAGGAGGGATGAAAAGCATGTTACTAAAAGAGTTATGACTATACATGTGGATGGATGGAAAGGGAGACCAAAGAAAAGATGGATGGATTGTGTGAGGAGTGATATGAAAGAAAAAGGAGTTAGTGATAGCATGACGGGTGACAGGACAGAATGGAAGAAAAAAACGTGTTGCGCCGATCCCAAATAAAACAGGATAAGAGCAGGAAGATGATAAAACCTGTGCTCCTGAAGTTCGGCAACTGAAGAACACAGGTGTAGTTTTAGTCAGTCTGACACGCTCTCTCCAGGACGGTCGCCTCCTTCTGCGAAGCAGTAATGCTAGCAAAGGAGGCGGCCGATCGCGTTAGGCAACGGTCCTCACGCCCAAAGCGCCGCCGGGATTTCGATCCAGATTTCCGGCCACCGTACTAGGCGCGAGCTTGCGGACGGCGAACAATGGGTAGCTCGCCGTCCGACCGTCCGGTAACCATCCGGACCGAGCCCAAGTCGTCGACGGCGCGTACTGCTCCACGCGCGCCTCAAGGAGATGTCCGCAACTGCAGGTGCCCAGCAGAATCGAAGCCTACTGGGGCCAAGGGTCTGATTCTGAAAGGAAGACTCGGCCCTGGCACGAAAGGCAACGAAGGAACAGGAGTGGGGTTTTAGTCAGTAAAAGTCTGACACTATCTCCCGCTTCGCCCAAGAGCGAGATTTGTCATTAGATTATTTTCCCACCGAAAAGAAAAAATACACTCTCTCCAGGATGGAGCGAGAGAAATCATCGAATGATTTAGCTCCTCAAAAAAAAGGGTCGCGGTAACTCTTTCGAACAAATCTTCCTTCGATTAACTTTCTTTCTCAAGCAAAATCTATTACAGGACACATATCTACTGAGAAGTTCTCACAAACTTTCAAACGTGTGGCGGCAAATTACGCGCAGGGTCCCACGCCTGCGCGTGAGTCGATCTCAGCCCAATCTTAGCGGACGATATCAAAACGATATTACTGCGATATTGAAACGTTTCTTGTTAGATGACAGAGGATGTTCACACGCGTTTTCTATCAATTTTATGGTTATTTAATTTGAAGGAGAAATGTGAATTATTTAGAAATCATGATGGGGCAGCACCTCTTACCGTCATGGTTCATTCAGGACCATCACAGTTCATGGATCACTTAAGTACTTTTAAAGGTTTAATAGAAATGCCCGAACGCGATGGCATAGCATAAGCTATCAGCCTAATAATGTTCCCAGTGTTGGGACTTAGGCCTCCTCTCTAGGAGAGGGCCGCAAACCCATTCGCGGACGCAGTGGTTGGTTAAACGTGATGGACTAGTTATTATTTATCATCAGTAACATTAGGGGACAGACTGTACCCCAAGATGACGCGCAACGCCGTCAAATGGTCAAACATGTCCCACATCACGTAAATGCATCGTAAAATATTAGGGGCAAGTTGCAGGACAATGAGCACCGTTGCAGCGTCACGTAGATTGAGCGTTGCGCGTCATGTTGGGGGACAGTTTGTCCCCTAGTATATTTGATTGGTCAGTCGAAATGAGAACCTCCTCCTTTTTTAAGTCGATTTAAAATAAAAAAAATAATGTTTTAACTGTATGATAAACCTGTAATAAATGTAGACGAGTTCAAGTTACTAATTTTAATTTTAAAAAGTACATACGCAGTTCTGTAAAAATGTACACGATTACAATTTCCCGAAAAATTTAAAACAAAATGGCGACCGCTGTGCATGCGCAAGTGCGCTTACAGTTACGCGACGATGATGGATTCCGTTAAAACCGCCAAACGATTTACATTCAAAAAAGTATTCGATCAATTTTATATGCATGATTGTATAAAATGTACAACTACAAATCTGAATTAAATTATTTAGTTTTGAGGAGATACGGAGAGTTTTTACTTTATCGACGAAAAAGATAAGGAAGTTGCAGTTGTTTACGGTCAAACGGTGATTCATTTTCTTTTAAAACATTAAGGTCTAGTCCATGGACGCGTAGCTTCATAGGCGCGTATCTATTCGTCGTTCATAATTCGGAGATTCCTCTCTCAGGAGCCCTGACCACCGGTAGCTTGGGCCCTGTTCCCGATGCCGGTGGGCTACTATTTTTTATATTTTTAATGTATTTTTTTTTTGTTTTAATATCAGTTAAGTTACAAAAATTAAAGGCGCACCAAAGTTGACACCCTGACTCCTAAACTAGGAATTCCTGTGTCTTAGGAGTCAGTGTTCTACTGCTATTTGAACACTTTATACCCATATAATTATAAGAATTTTAAAGCTGGTAAGCTGATATTGCACTAAAGAATATATTATTGGGTACAAAGTAAAAAAAAAGAATTTAACAAAATAAAAGTAAAATGTTGAATTAAAAGTTAAATTATATTAAAAGTAAAATGACTGTGTGGTTGATTCTGTGTGTGTGACTGAGAATCGTGTTTGTGATGTGTGAGTGTGTGTGGGGTGAGTGTGTGTGGGTGCATTATACGCTTGGTGTACGCCTGCTAACAGCTTACATACAAAACTATGAAACTCTTTCGACGGAGCAGGCAACGTCGTGCCCTCGTGTCGTTGGACATAGACCTCCCCCAAATATCGCCACAACGACCAGTCTCTATCCTCACCAGGTCATCGGTCTACCTTTTAAGGGAGGCTTTCCAACGCTGTGTCTTCCAGTACGCGGTCGCCACTTCAGAACCTTTCTGCCCCATCAACCATCTGTTCTACAAGCCCACTGCCACTTAAGTTTAGCCTTATACAAAATCAAAAAGCAAAGCATTTATTTCAAATAAACCATTTACAGGCACTTTTGAATTGTCAAGAAGTCAGTCAGTCAAAGAAAAATGATGCTAAGGGCACATTTCAAAGCGTTTCTATGGAGAAGATTGTGCAAAAAAACTCCATGGACACTCTTTTCAATAATGTTTTGTATTAAAAATATCTCGGTTACATGTTTGATATTCTATTTAAAACCAGGATAACCAAGGGAGGATGAGGGGGACACCAAGGGAGGATGAAATAGCCAATAAATAGGATTAGATGAACTAAGAGGGTTGTATTGATGACATAAACGATTAGGTAAATAATATAATATAATTCAGTAAATAAATTCGTGTTATGGTCGCAAATCATATTTTAATAATTTTGACACTGACCTGTAAAATGTAAAAAACTTAAAAAATAATGAATTTTGCGGATTACCCTGGCGCTTCCCCCTTGAGTCCCCCATAAGTAACAATTATTCAACTTGCTAAAAGACAAATGATATACAAATAAGCCTCTCATATTTGTTACGCCCATAAAACATCATAGAGTACACGATAAAAGTCAAACATTTTAGATTTTTTACCAAAATACAGTAAAAAAATACACAATACGCACTTGATGTGATTACACCTACAAATTGACCCTATAATATCCCATAAAAATATTGACTTAATCGAAAATTTCATGTTACCACAAAAGTTGACAGCAAAAACTTTCGAAGCTAGGTATTCAGAAAGTTCATCGAACCGCAGATGGCCTGGCCGACTCGACGCCTCATCGAATCGATTGAGAATCGAATAGTCGGACACAGATCGATTCGACGCGAATCGAGATGATACGATGTTAATTTAGAAATATTTAGAATAACTTTTTATATAATTGTGTTGCGATACCTATTAAATTTTACTGAATTCAGACACGTTTTGGTTTGACATTAGTAAATAAAATTGGATTAGATGATTGACTGTACCTAAACCTAGAATGTGTAGAAGGATACTTAAAATTACCTGTCAATCATCAATTTTTTTTTATTATTATTATCTTAGCAGACAGAAAACCTGATGGGTGCTCATGCTCATTTGATGGACTCGAAAAAGTGGCGAAGTGTGAGAAGAGAAATGTACACTAATCGACCGACAAATAAATAAATGACCCACTTACTTAATTACATAAAAAATAAACTGGTTTTTATTATCAAGAAATATTATAATTTATACTTAACCTAAAAGGCGATTACTGGTCTGTTTCTTGATGTATATTCTCAGGGGTGCTCTGCACCTACTGTTTATTTCTCATGGGTGCTCGAGCCCCCGAGCACCCACGGAGTCGGCGACCCTGGCTTGGTTTGTGCATTTTCAAGTTTAGAAAGTATTTAGTTTTTACAACTTTGCACACACAACACATTGAAGCATTTTGCAGTATTTGGCAGCATACAATCAGCCTTCTCGACAAGCTTCACAGAGGTAGTCAATACTACAATAAAATTCTCAGTTCAATTTTACCAAAATCACCTGTTTCAATGATCCCACAGCTTGTCCAGCTGAGTAAACACTTGAGATACAAAACTACACCAATTTTACATCACAATATTCATCATCATCTTCCTGCTCTTGTCCCGTGTTACTACTCCATGTTCCCTTGTTACTACTCCCGTGTATGAATAGAAGAAACAGACGTGTTGCACTGATCCCAAAGTGCAACATGTCTTTTTCTTCCATTCTGTCCTATCACCCAATGTCACTAATTCCATTTTCTTTCATATCACTCCTCACACAATAGATCCATCTTTTCCTTGGCCTCCCTCTCCCTCTCCATCCATCCACATGTAAACTCATACTTACATCATCACAATATCCACTAAGAATAAATTTAAATAAAAATTTGCAAATAATTAAAACAGCCCCTCATCTTCACTCGAAAAAATCCCGCCAAAATCTTGTCAATCAATTGGTTCGACTATGTAGTTACTCTTCTTCTTTCTTGCCTTATCCCTTCATTCGGAGTCGGCTCTCCTCGTTTTTAGGCGCCAGGATAGTCTATCCTGGGTTGTCTGTGCGTCCAGCTGAGCTCGTTCCAGATCTTTGGATACGGTTGTCCACCACGTAGCTAGAGGGCGCCCTCTGCCTTTTCTCCTTTCCGACTATGTAGTTACTTAGCATACTGATATTCAGAAAAGCTGATGTTTAATAAGTAATTGGATTCGTCATCCTGATTGAAATGGAAATTGGAAAGATTGGTCTTCAAATTGAAATAAGGGAAAAGAAAACAGTAGCTTCTACCAGCGTCTTCACCCGCATGAAAGTAAGTTTCCCCATAAAAAACTTTCCCCCGTTTCTTCCAATTTGAGTATTGGAAAAATCCTCTCTTAAGAGGGTTCTTTTCCACTCGCCAGCGTATACCAGGTAAGCGCAAACCCAGGCAAAAATGCCGAACAACACCCATAGCAACCAAACAACGAAGGCACTTTATTAGTGTGCCCCACAACAATGTGGCTATGATCGATCCATATCGAGCGTGATGACAGATTGACCGCTTCCCGCGTCAATGCGGCGCGCGGAATGCGCCCGCGCAGTGATCTAGCGGCGGTCGCCATCGCCATTACACATGGTATGTGGCGGGAAATGTGATCGGTAATGTGTTGAAAGCTTAAAATGTGATGATGGATGATAGATGCGTGATATTGGAAGGAACGTACAACTGCCATACATGATTGTCGGGAATTATAAAGATGTGTGCATGATAGTCGAGAATGTTTCAATTGCTGGTAATAATGAGCATGTCTTACTAAACGAGCCGTTACTTTTCTGGGCCATAAAAAATATTTATGCTCAATGCACTAGCTAGAGTAGCATTTTGCTACGTGAAGATACTAAATAGCTTTAGAGCTACACAACATTATCGACTTATATTAAGGTTTTCACTGCTTCTTTTCCAAGAGAGAGTGTTTTTTCGGTAGCCTTGTAACTGTATCCCGATGCTGGGCAAAGGACAGAAAGATTTTGAAGGAGGAGGAGGCCCCTCTTCTACAATCAGCTTATAATTTATGTTTTCACTGCTGAGACACAGACTTTCTTTCCAGGGGAGGGAGTAAGCTAATCCGACAGGTGGCCCCAGACCGAGTTGATGTAATTTTTATTTTTTTTTGCCTAAATTGTATTTCACGGCTGGGCAAAAGACAGAAAGGTTTGAAACGATAAGGGTGAGCCCCTTCTCCCTTTAAACTTTCTGTCTTGACCGATTTCTGGTCAAGTATTTTCCTCACGAACATGACCGATCGACACACCACCTTCACCGCGGTTGACGTTATTTTTGGTAGAAACACCTTGATAAAAGATACTTAGTTGTATTGAAAAGGGGAATTGTTTGTCTTGGCACAGTAAAGAAAAGGAGGGACGAAACACAAGTTACTAAAAGAGTTGTGAGTAAATATAAGTACATGTGGATGGATGGAGAGGGAAGCCAAAGAAAAGATAAATGGATTGTATGAGGAGTGTTAAGAATGAAAAGGGAGTCAGTGTGACGATCGATAGGACAGGATAGAAGCAAAAAACGTGTTGCGCTGACCCCTAATAACATGGAACAAGAGCAGGAAAATGATAACTTAGATTTTCATGTTTTTAAGGTGGGAAATCATCCAATGATATCTCCTGCCCTTTTCGTGTCAGACTTTTACTGATTAAAACCCACTCCTGTTCCTTCTTTGCCTTCGTTCCAGGGCCCCGGGATTCTCTTTCGCATCACCCATGGCCCCAGTAGGCTTCGACCCTGGGCCCCTACGGTTGCTTACACCTCCTTGAGGCGCGTGTGGAACACTACGCGCCGTCAACGACTTGGGCTCGGTCCTGACATCTCTTCAATATCCGAAAAACGTCCACTATTGGACATAAACCTCCCCAAGTGTCGCCATTACGAACGTTCCTGTGCGTCTCGCATCCATCGAATTCCCTCGACCCTCACCAAGGCCTCAAGTCTGCTATTACAATAGTATCAGAATGGTCTATCATTGACTTCATAATTGTTGATTTTGACAAGTTTGGTAATCTACTAATATAATGGCGTCATTATGACTTTCCAATGGTCAACCACTGACACTCCATTGAAAGAAATGGCATAGAAGTTGCATAGAATGGTAACCTCGTACATATTGACAAATCAATGTCTGACGTATGCGGTAATCTGCTAAAATTTTGATAGTTCCTTTGATCAGTGACCTACCATTAGAACGTCATTGTGCAATCATTGCTTTTAGTAAGCTCGATATTGTCATTCTACTACAAGACCATTGGCCGATCAATGATCGATCATTATGAATTAACAGATTACGAACTTTTAGCAAAATGACAATGGGATCGTGTTGGAATGACGAATTTATAAAAATACCGTCGCTGCCTCTTCCGGTCGCCACTCTTACCTTTCGTCCCCAACGACCATCTGTTCTGCGAGCAATACGCCCGGCCCACTGCCACTTAAGTTTGGCGATTCTTCGGCCTACACCTTGGTTCTCCTGTTATCCACAGGAGAACTA
Source organism: Mythimna impura (assembly GCA_905147345.3). NCBI lineage: Eukaryota > Metazoa > Arthropoda > Insecta > Lepidoptera > Noctuidae > Mythimna > Mythimna impura. The sequence continues at coordinate 6,845,869 of LR990348.1, forward strand.
AGGTTTCTTTATTTCTGATGCGATCACGCAAGGAAACTCCGAGTTTAGCCCTTTCTATTGCCCTTTAGGTGGCTTTAAGCCTTCTGATGACGCCCATTGTGGAGGACCCTATGTTACATGCCCATAAATAAGTATATTTAAAACATATAAGATGACGTTCTTCGCTAATGTAACAGTATGCTATATAGAGCGTAAACCTTCATTAACAGTAATTTCTCTACAACGGACACTGAGCGATGTTATCTTGACTTAAGTGTAACAAGACCAATACACTCTTGACGGCCATGTTATTACTTATATTTTTTAATATTATGTTATACTTTGTTTTGTAAGTTCATCCAAGCTCGTCGTCATCAGTAAGTATGGAAAAACCAAGAAGCGAGGTTTCTTATCGAAAAGCAGCAATTTCGTCCATATAGATGTCAATGGGAAAAGTGCCCAGAACGCTGGCAGCATTGCCACGCTTGGTGGCAATGCTGATTCAGCCCTCTGGTCACGCGAAGATTCGACCAGCTGTTTGCTGATATCCCAAACAACTCGATGAGCGCTCGGATCCCATGGCCCAAGTGTTTCAACCCCAAACGACTCAAATATATAACCTCCGTTGAGGTTATTATAATTACGCTGTTTGAGGTTTTGCTGCATCTGCAGCAGCCGCCCCAGCACAGCCCGCCGTACTCAGAAGATGGGATGGCACAAGGGTGTCGACACATGTTGCATCCCACGCCAAAGGACTACCCTACCTAAATTAAATTTCCATACATTAAAAAAATCTGATAGAGAAAAAACATAACCCTTCTTCTGGCTCAGTCGGGTAGAAATAAATATTTAATTTAATACAATTTTTCTTCGAGAAAAATCCTCCTCGGTTTTACTCTACAATTATCCAGTTTACACCTGCTATCCTTTTGATTTGATTGAGACATCTTTCTGGGAGTTTACCTCTTTCTGTTCCTGAAAAGGCCAGCCCAATGCATTACTTTATTTGATTTCTCTAACCTTCAAAAATAAAGACATACAAATATTCGAAGCGACTTAGCTTCTTCACCACTACGTCTAGCTAAACGTTTACCCAATTTCTGAACTTGAATTTGGCTTTTGTCAAGCCTGAAAATCGGACAAACTTTGGCACTAACATTCCCAATTCAGAAAAAAAAACCTGTTGGGGCTGTTAGGGTATTTCTGAATTGAGTAGTATTCAGAAACTGACAGAGCAGTGGTGGCCGAGTGGTAACGGTCACGACTTACGAGTTGTATGTAGGTCGCGGGATCAAACCCAGCCAGGCGCATTTTTTTTTTAATTAATGATAGGCTCGCATTTGACCACCATCTTACCTGATGGTAAGCGATGATGTAGTCGACGATGGAGCACGCTTGCCAAGAAGTAGCCTATTCACTCTTGACTTAAAGACCCCTAAGTTGTAGCTATCAGGAAATTACATTGTGTAATTTATTTAATCACCACTGCTCTCAAAACGGTGAAGGAAAACATCGTGAGGAAACCGGCATGTCCTAAGTAGATTTTATGTGACATCCACCAACCCGCACTGGGCCCGCGTGGTGTCGGTCCATTCCCTCTTCTAGAGAGGAAGTCTGAGTCGCAACAGTGGGAACATTATAAGGCCGACTATGCTATGCTATGCAGAAACTGGTAGTATTACATAGGGCTGGTCTCTGAATTGATTATTTTGAGGTAAGAACGTCTCAAACCCTACTTAAATGTCAATGGTTTTCAGGTTAAAGTAGAGTTTGAAAAATACTCAACTTCAAATGTATAAATCAGAAATCAGAGGTTAAGCAATTACATATTAAAGTTATCTACATTGTAGTTTTCTCAACTCATTCTTAGGAACATTATTTTTCTAAACGTTGCTTCATAAAATGGACGGTACTATGTGTGTTCCGGCAGTGCTCATCACAGTGGTACTCAAACTTTTTAGCTTATCTTAATAGCTTCACACAGATGCATTTTTTTTTCCTTTTTTATAATCTTGTATTTGTAATAAAATTAAAACATAACATATCATTATTCGCCAAATTGATGCAGCCGTTCTGAAGTAATGCGTCTACATACCTCTACATACCTTATTTCGCAATAGATTTTTATTTTAAATATAGACCTTCTCAGTATAAGTACCTAAATAAAATATTCGATGACTGCATTGAAAATTTTCCAAAAACTAGATATTGGCAGTCTAGATGGAAGATCACCATAAACACAAAAAAAACACCTTTCATATGAATTTGCAATGCAACGCAAGAAGCTTCAACAATTTCGTTGAGAGAAATCGGATCTCATCGCTCATCTCAAGCTGGAATATTATGGAATCCTACAGACTTGTGTTTTATTTAGTTTTTCTAACCGTTACTGTCCCACTGATGGGCAAGGCCTCCCCCAAGTCCTTCCAGACATTTTTCTCCAGCGCCGGCGCCGTCTTAAACCAATTCTTGTGTTACGCGTCTACATCATCTCGCCAACTCTTTTTAGGCCGGCCTTGACCGCGCTTTTGCTATTCAGAAACCCACTGCGTGGTGACACTTGCCCAGAGGTCTCTGTGCATGCGGCTAATGTGACCCGCGCAAGCCCATTAGAGCCTGGTAGTCTTTTTGCCCACGTCTTTAATTTTTGGCTTCAATTAAACAATGTAAATAAAATATTTCACAACACATTTTTTTTATGAAAAAAAGAAGTAACTGTTAAAATCGTAATCAGAACACTTTCAGTACCTCTGTGCTACAATAATGAACGCGTGCGCATACGAAGCCGAACGGAGCCGAAGGGGCCCGAGCGTGACGGGCGCACATACACTCATCTAGCAAGATAATACGCTGATTACATCTAAATTACGAAAACGCACTTACAGCGACCGACTTTGTTTTGACTATCGAATGGAAAAAAAAATAGAAGTGTAACTGTACCATAGTGCCTATCTAGTATTTGCCATTATTTGTTGAACATTAGTCATTCAATAACTTCTCCGCCAAGGTGCCTCCCGCGGCGACTGGAGCGTGAGGCTTTCTTCTCCCTCATGTTTTCCGCTACCTCCTTCACTCGTATTACCAATTTACAGAAGATGGTGACTGCTTCCTATGCCCCCTCACTCACTACCGTGGCCTGGACCAGAACTGGACATGAGAGGTCGCCTACACGAGGACACGGTGGTGCTCCGCCCAAGCGAGGCAGACATCCACCATATGCTCCACCGAATCCTCCGGGCTATCCGCACAATGATAACACCGAGTGTTTCTTCCCGCCGAATCTAAAACAGATAATAAGTGATCCTATAGCGAACAAACTTTGAAAGCTAAAGAGGACATATACATCTCATTTATTGATTGGATATATATTTTTTTTTAGCCTCTTATTTGAGTACACTGTAGACTCCGCGGATTCATAGTTTACTACTTTTACTTTGCTTTTGGGCACAAAATTGACTAGTCTACGTTGCGTATTTACATTCTGTACATAGCCAAAACGCATCCATAGGAAACTGCTCGCAAATTTAAAAACTGCACTACAATGTATACGCGAGCAGTTTCCTATGGATGCGTTCTGGCCATGTACAGAATGTAAATACGCGTCTACGTTGTCCTCTCATATCTATTAATAATAAAGTATGAAAGTATTGTAGAATCAATCATTTTTAGGGTTCCATTCCGTCAAAAGGAAAAACGGAACCCTTATAGGATCACTTTGTTGTCCGTCTGTCTGTCTGTTTGTCAAGACCGTTTATCTTGGGAACGCGTAGAGGTATCGAGTTGAAATTAAAACCATATACTCAGGTTTGCGGTCCCTTGAAGCTGTGAAAAAACCAAACTCCTGAGCTATCGAACGGCCGTTTATGTCGCAAAAAAAGTATATTTCGACTCTCTCAATGGAATCAAAATTCATAGGGTTCCCGTTGACCTAGAATCCTGAAATTTGGCATGAAGCAAGGTCACATGGCACAAGTATAGAAAAAAAAAACAGGAAACTGTAAATTTGTAGTTACGTCACAAAAAAAAAACTTCTTTTGTGATTCGGAAAAATCTTCGTAACTCAATTCGGTAATTGAACTGTTTTCATACGTAAGTTTGTATGGAACCTTCAGAGTGCGCACGTTTTATAAGTGCCCATGTAGGCGTATTTGAAATAAAATATTTTGAGTTTGAGGAAGCGTAAATATTATTAAGTAGGTACCAGCGGCGCCGACTCCGTGGGATAGACATCAAGAAACAGTTCAGTAATCGCCTTTTAGGTTACATATAAATTATAATAAGTATTTCTTGATAATAAAAACTAATTTCATTTTTATATAATGGTTTAATTTAATCAAACATAATTAGTAATTAAGTACGCAGTATGTAAGTAGGACATTTATTTGTCGGTCGATCAGTGCGAATTTCTCTTCTCACACTTAGTCACTTTTTCGAGTCATCAAATGAGCATGAGCACCCATGAGGTTTTCTAAAAGTGGTAGGTACCTATATTGCACATCCTGAACAGCAATGTAAACTAAAATAGGCTAGTATCTTTATACAGTTTATTTCAAGAAGGCATTCTAAGTACCAGTTGTAACGTTAATGCAAATAATCCAGTTTTAAATGGTCTACAAAATTATTAAATATTCCCATGTATTCTAAGAAAATTCTTCACCACATGAAATGTTCTAGAACTGGTTGTTTTACGTAATAAATGGAATCGTTAAAACTAAACTCGCGTGGCTACATATTTTCCCTCAGAATATTAATATAATACTTGGTGTCATCAACAACTTTTATAAAAAAAAATTACTGAGAAGGCCGTCTGTTTCCTTAGAATACTTAACTCTATTTATTTTTTGCTTTAAAGTACCACTAATGTATCTTATTAAGATTTATTCTTTATTGTACACAAAAATGTGTACAGTGAGGAATCAAAAGTGCAGATGCACACTTTTTTTTATGTGAGAAATCATCCAATGACTTCTCCCACTCTAGGGTGGAGCGTCAGGGCGTGTCAAACTATTATTGACTAAAACCACACCTATGTTCCTCCTTTGCCGTTGCGTTCCAGGCTCCAGTACGCTTCGGCCCTGCTGGGCCCCTACGGTTTTGCTGACATCTCTTTGAGGCTTACGCGGAACTCTACGCACCGTTGACGACTTGGGTTGGGTCCGGACGGTTACCAGACGGCCGGACTGGCTACCCATTGCACGTCGTCCGCAAGCCCGCGTACATAAAATATAGCCTATGTCACTCAGGAATAAAGCAGCTTTCTGTCGGTGAAAAAATTTTAGCAATCGGAACAGTCATCATCATCATCATTTCAGCCGAAAGATGTCCACTATTGGACATAGGCCTCCCCCAAGCGTCTCCACAACGACCGATCCTGTGCGTCTCGCATCCACCGCACTCCCGCGACTCTCACCAGGTCGTCGGTCCGCCTTGTGGGAGGCCTTCCAACTCTGCGTTTTCCGGTGCGCGGTTTCCACTCTAGAACCTTTCGGCCCCATTGACCATCCGTTCTACGAGCAATGTGCCCTGCCCACTGCCACTTTAGTTTGGCGATTCTTCAGGCTATGTCGGTGACCTTGGTTCTCCTCATTCTTTATGCAATTACGCAAGGAAACTCCATACCATAGCCCTTTCCATTGGCCCTTTGGGTGACTGTAATCGGACCATTATTTTCAGAGATTACCTCCTATAAACAAAAAAACATAAAAACAAGAAACAAACTTTACCTCTTTCTAATATTAATAGTGTAGTTTTTTATTTTGTATACAACATGTATCACAATAAAAGCACATCCTGAAAGTAATAGGTGCAGAAGCTCTACCACGAACTCCATTTGACGATCTAACCTGGACTGTTATAGGGATAGAGCTATACAACATTATTTTCAATACACTTACTCGAAAACCCGCTTTTAGGCACGCAATAGACTGTTTTCCGCACTAGTGCAGAAAAGTGCGCGTGCTCTCCCCCGCCACAATTTTATTACATGTATCGTATCAGGTTGGTCGCACGTCGTCCCCCACGAGTCGCCGGTCAACCCCCGTTTATTCAATTCTTTGTAAGTGTATTGAAAAAAGTCGTTTGATACACGTGCAAAATCACTGCTGCCCTCGGCTTCATAACACAATCGCCTATGGCTCGTGCGAATTCCATCTCGGTCGCAATGACAAACTTTCTGCACTTATATCAAAATGTACTATTTTAGTATATACGAAGTCAGAACATAGTTCGTTCAGAATCAGTTACTAAATCGATTCCAATAATTTTTACACCATGTTATATTATTCCCAAAAATATTTCAAAAAGGTTACAAGTTGGATACCGCCGACACTAAGGACAACACAGGTCACGGCAGGTTATAGCGGGCATTAGGTGCCAGCGCACAGCTGGGTGCGGGAGCAAAACAACCCCTCAGTCGCCCGGATGGCTCGGTGATCATGTATTTGTGCAGACAACCAGGGAACGTAACAAGCTTATAACTTTGTGATTTTTCATGATACAGTTATGAAATTTTGTACATAGATTCTTTACATAAAACTACTAGACACGTGTTTCGGGTTTCTATACTAAAACTAATGTTGTATAGGGTGTATAGCTCCATCCTCTTTCTCGTTTGCACGTCTGTCTGACCTTTGAACACGTCATGGTAAGGGCCCTGAACCGGCTACTGAATCGATTTCAGCGGTTTTTAAAATAGGTAATTTGTTTAACCTAAAATAATTCTTAGTTATTTTATCACCGCCTCGGCCGACTTAAGAAGAGGTGGCCAGATGACGTAGACGCCTACCGTAAGGGCGAGTTCGATAAAAGAATACCTGGAAGAAGTTGGGCAAGGCCTTTGCCCAAGGCCCAGCAGTGGAAAGGAATAGATTAAGTAAAAAAAATGCACCTGGCTGGGTTTGAACCTGCAAATCGTAAATCGAGGCCGTTATCACAGGGTCACTACTGCTCTTTCTACCGTGGCAAAGTAATATTTGTTCCATACTTACTCGTATACTGAAAGCAGTGGTAGCCACATTACTTGTGTAGGTAATTTATTTCATCACCACTGCTCTCAAAACGGTGAAGGAAAACATCGTGAGGAAACCGGCATGTCCTAGAACCAAAAATTTAAAAACATGTGTGATTCACTAATCCGCACTGGGCCCGCGTGGTGGATTACGGCCCATTCCCTCTCCTAGAGATGAGGCCTGAGTCCCAGCTGTGAGAACAGATAATTTTGTCATGCTTATGCAACTTTATACTTGTTAGATAAAAGCTCATATTTTAACTGGCAACCCTAGTTATGATCTGCGGTACAGTCACAAAATAGATAGGTACAGAAGTCAATCTCATGTATGTACTTCACTTTTCACGCCTACGCTCGACGGTCACGCTAGGGTCGACGCCGCTCCGTCCGAGCGCGCTCGGGTGCGGTGATAAATAACTAATATAAATTGTAAAAATATTACATGGCCACAAAGTCATGTTCGCTTTCTTTCTCGGCGCGGGGCTGGTGGCCACTGAGGTACTTACCTACCTAACTGTTATGCGTTACGTTAAAACAAATCATCAAAATACAAGCAAATACCTGCTTACCTCTCTGAAACAACTGGCAGCTAAAAACGATTATTTACCAATTAATGTTGAATTTAAACAACCGTCCACTGAACAGTTATAACTTTTTTTTTGTTGCTCCATTATTGCACAAAAATAGTTCACAGACGCGTGTCTCAAACAGATGGCACTCGCGCTCGCACTGGTTCCAACCGGGCTGAGATATCGTGTCCGTGGCCGATGTCTGTGGGTGCGTTGCTCAAGCGCGCTTTGTATGTAGATTGACTTCTGCACCTATCTATTTTGTGGCACAGTGTTTCACGCCCCGCGGATTGCTTAAATACTACCCGGGTACTAATGGGCTTGGCTTACACGCTGCTATTCGGCTTAATTTATGAGCAGTAGGTACACGGGGGAATGCATACGGAGCAGGATGTATTTTTGAATAATTAATGGCATTAAAATTCGTTAGTACGTTCCTTGCAGGTTTTAAGGACCCTAATAGCGTATAATTATTTAATAGTTGATTATCATAGCTTTTAATGACATTACTTTTACAAATTATATGATGAAGTCAAGAGTGAATAGGTTACTTCTAGCGTGCTCCATCGTCGACCACATCATCGCTTACCATCAGGTGAGATAGTGGTCAAACAATAATTAAAACAAACTGGGCATGTGCGAGTCGAACTCGCGCACTGAGGGTTCCGTACAAACTTACCTATGAAAACATTTCAATTCCCGAATTGAGTTACGAAGATTTTTCCGAATAGCAGAAAAAGATATTTTGTTTTGTGACATAACTACAAATTTACAGTTTTTAGATTTTTTCCTATACTTGTGCTATGAGATCTTGCTTCACGCCAAATTTCAGGAATCTAGGTCAACGGGTAGTACCTTATGAATTTTGATTCCCTTGAGAGTGTCAAAATATACGTTTTATCGATTTAAACGGCCGTATCTTTTTTTTTATTAAATCAGAAGTTTGATTTTAACTTCAAGACCTGAGTATATGGTTTTAATTTCAACTCGATACCTCCACGCATTCCCGAGATAAAGGGTCTTGACAGACGGACAACAAAGTGATCTTATAAGGGTTCCGTTTTTACCTTTTGAGGTACGGAACCCTAAAAAAGACTATCGAACTATCCCGTCCAATTATAATTTAGGTGTCATCAAGGCTAGAGTGAATAGGCCCATAATAAACTAGTGCGATTCACCATCAACGATTGCATCACTGATCATTAAAAAAAAGAAAAGAAAGAAAAATTGTTTGTCATCCTTTCATTACATACAAAGTCCCCAATGCACCTGTCTCATCAGTGATCCGTGTTATATTCTGTATGTCTGTGTTTATTGAGTCATTGACTCAAAAACTACTGAACGGATTTTCATGCGGTTTTCGCTAATAGAATGAATTTGTTGAATTTTAACTGTTTTTAATTTAATTTTGGATCAATCTTAATTCAATATGTATTTCAATTAAATTCCATGTAATTCAATTCAATTTTAATTTAATAATTTTATTTTATTATTATTATTAATGGACACAGTGATTCATGAGGTAGGTTTAAGTATGATATAGGCATATTATACTTAAAAGATAAAGCCGAGAATTTTAAAGATTTCTAACACCCATGCGGAGCTGGAACGGATCGTTAGTACAAAATAAAAAAACTTATATAAAAATCTGTGCAAGACCAAAAGGTGAGCACATACTGCGATATTTCAAAACAATAAATAACACCAATCCTTCCAAAGTTTCATCAAAGATTAGTTTTCACCTAATACACATACCTCTTTTATTTATATTAGTTTTTTAGATTTACAGAGCGACGAACGAATAAAAATTGATCTTATAATGGTTCCGTTTTACCTGTAAGGTCTTTAAAGATTTTTTCTACTGTAACAAGAGCTGGGGACACTAAAAACTGTACAAAAAATCTTAGTACACTAAGCGCATCAAATTAATAAAATTAGTTCAAAAGCCTGGGTCTCCAAGCATAATAGGCAGATAATAGAAAAACTATTTTTCCATTTCAATTACATTTTTATCTAACATTTTCCTTATATTGTAAAGTACCCTATTAAGTGAATCATTGACCCATGTTTCATGTTTTACCAAGAAACAAAAAAAACAACGGTTGGAGGTTAAGAGATCAATCGATTCCATCAGATCGATTTGGGACGAGGATTCACAAAAAACAATTAGACAGGCAAGCTGTATAATTGTTATCATAACGTGGGCGGCAAGATGACGGCAATACGGGGATCTTCGAAATGTATTGAATTCTATGTATTTGTTCTTGACATTCCTTTAATGGTACTATCTACTAACTGCTCTCGTGGTCGAAAGCATAACTGTTGAGCGTGGGGTCCACTTGGGAAAATCATTTTATGACAAATCCTGCTCTTGGGCGGTGCGGGAAATAGTGTCAGACCTTTACTGATTAAAAACCCACTCCTGTTCCTTCTTTGTCTTCGTCAAAGGCCCCGGGTTTCACTTTCACACTACCCGTTGCCCCAGTAGGCTTCGACCCTGCTGGGCCCCTACGATTTGCTGACATCTCCCTGAGGCGTACGTGGAACAGTACGCGCCGTCGACGAGTGGGGTCCTGGATTCGGTCGTCTATATTAGGAAAAAAAGTGTAAGTAGACTTCTCCATTAGAAATTACTAACAGCTCGAATGGTGCTGTGTTACTCCCGTGCCTCGGAAAGTACATAAAGCTCTTGATCCTGCCCCTGATCCCTCCCTGGTTGTATCTGTCGTGGTCAGATCTTAGAAATTGATCACATCATGAAATGGCCTAGTAAAACTGGCCAGATCGTTTTAAACGTTAAAGTTTGATGATATGTAAATCCTCGTTAGGCCTGCTTTCTTTAGACCTTTTATTATCATAGAAATCCTTCATCAATGTTACGGCCAAACGAGGATTGACATATCATCAAATGTGAAGGTTTCAATGATCTGGCCAATTTTACTTGGCCATTTCATGAAGTGATTAATTTCTATGATCTGGCGACGACATATCGAATCGCCGTCCCATCGGACAGGAACCGAGAGTGCACCTGTATTTTCACAGATAGGTACTTGTACATTATATCTCCCGTGTATCTATTTGACTCATTTCCGTTGAGATTAACCATCACTGACCACTGACCGGAGGCGTTACTTTTGATCACAACTACAGAAATAGTGACATTCTATCACCGAATATTGTCAAAATTCATTCACGATGCACCTCCTGTACGATATATAATTATACAATAATGCTATAATAAAGTCAAAATTTTTTAATTAGTCATAACAACACCTCCGTCACGCGGTACTATGTGTCCCTCTTTTCTAATTAATGTCGTTGCGGGATCTGAGAAGTTCACTAGTGGTCACCACTGCGACTTATAGCTTTCAGAAGTGGCAGTGGTTGAGAAGATTGAGACGGGAAGAGTTCAAGATTTCTGTGATTGTTTGGTAGCGCAGGTCGATCCCATACATGTTGGCATTTCTGACGATCGACCGATAGACCAATGACTGGTACTTAAGCCCTCTCGTGTTAGGAAAATCTTTCTTTTGTTCAATATACTTAGTAGATAATTGGACAGTGTGAAAAGGGCCTTTCATCGCTACGCTACTGTGATCACGGTTCGACAATTGTCTCTGACGTTTCACACCGCTGACTACCCACAATCGGTTGACACCTGCGTATAAAATCGGTCCTCGAACTTTTACCTCCGATTACAATTTAGTTTTATAGTCAGAGATGTCATCACCAGACACTCGTATTGAATCAGAAATCAGAAATCAGAAACGTTTATTTCAAATAGACCAATTACAGGCACTTTTGAATTGTCAAAATGTCAGTCAGTCAAAAAAAAACAAGTGAAGCTAAATTGCACGTTCCAAAGCGTAGATCTCTATGGAGAATACAATCAAAATCTCTTTTAGCTTCTAGTTTGTAAACGAATTTGGAAAAACAGATCGCTTTTAAATACATAAAGGCAGTAAGTAATCATTACACGGGGCAAACGATTTATTAACCTAAGAATCGATTTCGCAAGGCATTAGCTGTTCTTGAGAGATTGCAAGTCGTAGAAGATGAGCAAATCAACGAATATTGATGACTAACTTTTTTAGGCATGCATGAGCAGTTCTGGCGCAGATGTTGTCATCTTTTCAGCCGACTGTTGAACATACGCCTCCTCAAGTCTCGCCACAACGACCAGCAGTCCTGTGCGTCTCGCATCCACCGGATTATCGCGATCCTTGCCAGATCATCAGTCCACCTTGTGACAGGCCTAACCAACTCTGCGTCTTCCGCTACGCGATCGACCATCTGTTCTACGACAATGTGCTGCTTAAGTAACTTTGGTCCTCTTGCGATATCTTCATTCCTGATTGGACCACGCAAGGAAACTCCGAGGATAGCCCTGTCCAGTGCCCTTTGGGTCATAGATGTCGTAATTGGCGCGTAATAACAACTTTCTTCTAGTTGGGTCCAAATTAGTGGTTATCATGTGTAAACCTACGCTTCACCATAAAATGTATGGGAAAAGCGTGACGATAGCTACATATTTTATACTAAAACAACAAGTTTTCTTTTACAACGGTTGCTGTAAACTACTTTCTCAAACTCAACAAATTGATCTTGATAAAATTGTAGTTTACAATAGACGCTCACTATGTTAATTACAAAGACTCTGTTACTAACAATGTATAATTTAATGGAAACTATACAAGTTTCCATGGCTGGTTAAGGTGAGGTACTAAAAGATTGATGAAATGATACGACAGAGATACCGAGTGATAGGAATAGCCAGATTAAGTTAGATGAACTGGAAATGACTTGTCCAATCGTTCATATACTGTTGATTTATGACCGTTTTTGCACGTTCTTCTCCATAAAGATCTAAATAGCATAGCATAGTCGGCCTTATAATGTTCCCACTGCTGGGACGCAGGCCTCCTCTCTAGGAGAGGGAATGGGCCGTAATCCACCACGCGAGCCCAGTGCGGGTTGTTGGATGTCACATGTCTTCGAATTTTTGGTTCTAGGACATGCCGGTTTCCTCACGATGTTTTCCTCCACCTTTTTAAGAGCAGTGGTGATGAAATAAATTACACAAAGTAATGCGCCTGGCTGGGTTTGAACCCGCGACCTACAACTCGTAAGTCGGGGCCGTTACCACTCGGCCACCACTACTCTTAGATCTACTTTTTAGTGTAATTAGCTTCATTTTTCTAACTGACCGACTTCTTGACAATTCAATGCCTTGAAATGGTTTACCTATTTGGAATAAATCCTTTGATTTGACCGTTGGAGAAGACATGATCTTGAGATAAGACTTCCAATCGTCACACTCAAATGTTGGGTTAGGAATCAACACAGCCCCCACCGACTGTGTCCCCACGTTGTCGTCGTGGTGGGGCTTGCGTGTCTCTATGATCTTGGGGCTTTGCCGGTAGAGTTACTCATGCCGGAAAGGCCCAAGTGAGAGACCAGACCAAGAGGGACACCAGGAGGGGTCGCTCCTGATCGATCGAGTCGTCGATTGGCATGGATGCGACTATGCCGCAGCGGTGCAGGCGCCCAATGCGGCTTGCGTATCTCTCCTACAGGGAAATCCCTCTAGGAGAGAACTTTCGACGGGTTCGCTGAGTCGGGTTAGCCGGACAGCGAACGGAGGCATGTCTAATGCCGCCGTCGGGGGCTTGGCTTAACCGCCTGGCCCAGAGGAAGGATACCTCTAAGATAAAAAACCACCTAATCCTAAGTTTAGAGGCGTGGCGAGAGGATGAATGGCTGGAGGGAGTCCAGTCCTTAGGGCCTCCCCTGTAGAGCACCTGCCGCACTCTACAGTATATAGGCTTACCTAGGCAAAAGGGCTCTGCCTAGGTGGACATATACATCCCTACTACTCGTGGGAACTGTATGGAACACAATAAAACAAAAAAACAAGATGAGGATGTGCCAATCTTATTGGCGGAGGTTCCGCTTGCTGGTGACGGCAACAAGAGCCGAGGAGGCTCCCGATCCTCGAAAGAGGATCCGACAACTATGTCCGACCAGAACTCGCGCGGTCGCTCCAAATTTTGGAGAAAGCGACCGCACGATGAAGTGTTTTCGGACCGAGCGCGGTCGGTGGGTCTCTCCTCAAGTGAGGAGAACCTTCCGGCTGCAAAGGTGACGACGGCGAGGAGGGGAAGAGGTCGTGCGACACCTTTCGGAGCACCCAGTTCGGTGGCGGTGCGTGACTCCCGGGGTCGCTTTTTTAAGCGGCCGGATACGCCGGGATTAGGCGGGGAGAGCGACCCCGGGGCCTCATCCGGGGTCTCAATTGAGGAGCTGGGAGGAGTTAGCGCTTCTCTTGTGGGCACGAGGGCAGAGGCTAACGCCGCCAAGCGTGCCCAGAGCAAAGCGGTTGCGGCCGATGAGGTCGCCGAAATGGCCCGTCAGGCCCGGGAGCGGCGTGCTGCCCAGGCGGCTGCAGGCGCGAGCCCCACGGCAGAGGCCTTGAACCGCCAGGTGCTGGACGGCGTGGACGTTGTCCTGAAGGTTGCAACTAAGTCTGGCAACCTGAAGGGCTCGTTCACCCGTGCCCTTAAGGAGGCGGCAGACGGAATCAGGGAGGCGGTGGAGATCCTTCTCGATCGTACGACCTCGGAAGAGACGGCGAAGCTGTGGGAGGAGAACAGCCGTCTCCGATCCGAACTGGAGGATCTCAAGCGAGAGTTTGCTGCTCAGAGGCAGCGGCAGGAAGCTTCCGAGGCCAACGGCCCCCCTCCTGCTGCACCATCGTTAGCCCCTACAACTACGCCACCGCCTGCACTTGCTATGTCGGACCGCGACATCGAAAGGGTGGCCCGCATCTGCATGATGCAGTGCGGTGGCATGGTGTCTGCCCGATTAGAGGCTCTGGAGTCGCGACTCCTTCCAGCCGAAACCCTCCGGCCGCCGCTTGCGGCAGATAAGCGGAGGAGGGAGGAGTCCGCAAAGACGAGGCCCGTGCAGGTGGGCAAGAAGCCTGCAGAGGGAGCCAAAAAGCCCATGCAGAGGCCTAAGTATCCCGCGGCGGGTGCATCCGCACCCCCTCCCCAACCAGCCGCGCTCCCGGCAACCGCACCCCCGATCCAGGAGACCTGGACGACTGTTGTTAAAAGGAAGCGCAAGAAGAGGGCGGCGCAGCCGGCACCAGCTGACCCAGCACCCGCCGGCTCAGCACCAAAAAAGAAGTTGAGGTCTAGACTCCCACGCTCCGAGGCTGTGATAATCACCCTTCAGCCCGAAGCTTCAACCAGGGGTGTGACCTTTAAGTCCGTCCTGGCGGAGGTAAAAACGAAGCTGAACTTCGGTGACTTTGCCTCCCCGGCCGGCTTTGGTTTTAGAACAGCGGCCACGGGGGCCAAAATCTTTGAGGTGTCGGGTGCTGCAAGGCAGGAGAGGGCGGACATTCTGGCCGCCAAACTAAGGGAAGTCCTCAAACCGGAGGATGTCCGGGTGTCCAGACCCACAAAAACGGCAGAATTGCGCGTGAGTGGGCTGGATGACTCCGTGACCCCGGAAGAGATAGTGGCGGCCATTGCACGAAGTGGCGGGTGTCCACCCGAGAGCGTGCAGGCGGGTGAGATTCGCTGCAGTGCGGCCGGGCTGGGCACAGTTTGGGTGCGGTGCCCGGTTGCGGCCGCAAACAGGGTCGCGGATGGCAGAAGGTTGCTGGTTGGCTGGGTGTCAGCGAGTGTAAAGCTCCTGCCACCCAGGGTCATGCGGTGCTACCGCTGCCTGGACAAAGGGCATGTCCGGGCACAATGCACTGCAGACATTGACCGCGGTGACCTCTGCTATCGCTGCGGCCAACCCGGCCACAAGTCGGCCCAGTGCTCCGCAACACCAAACTGCAGCCTTTGTGCAGCTGCCGGGAAGCCTGCGGAGCACAGACTTGGTGGAAAAGCCTGCAAGGCCCCCAAGAAAGGCAGGAATAATAAAGTTGTCGGAGGACCTGCACCCCTCCCACAGGCCGGCAGCCAAGCAGCTGACTCCCGACCCAGGGATGGAGGAGATGCCGGAGAAATGGAATGCCAGTGATGGCACAATTCCATTTTCTCCAGGCGAATGTCAACCACTCCTCCAGAGCTCAGGATCTTTTGCTCCAGAGTATGGCGGAGTGGTCGATCAACGTGGCTGTGGCCGCTGAGCCGTATTTTGTACCCCCCCGCGATAACTGGGCAGGGGACCTGGACGGTTTGGTGGCCATCATTGGCGGGACTCTTGGCAGTCCCTCCCGAGGACGCGGCTGGGTGGCCGCTCTCGCGGGGGGAATCACCATCATTGGGGCATATTTCTCGCCCAACAAGAGTCTCGCCGACTTCGAGAGGTTCCTTGTCGAGCTGGGTGCCGTCGTGGGCCGGTCCCACCCTCACCCGGTGCTGTTGCTCGGGGATCTCAACGCCAAATCTGCAGCGTGGGGATCCCCAGTCACCGATCCTAAGGGCGAGGTGTTGGAGGAGTGGGCGGTTGCGACCGGCCTGACCGTTCTGAATCGGGGCTCGGAGTACACGTGCGTGCGGCAGCGGGGCGGGTCTGTAGTGGACGTCTCGTTCGCAAGCCCCGCTGTTGCGCGCCGCGTCCATGACTGGCGAGTCGCCGTGGGGGTGGAGACGTTGTCAGATCATCGGTACATCCGTTTCAGCGTCTCCACCCAGACCACGGGCGGTGGCCGACCGTCGACCCTGCAAAGGGACGGTCCTCGCTGGTCAATTAAGCAGATCGACAGGGAGCTTCTCGAGGAAGCCGCAATCATCCAGGCCTGGGTCCGGGAGTCAATGACGAACGAACCCGTCGATGTCGAAGAGGAGGCGCAGTGGTTCCGCGGGGCGATGACGCAAATTTGCGACGCGTCCATGCCTCGTGTCCGCACTCAACCCACAAGGCGCCGGTTGTACTGGTGGACCGCCGAAATCGCGCAGATGCGCAGGACCTGCGTGGAAGTCAGGCGCCGGTACACCCGATACCGGAGGAGACGTCGTCGGGTTCCGGAAGAAGAGGCCGCGCGGTATGAGGTGTACCGCGCGGCGAAGAAGGCTCTGTGGCTGGCCATCGGCGAGTCGAAGACTCGATCCTGGGAGGAGATGCTTGCGACCTTAGATGCAAATCCATGGGGGCGTCCTTATCGTACGGTCCGAGGGAAACTTCGTGCCTGGGCGCCCCCACTCACTGAGAGCCTCGAGCCTCAGTTGCTGGAGGTAGTGGTCGCAGCTCTCTTCCCTGCTAGAGAGGAGCACACACCGCCGCCGATGGCTTTGCCCACAGACACAGAGTCGGAGGATGAGGAGGTCCCCGAGGTGACACAACCAGAGTTGAGGGCGGCCGTGATGCGGCTCCGGGCCAAAACCGTTGCCCCGGGACCGGATGGAGTTCCCGGCCGCGCGCTCGTCCTCGCTCTGAAGGAGCTGGAGCCCCAATTGAGAGGACTCTACTCAGCTTGCCTTGAGCAGGGCTACTTCCCCACTCAGTGGAAGACAGGTCGTCTGGTCCTGCTCAGGAAGGCGGGGCGCCCAGTAGACTCGCCGTCCGCATACCGGCCCATAGTGCTGCTTGACGAGGTGGGTAAGCTTTTTGAGCGGATTATTGCTGCCCGCCTCGACGGTCACTTGTACAGAGAGGGGCCGGATCTGGACGACAGTCAGTTCGGTTTTCGGCATGGGCGCTCCACTATCGACGCCATAATGCGGGTGAGAGTCCTGGCGGAGGAAGCGGTTTCCCGGGGCGGGGTGATGGTGGCGGTGTCCTTGGACATCTCCAACGCCTTTAACGCCCTGCCCTGGAGCTGTATCCGGGAGGCGCTAAGGTACCATAGCGTGCCCCGCTACCTCCGCCACATCATTGGGGCATATTTGTCGGAAAGGTGTGTCACCTACAGGGGACGCGACGGCGAGGGCCGTCGCGATATGTCATGCGGTGTTCCACAGGGCTCGGTCCTGGGGCCACCCTTGTGGAACATCGGTTACGATTGGGTGCTGAGGGGCGAGCTCCAACCGGGTGTGGACCTGACATGTTACGCAGACGACACGCTGGTCACGGCCCGTGGGAGCTCGTACAGGGAGGCAGCGTTGCTGGCGACGGCAGCGGTTTCACGGGTGGTGAGCCGCATACGACGCCTGGGCCTGGAGGTGGCTCTCAACAAGTCGGAGGCTATGGTCTTTCATGGCCCCCGACGGGCACCGCCGCCGGGATCACACATCGTGGTCGGGGGGGTCCAAATCGCTGTCGAGTCCACCATGAAGTACCTAGGATTGGTGCTCGACAGCCGGTGGGACTTTGGCCCTCACTTTCGGCGGCTGACGCCCAAGTTGATGGGCGCAGCAGGTGCGCTCGCAACGCTGCTTCCCAATCTAGGGGGCCCGAGCACTGCCTGTAGGCGGCTGTACTTGGGGATCGTGCAATCCATGGCCCTGTATGGGGCCCCGGTATGGGCTTCTGACCTGACGGCCGGCAGCATCGCAATCCTGCGAAGACCACAGAGGGCGATGGCCGTCAGGGCTATCAGGGGGTATCGTACGATCTCCTACGAGGCGGGTTGTGCACTGGCCGGATCTCCACCCTGGGAACTGCAGGCGAGAGTCCTCGCCTCACTGTACCGGTGGCGCGAGGAGATGAGGACGCGGGGTGGTGAACCGATGCAGCGCGAGATCGAGCTGCGTCGGTCTCAGCTCCGCGAGGTCATGGTGGCGGAATGGCGGGACAGGCTTCTGCGCCCTACCGCCGGCCTCGCCACGGTCGATGCGATCAGACCAGTGCTCGACGAATGGCTCGGGAGGAAACACGGCTCCCTGTCGTTTAGGGCGACGCAGGTGCTCTCGGGGCATGGCTGCTTCGGGAAGTACTTGTGTCGCATAAACAGGGAGCCGGACGCTCGGTGCCATCACTGCACCGACTGTCGGGAGGACACGGCGCAACACACACTGGCAGAGTGTGCCGCATGGGAGGAGCAGCGCCGTGCCCTTGTATCTGAAGTGGGCCCCGACCTGTCGCTGCCGGCCGTCGTTCGTTCGATGGTCGGGGGCGCCGAGTCGTGGGATGCGGTGATCTCCTTCTGTGAAGCCGTAATTTCGCAGAAGGAGGCTGCGGAGAGGGAGAGGGAGGCCGTGGCCACTCTCCCGTGCCGCAGCAGGCGAACCGGGCGTCGGCGGAGGGCAGACAACGCCCTCTTCCAGCCCCCATAAAGAGGTCCGGAGGGACGGCGGACTCGGGGTTGTCCGCCGTCACCCATCCAGCAAGACCCGAGGCGGCAGCGCGTAGTGTTCCACGCGCGCCCCTATTGGACGTCGCGGGGGGAGGACACCTCACACTCCCCCCGGCTTGAGGTGGCCCGCGTAGGCGGGCCGGCACTAGCCGGGGATCATGGATGGCGTATCAGCTCCCACGATCCCCGGTCCAAGTGTGGGAGGGAACACCGAGGTGGTTTTTAGTCAGTAAGAGTCTGACAGACCCCTTCGCCTGCCCCAGGCGAAGGACATCCATGAGGATTTTCCACCCCGGCAACAAAAAAAAAAAAAAAAAGGAATCAACACAGCACATCACAAATCTCATCTAGAAGAATTGATCTTTGCAAGATTGCTAGTAGCAGCGGTAATTGCATTTTTGGTCTTGCGGGCACGACTGTTACGGGGTCTTGTATCCTATATTCAACCCGGAGGATTGGTAGGTGATGTGACACCCCCTTGCCACGGAAAGCATGTGAAGCCGCTGGTCCTGCGCTGGATCTCTCTCCCGTCGTGTCGGATTACTGTCGGACTGTGAAGAATAAAGAGAACACATGTGTTTGTGCACACACTTATGGTCCTGCATAGGTACCTGGCTAATCTCTGTTAAGATTGGCCACCGTGATCGAAATTCTTTTTTTACTTGATAGGTTTGCGCTTAACCGCTATCTATCTCACCTGATGGAAAGCGACGATGCGGTCGACGATGGAGCGCGCTTACCTATAAGTAACCTATTCACTCTTGACTTAAAGATTCCCGGGTTGTAGCCATCAGGAAAAACAGATTCCGGCAAGGAATTCCACTCCTTAGCTGTACGCATAATGAATGTGTTCCCAAAACATTTTGTGCGTATAGGTGGGATGTGTCCACCATGTACCGGTGGCGCATTGCCGTACGCCTGGTGGTCCGATGATGGAACGGGCTAGGCGGAATTAGGTTATGCAATTCCGACGCACACTCCCCGAAATGCAACCGGTAGAAAACCGACAAGCTAACAACTCGGCGTCGATGCTCAAGACTTTGAAGCCTCGACTCAACGAATGCATCATTGCCAATGATCCTCCTAGCTCGTCCTAGCGGCTCAAGTGCATCGTGCAATTCGGTCGGGAAGATTAGTATTATTAGTGTCTAGCAGTAGATGAGAGGAGTTAAGGATCCAGTAAAATAGCATCCTCTTCGTATAGAACGAAAATATTGAATACGAAAGACACTACCATGGCATACTTTAACAATCTATTATGGCAGGGCCACTACCATTAAACCCAGCCAACTTTTCCAAGACAAGGAAGTCTTCAAATAGCCTCGCCATAGCGTCCGCCACGCTCTTTGATTAACTACAAACAATTAAAGGAAAAGAAACCGTCACTATCGGTGCATGTCAAACCATAGATTTCATAGCTTTCGAGTTCACTCACCCGCAGCTAAAGACTATGGCGTTCTGATTGTGACCAAATACCAATGACCAATCATACCATCTGCCCACAAAATTGAATATTTGAAACAGACTCAGTAGTAATGGGCACTCAATTCCAATTTATTTTTGGAATTGCTTATTCAAAGCTGAATTGAAAGGCCTTTCATCGTCTTCTTGTATATTTTGATTTTCTATTCTAGTCTCTGAAACCAAAAAATCATAACTCAAACAAAGTGAATTACGAGAAAAAACTGGGCAAGTGCTAGTCGGACTTGCGCACTGAGGGTTCCGTACAAACTTGAAAGGTAAAATGCGGTTTACGATTTATGACGTACTAAAAAAAAACTACTGACCAGATCTCGTTCAAACCAATTTTCGTTGGCAGTTTTTATAGTAATGTACATCATATATTTTTTTTAGTTTTATCATTCTCTTATTTTAGAAGTTAGAGGGGGGGGGACACACATTTTACCACTTTGGAAGTGTCTCTCGCGCAAACTATTCAGTTTAGAAAAAAATGATATTAGAAACCTCCGTATCATTTTTGAAGACCTATCCATAGATACCCCACACGCATGGGTTTGATGAAAAAAAAAATTTTGAGTTTCAGTTCTAAGTATGGGGACCCCCAAAATTTATTGCTTTTTTTCTATTTTTGTATGAAAATCTTAATGCGGTTCACAGAATACATCTACTTACAAAGTTTCAACAGTATAGCTCTTATAGTTTCGGAAAAAAGTGGCTGTGACATACGGACGGACAGACGGACAGACAGACAGACAGACAGACAGACAGACAGACATGACGAATCTATAAGGGTTCCGTTTTTTGCCATTTGGCTACGGAACCCTAAAAAGGAATTTTGTAGAAAAATTAAACGAAAGCTTTTTGGGAATGCATTCATCGTGCGTACAGCTAAGGATCGGAATTCCCTGCCGGAGTCTGTGTTTCCTGATAGCTACAACCTAGGTGTCTTTAAGTCAAGAATAAATAGGTTTCTTCTAGGCAAGCGTGCTTACTATCGGATGAGATAGTGTATAGTGGTTAAACGCGAGCTTAACTACATCTACACTATTAATATTATAAAGAGGTAAAGTTTGTTATTTTTTTTGTTCGTAGGAACAATCTCTAAAAGTACTGGTCCGAATGCTAATTTTTTTTCACCGATAGAAAGCTGCTTCATTCTTGAGTAACATAGGCTATATTTTATGTAAGTGGGTGAAGCCGCGATCAAAAACTAGTCCATAATAAAAAAGTACATTTAAAAATAGTTTCAGCCGCGACTTCACTCGCTTGAAATGTTGATAAAAAGTATCTATCTTAAGTTTTTTATGTTAAATATCACTTAGATCGATTTAACATCTAAGGCGTATTTCTACGAAAAACATTATGAGAGTTAGTTTCGCATTAATAAACAAGTATAGATGGCTTTTTTTTTTCATTTTTCCAATAAAGTTACGGGTTTTTCAACGAGCCTGCCTATTGTGGATAGTTTCAAGGTTGACGATGCTAATAAATGTATTGTTTTGAGAAATTTTGAGATACCACATACCACTTTTTGGCTTCCGAAAGCAGTATTTTATATTTGATTTTTTTCTTCATAAGCAACTAAGGATCAAATAATCTGGAGACACGTGAACTTATTAGGTACTTAAAAAAGACATTTTCAACCGGCACAAGAATCCATCATCCAAGTAGAATTTCAGGAAAGCATCTAAACTATCCAACTTAAAACATTTCAAAGTAAAGAATGTGCCAGAAGGCAGAACGCATCAACCATCTCGTTTACATGCTTCATAATTTTAATTTTCCAAAGATAATCTCGTCGAAGTGCCTCGGACCGGCGGACGAGGCTCTGGCTGGCCCGTTACGCTCCACGGAGCGGACGAAGACCTCAACGACAGTTTTTTCGACAATCTGAAGAAAAAGTCAAAACGAATAAAAGCCACCGCTTACGAAATCACGAAAACTCGTGTCGGCAAAATTGCTTCTGAAACATATATTATTTGCGTGTAAGAATAGTATATTTTACAGGATTATAAACCCTATTGATACGAGTGATAAGAGTGAAGGTTTTGTGGCAGTAAGGTCTAGCTGATGTTTGGTCGTGCGTACTCCGACGGCCACAAATAAATTGCCTCCATCAAGCGACAGCTAAACGCATAGAAATTTGTCGGTAATCCCAATGGTTAGTAACACTTCTTTCCACAAAGGGCTTTGATGTTAGTGGCGCAATTTGGACAATAATTGCATCGTAATGCGCTCCCGTTTCGACCACGTTTTACCTTTTATTCTTTTGACGTTACTTTAAATACTTTTCTATGCCATCGTTTTGGTTTACGTCTGTAATAGTTTACAGCATTCAAGGCTATTAAATGTGAACAAACGCAAATTGGCTGAAAGATAAACAACATGCGATATGCTACATGCTGTCTACTTTTGTTTCTCTATCATTATCTTACAACAATGCCTAAACGTTTCACATTAATTCATTCGTTTCGTTGACCATTTTCAACGGCTTTTTTTTATCTAAAGCTAGTTTATGTTACGTCTACCTACAATTGAAAAAGGTGTTTTGTGTTTTAGGACATTTTTTCTGGGCTTAAAGAAGTCGTTACACAACTATCTGAGACTTTCACAAAGCCTATGCTTCGATCCACCTGACTACCACGCGCCGCCATTTGTTCTCCTAAATTATTCGCAAACGAGACGCAAATGTCGGTGTTTTTCAGTTTCTAACTATGAACAACGACTTTTTCCTAGTTTTTATACAAGACAAATACCAACAGAAGCTATTCTTTATAAAAATTTCGTTCGTGGAGTGTCTGTGCGGTTGATGACCGCGCTCGTCATGGGCGAGCGACCAGCAACTCCTGCGCAAGCCACGCTCCGCCATCACACGCCGACTTTATGATACATTATTATTCATTTTAGTGGATTAAGGATACGTTAAAACCGGATTGTAATTAAAACATGAATGTGTAGCTGTTTGAAGAATGTTTCCTTGCGATTGTTCGAATTACTTGAAGCGGGATGATGCAAGACTTGGCTACACGGTTGAATGTTACTTGAAGAGTATTTGAAATATAAAATGTGACCGTTTTTAACCGACTTCAAAAAGGAGGAGGTTCTATGTTCGGCTGAATGTATGTTTTTTTTATGTATGTTCACCGATTTCTCGGTCAATAGTGGATTGTTTTTGAAAATTTTATTTTTTATTGAAAGCTTATGCTTCCGAGTTGGTCCCATAGAAATATTGTTATGATCTGATCATGAACTTCGAAGATATGAAACAGAACTCCTCATAGGATCACAGCAGACCGTCGTAACAAGTATAATTGCTTTGTTTATACGTGTAGTCGATGACTGACTGAAAGAAGTAGGGGAATATATCGAACTGATCTGGTGATGAAGCCTGAAGTTAGGCACCGGAACTCTGTAATAAATTAATGTTTTTTTTTTTATTTTTCCATGACGCTAGCGTAACTGTTTGGTGCTTATAATGTCGTTTTACTGTAATTATATTTTTCAAGTTTCAGCAAATCCTCTTATTGAGTCACAACGCTCACTTTTGTGGATGATGACGCTGCCATGCGTCTACTTGAAGATCAGCTTCAGCAGGGTCGGCTTTCACCGGTGAAAGCGGACCCCTGATTCCTCTACTTACTAGAAGAGCACCTCTGAAATTGTGGTGACGCTAATTCCCTCTGCTAACTGCCGAGTAGTAAGTATTCTTTATTGAACCGTTAATGTTAGCTACAATCAATTAGGTTCAAGAAAAATTTTCATAGGCGTCGGACTTGTTCTAAGGAGTCGCAACCTTGGACCGCAAAAGGCTATCTGACCTTCCCTCTCGAAACTCCACGGAAGAAGTCGTTTGATGTTTTTTTTATCATATAAACCAGTGCTTGACTGTGTATCTGATGATAAGCAGCAATGCAATCGTTGACGGTGAATCGCACTAGTTTGTTTCTGTTGACAGGAAGACGGCAGCAGGCAAATTGTTCCAGTCCTTCGATGTACACGGTATAAACGACGAAGCGAAACGCTTAGTCCGGACCGTAGAGGTGTTAACGTAATGGTGGACACTTGCTGTACGTCGGGTTGTCCAATGAATTTATGATGATAGTAAAATTCAGAAAGTTAAGAACGCAGTTTCCACGTGGCTCTTCACATTGAAAATAATATCTCCATATCCTTATTTTTGTAATAACACATTGCGACAGCAGGGGCGCCGACTCCGTGGGTGTTCGGGGGCTCGAGCACCCATGAGAAATAAACAGTGGGTGCCGAGCACCCCTGAGAATAGACATCAAGAAACAGATCAGTAACCGCCTCTTAGGTTACGTATAAATTATAATATTTCTTGATAATAAATTATGGTTTTTTATCAAACGTATGTAAGGTCATTTATTTATTTGTCAGTCGATCAGTGTGCATTTCTCTTCTCACACTTCGCCACTTTTTCGAGTCATCAAATGAGCATGAGCACAAGTGAGGTTTTCTAAAAGCCGGCGCCCCTGTGCGACGGTAAATTAACACTGCATATTAAACGTTCTTACCTGAAAATTATGAGCTGTCAGTTGACACGTTGCCAGTGCATCCTTTATTATTACTTCAAGCCTTTTACTTCCGAAGTTCCGACGTTACGGCTTGCAGGTGAACATACCTCCATCCGTCAGTAAGGTATTAACATAATTCTCACTTCATTTAACGCAAGGGTTGTTGTTCTAAGAATATCGATTGACTGGCCAGTTGGTCTAGTGGTTAGTGGCCCTGACAGCTATGCTGGAGGTCGTGGGTTCGATTGCCACCCAGGACAAATGTTTGTGTGATGAGCACGATCATTTGTTCTGTGTCTGAGTGTAATTTATCTATAATATGTGTGTATTTAGAAATATATAATTATGTTTATCAGTTGTCTAGTACTCATAACACAAGCTCTGCTTAGCTTGGGACTAGTCGGCGTTGTGTGATAGTTGTGGAATATTATATTATATTACAACTCGTTAGTCGGAGTCTTTGCCAATGCTCTGAAATGCACAATTTTTTTATCAAAATAAAATTACCAGATATTTCTCCATAATTATGTAGGTACGTATATAAATAAAAAATACAAAGAGACCAATAAATACCTAATTTTGAAAAAAGAGTAACGTATCTTTAATATAAAGTTTATTTGAACTTATAATTCCAAGTCAATCCAAAAATATTCACTTCAAAGCAACCCGTTTTGAAAAACGGCAATTTCATACTTTAACCCCTAATATCTATCTATATTCTTCAGATTGTTATTTTTTATTAACAAATATTCGCCTACTTATCCTAAAGACATGATGTTTTTATCCGACTTGGTCACCCTTTATTTAATCAACTAGAACATTCAAAATACGCAATAAGTAGGATGTAGAAAAACTTATACCATTTGTGTAGTTTAGTTCAGTTAGTTGTCAGTAAATGCCAACAACCTGAAGGGGACGCTGGTGTCTTCAAGCGTCACGACTAGGCGTGCGCATGCGCATATTATGCACACAAGCACCCTCGCGTAACAGTAATTAGTAGTAACCTTTATGATGCTGGTGTATAACTGAAATAAACTGGTTTGTACCTTCGTTGGTTATGGTCAGGAGTGGGTTAAGTGTATCTTACTTATGGGGGTACCTAATTGAGTTGAAGATGAAAACAGTTTTCATGTTATTACAACATACGGAACTACTAAGTGTCAATTCTCTTGCACTCTTGTAAAAGCTAGGGTTTCGAACCCATGTTGGGTTTTTAACCCTAAACTATTGCGGACGACGAGCAATGGGTGGCTCGCCGTCCGATCGTCCGGTAACTGTCCGTGCCGAGCCCAAGTCGTCGACGGCGCGTAGTGTTCCACGCGCGCCTCAAGGAGATGTCAGCAACCGTAGGGGCCCAGCAGGGTCGAGGCCTACTGGGGCCATGGGTGATGCGAAAGTGACCCCCGGGGCCCTGGAAAAAATGGCAAAGAAGGAACAGGAGTGGGTTTTTAGTCAGTAAAAGTCTGACATCGTCACGTCTATCTCCCGCTCCGCCAAAGAGCGAGGGATGTCATTAGATGATTTTCCCACCCGAAAAAAAAAAAAACCCTAAACTATTACTGCGAACTATTAATGAAAGTCTTTACTACTATGTCTTTGCTACTAGCACTACTAGTAATGAATTTCTCTTCGATAAAATGTAGGGTTTATTCCTAAAACACTATTTTATTGTATGATGGATTATATAAAATTAAAAATCCACTAATCATATTCTTTTGTCGGACTTTTTTTAGAACACAATATTTTATTTTTCAATTAAATTCAAACGCTCAGTCACGTGGTCAGAACAAAGGAATTGGAGGCGTGGCCGACTCGAGGCTATCAACGAAAAGAGAATCGAAACGAAACGTTTGTAACTTGGCTAGGGGGGCTTGAATTGCACAAAGGATACCTACTTTCTTCCCGGGAGTAGGCAGATATATTCCCTTCGGATAATTTTCTATTTTTTTAGTTTTATTAATTTCCAGCACTACCAACTATCGGCTAATAGGGAACTAATACCTAATAAAAAACTCAAATTATATCTTGACAACACATGACACTTCAAACGAGAAGCTGTGTGTGTGAAGCGAATACGCCAGCTAGGTATTATTTTATACACGAATCAGAGGAAGTATCCTGCAGCGTGATATACAACTTTTTGATGTCAGCAAACCATCAAGGCATCAACGAGGACATTACCTATGCATTTCTCCGTGTCATTTTACTACAGGTAAGTACTTGATTTGAATAAATTACACACTATTCAATCCTGTTACTGTTTTCAGAAATTCGCAATCGATAATTCACCGTCAGGGGCCATTCAAGTATTACCTAAGCACTACAGGGGGGTGGGGGGTCTTTGTTTTGCTTATTTTTGATGACATGGGGGATGGGGGGTCTAAATGGTGATTACGTCAGCAGTATACATATTTTTTATTTTTTTAAGAGACCTATGTCGATGTTCCAAAATCACAAGAAACCTCCAATGTCAGAGTCATGGATTCGTGTGTCATGGACCGAGGACCGTTAATTTGAATTATAATGTCAACATTTTAAATGAACTTTGGTTTTAGGGTTCCGGAACTCAAAAGAAAAAAACGGAACCCTTATAGGATCACTTTGTTAAAAAAGTTATCTACGGCCGTTTATGTCGCAAAAATCGTAAATTTGACACTCCTAAGGAAATCAAAATTCATAGGGTACTTCCCGTTGACCTAGAACCCTGAAATTTGGCATGAAGCAAGGTCTTACAGCACAAGTTAATAAATCTAAAAACTGAAAATTTGTAGTTACGTCACAAAAGAAAAACTTTTTCTATTCGGAAAAATCTTCGAGACTCGATTCGGAATTTAACTATTTACATAAGTTAGTCTGTATGGTTTTTATGATGAGGGTCAGTGTGCGAGTCCGATTCGCACTTGCCCAGTTTTTTTCCTTTATTTCAAGCTTATTCCTTATTTCTAGACTTACAACTACTGCTCATAAATTAATAACGAAACCAACACCTTGTCAAATGCATGGACCAATATTTACGTAGGTAAGCATGTGGGGGGTGAGAGCTTTCTTTTGCTGACTAGGGGGAGGGAGGGGTTAATATTTGCAATAAATCTGCTTACGTAATAATTGAACGGCCCCTCAGCAATAAAAAGTAACTACTTACTGTCTAAGAACTCTTCTGCATAGAACCATTGACTCTTTTTTTAAGTGGAAATATCATCCAATGACATCTCGCGCTCTTGGGGGCGGAGCGAGAGGGTGTGTCAGACTTCTACTGACTAAAAACCGACTCCTGTTCTTTCTTTGCCTTCGTCCCAGGGTTTCACTTTCACACTGCCCGTGAGAACCATTGACTCTAAGGGTGACACTTTATAGAGGGTGACGCAAAAGTAGTATAATAATTTTAAATGGCAGTCATTTTGTTAGAAATGAAAAAAAAAAACTGTTTTCATGAAAATTTTATTTTAAAGTGTAAAATTTATGACATTACTTAATTGGAAAAAAATATATCGTATAATATATGGCCACGTCCCGAGTTGATGCGCATTGTGCTCATTATTTACGGCATTTTGAATTGTTGCTTGCAAAATATCTGGCTCCAAATTGGCGATTTCTTCTACCATTTTGTGCTATTTTTTTGGCTTTCACAGTTTCCCACTAAAAAAAAGAATTTGGCATTTTTACCTGTAAAGCAATGGGTAAAATTATGAATTTCATAAGCACGTGTTTCTTTCTTTCTTTCTTTCATTGACAGACTTACCACCCTTGTTGTATTATAGAGCAGTGTTCAGCAGGATATTCAGCAAAGCTACAGGTATGACAAAGAAATCAAGTTTAGGAACACAGAATAACAAATCAAAAAATCTCAATATAAAAAGGCTTTTTGGATGGGTGACACCCTTCCATAAAACCCTAAATACCCATCCAAAACCGGCCCATCCAACTTTCATTAACAAAAAGGTAATAAAGCAAGAATCCTCGTAATTAAAATTAATAACAATAGGCGACAGGACCGTCGTGGGTCGCGGCAGGACGGCAGGAGCGACGACCTGCCACGCGCGAGCGCCCGCGCAGCCACCGTGCGGCTGCGGGGTGCATGACACCGCGGCGACTCGCAGGTGGAGCGCCCCGCACCTGCTGCCTGGGAAGTGCCGTACACCAGGGATGCTCACACTAATACTGTCAGCGATCTACCTAAAAAATACATCAAATGATCGACTTGTCCACTAAGAATGAAAAACGATTAAGTAGGTAACTATAATGGTCATCAAAAAATCACCTTTCATTAAATGATTAAATTTTGCGCACTAGTGCAGATAAGTGCGCGAGCCCGCCCTACTACAATTTATTTTATTTATCGTATCAGGCTGGGCAGTAAGTGACCCCCACGAGTCGCCGGTCAATCCCTGTTTATTAATTTCTTCGTAAGTGTATTGAATAACGTCATTTTTTAACACGTGGAACTGCAGCACTCGGCTCCATAACACCCTCGCCTGCGGCTCGGGCGAATTTCGCCCAAACTTTCTCCACTTGTATCTAAATGTTCTATTTAAGACTTACCGAGATCGATTTGAAAAGATCTGAAGATCGACGGTTTGTCTACCCCTGCTTTAGTCGCTCCGGTGACCTTTATGCCGAGTTAAGGGCTTACGTAAGGGTAAATAGTTGGGGTCGTCAGCTGTAATAACTTCCAGCCGTTAGGAAGCTTAAAGATCAAGGGCTGGAGTGGCGGTTAGTAAATAAATATTTCTTGTCAAGTTCGGTTGAACACCTTAATAAATCAATGGGTAGAAGCGAGATATTCTGTGCTAAAATCGTTCAACATAGAAGTCTAGACACATTTAATCATCACACACAAAAATCTTTAGTAATAATTAGCCCTTATTAACAATCTCAAACAAGGGTAGAGGGGTAGAGTAGAGTAGAGTAGGATAGAGTAGGGTAGAGTAGTGTAGAGTAGGGTAGAGTACGGTAGAGTAGGGTAGAGTACGGTAGAGTAGAGTAGGGTAGAGTAGGAGGGTAGAGTATGGTAGAGTATGGTAGAGTAGGGTAGAGTAGGGTAGAGTAGGGTAGAGTAGGGTAGAATAGGGTAGAATAGGGTGGAGTAGGATGGAGTAGGGTAGAGCAGAATAGAGTAGTCAGTTGACAGGAGCGAAGACGCGGGCAAAAGCTAGTAAAAATATAAAAAATAGTTTTCGACACGGGATTAAGAAGATAGTTTTGCTTTAGCCTCCCCATATTCTTCCACAGTTCCCGATCATGGGTTTTCATTATCCACATTCGTCCCGCTTCCACCTTTACATCGTCGTTCCACGTTCGTATCGGGCGTACCTACTCTCTTGATTTTGCCTTCTCTGGGGTAAGTACCATTTGGCAGTTAGTATTTATCATCCCCAAATTCTATCTTTTTAACCGACTTCAAAAAGGAGGAGGTATATGATATAAGGTATATGTTCGGTTGAAGGTAATTTTTTTTTTTTATGTATGTTCACCGATTTCTTGGTCGATTGTGGACCGATTTTAAAATATTTTTTTTTGATTGGAAGGTTATACTTCCGAGTTGGTCCCATAGAAATATTGTTATGATCTGATCATGAACTTCCAAGATATGGAACAGAACTCCTCATAGGATCACAGCAGAACCGTCGTAACAAGTAAAATTGCTTTGTTTATACGTGTAGTCGATGACTGACTGAAAGTAGAGGGGGAATATATCGAACTGATCTGATGATGAAGCCTGAAGTTAGGCACCGGAACTCTGTAATAAATTAATGTAATCTAACCGTGTTTGGGATTGTTAGAATTGTCATGAGATGCACTCTGGCTATAAGGTATTTAAGTTTGGCTGAGGGGTACTTTTTAGTGGTGG
This sequence comes from Mythimna impura, assembly GCA_905147345.3. Classification (NCBI taxonomy): domain Eukaryota; kingdom Metazoa; phylum Arthropoda; class Insecta; order Lepidoptera; family Noctuidae; genus Mythimna; species Mythimna impura. Next base: position 6,876,464 of record LR990348.1, read on the forward strand.
TACCAGTCAAGCACTAGTTTATATGAAATAATAATAAAAAGAAAACTTTTTACAAAAAAAAAAATACAATCGACTTCAAAGTAAAAAAAAAAACACTGGAAAGTGCAAAATAACTTTAATTTCGGAAGTCGGTGTTAAATAACGAAGAGACAAAACTATTATTGAAACATTCTATCCCATTCTATCCCATACTATCCCACTCTATCCCACTCTATCCCACTCTATCCCACTCTATCCTATCCCATTCTATCCCACTCTATCCCATACTATACCACTCTATCCCTCTCTATCCCATTCTATCCCATTCTATCCCATACTATCCCTTTCTATCCCATTCTATCCCACTCTATCCCATTCTATCCCATTCTATCCCATACTATCCCACTCTATCCCTCTCTATGCCATTCTATCCCATTCTATCCCATACTATCCCACTCTATCCCATTCTATCCCATTCTATCCCTCTCTATCCCATTCTATCCCATTCTATCCCATACTATCCCACTCTATCCTGTCCTATCCCACACTATCCCATTCTATCCCATTCTATCCCATGCTATCCCACTCTAACCCACTCTATCCCACTCTATCCCACTCTATCCCATTCTATCCTATCCTATCCTATCCTATCCTATCTCATGCTATCCCACTCTAACCCACTCTATCCTATCCTATCCCATTCTATCCCACTCTTTCCCTCTCTATCCCACTCTATCCCATTCTATCCTATCCCATTCTATCCCACTCTATCCCTCTCTATCCCATTCTATCCCATATTATCCCACTCTATCCCACTCTATCCCACTCTATCCCTCTCTATCCCATTCTATCCCATTCTATCCCATACTATCCCACTCTATCCCATTCTATCCCACTCTATCCCATTCTATCCCACTCTATCCCATTCTATCCCACTCTATCTCTCTCTATCCCTCTCTATCCCATTCTATCCCACTCTATCCCTCTCTATCCCATTCTATCCCATTCTATCCCATATTATCCCACTCTATCCCACTCTATCCCACTCTATCCCATTCTATCCCATTCTATCCCATTCTATCCCATTCTATCCCACTCTATCCCATTCTATCCCACTCTATCACTCTCTATCCCTCTCTATCCCATACTATCCCACTCTATCCCTCTCTATCCCACTCTATCCCATACTATCCCACTCTATCCCATTCTATCACACTCTATCCCATTCTATCCCATTCTATCCCATTCTATCCCATTCTATCCCACTCTATCCCTCTCTATCCCATTCTATCCCATACTATCCCACTCTATCCCTCTCTATCCCACTCTATCCCATACTATCCCACTCTATCCCATTCTATCCCACTCTATCCCATTCTATCCCACTCTATCCCATATTATCCCACTCTATCCCACTCTATCCCACTCTATCCCATTCTATCCCACTCTATCCCATACTATCCCACTCTATCCCATTCTATCACACTCTATCCCATTCTATCCCATTCTATCCCATTCTATCCCACTCTATCCCTCTCTATCCCATTCTATCCCATACTATCCCACTCTATCCCTCTCTATCCCACTCTATCCCATACTATCCCACTCTATCCCATTCTATCCCACTCTATCCCATTCTATCCCATTCTATCCCATACTATCCCACTCTATCCCATTCTATCCCACTCTATCCCATTCTATCCCACTCTATCCCATTCTATCCCACTCTATCTCTCTCTATCCCTCTCTATCCCATACTATCCCACTCTATCCCTCTCTATCCCACTCTATCCCATACTATCCCACTCTATCCCATTCTATCCCACTCTATCCCATTCTATCCCATTCTATCCCATTCTATCCCACTCTATCCCTCTCTATCCCATTCTATCCCATACTATCCCACTCTATCCCTCTCTATCCCACTCTATCCCATACTATCCCACTCTATCCCATTCTATCCCACTCTATCCCATTCTATCCCACTCTATCCCATATTATCCCACTCTATCCCACTCTATCCCACTCTATCCCTCTCTATCCCACTCTATCCCATACTATCCCACTCTATCCCATTCTATCACACTCTATCCCATTCTATCCCATTCTATCCCATTCTATCCCACTCTATCCCTCTCTATCCCATTCTATCCCATACTATCCCACTCTATCCCTCTCTATCCCACTCTATCCCATACTATCCCACTCTATCCCATTCTATCCCACTCTATCCCATTCTATCCCATTCTATCCCATACTATCCCACTCTATCCCATTCTATCCCACTCTATCCCATTCTATCCCACTCTATCCCATTCTATCCCACTCTATCTCTCTCTATCCCTCTCTATCCCATACTATCCCACTCTATCCCTCTCTATCCCACTCTATCCCATACTATCCCACTCTATCCCATTCTATCCCACTCTATCCCATTCTATCCCATTCTATCCCACTCTATCCCTCTCTATCCCATTCTATCCCATACTATCCCACTCTATCCCTCTCTATCCCACTCTATCCCATACTATCCCACTCTATCCCATTCTATCCCACTCTATCCCATTCTATCCCACTCTATCCCATATTATCCCACTCTATCCCACTCTATCCCACTCTATCCCTCTCTATCCCACTCTATCCCATACTATCCCACTCTATCCCATTCTATCACACTCTATCCCATTCTATCCCATTCTATCCCATTCTATCCCATACTATCCCACTCTATCCCATTCTATCCCACTCTATCCCATTCTATCCCACTCTATCCCATTCTATCCCACTCTATCTCTCTCTATCCCTCTCTATCCCATACTATCCCACTCTATCCCTCTCTATCCCACTCTATCCCATACTATCCCACTCTATCCCATTCTATCCCACTCTATCCCATTCTATCCCATTCTATCCCATTCTATCCCACTCTATCCCTCTCTATCCCATTCTATCCCATACTATCCCACTCTATCCCTCTCTATCCCACTCTATCCCATACTATCCCACTCTATCCCATTCTATCCCACTCTATCCCATTCTATCCCACTCTATCCCATTCTATCCCACTCTATCCCTCTCTATCCCATTCTATCCCATTCTATCCCATATTATCCCACTCTATCCCACTCTATCCCACTCTATCCCATTCTATCCCATTCTATCCCATTCTATCCCATTCTATCCCACTCTATCCCATTCTATCCCACTCTATCACTCTCTATCCCTCTCTATCCCATACTATCCCACTCTATCCCTCTCTATCCCACTCTATCCCATACTATCCCACTCTATCCCATTCTATCACACTCTATCCCATTCTATCCCATTCTATCCCATTCTATCCCATTCTATCCCACTCTATCCCTCTCTATCCCATTCTATCCCATACTATCCCACTCTATCCCTCTCTATCCCACTCTATCCCATACTATCCCACTCTATCCCATTCTATCCCACTCTATCCCATTCTATCCCACTCTATCCCATATTATCCCACTCTATCCCACTCTATCCCACTCTATCCCATTCTATCCCACTCTATCCCTCTCTATCCCACTCTATCCCATACTATCCCACTCTATCCCACTCTATCCCACTCTATCCCATTCTATCCCATTCTATCCCACTCTATCCCTCTCTATCCCATTCTATCCCATTCTATCCCATACTATGCCACTCTATCCCACTCTATCCCACTCTATCCCATTCTATCCCATTCTATCCCACTCTATCCCTCTCTATCCCATTCTATCCCATTCTATCCCATATTATCCCACTCTATCCCACTCTATCCCACTCTATCCCATTCTATCCCACTCTATCCCTCTCTATCCCACTCTATCCCATTCTATCCCATTCTATCCCACTCTATCCCGCTCTATCCCATTCTATCCCATACTATGCCACTCTATCCCACTCTATCCCTCTCTATCCCATTCTATCCCATACTATCCCACTCTATCCCTCTCTATCCCACTCTATCCCATACTATCCCACTCTATCCCATTCTATCCCACTCTATCCCATTCTATCCCACTCTATCCCATTCTATCCCACTCTATCCCTCTCTATCCCATTCTATCCCATTCTATCCCATATTATCCCACTCTATCCCACTCTATCCCACTCTATCCCATTCTATCCCACTCTATCCCTCTCTATCCCACTCTATCCCATACTATCCCACTCTATCCCATTCTATCCCACTCTATCCCATTCTATCCCATTCTATCCCATTCTATCCCACTCTATCCCTCTCTATCCCATTCTATCCCGTACTATCCGACTCTATCCCTCTCTATCCCACTCTATCCCATACTATCCCACTCTATCCCACTCTATCCCTCTCTATCCCATTCTATCCCATTCTATCCCATACTATGCCACTCTATCCCACTCTATCCCACTCTATCCTATCCTATCCTACTCTAACCCACTCTATCCCATTATATCCCACTCTATCTTTGCACTTTTCAGTGTTTTTGTAAAAAGTTTTCTTTTTATTATTATTTGATATAAACTAGTGCTTGACTGCGATCCCATCTGATGGTAAGCAGTGATGCAATCGTTGATGGCGCACTAGTTAGTACTAGCTAGTACTATCCCACTCTATCCCACTCTTTCCCTCTCTATCCCACTCTATCCCACTCTATCCCATTCTATCTTATCCCATTCTATCCCACTCTATCCCAGTCTATCCCATTCTATCCCACTCTATCCCTCTCTATCCCATTCTATCCCATTCTATCCCATACTATCCCACTCTATCCCTCTCTATCCCATTCTATCCCATTCTATCCCATACTATCCCACTCTATCCCACTCTTTCCCTCTCTATCCCACTCCTTCCCACTCTATCCCATTCTATCCCACTCTATCCCACTCTATCCTATCCTATCCCACTCTATCCCGTTCTATCCTATCCTATCCTATCCCATGCTATCCCATTCTATCCCATTCTATCCCTTTCTATCCCATTCTATCCCACTCTATCCCATTCTATCCCACTCTATCCCACTCTATCCTATCCTGTCCTATCCAATCCTATCCTATCCTATCCTATCCTATCCTATCCTATCCTATCCCATGCTATCCCATTCTATCCCATTCTATCCCATTCTATCCCTTTCTATCCCATTCTATCCCACTCTATCCCATTCTATCCCATTCTATCCCATTCTATCCCACTCTATCCCACTCTATCCTACTCTAACCCACTCTATCCCATTATATCCCACTCTATCTTTGCACTTTTCAGTGTTTTTTTTTTACTTTGAAGTCGGTTGTATTTTTTTTTTGTAAAAAGTTTTCTTTTTATTATTATTTGATATAAACTAGTGCTTGACTGCGATCCCACCTGATGGTAAGCAGTGATGCAATCGTTGATGGTGAGGCGCACTAGTTTATTAAGAGCCTATTCACTCTAGCCTTGAAGACACCCAAATTATAATCGGATGGGAAGACCGCAGCAGGCAAATTGTTCCAGTCCTTCGATGTACGCGGTATAAACGACGCTTAGTCCGGACCGTAGAGGTTTCAACAACGTAAGAGTTGTCTTGTGGTAGAAATGATAATATAGCGGAATCAAGTCATGTAATTTTTTTTTTTTTTTAATTCATATAAACCAGTGCTTGACTGCGATCCCACCTGATGGTAAGCAGCGATGCAATCATTGATGGTGAGGCGCACTAGTTTATTAAGAGTTTTAATTCCCGCGTACACTCTCCAAAATGCATCCTGTAAAATACCGAAAGGCTGGCTACCCTACGCCTGTGCTCAAGGTTTCTTACAATCTTAAAAACATGTACCTACTAACTGTGGGTTTATTTACGCAAATCAGCAACGCTTAATTACTTGGCGCCACATGATGATAAGCATTATTGTTATCATTACTTTCTTGGGTAATCGTTACTGGATAAGCTCCCTGTCATAAAGATTCTATGACAACAATCTATAAGCTCTGCTACGAGCAAATTACAATAATCACAATAATACTACAAAGGCGAAAGTTCGTGAGTGTATGTATGTTTGTTACTTCTTCAAGCTCGAACGGCTGAACGGATTGGGATAAAATTTGGCACACGGGTAGATCAGGTCCTAGAATAGCAGATAGGATACTTTTAATCTCGGGAGTATATTCCGCAGGCGCGCTAACAGCATCTAGTTTAAAAAAAATCATATTTGGAAATGTTCCAGTAAGGTCTCGGATCGACGATACAGGTATCTTATTCATAAAAGCCATGAGCTTGAGAAATAACATCACATTGAATCAATAGTTCTATCTATAGCTTTATCTAGCTATATTCGGAGCACCTCAGCTAGGTATGTCCTCATCTTTATCAGTACTAAGCTTGCGCCATTACAATATCTACAAGCATAGACAATAGCGTAGTTAGGTGTGGGAGAATCTGCCCCTCGCCAACGGCCTGGCACCTAAAGGAGCCTCGCGCAAAGGAGGGTTCTGTAGGGGTGCTGACGCTGCATTTTGTATCCCAGTAGAGTGCGCAGTGCCCGGGCTTCAGTCTGCCCGTAGCAGATGTAGGGGCGCTGACGCTGCATTTTGTATCCCAATAGAGTGCGCAGTGCCCGGGCTTCAGTCTGCCCGTAGCAGCGACCACCTATAGACGTGCTAACGTATAAGTAACAACCTGTAATGTAATTCGTTATCGAAAGTAAATATTCATCCAAGACAAATTGTCATTTAATTTCTCTCCGTACACACTTCCAAAGAACAGTATACACACGCACACAAAACAGTTCTTTAACAACGAGGGTCGATAGGCTCGCGTTTGACCACTATTTCAGCTGATAGTAAGCGGCGAAGTGGTCAAACACTGGGTTGCAACAGTCGCTGTCTCGTTTTCGAATTTATGAAAGAAAAAGGCCTCGCTACTGCACCTTCGCCCACGTCTAAATTAGTCACGCTACGCCTCTGAGCATAAAGTTCCGATTAGAATCCAAGCTCTCATACAAATAGAACCAGGCTGCTTCTAGCTGCTTAGCATAATGTTTCGAGTAGAGGTCAGACAAACGCTGTTATGCTAAGTAGCATAGTTCATTATGAAACATTCAATAGGTGAGTGCAAACTGTTTTCTTAGATGGGTATAAGACTATGAACTCCTCGGAAATCATCTTTTCTGATGAGAAATTCGGATTTCATGAATGCATGGATGAATGAAGTTAATAGGTACAGTTTTTTTTAATGATATAAACTAGTAAGTACCTACTTTTCGATGATGGTGAACCGCACCAGTTTATAAAGAGCCAATTCTTGAAGATACCTAAATTATAATCAGACGGAGAAGGAGAAGAGGAAAACAGTTTATTTGCGTCAAACATGGCGCATACCATAAAAAATAACAATAACAACTCAATTATATTGGGAAGTTAAGCGTCACATCTGCGCAAAACGAAGTTTTTTACGTTATTTTTTAGCAAGCTGTCGGAAGGGTGACATTTCCCCTGTTTGCGATGATATAATTTCAATTACTATCTTATTGTCATCAATGTTTTTTGACAAACACCTTTCAATACCTACCTACCTCAGCAGAAGCGTTGAGAGGCAAGGAAATGGCGCAAACTGTGCAAAGATCCTTGGCAATGTAAGTATCTCGCATTGAATGAAGATTTCTGTTATTCTACGAAGTTTTCGCACAGACATGGCGTGCTAACCGGGAGTGCTCGCTCGAGCCGCCCATTACCACGAATGACATCATAATAAAATTACCAAGTTGAACGATCCCCGACCGAGTAAAGTGCGCCTTAGGAAGTAATCTCACTGCCAACTGGTGGTCGGAATAACGGATTTTACTTAGCCTTAGAGTAAATCACCGTATTTGGAACGCAAACCATCAAATCATTTTCTACAACTCATTTTGTTCCAGCAATTAACTTCTTTGAAAGTCGCCTCCACGTTTTGATAACCGAACCCTGAAAAGATGCAGGAACAGATTGAAATACGTAATCATATCAACACGTTTCCTTGATAAAGACTTCCATTAATCCACCATAAACTTGATTCCAAACACGTAAAGGTGATTAAAGACTACACGAATTAGCATACAATTACGAATAATTCAATGTTTCGCTAGTACGAACGGCGCAGCTAACAAGCGGCCGGTAACTCGATGTCCGGCGACCATGAAACGATGGCAGCTATGCATAATATCCGATGAAATTGTGCATAACTAGTCAATGACTTATGACGAACTGAGCATAATAACATTTTTACCACAACGCATCGTGTGGCAGCCTCAGTAATTAGTCAGCTAGATATAATTAAAATTTATCGCGTCTTTCATTAGAAGCTTGGCCAGTTGGCGTGGCGAGCCAGCCAACCGCGTAGCTTTGTCTTGCTTTCTTGCACCGCGCCTTTTACATTCACTATCAACGGTAAATCTTGCCACCATACTGTTCAATTTATCAAATAAGCATCTTTCCACACGACTGTAATGAGATAAAAGTAGAAGGAGCGAGATTGCCATGTTGCAAAGAGAGAATTTAAAATCAATAATTCTTCTCTCTGATTTTCAGATTTTGCAATAGCTGTCGCAAGAGCATAGACGAGTTATATGGCCGATTGATAACTACCTACTTACGAAGAGAGGGAGTAACGATTTCCGATACTACTTTAGACCCTAATGACGACAGTATCTTCTCACTTCGACCATAGGATTGTTCAGAGGTGATAATTGCATTGAATTGCTGTAAATCTACTTCAACTCTAACACAGATCGCTCAGCAGTTACTATCGAGTAACCGGATACATACCAGCGGATATGCTGCTATCTAAACTAAACTGTGAAAAGAAAAAGAGAAAAATGGAGCATTAAGTTTTGTGGGTAGCGGTCGCCATCACGATTTCACGGAGAGGTAATGGTGGCTATTACACTCGTAGCGACACGGAAAATGCCGGCCGACGACCTGCCCGACGCGAGTTATCGTGGCCAAGACGCTTTAATTTGAACAGGTTAGTTTTTCAACGGATGTTCGGGACAAGCGATTGACGGTAACCGCGGTGTTTTGTGACATCCTGCGCCGGCGCCGCAGCGCATCAAACTGGCTAATGCCTGCGATTGTGGGGTTGGCAGGATTCTTACTTATCTTTTATATCGTTCCTTAGGGCCTGGACACATTACCGTACGGCATGGCGGCGGCGTCGCGTCGTTAACGTGAAATGGCGCTAACTTGATAGCGGCACGTTGCCGTGACGTGCAGATGTCGGTTGTCGTGACTAGTCGTGAGGTGCTGTGTCGTATTGAGAAAGAAAGAAATAAAGAAAAAACGTTTATTCGTACCTCACACATACAGTAAAATTAAAATACAGTAGACTACATTGGAATTAAAATATAGTAGAATTAAGTATAAAAAATAACTGTATGATCTGTGCAAAGCCAAAAAGACGCCTAACTCAGCATATGCTGCGATATTTAAAACGATAATTATCGCAGCGCTGGTATTCTGTTAGGGCCCGCGGTGATGCCACGGTCACACCCACGGAGGTTAAATAAAACAATATAGGTAGATATCGAAAGTGGAAATAGGTAGGTATTGATCGGATGTACGGTACCTACGATCACTAGTTATCTTCCATGTAAGCCACTTTATGGGTGGTTATAACCTTCTGATATGCAATTATTCCGCCGAAAGTAACTGTGAATCACTAGTTTATTAGCGCTATTGAGAAAACTGCCGCAGTAAACGAAAACATCAAGTGACATAGTGCATTTTGGAATAAATACAGTGAAGATAATCGTGGAAACAAAGTAGAATTCATCATTTTTATTCCAATATTTTGAGGTTACAAGAAAAGTGAGTCATAGTGACAGTGACATTTCCACCCAAGTGACATCAAACGTCAACGTCTCACGTCAACAAGTGTTACCAGTATAAGAAAAAAAAAGGGCTAAAATGGAGGGACAATTTAAAATACTCTTTGATCAAATGAAAATAGAAATGGAAAAACAAACAAATACTTTATTCGAAAAAATGAACGAAAAATTGGAACCACTGATAGAAGACAACAAAATGTTGAAAAATAAAGTAGAAATGCTGGAGAAAAAAATCGTGAATTTAGAAAAAGAAAAAAAGAAAAGTAACATTTTACTTTTTGGCCTGGAAGAGAAAGAAAATAATACATTTCAGTTGTTACAGCGAGTACAGGAAATTTTCAAAGAAGATCTGAAAGTCAATTTAGAAGCAAACGATGTATCAAAGATTTACCGAATCGGTTTTAACAAAGAAAACAAAAAAAGGCCTGTTCTTATTACTTTTGCAAACAGTTGGAAGAGGAGCGAGATACTAAAACTGAAGAAAAGCCTAAAAGACGTTTACGTCACTGAAGATTTTCCTAAAGAAGTTTTAGAAAAAAGAAGAGATCTTAAACCGAAACTAATAGAAGAACGTGCGAAGGGAAACACTGCTTACATAAAGTACGATCAATTGGTAGTGATAGAGGGAAACCAAAACAAAGAAAAAAGAAAAAGCGACCAATTAACTTCGCCGGAAAACCAAAACCAGGCCAAAAAGAAGCCAGGAAGCAACAATATAGCTATAAAAGAAAACAGAAGAAATGCATTTGATTTGATGAGACCTAGATCGAACTCATCATCTAATATTCCAAATCAATCTAAGTAGCAACTAAATATTAGCAACCAGAGACAGGACAACCCCAATCCGGCTGGTCCCCGTGGGGTTGCCAGACCACCACCCCCCCCTAGAATTATATCCTTACGCCAAAAAAGATATTATAATAAAATATTCATCGCAACGCTAAACGTCAGAACGCTCATGACAGATTACAGACTAGAAGAATTGGAAGAAGCCATAAGACCTGTAAAATGGGATATCATTGGCATTTGTGAGGTAAGAAGAAAAGGAGAAGAGATAAGAGAATACAATGAATATATTTTTTATTTCTATGGAGAAACACAAGGTCTATATGGCATGGGATTCCTAGTAAAAAAACATCTGAAAGACAAAATAGTAAGCTTTCAAGGAGTATCAGACAGAATAGCAGTGCTTAATATACAGCTACCAGAATCCAAACAACCAACTTCGATAATACAAGTACATGCGCCCACTGAACAAGATACAAAATTAGCAAAAGACAAATTCTATAAAGACCTAACAGAGTTGGTACAAAAGAAGAACAAAAATATAACCCTAATGGGAGACTTTAATGCGAAGGTGGGCAGCAAATCGAATAAAGACGAATTTGTCTTAGGCGATTACAGTACTGGTGACAGAAACGACAACGGACGCAGACTTATAGATTTCGCTTTCGAAAATAATCTTAAAATAATGAACAGTTTCTTCAAAAAAAGTAAATCTAAAAAATGGACATGGGTGTCCCCAAATGGCAGAGATAAAAATGAAATTGATTTCATACTCACAAGAAAAAAACAAATATTTAATGACGTCGACGTAGTGAATAAGATAAACTTCAACACCGATCATAGAATGGTGAGAGGAGTTATACAATACCGGAATGAAAAATCAAGAAAACATATAATGTATGCAACAAAAAATACAACAATAACAACACCCATACCTCAAAATGTCTTAAACGATTTAGGAAACACATTAGAACAAATTGAAGGAACCAGAACACTGCAAGAAAAATATAATCTTTTGGAAAAAGAATTGATAAATTTAAACAAATTGAGATCTAAAAAAGAGAAGAAAAATAAGTTAGGAGAAGAAACGCTAAATCTGATGGAAGAGAGAAATAAAATGTTAGACAATAGAAAAGACAACAAACAAATCATCTCAAGCATTAGCAAAAAAATACAAACATCAATAAGAAAACACAGGAAAGCAGAGAGACTGGAAGTACTAAGAGAACAAATAGAGAAAACAGGTGGAATCAAGAAAGGTCTAAAACAACTAAGAGAATACACACAATGGATACCTAATATGAAAACGAAAAATAGAAAGAAAAACGAGAAACTAACGATAAAGAGACCATTAATAGCGAAAGTGGCGACAGAATTTTATAAAAAATTATACACGAAGACGAACGAATCAATACAAACAGAGACAGGAAAAGTGGTCTACGAAGAGGAACCTGGTATATTAGAATCAGAAGTCGTAAAAGCTATAAAAACACAAAAAAGTGGGAAATCACCTGGAGACGACAAAATCTCTAATGAAATACTAAGAGAATCTCTATCTGCGATATCCAAATTTGTGACGAACCTATTTAATGAAATTATGATTACAGAACAAATACCTATTCAATGGACAAAATCCACTATTGTCTTACTACATAAAAAAGGAGACAAAAATGAGATAAATAACTACAGACCAATATGTCTAATGTCCAATCTATACAAAGTTTTTTCAAAAATAATACTTGGGCGAATAACAAAACACCTAGAAGAAAACCAACCTAGAGAACAAGCCGGATTTCGCGCCGACTATTCTACCATCGATCACATTCACGTCGTGAAGCAGATCATAGAAAAAATGAATGAATATGGTCAACTTTATTATATGGCATTCGTCGACTACAACAAGGCTTTTGATTCTCTAAGTCATAATTATATCTGGAAAACTCTAGAAAACCAAGGTATAGAAAGAAAATATATACAAATCATAAAAGAAATATATAGAAATATCACAGCAACAGTCCAACTTGAACAGCAAGGCGAAGAATTCAGTGTTCAGAGAGGCGTTAGGCAAGGAGATCCACTTTCCCCAAAACTATTTACAGCAGTGTTAGAAAATATATTCAGACAACTGGACTGGGAAAATTTTGGAGTTAACATTAACGGATCAAATTTGAATCACCTAAGGTTTGCTGATGACATAGTGATATTCGCAGAGAGACCAGAGATACTACAAACTATGCTACAACAACTAGATTACGAAAGCAAGAAAGCAGGTCTATCTATGAACCCATTGAAGACTAAAGTAATGACGAATGGATCAAGAGAAAACATCGAAATAGGACAAGAAGTTATTGAATATGTAGATGAATACATATATTTGGGACAACTAATATCAACAAAAGATCAACACTCCAAAGAAATAAATAGAAGAATAAGCAACACTTGGAAGCGGTACTGGTCACTAAAAGAAATAGTTAAAAACGAAACGATACCAATGTCTATCAAGAAAAAATTATATAACATATGTATCCTCCCATGTCTTACCTACGGATGCCAAACTTGGCCAGCTACGAGTAAAAACTACAAAAGCCTCTTAGTTTGTCAACGCAGCATGGAACGAAGCATGCTTAACATAACACTACGGGACCGGTGGACAACACTAAAAATAAGGGAAAGAACAAAGGTAACAGATGTAGTACAGAAAATAAGAAAACTTAAATGGAATTGGACTGGTCATATAATGAGGACGAACAGTGGAACAAAATGGACGAAGGACGTAATGGAATGGTACCCTAGAAATGGAAAAAGACAGAAAGGACGTCAAACCAAAAGATGGGAGGATGATCTACCGAAAGGATGGAGGAGGATAGCTCGTGACAGAGATAACTGGAAGGAAATGGGGGAGGCCTATGTCAAAAGACAGCCTGACTAAGTTGTTGCAAAAAAAAAAAAAAAAAAAGTAGGATTACATTAAGAATTTTGTTTTTATAAAGTAGTATAAGTCAAAACTGTAATATGGTCAGCGAATAAAGGCTTTTATTATTATTATTATTATAACCTTCTGACCTAACTTGTCCGTGTCGGAGTGCTCTGCAATTCCGAGCTCGCTTCGCTCGCTCTTGGATTAAGAATATTTAGTTGGCGTTGTAAAAAAGATGAATTAGTTTATTAGAGGCTATCTCATTTTCCTATTACTTAGTTTTTATAAAATGAGAAGTTTGATCACGAGGCCAATAAAGAAATGTGTGGCTTGACATAGAGTAGCTCAAAAAAATATTGTGTACGACACCACAGTGGTGTGGTTCAGTGGTGTCGTTAACAATAGGTAAGCGTCAGGCGCCGCACCGTGAAAATGTGGCCAGGCCCTTAAGTATTCAGTAAACTCGGTTTGCTATAAAAAGTATGTTTCAGTGTCCTTATTAGGAAAACGGAGCCCGTTATTTAATTACACATAAAAGGAAGTCGATAGGTTTTAAACTACCGGCACGTCACCCTCAGAGAGGAAAGACTATTGAAGATTGGTTCTTGTCTGGTTACCTCGATAATTAGTTGAACGTAAATGTCCAATGCCTGTGATTAAAACAGTATGTTATGAGCTGCCGCTACACTTACCCACTCTACGCTTTGAAATGTGCAATTAGCTAAATCTTTCTGGCAAGCTGACTTCTCAACACAAGTGCCTGTAAATGTTTTAAGGCCAACGCAGATCGGGACGGCAAGGCAAAGGATTAAAATTTTTTACCAATGGACATTCAAACATGTCTAAATAGAAATACGACATACATTCCTATGCTTGATCCCGTAGCATCAAAAGGGATATCGTCGCACGTTCGGCATTGAAAGACTCGTCACAGGCTCCCGCGCAGTGGCGGATTAGCCATGTAGCAAGAGTAGCAAATGCTACAGGCCCCGCGCATTTGGGGGCCCCATGCGTTCAGGAATCCCGCACTGAACATAAAAAAAAACTAGTCAAAATACTTGTAGGTACTGCGTGAAATCTAAATACAGCTGATTTCTTTGGATGTGACGTGATAGTCACTTTACTTCAGATTTTCCTCCATGTAAACTACCAAATAGAAGATCTCTTAGAATTGCCCCATCATCGTACTTTTTACGCAACTGATCTTAAAATCCACGGGGTTATTTAATTGGTGTCTAAAAGCCTTATTCAAGCTAATTCTTACAAGGGGTAGCTTTAGCCAGTGGCTTTCCGCGCGCGAAGCCGCTGGCCAAAGCTACTTAATTTTAATATGTGTAGCCTCGGTTAAGCTTATTCTTAATAACCCTACTAAGAATAAGCTTATACAAGGTTTTTAGGCAACTACATATTTTGTGTGTCTATGTGAATATTCACATAGACAATCTCTGATGTCTGGCAATGTAATATTACATTGCCAGTGCGTAGTGACATATGGCTCTGAAACGTGGTCGTTCATAATGCGCCTCATCAGATGGTTTTAACTCACCCAAAGAGCAATGGAGAGGGCTATGCTCGGAGTTTCCTTACATGATCGAATCAGGAGTGAAGATAAGCTTGAGTGGCAGTGAGCTGAGTATATTGCTCGTAGAACAGGTGCTCGATGTGGCCGAAAGGTTCTGGAGTGGAGATCGGATACCTGAAGACGCAGCGTTGAAAGGCCTCGCAAAAAGGGTACCGATAACCTGGTAACGTTCACGAGAATCCGATGGAGGCGTGATAAGCAGGACCGGCCGTTGTGGCGACACTTGGGAGAAACCTTTGTCTACCAGTGGACGCCTTTCAGCTGAAATGATGATGACGATCGATGTTGACATGTTGATAAGATCAATCTCTCGGTAAGATTATTCCAATTAAAGAATGGCTGAATCTAACCTCTCCAAAGAAAAAGAAATTTTGCATCATATTCCTAGTAAATTTTTAACTGTTCAGCTTTTCTGTATAATTTCACGAAGGCTTCGCCATCCTCATCGAAAAGACTCCCTCTTTCTGTATTATTTATCAGAAGAAAACCTAAAATGTCCTTAGCATAATTTTCGAGATTACTTCAGTTTTTTTAGAATTTCGCCTTTAAATCTCTAATCGTTCGGGATATGCAAAAAACGATCATCATCTAGGTTTTTCTAAAAGTACTAAATTAATTAGTATCCTACTAATAAATTAATTAGTAGTACTACTTACTACTAATTATTTTTCAAAATCGACCAAAGGGGCCCCCTTTGATCGAATTTGCTATAGGCTACGCGCCGACCCTAATCCGACACTGCTCCCGCGAGGGGATGCCGCGGCGCACTGCGTTATAGGCAACGGCATGCTGAAAGACGCCGGCGTCCGCCAACACTCGTATCAAACGCTACTTATGACTGAAATGTGTATCAGGCAGCAGAAGTTGCTGTAGCAAACTTCGACGCGACGCGGGTGTGCGTTACCCAGGCCAGATGTTGTCGAAAATGGTCATTTGAATCTTATAGATAATTAGTTTTGCGGCTTCTGTAATTGTTGCGCACATTTTTAAATTTGTTGCGCTTATAATTTTTTAATTATTTCACAAAAACATTTCCTGCTGGGGTAACGTTACCCCAGCCAGACCTTTTTCTTTCTAATGGGAATATTTAAATAATTACTAGCTATAAAATTAGTTGTCTAGATGAAGTAAATGTTGTGCCTTATTTTGTATTTGTTCTTTCATCGGTTGCGAAGTTATTCGAGATTATGCTGGGGTAACGTTTTTGGTTTTGCTAGATCTTTGAAATAGTTAAGCGGATTCTTATCATATTTTGTACATGGCTTCTTAGGAATTAGTTTAAATTTGTTCTGCAATAAAAAAACCAAAATAATACATAGCTTAAAGGTTATTTCATTAATTAGAAAAACACTTCAATTGGTCCCAGCACTCTCAATAAGAGCTCTAAAGACTTACTTTAAACGTTATTTTAAAGCTTGTAACTGCCTTCAAATGTATGTGAAGTTTCATTAGTATCCTGTAAGTATTTAACAAGTTATGATGATATTGACTTCTTCACGAGCACGGTCTTGATGCGCGCGGTGTTATTTGGCCACTGGATTGGATAAATGAACTGAATGTTATGTCAATTATTAGTTTTTTTGTTCAGTTGTATATCAGTAAAATTTCAGCTCAGTACATTGGATAATTAATGAGATAATACGATTAAAGTCATTAGGAAGTGAATGACCGTGGTAACCCGACCAAGTTTAGGTGGTTACGAAAAAGCGAAAACGCAGAACATTATACTATCTTTTGAAATGTTTAGTATAATACACCTTACAATTTCGGTACAGACGCGTACACTGTTAAATACATTAATAATATAATAATATCTGTACTATGAAAATATTATTATCATCTTCCAGTTGCACAAACTTATCAAAAATCACTGATATAACATGTCGTTCGGTGGGACGCGGAAGGGGTGGGGTGAAGGGGCGCATTGTTTGCATATCACACTAAACATGCTCCATAATCACATAATTCATCTTGTAGAGTGCGCGTGCGTTTCGGCAGTTCCGTTTCCTGTTTTTGCAAATATTTATAGAGTGCGTGAGAGCTAATATAAAGTAATAAGTGTGGCGAATTACTGCTAATGTGGAGTGCTTCTATTGATGATCATAGTTATGGTGCAGGCTGCTTGATGAATTCACGAACAAGGTAAGCTTGTATAATGTAACTACAGAAATAGTAGCAAAATTATTAATAATACGTACATGTTGTTAGGTACTTATCTAAAACTGTATTTTTTTAAGGTTTAAATATTTGAATTTAGGAACTTGATTATTTTCTTTTCTTTCGTACTTAGTTATTACCTAGACTGGAATTCTCAACAATGATAACGACATATTTATCCTTCGCTACATAGTACCTATAAAACAAAGTCGCTTCCCGTTTGTCTGTCCCTGTTTGCTTAGATCTTTAAAACTACGCAACGGATTCTGAAGCAGTTTTTTTTTAATAGGTAGATTGATTCAAGTGAAAGGTTTTGGTGTATAGGTATATTGTCAACATATGACTTGAAACTTGATTAATGAAATTCATGACTTAGCGACCGATTTTTATCGTTATCAATGTCGGGAGTCGGGACTACCGCAACAGGTAGGTATTTATTTATTTCCACAAACTCCTTGGACACGTAGACTTTAAGAAATCCATAATTACCTTGTTGCGACACTCGCGTTGATATAAACTCGCAAATAGATGACGATTCGAGTTTCAAATATGTAGGTAGCAAAACTACAATTGAAACCCCATTAAGTTTAATAATACTTTAAAAGTTCAATTGAAATGATTATATTACCTGTCAATAAAAATTATTTAATAATCACCTAGTTTTTTTTAAAACTTGTGTACATGTCTGTACTAAATTTGTAACACTATCCTACATATTTTAGAAGGTACCATAATGTTTTGCGTTTTCGCTTTTTCGTAACCACCTAAACTTGGTCGGGTTACCACGGTCATTCACTTCCTAATGACTTTAATCGTATTATCTCATTACTTATCCAATGTACTGAGCTGAAATTTTACTGATATACAACTGAACAAAAAAACTAATAATTGACATAACATTCAGTTCATATATCCAATCCAGTGGCCAAATAACACCGCGCGAATCAAGACCGTGCTCGTGAAGAAGTCAATATCAACATAACTTGTTAAATACTTACAGGATACTAATGAAACTTCACATACATTTGAAGGCAGTTACAAGCTTTAAAATAACGTTTAAAGTAAGTCTTTAGAGCTCTTATTGAGAGTGCTGGGACCAATTGAAGTGTTTTTCTATTTAATGAAATAACCTTTAAGCTATGTATTATTTTGGTTTTTTTATTGCAGAACAAATTTAAACTAATTCCTAAGAAGCCATGTACAAAATATTATAAGAATCCGCTTAACCATTTCAAAGATCTAGCAAAACCAAAAACGTTACCCCAGCATAATCTCGAATAACTTCGCAACCGATGAAAGAACAAATACAAAATAAGGCACAACATTTACTTCATCTAGACAACTAATTTTATAGCTAGTAATTATTTAAATATTCCCATTAGAAAGAAAAAGGTCTGGCTGGGGTAACGTTACCCCAGCAGGAAATGTTTTTGTGAAATAATTAAAAAACTATAAGCGCAACAAATTTAAAAATGTGCGCAACAATTACAGAAGCCGCAAAACTAATTATCTATAAGATTCAAATGACTATTTTCGACAACATCTGGCCTGGGTAACGCACACGCGACGCGGCATGCCGTGGCAAGGCGCTGCGGCGCACCGTGGGATGCCACGGTACCCAAGTGGCTAGTGTGCGCTGACTGGCGGCAAAATCCTTTGCCATGCCGTCCCGGTGTGCGTAAGCCTTTAACTCCTGTAGTCCTCTTAATTGAAATAAAATGCTTTATAAACTTTGACCTGTGAAAGCAAATTCTACGATACTTTGAAAGTACTTAACTTTCATAATTGTTTGTTTCGCACTTATGTTTCAACTTCTGACGAAAATATTCTAAAAATAGCTCCGCCAGCGGCTTCGCCCCGCGTGAAACTAGACAATTTTCCCAAGGGAACATGCTCCCGAGATAAAAAAGTATCAGATGTGCTATACCTGGACATGGTCTACCTGTGTGCCAAATTTTATCCAAATACGTTCAGCCGTTCGAGCGAGAAGAAGTAACATTTGTTACTTCTGTACACACACAAACTTTCAGCTCTTTATTCTAATGTGATATATTGGAATCCAAATACTATTCAGCTCAGATAACCACAAGAAAAACACCACAAATAATGTAAAAAATATTTTATTTAACCAGTTCAACAATAAAATTATTTACACCTTACAAAATACAGAGAAGGGAAAATAGTTTACTCTATATTTACAGTGATAAGCAGTGATATTGGACCCAGCATCTGCCTCGAATTAAAAAAAATACACGGTTTCGTACAACAGCGGATAATGGAGAATTAAATAATTAAGCCTCAGATTCATTAGGGGGCATTTTGTCCCGCTGCAACGATGTCAAATTATCCAAAATGTCTCGCGTCACGTAAACACGTAGTAAAATTTGGGGGACAAGTTGCGGGACATTGGGCAACCTTGCGTCAGGTTCGGGGACACTTTGTCCCCTAATGAATCTGAAGGTTTTACGTTCAAACGTGGAACGGTGAAATGTGATCTGGCACCATTGTCCGAAGTTGTACGCGATTTCAAACCTCCCTCTAAATTATAGGTACTTACATACTTGCGATTTTCAATACTTTCAACACGAAACATACCAAATAATTTCTTGTATAAATAAGGCCAAATTACTTGAAGAAAGTTAACAGATGTAATGGGTATCGTTAGCGACAATACCAGAAATCGATATAATCGATGTAGGCCGGACATGGCTAGCTCCCTAGAAAAATTATTTAAATATTTTGTGTCTAAATCTAGGAGACACTACTTATTGATCAACTACGCTTTAAAATACTACAATGGTTAAAATGAATGATACAGCGGTTAAGAAAATCTAGTTTCAGATTGTATTCACGACATTCTCTTGAAGATCTAAGGCGTTAAGCAAACGGAGCCATTTTACTCAGTGCCTAACACAAGTTTGTTTTACGTTAACTTACATTGGCTCTGATTGGTTCAGAGCTTGGATCGGGCCAGTCGGAGTGCCCGTCATAAACGTGTCGATCGCATTCATGTAAAACCAAGTCGCAATAGGTACTCTGGTGTTTAAAAAACTGGCAATATACGACTACTACATTTGCTAAGTAATGCCGCTATCCCTCTGGCGTTTTACGAGCGTTGGCGCTTCTCCAACGTCTGCGCAGCGCCAACGTTGCGCAGGCGCGACGTTAACGTCGGAAGTTTCTTGCAAACACCTAAAACCGCGACGTTAACGTTGCGTCTGCTCAACGTTGGCGCTGCGCAGACGTTGGTGAAGCGCCAACGCGCGTAAAACGCCAGTGGGATGATGGCCTAAATCTCAATATAAATATTGTTTTCAGTAACTTGACAACTGTCACTGTGCAATAGGCTAAAGTAGCCAATCGGATTTACTTAAGATAGGTACTTCACCTTATATGGATGGATTATGTGAACAGTGATATGATAGAAAAGGAAGTTAGTGATAGCATGACGGTTGACAGGATAGAATGGAAGAAAAAAACGTGTTGCGCCGACCCTAAATAAGATGGGACAAGGGCAGGAAGATGATGATGATGAAGGTACTTCACCTTATAGCCAACCTAGCGTCAGAGTCCAGCTCAGGTCCAGTTGAAAACCAGCGTCAGACACTAACTGTCTGTCATGCATGCTGAACTGGACCTATTTTGACGCAGCCGTGAAGCACACTATATTTTATTATTTTTAACTTTTAAACTTTGATTCAAATTTGTTGTTTGTATGCCTTTGTGTTTGTAAAAGTATTTTCTTTCTTTCAAAATATTATTACACAATGCCGCTTTCTATAAATGAATATATAATCCCCTCTGGAATGACTTTTAAAAAGCTATGTTATGGCATTCATCCTTTGTAGAGTATATACAAAAATATACCTTATAGCTAACAAAACACTGCCCGTTTTCACTAACACTGTACGACACCTAAACGAATGCCTAAATAAAAGTGCGCTGTTTATTTTCAGCGCTCGACACAGCGTGTGTTAAAAAATTCAACAATACAAAAGTATTACAGAAAACGGGCATTATTGATATTTATTTAAAAGTTTACTCTTACATAATATTTACAATTTACAAGTAAGTACAATGCGTTCAACGAAACAGCAAAATTAACAATTATTTTATAACACCAACTGTACAAATTTTGATCACAGACCAATTACTATAATTTTATCTCGAAATATGACACAATTTCTTTACAAACATTTTGTCTCTCAACAATTTATCAAGGCAACGTATATTCAAAGAAAAATAGATAAATATTTGGCAAAAAAAAAATAGCCTAAAATGTTGCTGTTTCATGTTTTAATACTAAAAAAATCATAATTTAGTTTCATATAAATGACTATATCATTGTTAATCTTATGAGTAACAACTATGACCGTAACTACAGCTGATCATAGAAAATATCTACGTTTTGTACAATTAATTACGGGAAAAGGCATTTAATTCAATAAATTATTATTGGACTATTTTACCGATTTAACGTACGTAGTTTCACTATCCACACATACACATTTTCTCTACATATAAACAGCCAAAACACAGGGAAAACTACTTTAGCTCTTTATTTTATGAATATTGAATGAGACTGAACCGTCACGCTCGGCAATGTAACGCTCATTCGGGTGCGGTCGGTTCGAGTCGGCCGAACTTACACGAAAGTTTACGATTTTAATCTCGCCTTGATGAAGTTGTCACTTCTGTCGTGTGGCCTTAGGCACACATTTTTTTTTTGTTCTCCATGAAAGAATGACAAACAGACAGTTTCATAATTTATAATATTAGAGTTTTATTATGGATAGACTTGCGTTTGATCACTATCTTACCTGATGGTAAGCGATGATGTGATCGACGCTTGCCTAGGTGACATAAAGACCCCTGACAGCCCCGGTTGTAGCTATCAGGAAACAGACTCTCAGGGAATTGCACCTCTTAGCTGTACGCACAATAAATGCGTTCTCAAAATGCTTTGTACGTAGGGGTGGGATGTCCACCATGTACCGGTGGCGCAACGCCCGATGTCTATTTGTCTGATGATAGAACGGATTTCGCGGAATTAAATTGTGCAATTCCAATGTACACTCCGACACTCACTCAAAACCGACAGGCTAGCGACATAACTCAGCGTTGTTGCTCAAGATTTTGGAGTTTTGACTCGACAAGTGCATCATTGCTGATGTCCATTCTGTCCAGAAACTTCCAAGATACGAATCGGAACAATTTAAGAAAAAAAAGGGGGTTTTAACGTTTTTTTTTCCAGGCATATTCACACAATATTTCTCACAGGCGAATCCAAAGAATAATCTTCAATAAATATCCTCCAACAATATTTAAATTAAAAACAACACCGATCATTTAAATAATGTTAATATCACTAAACACTTTTTCAAATACATATTAATCTCGTTCGTATTATTACACAACCTAAAAATATATATTAAGGGTCCATATTTTAGTTTCTAAATTTAATTACAACCATCATTGACCTTTAAAAGTACTAAGATGTTTTAAAAAAGCGTCTACATTTTTGTTTTTTTAGTGCAAAAGTTCAAAAACCAATTAACCAATAAAATAATCTCGGTTAAAGCATTGACAGAACAACAAAAAGTAAGATTTTGTCTTTATCCAAATCTCACTTTGAAAAGAAAAATGATTTAAAAATCGAAGGTCTTCTGTTAAAATATCTTTATCTAACTTTAAAAAAGTTAGGTTTCAATTCCACATAATCTTTGCTTTGCCAATAACAATAAAAAAAAAACACGATACAGCGTACCTACTAACACGCACTCCCACAGGGATGCGGCAGCAAAAGGATGTATATACACACGCGCGCACTGGAAAACCACCTATCGTCGTAACCGAATACGGTATAGTTTTCTATAAAGTTAGTGGCACTGAAGTCTTTATATGATGCACCAGGGGTTGGTGACATAGATGACAGCACAGCGACGGTTCTATTCGTCGCTGCTCGTGTCCTAGCTGTCGATGTGGTCGGGCTCCATCTTGGGACTGGGGCGGAGCACCATCTTGTCCTCGCCGTCGCCTTCGTGGACAGTTTCTATTGTGAGCATCATCTTCTCGTCACAGCTGTCGTCGCCGGAGTCTGAGTACATTGACTGTGTAGATGTTGCTACCTCCTGAAAAGCGAAGATTTTTGTTTGATTTTTAATCCTTTATAAGATGTGTATGTCTTTACTAACCATAATGGATTCTATTATGTTGAAAATAAATTATTATTATTCATCTAAATTGGTTATTAAATGAAGCAAAATATTAATAAGAACAAAAGTGGGAGTATGGTGGGAACCTCTAGCTATCTCTTTTGTACGCACGCAACCTAATGGCGATGACGTCACATTTTAGTTAGTGCACCCTATTTCTGTTACTTGACTCTTTCCTCTTCCACCAGTTTGAAAAGTTTCTATAATAAAATTGAAGGGATTTGAAAAACTCTTTCTATTGGTGATTTTGGATAAAGTTATTTTTTTAATACAAATAATAAAGAAATATTGAGTCATTATACATACAAATGTACAGTCAGGGGTCAATAGTGCAGTTACACTCCATCAATGATAAAGTGTCTAAAATGTCTTTGTAGAAGAGGGTCAATGGTTAATGCCTGATTTGATTTGCAACTGCACTTTTGACCCCTGACTGTACATCAGGCCAATCTTAGATTTGATGGGTTGTAATTTAGTTCAAATTCTTAATTCCAGGGATTTAATCATCACTTTTATGTGATTTTAAAGGAGGTATTATCAACTATCCCTCCCCTAGAGAGAGGAGGCCTGAGTCCCAGCAGTGGGAACATTAAAAGGCTGAATATGCTATGCTATGCTATGCTATTATCAACTATATGTTACTTATTTGCAAAAACTTCAGGTAAATATAAATTACCTATTTCCGATCTCTAAATATAGCAGAGGAAATAAGGGTGTAAACACCTCTTGCTACACAAGACGACACAATAGAAGCGACAAGAAATATGTAATTAATCAAGGTTTATGTAACTCATAATTTGAGTATCCATGGAGTTTCTTGCACATTCTTCTCCATAGAGATCTACGCTTTGAAATGTGCAATTAGCATCAATTTTTTATTTTTACTGACCGACTTTTGACATTGACCATTCAAAAGTGCCTGTAAATGGTTTATTTGAAAGAAATGCTTTGATTTTGGAACGTGTAATTTAGCTTCACTTTTTTTTTAATAACCAACATTTTGACAATTCAAAAGTGCCAAATTAATGGTCTATTTGAAATAAACGTTTCTGATTTCCGATTTCAAGCACGTTATTACGTCATGTCAATATAGCACTCACCGTAATTCTATTCTTGGTGTGTATCCGCACGTGCTTGGCGAGATGATCGGATCTCATGAACCGCTTCCGACACTCGGGACACTCGAACCTCTTCTCACCCGTGTGCGTCCGCCGGTGACGTTGGAGCTCGTCCGATCGTGTGAATCTGGAGATGATGGGTAGAAATTAAGACATAGAACGAAAAACATTTTATTTGCGGGCAATGACACAATCTTAAGACTAACTTACAAATCATAAACATTTTGGACAAATATGCGCCATGTCCGCGCAAAACGGCCAAGCCCTCAGCATAATGCCGTAACCACACGCAAAATGCGACGAGTCCATAGCGCTGGTTTTCAGCGTGGACGTTTGGTGGAAGAATCAATGACATTGCCTGCCGGAGTCCATGTTTCCTGATAGCAACAAACTTAAAAGGTAAGCTCAAAGGTAACCGCGAAATTCTTTGCTTAAGTTTTCTACATTTTGCAGGTCAGAGTCATGTCGATTAAAATATGATTCGGCATAATACGTATTTATTTACGTATGATATTTATTTATTTATTTATTTTTTTATTAATGATAGGCTCGCGTTTGACCACCATCTCACCTGATGGTAAGCGATGAATTTAAAGGCTATCTATATGCCGTGGCTAGATCTTAGAAATTTATCACTTCATGATATGGTCAAGTAAAACTGGCCAGATCGTTTTAAACGTTAAAGTTTCATGATATGTCAATCCTCGTTTGGCCTACTTTCTTTAGACTTTTTATTATCATAGAAATCCTACATCAATAATATGACCAAACGAGGATTGACATATCATCAAATGTTAAAAACTTTTAAACAATCTGGTCAATTTTAGTTGGCCATATCATGAAGTGATCAATTATAAGATCTGGCCACAACATATACACCACAAATTTTTAATTAGTACAAATACTTAAAGGGCTTATTAGAAAAGGTCTTGTTATTATTTAAGTAAAGTCTCAATAAATAATATTCATAAATAGCAAAATTATTAACGTTTGTTTATATCCCAAAATGTCACTCAATTTACGGAAATATTGTACAGGCTATTGATTATATGGATGAATAAATGACGATCAAAATGGAAAAACGCAGTATTTTCTAGTAGCAATTGTTATGAATCATTGATTCTATTATGAATTTATCAATGATGTCAAATTTTCGTGGACAATTTTGTGATTTCGTTTTTTTTTTACTTTTGAGTAGAAAAATATAATCATGAGATAAACGGGTACGGATAGAGCCCCTTTTTTGTAGTAATTAAAAAATAGGTGTGTATATATAAAAGAAGAAACTGACTGACTGACATATCAACGCACAACCAAACCTACTGGGTCTAGGAACGAGAAATTTTGCTCAAGGTTTCCTTTTATGTGTAGGTGAGCACTAAGAGGGGATTTTCCAAAATTCACCGCGTAAAGGGATGAAACAGGAGTTCAAAGTTTGTATGGAGAAACCTACTTTCCCCCGGACGAAGCCGTTGACAAAAGCTAGTATAATTATATTTTTACAATGCAAGGGCGGATTTAAGGGGGGGGGTCGGGGCACGTGACCACCCAGACGGTATTTTTGTGTACTGTGGAGATTCCATCACAGTACCTACTTAGAAGCAAATCAAATTATAAGGGTTGTTAAAATATATGAACAAAAATTTTTATTGTTGATTTTTTTTCTCGTCCGCCCCTTGTGCAAACCACAGAAAAAAAATTTTGGTTCCACCCTTGGCGACCCGCCCCAGATTCCCACGAGTGTCCTAAATATCTTTTCACCCCAGTTAATATGCAATTCGGCAGTGGATTTAACTGTTTTCCCAAAACTAAACTAAAATAAAATAAAGTTTAAGAAAGAATAAGTGTCTAAACACACTATGCCGAAAAAACGCGACCGAAGTTCGGCATGTTAACGCCTGCAATGCTATTTGTATTACTTACGACACATTATGCCGAAATTACGTTGCGTTATGGCATACAGCCAAACTTCGGTCCGGCGTAAGTTCAGCGGCAATTCGGCGGCAAGTATTCTGTAGAGCACACATTACACGCGACCGAAGTTCGGTTCAATTGTCGACTGATGTAAACTTTTTGCTACATTAACTCTATGATTAATATGTTTCTTTAAATTGATTGTCAAATATTATTACGCAATTGAATTTCACCCGCGTAAGTTCGGCACTTATGGTGTGTCATGTCAGCCGAATACGTCGGAACGTAAAATCAGCCGCGGAACTTCCGTCGCGTACCTTCGGCATAGTGTGTTTAAACACTAAGGGTAGAGCTATTTACTAGAGCGAGAAAGAACGTGTTGCAGAGCGCCACATCCGCTACGTGTGATCGCACTCACGTTCTCTTTCTCACTCTAGGGAATGATGGTTCTAAGTGACAGAAAAGGATAGTTGGGATGTAACGGAAGTAATAATATCAGAACCGAATTCGGAAGCGGAGTTCTTAAATTTAGTTTGCCGGAATTGGAGGCGGAGGTAGAAGTGTCAAATGAAATACTACTTACACTAATAAAAAACTTGCAAAATATAAATGAATAGCGAATCCACAAATACGAAACAAAACAACAATTGAAAGATTAAATAGACACGAGCTACGGGGGAGGAAGGTTCCCGCGCAACAAGTATGAACTTGTGTGTCTCCAATATAAGTTCCGATTAAAATTTTATCGGAATTAAAGGTGCAAAAGCAATCGGAAGTACTGAACTTTCAACTCTAAAGCATAGGAATGTGCTGTAACTTGATTTAAGGTAGAACTACATTGGGCCCACGTGGGCCACGTACGCCGATTTGGGTGCGTCGGTGTCCATACATTGTATATGGCAATTAGACTTGAGTTACTTTAGACCCACGCCATGTGACGCGAATCTACATACAACTCAGGCGCCGCCCACGTGTGCGTTGGTCTAACGTAGTTCCCGTTTTACCTTTTCCCACAAAACAGCCAGTTGCAAAGGAAAGGCCGCTCGCCCGAGTGCCACCTCAGATGTGCTCGGAGATGCGAAGTCTTGCCGTACACCTTGTTGCAGCCCGCAATGTGACAGACATGCTGCTTCTTGCGATCCACCAAGCGACTGCAATGGAAATGTTCAAGTTAGTTTCCATGAGATCGAGCAGAAAGAAGTTTAGCGTATAAACTATTTTTGAAAAAGGCGAAACTGGCAATGAACAAAAAAAATACTAGATTTCACCGGGGACCTGAGTGCGGTGACGTCACAGTTATGTCTTTACAGTCCTCAAAAAAAAAAACGAGAAAAGCCGAACCGACCGACCGATGACTAAATTAGGTTGCAAATATAGTAACGCGCGCGACGTCCCGCATTCGAAATGTCTATACCGTATTCATCTGGGCTTGAGACAAATTATAAACAAAGAAAACAATGTAGGAACCTTCGGCCAAGTTTCTTCGACGGGTTTTTTTAAGCACGAAAATGACAATATAACAAAAACAAAACTATCAACCAGTAATTTTAAACTTAACAAAACAAGAAACTTAATGAAAACAACAAATGTAACAACGAGATAACAAGAAGTCAACGAAAATATCTGAAAGCGGCACTCTCGTATCTATAGTGAAAAAGATGGCGGATTATAACCCACCCGATTTCAAAACGTCACATTTTAATGTAAAATGTTTGCAGTATCTGTGGTCTATAATTTAGTAGAATTATATATGGTTCGTTTATCTTTTGTCTCACGGCTCCCTGAATAAGGTATAGCAAAAGTTAGAGGCGAAGCTCGTGCACCGCTTGCGATTAGGCGCTAAACTAGCCACAGTGAAACCTGGATAAGTGGTTACTCAAAGGACCTAGGAAATTTTTTCACTTACTATCTTCTGAACAGTACAGTGCCTAATATAAAGTGTAATAATGAACAGTACAGTGCCTAATATAAAGTGTAATAATGAACAGTACAGTGCCTAATATAAAGTGTAATAATGAACAGTACAGTGCCTAATATAAAGTGTAATAATGAACAGTACAGTGCCTAATATAAAGTGTAATGAACGGTACAATGCCTAATATAAGGTGTAATAAACAATACAGTGCCTAATATAAAGTGTAATGAACGATACAGTGCCTAATATAAGGTGTAATGAACAGTACAGTGCCTAATATAAGGTGTAATGAACAGTACAGTGCCTAATATAAAGTGTAATGAACAGTACAGTGCCTAATATAAAGTGTAATGAACAGTACAGTGCCTAATATAAAGTGTAATAAACAGTACAGGGCCTAATATAAAGTGTAATAATGAACAGTACAGTGCCTAAAATAAAGTGTAATGAACGGTACAATGCCTAATATAAGGTGTAATAAACAATACAGTGCCTAATATAAAGTGTAATGAACGATACAGTGCCTAATATAAGGTGTAATGAACAGTACAGTGCCTAATATAAGGTGTAATGAACAGTACAGTGCCTAATATAAAGTGTAATGAACAGTACAGTGCCTAATATAAAGTGTAATGAACAGTACAGTGCCTAATATAAAGTGTAATAAACAGTACAGTGCCTAATATAAAGTGTAATAATGAACAGTACAGTGCCTAATATAAAGTGTAATAATGAACAGTACAGTGCCTAATATAAAGTGTAATAATGAACAGTACAGTGCCTAATATAATGTGTAATGAACAGTATAGTGCCTAATATAAAGTGTAATAAACAGTACAGTGCCTAATATAAAGTGTAATAATGAACAGTACAGTGCCTAATATAAGGTGTAATGAAGAGTACTGACTTCTCGCCCTGGTCGCAGTTGGGGCAGGTGCAAGCGACTCTCTTCATGAGCCGCTTGCCCGCCTGGCCGGGGCTGGAGGGCCGCAGCTTGGCGGCCTCGCACTCGGCAGGCTGCGGCGTGCTGGCCGCGCTGCCGTTGCCGCTTGAAGTACTCACGCTGACGACTTGCCACTTGCCTGGTTCGTTAGGGTCTTGCTGGATTTGTTGCCCTGGAGAAAGAATAACAATTTGTTGATAATCTATAAAAAATAGTTTCATGAAGGAAGAATTTTGGCCAATGGGTGTCGTATATCGGCGCTTTCGCGGAAGGCTACATGACACCACGACTCAGTGCAATACGTCGCCGACCCAATGTAGTATTAATAATAAATAAGTAGAATGTTATTTATTTTTATATAGATTGTTTATTAGATTGTTATTTATATAAAGTGTCTATGGGCCTTAGTTTAATAGCCTGAAAATAAAGAATTATTATTATTATTATTATAAATCTAATCAAGTTTTTTTTGTGGCGTAACTACAATATTACAGTTTTCTAATTTTTTCATGTATTTATGCTATGAGACCTTGCTTCATGCCAAATTTCAGGATTCTAGGTTAATGGGAAGTACCTACCCTATGAATTTTGATTCCCTTGAGAGTCAAAATACACTTTTTTGTGACATAAACGGCCGTATCTTTTTATTGTTTAACTCAGAAGTTTGATTTTTTCACAGCTTCAAGGGACCGCAGACCTGAGTATATGATTTTAATTTCCACTCAATACCTCTACGCGTTCCCGAGATAAAGGGTCTTGACAGAGAGACAGACAGACGGACAACAAAGTGATCCTATAAGGGTTCCGTTTTTTCCTTTTGAGTTACGGAACCCTAAAAAACAAAGAAAAAATTGAGTACATTTCATTTCATAATTTTTTGGGTATACCTAAATAATCAGATCTAAATATTATGTAAAAAAAAAAACAACAACATACAACCAATAACATTAATTCCTATTAGCACTTATCGCGAATTCAGAATTCGCTGTTTATCCTTAGAAATTCATAAAACTCTCTAAAGAAAAGAACTCTATGTTTTTACAAATGTTAACCCAAATACCAAAACAATGCTCAAATAAAAACACAAATCAACCATGAGGTGAACT
This sequence comes from Mythimna impura, assembly GCA_905147345.3. NCBI lineage: Eukaryota > Metazoa > Arthropoda > Insecta > Lepidoptera > Noctuidae > Mythimna > Mythimna impura. The sequence goes on from LR990348.1 coordinate 6,906,927, forward strand.
AGCAAGAAATATATGGCAGTACCTAATTATTATTATATTAAAAAGTACAAAGTTTAAACTATTACCTATGAGAGGCTGTGCAGTTTGAGGTTGTGCCTGCTGCAGCTGAGCTAGTTGGACTCCAGGTAAACCCAAAGCCGGTACCAACTGCACCGCACCACCCAAACCGCCAACACCCAACGTTGGCACCTGCAACCACACTCCAATTAACTCCACACAGCCAACTATCCAACAACACACACTAAATCGAACGAGTTTCTAGCCACCGCAACAAAGAGGTTATGTTTTCATCGTAAAATATTCATGGATGCCAACTTAACCTAATAAATGCTGTTTACTAAATAAAAAGTATTATAAAATACGTCATCTATTGAGGTAATCCATCACCCGAGTTAGTCTTATTATGAAATGAAGGAAATGACATTGTTAAATCTGTCAATTAGGTACTCTACAGGATCCGCCCCGATAGATAGAGTACACTAAGATTTTTAGTTTCCTAGGTTATTGTATAAGAAAAACACTAAATAACTCTTGAAATGTGTACAAACCTGTATTATTTTAACATTTAACCTCACAAAAAACAATCGCTTGTATAACCCACAAATGTCGCGCAGACTCACAGAAGCGACGGCAATAAACTCGTTCGGAATCACTCATGACGAACAACAATAACGGTTACGCTTCGGAAATATTCGTGCGAGGGCCGAAGATTGCCGAGCGTAATACCTGTACAAGGTTCGCAGAGCGTACATTGTTCGAGGCGGGTATGACGGTGACTTGTTGGCCGGTGGGAGTGCTTGTTATGATGGTCTGGGACTGCTGCTGCTGTTGCATGTTCCCCTGGTCCGCTTGCATGGGGTTTGAAACCGCCTTTATCCATATCCGAGCAGCGTGATAGATAATATTATGGGATTTTTAGATGTGGGTTGTCTACTTACATTACATATTTGTGGTTAGTGTGAACAGTATATTCAGTATCATTTAAATAAATTTGGAGCCATTTGCTAGAGATGCAAATTTAATACAGCTGTCTCTACAAAACACATAGACTTTTAAGAAACCACTAGCTAGCCTGATGCTTAACCAAATTTTAGTAAATGACACTACAATTACAGAATTTAATACTTCAGTTCGTAGGTAAAAAATACGTAATCCGAACATCAATAGGTCGGTATTGTAACTTAACTAACTGATCAAATGAACTAATAATACCAGGAGACAAAAACGCGGGAACAATATTCATGAATAAAAAAACTGTGCTCTCTTTTCAGGTAAGTACAGATGTAACCCGTCTCGGTCCCACTAGAGCAGAAAGATGAGACAAAAAATAACCGCTATGTAAAAGGAATCTACAACACCCTTTTTAACCGTTAAACGTTTTGGGAACACATTCATTCAGTGTTGCCAATTTAGCATATTATATGCTAAATTTGACATATTTTCTTCTTGTTTAGCATTTTTTTTTTGCTTTTAGCATATAGCATATTATTTCAGCATATTCTTATAATTCATGAAAAGAATGTAAATTACAATCTTTCTTGAAATAAAATTTGATATCGATATCTACCACTACTACAATCAATTTCCCACTTCACTACTAGTGATTCACTAGCAAGACAACCCTTTTTTGAAACGAATATAATATTCTCTGTGCTACGGGATTCCCCTTAGACATAGAGAATGGACTGAGCCCATATTCAGGTATAAAATAAATATGGACGAAGTACAAGAGAGACAAAGCGAATGTGCCGCCAGTTATTGTCTCTTTCTACGCCCTACCTACGCCTTGCAGAAAATACACATGTATTGGCCGCGTATTCACTTTGTATCTTTCTAGAGAGTGGTCAGTTTTGTGAGGGTGATGTCTATGGGATGGGATTCCCTTACTATTATCCATTCCCCAGCGCCTACGTCGCTTTCTGTCAAAAACCTTGTTTATTGTTGTGGACTCACTCATATCGTCGTCTCGTCTTATCCGTGTTTCCGTGTTCCTTTTTTATAATTTGATATTTTTATTATGATGCCTAAGTATAGTCAACATTACCGGGCAGACTGGGAGAAAATGGCAGACTTTAAAGAGTGGTTGCAGCCCGTTGAAAACGATACTTCGAAAGCGTACTGTAAGTATTGTAAATGCGAAATGATTGCAAAATTGTCTGTTTTGAGGCTACATATTTCATCAGCAAAGCTCAGAAAAGCAATAGAGCCAATGAAGAGTCAAAAAAAAAATTAACTTCCCTAAAGTAAAAAAAGATCTAAACACCCAGAAAGCAGAATCTTCGCTGGCTTTGTTTGTTTGCGAGCACTGTGCAATTATGGCTGTAGATCATTTATCGGAACTATGCAAATACCGATTTGACGACAGCAAATACAGCGACATCAAGTTACATCGAACAAAATGCACGAATATTATTAAAAATGTTTTGGCACCACACTTCATTCAAGAAATTGTGACAGATTTATGAGATCAGGAGTACAGTCTCTTACTCGATGAATCGACAGATATATCGGTACTTAAAATGCTTGGTGTTTCGATAAGATATTTCAGCCGATCATTAAAAAAGATAATTTCCACATTCTTGGCAGTCAGCATAGTGAACGGCATTAAAGGATTGTTGGCAGAAATGAAAATAAATTTAAAGAAATTGATCGGTATCGGCACGGATAACGCTTCGGTCATGACAGGAACTAACAGTGGAGTGCACGCATTGTTGAAAAATGCAACTGGTAATGACAATTTAGTGTTAGTCCGCTGCGTGTGTCATTCGTTACAGTTGGCTATGTCTCATGCTTCAGCAGAAACCCTACCAAGAAATGTTGAATTTCTTATAAGAGAAACCTATAACTGGTTTAGCCATTCATCAAACCGAAGACTCTTTTACAAAAACATCTTTCAAACGATCAACGGTGGCTCCGTTCCATTGACAATTCCACAGATGTGCAATACCCGATGGATGTCGATTGAACCAGCGGTATGCCGTATTCTTGATCAATGGATAGAATTAAAAACCCTGTTTGAAATTGCCAGGCGAGATGAACACTGCTATACGGCAGAAATACTATATAACATGTATAATGATCCACAGAATCATTTGTACTTATTATACATAAGACCTATCTTACAGGAAGTTCAAGTGGTAAACAAGTTGTTTGAAAGTAACGATGTTGACCCAACAAGATTGTACAATGATTTGATTGGCTTAGTGGAATCGATAGGTCGGCGTATTCTGAACCCAACGGCAAGGGTAGATATTTTAACAGAAAACATAGAAAGCTATTTAGATCCGAAACCATACATGGGATATGCTTTTGAGACCAAATTACTTGAATACAATCTTGAGCCTGATGCAGCAAACTATTTACGCCAACGTTGTAATAATTTCACACTGAAACTTGTGACAGAACTACGTTCGAGATTACCGGTTAATTTTAAAATACTTCAGAAGATATCCACGTTTTCAGTTCAAGAGACTTTAAAAGTAGTTAAGCCATCCATTGTCGAAATAGCCCAAGAGTTCCGAGTAAATGCATTTATGATTGAAAAACTGGTATCTCAATGGAGAAATATAGTTCACATTAAATGGGAATCCTTGACTTCCACAGTAAAGTTCTGGAATGAAGCCATGCAATATAAAGATGCAGCTGATAATAACCCTTTTGCAGAGTTATGTGAGTTTGCAATGTCTCTTATAACATTGCCGCATTCAAATGCGGACATTGAACGTGTATTCAGCCAAATGAGTCTGGTAAAAACAAAACTCCGAAACCGTTTGGCGGTGAGAACCCTGAATGCCATTTTGTACGTTAGGTTCGGCCTAAAAAGAACAGGAAAGTGCTGTTACTCTTACACTGTTCCAGACAATGTACTACGCAGTATCGGAACCAAAGAGTGTTACGACTCCGGCTCTCAGCCTTCCACATCAGCTGATGTTGATGAAGATGAAGACCTTGATATTCTATTCCCTTGATTTAATTTCTCAATAAATACTGATACTTAATTATGTTGGCATTTTTTTTTGGCATTTTTTAGAGAAGGTAAACATATTTTTGGCATATTTTTTACACCAATCTAGCATATTTTGAAGTAGTTGAGTTGGCAACACTGCATTCATTGTGCATACAGCTAAGGAGTGCAATTCCCTGCCGAAGTTTGTGTTTCCTGATAGCTATAACCTTAGGGGTCTTTAAGTCACGAGTGAACAGTTATTTCTGGGCAAGCGTGCTCTATCATCGACCACATCATCGCTTACCATCAGGTGAGATAGTGGTCAAACGAGAGCCTATCAATAATAATAATAAACTGGGATTATTAAAATATAGCTTTGAACTTTGTTTTGCCCAGTTGCCAATTTATGTGCTACAAAAATATAATTAGGTATATTAAAACAACAGTAATAAGTATGAAATTATATCAATAGTCACATTAACCTAGAGATACTGAATATACCATGATTTATAAAAAATATCTACGAAAACGAATTATATAAGTAAATATACACAAAATAACTACTTAAATAAATAAATGAAAAGAAACAAAAATATATAGCTACTAATAAAATAAAAGATAACTAAAAATAAACATGCAAAATTAACATTATAATCGAAATCATTTTAACAGCAGGCTTAGTTAGACAAATGACTTATGTTAGCGTTCCCGCTAAACGCTAAATACAAAATGTATGGCAGTGACATTACCTCACACGCCACTTGTCACGTGACTTCTCCGCATGTATACATGTGTTCTAATGTTATTGACAGTGCCGTAACTACCCTTTTATACGCCCGGTGCGAGCTTCTATAACTGCGCCCCTAGATAAAACTACAATACAAATAAAAAGGACTATATAAAAATTTTGCGCCCCTTCAGGGACTGCGCCCTGTGTCTGGGCAACGCCCTAGTTACGGCACTGGTCATTGCCATACATTTTGTACTACGCGTTTGGCGGGAACTCATTTGTCTGCAGGCTGCAGCACTATTCCAAAAGGAGAATGGCCATTAGTATTGCACACAGTACAATACAGATTTAAACAAGGCTTTCCCTTTCGGAGTAATACTTGTCATAATATCTGTTCCTCATTCTCCCCCACTTTCGGACAATAACATATCGTCAAGTCATATGATAGAGCTAGATCTCACCTGCAGCGTGATGGTGGTGGGAGACTGTCCCGCGCCCCCGCCCTGCGCGCCGCCGCCCTGTTACCAAACCAACACCCGGTTTATTTACAGCACATTATTTTCTTTTGGCTTCACACAACATTTTGTGTATTCGGCCATTAATTTAATTTTAATATAGAATACAGTTCTGACTGGCCTGTTGGTCTAGTGGTTAGTGTCTCTGATTGCCATGCCGTAGGTCGTGGGTTCGATTCCCACCCAGGAACTATTTCTTATTCTGTGCCCAGGACAAATGTTTGTGTGATGAGCACGATCATTTGTTCTGTCTGGGTGTAATTTATCTATAATATGTATGTATTTAGAAATATATAAGTATGTTTATCAGTTGTCTAGTACTCATAACACAAACTCTGCTTAGCTTGGAACTAGACGGCGTTGTGTGATAGTTGTGGAATATTATATTATATCATAGTTAGTACAGTTTGTTTTACATTACAATACAGGATGTAACACACACTGCAATATTTGGTAGCAAATTTATCGAGTCAGCATTCTCGGTAAGCTTTGATTATAAAGTAGTCAATACTAAAATAAAATTCTGAGTTTAATTTTCACCGAGATCGTGCCTGTTTTAATGATTCCATATATTGTCCAGTAGTGTAGACCATAATATTCACTAAGAATCTATTTGCGAGTAATTAAAACAGCCATTGAACTTCACTCGACAAAATCCCGTAAAAAAAAAATGTAATAGAGTAAAAGTCAGAGTGGTTTAAATCATGTAATATTAAAGCTAAAGATAAAAAATAAAGCAAAGATCGAGCAGTTAATGGATGAAGCTGTTAATTTGATACCAGAGAAACCTCATGTGCAGAAGGAGTCATTGTCACACAAGCTGGAGCTTTTAAATAAAAAATAAAGTTTTATTATTCGTTCCCACTACGTCCTAAAGGCATAGGAGTCTTATGTGTTAGATGTAAGATTAGTATGCGTTGGGGAGTGTCCTTACTATGCGATTCGAAGAATAGGACCGACTAAGCGCCATTTTGTGACGTCATCATCATAGGTGTCAAATGGAATCAGTACGGTAGGGTGAACAAAACAAGATATTTTTTTAAATTTTATTTACGAATAATAAACAAAAGTTTAATCAGAATCTAATTCTTCAATTCCGCTCATTTATACATCACTGTGTGATGTGTCTGAGTAGTGGCGAATGGAAGAAGAAGGCCATTCATTGTTGCCAACAAGTAAAATAATAATGAAAACTGTTTCTTTTTTAACTACATATTCAGATTAAACAATAACGTCTTTTCTTCACTTAGATTTAACTAAGACTCAGTTAAACAAAGTAAAACAAAAACCGTTATTGATACGCAAATAAGTTTTCTTTGCAAACCATACTTTTCAAGTAAAATTTGACAGATAGAGGCCACTGATCTTCCTAATCTTATTTGAATTGCATTGTAATTGTTTGTCAAATAGATATTTAACGACCCAGTCGACCACTCTGAATGCGTGCGAAGTAAAATAAGCAGTAAGAATATTGTTGTGGTTTCGAAGTTAGCAATAGCATAATAGTTAATGACTATATGACGTTAAGTCAGGTCCAGAAATATGTGACTATAATTTACCTGCACATTAGCCAGTGACGCGATTTGAATCTGTTGAATCTGCCCCGACGGAGTAAGTACACTTGCCATTTGAGGTTGTGCTTGCATCTGTACAAAAAAAAAACGATGTGTTCTTAAAAGACTATACGACATATGTGAAAACTTCACTATATCTCTCTCGGTCCTTTAGTCGACTCGAGCCGACCTTACCCGAACGAGCGTTATATACCCGAGCATGATGATCGAATCTCAATACCCACAAAGTCAAGAGCTCAGCGCGCTTAAAAGGGTGACCAGATAGTTGCAAACCAACGTCCCAACCAAGGTTAACTTTTCTAGTTTCAATCCGTGTAGACTGCAGTTGTAATCCATGACCTTCAACGCCATTGGTTGGGGAGCGCGTTTTCCCAACCACCGAACGTGTTGGCGCGTGGTTTACATCCATGTAGCCGCAACACAAACCAAACACATAAACTAAGGTCATCTTGGTCGGAACGCTAGTTTGCAATCGTCTGGATTTAACCCTTAAAGATATAACTTGAAAAAAACGCAAATAAGTAATGGATCTTTATATCTAGACATGATTTGTGATCAATATCTATTACTTATTTGATTTTTTTGTATTTCATAGAGAATAAAACATCATGCTCCCCAGACACCTCAATATCTATTTTGCGGTTTATAATTCATATTACAATTGTAAAAAAATAAATACCTTAACAGTCTAGGGTACTTAAGAAGTAACTGTAACTGAATTATGGGTTGCTGTAGACTGTAGAGCATCTCCCCTGCAACCCCAAGTAAAATTTGAATAAATGTAACGTAGACACTTACATATTAGGCAAACAAGAAAGAGGTTTATAAAATTGTACTCTTATTTTACCACTGAATGTGCTAGCTATAGCTACTTATAACCTCGAGTTTGGAGAGCATGACGTAGAGTAAATTGTCGCAAAGACTAACTGGTAGTATCCATACTGATTAACCTGTTATTTGCGTTACAGTAAACGGTGAACTAGTGCGTTTCACCATCAACGATTGCATCACTGCATACCATCAGGTGGGATCACAGTCAAAAATTGGTTTATTTCATTAAAAGAAACCATGTTACTCAATACTTGTCTTTCAAGGTGCTCCTGCTATGTGTTTATTTTTTATGGAACCATTCTGCTAATTCCTATTCATTTATTTTTTTAAAGTTTAATTGTTCAGATAGAACTGTAGAGCAAAAAATTTAATATGGGAAACAGGGGGGGACAGTAGAGCGAAAACTATACTTCATAATGATTAGTCACGGTGGCAATCCCAATAGAATATATTCAATAGTCGACAAAGGTAACGGCTACGGTAACGGCTGTGAGGGATTTGGGAGTTAATTTTATTACTGAGCTGACGTTTCGTGAACACATTCTCAAAATTTGTAAAAAAGCATACAGGAACTTGGGCTTGGTTCTTCGAATGGCTAGAGGCTTTACCAATATAAAAGCTATTACAGCGTTATACAATTCTTTAGTTAGAAGCCAACTAGAATGTAACGCAGTTATCTGGGCCCCACATGAGACTAAATATAGCCTCATGTTGGAGCGGGTGCAAAATAAGTTCATTAGATTTATTTACATGAAGCTGTACGGGGTTTATCCTTTTTATCCGCTAATGTATCCTACCCTGTTTGTCCTAGGTATGGTCGGATATAATGAACTGAGGGTCAGGAGGGAACTCACACTCGCAACCTATATCTTTACGGTAATTAGGGGGAGGATACATAATGCGGATATTTTGGCAAGGGTAGGTTTGTGTGTGCCGGACGGGTACGCGACGCGTCGGCGACGGCCGCGCCTGCTGGCGGTGCCGCGCGCGCGCACCAAGTTATTGAGCGAGGCGCCTCTCACGCGCGCGTTGCGCACGCTCAACCTCATAGCTGACGACGTGGATATATTTTATTGTGCTCTGAGTGAATTCACTAAGATAGCTCTTTTTAAAATTTGTTACAGAATCTAGTTTGTAAGTTAGAAATAAGAAACCTCAATATCGATTTGGACTAGTCTGTAAGGATATTGTTGTTAATAAAAATATAAATAAAAAAAAATAAAAATAAAAAATTTGTTATGTTAAATTCTGCCGCCGACAAGCTATAGTACCGTTATCTGAAAAATCAAATTTTGAGTTACGAAAAAAAAACATTGAACTACATAGAAATCAAGGGGAATTAACTATGATTTTATTTCTTTATATCGGAATCTATTGATAACTAGCTACTTTTCAAAGCTAGCAAATTTTTGAATTGTTTTTTCCTTACTTCTTTTACACCATCTCTATATTAAAGCGAACAAAACAAAATACAAATTATTAAAATTGGCCAAGCCGTTTTTGAGTTTTAGCGAGACTAACGAACAGCGATTGATTTTTATTTATGTCGCTGCTTAAATTATAATTTTTATTGCAAGAATCGTATCGCTTCTCTTTGTATTTTTATATGCCAAAAAAAGGGCAGCAATCTGATTGTACCATAATGCGAGAATACTGGGTGTCTTTTTTGCATATAAAAATATAAAGAGAAGTGATAGATTTTTGCAATAAAAATTATATCTGATTATTTTGATTTGTGGCCCTTTTGAATTTAAGCAGCGACGTATGTAAGAAGAAGAAATAGAAGAAGATATAAAAATACTACTTACAAAGATCGATTGAAAATTCTTGGCGGATTACCGTGGCATAAAAAAAAGCCAAATGTCTTTCTTCTCTTTAGCTACAGAACGTCAATGTAGTTTACAACTACATGCGCAGAATAATATTTATTTATTTATTACGGCACTCCAACGAATAGTTCGCAGAAACATTTATATAAAAACTAGCTTTTGCCAGCGGCTTCGCCCGCGTATAAGTAGGTTTTTCATACAAACTTTGGACCTCCGTTTCATCCCTTTAGGATGTGAATTTTGGAAAATCCTCTCTTAGTGCTCGCCCACGTTATAAAATGAAACCTTGTGTAAAAAATCATGCTCCTAATCCCAGTAGTTTCGGCTGTGCCTTGATATGTCAGTCAGTCAGTTTTTTATTTTATTTTATACTAGCGGATGCCCGCGGCGTCGCTTGCGTGGTAGTAGGTTTCTCGATACAAACTTTGGACCCCCGTTTCATCCCGTTAGGGGGTGAATTTAGGAAAATCCTCTCTTAGTGCTCGCCTACATCATAAAAGGAATCCTTGTGGAAAATTTCACGTTCCTAGACCCAGTAGTTTTGGCTGTGCGTTGATATGACAGTCAGTCAGTTTCTCCTTTTATATATATAGATATAAGATATATACATAATCTTATTAATAATATGACTAGCTTATCAGTTCTCAAGTACCTGCTGCAACTGCGGTATAATCTGCAGATGTTGCGGCGCGTGCACGGGCAGGTGCACGGTCTGGTACACCGTGTGCCCGTTGGCCACGCTCACCGGCACCTGGACGGGCACCATGCCCATACCGCCCACCCCGCCGCGGACTGCGATACCACCGCCGCCGCCTATTGGATAACTGAGGTTTAGACATTGCTTTAGAGCTCTTGTTCTAGGTGAGAGAAAAATGCGACGTGACGAAAAAGACTTAAAGATACTTGAAGGACAATAAAAGGGGTGGCACAATCAATGAAACACTTATATTCGCCTATAATCGTTAGGGATTATGCGTTGTCTCTGTGAGAGGATAAAAAAATGGTTGGCCACTTTTTGTAGCACAAACCTTGTTGTGCATTGGCCTTCATTGAGATATATCAATTAAAACGATAAACAAAAAAGAAAATAAATGCTTCGTATCACGTCGCCTTTCTCAGTCACTCAGGACGCTGTAGTATTAATTACAGAATGTGGGACGTTCTTATTTTCTATCGACAAATCATTAAATGTAACAGATTATTATCCAATTTAAAGCTCTTGGACAATAGCACTTATTTTACTATAATAAAAGATAATTGAGAAACTTAAAAACAAGTAGATAAATACTATTAGGTCTTGACCTATCCAAATGGTTTATTTATAAAACGGGATACTTTAAACTGTGAATCTTCGGATTGACTTTTCATTAATAAATACTGCGATATCTATACATATAATAAAACAGTAAAATTATTTTACGATGGTATTAATTGGCGCAAAAACTACTGAACTGATCCTGTTCAAATTTTGCATACAGAATCCTTATAGATCAGGGCAACTTATAGGCTATAAATTATCACGCTATTTGTTATGGGGGGTGAGCAATATTCCAAAATGTTGGTATTGAACGACATTTGCCGTGAGTTCAAACCCCAGTTATAGTAATTACAGATAATACAAATCGCAAAGAAACCAATAAATAACTAATTTCGAAAGCACAATAACGTATCAAAGTAACCCATTTTAAAAAACGTCCATTTCATAGGTTAAGACCTAATATTATTTATATTAGTTTCGAGCATTATTAAATATTATGTTTCGAGGAGACAAGCGTTCGTCGGCAGAAAAAAATAACGACCCATGTACAAAAGGACCAATACATAAGCTTACTTACAAATTGACACTGAGAGTTACTGCTTCATCAAAGAACATTTCAACTGAGACAGCAGTATGCGATAGACCATTAGTTTTGTCTACTAACAATGTAATAAATAACTCGGAAAATTGAATTTTCATATATTGTATTTGGCAACACTAAAAATGCTTGTAAAGAACCTTTAAGCTGATACCACAAACTTTTACAAACCCAATTCCTTCTTTCCTTTCTTTTGGTAAAATATTGAGTTTGGATCTCAATTAAAATAAAAAGAAAGTGCCCATATTGTAAAACAAAGCATTCTAGTTGTGTGTGCAACACTAAAGTGCTTTGCACCTTAATTTTCTTGTAGAAACACTACATTACCTATAGTTTTATTGTAATAAACCCTGACTATGAAACCAAGCATTTGCTACTATCAAGGATATTTCATTTACTTGGAAATAGTTTGTTGTAAAATCTTTCCATGAATAGCAAACAATTGATGTCAGTTTAGAAGTTTCTTTATCCACGATATTGTAGAGTAATATCAATCAGTTAGGGGAAGATGCAGGTGACGCAATTCATTATATTAAACCCAATAAAAGGGGTTTCGCAGAGCCCTTTCAGAAAGAACATCATAATCAACAATTTGGTTTATTGCAGAAAAAAGTATTTACGAAAATATGTTTATAGCAAATATTTTATTAGATCAGAAGTTATATGAAATGTAGCTTTTACCCGCGACTTCATCCGCATGTAAGTCGGTTATTGAGGACGCGATGTCGAAGCCAAATAAAAAGTAGCATATGTCCTTCCTTGGCTCAAGCTTACTCCGAACCAAACTACATTAAAACCCGTTCAGTTTTAACCGCAAAAGTGTAACAGAAAGACAGACTTACTTTTACATTTATAATAGCAGCCGAAAGACGTCAACTTTTGTACATATCTATATGTCTGTAGCTGTCTGACTATTTCTTTGTGTCTAGTAACTATCGGATTCCTGCGACCCTCACCAGGTCATCGGTCCACCTTGTGGGAGGCCTTCCAACGCTGCGTCTTACGGTACGTGGTCGCCATTCCAGAACCTTTTGACCCCAGCGACCGATTAATTATAGCATAAGCATAGCATAATCAGCTTTTTAATGTTCCCACTGCTGGGAATCAGGCTTCCTCTCTCTAGGAGAGGGAATGAGCCGTAATCCACCACGCGGGTCCAGTGCGAATTGGTTAATGTCACATGTCTTCGAAATTTTGGTTCTAGGACATGCCGGTTTCCTAACGATGTTTTCCTTCACCGTTTTGAGAGCAGTGGTGATGAAATAAATTACACAAAGTAATGCGCCTAGCTGCGTTTGAACCCGCGACCCACAACTCGTAAGTCGGGGCCGTTACCACTCGGCCACCACTGCTCTACTCGTAGCAGTGGTGGCCGAGTAGAGCAATTATAATGGATAAGTTTAGATTTTTTTAGAATGATATTATCATAAATACTTTTTAACTATGGAAGAGAAAACGTATTTCTGCAAAAAAAAAAAACACGCAAACAGTTCCTTACAATGTTCTTCCTAAAAAGGGTCGATATTTTATTACATTCACTCTTAGACCTTTCTTCCAAATTAACATCACCCTATCAAACTCCTCCCTTAACTAAAATACATGGCGTCTTAATATTATTTTCTACATTTCTTGGTAATCTAAATATGCACAATGCAATAGGTACATTATATTTTATTATGTTAATATGTGCTCTAATGACAGCGACAGTGCATGAGAAATTATACACAAAAGCAAATTAAATGTAATTGCAAGATTAAATGAAAGCTTGGGAGAAATATTAGAGGATGATGTATGGAGAGAATTTTATAGACCCAGTATAGAATACGACTGTCTTTCAGTGTATCATTGTCAGTGATGAATCAAGAGGAGACTTACCTATCTCCAATACTGTGTATTAGGGTGTTTCATGTCTTTGTAAATTTTCATTAGATTTTGCTCGAATTCTTGATACCTCAACGCCAATATGTACGTCATCAGTGAAGATTAAATTTTTAATATCATTATTTTTTACAGAGGAGGGAAGTAAGTTTTACTAGACACCACAACACACTAGTAACACTTACTACACTCCACTGTAAAAAATAATAATATTAAAAAAATTACCTACACTGATTCGGTACTAACTGTATGAGAAAACTTTATTGGCGTTGTGCAACCTCTAAATATTAACTGATTATGGTGATTTTTGGTATAAGAACACTGTGCATGAGTGGTATCAAGAATTCGAGCAAAGTCAAAAATCAAAAATTTCAAGAACATGAAACACCTGTGTATGTTACGGAGAAACAGTGCTACGCGGAAACCAACTAAAATATGGTAGAAGGCAAAGTCAGTCCTCGCTAGATGGTGCTGAAATAAATTTTTGAGTTTTTATTTTTTTAGTGTATGGGAGCATTATTAAATCAAGAAATTGGTATTTACGAAAATCGGACATTCCACTTTGTTAACTTAATCAAATTATCGCCTGAAAATCTACCTTATTCTGACTGTAACTATAGTGCTTAAGTACGCTACATGTCTGATTTTAGCAATACCGTTTCCTTGACTTAATAATGCTCCCATACACTAAAAAAAAAAATGTTAAGTACAGCACCATTTAGCTAAAACATGGCCACGCCCGTGCCCGCAACTTCCACCTTAAGCCAAGAAGATGTAGTACCACGACAGCCTTTATCCGTAACATACACAACAAAACACGATCCAAAAAACCGCAGTTCAAAATAGTCTCCACACGTGACCGAGGCACCAACCTTGTCCGTTGGGGCTTCCTGGCGCCTTGGCGTCTTTCCCGTTGCCTTGCTTGTCCACGGAGGTGACGCCCGCCGAACTACACGGAATGGATATCGCTTGACTGGTCGGGATGGAAATCGTCTGGTTTGCCTGAAGCCCCGGCAACGATATGTTCGTGCCGGGGATTGTGATCATCGATTGGTTCCCGGTCAAAGCGCTTATGGGAATGGTAAGGTTAGTGCCCGGGATAGTGACGGTCGCCTGCTGTTCTGTTAGCGGTGGGGGGAGGGGGGCGGAAAAACACAGATTAGTATGACAGTAGTACGTTAGAAGCAAAGAACATGCGATGTGGTGACTAGTGTGATGTCTGCACAAAGTCAGTACCCGACATTGTTTGTCAATGTTTTATAGAGTCTGAGGTAATCTAAACATGTTTCGATGCGTAATGTAGAAATAATAGTACAGCCAAAATCATAGGAATAAAACATTCATTTTATTTTTCTAATTTTACATTAACTAACATAGAATAGTTTGACTGACACATGCTTTTACTACTTTTTTTTCGATAATAAAATACTTTTTTTTCTATTTCACTACAAAGCCACGGAAGTGACAACCTACCACATGGAAATGACGGAAGATAAATATTTTTTGTGGTAGAAAGAGAAAATGAAAAATTTAGTCTGAAAGCAAAGCCGTTGAATGGAAAGTTAATCCCAAAGCAATCCCGAAGCTGATTGTGAGGTTAAGTGAGACCAGAAACTTATGAAAAAAACCTATAATACCCGACCTTAAGTATAAAACCGCTCATGCAACCAAACAATGACGTAATTACATGTTAACCGATTATTTAAAAAAAGTTTTTAAGGTGAGACTGCTAGTGTAACGCGCAAAATTAAACTTTTCAAGTTTTTTGCAGTTTGCAGGTCAAAGTCAAGTGTATATTGATTAAATTATGATTGCCAGGCGTAACTCTGACCTGCAGTTGCGACGAGCCCTTAACTCGAACCATTTGACAATCTAAGCTGAACTGTTAAAGGGATGGAGATAAGTAGGTTATATATAATAGCTCCATTTCTCTTTCTCGCTCGCACGACTGACATTTTAACATGTCCCCTGACATTTCAATGCCCCATTTACACGTGGGCGCAGCCTAAGCCAATCGTCATCCCTAGCCATTGTGTAAACGGGGAAACCACGTATACACAATGGCGATTGGCCGAGGCTGGGCCCACGTGTAAACGCACCATAACAAGTCCCCTGCAAAATGCAAAAATATAGAGAAAAAATGAATTTCGCGGCCTACCTTGAGCATTCCCTTTAAGGTTTGGAAATAAAGATTTAATTTAATTGTGCTGCAATTTCGTCATTGTATTGTTGTATGAGAGAAACATCGAGTTACAGAAAGAGTTCAGTTTTATTGAGCAACTCCTCTGATACTTGAGTCTTTCTTAAAACTTGAAGTGGCATATTTAGGCACGGGTGTCAAACTTGTACCTACAATCCTACCTAAATAAGCGATTAATATTATCTTTGTATACTTTGTTTTGCAGGAGATGATTATTCATAAGGCACTTTGTTTACTTTCAATATTATATCACTGGCCGATTTTCTTAAAGCGAAGCGCAACAAATACAAATAAAAATACGCTCAAGCTTGTTAACCAATAAGAACACAGTAAACGTTTTTCAGCTTGACCCAAAATAAATTTACTGTAATCAAAAGTACACTACAATGATTTTGGTACAAAATACTGGTTTAAAATATTCATCTCCCGCAGCACCAAGGATAATGAAGTAGTAGGCTATTTTTTTTTAAATCTATGTACATACCCGTAGGTAAATGCATGACGTTTTGCAGGAAGCCAGCGGGCAGGACAGGTGTCCTCACCAGCTGCCCATTGACCAGACTCACTTGGCCCATGCCTGAGAAATTCTGAAAAAAAGTAATTCCATTTTAAAGCACACTGTGTTATGTGACATTTGCGTTCATTCTGTCTGACTGACTTTGTCTGTGTGTTGACTGAAATAGACGGAATAGTTGATCTAAATTGTTCCTATTCCTAATATTAACATTAGTCTGTCACTTATCTTAGTAAAAAGATGAATATTTTTCTGAACATACATAATGTTTTCATAAATGTATTGAGAAGGGACCGTTAGGATGTTTATTTCCTTAAATAGTTCCCTAAGAGAATCGCGTCTGCGTTGATTATATATGGCTCTGATAGCTCTTTTCTGCAGAATAAAAATAGACTCTATGTCTGCAACCCGACCCCATGGCAAAATACCGTAAGACATGATACTATGAAAGTAACTAAAATAGACCAGTCACGCAGTATCTACATCAGTAAATTGACGGATTTTTCTTACAGCATATGATGCTGAACTAAGCCGACCTGCCAGAGATGTTAAATGAGGACCCCATTGTAGCCTCAAGTCAAGCGTGATCCCCAGGAAAACAGTGTTCTCGACGAATTCAAGTTTCTCTTTGTTCAATACTATGTCGGAGTAATTACTTTTAACATTCGGTAACGCAAATCTTATTCACTTAGTTTTTTTTTCCATTTAATACTAAATTATTAACAGTAAGTCGACATTTTGACAATTCAAAAGTGCCTGTAATTAGTCTATTTGAAATAAACGTTTCTGATTTCTGAATAGAACGACGATATGAATTTGTTAGCCGCAATTTTATTTTTTAAGAGAATGTCTCTCCACACTGGCGTGATTCGCAAGAAAGTCGCATCACTGGTGCACAGAAAGCGGTTCAGGGACAATAGCATCCTGAAACAGTGGTTCAGAGTCCTGACTCCCCTATTCTGAGGCATTTTATGGAGAGAATGGTCAGGTAGTTTACTCATTGTTGTACCGTTCTCTTCACATCTTGCCTCAGACACCGACCTCCTTGTTTGTGTACTACTAATTATAAGGTACTTTACTAACAAAATGGAGCATATTGTTGTTTTTAAAACTAAAATTATTATTTGTTTTATTTATTAAATAGAGATATAAATTGCATTTAAAAATATTTTTTTAAACAAAACTCATTTAAAAAATAAAAATCTCTCTTAAAATCGCTCTTTTAAAATGTGCACGCAGCGTCGCGTCGCGTTATATATTATTATTATTATTGCATTTATTTGTTTTTATATACATATTATTATTATTATTATACTAAGAATTACTCCTGTGTCGTGGAAGTATTCACAAACGCATAAACTCAAGACATCCAGACCTGGAAAAACTATCTGTAAGCAATACAACCATTTGTTCCGCGCGGGAATCGAATCCGCGACACGCAGCGTAGCAGTTAATCGCTCAACCACTGCGCCAACCGTTCCTTCAGCGAATCATTATGTGATTTGTGGCGTAAATGGGCCTAGGCATGTTATTTTTAGGATAATTAATGGAGAATATGGAAAAAGAAATTCCGCGTCCACCCAATATAAGTTTGATGAAACTTTACACTACGACCACAGCCAATCAACGTGGGTATCTGCTGCTAAGGCCAAGTATGCGCCGTACTTAGGGTCAGTTCACACCGAAACGTGACGAGACGCGCGACGCTACAAGGAAATTTGAAAAAAGTGACTCAAAATATAACTTTATTTACTACAAAAAAAGATACACCCCCAATTAACCCCACACATTTAGCCCCTCACTTTCAATACATTTGCGCCAACCACAATAAAAATCTACGCTCATCTCATAACCGTCTTCTACTATGTCCTACTCATCGCACCGACTTTCTTCACTGTTCTTTCTTTGTTCAGGCTATTTCTCTGTGGAATGCGCTCCCCCAAGAGGTCAGGATGGTTACAAGCCGATTAAGATTCAAGATTGAGGTTCGCGAGCATATTCGTAAGAAGTTGGCAGTAGTATCATCACAACGTTGATATTTCTCTGTTTGTCGATTGGGACCATGTTTTGTTTTTTTTTTTGTTTTTGAGTATATATATTTAGTTCATTAAATTATGTATATATTATATTTACCTATATTGTGTTGTATCTATGGTTCATTTGTATATCTTTTTTATATTAACCTCTTTTTTTTCTTTCTTTTGTCGCACCTACCACTATTCTTCTCTGCATCACCCAAAGGTTGACTGGTAGAAAATGCCTAAAGCATTAAGTCCGCCTCTGTACCTTTATGTGCATGAAGTATGAAATAAATAAATAAATAAATAATACACATTTCAAATCGAAATACCTTGCGGCGCAGCGCTGCGTGGTGGAACATATTCTGAATTCTCACAATTAAATGTATATCTTTTCGTGTAGTAAATAAAGTTTATTGAGTCGCTCTTTTAAAATGTGCATGCAGCGTCGCGTCACGTCTCATCTCGGTGTGAACTAACCCTTAAGCGCCGACAAAAATAGAAGAAAGTAAACAAACACGCCAATCGATTAACCTTCAAGGACGCGTGGCGCTTGCTACAGTCAAACTGCATCGCTATGGGAGGACTGATCCCAACTTAGTATATATTTGTGGAATAGATCATTTTTGCAAGTAACAAACGTCCCAGAATTTTGACACTGTATAGGATATTAAGAGCAGTGGTGGCCGAGTGGCAACGGCCCCGACTTACGAGTTGTAGATCGTGGGTTCAAACCCAGCCAGGCGCATTACATTGTGTAATTTATTTCATCACCACTGCTCTCAAATCGGTGAAGGAAAACATCGTGAGGAAACCGGCATGTCCTAGAACCAAAAATTTGAAGACATGTGACATCCATCAACCCGCACTGGGACTGCGTGGTGGATTCCCATTCCCTCTTAGGAGAGGAAAGGAAAGGATGCCTGAGTCCCAGCTGTGGGAACATTATAAGGCCGACTATGCTATGGTACTAAATTAGATTGTATTACGGATTTAAAATAGAAGTTCCAAGGAAAAACACTGGTATAGTTAGGTTGAAAGTCTGCAAAAACAAATCTATTTCGTATAAGGATTTTTTTAATTGATTATTTGCTTGATTGAAGTCCAAAAGTTATTTTTTTAATTTGTTTATAATTGTATCCCACTGCTGGGCAAAGGACTCCCTTTTCTTTAAAGAATAAATATTATTGTGATATTCTATTTTATTACTAACTTTTACCAGCACTTTTTTTCCCCACAACGCCATGATCTACTCGTGTACCAAGTTTCGTCCAAATCCGTCCACTTGTTAAGACGTTAAAGCCCAACACACATAAACAACCTCAAATTCGTTTTTAAAATTCCATTTTATAAAAATGTTTTATGAATTCAATTGAAACAACGCGTTTTTCGATCTCTAGCGCGGAAATCCGATGGATGCGAGACGCAAAGGACTAATCGTTATAGCGACAATTGGGGGAGGTTTATGTCCAACAGTGGACGTGTTTCGGCTGCAAAGATGATGATGATAATGAACGCGTTTTCTAGAAGTTTTTTTTTTATTAGTAATATATAATAACTGTCATGTAACAATCTGCACTGGGCCCGCGCGGTTGATTACGGCCCATTCCCTCTCCTAGAGAGGAGGCCTGAGTCCCAGCTGTGGGAACATTAAAAGGCTGATTATTTATTTATTTATTGTAATCATTTATCGTTGTGTTTACCCTAGGTTGACTGGAAGAGAATGCCTAAGGCATTAAGAGGGTCCTTTTCCACTCGCCTATCTTCAACGTCGAGCATGGTTTAAAAGCTTGTTGCTTCATCTAACGCAATCCACCGTGATGTTTGACGAAAAGGCAACGCGAAAAAAGAGAGATAACGCCTAAAAACTCTGTCAGCATTCGGTAATTCCGTGATTTACTCGAATATTTCACAAAACTTGTTCCATTAAAAACGTGTTTTTTTAAAAACCCTTACAGTTTTTCAGAAAATTTGTCGTCATTCAGTATCTCGAGTAAATGTGCAAAGCTTCTATAGATGAACTAATTTATATTTTTAATATATGAGTAGATTATGGCGGGCCAAAGTTCACGTAAAATAGAAGATTTTCAGAAGTCTTTACTGGATTAGTTTTACACAAATTTATAAATTGATTTCAATAAAATCCTAGATAATGTCCACGAGATACTGTGTTTCCAAAATATCTAATGAAAAAATGTGTAATAACACCATAATCGCGTAAGAGCGATTGTATGAAAACGAGTTGCCCGCTCATAAGTCCGTTTGATAGCATGAAGATTAAATAAATAAATCTTAGGATAACAAAAAGCTATAACAAATGGATATTATGCTATGCTCTGCTATAATATAAGTCTTGTTATTCACCTGAGCATGTTGCGCGGGTATGAAGAGCGCGTCTTGTCCGTCCACGGTGACCGCCTGCATGGGGGCCACGCCGCCCATGCCGCCCACTAAGCAGCCGCCATATACGCCTTGTTGTTGCTGTAACAAATAAAAATGATATATTTATTGTAGTGAATGTTGTCGATGAGATTTTTTTGACAAAAACTCATGTGTGTGATCGAGGATCAAATTTTTTTTTTCAATTTTTTTTTTTACTTCAGAATAAGCCTGCAATATTTCAGATTGCAACTGATAACATAAACCAACTGATGCTCTGTTTTATTATGCGAAAGCTTGACTCGAACAAAATGCATTACATGAGACAATGATTTTTTTATCGCTAGCTGAAGTAGAACCCAGCCCATGCGTCGCGCGAAGTGTCAACTAGGCGTTGGGATAAATCTTCAAATAAGGTATGGGCACTGGAACCTTACGGTGTAATGTATGGCTATTGGCTAATCTATCCCGAAGTTATTATACATACCTGTAACAACTGTGGATGTATTTGCAACAGTTGCTGTGGCGTGTTCTGATACGTTGCACCCTCTCCTGATACAACACCGCCTCCTAGTAACGACTGAAGCTGTTGCATTGATATCACCTGAAAAATATGATTGTTTTTAATTTTTGCTAACCCAACAAAAAATATAGCGAAACGATGATCATAAGAAAGAATAAACATTTTCTCTTATATCTCTGCTGTCTAACTTTCCGGGGATTAACAGGCGTGATCTGTGTTATATCTATATATATAAAAGGAGAAGCTAACTGACTGACATATCAACGCACAGCCGAAACGATTGGGACTAGGAACATGAAATTTTGCACATGGTTTCCTTTCATGACATAGGCGAGCACTAAGAGAGGATTTACCAAAATTCACCCCCTAAGGGGATTAAACGGGGACCAACGTTTATATGGAAAAACCTACTTTCACGCGGGCGAAGCCGCTGGCAGAAGCTAGTCTTTCTGTAGATATATTGTATATTTATATATTATAAAGAGGTAAGTTTGTTTGGTTGTTTTTTTGTTTGTAGGAGGCAATCTCTGGAAGTACTGGTCCGATTGCCAAAATTTATTCACCAATAAAAAGCTGCTTTATTCCTGAGTGACATTAAATACTTTATGTACGCGGGCGAAGCCGCGGGCAAAAGCTAGTATTATATAATTTACAATATGATTAATCACCTGTGGTTGTTGTACTTGAATTCCATTTGGAACAGAATTAGCTGCATTCACTATAGCCGCTGATAACTCATTGCCCTGAAAACAATATAATTACACAATTTTAGAAACATTACCGACAGAATACTGTAATGTGCAAAATACTAAGGCCTTTCTGGCAAAAAAAAAAGCAAGCCGCAATGCAAACAACAACAAAGCAACGCAATGCTTGCCCATTGCGTGATTGTTCTCAAGAATAATTGCGACTCTAGAACGCAAGGGGCCTGAAGAAACACAGGTGAAAGAAAGAAAGAAAGAAAAACATTTTATTTGCCGGAAAAGGCGCAAACTTATAACTAACATATTGCAAACATTTTGCAAGACAAAAACATAATTAATTAAAATAACATATATGCGCCACATCCGAGCAAATCGGACGTACGCTCAGCATAATGCCGTGTCCACACGCAAAAATGCAACGAGTCCACAGCGCTAGTTTTTAGCGTAGGTGGGTGTTGGTAAATCTGTCACTTCCTTATTTGATGATTCAACCCGGTGATAAACAGACTAATGGATAGCATAGGCTTAGTAAAGTTGTCAAAAAATAAAAACCCTGTTTCGACATTTGTATTTTGACTATCTAGTGGCTTGTCCGGTTTAGTTTAGCTACTACTACACCGAACCCCTAATTATTATTTTATTGTTTGTTTCAGTTTTGTTCCAAGTTACATTCTAGGGTTTTTCTCAAATGTCAAAATTGGCCTTTTTATTTTTTAACCAGTTTAATAACAAGTTTTTGTCAACAATTCCTTGTCATTCACAACTTACCGATAATCCCTGAGCTCTCAACTGCTGAACCACAGCAGAACTAATAACCCTAAGCTGCGGCTGTTGCTGCTGCTGTTGTAAGTACTGTTGCTGTATCGCGGCTATCGTGGCCGCATCACCCTGCACCTGTTGCTGTATCAGTTGCGCTTGCTGTTGCGCTTGTTGTTGCGCCTGCTGTTGCGCCTGTTGCTGTGCTTGTTGCTGCTGCTGTGCCTGTTGCTGTTGCACTTGCTGTTGCTGTGCTTGTTGCTGTTGCACTTGTTGCTGTTGCTGGGGACCTGGAGGTAAATATACAGTTTATATGATTGGAGATAAAACTCCAAATATTTTGGGTGCATGTTTTGTGTGGCCTTACGAAGTGTCTTCTTTAGATTTATCAGAATGTTTGAATTGATTAGCTTTTCAAGAACCTGGGGAAGGTCAGTTTCATTGAGAAGATTAGTAAATTTATAAATTACATTAAAAACACTGTTTGATTGACAGCCAAAAATTTAATTGAATGGATGGGCCATTCAATTAATTTTTTTTTTAAACTACAGTAGTGTTAAATTGCAATATGAAACCTATTCTTAAAACCATAAGACCAGTTTCTCGTGCATTATGCGCAAAAGAAGTGCCTCTTTGCTATGCCGAGTATATGCCAGCCCCAACACCATTCTCGGAACGCTGGCTGATAGGTGGGACTCTCCGATCTTGGGGCGGTGGATACGACTGCACGCGGTCAAATAGACATTCCCCAGGTTCGGTGGGTCTCACCCAGCTTAGAATAAGTACCTATTTGTTTTTTTAAGTTACTAACACTAGTTCTAAGTTTAATTTGTTACTTACACGATATGGCAAGTTCCGAAATAAACGTTTTATTATTATTATTATATTATAAGACTTTTCACTTATTCGTCTTAAAGTAGTTATGAATGTTTTTGTGCAAAGTGGCATTTAATTATTCCATATAAATATCTGATGAAATGTCTTGTTGACACTTTGCAACAGGGCTGGCTTTTACCTTGGATAGAGGATAAGCATTGCCATACAGCATGGTAATGTCTGAAAGACTGGCAGCAGTCTTTTAGACATATTACAGCGATGTGGAGGAGTTTTTTGACTCAATATTTTAGTTTGTTCTTAGCTAGTTTATTTTCCGTTATTTTCCGCCCCGCCCAAGGGCGGGGGATGTCATAAGATGATTTTCCCACCGAAAAAAAAAAAAAAAAAAAAGTTAGTTTAAATTAGTTTAGGATTTTTATAAATTTTTTGTTTTACAGTATTTACAGTTAGTTATGTATTTTTTAAATGTAAATTATATGGATTTAATTATTCCATTATTTGGTATGAAATAGGATATTTTATTTTTGTCACGGAAAACGGGTAAATACTTACTGTAGTGCTGTTGTTGATCCTTGTCCTGCTGCTGCTCGGGACCCATGGTGGCGGCGCCGAGCCGGCTGCACGTCGCCGCCAAAAGCGCTAACGGCGACTGCGTCCCGTTTCCTTCCTGTCAACACAAAACCGTTTTACATAATATACTAGAAAATAAATATTATTGTAAAATTATATCCAGCCTAGGAGACACTGGCGTAGCTACCGAAGGGCTACTGGGCAGTGACCAAGCTTGGGGGGCCCCCAAGACCTGATTAGTAAACCTCTTATTGCGAAAATTTCTCAAACCTTCGAAATCTAAATAAAATAGATTGCAACACTACTTTAATCACGGCAACTTCTTTCAGTCAGTAAAGGTCTGACACTTCCCCCTGCTCCACCCAGACCAGAAGAGGTTATTTGATGATTTTCCATGTAAAAAGGGGCCCTAGTTTTTTTTTTTTACTGGTAGAAAACTGTGCCATTGTGCTTTCGTCCATCCAAAGGTTGTCTGGTAGAAATTGCCCTGTGCAATAAGACCGCCTATTGTACACTTATTTATATAAATGTTTGTCCTGTATTATGTTAAGGTGTGAAATAAAGTTATGTAAAATAACAAAACCAATAATTCTAATTAAAAACTCACAAAAACTAATAACAAAACCAATAATTCTAATTAAAAACTCAGCCTAGAATAAACCACCATATACCTCTCTGATTATATGTGGCTAATTTATTCACTGGCCACTTGTCTCTAGGTACTATTAGCCCCCCCCCTGAGAAGGTTATTCTGTCTATGTAGCCTGAACCTACTCCATATTATATCTCTCTAGTCAAGTCTAGTCAGTCCGAATAATTCATACCAATATTATAAATGTGAGAGAAAAACATGGAACTATTGGTCCGAATTGAAAAATTATTTTAGCGTTGGATAGCCCATTAATCGAGGAAGGCTATAGGCTGTATAATTTCACGCAACAACCAACAGGAACAGAGTAGTAACCAAAGATGCGGAGACAGGTAGTGTTAACATAACTTATTTATTTATTTAAACTTCATGTACAGTGGTGGTACATAGGCGGACTTAATGCCACAAGGCATTCTCTACCAGTCATAATTATGATTATGCATACAAAATACATAGACAAAAGGACATTCATTGCTCCTAATCAAAATAAAACATTTATTTTCACACATTTTTTGAGAAAGAAGATGTTATTGATTGGACTACAGCTTGTCTTAAGAGCAGGTATACTGTTGCAAACATATTTTTTAAACACGTTTCCGTGTTATCAATTTATCATTATCATTTGAAGTTATTATCAAATTTCTTTTCATTAATTTGATTGTAATGTATTTTGGGAATGCAAAAACAATTCTTTATGCATATGAATGAGTTTTTGCAATGAAACTTCCCTTTTCTAAATTTATTCAAACATTAGCTTATATTGTTAGATACACAGAATGAAGTCGGTTTTACATATTATGACATTGCCTTGTAAATTGAGGTTTAAAATAAGCATAAAAACATTTGTTTACTCACACACAACTGGCTTCTATAATTAAATTCAATGCCTTTGAAAACCATTTAATACTAGCAAAAAATACATAATATTGCTGTAAATTAAAAAGAAGACAACTTGTTTAATTAATTATATAAGTTGGTCCTTCAATATTTTAAACTATAGTTCACAATACAAATATCAGGAAAGATTGGTAATAATGCCGGAAAAATTGGTACAATAATAGCCAGTTTTTCATTAGTTGTGTATTAGGAAAAACATTTCATTTGTATTATTTTAAATGATATGATTAAGTTCAACTTTTAATTAATTGATTGACTTAGATTATGGAAACTCGAAAAACAATTTGACTAAGTGATATAAATTAGTGCTTGACTGGGATCCCATCTGATAGTAAACAGTTTTTATACTTTGTAAGGCCAGATTTATTTCTAGAAAAGCTTCCCTAAAAAGCTTTGATCAGGATCATTTCTAAATCCTGGTTATATTAGTATTCATTTATTTCAGATACATGGTTTCTTTTTTATTTAAATTTGACTTTGTAATTTAGAAATGTAACATTAGACAAATAAATTGTCATACATTAAAGATTCACAACAAGAAAGTAGGTATATTGGACTTCCTGAGCAAAGCTTATCTCTCACTTAATCCTGTGTCTATCCAAGTAAGATCACATAAACTAATGTTACGTTCTAACAAATACCAAGTAGAAAAAAACCTGTGAGAAGCATCATTTTTTTAGTTGACACGGAGCTCTCCCGAATGGGTGTAATATTGCAATTTCTATACGTATAATAATATCGAAGTACGGTCACGTTGCGCACAAACACAAAGCAATCGAGGACGGAATAAAAAGGGGGAAAATGTCAGTGGCGTCGCCCCGGGCCCTTTATTACGCTCAAAGGGAGCACCGGCGTCGATCGAACTCTTTTTTGATGACAATATTATACGTATGCAGGTATCTATCTGTAAAATATAATACTGAAGAACTACGTACGAATACAATGCTCACCTCATATAGATGTGATGTAAGCATTGCACAAAATTAATTTATAAAATAAATAAAGAATCAGTTTGTTTTTCTTTCATTATGTAGTTAGCTGTCAGCCAAAATTTGTGTCATAAGTCATATATCTGTCAAAAAGCATGGGAAAAAAATATTAAAGATTTCGCGGGCTACCCCTGAAAAAATATCCGCATAGACAAATAGTTCAATATTGCTCATTCACTTTTAATAATTCGATATTTTGACAGTTTTGTTTTTGAAAGTTTTTGCACGGACTGGTTTTTCTTCCATTTAGTTTTAGCTCTGAAAAGTTTCTTTCACGAATGTAGCATGTAAAGTTTGACGTTGCAACTGTTCACAAAGTTTATATATCGTAATAGTTGTGAGTTGACACGCCTTTTCCTAACAAGTGCCGGGAGTCGTCGCAGGCAAGGCCGCCGCCGCCCTTTGATCCACCCACCTCAAATCGCGTGACTGATTTTTATGCAGCTGCTAAGTAGGCTATCACAATAACATATCGAACACATTAATTTAAGGTTTGTACGCAGGTTTCCTTTTACTTTACGACTTTAGTTTGCATGAAACAACATTTTAATTCCCGTAATTTAAAATGGCTACCTGTAGAAACTTTGATATTTTAATGTATAAATGGCTTTTTATGATTGTTGCTTTTATGACGAATTACGTTGTAGTATCGGATTTTTTGTAGTTTTATTAGAAATGGGTGGGAATTAATTGTGTGAGGAACTGGAGGAGGACGCTGATGCTATTTCGGCAAGGGAGTTGCTAGCAACACGGTCACAACCTCCTGCGTGTGGCCTGGCGGGCCCCACACGGCCGGGGCCGCACTCGCCCCGCCCTCCCCCTGCACCGACCGACACGAGACCGCTGCCCGCTGGCGTCCGATCTGTTACACAATAACACTGCATCCTTTCACTTTGCACTCTTTACCTTGCTAGTTTTGTCCTCGTTTATGTATTCCACCTTCACTTTTGTGGGCTCAGACGACATCATCTACTAGACACTTGCAAACAATTATTTCCCTTTGTTCACACACAGAAAGCACCATCCTCACGACCGGCCGCCAAACTGCGGCGAGCAAACTGGCAAGTCGCGCCGAGCGCGCTCGGCAATTTTCGGAGATCCGCCTCCTATCGCGTTCGGATTTATATCGTTTATATACATTTTTATCAAATGTCTCCGATTCTCAAGGTTTTAGAAGTTTCTACAAAGATCATATAATTCATCAAGCTGTCTTATTTCAGTTTCAATTAACAAATGGGTGTATAAAACTAAACTTAAGTCTATTTTTCAACTTATCCGGGGTTATCTCCGTCTCACTCTAACCGAGACAGGTCTTGATTATTGGTAGGCAGCAGCTGCGCCTCTCTCCTCCTCCCCGTCGCGGGTGCGGCGCCGCCGCCCGATAATAATAATTGAAAGTAGGAAGGACGTAATAATGGGTGTATAACCTCGCGCCCGCGGCCTCCTTGGGCGGGCAAAAAATGCACACATGTCGTGCCGGTCGGTGCGCCAGCCGCATCGTCTAACAAGACGTGGCCTGTAAACAAACGATAAGCATACGCCGTTGCACTTACGATTCTTTGTTCACTTGACTCCCTACCGTATACTAGATTACAACACACTTGTGTCTGAGAAACTCTTATCAGTCTTGGATCGAGTTCACCCATTGTAAGGTTATTGGAGGTATTTAATACGTAACGATATAATGTGAATACACGTGTGGTACTTGGCAACATGTACGAATGATCCAAATTGGATCTAAGTACTTACATTACATTTGCTCCAGTGGCAAAAAAACGTGCAAAACAGAAGTGGGTCACTAGTTTTCTTACATTTATTTAAAATTCTCTATTTAAGGAAAAAGGACTGATCTACGTACTGTAGTTTTTTAGTATCGAATTGTGTTCTTTACATACCAACACAAAAAATGTATTTGTATCTAAAGTATAAACATATCCCTATATAAGCTGGTATTCCTTTTAACAAACTTCTTTAGCAATGTGGTTAATATCAGAACTGACATAGGTACAATAGCAACCTAATTAGCTACGTCAGTAAAGAAGGAAAACAGCTGGAAAAATCAATTCGGCTACAGTTAAACTTTTTTTTACAATTTTTTTATATCTATAGTCGTCAATATTCCTAACATTATTAATAAACAAGCATTAGTAAAGTATTCCATTAGAGATGACTAATTGCATTTCCAAATTTCTACGCCTGCAGATATAGCGACCCCATTATTTATAGGTTTAGACTGGTTTGGAGTGAGAGTGAAAGTCGGACCACGTTTTGTCAAGCGTCAGTCGCGTCGCTTTGCCCGAGTCCATTATGCACGAATGAGCAAGCCGCCCCGAGAGAGCGTGTGTCCCCGGCTTAATTATTTCGCATAAGTAACGGACCATTTCAGACCTAAAACTATATCACTTAAAGCTTAAACTTCTATACAAATAGATGTCAAGCATGCATACGCAAGTACGCAGTTTTCTATTAAGCAGGAGGTGAATTTGATACCTTTGTTAAACTCAATAAAGACTAAAATACGTTTGGCGTGTTTATGCTCATACGCCTTTCTAATACATACTAAAATCTATTATGGGTGTACCTCGACGGCGTGGCGCGGCATGCGGTAGCGGAGTGACGTGATGCTGTTTGCGTATAACGATTTTAATTAGTCGATGAATTGTGTTGATGAAATCATCGGCGTTCATTGTTTTCGGTTCATTGTTCGGTTCGGGCAAATGTGCTACACAACAGATAATTAGTATGCGAGTATTTGGGCTCTGAGTCAAAGCTAAATTGTTTTAAAGTACTTACTTACCTATCATGATTTTAAGACAATAAAGCAGGTACAAGCCAATGTCAACATTTGGAAAGATAAATAAATTTGCGTATTTCTTAAAAATAACCCATTAATCCTATAACCCCAATATGTACGCGTGGTATTTTTAGCCAACTTAAAGAGTCACAATCTGTAAATGCTACCACATTCGCGACATGATAAAAAGCAGATTAAAACAAGTTCAAGCTCGCGTAACTTTATCCGAAAGATAGTAATCAAGATTAATCGCTTCCTCTCCGGTTCCGACGAGTCCGTATGGTTCGTATTGAAGTACTTGTATGATAAAATGACCGGACTTAAATAAGTTAAACTTGCTTCAAGTTTTGATTTGCAAAAGTGCTAACCATAGTTAATAAATTTCCTACAAATACATAGGAACACTGTCATTAGATGCGCCACTTGCTTAATTGTCACTCTGTAGCATAAAATAAGTCATACTCACCGATATTGAGATACTGAGACCCAGACAGCCATTTTTATACGATAAAGATTAGTTTATTTTAATTCTTACTATTCCACAAAATTATTATTCTCGTATTCAAGCTATAGTCATTATCAAAGAGGGCTAACAAAGAAACCAATTTATGTCGGAGTCAATACGTTAGATTTCGTTTTTGGTCCATCCTTTAGGGGAAGCTATTGCCCCTTCGATCATCCGTGGCAACGCCTATGCCCCGCAGTCTCTCCTTTGTCAGTCAGTATTACTATTATTATTTAATTTTAGGGATATCTCTGACCACTCCAGAAAACTATTGATATTTATATTACCCTAGGCTAACTCTATTTGAAAGTTATTTAGATTCTGAGTGTATGGTCAATAACATACTGCTTACAAATACACAATTACCTACATACAATCATTGTGTCACAACAGTTCATTGCCAACATACTTAAAGAAAACCGAGTTTATATTTCATATCAGGGTATCTGTTCAAAGGCTGAGTTATCAATCGTTTGTGATTGCATAGAAGATTCCAGCTTCAACGAGTTAGTGTACAAGTGTAGCCAGCCACCATGAAGCTAAATAATCATCTTGGATCCTAAACAGTAAACGATCACAAACTGTATGCTTTTCATGAAACCCATCTTTATCACATACACTCACATAAACTAAACCATGGGTGCAGACAGAAACTAGGCCATGCCATCTGCTACCATCTTGACATACTACTTTTACTTCGATTACCTTTATACATCTTTACCAAATAGCTTCGTCTTGTTACTTTTACATGGTATTTATGCGTTTTGTATTCAGGATGATTATATATTTTGCTCCTCCCCCCTCCTCCCAAATCCTGACTACGCCCATGTCTATGGGCAAATGCATATAAAATGGAGGTGGAGTGTTTACAGTAAACTCATTTAAATGAAGATATGACTAACATTAACATAAAGAACTTATTAAAGGTTATCTTTGGATATTTCCTGTCGTTGACTTTTTTCCTTAAATGGAATAAGATGGCTGTGACGCACAAGTTACGAAATGAAGTAGGTATTGCAAACGTCCTTAACTTTACAGATAATTTCCAGTTTATAATGAACACTACAGCATGAACGACAATATGACCCGAAGAGCACGTTCTCTTAAGCAATAAGTAGGTAACTTAGCCACCAACAATAGGTCACCAAAGAACCGTTGAAATATCTTAACGATCACATTGTGATTGCAGCTTCTGTCTACTGACAAAGCCATTAATTAATCAAAAATAAGAAACAAGCGTTTTGAAAAAAATACTAAAATAATCTTAAGCTATGGAGATATCATATCAACTACAGCTCATAAACGTTAACTGCTAAAAGGTAATCCTTCCAATGACAAATACTTTCGCTAGTGAGTGGACATAAATTACTTGCGAAATTGTTGTCAAATAAATTAGTGCTGATGTTTAATTTTTACACTGGGTGTAAGGGGATGCTGCGTGCATGTCATCCATAACTGTGAGGCGTATTACTATATATATCCATCTAGACTCAGGGGATAGAATTGCTATCGGGAATAATTAATTATGACTTATATCATAAATCAATTTATCTGAACTCTTCTTTTATGAAAATTAAGAATTTACCTATCCTTCCTTCTACCTTTTTCCTTCCTTCCTTTTCCTTTCTTTTTTTTCCTATTTTGAGAATTTATCTATCTATCTATCATTTGCCTTTCCTTTTCCCTATTATATTGGTGTCGACTTCCAGTCTAAGTGAATCCTACCTTTCTGACCACCACAACCAGTACGTAATAGTGTAGCACGATTTTCTTTGCAAAACTTAAGTTAGGGTTTGTGCTTTAGACTACCGGCAATGACTACCAAAAGACACGAATCACAAACGGGACCATGTAATGGATAGTTATGCATCCATGAAGCAAGGTTTACTTATCATTGAATGTCGACTAGCGCAGCTGTTATTTAGTCACGAGCCTGATTTCCCTTTGCTGCAATTTTTGCAAAATAGTAAAAGATTGTCTTAAGAACTAACTCCCTGTTAAACTAGCATTACTCGATAGCGCAGTTTCTAGAAAAATATTTATGGTCTGTCCTGGCCGAAACTAATACAAAAACGTAACTAACACGTTAAATATCATTCTATTTTCATTCAGTATTGTGCTCTGCTATATGAACATTACAACCTGTCGATACGTCAATGTCTTATGTAATGCACTTTCCCTAGTTTCGAAGTGAAGCACAAAATCCTAAAATAGAATCCGTTGATTTCATAAAAACGATAATTTTTGCCGTTACGTAGAGACCTATAAATAGTCAAGATCAACACAAGCTATACAAATCTAGCTCTATTGAAATGGAACAAGGATCGAAGTATACGACATCCACTATTGCATAATTCCATAAGATGTAACTACAGTTACCTATCTGACATCATCGGTTATACGCATATTGATGGTTTTAGATATATGACTATTAGGTGGTCCCTTTAACTTCAGTCAAGGAACAGTAGGGTTTATGGGCATACGGAAGCGGAAGTGACGGTGGGCGGACCGGACCGCCCGCGCCACCCGCCCCGCGACCAGACACGCCCTAGCTCTCACGAAGTATGTTGCATCTCAGTAATTAGCACGTCAACATCACATATATTTGAGTGATTTCCTTAAAGTATTGCCTTAAGTAATATTAGGAGAGCAAGCGCAAAATCGCGAGTGGGCGACGCTCCCCACCCACTAGACGCTGGTTCAATGTACGGGCCCATTAATCACGGTGCGTGTGTTTTTGAACGCTGTTGAGTATTTGCTTTGAATTGAGGAAAATTGCAATGTTTCAAATTATATCCTTTTATGAACGTCGTGAATTGAAGGTTACGTTAAGGTTAATGTGATGGTAAGGTAAAGGTTATTACGTGAATATAGAAAGTTTTTTCGTAGGGCTTTTTAAAAAAAAATTGTGTACTCTTTAATTATTCACGTAAGCAATAGGTATTGACCTATAGTATTTCTTTGACGAAGAAATAGTTCACTGTCTGTACCTACTCATTTACAAATAACACTTTAAAAATAACTAAAATATCTACTTACTTCTACTCTCACTCCTTCTTGCAGACTACTTGTCGTACTGTGTATAAATCAACAACTTGAAATACGATCTAAGTATTATCATAAAATTAAAAGTCACCTGTTGAGTTCCGAGTACTTTCCGATTACTAAGAAATCTACTATAATCAGTGAAGCTTCAGTTTCAAAAGTAAAACAAAGAACTCTAAAAATTTCAAATACCTTTAATTTTAACAATTTCATATTTCACCGAAATCGTCACACAAAAGTTTCACTGAGTCTGAATCCTTATAAATAAAACTTAAATAACTGATATAAAAAAGTACTTACGCAATTAAAAATACTTGTTCGAGCTCACTCAAGTTAATCATAGTCTACCGAAAACTAAGAGACCCCTTGTAATGTTTCCCTTGGTTCCCGACTTAAAAATTCATAAGAACGCGGAAGAGACGCGCCCACCCACCGCCCGCCCGCGAAAGCGGCCGCGGGGGCGTAACCGCCGCCCTACGCCGCGCCCGAGGCCGAGGAACTTTTTCCCGCCAAATTTCCAACAACTCTTTTCCCACCAGTTCATGTGATTGCCAAATGTATAATTTTACGGGTAACAATCTACATCACTCCTCGGAACACGATTGTAAATTAACCTTTCTACTCACAAATTGAAAAGTACATATTAGGGACTCGACGTTCTATAAAAAGTACGCGCGTATTGATTTTCGGATCGATATAATACCGCGTGACGTCGGTCGTTAGAATACATGTCAATGAAAAACCAGTTTACGATGATTGTGTTGATGGATGTTCGTTCATTCATTCATTACTTCTACATATTTGTCTATGATACGGTTTTGTTTTTGGAAAGATAAGTTCATTTCGAATTTTTGTTTTAGCTGAATGTGAATAAGTAACAAAATTAGTCTCCATATTTGTAATTTAAAATGAGATTATTGTATCCGTTAAGCTGGTAATATTACTTCACCGACTTTGGTGTAATAATAATGTCCTTTGTAAATATTAATTACATACCAAGGGGATTTTTATAGGTAGGTAGGTATACACATTAAAAAAAAATAGAGACGACCGGTCGTTATGGCGTCACTGTCCAACAGCCAGCGGACGTCTTTCTGCTGAAATGATGATGATGATGATGATAATACAAAATAGGATTTTATTAAGGTTTCAAGAGATCATCAGAGCATCTCATTTGGCTTCGTCCAACCTGAAAATTAAACCTAAGATTAAACGATCCTTGGTATTTTCGTACGCTCGCTAGCGCTAGCGACTTTGATCTTAAGCAGTGGTAACCATCTGACATTGACACCTTTATGTCGTAGTCTTAAGGGTGATATTCGCAATGCAAATATGTTTTTATTGCGGTGATTTTATCCATACTTCCATATTATTATAAATGTGAAAGTAGCTGTCTGTCTGTTACGCTTTCACGATTAAACTACTGAATCGATTTTGATGAAATTTGGTAAGGAGTAAGCTTGAATCCTAAGGTGGGGGGGACGCAGGCTACTTTTTATCTGACCTGGACTTCGCGTCCGCCATATCTGATAATAAAAAACTTTTTACAAAAAAAAAATACAACCGACTTCAAAGTAAAAAAAAAAAACACTGAAAAGTGCAAAATAACTTTAATTTCGGAAGTCGGTGTTTCTATAATAGTTTTGTCTCTTTGTTATTTAACACCGACTTCCGAAATTAAAGTTATTTTGCACTTTTCAGTGTTTTTTTTTTTTACTTTGAAGTCGGTTGTATTTTTTTTTTGTAAAAAGTTTTTTATTTTTCACTTTTTAGTTATGGTACCACCACTAAAAAGTACCCCTCAGCCAAACTTAAATACCTTATAGCCAGAGTGCATCTCATGACAATTCTAATAATCCCAAACACGGTTAGATTACATTAATTTATTACAGAGTTCCGGTGCCTAACTGTAGGCTTCATCATCAGATCAGCTCGATATATTCCCCCTCTACTTTCAGTCAGTCATCGACTACACGTATAAACAAAGCAATTTTTCTTGTTACGATGGTTCTGCTGTGATCCTATGAGGAGTTCTGTTCCATATCTTCGAAGTTCATGATCAGATCATAACAATATTTCTATGGGACCAATTCGGAAGCATAACCTTTCAATCAAAAAAAAAATTTCAGAATCGGTCCACAATTGACCGAGAAATCGGTGAACATACATAAAAAATAAAAATAAAAAACATACATTCAACCGAACATATAACCTCCTCCTTTTTGAAGTCGGTTAAAAACACGGACACAGTCGAGGATAAAAGGTACGAGGTACTTCTACTAAATCAATCGGTCTTAAATCAAACCTGCATAGATTAATTCATATAAGTATTATTATTTAATCGCTGCAGTCAGTGCCTTCGCACACGAGAAAGTAGGAAATTGTCCCAAGGGATCATAGTCCCGGGATAAAAGTATCCTATGTGCTATTCCAGGAGATGATCTACCCTTATACCAAATTTCATCCAAATCTGTTCAGCCGTTCGAGGATGAAGAAGTATCAAACATACACACAAACTTTCGCCTGTATAATATGACTGAGGATCAATCACATAATATAATAGCAAATCCGATTTTTACTAATTACATTGTTTGTGTAATAATTTACTGAGCATTTATTTCTTTAAATTATTAAAATACGTCAAGAAATGGTGGATTTATTAAAGTTATTCTGAATTACTTGGAAACGCGCGCTCTCGCTGGACTGTTTACGATGACGTCATCTGTCATGATCCGTGCGACGAACGGCTTGATCGTATTCATTCGCCGGTGGAGACCGATCATGACAGATGACGTCACAGCGAGTCGCTTCATTCTCGGGCGCGTTTCTGAAACTAATACACTAAAATTGCTGTATTTTCGTCATTTTTGGTCCGATTTCAATAATTTCTTCGCAGTATTTACTGTTTTTTTTTTGACGCTATAAGTCTACATACTCCACATAAATCATGACTGATCCTCATTACACCACACAATTATTATTATTTTTTTTACTTCTGTTTCATGTGTTGCGTTCATCACAAACATGTTAACTCACACACAAGAGATCCAGACTCTAAGAATAAATCTTTAGTTAGTTATGGTCTACGCCATACAAGTATTCAATGGTGTTCCGTACGGGAATCGAACCCACGACTCGCAGCTCAGCTGTCAATCGCCTAACCACTACGCTAACTGTATCGTTTATAAGTAGATAGTGGTCTATTCATGAAAGTGCTTATTTTAAACATAACTGACCTATATTTTAGTTTTCATTAAAAAAAAAATGGATTATATTCAGATACGTATTTTTCTCAACATAACGCCAAGCCTGTTTTTCCAAACTGGCCAGTTTGGAGGTAAGCGGAACAGATTGTAAAGTCCCGCAAACCTCCGTTGAAAAGGGAGGATCCTCCAGCCCGCAGCAGCCCGATAGATGATTACGGGCTGTTTATATGTTCTAATCGCGAGTTCGATGCAGGATTAGTTCTTATGTGACGCCATAGATGTCGCTACAGTCGAAAGGCTAAGCAGAGAAGTATACAGCTACAATTCTTTGGTTCCGTTTATTTCTCATGTTATATGGTTTTTAGGGTTCAGTAGCCAAATGGCAAAAAACGGAACCCTTATAGATTCGTCATGTGTCTGTCTGTCCGTCCGTATGTCACAGCCACTTTTTTCCGAAACTATAAGAGCTATACTGTTGAAACTTGGTAAGTAGATGTATTCTGTGAACCGCATTAAGATTTTCACAAAAAATAGAAAAAAAACAATAAATTTTGGGGGTTCCCCATACTTAGAACTGAAACTCAAAATTTTTTTTTTCATCAAACCCATACGTGTGGGGTATCTATGGATAGGTCTTCAAAAATGATATTGAGGTTTCTAATATCATTTTTTTATATACTTAATAGTTTGCGCGAGAGACACTTCCAAAGTGGTAAAATGGATGTCCCCTCCCCTCCCGTAACTTCCAAAATAAGAGAATGATAAAACTAAAAAAAATATATGATGTACATTACCTTATAAACTTCCACCGAAAATTGGTTTGAACGAGATCTAGTAAGTAGTTTTTTTTAATACGTCATAAATCGTAAACCGCAATTTACCTTTTAAGTTTGTACGGAACCCTCAGTGCGCGAGTCCGACTCGCACTTGCCCAGTTTTTGTTAACGTTATGTATTGAAATTGTTTGAGATTTTAGGATATCGATTATCGAAGTACAATCATTTGCTGAAACCTGCGATAATATCTCCAAGAGAACCAAAGTTACCGATATAGCCCGAAGAATCGCCTAAGTGCCAAAGGGCAATGCACATTACTCGCAGAACAGATGGTCGATAAGGCCGATAGGTTATGGAGTGGCGATCGCGTACTGGAAGACGCAGTGTTGGAAACCTGGAAAGTGGACCGATAACCTGGTGGGGGTCTCCGGAATCTAATGGATGCGAGACGTAAAGAACCGATCGTTGTGGTGACACTTTGGGAAAGCGTATAACCAATAGTGGATATCTTTCGGCTGAAATGATGATGATGATGGTGATGAAATAAAAACAGACGTGACAAGAACGAGGAAACAGGACAAAATGAGAAGTACGGATATTGCTACTCGAATTTGCCAACAAGAAGTAGAAATGGACAGCAGCATGCACAGAAGAAATGACAACTAGAGATAGCTTGACTCCATTGCAGATTTGGCCAGTACCAAAGATGGTACCTACCCCAAAGATGGGAAACACCACAGAGGACGCCACGTACAAGATGAAGATGATCTTTAATTCACGGCTGGACACCATTGGAGAAGGGTACCTAGTGCGAGACAGAACCCAGTAAAAATGTTAGAAGGCTACTATGCCAAAAGGAACGCTGAACTACGGTACTCGTACCTATATTACCTATATGAAACCGGAATCATAATTAAACTCTACAATTCTTCAATCCTTATTTCACTATACAGGGCTAATAATAACATGGTTCAAACAGTTGTTATAGTCTTAACATTTCTTGGTGACCAGACTATTTAAGCCTTCTAAAACCATAGCCGCAATAGTTTCCCGCCAATCGAGGAATGTCCTTGGGAGCACAAGCATAGGGGTCAGCGCAGACCGAACTGCAAAATGCTCGCGCATGGTGACCAAAATTTTCGCGCATGTAGAATGCATACTCAAACACGCAGTCGGCTTGCTCGAGCATGATCGAGCAAAATTTTGGCGTGTATTAAATTTTACGATGTATGATAATAATCATAAGATATTTTTTTCAATAATCTCAGAAAATGTTCTGCTCTGCTCTGCTCTTGGTGTGCGCTGACCCCCAGAGATAATCGTCGGTTGATACCACGTTCCATGAAGTGTCTAACGAGCCTTTACGAGTTGCCTTTGGCCCCTCGTACGTCTTCCAAAAGGTAAGCCCTTTTATTATTATTATAAATAAAACAAAATCATTGTGATTTAAAATCAATTTATTTGCACAATAAACACATCAAGAACTTTAAAATATATTGTAAATTGTACCTATCGTTCGATAGAACATAGTGTAATGCATTATAAGTGCAGTGTAATATCTAATGTCTAGCCCACACTCCGGAGATTCCGTATCTGAGGGTTTAACCCGCAAAAAATTGCGCAAATGAAGCCCAGGCATAATAAACGCGTCTTGAGAAGGCTAAGCTCCAGCGATATATAAAAAAAAACAATAGTAAAATATCCATAGAATTAAACTCTGTACTTTAAAATATTTTCGTTGATTGCACCAATATAAACCTAATTTTTAATTGACTAGGTCTGATTTTCCTTTGCTAGAGCTTAACTCATACAAAACCGCACTAAATAAGTGTAACAAATTATATAATAAAAATCGCATTGCGGCGGTATAATTGAACAGATATTTCATAACAAAAAATCAAATAAATAAATTGCCTTAAAATTATAACAATCACATATTATCAAATCCATTTATCTTAAAACTAGGGAACAAGGATCAAGATGTAACATGTTTTTTGTCAAACTATATAACAAATGATTAAAAAATCGTCTTCCATTTTTGTGTGCTTATATTTTCTACAACAATAAATATTATTATGGACGTAGGTACTTATATTTTATGTAAATTGATAGATTAGGAAATGGGGAGCATTGGTAGGTCAGTGGTAAAGGCCGCGACTTACAAGTCGTATATTGCCGGATCAATCCTAGGTTGGCACTTTACTTTGCAAAATTTCGTCACCACTGCTCTTAAAACGGTGAAGGAAAACATCGTGAGCAAACGAGCATATTCTAGAACCATAAATTCAAAGACATGTGACATCCACTGGGCCCGCGTTGGGGATTACGGTCCATTCCCTCTCCTAGAGAGGAGGCCTAAATCCCAGCTGTGGGAACTTTATAAGGCTGGTTATGCTATGATATGCTACGATAGATTGGTGTCAAAATTTGTAATAATGTGGATAGGTAGGTATTTACAGAAAACGCAATAAATTGTAGGTACTCTAGATTTTAGAAATAATACTTGTGTCTTGCTTAGCGCCTACTTTGTTGCGATGATTTCGGTACCTGTAATCAGAAAGAAGAAAATAAGATTGACTCTATGAATGAACTACTCCCCTCGAGTTTTGGCGGGATTTTTCAACTGAAGTTCAGTGGCTGTTTTAATTATTCGCTAATTGATTCCTAGTGAATATCGTGATGTGAAATTGGTGTAGTTTTGTATCTTAACCTTTCGTATGCCGTAATTAGAGACACAATTAAAAAGCGATTGTGTCTCGCGTGGATCCGCGCACCGGACATTCAATGAGTTAAGTATCTATACAGTGGAAAAATTTGTAGAAACACTCGGCTCCATAACACTCTCGCCTGCGGCTCAGGCGAATTCCGCCTCGGTCTCAATGACAAAGTTTCTCCACTGCCCGATGATAAGCGATGATGTGATGTGGTCGACGATGGAGCACGCTTCTCTAGAAGTAACCTCCTGACTTAGATACTATCTTTGTTTTTTTTTAATCTTTGCCCCACACTAGGAATTTATTCCTGTATTGTAGGAGCGTTCACAAGCAAGTAAACTTGCATACACAAGACACCTAGACCTGGAACAACTATCTGTAGGCCATACAAATATTTGTTCCGTGTGGGAATCGAACCCGCGACCAGCAGCACAGCAGCCAGTCGCTCAACCACTGCGCCAACCGTACCGTCGACTATCTATAATAATAATAATAATATTCCACAACTATCACACAACGCCATCTAGTGCCAAGCTAAACAGAGCTTGTGTTATGAGTACTAGACAACTGATAAACATACTTATATATTTCTAAATACATCATTATAGATAAATTACACCCAGACACAGAACAAATAATCGTGCTCATCACACAAACATTTGTCCTGGGTGGGAATCGAACCCACGAACTCCGGCATAGCAGTTAGGGCCACTAACCACTAGACCAACAGGCCAGTCAAATCTATCTCCTCACCATGTATTAATGACGTCTACAATCCACCGCCGCTCCTCTCAACTGAGATCTGCTTCTTGAGCATCTCCTGTTCGTGATGTTCTTCCTCCATCTCCGCCATGCGCGCGAATCTGGAGTACGCTACGTGGCCCGACTTGATAGCTGACATCATCTGTGCGTTGTAATAAAGGTTAGAATTGTTTGGCATAGTAAGGAGCTAATGTCACTGTTAGATATGTTTTATCTGTGGAATAAAGTTGATATGTGACAGTTTTTATATAGGTACTGTCAAATAAAATGTTCAAAATTGTTCGTGAGGTAGATAAAGCTATCTAGTTAGATAGGTGTAATTACTGCCCTCCTAGCCAAGTTACGATCGTTTCGTCTACGTCGAACGCCTCGAGTAGCCCACGCCTCAGATTCCTTTGTTCTGACGTCATCTCAACGCTCAGTCACGTGGTCAGAACAAAGGAATCGGAGGCGTGGCCTACTCGAGGCGTTCGACGCAAACGAAACGATCGTAACTTGGCTAGGGGGGCTGAGAATGTATATCTCTATATAAAAAAGGGAAAACTGACTGACTGACATATAAACTCAAAACCAAAACTACTGGGACTAGGAGTGTGAAATTATGCCCAAGGTTTCCTTTTATGACGTAAGCAATGCACTAAGAAAGGATTTTTCAAAATCAGCCCTTAACCGGGGATAAAACAGGGGGTCTAAAGTTTGTACGGAGAAACCTATTTTCACGCGGGCGAAGCCGCTGATAAAAGCTAGTTTCATATTATGTACTTATGTAACGTAAATATTTATTTATTTAGAAGTGGGACAGGTAACTTTATCAATACTAAATAAGATAAAAAATTTTAATATTGACTTACCTTCTACTTACCTGTACCTAGCGTTGCCAGGCGTCCGGATAAAGCCGGACAGGGTCAGGCTTTTTAGTTGCGTGTCCAGCCAAATTAGGCGGAGTCCGGCCTGTCCGGCTTTTATTAGGCTTTTTAGATTTGTCATGTCTTCTACTTTATCTTGTATCGCTAGCGTAAGCGGAGAGGACTAGCAATTATAGCAGTCAATTTTATTGTTGTTTCATTAGAATTAAATAATATATATTATGGTCAATACTAAAAAAATCGAGTTTGACTTTAAAAAAATTGTCGGTCATTTTACTCAAATATTCGGCTAAATCTGCTGGTCTGTCCGGCTTTTCGGTTTGAAGACCTGGCAACCCTACCTGTACCCATTCTTAATCTAAATATGTAATTATGGATTAGTAAAGCAAAATTGATTAACCATAAAAGCAAACATAAACCATGACATTTTTTATTAAAAGCATAAAGTTAATAACCATGTTATGGCAACACATATTACAAATGCAAGCAAAAAGCAAAAACGATTAAAATACATATATTTAAAAAACTACTATCATTTTCATATAATTTAATGACATCTACTCAAAATAATTAATACACTTTGATAAATAATGAGATCATTCTTATACTAGTTGCCCCCCTCCCCCGGGTTTCCCCGCCTTTTTATTTACTGTTCCGCTCCCATGGGTCGTAACGTGGTAAGTCTTCTTCGATAAATCACCTATTACGATAATAGCCTAACACTAAAGAATTTTTAAATTCAAACCTGTAGTTCCTGAGATTAGCGCGTTCAAACAAACAACTCTTCAGCTTTATAATCTGTATAATTATAATAAAATGCTGACTGATTGACTGACTGACTCACACCCAGTTCAAATCCTTGGAGCTAGAACACTGAAATTTTTTCACAGAGGTTCCTTTATAGATAAATAATTTATAAACAAAGAATAAGAAATGATTTTCCTTAATTCGTCCTTATGGCCCAGTGGGGATATTACGTAACTCTGTTGACAGCTCAAGTGAAGATCAGTTGTTAAAAGTGTACATCATATAAACTGTCAAACTGCTAGTTTCGTATTGCCTATCTTCGTGACCAACTGCAGTGACGTCATTAGCCATTGGTGCCTATGAAATTCCACCGTAACACGTTTTGACAGATGTTATTCTATCGGTAATATTAAAATTGTGATTATGTAAGCTTTTGAAGCTTCAAGTTGACATCAAATTAATAGCCACCAAAAATTTTGAAAGACACTGCTCTTGGGTAGTGTTTCAGAAGGAGATGGTGATTTGGAATCTTACTTATAGGATTGGCCAGAAGTGGCTAAGGACAGAAAAGACGGAATAACGGAGGGAGGCCTTTGCCTTGTAGTGGGACACAACGGGTTCATAATAATAAAGTGTATATAACGGGGGTCCATAAGTTTGTATGGAGAAACTAGAACCTATTAGTATAGCTTATGATTTCCTTAAGAATGAGTGTGTTTCAAAAGCTTGATATTTTTGGCTTTCAATGAATCATGGTTATTTACAATACTCATTTATATGGTAAACA
The DNA here is from genome assembly GCA_905147345.3 of Mythimna impura. NCBI lineage: Eukaryota > Metazoa > Arthropoda > Insecta > Lepidoptera > Noctuidae > Mythimna > Mythimna impura. Next base: position 6,949,324 of record LR990348.1, read on the forward strand.
AATGGTCGTTTGGCGCTCCAATTGCGCATTGGAGCGCCTATTTGAAAGTTGGCGGCAATGTTGTTGAAACGTTGCCAACTAAACAACACTTAATATTCTTCTGACCCAGTTGTAGCTAGAATGTGAATTATAAATGATCTAAAGATTGTTACTGATTTAAAAAGAATTTACGTACGTTGTTATAGTAGATATTGTTTTGATATGATTGTGTGTTCACTGACAATACTTTCGATAAAACTGCACTGTTGCTAACTCTCTAAGTCTCAAAATAAAGGCTCTCTATCTACAAATAAAATTCTGAACTACTGACTAAACTGGATAAAATAAAAAAAATACATAAACTAAAAACAAAACATTAACATTCCATCAAGCCAAGCAAGAAACTTCAGACAGATAGAAGATAAACATAAATAAAGGCGGCACAACACTGGTCATACTCCTTGTCTAAAACTCGCGTTAATATTGCCAATACAAAATACACCCTCAACAGTTGTAAATAAAGTACATTTTCTAAAGGCAAATTAACGCTAGTATTTGAATAAAATGTAGTGTCGCCTTATTAAAGAAAGAATAATTGATAAAACAGCTTGTAAAGTCACAATATAGACCTGCAAGTACTCGTCGAGTTCGACTTGTCCGTTCATGTTAGTGTCGATCTCTTTCAGAATTTCGTGCAATTGTTCCCCGGTCACCTCCTCGCCGTAGTTCTGTGGACCAGGCCGACATATGGACGTCAACAAGCGTGGACATGACACGTGACACGTCATTGTGTTGCACTGAATCTTTGGTATACGATAGTTTATGCTCTATGAATTGAGTAGGTAGTTGATTAATTTTTTTTTTCAAAATTTAATCAAATATAACTTTATAATTTCTTTAGAAAGTTATTATATTGTTCTGTCATATAAATTATCAAAGAAAAAAAATGGAGGGTAGGAGGGTTAAAAATAGCCTAGGACCTATTCTCAGACCTACTAAATATACACAAAAAGTTTCATAAAAATCGGTCAAGCCTTTTCGGAGTTCTATAACAAACACAGAGTGACACGAGATTTTTATATATTAGATTTCAAATCCATAGAAACCTTTCAAATCAGGTAGAAGGGGAAATTGTCAAGTAAGTAATAGAGTTTAAAGTAAGAATGCACACACTGAAATGTGACGTCACCGCCATTAGATTACGTGTACGTACAAAATAGATTCCTCAATTATAATTATTAAAATCAACAACATCACATCAGTTTTTTCATGAAATCGCCGTTCAATAGTGACGAACTGTGAGGGTTGTATTGATAATTTTAATGATTATTATTTTATAAAAAATTTATATAACAATCGCCAATCATATATTAATCAACATACAACGTGACACTGACCTGTAAAATACAAAAAAAAAAATTGAATTTCACGGGCTACCTTTGGGCATCCTCCTTAAATCAAATCGGTGGGTATTATTATTAATGTGTGGTCACACTAAGCTGTGAATTAGTTTAAAATATTATTGCAATATTCAACTAGGTGCCTATAACAAAGATTCTGTGCAACTTAATGACATAATTTTAAAGAAATTATGCAAATATTTCATATGAAAGTTTTCAGTAGGTAGTCCTAAGGCAGTTTCTGAAAACTAAGGTCTACAGTCCACGGGCGCGTAGCTTTATAGACGCGTATTCGCGTATTTTCATTTATCACAACAAGAGTTTTTTTTTTATTTATTTCGTCACACAATCGTTCAATTTCCAATAAGCGGCAATGATTTTTTTTTTCATAGCAATGATACGACGTCGTTTCGTTGCTTCGTTTACAGAGTTTTATATGTAAGCTGTGAGTAGGCGTACACCAAGCGTACAATGGCGAATACGCGTCTATGAAGCTACGCGTCCGTGGACAGTACGCCTAAGTCAAATTACACATACATAGTGTTTCATTCACCAAAATCATAAGACTGAATGGAGTGAAATCGAACGCCACAACACACAACATGTGTTTTGTGTAAACTATGTTTAAATTTAAAAGACTTTCATAAAAAAAAAATATTTGCACAATTTCAAAAGCAGCGACCCCATAGAGTTATATCCCAAGAGACGTGGACGGCAGCCATGGATGATTCTACCCAGTTAACCCGTATGTACTCTCTACCTGAAGGTAGTCCTGTAATTCCAGCTGCCCGTTATACGTGACGTCGATCTCGGACAAGATGGCGCTTATTTCCGCATCGCTAGGTTTCAGGCCCATACTCTAAAATTGGCAGTAAGTTAAGGACATGGTTTTTGGTTATTATTATTACTATTCGTAACCTTTATTGGTTTTGTTCCTCGTTGGTTTGATGAGAGAATGGGCTTTTTGCCCACAGTTTTCTTCTAAGTTATGATGTTTTAATGGACAAGCTTAGCTCCATCTGTTGGTTATCATACATAAGATCTCTGTGTCTGAAAAAGATCTGGGATTCGAACCCTGGATCAACTTTATTTTTTTTTTGTTTTACAGTTCTTCTAATAACAAAATTAGTTTTCTGTACAAAAACATATTTGTTTATATTTTTGTAAATGAAAATCTTTTTTGACTCTACTTTCTTGTCTGATAATATTGTCTATGCTCATATTTTTTTATAAATCACCAAAGTTCCATAGAAAAAGAATCATTTTTGACTCTCCTTTCTTGTCAGATAATAATTGTCTGACATTTTTTTTTTTATAAATCTCCAAAATTTCATAGACAAAAATCCATTTTTTGACTCTCGATTTTGCCTATGCCTTACCCACATTCCACCACCCATACCTTAAGACTCCTCCTAATATCGTTGATGGACACGAAGCCCTTCCTGTCCTTGTCGATGATCTGGAACCGCTTAATGTAGGTCTGGATCTCGTCCTTGCTGAGGTTTATAGGGATCTTGTCGCGAGAAGCACGGTTCACCATCTGACCCATTTCGCTGGCTAAGAATTCGCCGGCTTCCTTGATTTGTTTCTGGAAATTGGGTTAAAAATTTTATAGCATTGTGGTGGTTAATTGCCTATGACGGCGAAGTAACATGCTGCGTCTTAGGCTCTACTTTTTTCATTATATTCAGCACATGTCATGCCAAATCTGTCGTTATGTGATAGCAATCTGAAAGACGATCTAAGGGTCTGATGACACTAGAAAATGCTCCTGTACGTGTACGGTACGTGCGTGCGAAGTCACCGCTTCAACCGCCATTAACATAAAACGAGTCACCGCACCGCTAGAGATTGCGCGAAAATATCAAACCAACTGTCGGCGTCCGCTTCGCTTTCGTCGTTTGCTATTCGTCACCGCACCCCACCATATGCGGTTGGTCACGTTTCAACTGTTTATTCCATTCGCGCCGCATCGCTTCGCGATCGCGATCGTGTTGAATACATAGGCACGTAGGACATCGCTTTACTGGCACTGCTTGCTTTATCATGAAAGTGTTTTTATCTACAACACTCAAGATACGGGGGACATAGAGGTGTGGGACCGTGATAGTTTTTTTTAAATCGGTGTATCAGAGGGCGTGATTTTACAAGCACGTACGCCCTTATAATTACCTTTGAGAGATAATAATCTCCTTACCTTCTTCTCCGCTTCGTTCCAGTTGAGCTCCTCAGCCATGATGTCCACGATGATAGGCAGAGCTTCAGCTGCCGCCTGCACGTTGAGGAAGGCCAGGCGGAGACGACGCGCGATCATGTCGACTGCTGTGCGCGCGTACTCGCGGCAACCGTACCTTTGTCATAAAAAGTAATAATATTAGTATAAGGCACCAAGTCCTAATATTAGAGTTATATCGGACAGTCATGAATAGATAATTATGCAATTTATGAATCGATTTTTAAAGAAATAATAGTATTCGATTTACAACGACTCCCGGGAGTCTTACAACCATCGATAAATAAATATGTACGAGTTGATGCACTTATGTGAGTCAATGTTGACTCTACCAGTTCTCTAGAATCTATCTGATTTGTGGTTCTTCGAGGTCAAAGCGCGATTACTTGAAGTAGTATCTACTTTGATTTTAGTAGCTAATTGATAAAAGAAACTATACATAAATATACTATACTTTACCAGACACAATAAACTGGGTTAATTATTTTACCACTAATATTTAATTCAATTATTACAGACTACCCCCTGTATTATTTCAAGTTCTTACGATCCATCCTAAGGTTGTCTGGTAGATATCGCTGTTAGCGATAAGACCGCCATTGTACCCATATATTTAAGTTTATGTATAAGTTGTGTTACTTTTTTGGTGTACAATAAAGTTTATTCTATTTTATTCTATTCCAGTATTGTTGAATCTGCTGTTGTACCTATCTGTTTTGTACAGTATAGTGCTATTATTATTTGTGTATAAACTTTAAATAAATCTATAAATAATAAACAGTAGCTGCTTACCTAATTTCGGCGTCAATGTAAGGGAACTCGGGGTGAACCTTCTTGCCAATGATGGGCCATCTCTTGCCGGTCATGGCTGCCATCTTAGCGACGGCGAACGCCCTGTCACCGTACGACTTGGCCAAGTGTTGTGCTACCTGGAATATGTTAGCTTCACATTAATTCTGCACAAACAAGTCATTGGACTAACCACCTTCCAACAAAACAATATACTTAGGAAATTCGAATATTGAATGAAATCGAGAGAATCAAATTTTGGAACAGGAAACTCTATTTAATACAGAATAAAATTCAAATTCTAACACCCCGTAACTTTTTAAGGGCCTTTTTAGTGCAAACTACTGACATTTCAAAAAATTTGAAGATTTTTCTCGATTTCTCTGGGGTTCCATCATCTGATCATGATTCGATGACCATGGAACCACCTGAGAAGTACTTATACCATTTCAAATAAAAAAAGAATTTTCCAAATCAGTCATAAGTAATCGGGGATCATACATAAAAAAAGATTCCTCCCCCATTTTTGAAGTCGGTTAAAAATCATCTCAAAATACACAGCGCAGAAGCCGATACTTGAAAAAGTAGCGATTTTTTTTTTCGCTGGGAAAATCATCTAATGACATCCCCCGCTCTTGGGCGGAGCGAGAGATAGTGTCAGACTTTTACTGACTAAAAACCCACTCCTGTTCCTTCTTTGCCATTTTTTCCAGGGCCACGGGGTCACTTTCGCATCACCCATGTAAAGAAAAAGTAAGGATGGAAAAAGTAGCGATGGAGATTCAAATTATGTCAAGTTATAAATTCAAGTATAAAAACAATTTGAGCAGATCGAGTATCTAAAAAAAAGAGGCACTAAAAGTCCAAAGTGTATGGAATTAATTGACATGCGCTACTGAAATATCAATCTGAATTATTTTGACAATCGTTAACGCTTGTAGAATACTACTTTGTCAAGAATGGATAAAGCTACCTTTAGTTTTACAAACACAGCAATTGAACATTAATTAAAGAAAGAAAAATATTTATTTGGCGATAGTCACCAGGTTTACAAACAGAAAACAAACTAAAAAATAAAATAAAGTAACAATCATTAAAAAAAATAAAAAATAACACTGTATATTCATTACAAATAGTCTTATCTATAAGGCATTGTGGTAGATTTAGATAATTGTTTTGCAATTATCAAGAAGTCTTCTTAGATGGCCGATACAGGCAAGAAGTAAAAAGTTAAAAGTACATGGCGTGTGGAGTACATGGTGGAAATGATATCCCACCCATACGTACAAAGCGTTTTGGGAACACATTCATTATGCGTACAGCTAAGGAGTGGAATTCCCTGCCGGAGTCTGTGTTTCCTGATAGCTACAACCTAGGGGTCTTTAAGTCAAGAGTGAATCGGTTACTTCTAGGCAAGCGTGCTCCATCATCGGCCACATCATCGCATTCTTCTTTAAACATAAGAAGTCACATCAAGCAATTGTGAAATTATTCAAAATACCTACTCTTTCTCGCCATTTAGTATTTATCTGTGAAATATAAAAAGATACTTACTTCCATCTCCAGTCCGAAGTCCTGTACTAATCTAATGTACATGGTGGGCGTCCACCCGTGTGCTCCTTCTATTAGGAACCCGTCTGTCTGGCACTCCTTATACAGTGGCTTCAAGTTCGCGCCTGAAATGTTCGAGATACATTGTTAATGGCTTGATACCCCTATGAAGGGTCGAAGATCCAGCTGAAGGTTCGAGTTCGTAAGTGACTGCACACACACAGCAGCATGTAACGACATGACTGACGTGGCGACATGTCGCAGCGACAAGTCGCAGCGTCATATCACTCTTTGAAATTCCTTGGACAAGAATATAGTCCATTTTATTAGTAACTATACTTTTTACCTCACAGCGAAGTGGGTGTCTGAGGCAAGATGTGCAGAGAACGATAAAGCAAGAAATTTACTACCTGCCCCCCTAGCCAAGTTACAACCGTTTCGTTTCGATTCTCTTGCGTCGAACGTCTCGAGTAGGCTACGCCTTCGATTCCTTTATTCTGATTCTGACGTCATCTCAACGCTCAATCACGTGTTCAGAACAAAGGAATCGGAGGCGTGGCCTACTCGAGGCGTTCGCCGCAAGAGAATCGAAACGAAACGGTCGTAACTTCGCTAAGGGGGCAGACCATTCTCTTCACTTAGTGCCTCAGAATAGGTGAATAAGGGCTCTCCACCACTGTTATCAGGATGCTGTTGACACTAACCCGCGTTCTACGCATCATTGATGTTGTTCTGAGCAAACATCTCCGATGGACTGGGCAATGACTGGAAAACTGGGCAGTTAAGAGATATGCGGAACAGAGTGTAAAATCCCACATACCTCCGTTGAAAAGGGAGGATTCTCCGATCAGACAGGTGTTTTGTCGGGTCTGGGTACCCGATACTTGATTTCGGGCTGTTGTGTTATAATCGCGCTGAGAATTATAATACCGCGATGCAAGATTTGAATTTTAGTTTCTACGTAGCGCCATAGATGTCGCTACACTAGTATGAGTTATGTGTTGTGTTGTACTCACTCTCAATAGCAGCGTCGATGGTCTCGGCAGCCATGGACCTGTAGGTGGTCCACTTGCCGCCCGCGATGGTGACCAGGCCGGCGGGGGACACGTGCACGATGTGGTTGCGTGCGAGGGACTGCGTGTCCGGCTTGTTGGGGTCGGACACTAGAGGCCGGATGCCCGACCATGCTGAGAGCACGTCGCCGCGACGTACTGGACCGAAATAAGAAGTCATTATTAGCAATTTTATTGTCGTAGAATTTTTTTCAGCTTGATCGTTCGACCGGCTCATGAGATAATAGATCTCACCCATGTTTTGCAGTCTGAATGCGTGAAGGAAGAAAAGTTATTATTATCGATGAAATAGCCTCATTAACTGTAGTCATAATTTTTTAGAGGTATGCTGAAAAGGGTGCAGTCTCGCAAACCTCCGTTGAAAAAGGAGGACCCTCCGACCAGACGGGTGTTGTTTCTGGTTTGGGCAACTGCTCGATAGTTGATTTCTAAAGCAAGAACTAGATTAGACCGACGCACACGTGAACCACGCCTGATTTGTACGTGTAGAACGACGTCGCGTGGCGTGGATCAAGTGTAGCTCTACAAGTCTAGTTTCCATATAAAATGTATGGAGACCGACGCGCCCAGATCGGCGTACCTTACCTTAATATCGCGATGTAGGATTATGGATTTTAGTCGCTACACTTTATTAAATGACGGCAGTTTATTGCTATTTGATTGTTCCTTCAGTTGCTTTTTGCGTTCTAGGGCCGTGGTATCTCTTTCGAACAACCCCGCCACCCATTATTTTTATCTGATACTAGCTGACCCGGCGAACTTCGTATCGTTCAGTCAATGAATGTAGTATATCTTTCGATATAGTCAACCGATTGCGATGAAACAAAGACTAAATAATAGATCAAGTTACACACAATTTTATTGTATAAAAGTTATTTCGTACATTTTACGTGATGCGCGCACAACTAAAAACTTCTACACATTTATTAAGTACTAGCTGTTGCCCGCGACTTCGTCTACGTTAAGTTGGTAAAACTGTACAATCATTCTGTGCTTGCAATTCATTCTGAAAGTATCGTAATTATTTATTGTACTTTCACATAAAACTGTTAAAGGTAAAAACGCAAATTACCTTCAGGATACATGTTATGTACTCGTCCAGATCCAGATGTATGAACGTCAATGAATAGAAAGAGTATGTAAGGGTCGTAGCAGTTGGCATTTCTGCCTACCCCAAGGGAAAAGGCACTAGTTTATGTATGTTTCTGGTTTATGTTCCGGTAAAACAACATTGTCACAGTGAGCACGTCACAATCGCAGCGGTAATGCCTGTCTTTGAGGAGTGGCTACAGAGGCGTCACGGCATCCTCTCTTTGTGCAGGACTCACCGGATGTGGGTGTTTCGGGAGGTATCTGTATCGAATTCAGCGAAAAGAAACACTCGAGTCTCACCATTGTGCGGATCGCCCGGAGAATACGATGGAACTTACGGTGGAAGTCAGTCCCGCTTGGTAAGAGCGCCGGCGCCGCCGTGTCCTCATGGAGGCGATTAGTGGAAAAAATGCCAACCAGTAGCCTCCTTCAGTGAAGCACTACGATCGAAGAAGGTGGCTGAAACTATGAAGGATGATGAGGGAAGTGATGCTCCAGGTGTTGAAAGCCGCAGGGCGATTGCGGTGGAGCCGTCCGGTCATCTGGTCAAAGCAATCCTGAATCGACGGCGCGTAGTAATCTACGCGCGACTCATAATGATGTCAGCAAATGGATAGGGCCCTCTAGGGCCAATGTCTGCTAAGGCTGCGAGATTGTTCGAAAGAGTTACCTCCTGTAAAATTTTCGCCTCAATAATGTTTCACTGAAGAGTTCAAGCCGTCAGAGAGCTTTGGTAGAGGTAAACGAAGGAACATAATCGGGACACCGACCTTCAGCTGGATAACGTTTGCACTGATGGTTCAAAGCCAAAAAGCCAGTGAATCCAAAAATTACCATCATCATCAACTATCTTCCTCCACAACAGTACTTATGAAGAATTTGCGAGAGCATGCTTGAATTGATTGTTGCAGCTTGATCATTTGGGGCGTAAAAATTACTTGTTCATTTACCTAGGATTTTTTGGTGTGTATTTGACTGACGTCCTCGTATATCAGATAAATGTTATTCCATAGTGGGACCTACCCTATGAAGAGTTTCCAACTTTTGAATGAATTTCGGTGAAATCTTGAACGCGTGTATCCCTGTCCAATCGAACTCGCATATTGATGGCCAAACCGAGAGGTCACTGACGCCGATTGCCTCTATGAAGACACGGCGGTTCACCCAAGCAGGATAGACTTCCACCGCATGCTACAACGGGTCCTCCGGGCGATTTGTAAATTGGTAATATCAGAGTACTTCCAACCGAATCCGGAACAGAAACCGCGTGAATCACCCTCAACAGTCCTGAGCTTGTGTATCCATAAAACAATGAAATTCCGGTAAACAAATGTAGCAGCCGATTAGTGTTATCCCTGAGACTGGCCTCCCTCAGAGGGTGGTTCCAGTGTTGGTCACCACTCACTGCAAGGAGGTAACGTACGGATGTCGACGTAAGGCTGCAAGGAATCTGAGATACATCATACGTTGTCGAACTGTGATCAGGAACGCAAACCTTTCGACCCAGTTTTATATGAAGCAGTGACTGCTAATAATAAAACACACTATTATTAGGCCGCAAGGTGCCATCATCCCGGAGGACACAGTGGAGCACACAGAGGTGTGTGTTGTCCTCGTGGAGGCAATCGGCGTCAGTCACCTCTCGCGCCGGGCCTTGTGACTTTCGGCTATGGTCCAGAGCGAGGAGGAATGGCAGGCGGTCGCCTCCTTCTGCAAAGTCGTAATGCTAGTGAAGGAGGAGGCCGCACGCGTGAGGGAACGAACGTCCTCACGCCGAGCCGAGATTCTGACCCCGACGACCAGCCACGGTAGACGCGGGCTCGCGGACATCCAGCAATCGGTCGTCCACAGCCGTCCGGCTGTCCGGTAATTGACCGGACCGAGCCCAGTCGTCAACAGCGCGTAGTGATCCACGCGCTCCTCAAAGAGATGTCGCAAAGGGCAACTGAAGGACACAGGTGTGGTTTTAGTCAGTAAAAGTTTGACACGCCTTCCCGCACCAACCAGAGTGGGAGAAGTCATTGGATGACTGTGGAAGTCATCCATCCATCCTTAAAAAAGAAAAATAAAGGTGCCATCATTATCATTTCAGCCGAAAGAAAGAAAGAAAGAAAGAAAAACTGTTTATTCGCGCGAAATGACGCAATCTTAAAACTAGCAAACAAACATTGTAAAATGATAGGGAAGATATGCGTCACATCCGCGCAAAACGGCCTAACGCTCAGCATAAAGCTGTAGCCTGACGCATTATGCGTTAAGCTCACAGCGCTGGTTTTCAGCGTGGGCCGGTGGCGGCGTCGACATAAAGACGCCCGAACGGTGCAGTGTACAACAAGATTTGGATAGAAAAAGGAAATACATATGAATTATAAATTAAAAGGAAAAGAAAATTAAACTAAATAAAAATAAATAAATAAAAATAAATAAATAACGTGACAAATACATTAATATAAAGTGGCAACACCACGACGCGCCCGAGCAACTCGTTATTATAATCTGTGGCATAGACCACAGACGCTACTACGTGATTGGACGCAATCGCGATGCTGTTCGACAAAAGGATATGACCGAATGTGACGAAAGCTATGATGATTTAGGAAATTCAAATAATTCTTGTAAAGTACTATGATGGTTCATGTTTGTGCAATGACAATGTTTTAAAGTACCTATTTGTGACGGGATTTGAAATTGGATGAACTCAAGAGAAGCGAACACGGGGACAGGTAAGATTGATAAAATTGTTCACTCACATTCACATTGCTTTGTGGAAAATTCCAGGAACAGATTATTATGAAACATGGGACGAAATGAATAAATATAATTAGTTTGTCTGTAATTAGATTATTAATGGATTACCAAGTCAACAAATAAGAATAGTAGTAAAAATAAAGTTATATGCATTGTATTAAATGTGATCTAAATGTAAAAAGTGTAATGAAGATAATTTAAAAAAACGTATAATTAATATTTGTTTTGTTTGTAGGTTCTTAGCATTATATTAAAAATAAAAATAGTATGGCAATGCAAACCGACAGCAGCGAATTGCACGACAGGGAAAAGACATTGAATACCAAGCCACAGCACCGCTGAAGATCCAAACCAAGTAATGCAGGTCATGACCCTTAAGGTGACAAAAAGTTCATTGTTGTGAAAGTTGTGCTAGCAAGAGTAACTTTTTATGGTTATATTTAAATGATTGTATTGATTTCAGGCCTCGCATCGGTGGAGGAATATTATTCCAGATCTTCGTACCTGCGTACTTGAAGGAGCCCCTAAATGCCGCGGTTTTGTGTCGCGGCGCTGATAATGGAGCAACCACAGACCGAAGACCATACTTGTAGTGTGTTTGTCGCCAAGTAAGTTTGTCAAATAGATAGCGTGGCTTTTGGGTTGTTACAACGCCAAACAGTAAACTAGCCAAATGCATCCTCCGCCTAGCAGCCATTTTCAAGATCCTCAGTTGATTTATGTATGGAGTCACATGACTCCTACGTGGGACATGTACACAAAAGCGAACACATGCGTTCTGGATGCGCTGAATCAGTCTGTCTGTCCTAGCAAGCAAACATGGCCCATAAACAGTGTCACAGTAGTTGAGTTTTGATAAGATTAGGCTGTCAACAAGCAGCTTACGGAGTGGGGTGCTAAGATACTTTCGTATCCCATACAAAACCTTTAGCCTGTAAAAACAGTGTCTTAGTGCACTTTTTATATGGGCCTCAAAGCGCAGCTCTGGTTCCAGAATCAGCCCCAGGTTGCACGTCTTCTCTACACGCTCAATTTTCTCTCCCCCAATCATGACCTCAGGCTTGGCCAACAGTATTGCAGCAACTTGTTTCTTTGTGCCCAGCACCATGAATTTCGACTTAAGCGGATTCAGGACCAAAGAGTTCTCCTCAGACCAGGCCACAACCCGAGCCAAGTCCTCATTCACCCTCTGCACAGCCAATGACGTGTCTTCTCCTTTAAAGGATATGTACAGCTGGATATCATCGGCATACATATGATACTTGCAGTTTATGAACGATCCAGTTACATCAGCGCTATAGAGGATGTACAGAAGAGGACCCAAAATCGATCCCTGTGGGACTCCTCTCGTCACAGGAAGCGGGGGGGAAGATATAGTTGATCCATCTTCCCTATGAACTTGCACGAACTGAGACCTATCAGTTAGGTAGCTATTAAACCAATCCACAGCGTCTCCGTTGAAGCCATAGTATGCTAATTTAGACAGCAGCAGATTGGTATTAATTGCGTCGAAAGCCCGTGAGAAATCCAACAGGACCAGGATTGATCCCTCCCCCTGATCACGTGCCTCCAGGATATTGCCCACAACATCAGCCAGAGCTGTTGCAGTACCTCTGCCCTTCCGAAAACCGGACTGGAGGTCTGGAAGAATGTTATTTGTTTCCAGATACTCAATAACTTGTGAGTACACAACACGCTCCAGGATCTTCGAAAGGCAGGGCAGGATGCTAATTGGCCTAAGATCCTTCATGTTGGCTGGGTCATTGGTTTTCGGGATAGGGCGCACCATTGCACGTCTCCACAGTTTAGGGAAGGTGCGCGTCTCAATGGATCTGTTGATGATGTCAGTGATGGCTTGCAAGGTAGTTGGCAATGTGAGAGATAACATCTCCAGACTGATACCATCAACACCCTGAGCATTTGAAGCCAGACTCCTAATTATCTTCAGAACAGTATCCTGACTGGTTGTAGTGAGCGAAAACTCAGCCGGACCGTGTCTGCAAGATTTAAAGTAGCCAATTTTTGAGGCATTATCGCAGCAGTTTCCAGGGACGTCCAGAAATGCTGCATTGATATTTTCCGGGTTATCAAAATGACTTGGTAGTATTTTCTGGCTGTGATCTGGAAGCACATCTGATTTCAGATTTTTCCATAGCAGTTTGGGATCCTTCTTTTGCTCGTTGATGTTTTTGGAAAAGTATGCTGTTTTCTCCCTCACTAACGCGGCGGCCGCTTCATGTTTAAGATCCAGATAGTACTGCCTATGAATCGGTTCTCTAGTCATATGATATCTGGCTCTAGCTTCATCTCGCAATTTAAACATCAGACGTATATTGTCAGTTATCCATGGTGTAGGCGGTCTCCTGAAGGTCCTGCGCTTAAGTGGAGCATGAAGATCAAATAGCTGGATAATGTATGAATTAAAAGTGTGCACCATAGTGTCAACATCACTTATATCCCCAATAGTTGACCAAGGAATCATATTTAAATCAGCATTGAACTGATCTTGCAAGATGTCGGAAAAAGAGCGGTATTCGACCAACCTAGGTTTAACCTTAGGCTTTCTGAAAACAGCCTCGCACGTGACAAATGAGTGATGGCTGAGCTCACTGATGTGATTCACCATAACATTTCGCGTTGAGGCATCAGTGCATATGATGTCAATGAGCGAACTGCTATCTCCCACGAAGTGTGTTGCGGTTTGAACAAGCTGAACGAGGCCTGAGTAGTCCAAAAAAGCTGTCAGCTGTTTAGCTTTTGAGCTGTTTGCATCTAATAAATTGACATTCAGGTCACCCAACAAAATCAGATTATCATACGGGGCCAAGGCACTAATACTGGCAGTTATAGCGTCTAAAAATACCGCCAAATCCTGCCAAGGCGGACGATATGCGGTACCAATGAGAAGCTTTTTTCTATTTACGGTTAAACCCAACCAAAACTGCTCCACATTAGGGTCTTCAGGATGAGCTTTTACCCTCGCGTTTATTCCATCTTTGATGTAAAAAGCGACCCCTCCGCCACGACCTCCACGTATAGACACTGGTCGCGGTATGTGTCTTAGTTTGTACCCTGGTACACTAGGAGCTCGATCCTGTTCGCCTTTGCGCAACCAAGTCTCATTAATAGCCATAATGTCCACTGAATGGTTTCTCATGGCTATCAGAAACTCATCTTGGTTTGTGCATAGCGAGCCCGCATTCAGTAGACCAAACTTGATATATTTGCTAGGAGCCATGAGTGTAAATAGTTGTAGATATTAGGTATGTAAGTGTATGAACAAAGAACCAATAAGTGTATATAATGTTTGTACTTAAGTTGTAAGTAAAAATAATTAAATAGAAGTGTGATATGTGTAAGTAGTGGGCACTGTTTGTATGTGTATTTTTATAAGTATATGGTATATGACGTGTTGGTGTATGAACAGAAGTGGGCTGGGGTGAGCTTATTTGGTTAGAAGAACTCAACCTGACTATGTGATAGGCACAGGCAAAGATAGTCATATAAACTATTAACATGAAATTAGCTCTTGCCGGCAAAGTAAATTGTAATTTTATTTTTTTTTGTAATATAATATGTAAAATATAAGTATATATAAATAGAATTAAAAATTGATCAAAGAAACCTGCAGAGTTGCAATAGAGCAACATGCAAAAACAGAAGCAACGCACATCTTCACCTATGACAACTATGAACAACAATAGAATAACACAAAAAACTACAGAAACTAAATAATATGTTAGGTAATTAAGACTAAGCTGTAACGACAGGTCCAAAAACACGGGAGATGTCTGTTTCAGATCGAATTCTATGGGTGGCGTCTCCTGGCTTCCTTCTGGCGAGAATGCGGCCTCGCTTGATCCACACAAACTTCCAATCAGCGAGACCAGCAGCGTCACGCGCTCTGCGAAACAGCTGGCGGTTGGTCCTGGTGAGCCGCTCGTTGAGAAAGAACCGCCGAGCGGGCCCCGGCATGTCGAGGTCGGCTGTGGTCGCGCCGCGCCGCACGCGTGCGCTCGCTAGCAGCTTGTCGCGTAGGTCCCGTCGAGCCAGGCGCACGACAATGGCGCGCGGCCGAGATTCCATCGCCCCGGCTGCGCCTGTCGCGTTGAGCTGCCTACCACCGACCCGCTCGGCGCTGACAACGTCGCGCTCGTCGAGTGTGATGCCCAGCTTCAGGCTGATGACCTGTATTATATGAGCTGGGTTGTCAGCCGTGGCCTCCGGGATATTTGATACCTCAATATCATTCGCCAGAAGTTCCTGGTCCCTATCATTGAGCTCCCGCTTTAATTCTTCAATAATCCCATCGACCGCTGGCTTAGACGGGTCGGAGGCCCGCTGTTCCAGAGCATCCAGTCGCGCCTCTAATTGGTCGATACGCGCGCCGCAGGTGCTCATGGAAGCTTTGAGTCCCGCCATTTCGAGCTCCATCTCCCTCCTAAACACCTGAATATCTGCTCGCATCGCTCGCAATTCCTCCATAATCGAGCTTGCGTCAGGGGCGGTGAATAGGGGAATGTTTTGGCAACCAAGTTCAGTAGAGGAGGTATCTCGCGGCGGAGTGTCATACCTGACTGGGCTGTCAGGTTTGGAGCCGACCGCAGTGATGACTGGAGTACAGACTTGCTCCACCGATTTTTTCACTGTACTCTCCGATGCGCCTCTGACGGGGGTATCCGCTCTGTTGTCTCGCACGACACCCTTTGTACATTCAGGGCAGCGCCAGCCAGTAGATAACGTCGCCTTAGATGGAACGCCGACACAAGCTCGGTGATAGTGAGCTTGACATTTACCGCATTTAACGCCCTCTTGCGTCGAAGTAAAGCGGCCGCATCCTCCGCATTTGAGTCCAGGCATAGTGATGGTGTTGAGACTAGGTACTTGTTGACAATGTGATACTAGGTCAACGCTCTAGATGGCGCCAGTGGGGTCCCAATATAGATCGGAGGATCAAGGGTCCAACAATTAACCTAGATGGCTCTGGAGCAAATTTAGGCTGCTCACTCTATCAATTACAATAGAGGGTACCAAATTCTTTGGCCAAAAAAATCAACTACGCTTTTCGATGGTTTTATATATTTTAAACTCACTATTTATAGTTCACTTCAACAGATGTCACGCAACTTTGTACTGTGTTTATTATTAAAAACTTTTTATTCCGCAAAACGTGTTATTTTATTTATTAACACTGAAATAAGCAAGACGAGGCTACACCGTCACAGACGTCAAACGTCGACCCAGACAGACGACGAGCCAGAAAGACGTCCACTGTTGGACATAGGCCTCCCCAAGTGTCACCATAATTACCGGTCCTGTGCGTCTCGCATCCATCGGATTCCCGCGACCCTCACCAGGTCATCGGTCCACCTGGGGGCCTTCCAACGCAAGGTGCCATGCTACCCCTTCCGAAAATTTGGCCATGTTATTTTAAAGTCAATAATTAAATACATATAAGTATTTACTTTTATCGCCTTTGGTTGGTATCCCTTGAATAATCACGGTCAATTAGTTTGTTACAACCACGGGGAAAAAAAGCAGTAGGATTAAAAATGTCTCCGTCTAACTCCAGTTTAATCATAACGGTTTTCGTCCAATTTTAAACAATAAAACTGTCTGCAAACTTGGGCGATGGTCATTCTTCCGCCACTCAGAAAATTACGTAAAATACACAATGCCATCTATCAAATATGACGTTCAACTATCATTGTCATCATTATTTCTACTTTCAGTCTTTAGATGGCGTTGCGAGTATCTGAATTGTGTGTGGTGCCATATTTACATTTTAGTACGTGATTTTACTCGCCGCTTTGATTTTATTATGTGTTTTGATTAGTTTTTACAAAATATTTAGAAGATATCGAATAGAAATGTCAATTTTATTTTGAAAAAATGGTAAAAGTTATTTTATTACAAAAAAGAAGATAAAATAATGACAAAATTTTTAACTGTAGCTGGGGATCGAACGTGGCAAATGTCGTTCAATGTCGACATTTTGGATTATTGCTCACCCCCCATAGCAAATAGCGTGATAATATGTAGCCTAACAGTTGACCCGGCCTATAAGGATTATGTATGCAAAATTTGAACAGGATTGGTTCAGTAGTTTTTTCGCCAACTAATACCAACGCTCCACCATTTTACTGTTTTATTATATGTATAGATAAATGTATAGATTACATACTTGCGCTTACACACTCTTTCTTATAAAAACTTAAAACCATTTAATTCCCTATACTGCTATATCCACAATATGGAATTTGGTACACACCTTCAACATCCGGGTTCAAATAGTTCTTAACCTCAGTAAGAATGAACAGGATCTCGTCTTCAGTAGGTTTGGGGTTGTGCGTGACCTTGCAGGGCAGGTCGGTGGTGCCAGCGATGGTTCCCTTCAGCCAGGGCAGGAAGAAGATGACGCGACCGTCTGATGTGGCGGGATCCAGGAGACCCATGTGTTCCGGACTGGAACATATTATTCGAAGGTAATTTTAAGGTAATTTTAAAAAATATAGCTTTTTTTGGTTGACAATCTTCAATTGGTTAAGTTGTAACTTATAATATGGACATAGTTACCAGAAAAAAAAAAAATTGAATTTATCCCTATTAACGTATAGAATCCATTATGTAGTGATAACAGTCCGGGTATTTTTCTAGTTCAGACAAAATCATTTTCAGAGCTAAAAATATTTCGAATAATCTTTCGGACATTTTGTCAAATATCGAAAATATTTTTTGGGCGAAAATTTTGTATCGCGAAGATTATGAGGGCATGGTTAGCGCAGTGGCTGCGATTGGCTGTTACACTGTGCGTCGCGGATTTAAATCCCACACGGAACATATATATATGTTTAGCACGTGCGTTCACAAACACACGTGCTTTGTTCCACGCTAAGGTGTTAGTAGGATAAGGCTTATAGACTAGATTTCATAACCCTAATAATATGTATATTAGTTTTAAATAGTATCTCGTCCGTCGTTACCGTGTAATAGCCTCGACTATTAATAGATCACCTCATTACCGACCTTCAGTGTTGTAAGACACACGACGGTGCTACAGATAGTTGTCACATAATATGTATACGTCTTATGTGATACTGTAGGTAGGTACTATAGGCACACGTTTGCAAATCCGATAATAAAAGTAAGCGGTTTTTCGGTAGAGATTGGGATGAAATGTAGCCAAAGGCGTTTTTTTTTTTTTTAAGGTGGGAAATCATCCAAATGACTTCTCGCGCTCTGGGTGGAGCGCGAGGGCGTGTCAGACTTTTACTGACTAAAACCACACCTGTATCCTTCAATTACCGTTTGCGTTCTAGGACTACGGGTTTCCCTTTCAGAAATTCTCCGCGGTCCTAGCTAGCGGGCATCGGCCCTGCTGGGCCCCTACGGTTTGCTGACATCTCTTTGAGGAGCGCGAGGATCACTACGCGCTGTTGACGACTGGGCTCGGTCCGGTTAATTACCGAACAGCCCAGCCGGACGACGAGCTACCCAGTGCTCGACGTCCGCAAGCCCGCGTTCTACCGTGGCTGGTAGTCGGGGTCGGAATTACGGCGGCTAGGGCGTGAGGACCTTCGTTCCCTCACGCGTGCAGCCTCCTCCTTCGCTAGCATTAAGCCAAAGGCGTAGCGTGGACTAATTTAGTCGTGGGCGAAGGCGCATCAGCGAGGTCTTTTTCTTTCATAAATTCGAAAACGAGACAGCGACTGCCGCAACTCAGTGTTCGACAACATCGTCGCTTACCATCAGGTGAAATAGTGGTTAAATGCGAGCCTATAAATTATAAAACAAAACTCTCGTTCTTAAAGAGCCCTCGCACACGCGAGGCCCCTTTGGGTGCGAGGCCGTGGGCGAGGGAGGGCCCACTTCACCCATGCATAGCTACGCTACTGAATAAAGCTATATCAAACATAACTAACAATTGCTACAAATAGAAAATTTCTTATCTCCTCATATTTTTGGTTTGAAATATTGGTATTTGATTGATATTATAAAAACAATTATCCGTTAAGAACATAAAATAGAATCCATCTGACAATTTCTTTAGAATACATTTGCAGAATGGTGGCCAATAGTTTTTTAATAATGTAAATTGAACCAAATTATTTAATTTTTTGTAGCAAAAACGTTCAAAGGACGAAGGTCATTTCTGGGTTTTTAACGAATACAGTAGGTACAGTGCTTATTTATAGTACATTAATTATCCGATCTATAATGCGTTTTTCCTGCTATGTTGGAGTTATCATGATTTATTTGTACATACACTACACACAAGGTTTGATCCAGTGTCACTCAAAACAATTCATTTCACAGTAGTTCGCGCAATAAAATCATTCAATACTGTGCATTTCCATAATAAGTTTACGACCTTGTGTGCAACAAAAAAAAAACGCAGCAGCGAGGAAATGGTGACGATACGATATTGTTCCGGAGCTCTCACACAGCTCGGGGATTGTTTCTCTCTCGCCGCTCGTCTGACGCAGACTGAAAGTGGGTCTACGCTAAAAAGCCGAACGAAAGGGGCCGAGGCTCTTTTAGAGTCAGTCCACACTACACGAATTTGAGCTCAACTCGTGCTCTGCTCGTGTTTGGCTCCTCTAGCGTAGACCTACCTTAAGACAGTTTAGCATAGGCACATTACCTGTAATATCCAGGCAACACGATGTGGACTCCGGAGGAGGGGCAGCAGATGTCCTTGACGGTGGAGTCGTCCATCTTGCGGATGCTGTCTGTGAAGGGACCCGTTGCGTTGATGATGCACTTGGCTTTGACGTCCCATTCCTTGCCGGTTAATTCGTCCTGTGGATATTGAGAAAGTTATGGTTTATTCCTTTGACGAAATTAAGATGATCTAAACTTTAAAATGAATATTTATTTAGACCGTAATTTATTGTGACTTTTAAGTTGTTTTGATTATTTTTCCTTTATCCTGAAATTTGGCAAGAAGTAAGGTCTCATAGCACAAGTATAGGGAAAAATCTGAAAACTGTAAGTTTGTGGATATACGTAACAAAAAAAATTTTTTTTTATTCGGAAAAATCTTCGTAACTCAATTCGGGAATTGAACTGTTTTCATAGGTAAGTTTGTACGGAACCCTCAATGCGCGAGTCCGACTCGCACTTGCCCGGATTTTTACTATCGCACGCATCTGATACCTAGTAAGCTATGACATGGGCGACGATGGAGCATGGTTGCCTAGTAGTAACCAATTCACTCTTGACTTAAAGACCCCTAGGTTGTAGCTATCAGGAGATACAGAGTTATTAATAGATTAGTGGCAAAGTATGCTTAAGTGATCCATGAGTTTAAAACAAAGGCCTTTTTTCGCTTTTTTTTTCACATAATGTACTTATAATTTGTTTAGTTCTAAATTTGCGCCTTGTTCCGCCAAATAAAATGTTTTTCTTTCTTTCTTTCTTTCTTTCTTTCTTTCTATTTTTCTTTACGATTTTCCTTCCAACGTGTTTATCTAATTCGACCGTATAATTATATGTACTAAATTAAGATTTACCTTTAGCCTAGCCCCGCTGAGCTTGCCATTGGTCTTGTAGAGCTGAGTGGCGCTGACATGGTTGGCGATGGTGGCGCCGTGGCGGGCTGCAGTTAAAGCTATCGCTAGATTCATACGTGCGTCGTCTTGTTGGCCTGTGGGTAGGAAAATATTGGATTGTAGTAATTCTTTGTAAGCTGTTGATCCCCGCATTAACGCCGGCGCTCACGCGCCATTGTCTTTCTATTGTGTCTCTAATTACGCTACTCAAAAGACACACACACACACATACATACACACACATATACACTTACTCGAAAACCCGCTCTTATCCCTACCGCTTTTAGGCACGCAATTTAGGTACTGTTTTCTACACTAGTGCGGAAAATCACGCGAGAACGCCCTCGCCACAATTTGTTATCAACCCCCGTTTATTTATTTCTTCGTAAGTGTATTGAAAAACATCGTTTGATACATATAGTTTGTCACTGCAGCTGCAGCACTCGGCTCTATAGCACTCTCGTATCTAAGTATACTAACTATATTGTACGTAAAACCTAACCTAGCACACAGTTATCTTACGTAGGATGAACTAGTTTCGCCTAGGCCAAACCAGTTCTCCTTGCATGCGTGCTCCATAGCCTCCCTATTTTTGGGTGGTTACAACCACGAAATCCAAGGCGGAGGCAGAGCTCCTTATTCTTCTAACCTAACTTGTCCGGGTCGGGGCGCCCTAAAATTCTGAGCTCGCTTCGCTCGCTCTTCGACTAATGTGGCAATTTTAGCCTTGGCGAAACTAGTTCATTCTAAAATCTAGTTTGGCCGGTAATATACTTATACCACAGAATAAGAAATAGTACAAGTACAGAAATTGCACTCCGTGATAGCCAACATACGAATTTAAACCTACTAACAACAGCGATAATGTCCATAATACATTGCACGGCACGGACACGACCTTGATTTTATTAGCCTACTAGATCCAGTGGCGCTCGTAACGAATCAAAATGCACCGTAAGTCCGCGTGACGAGAGTCTCTTTTATTATGCCCGTTATGCGCCTTTGAACAGGCCGCTCTTTTTATAGAGTTAGGACTGGTGTGTTTTTGAAAAATGTGAAATAGGTACTTACGTTTTATTACATAAAATATAATCAGATTTTCTAAAATTATATGGTAGATAGGTACCTAATTGATTTCTACCTATTTACTTATATCCATACTTTAAAAAATATGTTTTTAAAAGTCATCTCATAGAAGTGTCAAGAGATTGTTTACATTTAGTTAGGTGTCTAAACAAATGAAATAGGTAATTAAAATGAAGTGTATATGACTTTGTTGGTTTTGTATGTGCGTTAGCTTTGCGTTCATATGTAATTTTTAAAAGGTAGGTCGTTTAAGACGTTATTATACATAATAATTAACATTTTGTAAGATATAATTCCAATTATGTTGACCTTGCATTAGTAAGGTAGTCACTAGTACTGGGAGGTCTACTATATGGAATGATTTTAAGGTCATTGACTCGTTTACGTGAAAAATGTCGCAAATACTTGAAATAAAAACTCGATAGAATATTCGGTAAAGAATTCAAAAATATTTTTTGTTAGCACGGGTCAAGCGGAAAATCGAACACGCGTGTGACACTCTACCGAAATAAGCCTCGCAAGAGAGGCCGCGAGCGCAGGCAGATTTCTATACCTATAGTTAGAAGTGCGCCAGGCCTGCTTATACAGGGTTATTTGTATAAAACCTATCACTTACTGGAAAAATAATTATCTAACCACTTGGAGCTATTTTATTATTGACTCATGACTATTTTCTTTGAAGCTGAACTGTTTAAAGTCGGTTTAATCTTCAATGTGATATAAGTCAAGCCGCTAAGTACTTATAATTATTATATACTTCCTTGTTTACGTAGTTACTAGTTGATTTATTGTTAGTGTATATCTATTGCTGATATTAATTGATATATGCCGATCTTATATAATAGGGTACTTCTTCGTAAGTGTATTGTAAAACATCATTCGATATACATACGTGGTTTGTTACTGCTGTACTCGGCTCCAAAACACTCTGCCTACCTACCTACTAAAACCAACCTGCGGCTTGGGCGTACACTTGTATCAAAATGTATTATTACTGTTGGATTACAAATCGAGTGACTAATTTTTTAACCGACTTCAAAAAGGAGGAGGTTATATGTTCGGTTGAATGTATGTTTTTTTTTTTATGTATGTTCACCGATTTCTCGGTCAATTGTGGACCGATTTTGTAATTTTTTTTTTGCATGCTTCCGAGTTGGTCCCATAGAAATATTGTTATGATCTGATCATAAACTTCGAAGATATGGAACAAAACTCATAGGATCACAGTAGAACCGTCGTAACAAGTAAAATTGCTTTGTTTATACGTGTAGTCGATGACTGACTAAAAGTAGAGAAGGAATATATCGAACTGATCTGATGATGAAGCCTGAAGTTAGGCACCGGAACTCTGTAATAAATTAATGTAATCTAACCGTGTTTGGGATTATTAGAATTGTCATGAGATGCACTCTGGCTATAAGGTATTTAAGTTTGGCTGAGGGGTACTTTTTAGTGGTGGTACCATAACTAAAAAGTGTAAAATAAAAAACTTTTTACAAAAAAAAAATTCAACCGACTTCAAAGTAAAAAAAAACACTCAAAAGTGCAAAATAACTTTAATTTCGGATGTCGGTGTTTCTATAATAGTTTTGTCTCTTCGTTATTTAACACCGACTTCCGAAATTCCAAAAATTTTTTTTGTAAAAAGTTTTTTATTATGGTAAAAAATGCTCTCTGTGAACGTGGCCGCAAGTAGTAATGCCAGTTTATTTTTTGCCTATTTCTTTACAAAGCAGTCAAACCAAACCCTTACTTTAATATTATAAATGTGAAATTAACTCTGTCTGTTACGCAATTACGCTTTCTCGCTTAAAATACTGAACCGATTTTGATAAAATTTGGAAAGAAGTAATCTTGAAGCTCAAGGAAGATTAAAGGCTACTTTTTATCTGGCTTTGACTTCGTGCTTGCAATAACCGACATTCACCCGAACAAGGTCGCAGGCAAAAGCTAGTTTTCAATTTTTTTAGCCTGTGTTCCTAGTGCAAGTTTGTGACGTTCGGCGCTCCGATTGGCCCGCTCCAAGCTCATAACCAATCAGAGAGCCAAACGCGGTAAACTGCGCACTTTTCTGCGCTAATGCCGACCAATCATAGCCGAAACTTACCATCATAATACACGATGCCGCCACACAGGTTGTCTGACTTCAACATGGGGAATAATTCGAGGGTATTCTTCTTCGACAAATAATAGGAACTCTTGACGTTTCTGTCGCCCGCCACCACGTCGTACATCTTGATACCGAACCAGTAGTAGGGGACTTGCCACCATCTGCGAATTTGAGGTTATAGTTAAGTATGATTGGGAAAGTTCAGCACAGGGGCGTAGATACGGGGCCCCCGAGCTACAGGGGCCCCGACATATGCCTAAATTCGTAATAAAATATGTTATCCGCAATCTTAAATTGTCATATTGATAAAAGGCCAGGAGTGAATGAATAGTGACTATATGATACTCAGTAAATAGTTTTTAGCACGCTTGTCTCGCTTTAGCATTTTCTACATACAAGATGACAATAAAAACTCAACCTATTTTAGTGGTGTCTTCTGAATGATCCATTAAATTTCGACTGGCCTTAATTTTGACAGGTCTGTTGGTCTAGTGGTTAGTGGCCTTGACTGTCGTTCGTTCGGTTCGATTCCCACCCAGGACAAATGTTTGTTTGATGAGCATGATCATTTGTTCTGTGTCTGGGTGTAATTTATCTATATATGTATGTATTTAGAAATATATAAGTATGTTTATCAGTTCTCTAGTACCCATAACAGCGTTGTGTGATAGTTTTATTGGAATATTATATTAAATGAGCTCCTTTTCATTTTCGAGGCCTCCTCAAGGCTCTATTTCTATGCTTTTATAAGATATTTCGTACAAAAAAACAAACTTGTAAAATATTTGATATAGGTAGGGCCCCATTAGGATTAGCTACACCACCGGTTCAGCATACATAGCAAATATTAAATTAAATGAATTAAGTGAATAATAATAATATTCCACAACTATCACACAACGCCATCTAGTCCCAAACTAAGCAGAGCTTGTGCTATGAGTACTAGATAACTGATAAACATACTTATATATCTCTAAATACATACAATATAGATAAATTACACCCAGACACAGAATAATGATTGTGCTCATCACGCAAACATTTGTCATGGTTTTGACTGATTAATAAAAGACAGTTGAGAAAGCTGGGGCCTCGCCATGACGCGTTGAAATGTCAAGTGTGCGAGCGAGAAAGAGGGATGGAGCTCTACACCCTATATAGCTCCATCCCTTTAACAGTTCAGTTTAGGGCGTAAAATGGATCACGTTAAGAGCTCGAGGTGATCTCACCAGAGACCCCTCTGGATCGTCACTAAATTTGAAGACACAGACTTGGATAATTTACGTAACTATTTTATATCTTATCTATTGTAAATCTTTAGTAGATTTCTGATTGACATCACATAGTTCTATGAGATTTTGAATTAAAAAAATAAGAGGAGAATCTTCAGTAGGTATTTAATTTTACTGTTTCGTGAAAATTGAGTAAGTTAGTTTAGCCTACCGATTTGGGAGTTTTTTTTTATATAGTTAATATTTAAAATAAATGCTAAAACAAGAAAAATAAAAACACTTAATAATTAAAACAATACATATCTAACACTAAAGGCACTAAAATATAGTGTCAAAAAATTCCTCCGCATCGCTGTCGACTGGAAGTGTGCCCTAAACACTGGCGGCATTGCCATTTAGCAGTTTTAATATATTTGCCTATGATCAAACTTTAGACAATGCTACGAGTAATAACAGTTTAAAATTATGGGAGAACCCTGCGTATCGTATTCATAGCAGTGGAATTTTGGCTCTTATGATCGTAAACAGACAGAGTTACAGATTCAGTGTAGTGCCAAAGTTTTAATTATAAACAAAACAAACCCAAATACGAGTAAGAGGTGAATTTATAACAATGCACAGTGTAGTGCCAAATTATTTAAGTCATAACGAATCAATTACATTTTAATATCCACACGTGTCTTTAAAGTGGCGCGAATAACAACGTTGGATCAAAAGTAATGTCTGCATTTTTATCGACATCGAATTAGAAAGTAAATTGGCCGAGAATCGAGAATGTAACTACAATGTTACATTCAAATTATACATTACTAAAAGTAAATATTGTGCCCTAGTGTAATGTTCACTTTATGAGCTAACAACTTGTAATTTCGTTTTACAACATGATCCAATTAATTAATAGGTACTAGATTCGCAGGCCCCGCATGATGTCACATCTATGATAGCTTAACAACTCATATAAATTAAGTAATTACATGAAGTATTGGGGAATATATGATAAACTAAGTATTTAAACTTTTAAAGATATACGACTTGTTGACATTTCGCATGGCCCAAGGGCTGGCCCTTGTTACTTCGGCCAGGGATAAGTATTACCATAAAACGTGGCAATGCCGCCAGTCTCTTGGGCACACTTTCAGTCAACAGTGATAAAAATACTTTGTAGTCGTGTTTGTTGTACCTTTTTTACCTCGGCAAAGCATTGGATTAAGCATTGCCATATTATACCTACAACCAACGTGGCAATGCCGCCAGTCTTTTGGGCACACTGTCAATCGACAGTGATAAAAATACTTGGTGCCAGATAAACTTGGATTAAAGTACATTGAAGTTTTCCTTATATCTCTCCGAAAATAAACAATGAACGGTTTTTATTACCAGAAAAGGTAAAGGATCATGATAGATGTCGATTCAAGATAGTTTTATGTCTTTATTTTAATTTTTTTAAATTAAGAATGGCAATAAATGTAGGAGGGTCAATGACCGTGAAAATGAATATCTAGCGCCTACTTTTAGTAGAACAATAAAGAATTTATTGTGTCGATGGTACTGTCTTTTTTTTTGTAATAAAAAAACTCACTTATAAACGGGCAGCAAAATGGGCAAAGGTCGTGTCAAATGTGGCGCCACCTCCAACATGTTCGCTCTCTCATGCAAAGCCTCCTTCACCATCTTGTACTGATCGTAGTCCAGCTGCATGATGGCCTTCTGAAGGTACCGCACTCCTCCGTGGATGAGCTTGGTGCTGCGACTCGATGTGCCGCTGGCGAAGTCGTCTGCCTCGACCAGGGCTGTGCGTAGACCTGAAAAGGGGATGATGGTTAGGTAGGCTGTTTAAGTTTATCGGAAAAAAAATATTTTTACCAATATTTAATTATTATTATTTTTATCTACGCTCAAACTTTGGAAATTAAATCAATTTCTCATCAAAATTAAACTCTGCGTTTTTTTTAGGTGCAAAATCAACAAAAAATCTCCTCCCACTCTCGATAGAGCGAGATGTGAGTGTCAGACTTTTACTGACTAAAACCCACCTGTGTTCTTTCAGTTGCCCTTTGCATTCCAGATCCCACGGTACCTAACTCTTTTGATCAATCCCGCAAAATTAAACTCTTCTTATGATGATTTTAGTATTGATTTTCGGTTACGAAACCACACCACAAAAATGGATAATCTTTCCCAGCTTTTTCTTGATTTGTTAATGATGATTTATTTTGTTAAAATATTTGGATATCGCATCCATCATCCATCCAGCTGTAAATGAATATCACCGTACTGAATTCCGTTGTTTGACCATCTATGAATTATGTTTATTTACTGCTTGTCAAACAAGCTCCTGTCGTAAAAAATCATGTTCAATTCTATTGTGCTCGTAATGTAACTAATTAACTCTCTTAAAAACAATAACAAATATGTTTAACGAACCATCAAATACTCAGTTTAACGATGTTCCTCGTAAAACTTAGGCAATATCGATACAAATAATTAAAAAAAAAAACAAAATCAATTTAATTATTCTGATAACTATTCATACAACTGTCTTATTAACAGCATTAAAGCGAAGGATTCTACCTTGGTGTTTTAAAACAGAGTTTTAAAAGCCTAGTGCAAGTTTGTTTTACGATACGCGATTAACACGGACGTTCGGCCCTCCGATTGGTCCGCTCCAAGCTCTTAACCAATCAGAAAGCCAAACGCGATAAACGTTTCGATAGCATTAACGTAAAAACAAGTCGCACTCAAAGTAGAAATAAAAGGAAGCGTGGTGGAAAGGAAGTGCTCAAAGATGCCTTGATTCAATTTTCATTGGAGACCCTCCGCCTTCGACCCGGACGTCATAAATGGGTCCGGCTTGCAAGGTGAACAATCTAGAGGCACATGTCAGATTTGGTCGCTTCTAACAATGTTATTTAATAGTAGGTAGCTATAAGGGCTATAGTTGCTTACTACACTTCGTACACTCGCCCAGAATGAATTCCACGGCATTGAATGATCAATGGTTTTAACAGTTTGTATTAGCCACATGATGGTCAATTTCTTACGCTCGTATGTCATAGCGCATAAGGGTTATTGTTGCTTACTTCTTGTACACGCGCCCAAAGCTTCCTACACCATTGGTGCCTCCACCAACAATGAGGATGTTGAAAGTATGATCAGCTAGTTAGGAAGCCACTTGATCCTTGCGTCTAACGTTCTTATCTAGTAGTACATAAGGGTTATAGTTGCTTACCTCTTGTGCACGCGTCTAGAGCGCATCCTACACCAGTGGCGCCTCCACCAATGATGAGGATGTCGAAGGTGTGTCCAGCTTGAAGCGAAGCAACTTGATGGTCGCGTGTCGGAAGAGGTCGCTTCTTGCGTGCTGTTGTCGCTTTTACTGTCGATGGTCTGTACCATTCCTATGGATGGAAAGGCACGAAATTTAAAACTTTTTTTCCGGCTTTAAACAGGACAAAACCCTTGTAATGTCTAGCGTAGAAAGATTCGAGGCAAGATGCTGCCTCCCTCGATTGTAAAGCAAGAAGCAAATTTTCTTTCATGATTTAAATTCGTGTGGCCAATCACAGACTATGGACCCTGGGCTATATATGCTTCTGATAACATTTCCTTACTATGCGCTAATCTACTTGCCATGTGTTTCGTAAAAAAAAAAAAAATTGTCCGATTTAAACCATTTTTTTATAATGTACAATAATAGTGTTTTGAATTTTATAAAACTTAGGTTTTTCATTAACCTAGCTCCAAGGACAGAAAAGTTATCTAAACAACCAAAAAAATAACTGACAATCTTATCTCTACATAATCAGAATCGGTCGGTCTCTACACACGGCTGATATTAAACTGGTGAAAGGAAAAGCTGCGTTATCTGGGGAGCGATAATGCCGGGTTTCCTCGGTAGGTACTACGTACCACCGGTGAGTCATCGGCGGCCACTGCCCACGCGGTCAGCGCTGCGCCTGCGACTCCCGCTGCGCCGCCGATCAGCAATCTTCTGCGAGACATTTTTCTGAAAGAAAATATTCTGTACTTAATAATAATCTTTTAAAGAGAGATTGGATTGGAAATATTGTAAGAACAACAATTTTTTAAAAGAGTAACCATGGAGTTTCTTGCTGGTTCTTCTCCATATGAAACGACCAATTTGGAACCGTGCACTAGCGTCTGACGTTTTATAAGTGCCCATGTAGGCCTATGTGAAATAAAAACTTTTGACTTTGACTTTGACTTCGTTGAATTTTTGGATTTGGTGTATCTGATGAAGGAAAGGCAATCTCTGGATCCGATATTTCAAAGATTTTTTCAAATAAGTTCAGACTAGACTTGCAACGAATAATATATTCGGCCATACGCAATCAGCGTATCGAATATTCTGCGAGCTTCCTAACCGTAAAGCCGAATATTATGTACAAGCATTCGGCCCGGAAGTGGCGTCAAAATTTTAATCTCATAAACCGGTATGAAATCGAAATTTTGGCACCGCATCTCAAGATCTATTTTTGTTGCATTTTTTTCTTTCGATGTACAGACGTTGAAAAACAAAGTAATGCAACAACAAAAATAGATACATATCGCGTAATGACAATCCATACACATGGTGGCAAGCAAGAAGAGATAAAGAATAATGCCCATATTAGTATAGAGCTATTCCCCAATCCCCAGCCACAATACCCAGAATGCAGATTTTTATTTGCCTTTTTTAAATATCTAGATTTAACGTCATATAAAGCACGCGTTCAAAAGTTATTAGACGATATATTTGTTATAATGTTAGCTACCTACTGTTTTCTCATACATCTTATAGTATTCAGGCAATTTCAATATTAGTTATTCACTAACTAGGCGCTTATTTTCGTTTTTGAGAAAATGCCTTCCCAACCTGAGTAAGTTGTGAACCCGTTGAGTCGATTGCAATTGATGAAGAAAATAGGAGGTAAAAAAAAGAACAAAATCGTATATGAAAAATTATCTATTTACAGTATGAGATTTTGAAGTTCTGTATAAATAATAAAATAGTGTTCGATTGGTTATTTCAAGCAAAAAGTAAAAGAATATTTAACAAAAAAAAAGGACTGCCATACTGTCAAAACAAGACTCGGGCAAGGAACTGATGCATGGAAATAGTTAGTACGCACCATATAATTATGGCCATGTTGCTGTATATAGATAATATAAAATGTTCAAAGATTGTAGCTAATTGCGTAATCTGTATATTTTAGGCTGTTTTTTTGATAATACTTAAATGTACAAGTCGTTTCCTCTATGGGGAAGAAAAATAATCGGTCTAAATATTAAAAATCCGATCGATTTATGTATCAAGACTTGTCTAAAAATAATTGATGAAAACACCATTGAAATGGGTGAAAATGGGGGATTAGGCTGGATTTGTGACATGCCTGTTCTTATTTTTACATTTTTTTATGGAGTCTTTTATAAGATTTCAAATTAACATCATAACTATATTCATACGGCATTTTTTGGGTAACAAATGGGCATGATTCTTTCCGTTTTTGGTCAATATTGCAGTAAAATATTTGTCAGTAGCTTATTTATTTATAGTGAAGGTATAAGAAAAAAAATAGAAAATGACTTCCAGAAAATGCAGAAAAAAAAATGTTTTTCTGTACCATACTCTTCCGCTTCTAAAATTTGATTATGATAATTCAATTGCATAGATTTCTTTAATAATTTCTCACTTCAATGATATAATAAATCAATGTTATTGTATCTCACTACAACGAAATATATTACTTAAGTATTCGGTATTCGACCAAGTTGTATGTAGATACTCGATATTCGGCCGAATGTAATAAAGTAGTAGCCGAATAGGCCGAATACCGAATATTCATTGCAAGTCTAGTGCAGACCCATTTGAAAAAAATTCTTTGGAATTTACAGTATTTCATAACTGTTCAACCAGGCCAAAGACGGAACAGATCGCTATTATCAATTAAGTATTTAAATTTTGTAGAAAACGTCATTGGAATTTCCGCAGTACAGGAAAATATCAACGATTAGGTGTGCTTATTTTAGTGATACAGGTAAATGCCGCTGTTTTACCTGTCACTATGAACAGTAATAGAATAAATATAATGTGTAACTAAACGGAATTTGGGACATTATTTTTTTACCTACAATCAGTCAGTAGAAAAAAGTGTAACGGCGGCGGCGGCGTGTGCGTACGCGCAGCGGAATGTTGTTGAATTTAAAGATTTTAATTATGCAGATATTTAGTGTATTACGTCGTTTAATTGTGTATGGTAAAAAAAAATTTGTGCACGCAACCATTGTGGAGAAATTCACCAAAAACTGATTCCGCTGGGCGAACGTTGTCCTGGCGGAACTTTTTTTAATCCATAGACTTTAGAAGAAAAGAGATGTGTCCAAAAATTAGTGTGTATTTGTGTGTAATTGTGTATGTATGAATAAAACTAGTGCATGCATAAACTTCGGAGAAATTCAAGTTTCCGCTACGCGAACGTTTGGCCATTAGCTAGTTTTCATATAAAGCGCTTACATAGAGAACTGTAGATTTTTACATACGTTGTTTTGAATTTGTTTATATTTGTTTAAAAAACAGATTTAGAAAAAATCGTAGGGCTTAAAAGATAAAAATATAAACGTAAAATACGCTTATTAGGTCTTAGTTCTTAAAGTATGCACTTTGGGGTCTAGATTTTCACGTTTATACAAACCTTGTAAGTGTCTGCAACATGTTGCCAAGTATCAATGATGTTCCGTTAGTAACTAAAGAGTTATAGGACAAATTTACCATGAACAGATCACTGTTTACAAAGCAGTCAAATATCACGACGTTCTGAAGGAATTGCATGGTAATATGTATGTCAATAATTAGTGTATTCATTCAACTATTCTTATGCAAAATTTCATGTCATTAAATTCAGTAATTAAAGAAAAACAATTATAATACTGACGAAGCATCGAAAACCTACATAACCCGACCAAGTTCGGATGGCTACCAAAAAGCGGCCGTGCCATATATCTAAGAAACGTTCTTAACCTTCCAATATAGTATTTATTAATATGGTGCAGTTGCGTACACAAGCGTTAGGAAAAATAAAACAATTGCATTTCTTGAATGAAAATTATTTTTTTAATAATAACGCCACTATCTACGATAAAAACAAATCTTCAATTAACAAGTACTTCTCTATTTAAATATCCGCGTACAAAAATATTTTTAATTACATATAGTACTTAATTATGTAATTATAATAACGGTAACAAACGCTTGCAATGACAGCAATAGACTTAAATGTGTTTTAACTAAAATAGTTTATGAACTAGCTTTTGCCCGCGACTTCGTTCGCGTGGATGACGAAACTTAGGGTAAGTATAATATTTAGCGCAGCGCGTTGTCTATTTTTTCACACAAGAATATTTTTGATCAATTCATAACTACAATACTGACTATTTAACTAAAGGATTAAGCGTACCGAACTTCGAACAAAATAATTCTGCATATTTTGGTGGGGTGCGGGGGAACACGCTCACATACATAAGAAAAAAAAATCGATTCAAGAAGTAGTTTTTTTTAAGTTATTAGATTGTTTGATCCACTAAAGTTGCAAAGGGGAACGCTCGTGCATGCCTAGTCTATTGGTTAAATAGTGTAATAAGCTACAATATGATAAATATTTACCTAAACAGTAGTACATACTTACATGTGGTAAATATTTAATTTCCCTAAGGGGTCTATAGTTAGAATCCTGATCCGTGAAATCTTCAATAGAAATTAGCTGTATGAATTTTATTTGTCTTAAATAATATACATATTTAGATTATATCTCAAGTCTCAAGCGCATACTTAAATAAAGTACCTACGTAAATAGTACCTACTTTCTGTCATAGTCAAATACATTTAAAAAAGTAGGTGTACAAAAATAAATGACCTATAAATTATATCGAAACAACAATTGTGTTATCACCTATACCAATTCAATACCGGTATTATACTGTAAATTTTGGGATGTTACCTAAATATATTGCACGGCCGCTTTTTTGTAGCCATCCGAACTTGGTCGGGTTATGTAGGTTTTCGATGCTTCGTCAGTATTATAATTGTTTTTCTTTAATTACTGAATTTAATGACATGAAATTTTGCATAAGAATAGTTGAATGAATACACTAATTATTGACATACATATTACCATGCAATTCCTTCAGAACGTCGTGATATTTGACTGCTTTGTAAACAGTGATCTGTTCATGGTAAATTTGTCCTATAACTCTTTAGTTACTAACGGAACATCATTGATACTTGGCAACATGTTGCAGACACTTACAAGGTTTGTATAAACGTGAAAATCTAGACCCCAAAGTGCATACTTTAAGAACTAAGACCTAATAAGCGTATTTTACGTTTATATTTTTATCTTTTAAGCCCTACGATTTTTTTTAAATCTGTTTTTTAAACAAATATAAACAAATTCAAAACAACGTATGTAAAAATCTACAGTTCTCTATGTAAGCGCTTTATATGAAAACTAGCTAATGGCCAAACGTTCGCGTAGCGGAAACTTAAATTTCTCCGAAGTTTATGCATGCACTAGTTTTATTCATACATACATAATTACACACAAATACACACTAATTTTTGGACACATCTCTTTTCTTCTAAAGTCTATGGATAAAAAAAAGTTCCGCCAGGACAACGTTCGCCCAGCGGAATCAGTTTTTGTTGAATTTCTCCACAATGGTTGCGTGCACAAATTTTTTTTTACCATACACAATTATACGACGTCATACACTAAATATCTGCATAATTAAAATCTTTAAATTCAACATTCCGCTGCGCGTACGCACACGGCGGCGGCGGTGTATTTCTTCCACAGCGTCACGTAAATTTAAAAAAAAAAAAATATCTAATTTGAAGGCCTTGAATAATACCTAGTATATTTGTTACTAATCAACTTAAAGTACTGTAAATTAAAGTAGGACCTAAATAAGGCTTTAAATAAAATAAAATTGAAAAACTTTACTTCAAGCGTCATTATTTTTAACCGACTTCAAAAAGGAGGAGGTTATATGTTCGGTTGAATGTATGTTTTTTATTTATTTTTTTTATGTATGTTCACCGATTTCTCGGTCAATTGTGGACCGATTTTGAAAATTTTTTTTTTGATTGAAAGGTTATGCTTCCAAGTTGGTCCCATAGAAATATTGTTATGATCTGATCATGAACTTCGTAGATATGGAACAGAACTCCTCATGGGATCACAGCAGAACTGTCGTAACAAGTAAAATTGCTTTGTTTATACGTGTAGTCGATGACTGACTGAAAGAAGAGGGGTAATATATCGAACTGATCTGATGATGAAGCCTGAAATTAGGCACCGGAACTCTGTAATAAATTAATTTAATCTAACCGTGTTTGGTATTATTAGAATTGTCATAAGATGCACTCTGGCTATAAGGTATTTAAGTATGGCTGAGGGGTACTTTTTAGTGGTGGTACCATAACTAAAAAGTGAAAAATAAAAAACTTTTTACAAAAAAAAATACAACCGACTTCAATGTAAAAAACACTGAAAAGTGCAAAATAACTTTAATTTCGGAAGTCGGTGTTAAATAACGATGAGACAAAACTATTATAGAACCACCGACTTCCGAAATTAAAGTTATTTTGCACTTTTCAGTGTTTTTTACATTGAAGTCGGTTGTATTTTTTTTTGTAAAAAGTTTTTTATAGAAGTCGGTGTTAAATAACGAAGAGACAAAACTATTATAGAAACACCGAATTTTGAAATTAAAGTTATTTTGCACTTTACAGTGTTTTTTTTTTACTTTGAAGTCGGTTGTATTCTTTTTTGAAAAAGTTTTTTATGACTTGAAGCAGGGGTCCTTATCTTCTAAGTACTTACGAAATATAGTGTCTAAAGGAAACGTATTGCATCTTTTATTCTGTGAATATTTCTTGTTTTCTAAACGTACTACCGTAGCGTGATTTATATTGTTTTTCACGAATTTTGTCGCCCGAGTTGTTGATTTTTTAGGGTTCCGTACCTCAAAGATTATTTGATTCCATACGGTCAAGACCCTTTATCTCGGAAACGCGTAGAGACATCGAGTTGAAACTAAAATCATATACTCAAGTCTGCGGTCTCTTGAAGCTGTGAAAAAATCAAACTTCTAACTTAACGAAAAATAAAGATAAGTACGGCCGTTTATGTCGCAAAAAACGACAATATTCGGACACTTATCGGAGGGCTGGATGGTGAGCCATCCATCGCTCGTCGTCCGTAAGAACGCACCTACGTTGGTGATGAATCGCCCTGCGACTCTCGACGCCCGGGGCGTCTTCTATCGCGACGGCTGGGGCGTAAAAATGACCGTTCAAGGTTGTGGATATTTCTTTCGCTGAAACTACCAACTACCCGGTTGGTAGTTGAACCTTAAGAAATTACAGTTACAAAACTGTATTCAGCAGCAAATCGCTACGGCGTCGAGTTTTATAATAGCATAGCATAGTCGGCCTTATAATGTTCCCACTGTTGGGACTCAGGCCTTCTCTCTAGGAAAGGGAATGGGCCGTAAACCACCACGCGGGCCCAGTGCGGGTTGGTCACATGTCTTCGAATTTTTGATTCTAGGACATGCCCTCACGATATTTTCCTTCACCGTTTTGAGAGCAGTGGTGATGAAATAAATTACACAAAGTAATGCGCCTGACTGGGTTTGAACTCGTAAGTCGGGGTCGTTACCACTCGGCCACCACTGGTCTACGAGTTTTATAATGGCGTCAATAAAAAAGAATGAGAGATATCAGGAAAATACTTTTATCTACCCACATTCACGTGGAATATGTAAGAATGCGATAGAATGCGAAGAAATGGGATGGAATGCGATGGAACGTGATGGAATGCGATCGAATTCGTTTGAATTCAATGGAATGCGATGCAATGCGACGGAAGGCGAAATAATGCGATTGAATGAGACGGATTTCGATGGAATGCGTTGGAATGCGTTTGATGCGATGGAATGCTATAGAATGCGGCGGAATGCCGAATGCGGAATGCGCCGCATTCTATAGAATACCACAGGAGGCGACGGAAAGCGAAAGAATGCGATAGAATGAGACGGAATTCGATGGAATGCGATGGAATGCGTCGGAATACGTTAGAAGTCGATGGGACGTGATGGAATGCGACCGAATGCGGTGGAATACGACGGAACGTGATGGAATGCGTTCGAATGCGATGGAATGTGATTGAATGAGAAGGAATTCGATGGAATGCGATGGAATGCTGTAGAATGCGGTGGAATGCGTTCGAATGCGATGGAATGCGATTGAATGAGAAGGAATTCGATGGAATGCGGTAGAATGCGGTGGAATGCGATGGAATGCGACTGAATGAGAAGGAATTCGATGGAATGCGGGAATGCGGTAGAATGCGTTCTAATGCGATGGAATGCGATTGAATGAGAAGGAATTCGATGGAATGCGATGGAATGCGGTAGAATGCGGTGGAATGCGATGGAATGCGATTGAATGAGAAGGAATTCGATTGAATGCGATGGAATGCCGTGGAATGCGATGGAATGCGGTAGAATGCGGTGGAATGCGTTCATATGCGATGGAATGCGATTGAATGAGAAGGAATTCGATGGAATGCGATGGACCGCGGTAGAATGCGGTGGAAAGCGTTCGAATGCGATGCAATGCGATTGAATGGGAAGGAATTCGATGGAATGCGATGGAATGCGGTAGAAATGCGGTGGAATGCGTTCGAATGCGATGCAATGCGATTGAATGAGAAGGAATTCGATGGAATGCGGTAGAATGCGGTGGAATGCGATGGAATGCGATGGAATGCGGTAGAATGCGGTGGAATGCGTTCGAATGCGATGAAATGCGATTGAATGAGAAGGAATTCGATGGAATGCGATGGAATGTGGTAGAATGCGGTGGAATGAGATGGAATGCGATGGAATGCGGTAGAATGCGGTGGAATGCGTTCGAATGCTATGGAATGCGATTGAATGAGAAGGAATTCGATTGAATGCGATGGAATGCGGTAGAATGCTGTGGAACGCGATGGAATGCGATTGAATGAGAAGGAATTCGATGGAATGCGATGGAATGCGGTGGAATGCGTTCGAATGCGATGGAATGCGATTGAATGAGAAGGAATTCGATGGAATGCGACGGAATGCGGTAGAATGCGGTGGAATGCGATGGAATGCGGCGGAATGCGTTCAAATGCGATGGAATGCGATTGAATGAGAAGGAATTCGATGGAATGCGGTAGAATGCGGTGGAATGCGATGGAATGCGGTAGAATGCGGTGGAATGCGTTCGAATGCGATGGAATGCGGTAGAATGCGTTGGAATGCGTTCGAATGCGATGGAATGCGGTAGAATGCGGTGGAATGCGGCAGAATGCGGTGGAATGCGTTCGAATGCGATGGAATGCGGTAGAATGCGGTGGAATGCGTTCGAATGCGGTAGAATGCGTTCGAATGCGATGAAATGCGGTAGAATGCGGTGGAATGCGGTAGAATGCGGTGGAATGCGTTCGAATGCGATGGAATGCGGTAGAATGCGGTGGAATGCGTTCGAATGCGATGGAATGCGGTAGAATGCGTTGGAATGCGTTCGAATGCGATGGAATGCGGTAGAATGCGGTGGAATGCGGCAGAATGCGGTGGAATGCGTTCGAATGCGATGGAATGCGGTAGAATGCGGTGGAATGCGTTCGAATGCGATGGAATGCGGTAGAATGCGGTGGAATGCGTTCGAATGCGATGGAATGCGGCAGAATGCGGTGGAATGCGTTCGAATGCGATGGAATGCGGAAGAATGCGGTGGAAAGCGATGGAATTCGGTAGAATGCGGTGGAATGCGTTCGAATGCGATGGAATGCGATTGAATGAGAAGGAATTCGACGGAATGCGATGGAATGCGGTAGAATGCGGTGGAATGCGATGGAATGCGATAGAATGCGGTAGAATGCGTTCGAATGCGATGGAATGCGATTGAATGAGAAGGAATTCGATGGAATGCGGTAGAATGCGATGGAATGCAGTAGAATGCGGTAGAATGCGGTGGAATGCGTTCGAATGCGGTAGAATGCGGTGGAATGCGTTCGAATGCGATGGAATGCGGTAGAATGCGGTGGAATGCGTTCGAATGCGATGGAATGCGGTAGAATGCGGTGGAATGCGTTCGAATGCGATGGAATGCGGTAGAATGCGGTGGAATGCGATGGAATGCGGTAGAATGCGGTGGAATGCGTTCGAATGCGATGGAATGCGGTTGAATGAGAAGGAATTCGACGGAATGCGATGGAATGCGGTAGAATGCGGTGGAATGCGATGGAATGCGATAGAATGCGTTAGAATGCGTTCGAATGCGATGGTATGCGATTGAATGAGAAGGAATTCGATGGAATGCGATGGAATGCGGTAGAATGCGGTGGAATGCGATGGAATGCGTTAGAATGCGGTAGAATGCGGTGGAATGCGTTCGAATGCGATGGAATGCGATTGAATGAGAAGGAATTCGATGGAATGCGGGAATGCGGTGGAATGCGTTCTAATGCGATGGAATGCGATTGAATGAGAAGGAATTCGATGGAATGCGATGGTATGCGGTAGAATGCGGTGGAATGCAGTAGAATGCGGTGGAATACGTTCGAATGCTATGGAATGCGATTGAATGAGAAGGAATTCGATGGAATGCGGTGGGATGCGATAGAATGCGGTGGAATGCTACAGAATACCACAGAATGCGTCGGAAAGCGAAATATGCGATAGATTGAGACGGAATTCGATGGTATGCTTTGGAATGCGTCGGTATGAGACGAAACTCGATGGAATGCGATGGGACGTGATGGAATGCGATCGAATGCAATGGAATGTAATGGAATGCCGGAATAACGGAACGCGGTGGAATCCGTTGATGCATTCCATCGCATTCTTTCGCTTTCCGTCGCATTCTGTGGCATTCCACCGCTTTCTATCGCAATCCATCGCTTTCCACCGCATTCCACCACATTCCATCGCATTTCATTACATTCCATTGCAATCCATCGCGTTCCATAGCATTTTTTCGCATTCCATTGTCTACCATCGCCTTCTTTTACATTACATCGCTTTCCGTCGCCTTCCATCGCATTCAATCGCCTTCCATAGCATTCAATAGCATTCTATCGCATACAGTCACATTCCGTCGCATTCAATCACAATCCATCGCGAACCGTAGCATTCCTCCGCATTCTTTAGCTTTCGACGGAAAGCGATGAAATGCGACGGCATTGCTTCGCTTTCTTACGCATTCCTTTGCATTCTATCGCTTTCTTCCGCATTCCACCGCATTCCATTGCATTCGATCGCATTCCATCACGTCCCATCGCCAACCAACGAATTCCGACGCATTCCAAAGCATTCCATCGAATTCCGTCTCATTCTATTCGTCTCCGTCCGTGTTCCGTCTCGTTGAATTCTTTCGCTTTCCGACGCATTCTGTGGTATTCTATAGCATTCCACCGCATTCTACCGCATACCATCAAATTTCGTCACATTCAATCGCATTCCACCGCATTCTATCGCATTCTATCACGTTCTGCCGCATTCCATCACGTTCCGCCGCATTCCACCGCATTCAATTATATTCCATTGCATTCAAAAGCATTCCACCGCATTCCATCGCATTCCATCGAATTCCTTCTCATTTTATCGCATTCCATCGCATTCAAACGCATTCGAACGCTTTCCATCACGTTCCGCCGCATTCCACCGCATTCCATCGCATTATTTCGCATTATTTCGCATTCCGTCATATTCCATCGCATTCGATCGCATTCCATCACGTCCCATCGCATTCTAACGTATTACGACGCA
Organism: Mythimna impura; assembly: GCA_905147345.3. NCBI lineage: Eukaryota > Metazoa > Arthropoda > Insecta > Lepidoptera > Noctuidae > Mythimna > Mythimna impura. The sequence continues at coordinate 6,989,033 of LR990348.1, forward strand.
TTCCATCGCATTCCATCGAATTCCGTCACATTCTATCGCATTCTTTCGCTTTCCGTCGCATCCTGTGGTATTCTATAGCATTCCGCCGCATTCTATCGCATTCCATCGCATCAAACGCATTCCATCGAAATCCGAATGCCGTATTCCGTTATTCCGTTGGACCGCATTCCGTTATTCCGGCATTCCATTACATTCCATTGCATTCCATTGCATTCGATCGCATTCCATCACGTCCCATCGCATTCCATCGAGTTTCGTCTCATACCGACGCATTCCAAAGCATACCATCGAATTCCGTCTCATTCTATCGCATATTTCGCTTTCCGACGTATTCTGTAGCATTCCACCGCATTCTATCGCATCCCACCACATTCCATCGAATTCCTTCTCATTCAATCGCATTCCATAGCATTCTACCGCATTCCACCGCATTCTACCGCATTCCATCGCATTCCAACGAATTCCTTCTCATTCAATCGCATTCCATCGCATTAGAACGCATTCCACCGCATTCCCGCATTCCATCGAATTCCTTCTCATTCAATCGCATTCCATCGCATTCGAACGCATTCCACCGCATTCTACCGCATTCTACCGCATTCCATTGCATTCCACCGCATTCTACCGCATTCCATCGCATTCCATCGAATTACTTCTCATTCAATCGCATTCCATCGCATTCGAACGCATTCTACCGCATTCTATCGCATTCCATCGCATTCCACCGCATTCTACCGCATTCCATCGCATTCTGTCGCATTCCACCGCATTCTACCGCATTCCATCGCATTCGAACGCATTCCACCGCATTCTACCGCATTCCATCGCATTCGAACGCATTCCACCGCATTCTACCGCATTCCATCGGTCATTAAGGTTCAACTACCAACCGGGTAGTTGGTAGTTTCAGCGAAAGAAATATCCACAACCTTGAACGGTCATTTTTACGCCCCAGCCGTCGCGATAGAAGACGCCCCGGGCGTCGAGAGTCGCAGGGCGATTCATCACCAACGTAGGTGCGTTCTTACGGACGACGAGCGATGGATGGCTCACCATCCAGCCCTCCGATAAGTGTCCGAATATTGTCGTTTTTTGCGACATAAACGGCCGTACTTATCTTTATTTTTCGTTAAGTTAGAAGTTTGATTTTTTCACAGCTTCAAGAGACCGCAGACTTGAGTATATGATTTTAGTTTCAACTCGATGTCTCTACGCGTTTCCGAGATAAAGGGTCTTGACCGTATGGAATCAAATAATCTTTGAGGTACGGAACCCTAAAAAATCAACAACTCGAGCGACAAAATTCGTGATAAAAAACTTTTTTCAAAAAAAATACAACCGACTTCAAAGTAAAAAAAAACACTGTAAAGTGCAAAATAACTTTAATTTCGGAAGTCGGTGTTTCTTTAATAGTTTTGTCTCTTCGTTATTTAACACCGACTTCCGAAATTAAAGTTATTTTGCACTTTACAGTGTTTTTTTTTTTACTTTGAAGTCGGTTGTATTTTTTTTGTAAAAAGTTTTTTTTTCATATTTTTTTCTTAAAAAGATTTTATATTTGCAGTTGACAATATTGTTATTTTTCCCTAATTAGTCATAATTATTTCGGTCTAATCGGTCGATTGTGTGATTAATTTAAAATTTATTTATTCATTTATTAACACACAATAGTTTTAACAGTTAGACCCAAGGTAACAAATGTAGTCGCAAAATAGCCGCACTCAGAGACGCCATACACCCACAGACTGATCAAATACCCATTAGAGCGCTTGTAGACGTCCGTTTTTTTTAACGGATAACGGACCGTGTTTTTTACCGGATTAGTGGTGGTGTATGGTTTATAATAAATCTGTGTACATGCACCGAACATCGAACCGGCGAACATTTTACGCCGGATGCACCACCGCTTCCCCTCGGCTCGACGGACGGACACCGGTCCGGCGTAAGAAAGAGCGGTCTGGGTGACCCAGACTGGGTCATCCACGCCATTACGCCAGTTTATTGGTGCGTGTTGACGTTGCCGGACCTATCGCCGGTTTTCTGTAAATTGAATGCTGTCTACCTGCGTTCTTAAAAATAGATGATAAAGGTTTCCTTCTTCATCCGACAATAATTATAAAATTTAGTTTCATCTTCTTCCAACTTCGTAAAAAGAGTACGAAATGCACCATATTCTTCCCTGTCCAATAATATAGGATGCACCCATGATGACCTTTTACGTTTTTATGTTTCTTTTTGTTTTTTCCTGTACAAATAGTAAGCCAATAAGGGTTTTTTTTCCTCGACATTGACAGTTACCTAGTGTAAAAGTTTTCTTACTATTTTGGTGTACAATAAAGTTTATTCTATTCTATTTCACACGTGTGTAATCTCTGACAACCAGTTTAAAACTAGCGCATATACGGACGGCGCGGCAGTCCAAGCTTACATCCATCCGGTGAAAAAAATTATATGTATACAAGGATATCCGTTTATTGACGGTCCGTTATCCGTTGAAAAAAACGGACGTCTGCAAGCGCTCAGTGTATCTATAAGCAACATAATAATCGATTTTATTAATGTACCAGTATTACCATGTAAGTTCTTATAATTATGCCATCCGTCAGAGCAGACCTATTTTAAATAAATAAAATGAAAACACGTTCAAGAAAATTGCTTACATAATGAAATACGATCCATGCATGGCTGCATGTGTCTCAATAAACAAAACACGATAGCACAATAGAGAAGTGTTTATGTAACGCCATCATTTGATAGTAATTAACTTGGCCTTCTATTATAGTTGTTGAAATAACAACACGGACACGCTATGTAGATATTGTTTTATATATGTACCTACCTACCTACCGCGATTTGAATGCAGAGGGCGTATCAAGGTTGGATAGACTGATTTCGGTCAGATTTGATACAGTCAAGCCCTGAATATTTGTAGTTTCTGGAGTGATATTTTTAATTTAGAAATGAGAGAATTGAAACCTGTCTACGCAAAACTTCCATGTCCAAACATCGCTAAAAATAACTAGGCACCTAGTTCAGCCCTGCTAGCCAAGTTACAACCGTTTCGTTTCGATTCTCTTTTCGTTGATCGCCTCGAGTCGGCCACGCCTCCTATTCCTTTGTTCTGACCACGTAACTGAGCGTTGAGATGACGTCAGAACAAAGGAATAGGAGGCGTTGCCGACTCGAGGCGATCAACGAAAAGAGAATCGAAACGAAACGGTTGTAACTTGGCTGGAGGGGCAGGCATGGAACTCCAAACACCGGTAGAGCATGGAGTGTCTACTAACCCGGGGGGGTGTACCACCGGTGGTCACGTCATACGACTAGTGACGACACGGTTGCCGCAATAGTTGAACGATTGGCTGCTGCCTTGTGTCGCGGGTTCGATTCCCGCATGGACCAAATATTAATGGCCGATAGATGTTCCGGGTCTAGAGTCTAGGTGTCTTGTTTATGTGAGTTAATATAATCATATTAACTGTTGTATATTTGTTGTTTGTGAACTCATCCACGACCACCATTGATGGCTTAAGTTTTTTTTTTTAATAACGAAACGAAACATCATCGTCATCTTCTTGCCCTTGTACCGATTTATTTGGGGTTAACAGTTAACCTAAGATAACCTTATAATAGGAGCTATAGCTTGTTAGGAGAATGCATATTGTGTCGTTGCCAGATCTTAGAAATTTATCACTTCATGATATGGCCAAGTAAAACTGGCCAGATCTTAAACGTTAAAGTTTCATAATACTTCAATCCTCGTTTGGCTATGATGATACTCCCACATCAATGATATATTCAATGAGCAAACGAGGATTGACATATCAAAATATATTAACGTTTAAAACGATCTGGCCAGTTTTAGTTGGCCATATCATGAAGAGATCTTAGTGATCAATTCTAAAATCTGACACACTTCCACGACACATACATAACTCGTGCCTATCCTTAGTCATGTCCACCTGTGATGCACCGAGTCCGGCAAGACTTCCCCGTAAGCTAGCTAGCTATGGTGGGTGATGTACTGTGGCGACCGAGTAGGTTTCACTACTAATTACTAACTTGCAAAACTGGCATGTTAGACTTTTAAGGTTTACGTAATAAAAAAGTTTAGTGAGGACTGACGTTCGAAGAAAGAAGAAAGGGAGACGTCAAGGAACGTCCACATATATATTTGATAATATATGTAAAAATATAATGAAAGAGCTAAAGGCTATATAATAATAATACTCTCAAGAACATAAAGCCTTTCATTTGCGCCTTCCTCCCCCACAGTACCTACCACCAGAGGCCACATGAAGATTTTCCCGTAGGACACCTAATGCCTTCTTATGAAGTGCCGGTTTGAACGTGTTAAATTACAATTTATTTATTAGGTACTTACTCACTCAAAGATAAGTAGCGAGTTCACTCACCTCCCTATAATTTAATCTGAAATCCACTTTAGATTACAATATTGTCACACAAAACTGACATTGGTAATGCAAATTAAAAAGCTAGGCTTTTCTCACTCCCTGATCCAAAAATTTTGGCGTTCAACAGTAAGTAAGTAGGTAATTACAAATTAAGTAGGTAGGTGTTTCTTATGTAGGTACCAACTCGTAGATATCTCACTAAAGTCTATGCCCTAGGCATGGTGAAAGTCTAGACAAAACCGATATAGCGACAAAGTTTTGGTAGCGTCTGTATTCGGTCTACTTGGGAGCTACTCATCTGTTATCATTTATCATAATCAAAGTCATACACACGGAAATAATTTGTTATCTCATACCTAGTACGTTTTACGTCAGACGTCTTTGCAAACAATTTTTATTTATTTCATCACCAGCTTCTGCCAGTTTTCGCTCGCGTGAAAGTAGGAAATAAACGTAAGGAAATATACTCGAGGGATAAAAAGTTTCAGGTCCACCTGCGTGCCAAATTTCATCCGAATCTGTTCAGTCGTTACGTGATGGAGTAGCAAACATACACACACAATACACACATTCGCCTTTGTAATTAAAATAAAAATAAAAAACCGGGCAAGTGCGAGTCGGACTCGTGCACTGAGGGTTCCTTACAAACTTACCTATGAAAACAGGGCCTCAAGTCTGCTAATTACAATAGTGTCAGAATGGTTTATCATTGATTTCATAATTGTTGATTTTGACAAGTTTGGTAATTAATATGATGGCGTCATTATAACTTTCCAATGGTCAACCACTGACACTCCATTGAAAGAAATGGCATAGAATGATAATCTCGTACATAATGACAAATGAATGTTTGACATATGCGGGAATCTGCTAAAATTTTTACAGTTCCTTTGATCAGTGATCTACCATTACCATTAGAACGTCATTGTGCAGTCATGTGTTGCTTTTAATTTGTTATGAGACAGCTTTATATTGTCATTCTACCACGAGACCATTGACCGATCAATGATCGACCATTATGAATTAGCAATAAAAATAGCAGACTTGGGCCCCTGGCATTCAGTAAAAACTTCGGTTTCGGTTTAAAGAATTTATTCTCATAAGAACAATACATAGGTTCACTTACAATGAGATACAAAGTAATTGTTTATATCTAAATAAATACATTTTGCCTCTGATGCGTGTTGGTGAAGTTATACAAAATAAATATACCTATAGCTATGGGAAGTGTGTAGTTGCTGACATTTAATACATATGCGGTATGGCTACATTTCACAAACGTAATTTCTCAGTTTTAGTTTAAATCTGTTAATATTATCACAATCTTTTACGTCATTTGGTAGGTCGTTAAACAGCTGTGCTCCTTCGAACAATATGGTTTTTTTACCGTAGTTTGTCCGAGCTTGTCTTCGTTGTAATTTATTTTTATTTCTTAGGTTGTGTGATATTGTTTTTTTATGTAATTTTAGCTTTGATTGTACGCTGTTTGATGAACTTCGATCCAGGTTTAGGTACCCAGCCTGTTAACTAATTTCAATCGCAGTTTATTACTTACTGACAGAAGGTTCGGTTCTAAGTTTCGGCTAAAGTTTAGGTTTCGGCCTAAAAGCGGCCGAATATTCGGCTCCACCGAAACTAGCGGCTTTGATCTAAACTCACTGTTCTATGTGAAGGATAATCATTTTACTAATTACATTTTATGAAAGTCAGAGCTGATTTTGAATCTGTGGTAGACTGTTTCGAATAATAACCAAACCAAGACTTTTTGCATTAAATCCCCATCCGTTGCAGCCAACAAAATTTTCACAAGTCTAGTGTACTTACAAATTACATATATCTGAAGGGGATGTCCCGGCAAAGCTGCTAATTTTTCACAGTTAATATCAGATTAAGATACCATGTTAACAATATGGTATGTTACGAGGAAGCATGAGTTAGACGATATTGATAATAATCTATCACGGAACGATCACGCGTGTAAGGCGCTGTGTCGGTGACTTCTCACTCTGCCACGCCGTGATAATAGCGATACAGCTTATCTGATAGTAATGTCGTCTATTCTTAATGATCCTAATAAAAGATGAGTGGATTGGCGGTGTTACCGGGTGCTATAAGGTTTAGGGCGTCAAACGTGAAGGGCAAACTATCATTCAGTTTGCACACCGTGTCGAAGGCCTTGAAGGAAACCAAATGTGTGCAAATAGCCGATTTATCGAACGGTATGAGGTTTACTGTTCTAGTGAACATTAACTATGATTTTGCTTACGTAGAAGGAGTGTTGTGGGATTGTTTCAGTTTTTTTCCTTCTTTCTTTTGTTGGATGTCTGCCCTAGGTTAGTCATTGACCAGGACGGTCAATGAACTGGACTTTTTCTCGACATTTGGAAGCTTAGCAATGAGCTTGTCGCTTGGAGTCTGCTTAATACCGATTCCGAATTACTACCAAAGGTAACCCATAACTTACCTGACCTGCTTCCTTGATTTGACCCCCAAGATATTAGTGGAGTGGAAGGTCGCAATAAGATTTTTGCAAACCATCACAGCAGTAGAACTACAGTTACGTCAGCACTAAAGAAGCATCGAGTCTTTATACCATTCATATTTTTTGTGTGCTCTGTTATCCATAAAACACGTACAACATGACGTCATTCATACGTAATACCTATTCACACTTAGCGACCTGGTACCATAACTAGATATTATATAGACCTTCTCATACCTATAGGTATGTACGTATTTAGTTACATTGCGGATAAAGGATCCGTTTCCTGCGCTATGATTGGAGTCGTTACTCGTTTGAATGCAATATCCAAGCGAGCAATTTTGCTTGTCGACTTGCATAGAAAATGCTGTGTGTGTGTATGTCTAGACCGAACCAGATTTGATTTAGATTACAATATAATTGCAACCAAAATATTTCAATGTGTCATACGATAACAGACGACCGATCTATCATTGTTTTTGATTAAAAAAATGTGCGGAAAATTGCATGTAAAAATTTGACTTGATAAAGTCAAATTTTTACATGTCAAAGCTATGTGTCAATTATAAAACAATAATTAATATGAGCTGGCAGCTCATCCCACTTTATTTTCTCAACAAAAACAATAATACGACGGCTTCACACCTTATTCGTATTTGATACCACACCTAGGTGGATCAAATCGATTTCTGAAACACTCAACTTTATTACTTGGAAAATTCTGCAATCTTGAAACGCTTGACGCTTTGTTTTTCTTTTAAAACACTTCAGTATTATGGCTTTTCCCTTTTATATATATTGTAAAGGCACGCTTGTTACTAACAGTATTAAATGGGGACAGTTACGAGGCTTGAATTTTAATGGAGACCTTGTACCATGACACTAGTAGATTGACGTGTGGCGCTTTAGATATAACGAACTTAAAGTGGCCTATGATTTAATGTTTACATAGTGACTATTCCCCAGCTAAAATTCGAATGAAATTAAACAGGAAAAGATGATAGATATAGATACGGCGAAGACTAAGTAAGTAAGCACTAGTAAACAGAAGAACTAGACAAACAGAAGAGTCAAACTAAAAAAATCAATAAACTAGAATGCGGAAAAGGTTTTAATAGATAGTTACTAAAAGAAAGAAAGAAAATATGTTTATTTGGCACACCAGGAACTACTAACGTTACTACTAACTGTAATAGACTTCACCTGCATGAGTTCTATGTTCGAATAGAAAACGTCAAAAAATGATGGGTGGCTGAGTATTTCCTAATTGTTTACTTCATGTTGCTATTTTAAAGTATGCGTTTCGTTTCGTTTTTGCACAATAATAATAATTAATTTGCACAGAATGTAAGTGTAAAAAGTAGTATGATCTTAATATAAATGTGGCCCGTTTATGTTTACATTACATTCTACCAATACATATGGTGTGCAAATATTTAACTTTAGAATAGGTAGGTATATTACATTATTAAAAATTTCATAATATTACTTTAGTTATTGTGAACATCACTATAATTGATTATTGCTACAAAATGTTTGATTAAATAAATAAATTGCAAATGTTTAATTTCACAATACACAAAATAATTAAAAATGACATAATATTCCACCAGTTACCAATATGATTACTATTAAATGTCAGATTTTATATAATAATTGGAATAGAAATATTAATATAGAAGTATCATAAAGGTTTTACCACCCCAGGGTATGGTATTGGTATAATATTATATGATAATTACTGACGGTCCCTTTAATGTCCAAACTAACAGTCTATGTTTTGCCAACTTACCCTTTAAAATAGATTTGGTCTTAAGCCAATATTAGGAAATTACCTGTGAAGGCCCAGTCTGGTACCTAGTTACAGTGACAGTTATATATAGACCTTCAAATTTGTCTAGAAGAATTACGGTTGGTTATACATAAGAATCGCCTATATTAACTGTGCATTTAAAGGCTCTCTCGAACTTCAACTCTTTATTGATAAAAGACGAGAGACACACAAAACTGACTATTTCCTGAATATTTGTAGCTACAAAAGCAGGAACTAACCGCATTGTTTCTTACATAACACGCCTGCCAGTCTGATAACGACACGGTCACGGTCACAGTTATTTATGGTAGAAATCGTCAAAGCAATCATTTATAATCATGAACACTATGAACAACACAATTACGATGTTTCACGCCTAGCAGCCTGGAAAGAATGACAAGATGAAGTCCTTAATCTTATTATTGTACTTAAGTACTAAAAATTGAACATTATTTTCTATTAGTGACCGACCGAAACACGATTTTTAGCCGAAACCGAGTGTTCGGCTTCTCTTCCAGATTCCGTAATCGAAATCGAAACTGACGTGGTAATAGAAAAACTGATAAATACCTAAAATAATATTCCGATATTGTTATTATTGTATTGATTAACTATGTTTCAATATAATGATGCTTAATGTTGTAGTTATAACTTGCATTATACAAACAGCTAGATTTTTAAAGGTTTGTTTAAAAGTCTGGCGTTTACATTTAATATAGTGTAATTATTATACTACATAAATATTATATGTTTTGCAACTAGGTAATCAATCTAAAAGCACTGGGGATTTATTGCATATAGACTTTCTAAGCGGTATTTGGATAAATACTCGAAGTTTTCGATCTAAATAATCATAACATCAAAATTAGAAAGGGCTTAGGATAGATCCTTGAAGAACTCCCTCTATTAACTCCGTCTGTTTACGGCGCCTACTTCCAAACGAAAGCATGGATAGGTATTTCTCGTTCCTATGGTCGTACTCGCTTTGAATACTTGTTTTTTTTTCTTTTCAAAGATTTTTTTTCATCAAATAGCAAGTAGTGCACATAATCAAATGCATTCGCTGGTAAGAAGACTGTTTTTTGTGTAGCAGAGAAAATGTTTTTTTCTCTGCTACATAAAAAACAGTCACAATCACAGAGCATGACGCATCCAAGGTCTCTTGATTTGTTTTATGACTTTTTTTTACGCGTCTCTCGTACAACTAATATTCTAATTTAATCACTCGTTTGACAAAACGGTACTGAAATGTAGACTTCTAACTAACATAGTTGACACAAATTTATAATAAGGACAGTATATGGTTAGCAATAACGAAATCATTGTCTGTGTCGGTAGACTCTTGCCGAAAGATGCCTGGTCAGGGCTCAGACTAAGAGACATACAATCCATAAGCACAGAATAAGTACCTATAGGCATTTTTTTAGTGAACTGTTGGGCAGTATCGACTCCACGAACCTTTCATGGGAGAATTCTTGTTCCTCATCTCTGGCTTGCCTTTATTGGCTTGGCAAAGTGAACATTCATGAGGAAGAGAGCTTCCACATCTCTCTTGCCTTTATTGGCTGGCTTGAGTGGAGCTTCACAAGAGCAAACGTGCTCGGGAGAAGGATGTATAGTATAAAATCCAGTAAGATACTGGTATGTATCTTGACCGTATTTCCGGAAATGTTCAGGTAGCCGTAGTATACCTCACTCCTCAAGCGCCTTAGGATATGTTGACCTCTTGTTGATACGCGACTTTGTGCTAGTTACCTATCTATTGAGTGTGCAAATCTCCTCCTGCCTTTTTAATCGATCTATTTAAATATCATTGCTTAGGCAAGGGTAATCAGTAAACCTTAGCCTTCCAAAACCATAGCCCTATTACTTTGTTTTCCAAATATCACAATAATTTTCCACCAACTGGTGGTTGTCCTTGGGTGCACTCGCTTAGTGAATTCATCGGTTGGTACCTCATTTCAAGAAAAGTATCTAAGGAGCTTCTGCGAGTTGGTTTTGGCCCCTCTAACACGTTCCAATAGTCCTAAAGGATCCCAAGGTCCTGAGATGCGTAAAACAAAATTATTTATAAGGCTGTCAGTCTAGTTTTACATTCAAAGTCAAAGTCAAAGCCAAATTTATTTGCATTTAATGCGGTACAAGAGATGGTAATAAATAATTTATTAGCGCAGACATTTCTATATGAGTGGGCAGACAAATATTAAAATATGATATGAGGCTAGTAAGCAAAACTCTACATTATCTAGTTACATATATAGTAGATATTGTAAGCTAGTTAAAGCTAGCATCGTAAGTTACCCTGATTACATTCTTGTGAAGCTTTAGCAAATCTTGTAAAAGGCATTGCTTGAGTAGAATGAAAATGCTTCCATGAATTTGTAGAATGTAGAGGAATTTTGCTGCATGGAATCTGTCTGGGAATTTTGCAAACATTCAAAGTAAATTCTGAACCTGATTTAAACTTAACAAGCGAATTGTGAACCGGAACCCTTTCCTCCGATTGTTGTTCTCGTATTTTTCTAGCTTTTGTTCCTAGCTACATTATTATAATATGTAATAACTCTGAATAATGCTCATTAATAATAAGTCCATTCAATAAATATCTCAGCACAATCGTTATTGCAATTTCTTGCCAACCAGCTTCAATAGGGAATGGGCTTTCCATAAATTTTCGTGGGTTCGTTAATCTCTTGGCTCTTATACCTATTAGTTGACAAGTCAATTATTACAATCTGTACCAACTCATTGTATATAATTATATATGTAAAAATAATTATGATAAAGTGGAAGAGTGTTGAATTTGTGTATACACGCGCTAATGTCTGGAAGTAGCAGTCGGATTGGAAATAGTACATTTTGATATAAGTGGAAAAAGTTTGTCATTGCGACCGAGACGAGATTCGCCCAATACTATTTTTTTTCTTTTTTCAATATACTTACAAATAAATGAATAAACGACTGGTGGCGAACGCTTAGCGCCCCCCCCCCCCCCTGTTACGATAAATACAATAAATTGAGGCAGGGTGAGTTCGCGCACTTTTCCGCGCTTGTGCAGGAAACTTAAATTCCATGCCTAAAAGCGGGTTTTCAAATAAGTGTATTGAAAAGTCATTTGTTGATTTCCACATCCACATACAAAAAAGGTTTAAGGACAGTTAATTATTTATGCTTCCGTTATTAGCAGCTCCTGATTAAATTGATTATTATCTTCCAACGTTATATCTGTTACTGCACAGAGTGATAACGCTAAGCAAGGTCAAACACGTGTTTGCTTTATCAGTTTATCTTGCTCGTGTCATCTTGTGTAACGATGTAGCATATTAAAGGAAATTAAAAACGATAGAGTAACGACTGGTAACGACTATAGTTTGAATACCTACTGAGGTGAGAGCAAAATTGATTCTGTTTCTATTTATTTGGATTTCAGTATGATTTGCCTATTTATATTATATTTCTTTTTTGGAGGTTTCAATTTAAAATCGATACTTGTATCGCATATACCACCGTATCTCAAAACGAAAGTCTATGGCCAGTGTGTGTTGCCAGTGATGACATATTGGTTCCGAAATGTGGTCGCTTACAATGTGCCTAATCAGAAGGCTCAAAGTCACCCAAAGGGCAATGGAAAGGGCTATGCTCGGAGTTTCCTTGCGTGATCGAATCGGAAATGAAGATATCTGCAGGAGAACCAAAGTTGCCGACATAAGTGGCAATGGGCAGGGCACATTGCTCGCAGAACAGATGGCCGTTGGGGCCGAAAGGTTGTGGAGTGGCGACCGCGTAAGTAGGTACCGGAAGACGCAGTGTTGGAAGGCCCCCTACAAGGTGGACCGATGACCTGGTGAAGATTGTGGGAATCCGATGGATGCGAGACGCACATGACCGTTCATTGTGGCGACAGTTGGGGAGGCCTATGTCCAGCAGTGGACGTCTATCGGCTGAAAATGACTCGTATCGGGATTTTTAGACTACGATTAGAAATCGAAACTTGTATCGAGATTTTTAGGCTACTTTTGATTTGTAATTTTTCGTTTCATAAAGACCTAGGATTTTTTATATAAATAACTCATAAAGACCTAGGATTTTTTATATAAATAACTCAGCTGACTCAATAAGCCTGATGATCGTTTTCTTACATAACAAAAAAATACGATCGAATTGGGATCCTCCTTTTTCTTGAAGTCGGTTTTTTTTTATTATTGATAGGCTCGCGTTTGACCACTATCTCACCTGATGGTAAGCGATGATGTGGCCGACGATGGAGCACGCTTGCCTAGAAGTAACCTATTAAAAATCAAAATCCCTCACAGCGTCTGTCTGTTCGTGATAAACTCGAAAACTACTGAACGGATTATCATGCGGTTTAAATGTGTATGTCACCGGAAAATTACAAAAATTCCGTATGATTCGTAGAGAAAAGCCGACCCATTACAAAGATTTGTAACACCCGCTGGGGCGAATATTTTAGTAGACAAGGCGGTCGTTAAGTCTTGTATGTCTGTATGAATTTCTTAGTTTTATACATAAACCTATGTGTATTTAGCTCATGTAACACAAATTGTTATATAAGAAATCTCATCGGGTCACCGCTAGATAGCAGTTGCGCAACGAATGTAGTTCATTGAAAAGAAAATACAGTAGAATAATAGAATTTGTCGTTTAATTTCTTGCGGAAAATGTAGTTAATTACTTACAGTCACACAATAAAATATCGATATTTGCGACATGGTAAATACGCAGGTAAATCGTTTTATATTATTATGTGCTTCAAACTTCCTTACGATTCTAGGATATTCACGGATATCTATGGATATTCATATATTGAGATTTCGAGCACAACCAACCCCAACAATTTATTTGCAAACATTTTTTTTCTTTTTATTGGCAATATCTGATTGAACATGACATTTTAATTACTTAGTTTTATTCCTGAGTGGCCATTGTAGAAAGATAAATATTCAAACATTTGAGACAATCGCATTTTTTCACGCAATCATTACAGCGCATGTGTGAGACATTGTGGTTAAAATGTTGGCAAGGGTTCGATACCCGCCGAATTCAGTTCCAATTTTATTTGAGTCAACGTGACGGGTTTCATTTGACGTCGTTGTACGCATGCTGTACTATCACATAACAGCGTGGAAACGGGAGAAAAGTGACGTTAAAACGTTATTTGCCAAAGGAAATACGTAACACCTGCTCGACGCGATTAGATGGGGGAGCGAAAATTCCAGCTGACAGGGGTGAATGACCGCTGAACCGACGGCTTTTGCAATTCGGCCGGCATTTCAAGGTCGGTCACGATCTGTGTTACTGTATTTTGCACTGTGTGCACACAGTGGTTTAGTACGGCATGTATGGCACGCGTTGGTACTCAAGCCAGAACTAAAATAGAATCGTCTTGTGAAATAATCTGTCGTATGGTTTAATACCTAGTTAACAGTCAGGTGACTTAACACACACTGAGAATACCTACGCAGGTTTTAAATAAACTTATAGATTGCCCGCATATAACAATGTCTTCATCTAATTGTTACATGCGAATATTTATTTTAACGAATTCGGCTACTGTTTATAAATGAATTCGCTACTATAATAGAACACTATATTTAGCAACGTTCGTCAGCTAAATAAGAGTTATTTCCAATTAAATATAAGTACTTACTTATATACTGTATATATTTTGGTTACGCCTTTGCGTAAGTAATCATGTGTATGTAACTCAATAGAGTTGATGAAATATAATCAAATCAACAATAAAATTATTTAGTACCATCAACAAAAAAAAAAACAAATGCGGAAATAATTACAGTAGGCAAGAGTTAATATCAACAAAACAGATAATACGTAGTCGACAGTAGGTCATAATCTGGTAGTCCTTGGTTTGGGTCGCTCGATGATGTCATAACAGCGCTGGTTACCATTCAGAGCTACAATCTTTACAAGAAGGCTATTGATTTACAACAGAAGCCACAACTGAGGACGCCGAAAATATATTGATCCACACAAATCTACCAGTCTAGACGTTCCCAATAATGTCAGGACAAAGAATATAAAATGTTATGTTAATTTGACACTCAAGTACTCATTTAGCGAATAAATATTCCTATCTATTTTCCTGCATTAATAATTTAAAACAAGTTATACAGGGAAATAGTTCATGTTATTATAGTACTCCAGCTTACCTTAAATAATTTAAATCCAAGGAAAAATAGATGAAAACATGTAATCTATTTTAGGTAAATTTATTTTGCAAGGCGCTTGAAAATCTTCGTACTTAATTAATTCTGTATAAAATTTGAGCGGTACTAGCACTTAATGTTTCAGTTTCACATCACTATTTAATTCAACTTTTTAGTTATAAACTATTTGCACTAATGTTACTTAATTCTAGTACATATTAGCTAATCGTGAGTTAGCACCCACGACGCACCAGCGGTTCCGACCGACCTACTGACTGACCGTAGCGTATTCGATCTTGCTCCATGCCGTCAGGCGTGAGTCATTGTTCTCTTGACATTGAAACCATCAACACAACTTCACGCCTAAAATGCGGAAAATACGACTAAAATAAGAAAACCAACCGCGGGGACGCTACTAGCAAAACCATCTGATAAGCAACTCTATGGCGTTCACGCAAATAGTTCATGGAAATTCCGCCGTATTAGGTGCACCACTGATTTTGGCACCATTTGACGCAGTAGAGACATCTGGCGTTAGATGGTCCAACTAACAAACTCTTCTCAGTCCTACAGCAAGCTGCTTTGGTGCAAGCAAGTGAGATGATGCGGGTCGATATTTTAAAAAACAAAGCTAAATCTAGCTCATTATTCACAAAATTTTACTACTGCAATTACTGGATGATTCGTTATGAATGTTAGCAGGCTTTATCTAATTAAAAAACAGCGCCATCTAGTATCTAATACAAACACTACGAAACAAGTACTACATAATAACGCTATGGTACTCTACTTGACTTGACTTAAAGGGCAAAGTGACCAGGTCATTAAAATCCAAAAAAAAAACTACTTGACAGAACAAACTCACCTGAGTGATATTATGGGTCATCCTGAAATAACACCTTTATTATCAGGTCATTCTAAGAGCCGGTCCCGCGCGGTCCCGTACTATGCGTTCCAAATAAGAATAGGAAAGTCAATAACCTCCATCTGTCACATGTTGAGTGAAAAGTACGGTTTGCAAAAAAAACTTATTTACGTATCAATAAAGAGTTTTTTTTTTGCTTTGTATTACTAAGTCTTAGTTAAATCTAGGTGAAGTAAACACGTTACTGTTTAATATAAATTAGCTAAATATAATGTTTAATTTAAAGTCATAATTAGTTTTTAAAAAAACTATTTTCTTTCTATGCAATGAAATGAGCAAAATTGAAGAAGTGGATTCTGATTAAACTTTTTTCGTTTACGATTCGTATAAAAATATTTTTTTTTTAAATTCTTGTTTTGCTCACCCTACCCAATTTTTTCGATTTGATAGTATGACGTGACGTCACAACATGGCAATCGATCCTATTCTTATTTGGAACGCATTGTAAGTACATACTCAACATAACATAAGTAAGTAAGTAAGTAACATAAGTACTCCGTTGCGATGACCCGCGCGGGCATCCGTCGCGGGGAGCCGGGATTAGTGCCCCCTTTTTGCCACGTAATTAAAATTAAGTTTTCCATCGACACGACTATATGCACACCGTTAAAGTTGAAATAGCGACACTGCACAAGTAATAATCCGGTTATCGCGACGGGGACCGTCGCATACAACACACGCGTTTTGGGCGTCCGCTTCACGCAGATTCGGCCCTAAAACAGACTGGATTTAGAGTCAAACCCATTTTCAATATTCAAAACAAGCTGGGGAACCCAAAAAAAAAACAATGCATAGGACATTAATTTATTAAGAGTAACAAGTATTACAATAATGTCAGACCTTATTATATTTGTGCGAAACAGACAAGTGATCACTTCTCTTTCTTTTCAGAGGAGAGGGAGTTGTAAAGTTTCGTGATGTCGTTGATGACGAGGGATTGCACGATTGTTCCGTTGGTGTCGATGAAGTTGGCGAAAGACTTCGTGATGGAGGCTTCGCGGGACTTGCCGGAAGCGTCGCGCATCACCAGGACTAGGTTGTACTTGTCATCGTGCCTGTTAAAAAAAGTATGGCTTTAATAGTTAAAAAATACAGACTCGACTAGGCGAGCAGGTGCGAATCGCGGGTCAATTAACGCACTTGCGTGTTACAATCAACGTGCAAATGATGTTTAAATTTAAACATATTTTTACGAACGCAAACAATCGTATGGTGATCGCACGAGATGCGAGATCTAGATTAATTGCTGAAGGTGCAGCCCCCTCTTCACAGATTAACATGTGTGATATACTCCGCGGCATGGTGGACAGAGTTCCGGCGGGATCTCAAAGTGGAAAGGCGACGCCACAATTATGGCGGTAAGTCCCTTCTTTTAGAAGTGGATGGAAAGACGTCACGGTGTCCTCACATATGGTACGTTCGGGAGGTTTCTGCACTGGATTCGTGCGGAAGAAACGCCCGGGTGTCACCATTGTGTGGATCGCCAGGAGGACACAGTGGAGCATATGGTAGAGGTGTGCCCCGCTAGGGCAGAGCACCGCCGTATCCTCGTAGGGGCGATCGGCAACGATCTCTCGCGCCGGGCCCTGGTACAGGCCATGGTCCGGAGCGAGGAGGAATGGCAGGCGGTCGCCTCCTTCTGCGTAACAGTAATGCTAGCAAAGGAGGCGGCCGCACGCATGAGGGCGATCCCGATTTCCAGCCACCGTAGGCGTAGGCTTGCGGACGGCGAGCAATGGGCAGGACGCCGTCCAGTCGTCCAGTAACCGACCGGACAGAGCCCAAGTCGCCGACACCGTGTAGTGTTCCACGCGCGCCTCAAGGAGATGTCAGCAAATGGTAGCCCAGCAGAGTCGAAGCCTACTGGGGCCAAGAGTTAAGTAAAAGTTAACCCCGGGGTCCTGAAACAAAGGCAAAGAAGGAACAGGAGTGGGTTTTAGTCAGTAAAAGTCTGACACGCCCTTTCGCTACGCCCAAGAGCGCGAGAAATCATTGAATGATTTCCCACCATAAAAAAAAAAAGTGAAATATACTCCAGTGCTTATTTTTGTGCAGTCCTCATGATAATGTAGAGGTTGACAAGTTCAAACCTTTGAACTCTTAATTCAGAAACCAGAAGTTCGCTTAATACAAACTTGCAAAGGATAAATGAAGGAACATGGGTTTTAATCAGTAAAAGACTGACACTCTTTCGATCCACCTAAAACGAGAGAAGTTAATTTCCAATAAAATATAATTAATGTTACAAAAATTATAACTTCTAATTTGTAATGTTTCTAAATCATAAATATTGTAAGTGTAGATAATTTTTTTTTTCAATGTGTATTATTGGCAATATGTATTTGTAGGCCGATACTTACGACTAAACATGACTGGACTGACAACTGAAACGATATAATATCTTGCATGCTCTTGTATGTACACAATGTTTTTTTTAACCATGCATTATCGTCCAAACTGAACATGTTTGCAAAATTTCAACTCAATCTGTTTTATAAAAATTAATTTGCAAAAGACCTACAAACATACATTCAAACATTGCAAGATAAATATAAAAAAAGCTTGTTAAAAGGGATCACCCAGTAGGCTACATTATGGATCCGTTCAAGTAAAGTCATCATCATCATCATCATCATCATTTCAGCCGAAAGACGTCCACTGCTGGACATAGGCCTCCCCCAAGCGTCGCCACAACGACGCACAGGACCGTTGTCCTGTGCGTCTCGCATCCATCGGACTCCCGCAACCGTTACCAAGTCATCGGTCCACCTTGTAGGAGGCCTTCCAACGCTACGTCTTCCGGTACGTGGTCGCCATTCCAGAACCTTTCGGTCCCAACGGCCATCTGTTCTGCGAGCAATGTGCCCTGCCCATTGCCACTTTAGTTTGGCGATTCTTCGTGCTATGTCGGCAACCTTGGTTCTCCTGCGGATATCCTCATTCCTGATTTGATCACGCAAGGAAACTCCGAGCATAGCCCTCTCCATTGCCCTTTGGGTGACTTTAAGCCTTCTGATGAGGCCCATTGTAAGCGACCACGTTTCAGAGCCATATGTTATCACTGGCAACACGCACTGGTCATAGACTTTCGTCTTGAGACACTGTGGTATATTGGACGAGAAAATACCGCGCAGCCTCCCGAACGCTGCCCAGCCGAGTCGGATTCGACGATTGATCTCTTTCTCGAAGTTAGACCTTCCCAACTGGACCGTCTGTCCCAGGTAAACGTAGTCGTCTACAACTTCGAGTGTAGAGTCCCCGACCCCGATCAAGTAAAGTATCTCAACCTTATAACAACATTGACGAAAATCAGCGCCATCGGAACATTCGGGGCATTTTCTTTTCAGAGAAACTGGCAAAAAAAAAACTCCTTTTATAAAATCTAATATTTAATTAATTTTAATTGTTTCTTAATTAATTTTAATTGTTATTTAATTAATTTTAATTGTAACTTAATTCATTTTAATTTGACTTAATTCATTTTAATTGTAATTTAATTTAAAATGATTTTAATCGTAACTTAATTGATTTAATTATATGTTCGTAACTTAATTGATTTAATTATATATTATGTATTAATTTTGTGTTGTAATTTAATTTATTTTATTGATCAATCTGTTCTTATTTTTAGGGTTCCGTACCAATTCACCATTCAATAGGAAAAAACGGAAGTCGGAACCCTTATAGGATCACTTTGTTGCCCGTCTGTCTGTCTGTCAAGACCCTTTATCTCGAGAACGGCGTGGAGGTATCCAATTGAAATTAAAACCATATACTCAGGTCTGTGGTTCCTTGAAGCTGTAAAAAAAATCAAACTACTAAGATAACGAAAAAAAAAGATACGGCCGACGTACCTACAAATTTACAGTTTTCAGATTTTTTCTCTACTTGTGCTATGAGATCTTGCTTCATGCCAAATTTCAGGATACGAGGTCATTGGGAAGTACCCTATGAATCCCTTGAGAGTGTCGAAATATACGTTTTTTGCGACATAAACAGCTGTATCTTTTTATTTTCGTTAACTCATAATTTTAGTTTTTTCACAGCTTCAAGAGATCGCATACCTGAGTATATTGGGCACGCCACAATTATGGCGGTAAGTCCCCTCTTTGAGGCGTGGTTGGAAAGACCTCACGGCGTCCTCATCTTCCGCATGACGCAGGTTCTCACCGAACACGGTAAGTTCGGGAAATACCTGCACCGGATTCGTGCGGAAGCGAAGCCCGGGTGTCGCCACTGTGTGGACCGCCCGGAGGACACGGTGGAGCACACGGTGGAGGTGTGTGCTTGGGCAAAGCAACGCCGTGTCCTCGTGGGGGCGATCGGCGGCAGCGATCTCTCGCGCCGGGCCTTGGTACAGGCCATGGTCCGGAGCGAGGAGGAGTGGCAGGCGGTCGCCTCCTTCTGCGAAGCAGTTATGCTAGCAAAGGAGGCGGCCGATCGCGTGAGGCAACGGTCCTCACGCCCCAACCGCCGCCGGAATTCCGATCCCGATTTCCAGCCACAGCAGGCGCGGGCTTGCGGACGGCGAGTAATGGGTAGGCCGCCGTCCGACCGTCCGGTAACCGTCCAGACCGAGCCCAAGTCGTCGACGGCGCGTATTGTACCACACGCGCCTCAGGGATATGTCAGCAAATCGTAGGGGCCCAATCGTAGGAGCAGGGTCGAAGCCTACTGGGGCCATGGGTAGTGTGAAAACGAAACTCGGGGCCCTGGGACGAAGGCAAAGAAGGAACAGGAGTGGGTTTTTAGTCAGTAAAAGTCTGACACTACCTCTCGCTCCGCCTAAGAGCGAGATTTGTCATTAGATGTTTTCCCACCAAAAAAAAAAGACCTGAGTATATGGTTTTAATTTCAACTCGATACCTCCATGCGTTCCCGAGATAAAGGGTCTGTCAAGACAGACAGATGGACAAGAAATTGATCCTATAAGGGTTCAGTTTTTTCTTTTTTTTGGTACGGAACCTTAAAAAAAACAACTAATAAAACAATAAACTTACTTCTTAACATAGGAACTGGCTTCCCACACCCTGTTGTTGTTTCCGTTCTTTTCCTTGGCCACCACAAACACTCCCTTCTCTTTGAACGTTGTGTACAGCGTGAGGATACCCATCAGTATGAAGTATGAGGATACACAGATAATGAGGACAAGCCTGCAATTAATATACATCAGAAAATTAATTATGTGACAAATTGAATCAATCAACTTAGCTTATCACTGACAGATTTTATGGTAACTACACATATTCTGTCACTAGTTATTTTTCATATGACAATGTCCCTGCAGCAGATGTAATGCACAGGGGCAATTTATTTAGCTTTTTAAATTTAAGCTGTTGATCCCCGCATTAACGCCGGCGTTCACGCGCCATTGTCTTTCTATTGTGTCTCTAATTACGCACTCAAAAGGTTAATGTGAGATGCAACACAACTCTGTACCTCTCCTAAAGTAAGAAAGCCACAAATTTATTTAATTTAATTTAATTTAATTTAATTTATTTTATTTTATTGTAATCGGAAAACAAACAGTATTAACAACCAATAAAAACAACAAATTATGCAACTATAAACCAATGACGTTTTCGTATTTAAATAGCTATGAAGAGCTTGAAAGAGAAAAAAAAAGATAAATTACAATGATGGTATGCACTTTAACAATACGACACAATCATAACATAATGTGTACAGTGCTAAATAAAACAGTTATCGAACCAATGTTTGGTAAGAATTCGATTGAATACACGCGGCTTAGTAGTGAATAAGTCAAGTTCAGTCAGGATTTAGTGGTTAGCTAATTAGATGAAGTCAATATTGTCAGCGGAAGTGCTGAACCCACCTTGCAGTTGGTGTTACTATTTATTACAGGAAGTTGTATAATAATAAGATTATACATTAAGATTATATATTATTATTTGTTTTGTCATAATTGACACTTTAGTTTTGTTCATTATATGAGAATTATGACAAATGTTGATTCTAATAAAAAATGTTAATTATTATTTACATGATAGTTTTATTACTAGTTTATAATAACAAACTAACAAACAAATGAATTAAATACATTACATAAATATATAAATACAATACATATGTAAATATAATAAAATTAGTGCACATAAGAATTTTAGATGTAAATAACTCAAACTCTTGCACTTGGGGTACAAATTTGAATTATTTTATTATCTACGAAGAATCTTAAGACAAATAAATTACAATAAATAACTCTACGCACCTTGACTGAGGGAATGGGTACAGATAATCCCAGAGCAGAGCATAGAGAGCCACACCAACAGCCAACGCACAGAGGAATAGCCGTCCATCAATGAGGGCGAAGCTCTCTTTACATTTCAGATCTCCTGTTAGAACCTGCAATCAAAAATCAACTATTTTTATTAATTAACTCTTGATAATGTTACTTCCAAGTTATCAATGTTGATTTTATGTCTGGCGAAAAAGCCTAAGGTCATACTGCTCAGGTTCAAAAAGCCAGCCGAACGCTGAAGTTTCAAAATAACTAGGGTTTATTTTGCGATTGGTATAAAGAGATAGGGTACTCATAGAATTAAGGCCGAGTCTAAGTAATACTTGTACAAATATTTTAAAAGATTTGATTTCTGATAGTAAAAAAACTTTTAAAGGTAGAAAATAACACCAATTTTAGGAGATTAAAAGCTCAAAATGATAGTCACCTCTCTGATAGCATCATCAATAGCATTTTTAGCGGCAGCACCGTCCCATTTATTGATCTTTACGGTCTGAAATAAACATTGCAAGCTGTTGTTAGTTTGTTACCATTGTGGTATGTTCTTAGTTATTGGTCCTTCTAATTAATATTTGATATAAGCACTCATCAATAGTTTGCTCTGAGCGTATTGAAAGAATGAAACCATTCAAAGAAATACTTCACGTTATTATACAAATTGAAAAACATAAACGTGACGTGTCCCCGAGGTTTAAGTTTTAGCGAACAGGGAAAAAGTAAATGAAGTAGGACTCAAAATTACCTCTGGAGTTTCGGTCATTATGCAATATACTTTAATAGAACTACGGCAATATTATCAATAGAATACTTAATAAAGTTATAACTTTTCTTTTCCTTTCGGCTAGCTTGGTTAAATTTTTGACACTTGCAAAATTTGACGTGTGACGTGTTTGCGTCAGTGGTTTGTAACGTCACTAAGTTGCGTTCAAAAATACTGAAACGAAAATACAAGAAAAATCTTATTTTAGTTATTTAATTTTTGCAGTAATTTTCAGCAGCGATGTGGTATTGTGGTTGCCACATGAGAACTCTCCTATTGGTTATGAATTACCATGGGTTACTTATAATAAGTCTGTAACTTGTAATAACAATTTTTTGCCGTTTGAAGGAGGAAATACGACTTCGTACAACAACTGTCGAAATACGAAACAGATGTTGGGCCTGCATTCACAACAGAGGCCAACAATTTGAGGAATTTGTAAAATAAAAGCGTGTTAAAAATTGTGAAATAAATGTTAAAAATGCAATTTCATTTTTTTTTATTTATAGTAAAACCCACGAAAAGAGAGATACGAGACAGATTTTACCTTATAAGAGTGAGATAACATTTTTAATAGGTTTTTCAGCGACTGTGACTCGATTCACAATTCTAGCGAATTCACAAAGTTTTAAAAAGATTTTTATGGCATGTGGAACATCACTAGCAAGAGGATAAACTAGCGAATTTTTGAGGAAGTTGGAAGATTCCGGTCAGTTTTGGTTTTTTTTTATAGCCATGCATGATAGATGTAACATGGACAGCTTTAATTCAATTCCAAAACTTTGCAAGTAAATTTTTAAAAAACTTGATAGCTTATGTCACTAATTTAAAATTTAAAATACTCTAAATTTAATTTTATATAGATGTGTATTATACACATCTATATACAATTAAAATTCAGAGTCTACTCCTTATATATTTTTCAAAATTTGTATTTGAATGAAAAATTTGGGTCTTATTTTCATAAAACAATAAAAAGTCGATTAAAAAAATTCCACAGGGCATGAGAAGTGTTTAGGGGTCTGAAAGGATAGCAAATGACCCCTCCCGTCGACCATTTCAATTGCACACGATGCACCAAACACCCTGTATATACCTATGAAATTGCCGTTTTTTAAAACGGGTTGCTTTGAAGTGTTATATTATATCTTTGAATTGACTTGGAATTATAAGTTCAAATAAACTTTGTGTGCTTTATAAGCTAGCTATGAAAAAATATTTTTTATTTAAAACTTGGTAAGTCTGACCCCGGCTTGCCCACCATGACGCATCCTAATTTTGATAACACGAAAAAGTCGCTAATTTGTTGTTTGTCGCCAAATATCACAATTTGTCGGTCACTGGTTCAAAAGATAAAAGAGTTTATAGGTGGCCGATCTAGGGTCAGCCTCCCCAGCTTGCCCACGTCTGTGTCTCAAAAACTAGGGCACCTAGCGAAGATCTGTTTTCTCCCAGATTTAGTCGCTAATTAGTCGAAATTAGTCGCCAAATCTTATGCCTCTAGAGATACAGATGTGGGCAAGCTGGGGAGGTTGATCCTGGATCTGCCACCTTATAACTTTTGAACCAGTAACCGACAAATTCTGATATTTGGCGACAATTTTTTTTTTTCAATTAGATTAAATTTTAGTGTTGTAAAAATTAAGATGCGTGATGGTGGGCAAGCCGGGCTTACGAAAACTTCACAGAAAACTGAAAACTTGTTTTGTTTTATCTGCATTAGCTCCATCTTGCTTGATTGGATTGGATATAGTATATCCCTCTCTAGTCCAAAGACTACTATAGTATCTCTACTTCTCTAGTCTGTGGATTGGATTTATGGATTGTCTATGGCGCAGGCCTCAACAAAAAAAGCAATGAACTAAAATGAGTGAAAAATGTAATTTTGCTTGAAAATTATGTTTAATTTAAATTGTGAGAGAGTATAATAGTTTTGCATAATTAGTAGTATTTCAGTAAAAGCAAGAAATACTATTAGATTCAAAAAGTAATGGTATGTAGTCAGATTGTATCATGAAATGTTATTGCTGCCCATCAACACCAACCAACCAACCAACCGGTGGCTTCATTGCATGTATTCATTGGAGGCTCAAAACACGCATTCAGAGTGGTAAAATACTGTAGTGGGTGTAGGTAAAGTTGTTGCAAAGAATTATATCTTTTATTTTTTTTGTTAAACCCATGTGGCATTGACAGCAATGAGAAACAACAACGATCGAAAGAGGTCACTATGCTCAACTGTGATCTGAGTATCTTTATAAAGTGAAAAATTATTCCGTTTTTAGGTTGTATGTTGCTGCTTTAAAACAGTACAATGGCGAAGAGAAAGAAGGCAGCACCAAAAACCACAGCAACGCGTCGTACAACCCGACGCGCCAAGCAGGAGGCGGATGCTGCATCGTCCGCCGATGGCGAAGCCTCCGCTTCTGTCGAGGCGACGACTTCAGAAGCCAATCAGCAAGACACAGAGACTGCGCCACCCGAGGCATCTACTGCACCTGAGCCCCAAGCACCAGAGACATCACAACCATCAGAGCTTCCTGTTACTAAACCCTGCCAAGTCCCAATTGTAGCATTGCACAAGAAATTTGGTAAATATCGGTGTCTCTTCAATAATGATGACACATTCACAAGAAAATATGATATTGGTAGTGACAGTGAAACAAATAGTAGTGTAGAAATAAGGGTGGTTGATCCATGTGCAAGCTCCGAGTCAGATTCAAATGCTGCACCAGATACACAGTCTGATACTAACAGTGGGGCTAATTTTAGCCCAATGGACAGTACAACAAATGCACAGAGCAGTTCTAGAGACATATCACCTGTACCTGCACTGAGTGAACTATCATCTAACAGTGAAATCCCATTATTGAATACAGAAGAAGCAAATGGGAAGCTCATACAGTTAAATACCATAGATTTAACAGAAAGTGACTCAAAGCTCAGTGCTATTGCTGAACAAACACCAGAGAATGATAAAGATGATTGCCAAATTATTGATGATTCCTCAAAAGAATCAAAACCAGAGGAAATTCAGATTGAAGACACTCCATTGGAAGAACAAATAGATTTTACTGGAGATGATGATGAAGTCATCACAATTGTACAGATAGTGGAGGATGATCATCCGGAGCTGTATTATAACATCAAGATTGATAGTCCACAGGAAAATGTATCTGAACCAAACGACAATGAGGAAAGTAAGGACATTTCTCAGAACAGAGACTTTCAGGAACATTTTGAAAAGTTGAACCTGGCATCTGCAGTGGAAGCTGACCCTCCTATGGATTGTTCAGAGGCTAACGAATTAAGAACCCCACCTTGTTTAACTCCTGATTTAACATTTAAAGATAACCTCACTGAAGCTTTAATTAGACCTGACCCTAGTCTTACACCAAGCTCCACACTATCAGATGACAGCAACTCATCCAGAGTCACTGAACAAACCCAAACTAACTCAAATGACTCAGCAGAATCCTCACCCACTGGTGTGAGGCGGTCCAGTAGAATTAAGACAATAAGTAACCTGAAACAGAAAACAAAAGGCTATGGTTTGGTAAAGACACCATTGAAAAAGGCTTTGATCACACAGACTAAGCTGAAACTTGAAGAAATTGGATCTGATAGTCAGGAGAAGACTAGTGAGTCTTTGCCAAGTACCACACCCAACTCTCCATCATTTCCTGTGCCTTCTGAGATGCCTGTGAAAGTGAAGTCTCGGTGGCGGAGGTCTAGTGAGCTGGAGATGGGTGCCAGCTCTCCTGCAAACTCGCCTTTGGCTAGTCCCAGTCTGCTTCAGCGTTTACCAGCTGTGCCGGAAAGTCCTAACCTCCAAGAAGAAGAACAAAATGTTGTTCCTATGAGCAAAGAGGACTATGATAGGATAATTGAAGAGAGGATGAATCAGTACCAACATTTGGATGAAAACGAGTATTTATGTGACAGAATGATCAGTAAGGAGACTAAGAAGATGATTTGTGACTGTTTTATGACCAAAGAAGAGTTGGAGCGAGGGGAGCTGGCTTGTGGAGAGGACTGTCTCAATAGGCTGCTTATGATTGAATGGTAATGCTTTTCTTCCTTTTGTTTTTAAACTGATCTGTTTTGTTCCATGTTAAAATACCAAATCATTTCTCATAAAAAAAGTTAGTGCATTCAATAGATTCTGTATAGTTGTGCTCCAAACCTTTAAATGTATTATGATTTTTCCAGTAATTCCCGCTGTCCAGTGGGTGATCGCTGTACCAATAGAAGGTTCCAGTCAAAAGAGATGGCTCCTCTCAAAGTTTTCTATGCTGACAAGAAAGGCTGTGGTGTTGAGGCCAGTGCTGATATCCCTACGTAAGTAATATTAAGATAAATGGCATTTTATAGTGTTGTAAAAGCAATTGCGAAACTGTTGATTAGTGTGTGCTTGTTTATTGCAACAGTAATGTTATAATAATTATGTGAAGCAGATTTACATAGTGAATATTTATGGTTGGATTTAATAAAGTGTTTGAATGAATGTTTAAATTAGTTTTGACAGGCGGCATTGCCATACAACGTGGCAATGCCGCCAGTCTTTTGGGCACACTTCCAGTCGACAGCGATGCGGAGGAATTTTTTGACGCCATATTTTAGATAGGAGTTATTGTGTATATATTATGTAATTTTAATTAGTTAAGTGTTTTTATTTTTCATGTATAAATAATCATTTTTGAATAAAACCATCCAAGCTTGTTTTGACAGTATTTAAAAGCAATCATAGCATAGGAATTTAGACAGTGTTAGATTAAGCAGTTTGGGCCCGCCTTTTCTGTGATCCACTGCTGGGCAGCTCCCACTTTCTTCTTCCAAACCTTTGTCTAGAGCGATCTCTGGCCAAGTTTGCCCCGTGAACATAATCAAATCGTCACACCATCTTCGCCGCGGTTGATCACGATGTCGTCTTTCTCCCACATGCGTAGTGTCTCACAGGCTGCTATTAGATAGTGATATCCCCCATAGGCAGTTGTTTACTTTTTTTTTTGTAGATATTCTGGAATTCATTAGATTTCATGTGGTATATGTATCCTGGCTTGTTTTTGTATGTCCAAGTGGCCAGGTCTCCCACTGCACAGGGTGTACTATGCCAAATCGAATTTCAAATATGTATAATCAATTATTTATCTATTGATCAACCTTTTTTCAATATTTGTTTCTGGGCCTGCAGCATTTGCTTCTCTTACTACTTGATTAATCATAGATTAAAATTAGTAATATACATATATTATAGCATTCCCAACATAAATAAAAAGTTGACACTAACTGTTGGGTAATCATTCATTTAAAAAAAATACACAATATATAAATACATAAACACTTGTACAGACAAAACACTTTCAAATAATGCCTCGCGAATTGAAGAAATAAATAATGCTAATAACCAATATCTACTTACAAACTTAGCTATCATGTTATCATAAATTGAACACAAGGAAGTTATAATCAGAGGTCGGAATTAGGTAGAGTTATTTAAGTACTTATACTGATTTCATATAGCGAAAGAATAAAGTGGATATACCTCAAATCCTGAGACTAATTTTAAAGAGCAGAATTTTTTTATGACACCATCAGAAATATAGCAGAAAAAATTTCTTCCTGCATTAATGACTAGGACTAGGACTAGGCTAATAAATTTTTTAACCTCACCTCAGTTTACGTAGACAAATTTTTTTCAATGAAAAATATGAATAAAAATTGTGTGTTAATTATCTTTGTTTTATTTGTCTTAACTGTCTCTGAGGTTTTTATTTGTAATATTGTTGGCCACATGGGATTTTTCATTAGAAATCCCGGAAAGATCCATATTAATATTAATATTTCGATGCAAGTGCATGAATGACTCTACCTAATTCCGACCTCTGGTTATAATACTTTGCAGTTTATCAAAAGCAGACAATGAAGTTTATATTTTATTAACTACATTACTTCAATAGAACAACAATGTTTTTTTAGATTAAAGCAATGTATAAAATAAAAATAATTATTTAATTCGATTCTTTTCGAACTCTGACATAAATCCATATAAAAACAAAAAAAAAAAAAAATGATTGCAAAGTTTAACTTTGGTCCCGAATACGATAAAACGTTTTTATACTGTATAGATCTTTATTGTTTCCTGCTGAGCATGGAGGCCTGGGTTCAATTTCTGGATTGGGCAAAAAGTGCTACTGGGTTCTTCCATTAGGAATTACTCTATAGCAGCCTGGAATTGGATTACTCCTATGCTTCAGAAAGCATGTGAAGCCGTTGGTGCTGTGCTTGTTCTCCACCCGCTCGTGTCGGATTGCTGTCCAACGGGACTGTGACAGTAAAGGAATAGAGGGTAGATCTGTGTTTGCACATACACTTGTGCAATATAAAGCTAGAATTACATTAGACCGACGCACACGTGTAACACGCCTGCCCCCCCTAGCCAAGTTACAATCGTATCGTTCGCGCCGAACGCCGAGCAGGCCACGCCTCCGATTCCTTTGTTCTGACATCATCTCAACACTCAGTCACGTGGTCAGAACAAAGGAATCGGAGGTGTGGCCTACTCGAGGCAATTGGCGCGAACGAAACGATTGTAACTTGGCTAGGGGGGCTGATTTGTACGTAGAACGACGTCGCGTGGCGTTGTACAAGTGTAGCTCTACAAGTCTAGTTTTCATATAAAATGTATGGAGACCGACGCGCCCAGATCGGCGTGTGTGGCACACGTGTGCGCAGTGTAGTTCTACTAACTTGGCTGATATCTATTGATATTGGTCACCGTAATCCAAATTTGGTCAGGACAAGAAAATGAAAAAATTAAACTTCTTTATTTTACCAAGAAAATTAAGATAACTACATCCAAGCCCTATACTAATCAGCTTATCATTTTCTAGGGGCGAATTCCTACTAGAGTATGTCGGCGAGGTCCTCGACTACGAGCAGTTCTACAAGCGAGCTCAAGCATACTCCGACGAAAACAACCTACATCACTACTTCATGTCACTGAAGGGTGACACCGTCATCGACGCGACCCTCAAAGGCAACATATCACGGTTCATCAACCATTCTTGTGATCCCAATGCTGAGACCCAGAAATGGACTGTGAATGGAGAGCTGAGGATAGGGTTCTTCAGTAAGAGGGATATAATTGCTGGAGAAGAGTTGACGTTTGATTATCAGTTCCAGAGGTTTGGGTAAGTCACTTTTTTTAAATTATTTTTCAAAGTTAGCGCAGCACTTACGCAAATGTTTTTTAGGTGGGAAAGCATCAAATAACTTCTCCCGCTCTGGGCGGAGTGAGAGGGTGTGGGAGTCGCGAAGTGGTTTGCACAGCTATGGTTTAAATCAAAAACTTTAATAACTTCAAAACTGTTATACATAGATAGACTTGTAATGCTAAGCCCTAAAGGTGTGTCTACCCTCGAGGAGCGGAGTTCGAGCCGAGCTCAAATTCGTGTCATCATAATGATTTCAGCCGAAAGACGTCCACTGCTGGACATAGGCCTCCCCCAAGTGTCGCCACAATGAACGGTCATGTGCGTCGCG
Source organism: Mythimna impura (assembly GCA_905147345.3). NCBI lineage: Eukaryota > Metazoa > Arthropoda > Insecta > Lepidoptera > Noctuidae > Mythimna > Mythimna impura. Next base: position 7,019,420 of record LR990348.1, read on the forward strand.
CATCCATCCGATTCCCGATTCAGTGTGGACCAACTCTATAGGAGTCGAGCACCAGCTACACTACACAAATTTGAGCTTGGTTCGTGCTTCGCTCCAGTAGCGTACCTAGACCTATCTTTACCGTTAGCATCTTTTTCTCCGATCGCGCACTATCACAATTATGCTATGGTTGAAAATCATTAAAGAGAGTATGGATTGTCAGACGTTTCCCGATTAAAACCGACCCTGGCTGCGCTGACTCCTTCGAACTTTCCCGCAGCCCTCGCAACGCACCTATTACATATGCTTTCCCATCTCCTGACTGTCTAGCAGAAGTATTGTTTCCATTACCAAAATGTTTTTTTTAGGCTTCCGTACCTCAAAAAGAAACGACGGAAGCCTTATAGGATCACTTTGTTGTCAGTCTGTCTGTCTTCTTAGGAACGCGTTGAGGTATCGAGTTGAAATTAAAATCATATACTCAGTTTAGCGATTCCTTGAAGCTGTGAAAAAATCAAACTTCTAAGTTAACGGAAAAATAATATACGGCCGTTTATGTCGCAAAAAACGTACATTTCGACACTCTCAAGGGATTCAAAATTCATAGGGTACTTCCCGTTGACCCAGAATCCTGAAATATAGCATAGGTATAGGAATAAGTCTGAAAACAGTAAATTTGTTGTTACTTCACAAAAAAAAAATATTTTTTTTGCAATTCGGAAAAATCTTCGAGAATTGAACTATTTATATTACAGGTAAGTTTGTACGGAACCCTTAGTGCGCGAGTCCGACTCGCACTTGCCCAGTTTTTTGAGGTATGACATCATCTAATGACTTCTCCCGTACTAGGGTGGTGGCGCGAGAGGACATGTCAGACTTCTACTGACTAAAACCACACCCTTACACTTTAATTGCCCTTTGCGTTCTAGCAGTCATCGGCCCTGCTGGGGCCCTACGGTTTTTCTCTTATGACTAAAATGCTGACACGCTTTCAAAACTCGTGCATCTTTTACAACCATGCAAGCAAAACTAGTTAGGGGAATGGGTTAGAGAGATGAATGATATTAATTATTAGCTGCAGCCCACATGAAAGTGGAAAATATATGCTTATATCACTTAGTGATGGTAGCATACTACTGCTGAAATATTTTTTTAAATTAGTCCAGTACTTTCAGTTTATTCATTACAAACAAAATACAATGTTTTCCTTTTCACATCTCATGTCATGCGTCAAATAAAAATACTGTAATATGATGTTTTTTTTTGGAGAGAATCTGCAATTCTAGATATTCTAATTCAGATGAATTGACTTTGTTGACGACATTTTTTTTGCTGAAAACTAAAGCAGAATCAATATCCCATTCAAGGCTATAAAATAAATATACCTGCTACACTGCTCTAATATATTTTTTCCCCTTTGTACAAACTCATGGAAGGTTGTCTGTAAAAGATCGCTTTTAGCGATAAGACCGCCCATTGTTAACCCTATTAATTTTAAGCTCCTACTGTAATTTCTTATGGTGTACAATAAAGAGTATATATATTTATTGTATGTACATGAGTAGACCCATAAACATTAAGAACTAATAGTTAATTGTTCCATAAATGAACCAAAATAATATTGACGTCACGGTTGGCGCAGTGGGCCGAGGGAACGTTAAATAGAGCTACCGTCTTAGTCAGAGCTCCGTTTTAGTCAGTAAAAGTATAACCACACCCTTTCGCTCCATCTTAGAGCGAGATAAGTCATTTGATGACTTGACTCCTCAAAAAAATGGCTTGCGAAATGGTTGAGCGATTGGCGCTGTATGTCGCGAGTTCGATTCCAGCTCGGAACAAATATTTGTATGTTTCATGGTTGTTCCGGGTTTGGGTGTCTTGTGTATGTAAGTTTACTTTTGAATGCACCCACGATACAGGAGTGATTGCTAGTTGCTAGTGTAGGGAACAGTTAAAAAAAAAATCGAATCTACTTAGCTATGATGATCCTAATTGTAAACTCAACGCCTCCTTTTTTTTTGAGGGATAGAAATCCTCATGGATGTCCTCCGCCCTGGGGTAGGTGGAGAGGTCGGTCAACTGTATTATCTATAATATGTATGTATTTGGATATATATAAGTATGTTTATCAGTTGTCTAGTACTCATAACACAAGCTCTGCTTAGCTTGGGACTAGACGGCGTTGTTTGAAATTTTTGAAAAATAAATAAATCTAATTCTACCCCGTTGTTCCCTCGTACTTTTGTGTCGGGGGCTGCGGGTGTAGTTTGACTTCCGCTGCCCCGGACTAAAACTTAACGCGTCCTAACCTAACTCCCACCTATCTGACAATCCGGACTTATGGTTCCAGCGGGTGTAATGGCGTACTGGTGTAATGGTGGGTAACAGACATGTGTTGTTTACGTGCAGAAAGGTGGCGCAGCGTTGCTACTGCGGCGCCGACAACTGCCGAGGTTGGATCGGAGGCGAACCCGACTCCGATGACGAAGATGACGAGGTACGCGCACCTCGGGTATATATGTTTATCTTTCTATTTGGAAATGCTTTTTCGCATGTGGAAATGAAGGACTGATGACACAATGCAGTTTTGAAGGTATACTTTATCGTATGTGTATCTAGAAACTATCATTGGAACATTTTCAATATGATACGAGACTTCAAGGAAAAGAAACATTTTGTTTTGTGCAATTTGTATCGTTTAATTGATTGTTGTGATTTTTTGACAAACTTATTTAATGCATGTTATGTTTTTTGTTTGTAATAAGCAGATGTCGGAATAGGCATACATATTTATCTTAGTTTGTGGAAGTAAGTAAAATAGAGTTGATAATACCTTCTCTAAAAACCCGGCATCATAAACATAACGATTTCAATCACGAACCTGGAATTTAATTGAAAAAGAGAAAGAAAGAAAAGAAATAAAACATGTTTATTCTGCCCAAATAGACGCACAATAAAATACAGCAATCTGTCGGGCCATGTGTAAACCTGGCATAACTGTGCTGCACCATAGACACTAGACAAAACACAGTTGTCTGATGTCTACAGCTTAGTCTGTGGTTATCTATTTGTCTATTGCACCGACCGACAGAGACTAACATAACATAAATATAAACAATAATATAAGAAAAACAAATACAATATATAAATCCAAGTTGCGCGTCGCGTCTAGGCAAAAATAGGTTGTTGCTCAGCTTATACCGTGACGCTGGACAAATCCAGCAGCCTACGATGCTGATGACTTGAATTTGTGCTACGTTATATTAAATAGTAAGTACAAGTAAGTTACTTACTTCCACGAACTTTAGGTAAATATACTCTGCCTATTCCGACGATCTCTAGTAATAAGAAAGATTTTCGATAAATTTATATGTATAAAGCAAGGAAAATTAGTAGACATGTGCAGAATACTCGCCGACTAGTCGGTATAGCCGACTATCTGGCCATTTTCGCAGTCGGCGATTAGTCGGTAAAGAGGGTTAATTGCTTCTTACTTTATATGAATTTCACTTACTTACCTTTGTATACAGGAAGAATTCATTATCACAAAACCTAGATGAGGTATCAGGGTTGGAAGTCGCTATTTGATAGGGTTGTTCATACTCGTTGTATTTGCTGTTTTTCTCTGCCCACCACGTGAAATTAATTTGTACTCGTTACACTTGACTTTACGAGGATCATTGTCCAATTAGTCAAAAAAAATCCATACACGAGCCTTTTTTTTTTTAGATAATATTAAATTTTAATTGAACTCTTTTACTTTAATGAACAGTATCAATATTATTGTCTTCATATTGTACACAAAAACAGCACTTTGACCAATGCAAAAGTAAAAATCAAGAAACAATGCGAAGTAAACCAAACATGTTACGACACGCTAGCAGGCGGCGGTCGTAATTTGCTTGATCAGCTGTAAACAAAGCGTCACGGAAATAGCCGAATACTCCCGAAACCGACGATCGGCTTGACCGACTAGTCAGCTAAAGTTATAATCGGCACATCTCTCAAAATTTATCGAGAAATAAATAAAATGCATGATCAATTGTGTTTAAATGTCATATAAACTCTTTCAAATGTTTTATGGCTAGAAAGAGCAACACAATTAGCCGAATAATATTAACACAACACTTTACAACTTTCACAGGAGGAGGAAGATGTCTCGACATCAAAATCTGGTACGACAGAGTCTTCAGAAGAGTCCCTCGCCACTCCGACTGAACAACCACGGGTGCGCGTTCGACGGCCCAAGAAGGATCGCACTTACAAACCCAAAGCTCCTGACTTGGTGCAAGATGCTGACGTGAGTGGTCACCGTTTTGTTACTTATGTTTTAATCTCGTTATCAGAAAAAAGCATTCGTAAGAAATAATTTTACCCTGTTTTTCAATATAAATGGCACTCCTGAAAAATCAAGCTTATTTCTATTTCTGGGCTTATTTATGAGCTTAGAACAATTTCTAGTTGCAGATAATATTTGATTTCTCCATTTACTGAGAAACTTTCTTGAACTGCCGCGTTATTTACAGGCTGTGCAATTCTATTGGATTACGTGTTTAAAATAGCTGAACTCGATCTTATTCTTTTATCTTGTGGAGCGTTATAATATAATTCCTAAGCTCGTAATTGGCGCTTTCGTTTATAAAATGTTCTCTTCATTCAGATCGAGGAAGACCTGGAAGCCCTGAACCGTACCGGCGTGAAGAACCAAAGCCACACTCTCAGGCTGTCCCGTACCGTGGTGCGCGCTAAGAGCCGGCGTGCGCAGACTGCACTGCTGCGTCTGCTGCGGGACGCCGACCTGCCGTGCAGGAGGCTGTTCCTGGACTACCGCGGCCTGAGGCTGCTGGCGCCCTGGTGCAGCGACGCACCGACGGACTTCAAGTAACTATAACAAACAAAGCCACACTCTCCAACTGTCCCGTACCGTGGTGGCGCTGCTGCGTCTGCTGCGGGACGCCGACCTGCCGTGCAGGAGGCTGTTCCTGGACTACCGCGGCCTGAGGCTGCTGGCGCCCTGGTGCAGCGACGCACCGACGGACTTCAAGTAACTATAACAACCAAAGCCACATTCTCCAACTGTCCCGTACCGTGGTACAAGTAACTATAACTATTATCAAAACTGGCACAGCACCAGTTTCGAGCAAAAAGTGGTGTCTCAAAATTGACTTGCGCACATTCATGGCTTTATGCTTTTGTTGAATAATTTTTAGGCAGGTAAGCTAGGTTATTTTAAGGAGTACTAAGCTACAAATGACGGTGCAGTAACACATTTTATAACAGCAGCATGCCATGGGTATAGGAAAGCCGAGCTTAAGAGCGGTAAGCTTATATGATGCCAATGTAAGTGTACATAGAAATAAGTGCTTATTTTTACTGAACTTTCTACCATTCTAGATGCCCAAAAATTGTGCAACACTATAATCCACTCGCAATAGGATGAGATATTAAAACAAACCTTCTTTACTATCCGTTCAACCGATTTTGAATTCAATTCCGTAGATATAAGGATGGCATTAAAAGCAACAATACCAACTATTTACTGTAGCCGCTATTTGTCATGCCGGTTGAACGGACAGTAAATAAGGTTTGTTTAAATGTTTAATCGTATAGCGAATGGAGTATATTATTATACACTAGCTTCTGCCAGCGGCTTCGCCTGCGTGAAAATAGGTTTCTCCATACAAACTTCCAACCCTCGTTTTACCCTCTTAGGGGTGGAGTTTCGTAAAATCTGTTCTTAACGGATGTCTACACCCTATATGGAACCTACCTGCCAAATTTTAAGTTTGCAGGTGTTATAGTTTCTAAGATTTCATGATTAACAAGTGTCTGGCATTTCGCTTTTGTATATGATATAGATGTGGCTACAGCAAGGATGAAAATCAATAATAAAAATATTCTTTCACTTCAACAGACTAGAAATGCTGCAAACAGTGGACCGGCTACCTATCCCCAACAAGACAATGGTGCAAGAGAGTCGTTTCTTCACCATCGTGGAGCGATGGCTGAGTGCAGCCGACGCGCCGCAGCCTACGCCTGACACAGTATTCATTGATGTGGCTACTGGTAAGATTTTTTTTTAAATGTTGCTCCCTTCACTAGGAATAACTCGACTCAACATCAATAACTAATCACAAAATATTGTGTTCACATAATAGAAAAAAACGTGTTGCGCCGAACCCATTTTATAGATACCGGCACGGATCTTGAGCGCTGACTTCTACAGTTCTACTTGCGCAGAAGCACGCAGAAGTGAAATATCGGGTCTCTTTAGTGGTATGAAGAGAGATGCGTGGGCGGGGAGTGAAATCCTTGTACAGTGATTAGCTCGCCGATTTGTACAATGCGCAAAACGATCCCCGCTCTTTAGCCGAGCGCTCAAGATTCGTGCCGCTATCTATGCTTAATATGGGACAAGCTTGACAAGAAGAAGAAGATTGTGCTCACTTAATAGAAGCGACAAGAAATATGTAACCAAGATTTCAGTAGGTAACACAACATGATTTAAAACAGTGTCCATGGAGTTTCTTGCATTTTCATCTCAATAGAGATCTACGCTTTAAAAGTGCAATTCAGCTTCACTTTTTTGACTGACCGACATTTTGACAATTCAAAAGTGCTTTAAATGGTTTATTAAATTTGAAATAAATAGTTTTTGATTTGGTTTTATTTGAGGACATTGACTTTTCGACATAGCACGAAGAATCGCCAAACTTAAATGGCAATGTGCGGGGCACATTGCTCGCAGAACGGATGGCCGTTGGGGTCGAAAGGTTCTGGAATGGTGACCACGTACCGGAAGACGTAGCGTCGGAAGGCCTCCTACAAGGTGGACCGATGACTCGGTAACGGTTGCGGGAGTCCGATGGATGCGAGACGCACAGGACCGTTCATTGTGGCGACACTTGGGGGAGGCCTATGCCCAGAAGTGGACGTCTTTCGGCTGAAATGATGATGATGATGATTGACTTTTGACATACAGGCCCGCCTAGTACGGGAGTCAGAGGCTTCTTAAATTGTAGCATTGTTTTATGTCAATAGAATTATTGCTAAATTGAGGAGCCAGCAGAATTGTTTTAAATGCTTATAACATTGCTGACTCCCAGAGTAAATTCTACTGTGTGGTTGAATTTGTAATGCCCCTACAACAATCCGATATTGATCCATAGATAAATGTTGTCAAGCTATGTCTTTGTTGCTCCTAAGCATCTTTAAATTTAGTAATAAAACATGTGATTCCACAGGTTTGCCTGTAGACCTTCCTAACAGAGGCAGTCAAGAGAATCTCGCTAGTCCAGAAAAGGTGAAAGACTGTGCTAGTATATTGGAGAAGATAAAGGACCTGTCTACTCAACTGCTGGAAAGGTGGTCTAGTTTGAAGGTAAGGTCTTCTTCCTCTTCTTTTTGTGTGTTGTTTGTATCACTGTGAAGGCTATGGGGTTTAGATTAGCCAGTCGGCAAGGTTTGTGGTCGTTCTGACTATCCAGTGCAGCGGTGTGCCAAATACCTTTATAGCGGGCACCGCTGCGGTCACAACATTCTAGCTGGCCACTCCTGACTCCACTAGATGGCGCACTAATGATTGTAGTAATCAATCGTTTGTGCGCCATCTAGTGGAGTCGAAGTACAAGTTTACGATTTTGATAATATTTAGTAAGTGCTCACAATGTAAACTCTTCGTTCTTCGCATCTTTACCATAAATGGATGACAAATAACAAAGCATTAATTCATTTCAAAGTTAATAAACTTAATCACTTCAAAACCAAGTAAGTTACGGCAATAAGTAATCACAAAACTTTAAAAGACTGAAAACTAAACAAAACTATCAAAACAATTACACGCAACAGTAGCTCAAAACAATTTGAAGTTAGCGTCATTTATCGAAATTCGTGATATCTGCAAACTCACTGCGAATGAACACCACCCATAATTTTCTTAAACTTACACTCGAAACATTTCATTTCAATCATACTTTTTCGAAAGCCAGGCATAATATTAGAACAAACTTCCTAATGACTACTTACAGAAAAATTTTACTCACGCTATTAATGTTATTTGTAGGGAAAATAGACATAGCAGATAAACCAGGTACAAAAGCCATCACGGCGATTGAGAAAGCAACACACTAGTGTTCATCTCTTTTTTTTGTTAAGTGTTAGAGCGAGATCGGAGATCGTGTCAGCTAAAGATTTTTACGTAGAGTCGAACGTTGTACGTTGTATATATCATAGCGTATGGATATATCTTATGAATTAATCTTAATTTGCATTGAACACAGAATGGCAACCTAGCGTCGACTAGTTGTACGCGCGGTAGAATACGTGAGGCGCGCGAAGTTTAAAGTTTAGGTTTTTATTTTATTTAATTCGTTTGTGTTCTGTGATTTAGATGTTAGGTGTCATGTATTTTCACATAAAAGCCGGGCTTATTTACTTCTATTGCTCGCACGTCCCTGATCTAGCGTACTTCAAAAACACTGAGTTACTCAAGTTCATCTATTATCAAAGACGCTATCTAATGCTCCCAAAATCATATAGTGTAGATTGAATATACATTGTCATAATATGTGCTGAAGCTAAGAAAATTCTTTTTATAGGAAGTATTCAAAATACCGAAAAAAGAAAGAATACAGCAGATGAAAGAGCACGAAAGACAAGCGAACGTCGAGAGGCGAGCTGCGGACTCCAGTGGAGCGCGCGATCGTGACCGCGACCGACGTGATGAACGTGATCGGGACCGACGCGACGAACGAGAACGCGAGAGGGAGAAGGAGAGGGAGCGCGAGAGGGAACGTGATAGAGACAGAGATCGTACCGACCGGGAAAGAGGCGAAAGGGAACGGGGGGAAAGAGACCGCGATAGATATAGAGAGAGGGATAGAGATCGTGAAAGGGATAGAGATAGGGATGATCGGGATAGGAGGAAAAGAAGGAGCAGTCCGGAGGGAGCCAGAAGGAGTATCAGGTAAAATTTTGATACAATATTTCATTGTGTAAAATTCTTTGTTCATAAATCTGTAGTATTCTTCAGCAGGGCAAAGGTGTCCTTCATTATTATGAGATTTATGGTTTTAAATAGTCACACGACCCCTCGTACTGTGTGAATATTTTTTTATTATTATTACTGGTATAAAAAATACAGGTTACACAATAATAAAACAGGTTTAACTATTTTTTGGATCAAAATAATGTCCATAATCAACACTTATAAAGTATTGTCTCCATTAGTTGAGTATTTTACCGACTGACCTGAGCTAACGGTTTTTTTTTTCTCTGTGGGAAAATCATCTTATGACATCCCCCGCTCTTGGGCAGTGCGAGAGATAGTGTCAGACTTTTACTGACTAAAAACCCACTCCTGTTCCTTCGTTGCCTTTCGTACCAGGACCGAGTCTTCCTTTCAGAATCAGACCCTTGGCCCCAGCAGGCTTCGACCCTGATGGGCCCCTACAGTTGCTGACATCTCCATAGCGCGCGTGAAACAGTACGTGCCATCGACGACTTAGGCTCGGTCCGGATGGTTACCGGACGGTCGGACGGCGAGCTACCCATTGCTGACCGTCCGCAAGCCCGCGCCTACGGTGGCCGGAAATCGGGATCAGGATCCCGGCGGCGGTTGGGGCGTGAGGACCGTTGCCTCACGCGATCGGCCGCCTCCTTTGCTAGCATTACTGCTTCGCAGAAGGAGGCGACCGCCTGCCACTCCTCCTCGCTCCGGACAATGGCCTGTACCAAAGCCCGGCGCGAGAGATCACCGACGCCGATCGCCTCCACGAGGACACGGCGTTAACCTGAGCTACCGGTGTACTCGAATCATGATGTCGGGTGACTCGAGCCACGAACTCCCCCAAAGTCAGCCGAACGATGCGCGATAATTCACGAACGCAGAGTTTCGCACTAGGATCCGTTTGACTATCTTAAGGGTCGTTAGAGAATATCGATTATCACTTATCGCAGTTTACACTAGTATCGCTGTCGAAACAAAACCGACTCCTGAGAGAGGGGAGATCGCTTTTATATGCCGAGCCGGAAAATTTCTAGAAAAAGATGTTTCAAAGCCACTCTAGAACAAGGCAGTCGCTTCGGAGGGTCATAAATCAAAAAATGACATTTCCCAGAAGCTCGGAGGAATTTCGACTCTATTGTATGACACGGAAGGTACAAATTCCCTTATAATCTAGTAACAATGGAGGTACTTGAGGTAGACTTTTATGGAAAGTTTTCGAGCTTGGTACGGACTACGATTCTAGAATTTTCATTCATCAATGCATTTTCATTATTTAACGCTAATGTTGATTTCGGCAAACAAGTCATATCTTGACTTGTTAAAGTTAGACGGCGTAAAAATATAAATGATGGGTATAAATTTAGTGCATGCAACTGTTCTCGGGAGCGAACGTGACGTGGTGAAAACAAAACGATACGACCGACATATGCAACGAAAGGCAAGCGTGCGAGCAACGTTAGACAAGCGTGCGAGCAACAAGCGTGTAATTTTGTATGAAAGTATGTGGCTTTATTTATAAAGCTCGTTTGGAAATCTCACAGGCTAAGCGAACGAGTGCTAGCAGCCGTACCACCCATGACCAAAGAGGAGCGGCGGCGCGCCTTCGCGGAGGCGGCGGCCGCGGCCGACGAGTCTCGGCGCCAGCGGGACCGCCTGCAGCACGCCTGGCCCACCTACTGGCCGCAGCCCGACGGCTTCCCACAGGTATAACTTGTGTTGAGTGTCAAGCTATTTTCAACAGATCGAATGAAGTATCGTGTATATAGGTTATACGTGATTGATCATAAGATTATTTCGCCAGGGTTGGGTACACAACTTTACCGCATGCATGAAATCACAGATTTTTTTTTTATCGCCTGTGCGGATACTTCCATAAGATTCAATGTAACAGAATAACGAAAAAAAACTCGCGGTGAAATATCGCTGTGCGGACAGGCCCTAAGACTTCAATGGTCTTTGTTAGAAAGTCGTCCATTTTTGAACGAAGAGATCGCCACAAGAATAGGTACTGTATCTCGCGTAGCCAGCGGATTCACGCAACCTTCACCAAGTCATCAGTCCGACTTCAAAAAGCTTGACATGATAGTCAGTGGTAGTTGCCTGACGTTGGTTTTCAACTGAACCTTACTGAATGTACGGCAGTTATTTACTTATTAGTATTATGTGTAAGGTAAATAAATATATATATATGTTAATGTGCAAGGGCGGATCCAGGGGGGGGGTCATGGGGGTCATGACCCCCCCCTGGGTTGGGTCCAGGACCTAGGTGGACCACTGATTAAAATTGCTAAACAATGTTTTATGTAATTTTTTGTCACAATATAGATTTTATGTAAGCACCTTCAATATTTAATTAATTTAAGAGCGGACAACCCGAGGTACATTTTCTTTCTCCAGATATTTTGGATACACTGATATCTGGTGGATATTAAAGGCTTCTATAAAAATCAAAACATTAACTTGTGTAAAACTAATCTAGTAGAGACCTCTGAAAATTTGCTATTTCCGTGAACTTTGGCCCTCCATAATGTACTCATGTATTAAACATATAAAAAGTACATTTAAAGAAGCCTTGCACATTTAATCGAGATTCTGAATGACGACAATTTTTCTCAAAAACTTTTAAGGATTTTCACCGATAGAAAGGTGTTTTACCAGGTCACTCAAAAAGTTTTTATGTATAAGGCACTGACCACTTGTAATTATTTTGAAAACATTGGTTATTTAAAAGTAAAAATACCATTGTTCGAATTTTGATTTTTCCTCCACATTTTTCCGAGAACCATGTCAAATTATCGTGTCTCATTTAAAAATGGATCTGCAACATTTTCGTGCGATAATTTTCTATGATTTTAAATGTGGCCTACAAAGACATTAATTTTATACTACATAGGACATAGCGAACAAAATCGTAATCCGATACTTATTACCTAATGGTCATAAGTCACTCAGTCTACACGTCAAGTCGTGTTTGTATCCGCTTTATGCACTAAAATAAAATCATTTTCCGAGAAAATAAGCTGAACTGCGCATTACGTTATTGCAAGCCTTGCTATGGTAAAATGACTGGACCTAACTTTGGTTTAGTTTTCGTGAATATTTTTGGTACCTATTTACGAAGTGTTTAATTATAATTCAATAATTTTTATAAATATTTCCAGAACATTTTCGGATTTTGTGTTAACGCCATTTATTTATGAAAAGCTTAATCGTACCATTATCACACACTGAGGCTCTACCACGAGCTTAAAACGTAATAATTTTTTCGACCTAAACCCAACTGTTAAAGGGATCGAGCTATATAGGGTGTATAGCTCCATCACTCTCTTTTGCTCGTACGACTAACATTTTAACATTACCATGGTAAGGCCACTGGCCACCTACCGAGCGATAGTTGAATAATTATAAATTTTAACAAATTTAATTCGCGTGTTTGCTATTCAAAGCCAGATGGCGTCACTGAGGCAAAGGATGACAGTTTTTCTAAGACATTTTTTCTGATAGCCGCTCTATTGTATCTCTTTAAATCTCTTTGGTGGCCTAAAACCTGATGAGTCATTTGATCGACTTCAAATTGCCTTTATGGATAAAAGACCTTCAAAAGCAACCATCTACCGTTGTTATAGCGAGTTCAAGCGCGGTCGCCTTACTTTGGCGGATGAACAAAGAAGTGGTCGTCCTACGACGGCTGTCACGGAAGAAAGTGTGCTGGCAGTAAAAAAAACTAATTCAAGAAAACAGGCGAATTACATACGAAGAGATTCAGCATACACTGCAGATTGGTTCGGGAAGCGTTCACAAGATTCTACACGAGCACCTTCGCGTGAGGATCCTCCTCACGCGAAGGTAGTCGTGGGTGCATTTTGCCACTGGGTGCCGCACAACCTCACCGAAGCTCAGAAGCAAGCCCGTGTGGAGTAGTGCCGTGATATGATTCAAAAATTTTAAGCAGGCTCGTCTCGACAGGTGACGAATCCTGGATTTATCAATACGTTCCAGAAACAAAGCGTCAGTTGACAGTTTGGCTGTTTAAAAACGAAACAACGCCTACTAAAGTGAAGCGATCTAGAAGCGGAGGGAAAAATTTGATCATTTGTTTTTTCACTGTGTCGGAGTATCTGATTTCAATTCCATTACGAGACAAAAGCAGCATCAACGCCGAATGGTATACTACAAAATGCCTGCCAGAAGTTTTGTTTGCAATGAGCAACAAGCGACCGAACATAAGGCTCCGCGGGGTACTGCCTCACCATGACAACGCACACGTGCACTTAGCGCTCAAAACGAGGGACTTCCTGGACACCGCACCGGTGAGAGTCTTGAGGCATCCTCCTTACAGTCCTGATCTGGCAACGTGTGACTACTTTTTATTCCCTAAAATAAAAAATCAGCCGAAAGGGATATAGTTTTCATCGTCGGAAGATGCGCTAACAGCGTTCAAGAAGGCCGTGGAAGAGGTGTCTGCAGTGGACTGGAAAAAATGTTTCCAAAATTGTTTCAGACGCATGAAACTTTGTATAGAGGCTGGTGGAGAGTTCTTTGAAAAGATTTTAAAAATATTTTATCAATAGAAGTTAGTTTTTTAGTTTCTCAAAACTTTCTGAGTGTCCTACGTATTCCTGAGTGACATAGGCTATATTTTATGTACGCTGGATGAAGCTGCGGGCAAAAGCTAGTAGTTTATAAAGTACCTACTCCAGTTTCTGACGTAAACGATTATCGGCTGTGGATGGTGAAGTGGCAGCGGAGTCAGGATATACCACAGTCGATTTCTGAGCTTATTTTAAATTGTGATTTTGAGACGTATTCTAATATAAGATTTTTTTTTATGTATTATGGCTACACTACATGTTAGTGTAGCGACAGCGGGAAGATCTCTCTCGTTACGAAAAATCAAATTATGGCTAAGAGCTTCAATGGTCGAATGTCTAACCGGACTGGCACTTCTCTATGTCCATAAAAACGTAGCGTGTCGTACTTTCTTAGTGTCGATGGTAAAACTAATTAAATTCCTTGCCTGGACTAGTATTCGGCCACGGCAATGCCGTCCACTGATACTGTCATAAGATCCCTACATGAACAAGTAACAGGGCACGTCATGTAGGATGGAAGGTGGTATATGGTTTGTGGAGAGACACTGCACAAACACTGAAGGTCGGAACCGTTCAGGAACCCCCATCTGTGGAGATTTTCTTTGCTGTGTCCAACCTGCGTGCGGAGTCTGTTTAGAGTTTTCCGAATTGGCCATGGCAACTCGTGTCCAGGAGACATCACTCCATACATATGGTTTTACTTTGAGATGGGCTCACGCTTACAACAAAAGTTTTAAGACTTTTAAGTCTCAGGGGCACCGAGCTGTAATAGTGCATTGAATGGCGAGGGTCGTTTTGTTGTTTCGTCCTTTCTATACGGTTAGCCACAGTCCTGCGAATTTCTGGGGATGCAATGCCGATTAGTGGATAAAGCATTCGTACCGGAGTAAGATAAGAGATAAAGCAACCAGTGGCAATTCGGCACGTCTCATTAAGTGCTGCATCCACTATGTTATAGCGGGCGGAGCGGCTCCATACTGGACAGGCATATTCACCAGCGGAGAAGCGGAGCACCATTCCAGTTGTTCGCAGAACTTGGGGAGACGCCCCCCATCTAGTGGATGTCAGGCGACGTAGCAGGTTGTTTCTCGTATGCACCTTTCGCTTAACATTCTCACAGCTTTTTCTGTAGTTGAGAGACCTATCCAGAGTGATGAAGAGATATCTTGGATGGGGGCTATGAATGATTGGCACCTCCTGCCATGAGATGTTGAGCATTCGACCCGCTTGTCTGCTAAAAAGGTGAAAGACGCACATGTTTCAGGGACTTGCTTTAAATGCATTAGCAGTATAATACTGGCTAAGATCTGAGAGATCTGTGGTAAGGTTGGCCTCAATCTCCTCAAAATCAGTGGCTTGGCAAGTTAATACCAGTTCGTCTGCATACAGAAAGCGGGTTGTGTTAGGGCTCACCGGTTGGTCATTGGTGTAAACGTTAAACAGCAAGGAGGCTAGAACATTACCTTGTGGCAGTCCATTTTTTTTTAGTTCGCCACTTGCTTTTCTAAACCTATCCGCTACCCAACCTCAGACCTTTACTCGGAGTGTAACGTGCTTACGGTTAGGCAAATATTCATTCTGCAAACTGTGCTGAGGAAACATAACCTTGAAACTTATGATCCAAATTTTAGTACTGCCAAACACCTCTCTGACAGAGTCTGCAAAATAGTACCCTGTAGAGTAGCAGTAGCGAAAAGGCATTTCACATTCATTAGCTCAAAGATGTACAACAAAATAAACAAACTCGTCAATATTTACCACCTAAAACGAAATGACCTTAAAAAGAATTTGACTGATTGGTTAAAAACACTTTCGTACAGTGATACTGAGAAAATTGTGGAACCTTAGAATGTATTAATACATACACACACAACACATATATACACACACTACACACTACATATTACACACTACATACTTACTACACGATTATTGTTATGTCTGGGACATTGTTTTCTTAACATTAAGATGGGCGTTGACAGTTGCGACACAGTTTTTAACTTTTGCAGCTGCCATCGTTATACATGTCATTATTGTCAATTGTTTTATGTTCCAAAATAAATATTTTTATGTTATGTTTTATGTTTTTATGTTTTCTCGTTACCATTGAAGTAGATGAAGTTTCGGGAGAAGACGTAAAAGAAAATTTGATTTTGTTATTTAAATTTAGGTATTCCTAAGTACAGTACATACATCGATAAAATAGTAGGTATTTTATTGATGTATGTATTTTTACCCCTATCTATTATTATCAAAATGAAATCATAACTTCTTATTACTTGTCCATGACTATGTGACCCCCCCCCTGGCGCCAAAGCTGGATCCGCCCTTGTTAATGTGTGATAAATTATAAATAATAAACAGGCATTTAGCGCTAAGTGTGTATTTTAAAATTAATATTAATATTTGAAAATACTGTGCAATAAAAAGTTTGCTTAATTATTAATGGTTTAATGTTTACCCAGTATGAATACATCTACTTTGCAGCAGTTGATGTGTCACTATTTTCTCCACGCAAATAGACTAGTTTTACTTGCGAACAATATTTTATCATAGTCTCCATTTCCCGCAGCAAATGTTCCCTGGTGGCATGGTCCCCAGTGGGCCCAACATGCTGGGCAACATGGGCAACCTGGGCAATATGCCCAACATGGGCGGCATGGTGATGGGCTTGCTGCCGGACATGCCGGAGAACTGGTTGCCTCATGACTTCCCCCCTGCGCCATTTTGTCCGCCCTTCTGTATGCCGCAGCCTAAGTGAGTAAAGGAACCTAAAATAATAATCAATTATTTTTATTTCAGTCCGCATACGATAGATTTTCAGTATGATGTGAAATGTTATAGAACCTTTGTCATTGTGATTTCAAAACAGGAGGACTGGGACTCAGGTGAACCCAATATCTAATTCAACCAACCAACAAGTTGGCAGATGGATTTTGAAAATGTTTTGAACAATTTGTTGTATCCTATTGATAAGCATAGTATAACCAGCCTTATAATATTCCCACTGTTGGGGCCCAGGCCTCCTCTCTAGATTTGATTGATTATTTCATATCTATTCTATTCTAAGTTTTATGTATATTTTTCATATTTCTGACTAAGTAAATTATTTTTTTTAGCTTTCAGTATATTTACACATGTTATTGAAGTTTGATATTTGACACTGGGTTTTGAGCTTCTCACGTTTACAATATGCGCCTAAACCGTTTTTAATAACCAGTCTGGCGAAACTCCCATACAAAAAAAACGATGTATGAAACGGACGTTCTTTATGGCGGCTATTATCCGTCAAATTTAAAAAGAGCATCGAGAACTTTGGGTCTATATCAACCTATGACTCTTCAACACCTAGTTGGATTACACGACCGCCATTTTGACCACAGAATATTAAGGATTTTGACTGTCATTAACTCAGACTAACGATTGACAGTTGGTTTGTTATGGTTTTCATAAGATAGATTTCCGTCTATTTATTGTTTTAAAGTATATTAATAATCATTTTGTTGGAAGAAATTGGTTCTCCATGTGTCTTTGAGTATTTCTATAGATCAATATGATATAAACAAAGTGTGAAATTGGTGGTATAAGAACATTGTGATAGAAGAAAGGGTTGATGATAAAAACGTGTTTTTATGGAAAAATTTCCATCAGATGAAGACCGGTAAGCATAATTAGTTATTTATTTCTATAAAGAACTCAATTCAAGTACAAATTTTGAAAGTTTAGTGCATTTTAACAGAAAAAGAGACTTATATAAAACGTAACATAGTGTTGGGTAGTTAACCAGTATTTACCGACATCGATGTTTCGAAAGTCAATGTTCAGCAGAGGACATTTATAAGCTGATGATGATATTGATATAAGGAAGTGAAATCAATGTTTTCTCAATTAGTATGTTTTGTCATAATAAGTTTCCTTGCATGTAATGTTACAGTAGGTCGACAGAATGCTTAAAATATATTAATTGGAAAAATGTTGCCTGTGTGTAAAAATAATTCAACACTCACTTTTTAGGTGTAAACAATGGGTCAAAGCGACATGGAAAGAAGACTTAGTCTATGTACCAATTGAAAACTTGCATCTATTGAAATATTTTTATTGCTAGCAGTCAACCATTACCAGTCAGAAGAACTGATAATGTGCAGCTCTATATAGTGGTAAGACGTGTAAAGCACATTCTGATTTCATAATAATATATTATGTGTGCAGACCTCTCTTGTAATCATATAATTTATGTTTACAGGATTATCTTCAGTTATACAAAAGGAACATAATTACCACCAGAATTTATGTAAACCAAGTAAGTGTTGTTGTATATTAATTTATATTTTTTTACCAAATGGTCTTATTAGCAGAAATAAATTTAAAATAATTACTTTTCATTTTTGTAGAACTTTCAACATAGAAACTAGATGGTTTTGGACCAGTAATTTTAAAAAGGAGCTCATGTAGTCCAGGTCAGTACAATGTAAAAATACTATTTGATAAACGTTATAAATATTTAAAGTTCGTATCGAAAATTGAATCTTCTCTATATTTAAATGTATAAGTCTTTTTATCTCAGTAAACCAGTCAAATAAATGAAATAAAATGTCTGTTATGTCAAAGTAACAGCTTTTACTGATTGTATGTATATGTGTATATAGTACTTATAGTAAAATTGTCTGTCTGTGCCGACTAATCTCCGGATTGAAACGATTTCGGTGAGGCATTCATTGGTAGATAGCTAATATAAGTTTTTTTTTTTTAAATAAGATACAGTCCTTGAATAATGTTCATAATCATCATAACATTTTAACCCGTTGCTACAGTACCCTCTACATCAACATCAGTCCCTAATCTGCATTCCGCTAAAAAAAAGATTTTGTAGTCCTAGTGAGTATATGTATTTTATTGAAGATTGTAACTACTTAATAATTTGATTTTTAACACTGTTTTTTTTTTATATTTCAGCACCATTGATGACACCAAGAAACCGTCAAGAGACAAGCTGTCCCAATGATACGTCGGAAGCGAAATTTTATTTAGAAACTGAAATCAAGTCGAACTATTATAAAAAACCACCAACAGAAAGTTCATAAGATAGATAATATAACATCACCTGTCTTGAAAAGTGCAATCATCAGTGCAAGTTGCATTAAAATCGGTTCAGTAGTTTTGAGATGAGTTAAATATGTTAGTCACTAGAAAACTTGTTGTTGACTCAAGTTATTGTTTATTGCCTTTTTTGTGTAACCTTTTGTTTTCCTAAACTTACCAAATAAATAAATAGCATGATTCGTTGAATAAATATGTATTAAAACAATCCGAGTTTCGAATTTTTATTTTTTATTTCCTGAAAATAAAAGGAAATCCCCGCTAAGAAAAATTGCCGATATCGATAAGTTTTTGCACAACCCAGTACATCACTAGTAATGTCATTATGTTGGCAGTATGTACTCCGCCATAGTTCTGTAAGTCTGTTAGGTTGGTATTGATCGAGACCGTGTATTTCATACATCGGTTTTTTCTATGGGAGTCCCGCCTCTTACTCTTTACATACTCTTTGTTAATGACTACCAAAAGACGAGGAACATTCAGATATTGACAGTCTTTGTTTTTTTAAAGAACTAAAACTTAATAACAAATTTTTTTTTTTTTCAGCATGATGGGCATGCCCGGGTTCCCAATGGGCGGCTTCATGTTCGGCCAGCAGGTGGGGCCTCCGGGCCAACCGCCCTTCCCACAGCTACCCACGCCTGACCAGCAAGCTGTGAGTACCACATGTTACTTGTAGCTATATGATGGCTGTCGGGATGAATTGCAGTCAGTGTCACTGCGTTTCCTTTTGAATATAAACTTGCCGGAATCTGTGTTTCATGATAGCTACAACCTAGGGATCTTTAAGTCAAGAGTAAATAGATATACTTCTAGGCAAACGTGCTCCATCGTCGGCCACATTATCGCTTACCATCAGGTGAGATAGTGATTAAACGCGAGCCTATACATAATAAAAAAAAACCTTTGTTCTCTTGATTGGAATGCTCAAAGCTGCGGTATGCAGTGCCTGACACAAAATCGTATGAAATGACAACGGAACTGCTTATTTATAAAGAAAATTCTTTCAGACGAAGCAGTAATGACACCTTACTACCAACATGGTGGTTGGTTTTTGTAGCCATTTAACAAAAATACAATCCAAACTGACAAACCATATATTTCTCCTATTAATTTAGTTTTTTTGTAATATTTTTAGGGTTCCGTACCTTAAAAGGAAACAACGGAACCCTTATAGGATCACTTTGTTGTCCGCCCGTCTGTCTGTCAAGACCCTTTATCTCGGGAACGCGTGGAGGCATCGAGTTATAATTAAAACCATATATTCAAGTCTGCGGTCCCTTGAGGCTGTGAAAAAATCAAACTTCAGAGTTAACGAAAAAGATTTGGCCGTTTATTTCGCAAAAAAAATGTATTTCGACACTCAAGGGAATCAAAATTCATAGAGTACTTCCCGTTGACCTAGAACCCTGAAATTTGGCATGAAGCAAGGCTTGTAGCATAAGTATAGGAATAAATCTGATAACTGAAAATTTATAGTTACGTCACAACAAAAAAAAATACTGTTATGTATTCGAAAAAATCTTCGAGACTCGATTCGGGAATTGAACTATTTACATTAGTTAGTTTGTACGGAACCCTCAGTGTGCGAGTCCGACTTGCATTTCCCCGGTTTTTTGTTATCTCCTTGCTTGTTGAGACATAAATTACTTCTTGTAAATAATAATCTTTCCATTTTGTCATAGTTGCATATCAGTATGTATGTATTAGTTTTATTATATTATTTAGTATGTATTTTTGTGATATTTATTTTACTATCTGTATGTATATAATTATAATAGTATCTTCTTATAACTATTTAGTATGTACTTATTTTCCTATTACTATTACACACGGTGTCTACATATCTATTTTCTTCCAACTCTCCTTTCGCAGGTGTGCTGGAACAGATTTCATTAGAAATAAGCACCACCTTTGTACCTACTTTTCTGTTTCCTTCTTCAAATCTTTTATTTCTGTGTGTGTACATAAATTGTTAAATAAATAAAAATAAATAAATTAATATTTTGCAAATAGGTTTTAAAAAACGTCAATTTTTTCGTCAGTTTAAACTAGATGAGGTCTGTGTTTCCTAGCTGACTACCCTGAGAAGAAACACCGAAACAAACTCAGGGGTCAAAGTCTCCTTAAAAGTCCATACAGAAAATATGTAGTGATAAAATCATTTGAGAACCATGCAAATTATTGCCTGAGATGGTCTCGGAGGAAAGAACCACAGATTTGAGTGGACCTGTCCAGTCAGTGCAAGCATTTGTTAGTATTCGTATTGTGTTCCAGGTTATCCCTTAACGATACGAATATAGAAATATTGTAACATCAACCACTTTTATTTAAAAGAGTAACCATGAAGTTTCTTGCCGGTTCTTCTCCATAGGAAACGACCAATTTGGAACCGTGCACTAGCTTCTGACGTTTTATAAGTGCCCATGTAGGCCTATGTGAAATAAAAATATTTGAATTTTGAATGTTTCCATCCCTCAGGCCCCAGGATCAACAGAAACCCAGGAACCTAAAGAGATAGTGTTGCCATCACAATGGCGCAGCACGACGGACGCGCGCGGCCGCACGTACTACTACCACGTCAAGTTAAGGCAGCCGCAGTGGATCCCGCCGCCGATGCCCACTGAGCCCGGTATGATAACTTAGCTATACGTGGTTAGTTAGGCGTCTAGTGCGTATCAGTGCGCCCGGTTGCTCAAGAAAATAAGAATTTCACCTCGGGATTTGAGCGAATAAGCTAGATTTTTGATTGGACACGTCGACTTATATTCTAGCGATAGACAAGCACAATCATGGAAACTTGTCAAAATACTGAAAAGTTAAAACAAAAGTTCGCTGCGGCGCTACATTGGCATTATGCCGTTTAACAGAACTATTAAAACATTCAGCACTAAGATAGCTTTTAGAGGTTACTTTTCTCGCAACCAAAATGTCTTAGGCGCCATGAATTTCGTGGCACTTACGCGTTTCATTCAACATAGTGTAATGTTCAAGGTGTATGGATTACACTACACCTGAGTCGATTGAAGTGAGTGTTCGGCACGCGTAATCTAGTGCGTAACTGGTAATTAGTGAGATCACTAATTACCAGTCACCCTATATATGTACTATATATAGGGTGACTGGTAATTAGTGATCGATACTCAAACACGTAGTTGTACTCATGATTACAAACAACTTTCCCAAAGAAACTTTTTTTATATTCTCATTAGTTTTATCACAATAACAAAGAGATTAGAATAGTTCAATGCAACTGCATTGAACTATTCTAATAGATCCGTAGTTACTGATGTATTAGAATAGTTCCTATTAACATAATGTGAGTAGTGGTGGCCGAGTGATAACGGCCCCGACTTACGAGTTGTAGGTCGCGGGTTCAAACTCAGCCAGGCGCATTATTACTTTGTGTAATTTATTTCATCACCACTGCTCTCAAAACGGTGAAGGAAAGCATCGTGAGGAAACCGGCATGTCCTAGAACCAAAAAATCGAAGACATGTGACATCCACCAATCCCTACTGGTCCCGCGTGGTGGATTACGGCCTATTCCCTGTCCTAAAGAGAGCAGGCCTGAGATCCAGCAGTGGGAACATTAAAAGGCTGATAATGCTAACATAATAATGTGTAGAAAAGGAAAAATACAAAAAAAACTAAAAAACAATACTACAAAAAATTCAAAAAAAAAGTCAGGTTCGATATAATATTGTACAAAAATATAATCTAAGTCTAATGTTTTGTAGAAGAAAGTTCATCAGAGGAGGAAGAAGAGCCGCCATCCTCAGGACTGGACAGTCCGCTCGTTCGACGACAGACTAAGGGCAAGGTGGTGGAAGGAGTCAATGGCATATACGAAGGTGGGGACACTGATTGTATGTTGTTATTATTATTATTATTTTTATTTAAAAAAAATGTATTTATAGGATATCTATGTACTCTCGTGGAACAAAGTAGCAACTAACAAGTAGCTTTTTTCCTTTATATAGGGTGACTGGCAATTAGTGTACGATACATAAACACGTGATTGTGCTCATGATAACAAACAATTTTTATTATGGGAGCAAAGCCGAAATCGCGAAAAAAATATCAGTTGTTCAGTACATTAGGCAAACATAAATGTACTGAACAGCTGATTTTTTTTCGCGATTTCAGGTTTGTTCCCATAGTAAAAGTTGTTGGTTATCATGAGCACAATCAAGTGTTTAAGTATCGTACACTAATTACCAGTCACCCTATATATTTTTAATTTATCTACACTATCTACACTAATATTATAAAGAGGTAAAGTTTTTATTTTTTTTATTTTTTTGTTTGTAGGAGTTAATCTCTAAAAGTACTGGTCCGATTGCTAAAAGTTTTTCATCGATAGAAAGCTGCTTTATTCCTGAGTGACATAGGCTATATTTTTTTTGTGCGCGGGCGACACTGCGGGCAAAAGCTAGTTATATATATTTTTAATCTTCTGCCGAGAAATGTTTCACAAGAATTTTTGTACCTTTTTTTTAAGAAAAGCTTTGTCCCACCCACACTAGGAATTACTCTTGTATCGTGTGGGTGCATTCACAAACCTGTTAACGCACATACACAAGACACCCAGACCCCAGAACCTGCGACTCGCAGCACAGCAGCCGATCGCTCAACCACTGCACCAACAGTGCTGTCAATCGTTTTTACGATGTTTTATCATCATATATATCATGATGTATATTATGATGTTACAGTAATCATATATATTATGATGTTACAGTAATAAAGGAAGACGGTCACAACGGGTTGATTCCTGATCACGCGCTGGTCAGCATAAAGCCAAGGAAACGAAGACCAGGACTCGTGTCTGAACGACCGATTAGTGTAAGTTTTACACAAATATTTTTTGTTTTGCCTTTTCAGTTCGACATCGTAATTACTTGATCTTGTGATTTACATTTTTGGTACACACGTTACAGTTGATCGGAATCCTGGTAATATTTTTTATTCTTAAATAAACAAGAATTATTTTAAAAACTACTTTAAAAGTAACTAAAATCGATTGAGTAGTTGATTCTGAACATATTATATAGGATGTGCGTTTATTATGTTACATGTTGTATATGTTACCGGCCAAACAACTAAGAAAAACTAATTTCGACTAGGCCAAACCTGTTTTACCTACACGCATGGAGCCCCGTTCCGCGGGCTTGTAGTTTTGGGTGGTCATAAAATAACGAAGGCTAAAGCGGAAGCGGAGTGGGTCGGAGCTCCCGCCTTAGCCTTCAAATCAGACCAGTCCGTGTCGGGTTGCTCTAAAATTACGAGCTCCTAGGCCTAGGCGACACTAATTCGTCCAAAATTTTTTTTCCCCGCTGCGGTCTGCCCTTCCAACTATAATTTAGGTGTCTTTAAGGATAGAGCGAATAGGTACTTAATAAACTAGTGCGCCTCACCATCAATGATTGCATCTTTGCTTACTATCAGGTGGGATCGCAGTCAAGCACTGGTTTATATCAATTTTTTTTTAAAAATCGGGTTTGGCCGGTAACATATATATTATTCAAGACACCCAAATCCGGAATAAATATCTGAAAGCCAATATTTGTTCCGTGCAACGAATCCTTCACCTGCGCCAAACGTCCTGTCTTTTCCTAGGCATAGCCAATTTCTTGTGCAAATGATTGAACCAACGATTTCTCACTCTAGCCTCGAACAGAAGAAGACAAGTTAGCCGGCCGACTAGAAGTGAAGCGGTACAAACAAACAAAAGAGAAGCTGCGGCGTCGTCGCGAGAAGTTATTACAGAAGGTGCGACTGTTCGCCGCCAACAAGTCGCAGCGGCGGATCAAAGGCAGCATGCTGGATCTGAAGGTTAGTTACTCAACATTTTTTGTCTTGCGTGCAACGTTCTACAAAGTCTCTGAATATTTTTATTTTGAGAACGGTTTCCGTTTTATTGAGTGGCGGCTGTACTAACCAATGGAATAGTTCTTTAAAGAGGTAAAAAGTTTCAAGAAGTTCGTGTGCGCATGTTGTGTTCTAACTCAGGTATAATTCCGTTACCTGACAAAATCATATTTTGGTTTAATCAGGGGTGAATTTATTTATTTATCTCGGAAATTATTGATAGTAGAAAAATATTGCTTAGACATATCATCAATAGATGATTGGCCCGCCAAATGTCAACATTTCAGTTTATTGACGGTAGGATATATGTATTAAGATCCCAGAGCTGTCTGACATAACTTATTTTTCACATGTTCCATTTCTCACCTGGTACCTACCCAGGGGCCCAAAGGAGGAGCTCCACAAGTACACAGGTATTCAAAACACATGAGACGCTACTGAGAACCTAAGGTTTCATCCATGTGAGAATAAGTTATGTCAGACAGCTCTGGGATCTTGGTCTAATACATTATTGCTCTTGTGACGAAAGAAATAGTTGGTCAAATTCAGTTTTTTCCACGACGATGTTATTACAGCAAGTTATGTATTGACAAATTAAGTTAGAGTATCTTTAATTCTGAGCTAACATAGTAGTCTATGATTTTAATGTAGTAACTTTATATGCTAAAATGTCGCGCTTAACTTACTTTCTATCGTATTTTATTGTTAACGCTAACCAAAAAGGACACGGAAAAAGAAAGGGAGAAAGAGTTAGAGAAGGAGAGAGAGATAGAGAAAGAGATAGAAAAGGAGAAAGAGTTAAAGAGAAAGATTGAGTTAGAAAAGAAGATAGAGTTGGAGAAAAAGTTAGAGATTGAAAAGAAAATACTGTTGGAGAAGAAAAAAGAATTAGAGAAGAAACAAGAAGCTGAAAAGAAAAAGGTATATGTCTGTAGCAGGCGTTTAGAATACTGAAAGAGTCTAACATTGACCAAAAACTCATTATAAACGCCTTTGACAGATCTATGATGACAGTATTATTTGTAAAATGCGTTTAATGTTAAAAATGTTTCTAGAAGTTTTCAGATTTTATCTAGTGACATGTCAATGTTTAGTTATATGATTTCTTTTTTTCATATGTTCTCGTAACTCGTCAAGTAGTTTGTATGAAATGTAACTTTAGTTTAGAACTGCTTCCCAAAACTATTTTTTTTTGCTTTTTCATAGTCATAGATTTACTCCAGTGTTTTTCAATCAGTGGGTTGCAACCTCCAGGGGGGTCACAAAGCGTTGCTTAGGGGTCGCGGTCGGAAGTCAGGTAAATGTGGTTACGTTAGTAAAGTTTATTTACTTCTTGTGGAGCTGACAGAAGTTTAGGTCCATGGAAAGTGTCTGACACTTATGATACTACTTTAAAATAATATTCTACAAAACATTTATAAAAATCACCCATAAAAAATTAAGTTAAGTAACTCGTTATTTTTAGTTCCCATTGTCACCTTGTACCTGCTGAGGCACCCCAAGGAGGAGCTCCACAAGCACAGATATTCAAAGCACATGAGACGCTACTCAGAACCTAAGGTTTCATCCATGTGAAAATAAGTTATGTCAGACAGCTCTGGGATCTTGGTCTATTTATTCTTCAAAACTTTTTTCTGATATTTGTTCTATTTTTAACACGCAAATTATGTGCGATTTGAAACATATTCGAATAAGATGTCTAAATTCAAAAAGCGGTCTCGAGAGCGCAGTGTGATCGTCCGCTCACCGCAATGGTACGGTTCTAGGGGGTCACAACTATTTGTCAACTATTTACAAAAAGATTGAAAAACACTGATTTACTCCAATCTAAAAGTAGTACACAATTTCTAACCCAAACAATCTTTATTACAGCAAATGGTGGAGCTAGTCGATTCAGAAACCGATTCAGACGACTCGTCAACCGAGGATCTGGCTCCAGTACCTGCCCGAGTACCTGTAGAAAAAGCAATCGAAAAAACCATCGAGGTTGAAGCTTCACCATCTCCTGTTGTGGCGATACCAGCGTCCCCGCCAGCGGTGGTAGATAATACCAATGTCATGAGTACTGAGGAGACGGCGAGGAAGATAAAGGAGCAGTTCCGGTGTAGCATGGCGAGGGTCATGGTGCAGCACCTGAACCCCTACAGGCATCCCGATGCGCCCGCGGCGAGGATCACGTGTACTGCTGATTTTAAACATCTGGCTAGGAAGGTTAGTTTATTATAATTTATTTTTACTATACTGTATTTAAATCTTTCAACGTCACAGTCTGATATATATACAATAAATAAAATATTCACTCTTAAATTTGGATTAGACTACCCTAGATTGTAGTGTAGCGACATCTATTGCATCACATAAGAACTAATCCTGCATCGCGCAATTAAAGTTCTCCGCGCGATTGGAACATATAGAACAGCCCGAAATCGTCTATCGGGCAGTTGCCCACCAGACATGACACCCGTCTGGTCGGAGGATCCTCCCTTTTCAACGGAGGTTTGCGGGACTTTACTCTCTGTTCCACATACCTCCAAAGTAGCTATCAGGAATCACATACTCCAGCAGGGAATTCCAGACTAACATGCTTATTATTTATCTTTTCAGCTAACCCACTTTGTGATGCTAAAAGAACTGAAACATTGTCGCTCCGTCGACGAGCTAGTAGTAACCGACTCTGTGCGCTCAAAAGCAAAGATGTTCGTCAAGAAATACATGGCTAAGTTTGGGCCGGTGTACAATCGCCCCGCTGAAGAGGTGGACTAGCGCAGGAGGGACTCGTAGCGCTGGCGGCGGCTCGGGCAGGGACTTGCACTCGCTGCGGGTGTAGCTGTTGCACGGACTGATCCAGCAACGGTGCAGGACAACGCGAAACTTCAACCTAATGATTGTTAGAACCAGATGATACAATGATTCTAACTCCATTAATGCGTTTAAAAAGTGCACTCAATTGATAGTTTGTGCACTATTGATAGTGAATATATTTTTATAGATTCTCGTCCAATCGACTGACGATACAATAGTTAAATTAAAACCTCTGTCTCAGTTGGTAAATTCGTTAATTACTCTTGCATAGCATAATCAGCCTTAGGGTCGAGTCACACCGGAATGGCAGCGCCGGCAGCGACGCGGCGAGCACTTTTAGCGTGAAATCATGTTAACCTTTATCTACACACTTCGCTTGAAAAGGTCGCGAGGTCGCCCGCGCCCGTCGGCAGTTCTAGCCTGCCGCTGCCGGCCGCTGCCATTCCGGTGTGACTCGGCCCTTATAATGTTCCCACTGACTCAGGTTCCTCTCTAGGAGAGGGAACGAGTGATCCAGCAAGCGGGCCCGCTGCGAGTTGGTATTACACTTACCAATCCTCCCTAGGCCCATACACTTGCTACGAATAGTTTTCTAGCGATTGTGAATGCAAGATTTGCGGGTCAAAAGATAAAGAGGTAAAAGATACTGTTTGATGGAATAATAGACTTTGAGTTTCGAAAATATGTACTGCATAGAAAATAACAACTGAATGAATTGTAAATATAGCTTTATAAGTCCATAGCTCTATCATTATGTTGTAAGAAACTCCTCTTTAGCATTAAACTGTATTATAAATTTAAATGATTCTACGTTCTTAGACATGATTTTTTTAATATAGCGTCGAAACGAAACCTTACTGGATCATTTTACATTATTAGTAGCAGTAGACGGGCACATTGCTCGTAGAAAAGATGGTCGATGAGGCCGAACGGTTCTGAAGTGGCGACCGCGTACCGGAACACGCAGCGGTGGATAGCGTCCCATAAGGCTGAACGATGACCTGGCGAAGATCGCGGGAATCCAATGGATGCGAGACGCACAGGTCCAGTCATTGTGGCGATACTTGGAGGAGGCCTATGTCCAACAGTGGACGTCTTTAGGCTAAAATCATGATAATGATGATGATTGGATCATTTCCAAATGAACATTGTCTCTCATCTCGTAATCATGAACATTGTCTCTCAACCTCTGAAGTGCAAAAACTTAAGAAAATTTGAATTTCGCTGGTTAATTTGATGATATTTTTCTTAACTCAAAACCTTTTTTGAAGATGTTCTTAGTAAGATCTCGGAGCGACGATGCGTTCACGGGATAAATGCAAGAGAAAGTATTTATGATTATATTGTACTATGATCTCTGGAGTTTTGCTTACTGCACGATCGCAACTCGAATATGAACTACAACGGTTTAAGTACACAGTATTATAAATAGATTTTTTACTAAATATTAGATTTTATTACTGTTGTATGTCACTGAGTTTTGTCCGTCTTATTGTTGAGACGAACTTGGTTTTATAGAAATGACGACAGTTGACATGATTTTACGAAATATTGTAACAGTGAATGAGTTGATCCTGTACACATCTTTCGCTTGTTTCAGTTGACTGAAATGAGTATTTGCCTCTGTTTATTTTTGTACAATATTTTATACTAAACAGAAGAAACTGGTCATTAGATGAAGCAGCAATTAGCAATTCAAATATTGGTATGAGGGTACACACGTAGACTAATGGCAGTGACGTCACATTTGAGTGCGTGCGCCCTTATTCTGTTACTTCAGTTTCCCCCTTCGATTTGAAAGGTTTCTAACTTACTTAATATTGAAAGGATTTGCAGAATTCTTTCTAGATATTGAAGAATAAAGTTAGTTTTTGATACAAATAATTAAAAAATTGAGTCGACTGCCTAATTCTTTAGGGAATATTTTGAATTGCGCTTGCTAGTTAAAATCTAATAGGTAATCATTTATTTGAAATTATAGATCAATTCAGAATTCATTGCCTTTCGAAGTAGCTGATATTTATATATATATTTTCCAGCTCAATTGATGGAATATCTGAATGTTGTAATACAGGAATATGTATTTAAATAAGTAGAGACTCGGTTATATTATAGATTTCAGTATTTTCTCTCACACAAAAATGATATATTACTGATAAAGTTTGATTAACTAGCCAATGACAATACGACGTTTTTCTATAGAAAGATCACTTTATGATTGCGATAAGATTTTCCTACTATTTATCACTATCAACTTGCTATTCGCAGCAAATAGAGAATATTTGAAGCTTGAAATACTTCAGCTTGCTGTAAGTGCTTTCGCAGTGCAGAATTATATTTTCAAGAATACTGACTATTAGATTATGTAAGTACTTTAGTGATAGTTGCTCGCAACAGTTGCGGAACAAAACCAAACGTGTTTGACGTGAAATTATATAGTAAGTATATGAAATTATGTTACATTGAACTGTAAAAATCTCCGATATTGAGATAGTTTTTATGTGATCCATGTTGTGTGTAAATATTTGTAAATAGGAGTGACATAGAACTATTGTCTGTTCGGGTTATAGAGTGAACGATTTTATTTTTATGTGGTAGATGTGTGATGTGACTCGCTCGCGACTGACGAACGATTTCATACTTTGGCGATCAGATCGAAGCCGTCGGAACAAATAAAATGTTATTTCTTTTAATATGGTCTTGTTTTATTTTATTTTTTTTGAATGAGGGTTTTCAGGAAAATTCACACCACCAGTTGGCGCCACTTAGCCGAGAGGTCTTCTATTTTTGAATGACGTTGACGTCAATTTAACTAATGTCATTAACCGTTATGACAGGTGCTTGGACCTGACTCCTCAGTGCTGCCACCTGGTGAACGTCACTTTAGAAAACCCTCATTATAGCCCTGGGGAAACAAAATTAAAAATCTATTTTAATATTTTGACGACCCGGTTGGCGCAGTGGTTGAATAACTGGGTTCGATTCCCAAACGGAACAAATATTTGCATGACCTGCAGATAGTTATTCAGTGTCTTGTGTATGCGAGTGTTGGTGAGCGCACCTGCGATACAGGTGTAATTACTAGTGTGGGGCAACTTTTTAGGGTCAACGCTGCGTCCGCGCGGACACCTGTCGCGTGACTATGCGCGTGTGTCGTGTGCGGCGGTCTTCGTCGCGGAAACCGAATATTCATAGCGGCACGGGGCTGCCAACGCGGCGAGCCGCATAGCACTGCAGTATGGGACAGCGCAGAAGCAGCGTCGGCCCTTATATATAAAAAAAAAAAATCGGTTGTCTGTAAAGTCGGTTTACTGACGATAGTTGAACGTGACAACGTGTTACATTTATTTGTACGCATAAATACAAATAAACAATTAACACGACATTCACTTTTCACTTCACTTTATACTTGACGAAAACATGTACCTAAATGTATTATTCTATAGCAAGTTGTCACGACGCAGACGCATCGCTCACTCAAGTAGGAGAGAGACAGATGTCGAACACTGCCGAACGCGCTCTCGCTTGCACTTCAAGCCTTAAATGGAACGCCTCAGAGCGAGGTAACGCCGCATGCGTCATACTTTTTCGTGCGTGCAGCCGGCTCCATCGAATTATAAGACGTCACAAGTCAACAATTTAAAAAATTGCAGATGACGGTTTTTTTTTATAGGTGGGAAAATCATGGACCGGTCCTTAAGGCCCTTCAGAAGCTATTTGATTCCGTCATACTCGAGGGAAAAACGCCACAGGCGTGGAGCAGAGGCGTGGTGGTACTCTTCTTTAAGAAGGGCGATAATGCCCTGCTTAAGAATTATAGGCCCATCTCGCTTCTGAGCCATGTCTACAAGCTGTTTTCCAGAGTCATCACGAATCGTCTCGCGCGCAGGTTCGACGACTGCCGGATTTCGTAAAGGCTTCAGCACCGTGGACCACATACATACGCTGCGGCAGGTTATACAGAAGACTGAGGAGTATAATCAGCCTCTCTGCTTAGCGTTTGTGGACTACGAGAAAGCCTTTGATTCGATTGAAACTTGGGCTGTACTGCAGTCTCTCCAACGGTGCCAAATTGACTATCGGTATATCGAAGTGCTGAATTGTTTGTACAAAAACGCCACTATGTCAGTCCGACTACAAGACCAGACCTCGAAACCTATCCTCTTGCAGCGGGGTGTGAGGCAGGGAGACGTTATTTCTCCGAAACTGTTCACGGCAGCAATGGAGGATGTCTTCAAGGTTTTGGAATGGAGAGGGCTAGGCATTAATGTCAATGGCGAGTACATCACTCACCTTCGGTTTGCCGACGACATAGTAGTCATGGCTGAGACTACGGAGGAGCTCAGTATAATGCTTGGTGACCTCAGTAGAGCTTCCGAAAGAGTGGGACTTAAAATGAACATGGACAAAACCAAAGTCATGGTAAACAGCCATGTAGCACCCACTCCTATCAAGGTCGGGGACTCTACACTCGAAGTTGTAGACGAATACGTTTACCTGGGACAGACGGTCCAGTTGGGAAGGTCTAACTTCGAGAAAGAGATCAATCGTCGAATCCGACGGCTGGGCAGCGTTCGGGAAGCTGCGCGGTATCTTCTCGTCCAATATACCACAGTGTCTCAAGACGAAAGTCTATGACCAGTGCGTGTTGCCAGTGATGACATATGGCTCCGAAACGTGGTCGCTTACAATGGGCCTCATTAGAAGGCTTAAAGTCACCCAAAGGGCAATGGAGAGGGCTATGCTCGGAGTTTCCTTGCGTGATCGAATCAGGAATGAGGATATCCGCAGGAGAACCAAGGTTGCCGACATAGCACGAAGAATCGCCAAACTAAAGTGGCAATGGGCAGGGCACATTGCTCGCAGAACAGATGGCCGTTGGGGCCGAAAGGTTCTGGAATGGCGACCACGTACCGGAAGACGTAGCGTTGGAAGGCCTCCTACAAGGTGGACCGATGACTTGGTAACGATTGCGGGAGTCCGATGGATGCGAGACGCACAGGACCGTTCGTTGTGGCGACGCTTGGGGGAGGCCTATGTCCAGCAGTGGACGTCTTTCGGCTGAAATGATGATGATGATGATGATGAAAATCATGACAAATTCCGCTCTTGGGCGGAGCGAGAGATAGTGTCAGACTTTTACTGACTAAAAACGGTGCAGGTTTAGAATAATCGCCAATAATCAAAAAACACCGCCAAAAACTTGCCGTTACCACAATTACGTAATGCATTTTGTTTTTTATGATTTTGGACGATATTTTAATTTGTTGTTTCGAGATTATGTTCCTTTGGGAAAATTTTCCACTTTCATGCTGACGAAGCCGCTGGCAAAAGCTAGTAAGGATATAAAAGGAAAACTGTAGGTATTGTCTTAAAGGAAAACTCTGTAGATATTGTCGTAAAGGAAAACTGTAGGTATTGTCTTAAAGGAAAACTCTGTAGATATTGTCGTAAAGGAAAACTGTAGGTATGGTCTTAAAGGAAAACTCTGTAGATATTGTCGTAAAGAAAAACTGTAGGTATTGTCTTAAAGGAAAACTCTGTAGATATTGTCGTAAAGGAAAACTGTAGGTATTGTCTTAAAGGAAAACTCTGTGGAAAACTGTAGGTATTGTCTTAAAGGAAAACTCTGTAGATATTGTCGTAAAGGAAAACTGTAGGTATGGTCTTAAAGGAAAACTCTGTAGGTATTGTCTTAAAGGAAAACTGTAGATATTGTCGTAAAGGAAAACTGTAGGTATGGTCTTAAAGGAAAACTCTGTAGATATTGTCGTAAAGGAAAACTGTAGGTATTGTCTTAAAGGAAAACTCTGTAGATATTGTCGTAAAGGAAAGCTCTGTAGATATTGTCGTAAAGGAAAACTGTAGGTATTGTCTTAAAGGAAAACTGTAGATATTGTCGTAAAGGAAAACTGTAGGTATTGTCTTAGAGGAAAACTCTGTAGATATTGTCGTAAAGGAAAACTGTAGGTATTGTCTTAAAGGAAAACTCTGTAGATATTGTCGTAAAGGAAAACTGTAGGTATTGTATTAAAATAAAGGGGAACCTCTGTAAGTATTGTCTTATAAGGAAATCTCTGTAGGTATTGTCTTAAATAAAAGGAAACTTCTGTGGGTGTTGTCATAAAATAAAGGAAAACCTCTGTAGATATTGTTTTAAAAAAAGGAACGCTATTTTATTTAACATACTGATTTATTTAATTGCTTTAACTAATTTGAAGCATTACATCGTTATCTACTCACGCAGGCCTATTTCCCATGAGAGTACCTAGACTAGAAAGATACAGTCAAATGGGGTGTATAGGAACGCAGGCGTGAATAGGAACAAAAGTTTGAAGGGGATCTTCGCGTTAATTCAGTTTTTCCCAGCATTTAAGTCTTCCTACCTATTTATTCATTAATTGTAATAAAAACGGATGTTTTGATAGAAATCAATTATATAAATAAATATATACCAATGTGAAAAACCTAACTAAAGTTCTTATTCACCCCTGCGTTCCTATTCACCCCGTTTGACGGTACCTACTACAATTAAGAGAAAATTGATTTGCTTTATTTAACTTAAAATGTAGGTTATGTATTTGAAAAGACTAAATAAAAACAAATTAGTAATTCACTTCCAAAGTTCCAAGGTGTAAATGGCTACGTGGTAGTTTGTTGCTGCCTCCAAAACTCTTCACGGTTTTCCAGAAACCGTATAGCCTCCTCCGCTTGCCTCATGACAACATCGTTCTTTTTATCTGCTATGGCCAGGTCGGGATTCTTTAGCAGGTTCTCAAGGTAGATTTTGTCAGAGTTCAACTGTCCTAGAACTGGTCTAGCAGATTTTGACCTTTTATTTTTCGATGTTTTCTTGACCACCTTGACGGACCCGATCGTGTTTTCTATGGCCTCCTGAAAATATAAACCACCGAGTTAGGGGTAGTTAAATTATTTACTTATTACATCCATATCCTTTACTTACAGGTAGGTACATGTTATAAAACAAAGTCTTCCATCGCGTTTGTCTGTTCGCGATAAACTCAAAAACTTCTGAACGGATTTTCATGCGGTTTTCACCAATATACAGAGTGATTCATTCATTTCAGCCGAAAGACATCCACTGCTGGACATAGGCTTCTCCCAAGTGTCGCCACAACGAATAGTTCTGAGCGTCTCGCATCCATTGCAATTCCCGCGACTCTCACCAGGTCATCAGTCCACCTAGCTGGAGGCCTTCCAACGCTGCGTCTTTCGTTCTGTGGTCGCCACTCCAGAACCCTTCGGCCTCATCGACCATCCGTTGCAGTTCAGTATAACTCCATATTTAGGTATGTGAGTTGATAATCAATTTCTTGTTTAATTACACAAGGGAAGAAGGAAAAGAAAAGTACACAAAAGCAATCATTTACTTACTTTTCTTTCTACAACATCGCACTAACGTTAGGCGCAGTTTAGAACAAAACTTCGCTAGTCCTAGAAAATTTCGGTTCATATGGACGTTCAGTGTCCAAAGATCCACTCCCCTAGCAAGTTATCTTTGGTAAGGCGGATCCTTATATAAGGTCAACGACTATAAAATAAATATTATCATAAAAATTTACCTGAGCTTTCTGCACCCCAAGTCTAAAATCATTCAGGTCAGGTCTGGCCCTCAGTCCTCGATGGTAGTGCACGAGACTCATCTCGAACTCCCCGCAGTAGTACAGGGCTTCGGCCTTCCGCAGCAGAGCCTTCGCGTTCTTAGGGTCCAGCCTCAGGGCTGCCTCGGCGTCTACCAGCGCACAGCGGGGCTCTCCTAGCAAAAGGTAGCATTTACTGCGCGCGACGTATGCTGCTTTTTCGTCGGGAGCTAGTTCGATGGCCTGAAATGAAAAAGGAGACTTGAGAACTTTTTAAGGGATGTTGTTGATTTGTGGGCTAACTTTTGCTTATATGCGGGCTTTTTCCCGGAAGTAAAAAAAAAAAAAATTAAAACCCAAATATTTCTTTACCCATATTTCAAACTTTCCTTCAGACAAATAGTCAATGCATCTCCCTTTTTTATCAAACGACACCACCCAAATACCTAACTATACGAACACCTCATTTGAAAATACAACATTGGTTTGCGATTATCAAAAACTCCATATACCTTACTGACAAACAAAACAGCAGTACGATATCGTTCCCTCATCATCTCAGCCCGAGCCAGCGCTATCAATGTCCCGGCATCCGCTTCAACAGGTAGCTGCAATGCACTGCTCCTTTCTGCAATATCCTTCAAGTTGAGCGACTGCTTGATATCCTTGGAACCCATCACTACAGCTGCTGCACGGTCTTTATCAGTGTATAGCTCCTCTTCCCGCCTCCTTCGTTCCCGTTTCGGCTTCTTCTTCCATTTCTTCCTTGGCTTAACTGATTCCTTTCTGTCTTTAACGGTAAGCTTTTCATCTTCGACGTCGTGATCGCGTCCTTTGTCGGCGGACTGTGGGGCCCGTTTGCTGATAGAAGCCTTTTGGACTGGGGTCTCTTCTTCTTCATCCCCAATGCCTACTCGGACGAAGCTTTGCAGGAAATCTGCGTCTTGTGTCGTTCCAAAGATGGAGTGGGCCTGGGTTCTGACGTTGTCGAAATCCATCGAGAAATCGGGAAGTTACGTTGTATCTTCAACTGCTGTTACGTAATGTGTAGGTGTGTGGACAGGCGTCGGTATTGACGCCCCGGCTGTCGTCGTCATGGCGACTGAATGTGTTTTCGCACCCACTTCTGACACACTAGTGGTGTATGGGCCGTACTGAGAGGCGGCTGTGTCGCAGAGGGATGACATGGATTTTAAAGAACATTTACAGTTTGCTTATACAGATTTACTTTAAACAATATCTATCTACATAATTCAGTTAATTTATATACATTTTAGTTGATACATAGAATTCAGTATATCTCGCCGTTAGTCTACCTAGCCTCCAGCTTTCTGTGGAAACCTGTATGGCTTTGATTTCGTGATAAAAATATTTCAAGATCACTCGTGATTTCCGTACCATCCACCTCCTAAAATACTAGATGCATATAACTGTATCATTATCGTCATTTCAGCCAAAAGACGTCCAGTGCTGGACATAGGCGTCCCTAAGTGTCGCAACAAAGTCTTTTCCTGTGCGTCTCGCATCCATCGGATTCCCGCGACCCTCACCAAATCCACCATAACTCCTCGTAGCTGTGTAAAACTTGTGGTCTAAAGCGTGAACATGCAACCAACTTAAACGATAAAAACTAATTTAATTTGCATATAAATTAGTTTATATTTCCGTGACGAAGTTATTAGAGTTGCATTTAAAAACTTAAATTATAGCCATTTAATTAAACGGCTAATCATTGTAGATAGGATATATTAGAAAACTCAATTTAAAATCATTATATTGATGCAACACTTCCTACAATATAATTCCAATAGAAAAAAAAAAATGAACTCAGTCTGAACAATTTATTAAATTGCATAGAAAAGCTTGCAGATTTATAATAATGATGGTCAGAAAAAAATTAAGATTTGAGGATTGCGTAATAATTAAGAATCGAGCTTATGAATGCAGTAAGAAGTGCTACGAATGCTACGATACACGTGCCGACAAACTGCTATGTAGTTTGGGAGATGTTATATGAAGACTTGCTATGTAATAAAATGCGATTAATATTAATAAAAAAAGGTAGTATCTGGCGTAGCAATACAATAGCCCTTCGTTCTGATATCTATGGGCGTAGCAGTCACATCATAGCTATACGCCCGCTATAGATCGTGTAGCTGTCCTCGTAGCGTAGGAATAAGATCTCCTGATCTTATTGAAATCGGAAAAGCGTACACAAAATTCGTGCACATTATAAAAAGTTCCAGAGATTTCAAGCATTGTTCAGCGTAAGCATTAATTTGGTGGATCAAATCAGTGGTACGAGTGTAACGATACACGTTGCAATGTTACATGCTACAGTATTTGGCGTAGCTGCGTAGCGAATACGGTTTCTCCGCTACGCCGTAGCCCGTAGCTTTTGTCGTAGCGTAGCCGAAGGAATGAGATTGGAAAATCGCAAAAGTCGCGATTTGTAAAGGCACAAATAAAATACAGCTAATAAGTTACGGTGTTAGGTAGGTTATGTGAAACACGCTACGGTAATGATAATGCACTTACGATATTTGCCGTAGCGGTTTATTTCGTCCGCTACGACGTAACCTGCCCCCCTAGCCAAGTCACAAACGATAAACGTAAACTCTCAGTAGTCTTTAATAGATTTTCAACTTTATGTTATTGGATATAAAGTTGAAAATCTATTGAAGATTACATAGTGTTTTCGTTCGTTCCGGACGCTAACGCTCAGTAGTCTTCGCGTCGAACGCCTCGAGTAGGCCACGCCTCCGATTCCTTTGTTCTGACCACGTGACTGAGCGTTGAGATGACTTCAGAACAAAGGAATTGGAGGCGTGGCCTACTCGAGGCGTTCAGCGCGAACGATACGATTGTAACTTGGCTAGGGGGGCTGTATAGCAGTCGGCGTTGAAGGAGCTACGTTGAAACAAACTAAGGTTACACTAGTCCATACTTTTTCCATACAATTTTTGGGGGGTTTTACTCCACAGTTTGACATTGTACATCTAAAATAAAACATGATATGGTTTTATCTTATTATTAATTTTGCCAATACGGAAAAAAAAAAACATTAAAAAGTTACGAGCCAACAAATTTTCTGTTTTTTGATGATTTTAACGCAACTTCAGGTGTTAAAAAGTAACAAAAATCGTATAAAATCTCGAAACGGTGTTTGCGTGCGTGCGAACAATACGTTGTGCATCTAAAGACAGCGTCTAACTGCTCAAACTTGATATTATCGGTGTCGGACCTTTTTGACCTCACCCATCAGCGATTCGAGCCCGCGACTAGTTCAGCCTTAAATACATAGTACTAAAATTAAATACTTACGTTGAAAAAAATACGGGAAATAATTTTCTCGAAAATACGGAAGACTAATAAAGCGTTCAGCCCCCCTAGCCAAGTCCATCGTAGGCGCAGGCTTGCGGACGGCGAGCAATGGGTGGCTCGCCGTCCGACCGTCCGGTAACCGTCCGGACCGAGCCCAAGTCGTCGACGGCGCGTGCTGTTCCACGCGCGCCTCAAGGAGATGTCAGCTACTGTAGGGGCCTAGCAGGGTCGAAGCCTACTGGGGCCAAGGGTCTGATTCTGAAAGGAAGACTCGGCCCTGGTACGAAAGGCAACGAAGGAACAGGAGTGGGTTTTTAGTCAGTAAAAGTCTGACACTATCTCCCGCCCCGCCCAAGGGCGGGGGATGTCATAAGATGATTTTCCCACCGAGAAAAAAAAAAAAAAAAAAAAAAAAAAAAAAAAAAGCCAAGTCACAAACGATAAACGTAAACTCTCAGTAGTCTTTAATAGATTTTCAACTTTATGTTATTGTATATAAAGTTGAAAATCTATTGAAGATTACATAGTGTTTTCGTTCGTTCCGGTCGCTAAAGCTCAGTATTCTTTAATAGATTTTCAACTTTATGCGCTTAGGTATAAAGTTGAAAATCTATTGGAGATTACTAAGCGTTCACGTTTATCGTTTGCAACTTGGCTAGGGGGGCAGTTATCACGTGAAGCATAAATTACGTCAAAGCACAAGTGATGTTATAAAATAATTCTACCTTGGCTAATGAATTCAGTCCACGATCGTAGTTGCCGTTCTTGATATGGCCGGTGGCTTCATCACGATGTTTCTTCGCTTCAATTGGGTTTGTGATCGGTAGCTCCGGTTCCTTGCCTCGACCCATCGTGTTTTTTTGGGGTTGAAAACAGTTTGACCTGCAAATACAAATGTTTAGTCTTCAGTCATTATCTTTTTTCAAGGCACACTAAGGCCCGTATTACAGAACCTTACTCAAGTACTACTTAAACTGCGTTCAACCGATTACTGCTTGAGCGAAGAATCTCGACTTAAGCATTCAGTTTATTTTAGAACTATCCTCAAATTCAAATCAAACGAAACTACGCTTGAGTAGAGATTTTGATCTCTGATTTAAATCCACAACAATTTCCATGATATTCTATGCTCAAGCGCGGTCTCGACTACACTTACGAAAACAAAGATCAAATCTCGCCTCAAGCAGAGATTCTGAGCTGATTGTGATTTTAAAATAAGGACACATTGAGTGGAGCTCACTCAAGCACTGTTCTATAATAAGTAAAAAATGTCATTTTAAAGTGACACTGCTCAGGTGATTATTGATTGTAGTTTCTCTGCTCAAGTCAAGTTCTAAAATGAAAACTCCAACTGAGACTCGTTTTAAGTAATGCTTGAGTCTTGATTGTAGTTCTGTAATACGGGCCTTAGTTTTTCTTGCTATTTTCCTACTTTACAACAACTGGTTAATATTTGGAGTGGTGGATAGTTTTTACTGACATCCAAAAAAAACTAAATATCCATACTATATACTATTTATAAATGTGAATGTAACTCTGTCTGTCTGTTACGCTTTCACGGTTAAACTACTGTACCGATTTTGATGGGTATTACGGTGTAAGCTTGGAACCGAAGAAAGGACATTTAGGCAAGGCTACTTTTTATTTGGCTTCGACTTCGTGTCCGCAATAACCAAAATTCACCCGGACGAAGTTGCTGGCAAAATAATTTTTCAATACACTTACTCGATAACCCGCTCTTATCCCACCGCTATTAGGCACGCAATAGACTGTTTTCCGCACTGGTGCAGAAAAGTGCGCGTGCTCTCCCCCGCCACAATGTTATTACATGTATCGTATCAGGCTGGGCGCGCGTCGACCTCCACGAGTCGCCGGTCAACCCCCGTTTACTCATTTCTTCGTAAGTGTATTGAAAAAAGTCGTTTGATACACGTGCAAATTTGTCACTGCAGCAGACAGCAGCTGCAGCTTCGGGTCCATAAAACACTCGCCTACGGCTCGTGCGAATTCCGCCTCGGTCGCAATGACAAACTTTCTGCATTTGTATCAAAATTCATTGATTGATTTCGGAAGCCAGTGTTTCTGGTTTCATTTTTTAACACCGATTTTCAAAATGAAAGTTATTTTGTAAGCGCGATTTTTGTTACAACTATAGGTTTGCGGAACAATTTATAAAGTCCGG
Organism: Mythimna impura; assembly: GCA_905147345.3. NCBI lineage: Eukaryota > Metazoa > Arthropoda > Insecta > Lepidoptera > Noctuidae > Mythimna > Mythimna impura. The sequence continues at coordinate 7,059,878 of LR990348.1, forward strand.
CAAACCTCAATTGAAAATTGAGGATCGTTGACCGGGACAGGTGTGATGTCTGGTCAACTATTGGACAACAATAGTTGATTTCTGACTGTTGTATCTACATGTTCTAACTAGCTTCTGCCAGCGGCTTCGCCCGCGTGAAAGAAGGTTTTCATCATACAAACTTTGGACCCCCGTTTCAACCCCTAAGGGTGTGAATTTTTAAAAATCCTCTCTTAGTGCTCGCCTACGTCATAAAAGGAAGCTTTGTACAAAATTTCACGCTCCTAGTCTTTTAATAGTTTAGACTGCGCGTTGATATGTCAGTCAGTCAGTTTCTCCTTTTATCGCGATGTAGGATTTTGGATTTTAGTTCTTATGTGTCTTCATAGATGTCGATAGTAGTAGTAAAGTATACCTAGTAGTAAAGCAAGAAAAAACAATTAATAATAATCCCAACCAGCAAAAACTAGGCTTACAACAATCTCAAGACTACTGTTTTTTTGCTCTTAAATCACTCATAAGTCATATATAATGATATAAGCCTGGGTTTGGGCACTATTATAAGCATATTTAGTTTAATATCGTTCTAATATCAGTCTAATTGAATGCTGTTTGCACTTACTGAAATCTAGCCAAAATTAATTTAAGCCGACTTAGGCTAATATTGCTTTTACGTAAGTATCTTGTAAGCCTGCATTGGCTTATATTGGCCTAAGGTTAGAATATTTTGAGAATTTTACGTCAGATCCAACTTAAAAGTTCGTGTGAGTGTTGGTTTGAAATTACATGAAGACAAATTAAAGTTGCGTGAAGTTAATGTTTATAATAATGTACGGCACTTTAGTATAAAAGTAAAAGTAGTTTTACGGAAAGTAATCGTATTGGAATTTATTATTTACTGTTAATTAGACCACATATTACGCTTCAAAATTCATGCGCCTTGTTAAATATGGTATTTCCTGTTCTCGTTTAATTATTTTATTTGTTAATTTGTATTGATAGTGTCGCCATTAGTATAGCTGCATTTTACAAGCGCACTATTAGACTAATGTAAGATTGTTTGCTCTAATTTTAGCATTCGGTATACTAAAGATAACTCCATATTGGAATAAATTAGGGTTCCTCGCAATTTTACATAAAACCTTAAATCAACAGAGAAAAAAAGAATAGAATAGAATAAACTTTATTGTACACCAAATTAGTAACAAAACTTTCAGAAACCAACAAGAACAAGAACTTAATCTTAAGGCTATACGGACACGAAGTCGGCTTTTTAACCGACTTCAAAAAGGAGGAGGTTCTATGTTCGGCCGAATGTATTTTTTGTATTGTAAATATGTTGATCCAAAATCACTCTAATATCATACTTATCCAGTGCTATTGATCTTATATTAGTTTCAAATAAGATCAGAAATGCACGTACTCACAGTACACTTATGCTATGCTGATATTAGTCTGACATCTTACAATAGCATTTAGCAAGTCTAATATAAAATCAAACGAGCTTAGAAAATACCCATATAAGACCAAGTTTTTCTCAAGTGCAACTAGTCTTAGTAAATGCTCTTATATACATATATGAGACTTGGTTATGAGACTGAGCGTTCTTGAGGCCATACCGGCTTGTCTAAAAGTAATATAGGATCGATGGTATGTTCTAAAACAAATATAAGAGCGCTTTAAGCCTACCACTCTTAAAAAGTGCGAGTTCTGAGACTGTTTTGGTTGTTGGGATAATAATAATAATATAAATAATAATCTCCAGGGCCGGATGGGCTGCACAATTTCTGGATTAAGTGGTTTACAAGATCGCACGCTCGCTTGGCATATCAGTTCCAGTCTGCCTTAGAGTCAGGGTCGCTACCCCAGTTCCTAACAACAGGAATAACCCACCTGCTCCATAAGTCAGGTAGTACTGCGGAACCTAAAAATTATTGACCGATCACGTGTTTGCCGACGGTCTATAAAGTTCTTACATCCATACTGAGAAGCAAAATTAATAGTCATATTGACAAAAATTTAATCATGTCACCTTCTCAGAATGGATGTAGGAACGGGTCCCGCGGTACTAAGGAGCTGCTCCTCATTGATATGACCATTAGCCAACAGGTTCGACGTTCCCGAAAGGATCTGTCGACATGTTGGATAGATTATAAGAAGGCCTATGACTCTGTTCCTCATACACGGCTCATGAGGGTGCTGGAATTGTATAAAATTGATACAACACTACGCACCTTCCTGATGTCGTGTATGAGGCAATGGAGTACGGTCCTCCGCTATCCAGGATGTCGACATACCCAGAGGAATAGCGAACCTGTAAGGATCGAGCGAGGTATATTCCAGGGAGATAGTTTGAGTCCACTTTGGTTTTGCCTAGCCTTGAATCCTCTAAGCACACTGCTGGAGAATTCAGGTCTAGGCTATCGGTTGAAGAGAGGTGGTCAGGTAATATCTCACCTACTTTACATGGATGACCTGAAACTTTTTGCCCCCAACAATCTGCAACTGATGGAGCTACTGAAGGTAACTGAAACCTTCAGTAGTGCCATCAGGATGGAGTTTGGTGTGGACAAATGTGCGGTCATGCATGTAAAGTGAGGGGAGGTTGTGGAATCCGTGGGCACTCAACTCACGGATTTCATAAACCTGAGATCCCTCTCTCCAACTGAAACCTATAAGTATTTGGGTATGTCGGAAGCTCTAGGCATCAATATCACTGACATGAAGCAATCGTTGAAGGAGCGTTTCTTTGGACGCCTGAAGAAGGTATTCAATAGCCTTCTTTCAGGCGGAAACAAGGTGCGCGCCTTCAACGGTTGGGTCATGCCGGTATTGATGTACTCTTTCGGCGTACTCAAATGGACTCAAACGGAACTTGACGCCCTGGATAGGAAGGTCCGCACACTGCTGACTGCATATCGAATGCATCACCCACGATCGTCGGTGATGAGATTGTATATCCCGCGGAAGTGTGGGGGTCGAGGTTTTTTAAATGCTAAGACCCTACACAACCGCGAGGTATGCAGTCTCAGGGAATATTTCCTAGCTGCCGACGTGGGTATGCATCGAGATGTAGTGACAGTGGACAAGGGACTTACCCCGCTCTCCCTGGCTAATGAGAACTGGCGCAAACCGGTAGTGCTTGACACTAACGATCGCAGGGAAGTATGGCAGAGCAAGGAACTTCACGGACGCTTCTTCCGGGCCCTTCACGGGCCCGATGTAGACCAATTGGCGTCCGTAGCCTGGCTGCGTTCCGGTGACCTCTTTGGGGAAACCGAAGGTTTTGTTTGTGCAATTATGGACGAAGTTATCATGACGAATAACTACCGGAGATTTATTGTGAAGGACGGCACGGTTGACATATGTCGGGCATGTCACCGTCCGGGAGAATCAATTCGTCACATTATCTCTGGTTGTTCTCGTCTAGCTAACGGAGAGTACTTGCATAGACACAACCTTGTAGCCAGGATTATCCATCAGCAACTTGCTCTGAAATACTCTCTTGTGGAATCGGAAGTGCCGTACTATAGGTACGAGCCCGATCCAGTTCTTGATAATGGTCATATCACTTTGTACTGGGATCGGTCCATCATCACTGACAGGACTATTGTAGCCAATAAGCCTGATATAGTGGTGGTGGACCGAAGCGAGAGGCGTGCAATGATTGTTGACATATCCGTTCCGCATGACGAGAACCTCGTGAAAGCCGAGAAAGATAAACAAATCAAGTATATTGACTTGGCTCGCGAGGTTGTCGACATGTGGGATGTGGACTCGGCGATCATTGTACCGATAGTCGTGTCGGGCAATGGCTTAATAGCCAAGAGCCTCGACCAACACCTTAGGAGGCTCGCGTTAGGCGACTGGATCAAGGGCTTGATTCAGAAAGCGGTACTCCTGGACACGGCTCGCATTGTCAGGAGGTTCCTTTCTCTGGAGCCCTGACCGCCGGTAGCTTGGACCCTGTTCCCGATACCGGTGGGATACTATTTTTTATATTTTTAAATGTTTTATTTTTTATTTTTGAAATATTTAAAAATGTAACTAATATGAATGTGAATGAAATAAAGATAATAATAATAATCTTTATTTGTTTAAAACGTTAGTACAAGATACACAAAATAGTACATCAGTTGACTTATAAACTAAAATAAACAATATATCTCTGGCCCCCACACTAGGATAACCTGTGTCGTGAGTCGTGAGGTCCAGTCCCTTCCGTAAATTTACAAATCTATCTATTATACATATAATAAAACAGTAAAATGGTGGAGCGTTGGTATTAGTTGGCGCAAAAACTACTGAACCAATCCTGTTCAAATTTTGCATACATAATCCTTATAGGCCGGGTCAACTGTTAGGCTACATATTATCACGCTTTTTGCTATGGGGGGTGAGCAATATTCCAAAATGTTCCAATTGAACGACAATCGCTCTAAGTTCGATCCTCAGGTACAGTTAATATTTTTGTGATTGTTTTAGTGTTTTTTTTGTACATAATATAGAATGATATTTCCAGAACAATAATAAAATGGCTTTTTATGTATTTTTAAATTGCCATCGACATTTTTATTTGATATTTTTCCAAATATTTCAGTAAAAACCCATCAAAACTCATATTAAAATGGAACCGGAGATAAAAAATACACTTTTTTTTTTAAATTTGGTTAGAAATTTAAGGTCAAAAATGAAAATCATCACGCTATTTTGTACAAGGAGTCAAGCAGACAAGTAATGACGTGTATTTAAGAACGGCTATTTAGATCTAGATTCTGCAAGGACCGTGGCGCAGTAGTATAGTGACGGATCCGCGTTTGCTATGTTGCGAGTTCGAACCTCGCGTGATTTTTGTGATTGTTTTCTTTTATTTTTTATTTATATTATTGCTTTTTTTAGTACTTTAGGGCTTTTATTTTTATTTTGTAAGTTAGTTTTAATTACGTTATTATTAGATTTAAATGTATATAAAATGAATAAATACAATTCATCTGTGTAGTAAGTTTTTATACGTATTATTTGTATCTCTAGAAATTAATCAATTCGTATTAATATCAAAGCGAATTAAAAACTTCATTGATTTCTTTTACAGTACTACATCTTATTATTTTTTAATTTAACTTCAGAACTTCTATCATCACTTTAAAGACAGCGCATTGGGAAGGGTTTACACCGTTCATCCCAATAATGGATAGTGTCATTATTTGCGATGATTGCTTCACACTGTACGGGCCCCAACGTCATCACGATCAACACTGGGACGACACTGACAGTGACGGAGGAAAGCATCACCGATAGCCCTAGACGACTGCGACATTTGTTTGCCATTATTTTAGTATTTTGTGGAACCACAAACCCAGGTCGGTTGTGGGTCTCATGGTGGAATGGCAACAGCGACTGTCGCAACCCAGTGCTGGACACGCCACAATTATGGCGGTCAGTCCCCTCTTTGAGGAGTGGCTGGAAAGACCACATGGCGTCCTTACCTTCCACATGACGCAGGTCCTCACCGGACATGGTAAGTTTGGGAGCTTCCTGCACCGGATTCGTGCGGAAGAAACGCCTGGGTTCCACCATTGTGTGGACCGCCCGGAGGACACGTTGGAGCATACGGTAGAGGTGTGCCCCGCCTGGGCAGAGCTCTGCCGTGTCCCCGTGGGGGCGACCGGTGTCAGTGATCTCTCGCGCCGGGTCTTGGTACAAGGTATGGTCTGGAGCGAGGAGGAGTGGCAGGCCGTCGCCTCCTTCTGCAAAGCAGTAATGCTAGCAAAGGGGGCGGTCGCACGTGCGAGAGAACGGCCTTCACGCCCCGCCGCCGTCCCGATCCCGATTTTCAGCCACCGTAGGCGCTGGCTTGCGGACGGCGAGCAATGGGTAGCTCGCCATCCGACCTTCCGGTAACCGTCCGGACCGAGCCCAAGTTGTCGACGGCGCGTAGTGTTCCACGCGCGCCTCAAGGAGATGTCAGCAAAACCATAGGGGCCCAGCAGGGTCGAAGCCTACTGGGGCCATGTGATGCGAAAGAGAACCCCGGGGCCCTGGAACGAAGGCAAAGAAGGAACAGGAGTTTTTTTTTTATAGGTGGGAAAATCATCTAATGACAAATCCCGCTCTTGGGCGGAGCGGGAGATAGTGTCAGACTTTTACTGACTAAAAACCCACTCCTGTTCCTTCGTTGCCTTCGTCCCAGGGCCACGGTTTCGTTTTCACACTACCCATGGCCCCAGTAGGCTTCGACCCTGCTGGGCCCCTACGATTTGCTGACATCTCCCTGAGGCGCGCGCGGAGCAATACGCGCCGTCGACGACTTGGGCTCGGTCCGGATGGTTACCGGACGGTCGGACAGCGGGCCACCCATTGCCCGCCGTCCACAAGCCCGCGCCTACGGTGGCCGGAAATCGGGATCGGAATCCCGGCGGCGGTTGGGGCGTGAGGACCGTTGCCGTTGCCTCACGCGATCGGCCGCCTCCTTTGCTAGCATTACTGCTTCGCAGAAGGAGGCGACCGCCTGCCACTCCTCCTCGCTCCGGACCATGACCTGTACCAAGGCCCGGCGCGAGAGATCGCCGCCGCCGATCGCCCCCACGAGGACACGGCGTTGCTCTTCCCAAGCGGGGCACACTTCCACCGTGTGCTCCACCGTGTCCTCCGGGCGGTCCACACAGTGGCGACACCCGGGCGTCGCTTCCGCACGAATCCGGTGCAGGAACTTCCCGTGTTCGGTGAGAACCTGCGTCATGCGGAAGGTGAGGACGCCGAGAGGTCTTTCCAACCACGCCTCAAAGAAGGGACTTACCGCCATAATTGTGGCGTGCCCAGCACTGGGTCGCGACAGTCGCTGTCGCCATTTCTCCATGAGAACCCGCCGGAGCTCTGTCCGCCATGCTGCGACTTGTCGCGGCAGCGGAGTTTCGCCCCGGCGTTGCATCTCCATGCGCAGATCGTGCATGTGAGCAAGGCCTGTTGCTACCTGATCCCATGGTGGCTGTCCAGCAAGGAGGCTCGCCGCTTCGCGGGAAATCGTCCGGTATCCTCGCACCATCCGTATGGCCATGACCCTCTGGCATGCGTTCAGCCGGGCCGCCGGCTGCTTCCGCACCGCCGGCGCCCATATCGGTGCGCCATAAAGGGCCATGGAAAGGAACAGGAGTGGGTTTTTAATCAGTAAAAGTCTGACACTATCTCACGCTCCACCCAAGAGCGGGGAATGTCATTGGATGATTATCCCAATGAAAAAAAAAAAAAGGTCGGTTGTGGGTAAATTATCGCCATCATCTGTCCGAAGACTTTTTACGTGCTTTAAGGTACAGAACAACGAACGCGTTTCGAATAGTTGTCTAGGTTCACTTCAAGACGTGGTCATTTCCATCGATGGCAATCCACTGGACTGGTCGAATATGGATTACCGGCTCCGCAATCATTGGCATATCAAGGTCGAGGAAATCGGGGTGATATCGTCAATGATCACGACTCACCTCAGAACAAAATGTCCCTGCATTTTTAACATCGTCGCGTTAGGGTCAGCCAGGGTAAAATATTTTGCATTAATGCTCCAGGTGGAACAGGAAAAACATTCATTGCCACTGGCATCCTTGCAGAAATAAGGTGACAAGGCAAAATAGTGATTGCGACTGCCTCTTCTGGAATTACTGCCACACTGCTTCCACGGGGCAAAACAGCGCACGTAATGTTTAACATTCCCATCGATTTAGAGAGCAACGAAATGCCAGTGTGTGGGCTATCACGCAACTGTGACAAAGGTTGGGTACTCAAGGATTGCTCTTTAATCGTATGGGATGAATGTACTATGGCGAATAGAAAAGTAGTGAAGGCTGTAAACAGAACCCTGCAGGACATACGCAGGAATCAAGATGTGATGGGAGGTGTCACTGTTTTGTTTAGCTGCGATTTTCGGCAAACTTTGCCTGTGGTGTCACGAGAAATTAGGGTTGACGACGTGAATGCTTCGTTGAAACGATTGAATCTATGGTCACGAGTTTACAGACTGCGCTTGACCATTAACATGCGAGCTCAGTTGGGCGGATATACTCAAGAATTCTTGGATGTTCTTTTAAAAGTTTGGTGAAGGCAACTTACCAGAAGAGAGCTCTGAAGTGCGCCTACCTAGACTCTAAGCAAAGTAGTTCCCATTATTGAAGAACTAATTTGTCTGGTGTACGGGGACGTCGGTCGAATACCGCTACAAGAGAATTCTTGGGTGTGTGAACGGGCCATTTTAACACCCAAAAAAAAAAGTAAAATAACTAAAACCCGACTACGACAAAAAAAACGACGAAACTAAAAGTATGAAACAAGATTTCCAGGATGCTGAAATAAACAAGGTAAAAAGAAAAGCCGTAGTCACACGTTATTAAAGTGTTTCGGTTATTACCTACAACGTGTGACTGCGGCTTTTCTTTTTACCTTGTTTATTTCAGCATCCTGGAAATCTTGTTTCATACTTTTAGTTTCGTCGTTTTTTTTGTCGTAGTCGGGTTTTAGTTATTTTACTTTTTTTTTATTTAAATTATTTTGGTGTTAAATCACTGTGCTTCTATACCATTTGCAAAAGCTAAATTTAAAATTTCTAATTAATAATGGTAAATTAATTTTTGTCCACCAGAGGGCGCCACATTGAATTTTGATGATATATTTTGATAAGTACCAGTGAAACCCTTTCAAATGATATCAAACACGGTGTATTTATCTTAACATTTTTTTTAACACATGACTTCTTGTCCGCTAGAGGGCGTCACTTTAAATTTGAACAATATTTTGGAAATGTACAAGTAAAGCCCTTTCAAATGATACCAAACACGGCGTATTTATCTCCATTTTTATTTTTTACACATTACTTTTTGTCCGCTAGAGGGCGCCATATCAAGTTTTGTGACACGTCACGTAACCTATGTTCAGCGGACAATTAAGACGGTTCTAACGATACCTCATACGTCGAGTTCCGATAAGTAGATTAGGAGCTATGTGGGAACAGATGAACAAACTCACATACATACATAGCCTGTCAAAATCATAACCCTCCGTAGTCGGGTAAAAATGATCAAGCTGCAGCAATTAACGAAAGCGTTCTCTCGCAAATTGATGCGAACGAAGTGGTATTTCTATACCTCTATAAATACTGTTGTAGAGCAAGATGACGCTATTATTATCCCGTAGAGTTTCTGTATTGGAACGGTAAGTGGACTCCCGGCGCACACTATCCAGCTGAAGGTCGGTGTCCCGATCATGCTGCTACGGAATTTAATTCCACCTAAACTATGTAACTGGGCCTAGCTCAAAGTCATCTCTCAAATATTATTGAGGTGGAAATTCTAAAGGGTTGTGGCGTCGAGGAAACAGTGTTTATACCCCGAATACCACTAATCTCTCACAATTACGCCTTCTAATTCAAGCGTGTGCAGTTCCCTGTAAGCGTATGCTTCGCAATAATAATAATCTAAAGGCTGCAGGTGTTGATCTCAGGACAGCTGCTTCTCACACGGATAGCTGTATATCGCTCGCTCCCGCGTCACCAGTCCTGAATCTCTGTACATTTCGGCTCCTAAAAGTAGGACTAGAAATTTGGTTTACAGAGAAGTTTTATAAGAAAAGTAAAGTTTTGGTTTATGATTTATCCGCAAAAACAAATTGTGTTAGAAATATAATGTTATTTGCGGACGAAGTCGCGGGCAACAGCTAGTTAATTAATAAATGTTTTTGGTAATAGCAAAATATACACAAAAGTATATTTTTCTATTATTATTATTTAATTATCTACAAGAATATTTTCTTGTTGTCGTTTGCGTCAATAACAGAGATAAGGAAGGAAGTAGGTTCCTACCCAATAAATTTTGTATGTGATGGTGTAGTAGCTAAAGCAAGCCGATCCAGTTACCGAAAAATTATTAAAGTGTCCCCCTAAAGAACTTGGTAAATATTTTCGCGTTAGCCTACCTTCCTGTAATGTATTAGGCAAATGTTTGCTCGGTTATCGAGCCCGGACAATGACGGATGATGTTCTGCTATAGCAGACCTATAATATCATAAATCTTGCTATTTTTGCCCTGTATTTGTGTTCTGTTCTAATCTGATATTTTTTTGTGTTGGGCTTTGAAGTGAGCTGGTGGCCGTGGCTCTATAGCTGAGGGGGCTTGGTTATTGTGGCAAATTAAATCTTGTAGTAAGATAGTAAAGTGCTATCCTGAAAAGCAAAGGGCAACTAAAGGAACACAGGTGTGGTGTTAGTCAGGAAAAGTCTGACACACCCTCTTACTCTACCCAGAGCGTGAAAGTTATTTGATGAATTCCTATATCAAATAAAAAAGAACGTGTGACTTTTTTTTTAATAAATAAATCAATTTTTCTTAAATATATCGGATATGATATTTTTTTTTTGTAGGTGGGAAAATCATCCAATGACATCCCTCGCTCTTGGGCGGAGCGGGAGACAATGTCAAACTTTTACTGACTAAAAACCCACTCCTGTTCCTTCGTTGCCCTTCGTACCAGGGCCGAGTCTTCCTTTCAGAATCAGACCCTTGGCCCCAGTAGGCTTCGACCCAGCTGGCCCCTACGGTTTGTTGACATCTCCCTGAGGCGCGCGAGTAACAGTACGCGCCGTCGACGACTTGGGCTCGGTCCGGACGGTTACCGGACGGTCGGATGGCGAGTTACCCATTGCTCGTCGTCCGCAAGCGGATTTGATAATAGAAGATTAATTAATTTCGTTCTTTGAAAAGTTCTACTGTTACTGGAACGCTACGAACTGGAACGTCAAGGGCACCGGTAGGTTTTAGCCAGTAAAAGTCTGACATGCGCTCTCGTTCTACCTTAGAGCGATAGAAGTCATTAAAATCGTGCAGCATACAGCGCCATCCGCATCCAGTACAATAACGCGTTCAGGGCGGTGATGGGGCTACCCCGTTACTGCAGTGCCTCGGGTAGGTATGTTTGAGAGACGCGCACTGACTACTTTCACACAATTATGCGCAAACGCGCAACATCCTCCAACATCGTACTGGCGATGATTGCCACTAGACTGAATTGTCCTTTCATCCAGCATTGTTCGGCTAGACATGTTCCGGTACAAATGCTGTAGAGGAAGTAATGTCATTTTAATTTAATTTCTGTACATAATCTATATTTGTATGTAATAAATTTGTAATTTATACGGGAATAATTTCCTGAATTAAATGATTATTATTATTACTAAAAGATGATTTCCTAACCAAAAAAAGTTTAGGAAACAAAAGCAGTAGGTACTTAATGCTGTCCTAAGATCTGAAATTATCTATAATAAGAGCTTTACTATAGATAATAAGAGTATAAAACGAAATCATACTAACCGACTTTTCAAAAACGTTCTTTTTGAGCCCAGGCTCTCACCTAGCGCTCGCAGTTTTCGTAACCCCACGCCGCCCTACCGTTCAATAGTAATCGCTTCCGTGATGTTGGCCTATTACTCTCCACATTTATCGGGACATCTCCCGTTCAATGTCATCATTGCCGTTTACCAAACTCATTGGTAGAAAGGGTGCATTAATATTACTTTTTATATGACGGAAACGAATAGGTAAAACTCATAGGTAGGCCTATTGGTTTTTATTTCAGTTGATGTAATAACTGAAATCAAAGGTATTTATAATAGTTACTGTGTAAGTTTTGTTGTCTAGAATACGGAACAGGGGCGTAGCTACCGCCGTATCAATAATACGGGGCCGCCGGGCCACAGGGGCCCCGATGTGTGCAAAAATTCGTAACATGGTATCCACAACATTAATAGTAGATTATGTGACTAGGGGATAAAGCAGTGTCTTTAAGTCGCGGGCGGCATGTTGAATTTCGAACGAAACGAAGGTTGCTAATTTTAATCCCGAACGTCAGTGAGGGATTTATATAATAAACTTCCGAGCATTGCGAGGGAGTTAATAAAGAAACCTGAGTGAAGTGAGGAATTCAAGCCGCCCGAGACAAAGACAGCTTTATCCCCGTGTTGGATACTCTACTTTTTACACCATCTGTGAGATAATTAACCTATCTAATAGCGTAATTAGAGACACAATAGAAAGACAATGGCGCGTTAACGCCGGCGTTATTGCGGGGATCAACAGCTTAAAAGACAATTTAGTAAAACAAATCATTTAACAGAGAAATATAAGTATTATTTACAAGTTAATCTTAACTATCACTCAAAATGTTTTGAGATTTGAAACAAACAAAATTCACTACTCAAAGATTCTATAGTTTAAATTTTCTATAACGCTCGCGCTTGTTCATTACTTTTTTTTAGAAACTCGTCCGATAACCACGTTTTATTCGTTTGTTAGTGGCCAGTTGAAATTTGAATAAACTTGTTTGATGCACTACATTTTAATTCACCTAATGTTGACGGTTTTTCACGTTCCAAATTCAAATCTCATTATTCCCTAGGGATCGCCCATACTGCATTATCTCCCTAGGGACATAATGACTTGCTTTAAGTGATGGTTGTATGACGTATAAAAGGGCATTATCGAGCAGGTGGTGTAAAAATTATCTTATTGATAGGAGGTTCTAATTGTATAGCTCGCTCTGCTTGTTCTAGCGTTCTCTTCATAAGATCACAATAAAAACGAAATCTATCCTAGTCTAGATTGCTCCAATAAACGAGCTCATCTTTATTTAAGTCTTGTCCTGTCTCAGTCAAAGTAATCCCATTTTCGAGACTTATATGATGACAAAACAACATCTTTCATCTATCGCGAGCCCGCACGTTTTATAGTATGAAAGTAACCTACGCAGTTAGTCTATCTCCTATGTAGCCTATCGCGGCTCTATCCAGCTGTCTCAGGACTCCAGTTCTATGCTAGTAGGGCCTATTTACTAAAAAAAAAAACAAAATCAAAACTATCAAAAATGTTTGATACAAGGTCCCCTGGGTCTAGCTACGCCACTGATACGGAAATGGTGTTTTTAACCGACTTCAAAAAAAAGGAGGAGGTTCTCAATTCGGTTGTATTTTTTTTTTTTTTTTTTTTTTTTTTTTTTTTTTTTTATCATTATTTTTTTTTTTTATGTTTGTTACCTCAGAACTCCGTCGTTTATGGACCGATTTGCAAAATTTTTTTTTCCCTTTATAGGATATGCTTCCAGATTGGTCCCATTTTTTTCAAAATCCAGTTCTGATGATGGAATCCATGAGGAATCGAGGGAACTCCTCAAAAATTATAGGCAACCCTATGGTAATTTTAGTATTTTCATCAAGAACTTAAGCATTTACAGTCAAAAAGTAACATTTGATGAAGTGGAACTGATGAAGAAGACCAGAAATGGTCAACGGAACTTCATACTCAAATAGATATCACATTGAAGATATAGTTAAGCGACTATGACAATACAAATAAATGAATGATTCTGAATAGTTACGTTGAAAATGGTATCATCGAAGTGATCTGATGATGATGATGGAGCCGGAAGGTAGGCACTGGAACTCCGTAATTAATCAATGTAACCTAGCCGTGTTTGGACTCATTAGAATTGTCATGAGATGCACTTTGGCTATAAGGTACTATCGAACTGATCTGATGATGGAGCCGGAAGGTAGGCACAGGAACTCCGTAATTAATCAATGTATCCTAGCCGTGTTTGGGCTTATTAGAATTGTCGTGAGATGCTCTTTGGCTATAAGGTACTATCGAACTGATCTGATGATGCAGCCGGAAGGAGGAAGGTAGGCACAGCAACTTTATAATAAAACAATGTAACCTAGCAGTATTTGGGTTAATTGGAATTGTCATTAGAAATAGGCACTCTGTTTATAAGTGTATCGCAACTAAAAAGTGTGAAATAAAAACTTTTTAGAAAAAAAAAATAACCGACTTCACTAAAAAAAACACTAAAAGGATCAAAATAACTTTAATTTCGGAAGTCGGTGTTAAATAAGAAACAAACAATACCGAGAAACACCGACATCCGAAATTAAAGTTATTTTGATCCTTTTAGTGTTTTTTTTAGTGAAGTCGGTTATTTTTTTTTTCTAAAAAGTTTTTATTCGTTAATACTTAGGTATATTAGATTTGAGGAGTTGATTTGTTTGTTTTATACCTAATATAAAACAAATCATTAAAGTATGATTGAAATTGATCTAGTAGGTAGCACTAGAAGTATACGTGGCAGAGTTGTAATAACTTACACTCAACAAAAATATACAACCGACTTCATTAAGCATAAAAAATACAAAAAAATAAAATAAGTTTTAACCAAAATTATTTATTTATTTAAAACTTTATATGCACTAAACATTGTACTTACAAAGGCGGACTTAATGCCTTAGGCATTTTCTACCAGTCGACCAAAAAATTACGTTTTGTTTCTACTGTTAAAACTCAAATAATTTGTTGAAAACAAAAATCTAAAATCTAAGGTAACTAACTTAAAAAATATTACCAAATCGAGAACCTCCTTCTTTTTGTACAGTTGGTTACAAAGAAATGAGCAACATCAAGCTAACAACGTATAGGTACAATTATGCACCAAAAAATACGGTGTAGTCTTTCGGCGTTCCGTTCAACCGATTTGCCTTTTTAAAAGCAAATTGGCGTGACATCTCCCACTTTGCCCGTCAAGGGAAAATTACTTCGCTTCCAAAAGTATCATTATGAACGTTTTTTTTTTTGCTAAAGTTAATTTGTAATCTATTGCTTCATTGAGCTTGCATTCAGTTGGTAAAGCTACCCAGTATTTTAAAGTTTTCCAGTAGCTTGGTTTGCGTGTCCTAGCGGACATTTATTATGCTTAGCTATCAGATTATGTTTTGAACTTTTGAATAATTGTTTACAAACAATAAAATGTAAATGGCTAGCTTTTGGTGGCGGATTCGCCAGTATAAAAATTGAAAATTTGACATAACAAAATATTGTTTATATCAGTTCAGCTGTTGAGGCGTGTTGTAAACTTCCAAACACGAATTAAGTACGGTTTTTGATGTATCCGAATTATTAAGATTATTGTTTCAGTCTTTATATGTGGGTAACTGCTACAACTCATGAATTTTTCAGTTCTCTGCATTTCTGGATTTTCAGTCAATTGATTCGAAAACTTAATTTAAAAACGCAGCGGTGTTGTAGTTTCCGTAGGCGTGGGCTTGCGGACGGCGAGCAATGGGTAGCCCGCAGTACGACAATCCGGTAACCGTCCGGACCGAGCCCAAGTCGTCGACGGCGCGTATACCACGTGCGCCTCGGGGAGATGTCAGCAAATCGTAGGGGCCCAGCAGGGTCGAAGCCTACTGGGGCCACGGGTAGTTTGAGCCGAAACCCGGGGCCCTGGGACGAAGGCAAAGAAGGAACAGGAGTGGGTTTGTAGTCAGTAAAAGTCTGACACTATCTCCCGCTCCGCCCAATAGCGCGATTTGTCATTAGATGATTATCTCACCTAAAAAAAATCGATGTTGTAGTTTTAGTTGATATTCAGCGCCATTTCTCTCTTTGAACATGCTCGTATTTTGGCCAGTTTCTGTTTACAGAAAACCCGCTTCGATTACCCTAATAACCTGATTGACAAATAATAACTCCACGATGCAACCGTCTCATAAATAATTGTGTACTAGCAGGCAGGCCCTGGCTCATAACTTTGGCTTTGGTGGGGCTCATTATCGTGGATATTATTCATGCAAGCTTGGCAGCTACCTAGCCGGTACACGGCATGTTATAACATAATGCAGGGGAAGCTATGCAATCGAAGGTTGTATTATTTTTTATTATGGGTAATTAATATTGGGTTCGACAGGGCGTTTTTGGTTGGATTTCTTTGAGTCAAGTTCATCGGCTGTTTTAATTATTCGAAAATTGATTCATAGCGGATATTGTGTTCCTTGCGTGATCGAATCAGGAATGAGGATATCCGCAGGAGAACCAAGGTCACCGACATAGCACGACTAATCGCCAAACTTAAGTGGCAATGGGCAGGGCACATTACTTGCAGAACGGATGGCCGTTAGGGCCGAAAGGTTCTGGAATGGCGACCACGTACCGGAAGATGTAGCGTTGGAAGGCCTCCTACAAGGTGGACCGATGATTTGGTAACGGTTGTGGGAGTCCGATGGATGCGAGACGCACAGGACCGTTCATTGTGGCGACACTTGGGGGAGGTCTATGTCCAGCAGTAGACGTCTTTTGGCTGAAATGATGATGATGATGTTGATGGATATTGTGTTGTAAAATTGGTGTAGTTTTGTATCTCAAGTGTCTGCGCAACTGGACAATATGTGGAATCATTGAAACAGCCGCGATCTCGGAAAAATTAGAGCTAAGAATTATATTGTAGTGTTGACTACCTCAGCGAAGTTTGCAGAGAAGGTTGACTTGATACATTTGCTGCCGAATAGGTAGATACTACAAAAACATTAGAATGTGTACATCCACATTCTAATGGTAAATAAATTATAATATAATATTATATTATAAGTGTTGGGTACTAGATAAGGTAAGATATATTTAATGATATAAAACATATAAGTTTACTAGCTTCTGCCCGCGGCTTCACTCGCGTGAATGTAGGTTTCTCCATACAAACTTTGGACCCCCGCTTCATCCTCATAGGGAGTGAATTTTGGAAAATCCTTTCTTAGTGCTCGCCTACGTCATAAAAGGAAACCTTGTGCAAAATTTCACGTTCCTAATCCCAGTAGTATCGGCTGTGCGTTGATATGTCAGTCAATCAGTTTTCCCTTTTATTCCCTTTTATATATTACTAGCTGACCCGACGAACTTCGTACCGCCTAACAGTCAGTTAATGTAGTACCTATAGGTATCTTTCGATAGTCAACCGATTGTGATGAAACAACCCTACCCTACTCTACCCTACTCAACCCTACTCTACCCTACTCTACCCTACTCAAAAAAAAAGTCCTCTCAAAAAAAGTAGTCTCCATCCTATGTGCGTCTCCTGGTTCTAAGCTACCTCCCCACCAACTTTCAGCCAAATCGGTTCAGCCGTTCTTGAGTTATAAATAGTGTAACTAACACTGACTTTCCTTTATATATATAGATATAGATGAGATAAATAGAGTGTGGTACTGACTTCCGTGTTTGAGGGGAACACCTGTGTTACAGGACAGTGCCTTCTACCAAACATTCAGTGAATACAAATAATAAAGAAAAAAAGATTAAAACTAAAAAAGAAAAAAAGATTAAAACTAGAATACTTCTGTATTGTTGGCGGAACTTATTCTACGTTTCACTCTTGTAAGTCGAGTCTCTTGTTGTCTTGTTCTCATAACTGCACGATTCGGACCATATATTTGTACCTATACAGGGTTCTGCTGGAAAAATCATGTTTAATGATGGTGGAAGAGTATTTTATTTTATTTTATTTCATTGGGGACAAAAAACAGTTACATGCTAGAGAAATACAAAAAAAAAATCCTTAAAACTAGATGCACAAACATGTAACCCACACCAATCTCCACATCTTGACATTTGAATAAAAGAAGTGAAAGACTGTGGTAAGAGTTTACAGAGTACAGTGCCTTCTGCGAAAGCTTCATGTAAGTATATATGTAACTAATTTCTATAATCTTAATAATATAGTACTTATATAATTCAATTCAATTATTATTAATTTCATTTAATTTACATAAATATTTTTATTTCATTCAATTCAGTGCAATTTATTATAATTCAATTTAATTCAACATTATTTATTTTAAGTAAAACATTATTATATTCCCACTGGTTTGATCTTCATTATTTTTAAAATTTCAAATAAAGAATACCTAGAACGTTATTAAAATTGTGGTAATAATTTCACTTTATACTCTTCGGAAGTATCTCATCAGCTGAAATATTAACATTAGCAGGGTTTACGAGGTATTCCACCATGCGTTATCGTAGCCGTATGATAGCATCGTGAAACACGCGAGACCACGATACGGCTCTTTTACGACCACAAAAATAATGAAATTAACCATTATTTGCCCTGTAAACGGGCTCACGACGTCCGCGGGTAAACTCAACCGGATCGAACTAGATATCTTTTGAAGATAGCGAATAATTTACTACTGAAATGTAGGTGGAATGTCGTTTTGATTTGAATTGATAGCGCTGTGATGAGCCCTGTCATTTGTTTTAGTCTTTATTGTATTGTAGAAGGCTTTGGAAGGTTATCTCGACCATAAATCAGACTGCTTTGCTTAGGTCTAGTCGGAAAAGAAATTACAGATAGATGCATATTAGTTTGTGACCTAAAATGATATACAGGAATAGTAACCATTGTGATGGTTTATATGTCTTCACACTTTGGTCAGTTTTTTTTTTATCGACCTGTAGGTAGTGGTACCTAGGAGTGAGTAATTGTATTGGGTGTTAGTGTAGGGAGAGAGAACAATTAAACAGGATACCGAACAAGATTGGACTTCTAAATAACTTGTGCTATTGTGCCCTGCTGCAGGAGAACCAAGGCTGCTGACATAGCACGAAAAATCGCCAAACTTAAGTGGCAATGGGCAGGGCACATTGCTCGCAGAACAGATGGCCGTTGAGGCCGAAAGCTTCTGGAGTGGCGACCGCGTACCGGAAGACGCAGTGTTGGAAGGCCTCCTCTTACAAGGAGGACCGATGCCCTGGTAAGGGTTGCGTTAATACGCGCCGTCGACGACTTGGGCTCAGTCCGGACGTTTACTAAACCGGACGGTCGGACGGCGAGATACCTATTGCTCGCCGTCCGCAAGCCTGTGCCTACGGTGGCCGGAAATCGGGATCGGAATCCCGGCGGCTGGGGCGCAAGTGCCATTGCCTTGCGCGTGCACGTGCGGCCTCCTCCTTTTCTAGCATTACTGCTTCGCAGAAGGAGGCGACCGCCATAACTATGGCGTGCCCAATCCCAAAAGGGGGTAAATTTTAGGAAATCCTCTCTTAGTGGCTTGCCTATGTCATAAAAATGATCTTCCCGAAGAACACATAATTTTTACTGTCGTTCTTTGCCTACTTATAAAAATAATATAAGTCTTATATCCACAACAAAATCTCACAAAATTGTTTTCACAGTTTGTCCGAAGGAAATAGTTTAGGAAAATTCAATCGTTTGAATGCTACATAATCAATTAAATTCTGTTTCTCTGACTGATAGTGGCTTCAGTTCAGCTTCCGAACTGTGGCTTCAATTTAGTTTCAGCACTTGTTTTTGAGTTCATTTAATGTAGATCACTTTAGCGTTTGAAATCTTTGAAATTCTCTTCCTCACTCTGTCTATTGGTGAAAATTGCAAGAAATTCTGTTCGCTAGTTTTTCAGTTTATCGTGTTCATACAGACAGACAGACGCATTGGGGGACTTTGTTTTATAATTCCTATTATACTCACATTTCTATGTAAGTAGTTAATTTAACTTACTTTTTCTCGTCCTTCTATTGATCACTCACAAATTAACTAAGCACTTATTTTTTTTCTTTCTTTCATTACACGATTCACTTAATTAAACCATATTCTGTGTTGGAACCAAGCAGGATGAACCACAGTGAGTCACAGCGGGTTGCAGACTGAGCCACTAGTTGATCGGGTTCGACTTACCCCTAATGAAAGGGTTGT
Source organism: Mythimna impura (assembly GCA_905147345.3). Classification (NCBI taxonomy): domain Eukaryota; kingdom Metazoa; phylum Arthropoda; class Insecta; order Lepidoptera; family Noctuidae; genus Mythimna; species Mythimna impura. The sequence continues at coordinate 7,079,414 of LR990348.1, forward strand.
TTACACTGCACGACATTGCAGGGCGCACGATTTTACGATTTGGTATTAATTTTATTCTTGGTGGTGTGTAGAAATGATATTCCAGATGAAGGTTTTATTTAATGATATAAACCACTGATTGACTGCGATCCCACCTTATGGTAAGCAGTGATGCAATCGTTGAATAGTTTATTAGGAGCTTATTCACTCTAGCCTTCAAGACACCTAAATTCTAGTGAGGCTTCCCGCCGACCACAGCAGGTAAATATTAGTAGGTAGTATTAATTAAACGATTTATATTGAGGAATTTAGAATAGCATGAATTTACAAAAATATATCATCATCATCATCATTTCAGCCGAAAGACGTCCACTGCTGGACATAGGCCTCCCCCAAGTGTCGCCACAATCAACGGTCCTGTGCGTCTCGCATCCATCGGACTCCCGCAACCGTTACCAAGTCATCGATCCACCTTGTAGGAGGCCTTCCAACGCTACGTCTTCCGGTACGTGGTCGCCATTCCAGAACCTTTCGGCCCCAACGGCCATCTGTTCTGCGAGCAATGTGCCCTGCCCATTGCCACTTAAGTTTGGCGATTCTTCGTGCTATGTCGGTGACCTTGGTTCTCCTGCGGTTATCCTCATTCCTGATTCGATCACGCAAGGAAACTCCGAGCATAGCCCTTTCCATTGCCCTTTGGGTGACTTTAAGTCTTCTGATGAGGCCCATTGTAAGCGACCACGTTTCAGAGCCATATGTCATCACTGGCAACACGCACTGGTCATAGACTTTCGTCTTGAGACACTGTGGTATATTGGACAAGAAGATACCGCGCAGCTTCCCGAACGCTGGCCAGCCGAGTCGGATTCGACGATTGATCTCTTTCTCGAAGTTAGACCTTCCCAACCGGACTGTCTGTCCCAGGTAAACGTAGTCGTCCACAACTTCGAGTGTAGATTCCCCGATCTTGATAGGAGTGGGTGTTACATTATGGCTGTTTACCATAACTTTGGTTTTGTCCATGTTCATTTTAAGTCCCACTCTTTCGGAAGCTCTACTGAGGTCACCAAGCATTGTACCTGAGCTCCTCTGTAGTCTCAGCTATGACTACTATGTCGGCGGCAAACCGTAGGTGAGACAAAAATACATATATACAGTAGAACTTTTTTTTACTAAAAAGCAATTACAATGGTGCAAGTAGTGGATTCCATATGTTATTTCAACAACGATATGAATCGAGTTAGAAGAGATGGTTTCCAAAATTTTGGAATTTTCATTTCTGCACATCACTTAAGTGCTACAGCTGGATTGATTTTTGGCTTGGGGTGGAAACTTGGAACAAGACAGTACCTACATAGACACACCTTGTTGATATTAAAATGATATTTGTTAAGGTTTAATCTTATAGTATACCTAGAGGTACCTAAGTCCTGACGGAAAATTTAGTATGAAGTAAAACTAAATCTAAATAAATGAGGAAAGCTACTGGCATCTAACTACCTCATTTCCTTTATGTAAAAGAGGCTATTCGTGTTGCTGTTATCGTTTCAAGGAAATCTAGATTGGCTCATGTTACTCTTTATGCTAACTACTACTCATTGATTCTGTTCACGATATAATTCCCATATAAACCAGTAAAAGTTTCTGAAAGCGTATCTAATAACCAGAGGTCGGAATTAGGTAGAGTTATTCACGTACTTACACTGATTTCATACAGCGAAAAAATTAAGTGGATATGCCTCAAATCCCGAGATTAATTTTAAAGAGCTGATTTTTTTATGACACTCAGAAACATAGCAGAAAAATTTCTTCCTGCATTAATGACAAGGAGGAAGAAGTGTATAAAAGTTAGTATTTGTTAAGCTCACTTCAGTTGACGTAGGAGATCTTTTTCAATGAAAAATACTAATAAAAATTATAGGTTAATTATCTTTGTTTTATTTGTCTTATCATCTCCGAGGTTTTTATTATTATTAATTTGTAATATTGTTGACTACACGGGATTTTTCATTAGAAATCCCGGGAAGATCCATATTAATATCAACATTTCGATGCAAGTACATGAATAACTCTACCTAATTCCGACCTCTGCTAATAACTGTAAAAGGTTATAAAAAGGGAAGTTTTTTTTATGTGGGAGTCATCATATAACTGAGTTAATGATTCATCATGTTCATGCCCATGCTTAGCTTATGTTTAGCTCTAGGTGGGGCGAGAGGGAGTGTCAAGATTTTACTGACTAAAACCCACTTGTGTTCCTTCAGTTGCCAGCTGCCATGGGCGGTCTGCAGAATGGTGACACCCGGGGATTTCTTTCACCTGTGAGAGTGGAGAGTGTGCGCGGGAATTGCATGACTTAATTCCGCTATCTCCTTTCTACCATCGGACAACCCGACGTACGGCGAGTATCCACCCTTACGTTGTTGAAACTTCAACGGTCCAGATTAAGCGTTTCGCTTCGTCGTTTATACCGCGTACATCGAAGGACTGGAACAATTTGCCTGCTGCGGTCTTCCCGTCCAACTATAATTTAGGTGTCTTCAAGGCTAGAGTGAATACTCTCTTAATAAGCTAGTGCGCCTCACCATCAAGGATCACAGTCAAACACTGGTTTATATCAATTTAAAAAAAAAACCTGTACCTATTAGGAACCTCCCAAACTTAGGTACCATATTATTATCCTGTGAGGACCTGCGTCACGCCACTCCTTAAAGAGAGGACTTACTGCCATGATTATAGTGTGCCCAAACGTTCCAGGGCCACACTAACTCGGACTACCCTACAGCCCAAGTAGGAAAGTCTAAAACGCCCCGTTGATTAAATATAATCCGATAACTATTTCCAAAGCTTTTAAATCCGCCGTTTTGCCTGAACAATGAAAACGTAATTTGTGAAGTTTTCCCAAAATGAGGTCTTTGTTTATTTTTTTCTACATTACGAGGTACCTGGCTGTGTTTATTTCAATAAACAAACGAGTGAGCGCACGCAACGTCAATAATGAAGCCTGTAATCTGTTCGGTACGAAGTTTATGAAAAGTTTCGATTCCAGCGAATAAAATTATACGGTTAATAGAAAAAAAAAATCTACATTACGACTGGAAGCTTTATTGATTGAACATTATCTAAGACAGTATTAGGTAGTGAAAGAGTTAGGTACCATACAAATAGGTACCTATCTAAATTGCACTATTTTCTTACTCATCTAATAATTACTTAGGGGTCTTTAAGTCAAGAGTGAATAGGCTACTTCTAGGCAAGCGTGCTCCATCGTCGACCACATCATCGCTTACCATCAGGTGAGATGGTGGTCAAACGCGAGCCTATTATTAATAATAAAAAAAATATATATGTTTGCCTAAGGATTTTGCAAACACTAATTTCCTTTTTAGGATTCCGTACCTACCTCAAAAGGGAAGTAGAGAAGTGACTGGATAGGCAACACGGCGTCCATACCTTCCGCATGACGCAGGTCCTCACCGGACATGGTAAGTTTGGGAGGTTCCTGCACCGGATTCGTGCGGAAGAAACGCCCGGGTGTCACCATTGCGTGGACCGCCCGGAGGACACGGTGGAGCACACGGTGGAGGTGTGCCCCGCTTGGGACGAGCAACGCCGTGTCCTCGTGGAGGCGATCGGCGGCAGTGATCTCTCGCGCCGGGCTTTGGTACAGGCCATGGTCCGGAGCGACGAGGAGCGGCAGGCGGTTGCTTCCTTCTGCGAAGCAGTAATGCTAGCAAAGGAGGCGGCCGATCGCGTGAGGCAACGGTCCTCACGCCCCAACCGCCGCCGGGATTCTGATCCCGATTTCCGGCCACTGTAGGCGCGGGTTTGTGGACGGTGAGCAATGGGTGGGTCGCCGTCCGACCGTCCGGTAACCGTCCGGACCGAACCCAAGTCGTTGATGGCGCGTACTGTTTCACGCGCGCCTCAAGGAGATGTCAGCAACTGTAGGGGCCATCAGGGTCGAAGCCTACTGGGGCCAAGGGTCTGATTCTGAAAGGAAGACTTGGCCCTGGTACGAAAGGCAACGAAGGAACAGGAGTGGGTTTTTAGTCAGTAAAAGTCTGACACTATCTCCTGCTCCGCCCAAGAGCGGGGGATGTCATAAGATGATTTTCCCACCGAAAAAAAAAAACCTCAAAAGGGAAAAACGGAACCCTTATAGGATCACTTTGTTGTCCGTCTGTCTGTCAAGACCTTTTATCTCGGGAACGCGTAGACGACGTAACGCGAGGTATCGAGTTCAAATTAAAACCATATACTCAGTTCTGCGGTCCCTTGAAGCTGTAAAAAAATGAAACTTCTGAGTTAACGAAAAAAAAAAGATACCGCCGTTTATGTCGTAAAAAACGGAAACCAAAATTCATGGGGTAAGTACTTCCCGTTGACCTAGAATCCTGAAATTTGGCATGAAGCAAGATCTCATAGCACATGTAGGTATAGGGAAAAATCTGAAAACGGTAGTAGTTACGTCACAAAAAATAAACTTTTTTTGCGATTCGGGAATTGAATTATTTTCATTAAGTTTGTACGAAACCATCAGTGCGCGAGTGCGATTCGCACTTGCCCGGTTTTTTTTACTTCAATGAGAAATCATCACATGAATGTTTCCGCTCTGGGTGCAGCAGCGAGAGGAAGAGTCGCACGTTTACTGACTAAAACACATAGGTATTCCTTCAATGCCCTTTGCGTTCCAAGGCCTCACTTACCCAGCTCTAGAAGGAGCAAGACGGAGTGCCACTTTCACTGACTAAAACATATAATTATGTATTCCTATAGTTGCCCTTTGCGTTCCTGGGCCTCGGTAACTCTTTTAAATAAACCCGCAGCTCTGGTAGACATCAGCCCCCGCTAGGGTTGATGTCTACCAGAGCGGCGCCCTTCAATTTTGCTTGATATCTCATTGAGGAGCATGGAACACGACGCGCTGTCGCCGTTGACCAGAACTTGTTCTTTATTGGGCGGCGAGCTACCCATCTTGTCTAGACATGGATATGACTATTTAAGAGTAGGCTTAGTCCCGAAGAGTATTCAATTTCTCGTCAGCTATAAAAGTTGAACAGTATATGTGTTGAAAACGATTTGTAGAAGGGAGGTTCACCCTATCAACATCCAATCAATTTTCAATTATTGCTTTGAGAGTGTATTCAATTGCTAAGCTACGTGATTAGAAAATGTGGTTTGATTAATCCAAGTGTGCGCCACCGGTTCCTGGTGGACATCCAACCCTTGAGCACAAAACATTTTAGGAACACATTCATTGTGCGTACGGCTAAGGAGTGGAATCCCCTGCCGGAGTCTGTGTTTCCTGATAGATATAAGTTCACACAGTTCCCAATAGTTACTTCTAGGCCAGCGTGCTCCACCATCTTTATTATCATCGTCAAGCGCGAGCCTATCTAATGCATTGAATTCAGTACTTTTTTATATACAGTCTGAAAATCGACCTAGCAAGCTTTACATTGATTAAAAACCTTAGTAACCAAAGTATCTAAAATAAATAAAAAACGAGCAATACTGAAAAACTGCACTGACACTCGTAACTTTCTATTAACTTCAAACAGCGCTTTCAGTGCTTATGAGTTCAGCCATAAGGTTCAAACTCCTTAACATCAGGTGACTTTGTAAGTTGGTGAGTTTTCTTGTCAACGCGGTTGATGCACGCAAGGCCGACATAATAGAGTTAATCAGTGTCGCCAAGATTGGCGTTTTAACTTAATGATTGGTTCAAAATAAAGTGAAAAATACAGGCTAAGGTACGGTGACTTCCTGATTTGATGGTGAGTAATTATAGTCGTGACATTTCTGAATTTTAAAAGCACACGAAAAGTATCAAAAGCAGTGGGTTTATTTGATCACTTTTGTAGCTATGTTTTAAAGTACTTATGTGGCAGTGGGCAGGGCACATTGCTCGCAGAATAGATGGTCAATGGGGCTGAAAGGATCTGACGATCGCGTACTGGGAGCCGCAACATTGGAAGGCCAGCCACAGTGTGGACCGATGCTCTGATGATGGCGCAGGAATCCATTAGATACGAGACGCACAGGACCGGTCGTTGAGGCGATATTTGAAGGTCTATGTTCTGCAGTGGACGTCTTTCTGCTGATAATATGATCAAAGTGTAAGAACAGAATCGAGCTAGGCACATCAGTCGACTATTTGCACAAGTCTTTATACAATGGGTGCCTGTTAATGGATGGCGCCATTGGGGCCGATCCAAAGAGGAGTGCGAAACGACCACCAAACATAGAGCAAGGGCTTAGAGATGGTTTATATTAACAGGGAATATGGAAAAAGTAAAGGGAAGTATTTAACATTTTTGAGGGCAAAAAAAGAAAGAAAGAAAACCATTTTATTTGGTGGAAATGACTGAATGAATTCTTGAAAAATATGTGACACGTCCGCACAAAACGGCCGAACGCTCTCAGCATAATGCCGTGACCACACGCAAAATGTGACGAGCAAGCATATGAAGTAATCTAGGTATGTACTACACTGTAGACGGATAACTAGAATACCTCTGTCCTAAATAGGAATGAACAAAAAATCCTACAGCGCGGCATCAAGAGTTCTCTGCGCGATAGAACAAACACCACAGTCCGAAAATTACTATTGGGCCAGGCTGACGCCTGATTAAGTTGCTCTCGTCGACACGAGGTTTATTCGAACAGTCCCCAACACTACACAACTCTACAGATATTTGTGAGGACTTGCACTCAGTCGCTTATATAGTGGGTCTACGCTACGCGGTCAAATTCACATAGTGTCGCTCGTGCTCGACTCCTCCAGCGGTAGTATGGTATACCACATAAGCGGTGTATCAAATACACTTATACGACTCCTTAGTAGACGGGGATCACACACCTGTACCAGGAAGCGCCAATAAGTTGGCACCTCTGCCGCTGGTCGCTTCCTCCGGGCAACCAGAGGTCTCACCTGGCGGGGACTGACTGAGGAGTCGTGAAGTAGCGGTGCTATTAGCTAGAATAATACTTGGCCGTAAATAAGTAAATAAGCTGCAGCAGCAAGGGGGCAAAGCACCGATCCCACCTACCGTGCCCATAAACAGGACGCAGCGATAGTCACACGGACTTAGGGCAGTTGCATGGACCAGACACAACACCCATCTAGTCGGAGGATCCGCACTTTTCAATAGAGGTTGTGGAACTTTACACTTTATTCCACATACCTCTACAGATCGATTATTATATTAATTAGTTACCTTAGTGTTTCCCGAACGAATAGCAAGGGATTTTTGACTTTGCAAATGAAAGAAGAAATTTTTCTAGCATGATCTTTATTTCGCACATCAATACATATATGTCGTTTGTTATGTTATGCACATCAAATTTTATTTATTTCTAAAATAAATAAATTATAAAAATAACACCCATATGTTCTACGAAGGTACAGATTGAGCTTATAATACATTAAACGTCAATATTTTAGTATAAATATATTAAAACGATTACATAAGTATTTTAATATTAGTTTTTCTAACAGTAGGTACCTATAAGGATATTTTTTTTATTTAGAGACATTTATACATAAATGCTTATAATACTTTAAAGTTCCATCGAGATAATAATTCAGAAAGAGTACAAAAAGGGTCCTGCCCCTCTAGCTAAATTACTCTACTCGAGTAGGCCACACCTTCGATTCCTTTGTTCTGACCACGTGACTGAGCGTTGAGATGACGTCAGAACAAAGGAATCAGAGGCGTGGCCTACTCGAGGCTTTCGACGCAAACGAAACGATCGTAACTTGGCTAGGGGGGGCTGATGTACATACAGGCTGTACTATTATTTAAAACAGTTACCTGCGACGCTTGGCCAAGTTACAACCGTTTCGTTTCGATTCTCTTTTCGTTGATCGCCTCGAGTAGGCCACGCCTCCGATTCCTTTATTCTTTATGACGTCATTTCAACGCGAGTCACGTGGTCTGCTTCCCTAGCCAAGTTACAACCGTTTCGGGTCGAATTCCGTTCTCCAATCGGTAACGCCTCGGTGTCAGCAATTGTAGAAAACGATAAGTTGGCAGCCATGTTGACGCGCCTGAGTCGGCCGCTCGTTCTATAATGTCGTTCTACAATAACAAAGAATGTAGCGTAGAACATTGTAGAAACGATAACAATTCATTCTATTATTTTTAACGATGTGAACTTGGCTACGAATTTTCTATTCGTTTGTTCTGACCACGTGACTTAACGTTGAGATGATGTCATTCCCATATATTTGATTAAGTTTCGACTAGTGTTAACGATTGCAGATTATCAACTTGGCTATGGGTGCAAAACAAAGGAATAGGAGGCGTGGCCGACTCGAGGCGATCAACGAAAAGAGAATCGAAACGAAACGGTTGTAACTTGGCTAGGGGGGCTGGAAACGCATAGGCCAACTGGAGAAACGAGCGTGCTCCATCGTCGACCACATCATCGCTTTCCATCAGGTGAGATAGTGGTCAAATGCGAGCCTAGACAATATAAAAAAAAACAAGTGGGTTTTAGTCAGTAAAAGTCTGACACTCTCGCTCCACGCAGAGCGCGAGAAGTTATTTGACGATTTCCCACCGTCAGAAAAAAATAAATAAAAGGGGTTAAGTAAGATACACCACAATTTTTTGTTTGGAATGTAGACCAAAAATCACAAATACGTGAGGAATATATAATATTCTCCAAGACTTGAGGCCCTTCCTCGAACTATTAACGCGATCCAATTTACGACCTAAACTGAACTGTTAAAGGGATGGAGCTACCTATAATATAGGGTGTAGCTCCATCCCTCTTCACTTCATTCCTCATTTCATTCACTCGCATGCTTGCAATTTTAACGCGTCATGATATAGGCCTTGTTTATGCAATTTGTAGGATTAATCAACACAACTGCATATTAATCGTAATTGGTAGGATTAACAAATTAATCGAGCCTGTTCTTTTCCAAGATTTACTTATCAAAAATTTCTTCCATAATGCACACTTCTTAGTCTTTTCCATTTTTTCTTTTACCGCTTGTAATTTAGAGTTTAGAGATTTTAAATAAATTCGTTCAGTTGTAGTGTTTCAAGGGTTCAGTCCCCCGACAGCACTATCGTTGGGAGTGGGGTGCGAGCTCTGTCGCATGTCACTGCCAAAGTAGCTGCCTGTAATCAATTTAAAAAAAAAAATTAAAGTGTTAGTGTGTAGTTCTGTTGGCACAGGGAAGCACAGACTTATTGCGACTATTGGACTATGAGCAAATGATGAACAAATGGCGGACCACCAGCAAAAATTAAAAACAAAAATAGCCAAAAATTTAATTAAACATTTAATGTTACGTTTCCACGTATTATCCAGTTGTGCAGACACTTAAGATACAAAACTTCACAAATTTTACATCACAATATCCACTGGAAATCAATTTCGAATAATTGAAACAGCCTCTAAACTTCACTTGAAAAATACCGCTAAAAATTCTATCGATTTGATATTAAGAAATCGGTACAAACCTCATCTTTTTTAGTTTTTCCTTCTAGTCCGCCAGTTTCAGAAACAGCAGACAGTCTCCTCCTAGACATCGCACTAGCCGACCTCTGTCTTCTACCTTCAAGCGTTAAATTCGAAGCGCTTGAAGTATTAGACATCCTCCTCTTCACAGTGTTCTCGTCTTCATGAATACTGACGCTTTTCTTCGCTTCGAGTCGAATCAAGCGCTGTTTAGCTTGACGTGCTGCATTCTCTCTAATGATTTGGTCGGCTCTAATGCGGAGGACTTGAGCAGCTTGCTTGTGATGTTTTAGAGCGGCTTCGAGATCATTTCGGGATAGAGCGAATAAGCTAGCGTAGCCGCGGGACCTGTGGTATGTAGGAAATAATACAATTATATTTCGGGATATTCCTAAGGTTGTAAAAAACTGATGTATGAATTTAATCCAAAATTTACGGAACTAAGTCTGAAAATGAGTCTTAAAAGAATTGGCGCCCATCATGAGATCCTTTCACTTTCACATCGTTCTACGTTTTCATTAATGATTTAAGCATTTTACAATAACCATTTTTAACGTAATACGTTAAAGATAACTATAGTTTTAACAACGGCTTTTTTAATAATATGATTATGAATATTTGTGACTTCCTTCGAAAAATATACCAGGTCCCATGTTGGGCGCCAACACCAATAGGTTGTAGTAGGAGCCCGCTACCGGCGTTAAGCGGCAACGACAACGATAATAGCAGCCCCCCTAGCCAAGTTACAATCGTATCGTTCGGCACGAACGCCTCGGGTAGGCCACGCCTCCGATTCCTTTGTTCTGACGTCATCTCAACGCTCAGTCACGTGGTCAGAACAAAGGATTCGGAGGCGTGGCCTACTCGAGGCGTTCGAGCCGAACGAAACGATTGTAACTTGGCTAGGGGGGCTGGTTTTACACGCTCACTTATTCGTGTGTGAAAGAACGCTCTTGTGAAAATATTGAAAGGAGGCGAGAAAGACCACGCGTTCTGTGCTTGTCACTCTCATCAGTCGCGCGCGCAATCGTGTACGCTTTGAGAACGCGCGATAGAATTGCTGTGTAAAGGGGGCTATTATCTTCAGTCATATTCAAATCCAGAACTGTCGCGACCAGTCCCGTAGCTAAAGGCTAGCTTCTACGCCCGGTGTCATTTCCTGCAACTGCCCCTAAAAACAGTCTGAGCTAGGTGAGTTCAGTCTGCTTGACGAAGGTCCTCACCGCATGAGTATTTTGGGTAGAAACTCTCGGGTGTCACAATTGTGTGGATCAGCCGGATCACATGGTGAAACATATGATGGAAGTTTGCCCCGCTTGGGTGGAGCCGCGCCGTGTCCTCGTGGGGGTGACCGACGGTGGAGACCTGAGCTACTGCCCCTAGTTCAGGCTATGGTATGGAGTGGAAGGAAATAAGAAACAGTAAACTCCTTCTGATGAAATGAATGATACAAAACTTGGCCTTAGTTTTATCATTTCTGCACCCTGTCAGGGTTGAACCTGGGTACCCCCCTAGTTATGGCAAGGATTGCGACTCACCCTCGACGTGGCTGCTTGTAGCCAGTATTGAACTGATATCCTTTATGGGTTGGGACATTATATTTTGTTTACTTTACCTGACGGTAGCTGTTCGTCGTCGTAGTCCTTCGATCCCCAGCAAGCTGATTTCGCCGAAAACTGACCCCTCTTGCAGCGTCGCTAGAACTTCTTTCTCATCTTGTGACATTACCTTAAAAATATAAAAGGTGAGATCTATCTTAAATCCTTTAAAAAAAATAAAGAAATTACACTTGCAGTAAACATAGGTTACTAGATGTGGTCTATTTGTTGACGTTGAAGTTTTTAGCTGTTAACGAAGTCCTATTTATGACACTCGTTCGAATTTGACAGCGACAGAATGTTTTAGCGTTTAAAATATTTAGTGTTTCCTCAAGTTTGGCCTAAATCTTAATGCTAGTGTTTCAGTCACTATTTTAGATTGAATCAATTTAATACATACGCAACACTCGCCAGAAGAAATGATGTACATTTGGTGGCCTACATCTCCGCGACGGACAACCACGTCACCGGGGAGAAAGCAAACCGGGCGCAGTTGGAGGACCAGATCTCGTAGCAGAGACGCTGAACAGTCACGGAATAGTTGCACCTAAAACATTTATTTATTTATGCAATCTTCATGCAATACAAAGGTATAAAGGCGGACTTTATGTCTTAGTTACTCTCTAACAGTTAACCAAGAGCGGCAGAGACATATGGTGGGTAGGTACATAAAAAAAGAGTATATTATAGTATTTCCCTAAAAATATTATTATGAGTTTTCTTAGTTAGGTAGGCTTTTACTTATTTATTTATTTATTAAAACTTCATGCAACATAAAGGTACAAGGCGGACTTAATGCCGTAGGCATTCTCTACCAGTCAACCAAGGGTAGTGGAGAGAAAACATGGTAGGTGCATAAAAAAAAAGAAAAGAATAATACGAAAACAAGGGATCAAATGTATATATACATAAAATAAACATACACAAATATTTAATATAATATAAACCTACATAAATATATGCAAAAATATATATTATTTATATAAGGAAAAGGAGGAGGAGGTTTGGCGGTAATTGATAAAGTTGAGAGATTCAGGTTTTATATAGTATAGCTAGAGTATTTTAATAACTAGCGCCCCACGCTGTCTTTGTTTTCGATTTTTCTTACATGCAATAAAAAATAAACAGCCAAATTGGTTCTCAAACTGTTCTTAATAAATGATGCTTCATCATACATGTGGCATTAGATTTTTATTTAAATCATAGATCCATCTATCTCCTTTCTTTCAGTCCATCCAAAGGTTGTCTGTAAGAAATTGCCCTGTGCGATAAGACCGCCCATTGTAAACTTATTTTTAATTATTTTTATCCTGTATTTTTGTTTATGTAGTGTACAATAAAGAATACAATAAATAAATAAATAATTATATTTATTCATATAAATCCGATCGATCACATCAAGATATTTAAAACGCAACAATTAAATTTGCATAATGATAGAAAAAACTTGCTTCTCACCTTGCTAAGTGTTGTCATGTGCACTTCAAGAGCTACATCCCGTTTCATGTTAAATGGCAAGGAGTTCAAAATTCTGGGTTCATCTGTAATTTAAATAAATAATCGTTTAAGTATTTTGCTAATATTACTTGGCACCTAATGTAGGTCGATGTTAATAATAATTGCTGCTCAACGTGAAGCAGTGACAATACTAATTGGCGCCCAACGTGAGTCAATGTAAATAAAACTTGGCGCCCAACGTGAGTCAATGTAAATGAAACTTGGCGCCCAACGTGAGTCAATGTAAATAAAACTTGACGCCCAACGTGAGTCAATATAATTGAAACTTGGCGCCCAGCGTGAGTATATGTACATAAAACTTGGCGCCTAAAGTGAGTTAATGTCAATAAAACTTGGCGACCAACGTGATTCAATGTAAATCAAACTTGTCGCCCAACGTGGGTCAAAGTTAATATTGCTTTGCGCCCAACGCGAATCTATCTAAAATAAAACGGCGCCCAACATGGGTCAATTTAAATAAAATTTGGCGCCCAACGTGGGGCCATATAAATTGGCACCCAGTATGGGACATTTTAATGTCGTAATTCAACTCCGCAAACAGCTTTAAACAAAATTAGTCACTCACCAAAACATCGTTGTCTACTCCAAGTATAGTTAAACCAAGACGCGACTCGTCGCTGTAATGGTACTGGCATGTTCAGGCGACGCAGGTAGCGACTACTGCCGTCCAGTGTCTGACGATATTCCGTCTGTAACGATATATTTGATGTTGTCAGACATGGTTTTAGATACATATTTTTTTTTTGTATTATGTAGATTTAAGTATTTGTTCTTTAAAAACAACTACTAATCTTGCATCTTAATCTATTTGCTCTTATCCCTTGTTATTTGGTGTTGATGCAATGCAACACGTTTAAAGATACAAAGCAAAACAAAAATATAAAATGTTGTCCTTACCCTGGCCCTTGTAGCAGTTGCAATAATATCTCTTATTTGCCCAATAAGTAAAGCGAAGACAAACACACCCATCAACCAGGCAGCCGTCATAAACAGATACTCGATTGTATTTTCAGGTTTTGGGTTCTTGCCAATAGATGTCGCAGTCTTTGTCGCGAAGTAGAAGCAGCGGATATAGGCACATCCTTGGTTGTCGTAGACCCAGCCGTTTTTGCCAAGCCCTATGTAGTCACTCATCGCGTAGTAGGCACAAGCATTGAGGTGAATCAAGTAGAAGATGTAGAAAAGGGTTTTGCCGATTCGCACCTGTGAAAGAAATTTGATTATTAAAAAGTTTTTGTTAACCATATTGGTTTGACGGGACCACCGTCCAACCAATATAGTATAAAGTAGTTGTACTTGTAACTTTTATAACAATCAACAAATTAATATATTCATATTATAGTTGACCCACGATAATTTGGCCTCTATCTAAACCACCACCTCTTATAATCCGACATACCTATAATTGCAGCATGACATCAGTCTATTAGTCATTTGTTTTAAAGTTCTATAGCATTAATGACGTGATTTTTTATCTATTATATTGTTTCTAAGTCCCATATGTTATGTGGTAGATTGAATCTATATAGATTCAATCTTAAAATATGTCTGTAATTTTACGAAATTCAACGGACTACAAGGCTTCAGTGGTTTTATTATATTTATTATTATTACATTATTGTACACCTCAAAATGTGGACAGGAATAGTACATTATGATATAAGTGTGTAATGTTAGTGATTACCGTCGAGGCGGTATTTAGACCTGAGCCATGGCGAGGGTCTTAAGAGAGCCAAGAACGGTAATCATTAATTACTCACGTGTGTCATACGACGTTTTTCAATACACTTGTGAAGAAAACAACAGTAAAACTAGTAAAATTTTCTGTGACATGGCGGTAAAAATCTGTTTTCACATCTTTTTTTTTATTTACCCCTAGCATATGTTTTCTTGCGTGAAAAGTTTTTACAATAATGTCTTTCGTAGTGACAATAGAATACGGTGTAACATTTTCTACTGATTTTGTAGTATTTAATTTATTTTAATTAATACAGCCACTGAACTTCACTAGAATAAAAAAAAATCACGCCAAAAACCGCGCGCATCTTAAAATGGCGGCCATAGACCACAAAAAAATCAAATTTTATTTAAATGTACGATTTATTTAGGTACTAAATGTTTTTTATTAAATAAATCGTTTGTACAAGTAAAATTTGTCCATTTTAACTTGTAAATTGGATGAAATAAGTAAGACACTAATTTATATACTATTAAACGCAATAACTTAATGGGAATTTTATTCGAATTCAAAATTTGTTTTGCGAACAAGGAGGTTGAACAAAAAGGTTTTAACTACATTATAGCACTAGTGCGTAATGGTAATCAAAATGTCACAGTTTGGTAACGAGTGCCATTATATACCTAATTGCAGTGCAATAAGAGTCACTTTCTGAGCAAGTGTGTTGAAAAAATATTTGCAAAACTAAGTGTACAATGAGCGGTCTTATCGTACAGGGCAATCTCTTACAGAAAATGTTAGGATAGACTGTACATCAAAGTCGGTCGCCTTACGACGGTAAAACTGTATTCTTATTTTTTTAGTTAATTTATGCACACACGAACATTTAGAAATGGAAAAAGCAAATACAGATAGAAACCACAAAGCTGCAACTATTTCAAAAGGAGTTTTTTCTTTCGGATCTGCGACATAAAAGTTAGCTGAGAGATGTCTAGTAGACAGAGTGTACAATCGTTTTATAGTCTATCTATAAAACTTAAAATCGACTAGGATAACTAAATAATACGTAATATATTAAGTAACAGTAATTAAATGTGCATTTAAGAGAATAAAATAAATATATTTTTATGATGCTCTGAAATACAAAACAATAATTATTATAGATCATCATCATTAAAAACCACTTACAACATAAGGTGAAGCAAGCACTCTATCCATAGCCTGGTGGAACTCCCAGAAGGTCTGTAGTTTTAACAGTCTGGGTAAGCGGAGGATCACTTTCTGGGTGCCGAAGTAAATGTACAGCAAGTCCAGAGGGAGTAAAGAGATTATGTCGAACTGAAATTTAAATATTAATTATTCAATTTTAAAATTTATGAATTAAAATATTTTTAGTTATTAATAATAACAGTAGTAGTACTCGGACAATTATTTTGAAAATTAATAATTGAGAAAGCATTTTCCTTAAATATTTGTATGCGGCGTCTCTCTGCAGACTGAGTCCCAATGCAGCATTGTCGTGGCCGAATACTAGGCTAGGCAAAGAATTTAATTTAGAAAATAACACGACACGCTAAGAACGAGACACGCAAAAAGAAGAACTTAAATATATGTACCTAGTTGAGTTACGATTCTGGTCATTTATAGGTACTTGTTATTTATTTTACACTCGTAACATTAATTCTAACCTTATACTGTGACTTCCTCCTATAATTTTTCCTCGTCTCACTAGAGTCATCCACCCAGAATCCTTCATTCAAGAACATAAGCCGGGGCTTCACAAACGCCGCATCCAGGATGTATACAATATCACACAGATAGTCAGCAACCATCCAATATGGCGTGTTCTCAGGAGTCTGGTAGGGGAAGGTAGCACGAAGAGCGACACACCAAGCGTTGTAGCTGTAGCAGAAGGTTACTAGGAGGAGCCAGCTGATGTAGCGGCGACCTAAAAGGTAAATGCTGAATGATATAGTAAATTAAGGCCTATTTGTCCATGGACGTGTAGCTTCATAGATACGACGACGAAGCGGCAACAACGCGACGGTACGACCGCTGCGATAGTCTTTCATAGTTTTGTAAGTAGCTGTAAGTAGGCGTACACCAAGCGTTAAATGACGAATATGCGTCTATGAAGCTACGTGGCTGTGGGCCTAAGTTTAAAAGATCGTTTTCATGCGACATTAGGCTGCTATCCCACTAGTGTTTTACGAGCGTTGGCGCTTCTCTAACTTCTGTGCAGCGATAACGTTGCGCGGACGCGACGTTAACGTTGTGAGTTTCTAGTGTCAAGCGTTACATCCGCTGAACGCAACGTTAACGTCGCACACATGCTGCAATATGAGCTGTACGCAAGAAACTTGCGACGTTAACTTAGCGTCTGCATAACGTAGGCGCTTTACCACTAGAAACTCGCGACGTCAACGTTGCGCCTGCGCAACGCTGGCGCTGCACAGACGTTGGAGAAGCGCCAACGCTCGTAAAACGCCAGTGGGATAACGGCGTTAGTGTATGCATAGCTAGATGTTTCATATCAAAAGTACCAAATATTATAAAAAAACCCAACAAGTTTCTGATTACTAAACTAGTTATCATGATCGTGCTAGCTGTGGCATCAACCAAACACAAATTGAGCTGACATATAACTACCTACGTATAGATAACAAATTAAATAGGCTGCATAAAGAAGCGTGTTTAAAACAACAAGCAGCTCTAGGTACCTAGTGAAGAAATGGTTTGCGTCGGTCAGTATTTATTTAACTCAATTACTTAACACGCCCTTTGGCAATATTCTTTAGTCGGTAACTCTAGAATAAACCTGTCTAATCGTTGTTTAACAATCGTCGTGACACTTAATTGGCGCCCAACAGGGGCCGGCTATTACAGCAATTTAAAAAGAATTTACTTCAATAGCGTATAATTCATTTCAATCTTCTTTTTTACTTTCATCTATGTTGTTATTTTATAACCAAACTGCACTGTAAGTTAGGTTAGCAGTAAAAGTAGTTTAAGCAACAACAAAAAAATCTCAGAGATCTTTTTCTGATTACCCTACTGATTCGTTGCTTCCGAGAACTTAGAATAGTAACGAGTTTAAGAGATATCGATGTATATTTATAGACATAGGTAAAAGAAAATGTTTTTCACAGGGGTAGGTACAGTCAGGGGTCAAAAGTTCGGTAGCACTCTACTAATGCTAAAATGTCTAAAATTTCTTTGTAGTAGAAGTTTCGTAGTCCACAACTAGTTTAATCAATACTACGCTATTCTATGCTACAAATCAAATCAATACAATCAACCGTTGACCCTCTTCTACAAAGAGTTTTTAGACCTTTTAACATTGATGGAGTGCAACTGCACTTTTGACCCCTGACTACAACAAAAAAAGGTTTTTTGTTTCTTTTTGCCTGTTTTTTGTAATATCCCATTTTCGTTTGTTATTAGTCTGTAAACTGTCTGTAAAATAAAAATAAAACGTATTACTCACCTTGCGGATCTATGGGCATGAAAGGGTCGCAGAATGATGACAATAGAGATAAACCTTTGCATTTATGTTTACGCGAAGGAGAAACTGGTACAGGACTTTGTGGAGTTTCGATTATTGCGTCGAGTTTGTCTTCCAAAACTGGTGGCCTAAAAAGTTTAAAAGTATATTTGAACAAACAAACAGGAATATTGGTTTACGTAAGAAGAACTGTGTGCTGAGCGGAGTTGCTTTTACGTTAACGCGATCGAAACGTTTACTGAGTTTGGCTCAGATAACTTAAGAGTAGTGTTGCAACAGAACTCTGCTTTCGCTTTTGCAGAAGTTCCGCAAGCTTTTCACTTCCGTTTTCGCTTCTGCTTCCACAAAATTTATAACAGAACTCTAAAGGGAAAAATACAGTGAGGAGCGCGGGGGTGGGGGGCGCGCGTCGACGACTGGACACATCGGAAGATAGCGGGGAGGGAGCGGTACACAAACGTGTCGCAAAGAGTTTCGTTATTATTATTATTTTTTTGGTTCATTCTGCGCATCACCACGCCTCGTGACGTGATTACGACGTAAATCTTCTGTTGTTTTAAAAAAATAAAATTGTGTTTTTTCTTCATAGTATTAACACTTCCGTTTCCGCATCCGCAAAGATTTACTTTTGACATCTATTTCCGTTTCCGCTTCCGTTAACACACTTCCGTTGCATCACTGCAGTTAAGAGCTAATTGGAGCGCCGAACGTTATAAACGTGTCGATCGCGTTAACGTAAAACAAACTCGCATTATTCACTCTGATTGCTTTAACTTACGGTTCTGGTGAATTATCTTCAGATTTTGAATGCTTGAACTCTTTCAGTTCAGTATCGGCTTCCGTTATGTCATTATCAGATTTATATTCAGGCGGAGGACTAGGTGAGAAGAGCCGCACTTTTTGCAACTGACTTACTATGCTGCAAGGTTCACAAAACTGTTTAAATAAACTCGAATTTTACCATTTTAGTTTAGTTTGAAATCGAATTAATCGTAAAGACCACAGAACAACAGTTAGCTTTCTATAAGAATTAAAACCTCTTCATACCTTTCTTTATTCTGTACGTTTTCTTGAAACTCAGTTTTAGTTTCGATATTCGAGTTTGTTTGTGTCAATCTGAAATCATACATCGTGCATAATATTCGCATTACATCAGCTTCCTCATCAAGTTGAGCCATAGCGGGTAGTTTGTATTGTACTCACGTATTATGGGCCGGTGTCGAGTCCGGAGTGCACCAAGACCCACATGTTTCTTTGGGTATTGGAGGCTTTTCCACCTGTTTGACTGACGACGGATGAACCGTGTGCTGTAAGAAAATACATTATCATACATCGTGAGGAAACCGGCATGTCCTGGAACTATAATATATTTCACCAACCCGCACTGAGCCCGTGTGGTGGATTACTGTCCATTCCTCCTCCTGGAGAGGGGGCTGAGTCCCAGCAGTAGGGAAATTAAAAGGCTGATTATACTATGCTACTATATTGTATTTTCCTGCTAATAGAGCGCCGAAAATTACTTAAGCAGTCCACAAAATTTAAAGAATAAGTTTGTATGAAGACAAAAAAGAAACAGAAATTAGCTCAGAGTAAACAACGAAAACGAAGGTAGGTATAGAAGTAATAACTTGCAAGCAATTGCACCGTCGTAGACACATAAAGTTTTCCCTTGTATGTCAACAATCGACATGTGTAGGTATAAATATCACCTTCCGGTTGGCACCATTTATACTTCACTACAATAGTAATGCCTTGTGGTACTTGACTTCGTGACGTCATAGAAAATGCCACTGGATATGATTCAGGTCAAGCATTGTGCTGTTTGATCGGTAGTACAGTAGAACAATTAATTTCTCCTAATTTTCTGATTGATATACAACGGACTATGGCGTTTAACGTCCATTTTACTGCACTCGTAAAACTCATAACCCATAAACTTCGTCCACTCCTTATGCCATATTCTTCGCAATGAGTGTTATCTATAAGTTTGGTAAGGGGTCATTTCGTCGTTATTAACTCGTTACCTATTGCGTGAAATGATATAGCAATTTTGATGTTAAAGCTGCAGCTTCTTTTTTACGTGCTTTTGTTTTCTTACGTATAAACTAACACCAGAAATAGCCATACACGCTAGGGTATACCTGACAGTTTTGCCTGTACAGTTATACCTGTCAGGTAAGCTTGTGTGGAACCTGCACAGTTGTGCAACATACACGCTGTGGTTTACCTGTATAACACAACTATACAGGCAAACCTGTCAGGTATAAGGACCAACACCATGGGCTGCGGAACTGTCCAAAAGAGTTACCGTGGCCCTGGAACGTAAAGAGCACGGAATATAGAGAACACTGGAAATAGTAAGTAGGCGTGACAGTGTCGCCGCTAGTCAGTACCGCATTACGCACTCGCTGTTCAAGCGCTCTCATTCGCAAACTAGACTGCGTCAACGTACAATTTAAGTTTAATAATATTAAAATGCCTTATTGTGCCATATTGGACTGTAAAAACCATAGTCGGACTAAAAGTCCAACTCATGGAGGTGTATCATACCAACGAGAAGTATTATTTTCAGATTTATTTTAATAAAATGAAAAAATAAAATTTCGTCAAACATTGCACAAGATATACAAACAAAAATTGTCTTTAATTTCATGACTACAAAGTTGATTTTCTTTTCCCGGTTATTAGCCTTTCTGGAATATTCGCTTGTCTACTTATACTTTTGACGCTATCCAAATAGTGCGTGACTTTATCGACAAAATCAATCGACATGTATTACGTTGCCTTTTTAAAATAAAAGTATTTAAAAATATGTATGTAAGTAATTATAATACAGTTAATTATTACATTAATAAAATAAAAATTGTAGGATGATATTCGTGATATAATTTTAAATACATCTACCTGAAGAGTTAGGTAAGAGTACAACACAGCAGTTGACGATAATTGTTAGATTTTATTTTCCTTCCTTAATAATTTCAGTTTTTCTAATGTTCCAATTTGTAAAGAGATATGGATCTACGCTACCGGGAGCAAAAAAATACCCTTTTTAATACGTTTAAAAATTGCCCTACGAAATATCAATTTCATTATTTTGATACTATCACATTACCGCATACAATATTTTTTTCGCATTATATGTTTTAAAGACGTTTTCGTACTATCAATATTATTTCGATCGAATTAGGTTACATCACTATTTGAGTAGCAACCTGCATTCGTGTCAGTGATACGCCATTCAAATACCACCCTTATTTTTACGTAGTTACAGTTCATACTGAACAGTGCCATCTAGCGACGAGTGGCGGTACTTGGTAGTCCAATATGTATTTCTTTCTTGTTTTTGCCAATTTGATTTATAAGCTGTTGATATTAAAGTTGCATTTCGTATAATATTTTTTTTGCATTTCGTTTACGCCCTTATTTTTTTTTTAGCCAATCGTATCTTCCGGTTTGCAGTAAGAGTAAATCGTAAATGTATGAGTTTGGCGACACCGGTTCTGGTACAAACATTTTCTCAAGCTACTTCTAGTGTTCTCTATATTCTGTGGTAAAGAGCAACTCAAAGAACACAGTTGGGTTTTAATTAGTAGAAATATGACACGAAATCTCACACCATCTCCCTAGCCAAGTTACAACCGTCTCGTTTCGATTCTCTTTTCGTTGATCGCCTCGAGTCGGCCACGCCTCATATTCCTTTGTTCTGACCACGTGACTGAGCGTTGAGATAACGTCAGAACAAAGGAATCGGAGGCGTGGCCGACTCGAAGCGATCGACGAAAATAGAATCGAAACGAAACGGTTGTAACTTGGTTAGGGGGACTGAGCGGAAGAAGTCAATTGATGATTTCCCACCTCTAAAAAAAAGGACCAACCCCATGTTGCATTTGACAAAATCGTTCATAATATATACTAATTCATATCATATATATATTTAACATAAATTATGATCGCTTCAGCAATATTATGATTAGGTATTAGTACAAAGGCCGGGCTATAACAGATAAATTCGCGCCGTTAAGACGTCTGATTCCAGCCCCCCTAGTCAAGTTACAACCGTTTCGTTTCGATTCTATTTTCGTTGATCGCCTCGAGTCGGCCACGCCTCCTATTCCTTTGTTCTGACCACGTGACCGAGCGTTGAGATGACATCAGAACAAAGGAATCGGAGGCGTGGCCGACTCGAGGCGATCGACGAAAAGAGAATCTAAACGAAACGGTTGTAATTTGGCTTGGGGGGCTGAGCGGAAGAAGTCAATTGTGCATTTGACAAAATCGTTCATAATATACTAATTCATATCATATAAATCTAGATGAATAGATCATCATAAATTATGATTGCTTCAGCAATATTATGATTAGGTCCGTAGTAGTACAAAGGCAGGGCTATAACAGATAAATTCGCGCCGTTAAGATGTCTGGTTCCAGTTCCTATACAATAAAGCTATCAATATGTTTATCAATTCATTACGAAGTGTCGGTTGGATGGCCATAATATTTCATTGTTTACTGGCGCAGTAAGAAAGCACTTAACGGCTTTTTTGTATTCAAATCACAGTGAGGTGTTCGGAGAATAATGGCGGGCGGCTCGATGGCCTCACTTCATTGACACCCATATCGGCCCTGGAGATCTCCATAATACGGGTCTTGTTATTCTAAATTCTAAAAGCTGTATGGACATTTTCGGTCGTTTCGAGTTTGTTAGGCAATAATTATTGCAGTGCCTAATGAACGTTGCCAAGAGCGGTAACTATCGTGGAAATGTTCATTCCTACTCAACTGCGCGTCTAATTTTCCAGACGGAAAATAGTTGACTACTGATAAAAAAAAAAACTGTTTTATTGATGGTATAGAGAGGAGTTACTTGGAAGTCTTTTTTAGGGTTCCGTACCTCAAAAGGAAAAAACGGAACCCTTATTATCACTTTGTTGTCCCTTGAAGCTGAGAAAAAATCAAACTTCTGAGTTAACGATAAAAAAAGATACGGCCGTTTATGTCGCAAAAAATGTATATTTCGACCCGTTGACCTAGAATCCTGAAATTAGGCATGAAGCAAGGTCTCATAGCACAAGTGTAGAAAAAAATCTGAAAACTGAAAATTTGCAGTAACGTCACAAAAAAACTTTTTTTGCGATTCGGAAAAATCTTCGTAACTCAATTCGGGAATTGAACTGTTTTCATAGGTAAGTTTGTACGGAACCCTCAGTGCGCGAGTCCGACTCGCACTTGCCCAGTTTTTACCCGACTGCGCGACGCAAAGGAGGGTAATGTGTTTATCAGTCTATGTATGTATGTATGTATGTATGTATGTATGTATGTATGTATGTATGTATGTATGTATGTATGTATGTATGTATGTATGTATGTATGTTTGTTTCTATGTGGCGTTCTAGAGACCAAATGCGTAGGCCGATTTTGATAATTCTTACGTCAATCGATTCGTCTTAACCTTGCGAGTGTCACTAAAGACATGACAGTAATCAAAATTCACCACAGCTACAACCAGACGCCATATTGTCAAAATGAAAAAAAAAGTCGATGAACTATGTCAAGTGGGGTGTCGTTGAATAGGTATTTTAAAATCATCTTTAGGTTCCTTTTATCATTTTTCATTTTAAATAATAGTTTAGGATATATAACGATTTAAAGTTGTTTAACAAAACAATCATTCTCGCTAATTTTCTTACATACTGATTTAATTTTTTATTTCAAGTATAAACGATATACAAACAAAAAAAACAGTGAAAAAGCATGAAGAACAAATATTTTTGGTAAAAAAATAACTTTTATTCATCGCCAAGTCGCCGAGTAAAAAAAGTTTACCATCAAGCTCGATAGATGGCGTTGTTCATTTGATGCACGTTTGTAAATCTAATCATTCGAGTTTTCCCATCTACAAGACAGGTCGATGAACATAATCAAAAGATGACAACTATATTGGCAAAAACTACTAGGTTGTATAAATTACATGCAATTGATATATCAGTAGAATCGAAAACATGTGGTCAAAAACCGAAAGATGTATATGTTTCTGATGATCCTAACAAAACTGGAGGAATCGTTAAATATTTAACAATCGGTTTAGGATCACGAGTTATGTTACGAAGAAATTTGAATGTTACACATGGTTTTGTTAACGGAGCAATGGGTGTTATAAGGACAATTGAGTGACCAGCTCTTCGGAGGGACCAATTGGAACCCGGAGAATTGCCACAAGCTGTTTATATAGAATTTGACGACAAAGCAATTAAAAACAATGTTCCTGGAGTAGTAGTCAGAATCGAACCATCGACGACAGAATTCAATGCACTTCGCGGACAGGGTAAAATAGAGCGAAAAATATTGCCATTGATATTGTGCTGGGGTGTAACTGTACACAAGCTCCAAGGAACTACTTTGGACCGAGCTGTGGTTGACGTTCACGCATTTTTGCTAAAGGTCAAGCATATGTAGCTTTGAGCCGAGTTAGGTCTCTAGAGGGACTAATCATCAGTAGTTTAGACCACCGCAAGTTACTTAATAATCCCCACGATATTAACTCCCTCAATGAAATGACTAGATTGCGAAATTTACCATCTTATAACGAAGTTAATGAATCGTAACTAAAAAGTATAAAATAAAATAAAAATATTTAAAGAAAAACAAAAAACCCGACTGCGTCGAAACTAATTTTAAAAAATACGTGAAAAAATTAACTTAAATAAAAACTAAAAAGAAACAAACAAGCCCAGTAGTTTAGAATTCTGTTATGTAATACTAAATAACTACACAATTGAAATAGTTTTATAATCGATACACACATAAAACAAATCATAAATTCTAATGCAGAACAGAACGAGTCACAGTCGGGGCCCCTAGGGAAGATTTGATTGGTAAAATTTGAATGGGCCCCGACTGTGAGTCGTTCTGTTCTGCATTAGAATTTATGATTTGTTTTATGTGTGTATCGATTATAAAACTATTTCAATTGTGTAGTTATCGTATACGCGTATTTTTTAAAATTAGTTTCGACGCAGTCGGGTTTTTTGTTTTTCTTTAAATATTTTTATTTTATTTCTTACAATCTTCCTCACTATGAGATATTGATTGACATTGCAAATTCACTTTTTAGGAAGACTAGGTATACCTATGCGAGGAAGTTAATATAGAAACCTGAGTGAAGTGAGGAATTCAAGCCGCTCATGACAAAGACAGCTTTATCCCCGTGTTGGATACTCTACTTTTTACACCATCTGTGAAATAATTAAAATACAATTTACTAATACAAATTATATATTAGAGAAATATAAGTATTATTTACAAGTTAATCTAACTATCACTCAGCATGTTTTGTGATTTGAAACAAATAAAATTCACTACTCTAAGATTCTATAGTTTTAATTTTCTTTAACGCGGGAGCTCTTTTCTTACTTTTTTTTAGACACTCGTCACTAACTACGTTTTTTTTTGTTAGTTGCCAGTTTGGTTTTTGAATAAACTTGTTTGATGCACGTACATTTTAATTCACTTACGTTTTTTTTTCAAAATAATGGTTTTTGACGTTCCAAATTCAAATCTTATTATTCCCTAGGGAGCGCCCATACTACATTTTCTCCCTATGGACAGAATGACTTGTTTTAAGTGATGGTTGTATGACATTATAAGAAGGTATTATTGAGCAGGTGGTGTAAAAAATACTACACCTAATAAATAAGAAAAATTTGTTTCGGTGGAAAATCTTATCTCGCTCTAGTTGGAACGAGAGGGAGTGTCAGACTTTTACTGGCTAGAACACCCCTATGTTCCTTCAGTTGGCCTACGCTTTTCAGGGCCACGATAACTCTTTCGAACAATTCCGCAGCCCAAACAAAAAGACCTAAGAGACAATCATGATAGGAAGCCCTGTGTATATTGTGAACTTTTAATCAACAGTGAACTGTTGATTAAAGTTTTCATGCCAAGAACATACCTACAATAATTAGTTTGTGTGCTCACAACCCACCTTCCGAGTCGTTGTTTACGTAGCTATAATATTGTTAATTGTGTTTATACACAGGACCAGCAAGTCCAACTCGAAGTATGCTTAGCATACTTGTTTTTTCTTTAGATTTTTCAATTAGTAAACTAAAATTAAATTAGTATTAATAATCTAGTGCGCCTCACTATCAGCGATTGCATCACTGCTTACCATCAGGTGGGATCGCAGTCAAGCACTAGTTTATAACAATTAAAAAAAAAAGTACTTTCCCGACTAGGGATGGCGATCTGAAATCTATTAGAAACAAAGTTAAATAACGCACTACTGCAGGTCCAAAACTGGTTCACTGCTAATAATCTAGTTTTAAACGGGAAAAAAACTAAATGCATAAGATTTTCCTTACCGAATGTTAAAAGTAGTGATTGTGACGTAATACTAAACGATGAAAAACTAGAATTTGTCGACAAAACTGTTTTCCTGGGGATAACGCTTGACTCAAGGCTACAATGGGGTCCTCATTTAACATCTCTTGCAGGACGGCTTAGCTCAGCTGCATATGCTGTTAGAAAAATCCGCCAATTTACAGATGTTGATACCGCTAGACTAGTCTATTTTAGTTATTTTCATAGTATCATGTCATACGGTATCTTACTATGGGGACGGGCTGCAGACATCGACTCAATTTTTATTCTACAGAAAAGAGCTATCAGAGCTATTTACAGTCTCCGCCGGTGCGATTCTCTAAGGGAACTGTTTAAGGATATTAACATCATGACGGTGCCTTGTCAATATATCTATGAAAACATCATGTACTTACGTTAGAAAAAATCTTCATCTTTTTAGCAAAAGAGGCGATAGACATAATTATGTTACAAGAAATAGGGACCAATTAGTTCAACCAGGTTTCAGACTGGCTAAAGTGGCCTCTTCTTTCATGGGGTACTGTTTGAAATGTTATAATAAAATACCTCCCCAAATATTAGAACTCAATGAAACGAAATTTAAATCTTGTATTAAACGCACACTATGCAGGCAAGCATATTATAAGTTGGAGGATTATATTCAAGATAAAAATGCTTGGCTCAATGCTGGTCCAGCTCCACTACCACCGGGGGTACAAATTGATTAGTTTTGAAACTATTATTACTATTCTTTAATGTTTTTTTTTTTTTTTTTGAATTTGTTAAATTTGTAAAGTATTAGTGTAGTTAATTATTATTGTATTTAGTATTGTATAATGTAGAAGCATTTTTTTCAAACTTTGTAAATGTGAGTACCATGGAGTTATTTTATGGTTTTTAGGTTACTATTGGATTTGCTTGTCATAAATGAGCATGGCAGTTGAGAGTTTGTCATGCTCACTCAAATGTCTCTCTGATGGTGGCGCGTGTGTTGGATCATTCGGTTCCCTTCAAAATGGTTGAGCTGAGTGGTGCTAATATTCGCGTCAGGTCCGTGAACGGGCGCTGTCAGTTGAGACTGGTCATCTCTTAGCTGCCAGTTGCTATTTTAATATCTATATTTAGTTTTTATTTTTACATTATTGACATTGTTCTCACATGATAGCGACAAGAAACATGTAACAGAGATATTTGTAATTGCAAAACATGATTGAAAAGAGTGTCCATGGAGTTTCTTGCACATTCTTCTCCATAGAGATCTACGCTTTGGAATGTGCAATTAGCATCATTTTTTTTTTCTGACTGACTGACTTCTTGACATTTCAAAAGTGCCTGTAAATGGTTTATTTGAAAAATAAATGCTTTGCTTTGAATCTTTGATTAATCGAATAGTCGATTTAATAGCTCATGAAAATCGAACTTAAATAGTAGATCGATTCTGAGAATCAATCTCAGAAACTTGAATCGAGATTCGATTTTTTTGCAACCATATTATCTATTACTGAAAAACGTTCAAAGCACCTTTTTCCTCCAGCAAATTTTTATGTACTTAAATGTTGTCTAACTCACCAGTCTGAAACTCATTGTATTGTAGGATCATCTGTATCATTCTTTCTAGGACTGTAGAGTAACCAACGGATCGATCTTTAGAAAATCGATATTTTAGAACTCGATTTATTACTGAATCGATTCTTCTCTGATTTTCTTGATTCTGATTCTTTAGACTTGAATTTATTTTCGATTCGATTAAAAACTCGATCTTTTTTCAGAAGAATCGCCATCCCTAGTTCAACCAGCTGGGTCCGTAGCACGAATTGTAAAACGATAATGTTTCTCAAACGAAGCAATTAACCTTGTGTTAACTCCATCGACTATGATATTATTTCCGGATAAAACTATACTTTTCACTGCAAAAGTACCTATTAATATTAAAATTAATGATAGATACGCATATTACTTGGAATAAAAGGGAGTGGTTTTAGGCACTTTGGGAAATACTGATCTAAAAAACAGCAAGCAGCTGTTTAAAGTAATTGAAGACTGGGTGCGGTGTATTAGCAAAGTCATCTGTAATACAGGAATTAGTAGATTTGTATTTAGATATGGAGTACTTATACTACATGAGATCGACAAATGGAGGTGCGAACTGCGATTAATGTTTGTGCGACAAAACTGGGGCCCAAGTCTGCTATTTTTATAAATTCGTCATTCCAATACGATCCCATTGTCATTTTGCTAAAAGTTTGTAATCTGTCTAATTCATAATGATCGATTAATGATCGGTCAATGGTCTCGTAATAGAGTTGTGGCAGAATAACAATATCGAGCTTATTAAAAGCAATGACTGCACAATGACGTTTTAATGGTAGGTTACTGATCACAGGAACTGTCAAAATTTTAGCAGATTACCGCATACGTCAGATATTCATCTTCTGACTGACATATCAACGCACAGCCGAAACTACTGGGACTAGAAGCGTAAAATTTTGCACAAGGGTTCCTTTTATGACGTAGGCGAACACTAAGAGAGGATTTTCCAAAATTCATCATCTAAGGGGAGGAAACGGAGATTCAAAGTTTGTATAGAGAAACTAACTTTTATGCGGGCGAAACCTATGCCACTTCTTTCAATGGAGTGCCAGTGGTTGACCATTGGAAAGTCATAATGACGCCATTAGGTATATTAGTAGATTACCAATTGTCAAAATCAACAATTATGAAATCAATGATAGACCATTCTGACACTATTTTAATAGCAGACTTGAGGCCCTGTACTGCGACACACCATAGTTCGAAAGCGCGCTTGTGCGACACACTAAAGCTCGACATCACACTACTGGTGTGTTTGTCACACCCGGTTGTGCGACACCATTTCGACACTACGGTATGGTAGTGCGACAAACAATTGTGTGAGTACTGTAATTCGACAGTACGTTGGTGCAGTATTACTGTAGTTTAACACTACCCTACCTGCCTACATAGGGTAGCTCGACGGAGCCCCGCTCCACGGGTCTCTTACTTCTGGGTGTTTATAAAAAGAATAACCACATGTCCGTGTCGGGGTGCCCTAAAATATGTTAATTCTTCATGTCGCACTAGAGTAATGTCGAGCTTCAGTATGTCGCACAAGTGTGCATTCGAACTATGGTGAGTCGCAGTTAATTTTGGTCGTACAAGCGTTAATCTCACATCCGTTTTTCGAGCTCACGTAGTACCAGGGGCGCCGAATCCGTGGGTGCTCGGAGCCTCGAGCACCCATGAGAAATAAACAATGGGTGCCGAGCACCCCTGAGAATAGACATCGAGAAATAGATCAGTAATCGCCTTTTAGGGATGGGCGTTTTTTCATCACCTGACGACCCGTTTAGCGCATTGGTTTAGAGCGCCTTTTTAGACGCAAGGGGTAAGTTCGATTCCCGCACCGACACAAATGTTTGTTGATTGTTGATCAAACATAATTAGTAATTAAGTACGCAGTATGTAAGTTGGACATTTATTTGTTTGTTGGTCGATGAGTGTGCACTTAATTCTCTTCTCAAACTTCGCCACTTTTTCGAGTCATCAAATAAGCATGAGCACCCATGATGTTTTCTAAAAGCCGGCGCCCCTGCGTAGTACACTTTTAGGTATGTATAATATGTGACTTGGAAAACGAGTTTATATGTTGCGATTAAGTAAGGGCGGAATTCACCAATAAAACTAATCGCGTTTTTACGTTTGGCTCGCATAATCGCGTTTAGTCGCTGTCACTAGTGTCACTTGTAAAAATACAACAAAAGAAAAATACAGACAAATGACACTAGTGACAGCGGCAAACCGCGATTATGCGAGCCAAACGTTAAAACGCGACTAGTTTTATTGGTGAATTCCGCCCTTAGTGGTAAAACAACGTTAGTTGGAATTGCAAGTGCACAAAGCTGTTAGAAAGACCTTACTTGGTGAAGTAACATAATTGAAGTTATTTTATTTAGTTTCGATGATGTAACTTTCTTATGATAACATAAGAAAGTTACATCGTTTGAGGAAGAAAAAATTTGGTTGCCAGCAAAAATGCCTAGATATGTCTAATTCTATATCTTCATTACCCAGAAGTAGCTATTGCTTGAAATGATTAACTGAAGTACCCATTTAGAAGGTTAGTCGGTACATAAACATTGATAAAGTTTAAGAAAACAATTTTTTTATATTTTCAGGACTATTTTTTAGAAAGTTTTTCTGCCTAGCCTTTTCGCAACTATATTGAGGTCGGTTTTCAGTTTAACTGAATCCAGCTAAATACCAGCATTTTAGGTATACAGATTTCAAGCTTGTCGCTCCTCCACGGATGAATCTCGACAAGCGTTGCTTACCCTCGAAATTCTACCCGTTCGACTGGTATTATTTAGCCACGAACCTTTTATGAACTTAATATAATTTATAAAAATATTTTTATTATTCATAGTTTGAAATTATTCATTTTAATCCATATTATTTTGTAAAATCTGGGTACATATTGTGGGTAGATATTTCTGTTGTTTCAACACAAACTAAGAAATACACCAATATTACCCATACTATAAATGTACTGTGAGTAACCAATGACATTGTAAGAAAGAAAGAAAAAGAGTTTATTTACGATTATTTAAGGATTTTCAATAAAAAAAAACTCACCACATCGACTTTAATTTCCATTTTTATTCACAAAAATAACGATCACATTTTAAAAACCGTTCGTTCTAAAATTGAATTTATGGCGGCAACGCAAATAAGGAAAATATCGGAGGAATTTTCCGGTCAACGACACACGCGGTCGCCGCGGAGGCGTTTAAGCGACTGTTCAAATAAACTTGGCCTGCTTGTAGTTCGGAACAATAACGATGGTTGTATTGGAGCCAATGTTTGGCCCAAGGGGGATTGAAATGGACTGGACTTGCATTCTACGTCTCCCATTTGCTTTTATTGAAATACTAACGATGCTACGTCTAGCTCATCCAAGGCTCGCAGCCTCTCTACATAATATATTAGTATAAATACATTACTGATTCTGATATTAATGCGACTGTCAAATTGTGTATAATTGAAATAAGGAAACAAGTAACAAAAAATCATATTTTTTCGGACATCTGAAGGCCAAACGACGAAGCCTATGAGAACGTTCCTTAAAAATAAGAAAATATTATTACCTACCCCTCTAATTAGGCGATATGATTACAAATCGAGAATTTGAAATTACTATTAAGAAAGTTACAAAAAACTAAATACTAAGTAGAAGATACTATTTTCGGAATCGACTCTTCGAACCCTTCATTTTAATATAGGTACCTATATGTTTTTTATTTGTTATAAATATTCCGTGGTTATAAACTAGTGCTTGATGCAATGGTTGATGGTGAAGTGCACTAGTTTATTAAGAGCCTATATAATCATTCTAGCCTTGAAGACACCTAAATTATAATCAGACGAGAAGACCGCAGCAGGCAAATTGTTCCAGAAATATCGCATATCATGTCAAAAAAAAAAACCCGACTGCGTAAAAAATAACTTTAAATAAAAACTGAAAAGAAAAAAAAAACAAGTTCAGTTTAGAAACCAATTTAATTGCATTAATTTTAACACATAAAATAAAACAAATAATAAATTCTAATACGGAACATATTGACTGCAACAGTCGGGACCCATATTAAATGGAATGATTTTAAGTCTTGATTACTTTTCCGCGGGAACGGGGTTTCATATTACGGGGTAAGTCTTCGAAACGTTTTAACTTTGACGGGACTTTCATTGGGATAGGGCGGGGACATCATCATTCTCGGGAGAGGGAGTTCATCTTAATTCCCGGGGATATGAGACACCTGCGAAAAGGTTGGTTAAACCTTTTATGTATGGGTAATCATCTAATGACTTCTCCAATCTAGGGCGGAGAAGGAGAGCGTGCCAGACTTTTACTGGGTAAAACCACACCTAGGTTTCTTTAGTTGCTCTTTGCGCTCTAGGACCACGGGTCACCTTTTCAGAAGTCCTCCCATGGCCCTAGTAGACATCGGCCCTGCTGGACCCCTACGGTTTGGCTGACACCTCTTTAAGGAACGCGTAGTACCTACACGACGCGCTATCGACAATCTGGGCTAGGTCCGGAAAATAGCTGGACGGCCGGACTGCGAGCTCACATTGCACGTCGTCCGAAAACCCGCACCTACAATGACTCCGGCAGGATTTCAGGAGAACCGGGCAATTGAACTCGCTAGTGGCGATAAGTCCCTTGTTTGAGAAATGGTTAGAGTGGTGCCACTGCGTCCTCACTTTCCATCTGACGCAGGTCCTTACCAGACACGCTTGTTTTGGGAGGTACCTCTTGCGGATCAGGCGGGAAGGTAGTCCTGGGCTTACACTGGTAAGCCAATGTTGTGGATAGCCTGGAGAATACGGTGGAGATCTGCGCAGCTTGGGCAGAGCACCTCCATATCTTAGTGTAGGCGATCGACGGCGAAGACCTCTCGCGTCCAGACCGGTTCCAGGCCATGCGACGAAGCGAGAAGGCATATGAAGCAGTCCCCTGCTTCTGCGAAGCAGGTATGCAAGCGAACGAGGTGGCAGAAAGCGTGAGGCAGAGGCAATCCTCACACCCCAGACCCTGGGCGTGGCGAGTCGCAGGATGCTTCCCGGCTACCGAAGGCGCGGACTTGTGGACGGCGCGCAATGGGTAGCTCGCCGTCCGATAGAGACCAGGCCCGAGTCGACGACGCGTTGTATTCTTTCAAAAAACTGTCAGCATACATGCCGGGGCCTATTAGGACCGATGCCTTCCAGGGCTGAGGGATTGTTTAAAAGACTTACCACAGCCCTTTAACGCAAAGGGCAACCGAAGGAACACGGGTGGGTTTTAGTCAGTAAAAGTCTGACACTTCCTCTCGCTCCACCCAGAACGGGAAAAGTTATTTGTAATTACTGTCATATATTTAGTGATACTCACTTGACTGTGACAAATTGATTGACATAAGAATCATCAAAATCGGACCACGCATTTAGTTTCTAGAGCGCCACCAAGACGAACATAGATACTTAGGTATATAGGCCGATAAACGTTTGTCACCAGTCGACTGTCCTTCAGAATTTGTAGCACAGAAAAAAGCTTTCAGGTACCTATCCAAAAGCAAGAAGCAGCCCTGTTTAAATCTCAATCCCAGTCATTAACACTATTGGAAAATTAAGTAAATTCCTCTGAATGGAAGGAAGTGCGGTTTCCAATAAGAATAAATATGTTTCATTTACCTAATTTAACTTCTTGAGTAGCGTAATTAGAGACACAATAGTAAGACAATAGCGCACGACCGCCGGCGTTCGTGCGGGGATCAACAGCTTAAAGTAGAAGGAAATGAGACTGCAAGGAAATAAAATGGCTTACTTGAATTGAAATGAAGGCTAGCAAGCATGTATGGAGAAGATAAAGAATCGAGCGAAAAAAATATCTAGGTAATCATGAATTCATGGTTATTATTTGGCGCCGGGGTGCAAAAGTCAGCTTGTACTCTTGTTATCCATTAATCCAGAAACAGGAGTTCCTTAGTTGCTAGTAGAGCATCTTGAGAATCAATAAGAGCGAGCGAAGCGAGCTCGTACACTGCTATAGTGTACATCATCAAGAAGGATCGATTTTCATTTGACTGGCCTGTTGGTCTAGTGGTTAGTGGCCCTGACTGCTATGCCGGAGGTCGAGGGTTCGATTCCCACTCAGGACAAATGTTTGTGTGATGAGCACGATCATTTGTTCTGTGTCTGGGTGTAATTTATCTATAATATGTATGTATTTAGAAATATACATGTATGTTTATCAGTTGTCTAGTACTCATAACATAAGCTCTGCTTAGCTTGAGACTAGACGGCGTTGTGTGATAGTTGTGGAATATTATTATTATTATTATTCATACAGACACGACTAATTTAGAGTTATGTAGTGCAGAAAGGCTTCAGAACAAAAGACAAAGTACCTACTTATTTATTAGTGAGCGAAGTGAGTTCAAAAATATGAACCTTTGGAATAAGTTAGTTAGCTAATTTCGGTAAAAATACGGCAGGCTTTTTTCTGGCTTTCTTGTATATTTTATTACCACTCCTTGCAACCGCCACTGGGGTATAACACAAAACATCAAATGGAATTATGTCGTATTTGGAAAGAATATGGCAAATTCGAACTCATTGAATAGATTTCCTCATTAAAATCGGCTCTATATTTTTTCAAACAAGCTGTGCAAACGAGCAGTGCGCTCACTGTTGTTTTAGTCAGGGCTGTTGTGCGTTAGACCGTACCCATAAATTCCGGTCGGCTTGCGATATACTTCTTGAGACTTCATACACTGTACGCTGCCTTTTCTTCTGAAATTTCCCATTTTAGCGCTATTGCCGACGGGGCAACTACAGCAAGACGTTTAGTTACCGAAGTCAACGTACTTACTTACATTTTGTATTTCTAATTACCGGTTAATTAGAAATTAACATCTTACGGATGGATTCTGATTAGGCTCTTCTCTCTTAACCAACAGAATTCCATCATACATGTTAGTTAATAGGGAAGAAAAAAAATGTTATGTATGATTAGGTTTTTGGTTTAGGTATAGGTAAAAAAAAAAAAAAATTAAAATAAATCGTATAAAAGACATACATACTACAAAGATTATTTAAATTTAGTTAATTACCAAACATCAGTTTAGGAAAATATCTAATTGTAAACATTTTTAGATAATTGACATTTTTTTAGATGAAAGACATGTTAAGATTGTTTACATTTACTTAACTACCTAAACAAATGGAGTATAGGTTCCTATCTTACTATCCTATCCTACTTACTATACTTCCTATCCTACTAAATGTAAAGGTGGTACTTAGGTCTTATATGTAGGTATTGTCATTAGATATGAGGGTACCCATACCTATTAGTTAGCTAGCAATACATATTATTGCAAATCACTTTGCTTAATTCATCTTCCTAAGTACCTACCTACCTACAACTAATCCCGGGCCCGGCCGGTGGTGTATCTTTATCATGAAATCAATAAAACGTACTTCTAATGAGAACACCAAAAGCAATACGTAAGTAGAGAAACAGATTTTGGATTATCATGGATTTCTGTTCATCAAAACATGTTGTTCATAACAAAAAATCTAAATAAATCATTACTTTTTAGAGGGTTGCGGTTGCCAAAATAAACAAAAAAAACATCTATAGCTATACAAATATTGAACTGAAAAATTAAGGAATTTTCAGCGAAAACTTACCCTCCGCAGGAATTTAAAACTGCCAAACACCATTTTGAATACTATTTGAACTGTACAATCAAATTTTTACCACCATTTTATTACATTTAGTAAGCTTTGTAAAGATTGTCTAAACCGGAAACCTTCGTCGATATGTATCACTTGTCAATCTAACGAGCTGAAAGATTTTTATACGACCAAGTGAAAAGTGCCTATCAATATTTGCAACATTGCCATCGTATAGGCATTTTCAAATTGGTCGGATACTCATGAATTTGGGCGGGAAGTAAATATTTGCTTTGATGACTTTGCAGTAAAGCGCCTGAAAGCTCAGCAGTATAGCGCTTTTCTGAATATTTGGGCTTTCAAAATGGTACATAAAATATCCGGTTGGCTTCAAACCGATTCCATTAATTATATATTAATAAGTATTTAAAAGATTTTCTTTGCTTTCTATTTCGATTTTTTTGTGGCAATACTTCTTCAATTCAACATGCATCGGTTGATGGGCTAATTCGAATGTCATTTACATTTACGAAATTTACAAAATAAAAACAAATATTGGCTCAGAATTTAGTGATTAAAGCGCTGAAAGATACAAAATATATCGAACACTGCGCGCGCATTTCTCCGTCCGTTCTACAACTTGTCGCCGTCGGTAAAACAGTTTGGATTGTGTAGGAAAAGTGTCGATTATCTTGCAGCCCGATAAGTTGAACGAGATGATCAGAAACCGATACTCTTATTAGTGGAAGTACAATAAAAAGCTGCATATGAATTTGTTACTGATAACAGACATGTGAAAGTTTGATAATCGTAAGAAAAACTTCAGTGATAACGTCGAAAACAAAGACAAAATAAGTGCTGTACAAAATGGATGCAGGCAAGTGTTTTTATTTTTCTTTTGATCGTTTGCTTGGATAGACACATAATAAAATCGCGAAAAACTATCGTTCGGAGAAAAAATCCTTTACAAAATATATCTAGAAGTAAGGATATGCAGGTACCTAACATGAGATGAAGATAACACAATAAATTCAAATTTTAATTAGATTTATAAAATTTAAAAAATATTGCAAATCAAGGTATATCTCAAAATGTGCATAATTGCACTAGTTTTTTTTTTGTATTTCAATACCTATAAATATATGAAAATAAAAGTCAGATGTTTTATTAAATAATTTACAAATTGATATCCCTATTTTTTTTTAAATTAAGAACTTTTATTTGTTATTGTTTTTTTTAGAAGGCAAGAGAAAACAAGTGAGCTATGACCAACTGACTACTCTGTTAGAATTTCTCAAAGAACATGAAGACTTGGCCAAGGGACTCACTAGGGGCAGACACCGGCGTGGAAAGTTTCACACCGTTAAAATCTGGAACTTGTGCGCTAAGAAACTTAATGGCATTAAAGATGGTGCCATAAAAGATGGAAAGGGTTGGTCTAAGGTGAGAAAATATAATTTAAGTCTGGGGAAATTATTTTTGTCAAATATTTTATTTAAATATGGTTGGTTGGCACTATGGTTCAAAATGATTGAATATTAAATTAAGTAGCAATTAGCCTATTTCAAATATTGGTTTGAAGAAGAGTGGGGGTGTGGTGGGGACATCTCGCTATCTCTTTTGTTCATACAAAACCTAATGGTGGTGATGTCACATTTTAATGTCTGTATCCTTATTCTGTTACTTTTTAATTTTACCCTTCCACCAGATTTGAAAGGTTTCTACTTCTTTCTACAGGTTTTAACTTAGGTACTTGATATGGAAGGAATTTGAAAAATTCTTTCTATTTGCGATTTTAGATTAGTTTAGTTTTTGGTACAAATAATAACAAAAATTAGTCATCTACCTAATTCTAACACCAGAACTTTTTTTTAAGTAAAGAGAAGATAGCAAGGCAAGTTTCTGCTACCAAGTAACATAAAGCCTTTTTCAATTTCCAAGGGAAGCTACAGAGTTTCTGCTGCCAAGTAACATTGCTATGTCTAGTTTATAGGCACATAAGGCAAAAAATAAATAATGTGAATAAAACCTTTTCAATTTCCAAGGGAAGTTATAGAGTTTCTGCTGCCAAGTAACATTGCTATGTCTAGTTTATAAGCGCATAAGGCAAAAAATAAATAATCTGAATAAAACCTTTTTCAATTTCCAAGGCAAGTTACAGAGTTTCTGCTGCCAAGTAACATTGCTATGTCTAGTTTATAGGCACTGGCAAAAAATAAATAATGTGAATAAAAAACTTTTTTCAATTTCTAAGGGAAGTTACAGAGATTCTGCTACCAAGTAACATTGCTATGTCTAGATTATAGGCACATAAGACAAAAAATAAATAATGTGAATAAAACCTTTTAAAATTTCCAGTATTGGTGTGACTGGAAGTACCGGGTCAGGAGGCGTGCACTAGAACTAAAAGCCTCTAAAGATGGTGACAGACCACTTCCTGAAGGCATGTTGCCACTGTCAGCAATGGAAGAGAATATTATGGCTCTTATAGGAGAGAGTGCGGTTGAGGATGTGGTCATCATGAATGATCCACTGTCTGAGGAAGTATGAAGAGTTTCAGATTAATTTATTCACTTATCTTAGCAGTATCTTCTGTTAAGTCGGTAACAAAAAAGCCCTGACTGTAAGCATAATTGAAATGTAGAAACCAACTATGGGAAAATGTTGAGAAGGTCACAAGTAATGGTAATTCATCATCATCAGCTTCCTGCCCTTGTCCCGTGCTATTTGGGGTTGGCACAACATTTCTTTTTCTTCCATTCTGTCCTGTCACCTGTCATGATATCACTAACTTCCTTTCCTTACATAATATCATTCCTCACACAATCCATCCATCTTTTCTTTGGCCTCCCTCTCCATTCATCCACATGTATACTCATACGTCTTTTAGTAATATGCAAGTAATTGTATCAATTAATAATACGAGTTTTCATGACGAAATTAATTGTAATTACTAGCAAGAATTAAATAGTAGTGTATTACCATAGCATAGCATAAACAGGATCGGTCGTTGTGGCGACGCTTGGGGAAGGCCTATGTCCAATAGTGGGCGTCTTTCGGCTGAAATGATGATGATGATGACAGCAACAAAAAATGAAATTACTGCATTTTTATTATGACTGATTTTCACTTTATATTATTTCAGGGTTTAGATGAAGCAATACAAAATTATACAGACAACAATGACGACAGCCCAATCAATCAATATTTTGGTGAGTTCTCAGAATTAATGTCTATAAATAATACTTTGTCCAGTATACAAGTTAAGAGCAGTGGTGGCCGAGTGGTATTGGTCCAGACTTACGAGTTGTAGGTCGCGGGTTCAAACCCTGCCAGGCGCATTACTTTGTGTACTACACACTGCTTTCAAAAACGGTGAAGGAAAACATCGTGAGGAAACCGGCATATCCTAGAACCAAAAATTCGAAGACATGTGACATTCACCAACCCGCACTGGGCCCGGCCCGCGTGGTGGATTACGGCCCATTCTCTCTCCTAGAGAGGAGGCCTGAGTCCCAGCAGTGGGAACATTAAAAGCCTGATTATGCTATGCTATACAAGTTTCAATAATTTGGTTTCTTATACTTTTTCAGAAACAGAAGATATGGAGCCTCCTCCGAAAAGTCGAAAAAGACGGCAACAGCCAAATCACGACAACGCTGGTCCAAGCAGTCCGCCTGAGAGAAAACCTAGGGTAGAAGCTCCAAGTGGAAATGTTAAGGGTAGGTAGCAGTTACTAATTATATTTACTTATCCTCTTAAAATTCTCCTTTCCCAATTATCCTAGTTATCTAGCCACTCACTTTCAATAAATTTGCGCCAATCACAACAAAAAACACGGTTATATTATGAACCTGCTGATCATAAGCAGTAGGTACAAGATACCTTGTTTTTTTTTTTGCGTTTGGAATAAGGGCGCGATTATACGATTAATATTCCACGCACTCCTCAACGAGATGTCAGAACACTGTAGAGGCCCAGCACGGCCGATGCCCGCTAGGGCTACGGGGATTTTCTGAAAAGGAAGCCCGTGGTATTAGACCGCAAAAGGCAACTGAAGGATACAGGTGTGGTTTTATTCAGAAAAAGTCTGACACGCCCTCCCGCTCCACCCAGAGCATTCAGGCATTCACGCGCAGTTTTGCAGATCACGCACCTACATGGGCTACATGCGGAGAAACACGCACTTCCGCGCTACGCTGCGTGATACCGCACAGTGTGCGAATCGCCTTATGGTGTAGTCAATAGAGTTGATTTGATATAAATATCGCAAGAAAGTTTTCGCCACGTTTATACACGCCTATAGGAGATAGGCGCTGCGCTGGAAGGTTTTAAAAAAAAAATTGTAATTGGTTTGTCACCCTTATTCAACAGTGAATATTTATGAACTAACTAGCTTCTTCCAGCGGCTTGGCCCGCGTGAAAATAGGTTTTTCTTTACAAACTTTGGACCCCCGTTTCATCCCTTTAGGGGGTGAATTTTGGAAAATCCTCTCTTAGTGCTTGCCTACGTCATAAAACGAAGCCTTGTGCAGAATTTCATGTTCCTAGTCCCAGTAGTTTCGGCTGTGCGTTGATATGTCAGTCAGTCAGTTTCTCATTTTATATATATATAAGATAAGATAAGATATAAGATAAGATAAGATATGTAGTAATAACCTTTGTAACCATTTTTAACCGACTTTAAAAAAAAGGAGGAGGTTATCAATTCGGTTGTATTTTTTTTTTTTTTTTTTTTTATCATCATTATTTTTTTTTTTTTTTTTTATGTTTGTTACCTCAGAACTCCGTCGTTTATGGACCGATTTGCAAAATTTTTTTTTCCCTTTATAGGATATGCTTCCAGATTGGTCCCATTTTTTTCAAAATCCAGTTCTGATGATGGAATCCATGAGGAATCGAGGGAACTCCTCAAAAATTATAGGCAACCCTATGGTAATTTTAGTATTTTCATCAAGAACAAGCATTTACAGTCAAAAAGTAACATTTGATGAAGTGGAACTGATGAAGAAGACCAGAAATGGTCAACGGAACTTCATACTCAAATAGATATCACATTGAAGATATAGTTAAGCGACTATGACAATACAAATAAATGAATGATTCTGAATAGTTACGTTGAAAATGGTATCATCGAAGTGATCTGATGATGATGATGGAGCCGGAAGGTAGGCACTGGAACTCCGTAATTAATCAATGTAACCTAGCCGTGTTTGGACTCATTAGAATTGTCATGAGATGCACTTTGGCTATAAGGTACTATCGAACTGATCTGATGATGGAGCCGGAAGGTAGGCACAGGAACTCCGTAATTAATCAATGTATCCTAGCCGTGTTTGGGCTTATTAGAATTGTCGTGAGATGCTCTTTGGCTATAAGGTACTATCGAACTGATCTGATGATGGAGCCGGAAGGAGGAAGGTAGGCACAGCAACTTTATAATAAAACAATGTAACCTAGCAGTATTTGGGTAAATTGGAATTGTCATGAGAAATAGGCACTCTGTTTATAAGTGTATCGCAACTAAAAAGTGTGAAATAAAAACTTTTTAGAAAAAAAAAATAACCGACTTCACTAAAAAAAACACTAAAAGGATCAAAATAACTTTAATTTCGGAAGTCGGTGTTAAATAAGAAACAAACAATACCGAGAAACACCGACATCCGAAATTAAAGTTATTTTGATCCTTTTAGTGTTTTTTTTAGTGAAGTCGGTTATTTTTTTTTTCTAAAAAGTTTTTTTTTTTTTTTTACTGGCGGTTACAGACTGCGATGAACTGATGAACGGGACCGGTTGATGTGACGAAAGATAAAAGAGGCCATGTCCTGTATTATAGTAGATTATGTGACTAGGGGATAAAGCAGTGTTTTTAAGTCGCGGGCGGCATGTTGAATTCCGAACGAAACGAAGGTTGCTAATTTTAATCCCGAACGTCAGTGAGGGATTTATATAATTAACTCCCGAACAATGCGAGGGAGTTAATAAAGAAACCTGAGTGAAGTGAGGAATTTAATCCGCCCAAGACAAAGACAGCTTTATCCCCGTGTTGGATACTCTACTTTTTACACCATGTGTGAGATAATTAAAAGACAATTTACTAAAATAAATTATATACCTATTAGAGAAATAAAAGTATTATTTAAAAGTTAATCTTAACTATCACTCGACATTTGTATAAAGATTTGAAACAAACAAAATTCACTATTAGATTCTATAGTTTTAATTTTCTATATAGCTAGGAACTCTCATTACCTACTTTTTTTTTTGTTAGTGGCCAGTTTGAATTTTGAATAAACTTGTTTCATGCACGTACATTTTAATTCACTTATTGTTGGTTTTTGACGTTCCAAATTCAAATCTCATTATTCCCTAGGGATCGCCCATACTGCATTATCTCCCTAGGAACAGAATGACTTATACTTTAAGTGATGGTTGTATGACATATAAAGGGGCATTATCGAGCAGGTGGTGTAAAAAACTTCTTATGATTGAAATGATGATGAGTTTTTATAGTAGAAAACAGGTTCCATAGTTTCGTTTTTT
The DNA here is from genome assembly GCA_905147345.3 of Mythimna impura. Taxonomy (NCBI): domain Eukaryota; kingdom Metazoa; phylum Arthropoda; class Insecta; order Lepidoptera; family Noctuidae; genus Mythimna; species Mythimna impura. Next base: position 7,121,310 of record LR990348.1, read on the forward strand.
TTTTGCCGTAGCCGGTTCAAGATCTTCTAAAAGGCGAAGGAGGCAGCGATCACCAGTGAACTCTGACATGGAACTAGGCGGATCGAGCAGTCCGATGGAAAGTAAGCCGGAAGTAGTTGTAACAAAGAATGAAAATTGTATTGACTCAGGTAATTTTATTATTTACTAGCTGACCTGGCGAACTTCGTACCGCCTATCCTACTCTACCCAACTCTACCCTACTCTACCCTACTCTACCCAACTCTACCCTACTCTACCCTACTCTACCCAACTCTACCCTACTCTACCCTACTCTACCCTACTCTACCCTACTCTACCTACCCTACTCTACACTACTCAAAAAAAAAAAAGTATCCTATGTGTTTCTCCTGGTTCTAAGCTACCTCCCCACCAACTTTCAGCCAAATCGGTTCAGCCGTTCTTGAGTTAAAAATATTGTAACTAACACGACTTTCTTTTATATATATAAGATTTACTTATTACAGCATGGAGGACTTACAGCTTATAAAAGAACTGGGCAAGTGCAAGTCGAACTTTCTCTCGCTCCATCCAGTTGGGAGGACTAAATTGGTGATTTCCCACTCAAAAAAAACTGGGCAAGTGCGAGTCGGACTCGCGCACTAAAGGTTCCGTACAAACTTACATAAGTAAACAGTTCCATTCCCGAATGGCATCTTAAAGATTTTTCCGAATCGCAAATTTTTTGTTGTTGTGACGTAACAACAAATTTACAGTTTTCAGATTTATTCCCATATCTGTGCTATATGACCTTGCTTTATGCCAAATTTCAGGATTCTGGGTCAACGGAAAGTACCATATGAATTTTGATTCCCTCGAGTGTCGAAATATACGTTTTTTCCGACATAAACGGCCGTATCTTTTTTTTCGGTTAACTTTGAAATGTGGTTTTTTTACAGCTTCAAGAGACTGCAGATTTGAGTATACGGTTTTAATTTCAACTCGATACCTCCACGCGTTCCCGAGATAAAGAGTCTTGACAGACAGACAGACGGACGGACAACAAAGTGATCCTATAAGGGTTCCGTTTTTTCCTTTTGAGGTACGGTACCCTAAAAACTAACTAAAGAAAAATAATCATAGACAGCAAGTCCTTTCGTATAGTGTCAGACCTGAAATTGAATTATTTATTGAATTACTAGCTTTTGCCCGCGGCTTCGCTCCCTTCAACTGACTACTACACCCTACTCTACCCTACTCTACCCTACTCTACACTACTCTACCCTACCCTACTCTACCCTACTCTACCCTACTCTATCCTACTCTACCTTACTGTACCCTACTGTACCCTACTCTACCCTACTCTACTCAAAAAAAAAAAAGTATATTATGTCCGTCTCCTAAATCGGTTTAGCCGTTCTTGAGTTATAAATAGTGTAACTAACACGACTTTCTTTTATATATATGTATAGATTTCGTAAAGACCTCTCGACCTGGTTTCCTGATAGCTACAACCTGGGGGTCTTCAAGTCAAGAGAGAATAGGTTACTTCTAGGCAAGTGTGCCCCATCAACAACCATATCATTGTTTACCATCGGGTGAAATAAAGGTCAAACGGGAGCCAATAAAAAAAAAAACCGGGCAAGTGCGAGTCGGACTCGCGCACTGAGGGTTCCGTACCAACTTACCTATGAAAACAGTTCAATTCACGAATCGAGTCTCAAAGATTTTTCCGAATCACAAAAAAAGTTTTTATTTTATTTTGTGACGTAGCTACAAAATTACAGTTTTCAGTTTTTTTCCTATACTTGTGCTATGAGACCTTGCTTCATGCCTAATTTCAGGATTCTAGGTCAACGGGAAGTACCCTATGAATTTTGATTCCCTTGAGTGTCGAAATATACGTTTTTTGCGACATAAACGGCCATATCTTTTTTTCCCGTTAACGTAGAAGTTAGTTTTTTTCACAGCTTCAAGGGACCGCAGACCTGAGTATATGGTATTAATTTCAACTCGATACCTCCACGCGTTCCCTAGATAAAGGGTCTTGACAGACAGACAGACGAACGGACAACAAAGTGATCCTATAAGGGTTCCGCTTTTTCCTTTTGAGGTACGGAACCTTAAAAACAGATCGTGTGCGTAGAGTGTTACAGACACCTCCTAACAAGATAGATGACCAACGACCTAGGAAAGGTGTCCGGAACTAACAGGATTCGGAAGTCTGTCATGGCTATTTAGGAGAGGCCTATGTACAGTAGTGGGCTTCTGTAGACTGAGTTGATTAAAGGGATAGATCAAATACAATACTGCAAAAATTGTTAAACCAATCTGTCAAGACAAAATAGACCTTATTTCAAGCAGTTAAGGTTTCAAGCGACATTGTACACATAATTCTGTTTCAAGTGAATAATTTGCCACTTCCACTATCATCATTAAACTTAAGCGCATCCTTTTGAGCAAATCAACGGTTTTCGATCAGCCTGTTACGTCTGTAGAGGAAAAATGAGGATCAGTTGTGATTTTGTTGGAGCATACAGACTTATAGCGTCAAAAAAAATTGTATATACTGTGAAGACATTATTTAAATCGGACCAAAAATGACGAAGATACAGCAATTTTAGTGTATTAGTTCCAGAAACGTGCCCATGAATGAAGTGACTCGCTGTGACGTCATCTGTCATGATCGGTCTCCACCGGCGAATGAATACGATCAAGCCGTTCGTCGCACGGATCATGACAGATGACGTCATCGTAAACAGTCCAGCGAGAGCGCGCGTTTCCAAGTAGTTCACTCGTAGTTCAGAAAAACTTTAATAAATCCACCATTTCTTGACGGATTTTAATAATTTAAAAAATTAAATGCTCAGTAAATTATTACACATACGATGTACTTAGTAAAAATCGGATTTGCTATTATGTGATTGACCCTCATTGTGTAGTTTCTGTTCGTCATCTAAAAGGACCAATATTTGCAGAAGTTCTATACATAAATGGCAGATTGGTGAGGGATTGTTCGAAAGAGTTACTGTGCCCCTGGGACGCAAAGGGCAACTGAAGAAAAGCAGATGGGGTTTAGTCGGCAAAAGTCTGACACTACCTGTCACTTAACCCAGAAAGAAAGACAGAAACAATCACAGGAGTCTTCACGGGGCACTATGCCACCAACAAACAGCTCCACAACATGGGACTAGCAAGCGACCCGACTTGCAGGATCTGTGGAGAGGCAGAGGAGAATATGCTACACTTGATGTGCGATTGTGCAGCACTAGGCACCAAAAGACTAGGGTATCTGGGCCAACTATTTCCAAGACCAGAGGACTACAGGCTCAGCACCATCAAGGCCATAGGTTGAGTAGACAGGAGGGGCATAGCACAAAAGATCCAGAAGGGTCAAAGTGCTCTGGCCCAGGGCCAGCCCCACAATAAGATAAGATCTGCTCCCTAGCCAAGTTACGATCGTTTCGTTCGCGTTGAACGCCTCGAGTAGGCCACGCCTCCGATTCCTTTGTTCTGACGTCATCTCAACGCTCAGTCACGTGGTCAGAACAAAGGAATCGGAGGCGTGGCCTACTCGTGGAAGCTTATTTGATGATTTCTCACAAATAAAAATATGTTCAATTAGTAATTAGTTTTACTTATATTTTGTGTTTTATTTCCACAGATGCAGAGGACAAAGCATCAGCATTTCTATCTATAGAACGGGAAAAAGTATTCAGCACTGGTAAAATAATAAACACATTAGAGATGATCCATTCAGAGATAGCACGATTGACATCTGTGATGGCCGACATTAAAGATTATTTAGTTACTAATTACAGACAAAGTGTAACTTGAATAATAATTTTTGTATTTTTTACACTTGCAACACAAATCACTAAATTAAATTGTTTATGTGAACTTACTTGTTTGTGAACGTGCCCACAATACAGGATGTCATGGTTATGAAATTGCGGTTCGGATAGTTTCGGTTACGGATATAAGAATTCTAAAGATTTATCAAGTTTCTTTTCTCTTCAGCATAACAGCATAATCAGCCTTTTAATGTTCCCACTGCTGGGACACAGGCCTCCTCTCTCTAGGAGAGGGAATGGGCCGTAATGCCCGTAATCCACCACGCAGGCCCAGTGCGGGTTGATGAATATCATGTCTTCGAATTTTTGGTTCTAGGACATGCCGGTTTCCTCACGATGTTTTCTTTCACCGTTTTGAGAGCAGTGGTGATGAAATAAATTACACAAAGTAATTCGCCTGGCTGGGTTTGATCCCGCGACCTACAACTCGACTCAACTTTTCTCTTTATCCGAAACTATCCGAAACTTTTATATCGGCGGATATTTTTTTATTTCAGATATTCGTTAGTTTCCATTACGGTTACGGACCTCCATGACATCACTGCGATACAGGAGTAATTTATAGTGGTTCGTATAAAAGAAAAAAACGCTAAATTATTACGATAATCCTTGGCAAGACTGGTGTCCGGTTTTCTGGCTTCTAACTATCTGTAACAACTGTCAAAGATCTACAAATGACAGCCGGAGCCAACGCCTTCAGGTGCTTCACGAGACGCGGAGGAACCTCGATGTGTTAAGATGACTGACCGACTAGCATTGCATAACCTTAAAAATCGACCCATCATCATCAGTTCAGCCGAAAGACGTCAACTGTTGGACATAGGCCTCCCCTAAGTTTCATCACAAGGAACGGTCCTGTGCGTCTCGCTTCCATCAGGTTCCCGTGACCCTCACCGGGTCATCGGTCCACCTTGTTCTTGGTCACCGAGGCCTTCCAACGCTATGTCTTCCGGTATGTGGTCGCCACTCGAGAACCTATCGGTCCCAATCTGCCATCTGTTCTGCGAGCAATGTGCTCTACCCACATCGACCCATGTGACTGTTATTTAGCGTTACTTAGCTACGAGTTCCTCGTCCTGCTCTGTCATCATCGAACGATTCACAGACATAGTAAGATGTTTTAAATTGGTTTAGTGTTGAATGCTTTCAATGATTTGCGGTGCAAGTGGGTTAGAGTTTAGCGTGTTTTTAGCTATACTGAAACGGAGCTGGTGGTGACAAGTGGCAAGTGTTTCCATTGATGCGGAGTGAAGTTGAGTTACCCGCCGCTTCGTGCTCTCCGTTCGGCACCACAGCCTGCTCGACTACGTTCTGTCCGGCTCAGGGCCGTGTTTCTATTTGTTTTATTTGAAAGTCCGCTCAGTTCCACTGATGCGTAGTAGAGATTTCGAGCACTGTGATTGGTCAATTCTCAGTTCGCTTCTCGCCACTCCGCCCAGCGTCAGTGGAAACGCACTTTTAGCTACATCTGGCAGCACTGAATCACATTTTCCTATGCTTCCATCATTTTCTGTCAACTAGAAAGAGAGTGTGTTGCCGATCGCCTCATTGATTCCGTTGCGTGCGTTCGTACTCCCACTCTCTGTCTCGCTTTAGTAAATGACGGTTCTAAGTGACAGAAAAGGATAGAAGCATAGGTACGGCCTGAGGTCGAGCTACATACACTTTTTAAGTCTAAAATTGCAATTTTTTGTAACATTTATGTGATATTTTATTTTTTATTGTTGTAGTTACTCGTTCTAAACGTAGATGTATCTAATTAGGAATGTAAATAACGTACAGTGAACTGTACGTAAATGAGTAAAGTTCTCGTTCGAAGTCTGTTAGTTATACGGTTGAAAATTGGTCGACATTAGCATTACCCATATGGTCGTAGCAGCCAGAAGGGTGGGTTTTGTAGCTCAAGTCTTACTATTATTAACCTTTTACTACAATGTTATTTAGTGGAATCTAATTAATTTTGTAACTTGACCTAAGAACAAGATTTAGATGAGATTAAGTGAAAAATTATATTAAGAGTGCCCTTCCCCACTCATCTATCGTCAACTTGAGAATGGGTTAAAAGCTTGCCGGTCATCCAACGCAATGTTTAATAAAAAGGCAATACGAAAACAGAGAGACAATACCAGAAAGCTCGGTCATACCGTCATTTACTCGAATATTTCACAAAACTTGTTCCAGGAAAGTTTTTTTAAACTAAATGTTTTTGGAAACATTCTTCGTCATTCAGAATCTTGATTAAATTTACAAGAATTCTATTGTTATTTTTTTTTATTTTTTTTTTTTATTTTTGAGTAGGTACAGTCCGGGATCAAAAGTGCAGTTGCACTTTACCAATGCTAAAGTGTCTAAAATTTCTTTGTTGTAGAAGTTCAATAGTCCACAATTAGTATTCAACACTTTAGATTCTATACTACCAATTAAATCAGTCATGAACCATTGACCCTCTTCTACAAAGAAATTTTAGACATTTTAGCATTGGTAAGGTGGAACTGCACTTTTGACCTCTGACTGTATATTATGAAGGATCAAAGTTCATGCCAAATAGCAGATTTTCAGAGGTCTTTACTGGATTAGTTTTACACAAATTTATAAAGTGATTTCAATAGAAGCTTAGATAATATCCACAAGATATCTGTGTTTCCAAAATATCTAATGAAAAAGGTGTAATAACGTCATAATCGCGTAAGAACGGTTGTATGAAAAACGGTGAAAATGTATGTCGGGTTGGCTGCTCATAAATGAACAAACAATCCAAAATGGAACAGCATTAAAAGTATAAAAAAAGACTTGTTTTGATTCCAAAATGAATATTTCATCTTCCCTGGCCCCATTATTTGAGGTCAGGTCTGGGAAGACCGCGCAGGTAAGGCGCAGGACTGTGGGAACTTTCCTGCGCCAAGTAGCTCTATTTTGTTTTGTCAATTTCACAATTGGGGTTAAGGTCCCTCTCTATATTTGACCATGGTCGATGGCGGGCGACCTTTATCTTTTAATCCAAAATTAATATTTAATTCATTAATTAAAAATTATATTTTTAATTCGTCTTAACGACTATCTTTCACAATTGATGTTATAATGATTTTTAGATGTTGCCGAAATGATCATTTTTCATATAACATTTTCACTTTTTTTTTGTTTTGGAACTATTAAAATGTACCTAACAATAACAGCTAACAAATAATAATGTATGTGCATCCTTTTTAGTAGTAATGTGTCATCTAATTATCATATTGTACCTAAGTAAGTAGTCATAGACTGAATAACATTAATTATGTGTAGTATGTATGCTGTTAGCGCAGCCATCAATAAACATTTGATTCAGTTTCGATATTAACACTGACTTTGAATTATATAAATGTATACATTACCCCTGACATTGCTCTGACACATCCTAAAGGTTCCTATGATAGATCTATTATACTTTTTGTTTGTAATGGTTCATAATAGGCTAAAGGCCAGTAGAATGCGAATGTAACACATTCTAGTGGTTTGGCAGTATTTGGCAGCAAGTGCGTGTAATATGTAGGTACATAATTATAATGGAACCTTTAAGTGATGTCGTTGTGCCCTGTGTATGTTACTTGTATCCAGGTTTTATCAGCAAAACCAGCATCATTTCATTATATTACTAAATTTTTTAATATAAAAACAGTTGTTAATTGGTTTCACAGTATAATACACAGTGTGGTCACAAAATAGATAAGTACAGAAGTCAATCTATATACAAGGCGCGCTCGAGCAACGCACACGGACACGATATCTCGGCTCAATTCAGCTCAATGCGAGCTCGAGTGCTATTCGTTTGAGACACGCGTCTGTAAACTTTTTTGTGGAGAAATGGACCAACAAAAAAAAACCTTGTTCTAACTGTTCAGTGGACGGTTGTTTAAATTCAACATTAAACAGTCAATTGACTTTTTTAGGCTACCAGTTGTTTCAGAGGTAAGTAGATATTTGCTTATATTTTGATGGTTTGTTTTAACGTAACACAGAACAGGCCCCGCGCCGAGAAAGAGATGATTTTGTGGTGTATGTGTCCATGTAATATTGTTACAATTCAGATTAGCTGGTGATAAATGCCTACGCATTTATCACCAGCGCCCGGTCGCACTCAGACAGTTCTGCGCCACGCGCTGACCCTAGCACGATCTAGAGGTGGGTTGGAACAGATAAAATTAGAAACCTGTTTCACCTGTTTCAGTTCCAAGAAGAAAACAGTTTCAAAAACCTGTTCCAAAATAACAGCCTGTTCCACTAGAACTAAAGACTCATTTGTTGCAACAGATTCAGAAATAGTACTATTTATATAAATTTAATACAAATAAATATTTAATACAAAATTAAAGTAATATAACAATAAAAATTATGCGATAGTTTTGTTCAAAGGTAAGTTCATTATTTATATGTGTGTCCGAAAAGGAACAGTGACAGGTAGGGAACCATAGATTTAATCTATTTAATCTATGCAAGGAACAGATGCTATCTCTTTCTATTACGATGGACCAGAGGAGCAAAGAGCTTGTTCCAAAGAACAGATGCTGTCTCTTTCTATAATAATGTCAGAAGAGAAAGGAGCATGTTTCATTTGAAACAGTACCACATAGCTGTTCCAGGTCGTTTCGTTTGTATCTATCGAAGTTACGGCTGTTTGTGGAACAGGCGAAACAGGTAGGAGCTGTTATTTCGGTTCTGAGATACCTGTTTCATGTTGTTACTTTGAAATACCTGTTTTTTTTAACTGTTTCGATAAATACGCCTCACTCCTAGCACGATCGCCGAGCGTAGGTAAGAAAAGCGAAGATACATGAGATTGACTTCTGTACCTACCTATTTCGTGGTGTGGTGCTTTGCACACGTGAGACGGTGACCCAAGGTCAAACCTAATTCTACGAATAAATTCTCAATGAGTGTGAATGAGTGATTTCGAAATTAGGGTGGGAACTGACTGGGAGCGTTTGGCGCGTGGAGGCGGATTTAATGCCAAGGATAACGATTAACCGATGTGCGTGACATGAACCGTGATAAAACAAAAGTCTGATTGAAAGAATAGAGTGAGAACCCGTGGCCAGACTTTCGTCATTTTATAAAAGCTGATATTTTGTCAGTGATGTCTTCAAGACAGGCAGGAACGATGCCCTACTTTGAAGCTCCAGTTATGGTAGCTTTAGCAGGTAACAGATAACAAAGGTTTGTTATAGCGACATCTCAACAACCTGATCCGTTGTTTTGTTCCGTTTCTGTTGTATTTTTCTTGTAAGGTCAATGTTAGTTATTTTATTTTCTTATTATTATTTTTTTTATCTTAAGTTTTTACATGTTGTTTCTACATTGTGTGTATCTGTGTACGTGTGCCAAATAAAATATTTTTCTTTCTTTCTTTCTTTCTTTCTAAGAGTCCTAGAGAGAAAAATACAACAGAAGGCATAGATGCCTCACTGGGACGCCATGACGGTACTGTTAGTTAGCGCAGTAAAGAAAATGCACGTGTACCTCACCTAGCCAGTATTGGTTAAGCAGTCAATCATAATATTTTTTTGACGTCATGACCTGGCTACGATGCCATGGGGTCCCGGTGAAGCACAGGCCTTAGCCGTCATCGTCTGGGCGAGTGCCAGGCGGAACCACTGTAGATTCTGGCTGGCAGGATGATACCTCACCCCTCCCTTCCCACACAGATTACTGTGGCTGATCAAGGAGCCATAGTAACCTGTGCGTGCGACTGGGTAAAGTGCGTGAATCCCCAAGAACCCATAGGTAGATCTATTGGAGTGTGATTGTAAGATATTAGTGGAATATACCATGAAATATTACAAAACCAGATGCTCCCAGTTAGTGACCACCTTAAGACGTACGTCGTACACAAATTTCAGCCGTATCAGTGTATCAACGGTTCGGGATCAAATAGTTCAAGTAATGATAATGTATGTCGCAGGGATGTCGCAATGGACTTAGTAGTTCGCAAGCCATGTGTCAATACGACACGGCGCGTTATAATAATTAGGGCTGATCAAATAATTTATAATGAAGCATGTGATTTGTATTCTAATTTTGTGCTCCATAAGGTAAGTTTTTGTTTAATAAATATTTTAATTCTGTGCCTGTATTTTGTGCTTAAAAATATGATGAGACATGAGATGATGAAAGTAGAGTCAAATGTTAAGTCGGTGCGACATCTTAAAGTGGTTCCTCTACAATTACAAAACTTAAGTGTTCTTTCTATGCAGTTGCTTGTCCTTGATTGAAACTCAAAAGTACCTAGAATGTTCGAATTTTTTGGCGATAAATTATATTTTCTTTATGTTGAATGCTCCTAGCCCGCGCATTTTGCAGGTCAGTGTCAAGTTGTATGTTGATTATAATATGATTGACGGACGTGACACGTACCTACTTACCTATTTAGTTACGAAATTATAATAATTGAAATCATCAATACAATCTCTGTGTACAATCATTAGGATTAGACGACCTGCAAATGCAAAAACTTGCGAAAATATGAATTTCGCGGTCTACCCTGGAGCATTCCTCTTAACCATGCAACATCTATCTTTCATCAACATATAGCAGACTCTTCGTCGCCCTAAGAACAAAAGCTTGAAATGTAAGGATGCAAGAGACACATCACCTTGAATACGCGAAGTTGCAACATCATTTCACATGTTTCAATCATCTTAATTTCGTGTCGATGGTTAAGTTTCCAAATTGTTTGGGCCCAGTAGGTTGCTGCGTTAACTACAGCATCGGTGGCACTCATTAAGTTCTCCAAAGTGCAGGACTAGTCCAACGTGTGACTCATGTTCTGAACAGGTGAATCGTATTCACATTAGGTATTCGATGGGTATATAAAATCCCTTTTCGCCAAGTTGTTTGTGCCCTACATGGATGCGCAAGATTTAGTGCTTGTAACATATTCCAATAAAATTCCTATTACTAACATTTTCAATAATATTGGGTTTTTTTTTTCGGTGGGAATTTCATCCAATGACATCCCTCGCTCTTGGGCGGAGCAGGAGATAGTGTCAGACAGAGTTTACTAACTAAAAACCCACTCCGGTTCCTTCGTTGCCTTTCATACCAGGGCCGAGTCTTCCTTTCAGAATCAGACCCTTGGCTTGACACGTTTTAAGTTATGGTTGAATCTGCCGCCTCCTCCGCATATTGGCGCCCGGTGTAGTCGCACCTCTTGCATCGCCCTAGAGCCACTATTTGGTTTATGTAAACTCTTCTGGTCCTAGCCGTGTCATCCATATCAGCTTTTTTCACAATGTGTCGTCACTTGTGAACACTATCTGGTGAAAATCTTAGTTATATGTTGATCTATAAGTACTAATTATAAAGAGATAAAATTTGTTTTTTTTTTTTGTTTTTAGGAGGTAATCTCTGTAATTTTAGCAATCGGACCAGTACTTGGTCCGAATACTCAAGTTCTTGTTGTTTGTTAATTTTTATTAACAGCGTCATTATGCTTAATCAACTCGTAATTAATAAAATGCTACCATTGTTTTCCAGTGTACTTGGCAGAGTCGCTGATATTGGGCAACAAAATGACCAGATATCGGACCAGTAATTGATCCGATTGCTAAAATTTTTTCACCTATAGAAAGCTGCTTTATTCCTGAGTGACATAGGCTATATTTTATGTACGCGAGCGAAAGCTAGTTCTATATAATATCCTTTTTTTAAGGATAGAAAAACATCGAGATACTGTTTCTGCGCTGAGTGATACGAGAGGGAGAGTGTCAGATTACTCACTGAAATCCACTCGTGTTTCCTTAGTTGCCCTTTGCGTTCTAGGGCCGCAGTAACTCTTTCGAACAATCTCGCAGTCCTGGCTATTGGTCCTAGTGGATCCCAATAATAAATTATACTTACCTACATCTCTGAAACGCACGTGGAGTGCAAACTATTATATTATTATCCTTGTCAAGTTTCTGATCATGATTTTATAGAGTAGCTCCCAAATTATTTTGGTCTTTCGAGTCGTATACCTACGAACCAGGTTACCTACAATTCTTGAAAATTTCTCACTCAGACCAAATTTCTCACTCAAACTTGACACAATGACTGTATTGTTACAGAATGTAAGAGTGTGGTGAATTCAAACAAAAAATACTCAAGTTCTTGTTGTTTGTCTACCATTTAAATTTTATTAACAGCGTCACTATGCTTAATCAAGTCGTAACTAATACAATGCTACCATTGTTTTCCAGTGTACTTGGCAGAGTCCCTGATATTGGGCAACAAGATGATATTAGTAATTTAATAGCAGACGTTAAACCAGTAACCGAACAAAGTATTATAAACAATACGATTGTAGTAAAAAACGATAGCGATAACACAGTTCACGAGAACTTGATTCATGAAAACAATAATAATATTACTAATAAAACGTATGGCGAACACAAAGATGTATCAGATAATTTATTAGATGCAAATTCCACTGAAACAAGCAATAATGAACCTAGTGGGCCAGAGACTAAAGTTGATAATGGAACAGCGTTGATATTGACTCCGTATATAAAAGAAGGCCGGCTAAGAGAAGCGAAGAAGGCAGCAAGAGTGGATGCAAAGCCTTTCTTGGGATTCAAGAGCTACTCTGGCTTCTTGACAGTGAACGAGACGTATAATTCGAACATCTTCTTCTGGTACTTCCCAGTATTGAACAAGCCTGTCAATGCGAGTCCATGGATCATCTGGCTTCAAGGAGGCCCAGGAGCGTCCAGTATGACTGGGCTGTTTGACGAAATTGGACCTTTTACTGTTATAAATGAAACTTTGAAACGTAAGTACAAGTCTTCATCAAAAGCTAAACTAAACTAATAGAAAATATGCAAGTGATTTTTTTCGTTCAATAAAACATTGGCCTCACGTGTCTTTAGATGCGCCACAATCCGTGTCTAATTCCAATGGCCTTCCTTGGAGAATTCTTCTTTATTTATGTATGAAACACGTTTTGGGCATCTAATTTTTGCGATAATATTATCCTTGTTATTATTAATTTTAGTACTAATAATTACAATGTTTGCTTACTTATTGTCTCATTATTTATGCGTACTAGGGCTTTATCTGTGTCTGGCTGTGATTAATTAAGATTTACGCAATGTTACATTTCTTTTTAAGAGTAATTTTGGTTACAATCACAGTTCGCAGGGGTCAAGTTAGAACGATTGTGTATCGGATTTTATTTTCAACGCCTGTGATAGGCTGTATAGTTATGATAGACTTATTTAAGTTTTATCACAAGTTATTATATTTCCGCCTTATAATAGACGTACCTATATTTTTAATTTTCTTTAAAGTATCCGGCATTTCACCGTCTTAACTATGAATGAAGATAGGATCGGTTTTTATTTAAAAAGATTAAGTGGGTACATTATTTTACACATAGCGTGTAAAATGACTACCATTCAATCTAGTTTCTATACACTCACAGAAGCCTGTCAACTCATGTACATCATACAATTGCTCTACAAACGTTGCACAAGGTTCGACCTCTCCTGCTATGGATCACCCGACACCCAGTACCTCCTCGCGTATATATATATTAGAGTGTTATGAGGGCCCAATTTTATTGCAAACTTTAGAATGGACCTGATTGACGATGCTCAGCTCTGATACTAAAACGAGCAATTTACACACTATATACCTGGGCCTAAAGTCTGCTATTACAATAGTGTCAGAATGGTATATCATTGATTTCATAATTGTCGATTTTGACAAGTTTGGTACTATTAGAAAGTCATATTGACGCCATTATATTATAATGGCGTCAATATGACTTTCTAATTGAAAGGCACTCCACTGAAAGAAGTGGCATAGAATGGTAATCTCGTAAATAATGACAAATTAATGTTTGACGTATGCGGTAATCTCCTAAAATTTTGACAATTCCTTTTTTTTTTTTTTTTTTTTTCCAGCCCGTCGGACTAGAGGTTATGGCTAGCACTCTTGTGCATCCGCCAGCGGACAATTCCTTTGATCAGTGACCTATCATTAGAATGTCATTGTGCAGTCATTGCTTTTAATAAGCTCAATATTGTCATTCTACCACAACTCTATTACGAGACCATAGACCGATCAATGATCGATCATTATGAATTAGCAGATTACGAACTTTTAGCAAAATGACAATGGGATCTTGTTGGAATGACGAATTTATAAAAATAGCAGACTTGGGCCCCTGGTAAAGTTGCAAAAAAGTGCATATTTTCTTACCGAGTGACCACAGGACCATAATCACAACGAATAATATTGAGCTTATCTTAGTATTTACGAGGTAATTAAATAAATACGAGGTAATTAAATAAAAAAAACAAAACAGGAAAACAAAACAATTTATTGTAAGAATTCTTTACCTATAAGTGTTTATCGTCTGCATTAAATCAGACAAAAAAAACCGTATTATTAGCATTCTGCGATAGCATTAATAGAATGGAATACATAATTCTTTGTATTGTTGCTAAAGGTCATCAGTTCTGAGTTGTGACTACTTCTGACGTGTTGTTACAAATACAGGAAAATCTCAATATTGCTGTCTGTATTTACTCAATTGTATGCAGATGGTATGACGGGATCTTCCCATGCGTATAGTTATTACCCCTTGATTTATTGTTTCATATAAATCAATTGTAATTTTATCTGCTTTATAACACAGTTACAGGCGATATTGAGGTTTCCAGCTGACATATCCGTGTATTTTTGCGTTGACTGGTCACTCTATCGTCGGTTTTGATAAAGAAACCAATGGAGGTGTTCTAATTCTGTAAAATTGACTGGACTGTTGGTCTAGTGGTTAGTGGCCCTGACTGCTATGCCGGAGGTTGTGGGTTCGATTCCCACCCAAGACGAATGGTTGTGTGATGAACTCGATCATTTTTCACGATCATAGTTCTGTGTCTGGGTGTAATTATCTATAATATTTTATGTATGTATTTATAAATATATAAGTATGTTTATCAGTTATCTAGCACAACGCACATTTTATGATGGACAGACAAAAGATGGACCATTGAAACCACACGATGGAAAGGCTCAATAGGGTAAAGAGATGTTGGAAGACCAATGAGACGCTGGGCTGATGATATTATTCAGGTAGTAGGAAACGATAGGCTAAATACTGGCAAAGACAGAGAGTTGTGGAAGAAGATGGAGGAGGCCTTTACCCTTACAGGGGTCCATATTTCAACATAAAATAGGTACTAATATTACCTACTAACATAATTGAAGCAAACTTACTAACCAATTACTAACAACATTTGAAAGGGTACACTACATAAATACGAAAAACTTTATTCCGACAGTCACAAATACGAATTTCAAAATACCGATTTTCATAATTCCGAATGGTTCAAAATTCCGAATATAACAACTCCGACTTATCATTACTCCTATTTTTATAATTCCTAAATTTCAATTTTCCTAACTTTTATAAATACTATTCTCAAAATACCGAGTTTCAATAGATCGAATAACGAAAAGTCCGACTTAAGAGCATATTCATCCGTTAAAACTACGCAGAAGCCAAAATCAATGATTTCCGACGGACAATATAACAATAATGTGTTTAATTTCTAGATAAGATATTGACGTAATATTATTGGGAATTTCATAATCTAGTGTATGGTCCAAAAACATTTTCAAATGATCGTATAGTTTTCCCATTAGAACAGTTCTTATCCAAGCCGTTTTTAAAACTAGCGGTCGACGGTCTACGCAGATGCGAGATAGTAGTTAAACCGTGTATGGTAAACTTACAACATTTTACTTAAAAAAAAAAAAATGATAACATTGACTAGTTAATGGCCCAAATAAAAATACGATTGCTGTAAGTTTTCATTCAAGAAAAGTAATCTCAAAACTGTCATTTTTAGCCGTTTTTGGAGATATTAAACGTGTTAGTTTAGGATAATATATGAGGTATGTTTGTTTTTTTTTTAGACTTATTAATTGAACGCATTTACGATCTATGACATGGTACAATAATTTTTTTAATAACTTATTTGTTTACACTACAATTAATTATTTAATATCACTATAAAATAGACGCGAAATCGCGTCAGCGCTTTGTACCGGCCGAGGTCTTTCAGATTTTTAGTCTTTCTATTCTACAGTGATACTAAATAATTAATTGTATTGTAGTGCACATTATTGTTATATTTTCCGTCGGAAATCATTGATTTTGGCTTCTGCGTGGTTTTAACGGATTAATGCTCTTAATGAAAATTCGAAACAGCAAAAATACGAATTCCGGTTATTAAAATACCGATTACTAAAATTCCGAAATAAAAACGCCTCATAAAACTGTATAGCAAGACAAATAAACACATAAATGCTCGTCAGAGGTCGTAGTATGAGGGGGTAGAATTAAAAAACTAATGACAGATGCGTTTTCCAGCATGCAGGGATTTATTGCAGCATGCAAGCAGGCATGCAGCGTGCAAGCAGACATGCAGGATGCAAGCGAGCATGCGACATGCAAGCAGGCATGCAACATGCAAGCAGGCATGCAACATGCAAGCAGGCATGCAGCGTGCAAACAGACATGCAGCATGCAAGCGAGCATGCGACATGCAAGCAGGCATGCAACATGCAAGCAAGCATGCAACATGCAAGCAGGCATGCAGCATGAAAGCAGGCATGCAGCATGCAAGCAGGCATGCAAAATGCAGCAAGCATTGTTTCTGTTACGGCTCCGGCGCTGCGGGGTTTAGGCGGCCCCACGCGAGCTTATCGTCGCAGATGGTTTTAACGCTCACCACCGCAGCTTTGGTTTGCTGGCCGGCTTTGCCGGCCAGCCTCAGCCGCGGCGGCGGGCCTTCAAACCACCTGCTCCTCAGCTCGCGGGCCGCCCTACCCCTCCGCGCCTACGCAGGTTTAAATTACACTCTAGGGGTAGGGCAAACAAGACTGCGTGAAGTCTGTTTTGCAGCGATTCGTTTCTGTCACTAAATTTTGTAGCACAACATGTTGACTTTTAGTTTATTCGAAATATTGAAAATCGGAATATCGTTTTTCGGACCGAGAACCCTTCGAGCATTTGATTCTTCGAACGTATGAAAATCAATAATAACAATATATAAAAAAACAATAGTTTCACTTTATTTATCAGTTATAAACAGAAGTCGCAAATAGTTTTCAGAAATGGCATACGGTTCGGAAGTTAATAAGTAACTGTCTAGATACATCAGTCAATTTCCATTCGCAAGAAAGAGTGCGAAGGACGCAAAAAGACTTTGTTATGTGTCATTATTTTAATTTAATTAAAGTTTAATGGCAGGAACAAATAACAATTGATTAATTCATCTAGACTGGCCTGTTGGTCTAGTGGTTAGTGGCCCAGACTGCTATGCCAGAGGTCGTGGGTTCGATTCCCACCCAGGACAAAGGTTTGTGTGATGAGCACGATCATTTGTTCTGTGTCTGGGTGTAATTTATCTATATATGTATGTATTTAGAAATATATATCTAAGTATGTTTATATATGTAACATATAAGTTGTCTAGTACCCATAACACAAGCTTTGCTTAGCTTAGGACTAGACGGCGTTGTGTGATAGTTGTGGAAAAAAAAACATTCAGTTAACAATTAATTAATTGTTATTTGAAAAACTAACAGTTAACAATTAATTAATTGTTAATTAAAACGTCAAAGTTAACAATTAATCAATTAATTGATATTTCACAATTAAAAATTAATTAATTGTTATTTTTAATTGTACCTTGCAATTAAATTTTCCCCAACACTGCCACCCGAAAACTACACGTAGATATATCTAGTATACTTCAGTCAGTATAATCTCGATAATGACATAGTCAATTCCAGGGAACCCGTACACATGGCTCCACAACCACTCCTTGCTGTTCATCGACAACCCTGTCGGGACAGGGTACAGCTTCACGGAACATACCGAGGGTTACACAACCAATATGGCTACGGTAAGATGCAATGCAATTTTTAACTTCTTCAATAAATCAGAAAAAAGGGGGTAGGTGGCACTGGGACCATCTGGGTTACCATGACGTTTAAAGTAAGATTGTTTTACTCTTATTCCATTGTGGGTAAGAGATGGCGCTAGACAACCTGTATAGCTCTGTCTCTTACCCACACTGAAATAAGAATGAAACAATCTTCACCATGGGTCGACTTCTGAAAGGGAAACCAGTGGCCCTAGAAACCAAGGCAACTGAAGGAAAATAGGTGTGGTTTTGGTCAGTAAAAGCTTGACATACCCTACTCTACCCTACTCCCTACTCTATCCTACTCCCTACTCTACCGTACTCGATAAAAAGTATATATCCTATGTTCGTATCCTGGTTCTAAGCTGCCTCCCCACCAATATTCAGCCAAATCGGTTCAGCCGTTCTGGAGTTATAAATAGTGTACGACTTTCTTTTATATATATAGATATAGCATTACATAATCAGCCTTATTGCTCCCACTACTGGGGGGCTTCCTCTCTAGAAGATGCAATGGACTGTAGTAATCCACTACGCGGGTTCAGGGCGGTTTTGTGGATGTCACATGTCTTCGAATTTTTGGTTCTAGAACATGCCAGTTTCTTTACGATGTTGTTCAGTCATTCAGTGGTAATTAAATAAATTACACCAAGTAACGTGCATGACTGGATTTTAATTAACGGCCACCACAGCTCTTATAATACAAATTATGTCTCTTTTAAAGTCTAAATCTAGGTAAACATTAGTCAATCACCAGCTCGCGCTTGACCAGTTGAGCTCATAGCGCTTTTTATATGTTTTTATTTTCGCCTCAAAGGACCAAATAGCCGTACAAAAAAACCTGTGTTTTAATAAAAGAACATCGCCTTTCCAGTATGCCAGCCACCTCTACATAGCCTTAAAGCAGTTCCTGCAAATTTTCCCTGAACTGAGAACAGCCCCGCTTTACCTGGCTGGAGAGTCTTATGCTGGCAAGTATGTGCCCGCCATGGCGATGGAGATACATAAACGGAAGGAGAAACTTGGTTCTGATATTAATCTGGAGGTAAGGATCGTAACTGAATTACTGATATTTAGAAACCGTTTGAAGGATCGGTTTTGGTTTCGGCTAGTATCGGCAAAAAAAACTAGTTGCGGCTGGAGTTTTGATTTCGGCCAAAAAGTGGCTGAATATTCGGCTAGACCGAAACTAGCGTCTTTGTGCTGACGGTTGTGATATTCGATTTCGTTTACGGCCGAAACTGGAAGTCAAACATTCGGCTGCAAATCGTGTTTCGGTGACTAGGTACTATAATTACCCAAACGAAAGTTTGTTTTGGCTTCAAGTTATCATTCCATTTCAAGAAATCCTCATTAGTGTCTTCTTAAAGTTCCTTAACACATTGATATAAAAACCATTCCTTTATTTTATTCAGGGTCTGATAATCGGCAACGCATACGTGGACCCTGAGATGATATCACACATAGCATGGCCGTTCTACTACTTTGGTCTACTGGAGAAGGAGCAGATAGAAACTGTGAAACCGCTCATCGACTCGTTCCAGGCGGAAATCAAGGCAAATAGAAGTATCGAGGCCAAGAATGTAAGTTTATGTTTCTATCTCAATTTTCTTGATAATTTTGTTCCGTTATATGATGGCATTATTCTTACTTCATGTGATTTTTGTGGGAAATCATCAAATAAAGGGTTTATTTGATGATTACCCTGCGCCTGCTCCTGGCGCAAAGGGAGTGTCAGACTTTAACTGACTAAATTCCACCTCTGTTTCGTTAGTTACTCTTTACGTTTCAGGGCCACGGTAACTTTAACTGACTAAATTCCACCTCTGGTTCTTTAGTTACTCTTTACGTTCCAGGACCACGGTAACTTTAACTGACTAAATTCCACCTCTGTTTCTTTAGTTACTCTTTACGTTTCAGAGCCACGGTAACTTTAAGTGACTAAATTCCACCTCTGTTTCGTTAGTTACCCTTTACGTTTCAGAGCCACGGTAACTTTAACTGACTAAATTTCACCTCTATTTCGTTAGTTACTCTTTACGTTTCAGCGCCACGGTAACTTTAACTGGCTAAATTCCACCACTGTTTCTTTAGTTACTCTTTACGTTTCAGAGCCACGGTAACTTTAACTGACTAAATTCCACCTCTGTTTCTTTAGTTACTCTTTACGTTTCAGAGCCACGGTAACTTTAACTGACTAAATTCCACCACTGTTTCTTTAGTTAATCTTTGCGTTCCAGGGCCACGGTAACTTTAACTGACTAAATTCCACCTCTGTTTCTTTAGTTACTCTTTACGTTTCAGGGTCACGGTAACTTTAACTGACAAAATTCCACCTCTGTTTCTTTAATTACTCTTTGCGTTCCAGGGCCACGGTATCTTTAACTGACTAAATTCCACCTCTGTTTCTTTAGTTACTCTTTACGTTTCAGGGTCACGGTAACTTTAACTGACTAAATTCCACCTCTGTTTCTTTAGTTACTCTTTACGTTCCAGGGCCACGGTAACTTTAACTGACTAAATTCCACCTCTGTTTCTTTAGTTACTCTTTGCGTTCCAGGGCAACTTTTCGAACAATCCTGTAATAGTCTGACACTCCATCTCGCTCCAACCAGAGCGGCAGGAGTCATTTAATAATTCCCAAATCTCCAAAAATACACAGAAGTAGATTCATAGGTAGTCCTGTTTATTAGGAGCAAGACTTTAGCAGTCCTTGACCCATCTGATTAATGGTTAGACCAGTCACGAGTCACCCTAGCTACAGCACATAAAATGGCTTCTTAGCTTTTAAACAAATCAAACGAGAGAGAAAGAAAGAAAATAGGTTTATTTGGTTTACTAACCCTTTATATAACTCCACAGAAATGGAACAGCCTCGTCACCGTCCTTCTCTTCATCACCCACCAAAAGCATGCTTACAACTTTCTCAAAGACGAACTACCAGTGGGGAGGTACGTGAAGTTCCTGAAGACCTCGGAAGTCAAGAGGGCTATACACGTCGGGGATATCAACTTCGGATGGGTCAACATGACCGTTAACATGCAGTTGGCACCTGACTTTCTGAGTACTACGAAGCCAATGTTTGAAAGGTTGCTGGAACACTATAAGGTGATGGCGTATTGGTAAGTTATTTGTTTATTATTCTAAAGATATTTATAAACATAACATTACATAGAAAAAAATAAGATTACAAAAAATAACAGTACAAAAATTAGTAGCATAGCATAGCATAGTCGGCCTTATAATGTTCTCACTGCTGGGACTCAGGCCTCCTCTCTAGGAGAGGGAATGGGCCGTAATCAACCACGCGAGCCCAGTGCGGGTTGGTGGATGTCACATGTTTTCGAATTTTTGGTTCTAGGACATTTCCTCACGATGTTTTCCTTCACCGTTTTGAGAGCAGTGGTGATGAAATAAATTACACAAAGTAATGCGCCTGGCTGGGTTTGAACCCGCGACCTACGACTCATAAGTCAGGGCCGTTACCACTCGGCCACCACTGCTCTCAAAAATTAGTGACTGACCGAAATACGATTTGCGGCCGAAACCGAAATTGTAACACTGAATGTTCGGCTCCTATTCCATTTTCAGCCGTAACCGAAACCGACGCTGACGTGGTAACAGAAAAACTGACAAAACAATTAAATAATATCTCAATACTTACTTATTCTTAACTATATTTTGATATGTATCAATAATATACTTTTTTATTTATTTTTCTCAGTGGCTAACTAATGTAATGTTTGGTTTACTAACATAGTTATTAAGAATTCTATTACCCAACAATTATTTATCATTATTGTAAATCGACGATTACGTAAAAATGATAAAATACATGGTCGAAAGAGTCACTCGGTTTTTAGGTATTTATCACAATCACAAACAGCTCAAAGACGCTAGTTTTCGTCGAGCCGAATATTCGTCCCTTTTTTAGCCGACACCGTAACTCCAGCCGAAACTAGATTTTTTGCTGCCCGACACTGGACGAAAGCGACCTTTGGTCGGTCTCTTATAAAAATCAAGCCAAGGCTAATATATTAGTTACTGTTAGTAGTGTAGTAGGTTTAGCTATAGGAGGCATATCCCTCTAGTATTTCACTATCATGCACTAGAATCTTAAAGGTTATTTAAATTTCTTTACAAGTAAACAGATGGACAGATTTGGATGAAAATTCATCATCATCATCATCATCATTTCAGCCGAAAGACGTCCACTGTTGTCATAGGCCTCCCCCAAGCGTCGCCACAACGACCGATCCTGTGCTTCTCGCATCCACCGCGCTCCCGCGACCCTCACCAGGTCGTCGGTCCACCTTGTGGGAGGCCTTCCAACGCTGCGCCTTCCGGTGCGCGGTCGCCACTCTAGAACCTTTCGGCCCCATCGACCATCCGTTCTACGAGCAATGTGCCCTGCCCACTGCCACTTTAGTTTGGCGATTCTTCGGGCTATGTCGGCGACCTTGGTTCTCCTGCGGATATCTTCATTCTTAAAAAATTGATGAAAATTTACCTTAGACAAATAATATCTTGATGTTTTGAGTTTTGACTGCCTCGTTGGTCCCGTGGCCGCAAGGGTGATTGTTGAGCGTGGGTTCTCGGGCACGAGTCCCGGGTCGGGCAAGTGCTTCTACGTTTTGCTATTAAGAATTACTTTTGTGTAGCCCGGAGTTTGGAAGATAGTGCCTTTACCTTTCTTCTTTTCCTTTTTTTCCTTTGTCTCTTTTTTTCTTTTTTTTTTCTCTTTTTCTCTTCTATCTGCTTTTGTTCTTTTCATTTTTAAGTGTTTGTGTGTACATAAATAAATAAATAGTGGTGTGAGACCCCCGAGCCTCCGAAAGCACTTGAAGCCATTGTTCCTGCACCTGAACCCTCTCCAGACTTGTCGGATTGCAGTCCCATCGGACAATGAGAGTAAAGGAGAGAGTGCACTTGCGTTTGCGCAAACACTTGTGCTCTATAATATCTCCTGTGTGCTCTGTTGAGATAGACCAATGTGATCGAAATTCGGTCGGGAGGATTCAAAAGCACTCACAGTAGAAGACGTCCAAGGCAGCATTTAATACTGAATTATTTTATCTTTATTATGCGTTTCGACTGGCAAACGTACAGTGAATTCCATTATTCAATGTCCATGGACATATAGACGGATATTATATCCTATTTTGGTTAAAATAATAAAGGTCATTGTAAATAAATGACACACAATATTATCTCATATATTAATGCTACTTCCGAGTCGATAATCAATTCATACAATGACAATTAGTAACATTCATTGTTCTCAAATGTCACGCAGAGGGTATAGAGGACACACAAAACAACTGGCAAGGTGTATCAACATTCATACCTAATATTATAATAGATATAGGTAATAAAATAATACTAACTTAAAACTAACTTCTATGGATAATATATATATATTCAGCCTTATAATGTTCCCACTGCTGGGACTCAGACCTGCTCTCTAGGAGAGGGAATGGGCCGTAATCCACCACGCGGGCCCAGTGCGGGTTGGTGGATGTCACATGTCTTCGAATTTTTGGTTCTAGGACATGCCGGTTTCCTCACGATGTTTTCCTTCACCGTTTTGAGAACAGTGGTGATGAAATAAATTACACAAAGTAATGCGCCTGGCTGGGTTTGAACCCGCGACCTGCAACTCGTAAGTCGGGGCGGTTACCACTCGGCCACCACTGCTCTCATGGATGGATAAAATATTTTTATTAAATCGTTTCAAAGAACTCTCCACCAGCCTCTACGCAAAGTTTCATCGCGTCTGAACCAATTTTCGAAACATTTTTTCCAGTCCGCCGCAGACACCTCTTTCACGGCCTTCTCGAACGCTGCTAGCGCGTCTTGCGGCGATGAAAACTGTATCCCTTTCAGCAGATTTTTTGTTTTAGGGAATAAAAAGAAGTCACACGGTGCCAGATCACGACTGTAAGGAGGGTGCCCCAAGACAATAAAACGTATTTATTTAAATAAAACTTGAATAAAATAATGAACGTTATGTTAATTATGCATAAAATCACACTTTAGTTCAAATTTTGATAGAACAAAAATATTTTTCACTCAATTTGAAATTTTTCACGCCAAAGTGAAATTTTTCATATTTTTTACATATTTTTCATTTCAACGGAAATGAAAAAAAAAATGCCCGTCTTTAAATTGGAAAAATTCGAACTGCACTGCATTGTCTCAATCCTGCCCTTATAAAACAGCGTGTGAAAAACCAGCCGTTTAATTACAAAACACATTATTACTGTTTTATTTGTAAAAAAAGAAGCATAAGAATAACTCTGAATGGATTAAGATTGGAACTTGGTGCCATAGTAACTTTTATTCAGCTCAAAAATACCTATCTATATAACGATGTAACTCACATAGCTATTGAAAGGTTTTTTTTTAGTGTGGAAATCATCCAAAGACTTCTCCCGCTCTGGGCGGAGCGTGGAGGTGGATGGCGTGTCAGACTTTTACTGGCTAAAACTACACCTGTTTCCTTCAGTTGCCCTTTGCGTTCTAGGACTACGGGTTTCCTTTTCAGAAATTCCCTGCGGTCCTAGCTAGCGGGCATCGGCCCTGCTGGGCCCCTACGGTTTGCTGACATGAGGAGCGCGTGGATCACTACGCGCTGTTGATGACTGGGCTCGGTCCAGTCAATTACCGGACGGCCGGACGGCAAGCTACCCATTGCTTGACGTCCGCAAGCCCGCGTCTATCGTGGCTGGTAGTTGGGATCAGAATCTTGGCGGCTGGGGCGTGAGGACATTCGTTCCCTCACGCGTGCGGTCTCCTCCTTCGCTAGCATTACTGCTTCGCAGAAGGCCACCGCCTGTCATTCTTCCTTGCTTCGGACCATAGCCCGAACCAGGGCCCGACGCGAGTGGTCGCTGCTGCCGATTGCCTCCACGAGGACACGACGGTGCCCAAGCAGGGCACATCTCCACCGCATGCTCCACCGTGTCCTCTGGGCAGCTGTTGGAAGGTGGGCCCAGAATTTGCATCTTCCTTTATGTAAACTATATGAATTTTTCTGGACAGTATGACCTTAAAATGTTCGTATATACAACTAAACATTGTTTTTTTGTTAATTGTCATGTGACCTAAAGTCCGGGAAGCGATACTAGATATATGTCAGTATCACACACCTACTAGACAGACTTATTGTTAATATGTTTTTGTTTGGAGCACTACTGCAGTACTGCGGTACAAGGCTAACAGTGTCCTTTCAGATTTATTTTTGACACTATTTTAAGTTATAAATATAATATACTAGGTTTTGCCAACGAATTATTTCTCGATTATTGCGGACGCGAGGTCGAAGCCAGATAAAAAGTAGTACTTCCCTTTTTTTTCGGTCAGAAAATCATCCAATGACATCACCTGCTCTTGAGCGGAGCGGGAGGGTGTGTCAGATTGTTACTGACTAGAAACTCACTTCTGTTCCTTCGTTGCTTTTCATACTAGGGCCGAGTTTTCCTTTCAGAAGCAGACCCTTGGCCCCAGTAGGCTTCGACCTTGCTGGGCCCCTACGGTTTGCTAACATCTCCTTGAGGCGCGCGTAGAGTCCTTCCCTTGGAGTTCACTGTACAAAGCTATCCGTACTATCAAAATCAGTTCTGTAGTTCAACCTGAAAGCGTAGACAGACGAGAGTTTTTTTTACATTTATATTATTAGTATGGATTATACTTAGATACTAGCATTTTTCTTTAGAGTAGGCAACTTTGTGATAGTATAATTTATTTCCTAAAGATCTGCCAAAACGAGCAAAAAGACAGCCTTACCATTCTTTTCTCGAAGCTATTCAGGACATTTTCGACCCCTTTGTAACTTAGTTATGGACAAACCTAGAAGCCTGAATTTTCAGTGATCAAGAGGCCATAACATAACTAAACATATTCCTAAATTTTGTCACTCATTAATTCACCGATCATCATAACTCTAAGGTACTTCTAGAAGACAGACTAGCTTAAAATTTTGAACACAATAAGTGTACTCTCCACAAAGATACAAATGGACAGAAATGAATACATTGACCTGCATATTTGATATCCATGACATATAGGCATCCGTAATGTTATAGTAGATATAACTAGTCTAGTACTCGTAGCTTTTCTTTGAGGTGGGAAACCATCCAATGACTTTTACTTACTAATCCCACCTTCAGTTGCCATCGCCATAAATATGGCGGTAAGTCCCCTCTTTGAGGAGTGGCTGGAAAGACAACACGGCGTCCTTACCTTTCGCATGAAGCAGGTCCTCACCGGACATGGTAAGTTCGGGAGGTGACCTTGATGGCCTTGGTACAGGCCATGGTTCGGAGCGAGGAGGAGTGGCAGGCGGTCGCCTCCTTCTGCGAAGCAGTAATGCTAGCAAAGGAGGCGATCGCACGCGCGAGGTAATGGCCCTCGCGCCCCAGCCGCCGGGATTCCGATCCCGATTTGCGGCCACCGTATGCGCGGGCTTGCCGACGGCGAGCAATGGGTAGCAAGCCGTCGGACTGTCTAGTAACCGTCCAGACCGAGCCCAAGCCGTCGACGGCGCGTAGTGTTCCACGCGCGCCTCAAGCAGATGTCAGCAACCGTAGGGGCCCAGCAGGGTCGAAGCCTACTGGGACCATAAGTGATGCGAGAGATCCCCGGGGCCCTGGAACAAAAACAGAGGGAATAGGAGTGGGTTTTTAGTCAGTGAAAGTCTGACACGCCCTCTCGTTCCACCAAAGATGTCATTAGATGATTTTCCCACCCAAAAAAAAACCTTCAGTTGCCTTTTGCGTTTTAGGACCATGGTTTCCCTTCCAGAAATTCCCCATGGCCCTAGCGGGTATCGACCCTGCTGGTACCCCTACGGTTTTGCTCTCTTTGAGGCGCGCGTGGAACACTACCCGTTGTAGTAGATTCTAGCTCGGTCTTTATCCGACGGCCGGACGGCGAGGTACCCATCGTTCGTCGTCCGCAAACCCGCAGTCTAGTAGCTTACCATAGTCCCGAGCGTAGGTCTGCGTGCTGGTCAGCCGAACACTCTCGTGTACATCTCTCGCCTGCATCATACCACAAGGGTGGAAGATATCGTGGAGTACGTGCACCATAAGGCGAAGTTCGCACTGAGGGTACAGCTGCTGGAGTCGCACCGTAACGTCAATTTCAGGGCGTTCGTGGTGCGAGTCCCGAACACTTTTCTGCCCGTTATGTTGAAGGCAGACTTTTGGCCGCAGGGCGTAGTGTTCCGTCGCTTCCGCGGACAAGTGCCACAGAACAGCACAAAGTGAACCAGTGCAGTGTGAAGTGTTACTAACATAGTCATAAGTCTTATTTATTAACAATAAATTGTATTTCATTTACTTTATATAGGGTGACTGGTAATTAGTGACCGATACTTAAACACATGATTGTACTCATGATTACAAACAACTTTCCCAAAGAATGTTTTTTTATATTCTCATTAGTTTTATCACAGTAATAAAACAGCTGTTTAAATACGCGCGCGCGCCTGCGACCGGCGACCGCTCAGCTGTTAGCCGCGCGACGCCGGCGTACCTACAATAGTGATAGAACACCCGCGCAGCTTGCAAACCCATAGGTGTACGTACCTAATCAGTGAATGTATCTACAAACTAGTGAGTATATAAAAAAAGTTTCTTTGGGAAAGTTGTTTGTAATCATGAGTACAATCGGTTCTCTATTGTGTCACCTACATTTTTTATCCATAATTTAAAGTGCCATAACCTTTTTTGTCCTAATCATCATTTGTCCGAATGATAACTTACCCGAATTTAAAATCACATAATATCACATTCCATAAAATTGAAATCCCTAAATATAATATGTCCTAAATCCGTTTGTCATAAATATTCCAATCAATAATATACAAAAGACATAAAACTATAGACATAAAACTATGTTTTCAATAAAAGTTATAAGTCAGCAGCATGCAAGCAAGCAGCATGCAAGCAAGCATGCAGCACGCAAGCAAGCATGCAGCATGCAAGCAAGCATGCAGCATGCAAGCAAGCACGCAGCATGCAAGCAAGCACGCAACATGCAGCAGGCATGGTTTCTGTCACGGCTCCGGCGCTGCGGGCCTCCGGCGATCCCACGCGAGTTTATCGTCGCAGATGGGATGCACCACCGCAGCTTCGGCTTGCTGGCCGGCTTCGCCGGCCAACCTCAGCCGCGGCGGCGGGTGTTACAACCACCTGCTCCTCAACTCGCGGGCCGCCTCGCCCCTCCGCGCCTACGCGATTTTAAATTACACTCTAGGGGTAGGGCAGACAAGACTGCGTGGAGTCGGATTTACAGCGATTCGTTTCTGTCACTAAAATCTAATTTTTAGCAAAAGATTTAATATGACTAAAAAAATATTATAAATGAACATTCGGAATAATATACACATTATTTAATACAAAACTTAGGACATATGACTTTAGGTCATGTAAAATTAGGAGATTCAATTATTATAGTACTCGATATTATGACAAAATACTTTTAGAACTAAAGATAATTATGTTAAATAAAATTTCGGGATTTTGAACATTATGGTTATTGATGTTTATAGCAAACGTGTTATGGATAATGATTTTCGGACAAACAATTTTAGGTGAAGAAAGGGAGTACCGTATTACCGTACAATCACGTGTTTAAGTATCGGTCACTAATTACCAGTCACCGTATATATGTTAGTCTGTAAGATATTTATCTATGGGCCAAGATGTCTGAAAATAAATGATTTATTATTATTATTAACATCATACCATATCGATTTTCGAACTACCTATGTGATTGCCAAGTTAACAATATTTTTTTTTAATAAACTTTATATTTTACTGACTGACTCGGAGAGCCAGAAAGTCTGACCATCAATCTATCCAAGTAGTATCGTGTTGCCCAATATCTGGGTTGTGGAAGTCCGGTTAGGCTAGAGGCCGACCCCAAAAGCCAGTTCATAAAAGGCTAGGTAGGTAGATGATGAATATATGCTGCTGTTGTATTTGTTAATAAAATGTATGTTAAAATAACTTTCCAGCGGTCAACTGGACCAGATGCTGCCGTGCGTGTTCACGTCGGAGAACTATCGCACATGGAACTGGAACGGTTCACAGGAGTTCCTGGGCGCCACTCGGTTCCCCTATATCTTCAACAATAAACTCGCTGGGTAAGTATTTTTTGAATTTGCATTGGAATTTAATTCACAATTTAATGCCGTCCATCCTATATCATCGCCACTCCATCGGAAAATGATAGACATCCCACCATTCATTGTGCGTACAGCTAAGGAATAGAATTCCCTGCCGACTCTGTGTTTCCTCATAGCTATAACCTGGGGCCCAAGTCTGCTATTTTTATAAATTCGTCATTCCAACACGATCCCATTGTCATTTTGCTAAAAGTTCGTAATCTGATAATTCATAATTGTCGATCATTGACGGTCAATGATCTTGTGGTAGAATGACAATATCGAGCTGTCTCGAAACAAACTAAACGCAATGACTGCACAATGACGTTTTATTGGTAAGTCACTGATCAAAGGAACTGTCAAAATTTTGGCAATTATCCGCATACGTCAAATATTAATTTGTCATTATTTACGAGATTACCATTCTATGCCATTTCTTTCAATGGAGTGTCAGTGGTTGACCATTGGAAAGTCGTAATGACGCCATTATATTAGTAGATTACTAAACTTGTCAAAATCAACAATTATGAAGTCAATGACCATTCTGACACTATTGTAATAGCAGACTTGAGGCCCTGGTGTCTTTAGTAGTCAGTCGGGCCCCAGCAGGGCCGAAGCCTAGAACACAAGGCAAAAAAACATAGGTGTTATTTTAGTCAGTAAAGTCTGACACGCCCTCCCACTCCACTCTAGAGCGGGAGAAGTCATTGGATGATTTCCAACCTTAAAACAAGAGTCTTTAAGTCAAGAGTGAATAGGTTACTTCTAGGTAAGTATGCTCCATCGTCGACCACATCATCACTTACCATCAGCCCCCTAGCCGAGTTACAATCGTTTCGTTTCGTTGATCGCCTCGAGTCGGCCACGCCTCCTAATCCTTTGTTCTGACCACGTGACTGAGCGTTGAGATGACGTCAGAATAAAGGAATCGGAGGCGTGGCCTACTCGAGGCGATTAACGAAAAGAAAATCAAACGAAACGGTTGTAACTTGGCTAGAGGGGCAGGTGAGATAATGGTCAAACGCACACTTCGGCAGGGAATTCCACTCCTTAGCTGTTCATGTAATAAATGTGTTCTCAAAACGTTTTGTACATGTATATGGGTGGAAGACCACCACCACCAGTGTCGCAACGTCGTACCTACGTTTAGTGGTCCGGTTACAAACCGGTTATTTTGAAGTTAAAATTAATTAGGTACGTGCATAAACGAAATCACATAGTTAGGTATTTTACCTTCTGACGAACTATTTACACCACCTATTATTATACTCCGTTTGTTTAGGTAGTTAACTAAACGCAAACAATCTTGATATCTTTTTATTAAAAAAAAAATCGTTTAAAAGATATAAAAAGATTATTTAAATTTAGTTAATTACCAAACATCGGTATAGGTAGGTAAATAACAAATTGTAAACATTTTTATTTTTAGACAACTTTTAGATAAAAGACGTGTCCAAATTGTTTACATTTATAATAGGTATATATTAGCACCAGTGCTGGGGCCTGTAGCAAATTTGATCAAGGAGCATGGGGCCCCTGTGTAGGTTTAAAGATAAAAAAAAAAAAATATTTTGCAAAATGATTTAGTAAAGACGTTGTTTTCCTCATTTACCGTAACACTCAACAAAATTACTTTCTTTAAACGATACTAATTAATACTTACGAGTACATAGTATTTTTCGAAAAACCTTAATGATGATGATGGTTTTTTGCATACCCTGTGTGAACATAAATTAAAAGTAAAATTCTAAAAACAACCGAAGTGTTCTCGGAAATGACGCTTAAGACATCTTACGTTTTCTTTTGACAAATAATACAGAAATAGGAAGTCTTTGTGAATTTATACAGAAAAGCTGAAGAGTTAAGATTCACTAGAAATAGGATTCAAAATTTTAGCATTTTCCTCGGAGGAGTGAGATTCAGGTAGGTACCTGAATCTTACTTCTCTTTCCTAGAGAAATGACTTCATCAACAAGTCAAAATTATTATCATCGTTTCAGCCGAAAGACATCCACTGCAAGGCATAGGCCTTCCCAATGTTTCGTCACAACGACCGCTCCTGTGCGTCTGTCATCCATCGGATTCCCGTGACTCTCACTAAGTTATCGGTTCACCTTGTTGGAGGCCTTCCAACACTTCGTCTTTCAGTACGCGGTCTCCACTCCAGAACCTTTCGGCCCTATCGACCATCTGTACCCAGCTCACTGCCACTAAAACTTATCTTCATTCCTGATTTGTTTACGCAAGGAAACTCCAAGCATAACCCTATTCATTGCCAAGCCATCTGATGGGGCCTATTGTGAACGACCACATTTTGGAGCCATCACTGACAACACGCATTGGTCATAGACTCGTTTTGAGACAGTGGTTTATCAGACGAGAAAATACCGCGCAGCTTCCCTAACGCAGCCCAGCCAAGTCGGATTCAATGGATCGAGTGTATAGACTCCGATCTTGACAGGAGAGAGTACTACATGGGTATTTACTATTACTTTGGTTTTATCCATTTTCATTTTTAAGAGTTCTTTCGGAAGCTCTAATGAGGTCATCGACCATTGCAATGGGCTCCTTCATAATATCAGCCATGACTACTATATCGTCGGCAAATCGAAGGTGAGTGATATAAATGTAATTTATGCCTAACCCTCTGCAGTCTAGACCCATGAAGACATCCTCTGTTGCGGCTATGAACAGTTTCGGAGAAATTGTAGGAGGATAGGTTTTGAAGACTGGTCCTGTAGTCGTACTGACATGGTGGCGTTTTCAAACAAACACTTCAGAACATCGATGTAGCGATAGGCAATCTGGCATTATTAGAGGGACTGCAGTACAGCCCATATCTCAATCAAATCGAAGGCTTTCTCGTAGTCTACAAACTCTAAAGGCAAATTATGCTCTTCAGTCGTCTTTGCATGAAAACTACTATAATGAGAGACAATCTATAGACTTGGAAGAAAGTCTGAAACAAATTGACTATCACATTTGAAGAAATCAACTGTCTATAGATTTCATATAGTAGGTATAGATACTTTGACGCTTTTTTTTTACGTTCAAGCCCGGGGCCCCCGTATGTGAGGGGCCTGTAGCATTTGCTACTCTTGCTACATGGCTAATCCGCCACTGATTAGCACTAGAGTCGAGACCACGACACGAGTCACGAACTCACGACTTTGATTGTTATTGGAACGAAATTTACAATTAACCCAATGACACGCTATTAACATTACAAAAAGGGAAACCAATAACATTTTCACAAAAAACTTTATAACATTTAACTTTGAAAATAAAAACTGCAAGCACGTGTCTCCTTGTGGCTTTGTGATAAACTAGTTGTTACCCGCGACTTCGTTTGCGCAGAGGTTAGCATTACTCTCTTTTTTGGGGGTACTTAATATTCTCTTTTTTGGGAGTTATAGTATAAAACCAATATTATCCATTTCGGTGATGTCTCCCTCCGGTTCACGCTTCCCGCGAAATACTGATAAGCACCCCTTGTAACATTAGCTATACGTCAGTGAAAGTCCCGTTAAAATTACTTCTGCCATTTCAGAGATTAGCCGGAACAAACAAACAGACTGAAAAAGTTAAAAAAAATTGCATTTTTGCTGTCGGTAACAAATTAATATACTTTCGTATACATTTTGTAAAAAAAATATTAAGATATTACAAGCAGACAGTTCAATTTTTTTTATATTTATTTGTATAGATAATTTAGATTTTTATCTGCGATGTTTATAACGTCACAGCCTTTTAAAAATAATATAACCAGTTTACTAGTCTCATGAAAATTAAATATTGACTATTTTAACTTATTAAGTTTTGCTAGTATTTAAAATATCCAGGAGAAGAAAGAAGGTTAAGAACAGTCATGTAAGGTGGCGATTTAATAGGCAGTCGCTCCATGTGACACCTATACAATATTATTTTTAGCACATGCGAAACCTTCTTCTTCTTCTTTTCGTGTCGATGTACTCTAACTAAATTTTATCTGACCAGTATTTGGCAACCTCTACGGCTCTGTTATTGGCCTCGTATAGATCCTGAAAACTGCAGTTGGTTGTGCAGGATGGACAGCATAGCAAATGACGCATGTCCTGTACAGCGGCTCCACACTGGCACTGTGTTAGAGATGGGTCGAGGAAGCCCCATTTGGCCAAATCATTTTTACAGCGGCCAACCTGAGTCCGCAGTCGGTTAAGAGATTTCCAGATTGCGAAACCTGAATATAGTTTGTTCAGAATCAGTAACTGAACCGATTCCAGTAATTTTTACACCATGTTTTATTTTTTCCCAAAAATATATGTATAAAAAACGGTCATAAGTTGGACACCACCGACACTAAGTACAACACAGGTCACGGCAGATCATGATAGGCATTCGGAGACAGCACACAGCTGGGTGCAGGAGCAAAACAACCCCTCAGTAGCACGGATGGCCCGGTGACCACGTATTTATGCGGACAACCAGGTAACATAACAAGCTACGGTAATATAACTTTGTGATTTTTCATTGTACAGTTATGAAATTTTGTACATAGATTCTTTAGATAAAAATACTAGACACGTGTTTCGGGTTTCGCATAATTATACTAAAACTAATGTTGTATAAGTGTCCGTTTGTCAAATGTTATTTTTTTACTAAATGCATGTAAAAGCGTTTATATGCGTACCTACAATAAAAAAAATGCATTTTTTAACTTTTATTTTGTCTATCGGTTTATTCCGATTAATCTACAAAACTGCTGGATCGAGTTCGACATTTGAATTTCCATTCACTGACTTATAGCTAATGTTGTAATGAGTAAAGTAAGACACTTTTTATCCCGTGAGAATGTAACTTACGCCGGCGAGGTGGATATCTGCAAAATTGATAAATAGATTTTGACGGGACTTTCACGAACAGGATGTGTTATGTTATGTTATAAGAAAAATAGGAGAGTGATGCCCCAAAAAAAGATAGTAATGTTCTTAAACTCCACGTAAACGAAGTCGCGGGCAAAAGCTAGTAAAAAAAAACTCAACGCCTAATCGCCTGACTTCACTTGATGGTAGGATTTGTGATTTTCTGTTCACAAATTAGAAAGAAAGAAAGAAAACATGTTTATTCTGCCCAAATAGACGCACAATAAAATACAGCAATCTGTCGGACCATGTGTAAACCGGGCATAACTGTGCTGCACCATAGACACTAGACAAAACACAGTTATCTGATGTCTACAGCTTAGTCTGTGGTTGTTTATTGTCTATTGCCAGGTGCAATAGACAATAGACAACCACAGACTAAGCCGGGACCGACAGAGACTAACATTTATCATGTAAATATTATGAACAATAATATAAAAAAAAAAAACAAATACAATATATAAATTCAAGTTGTGCGTCGTATCTAGACAAACTTAAGGCCTAATCTAACCTGTTCTTTTCCACCCAGGTACCACAAGACCGGTGGTCGTCTAACAGAAGTGGTGATCCGTGGAGCAGGACACATGGTGCCTCTGGACCAGCCTGCTTCCACTCAGAACCTGGTAGCCCGCTGGACTCATGACCAACCACTCAGTCGAAGGTTCGGCCTGCTTGAAGGGTCCTTCATCCAGGACTACATCCGTAATAATTCTATGATCTACCTCTGATTTTTATGTTATTCAATAAAGATTTTTATTATCTGACTGATGGGTTTTTTATTCGGTTACATTTATATGTTTAAGTTGTGGCCAGATCATAGAAATTGATCGCTTAATGATATGGCCAACTAAAACTGGCCAGATCATTTTAAACGTTAAAGTTTGATGATATGTCAATCCTCGTTTGTACTACTTTCTTTAGACTTTTTATTTTCATAGAAATACTACATCAATGATATGGCCAAACGAGGATCGACATATCACCTAATGCTATCATCTAAACGATCTGGCCAGTTTTAGTTGGCCATATCATGAA
Organism: Mythimna impura; assembly: GCA_905147345.3. NCBI lineage: Eukaryota > Metazoa > Arthropoda > Insecta > Lepidoptera > Noctuidae > Mythimna > Mythimna impura. The sequence continues at coordinate 7,156,189 of LR990348.1, forward strand.
TGAAGTGATCAATTTCTATGATTTGGCCACGACATAAATAAGTTAGAAGACTCGTGTTCCGTGAAGGAACAGAAGTCCGTCCGGTAACCGTCCAGACCGAGCCCAAGGAGGTTACCATGACGTTCAAAGTAAGATTGTTTCATTCTTATTTCAGTTTGGGTAAGAGACAGAGCTATACAGGTTGTCTAGCGCCATCTCTTTCCCACTCTGGAAATAAGAATGAAACAATTTTACTTTAAACGTCATGGTACAGGTCCAGGTCGTCGACGGCGCTTAGTGTTCACGCGCGCCTCAAAGAGATGTCAGCAAAACCGTAGAGGCCCAGCAGGGTCGAAGCCTCCTGGAGCCATAGGTTGACTTCCGAAAGGGAACCCCGTGGTCCTGGAACGCAAGGACAAAGAAGGAACATAGGTGTGGTTGTAGCCAGTAAAAGTCTAACACTCCCTCTCGGTCCACCCAGAGCAGGTATTTGATGATATCCTACCCCAAAAAAAACTGTGCAAGTGCGAGTCGGACTCGAGGGTTCCGTACAAAGTTTTTTTTTGTGACGCAACTACAAATTTACAGTTTTCAGATTTTTTCCTATACTTGTGCTATGCGACCTTGCTTAATACCAAATTTCAGGATTCTAGGTCAACGGGAAGTACCCTATGAATTTTGATTTCATTGAGAGTGTCGAAATACACGTTTTTTGCGACATAAACTGCCGTAACTATTTTTTTCGTTAACTCAAAAGTTTGATTTTTTCACAGCTTCAAGGGACCGCAGACCTAAGTATATGGTTTTAATTTCAACTCGATAACTCCACGCGTTCCCGGGATAAAGGGTCTTGACAGACAGACAGACGGACGGACAACAAAGTGATCCTATAAGGGTTTCTTTTTTTATTTTTGAGGTACGGAACCCAAAAAATGGTTCATTATGGTTCTCATGTATTGCTAGATTTTGTAGAACCTAGGCTAGGATTTCTTAAGATAAAAAGAGCGTTCTGCCCTGATAAATGACACAAACACCTAATCAGAACTGAAGTTATTTAGGCAAAACTCAGGATCCAGTCCTGTAAATGAACTCAATTATTCCAAAACGATTTAGACCCTAGGCAATGTGGAACATCTCTCCAAGAGATTAATCTTAACTCGGACGATAAAAAGGAAAATCACTAGAGATAAAAAGATACGCATGACGTGATGCTTCAAACACTACATACGCACTATATTTACCCCTTGTGGGTGCTGGAGCACTTGCCCTGACCACTTACAGAATCGGCAATTGGTAGGGCGCGTCTACAACCGTGTTATGTAACACGGCGTCCTACCAGGGTTTACCGATTCTGTAGGTGATAATTGGTAATTGTATCGTGTACAAACACGATTTATAGGTATTTCCTTTGATTATACATTATAATGACCGATATTTCATATAAGCTATATTAACTACCAAGCGTGAACCAAAACCTTTTTTTAATTTAATTCTTGATAGGTTCGCGCTTGACCACTAACTCACCTGATGGAAAGCGACGATGCGGACGACGATGGAGCGCGCTTACCTAGAAGTAACCTATTCACTCTTGACTTAAAGATTCCCGGGTTGTAGCCATCAGGAAAAACAGATTCCGGCAAGGAATTCCACTCCTTAGCTGTACGCACTATGAATGTGTTCCCAAAACGTTTTGTGCGTATAGGTGGGATGTCCACCATGTACCGGTGGCGCATTGCCGTTCGCCTGGTGGCCCGATGATGGAACTGGCTAGGCGGAATTAGGTTATGCAATTCCGACGCACACTCCCCGAAATGCAATCGGTAGAAAACCGACAGGCTAGCAACTCGGCGTCGATGCTCAAGACTTTGAAGCCTCGACTCAGCGAGTGCATCATTGCCAATGATCCTCCTGGCTCGCCTCTCAATTGCCTCAAGTGCATCAAGCTGGTATCGGGCAGATCCGTCCCAAAGATGAGAGCAGTACTCCATACACGATCGAACTTGCGCTTGATAAAGTTTAAGCAGCTGTTCCGGCGTGAAGTACTGTCTGATCTTCGCAAGGATTCCCAGCTTTTTTGCTACTTGGCCTTAGTTTAATTATTTCTGCGCCCCTCCCAGTGCCTGGGAACCGCTGGCACTGCCCTAATTACGGCACTGCGTGGGGCAAGTTTCCCGGTTTTCCCCTACGTTCAAAAAATTTGGCATCAGTTACTTTTGTGAGTCGAGAGCAAAAAATAACCATTCTGCGAATAATATCAGATTGATGAAACGCCATTGTGTCACTGTAACAAAGTGATAAAGAATTAAAAAGTTCTCACGGCTACCTACCTACTACAAGCCAGTCAGCATGCGATCCAGTGAGTAATCGGCAAAGTCGGTTGCATGTGCCTCGTCAGATATTCTAGACAGGTACCGAATATACTTAAATAAAGGCTTTAGCAGACTTGCTACTTTTTGAAGCAGCTTGTATTTTTGATGGGAAATGCTTTAAGTGGAGCAGATTATGTCAGATTTAAGGGCGTATTACACGACGCGATATTTTCAGTAGGTACACGATATTCAGACTGTCTTATTTTTTGTTCCGAGTAAGACAGGTCTAACCCATAGTACACTACCTACGCGATATTGACTAAGACTGTCTGAATATCGCGTAGTGTAATAGGCCCTTTACTGACTCAAACCTAACTGTGCCCGTTGCGTTCAACAAGCGCAGTAACTGATACGAACGATCCTGCAGCCCTGGCAGACATCGACTCTAGTTGGCCTCGTTAATTTTGATGATAATAATATATTTTTTAAGCGCGCGTGGAACACGTCGGTCGTCGCTGGTCGTCGCGTTGGTGTCGTCTAGGCTTGTACTTGTAACTACTGCAGCAGAATCTCTAAAACAACAGAATGCAACGTTTTCTACAAATTCAATTGTTTTTATAGTTGTAGCGATGACATCTCCGCTCCGGTGCTATTAGAAAATTAAAAGCATTATTGAAAATTAAGTTTCTCGAAAATAGGTCAGAGGCGACAGTGCGACATCGTTTACAATTAAGATATGAAAACTTACAGGAATTGAAACTATCCGTTGAAAAAAAAAGATTATGAAACAGCAAATCGCTGGAAGAAAACTCAACTTTGAGTTAAGCTCGCTTAATTCATTAAACCCCAAGCAAACGATGGCGTTCGCTCTCTCATTGTCTTTTTATTGTGCCTAATAGAGGCTCTCTATACGGTATTCGAAAGGTTATGTACATGAACTCTGTCTACTACTCATTTAAAAAAATTAACAAAATTGTGGCCGGTGGTGGTCGTTCTTTTTAATTTAAATAAAGGGCACGAATAGACGATTCTCTGAAATCATGTCACAATTTTCAAGCAGTCGTGACAGCAAATCTGTGATTGAACTATATTAAATATCATAGCCAACACTTTGGCGGTCAAGACTAATTTAATGATAGGTACCTCATTTTAATCTAGGAGTGCCAAAACTATTGAAAAACGTTACCCTGCTTCTAGGGCAGTCGGGTAAAAATAGTCGTCCTGTTAGTACTTTGATGTCATACTCAAACTCAGTCTAGAAATCGCGATGCAGCCCCCTAGCCAAGTTACGATCGTTTCGTAGTAGGCCACGCCTCCGATTCCTTCGTTCTGACCACTTGACTGAGCGTTGAGATGACGTCAGAACAAAGGAATCGGAGGCGTGGCCTACTCGAGGCGTTCGACGCAAACGAAACGATCGTAACTGGGCTAGGAGGGCAGCTATGATGTCGCTAAATCGCTTATCGCCAATAAAACTAGCATGCCTGCTCCTGAAGTTCTAATGTAGGTAGATAGGTATTATATACATACCTACTTGTACCTAAGGCAGATTTCATTTTAATCTATGCCTAAGGCATGCTAGCATGGTAAGCGCAATAACAACACGTGATGATATATTTAGATCCCACGTGCACCGATCTAAACCACAGACCACAGGGTCATAAATATTGCTGCGATGAGTAAATACTCAAAAGTCGACATTGTTTTCCAAACATTATAATATATACCTATAATGCACATAGCTTTTTTCTTGTTAGGCAACTTTGCTCTTTACTGTGGCGTAGCAAGTCACAAAAGGGCTTTGTTTCAATTTTTTTTGAGGGTTTTATTGTTTGTTTATTCAATTAGACCAACTACAACAGAGGGCCTACCAGGAGCTCTTAACGCGATCCAATGAACGACCTAAATTGAACTGTTAAAGGGATGGAGCTATATAGGGTGTATAGCTCCATCCCTTTTTCGCTTGTAAGCCGACATTTTATAGTGTCTTGAGACAGCGAGAAGGAATAACAATAGACCACGAGGGAGATGGCCAGACTAACTAGAAGTTACGACCATTATTTTATAGACTAAAAAACCTGCGGGCTCGCGAAACATGGAAGAATTGGTTTTGTGTTTTGTGGTCATCATTATAAAAGACCTGTAGCGACATCTATGGCGTCACATAAGAACTAATCCTGCATCGCTCAATTAAAGTTCTCCGCGCGATTGGAATATATAGAACAGCCCGAAATCATCTATCGGGCAGTTGCCTACCAGACATAACACCCGTCTGGCCGGAGGATCCTCCCTTTTCAATGGAGGTTTGCGGGACTTTACTCTCTGTTCCGCTTACCTCCAAAGATCGAGTTCGAAAATGGGATTAGCCTGACTGGGACAGAACAAGTCTTGAGTTAAAATGAGCTCGTTTTTTTGAGCACTCTGGAATAGGATGGATTAAGTTTGATTAAATGGTATCTAGGTAATATGAGAAGCAAGGGAGTTAGTGATAGCGTGACGGGTGACAGGATAGAATGGAAGAAAGATACGTATTGCACCGACCCCAAGTAATATGGGACAAGGGCAGGAAGTAGATGATTATGATGATGTAGGTAGAGAATGCTAGAAGGATCAGAGCGAGCTAATTAATCTTTTTGTGTACATATTGTCATTGATCAAGAATTAACCCATGAAGATAAAAAATTAAAGACATTATGACACACACACTGACACAAATGTTCATTGCTGTAGTTTAGGTACATGTATCTACTGTGCTATAATTTTATTTACTAACACTAAAGTTTAAGATTATTGTTACTAACACTATAATTGTGGCGTCACATGTTGCATATGTGAATGCACCTTAGATTTAGTATTGCATGTTAATATTTAAGTCAATATTGTTAAGTTAGATAAGTGGCTTGTTCTCGCAGTGCTCGGGAGTTAATTAAATAAATCCCTCACTCCGTTCGGGATTAAATCTTAGCAACCTTCGTTTCATTCAGAATTCAACATGCCGCCCGCCTTTATTCTCGCGATGCTTATGCAAAAGTCTCGTAATCTCTTAATTTCTGAAGTTATATCCTTCGCAGTTATCATGAAAGCAGTTTTTGGCTTGGTTCGAAGTATGCGCTGTTTATAATCGCTAGTAGTGGGGTTTTGTATGCCAAAAGATTTGTTCCGTGTTTTCACCGTCTTTATGTATGCTCTGAACAGCGGCGTGATATCTATTGAAGCCAATTACACTATTTAAAAACTAACTATAAGTACATCATCATCATCATCATTTCAGCCGATAGACGTCCACTGCTGGACATAGGCCGCCCCTAAATGTCGCCACAACGAACGGTCCTGTCACCCAAAGACCTGCTGTCTGTCACCTGTGAAGTCACCCAAAGGGCAATGGAAAGGGCTATGCTCAGAGTTTCCTTGCGTGATCGAATCAGAAATGAAGATATCCGCAGGGGAACCAAGGTTGCCGACATAGCACAAAGAATCGCCAAACTTAAGTGGCAATATTCAGGGCACATTGCTCGCAGAACAGATGGCCGTTGGGGCCGAAAGGTTCTGGAGTGGCGACCGCGTACCGCAAGACGCAGTGTTGGAAGGCCCCCTACAAGGTGGACCGATGACCTGGTGAAGGTTGCGGGAATCCGATGGATGCGAGACGCACAGGATAAGTACAGTACATAAAAATAAATAAAATAAAAACAATAATATTATAGATAGTTAAAAAAAAGTTGACAGTGTCAAAAAACGTAAAAATAATAGAACCTTCATTGCGGACTGTACTTACAGAATAGAACCCGAAACACTGGATTGTCCGATTGTTTTAGACAATGAGGGTAAAAAAGTCAACATTAAGAAATCCCTGAACGAAATCTTAAATTACATTGCATTGTTCATAATCCTTACATTGTGTTCATAACAGTAATTATTTAACTTTCTATCGCTTCTCAGAAACCTACACCGTTCTCGTGGGAATAGCATTGTCCGATTCTCTGAATGAACTTCATACTACATATAATAAATTAATCTTCAAGTTTTATTTTATTTGTAATTAGTGAACTAAAATTATATTATTAAAGATTATGTCAATCTTTGCTAGACGTCTGAAGATCTTAATTAACAAAATTCTGTTATGTTTTGGGGTAAACCCTTTCTGAAAATAAAACGCGTATATTTACTTTGTTTGACCGAGTCTTAGTTAAATCTAAGTGAAGAAAAAACGTGATTGCTTAAACTAAACTAGCTAGTTATTTAAATCATAATTAGTTTAAAAAAAAACCTGTTCACTTTCATATTTTCATTGTTGGCAACAGTTCGCCTTCTTCCATTCGCCACTACTCAGACACTTCTCACAGTGATGAAGGAATGAGCAGAATAGAAGAAGTAAATTTTGATTAAACTTTTTTCGTTCAAGATTCGTAAATAGATATAATATATATTAAAAAATATCTTGTTTTGCTCACCTTACGTAACTGATTCGATTTGACAGCTACATGGCGCTAAGCCGATCCTATTATTATTTGAATTGTGTAGGTAACTTGTTTGTACTTCTGATATTTATCGGAATCATCATCATCTGTCTTAAATGCTAATAAAAAGTGCTTACTATTTTCCTGGATCTTGCTAAAGCATTTGACACTGTTCCCGTCTCCACTCTTTTACTCAAGCTCGAAGGTATGGGTGTGTGGGGAGCTCCACTTGAACTGTTCAAGAGTTATCTCACCAGTCGCTCACAGTTAGTTACAATAGAGAACCACAAGAGTGACGAACTACCCATTCACTATGGTGTGCCCCAAGGGAGTATCTTGGGACCTACGCTGTTTCTAGTATTCATTAATGATCTTTGCAATCTCAAAATTCCAAATGCGTCAGTAGTCTCATTTGCGGATGATACCGCCATCACCTTCACTGCAAACTCATGGTCGACACTCCAAGCAGCCGCACAAGGCGGCTTTAATTCTGCTTTAAAGTGACTTTCCTCCCACAGTCTGACTCTCAATACCAACAAAACTAACTTCTTCACTTTCTCCATCTCCAACCCTTCCCAACCAAAACCCCAATCTCTATTAAAGCCCATTCCTGTCCCACATTATCACATCTTAATTGTAAATGTCCTATCTTAAACTCAGTGGAACAAGTTAGGTATCTTGGTGTTATCCTGGACCAAAACCTAAATTTCGGACCACACATTAACACTCTCACCGGTCGTATACGTAAGCTTATCTATGTTTTTAAAACCCTGCGACATGTAACTAACCCTTCTATTATCCGAAACGTATACTTTGCTCTTTGCCAGTCAATCCTCATATACTGTATCTCTTGCTGGGGTGGTGCTGCAAAGACTACACAATTGCCTTTGGAGATCGCTCACAGAGCTATTCTAAAAGTAGCTACATTCAGACCAATTCTTTTCCCAACTCTATAATTTGTGCAACTTACTCAATGTTAGACAACAATATATCCTACATATGGTCCTACTCCAACACAAAATAACTCCTTTCAAGCAAATCTCCAAACGTCTTATAGACCTTATCTGCACACTCCCACCGGCACGTACAGCTTTTATTAAAAAAAATGCTTTTTACCTTGGCCCAACACTTTATAATAAAGTGAATGCAATCATCCCTTTTTATGGCCTAAAATCTACTTCCTGTAAAAAGACTGTTCGCTCGTACCTACGGAATCTTAGCTTTGACAAAACAGAAGAATTCCTGAAGAAGAAGTAAAAACAACACAAACATGCATCACACATAACATAAAAAAAAAAAACCTAACACGCATCACACTATTAACAAATACACAATAAACAATAACTGTTATACTGAACAACTTTTTTTTTCATTTTTCTCATGTCCATCTTTCTTTAATTTTAGTTTATAGTTATATTGATTTAGTGTTTTTTTTTTTATTTAGTTTTTAATTGTCTTTATTTTTTTTTTAATAATGTTTATAAACTTGTGACTAAACACGCGTGCTAGATACAAGTCAACCAACAACCTATGACAGGGGATCGCAACTGACACTTTTAATCTATCTAGAAGAGCAGAACTGCACCCACTAACTAGTATATGTAAACATGTGGCTGTGTAACACAAGAATGTACCTAAGCAAGTTCTAAATTTATCAATAAATTTATTATTATATATTATTTATCTTCCTGCCCTTGTCCCATTTTATTTGGGGTTGGCGAAACACATTTTTTTCTTCCATTCAGTCCTGTCACTCGTCACGCTATCACTAACTCCCTTTTCTTTCATATCACTTTTCACACAATCCATCCATCTTTTCTTTGGTCTCCCTCTCCCTCTCCATCCATCCACATGTAAACTCATAACTCTTTTAGTAACATGCGTTTCATCCCTCCTCTTCACATGACCATACCAAGACAAACGATTCCCTTTCAACTTTTCAGTCACTGGCGCCACTTTCAAACTTCCCCTTATATACTCATTTCTCACTATACCCATTTTCGTCCCACACATCCATTTTAACATTCTCATCTCCGCTACGTGCAATCTTTTTTCATCCGTCTTTTTCACAGCCCAACATTCTGATCCATACAGTATGACAGGCCTTATCACGGACTTGTAGATTTTACCCTTCAACTTGAGGGGCCATCCGTGGGTCACATGTTGTTCTCGTGAGCTGCCGCCATTTCATCCATCCTGCGTTGATCCGATGTGTTACGTCCTGGTCTACCTCACCACCACCTTGGACGAGCGACCCGAGGTACTGAAAGTCGGAGCAGATGGTATGGGCGTTCCAGCGAGAGCTAAAGGCACTATTTATCGGAATCGAACACGGATATCGAATCGAAGGTGCAAAATCAATGGGAGAATCTGAATCAACTTTCGGAATCGGAATCGAACCTGCGTACCATCTCTAGAAGAGACTATGTATTAAATACTGATTCATAGGTCTGCCTGTACGAAAACAAAAACACAAGAGCTTTTCAAAAGCGCCCATTAAGGTTGCGCTAGCCGGAAGTATGTATTACCTTCGTACTGCAACTTCATGAATAATTAATTTATACATAAGAAGTTATTATGTCAGTAACCCTTTACTTTTTAATTAATGTCGTAAATTCTAAACACAGTAATTACGTAGGTAACTTTGTTGTTTTTATTCTCATAATAAAGGCATTACTAAATTTAATTGTCTATTTTCTTTATTGTATTTAAGTATATAAGTACTTGGTATGTATTCTTATAATAAATTTAAAACGAAAAATTGCAAAATTTTGTTCGTATTTAGTAGCTATGTGATGTTATTTCTATTTTTGGTCCTTGAATTTTCTTGTTTGCATTTTGGTCCTTTATGATAGGTATGTACCTACATATAATGTATACGTTCGATAATCGCTTTGGTTATTTTTTTTTTATTGATATAAACTAGTGCTTGATTGCGATCCCACTCATCACACCTTATGATAAGCAGTAATGAGGGCGATAAGGCCGCCAATTATATGTTTCTTTTGTATTATTATTTCAATTTTTATATTTTTAATCTTGGTATGCAATAAAGTATATATAAATAAATAAATATAAATAATGCAGTCGTTGATGGCGCACTGGTATATTAAGAGCCTATACAACGTAGCTTTGAAATTATAAGACACCTAAATTATAATCGGACGAGAAAACCGCAGCAGACAAATTATACATACGGGTTAAATTTTCTACGTTACTCTTAAAATAATTTGTTTTATCAAACATTGTGATAAACGGAAATGCATGCGGTCATAACTTTTGAACAAATTACATCAACGTGCGATATTATAATATAGATTAAAATGACGTCACTGACCAGGCAAAGTTGTGCAATTTCACTGGTTGGCGCGGGTCACGTTAAGTCTGTTGGAATCAGTCCGGTCGGGGAACTCGATGCCGTCGCGCGCGGTCGTTGTTCCTTTCAAAAATAGTAAACACAAATAAATAACACGTTTTTTTTATTACAAATAACGCGTTGTTTTTTTATTACAGTTAACACAATAACAAATTTTTGACATAAATTTGACGTTTTTTTTTGTGGTGCAAAATGAAAGTGTTTATTGGATTACTTTTACTGGCGAGGTAAGAGGGGTTCGATATTTTTATCTTTAGCTGATTATAATGAAGGCATGCTTTGTATTGAATAGCAGTTTTATCTTCAAGCTTGCAACGGGACTTGATACGGATACAATAGTGGCACTCAACTCACAACCACTCACTCACAACTCAGGATGCAATCTTGCGGTGTCATTGCACTTGCAAATAATTTAAATTGAAAGATTGATTGTTGTTGTCGAGTGTTATTTTCCCACATGGAACAAATCTAGATCTATTCTTATATTTTACTGGCCTGTTGGTCTAGTGGTCAGTGGCCCTGACTGCTATGCCGGAGGTCGTGGGTTCGATTCCCACCCAGGATAAATGTTCGTGTGATGGTGATGAGCACGATCATTTGTTCTGTGTCTGGGTGTAATTTATCTATATGTATTTATTTAGAAATATATAAGTATGTTTATCAGTTGTCTAGTACTCATAACATAAGCTTTGCTTTGCTAGAGAATAGACGCGTTGTGTGATAGTTTGGAATATTATTATTATTCTAGGTATGTGTACGATTGTTTCCCGTGCAATTTGCAACACAATAATACACAATAAGCCAATGGAAAAATAGCTAAGTAGATATTGTTTATATCCTTATCAACGTCGGTTATTTAGCTGTAGGTCATTTATAAAAAAAACCAACCTTTCACATTAATTTCATGAATTAGCAGACCGTGAAATCGTGTAGTAAATTGGCACAAAATCTTAATTAGTAACATTTTTAAGTAAAAAGAATGTAACATTTTTTTTTCTGACTGTACCGAACTTGTATTGACAGCAAATGACAGGGACAGTTTTTTAAGCAGTAGATAATCGTAAATTCGTAATAAGCGTAGACAGATTATTATTGGACAACAGTGACTTATTAAGAATGTTGTTAGGATAGACCAATAGTGTAAAATAAAAATTTCTTGCTACAAAATGATTGACTATCAACTCGGAAAACTTAAAATTGTTCGCAAAATTTTCTGTGAGCACAATGTAGATAAGTAATGAACGCCCGTTCACGAGCATGACGCGTGCATCAGCCCCACTCAGCTCAACAAGATTATAATCTTCGCAGGGCTAATTTCTTAGGGAAATATATGGCTCTGATAGCTCTTTTCTGCAGAATAAAAATAGACTCTATGTCTGCAGCCCATCCCCATAGCAAAATACCGTAAGACATGATACTATGAAAGTAACTAAAATAGACTAGTCTCGCGGTATCTACATCAGTAAATTGACGGATTTTTCTGACAGCATATGTTGCTGAACTAAGCCGACCTGCCAGAGATGTTAAATGAGGACCCCATTGTAGCCTCGAGTCAAGCGTGATGCCCAAGAAAACCGTGTTCTCGACGAAATCGAGTTTCTCTTTGTTCAATACTATGATGAAGTTATTACTTTTAACATTCGGTAACGGAAATCTTATGGATTTAGTTTTTTTCCATTTAATATTAAATTATTAACAGTAAACCAGTTTTGGATCTGCTGTAGACCGTTGTTTGTGGAACGTCTATTAATCTTAATAATTAACGACGTAACGTCAGCGAACAATCCAATATGTGGTTGTTTTTTAATAGATGCGGTAGATCATTAATATATACTCAAAAGGGGAAAGGACCCATTATTGAGCCTTGTGGTACACCCATTTTGACTTTCAAACCCTGAGAATTGACACCATTTATTTGAACTTGCGGTTGCTTGTCATTTAAACAAGATTTCACTAAGCTGAGTGCAAGTTTACCTAGCCCATAATGTTCTAGCTTTAAAAGCAAGGTTTCGTGATTACCGCAATCAAAAGCCTTTGAGAGGTCACTAAACATTCCTATCGCATAGGCTTCTTCCCACGCTGCAAATATATATTGTTTTAATAAAGTGATACCAGAGTCCGTCGTATGATGTCCTTTGGTGAAACCATAATACTGATCTTGAAAGATTTTATTGACGTTAAAATGGTAAAGCATTTGCTTAAGCATAACTTCTTCAAACACCTTACTGAAAATCGGCAATTCTGTTTCAGGTCTATAATTTATTAGTGTCATTATGGTCACCGGATTTAAAAAGTGGTATAACCTTACTGTATTTCATTATATCTGGAAAGACTCCTTGGTCCACACACAAATTAAATGTTAAAGCTAAGTATGGTGCTATGATCTCAATTATGGATGCGCACACTTTAGCAGACATTCCCCATAGGTCTTCGGTTAATTTGATTTTAATTTGCCGAAGAGACTTTATGACTGTCATAGGGTTTATATGTTTGAATTGAAATTCAACCAGACAGCGTGGCAAGTTTGCTTGCAATAAAGCAATTGAGGCTTCAGGGGAGAAATTTAGAGCTTCCGTTGTCCTTATAGGTATATCGGTGAAATAATTCACAAACTCTTGGGCTACTGCTGTGTTTAGAGGTTATGGGACCATGTGAAGTCTCCAATAAAAAGTCCGTGTTGCTTAGGTACTTTATTCCCAACAGTTTCACTAAATTTATAACTTTCCACACAGTTTTTATTTTATTGTCTTCCGATTTGATCTTGTCCTCAGATCTGCAAGTGTACTTAATATTATTGTCTTGAGATTTCACTTCAAACATTGGTCATTTGTTCGAAAATTTTCAGAAGTGGGGTAGTATCGTTACCAGGGGGCGCCGACTCCGTGGGTGCTCGGGGGCTCGAGCACCCATGAGAAATAAACAGTGGGTGCCGAGCACCCCTGAGAATAGACATCAAGAAACAGATCAGTAGTCGCATTTTAGGTTACGTATAAATTTTGAATATTTCCTGATATTAAAAACTAGTTTCATTTTTATATAATGATTTCATTTTATATTTTTATCAAACATAATTAGTAATTAAGTACGCAGTATGTAAGTAGTACATTTATTTATTAGTCGGTCTATCAGAGTGTATTTCTCTGCTGACACTTCGCCACTTTTTCTAGTCGACCGAATGAGCATGAGCACCCATGAGGTTTTCTAATAGCCGGCGCCCCTGATCGTTACCATAAATATCAGAAAGGAGAAGAAGTTTTCTGTTTATAGAAGTTTACCTTTAGTATGGGACGCTACTTGTGTCGATACTCTTGTGCCTTCCCATCTTCCTAACTCGTCGTGTTGTGCTGGTGCTGCCGCAGCGGCTGCGGAGAACCTCAAGCGGCGAAAATATAATAAATAACCTTGTTGGAAGTTATATTTTCGAACCGTTTGGGGTTGAAACTCTCGGTTCGTGGGGTCCAAGTGCTGTTGTATAAAGATCTGTCAAAACGTCTAGTTGACACTTCGCGTGACCCAAGGGCTGGCTTTTACCTCGGACAGAGGATAAGCATTGCCATATAGCGTGGCAATGCCGCCAGTCTTTTGGGCACATTACCAGTCGACAGCGATGTGGAAGAGTTTTTTGACGCCATTTTTTAGTTTTAGTTAGTTGTAATTAGATTAGGGTTTTTATTATTATTTATTTTATTTTATTGTAATTATAGTTAGTGTTTATAAATGTAAATAAAAATATTTAATTGAACAAAAAGAAAAAAGAATTTAAAATGAAAAAAATACGTTAGTTAGTATATCGATCTATAGGAGGAGAAATATAAAATATATATATTATATATACATTTTATATTTCTGTGTCACTGCCGTGTTTTCTTTTTTCATGAAAACTTCTGAGTGTAGCTCACAATATCTACACGAAGACGATAGGTACATAACTGTACTTTTTATATGTAAGTACCTACATACTTTTACCGTTGTAAAATTATGAATAACTAGCTTCTCCCACTGGCTTCGTCCGCGTGAATGTCAGTTATTTCAGACACGAAGTCGAAGCCAGATAAAAAGTAGCCTAGATGTCCTTTCTTTTGGTTCAAGCTTACTCTGTAACCTTGAAAATCGGTTCAGTAGTTTAACCGTTAAAGCGTAACAGACAGACAGAATTATTTCACATTTATAATATTATGAGGATTCATTGGTTGCACAGATAAGAATAAATTTCGAAGTAAACTGTACTTTTTTTTGTATCCGTCTCTGCTCGATGACGTTTGCACACGCACACGTTAGTGCACTTATGCTGCATAGTAGGTTCATTAACAGATGAGGGTGCATTGGCATTTTATGAATTTAAGTAAGTACGTCACTGACTGGCCTGTTGGTCTAGTTGTTAGTGGCCCTGACGGCTATGCCGGAGGTTGTGGGTTTGATTCCCTCCCAAGAAAAATGTTTGTGTGTAATTTATCTATCGAAGACATTCCCCACACCACCGTACTTGACCTGGTTTTAGATTACGGCCTACTCCCTATCATAGAGAGGAGGATCAATGACTTCTCCCGCTCTAGGGTAGAGTGGGAGGGCGTGTCAGACTTTTACTGACTAAATCCACACCTGTGTCCCTCAGTTGCCTTTTGCGTTCTGGGACCACAGGTTTCCTTTTCTGAACCCCACCACCCTAGGTAGAGAATGCCGAAGGCATTGAGTGGGCATTTGTAACTTTAGTTTCATGAAGGTTAAATTAATTAATTAATTATGGACGGTCACCGCCGTCACCGGACGACCGGACGGCGAGCTACCCATTGTTCGTCGTCCGCAATCCCGCGCCTACGGTGCCCGCCACGGAGATTGCCATGCGACTCTCGACGCTGATGTAAACTCCTACCGTTACTTAGGAATAAGGTGGTGGTGCATTCTGACAGCCATGCACGCTCATGACTACGGACTTGTGCAGTGCCACCTCGATTCCCAACTGCCGGATCCTCTCTATGACTGGCTCAAACTCACATGTCACTAGTTCGGCTGATAAATGGTGGATCTTTACTGCGATACAACTTGACTTCCAATCCATGCACTTTACCGCGAAAGATTCGCGTTCTCAATCTCGGCTCGTAGTGTTCCACGTGCGCTTCAAGGAGACGTCAGAAAAACCGTAGGGGCCCAGCAGGATCGAAGCGTACTGGGGCTATGGGTTGTGGGAAACAGATCCCCGGGGCCCTGAAACGAAGGCAAAGAGAATAGGAGTGGGTTTTTGTCAGTAAAAGTCTGACACGCTCCTGCTCCGCCCAAGAACGTAAAAAGTCATTGCCAACTAGAAAAAAATTGTGCATTGTGGGATCATCTGTACCTACCGTGCTTTTTAGGATTCAGTACCTGCAGGATAACCAACGGGTCGATCTTTATGACATCGATCTTTTAGAACTCGATTTATTACTAAATCGATTCCAAAATCGATCTCCTTTAGGAAAAATTGCCATCTCTAGTACGTACCTACTTAGTAGATACTATTAGAAAGTATAGGTAGATGAGTAGATCAACTACTCATTAGTAAACATAGCACGCTTAATTTATGTTTTCACCGTGCGTGCTCAGGAAGTACGTGCATTTAATGTACTTAAACGATTACTATAAAACAATGGTGTGGTAACCCTACGCTCAGGGCCGCCAAAACCGGTTAATGTCACGACTATTAAATTAAATATTCAGATTACGTTATAAACAAATTAATAAATACATAAATAAATTGTAGCAATAAAAATATGATTGGGCATTGGAATTATCGTGTGAATTAATATTGATTTCAATGTCATGATTTTTTTTAGTTAACCTTAATTAAAGTAACCTTTTTTGCAAATGGGTCTACGCCAGAGGAGCAGAGCACAAGCCGAGCCGCTCTACTCGCGGTGTCAAGTGTGGACGTAGAGCCTCCAATGGTCACAGCCCCCCTAGCCAAGTTACAACCGTTTTGTTTCGATTCTCTTTTCCTTGATCGCCTTGAGTGGGCCACGCCCCCTATTCCTTTGTTCTGACCACGTGACTGAGCATTGAGATGACGTCAGAATAAAGGAATCGGAGGCTCGGCCGACTCGAGGCGATCGACGAAAACAGAATCAAAACGAAACGGTTATAACTTGGCTAGGGGGGGGGCTGTTCTCGAACGTTATGCGAAACCCTTTGTTTTCGTCAAAAAACCGACAATAGACGGAGCACAGTCGAGCACGAACCAAATGCTCGAAGCGCGCTCGTTCGAGGTATCTAAGTCGGTTCACACTAAACGAATTGGTGCTCGGCTCCTCTAACTTAGACCCACATTAATAATAGGCAAAGCTTTAAGCGTGTGTGAAATCGGTAATGTGTTTATTGTGGAAGTTGCGTAGTAACAATTTATTTATTAAAAATTACAAGTTAAAATGGTTTAAGTATTTAAACACGAAATTACAAAAAATAAGCATGTTAGACACACATTTTTATTATTGAACGCAATAACCTAATGGATTTCTTCGAGTGAAGTTCAGTGGGTGTTTTAATTATTCCTAGTAGATATTGCGATGTAAAATTGGTGTAGTTTTGTATCTCAAGCGTCTGCACAATTGGATAATATGTGGAATCATTGAAACATGCGCGATTTTGGTAAAATGGAGCTGCTGCTGCTAATTTTATTGTAGTGTTGACTACTTCAGCGAAGTTTGCCAAGAAGGCTGACTCGATACATTTGCTGCCGAATACTATTAAAATAATTAGAATGTGTTACATCCGAATTTTATGTTAACAAACAATGTATCAGTCTGTTTCCTTAAGAAGACATGGCTCAAAGGATTTAGTATCCAAGCCAAAAACATTATATACAATCTGCACAAATACAAGAGGTAAAACGTAAATAATCATACAAAAAATATGATAGGTAATACTGGTAATACTTGTGATTAAAAAAAAAAGCAGATTCAAAAAATTTGCTCTTTATATAATAATAAATAATCGGTAAATAAATAATCGGTCCCCAAGATACAGGCACCGCCTAGTTTGGGGGCCATTGTAATAATTCTGGTAAAATATAACTCCCCGATATCTAATTATACTGCAAGCTTCGTTCGAAGACATATTCAATTTAACCATGCAGCTAACGCTTGCGCTAGGCGACCCAATTCGCAGCTTTTCAGAGCCTAAAAGCAAAAACAAAACGCACCGTATCCGAGCGAGTATCTGTCAGTAACGTCAAATGTCATTCCATACGTTTGCGCGGCAACCAATACGTTTTACGTTGTGTTTTATTTGCTTTTTTACCAATTTAAGTAATTAAATAAGAGCATAGTGCTTGTATAATTTGTAATGAAGTATGCCAAAACGAAAAGATATGAAATACTATCTTCATATGATGAAAAGTTTGAAAAAAGGACGAAACGACGATAACATAGTACGTCACCTGTCCTATCTCTATTTAATTCTTTGATTCCAGGTGAAGTAATAGATTTATCTATTAGATTATTCAGTGAAGTAAGAGTTTCACGTACTTAACCCAAATAATTGTATGCATTGACACGATCAAACTCCTCGGGGTGTTCACGAGATGAACACACGAGCTGGTTTCCTTGTTCCATAACTTTAAAGGCTTTGCCATGGTACATTATACAGTGTAAGACTGTAAATCAAATGGGTTTCGAAATATGAATATACCTACTGACGCGGGTTGTGCACGTGATGCATTGACGCGTTTAGCTGACTCGGGATGTTTACGAGATAAACATACGAGATTGTTTTTTGCCCCACACCTTTGGGTAACCTGAAAAGCTTCCTCAGGAAAGTTATCTACAGTGCAAGTAAAATGGATTTTGAATATTGTACCTATGGACGC
The DNA here is from genome assembly GCA_905147345.3 of Mythimna impura. Classification (NCBI taxonomy): domain Eukaryota; kingdom Metazoa; phylum Arthropoda; class Insecta; order Lepidoptera; family Noctuidae; genus Mythimna; species Mythimna impura. The sequence continues at coordinate 7,174,144 of LR990348.1, forward strand.
GAGTGATGTACGAGATACATTGGCGCGATCCGCTGACTCGTGGTGTTTACGAGATGAACACACGATGATCTTTACCCTTTGGTACATGGACACGGGTGATGTACGAGATGCATTGACGTGATCCGCTTACTCGTGGTGTTTACGAGATGAATGCACAATGGTCATTACCTTTTGATAAAATCCGAAAGGCTTTGCCTAGGTACACTTTGGTACCATAACAGGGTCAATAGTTTTAGGTTTTTAGACCTTGTGTTTAGGATGATCCTCAAGAAGTGGACATTAAACTAGATATCTGTTGTATCATCATCGGCTCCAACAGGCACAACCCTAACTGTTACAGACTTGAGTATAACATTTCCTGAACTAGCATCTGAGCTAGTCGTTGAACCAGTTACTATATTTCCTGAAGTATTCAGAGTATTACAGTATTTATATCTACAAAACCAAATGATTTAATGGCCTGACTTAATGAATGACTTAACCCACATCTAGAATACCATTTTTGGAAATACTCAAGGAATATGAACAAAAACTAGATAAAAATGTGTGTAATAACTGTTTAAAATAATATAGAGATTATTGCCTCAGTCAGTAATTCACTGATAATACAAGAATATACTGATACAAAAAGATTAAATCAGAACAGAATCAGTTGGGATTGGGAATCAGACCCTATCTAAGCTTCACAGCAATGATGGCATAAATAGGCTGAAACTAATTTTCCCAGTTGATTGATACTGGAAGAGTTTTAATAGATTTGCACTTCACATAAACAAAGATATTGTCAAAGATGTTGATAGAGACGACTACCTGCATGGGAATACTTCAACAGAGAACATTTTAAGTCCTAAAGACATGCCACAGAAGCGGCAAGCTTATTATGAAGCCAGCCTAATCTTCAACTGTAACCCGTCAGGGAAACGGGAATGGTCCATCTTGGTACAACCAGCAAAGAATAATACCTAGGCCTGGACGAAAGTATCTGCAGTCCTCATATTAAACTATAACCAAGCAATTCTCGCAACACATCCAGTGTATGCTAGAACACAAAAAGTTTCACCACAGGCTCATGGTTGAAATTAGAGGTTAGTCATGCTTACAGATTAGCCCATTCCCTTCCTCGTTGATAGAGGATTTGTGGTAATGCCCCAATTTTGAAACACATCTGTGGATGTTCGGTAAGTGCATTTTTTCTTCCATAACTTATCAACCAAAATTCAACGGTCCAAAACAAAAATGGTTTTACAAGTGATCAATCAGGATCTTCAAGATCAGGGGCCAAGATGAATGCATATTTATGTATAAAACCATTCATAATTTACTGCCATTGAGCACAAATTCCCCATGGAAACCGTGTGGGAATCAACTTATATCCAAGATATTTTTTGGTTTCCCAACAGGGATGGAGAAGGGAGGTTTATTGAAACCTTTATACCCCTGAACAAATTGGTTCACACATCCAAATTTATAAGATGTAAGATCACAGCGGTAGCTCTAGTGTACCCAGGAGATCTTTTGGCAAAATTTGAATCCAGATCACAGGAGATACCTATTATTTCATTATGATCATTTAAAAAGAGTCTATTGCTGTCCCATATGGGATTTGTTTTACACATTATGCATTTTTGATAGTGGTAGTTACATGTATATCTATGATCAAAAGTTCACAAATCAGTATGTACATCATCTTGATGACCTTTTGTGTATTGGTTCAGACTATATAGTCTACTACTATACACACTACACTATTCATACTAGCCTACTATTATATAATAAAAGGTTGAAAAATATTCAAGGAACAATTACTCCTTTTTACAAAATACGCCATCCCAATCATGTTAATTATTTAGATTTTATATATGACACTTATACAATGACTGATGTCACATACAAAAAATGTTGTTTCTGTAAATCCCTTAAAAATATTTACAGAAACAAGTTTCTTAGCTTATGAGAGATTATTCACTTAATATGTACATCAACTGTTGCATTATTTTGTTGCAACAACATTTGTTGTTGGTTGGTTCTATACTAAAATTAGAACATAAATACTTAGTTATAAGTAAAGGCAACTAAGATTCAAAATAAAAATTCATCCAATCATCAAACTAGACCTACAATGATGCAACAAGAACTGGGGGGGGCGCAATTGTAGTGATAACAGAAGTCTATGGGTTCTGGAAAAAGGATAAAAAATTATAATTATCACATAAATTATTTAGAACTGCTTCACATTTTTTACCTTTAAAAATACTATTTTGTTAAACATGAGCACTTACACATTTTGTGTGAGTTTGATAATAGTTTGCTGTATCTTATTTAAACCGAATGGGAGGAATACGGTATCAACAATTAAATAATATAGCCAGAAATATGGAGCAATGGTGTGAAAATAATTAGATTTGTCTATTTGCTTCATATATGGATACAAAAGACAACAAAGAGACCAATTAACAATCTCATACATCTAACATAGAGTGGGAACAGAATATCTCTACATTTTAGTAGGTATATTGTGTCTCAGTTTGGTCAAACTGATTGATCTTTTCCCTTCTACAAGTAATGCATAAATGTGATGCCTGTGTTTCCTGGAAACCAGATTCAAAATACATTTAATTAGATGTTTTTTACTGCCCTTGGACATGATAATTTATTTCTTTTATGTGTTCTTTCCTCCATTTAACCCAATATTGGGGAGGCTACAAAAATCAAAAATGAAAAGGTGATGTCATATTGACCTTCACAAGCTTGTCCACCATTGAAAACAATGTTAGTTTTTTCAAGCTGTTAGTCTTTATAGGTACCTACTCAATAAAAAACTATTGCATTCCTCTTTTAAAGAGTGTCATCTTACACACCTCCTTACACTAATTTCCAGAATATTGACATGATGTTCTTCCATCAGCCATAGAGGTTACATTAGGTTACCTTCCAAATAATGCCTCAATTCAATGTTACTTATAGGATCTCACTTATTCACACAGTCTATACCAATTAATAAATTAATAGACTCATAAATTGGTGGTAATGATCACATCCAGAGATTATGTTAAGGTTTCTATAAAAATCAAATTGTCTAAAAAGTTAGTGAATTTGTTTGCACTTAGCAGAGCCCAAGTAGCACAGATTTATCATTTATAAAAATACCCAATATTATAGTTAATGAAACCGGTGTAAACATTTCTATCCTAGACACTATAAAAACATCTGGTTCTGGTTGCAGCGGACCGAACCTCTTATTTACCTTTATTTTAGTTTTTATTTTATTGTTTTTAGTAACATACAAAAATAGAGCCATTTTCTGTAACGAAAATGCACGGCAAAACCTGAAATCTGCCCTTACACTACTTTATTTTATTACATTAGATACACTCAAGAGTATTAGGGAAGATAATACTCATTTAATACTTTCTTTGAATAACCCACACAAGCCAATTTCTTCGTCTACCATTAGTAGATGGATAATCCCGTGAGATACACCAGGTACTAGCCTGAGAAAAATTGCCTAAAAAACCATAATAATAATATATATATATATATATATATATACTTTCTCTATGTTTGGCATAGATATTAGCGTTTTTTCAGGGCATAGTACAAGACATGCATCCATGTCGACTGCTAAAGCTAGGGGAGTATCATTAGATGTAATTAGGCAAACGGCTGAACAAACAGTTCTTCAACTTTTGCAAAATTTTATAATATACCTATTTCCAACAATTCATCTGAATTTGCTCATGCTGTGCTTAATGCTGAACAAAATATTTGCTTATAAATGCCTTAATATGTTTAAAATAATTATAAAAAATATAGACATATATACTTATATAATATAAAATGTATAAGTATGACAAAAAGACTGATTGTCTCATATTACCATTATATTAAAAGCCTAATAAGTGCCTAAGAGATTTTGGTTCCTGAAATATATTTGTTTTATATTAAAAATCTTAATTTTGCTTTAAGTTGACTCTTAACATCTGCATGGTTAAATTGAATATGTCTTCGAACGAAGCTTGCAGTATAATAGATGATCAAACGAACTTACCTGTGATGTTCGATCATTATTATACGTAGCTTCGTTCGAAGACATAGGGAACCCTCCCTACCCTACCCAGCAAAACTTAAGATTTATGTATCTCTAACTCTGAAAGAATGACATTTGACGTTACTGACAGATACTCGCTCGGATACGGTGCGTTTTGTTTTTGCTTTTAGGCTCTGAAAAGCTGCGAATTGGGTCGCCTAGCGCAAGCGTTAGCTGCATGGTTAAATTGAATATGTCTTCGAACGAAGCTACGTATAATAATGATCGAACATCACAGGTAAGTTCGTTTGATCATCTAATATGTTATACCTATGTTTAAGAAAATACTTGTAACAATGGTTAAAAGAAAAGTTATTATTATTATTATATATGTTTTTTTTTTAATTGATATGTAAAATAGAATAGAATAAAAACTTAAATCTATGGGTACAATGACGATCTTATCGTTGACAGCGATATCACCAGACAATCTTAAAAATCATTTTTCTTTTTTTTCAGTTTAACGTCATCTTTGGCTAAGACACCAGCGTTAATTCTCACACAACTGATCAAGAAGAACTTAGTGGAACAAGCAAAAAATCTGTCCTTGGTAGACCCAAAATTATTCCTGAACAGAACGAGTTACTCTGGATTCTTCACCGTGGATGAGAAGCTCAATTCAAACCTTTTCTTCTGGTATTTTCCCGCGGAAAACTATAGAGCTGATACTCCATGGATTTTGTGGTTACAAGGAGGACCAGGTTCTACCAGCCTCGCCGGTCTTTTCGACGAGATAGGACCTTTTGAATACTCGAATAACCAGCTAAAATGTAAGTATATTATGTACATAAAACTATTACTCTGTTATGATTTTATTTAAGTAGGTACTACGAGCTGTTACCCGTGACTTCGTGTGGAATTTAAGAGCATTACCATTATTATTATTATACATTTATTTATCTCAGCACCCTAAGGTCCTGGACCTTTGGAAGGCGTACGAGGAGCCGAAACCAAATCGCAGAGGCCCTTTTAGACGCTTTTTTTTTTCGACAACCCCCGGTTGGTGGGAAACTATTGCGACATATGGAAAACTAAGATATAAGGCTATGGTTTTTGGAGTCTTAAGTGGACTGGTTACCAGGAACTAGGTATGTTAAGACTATGGCCCCTGCCTAAACAATGTTATTAATATCCATCGACAAAAGGCAGGGGGTGACTTGCACACTCAATAAATGGGCCCCATAAACGGTCGCTAGCACGAAGTGACGTAGCAACAAGAGGGCAACATATCCTGAGGTGCTTAAGGAGTGGAGAGGTATACCACGACTATCAGGACAATCCCGGAAGTACGGTCAAGATCCCTACCAGCACCTTACTGGATTATACATCCTTCTCCCGAGCACGTTTGCTCTTGCGAATCTCCTCTCAAGCCAGCCAATAAAGGCAAGAGAGAGGTGGGAGCTCTGTTCCTCGTCAGTGTTCACTACGGCCGGCCAATAAAGGCAAGCCGGAGATGAAGAACAAGAATTTTCCCGGGAGATCGGGTCCGTGGGGTCGCTAATGCCCAACAGTTCGCCACAAAACTGCCCTGCGGATATTATTATTATTTGAATTTATGTAGCAAGTATCGAATATAATATTTTTTATATAAATTTTATTTACATTTATATAAATATAATTCACAGAAAAACCGAAATTTGTATATATTAAACCGTAATATAATTAGACGCATAAATAAAAAGGAAGACCTTCACTGACATAGGCAATTCCAATTAACAACTAATCTTCTTGACATTTTATTATATCTCATAATCATGAGCATCAGGGATTTTTTTGACAATATAGGTGTATATTAATACTAGCAGCTGTCAGCGGTTTCGGCCTCGTGATAGTGGAAAATTATCCTTAAGAAACATACTACCGGGTTAAAAGGTATCCTATGTGCTATTCCAGGACATGGTCTATCTGTGTGCCAAATTTCATCCAAATCCATTCAGCCGTTCGAGCGTGAAGAAGTAACAAACATACACACACTCACAAACCTATGAAGATGTCGTTTTTTAAAACGGGTTACTTTGAAGTGGTTCCAAGTCAATCTTTGGATTGACTTGGAATTATAAGTTCAAATAAACTTTATATCAAAGGTATGTTATTCTTTTTTCGAAATTAGGTACCTATTTATTGTTTTTTTATTTTTGTGTTTTTGTATTTTCTGTAATATTGCTGTATATAACCATTTTTGTATGAAATCCTTAGATTTCATACAAAAATGAAAACTCGCATTATTTTGTTATATGAGTTCTACCGTGGAAACAATGTGTCTCAAGCGGTATGCAATATTAATGATGTATATACCTACGGACTTAATGAATGGGATGGGTACACTACATAAATACGAAAAACTTTATTCCGACAGTCACAAATACGAATTTCAAAATACCGATTTTCATAATTCCGAATGGTTCAAAATTCCGAATACAACAACTCCGACTCATCATTACTCCTATTTTTATAATTCCTAAATTTCAATATTCCTATCGTTTATAATTACTATTATGAAAATACCGAGTTTCAATAGATCGAATAACAAAAAGTCCGACTGAATGATAATTCGAAACATCAAAAATACGAATTCCGATTATTAAAATACCGATTAATACAATTCCGAAATAAAAACGCCTTGTAAAACTGTATAGCAAGACAAATAAACACATAATTGCTCGTCAGAGAGATGTATCATATTATGTATAGTAGGAGGGGGTAGAATTAAAAAACTTATGACAGATGCGTTTTCGAGCATGCATGCAAGCAGGCATGCAACATGCAAGCAGGCATGCAACATGCAAGCAGGCATGCATCATGCAAAAAGGCATGCAGCATGCAAACAGGCATGCAGCATGCAAGCAGGCATGCAGCATGCAACATGCAGCAAGCATTGTTTCTGTCACGGCTCCGGCGCTGCGGGGTTTGGGCGGCCCCACGCGAGCTTATCGTCGCAGATGGTTTTAACGCTCACCACCGCAGCTTCGGCTTGCTGACCGGCTTTGCCGGCCAGCCTCAGCCGCGGCGGCGGGCCTTCAAACCACCTGCTCCTCAGCTCACGGGCCGCCCCACCCCTCCGCGCCTACGCGGGTTTAAATTACACTCTAGGGGTAGGGCAGAGAAGACTGCGTGAAGTCGATTTTGCAGCGATTCGTTTCTGTCACAAAATTTTGTAGCACAACATGTTGACTTTAAGTTATTCGAAGTATTGAAAATCGGAATATCGTTTTTCGGACCGAGAACCTTTCGAGCATTTGATTCTTCGAACGTATGAAAATCGGAAAACTAACAAATCGCATTTACGACTTTCGGTAAAATAAATTTCGTGATTTTGAATAATAGACATTATAATTCTTAGGTATTATGAAATTCGGACTTTTGAAAATCGGAACATCGAAATTCGGAATAAAATATTTCGGAGTATTTGGGTGTTCCCGAATGGGATGTCTATTTTTAATTCAATCACGTGGGAAATTTTATCTCACGAATAATTTTTCATCTCAAGGCGGCTAAAAGACAAAATTTCCAAAACGAAAGCTATTAAACGAAGAACACAGAGTTCTTTTGTTAGAAGAAAGTCGTAGCGTCGCGTCGTACCTTATCGGCCGCGGCGATCTCTCGCGCCAGGCCATGGTACAGGCCATGGTCCGGAGCGAGGAGGAGTGGCGGGCGGTCGCCTCCTTCTGCGAAACAGTAATGCTAGCAAAGGAGGCGGCAGATCGCGTGAGGCAACGGTCCTTACGCCCCAACCGCCGCCGGGATTCCGATCCCGATTTCCGGCCACCGTAGGCGCGGGCTTGCGGACGGCAAGCAATGGGTAGCCCGCCGTCCGACCGTCCGGTAACCGTCCGGACCGAGCCCAAGTCGTCAACGGCGCGTTTTGTTCCACGCGCGCCTCAGGGAGCTGTCAGCAAATCGTAGGGGCCCAGCAGGGTCGAAGCCTACTCGGGCCATGGGTAGTGTGAAAATGAAACCCGGGGCCCTGGGACGAAGGCAACGAAGGAACAGGAGTGGGTTTTTAGTCAGTAAAAGTCTGGCACTACCTCCCGCTCCGCCCAAGAGCAAGATTTGTCATTAGATGAGTTTCTACGTTGGAACTCTTAATATGAAAAAACTTTTTTTTTATTAGCTTTCATGGTTATAAGTACTGCGATATTACAGAAAATACAAAACACAAAGAAACCAATAAATACCTAATACTTTACCTAACAAAATATAAAAAAAAAATGTAGTCACATGCGCGTTTGCGATGTTCGTGCTTTTTTAGATGAAGACCTATTATTAGTGTGATTAAATAAATATTGGTGTATTTATACATCTTGATTTTTTTAACAACAGCCATGTGGGATTAGCTGATGTTTTTCCTGATAAAGGATATTTGCATAAATCGTGTCAATGATTAACACTTGATGCTAGGAAAAAAAAAATTATGGAAATAAAAACTCAGAAATGAGAACCTTTATTTCATATAGACCAATAACAGGCACTTTTGAATTGTCAAAATGTTGGTCATTCAAAAAAAAAGGAAACTAAGTTGCACGTTCCAAAGCGTAAGCGTAAGCGTGGCGACGGCGACTGTCGCAACCCAGTGCTGGGCACGCTACAATTATGGCGGTAATTTCCCTCTTTGAGGAGTGGCTGGAGCGGCAACACGGCGTCCTCACCTTCCGCATGACGCAGGTCCTCACCGGACATGGCAAGTTCGGGAGGTTCCTGCATCGGATTCAGGCGGAAGCAACGCCCGAGTGTCATCACTGTGCGAACCACCCAGAGGACACGGTGGAGCATACGGTGGAGGTGTGCCCCGCTTGGGCCGAGCACCGACGTGTCCTCGTGGAGGCAATTGGTGGCAGCGACCTTTCGCGTCGGACCCTGGTTCAGGCTATGGTCCGAAGCGAGGAGGAATGGCAGGCGGTCGCCTCCTTCTGCGAAGCAGTAATGCTGTCGAAGGAGGAGGCTGATATTTCCTATCTCAAAATCAATCCAATTCTTTAATTTAGCATTACTTTCTTAAAGTATAAAGAACAATGTCGAGGAAATTGTTGATGAAATTATTAAGTGTCTACATTATGTGACCATGATATAATAATAATAATAATAATAATTTTATTCATTCAGACATCATTGATCCAATGGTTAGTAGAAAACTTATCATCTAGGTGTTAGTAAATTAAAAGATTAAAAATTTCACATTATAATTATTTTAACCCTATTCCATCAGCACCCTAATTTCATGCTTTAGTATAGGGCAGCAAAATTTGTCAACGACAACCGCCAGAATGCCATTGCCGCTCGCACGAACCCTGCTTAATAAGGAGGCCACATTCTTGCGCAAAATTGCTGCGAATCCATCTGTACGCGCCTCCATGAACATTCCAGATGCGCTGCAAAACCGTGGTAGCCGCAATAACATCCTAAAGGCGTTGTTGTATTGGACGCGCAAGGCGTCGAGGGTTTTTCGCGAATACGTTGCCCACAAGCTACTGCAATAGAAGTTTTGGCAGTATGCCTTAAACAGCGTAATCTTAACCTGCTTCGAGCAAGTTGCAAATCTTCTGACCAACATATTCGCTCTCACCGTCAACGCCCTGCGTTCCCTATCGATGTCAGCGTCATCTTTTAGATCAGCCAGATATATACCAGTGAAATAATTTACTAAGTTTTATCAAATCAAGCCATTGGCCAGTCTAAATAGGTATTATTGACATAACGTAATCTCATCAACTTTAAACTAGAATATCTTGAATACGAGGATTCTATTAATAATAATACTTTTATATATTTTTCATCACTTGACGCTAAAAAAATATGCCAACAAAATTTTGTTCGAGATTCAGCCATCAGTCTTTGTCTAATCAACCCGTAACTTAGAATTATTTTGTAGCGACCGATGACCTGGTCAGGGTCGCTGGAATCCGATGGTTGCGAGACGCACAGGACCAGTCGTTGTGGCGACGCTTGGGGATGGCCCATGTCCAACAGTGGACATCTTTCGGCTGAAATGATGATGATGATGTAGTAGTGTCATCTATGGCGCCACATAAGAACTAAAAAATTGGAAATCCTACATCGCGCAATTAGAGTTCTCCGCGCGATTTGATCATAGGTATACAACATCTCAAAATCATCAATTGGGCATTTACCCGAACCAGACATAACACCCGTCTGGTCGGAAGATCCACCTTCCTCAACGGAGTTATGTGACATCTGTTCCGCATACCTCTAAAAAAAACATATTGTGTTCTCCTTCGATATCACTGTTACACGTAGGTAGGTGCCGTAGAACCATGACATACAGGGATTTAGCTTAGTAATAGTCATATTACCCTAAAAACATTATTACCATAGAAGTAATGATTACCTACTTAGTTACTCAAAATAAAGGAAAAGTAGAAACATCACAATCACTTTCCAAAAAAGTTTACTGTGCCCCCAAAAATTTACGCTGGTCATACCTACATGATAGAATTACTGTACTCCCAAAAAGAAACGCTATGTCATATGTGGTAGAATTACTGTGCTCCCAAAAATAAACGCCCTGTCATATGTGGTAGAATTATTGTACTCCCAAAAATAAACGCTATGTCATATGTGGTAGAATTATTGTACTCCCAAAAAGAAACGCTATGTCATATGTGGTAGAATTACTGTGCTCCCAAAAATAAACACCCTTTCATATGTGGTAGAATTATTGTACTCCCAAAAATAAACGCTATGTCATATGTGGTAGAATTATTGTACTCCCAAAAATAAACGCTATGTCATATGTGGTAGAATTACTGTACTACCAAAAATAAACGCTATGTCATATTATTATGTGGTAGAATTACTGTACTCCCAAAAATAAACGCTGTCATATGTGGTAGAATTACTGTAATCCCAAAAATAAACGCTGTCATATGTGGTAGAATTGCTGTACTCCCAAAAATAAACGCTATGTCATATGTGTTAGAATTACTGTTCTCCTAAAAACTGACACTGACCATATATGATAGCATTACTGTGCCACAAAAATTACCCTGTGCGATTGTGCGAATCTCAAATTAGGATGGTAACTGCAACTTCCTGAAACAATAACTCAATTACCGGTCGTTGTAACTCGCCTGGGAAGTTGACCCCTCGAAATCACAATAAGCGCTTGTAATCCTTAGATCAGAAAGACTAGAACTTTCAGACTAACTTTTAAAAGCGATTTTATTTATTTTATACGATAAGGAACGTATTACCGGGTCCAAAGTATGCAATGTATTTCCTAATCCAAGCCATGCTTTACCCGCATGCTAAGTTTCATCCAAAATTCTGTTCAGCCGTTGACTCGGACATATGAAATTGGCGTTTTTTTAAACCGTTTGGTTTCGAGCAATATTACAGAAAATGCCAATGATTTAATTAATTACGAAAAATTAATAACGTAGGCACCTTTAATATAAAGTCCATTTAAACTTATTATTCTTATTTAATCCTCTTAGGATCCACAGTTCATATATAACCAGTTTAAAAAAAACACCAATGTCACATATGTACCCAAGAGACCTAATAACATCCAAACATAAAGACTTTTACAGTTTAAATACCTATTGATAGGAGAGGTTAATAACTTTTTGCGAAATAAAATCATACACTTATTTGGTGAATCAGCTATGCGGGCTGTTCGAATTTAGAATCTACTTGGGATTAGGGAAACCCCGATATAATGGGTATGCATTAAATTCTAAAAACTTATTCACTTTGTAACTATTGGTAATTTTCCTGTATTTATTTTTGTATCTATACAATTATTCCGAAATCGGCATCGAAGTAGATTATCTTCTGCCAGCGGCTTCGCTCCCACGAAAATAGAGTTCTCCATAAAAACTTTGAATCCCCGTTACATCCCGTTAGGAGGTGAATTTTGGAGAACCCTCTCTTAGCAAGGGCGGATCCAGCTTTGGCGCCAGGGGGGGGGGGGGTCACGTAGTCGTGGTCAAGTCACAAGAAGCTATAATTTAATTTTGACAATAATAGATACGGGTAAAATACATACATCAATTAAATACCTACTATTTTATTGATGTATGCACTGTACTTAAAAATAGCTATATTTAAAAAACAAAATCATTTTTTTTACGTCTTCTCCCGAAACGCGTTATCACTTCATCTACTTCAATGGTAACGAGAAAAGCAGTGGTGACCTCAAAAAAATGGACTGCCACAAGGTAGTTTTCTGGACCTCTTGCTGTTTAACGTTTACACCAATGACCAACCGGTGAGCCCTAACACAACCCGCTTTCTGTATGCAGACGATCTGGCATTAACTAGTGACTATAAACTTGTAATTAATGTCAATGTGATCACATCGGACTCACAGGTTGCCGCGGCTTTTGAGAACTTCTTTTCAGAGATCCCCATATCAACAACAAAATCTCTGAACTCGTCACCCACTGCTGCAGTCTCTGCTTAAAGAAAATGTTAAAGTTCGCGATTCTGATTTTAATTTCGAACATGTGACTTATGTAGATATTATTAAGACGTTTAACTCCTTGAATGTAAAAAAGACTGCAGATTTATGGGGTAATTCTGTGGACGTTGTTAAGTCTATAATCCACATTATAGCTCCTTCTTTAGCTTTTATTTTTAATAATTGTATTGATCGCGGTGAGTTTCCTGATCTAATGAAGAATAGTAAAATATGAAAAATATGAATGAAGAATAGTAAAATAATTCCATTGTTCAAAACGGGTAGTACATCTGACCTCACGAATTACAGACCCATTTCAGGGCTACCCACTTTTAGTAAAATATTTGAGAAACTTATTTTAGAGCAACTACAAAGATTTTTCAACAGACATAAATTATTGCATACCAAACAATTTGGTTTTACAAGGGGTCGTTCAACAACCGATGCCGGTGTTGAACTTTTAGGACATATTTATAATGCATGGGAAGACAAATGCGATGCCCTGGGAATTTTTTGCGATTTGTCAAAGGCCTTCGATTGCGTTCTCCATGAAACATTAATCAGGAAACTACACCATTACGGAATCCGGAACTCCTCCCTGAATCTTCTTACATCTTATCTGAGTGAAAGGATTCAGAGAGTTGATGTAAACGGAAAAAGATCTCCTGGATCTGTAGTAAAAATGGGTGTCCCTCAGGGTTCAATTCTTGGCCCATTTTTGTTTCTTATATATATAAACGATTTACCTTACCTCATAAAGGATAACCATAACATAGTGTTGTTTGCAGACGACACTTCACTTTTGTTTAAACTTAAACGTCAGCAGCCGGTTACTGACGATATAAATATAGCACTTTCAAAAATAGTACACTGGTTTGATGTAAATAACCTTCTTCTTATTGAAAAAAAAACTAAATGTATAAAGTTTACCATGCCTCATGTTAGGCAAGTAGAAACTAGTGTGCTAATAAAAGGTAAAGAGTTGAGTCCTGAATATAATACAGTGTTCTTGGGCATAACTCTAGATGCTAAGCTGCAGTGGGGCCCACATATAGACAAATTATCAAAAAAACTTAGCTCTGCAGCATACGCTGTTAGACAGATTCGAAATTTAACTGATGTAGAGACTGCCCGTTTAGTTTACTTTAGCTATTTCCATAGTGTCATGTCGTACGGTATTCTACTGTGGGGAAATGCCGCCGAAATACAGTCAATTTTTGTATTGCAAAAAAGGGCTATTCGTTCAATTTATAAATTAAGTCCCAGATACTCCCTCAGAGATAAATTTAAAGAAATCAATATAATGACTATACCTTCATAGTATATTTACGAGAACATTTTGTATGTACATAAAAATATAAACATGTTTAAAAAATACAGTGATGTTCATAATTTTAATACTAGGAACAAACACAAAGGAGATGTTTCATTTTCGGCCATCAGATGTACATTTATCGAAAAAGAGGAAAAAATACCACAAATTGGGGAAAAATATTCTCTGGTGAATTTGAGCCTGATTTGTTATGTACAAAAAATAATAGTTTTTCAATTATTGCCATGTTTTAATCAACATGGCGTCTCGTTTGCTTGCAGACTTCATTCGTTCTGAAATCATGTCTCATCAAATCAATGTTACGTAGAAAATAATTAAAAAATGTGTGTATTCTTGTAGTGTTAAAAATAAATTACTATTATTCTCTTATACATATTTTGAGTAAACATAATTAAATGTAACCATTTAATCGTTACAAAAATCTTTAGTCTCCATTTTTGAAGTGTGTTTCTGAACGAATTCAAAATACCCGCCCGAAAGCTCAAACTGACTTTTGTCCCTTTTTATTTAAGAAATGATTCAAAGATTTGATCGTGCTTTGGTAAGCCAATTTTGTCTAATATTCTACTAGAAAGGTCTGATCTTAGACTATTTATGGGTTTAGTTCTGATAAACAAAAACAAAACAATTCTATAGGTTAAGTAAACGTCATCTCTACGACCTATCATGGCTGTCATAACTCTTAGGACAAACGTCAAACATTTTTAATTTTTATTTTGTACATAAAAACCATTTGATATTATGAAAAAAATGTTACGATAGTCTATTCAGGGGTAAGTTTCCCAGCTTCGCTAAAATGTACATGTTATGGCCCGAGCCCCATACAAAAATGAAACATCTCCTTTGTGGTTCCTACAACCAGGCTGAAAAAAATAGAGGGCTCATTTAGATGCCAATGTATACACTTCTATAATAAACTTCCTAGTCATATTCAACAACTAAGCCTTAATAAATTCAAATTATTTGTAAAGCGAAAACTTTGCCAAAAGGCTTTTTACACTATAAAGGACTATGTTGAGGACCAAAAGGCTTGGGATTGACCTGCTCCAGTACACACTGCAACTGTTGTCTTATTATTATTGTTTTTTCTTTTGTTTTTATTTTTAATTGTGTTTTTTTATTATTTATTACAATTCGATATTGTAGATTATTTTTATTTTGCAATTTGACTTTTTTTTTCTATTAATTTTTGACAAAAATGTTTACTTTGCTAAAGTATTACATTTTGTAAACTATATTTTTCCTTTTATTTTTGTGAACGTGAGGACTATGTTGATTGTTTTTTTTTTTTTCCTTTTCAGTAATTTTAATGTATGTCTGGCAATTTGAGTATTTTCTGCGGCCTACCCAAATGTCCTTTCCTTGGTATTGTTCGTCAAGTCGTTGAGCTCCTTAGTAGTCCTGAGTTGAGCTTTACGAATACTGACAAATGCTTGCACTGACTGGACAGGTCCACTCAAATCTGTATGGTTCTTTCTTCAAAAGACCATTTCAGACAAATCTGCATGGTTCTCATGTGATTTGACCATTACATATTTACTGTATGGACTTTAAAAGAGACTTTGACCCCTGAGTTTGTTTCGGTGTTTCTTCTCAGGGTAGTCAGCTAGGAAACACCGGCCTCATCTAGTTTAAAAATGACAAAAAAAAAATTGACGTGTATAAGTGTTTTTTAAACCTATTTACAAAATAAATATCATTTATCATTTATCATTATCATTAACTTGCCAAGTCACTGATTTTGAGGAAATTAACCAACCTTACCACCGCTCTCTCAGATCTTAGCTAGATACTGCTAATGCGTTGGAACCAAATCCCTCAAAAACGCAGACGTGCGTCTTTCACCTTTGTACCAGACAAGCGGGTCGAATGCTCAATATCTCGTGGCACTCTGGATAGGTCTCTCAACTACAGAAAGAATTGCGAGAACGTTAAGCGGAAGGTACATACGAGAAACAACCTTTTATTTTTTATTGTTGTTGATAGGTGTTCGCTTGATTTTTGACCTGTTACGTCGCCTAACATCCACTAGATGGGGGGCGTCTCCCCAAGTTCCACGAACAACTGGAATGGCGCTCTGTTTTTCCGCTGGTTAATATGCCTGTCCAGTATGGAGCCACTCCGCCCAATCTAATTTAGTGGATACAGCACTTTATGAGACGTGCCGAATTTCCACTGGTTGCTTTAAACTGACTCCGGTATGAATGTTGTATTCACTAATCGGCATTGCACCCCCAGAAATTCGCAGGACTGTGGCTAGCCGCATAGAAAGGACAATCGTCATCGGTGCCCCTAAGACTTCAAAGTCGTAAAAGTTTTGTTGCAAGCGTGAGCCCATCTCAAAGTAACACCACATAGCAGAGATGCGACCTCTGGCTAGAGAAGTTTAAACCTCCTGAAGATTTTATCCAGCCGTCGGAGAAACTCTCTCCTGGACACGAGTTGCCATGGCCAATATGGAAAACTCTAAACAGATTCCGCACCCAGGTTGGGTGAAGGAAAGACAATCTCCACAGATGGGGGTTCCTGGACAGTTCCGACCTTCAGTGTTT
Organism: Mythimna impura; assembly: GCA_905147345.3. Classification (NCBI taxonomy): domain Eukaryota; kingdom Metazoa; phylum Arthropoda; class Insecta; order Lepidoptera; family Noctuidae; genus Mythimna; species Mythimna impura. Next base: position 7,190,535 of record LR990348.1, read on the forward strand.
ATGCGGCGTATCTTTACAGACCATGTCCCACCTTCCATTGTGCATGACGTGCTCTGTTACCTGTTCACGTAGGGATCTAATGACTGCATCAGTGGACGGCATTGCCGTGGCCGAATACTGGGCCAGGCAAGGAATTTAATTAGTTTTGCCATCGATACGCTAAGAAGAATGTACTTTTTTATAGACATGGAGAAGTGCCAGTTGGGTTAGACATTCAACCATTGAAGCTCTTAGCCACAATTCGATTTTTCGTAACGAGAAAGATCTTTCTGCTGTCGCTACACTAACAGGTGGTGTAGCCATAATAAATAAAAAGATTCTTATATCAGGATGTGTTAAAATCGCAATTTAAAATAAGGTCAGAAATCGACTGTCGTATATCCTGACTCCGCTGCCACTTCACCATCCACAGCCGATATTCATTAACAACGACAGAAACTGGAGTATGTACTTTATTAACTACTAGCTTTTGCCCGCAGCTTCGCCCGTGTACATAAAATATAGCCTAAGTTACTCAGGAATAAAGCACCTTTCAATTGATGGAAATATTTTTGTAATCAGACTAGTACTTTCAGAGATTACCTCCTACAAACAACAAAACAAACTTTACCTCTTTATAATATTAGTGTAGTAGATTAAGAGAATAACAGTTGATTGAAGTAAGTCGTTCCGATTGACGTTAGGTCTAGCTAGACGTCAGTCGAAACAAATTGTAAGTGTCACACGAAATGTGACATCAAATAAAAGATGGAGGTGGCGCGGAAAAATTCAAATTTTCGATGAGTTCGTTCCCGAATAATACGTTTGCCAATTATATTAAATTAATTAAATATTGAAGATCTATATTGTGACAAAAAATACATAAAAACATTGTTTAACAATTTTAATCAGTGGTCCACCTAAGTCCTGGACCCCCCCCCCAGTCCGCCCTTGTCTCTTAGTGCTCGCCTACGTCATAAAATGAAGCTTTGTGCAAAATGTCACGCTCCTAGTCCCAGTAGTATTAGCTGTGCGTTGATATGTCAGTTTATTCCTTATAAATATAGGTATAGATGAAGAAGCAATTAGCATTTCAAATATTGGCATGAGGAAAAGTATGGGCGTAGTGTGTGGACGTCTCGCGATCATTTTTTTTTATAGCATGTAAACTAAAGGCGGTGACGTTGGGTACGCCACAATTATGGCGGTAAGTCCCTTCTTTGAGGCGTGGTTGGAAAGACCTCACGGCGTCCTCACCTTTCGCATGACGCAGGTTCTTACCGAACACGGTAAGTTCGGGAAGTTCCTGCACCGGATTCGTGCGGAAGCGACGCCCGGATGTCGCCACTGTGTGGACCGCCTGGAGGACACGGTGAAGGTGTGCCCCGCTTGGGCAGAGCAACGCCGTGTCCTCGTGGGGGCGATCGGCGGCGGCGCTCTCTCCCGCCGGGCCTTGGTACAGGCCATGGTCCGGAGCGAGGAGGAGTGGCAGGCGGTCGCCTCCTTCTGCGAAGCAATAATGCTAGCAAAGGAGGTCGCCGATCGCGTGAGGCAACGGTCCTCACGCCCCAACCGCCGCCGGGATTCCGCTCCCGATTTCCGGCCACCGTAGGTGCGGGCTTGCGGACGGCGAGTAATGGGTGGCTCGCCGTCCGACCGCGTCCGGTAACCGTTCGGACCGAGCCCAAGTCGTTGATGGCGCGTACTGTTCCACGTGCGCCTCAGGGAAATGTCAGCAAATCGTAGGGGCCCAGTAGGGTCGGAACCTACTGGGGCCACGGGTAGTGTGAAAGTGAAACCCGGGGCCCTGGGACGAAGGCAAAGAAGGAACAGGAATGGGTTTTTAGTCAGTAAAAGTCTAACACCATCTCTCACTCCGCCCAAGAGCGGGATTTGTCATTAGATGATTTTCCCACCTAAAAAAAAGGCGGTGACGGCACAATCCAGAGTCTGCATCCTTATTCTGTTCGTTGACAATTTCCCCTTCCACCAAATTTGAAAACTTTATAATTTAATTTGGATAAAATTATTTTAAGATATAAAGTAAAACACATAGGTTCAAGAGCTTTATATAAATAAGTTAAAGTTTATTTGATAAATAAAACACTAAAACAAGAAAAATAAAAACACTTAACCGATTAAAACTATACTATATACTAAAGACAACAAACTCCTAGCTAAAATATGGCGTCATAAAACTCCTCTGCATCGCTGTCGACTGGAAATGTGTTCAAAAGACTGGCGGCATTGCCACGTTGTATGGCACTGCTTAATCGCTGACAGAGGTAATAGCCAGCCATTGGGTCACGCGAAGTTTCAACCCAAAAGGCTCAAAAAAAAAAAATACAAATTTAAATGAGTCAACTACTTACATCCAATTTGAACCAGTAAAGTCTTCCTCATTTGGTTGAATTCTGCTTTAAACGGGTTTCCCCAATGGCTCGAATTAAGGCCCTTGGATGCCAGACGGTAATCTCTAACACAATGACGTCAGTTCCGTTTTGGACATCGTTTTTATAATTTTTTAGGCCTCTTGTAGCCTCGTATCATACAAATGACATCATATTTATCATACTGTACACCTTTATGGCTTTTTTTTTTCGGTGGGAAAATCATCTTATGACATCACCCGCTCTTGGGCGGAGCGGGAGATAGTGTCAGACTTTTACTGACTAAAAACCCACTCCTGTTCCTTAAAGTTATTTTGATCCTTTTAGGATTTTTTTTAGTGAAGACGGTTTTTTTTTTTAAAGTTTTTTATTTCACACTTTTTAGTTGCGATACACTTATAACCAGAGTGCCTATTTCTCATGACAATCTCATGACAACGCAGCGAGTGGCTAGAGAACGATTATCGTCACCGTGGCAGGTTTATAAAACTTTGCCTTGATAACCAGCCCCCCTAGCCAAGTTACGATCGTTTCGTTTGCGTCGAACGCCTCGAGTAGGCCACGCCTCCGATTACTTTGTTCTGACGTCATCTCAACGCTCAGTCACGTGGATCAGATTGGTTGTGGTCATAAACGGCACCTTAGAAACTACGGCTCAGAAAAATTTTTTAGTCGCCGTCCTTAGTGCACTATTTAAGCGACATTTTAACCAAACGTCAACAAACAGCAATAAATTGTGCTGAGAGAGGAAGATGTCTTCAACCGCGTTACAGTCGTTACAGATGCGTTCCGTCAGTATTGTGTTGACACTTGTAGTGGTGGCAGTCGCGATGGCCAGCCAGCAAGAAAAAGTACGTTATAATTTGAAAGAAGCACCAGCCTTGTTCGAGTGGTTCATAAAGGACTACAACAGACATGGCATTACAAGAGTGTTACGGACAAACACAAACAATTCCAAGCCTTCCTCGTGAGTTTGGTAGAGATGAACAGACTGAATGACGAGATGATATTACGCTAATTATGCTAATTACGCTATTAACAAATTTACTGATTATACTGAAGAAGAGAAGAGTAACCTGTTTGGATTGATATTTAAAAGTAAGTGGTCTATTTTTAGAATTTCTGAATCTATAGGGTGACTGGTAATTAGTGTACGATACTTAAACACGTGATTGTGCTCATGATAATCAACAACTTTTACTATGGGAACAAACCCGAAATCGCGAAAAAAAAAATCAGCTGTTCAGTACATTAATGTTTGTCTAATGTACTGAACAGCTGATATTTTTTTCGCGATTTCGGCTTTGCTCCCATAATAAAAATTGTTTGTTATCATGAGCACAATCACGTGTTTAAGTATCGTACACTAATTGCCAGTCACCCTATATACATATCTACCTACATACATTAAAAAAAATTGAAATATCTGTTTGTAATTTCAAAATAATATTTTTTACTAAATGACTATTCGATACCTATAACAAAAATGAAAATTTTAAAATGTTTGTCTGCCTGTTTCTTCCGGCTAATCTCTGAAACTGCTGATTTTGACGCGACTTTCACGGAAATTGTGGCCAAATGGCATGACATTGTGATGTTTTATGAGTTTGACACAACAACAACAGCTAGTATCAAAATAAAGAAGGTTTGATAAAAATATGGGACTAAAATAGTGCTTATTCCCATAAATACCGTTTCAGCATCTTTTAGCATTACGCTTTCATGAAGGGTTTTTGTGAGTCAAATTAAAACTTTTATAAATACTTTGCTTTTTTCAGACAAGTAATTCCAATTTGCTGGGAGTGTAATAGTAGCAGTGATAAGTGATGTTGAAATGTAATCTTTTTTTTTTTTTGAGGTGGGAAATCCTCAAAATGACTTCTCGCGCTCTGGGTGGAGCGCGAGGGCGTGTCAGACTTTTACTGACTAAAACCACACCTGTATCCTTCAATTACCCTTTGCAATCTAGGACTACGGGTTTCCCTTTCAGAAATTCTCCGCGGTCCTAGCTAGTGGGCCTTGCTGGGCCCCTACGGTTTGCTGACATCTCTTTGAGGAGCGCGAGAATCACTACGCGCTGTTGACGACTGGGCTCGGTCCGGTTAATTACCGAACAGCCGGACGGCGAGCTACCCAGTGCTCGACGTCCGCAAGCCCGCGTCTACCGTGGCTGGTAGTCGGGATCGGAATTACGGCGCCTAGGGCGTGCAGCCTCCTCCTTCGCTAGCATTACTGCTTCGCAGAAGGAGGCGACCGCCTGCCATTCCATTAATTAAATTTAATCATTTGGAATATTCACTTTATAATACCATCATCTCAGCCGAAAGACTTTTACTGCTGGTCAAATGCCTCTACTGAGCGTTGCCACATCGATCAGTCTTGTGCTTCTCGTATCCAAGGAACCCCACAAAACCCTCACCAGGCTATCAAGTTATTTATAGTACCTATTGATTTTGTACGGTTATAAATTGAGTTTTTCTCACTCCACCTCAAATATAAACAGGTCTTGTTTTCCTTTCAGTCGAAGATATTCGCTAAATATTCTCCAAAGTTTGATAGTCTATTAATAGTTCGCACGTGTTATTGGTAAAATTGTGGTATCTCTTCCACTAATGCCATTAATAAATATAAAAAATCCAAGGTTATTTAAGATTTTTTTGAGATATTTGACCTGCATAACAGGTTACACTATATTTTTTGTGTACTATCCAGGTCCTAGGCCCTACCTTACTATCGTGTCCCAGTGGAGGGCAAAGGTCTACCTTATTTCTTTCCATTTTTCTCTATGGGTTGCAATCTACCTGCTAGACGATAAATTTATAAAGCTAGGTACAGATCACTGTAGCGTAACATGCAAGGTAACATTTTTTTTTTTGGGACGGCGTGTCATTTTTTTACTGACTAAAACCCACTCCTGTTACTTCTTTGCCCTCGTTCCAGGGCCCCGGGGTTCTCTTTCGCATCACCCGTGGGCCTAGTAAACTTCGACCCTGTTGGGCCCCTACGGTCGCTGACATCCCCTTGAGGCGCGCGTGGAACACTACGCACTGTCGACGACTTGGGCTCGGTTCGGACGGTTACCGGCCGGTCGGACGGCGAGCTACCCTATGCTCGCCGTTCGCATGCCCGCGCCTGCTGTGGCCGGAAATCAGGATCGGAACCCCGGCGGCTGAGGCGCGAGGGCAATTGCCTCGCGCGTGCGGAAGCCTCCTTTGCAAGCATTACTGCTTCGCAGAAGGAGGCGACCGCCTGCCACTCCTCCTCGCTCCGGACCATAGCCTGTACCAAGGCCCGGCGCGAGAGACTGCCGCCGAGCAACACGCAAGGTAACATGAAAGGAGCATTTTAAGTGTGGACGCAGCGCGCGCACGAACCAAGCGTGTGCCTACTCACATAGTTGAAATGCTCGTTCACGCGCGTAGTGTGCACGGTTCGTGCGCGCAAGGCGTCCACACCACACTATGAATTCACATTGCATGATACATCGCGACAATGTGGACGGCAAATAATTCTTTCATTGCATGTTATACATATTTCATGTTACGTTACAGTAGTCTGTACCCGGCTTAAGGACTCAACAAGTCAACAACTAGGTAAACTTCTTGCCTAGTACCTAGTGTTATAGATAATGAGGCTCATTATCGAGTTCTATTTTATGCAAGAGTCGACTCATTTGCTTGTATAACGACTGGGTTTTCTTACTTCCTGAATATTTTCCTCATTTTTCACTGTGCCTTTGTCTATTGCTGGTATAATAATATAGTATAATCAGCCTTTTAATGTTCGCACTACTGGGACTCAGGCCTCCTCTCTAGGAGAGGGAATGGGCCGTAATCCACCACACGGGCCCAGTGCGGGTTGGTGAATGTCACATGTCTTCGAATTTTTTGGTTCTAGGACATACCGGTTTCCTCAGGCAATAGGAGGAAGCCTACTGGGGAAAGGGGTCTGATTCTGAAAGGAAGACTCGGCCCTGGTACGAAAGGCAACGACTGTTCCTTCGTTGCCTTTCGTACCAGGGTTAATATTTGCAATGGGGTTTTTAGTCAGTAAAAGTCTGACACTATCTCCCGCTCCGCCCAAGAGCGGGGAATGTCATAAGATGATTCCCACCAAAAAAAAAACCTGTTATCCATATGTTTGTGCAAAACTAAATACAATTTCATCAGCAAGACGACAGGCCGCGCCGTCGTTGGCATCCCAGTAAAATATAGGCCTTCAAGGGTCGTGAAAAAAGCTCTAATATACCTGATTCGAGAATCGCACTAAGGACCTCAAACTCACTTATAGCGCTTGCAACCACTAGGTCAACGAGAGATTTGCTTTATATTCGTACTAGCTGTGTCTCGAGCCGCGGTAACCATATGTTACTGCTCCACTCCTATTGACCGTAGCGCGATAGCTTACCTCGATAATTGGGTCAACACATTTTTGAAATCGAACCTGCCCCCCACGCCTCCGATTCCTTTGTTCTGACGTCATCTCAACGCTTAGTTACGTGGTCAGAACAAAGGAATCGGAGGCGTGGCCTACTCGAGGCGTCCGGCGCGAACGATACGATTGTAACTTGGCTAGGGGGGCAGTAGTTTCTGAGATTAGTGTGTTCAGCCAAACAAACAAGTGTTTCTTCAGCTTTATAATAAAGGAATTAACTATTGATTATATTTAAAACTTACACATATTACACTTCTTACGTTAAAAATAACGTGGGAAATTCCACATGAATCAGATAAGTGTTCCGTGAAAGAAAATACGGCATGCACTGCATGGTCGGTACGTAGGAATTCGCTGCGTGGGAATCCCTGAATTCAAGATAAAAATAACTTGTACAAACCCCAGTTATTTTATTGCGATGGGTACATAATACGTGAATACAATAATAATAATATGTAGTTTGAATACAATGGTATATTGTATGCCATTGCTATTGTGCCAATAGATTTAAGTTTGTGTAAAAGTTTTGTCACTAATTTGTTTTTTTTTTTTTAAATGACAGAAATATTTATTCATTTTATATACATTTATATCTAATAATAACGTAATTAAAACTAACTTACAAAATAAAAATAAAAGCCATAAAGTACTAAAAAAAGCAATCTAAAGTACGGCGTCGAAAAACTTGGACTCGGTGGAAAGGCGTGCAAAGAGGCTAATTGGTGATCCAGATCTGGTTAATTCCAATCTACAAAGTCTTGAGCACAGGCGTAGGGTAGCCAGCCTTTCGGTGTTTTACAGAATTCATTTTGGAGAGTGTGCGCAGGAATTGCATGACTTGATTCCGCCATCTCATTTCTACCATCGGACAAGCCGACGAACGGCGAGTATCCACCCTTACGTTGTTGAAACCTCTACGGTCCGGACCAAGCGTTTTGCCTCGTCGTTTATACCGCGTACATCGAGGGACTGGAATAATTTGCCTGCTGCGATTTTCCCGTCCGATTATAATTTGGGTCTCTTCAAGGCTAGAGTGAATAGGCTCTCAATAAATTAGTGCGCCTCACCATCAACGATTGCATTACCACTTACCATCAGGTGGAATCGCAGTCAAGCACTAGTTTATATTAAAAAAAAAAAAAAAAAAAAACTCCTCCACATCGCTGTCGACTGATAATGTACCCAAAAGACTGGCGGCATTGCCACGCGTCGCTGAATGGCAATGCTTATCCTTTGTCCGAAGTAAAAGCCAGCCCTTGGGTCACGCGAAGTGTCAACAAGGTGTTTTGAAAGTTCTTTAAATAATTTGTGAGTACTAATACTAATTTGGTGTATATTATATTAATTCATTAAACCCCAAGCGAATGCCGCGGCGTTCGCTCTCTCATTGTCTTTCTATTGTGTCTCTAATTACGGTATTCGTAAGATTAAGTTTATTCTATTCTATTATGTGGATGGGTTTTAGTACACTTATGACTTATTGTGTGTACGAACTGGATCATAAAAGCAAAGGACCTACTAACAGACGTGGAGAAGAATGGAGAAGGCCTTCACTCGCTGACGGGTCCATATTGAATGCGTAAAAGAATGTTGAAATATATTCACTTGGAAATTTATAATTATTTAGGAATTATTATGCAATAGTTAATTATGAATTTAGGTAATAATTATTTGTTATTTTACTTCGCGCCGAAACTGAAATGCAATTCTATTATTGTTCACATAATGTAGTAATATTTTCATTACGGGTCAAAGGATTCGCAAGTTTAGATATATATAAAAAAATACAATCAATGTATCCTGGCAACACCATCGCGTCTAGATGTCACTTATTTTTTTTGCGGTAAAAGTTTCGCATGGAAAAAACTTTATCCTATCTAATTATTCATTTAAGATACATGGAATAGTATTTTTTTAGCAATTTAACAAAATCCCAAGTGATACATCTTATTATTCATTTATAATACATGAAATAGTTCCTTCTTTAGCAAAATAACAAAATTTCAAGTGATAACCTATAAAGTGTATTGTGCAATAACGAATTTCAGTGTCGAATTTAAGCCTTGAATCTACAATCACACAGGATGAAGAACCGATATCCAGCAAAAGCCAAAGCACTAAGTGATCAATTGATCATAGCGAGTACTGCATCTCAGACTTACAAGTCGAAACCTTGCTCAATCTTCAATCAGGGTACGAGATACCATTAGCGAAGTTGTTTTTGCACGCTAACTGATTGGAAGCTGCCAGACTGGTACGTGATGCTCTTAGCGGCTTATTCTACGTTGCTAGTCTGAAAAGGCCCCTGAAACCTGTCATCGAGGACGCGATCCTCATCGGGCAATGGCGGAGGCACTAAGTGATCATAGCGAGTGCTGTTTTTCGGACTTGCTAGTCGAGGCCTTGTTCAATCTTCAATCAGGGTACGAGATACCATTGGCGACGTTAATTTTTACGCGCCAACTGATTGTAAGCTACCAGACTAGTACGCGATACTCTTGGCTTCGTTACTCTACGTTGCTAATCTGGTATGCATCTGTTATAGCAGGTGAGTCCCATTCATTTATAATCCAAAGAACAAAAATGGCAAAAAGACTAAGTTCGACGTGCTCCACTTTATCAGTGCCTATATAGGTCACGAGAAGGCCAAGTTCATACTACCCATCTGTGTATTATTAATTCGTGTAAAAACAGTACACCACCTATGTGTAGATCGCTACAAAACATTCAAACTCCTTTAGTGAATACGAGATATTCCAAACCACCATAAGGTGGCAAGTTATACTGCCTAATATGTAAATTATAAACTTTCCAAAGTAATGCTAAAGAATACGAGATATTCCAAACTGTCATAAGTTAATCCAATGTACCTAGCCGGATTGCCGGTAGATACCCACCTGTGTCCAGTTGTTGGACTAGAAGCCAACCCAAAACCATGGGAGAAGGCAAGGCAGAATTATTGACACCCTCACCGGCTACAATGCTGGTGGAAAATACTGCCATAGTGCGAGCATAACGGTGGCCGATTATCAAACCTATTTTTTGCTGAGCTAAATAGTAAAGACCTATTCAATAGAAATATTATTATTTCCTTATGGTTATGTTGTACACTGACCTGCAATATATTCAAAATAATAAAAACAAAAACAAACCATGGAACACGAGATGTTCACAATGATATATATCTAAGCACTAAGTGACATGAATACTTCATCAACAATTTACAAATGATATGTTCACTTATAGCAACAAATATCAGTAAGTGTTGATTATGATATGACTCCATGTAATAATATCTATGGAAAATCTTGATATAATTTAAACGGATTAAATTCATAGGTACAGCATATCATTCCACATCCTCAGTATTTAAGCTTATAGTAAAAACCTTGCTCAAAGAGCATGTAAGCTAACTTTTAAGGAACCAAAACCTAAGGAAATCGCAGGTTAAGTCCTCTGCTGATACCAGCAGTCCTGAATAAAATTATAAGGTTCTAAAGTTTCAATACCAGAATTACAGGAACTCCTCACAGGCTCAAAGAACCCGTGCACCAGCACCTTGGAATACTTGATGTATGACACCAATGCTACAATTGGTGTGGCCACCCGCTGGGCTGAGCGGTTTGAGGAAGCTACCATTGATTTTAAGAAGAAGTAACTTCTCACTGTTGAAAGCAGAAGGGAATAATATTGACGGGCAAAACCACCAGCCCTACTTACTTATAATCACCCCAAGGGAGTAAGTCAGCAATAAACTTATAATGATATACAACAACTAAATAATGAAATATGTGCTGATATATTTGTAAATAGTTGTTAGAACAAAATGGTATGAGGTATCTACCTTACTCGTACTTAATGTCTAAATCACTCAATAAACTAAAAATTCAATATAAATGAATGTCAAATTACACAAACCGTGTACGCCTGCTATTGACATAATTGCACAGAACTAAACCTAAATTCAAATCTTTTGTAAAAACTTACCTGGTTGGTGCTCCTAATAAATGAATAAACAGGGAAATCTTTGTTGTAACAAAACAGAAATAACAAGATTCAGATTTAATTTGATCTGCACTGGTATAACATTTCCAGTAGCAATTGTCTTATATTGACAATATTTTCTGTGTTCAAAGCAAATATTGTATGGAGGGAAATTGCCTTATTATAGGGAATACCTAGGAACAAGCTTCCCATGACTAGACAACTGGCCTTGTCATGGAAACATTACTTCTGATGCATTTGGCACATAAGAGCTCTCATGCCACGGGACACAAAAAGTGTGCACCAAAGCAACTTGTTTCACAAAGGACTCACTTCTATGACAATCAAAAAATCTCACTGCGCTTAATAGAAAAATTACTTTGCAGTATACATGACTCCTGAACTTAAAAATTTAACATAAAAGTAGACAACTATCTACCACTTGGTAAAGAAATGTAATGTTAGATTTTATGTTAGATCATTCAGACATTCCCAAAACATGCATGGCATACCCACCAATTTTGGAACAGGGATGGTTTGCTGAACACAGTTTAATATCATGCCTATAAGCCTATAATATGTATCCTATAAGTCATATGGTGAAATTATGGCTTCTCTCTACTTTGTTAGGTTGTCACTGTCAAACAGTGTCAGAAATGCAATAGACAACTTTGTCTACGGTGCAGCTAAAACCCGGTCCACACATGGCCTACAGTAAAACTAGTCTTTTCTTTGGCTGATACTTTTAAATTTATTTCATGTTTATCCAGGTAGAATAAACATATCTCCTCTTTATTCTCTAAAATAGCTAAGTGGGACTGAATGTTCAAAATACACTTACTTAATTGAGGCAATGAATTACCCCATTTGAATTACTAGTATCATCAAAACTATAAGTACTTAACTTACCAATACAAAAGTAAAATTGCATTGAAACAAAAAAGGGGGGGGGGGTGTATGCTGGGGACCAACTAGTGCAACAGGTCCTCGTGAAAAGTCAGTGACCATACAACTTCTCTAGGTATCTAGTCCCTAGCAGGAAGTTCATTCCATCGACATGACATAAACCCCTCCCTCAAGAAACAAAGTTTCTCGTTACATATAACATAAACTGTGACACAAAAATACTACTGTGATGACAGAGAAAGACAATCGCATTAACTTCCATTTCGGGAGGCACAAAAAAAAAAAAAAAAAAAAAAAAAAAAAAAAAAAAAAAAAAAAAAAAAAAAAAAAAAAAAAAATGACATAAAATGGTCTTCATAAGTATAAAATAATTGTATTTACATATATTTAGATAGACCCATATGCATATACATACAGGTATATACAAGTATACACATACATGCTGAAATAAACGTTAGTATACTAGCTGTATCATGCAGTAGAGAAAAAAAAAAAAAAAAAAAAAAAAAAAAAAAAAAAAAAAAAAAAAAAAACAAGAAAATAATAATATTAATAATAATAATAATTTAATATAATAAAATATAATTTATATGTTATGTTAAATGAACAAACGGAATAATAATAATAAAATCGATAAGCTAGACTTCCATACCAGTCACCTACAATGTCAACACAAATATAACTTAGATGTGAATAGATACTTATCGTTTGAAACGAAAATGATGAATGTGATAATATATAATGCATGTACCTAATTGCATTGCCTAATGCAAGGCTAATTATATGATGCATGTAATGTAATTACATTACCCCCAGTGACATTCAAAACATCACTATGGTATGATAAAAACAACTAATGAGATTATTCTGCTTCAATAGATTTCAACAAATTGTCTTTGTGTTAAGTGGGAACAGCAGTACTATAAAACCAAAGTAACTTTTTGTCTGATTACATTTAGTAATAATGACCTTGTAATATAGCCGACATCAACGGCTAGGTACAGGGGCGCTGGCTTTTAGAAAACCCCATGGGTGCTCATGCTCATTTGATGGACTCGAAAAAGTGGCGAAGTGTGAGAAGAAAAATGCACACTGATCAACCGACAAATAAATAAATGTCCTACTTACATACTGCGTACCTAATTACTAATTATGTTCGATAAAAATATAAAATGAAATCATTTTATAAAAATGAAACTAGTTTTTAGTATCAAGAAATATAATGTAACCGTAACCTAAAAGGCGATTACTTATCTGTTTCTTGATGTCTATTCTCAGGGGTGCTCGGCACCCACTGTTTATTTCTCATAATCGGCGCCCCTGGCTAGGTACATATAACGATGATGTACAAATAACCAAGTAAGTACTAAAATATACTGAGAGTAATGATATAATATTTCTAAAATAAGCTAGTGAGTCATAAGTGACTTTCATTAAGAATAATCCAATTAATTACAATACACATCTCACACCGTGGTATTATAACTGCCCCTGTTGAAGATAACATGCTTCTCATCTAAATCAGTTGCCTATCAATGAATCAAATATATTTTTACAATACGAGAATACTTGTCACACAATACTTTAAAAAAAAAAAAAAAAAAAAAAAAAATGATCGGATAGTCTAGTCAACAGCTTGGGACACTCCCAGCAAGAACGTATGACTGTAGCGACAAAAAAACCTTAGGGAAAACTGAAATCAACTCATATCTTACTATAAAAAGAAACCGCACTTGAGTTGATAGTACCAGTACTAACAATAGCGTAACAATTAATTATTGCAGCAAACTCTAAACATCTACATTATGTGAACAATAATAGAATTGCATTTCAGTTTCGGCGCGAAGTAAAATTGGGAATCAAACGAGCTTACCTGTTAAGCGAAGTCTTGATTCTAATTTTATGAGCGCCGAAACTGAAATGCAATCACCCACCCACCACTAGTTAATAGCCCCAAAGCTGCAATAATTAACCTACCTAACTCACAGTTATCCTTACAGGGAAATAGTGAATGTAAGTATGCGGTAACAAGTCTGTCCAAAAGACAGCTTGTTCCTTGTCCTATAATCTCTAAAGTAAGTGACATCTAGACGCGATGGTGTTGCCAGGATACATTGATTGTATTTTTTTATATATATCTAAACTTGCGAATCCTTTGACCCGTAATGAAAATATTACTACATTATGTGAACAATAATAGAATTGCATTTCAGTTTCGGCGCTCATAAAATTAGAATCAAGACTTCGCTTAACAGGTAAGCTCGTTTGATTCCCAATTTTATGCATGCATTTATGTAATAATAATCCTATGAAATGTCAGATGTTTAAGTAATTACATAATTATGGAAATATTTTTTTTATGTGTAGAAACTGCTCTATTAAATAACGTTTACAGTTGAAGGTAAAATAAACATATTCAGTTATAATGACATTTCGTCCTTTAATATGGAGCAAAAATACCTACCTAGCTGTAGCCCGCGGCATCGTCCGCGCGCACGCGTGGAGTTTTCTTACATTATTCGAGTACCTACCCCAAAAAAAGGAGAGTAAAGGATAGGTACCCATGTAAACTGTTATCGTTTTGGGACATGTCCCCTGGGAAAATAAAAAGTACCTTATGTTACATGAACTATCTACCAGTGAAAGTCAATTAACCGGAACAAACAAACAGGCAGCCCGACAGACAGACAAAAAAGAATTGCATTTTTATTATTGGTATCGAATATATATTTTTATAATAGTAAAAAAAATATTTTAATATTACAAGCAGACATGATATTAATTACTTATACATATGTATAGATGGCGTCGAGTGCCCATAAATGCACGATATCTAAACGGAAGGCCGTGAGGACAAAACCGCAGGAAATTTATAAGCTAGATATGGAAATATCGTCTCAGTTTCCTTCTCTAGTAACGTTTGGCTCGCATAATCGCGTTTAGCCGCTGTCACTAGTGCCACTTGTCTGTATTTTTCTTTTGTTGTATTTTAACAAGTGACACTAGTGACAGCGGCTAAACGCGATTATGCGAGCCAAACGTTAAAACGCGATTAGTTTTATTGGTGAATTCCGCCCTAAGGCGGATAGAGCCCCGCTGACCATAAAAATCCATTTTCTTTGCGAAATATTGATTGATTTACATATGCTGTGTACATTCTGAAGAACACTTAACCAGCAATTTTATTGTGTAAACATATTTCTAAAGATTAAAGCCGTTTGAAAGGAGTAGGGAATACAAGCGAAAAAATATCATGTAGTTAAATTATTTTTTTTGGCTAAAATTATTACTTAGTAACTACGAAAAAATCATAATTATGTTGATAATGCTGCACATGAATCCATAATAAACATAATTTTTTTTCACATTCCTAGACCCAGTAGTTTCGGCTGTGCGTTGCTACGAGTATGTTAGTCTGTCTGTTTCTCTTTTTATATATACAGATGAAAAATGGTCGTCGCATTGTCTGCGGGAACCTTAATTTTGAATATTGTCTGACCGCTTAATAAAAAACGATGACCTCGATTTTAACACCAATCAATCATTTGAGTTCATCTCAAAGTGGCAAGCCGCTAATGTCTGCACCATTTCACATCATAATTATCACACTAATTCACAAATTCGACTGGCCTGTTGGTATAGTGGTTAGTGGCCCTGACTGCTTTGCAGGAGGTCGTGGGTTCGATTCCCACCCAAGACAAATGCTTGTGTGATGAGCACGATCAGTTGTCCTGTGTCTGGGTGCTATTTATCTATTCTATCTAAACATATAATAAATCTGTAGAAAAGTTTTAGTTGTGCGCGCATCACGTAAAATGTACGACATCGATGTAGATAACTTTTATACATTAAAATTGTGTGTAACTTGATATATTACTTAGACTTTGTTTCATCGAAATCGGTTGACTATATCGAAAGATATATGAATTTAAAGTGTTTAGCTAAAATGTATCACTAGATTCATTGACTGCTAAGCGGTACAAAGTACTCAGCACAAGCTCTGCTTAGGCCCCTATCCCACTGGCGTTTTACGAGCGTTGGCGCTTCTTCAACGTCTGCGCAGCGCCAACGTTGCGCAAGCGCAACGTTAACGTCACGATTTTCTTGTGATAAAGCAGACGTTGAAGAAGCGCCAACACTCGTAAAACGCCAGTGGGTTAGGGGCCTTAGTTTGGGACTAGATGGCGTTGTGTGAAATTTGTGGAATATTATTATTATTACTAATATCATAAAGGCGAAAGTTTGTAAGTGAGTGTGATGGCATGTGTGTGTATGTACTCGTGACTTCTTCACGCTCGAACGACTGAACAGGTTTGGATGGCACACGGGTAGACATTGTCCTAAAATAGCACATAGGGTACTTTTCATTCCGGGAATATGTTCTCTTGGGGAATATCACCATTTTCTACTTTCACACGAGCGATGTCGCTGGCAACAGCTACATAGTATGTATTTCATAACAATAGTTCGTGGTATTAAATGAAAACCGGTTGTCACCGAAACATATTTTATTCTTTAGCATAAACCTGGCCCTCGGAAACCGGTAGTAAGTCAGAAATTCACCTTGAATTGTTACCGTATACCGAGAACTGGTGACGCGAAAGTAACTATAGGTATTGGAATTTATTAAGGTCCTAACTCCCGAGCAGTGCTATAAAACAGTGACTTTCTGAAGCCTACTCCTCGATAACGGCAATGCCAATAGGTTTGAAAAAAAAATGTTTAATATAGATGCAGCCAGCATGTACACCATTACTTTTGACGAAAAAAAAAAATGTAACTTTATCATATTTTTTGGCTTGTTTTCCCTACTCCTTTCAAACGGCTTTGATCTTTAGAAATATGTATACACAAAAAAAAATGCCAGTTAAGTGTTCTTCAAAATGTATATAGCATATGAAAAACAATCAATATTTCGCAAAGAAAATTGATTTAAAGGTGAACGGGGCTCTATCCAGGCGCAGCTGGCCGGAATTTAAGGGCCTATTACACTACTCGATATTCAGACAGTCTTAGTCGATGTCGCGTAGTGTAATAAGGGTTAGACCGGTCTTACTCGGAACAAAAAATAAGACAGTCTGAATATCGTGTGCTGAATATCGCGTAGTGTAATAGGCCCTTAAATGCACATTTACTCGTACCGCCCGCCTAGGCGGCACGGCAGTACAATTATGTGTGCATTTAATTCCGGCCAGATGTTCAAGGGACTATACGCCTTAATATTGAACGGATTTAAAAAAATCTTTCTATTTGCGATTTTGGATAAAGTTAAGATGGGTCTACGGTAGGTAGAGTAACCGAGTACGATCGGAGCACGAGCCGAGCTCAAATTCGTGTACAATGCGTTCCAAATAAGAATAGGATCGATTGCCATTTTGTGACGTCACGTCATACTGTCAAATCGAAGAATTATTATGGTAAGCAAAACAAGAATTTTTTTAAATTTAATTTATTTAAAAACTGTGAACGAAAATAGTTTAATCAGAATCCAAATCTTAAATTTTGCTCATCTCTGAGTTCTTAAATTTTGCCCAATTTCTTGCGATTTGACAGTATGACGTGACGTCACAACATGGCAATCGATCCTATTCTTATTTGGAACGCATTGTAGTGTCGCTCGTGCTCGGCTCCTCTGGCGTAGATCGATCCAACTTTTAGTTTTTGATGTGAACAATAATAAAAACGGCTAAGTGCGAATCGGACTAGCGCACGAAGGGTTCCATACCATTATCTATAAAAACGGCAAAAAAATCATGTTTGTTGTTGGGAGCCCCCCTTAAATATTTATTTTATTCTGTTTTTTTTTAGTATTTGTTGTTATAGCGGCAACAGAAATATATCATCTGTGAAAATTTCAACAGTCCAACTATCACAGTTCACGAGATACAGTCTGATCGCAGACGGACAGACAGACGGATGAACAGTGGAGTCTTAATAATAGGGTCCCGTTTTACCCTTTGGGTGCGGAACCCTAAAAATGGATACACCAATCCTATTGATCACAGATGAATTTAAAAAAAGTGGAAATAAAAAAAATATGTTTTCAATCTGTGTTTATTAACATAAAAAAAACGATTTGGCAATCAACTTAAACCACAAATGTCAAACTTAGGACAAGGACAAGCAAAATACACACTTATTTTTATATCGATTAAGACTTTGTTTTATTAATTCAAAAGTCAACGGCCTTTGTTTTCTAGGGCTGCGGGAACTTTTGAAAGAGTGACCGTGACCTTAAAACGCAAGGACTAAATAAGTTATATAACTTAATTCACATAAAATAAGTTATATAACTCATTTTCGACCAAAGTGGCGGTTAAGCAATTTTACCTTTCCACTGACGATCAAATGACTTCTCTCGCTCTAGGGTGGTAAAGTCTGACATGCCTTCTCGTTGAAGGCATGTCAGACTTTTACTGACTAAAATCCATCTGTGTCCTTCAGTTGCCTTTACGTTTTAAGGTTTCGGACACTTTCAAAATTTCTCGGACTTCACTTCTTCTTCTTTCTTTCTTCTTCTTTTCTTCTTTTTTCACTTAAAATAGGTTATATAACTAATATTCGACCAAAATGCCGGTTAAGCGATTTTACCTTTCCACTGTCGTGACTCGTGGTCGATCCCACAACAACGAAAAAAAAATGAGTTTCGAATTCAAAGTCAATCTGAAATTATCTCAATTCAAAATTACTCGTTTCATAAAACCGCAACTTCGTAGATAAAAATGCACCTTGTTATAATTTTTGATGTTATTTAACACCACCGTTGGCGCAGTTTTTGAGTGACTGGCTTTGCGTGTTGCGCGTTCGATTCACGCACGGAAACAATATTTATTAACCAAGGGGGTTACCATGACGTTTAAAGTAAGATTGTTTTATTCCTATTCCATTGTGGGTAAGAGATGGCGCTAGACAACCTGTATAGTTCTGTCTCTTACCCACACAGAAATAAGAATGAAACAATCTTACTTTGAACGTCATGGTAACACACCAAACCAACTAATACCCAACCAACCAACCAATAGCAATATAACCAACCAACCACTACCACGTCCACGTTTTTAATTTTTTGTTTCCAATTTTTTTTTTGTTTGGCCTACTTATAGCTGTACTAGCTGTGCCCCGCGGTTTCACCCGCGTTTTTCTCGTTTCCGTGGAAATACCGAGATAAATATAGCCTCCCTCAATAAATGGACTATTGAATATTTAAACAGTTTTCATATCAGATCAGTATTTCCCGAGATTACCGCGTTCATAACAAACAATCAAACTTTTCAGCTTTATAATATTAAGAAAAATATAGATTAAGTTAAATTGTATAAGTCGCAGGCAATAGCTGTCTATCTGTTCGACATTCAGCCAGACACATAAGAATTACGACTATAGGCGGGAGTGTCCGTCCACTTTAAACCGGGTTAAAATATTATTTTAAAGTACTTCTGAGTAAATTATATTTTTCGTTTTATTTTCTTGTGGCAGAAGAATATATTGATTGTTTCCGCAACCTGATCTTGACAACGCGACATATAGTTGGCCGTGCGAAGAACAGTCTTGCCGTAAATCTAATCCTACATATTTAAATGTTTGCCGCTGTGATTTATTTATCGTTACGGCAAAAGATAATTTAATTGGGAATTGGACTCTTTTAAAATGAAAAGGCAAATCATTTGGAATCATTGGGATCCGAGGTATAACTGTTTGACCAACCGCTGGACCAGTCAAAACTGTTGCAACGATCACGTTATTGCGAAGAAATTTAACCTGAAGTCGAGTCCCGTTACATAAATTTGGTGGCTTAAGATTTCTAAGTAAAATAATTGGGGCACCAATTTTTAACTTGAGAGAATGTGGGGGAAGGCCACTCGGGTTTAAAGAATTAAGAAATTCCTGTGGATAATGGACTGCATCTTCTTGATCTCATCAACAAATATATTTCGAAAAAGATTATAACAGGATTTTATGTTGATAAAAAACTCTATGGCCCGTAACTCATTAATAGGTACCAACTCTTAACATCTTACACACGTGATAACTTTTAAACGAAATATCCGATTGAGATGAAACAAAAAGTATTTTACTTCTACTTATATACTCTTGATAACATAATGCTTAATTTCGATAAAGATTAATATTACGATACATATTTAACGTATTTTTTTTTTCTTCAGACGATTTAATAATTATTTTTAACACAAAATCGGTTATTGTGATTAAACCATGATAGCTAGATATATGTTCTTGCGAACTTTTTTGTAGGTCTTAATGGGATCTACAAACCCATAGTATATCATTTTGTTCTATTGTCAATAGTTTTTGCAGCGCACGCAAAAATAGGTTTTCGATTTTACACCTTGTGTTACAAAATAGCAATTTTATTACGGATCCCTAATTTTGAAAAAAAAAACATAGCCTATAGCCTTTCTCAATAAATGGACTACCCAACATTGAAAGAAACATTCAAATCGGACCAGTAGTTCCAGAGATTAGCGCGTTCAAACAAACAAACAAACAAACAAACAAACTCTGCAGCTTTATAATATTAGTATAGATAAAGCCCCCATGGGTTTATATGTTCATGAACGCATCCACGATACAGGGGTAACTCCTAGTTTGGGGCAATGTTAATACCAACCAACCAACAACCAATCACCACAAAACCAAACAACCACCAACCAACCAATACCAATATAATCAAGCAACCACTACCACGTCCACGTTTTTAATTTTTTATTTCCATTTTTTTTATATGGCCTACTTATAGCTGTATAAAGCCCCCGTGGGTTCATATGTTCGTTATGTTCGTGAACACACCCACGATACAGGAATAAATCCTAGTTTGGGGCAATGTTTTTAAAAAGAAAATTTTCACACAAAAGTATTTTTTTTTTATTCAACCCGTCAATTTTTATTTCAGTGCGCCAGTCATCGTGGGGGAAAGATCATTCGCTCCTTTTCATCGACAACCCTGTGGGTGCTGGATTCAGCTTCACAGACAGCTCTGACGGATTCGTTCAGGACATGGCCACGGTAAGGTCCTCGAGCTCTACTTTTGACTGGCCTGTTGGTCTAGTAGTTAGTGGCCCTGACTGCTATACCGGAGGTCGTGTGTTCGTTTTTCACCCAGGACAAATGTTTGTGTGATGAGCACGATCATTTATTTTTGTATTTAGAAATATTAAGTATGCATGTTTATCAGTTGTCTAGTATTAGTGTGTTAGAGTGTGGAGACCAAGTGACCTAAAATACAGGCCCCTAAAGCCTAGCTTAGGCGCCAGTCTCCCACAATAAAGTAGAATAAAACATCAATTGTAGGTATATATATAAGTGCGTCTCCAATGTTTTTAATGTTTATAGGTTTAGTTGAAGGTAGGTACCACAGCTAAAAAGAGTAAAATAAAAAAGTTTTTACAAATAATAAAATCGACTTCGATACAAAAAAGAAAAAAACTGGGCAAGTGCGAGTCGGACTCGCGCACTAAGGGTTCCGTACAAACTTACCTATAAAAACAGTTCAATTCCCGAATTGAGTTACGACGATTTTGATTTGATCTCTGGAATGTGCTTCCCCTTGACATCAAAAAAGCTGAAAGTAAATTTTCCTACAAGCGTAAAATTCGGAACTACTACTTGAAGTCCTCTCAACCGTAGTTCGGTCTTCGTCAGAATTGTTAAAAGTTCTCTTAATGATTTGATGTTTTTTTTTTTATAGTAATTATTAGTTTATAATTTTAGCATATAAATGTATTTTATTTTCATAAATAACTTTTTTTTCTGTTTGAAGTACTTAACTGTTATTTGTTTATTGTGCATATCTACCACAGTGTTGTCTTATTTAACCGAAAAGTTGACTGGTAGAGAATGCCTTGTTGCATTAAGTCCGCCTATGTACCACTACCGAACATGAAATTTAAATAAATAAGATTTTTCCGAATCGACGTAACTAAAAATTTACAGTTTTCAAATTTTCTCCTATAATTGTGCTATGTGTCCTTGCTTCATGCCCAATTTTATTCCCTTGAGAGTGTCGAAATATACGTTTTTTGCAACATAAACGGCCGTATCTTTTTTGTTCGTTAACTCAGAAGTTTGATTTTTCAGCTTCAAGGGATCGCAGACCTAAGTATATACTTTAAATTTCAAATCGATACCTCTACGCGTTTCCGAGATAAAGGGTCTTGACAGACAGACAGACAGACAGACTAACGGACAACAAAGTGATCCTTTGTTGAAGTGATTTTTCATTTGAGGTACGGAACCCTAAAAACACTTTCATTTCGGAAGTCAATGTTAAATAACGAAAAAAAAAACAAAACTAAGAAAACCGACTACATATTAAGAAAGTACCAGGACCATGTCCTGCCCGTGTGCCAAATTTCTTCAAAATCCGTTCAGCAGTTCGAACATGAAGAAGTAACAAACACACACACACAATCTTTCGCCTTTATAAAATTAGTGTGATGATGTAGTGATACCTAAAGGCAAGAGAGAGCAATGATATTAACCAACGTGCGCTAGCTTCTGACGTTTTATATGTGCCCATGTAGGCCTATGTGAAATAAAATAATTTTGAGTTTTATAAGTGCCCATGCAGGCCTATGTGAAATAAAATAATTTTGAGTTTGAAACAACTTAATACATAAAATAATCAGCCTTATATATATACCGTTCCCATTGCTGGGTCTCGGGTCTCCTCTCTGGATGAGGGAATGGGAAGTAATTGACCACGTGGGCCCAGTGCGGGTTGGTGAATGTCACATGTCAAATTTTCGGTTCTAGGACATTTCGGTTTCCTCACGATGTTTCCCTTCACCGTTTTGAGAGCAGTGGTGATGAAGTAAATTACACAAAGTAATGCGCCTGGTTGGGTTTGAACCCACAATTACCTACTACCTGTAAGTCGGGGCCGTTACCACTAGGCCACTATTGCTCTCTTGATATGGATCCTTGAAGCACTTAATACTGAGTACCTTATAGGTTTTTTTAATTAGGTACCTATATAGAAGCAATTTCTATCTGGTAATCGGTCATACAACTACAACTTATAGTGTAATTTTATGCATAAAATGGGAAAATAAACTCATAAAAATTACGATCTGGTACCTATATCGACCATGTTTGAATATAAAACTGGTTATTAACTAAAATTATGTCTTAACAAGCAGATATAGTTTTACGCAATTTAATTTGTTCTCTACAGATTCAGGTTAATATCCCATTTCCTGAATCGAGAATTCTCAATGGTTTCAAGAATTAACTTTATCGTAAATCACCAATAGAAAGAATGTTTCAAATCGATACAAAATTAAGCAAGTTTGAAACCTTTGAAATTTAGTGGAAGCGGAAACTGTCAAGTAACAAATAAAGGATGCACAAGCTGAAATGGGACGACACCGCAATCAGCCCCCCTAGCCAAGTTACGATCGTTTCGTTTGCGTCGAACGCCTCGAGTAGGCCACGCCTCCGATTCCTTTGTTCTGCCGTCATCTCAACGCTCAGTCGCGTGGTCAGAACAAAGGAATCGGAGGCGTGGCCTACTCGAGGCGTTCGACGCAAACGAAACGATCGTAACTTGGCTAGGGGGGCTGGTTACGTTCGTACAAAAGAGATAACGAGATGTTCCCACCTCGCCTCCACTCTTCCTCAATACAATATTTGAAATGCTAGTTGCTCCTTCATTTAATACGCAATTTTGATGCTGTTTTCAGAAAAAGACTTACGATAATACCCAATTCTCAACTTCCCTTCAATGTTTGACCACGTTCTCAACTTTAGATACCAAGATCTGACACCGAAGGATAGCGAAGATATTTAGATGTGCAGTTATTTGGTAGATGTTTGAATCAAAACATTTCCGCCAATCTAAACAAGTTCCGTGTCGATCAATATCAATTAGTGTTCTTAAGTAAACCATTAATTACTGTAATAATATAATATTATAATTTTTAAAGTCTATAATATATAATCGTGTTATTAGTTTTCAAACAAATTGTACACAAGATTTAGATTTTAGAGTACATACCTATGCAACTATGTAAATAGGTTGCACATGCACCAGCGATCATTCGATCTCCTTCAAAATGGTCGAGCGGAATGGGAACGGTGCTAGGTTAGCGCGTCATGATTCTACCAACTTCTTGCGAATGTGTTAACGTGCCTTCATCTTAACGTATACCTAGTACCTTGTTGTAGTGCTAGTATTTATTTATTACATATTTTTTATATATATTTATTTATTTATTTCTTACTTTATGCACTTATAGGTACCTTAGGCATTTTCTACCAGTCAACCTTAGGGTGATGCAGAGACAAATAGTGGTAGGTGCAATAAAAGAGAGAGAAAAAAAAGGTTAATATAAAAAAGATATACAAAGTATTATGTAATAGTAAGTATAGTAATAGTTGTAGTAGTATAGTTATATATAGAGTTTCTTGCACGTCCTTCTCCATAGAGATCTACGCTTTGGAACGTGTAAATAACTTCATTCATCTTATTTTCCTCTTTTTAGGGTTCCGTACCTCAAAAGGAAAAACGGAACCCTTATAGGATCACTTTGTTGTCCGTCTGTCTGTACGTCTGTCTCGGGACCGCGTAGAGGTATCGAGTTGAAATTAAAACCATATGCTTAGGTCTGCGGTCCCTTGAAGCTGTGAAAAAATAAAACTTCTGAGTTAACGATAAAAAAAGATTAGGCCGTTTATGTCGCAAAAAACATATATTTCGAAACTCTCGAAGGAATCAAAATTCATAGGGTACTTCCCGTTGATCCAGAATCCTGAAATTTGGCATAAAGCAAGGTCTTACTTAGCGCAGGTATAGAAATAAATTTGAAAACTGTAAATTTTTGTTACGTCACAATTTCTTTTTCCATCCATTCGGAAAAATCTTTCAGACTCCATTCGTGAATTGAACTATTTACATAGGTAAGTTTGTACGGAATCCTCAGGGCGCGAGTCCAACTCGCACTTGCCCAGTTTTTTTTTTCGTCTGACCCGACTTGACTATTTAGAAATTGAAATACTTATGGGGTGACCAGACAGTTGCAAACTAGCGTACCAACCAAGGTCACCTTGGTTTATGTGTTTGGTTTGTGTTGCGGCTACATGGATGTAAACCACGCGCCAACACGTTCGGTGGTTGGAAAACCCCGCCTCCCAACCAAGGGCGTTGAAGGTCATGGTTTACAACTGCTGTCTACACAGATTGAAACTAGCAAGGTCACCTTGGTTGGGACGTTGGTTTGCAACCATCTGGTCACCCCTTTACTATTATATCTTTAAGTTTGAGTAACGTAGACTGGTTGTACATTTCATTCTTGTTTTTGCTAGGAACTCAATGAAGCGCGTCTGAAAACTTCCGCGTATCTAGTAACTAGTATAGGTAATATTTGAGCAGCTGTTCAACAGGGCTTCTGTTTGATTACTTGAATATAAATGATTTTTTACACTCGACAAATGTTGATATTTGTTTATTTTGTATAAATTATACAATATTACGTTTAAGTGTGTGGTCGGGTTTGAGAGGATTCTTATGAATTGTGGGTGTGGTCGTTTTTAGGGTTCCGTACCTCAAAAAGAAAAAAAACGGAATCCTTATAGGTTCACTTTGTTGGCCGTCTGTCTGTCTGTCAAAAGACCCTTTATCTCGGGATCGCGTGGAAGTATCGAATTGAAATTAAAACCATATACTCAGGTCTGCGGTCCTTTGAAGCTGTGAAAAAATCAAACTTCTGAGTTAACGAAAGAAAAAGATACGGCCGTTTATGTCGCAAAAAACGTGTATTTCGACTCTCTCAAAGGAATCAAAATTCATTCCATTGACCTAGAATCCTGAAATTAGGCACGAAGCAAGGTCATAGCACAAGTATAGGAAAAATTTGAAAACTGTAAATTTGTAGTTACGTCACAAAGAAAAAACTTTTTTTGCGATTCGGAAAAATCTTCGTAACTTAATTCGGGAATTGAACTGTTTTTATAGGTAAGTTTGTACGGAACCCACAGTAAGCGAGTCCGACTCGCACTTGCCCGGTTTTTTAGTATGCATGTGTAGGAAATAAGTTCGTAGGCCGTCCTCATCAGTACAGTTAACAGGGGCCTTACCAATGACGTGATTGAATATTAGTCGTACAAGTAAGAAAGAGGGGTGGAGCCATACACCCTATAGGTATAGCACCACACCATACATTGTGTATGAGATTACATAAAATTAACATTCATTAAAATTTTAAATACAATTAATTAAAAAAATACACAATAAAAAATTATAACATTACAATTACTTACTACATTCTAACATTACTCAGTCTCACGTTAATTAATATCATATATTATTTTAAATCGCGTTAGGTTCATATTTTTGTTTACTTTTGAAGTCAGTTATTAGTGTAGCTTATTTCTTAAGGCCAGCTCAAGGTACCTAATTAATAAAAGTAAACATGGAAAAAACGCGCACTTTTCAAATTAGCGGTACATACCAATTTGTGTTGTTGTGTGTGTAGAAACACAGGAGAGATGTTTACATCTAAATTATTAGTTGTACATCTCTCTCTTGTGTTTCTTTCTAGCTCATAATTCAGACTCACCGCCAAGTTGTAGAATATATTGTCTAGGTACTGGTCTCTAAAAGTACCAGGGCCCTAGAACCCATAGGGCAATTGAATGAACACAGGTGGGTTTTAGTTAGTAAAAGTCTGACAGTCCCTCTCGCTCGACCATCTGTACTGCGGGCATTGTACCAGAGGACGGAATTAGGTAGAGTTATTCATGTACTTACATTGATTTCATTCAGCGAAAGAATAAAATGGATATGCCTCAAATCCCGAGATTAATTTTAAAGAGCAGATTTTTTTTTATGATACCTACTATCCGAAATATAGCAAAAAAAATTTCTTCCTGCATTAATGACGAAGAGGAGGAAGTTTATAAATTTGTTAACCTTACCTCAGTTGACGTAGAGAGATATTTTTCAATGAAAAATACTAATAAAAATTGTATGTTAATTATCTTTGTTTTATTTTTCTTATCTATCTCTGAGGTTTTTATTATTATTTATTTGTAATATTGTTGGCCACACGGGATTTTTCATTACAAATCCCGGGAAGATCCATATTAATATCAACATTTCGATGCAAGTACATGAATAACTCTACCTAATTCCGACCTCTGGTAGTAACTTAAGTTTAGCGATTCTTTAGGCTATGTTGGTAATTTTGTTTCTCCTGCGTTATGGTAATGTTATGTATGTTTAATGTTTCAGTGTTCAAACCATCTATACAATGCGCTAAGGCAGTTCCGGCTGGTCTTTCCAGAGGTCAGCAAGGCGCCTTTTTACATCGCCGGAGAGTCGTACGCAGGCCGCTACTTACCCGCCCTCGGCGTGAAGATACTCGAACAAGACCGTGACATCGGTATTCTGGATGTGGACTTACAGGTACAAAGATGTTTTGAAGCTTTTTCCATCAGCTGAGCTCCAGACCTTTCCCACAGAAAACGACCGTGTGTTATTATCAGAGATCGGGGTAGGTAGATTGATTTTAAATACTTGTATCATAAATGCACACAGAAAGAATAACATGAATAAGACATTTTTCCGAAAAGTAATTCCGGTATTTCCGGATTCAATTAAATATTGTTAATGTTGGTAGTTACTACTCAATTCAAAATTTAAAGGAAGGTATAATGTTCTGATTGGTCGTTGGGTTGTGTCAAATCGTGGCTGAGTACCGTTAAAAAAAAATGAAGAATATAAAAAAAATGAAGAATATAATTTTGCTAATTTTAATACAATTCCTACCTTAGTTCCGGTTTTTTTTTAAATAATCAACCAATTCCGGTATGTCCATATTAATATATACGTTTCGGATCAATGACCCCAGTTCAATGTACCTACTCCGATCACTGGTTATTATTATTTAGTAAAACACACTAATAGCTATTAGCTCTCTTTCAAATAGTTTGGAGACGTCTAATAAGTCCAATCGCATTTTAAAGCAGTTCAAAGTTCCTACTTTGAACTGTCACAACACTTTTCGGGATCCTACATGTTCCATGTTGTTACGAATTGGTTAGCTAGAAATTGCTTCAAAGGCTTCTTTCTGGATGCATTTCCCTACAGCTTGAGGGAATGTCCTCAGCATTCAGTTTGTAAAGGTCTTGAAGGCTGGGCACATCGTGCGTGTATCGGGTTACAATGAAGTACCTGGATAACTGGGAGCTTAAGGGACCTCAACCTATTTTTTTATCCCGTGAAGAGGCTGTTTATTTACATAATATCCAAATTGGCCAGGTTCAAAGCGATGTTGTTTCATTTAAAGAGGGCCCGCGAAGAGTCGAATGTTTACAAATAAATGTGTCGCAACCTATCCCGAGCAATATTCAAATGCTAAATTATATTGATTAATTGTTTCACTTACTGTGGCTATTAATCTCGGCAGTGTTATTGGGCATTTAACCTTAAGCTGTATTTATATGTGCCCGATTTCTGCAATAGATTTCCCTTCATTTCTACCAATTACTACATTTATAACTAGTTGGTACCTAGTTGCACTTTAGTTTACATCTTCAAAAAACAAGCGTGTAATATACATTCATGTGTCAGTCAATACCAACGACCATACAACCCTAGTGTACCGTAATGACCTTGGTAGGACCAATCAGAACGCTGGGCTGTATTCCGCTTTCTTATACCTCAGCTAGTTGACAGAATTGTTTTGGTGCGTTAGATCAAGCATGAGGCGTCTATGGGCTGTATGGTCGTTGGTAAATACACAGTTCATTCATCTACTCTGTTATTAAATGTATGTCCAATATAAACTGTCATGGCACTAAATTAGTCTGTTTATATATTTTAAAATGCCATTAAATGGAGGTTAAATACACTGACACCTCACTCTAAATAACTAGAAATTAAATAGCGAGGCAATCACATCATCAATAGACGCAAATGATACGAAATGATAAGTGTGGCATCTAATTGACAAGGTCGTGTTGACAATCATTTTCGGGTTGGCATCCGTGAAATTGCTCTTGATTTTTTTGTTAAATTTTTGTGATTGACGGTCAGATTGGGCAGTTATTACGGGAAGTTAGAAGCTTGAAGGTCTGGCCAAGAGGCACCGTGTTAGGGCCGTGCCTCACTGCTGAGACGTCATGGTGGCGGGCGTAGCCAGGTCGTTACGTCAATAAAATATATGGTTGACTGCGTGACCAACAGTGGCCAGGTCAGGTACACACCAAAGAGCTGCATGCATGCTCTTGGCTGTGAGAACTGGCAGCACCGCCATGGCGTCCCAGTGAGGCACGGGTATTACCTATCCAGTAACGGAATTGTGAAAGTTACAAAAGGACATCTATGAAGCCATATAATAACTAAAAATACAAAATATTGCATCGCGGTATCAGAATTCTCTATGTGATAAGAACATATACATTATCTTCGAAATCAACTATCGAGCAGTTGCTCGTATCAAACACAACACTCAGGATCCGCCCTTTTCAATGGAAGTTTGAGGGACTTTACATCCTGTTCCGCATACATAACTACCTCTAAAAGGGTATTCAGCTTAATCCAGTTAAACTGGAAGCCAACGATGATAGTCATTGTAGGTATGTTGTTCACAGCGGATTGCTTGCGCACACGTGGGCCACGTACGCCGATCTGGGCGCGTCGACCTCCACACATTTTATATGGCAACTATTGTAGAGCTACATTAGATCCACGCCAGGCGTCGCCACGCAACGCGCCGCTACGTACAAATTAGGCGTGGCCCACGTGTGCGTCAATCTAATGTAGAATTCTCGCTTTATTGATACCATCATCTCTTATGGTCAGTACGGTCAGCATATAAATATTTTATTGTTTTGATTAATGTGTTTTGTGGAACCAAAGGGCAATGAAGGGCTACACTCGGAGTTTCCTTGCGTGATCATATCAGAAATGAAGATATCCGCAGGAGAACCAAGGTTACCGACATAGCCCGAAGAATCGCCAAACTTAAGTGGCAGTAGGAAGGGCACTGGCACATTGCTCGCAGAACAGATGGTTGATAGGGACGAAGGATTCTGGAGTGGTGAACACGTACAGGAAGACGCAGCGTCGGAAGGCCTCCCACAACCTGGACCGATGACCTATATAGTGAGGGTTGCGGGAAAGCGAATATGGATCCGAGACGCACAGGACCGGTCGTTATGGCGACACTTGGGGAAGGCCGTCCAACAGTCAACGAAATACGTATTACTTGCTGAAATTCACTCGATGAAATACTAACCGCCAAAAAACCGACATAGATACTCGTATTGTGATTACGACTTTGCTGAGCCCGCTACGGTACTTGACTTTTACTCGTCTATCTTCTTACATAATATCTATTAATACTGTAATATGAAAATATTGTAAATATTGAGGTTACTTGCTACCGCGAATTCTTAGGTTACTTCCTATTACGACTCACTTTTTTTTTAATATGATTATTTTTATTGTGCTTTTGGGTACAATATTGACTGGTCTACACTGTTCTTACACTGTAATATGAAAATATTGTAAACAACCACTTTTTTTAAAAGAGTAACCATGGAGTTTCTTGCCGGTTCTTCTCCATAGATAGGAAACGACCAATTTGGAACCGTGCACTAGCTTCTGACGTTTTATAAGTGCCCATGTATGCCTATGTGAAATAAAAACTTATGACTTTGACTTTTTCAAATGTAATGACCGCAAACACTTTTAGCTACTTGAAGCCTCAGATCAAATTTTATTTGAACTGAGCTTGAAGCTAAAAAATTGGAAAAAAAATATTTTAAACCGGTTACTCTGGTTAATATCAACATTAGTAAGTATCTGTATAACTTGCTTCAATAAGGTTATGCTGTTTACATTTATTGATGACATAATAAGGTTTTCTGAGAAAAAATAGAATGCCAAATAGGTAACGTCGTCAACGGCGCGTACTGTTCCACGCACGCCTCAAGATGTCACCAAACCGTAGGGGCCCAGTAGGGTCGAAGCCTACTGAGGGCAAGGGTCTGATTCTGAAAGGAAGACTACGCCCTGGTATGAAAGGCAACGAAGGAACAGGAGTGGATTTTTAGTCAGTAAAAGTCTGACACGCCCTCTCGCTCCGCCCAAGAGCGCTGGATGTTATGGACGATTTTCCCACCTACAAAAAAAAAGTAGGTAACTAACATGTTGATAACAGTTGAGATTAAAACCATATAAGTATTTTTTTGCTTTAAAAAAAAGTTGCCGCAAACGTCTATGCATATTCAGCCTTTTGATGTTCCCACTGCTGAAACTCAGGCATCCTGTCTCTAGGAGCGGGAATAGGCCGTAATCCACCACGCGGGCCCAGTGTGGGTTGGTGAATGTTCTAGGACATGCCGGTTTCCTGACGATGTTTTACTTCACCGTTTTGAGAGCAGTGGTGATGAAATAAATCACACAAAGTAATGCGCCTGGCTGGGTTTGAACCCGCGACCTACAATTCATAATTCGGGGCCGTTACCACTCGGCCACCACTGATCAAAAACTAATCTAATAAATCTGTGGAAGTTTTTAGTTGTGCGCGCATCACGTAAAATGTACGAAATCTATGTAGATAACTTTTATACATTAAAATTGTGTGTAACTTGATATATTACTTAGGCTTTGTTTCATCTAAATCGGTTGACTATATCAAAAGATATACTACATTCATTGACTGTTAGGCGGTACGAAGTTCGCCGGGTCAGCAAGTATCTATTGTATTAAAATTTTAATGTATTCGGAAGTACAAATAAAGGTATTCAGTTCAGCAAACAGGAAACTTACTATCCCATATTTGTATAATGACATAGCCTTCATATATCGGAACACCGGATATAAACAACTTATGTATTATGTGTTATAGTTATTATTAAATATGTAATAAGTTGTTGTATTATTTACTCGGTGACATAGAATATGTCAGCTAATGACCAGTGTCTTGCTTGCCAGTAGGGTGAGATGTCCAACAGTGAACCAGTGGTACACAATGATCCACACATCTTACTTTGTAAACTTGACGTTGCCAATCCGTGCTTTGGACACGAAAGTATTCGGATTTTACCGCGCCGCCTGCTCCCTAATCGCGAACTAGCTAGCACCAAAGACGCCAGTGTGGCGGAGCGCTTTATGATTTTCGGTGAAAAAACAAAATAAAATGTAAGGTCTATTTTTCCTTTTACTTTTGTTATTTGTAGTTTTTCTGTGTGCCATTAATTATACTTATTACAGTTTTTATTGGGGTATCGTATGAAACTGAAGTTAATATGGTAATTCTTTTCGTGTAATTTTAACAAAATTTAAAATGTTGAATGGTAGGTGTAATACACAATGAACCGCTGTTAAAAACATTTACTTTTAATAAAGTTGATTTTTTGGTAACATATACAAGACGTTTTATTTGCTTTACCTTTAGTTTTATGACATAAATAGTCATAATTTACTGTAAAACAAATAGGATGATTCACTGTGTACATATTGACCTAGCCCGCTGTTCAGTGAGTAACACGCGGTGGACTCAGTGAGCCATTTCCCATCTTTAAAAAAGATTTAAATATATCCTATCCTGTTTCGTTTGGAACTAAAATTAATATGCACAATTAAAGACAGATAAATGAGCCGGCCTCTAGTAAAAAAAAATCTTCGTTATGTTTAAAAACAGCTGCGCTTTGAATGTACAACTTTTTCATGGTTCACTGTTGGACACCTCACCCTACCTTGTTGATATGTTTTTTATATTCGTTTATAACTTTGGTTTGCGTTTCGCTACGTTTTTACATTGACCTGAGGGTCGTGGGATTGTGATGGATGCGAGGCGCACAGAACCGGTCGTTGTGGCGACACATGAGGGAGGCCTATGTCCAGTAGTGAAAGTTTTACGGCTGAAATGATGATGGTGATGGTGATTATTCTTGCCCGTGACATGTAAACCTTTCAAACTAACAAGCTAGAACTCTGCATAGCATTTTATTTTTCTTTATTTTCCCTTAAACTGGCCATACAGTAGGTATATAAAAAAACATTAAACGATACTTATCCGATTTTTTTTTTATGGAGCATTTGAATTTAGAATCCGCTAATCAGTATTAAAATTATTAAAATTAAGCAGGCTAGCGAGTTTTATAATTAAGAGTGATTTGTGAACCAATGGCTTGATCTGTTCAAGCGAAATGTATTTATTTTTATTATGAATACGCGCAGACCAAACGGATTACCAGGGGTCAATTTCCTGTCTTTATTTTTGTTCAATATTTGCATACTAAACAACAAATAACACCAAAAATATCTTAGATCTTTTACTTTTTTATTGATATCTTTCTTGAAACAGTATCAAAATTGATTATAATATGAAGCAGCAATTAGCATTTCAAATATTGATATGTGGAAGAGGGACCGTGGTTGGAACATCTCGATATCTGTTTTGCATGTACACGTAACCTAATGGTAATGACGTTCATTTGATAAAATCTTTACATTTTCGATTTTGATTAAAGTTATTTATTGATACAAATAATAAAAAAAAGTGTCAACTGTCTACCCAATATAGAATATGCATGCATTTTTTTATTTGCTAAATTAAATAATATTTAAATTTAATAAACGAATATGGAAAAAAAATTAAACATCTTCATTAACAACGAAGTTATAAAACTTCAAAGCTGCTTATAAGAAAGAGAAGTCCGACGTGGTCTTTGACGTCAAAGTTCATCATGCCCATATGGCCGCCATAGAAAATGGAGTATTGACGAGAGAGACAGATATATATGTATATTTGTTTAAAACTAGCTGACCCGGCGAGCTTCGTACCGCTTAACATTCAATTAATTCGAGCACCCATGATAAATAAACAGTGGGTGTCGAGCACCCCTGAGAATAGACATCAAGAAACAGATCAGTAATCGCCTTTTAGGTTACGTATAAATTATAATAATTCTTGATAATAAAAAGTAGTTTCATTTTTATATAAAATGTTTTTTTTTAATGTAATTTAAATGTAATTTTATATTTTTATCAAACACAATTAGTAATTAACTACGCAGTATGTAAGAAGGAGATTTATTTATTTGTCGGTCGATCAGTGCGCATTTCTTTTCTCACACTTCGCCACTTTTTTGAGTCATCAAATGAGCATGAGCACCCATGAGGTTTTCTAAAAGTCCCGGCGCCCCTGATTATATCTTTCGATATAGTCAACCGATTGCGATGAAACATAGTCTAAATATATCAAGGTTTACACAATTTTAATGTATAAAAGTTATGTATCTACATCGATTTCGTACATTTTACGTGATGAGCGCACAACTAAATGCTTCTACAGATTTATTATTATATATGTATAGATTATATCTCGTTTGTTTTTCTATTAATTTTGATATTGTTTTCACTTGATAAACTGGTTGATAAAGAATATTTATTTTCATGTATTTTTCCTATTCATAGTATTTACCCAGTTGCTTAGTAGGTGGCAAAAATTCTTCTTGAAGATGTCTTTCCATTGGTATATAGTATGCCTTCGGGCCCACAATTTACGGCCCATTGTCCTTCCTTAAGGATCAGTGACAACTCTTTCAATTATCTATTCCAGGGCATAATAATGGGAAACCCAGTGCTGAGTCGAGACAGCATAGCGGACTACAGCTCCATCTACTACCAATGGGGCTTGATCGACAGCCAGGGCCTGCAGGCTGTCAAGCCACTGCAGGATTCCTACGACAAAGCCATTCTTAGCGAGGACTCGGTAACTGCGACAGAAGTAAGTAGATCAATCATTAAGTTATCAAATACCTATATTATAAATACAGTGTACCTGTATTTGTGGGACCAAACACAGGTACTAAAGCCCCGTTTACACGAGGGCCCAGCCTCGGCCAATTGTCATCCCTAGCCATTGTATAAACAGGGAAACCCCGTTTAAACAATGGCGATTGGCCGAGGCTGGGCCCACGTGTAAACGCACTATAAAATATTTGGTTGGGCCATACGTGGTTTAATTCTCTTTGGGCCAAGCCTACTATGTGTTAAATTACCAAATCACGTTCGAAACACTACACAGCGCTCCAAAACGCAAATCATTGATGTGACTCAAAAAACTGCCCCAACTTAAATAGAACTGTATACTGGGCAGGACATGTCTGCCGCATGTCTAACGAGCTGTGGGCCCGTAAAATACCGGATTGGTTCCCAGACACAGTGACACGGGGCTGCGGCAGACCATGAAGGAGATGGCGGGACGTTTCTTTCTTGGGAACTGGATAGGAGAAGCAAGGAATCTTGATCGGTGAAAGGAATGGACGGAGGTCTTTGCCCAGTAGCGCGAAAATACGGGCTAATATAAAAAATGTACGCCCCAACGCGAAATTTCCTGATGGTATCAAGCTCCACGGGCAGTGTGAAAGTGAAACCTCTGGGACGAAGTCAAAGAAGGAACAGGAGTGGATTTTTAGTCAAAAAGTCTAACACTATCTCGCGCTCCGCCCAAGAGCGCGATTTGTCATTAGATGATTTTCCCACCTAAAAAAAAAATGGTATCATGGTAATGACTAAATAAGGTCTCCACCATTAGCCAAGCGGAAGTGCCGTAGCTCATTATAGATACATCATTATACTCGCATTTTGTCAGGTCCTGATACCATGGACGATAAATAGGTAAATACTTCTAGATCACATTCAAAACTGTTAAGTGGTCAAATATAATTAAGTGATTAAAAAAAAAATCGTCAAAAGTGATCAAAACTACTTTTAGTCGCTAGAATTGGTCATAAGTAGATACGATTGACCAGTTAAAACTATTTCATCTTAAAATTACTGAACTTTACTTAAAAACCTGTTTTATCATGTGACCATTTTTAAAACATTTTCGTGTCGTAATTCAACTAAAATGTTTCGTATTTTAAATAACAAAACAAATGCGTTTTAACTTTATAAGGAGTTTGAAACCAGTTTAAAATACTATTGACCAGCTTCTTTGGGCAATAGTACTTATGACGGTTATTCCAGTCAAAAGCACTATTGTCGAAAGTCAAAGGTCAAAAGTTAAAAATATTTTTGACCCGTTAAGAGTTTTGACTGTAACACCTACCCTAGACCCTTTTTTTAAGGGTGGAAATCATCCAATGACTTCTCCCGCACTGGGCGGAGCGTGAGGGCGTGTCAAACTTTTACTGACAAAAACCCACACAGTTCCAGGACTACGGGTTTCCTTCACAGAAATTCCCCGCGGTCTTAGCTAGCTTGCATCGGCCCTGCTGGGCCACTCCCTACGGTTTGCTGACATCTCTTTGAGGAGCGCGTGGAGCACTACGCGCTGTTGACGACTGGCCTCGGTCCGGACCGGACGGTCGGACGGCGAGCTACCCATTGCTCGACGTCCGCAAGCCCGTGTCTACCGTGGCTGGTAGTCGGGGTCGGAATCTTGGCGGCTGGGGCGTGAGGACATTCGTTCCCTCACGCGTGCGACCTTCTCCTTCGCTAGCATTTCTGCTTCGCAGAAGGAGGCAACCGTCTGCCATTCCTTCTCTCTCCGGACCATAGCCCGAACCAGGGCCCGGCGCGAGAGGTTGCTGCCGCCGATTGCCTCTACAAGGACACGGTGGTGCTCCACCCAAGCGGGATACACCTCCACCGGAGTCCACCGTGCCCTCCAGACGGTTCACACAATGGTGACACCAGGGCGTTTTTTCCGCCTGAATCCGATGACTGAACCTCTCGAACTTGCCATGCCCTGTGAGGAGCTGCATCATGCAGAAGGTAAGGACGCCGTGTTGCCGCTCCAACCACTCCTCAAAGAGGAGACTTACCGCTGTGATTATGGCGTGCCCAGAGCTCCACCCTAGAGCGGGCCGGCGTGCGGCCGTCCGGTAATCCTCCGGACCAAGCCCGAGTCGTTGATGGTGCGTAGTGTTCCACGAGCGCCTCAAAGAAATGCCAAAAAAACCGTAGTGGTCTAGCAGGCCCTCCGGGGCCCATGGGTAGTCCGAAAGGGAACCCCGGGGTCCTGGAACGCAAGGCAATGAAAAAACATAGGTGTGGTTTTAATCAGTAAAAGTCTGACTCACCCTCTCGCTCCGTCCTAAAGAGGGAGAAGTCACTGGATGATTTCCCACCTCAAAAAATAAACATATAATCTGACTTCATTAATCGATTAAAGCACTATTAAACTTTTTCTTGTAACCTTCCAGCTTCGCGAACAGCTACTAAACAGGTTAGATGACATCTCGATGCAGCGGCAGACGTTCAACATCCTCCTTGATGATATAACCCACCTGGATGACTTCACCAGCTACATCCGAAGACCCGAAGTGAGCGAAGCCCTGCATGTCGGCAGCATCGAGTTCGCCTTCCACAACGGAACTGCTCATAAGAAGCTTACTCCAGACTTCTTGAGTGAAGTCAGGTCCAAGGTCGAGATGCTGCTAAACCATTATAGGGTACTCATTTATTGGTAAGGACTGTGTTAAAAAGTTATTGCTGTGAGCGATTAAAGTGTGTTCGAGTGTTGTCTTTTTTAAACCAAAGGTTGACTGGTAGAGAAGGCCATGTTGCATTAAGTCCGCCTATAGTTAAAAAAATGCCCTCTTATGCATTTTTCAGTTTATTTTTTAAATGATATTAAACTAGTGCTTGACTGCGATCCTACCTGATAATAAGCAGTGATGCAATCGTTGATGGTAAATCACTAGTTTATTAAGAGCCTATTCACTCTAGCCTTGAAGACACGATATTTGATAAGTTATAATTCGAGCAATAGGCCAGAATGTTTGATGGTTTGATCAATAAGAACTCTATCATATTAGGCATTTGCCTATAATGTTTCCATTAAAAAAAACGTATCCCTTGAGCTGCAAAAACTTCGGATTGACTTCCCACTCCTGTTCCTTCGTTGCCTTTCGTACCAGGGCCGTGTCTTCCTTTCAGAATCAGACCCTTGGCCCCAGTAGGCTTCGACCCTGCTAGGCCCCTACAGTTGCTGACATCTCCTTGGGAATTATACAAGGTCAAATAGACTTTATATTTAAGAGTGTCTTTCCTGAGACGTCTATCGTCAACGTGAGCATTTTTTTTCATCGGACGTAATCCAAAGCAATGTTTGATAAAAAAGCAACGCGAAAAAAGAAAGATAACGCTTGAACGCTCTGTTGGCATTTGGTAATTCCCGTCACTCGAATATTTCACAAAACTTGTTCCAACGTTATTTTATTTAAAAATCTTAAGTTTTCGAAAAAAAAAAAATTTCGTCATTCAGAACCTCGATAAAATGTGTAAGGTTTCTCTATTCATATTTTCTTTACTTTCTTAATTAATGAGTAGGTATATTATAAAGGGCCCAAGTGCACGCAAAATAGCAGATTTTCAGAGGTCTTTACTGCCCCCCTAGCCAAGTTACGACCGTTTCGTTTGCGTCGAATGCCTCGATTAGGCCACGCCTCCGATTGCTTTCTTCTAACGTCATCTCAACGCTCAGTCACGTGGTCAGAACAAAGGAATCGGAGGCGTGGCATACTCGAGGTGTTCGACGCAAACGAAACCCCGGGCTGGATAAGTTTTACACAACTTTATGATTTTATTTCAATAGAAATCTAGATGATACCTCAAGATATCTGTGTTTTCAAAATATCTAGAGAAAGATGTGTAATAACGTCGTAATTAATTATGAGCGTTTGTATGGTAAAGTATCTCGCGTGAAATCCAGATTTTCGTACGATTTGAACTTAAAATTCCTAAGCAATCAGTAGTAACCACAGTTCAAGTGTGCAGTTCCATAAAACGTAATGTCGTAGGTAAAGACCCAATAAAACATATTCAGTCATAAAGTATTCCATTGTTAGTATGTCCGGTCAACGGATGTTCTTTTAGGAGGACGTTTGGTAAGTCCATGCTAATGCCAACCTATTTCCGTCCTTGTCCGACTAGTAATAACGAAATGTTTATTTCTTTCCAGTGGGCAGATGGACTTGACAGCTCCGTGCGTACCCAACGCGAAAGCTCGTAGGAAGCACTGGCACTGGAACCATCGAGAGCAGTTCCTAAATGCTGCACGTACTCCCTGGTGGTTCGAAAATAGGGTCGCTGGGTAAGCTGTCGTCATGTAAAATTATGCTTTAGTCCTCCCCATCAAGAGTGAGGTTCCAGCGGCTTCGCCCTCGATTAAGTAGATAATGATTCCAAGAGAACCTACTCCCGGGTTATTCTTTGTCCTATTCCCGTACATGGTCTAGGCACTCATAAGCCAAACTTGGTCCATCAGTATGCCGTATCATCGTGAAGGAGTAACGAACATACCTACCCAAATATGGACAACAAAAGTGCCGGGTGTGCGCACACGGGCGCAGGGCCTTAGGGGGCGCCGAGCGGCGCTCGCGACAGCGCACAGTGCAATAACTACAAATTTGTGCTTTTTATTCTCGTAACCCCTTTATTTCTAAGAAATACTATTACTTCCCGACATCATTGAAAATTGCACCATTCGCATCCGCATTTCAGTTTGAAAAAAAAAGTATGTCAAAAATCCCGACCGTAAAAAGTTCGAAACAAATCAATTTAACCAGTTTGATGCAGGCTTTAGGCTCTAGGGCGTGCCAAAGAAATATACATTCATACACTTGAAAAAACACAACCCTCCTACTGGTGCAGTCGGCGAAATAAACTGTAATGTATTCCATTTTGTTTGCAAGCCCACTAGAGGGCGCCAAGTTATTGGTTGCACACGGGCGAAGAGACGAAGG
Source organism: Mythimna impura (assembly GCA_905147345.3). NCBI lineage: Eukaryota > Metazoa > Arthropoda > Insecta > Lepidoptera > Noctuidae > Mythimna > Mythimna impura. Next base: position 7,229,960 of record LR990348.1, read on the forward strand.
CTGGAGCCGCCTCTGAAATGAGGGGAAAAGTGTCGATACTTCGAAAGTACCTAGAGGCTCAACCACGCGGATGGGGCTATAAAGGGTGAACAATGCTTTCCAAATAAGAATAGGATCGATTGCCATGTTGTGACGTCACGTCATACTGTCAAATCGAAGAATTATTATGGTGAGCAAAACAAGAAATTTTTAAAATTTAATTTATTTACGAACTGTGAACGAAAAAAGTTTAATCAAAAATCAGGTCTTCAATTTTGCTTCAAAGATTCAAAGATTCAAAAGATTCAAAAGCATTTATTTCAAATAAACCATTTACAGGCACTTTTGAAATGTCAAGAAGTCAGTCAGTCAGAAAAAATGATGCTAATTGCACATTCCAAAGCGTAGATCTCTATGGAGAAGAATGTGCAAGAAACTCCATGGACACTCTTTTCAATCATGTTTTGCAATTACAAATATCTCTGTTACATGTTTCTTGTCGCTATCATGTGAGAACAATGTCAATAATGTAAAAATAAAAACTAAATATAGATATTAAAATAGCAACTGGCAGCTAAGAGATGACCAGTCTCAACTGACAGCGCCCGTTCACGGAACCGACGCGAATATTAGCACCACTCAGCTCAACCATTTTGAAGGGAACCGAATGATCCAACACACGCGCCACCATCAGTGAGACATTTGAGCGAGCATGACAAACTCTCAACTGCCATGCTCATTTATGTCAAACAAATCCAATAGTAACCTAAAAACCATAAAATAGCTCCATGGTACTCACATTTACAAAGTTTGAAAAAAATGCTTCTACATTATACAATACTAAATACAATAATAATTAACTACAATAATACTTTACAAATTTAACAAATTCTAATCAATTTGTACCCCCAGTGGTAGTGGAGCTGGACCAGCATTGAGCCAGGCATTTTTATCTTGAATATAATCCTCCAACTTATAATATGCTTGCCTGCATAGTGTGCGTTTAATACAAGATTTAAATTTCGTTTCATTGAGTTCTAATATTTGGGGAGGTATTTTATTATAACATTTCAAACAGTACCTCATGAAAGAAGAGGCCACTTTAGCCAGTCTGAAACCTGGTTGAACTAATTGGTCCCTATTTCTTGTAGCATAATTATGTCTATCGCCTCTTTTGCTAAAAAGATGAAGATTTTTTCTAACGTACATGATGTTTTCATAGATATATTGACAAGGCACCGTCATGATGTTAATATCCTTAAACAGTTCCCTTAGAGAATCGCACCGGCGGAGATTGTAAATAGCTCTGATAGCTCTTTTCTGTAGAATAAAAATTGAGTCAATGTCTGCAGCCCGTCCCCATAATAAGATACCGTATGACATGATACTATGAAAATAACTAAAATAGACTAGTCTAGCGGTATCAACATCCGTAAATTGGCGGATTTTTCTAACAGCATATGCAGCTGAGCTAAGCCGTCCTGCAAGAGATGTTAAGTGAGGACCCCATTGTAGCCTTGAGTCAAGCGTTATCCCCAGGAAAACAGTTTTGTCGACAAATTCTAGCTTTTCATCGTTTAGTATTACGTCACAATCACTACTTTTGACATTCGGTAAGGAAAATCTTATGCATTTGGTTTTTTTCCCGTTTAAAACTAGATTATTAGCAGTGAACCAGTTTTGGACCTGCAGTAGTGCGTTATTTTCGTCGTCAAGATTATTAGTCCTTCTATTTATCTTAAAAATCAAAGAAGTGTCGTCGGCAAACAACACCATATTAAGTTTATTTTGCAACAAATAGGGTAAATCATTAATATAAACTAAAAATAAAAAAGGACCTAAAATTGAACCTTGGGGTACCCCCATTTTCACATTTAATCCCGACGAATTGACACCGTTTATTTGAACTTGTAGCTGTCTGTCAATCAAATAAGATTTTAATAAGTTTAAAGCTGTTTTGCCTAGTCCGTAATGCTCAAGTTTCAGGAGTAATGTTTCATGAACCACACAATCAAACGCCTTAGACAGGTCACAGAAGATGCCTATAGCATCCTGTGCCTCTTCCCACGCATTAAAAATGTGTTTTAGTAAGGAGACACCAGCGTCAGTTGTACAACGTCCTTTGGTGAAACCATACTGTTTATCTTGTAAGATGTTATTTGTGTTAAAATGATTAAGCATTTGATTTAACATCACCTTTTCAAATATCTTGCTAAAAACCGGCAACACGGACACCGGCCTATAATTATTAGTGTCTTTACTGTCCCCAGATTTAAAAAGTGGTATCACTTTACTATATTTCATCAGATCCGGAAAAACTCCTTGATCTATACACAAATTAAATATTATAGCTAAGTACGGCGCTATAGTCTCAATAATTGAGGTACAAACTTTGATAGACATACCCCACAAATCTTCTGTCAATTTAACCTTGATTTGTTTAAAAGCTTTTATTACAGTTATAGGGTTTATATGCTTAAAGTTAAATTCAGTGGAACAGGCTGCAACATTCGCCTGTAATAAACTAAAAGCATGCGATGGCGACGAATTTAGGGCTTCAGTAGTTTTAATTGGTATACTGGCAAAGAAATTTACAAATTCTTCTGCAACTAGCTTATCTCTGAGTTCTTCAAATTTGCCCAATTTCTTGCGATTTGACAGTATGACGTGACGACACAACATGGCAAGCGATCCTATTCTTATTTGGAACGCATTGTATAGCTCCATCCCTCTTTCTCCCTCACACTCTTGACATTTTAACACTTCATGGTAAGGCCCCAGGTCAGATCCCTATCATGATCATTGTGAATGAAGTTGCTCATGATGCAGACTTATGTTTCCAGATACGTGAAAAGCGGCGGCAGACTAACCGAAGTTTTAATACGAGGTGCAGGCCATCTTGTCCCAATGGATAAGCCAGCGGAAACCCTGGCACTGATCTCCTACTTCATCAAGGGTATTGACTTGCCTATACCAACTAACTACCACGCCTTGGCCCAAGATACTGCTGCGTACATCGAAGATGATACCGAAGGGATTTCAAAGACTATACTCCAAATTCCAGGGGATCAATCTTCTGGTACTCAAGCAGTGATGGTTGTGAGCATCGTGCTTAATGTTCTTCTGGTTCTAGCTTTAGTCTGTGGTGTGGTCTATGGTCTGAGATGGAAGAGACGGACGGATGCCTATTTATACAATAACGTAGATGAGACCAGTTTTACTTCAACTATGTTCTAAGAGGAATGGAAGTTTAGAACTGATATTACTCAGGTTGTGCCAGAAAACTTTGAGCGGTTGTGCGATGCATTTTTGGACTTTGGTGGACTCGGTTCCTGTAATTTACCGACCGTTATTGTTAGGCTACAGTTCCTAGCAATGATTTTGCTTGTGCACATTGCCATATAGAAGATTAATTTCTATTGTGTAGCATTGAAAAGTGCCTGATTTGTAAAAAGCAAAATACTAGTGTAATTAAGGTGAAAGTTATTCGAGTGTGGCCATGATCTCGCTGGATGGCGCTGAAGTCTCTTTTTTTTTAAATGATAAATGATATTTTGCAAATAGGTTTAAAAAAAAACACTTTTGCTCGTCAATTTTTAACTAGATGAGGCCGGTGTTTCCTAGCTGACTACCCTGAGAAGAAACACCGAAACAAACTCAGGGGTCAAAGTCTCTTTTAAAGTCCATACTGTAAATTAAATATGTAATGGTCAAATCACATGAGAACCATGCAGATTTGTCTGAGATGGTCTTTTGAAGAAAGAACCATGCAGATTTGAGTGGACCGGTCCAGTCAGTGCAAGCATTTGTCAGTATTCGTAAAGCTCAACTCAGATTATTGTTATCTCACACTAGGAACTACTTCTGTTTCGTTGGTGTTTTCACAAACATGTAAACACACATACAAAAGACATCTAGAAGCGGAACATTTATCTGTAGCCTATATAGGTCTTAAAAATTGTAGCCCCGTGCAGGAATTTAACCCCAGACACGCACTGCAGCAGACAATCACTTAAGTATAACGCTATATTTAAGCACTATATTTAGAGTCATGGACTCTAACACGAACAGTCAGAATTAGGTGGATTTTAAGGCAATAATTTGGCTAAGTTCAATAAATTGAGCAGGCAAAAAGCACTTCCTTGACTTAATAATGCTCCCATATAGCATAGAAAGAAAGAAAGAAAGAAAGAAAGAAAGAAAACATTTATTTGAGCATAGCATAGTCGGCCTTATAATGTTCCCACTGTTGGGACACAGGCCTCCTCTCTAGGAGAGGGAATGGGCCGTAATCCACCACGCGGGCCCAGTGCGGGTTGGTGGATGTCACATGTCTTCGAATTTTTGGTTCTAGGACATGCCGGTTTCCTCACGATGTTTTCCTTCATCATTTGGAGAGCAGTGGTGATGAAATAAATTACTTACACAAAGTAGGTAATGCGCCTGGTTTTTGCTCCCATATCCTAAAAACAAAATAAACTAAAAAAAAAAATTCAGCGCCATCTATTGAGGATATGGCCACGTAGTTTTAACTTCTATAGAAGTTACATGAGATACTGAATCGAGTGAAACATAAACGCTTTTTTTATAGGAACCGTGTTTACTTTCGCCTCCAGATCTCAGCATGTATTGAATTGCATGTGATGAACTATTAATTTGTTGTTTATGAAGTCGAAGTAGGTACAACAATCACACCATGACATCAATTTAGCCCTTAATAAATTATTGAATGACAATATCTATAGATACTCAACATTTAAACAAACCTAATTTACTGTCCGTTCAAGCGATTTTGACTTTTATAGCGTTAGTAGCATGACAAATGGCAGCTGCAGTAAATAGTTGGTATTGTATCCACTTTTTTTGCTTTTAATGCCATCCTTATGCCTACGAAATAGAAATCAAAATCAGTTGAACGAACAGTAAAAAAAGCTTGTTTAAATGTCCAATCTAAACGCGAATAGAATTTACGTGATACCACTTTATTATTTTGTATGTACGAACTAGTCGATATTATTCTTCTACCAAGGCCTCACCATATCCCTCAGTGCCTTCTAGTTTTAAGATGAACTGTTGTAAATATCGTGTAATGATTGATTAAAAAATAAAACCATTTTGTACATAAATTAACGTTTATTTGAATTCCTGTATGAAACTGTCTATCATGAACTTTGCTACCTCTGGTTGGTCAAGAGGCACCGCATGTCCAGCACCTCGAATTAGAATTTCAACGAAATTTCCACCTGCTTTCTTATATCTGTAAAGTTAAAGAAGATGTTGAGTTTCATTGTGAAGAAATGCTTCAATAGGAAAAGTGAAACTTTATCAGGTATTGGACGAATTCATAGTATTCCTGATTTTAGAATAATAATAATATTCCACAACTTTCACACAATGCCATCTAGGCCCAAACTAAGCAGAGCTTGTGCTATGAGTACTAGGCAACTGACAACATATATATTTCTAAATACATACATAGGTAATATTATAGATAAATTACACCCAGACACGGAACAAATGATCGTGCTCATCACACAAACATTTCGATGGGCATTTCCTATGTATAAGGGTCAATGTGCAAATTGACAACTTTTCAATAGAGGCTTGTAACATTTTCTTGTCTCTCAAAGCCTCTATTGAAAAGTTGTCAATTTGCGCATTGGCCCTTATATGTATAGGGTGACTGGTAATTAGTGTACGATACTTAAACACGTGATTGTGCTCATGATAACCAACAACTTTTACTATGGGAACAAACCTGAAATCGCGAAAAAAAATCAGCTGTTGAGTACATTTATGTTTGCCTAATGTCTAATGTACTGAACAGCTGATATTTTTTTCGCGATTTCGGCTTTGCTCCCATAATAAAAACTGTTTGTTATCATGAGCACAATCGCGTGTTTAAGTATCGTACACTAATTGCCTGTCACCCTATATATAGGACAGATCGATTTCTTCTGGGTGGGAATCGAACCCACGACCTCTGGCATAGCAGTCAGGGCCACTGAGCTTTAGACCAACAGGCCAGTTAGAATAGGCATGAATTGACGACTACATATTGCTTAAGCCAAGCCAATCCACGGATGCGTAGCTTTATAAATGCGTATTCGTTATTATACGCCTGGCGTACGCCTGCTCACAGCTTATATACAAAACTATGAAACCCTGTCGACGAAGCGGCAACTTCGTACCGTCGTGTCGTTGACAGAGTTTTTATAGCGTCAATAAAGCTTCGTGTCCGTGGACAGTAAACCTTACTTTTTCTACTAAGGGTTATAAATATACAAGGTTATTTGTAAAACACTGGCAACCTCTCAGGACTATGTTACTATCATCATAAACAACAACTTTTGTTCTATGACTTTTAAAAATGTATCATATCAAATGTTCATCAGATTTTCATACAAAAATAAAAATATTTAAATTGAACGTTCTAAATATTACGAAGTCTACGCGAAGCAAGCAATAGTGCAATAGCGGAGGGGAGCGGGGATCGGGCGGCGGGGGTGCTTGATGCGCTTGCTTCGCGTCATACAGATCTAGGTACTAGGTAGGTATAGTAAAATACAGAGTTGAACTGTGTTAGACAGAACAACGAAATCTTGAAGGTTTGTTTTTCGTAAATGAATTATGTTTTGTAAAAAGTCATAGAACAAAAGTTATTGTTTATGATGTTAGTAATACAGTCCTGCAAGGTTGTTACCTACAACCCTGTATAAAAAAGACATAGGTACAGGGTTTTTTCAAAAGGATATCTATACAACAGGGTTGTATGAGGACTTGGGAAGAGTTTTGTAAAACCAGTATTAAAGTTTCTTACCCAACAACGGATCCATTGGCGAACCTGCGCAGGCGCCGCCTTGGGGCTTGTATGTAGGACTCGCGGCGTGACCACTTCATAGTAGCATACATGTGCTTCGACAAACTGTACGCCAGTATTACATCATTCTGGCCGCTGTAATGTTCAAAATGAGAAATCAATTGTGTCAATTGCTAACTTGTTCTGAGAAATTATTCAGAGGTAAACTGACCTCAAAATTACTAGGAAAAGGCTGACTATGGTAATACGTAAAATAAGGAACTAGGATTTTTTAGGCTGCTAACATCCGGCTAATATTCGCATGGAAATAATGTTTGTTTCTTACTAAACCCTTTAACCGCTTGCGTCGGATTGTTCCGACGAGTGTTTTTGTGTCCTGTACGCCAGGATCGTGAGTTTGTGACTCTGTATTCCAGCTCGTTCAGCTCTTCAAACTCCATAGGTGACAGAGGACTACAAATTTACAGTTTTCAGATTTTTTTCTATATTTGTGCTATGAGACCTTGCTTCATGCCAAATTTCAGGATTCTAGGTCAACAGGAAGTACCCTATGAATTTTGATTTCCTTGAGAGTGTCAAAACATACGTTTTTTATGACATAAACGGCCTTTTTTTTTCGGTAACTCAGGAGTTTGATATTTACTCAGCTTCAAGGGACCGCAGACTTAAGTACCTATATGGTTTTAATTTCAACCTGATACCTTCTCGCGTTCCCGAGATAAAGGATCTTGACAGACAGACGGACGGACAACAAAGTGATCCTATAAGGGTTCCGTATTTTTTCTTTTGAGGTACGAAATCCTAAAACTTACAGTAGGAGCTTAAAACTAATAGGGCATAACAATGGGCGGTCTTGTCGCCAAAAGAGATTTTATACAGACAACCTTTGGATGGATTTGACAGTGACAAAGAGAGAGAGTGAGAAAAGAGTTACCTATAGCTCAAAACACCATAATGCTCCAAGAGCTCCTCAACGAACGGCTTGGTAGTATTAGCGAAGTCTGGCAACATCTTCTCATAGACCAGCTGGTTGTTATAGTTGAAGGTGATGTTCCCCACGTGAATCAGCTCTCTGACGTCACTCCTGGTAATGAACGCTTCGAATTCCGGTGCTGATGAAGAGGAATCCTCTACAAAGTTGTAAACACTGACGCCACTTTGTTTCTTTATGTATTCTATAGTTTCATTGAATTTCTGGAACGAAATAATTTAAAGCTGAGTTTTATTATAATGTCAGGGCTGCAGGATTGTTCGAAAGAATCACCGTGACTCTGGAAGGCAAAGGACAACTGAAGGAACAGGGGTGGGTTTTAGTCAGTACATGTTTGATGCTTCTCCTCGCTCCACCCAGAACTGGAGAATTATTTGATGATTTTTCGCCCAAAAAATGGGCGAAAAATCATCTTCAATCTTCAATTCCATGGTAAGTGCTCGTCAGCGCTGATGGATTTTTATTTATTTATTATTTTTAAATAGAACGGCCGAAGCCAATTACACTATTTAAACTTATACCTAATTTTTAACTCAGTCATGCATCCTTCTCACAAAAATTCAAACATTCTGACATTATCAGCTTCCATTCATCCGCAAACACATCAAGACCTGTGTTTGAGTTCAGGAGAGCGTTAATGGTGGCTATTGTCCGAGGAATAGGCGACTTGGAATGTGCGATAGTACGGGAAGTTGGAACAGCCAGTAAACAATGCTTTCTGCCACGACAGTAATTGTCTGGGACGAAAAGATTGCATATTTCATTATGCAGATCAGGATCATCAATAATCCCCCTAAGAATTTTAAATACTACAGTCATCTGATCGCGCGACCGTCTTACTTCTAGGGAGTTGAAATTTAAGCAACCCAACAAGAATTTAGTGGGATACAAATAGGGATAAAACCCGTACGAGTGCTTGTAAAGGTACCTGAGGAATGCTTTTTGTACTTTCTCTAAAGCTAATACATACTGCTTCTCATACGGATTCCATACGCACGCACTAGATTCAAGCTTGCTACGGACTAATGCCCCAAAAACAAGCTTGATAACGTGGGAGTTGTGGAAATCACGACAGTTCCTTAAAACAAAACCAAGGCGCCTGAAGGACTCCTTGGCAGTAGATGTGATGTGGTCGTGAAAAGTGAGCTTGCGGTCGAATATGACTCCCAGGTCTTTCATGGAATCAGTTCTTGTAATTGTATCTCCATTCAGTTTGTATAGAAAGTTGACTGGGTGCCGCATTCGACCGAAAGACATCACGTAGCATTTTGATTTATTAAATTCCATTTTATTTTCTAAACTCCACTTATATACTGAATCAATGTCTGCTTGCAGGACTTGGCAATCGAGCTCAGATTTTATTTCATAAAAAAGTTTTAAGTCATCAGCATATAAAAGGGATCTAACATTCGCAACCACATCGGGGAGGTCATTAATCATCAAGATGAAAAGGAGAGAGCCGACTACCGAACCTTGACTCACACCTGAACGAGTGTGGTATGGGCTCGTACAATCTGACAAATTGTTGTCGGTCCCGCAAATAATCTGCAAGAAGCCGTAGAAGCCCTGGAGCAACACCTATCGCGCTGAGCTTTGATAGCAAGACGTCATTGTTTACTCTGTCGAACGCCTTTTGGAAATCAAAGTAAACAACGTCTACCTGGCGTCTGCGATCAAGACTAGTAGAGATGTAATTAACTAGTGTAAGTAGGTTAGTAGTGACGGATCTTTTTTCGCGAAAGCCATGCTGCTCATTGCACAGGTACTGTGTCACTTGCTTATAAATTCCTTGGTGTAGGACATTCTCGAACACTTTCGCAGGAGAACACAGTATCGCTATTGGACGATATTCATCGACTGATGATTTATTTGAAGATTTCGGTATGGGAGTCACACGTGAAATCTTCCATGGTGGTGGATACACTCCGGATTTTAAAGATAAATTAAATATGTGTTTTAGGGGCTGAATAAGAAATTCCTCTCCCTCTTTTAGGAACCAAGGAGGAATCCTATCAGGACCAATTGAACTGTCGGGCTTTAGTTTCTTTATTCCGGTACTTATATCACTTTCGGCAAAGCTTAGAATGTTACTGTATTACTGCTTACTAATATTACTGTTGCTTGGGTTGGCTATATTCCCGAGGTCTAACTTTGGAACTTCGTTTTGGAAGACGCTCGCGAAATATTCTGCGAATGCCTCAGCAGCTGCTACACCACTGTGTATTTTACCTTTGTGGGTAACGCTAGGCTCAAACCCGCCTTTTGATCTAAGGTTAGAAATATGCTGCCAGAACTCTTTGGGGTTTTTCCTAATGTTCCCTTCGATGCGCCTAATGTAGGTATTATAAGCAGTCGATATCCGAGACTTTAGACTAGACCTACAATCAGAGAATTGCTTGTATATTAGTTCACATTTACTCTTTTTCCAGGTAGAATGTAATTTAATTTTTTTCCGGATGTCCCGAATAATATCCGACGTAAACCAGATAGGATATCTTCTAGTTACCTTTTTGTTTCGGCGCTTTTTAGGGACACAAGTGTCAAATAAGCCGTAAACGATATCATAGAAAGCCTGAGTGCTAGTGAGAACGTCGTTCGATTATATAACTGCATCCCAAGACACCTCAGAAAGCAGTTCGTAAAGCAGATTACGATTACATTTTTTGAAATTCCAGTCCCTACTACGGTCCACATTACTGGGTTCAAGCCTTTCACTTTCATCGGATGACTGTAGTTTTACCTGGATGGATATCTTACTATAAAAATAAAACCTATAGAGCTCGGCATACCTGTAGCGAGGAAATAAAATTTAAAAATTCTGCATCGTGTTTCGTAGTTTCGAGTTCTTCATTCATAATAAAATTTAGCAATCCGAAATCAACAATCGGACCATCCAACCCATTCAACAACGGAGGTCTGCAGGACTTTACACCAGATCCCGCATACCTATCGTTGCCATGCACCTTCCTCCTGCCCTCATTATCCCAATTACTTCAGGTCGGCACAGCATATCTGCTTTTCCAAGTTCCTCTATACCCTTTCTATCGTCACTTCATCGTTCACACCATCACTAATTTATTCTCTTCGGTCTCCCGTTATTCTTAGGACCACTAGAAATCTTTTTTTTACCATTTTTAATTTTAAAACCGTTTTTTTCTGGTTATTAGTACCTAAGTACCTATTGATCTATTAATTTGTCTTTTATATACTTACATTAGCAGCATCGACCATCCTCTTGCTGTCGATAAGCTTAACGACCTGTTCCTCCAGCAGCGCCACGTGGTCGACCTGGTTACCATCGAGGATGCCCAGGACCTCACACAGGGTACTGTAATGCATCATCTCTCGGAGCTCAATCAGACCATTGCCGATGGAGATACCCTAAAAGATCGATAAAATAAACGTTTATAAAGGTTTTTTTAGTGTCTGCGTTAGTCGTTTGTAAGTTACGTCAGGTCTGCGTAAGTACCTGACGTTACCGAAGATGAACCAAATACAGAGAAAAGGGATTTCGAAAACGAATTTTTATCGTCTGTCGGCTCTTGGCGTTTAACACACTCTCATTTCACCGAATCCCCTGTTCAGAAGATGAGCCACACGTCGGATTGCCCCAAGTTCACATACACCTGCATATTAAATTAGAAGATTTGATGAGTCCCACCGATGCTGCAATTACATAGTCACCTTGGCTCCAAGCAATTTAAGGAGTTTACCTTTGACTTGAAAAGAAGAAGAAGATTTTACCCATTTTGTTTAAGTCCCCGAGCGGGTAATACGGACCCTATTGCTATTATAGGACACATATCCAAATTCCGGGCTAATACTAAGACATTCATAAATCTCACTGGGTAAGAATAACAATTAGATCAACCCTCTGATCGACAATCACGACTCCGTTGCACACGCAAGAGGTATTTGTAATAGGTACATAACATGATTGAAAAGAACGTACATGGAGTTTCTTGCACATTCTTCTCCATAGAGATTTACGCTTTGGAATGTGTAATTAGCATCTTTAATTTTTGACTGACTGACTTCTTGACAATTCAAAAGTGCCCGTAAATGGCTTATTTGAAATAAATGTTTTGATTCTTTGATTCTTGACAGCATAGCAGGCTTTCAACCAACAAGGCAATCACTTTAAAATAAATGATTCAAAGTTTACGTTGTCACGGACACAAAGATCCCATCTTCCATGATAACAGCTATCTACTTATTTAACAAAAAATGCTTGTACCTTCATGTTGATAGGTTCTTGGGTCTTATCCTGGTTGTGCCTGTGGATCTGGATAGCCAAGGCAGGCACGTACTTCCCCGCATACGACTGCCCGGCTATGAACAGAGGTGCTGACCGCAACTCCGGGAACATCTTCAAGAACTGCTGCAGAAACTTCAGCATTTGCTCGCCGACCTGCAAGAATTATTATAAAAACTTAAGAACTATATCCTCTTCTTCTTATCCCTCCAAAACCGTACTATCTGGGTATAACTAGTTGCCGATATACTGATCAGCCCCCTCAGCCAAGTTACAACCGTTTCGTTTCGATTCTCTTTTCGTTGATCGCCTCGAGTCGGCCACGCCTCCTATTCCTTTGTTCTGACCACGTGACTGAGCGTTGAGATGAAGTCAGAATAAAGGATCGTGGCCTACTCGAGGCGATCGACGAAAAGGGAAACGAAACGGTTGTAACTTGGCTAGGGAGGCAGAATTGAGGTGCAATAAAAGAGCCTACAGAAGGTATGGTCAAGCGTTAGTCCAGTGACGTCTGGTTTGCATTTTCTATAGTTTTATTTGGTTATTGACTAAAACAATCCCACTTCAATCTAAAATCACTATTACGAGCTGCCTAGATTTATCCTGTTTTGGTTTAGGACTCCAGGTGAACCGGGTGCTGCTAAGTACTGCTTTGTGTTTTGATACAGAGAGATGTAGACGGCCCTCCATCATTCTTTATTGTAAATGTGCCCTATGTTATAAATAAACGATTTTATTATTATTTATTATTTTATTTATATATCTTGCTAGTGACTAACTCGACTTGTGTAACTAATAAACTATAAAAGTTTATTAGTTACCCAATAATATTCTAATAAGAAGCACAAAGACTATAATCGCGATTGGAAAATCACGACTTGAAAACAGTAAGCAACTTCAGTAAACAGGGCATTGCACCCTGACCTTTCGCAAACCGAACCGCATTCAACCAATAAATTGATATTTTTTACTTCAAACGATGCTTCTTCAACTGGTTTATTTAAATTCACATTGGTCCATAAAGATTCTGATGACCTTAGAGCAATAGAAATGATTTGCATATATATCATCTTAACGCCATATCTTACGCTTAGGTCGGATAGCTATTCCAAAATTGCTATAAAAACTAATTACAACAACTCATATGGATGTCTTTATAGTCTGCGGGATGAGCCCTGGAACGCAAGAGGCAACAGAAGAACCACAGGTGGGTATAAATCAGTAAGAGTCTGACGCTCTCTCTCACTCCATCCAGAATGGGAGGACTTAATTGGTGATTTCCCACTAAAAAAAAACAGGGCAAGTGCGAGTCGGACTCGCGCACTGAGGGTTCCGTACAAACTATAATTCCCGAATGGAGTCTCGAAGATTTTTCAGAATTGCAAAAAAGCATTTTTTTTTTGTGACGTATGTATAAACAAATTTACTGTTTTCAGATTTATTCCTATATCTGTGCTATAAGACATTGCTTTATGCCAAACTTCAAGATTCTAGGTCAACGGGAAGTACCCTGTGAATTTTGATTCCTTTGAGAGCATCGAAATATAGGTTTTTTGCGACAGCGACATAAACGACCGTATCTTTTTTATTTGTTAACTTAGAAGTTTGTTTTTTTTTACAGCTTCCAGAGACCGCAGGCCTGAGTATATGGTTTTAATTTTAACTCGTTACCTTCACGCGTTCCCGAGATCAGACAACAAAGTGATCCTATAAGGTAAGGGTTCCGTTTTTACTTTTGAGGTACGGAACCCTAAAAAAAGATAATCATTATCCATCTTTAATTATGGAAGTAGATACCTCATACAAAATGGGTAGGTAATAAAGAAAATGTTAATTATGCTGCTGATAGTAAGCAGTAGCGAAGTGAAACGCACTACTTTATTAAGAGCCCATTCAGTTTTATTAAGTTTTGTCAAAAAGCTCATTCTAAGAATGCTAAACACAAGAATAGTTACAGAAAGTTACGGAGAGCCAGATACCTGATCAAGTATCTTATCTCAGCAAGTAATCCAGCAAGGATTCGAACAAGGAAGTTCCAAAAGTTATTTAGTAGGCATGCGATATCTTTCAGCTTCTCTTACGTTAATACAATTAGTTCCAATTTGTATAAGGTTTGCGAAGTGCAGTTTCACATACCTCTTCCTCTTAGCTTTCCATCATACAAATCACTCACTTTCATAGTAGATAATATTTACATTTTTTTTAATTCTCGATTCTAGCATCTTTCAAACAATCTTTCATTCCATTCTTCTGCAGCATTCATGCATCAATGACATCGTATATTTGAATTAAGTACTCACATCATCCTCATTGTCAGGATATCCTCTGTCGTCATCGGTGAAGCTGAAGCCAGCTCCGACAGGGTTGTCGAGGAACAGCAGAGAGTGGTCAGCCCATGACACGTTTCTTGGCACCACTGGAAAAGCATCCGTTAATAAAGGTGAGGAATAGGTATATCTCTGATAGCTTAGAGTCTAAGGTGCATAATAAATGATATTATAATTATAGGATCACATTTTGGTAGAAAGGAGAGATAGAACCTATCGCTTTCTGCTGCCAACAGACATACTATATTATCAGAAAAGTCAACAATATTAGAACTCTACTCCTCGCTTTTCCGTGGGAAATTCCAACTAAAACCTTCATCAGAGTAAGATTCGTTCCATAATTGAGTGCTCCCATGGTCCCAATCTGATGGATGCGTATAACATATACTAGTACTATACCTATATGTAACACCTTTTTATACTTACCTGTAGCAAATAAACGTATTGATTGATTGATTGAACAGTGGACGTCGTTTCACTGAAATGATGATGATGATAGTGTGAGAATAAGCATAGAAGCATAAGCATAATCAGTCTTATAATGTTGCTACTGTTGGAACTATTGCCTCCTCTCTAGGAGAGGGAATTGACCGTAAACCACCAAGCGAGCCCAGTGCGGGTTGGTGGATGTCACATGTCTTCGAATTTAGTTCTAGAACATGCCGGTTTCCTTACGATGTTTTTCTCGAATAATTAGCACGGTATTGAAAAAGCATCACTGTTCAGAAGGCAGACGGACCGTAAAAATAGATTCATAAATCGTGTGTCCAGGAAAAAGTAATATGGCGCACTGCAGGCGCTTGCTAATGTTCCCACGTTTCTTAAGAACCTGACTGGCATTCATTTTTATTTTTATCTATTGCTCGATTGGCATACAAGCAGGCGGCACACCTGATGCTAAGTGGTCACATGCATTAACTATCTCGAATCATCATCATCATCTCTTGCTCAAGGCCTTAGGTTCTTCAAGATGAAGAGGAAAGTAATAAAATAGCTGATCGTGTCACAGTGCGAATCGTAGTGCGCATTGCAACGATAATAAAAGTTACAGTTAATCAATTAGTAACGACTATTATACACGCACAGTACTATTAGTATCTACATTGTAACAAATGTTGAAATGGTTAAACGTAAGTACTTGAACTGGAGCCCTACCACGAGCTCTTAACGTGATCCATTTGACCATCCTTAACCTAAACTGAAATGTTAAAGGGATGGAGCTATATAGGGTGTATAGAAAGAATGAAAGAAAACATTTATTTGAGACTCGCACAGGACAAACAACAATATAATAAAAAGTAACTACTTAATCTATAAATACTTAAATTAAAATAAAAGAAAATAATATTAGATAAAAATAAAAGACCTGAGGCCAAAAAGGCTCCTGTCTCAGCTTAAGCTGCGATATTTAACAAAAAAGTAAAATAACGCAGCGCTGGTATTCTGATAGGACCTGGTGATGCCACGGACACACTCACGGAACACAGAGACGGATAAGATAATATATCTAAGATAATAAAGAATAAAATAAAATATACTAAACATATAAACAAATGTATTAAACTTCAAAAAATAGTACCAGCTCAATACATATCCATCATTGGGGATATCCTCATGAATGATCCTCTGAGGAGAACGGAGGGTTATTTCTGACTTCTAACGACTAAAAAACTACAGTTCCTAACTGCTACCATAGGTTAGGGGCCCGGGATCAAAGCAAATTAGCGTGCACCCTCGACTGGATTTTTATTCTATTCTACCAAAAATACCGAAGGTATAGAGGAGGCCCTGCCATGAGGTCTTAATGCGATGCATTTGACGATCTAAATTGAACTGTTAATGGCATGGAGCTTTGTAGGGTGTATAGCTCCTTCCCTCATTTTCGCTCGCACGCTTGACATTTTAACACGTCACGTTAAGGAGTGACATCTATATCGCCGCAAAGGAACTATCCTGCATCGCGGTACCAGAGATCTCCGCGCGATGAGGACAAATACAACAATCTGAAATCAACTATCTGGCAGTTGCCGGGACCAGACAGAACACCCGTCTAGTCGGAGGATCCTCCCTTTTCAACGGAGGTTTGTGGTACTTTGCACCCTCTTCCGCATATATCTTAACTTAACGAGCACTTAATGCAATATGGCAGATAGAGTCCGTACTTATATTTAGTAAGCACTTTCTCGAGAACGCGCTCCTACCCCCAACGGTTTAGGCTTGCAATGAAATGTTTTCGCACTAGTGTGGCGGGTGTGGCGCGGCGGTCAGTACCCGGCACCATTTATTACATTTGTTGTATCAGGCTGGTTGCCGGGTAGCCCCCATCAAAATCGACCTCGGTGCACGAACTAAAATCCAAGAGCAATTTCTCATGATTCTTTGTAACTCAATATTATGTTAATGAGCCTGAAACGTCGTTAGACATGCGGGCATTTGTCATGACAGTTTCTTTTGGCTACAATTACAAAGTTTGCCCACTTGCATCACAATGTACTAGGTATATTTAAATATACAAGGTAACAAGCTTCTGTCACCGGCTCCGTCCGCATGAATGTCGGTTATAGCGGATGCGAAGCCAGATAATAAGTAGCCTATGTCCTTCCTTTGGGTTCAAGCTTACTACGTACCACATTTTATCAAAATCGGTTCAGCAGTTTATCCGTGACAGCTACTTTCACATTTTAATATTAGTATGGATTGAATCATCTTATTCAATTTGTAAATCAGAATATTTAAAACATAATTATGAATTCGATCAGCATAGACTTGTACATATTTGATGAACAATCGTGGAATCGAATCATGCAAACAAAGTCGAATGCTACTGCTAGTTTTATTGATTTATTATTATGAGTCACCCTTGCTGTGCTATGCTCGTGTGGGCAGAAAGCAGTTCGATTATATTGCACAACTTGATGTGCATTCTACATCTTACTCACTAACTATTAAGGACATTCCGGTTTTCTCACGATGTTTTTCCTTCACCGTTTTGAGAGCAGCGGTGATGAAATAAATTACACAGAGTAATGCGCCTGGCTGGGTTTGAACCCGGGACCTAGAACTCGTAAGTCAAGGCTGTAGCCACTGGAACACCACTGTTAAAGTACGGTACTGCCGTGTGCCAAGTTTCACCGCAATCTGTTTAACCTTTCGAGCGTAAAGAAGTAACACACACACACACAAACTTGTGTGATGAATCATAAAATATTTAAATACCTTTTCCATCCTCAACTTTGATTGGTCCAATGATATCAAAAAGTCCTTTAATAGACGAGAATCCAGGACCTCCTTGGAGCCATATTATCAGCGGTGTTTCCGTCAAGTTGGTAGCAGCGGGGAAGAACCAAAAGAACAGATTCGAATTATATTCTTCATTCACTGTTATAAAACCTGAGTAGCTCTTCAGTCCGAGGAAATGTGACGAATTAACTTCTGCTAGCTCTCGTGCTTGAATTGCATTTCCATTTTCGATGTGAGGCGTTAAAATTAAGCAGTTGCCGCAGTCATTCTCTTCTGGCGATGTGACATTGCCGAAGACACAACTGAAATGAAATAAAAATAGACTTAAGATCAAATTTATTTATTTATTTAAACTTCATGTACAGCAGTGGTACATAGGATGGGCTTAATGCAACATGGCATTCTCTACCAGTCAACCTTTGGGAACTACCTAACCTGAGTCCCCCTCCTAACGTTTTTTTTTTATCTTCTTCTTCTTTCGTGTCGATCTGACTCAAATCTGGTCCGATTAATATTTAGCCACCCGGACAGCTCTGTCGTTGGCCTCATATCAGCCCCCCTAGCCAAGTTACAACCGTAACGTTTCGATTCTATTTTCGTCGATTGCCTCGAGTAGGCCACGCCTCCGATTCCTTTATTCTGACGTCATCGCAATGCAGTCACGTGGTCAGAACAAAGGAATAGAAGGCGTGGCCGACTCGAGGCGATCAACGAAAAGAGAATCAAAACGAAACGGTTGTAACTTGGCTAGGGGGGCTTTTGTGGGAGGTACAGTTAGTTGGGCATGCTGGGTAGGAAAGGAGTTGATGCATATCCAGAGAGTGCCAGAGTAGCGATATTTAATTTTCTTTTTTGCATTTTGCAGGTTAGGTATCAAGACTAATATTGATTAAACTATGATTGGCGGCCGTAACATTTATTTATTACAGCACAAAGTGAACATAGTGCAATGTGAAGTGTTACTAACATAGTCCTAAGTCTTATTTACTAACGATAAACTGTATTTACTCTATATATATACCTATATAAAACTCATTGGCTGCCTCTGTCTATTTCTCTCATTTCGTTCACTCGCTGGTTTTTCTGCTTACTTCTTCTACACCACACAACAGATTTTGAAAGGGTTTTGACTAATAGAAATACATAGCGATAATTGAGGTAGGTTCGTGTATTATTAGTTAACTTGCTTCTTCCAGCGGCTCCCGTGAAAGTAGAAAATCATCCCAAGGGAATATACTCTCGGAGTAAAAAGTATCCGAAGTTGACTTAGGGATATAAATTATGATCTATGGCTGCGAAGCAGTAATGCTAGCGAAGGAGAAGGCTGCACGCGTGAGGGAACGAAGGTCCTCACGCCCTAGCCGCCGTAATTCCGACCCCGACTACCAGCCACGGTAGACGCGGGCTTGCGGACGTCGAGCACTGGGTAGCTCGTCGTCCGGCTGTTCGGTAATTAACCGGACCGAGCCCAGTCGTCAACAGCGCGTAGTGATCCTCGCGCTCTTCAAAGAGATGTCGGCAAACCGTAGGGGCCCAGCAGGGCCGATGCCCGCTAGCTAGGACCGCGGAGAATTTCAAGTCATTTGGATGATTTCCCACCTTAAAAAAAAAAAAGGGATGCCAACAGGGCTGCGTTCAAAAATGAGATTAGAAGTAACTCTAATGAAGTCATCGGGTAGATACTCTAAGCTCGCATTTTTGAACGCGAACGTAGAGTTCAACTGTCAACGCCAAGCAACTGTCATTCCTACCGCTTACCTACACCAACCTACCCTGCTCGGAGTTAGAGTTAGTTGGGTTAACTCTAGGGTAGCTACTCGAGTTATAAAAGAACGACTCTGGGTTGCAACTCGAAGCTACTCTGATTATTTTTGAACGCAGGGCAGAGATGTGCTATGCTACGTTGCTATGGATGCGTTTGATATCCACCAATCATATTCATTGGTGCACATAGCTTAGCACTGGTTGAAACGGATTCAACTAAGATATGTTTTTTTTATATGGAAGGTTGCGTGCTATGGATGCGTGGTATGGATGCGTGCTACGGCTGGTCGCGTGTGGTCTATGTGCCGAGCTAGCCTCTTCCTGCTATCGATACATCGCATAGCTCGAGCTGCGCATCTTTCTCGCGCAGCTACTTTGCAGCGGTGCATCTTCTTATCATATCCTACTCGCACCGCTACATAACTTAGTATCAGTGGAAACGGTCGCATAGTGTCACAGCTTAGATATTATATCCTCGCAGCATAGCTGCATAGCACATCTCCGGTGGAAGAGCAGCCTTAGAATGATAGACTAAAACCTATTCTAGGACATGTTCGACCCGTGTGCCCAATTTCGTTCAAATCCGGTTAGTCATTTGAGCTTGAAGGAATAACGAATATGCACACACACATATAGGGTGACTGGTAATTAGTGTACGATACTTAAACACGTAACTGTGTTCATGATAACCAACAACTTTTACTATGGGAACAAACCTGAAATCGCGAAAAAAAATTAGCTGTTCAGTACCTTTATGTTTGCCTAATGTACTGAACAGCTGATATTTTTTTCGCGATTTCGGCTTTACTCCCATAATAAAAATTATTGGTTATCATGAGCACAATCACGTGTTTAAGTATCGTACACTAATTGCCAGTCACCCTATATATCTACATACAAACTAAAGATTTTGTAAGCAATACTAGTGTGATGTGATTGTACTGGCGACGAGTAACCGGTGTAGCTCGCTACGGGACGCTTCACAATGTACGAAAACACAATTTTATTTTCAATACTGTTACTCGAAAACCCGCTTCTATCCCTACCGCGTTTAGGCACAAAATTGACTGTTTTCCCCACTAGTGCTGAAAAGTCAACGAGCTTACCCCACCACAATTTATTGTATTTGTCGTATCGAGCTGGTCGCTAAACAGCCCGCACATCACCGAGCAGCACTCATTTATTTATTTATTCGTGTTGAATAACGTCGTTTGATACCCATGGAAATTTGTCACTGCAGCACTCGACTCCATAACACCCTCACCTACCGCTCGGGCGAATTCCGCCTCGGTTGCAACGACAAACTTTCTCCACATGTATCAAAATGTATAAACAAAAGAAAATTAATGCCAAGAAATTTCACAAAAAAAAAGCGGATATTAAATTAATAAAAAAAGTATACACCTATAGAGAACTGTGTGTATATGTACAGTATCCTAGAGGTGGCTAGTTAAATACTTGTTGTTATTTACCACTTAAATCGAAATACTAATTCGATAAGCACTTACCTCAGTCCTGCAAGTAACACCAATGTAATAGATGCTCGCTCCATGACCGACTCCAATGCAAACCAGTCTTGTTATGTGCTTATGTCTACACCAACTTATTATACTTATAACAAAACGCGTAGAAAATTGATGACGAATATAAGGAATAATCGTGATTTTAATACATTGTTGTGCAGAAGGCGAATTACTTTTCCATATATTTTCCTTCTAGGATTTTACAGGCATCGAACGTCATTTGGCAAAACTGGAAAACTTGTTTAGTAACTTAGGCTTATCTTTTGAGCGTTCTTCTTTGTGATCCAAAGATATATCAACAAATGACCGTATGTATGTCTAATCTATACAATACACACACATACCTACCTATACACACACACACATATACACATACACATACAAAAAAAATTAAATGTCTGTTTGTAATGTTAAAATAATTTTTTATTACTAAATGTACATGGTGGCCCAGTGATACTGACCCCGACTTACGAATTGTAGGCGCCCAGCCAGGCGCATTACTTTATGTAATTTATTTCATCACCACTGCTCTCAAAATGGTGAAGGAAAACATCGTGAGGAAACCGGCATGTCATAGATCCAAAAATTTAAAGACATGTGACATTCAGCAACACGCACTGGGTGGCGGATTACGGCCCATTCCCTCTCTTATAGATGAGGCTTGAGTCCCAGCAGTGGGTTCATTAAAAGGCTGATTATGCTACTAAATGTATATGAAAGATATTCGATACCTATAACGAAAATGCAATTTTTTAATTTTTATCTTTCTGTTTGTTTCGACAAATCTCCGAACCGACTGGACCGATTTTGATGGGACTTTAACTGGTAGATAGCCGATGTTATAAGGAGTAACATTTATTCTAGAAAAATAATGAGGGCTCCGTGCAAAAAAAATACTTCTCGAAATACTGCTACTGCCCAAATAGTACCTATTGTAAGTACAGTTTTATGAGTCTGACGCGGACGAAGTCGCAGCCATCTGCTAGTCCTATTACATAAATCACAAAAATGGTTTCTACCTATATTCGTTATAGACTTTGAAACCAGTTTATCTGTGTAAAGGTCATTATTTGTTTGAATTAAATTGCCAAGGATAATAAGTAATGTGCTTTATTGCATACTGTGTACGATTTTACTGTTTCTTTCCCTGGGGACTGGCACTGTACTCCTTAGCACAGGATTTAGATTAACCTAGCTAGGAATACAGTCCAGCAGGGTCGAAGCCTACTGGGGCCATGGGTAGTGAACAGGAGTGGGTTTTTAGTCAGTAACCGCCCAAGAGCGGAAGAGCGGAGCGGAGATCGATTCTGTAAATTATCATAAGTTATGTAGTTCTAAATGAGTACGGTATGTTATCGGCTCGGACATAATAAATAGTTCAATTCCCGAATCGAGTCTCGATAATTTTTCCGAATCGTAAAAAGTATTTTTTTTTTTTTGTGACGTACCTAACTACAAATTTACAGTTTTCAGATTTATTCCTATACTTGTGCTGTAAGACCTTGCTTCATGTCAAATTTCTGGGTTCTAGGTCAACGGGAAGTACCCTATGAATTTTGATTCCCTTGGGAGTGTCGAAATATACGTTTTTTACGACATAAACGGCTCTATCTTTTTTTTTTAGCTAACTTAGAAGTTTGATTTTTTTCACAGTTTCAAGGTACCTGAGGATATGGTTCTAATTTCAATTCGATACCTCTGCGCTTTCCCGAGATAAAGGGTTTTGACAGTCAAACGGACAACAAAGTGATCCTATAAGGGTTCCCTTTTTCCTTTTAAGGTACGGAACCCTAAAAATGTTATCGGCCCGGTTGCAGAATAGTTTAGCTTAGGTCGCATAGCTTTTTTTTTCGGTGAGAAATCAACAAATAACTTCCTTGCTCTGGGTGTAGCGAGAGGGGAGTGTCAGACTTTTGCTGAGTAAAACCCACCTCTGTTCTTCCAGTTGCCGTTTGTGTTCCAGGGCCTGATTTGAACAAATCCGCAGCCCTAGGTCGCACAGCTAAAACGACTTCGCATTTGGCTCGGGCATGTATTCCACCTCGGTAAAAGACTAACTTGACCAACTGTGCTCACTTGCAAGAAACTAGTGTATTATAAATTGGACTATGCATCTCTGAATGTAGATATGTACAACCACGGGTACAACAGACTTGCCAAAAGCCCACAACATTCTACAGGTACCTTAGCAAGGCAAACGAAGGCATGATGCGTCAAATAAAGCATATTGTGAATGGAAACGGAACGTTGAACCCACTGCTTACTGCGTAGGCTTTCCTTCGTCGACATTGTTTCCAACTTGTGCGGAAAGATGAAGCTCTGAAATATATCCCATGTTTTATTTCTTGAGTTTGGATCCTTAATTTTGTTTAACCAATCACCAGACGTTTACCACCTACCAAGTAGGTAATGATGAAGGAATGAATCTGATAATTCCAGAGTAGAGACCCTGGTTAGTGCTATCTATCATTTAGTCTTCAGCTTATGATTAACCAAATAAGGGAATATAATTGCCAAATAAGGGAATATGAAAAGGCAACGCCAAGGGCAACTGAAGGAATATAGGTGGGTTTTAGAAGAGAAGCAGCGAGCAGCGGGAGAATTTATTTGTCACTTCAAAAAAAGGTAATAATAATAATATGTTTTTCATCTCAATCTCCATGGAAACTTCTGCAATCTTGATCAAATTTAAAATACGTATACAAAACGTCAGAAGCTAGTGCACAGTTCCAACTGGTCGTTTCCTACGTTTATCACGGATCTATGTTTTCTATAGATCAGAACCGTCAAGAAACTACATGGTTAGTCGTTTAAAAAATTTTTATTGATTTTACAAAATATCCATATTAAAATAATAATAGACATGAGAGAACGGTGTAGACTTTCTAAAAGCACAATAAAAATAATATCAAAAAGGAAAAACTTCTCATCTTCCTTTCATTGATCGACTTTCCTACTTCCAATATTATAATTGTAGTAGAGTGCCTGGGGGTTTTTACCTCGGATTTTTATTACTATATTTGTTATCGAAATACAGCATCCTCGTCGTCTGATGAACTATCGTAGGAATCAAGCAAAACAATCTCTAAAATCCATTTCAGAATTCAACCGTATCGAGACCGTGATGACACAGTGGTGACCGAAGCTAAACAGTTCCAAAATATATATCTTACAGTGTGAACTGCAATTGCGGGATATAGCCCGCAATTGCTGTTATACAAGGTGTAAGGGACAGGTCTCCGCTAACCTTAGAGCTTGCTCAGTAGACGAAACTGAACAACCTTCAACAAGATTTTTTTTCCGGAAACGAAAAATAAAATCAGCCTCTCCATACAAACTGTCCAATCAAGTTCATAATTTTGTATGGCCTCTCCATACAAAATTATGAACTTATTTTTTTTTGTTTCCGGAAAAAAATCTTGTGGAAGGTTGTTTAGTTTCGTCTACTGAGCAAGCTCTTAAAGTTTGCGGTGACCTGTCCCTTACATCTTGTATATTACAATATACAGCTCAAGATGTAATATATCCCATAGTGAAAAGCCGGCTTTATGCTCTACAGCTACGCTAGACTAAGGGTGAATTGAGTATTGAGTATTTTGAGTTAAGCTCAATTCAAATCCTACTTTCAAGCCAAATTTTGACAGGTTTTCAGGCTAAAATGAAATATGAGAAGTACTCAACTTCAAATGCATTTAAAAAAAGAAATCAGGGGTAAAACTTTTTAACATTATAAAGGCGAAAGTTTGTGAGTGTGTGTGTACGTTTGTTACTTCTTCACGCTCAAACGGTTGAACAGATGTCGATGAAACTTGTTACGCGAGTAGATTTTTTATCTTGGGAGTATAAACAACCTTGGGATAATTTTTAACTATCACGAGAGCGAAATTGCTGGAAGCAGCTAGTCATTTTTAACCGACTTCGAAAAGGAGGAGGTTCTATGTTCGGCTGAATGTATGTTTTTTTATTTTTATTTTTTATGTATGTTCACCGATTTCTCGGTCAATTGTGGACCGATTTAAAAAAAATATTTTTTGATTGAAAGGTTATGCTTCCAAGTTGGTCCCATAGCAATATTGTTATGATCTGATCATGAACTTCGAAGATATGGACCAGAACTCCTCATAGGATCACAGCAGAACTGTCGTAACAAGTGAAATTGCTTTATATATACGTGTAGTCGATGACTGACTGAAAGAATAGGGGGAATATATCGAACTGATCTGATGATGAAGCCTGAAGTAGGCACCGGAACTCTGTAATAAATTAATTTAATCTAACCGTGTTTGGTATTATTAGAATTGTCATGAGATGCACTTTGGCTATAAGGTATTTAAGTATGCCCTCAGCCATACTTTTTAGTGGTGGTACCATAACTAAAAAGTGTAAAATAAAAACTTTTTACAAAAAAATACAACCGACTTCAATGTAAAAAAAAAAACACTGAAAAGTGCAAAATAACTTTAATTTCGGAAGTCGGTGTTAAATAACGAAGAGACAAAACTATTAAAGAAACACCGACTTCGGAAATTAAAGTTATTTTGCACTTTTCAGTGTTTTTTTTTTTACATTGAAGTCGGTTGTATTTTTTTGTAAAAAGTTTTTATATAGAAGTAGAAAATTCTTTAGTCGGGTTTACCACTTTATTTTGTAGATATTGAATGCGACTGAGCCGTCTGCCGGAAAAACACATTGTTTTTTTAATTAGTCAAATATATACTCGGGAGCTAATTCCATAAAAAGTTCCTATGATTGGACTGGTCCAACGATGGAACTCTCTTGAGGTCCATTGATAGCAACATGGTACGAAAAAAATAGCTAAAATATATGCAATTTAATTTAATTATTCATTTATTTCAAGTACAGAGACTCATTTTAGTTACAAATCATTAAAATACAGACAATACAAATCATAAATTATATAAAATTAAAATTAACAATGACCAAGACTAAACAAAATTGAATAACACACGGAACCACAACTGTGTAATATTTCATTCATAATAGTGCACGGAGATGACGGAGACTAATATGATCATAATTGTGCCGAGTGAAATTACTAGATTTTGACCGCTGCAAATAAAATTCTGCAACAATTCTGCATGTTTCTTTGGGGCGATCTTATTTTGATTTTCATTTTGATACGTAAAATTCTTTGGCTAGCGTAGGTTAATGATGGGTCTTTCTCGGATCTATGACTTATTATTTAATTTTGATTTTTACTTATAAATAATTACTTACTTTAGTCTAGCAACATGCGACAACATTAAAAATAATAATGAGTGCAGTTTACTCCTTGAGACAACTAGCATTTTGCGGAGGTTCCTGCCACTGGAGCCCTGGGGCTATGTCATGTGAAAATGTCAAGCATGCGAGCGAGAACGAGGGATGCAGCCATACACCCTATATAGGCAGTTCCAACAGCTACCTTCAGTTGTTCGCCTGGAGGATGGATTTGGATCTGGATTGCCCGATAATGCGATACTGGATCAGGCTACACGTTGAGCACTCCGGAGCCAAACCCAAATTTAGGCTAAGATAAAACATGTGTGTATATTTTATTTTATTATTTCGTGTTGATTGACTAATTGTAATTTATTGTGTAATTAATGACATTATTGTAATTTTGTGTTTTTGTAATGCGTAGAATTTTTAATTTTTATTTATTTTTTAAATTCAATATTTTAATTTCAAATTTTGTAATTAATATGGACTGGTTTCCGAAATAAATGAATTTTAATTTAATTTAATTTATATAGGCTCCATCCCTTTAACATTTCAGTTTAGGTTGACAAATAGATCACGTAGTAGGGCCTCTAGCCACCGGCCCTACATTATGTATTCCCAAATAGATTTTTCCAAAAAAAAGACATTTTAAAAATAATGTAAGGAACCTCTCACATACACACACTAATTTTTCTCATCTTACACACCCAGAGGACTTATTTCTTTTAAAATGCTTTATTTAGTTTAGATATAACCGTAATGTTAAGCATATTTTTGGGTAAAATTGTTTCTTTTGTTTTAAAGCTCAAAAGTTTCACCTTACTCGAGGGCTTGAGGCGCTGCTTGCTGAAATACAGGCCATAAACCTAGTTCGGCAGCAGATGCTAACTGTTAGACACAATTGATTGCATTATTTAGTTGTTTTATATAAGTAGCTTTTATATGCATGTTTTTACTTTGTTGCTCAATAAATATTATTATTATAATTTGATAAGTGTTAACGACAAGGCCACTATTTGATCTTGACCGTGGCCAAAGCTCGCCTCCTTATGAACTCGAACAGAAACGTCGATGACTCAACCAGAATCTCACGGAGAAGCCTGCCCATAAAGTTTTACCACATTAACATAGGCTTAATAAACTTAATGTGTTTTTTTACAAAGAAATCGCGTTCAAAATTAATAGTTGGGTAAAAAACCCGCAAAACCGATGCCGCTGGCCGGTTTTACGAGCGTGGGAAAATCAGTTATCTGTTAAGTCGGATCACGCGCATCGTAATACGCCATTACGTATTACATTCACGTATTTATATGTATCGCATCGATGTTTGTTTTACTACGAACATCCTAAATATAGAGCAAATCACTTTTAAGAGCGTGCAAGAATCTATCGCGAATATCTGAGCGTGGGAGCGCGGTTATGCTAAGCAGGTCATTGGTACCCCGCGCCTTACCTCGCGGTATACAGGGGGTGTTCAGAGGTACGCGGAACAACAACATTGATCATATATTTAAAAAAAAATTGCAACTAATTAAGTTCTAGTTATTAAAGCTACGAAAAAAAGGAAATTGTGAGCACAGACATTTGGTTGACAGTATAAGTTGAATGTTAAGTTTAGAACAGGTATCGGCACGGATCTTGAGCGCTCAAGATCCGTGCTGATACCTGTACTAAATATTTAAAGTAAAACGTACTTAACTACCTAAATGAATTCTCATAATTTTTCATTTCATACCCACACTTCGTATCCGGATAGAGAAAGCGAACGAACATTATTTTTCTTTATTTATGGAATATTGAAGCTACGTAAACAAGTATTACGTAAGCGAAGGACCGACTTTATGAATAATCTCTAAAAACAATGAGTACTATTCGTTCTGAGAAAAATCTCGCGTCACTAATTTAACTCAACAAGTCAAGTGATGTGATTGGCTGCTGAAAATTCAGTCTACCCTTTAACACCTAATTTACCGGATTAATTTCACGATAGGCACTATGCCACTTCAGAAACTGGGCTGTAAGTACATCAATATGGGGTTTTTTAAACTTGTTCCAATAAATAAAAAACACTTTATTTTAATGAATCTGAAATATAACAGGTAATCTGTGTAAATAAGGCTAGCTGCCAATTTATCAATAATCGCTCTAGTGATTTCTGAACCTGGCTAAGTGCCTAGTTTTTTTTAAATCAGTTCCGTAGTTAGTTCATTGCTGGTTTCACTTCCAGTTGTATTTCGTTATTGATTCCAAATAAATACGAAACAAAATAAAAATAAAAAATACTAAATCATCCGTAAACAAAACAAACGAAGCACCCTCTATACAAGATCGAGATAAATCCAAGTTCAAGACGCAAGTGCACGTTGAAAACTGGCTGACTATACAAAGTTCCCGAGGCTAGGACGCGGGCCCATTCCGCTGTGGAATACGACGCGCGAAGCACCCTCGACTGATAGTGACCAAACGAAATGGACGTGCTTTTGACATTTGTGTTGTTGACGTAAGTTCTTTTTTTAAAATTCGCGGTTTTGGCGGGAGAGGTCGTTTATGGTGTAGAGTTTATTCTTTGCTGTTTTTTAAATTAGGAATTCATGCCGTTCCTTAAAAAGTCATCCTAAGCTTTTTGGTTTAATTTATCTAAGAGTTAATTTGTAATTAATTTGGTGTATGGAGATCCATACAATATGAAGTTAATTAACTTTGCATTAGTTAATTTATAACTTCCTTCATGACGACGACACTATAGGAAAGTAGATTTATTGTAGGAGTGTCGTCATTCAAAGACTTGTTTTAACCACCAACCTAAACAAATGGTAAATGAGGAAAATCGATTGTATGCATAACATATTGACATTTAGGTACTAATTTTCCTTGTGGTTTCTACAATTCGATGACTATGCTTTCCCTCACTTGACGCATAAATTATGAGGGATTTTGGTAATAGAGTCGTGTCCATCTACATCATATTCGTTGTGACTTTTGACACGCTGCACTATGACACACCTTTACCCCTAGCTTAGCTCCCGTACTTTGCTCTTGGTGTGCAACCAGCTTCATAAGTTAGAATGTACGAAAAAAAAACTTTACAAACGTAGTGTACCAGCCTTTATAGTCCTGTCTACTTCTCTTTTATATGATTTCCGAACAAATTATTCAGGTTGGGTTACTTCTCGGATAGCACAAGGGAAGGCAACATTAGTAACTTTCAAACTCAAATCTTCCAAGAATAAAGAAGCACATATACATTTTCCAAATGCATTTCAGTACCTACGTATATAGAAGTAGTCTTATAAATTTCAGTAATAAAATATCGAATACCTAATAAATATAAATAATCTATTATTATTTAATATTTTTTTGTTAAATAAGACTACACTGTGGTAGGTAGTAGCACAGTGTAGTCTTTTTTAACAAAAAGGTTGACTGGTAGTGAAGGCTTTGTTGCATTAAGTCCACCTATGTACCTCTACTGTACCTATATAAAGTTTAAATAAAAACAAAATAGTTAGCTAGTTTGCCGTATCTAAAGTAACTTACCTTTACCTACCATTCTACAATTCCCACGCTCGTAGCATCTTTAGAAAGGATACCTCTCCATTCCTAAGAAACAACACATCATTGCGCAAAACAGCGCACACATTCGCAAAAACTAAAAACCCTTTCTATACAGATGCGTAAGTCACGCAATGACGGCTATAAGCAGCGGAGACCGGTCTCCTTTACCGGATCTACCACCAGGAGAGGCTCCTGAACCCATCCTCACCTTTATGGAAAGGACATATAAGATTGGACGGGCAAGAGCCACATTTGACGCAGGGTCACCACTACTTCTGACCCCATACATTGAAGAAAAGAAGATCGAAGAGGCTAGGAAAGCAGCGTATGTTGATCCGGAGTACCTGCTACCTGGTATGGACAGCTATGCTGGATATTTGACAGTGAGTAGTTTTTTTTTTGTACATTGGTGATCATAATCTGCTGTACCCCTAATTATGTATGTAATTATGTGTGTAAGTGTGCTGTTAATTATGTAAGCAGATTTTATAGTTTTTACCGTTCTCTTGGTAAATTACGGCAAAGTATTAGGAATGCTGTTCAAAACATGTTTATTAAAAACTAGCCATAAGCTAACTGTAAACTGGAATTCACTCAGACTCATTAATTTTATCGATCCTACACCAAACGAATCATAATTATTAATTAATTAGATCCGGCGTCCCAAAATTCATAACATCCATAATCATTTTATCTGACCGGTGCAGCGGTGGATGAAATAAAAATGTGAGAATTGGGAAGGATTCATGTTTAAAATAAAAAAATATAATAAAATAAAAATACTTTATTTCAGACCGTAGTCCATAGGTACCTAATATGTTAGTAATCACACCCCTTACTAACTATGTTAGTAGAAGATACATTAGGAGAAAGATATTAATTTATAGTACATTTTGATACAAGTGCAGAAAGTTTGTCATTGCGACTGAGGCGGAATTCGCACGAGCCGTAGGCGAGTGTGTTATGGAGCTGAGGGCTGCAGTAACTTTGCACGTGTATCAAACGACTTTTTGCAATACACTTACGAAGAAATGAATAAACGGGGGATGACCAGCGATTCGTAGGGGTCGACGCGCGCCCAGCCTGATACGATACATGTAATAAAATTGTGGTGGGGGAGAGCACGCGCATTTTACTGCACTAGTGCGGAAAACAGTCTATTGCGACTATAAGAGCGGGTTTTCGAATAAGTGTATTGAAAAATATATTTTGCTCTCACCTGACACACCAGGTACATAGGTACACATGTAGGTACATGCACCCAGTGTGCCAGAAGTGGCGGAACACGGCTTATCACAAATGACCCTCAAAATGCTGTTACTGCTCCCACGCACTCTGTGCTATAGATACAGTGAAATCTGGATAACTGGAAGCTCAACGCACCTAGGATTTTTTTATTTACCTATAGAAAGAGATTTTGAAAAAATCTTTAAAAAAATACTGGGCAAGTGCGAGTCCCACTTGCGCACGGAGGGCTCCGTACAAACTTAACTATGTAAATGGTTCAATTCCCGAATGGTATCTTGACTGGCCTGTTGGTCTAGTGGTTAATAGCCCGACTGCTATGCCGAAGGTCGTGGGTTCGATTCCCATCCAGGACAAATGTTTGTGCGATGAGCACGATCATTTGTTCTGTGTCTGGGTGTAATTTATCTATAATATGTATGTATTTAGAAATATATAAGTATGTTTATCAATTGTCTAGTACTCATAACACAAGCTCTGCTTAGCTTGGGACTAGACGACGTTGTGTGATAGATGTGGATTAAAAAAAAAAAAAAAGATTTTTCGAATCGCAAAAAAAGATTTATAAATATTTATATTTTAAAAAAAGACAACAAATTTACTGTTTTCAGATTTATTCCTTTAACTGTGCTGTATATAAGACCTTGCTTTATGCCAAATTTCAGGATTATGGGTCAACGAGAAGTACCCTATGATTTTGATTCCCTTGAAAGTGTCGAAACACAGATACGTTTTTTGCGACATAAACGGCCGTATCTTGTTTTTCCGCCCGCAGATCTGAATACCTATATTTTAATTTCATCTCGATACTTCCACGCGTTCCCGAGATAAAGGTTCTTGACAGACAGACGGACAACAAAGTGATCCTATAAGGGTTCCGTTTTTTCCTTTTGAGGTACGGAACCCTATCTCAACATATTGAGGTTTGTGCTGCAGGATTGTTCATAACAGTCACCGTGGCCCGGGACCGCAAAAGGGCAACTGACGGAACGACCATATGTAGATATTATGTCTCATTGATTGTGAGGCGTGTGTTGTATGTATCGTACAGTTCCCTTCAACATGGTTGAACTGAACGTTGTTGATACATGTTCGTGGCCAACTCTTAACTGCCACTGGCCTTTTTAGGGTTCCGTACCCAAAGAATAAAAAACAGGACCGTATTGCTAAGACTCCACTGTCCGTCTGTCTGTCACCAGGCTGTATCTCATGAACCATGATAGCTAGACAGTTGAAATTGTCACAGATGATATATTTCTGTTGCGTATAGCCGAAATAAAAAATACTAGAAACAGAATAAAATAAATATTTAAATGGGATTTGCATACCAGAGACGGTAAGAGACCCTTTGTACGCGAGTCCGACTCGCACTTAGCTGGTATTTTTTTTAATTTAATTTTTATTTACATTGTTCTCTCATTTAGAATTAGTTAAAACATGATATAAAACAATGCCCATGGAGTCTCTTGCACCTTCTTGTTCATAGGTATTTATGCTTTGAAATGTGCAATTAGCTTCTTGGTTCTGACTGACCGACTTCTTGACCCTTCAAAAGTGCCTGTAAATTTTTTGTATTAAAATAAATAGAGATAATGGCTGAAGGCTGATAATGACATTAACTTTTCAATTTCTTCGCCAGGTAAACAAGGAGTATAACGCCAACCTATGGTTCTGGTACTTCCCGGTGTCGGGTAAATCAGTGGAGGACACTCCCTGGATCATCTGGCTTCAAGGAGGGCCTGGCGCCTCTTCGCTATACGGACTCTTCACTGAGATTGGACCATTCTTCGTCAGTACGGACAATAATTTAGAAGGTGAGGATATGGTGTTACTTACACACTTGTAGAGCTAATACACTTACTTACATTTGTTATGTGGTAGTAGGAAAACAAACTTAGACGAAATTTGTGAGGATCTGCAGCTCCATGTCAACAGCACAGGATCCAACAGCCCCCCTAGCCAAGTTACAACTGTTTCGTTTCGATGCTCTTTTCGTCGATCGCCTCGAGTAGGCCACGCCTCCGATTTCTTTATTCTGACGTCATCTCAACGCTCAGTCACGTGGTCAGAACAAAGGAATAGGAGGCGCGGCCGACTCGAGGCGATCAACGCAAAGACGATCGAAAAGAAACGGTTGTAACTTGGCTAGGGGGGCTGATCCATGTGTTTTCTTGGATGAGGGCCTGTATCCAGCTATTAGCAGACAATAAGTTTTGATCATCTTTGTCTATAGTAATGATGATTTTAAGGAGCAAGTCGCATGTCGGCGAAACCCTAGCATTTGTGTAAAATTGAAAACATTAAGTAAACACCAGGTATAATACAATACATTTTATTTCTGGTAACAGTACCCATATCATATACCATAAAGACTAACAGACTATATTAAATTATTTTGTTAGCAAATATGGTTTAAATCTATGTTAGTAACACTTCATTTCGCACTTTACTGCCTTGGTGCTGTCCTGTGGTACCTACTTGTCCGCGGAAGCGACGGAACACCCCACCCTGTAGCCAAAAATCGAGTCTTCTTCTTGTAAATCTGTGATTGTTTTATTCAGAAATCCAGCACTCTTGGGGTAAGAACCACTCGTTGCTGTTTATCGACAACCCTGTGGGAACTGGCTTCAGTTTCACCGATGACGACAGAGGATACGCCACCAATCAAACTACGGTAATTAAGCCTCCGTCATTTGTTTTTAACATTCGTCATTTGATTCACCTAATCATTTTCCTCTCTTTG
Organism: Mythimna impura; assembly: GCA_905147345.3. NCBI lineage: Eukaryota > Metazoa > Arthropoda > Insecta > Lepidoptera > Noctuidae > Mythimna > Mythimna impura. The sequence continues at coordinate 7,263,625 of LR990348.1, forward strand.
CGTCTTTACGTAGGCATCCACACGCACAAGAGATGACACCATTACTGATTTGCCTCTGACATGACCACATTGGCAACAGGTATATTCCTGCGATACGAAAAGCACAAAGTGTATAAATGACACTCGCAAACTACTACTTACAAATTTTAACCACAAACTTACCAAAACATTACCTAATTAATTGATTTCACAATATCTTCATTTATTTTAATTATAATCTTATCATTCAAGCACTCCATGCACTCTGTACTATATTTCTTTGCACTCTTTGAATAATGTTGTACCTATTTGAGATTAGGAGAAAAGAGTTCCTAGTGCGAGTTTGCGTTCGGCTGTCCGATTGGTCCGCTCAAAGCTCTTAACCAATCAGAGAACCAGACGCAGTAAACGTTTCGATCGCGTTAACGTAAAAACACTAAAAACAACTCTCACTTATCGCACAGGACTCTCACTTATATCATAGGTTTCACATAGTGTGTGCTCCTACTGTCTTCCAGCTTCAAACCTGTTTTATCAAAATCTGCATAAATGTTATTAGGTAGGTACTTGTGGGAGAAAATAATCTTATATGTATTAATGTTATACATCTGTTATCAAAAAGCCATGAAATCGATTAATCAATTTAACACGAACTTCCAGATCGGAGAAAACCTCTACGAGGCCTTGCAACAGTTCCTGACAATCTTCCCTGAACTCCGGAAAGCCCCTCTAACAATTGCTGGAGAGTCATACGCCGGGAAACACATTCCCTCATTGGGAGTACAGATCCTCTGGCACAAACATGAAAAAGAACCTATTAACCTTCAGGTAAGATTTCAGGAAACAGAAAACTATATACAATGACCTTTCTCAGCAGCGCTCGAACGACAATAACTACTTACAAGGTAGAGCAATCACCCGGTTTTAATGCTTTGAGGAAGTTGCAGCGTCCAGAAATCTGAAACGTTTATTTCAAATAGACCAATTACAGGCACTTTTGAATTGTCAAAATGTCGGTCAGTCAAGAAAAAAAACAAGTGACGCTAAATTGCACGTTCCAAAGCGTAGATCTCTATGGAGAAGAACGTGCAAGAAACTCCATGGACACTCTTTTAAATCATATTATGAGTTACATAAATCTTGGTTACATATTTCTTGTCGCTTCTAATATGTGAGCACAATGTAGATAAGTAATAATAAAAACTAATTAAAAACATAGAAATTGAATTAAGCCACTGGCAGCTAAGAGATGATCAGTCTCAACGTCTCAACCGACGGCACCCGTTCACGAGCATGACGCGTGCATCAGCCCCACTCAGCTCTTTTGAAGGGAACTGAATGACTCAATAACACGTGCCACCATCAGCGAGCCATTTGAGTGAGCATGACAAACTCTCATCTGCCATGCTCGTAATGTCCTCAGAGCTATAAAACCTTAACTGACTGCCATCAATTTGAGTATCCCTCAGCCACTCCTTGGTTAAGTATTCCTTGGACCCTTGGTTAAAGCGTGATACTATTACCAACAATGATCGAAAGTAATATATATGTCAATGATTACCAAGAGCTGATACAAAACTGCGTGTTCTGTTCCACGCGCGCCACTAAGAGATTGCAACAAAACTGAAGAGCTTCATTAGGGCCGATGTCTGCTAGGGCTGCGAGAATGTTCGAGAGAGTTACCACGGCCCTGGAACGTAAAGGGTTACTAAAGGAACACAGGTGGGCTTAAGGAAAAATCGAACACGCCCTCTCGCTCCACCCAGAACGGGAGAAGTTATTTGATGATTTCCCATCACAAAAAGAAAAAACTGGGCAAGTGCGAGTCGGACTGTCGCGGTCACGCGCAGCGCACTGTCGGGTTCCGTACAAACTACAGTTCCCGAATGGAGTCTCGAAGATTTTTCCGAATTGCAAAAAAGTATTTATTTTTTTGTGACGTAGGTAACAACAAATCTACTGTTTTCAGTTTTATTCCTATACCTGTGCTATAAAACCTTGCTTTATGCCAAATTTCAGGATTTTGGGCCAACGGGAAGTACCTACCCTATGAATTTTGATTCCTTTGAGAGTATCGAAATATACGTTTTTTGCGACATATGGCTGTATATTTTTTATTCGTTAACTTAGAAGTTTGATTTTTTCACAGCTTCAAGGGAACGCAAACTTTAGTGTATGGTTTTAATTTCAACTCGATACATCCATGCGTTCCCGAGATAAAGGGTCTTGACAGACAGACAGACAGACGGACGGACAACAAACTAAAGTGATCCTATAAGGATTCCGTTTTTTCCTTTTTGAGGTACGGAATCCTCCCTAAAGCAGAGACAAACAAATGTGAATAATAATCACAAATATTCTAGCATTACCTACTTCTAGCAATAAGGATACAGCATAACCATTTCAATTTGCAGGGTCTAGCCATCGGCAATGGCTTCATTGATCCCCTGTCACTGCAGCGGTACAGTCACTTCGTGCGGGAGGTCGGTTTGGTGGACGATAGTGTGGCCAACTCTATGAACCACCTGGAAACCGCAGTCACACAGTTCATCAATAATGGAGAGATGGTGAAGGCTTACGCTGTAAGTACCAAAACTAGACAAAAATTCACCATAATAAAACTTAAGGGGGATGGATAAGGTAAGACGCACATTTCATCTTTAGGTGATAATGCCAAGGCAGCTCGATTCTTGATTATCTTACCCTATTGCCTGTTTCATAAAATTGCCATTCAATAGAGTAAGACGAACTGAGAGAGCTACCAACTAAAGATCCTGCATGCAAATGTACAGGGTATGAGAAACAAATTTCAAGAAATAAAACATCTAACTCAGAAATATCATCCAGACATCGCAGTGCTGAATGAAACAAAAATCGATCTCACAAAAGAGAAATTCAATATACTAGGATACGATAAAATATTTGAAAGAAAAGCAAAACACCTAGGGACCACGATCTACATCAAAAAAGGGGTCAAATGGTCCCAAATTAAACTCATTGAGACAATGGATGACGATGAACGCAACATAGAGGGATGTGCACTGCGCATATTCACTAACCACACAACAGGTGAATATATAACACTCAAAGGTATTTATGTCCCCATTCCAAACCAGACGGACCATGCTGATGAGTTCGAACAACTCCTGAGAGAAGGAAGCGCCATTGTGATTGGGGACATGAACCTCCGCATGACAACACTCGGACACTCGCGAGACAGAGGCTTAGGCATCATATTGAGGGATATAAACAACGAAAGTGACTGTAGGATAATACACACGAATCTTCCATCTCGGCCGACCAGCCAAGGTAACAACATCCTAGATATAGCAGTACTCACTTATGATCATATGGATATAGAGGTAAAATCATGCAAACAAATTGATTTAATTTCCTCTGATCATGCACCGTGGCTGCTTACGCTTAACCTAGAAAACGACTACGAAATCGAAATGACGCGAAACTTGAAAGCCATAAAGTCCAGCAAAGAAAAACGTGAACAATTCGAACGCATGATAGCTTCTAAACTCGATCCTACTACGGAAATAACAACTGATACAGACTGTGAAAGCTACATAAAGCAAATTGAACGAGCTGTCACCGAAACACTGAACTCATTCGCCCCGCAAAAACCATTGGATATGAAAGACAGCCTTCCGGAGGAAATTCAAAACATTATCAAAGAAAGAAATGCGGCAAAACAAAAAGCGTGGCGTTTTCGCTTTACTGATAGATATCAAAGGCTACGTGCAACCTATAATTCAATAAAACACAACCTTGCAAAGAAAATCGCAGAACACGAAGAACAAAAATGGATCAAAATCATAGAAAATAAAGAAAATAACAGAAAAAAGATGTGGAGTGTACAAAGAGCCATGAAAAAACCACCACAGCGACTACCGATGATACCAAACTGCAAAACTGAATTGGAAATCATAGACGAACTTGTCAACACGGCAATAGTCTCCGATTCGGACATTAGCGACAGCGACAAACACTCGGAAATACTCACACCATTTCAACCCCTGGACTCGACATCCAAAACAGAGCTGAAACAAGCATTGAAAAACTTTAAAAATCACAAAGCCCCTGGCCCCGACGGAATTCGTGCGGACATACTGAAGCTGGGTGGGGAAACAGTCATTGCAATGTTCAAACGTGTAATGGATTATATCATCAAGACCGGCTACTTCCCAAAACGATGGAAGGAAAGCACTTGTATATTTTTACACAAACAAGGCAAAGATTACACCCAACCAAAGTCGTACCGGCCTATTAGCTTGCTCAACATCATGGGCAAATGGGCAGAGAGAATAATTCTCTCACGACTGATGAAGGAATGTAAAGAACTTATACCAGAGCACCAACACGGGTTTGTTCGACAACGAGGCACCGCCACTCAAATACTGAGAACAGGAAAGTATATCGCAGACGCCTTAAACAAAGGAGATAGTGTTGCCATGATATCGACTGACCTCTCCAAAGCATTTGACTCGATCAATCACAAAGGCCTCATCAAGAAATTATACGACGGAGGAGCTCGAAACAACATCATCAAGATCATAGAGAATTATCTCTCGCACAGAACCACGAGGGGCAGATTTCGCACGACTACTGGAACAGAAAAACCAGTCCCTCACGGGGTGCCCCAAGGCTCGATCCTTGGGCCGGTTTTATTCAACCTGTATGTTTCAGACATACCAAAACAACGCATAGCAGGTCAAATGCTCTCACAATATGCAGACGATCTGTGCATTCTCAACGCAGCAGAACGCCCCGACCACGCCACCACACGGGCAGAATGGGCAGCGGACGAAATAATTGACTACTACAAGCGATGGGGATTGCAATGTAATGTCGACAAAACTGAATGCATTATGTTCTCTAGCAAGAAACCAAGAGGAAGAAACCCTAACACAGGCTACAGAAATCACATTAGATTGAAGGGAGAGTGTATTGAATACAAAAAACAAGTTGAATACCTAGGAGTAACTCTAGATAAAAATCTGTCAATGAATCATCACACAAAAGAAATTGTCAAAAAGTTGAAACGAGTAAGAGGTGCCCTCAACCCCATCATCGGATACAGATCCAAAATTAGTGTAGAGACTAAGTTACTTATAATACAAGCATGTTTGCTTCCAATCCTTGACTACGGCGTCGTGCAGCTATTGCCGAGGTATAGTAAAAGTAACTTACTAAAAATCGAGCGCCAATACAGAATGGCGCTGAAAGCTGCTGGCGGTTTCGACCAACGATTAGACACGGACACACTGTGGGAGATGCTACAACAAGACCCCTGGCACATCAGAGCCCATGACCTACATCACGATATGATCGATAAACTCGAACAACTGGCGATCACTGGTCTAGAAGATCCCGGACCAGAATACACGCGATACGGCCACTTTAACCCAGCTATTTTCGCCCATAGAATAGGCGAAATTGAATATGTACATAAAAACGAGAGAGCAAAGCCGCTCCACAAGCGAACGACCCTCCCCAGAGAGCGTAGGCTCTGATCCATAGAGTCAGACTTAAATAATCAGTAAAAGCAGGTCTCTGACTTACTGTGATTTTAAATTTACAAACCTTATTTTTATATTGTTTAAACATTATGAATGTAGTAAGGAAAGATGTTAGAAATAAGTTGCAAAAGATCCCCTACAGGACAAAATGCGCTAACAACTAGATACCATAATTATCACTTTGTCAAATTTATTTCATTAAGTGACATGTCAAATATTTTAACCAAGTAATAAACAATATTCTATTCTATTCTATTCTATTCTATTCTGAGAGAGCTGCATTGATGATTTAATTATCATAATTCCCTAAGTAAATACGTATTACACCCGCTAATCATATTTTAATCAACATACCTACAACTAGACAATGACTTGCAAAATTTAAAAAAAAAATCGCAGGCTACCTTTGAGCATCACCCCTATGGTAGTTAGAAACCTGAAAATTGGACAACCAAAGTAAGCAAGCAATTTATCTAATATAAAAGTGAAATACCACTCACTGATTAATCACGATCAAATCAAATCTCAGAAACTATAACACCTACAAACTTAAAATTTGGCAAGTAGGTTCTTCATAGGGTGTAGACATCCGCTGAGAACGGAAACTCTACCTCTAAGGAGGTCAGGCGGTCGCCTCCTTCTGCGAAGCAGATTGCTAGCAAAGGAGGAGACCGCACATGCACGCGCGAGGCAATGGCCCTAGCGCCCCAGCCACCGGGATTCCGATCCCGATTTCCGGCCACTGTAGGCGCGGGCTTACGGATGGCGAGCAATGAGTAGCAGGCCGTCCTATCGTCCGGTAACCGTCCAGACCGAGCCCATCGTCGAGGGCGCGTAGTGTTCCACGTGCGCCTCAAGGAGATGTCAGCAAAACCGTAGGGGGGCCCAGCAGGGTCGAAGCCTACTGAGGCCATGGGTGATGCGAAAGAGAACCCCGGGGCCCTGGAACGAAGGCAAAGAAGGAACAGGAGTGGGTTTTAGTTTCCGCCCCACCCAAGGGCGGGAAATGTCAATAGATGACTTCCCACCTAAAAAAAAATACTGCTTGAAATAAATACATTGTTCATCATCTTCTTGCCCTTGTCACGTATTATTTGGGGTCGGAGCAACACGTTTTTTTCTTTCTTTCTGTCCTGCCAATGCCAACCGTCACGCTATCATTGACTCCGTTATCTTTCATATCACTCCTCACCTAATCCATCTTTTATTTGGCCTCTCTTACCCTGTCCATTCATTCACGTGTTTAAAACCTACTTACATAACTTTTTAGTAACATGAGTTTCACTTTCATCCCTCCTCTTCACACGACCATAACAAGACAAACGATTGCCTTTCAACTCTAATACAAGGTTCTAACTAATATCCGTTCTTTCGTTTCAGTACTACAACTACCTCCTCCAGTTATTCTTGTCACGTTCGCACCTGTCGAACCTCTACAACTATCTGCAAGACGATATCGACCTAGATGGAGCATACATGGACTACATTCAGAGGACCGAGGTCAGGAAGGCGCTGCATGTCGGCAACACCAACTTCACGTCCATAGGAGTTGTATACAGAAAACTAGTGCCAGACTTCATGGGTAGTGCTAAGATGTGGCTCGAAGAACTGCTTGAGAACTATAAGGTTATGCTGTACAAGTAAGTGTTTTACTCAAAGTCAAAGCCATTTATTTGCATTAAATGCGGTACAAGAGATGGTAACTTATAATTTATTAGCGCAAAGACACATTTTGCCATGAGTTGGCATGCAAATATTAAAATATGTTTTGTGGTGCTTATACTAAGCAAAACTCTACAAAATGTATCACAAAATTTCCTTTCAAGAAAATATTAAACCGTCACAATAGTTACGTACGCTTAGCCTACTGTCCACGGACGCGTAGCTTCATAGACGCGTGTTTGTCATTATCCGCTTGTTGTACCTACGCCTACTCACAGCTTACTTAAAAAACTATGATATTCGGGGTTACCATGACGTTCAAAGTAAGATTGTTTCATTCTTATTTCAGTGTGGGTAAGAGACAGAGCTATACAGGTTGTCTAGCGCCATCTCTTACCCACAATGGAAATAAGAATGAAACAATCTTACTTTATACGTCATGGTACAGGTCATGATCCTGCTGTAATCCATGCGACGTATCGCGTCGCCTGACACGAGCGCTTGCACACGATGGATTTTGTAGGACCGTTGCCTATACCTCCTCAACACTTTCAAGTGCACAGTAGTATGGGAAACCACATGCAATTTATTAGTTAACTTAGCTTCTGCCAGCGGCTTCGCCCGCGCGAAATTAGGTTTATCCATACAAACTTTGGACCCCCGTTTCATCCCCTTAGGAATTGAATTTTGGAAAATCCTCTCTTAGCTCGCTTATGTCATAAATGGAAACCTTCTGCAAAATTTCACGTTACAAGTCCCAATAGTTTCGGCTGTGCGTTGATATGTCAGTCAGTCAGTTTCTCCTTTTATATATATATATGTATTATATATGTATATGTAGATAGTACCTACATCACGAACTACCTGCGGATCTTTTTTCTTCTTCTCTGTCAAAACCATCCAAAGGTTGTCTGTAAAAAATCGCTTTTAGCGTTAAGACCGCCCATTGTGACACCCTATTAATTTTAAGTTCCTAATATAATTTTTATTTTTGGTGTACAATAAAGGATATATCTATCTATCTATGAAACGGTGTCGTTGCCTTATTAAAGTTAAGGGAGTTTATGGTGGGATTTTTTCGAATGAACTTAAATGGCTGTTTTAATTATACGCAAATTGGTTCCTAGTGGATATTATTATGCGGAGCGAGGAGAAGTGGCAGGCGGTTGCCTCCTTCTGCGAAGCAGTAATGCTAGCAAAGGAGGCGGCCGATCGCGTGAGGCAACGGTCCTCACGCCCCAACCGCCGCCGGGATTCCGATCCCGATTTCCGGCCACCGTAGGCGCGGGCTTGCGGACGGCGAGCAATGGGTGGCTCGCCGTCCGATCGTCCGGTGACTGTCCGGACCGAGCTCAAGTCGTCGACGGCGCGTAGTGTTCCACGCGCGCCTCAAGGAGATGTCAGCAACCGTAGGGGCCCAGCAGGGTTGAGGCCTACTGGGGCCATGGGTGATGCGAAAGTGACCCCCGGGGCCCTGGAAAAAATGGCAAAGAAGGAACAAGAGTGGGTTTTTAGTCAGTAAAAGTCTGACACTATCTCCCGCTCCGCCCAAGAGCGGGGGATGTCATTAGATGATTTTCCCACCCGAAAAAAAAAAAAAAGTGGATATTATTATGTATCTAATCATTGAAACAAGCGCGATCTCGGTGAAATTGAGCTGAGAATGTTATTGTAGTGCTGACTACATCAGCGAAGCTTGCTGAGAAGGCTGACTTAAGACATTTAATTTTGCTGCCATTTTATTTTTAGTTGGATAATTATCCAATGATTCGACGTCGACCGCATCGTCGCTTTCCATCAGGTGAGATAGCGGTCAAGCGCGAACCTATCAAGAATAAAAAAATAAAATAAAAAGATTTTTCCAGCTCTAGGGTGTCAAATTTAACTGACTAAAACTACAGCTGTGTCCTTCAGTCGTCTTTTGCGTTCTAGGACCCAAGGGTTCCCTTTTCAGAAAATCCCCGCGGACCTAGCGGGTATTGGCCCTGCCAAATACTGTTCAAAAAAAAGTTTGTTGTACAAAAACATTAGAATGTGTTACATCCGCATTCTAATGGAATTAAAAATGACTGTAAAAACTAAATATTGTCTAAACTTGACACTGGGTAAATGCATAAGACGTGCGAAGCCAAAATAAAAAAAAGTTGGTATACGCAATGGCAGTAGATAGGTACCTACTACTTTTACATTTATCAAATTCTTCGATAACCTATTTAATTGAACATTGAGGAAAATAATTATTTGAAACTGTGGGCAAGTAGCGACATCTATGGCGTCACATAAGAACTGCGTCACGCAATTAAAGTTCTTCTCGCGATTTGAACATATAGAACAGCCCGAAATCATCTATCGGGCAGTTGCCCACCAGACATAATACCCGTCTGGTCGGAGGATCCTCCCTTTTCAACGGAGATTTATGGGACTTTACTCTCTGTTCCTCATACCTCCAAAGGCACATTGTAACCGTTAATAACTTTGGGTACGCCATAATTATGACGGTAAGTCCCCTCTTTGAGGAGTGGCTGGAAAGACCTCACGGCGTCCTCACCTTCCGCATGACGCAGGTTCTCACCGGACATGACAAGTTTGGGAGGTTCCTGCACCGGATTCGTGCGGAAGAATCGCTAAGGTGTCACCATTGTGTGGACCGCCTTGAGGACACGGTGGAGCATACGGTAGAGGTGTGCCGTGCTTGGGCAGAGCACCGCCGTGTCCTCGTGGGGGCGATCGGCGGCAACGATCTCTCGCGCCGGGCGCATGGTCCGAAGGGAGCAGGCGGTCGCCTCTTTCTGCGAAGCGGTAATTGCTAGCAAAGAAGACGGCCGCACGAGGTAACGGCCCTTATGCCCCAGCCCGGCGGATTCCGATCCCGATTTCCGGCCACGGTAGGCGCGGGCTTACGGACGGTGAGCAATGGGTAGCTCACAGTCCGACCGTCCGGTAATCGTCCGGACCGAGCCCAAGTCGTAGACGGCGCGTAGTGTTCCGCACGCACCTCAATGAGATGTCAGCAAACCGTAGGGTCCCGTCCAGCAGTGTCGAAGCCTACTAAAACCCGGCCCTGGAATGCAAGGCAACGAAGGAACTAGGAGTGGGTTTTAGTCAGTAAAAGTCTGACACGGCCCTCTAGCTCCGCCCAAGGGCGCGAGATGTCATTAGATGATTTCCCACCTAAAAAAACCGTTAATAACTTCAGTGATTTGTTAGCTTTAGTCACATATTCAATTAATAAATGAGTGGTTTATTATAGCGCGTATAAATTGATAACAAAAATAGTTCCTTTTGGGCTTTACACAATTCAGATAAGCTGAATAACTGGTGATAAAATTAATTCATTTAGTCGGCCATTATTATGCCATAATATTATGCCTACGTATTTATCTGCTAATATAATAATGGGTTCAGGGTGCTGTTGGGGCTGCCTAGATATTGATTGATTGCTTGATTTATTTCAAAAACAATTTACCTACATTGTGTTTGAATATTAAAGCTTAAAAACTATGAATACAAGTAGTAAAAACTAATAACAATATTTAAAAATAATGCTAAAAAAATAATTATATATATATAATTTCATTTATTCATGTAACTAAGGTCTCATAATTACACATAGCACAGAACATAACACAAAACATAACACCAACAAACAAACAACATTTAAATATTTCACACACAGTTATCGATAACTGCAGGTAACATGCAAGTCACTGCAGCGCCTTATATAAGGACAGTCGAGCCGGTCGGCTATCATCATCAGCACACTGTTGGGGCTGCCGCGCACCCTGCGCACTAGAGATGCGCTCCGCTTACGCATCGTCGTCGCATAAAAGCAGTCAACGCTAGCGGCGGCAAACATGCCTGAGGCACTACAGTGTCGCGGCAGCCCCATCAGTGCCCTGAATGCGTTATTATACTGGACACGGAGGGCTTCGTATGCTTTTCGGGTGTGATTCACCCACAGGCTGCACGTGTACATACTCGTAGAAGTACAATAAGCCCTGAAAAGGGTCTGCTTTACTGACCTGGAACAGCACGCAAACCTGCGAGCTATCATGTTACCTCTAACAGCCAATTAAAAAATTATGTCAACAAAAAGATTGTAGTGACACAGTACCTGTCACAGTTACCAGTACCTCAGAATACATTACCACGTTACCAATACCTCAGAACCAATTACCACGTTTACGACGATGTCTGTTATAGAAATAATGAAGCAACACGTTTTACGACATTCCATCACGTCGGGGTCACCAGTTTAGAGGTATGTGGAACAGAGAGTAAAGTCCCGCAAACCTCTGTTGAAAAGGGAGGATCCTCCAACCAGACGGGATGTTATGTCTGGCGGGCAGTAGCCCGCCAGACATAACATTCGCGGGACTTTACTCTCTGTTCCACATACCTCTAAAAGATTATATACTGCAGTGCATCGGGCATGTTCTCTTTAGCGCGTGTGGATGATTTTCACGCTATAATGAGAAAGAAGGCCGCCTCGTTGCTAAGTAGATCTAGGACCAGCTCCAATGGCATATTCTTCGAACCTGCCGATAAGCATGATGCGCCAGTGATCAATCACTAGTTGCGATTTTTTAAGTGTTACTAACCCTTTAGTTGACTAGTTTTTATTAACCATTGGACCCATGTTGTCTTATAAACAAAAATTATTATTATTAATATTCATGTTTTGGTTTCAGTGGTCACTTGGACATCATAGTGGCTTACCACCCGTCGGTGAACACTTACGACTCTTTATCATTCTCGGGATCGTCAGAATTCGCGAAAGCAAAGCGATCTCCCTGGTATCATGACGGGAAGTTAGCAGGGTAAGTGAAAACAAGGGTATATTACTTTTAGTATGCACCATTTTCAGGAATCCTGCTTTATGAAAATACTTTTCTGTTTTTTTTTCTTAGGCCATAAGTATCCTTGTGGTTGTGGTTCTCTCGGGGGAGAATGGAAAGTTATGCCGAACTCGTATTAAACTAAAACCTCCAAGGTTTCTATAACTACTTACCATGAGTTCTAGGCCCAAGAGATGAACCCGCTAAAGCTCTCCCATTAATATTAGCCCCCTTTATTATTATTTCTGTACATAATAACATAACCGTTAGAGCCACTTTTAAAGGCAAATTATTAATGAAACTTACTTAAAAATAAGTAATTGCTAAGATGGCAGCGGTGATCTAATCAAGTAAACAAAATGTCATGGTAGCAACAAAATCTCATAACCGTTAGAGCCACTTTCCTTCTTAAAAATAAGTAATCATAAGCTAAGATGGCACCGGTGATCTAATCAAGTAAACAAAATCTCATGGTCCCCATCTATGCTTTTTCAGATACTACCGAGTAGCCGCAAATCTCACGGAGGTGATGATCCGCGGTGCCGGTCACATGGTGCCCGCAGACAAGCCGGCCGCCTCCCTCGGCCTCATCTCAGCCTTCGCCCGAGGCATATCACTCAACGATGATACTGGCAGCCTAGTGGAATCAGAAAAAAACTTGCTGCGACAACGTCAATTGCCCCTGAAGTAGTCAACTCGAAGCCCTTACTATACGCTTATTTTTTAGTTTTGTATGTTTTTTGTACAATGGAATGGAACTTTAATAAATAATGCCCAAAGTTAATGTTTTTTTATGAAACCTATTTTCGAAAGTTGTAATTAAATGTATGGAATGTGCGAAGAGCTGTGTTGATAAATAAATTGTTTTCTAAAACCTTTGAGAAACTAATTGATTCTTTGTAGAACAAATGCAATTTAAGCATAGATTTATACAATACAACCATTATGGTTTAGTTGGACCATTACGGTATGGTTTGGTAGGTAAATATATACAATGAATATGAGAGTGTTGATGCTGATTGACTTGGTAGTCTGCTGACCCCTGAGAGCTCAAAGTAGTAAAAACTGTAACGTAACGAGAATGTCTTGCCAGTAATGTTTTAATCACTGGTTGGTTAGTCCGTAGTAGGTTAATACAAGATCCTTGGTCTATGGACATTCCTCCAAAAATAAAAATCTAATGTGAAATTAGAAAAAGAAAAATTTATCCCAAGAAAACGTTGTGTAAGTAATAATTGAGTCTAAAATCTACATGTACTTTTCTTGTAAAACTGACCAACTTTAATATATTAGTGGATTGGCGAGAATCTCATCGTTATAAATCCTTCTTTGACAACACTTCGTTTTTTATTTAATTTTGTAGCACTACAACACTAACAGTGGTGACGTTTCCCAGAGTGCGCAGGCAAGGGAATTATTCAACGAAATAAAATAGGAATATTTTTGTTACACGTCCCATAATTAAGAAAGTGTTATAATACATATGATTATGTAGTTATTAACTTCGTAAATATAATAAATAACTGTATTTGCATAGTTCTTTAGCAACGGAAGTCGTGTAATAACATCACGTCATGTCGTTTGTAGTGGTTTGCGCATTGCTGCTTTTGACGCCTATTCGTGCGTTTTATTTGCCGGGGTTAGCTCCTGTAAACTATTGTATAGCCAGTGATGACACTAGCAAGTCGTGCAAGGTAAGCAATCATTATTTCTTGAAGGATTCCTGTGTATAATCATTATTATCGTGTGCCGACATCTCATGCAATCCGTCGAAACCACAATGCTTACATTCTTACGACCTATTTCAATTATTTGATTGTAAATAGGATATAAATGTTATCATAGTTTGCATAGTTACAGCCTAGTGAAGTACTTCCGCTGATGATATAGCAATTATATATCGAAAAGCCTTAAAACACGATAACGTTTTCAAACAAGCAACATCTAAAAAGCAATTAACTATTGGTTAATTAATCATTTGTTTTTTCAGACCGAAATACCGCTGTATGTAAATAGACTGAACACAGAAGAGTCAGTGATCCCATTTGAGTATCACCACTTTGACTTTTGTACTAGTGATGAGAGTCAGTCCCCTGTGGAGAATCTTGGTCAAGTTGTCTTTGGCGAACGAATACGACCGAGTCCCTACAAACTTGAGTTTCTTAAAAATGTGGAATGTAAAGCTGTCTGCACGAAGACATACAGGGGTTCGGATACAGATTCTATCAAACGGTTGAATCTCTTGAAGATGGGCATGGCACTCTCTTACCAGCACCATTGGATCTTGGACAACATGCCTGTGACGTGGTGCTACTTGGTTAACGAGGGAGGAAAGACCTACTGCAGCACTGGGTTCCCCATGGGCTGTCAAGTGCGCAAAGACATGGTGAGTTAATTTCTTTTATTTTTAAAACTATTACAATTGGTGAAAATCTTTATTGGAAATCAATTAGATTTACTTCATACATTTGTTTAGTTTCACAAACTTTCTCTATTTGTTTAATCTTATAAGATAATTCAATTAGTAAGTATGAGTATAGAACTTAAGTGGGCAATTACTTAAATCAATAAGACAACATAGAAAGTGAAAGTTATTTACTGTTTACGTACATCTATAACTAGTAAGTGTGAATTGTACCTCTGTGCCGTCCCCTGATACAGTACAAAAATACTCATTCTGATTAATAGTGTCTACTTTTATGGAAAATGCGGATTATCATCACTTATGGCCTGTTGGTCTAGTGGTTAGTGGCCCTGACTGCTATACCAGGTCGTGGGTCGATTCCCACCCAGGATGTTTGTGTGATGAGCACAATTATTTCTTCTGTGTCTGGGTGTAATTTATCTATAATATGTATGTATTTAGAAATATTTAACTATGTTTATCAGTTGTCTAGTACTCATAAGACAAGCTCTGGGACTAGACAGCGTTGTGTGATAGTTGTGGAATATTATTATTGTATTACTTATTAATGACATTTTCATTCTCTACCTGCACTTGTCCCATGTTCCATCATTTAATTATAATAATATTAAACACAAAAACATGTGTCTACATATGTCCGTTATAGTCTTTTAGTTCATTAAACCCCAAGCGAACCCTGGCGTTCGCTCTCTCATTGTCTTTCATTGTGTCTCTAATTACGGTATTCGAAAGGTTAAACCATTCTACTGATGTGCCCAAAACAGTTTCATAAGAAAGTTAATAATGCGGAAATGGTTTAAGACCATGAACACAATGCATCAAAAAAAAAGATGAAATTTTATTTTTCTAACAAATAAACAAAGCGTAGTGGCACACGCCGAGTATCCATTAGTAATGACATAAAATAAGTATTATTTTTATACTGTATGTAAAGCAAAAATAGGTAATTAGTTATCGTTTTTGATAAGGAATTTGGTTATGTTAGTCGGTTCATAAGCAGTTTAACAGCAGTGGAATGTGATAAACTTATTATTTAAATAGTCCATTATATTTTTTTCTAGAAAAACATGCTATTAAAATCTGCAATAAACATCTGTTGTTATTGGTAGATTGAAATAAGAAATGCTAATAGAAATACAAGAAAATAGCCTTTATGGAATTTTATTGTTATTATTGTATAACAATGAAATTTTTAATGAAGAAGCCTCACATACCTACTGCAAGGCATCATAATTTCAAATAATAATAACTTAACTAACTTTCACACAACGCTATCTAGTCCCAAATTAAGCAGAGCAAGTTTACTATTAGTACAGATACCGGCACGAATCTTGAGCGTTCGGCGAAAGAGTGGGGATCATACACACAGATATAGATCTACATAGATAACGCAAATGCATGCACTTCGCGTGTCTGAACCCCGACCAAGCGTCGAGGTTGGTCGCCGCTAACTTCAGTCCCCGCGCGTCCGTTGTTGCAGCCGAACGTCCGCAAAAAACTAAAAAAATGCCTCGTTGCGTGATAATTAACTGCAATAGCCCAAAAATTTCGAGCACAGAAAGGCAGGAACATATTTCCTATCACAGGTAAGTTATTTTAAAATTATATTATGCGTAAATTCATATTAAAACTGTTTTTAAGTATTCCAAGCTGCGTGTCGTTCCAGAATGTACCAAACTATAAATTACCGTTAAGTAAACTTTATTCACATTACGTTGCCGCGTTTGCTTTGGACGTTTGATCTGACGTTGTGTGTTAGGAGACGATGAATATCGCAACAAGCTATACTGTCGCGCATCGCTTCGACTTCGTGATACAGGCAATTTGTCATTCGTCTGTCAATTGTAGCAACTAGTGCTGTTCGTTCTACAACATATATCAATAATCGATTTTAATCGATATCGGACTGACGAATGATATAAAAAAGCCAATTTAGTAGATATAACAAGCTCATATGCATGACCTAATTTTACACGACAGCTATAAAAAGGAGGATAATTTTTTGAATGAAATTGCTCTAAAGCGCGACGCGACTGCTCACTTTTAAACAACTCGGCGTACTGACGATTGCTGGCGTGGTTGGCGGGTAGGAGCGCGAGGTGAGAGCGAGCGGTACAACAGATATAAAATATATGAGTATGAGCGAGACGATCACGGCGGCGGCTTCAGTTGAATCGTAGCGGGGCGAAGGGGCATCGGCGGCATCGATGGCTTTGAATCGGTTTGGATGTCCCGTCACTAAATTGCAGCTGTGACGTCACAGTAGGTATTAAAAAGTCGGCACGCTTGGTTTCAATACAAATCGTGATAATTGCGTTATCTATGTAGATCTATATCTGTGATCATACACGTGCGCTTTGCGCATCATACACATCGGCGAGCCAATCACTGTACAAGGATTGCACTCCCCGCTCCCGCGTCTCACTTCATACCACTAAAGAGACCCGATATTTCACTTTTGCGCAAGTGGAAGTCTGCGCTCAAGATCCATGCCGGTATCTGTACTAGACTACTGATAAACATACATATACATATGTATATTTCTAGATAGATAAATATTATAGATAAATTACACCAAGACGCAGAAAAAATGATAGAGCTCATCACCCAAACATTTTTCTTGGATGGAAATCGAACCCACAACCTCCGGCATAGCAGTCAGGGCCACTAACCACTAGACCAATGTTCCAGCCAATTAATTCAATTTATTGTTATTGTACGCTGTTATACTTTGGATACAACAAGTTTATCTAACCCGGCGAAACTGACAAATTTTGACTTTTTATGTTCACCAACAGTATCATCGTCACCGGGCGATATGCCATTGTGAGACTGTAAGTAAAAGATGTACATGAATTAGAGCAAAAAAATAAATAAGTAAAATTGACATTGAATGTAAAAGAATGATTTCATTAACTCATTTTACTTTCATATTGTCAGCTGTGTAACTTCAGACTGCAAATAAAAATACTAATTAAAAAAAAATAATTAATCCTCTATTCCGAGTTTCAAATCAGAGTACTGTCACAGTATAGATATATGGAACAGTACGGAAACTACCTACAAATGTTCGAAACGGCTCACTCACACAAACATACGCATCGACGAGACTCCTAAGCGGCATTCGCTACTGACAGGACCGCGAGAAACGCTTAGGAGTCTCGTCGATGCGTATGTTTGTGTGAGTGTGCCGTTTCGAATATTTGTAGGTAGTTTCCGTACTGTTCCATATATCTATACTGTGGTACTGTGGCCCTACCACGAGCTCTTAACGCGGTTCACTTGACGACCTAAACTGAACTGTTAAAGGAATGGAACCACACCTTATATAGCTTCATCCTTCTTTCTCGCTCGCGCGCCTGACTTATAAACAAGTCATGGTAGGGCCCCCCCTGTTTAAAAAAAGAACACTTTTTTTTGTGTTTGTTATTTAGTTTTTTTAAATTTCAGCTTGGCAAGGTAAGAATGTTATAATCTCCATTGTAGTTAAAGTTAAGGTTAATTTAGTAATGTTGAACTTATTTTTAATGTGGTTTAAAATATTATTAGACTTATAAATTAACACCGTATAATTACTAATTACTGTATAATTTATACAACACTACTATGAAGGTAATAATTATTTTTTTTATTACCTACTTGTCACTGATAGT
Source organism: Mythimna impura (assembly GCA_905147345.3). Taxonomy (NCBI): domain Eukaryota; kingdom Metazoa; phylum Arthropoda; class Insecta; order Lepidoptera; family Noctuidae; genus Mythimna; species Mythimna impura. The sequence goes on from LR990348.1 coordinate 7,281,710, forward strand.
TTTATCAATTCTGTATTAGGGTTTGGGAATTCCCGACAATTTCAAAGTCTCGGGACACGAGACATCCTACAATCTAAGTTTCGGGAATTTCCGGGACTTCGAGACTAAAGAAATTTTTTTTTTCTTTTTTTTTTTGAGCAGGGTAAGCCTTTTTTGAAGAATTTGAATTGAGTTAATTCAGACATTTTTCATACCACCACCACGTGGTATTAAAAAAGGCTTTTTTTGTTGTTGTAAAAATCAACAATTATTAAACAGAAAATTAAATCTCAACTCAATCTTAACTTTAACGTTAATTTCAGTCCTAATAATTGCTTTGTTTACTTCTTTTAATCACAAACAGATTCACTGTTAATCAGTTAAATCTTATAGTTATTATAAAACGAACTTAGTTAAAAATCATACTAATTCTTAAGGACGCTTTTACGCTTTTTGACAAATATCTCGGTTTTTCGGGTACCATTATGATGCACTAGGAACCATAACTATGAAGATGTAATGGTATCAAATAAAAGACAATATATTCATCTCCAGGATGGCGTAAAAAAATATTATGGTCTCATATAAAATTTTCATATAAATACGATTTTACCAACGCACTAATCGTAGAAAATTAGAAACAAACGGGGTCTGAATAGGCACACGTAAGTTAAATCCAGTGCACATTTTTAGCTTAAAAATAATAAAATAATACAGCTTATATAGTCTTCTATTCATGTAGCTAATTATTTTGAACCTACATAAATAACTTTAGGATTTATGACCAAAATAAAACCACTAACAATTTTTCCTCATAAATTTTTCACCGAACGCACGATTCCTCGCGTCATTCCGCGCCACAGAGTACTATTTTATAGCTGAAATAGAGGTCTATCTCAGGGATAAAATGGAGTAACACGATTAGCGCCATCTGATTGCTGGTTTTGGAACTAATCCTAACATATACATCAATAATCAATCAACAATCCTAACATAAAATACAAAAAGACTATTTTGTTTGACCGAGATTTGAACTCGAGGCACGATGATAACATAGGTAGAACGCTGTACCAATGCGCCACACAGGTCGTTAACGACTTTTATAAAATAGGTGTTCGGTCTCTGCCAGTCACAAAGTCACACCTCCGTGCCCGTCGGAGTGGGGAGCGTGAGGTATATTTTTCGTTACGGAATTTCTGGATTCGGTCCCCGTGCTCAAGGCCCGCGATAGAAGCTATGCAATAGCTTAAAAAAATAAACAACATACATTCAACCGAACATATAACCTCCTCCTTTTTGAAGTCGGTTAAAAATGTTCACTTGTCTAGTTTTTCGAACTTATTATCTAATAACAGTTTTATTTAACGTTGAATAGTAAGAATCCCCGCATAATACCAATTCCCAATAAAACATCAATCAAATCAAAATTCCCTTTAGATTGTGGAATTTCTAAAAATTGGCAACTCTAGTTTGTAGGTACTTGTGATTTTAGGTTTGAAAAATGTTGCCTAAAGTAAATTATTTTGTTCAATCAATTATCGATTGGATTTCATTTGTTTTCTTTACAATAAATAATATTTAAAAAATTACGTTTACAGAAAAATTCTAAAACTTACAAATCGATCAAGAGTAGGCCACCCTAAAGTCCTAATACAGCCCTCCCGCCATCTTACGTCAGATAATAAAACTATGTAATTACGCATTGAAAATACCGCCATCTTCAGCAAGGTTTTAGAGACATTCTGTGATATAAAATAGCACTAAATTTAAAAGCTAGTTTATCTGTATCGATGAGTCAAACTTTTTGTGTCCAACTTAATTTTGCATACTAATATTTGTACGGTTACTTGTTTGCCAGTACTAAGATTGTCAACCCTGTTCCGCGCTCAGAAGCGCTTATGAAAGGACGCCTGTACTGCTTTCTTAGAAAAAATAAATAGGTACGTCGAAGCGTATAGTAAATTGACTGCCGACTTGTATACTACGACTGCAAAGACGTGCTACTTTCTCGGACTTAAATAAAAATAAGTACAAATACCATACTTATTTTTAGAATTGGATGGAGGATGATTCAAGATGAGGTGGATGTCAATTTTTTTTAACCGACTTCTAAAAAAAGGAGGAGGTGATCAAGTATCGTTCTAAATACCGCAGCATATGCTAAGATAGTCGCCTTTTTGGCCTCGCACAGATTGTAATTTTGTTTATCTATACCTATGTATTTCTAATTTATACGAATGTGTGAGGCACAAATAAACGTTTTTCCTTTTTTTTTTCTTGGTGTGTGTATCGCTGCCCTAATAATAAAAATAGTTACTGTAAATAATAATACTTTTAGCTCTCTTACTTTGTACACCTGTTTATTGATTTAACTTTTGTAACGTTAATAATGAAGTAGATAAGTACTATTCAATCACTTGTGTTTACATCACGGTTGTTATGGATATAAGATTTTGAAGAATGCCCAATTGTTTGGTTTACAGACAGAGCTTCTTTACATTTCAGATTGTTGTGATGCTAAATCACATTCCAGATGGAAAAACTCAATAACACTTTGCTTGTCCTGTTGACTTTGACCTTGAATGAACCCTAGGACTATGTAATGATTTGATTTGCAGAGTACCTACCTAATAAAAATAATAATCAAAATATCTCCAGATCTGCGCTTGTTTAGAGAACTACATTAGACCGACGCACACGTGTAACACGCCAGATTTGTACGTAGAACGACGTCGCGTGGCGTGGATCAAGTGTAGCTCTACAAGTCTAGTTTCATATAAATTGTATGGAGACCGACGCGTTGGCGTGTGTGTGGCACACGTGTGCACAGTGTATGAGGGCGGCACTGAAAATTTCGGGAATCAAGGAAGTGACACAACATTACAATTTAAAAATGTATTTATTGTTTTTCGAAGTATTCTCCGCGAAATTTGACACATTTTTCCATACCATGGAACCAATCATTGAAGCAACCATTCCATTCGAAAGTTGGGGTCTCCAAAATGGCCGTTTTGTAGGCGTCCACAGCTTCTTCAGGTGATGAAAATCTCTGACCATTCTTTATTTATTACTTATTTTACTTATTATTTATTCTTTATTTTAGGGAAAGTATAGAAATCATTAGGGCTTAGGTCGGGGCTGTACGGCGGATGGTCTAATAATTCTATGTTTTCTTGCTCTAAAAACTCTTTTGTTCTGTGCGCGGTGAGAGAACTCGCATTGTCGTGATGGAGGATGATGTGGCGGTTGCAGTTCTCTTTACGGAGTTCAGAAACGATCTGTGGCAAACAAATGCTAGCATACCATTCTGCATTAACCGTTCTTTGTCCCTCAAGAGGAATAGTCGCAACATGGCCGGTTTTGGAGACAAACGTGGCCACCATTTTTTTTGCAACACTCCGTGAACGAACAATTTTTGTTGGCTTTAACTCTTTTTCGAACACCCAAACTCGTGACTGGTTTTTTGTTTCGGGTTCGTACGCGTATATCCAGGATTCGTCACCTGATACGATGTTGTATACAGCATTTTGAGGACCCTGCGTGGAATCTTTCGAGAGTTCTGACGCACCAAGTAACGCGAGCCGCTTTCTGCTTTTCACAGAGCGAATGCGGTATCCATCGGGAAAACAACTTTTTTACACCTAATTGTTCATGCAAGATTATTTGTATTTGACTCATGCCAATGTCTAATGTTGCCTGAATTTCGCGGTATGTTACATGTCGATCTTCCTCAATCAGCTTGCGCACAGCATCAACGTTTTCTTGGGGGTGACTGCAGTTTTTGGACGACCTTGACGGGGATCATCACTGAGCTTGACACGTCCACGTTGAAATTCAGCAAACCAGCGGTAAATTGTGGTTTTGGATGGGGCTTCATCACCAAATGCAGAAATCATCCGGTCAACACACGTTTTTGTGTTAAACCACTTCGAAAGTCATAATAAATCATCGCTCTTGAATTTTCTCGAGTCGATTCCATTTTCTCAACGACTAAACAAGTTTGACAAGACCTTGTGACAAGACCGAGAATTTTTTTTTAAATAAATAAATGATATTCGATTTTTAAAACCAAGGAGTTTTCAATTAAAAAGATTTTAATATGACAGGAACAGTGGAAATATTCCATTCCCGATACTTTTAGTGCAGCCCTGTAGTTCTAGCTTTATAATAACGATTTCATCTTAATTTTTTCCATCTCGCTTGCCATCGGTTTTGTTGTAGTTCGAAACATAGTACAGTCAAACAGGGTGATTAGGAACGCAGGGGTGAATAGAAACAAAATTTTGAAAGGAATTTTTACGTTACCTATTTAACTATTTTTTCCAGCATAAATGTAAGTACTCCTATTTATTCGTTAATTGTAATAAAAATCGATGCTCTGATGAAATCAATAATATTAATATAATATTATTATAAATAATTGAAATCCTATTCAAAGTTTTGTTTCTATTCACCCCTGCGTTCCTATTCACCCCGTTTGATTACATGGGATTGTACGTATACATTTAGTAACATGTTCAGACCATGTGTTTATGATCGCACCTGCTGCATGTAAATGTAGCAAATAGATTCACTATTGTATAATTATTGCACCAGTATTTTATGCAAATAAATAATTCTCGATTCATCAGCTGAAATGGTCGTAGCACAATGTGACAACCCACTTTGTTAGGCTTAGTATTACCCTTACATATTACAAAAAACCGGCAAGTGCGAGTCGGACCCGCGCACTGAGGGTTCCGTACAAACTTACCTATGAAAACAGTTCAATTCACGAATCGAGTCTCAAAGATTTTTCCGAATAGCAAAAAAGTTTTTTTTGTGACGTAACTACAAAATTACAGTTTTCAGATTTTTTCCTATACTTGTGTTATGAGATCTTACTTCATGCCAAATTTCAGGATTCTAGGTCAACGGGAAGTACCCTATGAATTTTGATTCCCTTGAGAGTGTCGAAATGTAAATTTTTTGCGACATAAATGGCCATATCTTTTTTTCCGTAAACTTAGAAGTTTGATTTTTTCACAGCTTCAAGGAACCGCAGACCTGTTTATATGGTTTTAATTTCAACTCGATACCTTCACGCGTTCCCGTGATAAAGGGTCTTGACAGACGGACGGACAACAAAGTGATCCTATAGGGGTTTTGTTTTTTTTCCTTTTGAGTTGCGGAACCCTAAAAACAGTCTCCGACCGCGTCTGTCTGTATGAATGAGATAAACTCAAAAACTACTGAACTGATTGTCATGCAGTTTTCACCAATATACAGAGTGATTCTTGAGGAAAGTTTATGTGTATATAGTATAGAGTTTCGATAATTTCAAAGATTTCTGACACCCGTGCGAAGCTGGGGTGGATCGCTAGTATTACACCTTTCTACCATCGGACAATCCGATGTACGGCGAGTGTCCACCCTTATATTGTTGACACTTCTACGGTCCGAACTAAGTGTTTCGCCTCGTCGTTTAATATACCACACGGTACATCGAAGGACTGGAACAATTTGCCTGCAGAGCTGCGGTCTTACCGTCCAATTATAATTTAGATGTCTTCAAGGCTAGAGTGAATATTGGTTCTTAATAAACTAGTGCGCTTCATCATCAACGACTGCACCACTGCTTACCATCAGGTGTGATCGCAGTCAAGCACTGGTTTATACCAATTAAAAAGAAAAAAATATATACGATAAAGCAGGATTCGGTAAATGGACCGTGACGATTTTATCAGCAACATTTATCTGTCAATTAGTACCATTTTATGTTTATCACTATTCACAATCATCCTAACATGTTTACTTAGATTTCTTTAAAACTATGTTCATCAACGAGTTCCGGGGATGATGTTGTAGATAATTTAACATCCTTATAGTTATTTTGTAATGCGTTGATAATTGATTAATCAATAGAGATAATTGCAAAATTAAAACCACTTGATAATATCTGAATGAGTAATACATAAAGGGTTGTGCAGACTGATATTCCTTTTACTGTCACCTAATATTTTTTTTTTGTAAATTGATATAAACTAGTACTTGACTGCGATCCCACCTGATGGTAAGCAGTGATGCAATCATTGATGGTGAGGCGCATTAGTTTATTAAGAGCTTATTCACTTAGAGCCTTGAAGACATCTAAATTATGGACGGAAAAACCGTAGCAGGCAAATTGTTCCAGTCCTTCGATGTACGCGGTATAAACGACAAGGCTAAACGCTTAGTCCGGACCGTAGAGGTTTCAACAACATAAGGCTGGTTACTCGCCGTACGTCGGTTTGCCCGATGATAGAAATGAGATGGCGGAATCAAGTCATGCAATTCCCGCGCACACTCTCCAAAATGCATCCTGTAAAATACCGAAATAAAAAATCTGTAAAATTTAAACTGTGTAAAATCGTTATTCTAACCAACCCCGATGTTATTTTAAGTAAAAGAACAAATAAAATATATTTTTAATTAAAAAGTCATCGGGGTAGATAAAATCGTTATTCTAATCAATCCCGAGGACATTTTAAATTTTAAAAGTTATTCCTTCATTTTTTTCACTAAAAATGTTAGAATCACTTAACGTAAAGATTTTTTTTTTAAAATAAACTGACGAAAAATTCCACCACTGGGGGGTCCATAATCATGTACTGGATCCATTGTATTCGTTTGTGCGTCGATGTCAAAGACACCCTGTATATGTATATAGGGTGACTGGCAATTAGTGTACGATACTTAAACACGTGATTGTGCTCATGATAACAAACAACTTTTACTATGGGAACAAACCTGAAATCGTGAAAAAAAATCAGCTGTTCAGTACATTTATGTTTGCCTAATGTACTGAACAGCTGATAATAAAAATATTACTTATCCGTCTGTCTGTCAAGACTCTTTATCTCGGGAACGCGTAGAGGCATCGAGTTGAAGGTCTGCGGTCCCTTGAAGCTGTGAAAAAATCAAACTTCTAAGTTACCGAAATAAAAGATATGGCCGTTTATGTCGCAAAAAACGTATATTTCGACACTCTCAAGGGAATCAAAATTCATACTTCCAGTTGACCCAGAATCCTAAAATTTGGCATTTTAGGATTCTGATTGATTTGATTTAGCTGTACTTTATGACACTGTGCACAGAGTAAAAAAAAAGTAAAAGCCTAAAAACAGTAAATTTGTTGTTGTCAGAAAAAAATTTTTTGTTGCTTTTTTCATTCGGAAAAATCTTCGAGATTCCATTCGGGAATTGAACTACCTATTTACAAAGGTAAATTAGCACGGAACCCTCAGTGCGCGAGTCCGACTCGCACTTGCCCAGTTTTTTTTTTTCAATGGTGAGAATTCAGCAAAACTTCTATTCTTTCGAACAATCCCTCGGGCTTAACGGCAAGGGCGGATTTAGGGGGGGGTTCAGTCAGACGGTATTTTTGTGTACTGTGGAGATTCCATCACAGTACATACTTAGAAGAAATAAACTTGAAGTATGATACTTGCGGGAGTCCGATGGATGCGAGACGCACAGGACAGTTTTTTGTGGCGACGCTTGGGGGAGGCCTATGTCCAGCAGTGGACGTCTTTCGGCTGAAATGATGATGATGATGATCTAGTGGTTACTGGCCCTGATTGCTATGCCGGAGGTCGTGGGTTCGATTCCCACCCAGGACAAATGTTTGTGTGATGAGCTCGATCATTTGTTCTCTGTCTAAGTGTAATTTATCTATAATAAGTATGTATTTAGAAATATATAATTATGTTTATCAATTGTCTAGTAATCATAACATAAGCTCTGCTTAGCTTGGGGCTAGACGACGTTGTGTGATAGTTGTGGAATATTACTTCAAGTTTATTTCTAACAGTTATTGTTGATTTTTTTGCCGGTCCGCCCCTTGTGCCTCAGGCCTCAGGAAAAAATCCTGGATCCGCCCCTGCCTAGCGGGCCCCGCCATGTCATATTATATACAGCTTCATCAGAATTGTAGCAGATTCATAATTTATTTGCTTTTGTCGGCGGTTCCGATTTTAACGGGATGTAAATTAATCAAATGTCCTGGTGCAGAACGCGGTCCACATGTGTACCCAAATTCATTCTGCCGTTGAGACGTGATTTACAAACATACAGACATAATATTAATAAAGTTTATTCTATTCTATTAGTAGGAAAAAAAGATAACCCATTCGTATTCATACGAATCAAGTGAGAATTAAAATAGATACGAAATCGTAAAATAATTTGCTATATAAAGGTTAGTATCCATAACCGAGAATTTGAGGATAGATAGTGAATATTCGTTGCGTCACGGATAATTTGGTTACCATGGTGGCTTTTAATTATGAACAACTGATAATGATCGGTTAAGTATTATTATCGGTTATCTAGACTATACTCTATTCAGGGAGCCGTGAGATGAAAGGTAAACAAACCATTTATAATACTACTAAATTATAGACCACAGATACTGCAAACATTTTACATAAAAATGTGACGTTTTGTCATCGGGCAGGTTATAATCCGCCATGTTTTTCACTATCACACAACTTGTTGATACGAAATATTTTCGTTGAATTCTTGTTATTCGCCGAAGAAATAGCGTGCAAAGAAAACGCTAATGCATTCAACAGAAAAGGAGACTGTTATTAATGTATTCGAACACGTCGAAGAAACTTGGCCGAAGGTACCTACATTGTTTTCTTTGTTTACATTTTGTCTCAAGCCCAGATGAATAGGGTATAATTCTACGTGCTTATGTAAAAACCTGAAAATTATAAATAATTATGAAGATTCACTTGTTGCGTTAGGCCCTTCATAGTTTGAGAGTTACTATAAGGCAATGTCCTGACTCATTAACCAGCTCAAACCTATGGCCCTAGAACGCTGAAATTTTGAACAAAGGTTCCTTTTATTACTTATGTCGAGGATTTTTCAAAATTCACTTTTTATGGGGGGGGGGGTGAAATGGGGTACCAAGGTTTGTATGGAGAATCCCATCGTCACGTGGGTGAAGGTGCTGGCAGAAACTAGTACAATATCTGTATTTCCATACATCTAATATATAAAATTCTCGTGTCACGGTGTTCGAACTTGAACTCCTCCGAAACGGCTCGACCGATTCTCATGAAATTTTGTGAGCATATTGAGTAGGTCTGAGAATCGGCCAACATCTATTTTTTTTTTTTTTTTTTTTTTTTTTTTATTTATATGGCAGAACAACGTTTGCCGGCTCAGCTAGTAATATTATAAAACAAATCCCCCACCGCGTCAATTCAAAAAATGCTAAACGGATTTTCATGCGGTTTTCACCAGTAGACAGAGCGATTCATGAGGAAGGTTTAGATGTCGATTATATAAAAGAGGAAACTGACTGATTGACATATCATCGCACAGCCGAAATTACTGGAACTAGGAGCGTGAAATTTTGCACAATGCTTCCTATTGTAACGTAGGTGAGCACCAAGAAGGGGTTTCAGAAAATTCAACCTGCAAGGGGGTGAAAAGGGGGAATTTTGATTGTATGCAAAATCTTGGTACCCATAAGATGATGTTAGGTGTGTTAAAGATTGTATGGAGGATTCGTATTTCTAGGGTTTACTTTAACGTAACATGCAATGTAACACGCAATGAAAGAATTTGCCGTCCATATTGTCGCAATGTATCATGCAATCTAACCGAATTCCCAAGTGTGAACGCCTTGCGCGCGCGAACCGCGTACACTACGCGCGTGAACAGAGTACAATGCGTTCCAAATAAGAATAGGAATGACGCCATGTTGTGACGTTACGTCATACTGTCAAATCGCAAGAAATTGAGCAAAATTGAAGAACTCAGAGATGAGCAAAATTGAAGAACTGGATTCTGATTAAACTATTTTCGTTCACAGTTCGTAAATAAATTAAATTTTAAAATTTTCTTGTTTTGCTCACCATAATAATTCAGTGACAGTATGACGTGACGTCACTACCTGTCAATCGATCCTATTCATATTTGTTGTATTTCAAATTTTCAACTATGTAAGTTGCACAGTTCGTGCACGCGCTGCTTCCACACTTATGAAATGCTCCTTACATGTTACGTTTCAGTAGTCTGTACCCGGCTTTATAAACTGAATAAATAAAAAAAAAGATGGACAATATTAGCCAAAGGACGGGTTAGGGGGTGTTAACTTTTTTATGAAAACATTCTCGTGGTCAAAGTTGCGGGCAAAGTGCTAGTTAGGTATAAATGCCAATATAACTGGCTGTTAGTGTCTATAAGTCTTAATTAACGGCTGAACGGATTTGGATAATACATCGCACATGAGTAGCCCATGTCCTGGAAAGGACCTAGTATATTTTTATCGACTTTCACGTCAAGAAGCTATTGGTAGAAGCTAGTATTAGGTGCTTCTAAAAGCGATCACGACGATAGTCAATTTAACTGAATGTAGTAGGCGTGTGAACCGACTCACTGTTCCGAAACATTTTAGTGTTCCGAAAGATTGGAACAGCAGTAATGTTTTAAATGTATCATTTAGAACACTAAAACACTCTTTACTTAGTGACCTGCAGTATTTTAAAACTTCAAATTAAAACGTAAATAGTGTAAATATAATTTATTTTAAATCAGTTAGTTTTTAAGACGCAACGTAACAGATCACGATTCGTAACAGTCAGTATCAGTGTTTGTATCTTTTGAGCCGTTATTCTAAATGTTCCGTTTGTATCTTGTGAGCCGATGTTTCAAATGTTCCGTTTGTATCTTTTGAGCCGATGTTTCAAATGTTCCAAATTATCACTGTTTCGGAACATTTCAGTGACTTAGATGCAAATGTTCCAACCGCAAAGATGACACCACTTTGCCCACGCCTAGTATGTAGTGGTAAATAAAGGCTAATATGCTGTTAATCTTAGGCACTTCGTGTACGAGAACAAGAAGAAATTTTGTACGAAATGGGTCGGGAGTATAATGCACTAGCTTTAGCAGTCTATGTAAGTATAAAGCTTAAATTAAAAGTAAACCGTAGGCGCAGGCTTGCGGACGGCGAGCAATGGGTAGCTCGCCGTCTGACCGTCCGGTAACCGTCCAGACCGAGCCCAAGTCGTCGACGGCGCGTAGCGTACCTACAACAACAAAAAAAAAACATTTTTGTATTAAAAATTTTTGTCTGTCTGTTTGGTCCGGCTAATCTCCGAAACATCTGTGCCGATTTTGACGGGACTTTGACTGATAGATAGATTATGTTAAAAGGAATAACTTGCCTACTTTTATTTTAATTTTTGCTGTTTTACGAGTCTGACTCAGCCAAAGTCGCGGGCACCAGCTAGTATTATACAGTCACACCGACCGGTGCAACTGTTAGTATAATACCAAAGATAGACCGATCGTGGAGGGTTATTCCCGCTCGGTAACACCCTTTCGTCAACACTGTTGACGATCGGAAAAAAAAGTTTCGTTCGTTCACAGTGTTGACGAACGCTACTTGTGTTTTAAAAGATCTAACATAATCCAACATTTTAAAAATCCATGACATGTTTTATTTTTATTTCCATATTTAAAAAAAAAAACCAGCTTTCATGGACACTGCGAACGAACGAAACTTTTTTTTCCCGATCGTCAACAGTGTTGACGACAGGAACGAAAGGTGTTACCGAACGGGAATTACCCGAAATAATAAGTAGCGTTCGTCAACACTGTGAACGAACGAAACTTTTTTTTTCCCGATCGTCAACAGTGTTGACGAAAGGGTGTTAGTGTTACCGAGCGGGAATAACCCATCGTGGATGGGTGACCATCCTAACATATTTAGGTTCCAACCTGACTCGGAAAGCCCCTGCTGTTGGTCCCGGATGTCATTTGAAGATTTTGACAGTCGCAGTCGTTACGAGGTAGTCAGAAGCTTGTTTGATTTTTAACGCATCTAAATTATGTCGAAAATTCATTTAGGTGTCTGAAAACAGTCATAAACCCTATATAAATATTGGTTTTTACTAACGCAAAAATGGTTCAAACAGAGACAATATGTGTGGCAAGATTTCCTTTTTTTTTACCACCTAAACATTTCATTCCATAGGTACTAACTAAGTATAAAACGATTTTCGCTTTACGCAAATATTCATCTACTACGCACAAAGCTATAAAATCTTTAACGAGTTATAAATTTTGTAGCAAAACCAAATGCGCTCAAGAATTCTTAACATAAAATAATATTTATTACTTTAACTAAATAAATAAAATTTATTTCTTTTGATTCTAGGACACATGCACACCGATAGTGAACGGCCACTCGAGCCGCATTGGCGCTTACTACCTTTTCAATCACGTTGATTTGGAGATCACATATCACAGCGGTGGCGATACTGATTGGGGAGTAGCCTTCGGCGAAAACGGCGGTCGGATTATATCTGCTAAGGTTTGTTCTTGTTCTGTTCTTAAAAAAAAATCATGGCCCCACACTAGGTATCTTATCATCATCATCATTACATCCGAAAGACGTCTACTGCTGGACATATGCCTCCCCCAAGTGTTGCCACAACCACCGTTCCTGTGCGTCTCGCATCCGTCGGATTCCCGCGACCCTTACCAGATCATCGGTCCACCTTGTGGGTGGCCTTCCAACACTGTTTCTTCCGTTCCGCAGTTGCCACTCCAAAACCTTTCGGCCCCATTGGCCATATCTGTTTTACGAGCAATGTGCCCCGCCCACTGCCACATAAGTTTGGCGATTCTTCAGGCACCAATTTTACATCACAATATCCACTAAGAATCAATTTTAGAATAATTAAAACAGCCATTAAACTTCAATCGAAAAAAGTACCGCCCATAACTCCCTTAAAGTATATAAACAAGTTAAAGAGCGAGTTTTTTTTTTTTGTTTTCAGGTCAAACCAGCCAGCATTCGACATACTGACCCGAATAATCCCAAATGCAACGCCTTCGGGGACGAACTACAAATACCGACTGAACTCGAATCGGGCAAAACCTTCAACGTTACATACTCATACAGTGTCACCTTTAAAAAAAATAACACAATCAAGTGGTCCTCCCGATGGGACTACATTCTAGAGTCCATGCCCCAGACCAACATACAATGGTTCTCCATTTTAAACTCTTTGGTGATTGTCCTGTTCCTTAGTGGAATGGTTGCTATGATCCTGCTGAGGACATTGTACAAAGATATCGCTAGATACAACCAGATGGAGTGTGGAGAAGATGCACAGGTAAGAATTTATTTATTATATATGTCGTGGAGAATGAGATTTAACTATAGAGTCTTTGTTTTGTTATTATTATGGTACCTACCAAAGGGTGTAACGCCGTGACGTCATTTGTTGTGGCGCCACATGGGCAGAGTCATTTTAAAGGGTCTGAGACCCGGGAAGCGGGGGCAGTATCGCTTGCACAGCTTCGAGGGCCGAACCTTTGATACGAAACTGTCGGTTAACCAGTATATTCCTAATTATTTAGTATAGGTACTTACAAAAGTATTGTGAATTGTAAAAGTGACATTATAACTAACTAATACATATGCGGAGGGGATTGGAACGCCAAACATACTCATTGGGGATCTCGATTAATTACTCCTAGAGGCAGACAACTTCACAAAGTAGTACAAACACTTCGATTAGAATGTATGACACACTGTAAACCGACATATTGGCCTACAGACCGAAATAAGGTACCGGATCTTCTTGACTTCTATCTGACCAAAAGCATCAGCCGAAATTATATGACTATTGACTACTGTACTGACTTATCTTCTGACCACACACCTGTCATACTGAATGTCAATTCAACAGTTGTACTCGTAGATCCACCGATGAGAATCTACAACAAAAACACTAACTGGGAAACATTTCAAAAAGAGATAACCTCTGAATTAGCCATATACGAACCTATACAAACGACAGACGACATAGAGACAGAAATTGACAAACTGAACAAAGTTATCCACAGTGCAGCTAAAATAGCAACCAAAACAAAGAAAAGACTACCACCGAAACATAACGAATATCCCAAACCAATCAAGGAACTTATAGCAGAAAGGCGACACCTCAGAAAAATATGGCACAGGTCCAGATATCCATCTGACAGAACGGCTTTCAACAGATCCTCTGAAGTATTAAAAAAGTTAATATTAGATTTTCAAAACGAGAATTTACAAAACTTCCTCTCAAGCTTAACACCATCTATTGACACAAATTATTCACTGTGGAAGGCTACAAAAAACCTAGATTGTCCGAAAACACAGATACCACCGATCAAAAATAACTCTGGAGACTGGGCTAGATCGGATGCAGAAAAAGCTACAATCTTCGCGGAACACCTTTCCAGAGTCTTTCAACCACACCCAGACACAACTCCTGAACATAGCACTGAAGTAAAAGATTTTCTTAAAAGTGCATTACAACTGTGTCTACCAATAAAATGGACAAGTCCTCGGGAAGTGTTAAAAGAAATAAAAATGCTGAAAGACGGAAAATCTCCTGGTTATGACCTAATAGACGCAACCCTATTGAAAAGACTACCAAAAAAGGGAATTATGCAAATAGTCAAAATATTTAACGCATGCCTTAGACTCTCGTATTTCCCTGCACACTGGAAGATAGCACAGGTCGTAATGGTACCCAAACCTGGAAAACCACCACAGGACGTTGCTTCGTATAGACCCATCAGTCTCTTACCGGTCATTGGGAAACTCTTTGAGAGAATTCTGCTCAACAGAATAAAAATTCATCTCGAGGACATAATTCCGAACCACCAATTTGGGTTCCGAGAGCATCATAGTACAGTAGAACAGATACACCGTATTGTGGATACCATAAACCGAACGCTAGATAGTAAACAATACTGTTCCGCTGTCTTCCTTGACGTAAGCCAAGCTTTTGACAAAGTCTGGCATGAGGGTTTACTTTATAAAATAAAAAAAATGCTACCTAACTCATTCTATCACATAATAGAGTCATACCTCCGAGATAGATGCTTCGAAGTTAAACTAAACACTGATATCTCAGCCTTGTACGAAATAAAATCGGGGGTACCACAGGGTAGTATACTTGGACCAGTATTGTATACCATATATACAGCCGACCTTCCAACCATGGATCAAACCATAGTTGCCACATACGCAGATGACACTGCAATACTGTCCACACACAATAACCCAGCAACAGCATCTGCTCAACTTCAACTGCACCTCTACGAAATAGAAAAATGGCTGAAAACCTGGCGAATAAAAGTTAACCAAAACAAATCATCCCATGTCACATTCACTCTCAGAAGAGAAACCTGCCCTGTAGTGACACTGAATGGTGAAGAAATCCCACAAGATGAACATGCTAAATATCTAGGCATGCACCTGGACAGAAGACTAACGTGGCACAAGCACATTTGGACTAAGCGTAAACAACTGGATACCAGGCTACGCAACATGTACTGGATAATAGGTCGGCATTCACGTCTCAAAGCGGAGAGCAAGATTCTCGTGTACAAAGCCATCTTGAAACCAATTTGGACTTACGGCATTCAACTGTGGGGTACAGCCAGTAAAAGTAACATTGAAATCCTTGAAAGATTCCAGAATAAAACAATAAGAGCAATCTTCAACATACCGCATTATATAAGCAACAAATACATTCACAACGACTTGAAAATTAACACCGTTAAGGAAGAGATCACCAACTATAGCGTAAAATATCAAGAGAGACTGTCTGGACATAGGAATACACTAGCTGTAAAACTCAGTGGATGCGGATCGCTACAGCACAAACGTTTAAAAAGACATAGTGTTCCTACGCTCCTGGATAGATTCTGCCACATGAAGTGAAAGCCTCCCACAATTGGCATGGCACACTGTGACTACAATCACTCCAGATGAATTATATCAGCCAGAAGCAAGGCTTATTGTTTATTGAACAGATTGCCATGATGCAGAATGAAAAAAAAAAAAAAAAAAAAAAAAAAAAAAAAAATTATAACTAACTGGAAAAACTCAAGTGCATAGTTATTGAAAATCTCTTCTAAATGAACCCAGTACCACTGAATCAAAATGATGACGGTCATATCGCTCAGCCACTCCTGGCGCCGTCATATATTTTATTGTTCATGATAAGTGGCTCGCGAGCGGCGCATTCGCCAGGTCTGGACACACCTTTACGTAAAAACAACTGTTACGCGGCGTACTGAGCGTGAAGGATAGCTCAAAATTGAATGCAGACTACCATTTGTATTTCGGTCTGTGTCCGCAACTTCACGTGTAAAGCGCGTATTTTGCGTACAGATGGGACAAAAATGCGTCATTCGCCCCAGCTCCTCTACGAAATATAAGGAAAGCTCCTGCAGAATAACGTACAATATTCTATATTCAATTTTGAGTTTAATAAGGATGTGTCTAAAACTCACTTTGGTTTAGATTATTCATGTTGATGAAAATTGGTTACTTTCCTGTGTTTATTGTACAATATTTTATACAACAGTAAACCACAAATAACACTAAACCGAAGTCTTTTTTCTGAAAACAGTGTTCAAATTGGTTATTAAATGAAGAAGCAATTAGTATTTCAATGATATGTGAAAGAAAGGGGCGTGATGGGAACATCTCGCTATCCCTTTAGTACACACGTGACCTAATGGTGGTGACGACACATTTCAGTGTTTTCCCTTTCATCAGATTTGTTTTTTTTTTTAATATATTAAAAAAAATGGGATAACTACCCAATTGTACTAAACAAATTGTTGCATTCCAGGAAGAGTTTGGCTGGAAGTTGGTTCACGGTGACGTGTTCCGCCCTCCGCGCCGTGGCATGCTACTGGCTGTATTCCTTGGATCCGGATCTCAGGTAAGACTACCAAAGCCAGTTCGACTGCTTCTAATATCTTATTTTGCATTTCAATAGAAGAGAAATCACATCTAATGTTATAGAGGCGAAACTGTGTGAATGTGTATGTTTGTTACTTCTGCACTCTTAAACGGCTTAATGAATTTCGATGAAACTTCGTACACGGGTAGACTAAGTCCTGGAATAGCACATAGGATCTTTTTATTCCGGAAGTATGTTCCCTTGGTATATATTTTTACTATCACGCGGGCGAAAGCCCCTGGCAACAGCTAGTATACTAATAAAAAGGTGCATATCTGGTTGTCAAACAAGAACCAATCTTAAGAACTTGAAATAAGATTAAGAATAAATCGTGAATAAATTGTCTTCATTAGCCTAGCACGACAGAGCCCACAGAGGCATATTAAACTATTTTCTACTTTGATGTAATGACTTTAATGTTGATATTGGTTTGACACTGAACTGTGCTGCCCCCCCTAGCCAAGTTACGATCGTATCATTTGCGTCGAACGCCTCGAGTGTGCCACGTCTCCGATTCCTTTGTTCTGACGTCATCTCAACGCTCATTCACGTGGTCAGAACAAAGGAGTCGGAGGCGTGGCCTACTCGAGGCGTTCGACGCAAACGAAACGATCGTAACTTGGCTAGGGGGGCTGAGCTCACTATTACGTGTACCGGCCTTTACAGTATTTCAAAGTGAATGAGCCAATATTGAATTTTAAATAGAGGCGAAGCTCAAGCTTCATTTTTTAAACTAAGATTCGTAATCTTAGTTAAAAAAATGAAGTGTCAAAGTAACGACAGGTAACTGAACTTAAGCATTCTAATCATTTGAATCATCTTGTTCCAGGTCTTCGGCATGACCCTGGTAACCCTAGCGTTCGCTTGTCTGGGTTTCCTGTCGCCGGCGAACCGCGGTGCGCTGATGACGTGTGCGCTGGTCGCGTGGGTGTTGCTCGGAGCGGCCGCTGGCTACGTCAGCGCCAGGATCTACAAAAGCTTCGGCGGGAGGCGGTGGAAGAGCAATATACTGTTGACTTCCATGGTATGCCCTGGGTGAGTTGAGGCTTTTTGGATGTTATGTAAACTGAGAGAGGGCAACCTTCTAATCGTTGTAGACGTCACTATTGCATAGTGTACACAATATAAACAACGAATTCTACGAATATTCAACTATCGTTAACTAGTTTAAATTGTGTAAAAATCCAGTAACCAGTTGAACAATAAAATAAGGACGAGTATCGGATAGTCGCCGTATGTCCGTTTTATATTTAAAAAACCAGGGGCGCCGGCTTTTAGAAATCCTCATGGGTGCTTATGATCATATAATGACTCGAAAAAGTGGCACTATGTGAGAAGAGAAATGCACACTGATCGACATTTTGATAACGGATACCGGCCATCAGTTACTGGCATCCGTTGCCCGCATCGTTAATAAATAATAAATTGAGACAACATCTTATACATTGTCTTGGTCCCAAACTAAGGTTTTCCCTTGTACTATGGAAACCAGGAACACCGAAGGTACTACAAAGACCCAGACTCAACACAAATATCTGTTTCATCAACAAACATTTGTAAAGGTGTGGGAATCGAACCCGCGACCCTTGCGTCTCAACCGGCGCTCTGAACCACTGCGCTAAACGGGTCGTCGAGTAATGAAAAAACGCGCATCCCTAAAAGGCGATTACTTGTCTGTTTCTTGATGTCTATTCTCAGGGGTACTCGGCACCCACTGTTTATTTTTCATGGGTGCTCGAGCCCCCGAGCACCCACGGAGTCGGCTCCCCTGTGAACAACATTTAAAGCCGATAATGCAGATAATCTAGAATAAAAGTCTGACCGCCAACCCCCTCATTGCGCCCGTAAGACGTGTGTCTGCTGTCTAGCAATGATTGGTTAACGATCCACACCGTAATATACAGCGGTTTGAAATGGGAGCAATAACTTCCCAGTTGCCACCCGGTGACGAATGTTATTCCCGATTGCCA
Organism: Mythimna impura; assembly: GCA_905147345.3. Taxonomy (NCBI): domain Eukaryota; kingdom Metazoa; phylum Arthropoda; class Insecta; order Lepidoptera; family Noctuidae; genus Mythimna; species Mythimna impura. The sequence goes on from LR990348.1 coordinate 7,300,464, forward strand.
CCTGGTGGTAACTCATGTGGGAGCGACAGGGATTATTCGCTGAAAACACGCTCATAACGCTTCTGATTGTTTTTTGCTTTCCCAATAGTGACACGATATCAACTCTGCATTTTTTATGTTTGTGCTACGATAATTTATATTCAATGTCCTCTTTTTCTATTCCAGTGTGGTATTCGGCCTGTTCTTCATAATGAACCTGGTGCTGTGGGGCAAGGGCTCATCCGCGTCGGTTCCTTTCTCGACCCTGGTGGCTCTGCTGGCGCTCTGGTTCGGAGTATCCGTGCCTCTCACGTTTATCGGCGCTTACTTCGGATTTAGAAAGAGGGTGAGTTGAAATAGAAGATAGTATTTTAAACCTTTAGCAGTCCACTATCAGTCTGAGATGTTCGCTGTTGAAGGTTCAAGGTGGGAAAGCAAAACTTGATAGAAGTGAACTGCATCATTTATTTATTATGTATAGTCTCTTGACCACTATCTCACTTTATGGTAAGCGATGATTTGGCGACTATGGAGCATGCTTGCCTAGAAGCAACCTATTCACTCTTGACTTAAATACCCTTAGGATATAGCTATCAGGAAACACAGACTCCGGCAGGGAATTCCACTCCTTAGCTGTAAGCATAATGAATGTGTTCCCAAAACGCTTTGTACGTATGGGTGGAATGTCCACCAATCCAATATCAAATGAATCCATTCAGCGATGCACTTTCGTTATTATCATTTCAGCCAAAAGACGTGTATACTCACGTACAGCTGATGCACGGTAATTTATGCCATTTCACCACTACTGATTTCTAAACGGTGAAGGAAAATTATGTAAGGAAATATTAGTATAGTACGCGTCACGTAAAAAGAACGCTGGCGGTCAAGCTGCGCATAGGCGATTTATCGGTCCATTAACGTGGATACTGCGCGGGAAGCAAAGCTCAACTGACGAACCAAACCGGTAAACATGCGGCGCGTGGCTCACTCGCCCCGCGCCCTACCTCATACCACCAAATGGACCGATAAATCGCCTATGCGCAGCTTGACCGCCAGCGTTCTTTTTACGTGACGCGTACTATAACCAAGAATACAAAGCTGTAGCGATATCTATATCGCAATATAGGAATAAAGTTACAAATGAACGATGCAGGATCAAGGCGGTTTCAGAGTTCTCTGCGCGCTTAGAACAAAAAATCCGAAATCCGAAATTAACTATTTGGGCAGTTGCACGGACCAGACAATACTCGTCTGGCCGGCGTATCTTCCCTTTTCAACGAACCTTCCTTGTTCAGCATACCCTCACCAACTCGGAGTTGGGTCTGCGAGGTGTACCGCAGTCCTAAAGGTAAAGGTACACGCTAGGGTATATATACCTGACAGGTTTGCCTGTACAGTTGAGTTTTACAGGTAAACCGGAGCGTGTATGTTGCACAACTGCAGGTTTCCACACAAACTACCTACTGACCAATCGGTCTAGTGGTTAGTGGCTCTGACTGCTATGCTGGAGGTCGTGGGTTCGATTCTCACCCAGGACAAATGTTTGTGTGATGAGCACGATCATTTGTTCTGTGTCTGGGTGTAGTTTATCTATAGTATGTATGTATTTAGAAATAAGTATGTTTATCAGTTGTCTAGTACTCATAACACAAGCTCTCCTTAGCTTGGGACTAGACGGCGTTGTGTGATAGTTGTGTGAAAAAAAAATAACTTATCTGACAGGTATAACTGTGCAGGCAAACCTGTCAGGCATACCCTAGCATGTATGGCTTTTTTGAAGAAAAGTGGCCCGAGATCCAGCAGTGTGACAGACTGAACTTAGAAATCCCAGTCAGCTTTCACGAATGACATTGAGGGAAACAATTTAGCTTTTCCTCCTTATCTATTTAAATAAAAGGAGAAACTGACTGACTGACATATCAACAACGCACAGCCGAAACTACTTGGACTAGAAGCGTAAAATTTTGCACAAGGTTTCCTTTTATGACGTAGGCGAGCACTAAGAAAGGATTTTCCAGAATTCACCCCCTAAGGGGGCGAAACAGGGGTCCAAAGTTTATATGAAGAAACTTACTTTCACGCGGGCGAAGGTAGTTTATTATATTTCGAGTTGTTTTTTTTCCAGATCCTAGACCACCCAGTGCGCACGAACCAGATACCGCGGCAGATTCCCGAGCAGTCGTTGTACACGCAGCCTGTCCCTGGCATCGTGATGGGAGGCGTGCTACCCTTCGGATGCATCTTCATTCAACTCTTCTTTATTCTCAACTCGCTTTGGTCCAGTCAGGTATGTTGTTGATTTTTATCTTTTTGAAGGTGGTTGTGGAACTTTTAATAAAAGGTGATCAAATTCTAAAACAATGTATTCAAATAAAGAATTGAGAGATCCAGAAGTCTATAACCGTCGTTTTTAACCGCAAGATGTTTTATGTAACGATTTTTTACGATCTGCTTCAAAGTTTGGTGGTTTTGTTGCAGATTACTACTATTAGCCCTTAACATGTGCGAATCAATCATCTATACTATTATAAAGAGGAAAAAAAATTGTTTGTAATGAAAAAACTCAAAAATACTAGACCAATTTTAAAAATTTGTTCACCAATAGAATTCTTTCACGCGGGTGAAAGCTGCTAGCAGACGCTAGTCATAGATAAAATGTTGTACAAAACTGAAGAGGATCTGTTACTTCATTCCAGATGTACTACATGTTCGGTTTCCTGTTCCTCGTCTTCGTGATTCTGGTGATCACGTGCTCGGAGACCACGATCCTGCTGTGCTACTTCCACCTGTGCGCGGAGGACTACCACTGGTGGTGGCGCGGCTTCCTGAGCTCGGGCTCCACGGCCGGCTACCTCTTCATCTACTGCTGCCACTACTTCGTCACCAAACTCAACATCGAAGACGCCGCCTCAACCTTCCTCTACTTCGGCTACACATTCATCATGGTCTTTTTATTCTTCCTTCTCACAGGAACCATCGGATTCATGGCCTGCTTCTGGTTCGTTAGAAAGATCTACAGTGTCGTCAAAGTAGACTAAACGCGGTGTTAGGTTAAGTATCGAGTGTTGGTACAGCGGTATTGACGAGTCCGTTGACGTCGGGAGCGCTATTGTTATGTAAAAAATGATTTAAAAAAAAATAAAAGAATAATTCGACTACGGGAAAATGAATGAAAAGGATGAACCAAGATACTATTCCAGTTTCAAGTATTAGGCGCGGTAGAGGGCGCTAGTAGTACTAATTTAGTGGGTTCTTAACCTTATTTATAAGTCCAGTGCCGTGATATCAGATTCTGTAACTTTGTGTCCTGGACAAACTCAGGATCAAGACAAATCTAAGGACACCTCAATTCAGTTCAGCAGTTAAATATTTGAAATAGCAAACCTACTGACAGCAAACATATTGACATTCACGACCCTCCGTCTGCCGTAGTCGGGTAAAAATTAAGCAGAGTTGTTACACCGAGGCGTTGTTTTTAAGAAAAATGCGCTTATTTGTTGCGTATATCTTCCGCCTAGTCCATTTGTTTATATTGAAATGTCTTGTGGAACGCATGGTGGTCAATAAGTGACGACGAATTAGAATGTTGTAACAATTGTTTAATAACGAATCATGACTTGTATAGCATTGCAATGGGTGTTTAGGTTAGCCACGTGGGAACACACGTGCGCTTGCGTCGCGTCGCCGGTGTTCTGTCGCGTAGTGCGGCATTAACAAGCGAGACTGCTGTACACAATGTGATTAATTGTAAAAAGTTTATAACGCTAATAAATTGATAGTCTCCTATGCGTCTTTTAATCGTTTGTTTATTATTTAGATATTAATTTAAACGTTAGGTCGTATACATATTGACTGAAAATCTCTAGTATCACAACAATGCAAGTTAATTTTTCACTACATCTAGGAAAAGCATTAAAAACTTTCTTCAGGGCCGACGCTGCGTCTGCGCGGTCCCATACTGCAGCGCTCCGACGCGGGGAGCCGCGCGGCCACCCGTCGCGGGCAGCCCCGTGCCACTACGTAAATAAAGTTCTCCATCGACACGACTACATGTACACCGTTAAAGACACTATGCAAGTAATAATCCGGTTTCGGCGACGGGGACCGCCGTACACCACACATGCGCATATTCACGCGACGGGTGGTCGCGCGGACGCTTTGTTGGCCCTCAATGTGTATGCGCCTTTAGTCGCTAGCCTTGTAGGGCTTTTGTTTTTTGTGAATGGAAGTCGAAGCTTAAATCTTTTATTTGTTTTGAATCAACTAATAATTATCACCTTGCACAACAAAATTAGTGATAGAAAAGCCGTGAATTGTCTCTGATAAAAGAATCGACTACTACGATAGTACTTAAATGTGCCCTAAACAATATCAAAACTAAAATAATGTGATGTACGAATAAGTGATTCGATGATATTTTAACCATGGTATGATGATACATTTGCAATTAAAATAAGTGAGATTTAGCATTTTTTTAATAAAAAATATTAGGGATAATGAATACTTCTGATCTATTTTTTCTCGTGTTATCGTGTGGAATTGCCAGAATTGGAATAAACTTAAACTTCAACTCAAGATAACAAATATTGCATTTTCGTTTTGGGGCAACTCAGAAAAAAAGAGCTGATCTGGTATCAAACAAAAAAAAATCAAATTGATCCACGAAAGGCCACAATATTCTCAACTTCCACACGATGACATTATTATTTTGTTAGAATTACCTATTGTTTAAAAATACGATGTATTGTGTGCATATTATGCCATTTAAAATATCTGTAACTTTATTTTATCATTATTTTTAAAACTGTGCTTAGTTAATTGAAACAGTTGAATGTAAATAATAAAAAAAACTATTTTAAAATGACTTTCATTTTATTGTACTTACGTAATTAAAAAAAAAAAATTAATCGCTATCACTTTCTGAAAGCTCTGCCTTTTCTTTTGGTTGTAATGCTTTCCTCTTGAAGTGTTTCTTTTTCTGATCAAGTTTTGTTTTTCTGAATAGTTCTATTGCTTTCATTTTGTTTTCCAACAAACTCTTTTTGTCTTTCTCCTTCTGTGGAATAATTTCTTGGTAGCGATCAGTTTTCGGTATTTTAATTTCTAACTCTGACTTACCATCCTTCACTTGTGATACTACTTTTACACCTTGGTTTATAAGTACACTTTTTTCATCATCCTTTCGCTGTTTAGCAGCGGATGGGCCAGCTTTGCTTGTACTTCTAGTATTGCTTTTCGTAGCCTTCCTTTTAATAGCTGCAGGCTTGTTTTCTTCTCCAGTCTTCTCAGTTTCTGCTGCGACGGGTCCTTCGGGACCCATTCTTTGCACTGCTGCTTTGACTCTCTTACTCATTTGTTCCTCTAACGATTGGAATTCTACCTTCCTCTTGAAGAAGTCCTGCACAGATCTCTGGGTTTTGCGATCTTGCATTCGTTTTAATACTGGTTTTAAAATTTCATCTAATTTGTTTTGAGACCAACCAAATTTGGCTTTAGTATAATCTCTTAATATTGTGATATCTAACTCGCCCCAAGTGAATTTGTCTTCACTTTTTTCGATGTTCGGTTCCAAGTATGCTTGGACCACCTGAGAAATAAAATATTTATTCACTGCTGGAATAATAATAATATTGTGGTCGGAACAACGTAAATTCGCCTAACTTACCCGTACGCTAGGAAATTCTTCCGTAAGAGCAACATTCTTCAATTTTTTCTTAAGACTAGTGTTGTCTGTCCTCTTGCCTGCTCTGACCCACTGCTTGAACTCTTGCAACCCCTTTACTATTTGTGCATATCGAGCTTGCTTTGTACTTTCGCTAAGGAGTTGTCTTTTATTGAATGGGAATGAGGCTAAAATCTCCAAAGCAGTAACAGGCCCTACACCACTTACTCCAGTTGTATAATCACTACCAACTAGCAGTGCCAGAAGAACTAGTTGTTCCCTATTCAAATCTGGAAATTGTATTTAATGTTATAGTATAATTTCATTCAAAAAGCACCGAACTTGTAAAATATAATTTTAAATTAGTTTTTCGATTAGGTACCGAGTTTATTACCGGACAATAAGTCGGTAATCGAAAAACAAATTTTTGTGATCACCGGACAATAAATCGGCAATCGAAAAATTATTTTTTGCGATTACCGACTTATTTCCCGGGGACGACGAATTATCAAGTCACTCAAATAGTAACTGTACTTACTAAAAGATGTTTCGATTCTGTCTGCTAAAAACTGCAAAACATGCTTCTTTTGGTTGAAGAAATTCTTATACACGGTCCTTCCGCCAAAAAGCCAAATATCACTATCATCTGTTATAGTTCCATCAGTTAAATTCACACTTTCGAGGAACGCGCACTGGGCTTCAGCTTCCATAGGAGCGACAATGTACGGGATACCGAATATTTGAAGCAATTCTTGGGCTTCTTTAGTCATTTGCTCTGTGATGTTACGACCTATGCGATCCAATCGCCCCTTTTCTTGCATTAAATCTTGCTCTTCGTTTTGCATTTTTTCTACCATTGTATTTAATTGTTCTGTAGTTAGGGTTGGTTTAGGTGCTTCTGAAGCAATTACTAGATCGCGAGGATGTTTGTTATTACTTGGATCTTGCTTATCGTCATCCTTTACTATTTCAGTTTCTACTGACAAATTGTTGTCAACATCCATTTTACTTGAACTTCTTTCTTCTAAATCTTCAGTAGCTGTGTTTGTTTCTTCAGGTCTTTTTTGATCCAGGATATCTACTACATTGTTCACTTGAACTTTTTCATCTACTTCCTGGGAAGCCACAACATTCTGGATACTTTCACTTTCAGGTATTTTAACATTTTGTACAATAACTCGACTATTCGTTTTAAGTACAGGCACTTTGGGTATTTTAAATGCTTTATCTGGTCTAATATCATCAGAAGCAGCCTTTATGAAAGATACTTCTTCCTGTAAATCTTTTATTGCTTCCATATTTTCTTTCACAACTTCCTTTTCTTGTTCGAATATATCTGCGAAAATATCATCGTCGGGTGCATCCCCCATATTTAAAGTAAGTTCTACAACATGATTGTTAAGTTTAGATTCTTGCTCAGGTACTTCTTCAAACTCAGTCTCACTAGAATCAGTTTCATCTTTAGTTGCATTTGAAACTTCTTCAAACTCATCACTGGAATCATTCTCTTGCTTTATTTCAGCTGGTGGTAATGCATTTTCAGTTATATTCTCTCTTTCTTCCATGCTAGAATCAAGGTCTATGACATCTGGCAATGGGTTTTCTACACATATTACTGAGGCTTGAGTTGAATCTATATCTTGATCTGTTTTAAGATCTTCTGAAGATGGCTTAGATTCAGTAACAAGAGTTACTCCATCATTTTCTTCACTACTGTCAGATAATGTTTCATCTTGGACTTGGATACAATCATCATCATCACTAGATGAAAGTTCTACATTATCCACAATAACTGACTTCTCTTTATTAATTTCTTCTATTATCTTATCAACTTTTGGTATTTTATGTTTCTTTTTGACTCTTTTTCTGTCTGTTACAATTTTATCAATTGCTCTGTGTGTGAAATCACTATATTGCATGATATAAGATTTGGCACAAGTCATATCTGGTGGTTCAAAGCCATCATCTTCTTCTGAATCAGTGTTGGAATAATCTGTGTCTGTCATGCATGATGTCCAAGACTCATCAGTTTTAGATGCCACACTTGTGTTTTGTTTTGTTTCATTGGAATCATCAACACACTCTAGTGACATTTGGATTGCTTTTTGTAAGTCATCTTCTAATTCATCAACCTTTTTTGGTGCTTCTTTCCTAACTTCTGTTAATTCTACAATTTTACTTGTAGTTGGTTTGTCTTCCTCTTCAGGAATTTCTTCAGCTTTGCTAGTTGTTGGATTATTTTGCAACTCACTTCTCTTTTTGGCATCTGCCAAAGCTTGTTTGACATCTTTTATGAGTAAAAATCGTGTAGAGACATTAGAAGCTATGCGCCGGGTAGGCATTGCCTCTATTTTGGTGTCAATACCTTCTTCATTTAGTAAAGATTCTAAATCATTTAATGACATTCCGGAGTCACCCATTTCCTTTTCAGTCTCTTCAAGGCATTCTTGCACCTTTCTTCTCTTTAGTAACCTTTGCATCTGTAATAGGACAATTAAATATATTGTCAGTCAGAAAACTAGGTATTCTTAAAGTCAATTAATGGTATCTTCAATTGAAAGGTGTGAAAGACCCAGTAACAATAAAAGGGTGAAGAAAGAATTACTTGGAAGTCAGAAAAGGTGTCACTATTTTTAGGCAGCTCATTAAGTCTTCCCCATGAATTCTGTTTTCTTGTTTCCTTTAATTCTATAAGTACATCATACTTTTCCTTAACTCCCAAATTCTTAAAGCTTTCAGATTGTATATCAATGGAGTGCACATCAATACTGGAGCCACTTGTGTTTGATTCATCTTCAGATCTGGAATTAAATTGTTAATGAGAATTTACTACCATTTCTTGCAGATTTGATTTTTGAAGTTGATAATTGATGATAAAAAGGTAGATTGGTCATATCCCCCCACCATTCTTAACAAGTTCCAACATGTACTCAACCTCAACATGTTCTCACAAGTATAGAATGAAGTAAAGTTTTCAAAATATGACTTACTCTGATTCACTTTCATCTTCCTTCTGAGGCAAAGCCGGCAGTTTAAATAGGTCATCAGTGTCGGTAGATGGGTGGCCACTTTTCTTTGGTGATATTTCTTTACCTAATAAACTATTGACAGCAGTTTTCTTACTCAGCAGAAGAGCAAGTTCCCTTTTTATTCTTTCAGATTCTGAATTATACTTTGCTTTACTGTCTTGTCTCTTAGCCTAAAATGTTGTCAAAGAATTGAGTCATAATATTGAAATGAGGTTATTTTTGTTTGTACTAATAAACATAAACAAAACTTACAATAGTTTCCTTTTTCAACTCTGGAAAAGCTCCATCAAATACAAAGACTGGCTTAATTCTAAAGTACAATAGCTTGCAGAGACGTTGGAACAATCCCATGAGATGTGCATTTGGTAGAGGAGCTCCTTTTGCATCTTGGTAACCTTTCACCATCTGATGCAACCATATTGATATATCTAATGAATGAAGTTGAAAGTGTTAATTTGGTAAGTACTAAAGTATCGTTAAATCAGCAGTTTGTAATAAACACTGGGTCGTCATCTTACCGACAGCTAGCACTTTGTTCTCCAGCGTCTCGACCGGCACGGGTTTTCCGGCTGGCTCTATTAGTCTCCACAGTCCAGTGACTCCCATCGCGTGCGATTAAATTCCAGAATAGATTTTTTGTTTATACTAATGTATATATCAGTGTACATAACAAAGGTCGTTTCCCACGAGATCTCCGGTCAATCGTCGGTCTCTTCCTCACACATCGCAACTATTTCGCTCCGTGAGCTCAATGTACCCCGCTGCGGCTACGCACACATCTACAAAACGAAACGATTGCTACTGGCGCACTGCGTTCGTAAATATGTGTTGGGTTCACTACAACATATCAAATGTTTTACTACGCCGCGAACGCCCACTCTTTCCCACACTTTATTTTCTCACGCCCCATGCGTAACCCCACATCCTATGACCGGCCGTCTGTCAGTCGGCGCGTCGCGGGTCGACCGATCCCTCATCGACTCGACTCGATTCTGTCGATTCGCGCGCGTGTTGTCGACAACACGCCTGCTAACAGCTCCGTGTCTATGGTTAATCTTTGACAGCTCGCGCATCTGGCGTTGTCGTATTTATACTCGAATAAACAGAAGTTTCGTCAACTTTTCATAAAATAAAATCACAAAATAGAAACCTGCCGGGCCGAGGACGAGGACGAGCGTCCCCCGGTCGCGAGTGGCATCCAACGCAAAGTCGCCCCGTCCCGTCCGAAAATAACGTCGTCGAACAGGTGTCTCGAATGAAATGTGTGCTAGTTCCCAGCGTAATTAACTGACGAGGGGCGTGAATAATACAAAAGTGTATCGATCGGCGATATAATCGGACCCGGGGGCGACGGCATCTCGGCTGAACCTACCCCGTGTGCGCGCGTCCTCCGATCAGGGGCCTGGAAGTACGCTCGAGCCGCTCACAAGACTGCCGGCGATGAGCCACCTGAGAAGTGACGCCAGCTAGGGACACGAGAACATCATCCTGCGCGGCCCGAGGACGGGTGCGCGCTATGCGGGCGGCAGCAAGGTGAAGGCAGCCGTGGCGAGCATGCCGCACCAGTTCGGCGGGGCGGGCGCGGGCGCGCTGGCGGGCGGCGCGTCGCCGCCGGCGCAGCACGCGGCGCTGTTCCCGCGATACGCAGGCGCCGCCGGGCCCGGCGCCGGCGCCTACCGCCCGGATGAGCGCCGCCTCACGCGCGAGGCCATGGAGCGCTACCTCCGCGACCGCTCCGACATGGTTGTGGTTATTCTGCATGCTAAAGTCGCTCAGAAGTCTTATGGAAATGAGAAAAGGTTCTTCTGCCCGCCACCCTGTATCTATCTGTTCGGAGACGGCTGGCGACTGCGGCGCGAACGCATGCTGCGTGAGGGCGAGACCGAGCAGGCAGCTCAGCTGTGCGCCTTTATAGGCATCGGCAACTCTGACCAAGACATGCAGCAACTGGACCTCAACAATGGCAAGCAGTATTGTGCAGCCAAGACTCTGTACATATCGGACTCTGACAAAAGAAAGCATTTCATGCTCTCCGTTAAGATGTTCTATGGTAATGGTCATGACATTGGTATTTTCAATAGTAAGAGAATAAAAGTGATATCAAAGCCCTCCAAAAAGAAGCAATCACTAAAGAATGCAGACTTGTGTATTGCAAGTGGGACAAAGGTAGCTCTGTTTAACAGGTTGAGGTCACAAACTGTGTCGACTAGATACCTCCATGTAGAGAATGGTAATTTCCATGCTTCCTCGACACAGTGGGGTGCGTTCACTATACACCTACTGGATGACAATGAGAGTGAGTCTGAAGAGTTTGCTGTGAGAGATGGATATGTTCACTACGGGTCCACTGTAAAGCTTGTGTGCTCAGTCACAGGAATGGCACTGCCCAGACTAATTATAAGAAAGGTAAGAAGTTTTACTCCAATTAAGTTGAAACCCTTTTAAATATTTTCTTGACTTGTGCGCATAATTCTCAGGCTATAACCAAGTAAATTCTTGCCCATTTTTTAAATGTTTAACATAGTCATGTAAAGTTGATTAGAACCTATTCACACCATCGTTAACCAGAAGTAGGTATTTGTTACCACAAAAAACATTCTTATTACTAGATATTGATGTATGTTATCATATCACTAACAACACGGAGGCTTCTTTTTTCTACAATACTGAGTTTGTTACCTGAAATACTTACTTTTTTAATATTCAATTTCTTAATTTTACAAGGTGTAATAAAAATAAAAATGGAAGTCTAAAATGCAAACCAAGTTGAATTCAATCTTGCTAAATATAACAGAAAACAGCAGCATCCACAATCTATAGAGAGACATTAGTGAAGTAAAGATATAGTACTTACTATGTATTTAGTGTTTTTATGTTATTTAAATAAACATTTATAGGTAAAATATGAATGACCATGTTGAAAACTTCCATAAGTCATGTGTATAAGGTACCATAGAAACCAAGCATAACATGTGTAAGAATAGCTATACCAATTACTTAAAAGCAAGGGTTAGAATGAAGGCCGCCATGGCTCACACACATTGGTCCACCAACGACTAAGTGCCAAAACCAGACCACAAAGATAGATAGATACCAAAAGCAAACTTATGAATTTATAAAAAAAAAAAGAAATTAAATCTTATACTGCACTAAGTAATTTTATTTTATTTAATTCAATAATATTATTATGCCTGAAAGGAATGATAAATAAATAAATCTTCTGTCAAAAAATATTTTCAAATAAACCCTCTTTTCCCAAAGGTGGACAAGCAAATGGCATTATTAGAAGCAGATGACCCCGTGTCCCAACTACACAAGTGTGCATTCTACATGAAGGACACAGAACGGATGTATCTTTGCCTTTCACAAGAACGAATAATCCAGTTTCAAGCCACGCCATGCCCTAAGGAGCCCAATAAAGAGATGATCAATGACGGAGCTTGTTGGACCATCATCTCTACTGATAAGGCTGAATATCAGTTTTATGAGGGTATGGGACCTGTCAGGTATGTTTGATTTCTATCAAAGTAAATATTTTAAAATTAATGAACAGAAAGCTGCTTAGTCTTGACCCTATATTGATATTGTGGGCTTTATTAAGCTTAATTCTTCTAAAGCTAATTTTCTACTATACAAAAAATTCTCTAATGTAGGTAGTTGTTTACCTCCTGTGAACACAGAACTTGACTCTAAAAGTCACCAGTAAATGTCAAAACTTTGTGCGACGTAAACAAATCTATAGTCCACCATTTTTCATGAAATTTTGCTTATTAAATATTACTTACGATTTTTTAATATTTTGCTCGCCCTCTCGCTTACGGCTTCGCACCCAAATGGGCCTCGCTCATTAAGAACGAGGGTTTTTTATGATTGATAGGCTCGCGTTTGATTACTATTTCACCCTGATGTTAAGCGACGACAGTTGCCGTCTCGTTTTCGAATTTATGAAAGAAAAAAGCCTCGCTAATGCAAATTCACCCATGTCTAAATTAGTCCACGCTACGCCTCTGGCCAGTCATGTATACATGACAAATTAAAGGACTAAATCGTGGCTTGGCGATAAGATTACGCATTTTCTTTTTGACGTGGAGATTAAAAAGATTGACCTGTAATTGTAGTTAAAACTAGTCAAGAGCTGAGAAAAAAAAACAGTAAGTAGAGGTAGCTTTTCTTTTGAGGTAGGAAATCATTAAATAACTTCTCCCTCTCTGGGTGCTTTATCTCGATCCATGGGCTATGGGCGTGTCTGACTTTTCCTGACTAAACCCACCTGTGTTCCTTCAGTCGCCCCGTTGCGTTTCAGGGCCACGGTAATTCTTTCGAACATTTCCGCAGCCCTAACAGGCATTGGCCCTACTTAGCCCCGTCAGTTTTGTTGACATCTCTTTGAGGCGCGCGCTTATCACAACGCACCGTTGACTCGGGCTTAGTTCTTCCCACAAGCTCGCGCCTTAGGTGGCCAGAAATCGCCCAGTGACTCTCTTCGTTTGAAGAGTTCCCTTCAACGGCGGCTGGGCCGTGAGGATATCCTCTCGCTCACGGTTTGTTCCCACTACTGATTCGCAGAAAGAGGTGACCGCTTCCCATTCCCCTCGCTCCGGACCATGGCTTGAACCAGGGCCACGCGAGAGGTCACCGACACCGAAAGCCTCGACAAGGCCACGGCGGTGCTCCGCCCAGGCGGGTGGGCGATCCGCGCAATCGTGATAACCGAGCGTTTTTTCCTTGCTGAATCTAAAACACTCATATCCCGTGAGAACCTGTGTCAGGCGGAAAGTGAGGAAACCGTGGAGCCTCTCTACACATTCCTCAAAGACTATTTACCATTATGACTGTGGCGTGCCCAGTTTTGAGCTACCTCTACTTGGTAGCTCAAGAGTAAGGCCGCTATCCCACTGGCGTTTTACGAGCGTTGGCGCTTCTCCAACGTCTGCGCAGCGCCAACGTTGAGCAGACGCGACGTTAACGTTGCAAGTTTCTTGCGTAGACCTCTAACCGCGACGTTAACGTCGCGGCTGCTTAACGGTGGCGCTGCGTAGACGTTGGAGAAGCGCCAACGCTTGTAAAACGCTAGTGAGATAGCGGTTTAATCTTTTGACCCCGTAAACAAATTATTTACTTTCTGTAGAAAACATGATAATTAGTAGCTTACCTAATTAACCACTACTGTAAATATCTATCCAACAAAACTATAATCGTTATTTGTAATCTTTTTCGAATATCTCTTCTTCTAATTTTGTTTCTCAACATTTTTATTTTTTATATCCTGCTCCTGGACACACCTGGGGCCTCCCACCTTTTCTTCTATCGCTCTCGGTATTGTGTATCAACTCTTCAATATTCGACGAAGCAATCAAAAGCGTCTCTTTCTCGCCCAGCCATAGATTAGATCTTATCTCATCACAAAGACCAGAGGTTTACTGGTAGAGAATGCATTAGGTACATTGCATTAAGTCCGCCAATGTATCAATACTGTACCTAACTTTTTTTTGTTCTTTTTCCCAAGCCATTATAGTCTCACTGCTGGGCAACGTTTGAATAGATTTAAAAAAACACAAAATCGCGCGATCAACATAAGGTGCCTGAAATCTTCCGACCGTAACTCCTCTCACAACAAACTTGAGCCGTTAACCCAATAAATATACTTAGACAACGTTAAGGTTCAATTCAGCACTAAAATAAGGAAAACAGAAAATTCGCACGTTCATCATAATTAATTCAGATATTATGAGGAACGTGCGAATTTCTCTTTTGACACCCTGAGAACCACTGCAGCACCTTTCACGATGAATATAAACTAAACCGATATTTAACCAGTGCTGTCAAAACACTCCTAAATTGCCAACATTAAAACAGTAGCAATATTTATAAGAAAACATAAAGAAAATTCGCACGCTCATCATAACACGTAATGTTTGATACCCTGGGAACCGCGGTACCAGCTGTCAGCTAGCATAACCGATTGATGTGACGTAGCGACTTAACTAGCCATATGCCATAGCCATGACACATAGTCCAAGACTACTAACATTAATCGTTTTAGCAAATTCTTTTAACAGTTCCAAACAAGTAACTGGATCGAGTAGAGCTGCCCCTAAAGATTTTTGCCACCCCTGCAATTTTGACGCACCCTTATTTTATTTGACGCTCTCCAAACATATTTATTTCGTTATCACGTGAGGTCTATTGTTCCCTCGAACCGATTTTTAATGTAATTCGGTGTCCTCTACATTTTTGCGGAATTTTAGAATAATTTGGGGACCTTGTCACACCCTTATTTTATTTGACGCTCTCCAAACATATTTATTTCGTTATCACGTGAGGTCTATTGTTCTCTCGAACCAATTTTTAATGTAATTCGGTATCCTCTACATTTTTTCGGAATTCTAGAATAATTTGGGGACCTTGTCACACCCTTATTTTATTTGACGCTCTCCAAACATTTTTATTTCGTTATTACGTGAGGTCTGTTGTTCTCTCGAACCGATTTTTAATGTAATTCGGTGTCCTCTACATTTTTTCGGAATTCTAGAATAATTTGGGGAACTTGTCACATTGAGGTTACTTGTCCACTCGTCTATCGCCAACGCGAGCATGGTTTAAAAACTTTTTGTTTCATCCAATGCAATTTTTGATGAAGAGGTATACGCGAAAAATAGAGATAACTCCTGAAAACTTTGTTGGCAAACGGTGATTCTGTCATTTACTCAAATAAATCACAAAATTTCAGGAAATACGTGTTAATTTGAAAACCTGAGTTTTTATAAAAAAATATCGTTTTTGCATCGAGCTTTTATTCATGATCGGATCGAATAATGATAATCAACTTTTAGAAACGAATTTGTAGACTTCCAATTGTATTAAATAATATTTATTTATTTATTTTTATCCTCACATCGGAACGCCTTGCACCAATTACACCAATATGTACACAGTATTGTCTTTTTAACCCAAAGATTGACTGGTAGAGAATGCCTTGTTGCATTAAGTCCGCCTATGTACCACTACTGTACATGAAGTTTAAATAAATAAATAACTATATATTCATTATTTAAAAACAAAGAAACATCAATGTTGGAACTACAAAAAATGGGAGTGGCTATTTCATATAAATAAGACCACTGTTCTCCAAACTAGTAATGTTCTTTATCTTGAAGAACAGTGTACATTAAAGGGATTGATACGGATTTTTTATTGATAAGTGGACAGAGGGCAGATAAGCATTAACATGTCAACACAGCTGCGATTTTGAGAAAAACGCGATTTGAGTTTAGAGCACTTCGGCTTATAGAATATTGAAATGGCAAAAGAAAAGGATTTGCTAAAAGAATCATATCGACAGCGAAGTGCCAATAACTCCTAACTGGCGAAGTAAAAAATTTGTGTCCCAAAAAAGTTAGGAGGTGTTTTCACAATTTAATTTGATGCAGTTGCAACTATATATCCGCTTCGGAGATTGCACTAAAACATACGGAAACACACATTTAAATTATAAGCGTTAAAACTAGAAAAATGTCCGTTAGAAGGTATATTGGCACTTCGACGTCGATATGTTAAGTCACTTATCATTCTATTATTAACATACGTATATGGTTGGCAACCCTATTTACACTATAGATAAAATTTCAAAAACTTCATGATGTTAAAAAAAAACTTTTTTCCACCCAGGTCTCCCGTAACACCAGTGCCGCTAGTCCATTCTCTGAATCTCAACGGTGGCGGTGACGTGGCCATGCTGGAACTAGCTGGTGACAACTTCACGCCGTCCCTACAAGTCTGGTTCGGGGATGTGGAAGCCGAGACCATGTATCGGTGCGCAGAATCTATGCTGTGCGTCGTGCCAGATATCTCGCAGTTCAGAGGACAGTGGCTTTGGGTACGACAGCCGACGCAGGTAATTTGAATTTGGAAAGCTTTTCTGTCATAAATTATTGCCAAAAATATTTTTAAATTTTTTACAAATTTTTCTAAGAGTTACCGTGGTCCTGGAGTGAAAAGGGTAACTCAAGGACACAAGTGGGTTTTAGTTAGTAAAAGTATAACACGCCTTCTTGCTCTCCCCTAGAAGACATTTGATGACATTGTAAGACTTGTATAGTCGCTGTATTACAAAGACACATTATAATCGTATACATATATTTTTATCTAGCGACCCTCTCCAGCTTCGCACAGGTGTTAGAAATCTTCGGTATTCTAAACTTTTACACCTAAACCTTCCTCATAAGCCACTCTTTCTATTGATAAAAACCGCATGAAAATCCGTTCACTAGTTTTTGAGTTTATCGCGAACAGACAGACAGAGGCGGTGGGGAACTTTGTTTTATAATATGCACGGAAGGAAGAATAAGGGTAGTTAATATAGGCTAGTCCTTCCTAAGGTTAAACGTTCGTTAGAAGTTTTAAATCAATAACAACTTTCTTATTAAATATAGGTACCTATAGTTATATAGCATGATAGGAATATAAAACTTCTGGATATTATCTTATCTTTGATTTCTTTTTAATGACGGATTTGGTTCTGCACTTTTTTTTAAAAGCGGGAAATCATCAAATAACTTCTCTCGCTCTAGGGTGGAGCGAGACTTTTATTGACTAAAAGCCACATATGTTCCTTCATTTGCCCTTTACGTTCTACAGCAGTTTCTACACGTCTTGTCTATACTAATATTATAAAAGACTTGATATTTCGTTTGTTACGATTTAACTCAAAAACTACTTGACCGATTTCAAAAATTCTTTCACCATTAGAAAGCTACACCTTCACTGAGTAACATAGGCTATTTATTTTCTACTTCCATGCAGGTGAAGCCGGTGTCAGAAGCCAGTAGATAGTAATTTGGTGGACCTGCCATCTTCCTTTCAGACAACTGTTTATCTTTTTATTACATACAATTTAACAGCTCCCTATTCAAATAATCTCCTCTGCCAGGAAGTGACCATTACGTTGGTAACGTTAAACACTTTAAATATATTTTATCGTGAGAACTCGGTCGCGGACGAGACTAAATAAAAAATGTTATGATATGTCGACGAAAGGACGCACCTGTGTGTGGTAATTAGAAAACAATTGACATGATATACAAACAATAACTAAGTTATTACGCTACTTATAATTGTCCTCAAAGACGATTGTTCTAAGTATACAAGTCTAGAACATCTGGCTACACAGGTCATGTGAGGAATCTAGATTATTTTTCAGTGTTGGTATTTTGTAACTTTATATTCGACCAGGAAAACATCGCTATCATTAAAACCACAGTGCCTATATTAAAAACAGCACGCTTAATCAAAAAGAGACGTAACTCAAAAAAGAGGGTATTTGAAAATCGAACCTTATTTTTGTAACAATAGATTCAAATATCCTCTTTTTGAGTTAAGTCGTACGCGAATTTGCATGCAACGTTTGCAACATAAAATGAATTTCTAGTTTAATTTCGAGGAATGAATTTCCTTCGTAGAATTGTACCCTTCGATCAGATCGATTTAATAATAGCCGCGTTTGATGGAGACTTGAATAATTTATGTCTGTCTGGAAATACATACTTTATTAATGAAGCAGTAATGTGATCCCCCTACTGTAATATACGACTACTGAGTTACGTGTCCTCATTTACAAGTCTGTTATAATCGCCAGTCTTGGATAACTTGTTCATTGTTGTTGTAATTAAAAGGATTAATCACCGATTTGTATTTCAAGTAAGACCAATCATTTATCAGTTATTTATTTATTTGTTACACATATTGAAACTAAAAAACCGAAAGTTTGTTTGTTTGTATGTTTGTTACTTCTTCAATCTCGACGGCTAAACAGATTTTGATAAAAGAAAGAAAGAAAAAACGTTTATTTGTTCCTCACACAATTTTGTAAGCTAAAAATACATAATGCAAATAGAAAATAATAATCTGCGAGCCCAAAAAGGCTCCTAAATCGCGATAAAACTTAGTACACGAGTAGATCATGTCCTGGAATAGCATATAGGATACTTTTTATCCCGTAAATATGTTCCTTTAGAATATTTTTTTTATCTATCGTGCGGACGAAGCCGCTGGCAACAGTTCGTACATCTATATAATTTTATAGGGTGACTGGTAATTAGTGTACGATACTTAAACACGTGATTGTGCTCATGATAACAAACAATTTTTATTATGGGAGCAAAGCCGAAATCGCGAAAAAAATATCAATTGTTCAGTACATTAGGCAAACATAAATGTACTGAACAGCTGTTTTTTTTCGTGATTTCAGGTTTGTTCCCATAGTAAAAGTTGTTAGTTATCATGAGCACAATCACGTGTTTAAGTATCGTACACTAATTACCAGTCACCCTATATAAAAGCGAAATACCACTCACTGATTAATCACGAAATCTCAAAAACTGTAACACCTACAAACTTAAAATTTTGCAGGTAGGTTCCTTATAGGGTGTAGACATCCGCTAAAAACGGATTTTACGACACTCCGACCCTAAGGGAGTAAAACAGTCGAAGCCGCTGGCAGAAAGTAGTTATAGATATGGTTCTGCTTATTTCTAAAGAAAATGCTAGCAAACCTACGAAAAAGATTAAAAGAAATGTTGACAATGATTTGTAAAAAAACAGGAGAAGAGTATGTGGAATCCTAAACGAAAATATCAAATAAACGTACAATGCGTTCCAAATAAGAATAGGATCGACGCCATGTTGTGACGTCACGTCATACTGTCAAATCGCAAGAAATTGGGCAAAATTGAAGAACTCAGAGATGAGCAAAATTGAAGAACTGGATTCTGATTAAACTATTTTCGTTCATAGTTCGTAAATAAATTAAATTTTAAAATTTTCTTGTTTTGCTCACCATAATAATTCCTTGATTTGACAGTATGACGTGACGTCACTACCTGTCAATCGATCCTATTCTTATTTGGAACGCATTGTATGCAACATTAGTTTTAGTACATATATGCGAACCTGTCTAGTATTTCTATGTACAAAATTTCATAACTGTATCATGAAAAATCACAAAGTTATAAGCTTGTTATGTCAGCAAAAATACATAGTCACCGGGCCATTCAGGCGACTCGAGGGTTTGTTTTGCTCTCGCACCCAGCTGTGCGCTGGCGCCTAATGCCCGCTATGACCTGCCGTGACCTGTGTTGTACTTAGTGTCGGTGGTGTCCAACTTGTGACCTTTTTAAATATTTTTGGGAAAAAATATAACTTGGTGTGAAAACTATTGGAATCCATTCAGTTACTGATTCTGAACAAACTATATTCAGGTTTCGCATAAACTAAAAATAATGTTGTATATACATATGTACTTACTTTATATTTGTAAATGTATATTTTTTTTAAATATTTAAAAATGTTTTTATTTTATTTTTTTATTTTTTTTATTCTTGATAGGTTTGCGCTTGATCGCTAACTCACCTGATGGAAAGCGACGATGCGGTCGACGATGGAGCGCGCTTACCTAGAAGTAACCTATTCACTCTTGACTTAAAGATTCCCGGGTTGTAGCCATCAGGAAAAACAGATTCCGGCAAGGAATTCCACTCCTTAGCTGTACGCACTATGAATGTGTTCCCAAAACGTTTTGTGCGTATAGGTGGGATGTCCACCATGTACCGGTGGCGCATTGCCGTACGCCTGATGGTCCGATGATGGAACGGGCTAGGCGGAATTAGGTTATGCAATTCCGACGCACACTCCCCGAAATGCAACCGATAGAAAACCGACAGGCTAGCAACTCTGCGTCGATGCTCAAGACTTTGAAGCCTCGACTCAACGAGTGCATCATTGCCAATGATCCTCTTGGCTCGCCTCTCAATTGCCTCAAGTGCATCAAGCTGGTATCGGGCAGATCCGTCCCAAAGATGAGAGCAGTACTCCATACACGATCGAACTTGCGCTTGATAAAGTTTGAGCAGCTGTTCCGGCGTGAAGTACTGTCTGACCTTCGCGAGGATTCCCAGCTTTTTTGCTGCCAGTTGAGCCTTTGCTTCGATGTATGGCCCAAAGTTGAGTGTTGACGTCAGCGTAACACCAAGGAGATCAAGATGGTCGGTTATTGGCACGGTTACGCCCCGGAAAGTTGGAGCAGGGCTGAATTGGCTCCTTTTAGCGGAAAAAAGACACGCCTGGGTTTTAGCAGCATTGAACTTGACCAAATTGGCATCGCCCCATTCAGAGACTGCCTCCAAGGACAAGTTCAAGCGCTCGACCATAGCCTCTCGTAGAGACTGGATCTGTGACCCACTAGCCTGCGCGCTGGATATGTAACTCTCAGCAACAGTGCTGTCGTCTGCATACCCAAAGGTACCGGGCTTAAGCAGATCATTTATGTGCAGCAAGAACAATGTTGCCGAGAGCACTGACCCCTGAGGGACCCCGGCATTAATGGCCATTTGACCGGACGAGCAACCATCGATGACCACTCGGATGGACCGGTCACTCAGGAAGTCTGCAATCCAAGCACACAAACCAGCAGGTAATCCGAAAGAAGGAAGCTTACTAATAAGGCTTTCGTGCCAGACCCTATCGAAAGCCTTCGAGATATCGAGGGAGACGGCAAGCGCTTCCCCGTGTTTCTCGATGGCCTCACTCCAGATGTGGATGGCATATGCTAGAAGATCACCAGTTGACCGATTTCGGCGAAAGCCGTATTGTCGGTCACTTAGGATGTCATTAGCTTCTAGGTATGCCAGGAGCTTAGTGTTGAGTACACGTTCCATTGTCTTACAGAGAATGGACGTTACTGAGATTGGCCTGTAGTTAGCTGGGTCAGCCCGACTACCCTTTTTGGGCACGGGCTGTACGTTAGCTTGCTTCCATGCAATCGGCACTTTTCCAGCCTCAAATGAAAGCCGAAATAGGCGTGTCAGGATCGGAGACAGTTCAGGCGCACACGTTCTTAGAACAATTGCCGGTATCCCGTCTGGACCGCTAGCCTTGTTCACGTCAAGGTTACGCAGCACCCTACGGACGTCCTTCTGATGGATGCAAATATCCGACATACTCGTCTCGCAACCATCAGGATTAACAGGGGGCCGCGCGTCACCAGAATCTAGACGCGAAGATTCCGCGAAGAGAGAGGCAAACAAATTTGCTTTCTCCTCAGCGGTATGGGCCAGCGACCCGTCGGGTTTCAGCAGTGGCGGTAGTGAGGGACGGCAGAAGTTCGATTCAACCGACTTAGCCAGGGACCAAAACGCCTTACTACCAGCAGGGTATGATGCGAGTTTGTTCCCGATGCGGCTAATGTGGTCGAACCGAGACCTCCGCATCACCTTCTTGCAAGACTTGGCAGCTCTGTTGAAGGCTCTCTTCTTCTGACTTACGTCACTCGCCTTATGCATACGAGCGTCGGCCCATGCCCGGTATGCCGTGTGCTTAAGCGCGTTAGCGCGATCACACTCAGCACCAAACCAAGGGCGAGCATGGCCAGACATTGTTACGTCAGAGAATGGAAAGTAATACTCCATCCCCCGCTGCAAAACATCTGTCACAGCATCTGCGCACGACGATGGATCATCCGAAGAAAAGCAAGTAGGCTGCCAAGGATAACATGCGAAGAAAGATCGCATGCCATCCCAATCTGCTGACCTATATCGCCAAACCCGCCTGGTGCCTCTAGGGCAGGGATCGGGCGGAGAGTAGACTGATACAGATTTCACCAGACAGTGGTCGGAACTACCTAACGGTGATGATATCGACACTGAATAGCGGTCTGGATCTGTTGTCAGCAGAAGGTCCAAGCAGTTGGCCGTGTGCGAATCAACATCTGGCACCCTCGTAGCTCCCTGGACCAGCTGGGTGAGATTTAACGCTAGCGCAAGCTTTCGCGTCTCTCGACCAGCATGGTCTGTGCACCGGTATGGGAAAAGCCACTCCTGATGGTGGGCATTAAAATCCCCCAGTAACACCAGTTGTGCGGAAGGGTACCTCTGCTGAGCCGCATCCGCCGCCTCACTAAGGTACTGTGTGAGCCTGGTCGTCTCCTGATCACCACTGTGCGAACGGTAGACACAAACATAGATAATTTTATCCATGCCTGTGTCCTTTAATAAGTAACAATCACTATAAATGTATATCTAACCACCACCCTAATACCTATACCAGTTTTTTCCAGCGACTTCGTTCATGAATTTCGGTTATTGTACACGCGAAGTCGAAGTCGAAGTCAAAGTCAAATAAAAAGTAGCCTATGTCCTTCCTTGGGGTTCAAATTTACTTCGTACCAAATTTCATCAAAATCGGTTCAGTAGTTTAACCATGAAAGCGTAACAGACAGACAGAGTTGCTTTCACGTTTATGATATTAGTATGGATAGTTGAGAAGAAAAATAGTGTTCTTTTACTTCATGCTCATGATTTAATTATGTTTTGGGAAACTTGGAATAGTAATTTTTTTGTAATACAGTCAACACCATCCTTCTTGCCGTGGCGTGGGTGATGTTGCAAGGGAATATCTTGTGTCAAAAACATTAAACAACCAAGGCAAAGGACAGGCCAGACAGCTGGTTCACTGATTGAGATACTACTGAGTCAAAGTTAATTAAAACAGCCGATTTCTGGATGCTTCTGATCAATCGTTACATCGTATAATCAATTATTTTCTTTCTCTTCAGGTACCGGTGTCGCTGGTGAGAAACGACGGCATAATATACGCGACAGGCCTAACTTTCACGT
Source organism: Mythimna impura (assembly GCA_905147345.3). Taxonomy (NCBI): domain Eukaryota; kingdom Metazoa; phylum Arthropoda; class Insecta; order Lepidoptera; family Noctuidae; genus Mythimna; species Mythimna impura. The sequence continues at coordinate 7,323,803 of LR990348.1, forward strand.
ATACTCCAGAGCCGGGTCCACGGCCCGTGTGCGCGCCCGTCGACGACGTCATGCGGCCCGACACCGCCACGGGCTGGCACCACGATGCGCACACGCACCGGCTACCAGACAACACCCTCCAATAGCCCATGGACTGCAGGCTCGAAGACGAAAGCCTGCAGTTATAAATACACCTGTGGCAACTCAAAAACTGTGTTAATGTGACTCCAAAGAACAAAACCGTCTAAAGACAAATGTGACTCTTAACGAGACTTTTTGGTGAGTGACTCATAGACAATTTACAATTTTATAATTTCGATAGTGCCTAAAGTCTATTCATCATGGCCTGATCTCTGGCGGAGTGTGCTACAGACTACGGACGTGTGGGTAATATTTTTGAAAACCATGTATTTTAAGTCGTCCACAAATGGCGTAAATATTTTATTCGCGCATGCGTGTTGCGTCAGTGACACGACCTGCTTATTGAGGTGGTATCTTCAGGAGGTGGAAATGTACAATAGAAAATGTGTAGCTCATTAGCTTGTGCAATATTAAACAATTTACTTTTGTGACTGATTTCTTATTAATGACTTCAGACAAATGTAATAAATCTCTCTTGTGGAGATGTGGCCCTAGTGTGGGGTATCAGAGCTCATTATAATAATTTGAGAGATACGTTTTAAAGATCATGTTAGGCCTACTGTCGATGGACGCGTAGCTTCATAAACGCGTACTTCAACTGCGACTTCGTCGACAGACTTTCATAGTTTTGTATAAGCTTCACGCAGGCGTAAACCAAGCGTATAATTATGAATACGCGTCTATGAAGCTACTCGTCCGTGTACAGTAGGCCTTAGGGTCTATAGATTATAGAAAGCTTTATTATAATTATGATTGAAAGTGCCAGTTCGCGACTCGATCGCTTGGCTTGAGCTTGGGCCGTGGGCGCAGGATACTATGTGAGCACGATCGACGTGTGCCTAAATATATCTTAAAGTAAATGTTTGTATATCTACGAGATTATGACACCAAAACTATGATTAAGGTTTAAAATTCAGCAATAAAAACAAGTTGTGACAACATTATTTTGGGGGGAATAGAATTTGTGATAAATGCTAAGATATGGCTCTATTTGTTTGTTTAGTAAGACGTGGTTGATTGCAGCTAGAAAAATGAAATTAATTTGACTTTTTAGGATATAACTGAGACTTTTATTTTAAGAATAAAACGACAAATAGAGCAGTATCTTTGAAACTACTTCACCCTATAAATTATTTCTTGTTTTTACATGGTTAGCGGGTTGAAAGTAGGGTAATAAGTCGATAGTTATAAAATCGATAAATGCAACGGTATTTGCCATCGTTTTGTGTACTATGTATGTGTGGAAGAATACTTTTTCTTTTATTAGCCGGTTCTGTTGTACTCCTGGGTAAAGGCCTACCTCCACTGCTTCCATCTTTCACGTTCCTGCGCTTCCTCATTATAGTTCGTCCCGCCATCTCCTCCGTGTCTGCCGCGACCTCACCTCACTGTCTCAGTCCATCAATTCTGTGCTTCTTTGGAATACTTTGCCAAGAAAAACTTCTTGGAAGGTTAATAAAAATAATATAGAATGCTTTAACACTCAAATATTAGAGTGTCCTAATTTCTGAACACGTACAGTCTTTGTTAGGTAGCTAATGACCCTCCCCGGCTTCGCTCGGGTGCAGGCTATTCACAAAAATCTCCCTCGTTTATTTCTGTTAATGAAAACCACATCAAAATCCAGTTCTTTGCCCTTGGTTCAAAATCGTGGGGTCGACTTTCCTAATCTTGAAGCGCCATCTATTTTACTGATGAGTATCGTCATCAGACAGACCTAGTGACTTTATGTCTCTCCGGAAAGTCGTCATCCATCTAGTTACCAAACTGCCTCTCCCTCTCTTTTGTGTAGCATTAGAAAGGCACTTCTTCACCACATGATCATCGGGTCTTCGTATAATATGTCCATACCACCGTAGCCTGGGCCTCAAGTCTGCTATTACAATAGTGTCAGAATGGTCTATCATTGATTTCATAATTGTTGATTTTGACAAGTTTGGTAATCTACTAATATAATGGCGTCATTATGACTTTCCAATGATCAACCACTGGCACTCCATTGAAAGAAATGGCAAAGAATGGTAATCTCGTACGTAATGACAAATGAATATCTGACGTATGCGGTAATCTGCTAAAATTTTGTCAGTTTCTTTGATCAGTGACCTACCATTAGAACGTCACTGTGCAATAATTGCTTTTAATTCGTTACAAGACAGCTCGTGCCACAATTCTATTACGAGACCACTGATCGATCAATGATCGGCCATTATGAATTAACAGATAGAACATTTAGCAAAATGACAACGGAATCGTGTTGGAATGACGAATTTATAAAAATAGCAGACTTGGGCCCCTGGGCTCCGTCAGCTTTTTGGAAAAGGGTACGACTTTAAAACTACCTATCTTTGAGGGCAACTCCACCCGCCCAATGTAACATATTAAGAAACTTTGAAGTGGTATGCAACTTTAGCAAGCAACATCAAAATCAGTTGTGTAATTTAGTAGTAGGGGAGGATAAGCAGACAGACGTGGAAAGTGATTTTGTTTTATACTATTTATAGAGATCTTAGATATTTAAATATTATCCAATCCAAATGTATACCCTTTCTTCAACCCGCTAACTTGTTAACATTCTTTATTACGATATTTCTATATTTTACTTACCACTAAGTAAACTCCTAGTCCGTAATTATGTTTACACACAATTTCTTAAGCAATTATTCGCCTTAAAAAGCGCTTATAAATGCACATATACGTTTAAAGTTAATGCAATAATTGCCTACAGCGCTCATAAAAATATAGGGTTTTTTTTCAAAGGTTCGTTTGAACATTATAGTGTATACAGGGAGGTAGTTCCTAACTCCGGCATTTAATATACACCAATATTAACCTTTATACCACCACGTTAAGCTACGATTTCATCCTTTGATGTGTCACGTAGTTGTGACTGTGGCGTGTTGGGCACAGTTTACTTTGTCACTGGAGGTTAAAACGTTAAAATAGTTCGTTCATTGTCATCGTCATAACAAGAGATCTCTCTGCTCTTAGATTTGTTTCTTCGGGGCCAAATAGTTGTAATATCCATGACAAGTCATTGCGTTTATATTATAATACTATTCTAATTAACGTTAAGTTTAATACGTTCGGGTAAAGGAAAATGAACTCTACGAGATTGATTTTAAGAGTGATTTTAATGTAATTGGTTTGTATAAATTAAGTAGATATCCTAGCAGATTAGTTTATTACAATCGTTAGAGAAGAGCCAAATAAGTCCTTTTTTTATCTCAGAGTACTTGCTATAGTATTTTTCTCTTATACATTATTAGTGTTTATATACCTATTAGTTTATTTGCTTCTGTGACTGCAAGTCAATCGGCCTCAATGTGTATGCACAATTTATTTAATCACTACACTTTGTTGACGATAATAATTAAAACCAATTAAAGACACGTAGAGATGTCACTGTACGTATGTATATTTACGGAGATTTAAAACGAACAATACACGTAGTTTAGTAGCTAGAGTTAGTCCATAGAACAGTAGGAAGTTTGCACACCGAACGCGATGCGATGCGACGCGGTGCTACGCTATTGGACGAATTTGTATGTAGACATCAAATTTTATTATATGTCCGATTAAACACGTCCCACGCTCGTCTCACGATCGATGTGCAGATCTCCTAATAATAATTAAATGGTAAAAACTGAAATTATAAATTTTAAAATTCTATTTATTTTATGCCAATATAATTTCGTTTGAAACTGTATTGCTTTGAAAACGGATTTGATGTGTATTTTTAATAAAACGTGTGATTTCGAACATTCCATGTGGAAAGTGTAATAAGAAGTACAAAAAATATCAATATTTTTGTAGCAAAACGTTGAATTACGATATAATCTTATGGAATTGGTAAAGTTACAGTATTACAAGGAAATTAGTATTTAACGCGATGAATAGGCAGTAATGATGTCGTCAATTTTGTAAAACTGTAAGTAAAAATGTTTTGTCATATAAAAAAAAACTGTTTACTCCTTTTTATCATTTTACATTTGGTATTTCTATATTTGGAAATGGTCATATTTAAGTGTTGACTACTCGGGGATTGTGAACCGAGTGTAAACGCGTTAATGATATTCGGAACAGTGATTCTGAAATATGAGTAAATATTTTTTAATAAAATTGAATTTAAATAACAAGTTTTTTATTAGAACTCCACCCTACGTGATTAAGATTCAAACCCAACCATCTTGGCTCATTAAAATTACTTTTCTCACAGTCTAATTGTTTTGCGCAAAGCAGACCTCATTGGTTTAATTCTCATTGTTTTAATTAAAAAGCGGGGGTCAAGTGTAATTATCTTCTTATGAATCAGTGTTAATCGAGGAATCAGTGCCTCGGCCCAAGTCTGTGGGAACGTCTTCAAAAACTCTTCACATGATAATAACAAGTGTCTTCCCCTACATACCGTTCCGCAACGCTGGGTTTGACCTCAGATAATTATCACAAGTTTATACCCATTCCGCCATTGTTCGCTGCCGAGATTCAGTGTAATAAACTGGCTAATATTTATGACATGTGCTCACGTCGGAAAGTTCGACTGTCACAGTATAAATTGGAAGATAATTGAGTCAATTGATCTTCGATCTATGAGGTCTGTCTGACTGAATATCGGTCAGATGTAGCGTTCCCAGACGTCCGAATAAAACCGGACACTGTCAGACTTTTTAGTTCCGTGTCCGGCCTAGCATAAGCATAGCATAATCAGCCTTTTTATGTTCCCACTGCTGGGAGTCAAGCCTCCTCGCTAGGAGAGGGAATAGTGTGTGCGACCTGCCCGGTTTTTGGTACATAGGCGGACTTAATGCAACAAGGCATTTTCTACCAGTCAACCTTTGGGTTAAAAAAGACAACAATGATCGGCTTTTTGATATTGCCATTTTTTTTTACATTTGTCATGTGTTCGCTTCACCCTTCTCACCGTGTACCTTTAGATATCACTCGCTCGCACACGCGAGTGAGCTAGCGATTAAGTAAATTGCAATAGTTACAGCCAACTACTATTGCAATTATTTAAATTAATATGGATTTATTAATAATTTATTACAATTATAATATAAATAATATTGATTGATTTATTTTTTGATATTAGAATTTAGGAAGATTTTGTGGTAAATAATAAAAAACCTTGTTTTACTTTTAAAATTGTCAACGACTAAAATATTACGGATGTCAGGCCCTTTTACTTAAATGTCCGATAAAACTGGCAGGTCGGTCCCGCTTTTCGATTTTAAGATCTGGCAACCCTAGTCGCATGGTTGAGTTCTATTCTATCCTCGTCATAGAAACCAGCCGTCACTGATTGACATGGAGATGGTGAGAATAAATTCCCAGTATTCGCAATTATGTACAGCCATGCGATGAGTGACGACGGCAACACGTAACAGAAGATCGTTTACGTGATTGTGATGTCGCTGATCGTTCAGCGTAAACGTGGAAAATCATGAAAAAACTAATGATATACCTACTTTAAGCCTAATGACAGATACTGTTTCAATAATCACCGGGTTTACCCATGTCCTGTTCGTTTCCGCGTCTTAATTGCCACCGCTGTTGGTAAAGATGCAACTTTTATCGCCTCAAATTATCTTAATCATAACTTGAATTATTGCAGGATCTTAGTAATTCAATTAATTATTCTTTTGTTCTATATCAATTTAATGGTTGGTTTTTAGTTAGTACTTACGTAGCTAACAACTAGGTACCAATTATATTAAAATACATAATAGGTATATGGACTTTTTCTCAGTGGCATATCATCCAATGATTTCTCCCGCCCTAGGGCGGAGCGAAAGGGCGTGTTAGACTTTTACTGACTAAAACCCACTCCTATGTTCCTTCTTTGCCTTGCATTCCAGGACTCCGGGTTTTCCTACCTAATATGTACCTACTTAGGTCATTGTTTATACCTAACTGAGGTGTGTAATTTTTTTCATTTATTTTCCGCAAAAAAAAATGATAGATTAATCCCAAATGATTTATGTATAAATTGTAAATCGCTAATTACATTCTTCGTCACGCCTGGGAACGCGAATATCTTCAGTTTACCTTTACGCATACAAACTATAAAATTTCTTCGCGTCGGCGGCGGCACAGGCAGTGTGTCGCTCGCGTGACTGCAGGCATTATTTCCCAATCGGTGACGTGCATAAGAAATTATGACGTCACAGCACATGCACGTAACCATTCATTCGTGCTTGCAAAAAATGTCATTGTGTTGAAAGAAATCAGGGCTCAGACATCCTGGTCGGTAATAATTAGGGGAAACACGACAGGTTTTCCCTTATCAACATCCTCTTTTGGCCAAACGGTGAACCGGAACATCGGTTGGTCATTTACCTGCACCAATTAACCGTATGACGATTATATCTATGCGGGACTGTGAGAAATCTGTGTGCACACAATTGAATCATTGTCTGCGTTTTTACATTCTGCCAGCTTGATCTATGGTGCCAAGATATGCAGAGTGTGGGAAATGTGGAACGGCACCGGTGCTCCAATGTTTTCCAACATGTCATCTCCGTTCGTGGGAACTGTGGCCAGGAAACACATGAATCTATATATATAAAAGAAGAAACTGACTGACTGACATATCAACGCACAGCCAAAACTACTGGGACTAGAAACATGAAATTTTGCACAAAGTTTCCGTTTACGATGTAGGCGAGCACTAAGAAAGGATTTTCCAAAATTCACCCCCTAAGGAGATGAAACGGGGGTCCAAAGTTTGTATGGAGAAAGAAACCTATTTTCACGCGGGCGAAGCCGCTGGCATAAGCTAGTTTTATAATATAATAGCAATAATTTTAGTTTAATTTTCAATTGTTTAGAACATTTTAAAGACGCTTGTAATTCAAAGAGTTTCAAAGAACGTCTTCTGGCAATTAACTTAAAATAGAAACCAACGACAAAAACAAGATTGTAATGATTAAGACATATTTTCATGACCTTTAGTGTAAATTGAACTCGAATTTTCGGTTAAACATGCCGGAGGTATGTGCTGGTTATAATTTGTCTGTTTTTCCGCATTGGCCATTCAGAGCTGTGGGTGGAGCATTTAGTTAGACGAAAACGCCCATTGTTTCACGCACAAAAAGTGTAGTGGCTTGAGTAGTCTTACTCTCCTAAGGGTGATGCTTAGGGCCAGGTTCGAATCTACTATAATTTTTTTACTTTTTTGAATCTCTGGAAATCCACAATTATAAAAGATATCACCATGAAAAATTATTTTATTAAAATTTACCATAATATATGACCAACCGCTGCTGGGTAAAAATCAAAACATGATACAGGTAAATTAGTTGGATCGATAAAAAAAATCACGAATCAGACCTTAACTTACGATTTCAAACGTGCATATCTACGAGATTACGTTATATTTGAAAGTTACATAAAATAATAAAGCATTTTAAAAGGGTCTGTCAAAAACAAAAATTTTGAATAGTTACTGTTTTTATTTTTTAAATAAAATCGCTGTTACGGGAAGGCGAAATCGACATAGACAAAACCCCTACAAAATACTCTGTAACTACAACCGGCTCTTAAAGGTAGTCCGCATAATTAAAAGTTTTCTTAAGTTTTTTTTTTTACATTTTGCAGGGCAGTCTCAAGTTGTATATTGATTAAAATATGATTGGCGGCCGTTATTTACGGAATTATAATAATTAAAATCATCAATACCTACAACCCTATCAGTTCGTCTTACCCTATTGAATGATTTTTTCATGAAATAGCCCACCCTGGCACTTTCCCGAAACTACCAAGCTAACAAACTATCTCAGCATTATGTTTATTCACCGATTTTAGAATTTAGTATTTCTCAAACTCTCGCCTAAAAACTGTCGAAACTTCGTATTATAGAAGGGTTTGATACAAACTGGCTTGACTGTAAGTACTTACACACCACTAATGATACATACATTGGAATTGCAGCGTGGCGTGGAGGCCTTTTTAGTGTTCCTAGGGATGTGACATACCTATCCTAACAAGCGTTACTCAGAGACAGTTCCGGGGTGATTCATAAAAATGACCCGGTGCCTGTGATCCATGTTCTGGCGATGACCACCTCCCATCGTGTGGTTTTAGTGCCGTAAAAATCCTACACTTGTACTAGGTATTCCTATAGTCTTTCGACGGTTTCCCCACGCGATAATTTGTAGTACATAAATGTAGATAGATTTAACCCTGCAAACAATTCTGATATCATTTTATCTGATCAGGAGCCTTACCATGATGTGATAAACAGTCAGGAGTGCGAGCGAGAATGAGGAAAGGAGCTATACCTACATATATACCTATAGCTTTTTTGCTTTTTTTTTTATATAGCCTCTTTTTTATAATGTGAATGTGAGAACACTGTAGACTCCGCGAATTCTTAGGTTACTTCCTATTACGACTCAATTTTTATTATGATTATTTTTATTGTACTTTTTAGTAACAATATTGACCGGTCTACACTGTCCTTACATAATATCTACTTATACTGTATTATGGAAGTATTGTAAGAACCACATTTTTTTTTAAAAGAGTAATTATGGAGTTTCTTGCCGGTTCTTCTCCATAGGAAACAACCAATTTGGAACCGTGCACTAGCTTCTGACGTTTTACAAGTGCCCATGTAGGCCTATGTGAAATAAAAAAAAAACTTTGACTTTATACACCCTACAAAGCTCCATCATGCCTCCAGGTCGTCAAATGTATCGCATTAAGACCTCATGGCAGGGCCTAGAGATACCTTAGGTATTTTTGGTAGAATAGAATAAAATCCAGTCGAGGGTGCACGCTAATTTGCTTTGATCCCAGGCCCCTGACCTATGGTAGCAGTTAGAAACTGTGGGTTTTTTAGTCGTTAGAAGTCAGAAATAACCCTCCGTTCTCCTCAGACGGAGGCCTCCTACAAGGTGGACCGATGACTTTGTAACGGTTGCGGGAGTCCGAAGGATGCGAGACGCACGGGACCGTTCATTGTGGCGACACTTGGGGGAGGCCTGTGTCCAGCAGTGGACGTCTTTCGGATGAAATGATGATGATGATGATGATGGAAGGCATTCATGAGGATTGCCCCAAAAAAGAAATAGAACCCTATGCAAGTGGGCAAACTTTGTAAAAATCGCAGCCAAGGCAGATATAGGGAGCCGAGACCTGTAATGACACTTGCATCAAAAAAGTCCTCGTGTTTCTTCCTATAGCAATGCAATTTGTGTGGATTGATTGTAATGTCAACAGATTAGAATCCTGAGCCGTGATTAAGGCAGTTTCCTCCGCGTTGAATAAGAGATCATCTCATCTGAGGCTGCAATTATGTTCTAAGTGACGCAAGCATGATGCATGGCTTACGGAAGTGACTGTTTTATATTTACAACTTTAGACACTATGCAGGTATATACCATGTTTTATTATTATTGATTTCATGATTGTATTACCTTAAAAACAAAAAATTCCCACCTAGCCATGCTTTGAAAATTGGGTACTTCCGACATAACAGTACCTATATTTTGTCTATACCACTGATTTTAAATAATTTATCATAACGTAGTTAAATTTTTGAGACGCGAATAAAGTAAGTAATACCAAATCAATATAAATAATAAAACTCATCGCTGCCTCTCTTCGTTGACGTCATGGTGTGACTTGCGCGCTCCAATGACCCTAGGTCTGTGCTGGTAGAGATTGCTATGCTGCAACATGTTTAGGGTGAGGAGCTAGACTAAGAGAGACACATTACAATCCTCAGGACCGTTTTGTGGCGAACTTTTGGGCAGTAGCGACCCCACGTACCCGATCTTCCGGGATAATTCTATTTCCTCATCTCAGGCTTGCCTTTATTGGCCGGCCGTAGTGAACACTCACGAGGAACAGAACGCTCACCTCTTCTCTCTCTTGCGTTTATTGATTGGCTTGAGTGGAGATTGGATGTATAATCTAGTAAGATGCTGATTAGGATCTTGACCGTACTTCCGGGATAATCCTGATAACCGTGGTATACTTCTCCACTATTTTTAAACCTATCCCCAACCCCCATTTTTTTCTTTGATAATTGGTATTGCAGAAAAACGTTTGAAGAGAGAAACGTAGCGCCAATATGGATCATTCCTTATTTGGCCACTAGAAGCTCTCCTCAATACCTAACTGAAGTCGTGCTGGCTATTAAGGTTACCAGAACTGGACATCATCCAGCTTCCCATCTACTGTTACTACCCCAACTTTCTTTAGGCACATGTTAGTTTCAAAAACCATTCTCCTAAGGCCGATTGGTCATAGGCCGACAGGACGGTTCGTTTATTTCCGTTTCCCCAACAGAATTTTTCACCTATGGACATTTCGCCGACAGGAACTTTAATCTGTGACACTTACGATGACAGGCCTTTTCAGTTACCGAATGTTTGACCGACACGACTGTCACGACATCTAACGATTTTTCCCACACTATGGCGGTGCGTGAGGGCGTGTCAGATCTTTACTAACTAAAACGACTAGATCTAAAAATTTCACGCCCCTCTGGACTGCGCCCTGTGCCTGGGCACCGCTGGCACCGCCCTAGTAAAGGCACAGTTTGAACTATGTGCTTATTATTAGAACAGTTCCTGATAAACCAGATAATGCTGGTTGTAATTTGAGCTATTTCATTAACTGCCTTATTAAATAGTATGACGGGAAGGTAATTTCTTTGATGGCGCATTGATTGCCGGTAGGTATGCGCCTATTGTTCTGATCATTAAAGAAAAAGGGTAATAAAGTTGTAGACTTTTTAAGGTAAATACTTTGTATGTCAATTACTAAGTTATCGGAGACAATAAAAAGACTTAGGCTGCCATCAGACGGACATTCGATACATTCAACTGCATTAAGTCATCTGCAGTCGGATATTCGGATCTGACTTTGCGCAGTTGACGCCACGTACGCTTCTAACTCAGAAGCTCTTTGTAAGATTTGATCTTGAAGAGCCTCAAAATAAAGATGACATTGATCGTATGTCAATGTGCGCACGATGCGACCATGCGACCGACGTCCGTTATGCTCCTTGACTAACTGCAATAGTATTCTGTGGTTAGGGTCGAGTGTGTATTTATGGTTTGACCCAGTGTGGAACTACGCCAACGCCAACCACTAACACGGTCATTAGGTGTTCACATTTACAGGGAATGGGAAGAAGATTCGGCAACCGTTCTCCGAAGACCGATTCGTCATTGGACTGTTCGTCGACAGGACGATTCATTTATTTCCGTTTCCCCAGCAGAATCTTTCACCCTATGGATGTTTCGCCGACAGGAACTTTCATCTTCGACACTTTCGCCGACAGGCCTTTTCAGCTACCGAATGTTTGACCGACACAACGATAAGTTTATAACTCTTACATAAACAAGCCCCACGAGGAGACGGCAGAGTGCTGCCTAAGCGGGGTAGGTACACGTCCACTGTATGCTCCACCGTGTTCTCCGGGCGGTCAGCAGGGCCGAATCCTACTGGGGCCATGGGTCGACTTCTGAAAGGTCCCATGGTCCTAAAACACAAAGGGCAACTGAAGGGATATAGGTGTGGTTTTAGTCAGTAACCGTTTGACACGCACTCCCGCCCCGCCCTAGAGCGCGAACAAACAAACGAGCGCGATTGGACGAACAGTCCAATGAAGAATCGGTCTTCGGAGAACTGTTGCCGAATCTGGAAAGAAAGGTGAAGAGTCTTCAGTGTTTATGTGGCATAAACACTGAAGTCTCTTCACCTTCCGTCTTTCGGCTGAAATGATGATGATGATGATGATAAATAGGCGCGATTTGTAAAGCGTGTATTTTGCATATGGCGCGAATAAGTTTGTTAGCCCGCGAAATTCAAAGCTAGCTAACACTATTGAATGACGTTTTCATGTAATAGCCATTCAAATTGAGAGGGTTGTAATAGTGAGTTTAATTCCGTTAATAAATAGGAATGGGATGTAAGGTGAAGAGACTTCAGTGTTTATGTGGTACAAACACTGAAGATCGGAACCATCCTAGCCCCACCTGTAGATATTGTCTCTGATGTGGCCGACTTGTGAGTGTGGCCGGTTTAGACTTTCTCAGGTCGGCCACGTTAATGTGAACCTAGACGGAAAGCTCTCGGTGCGGACCAAGCCTAGGTCAACGGTGCGTTGTGTTCCACGTGCGCCTCATATAAATGTCAGCAACATTGACGGAGCCAGTTAGGGTCGATGCCTGCCAGGGATGCCGATAATTATTCGAAGGAGTTACCGTTGTCCTCTTCACAGGGCAACTGAAGTAACACTGTGGGTTTTAGTCAGTGAAAGTCTGATATTCCCTCCCGCTCCACTCCTAGAGCGTTGAAAGTTAGGTACTTGATGATTTCCCTCGTAAAAAGGTGGTAACTTCGGCATTATTATACCAACGATCACATCTTTCTAAGGTGGTGGTTTTTGTTCGTTTCCTGAGGAAGTCTACTTGTTACCAGATTTGTATTAATTAGGTATCCGATCTTTGAAGTGCACAATCTTCAATCTATATTTCTAAGCAAAATACCACTCACTGATTAATCACGAAATCTCAGAAACTATAACACCTACAAACTTACAATTTGGCAGGTACCTAGGTTCCTTAAGGGTGTAGACATCCGCTAAGAACGGATTTTACGGAAACTCCACCCCTAAGGGGGTAAAACGGGGGTTGGAAGTTTGTATGCAAAAACCTACTTTTACGCGGGCGAAGCCGCTGGCAGAAGCTAGTATTATATAAAGGAAAGATTTATATTTCTGTTTGTAATGAATAAACTCAAAAACTACTATTTTAAAAATTCTTTCACCAATAAAATTCTATTTTATCACTGAGTAACATAGGCTAGAATTTTATACTTACTTTTAGAAGCTAGTGATAAATAAAGAGTAAAATCTCGATATTTATGTTCATTCAATAAATTTTCTAGGATACCTAATTACACTGCCATAGTACTCGTATGTAGGTACTACTATACAATGCGTTCCAAATAAGAATAGGATCGATTGCCAGGTAGTGACGTCACGTCATACTGTCAAATCGAAGAATTATTATGGTGATCAAAACAAGAAATTTTTAAAATTTAATTTATTTACGAAATGTAAAAAAAAGAAAAAAAAAAAAAAATAGTAGTTGAAAATAGTTTAATCAGAATCCAGTTCTTCAATTTTGCTCATCTCTGAGTTCTTCAATTTTGCCCAATTTCTTGCGATTTGACAGGATGACGTGACGTCACAACATGGCATCGATCCTATTCTTATTTGGAACGCATTGTACCTACAAACAGGTACCTACTAATTTTCCTCATGAAGGCTTCCTTTATTTACCTGTGTGTCCAGTGTTCAGCTTCAGCTATCCAGCATAGAGTAATTTAATTCTCTTCCATTCCCTTTTTTATTTTTTAAATGACATAGACTAGTGCTTGACTGCGATCCCACATGATGGTAAGCAGTGATGCAATCGTTGATGGTGAAGCGCACTAGTTTATAAACAGCTTTGAAAACACCTAAATTATAATCGGTCGGGATGACCGCAGGCAAATTGTTCCAGTCCTTCGTTGTATGCAGTATAAAGGACGAAGCGAAACGCTTAGTCCGGACCGTAGAGGTGTCAATAATGTATCTAAGGGTGGACACACGCCGTATGTCGGGTTGTCCGATGGTAGAAAGGCGATAGCGGAATCGAGTCAAGTAATTCCCGCGCACACTCACCAAAATGCATTCTATAGAATACCTCCTGAAAAGTCTAGGTATCACTGATAACCTGTTCTACAAGTAGAGCAAGTAGGTACTCTAATATTTAAATTGTAAGGCTAATTTCTTGGCAACAATGTCTTGGCGATTTTTTTACTCGTATTGTGAAACTAAACACATCAAATTGTGTATTACAAAACACAGCATTTATAAAACTCTAGAAACGAACAGAACAAGCAATCAAAGAATACTTAGTCACCGGTTGAGTTGTTTGACATTTCACGTACCTACCTATACACTGGCGGGTCACCAAAATTGCACACTTTAGGATGAGAAATCAGACACGAAATTGCTCTAAACACTCATATTCTTGATGTTAGATAAATGACTTCCTGCTGGTGCCACAATAGAGGCATCATTATTCCTTTGCTCCGTGAATAGGCCGCGCTGCCGTGGGAGACTCTCACGACTTTATTGCGGATATATATTTTTTGTTTGTTCTAATTAACAGTTTTTCTAATAGTCTGCTTTTACTTTAATTGTTCTTGCTCATTCAGAACCGTGTTTTTAACTGTTTTTCGTAAAATCACGCTTAATGTTGGAATGGGCCCAACTTTTTTGAATAACAGTGTAATTGTGTGATTATCAAAATTGCTTGTGACAAGATTGGACAGTTTGCTGAATTTTCCTCTACATTGTAAATGCGTGATGAAGAAAAAGATTAAGACGAACAACAACTTTTTAACCGCCTTAGTTATTAATGGATCGTAGTTCGCTCGTGGAAAATGGCTTTCCGTTCCCCGTCTTTACGGTAATTGAAATTATAATTTTCTCATTACCAAAGGGAACTTTTTGTAACCACTTATTGTATAGGTACTAATTACTGTAAAATATAATGATTATGTACTTATTGCATTTGATATAGACTGCTTTTTTTTCAAAATTTTGTTTATTTTTGGCTATTTCCTATTGTTTCGAAGATTTTCTTTTCTGAAAAACCAAGAACATCTAGGATCTGGCAAAAGAACTCTCAAAGAGTATCGAACTCCTTCTTTGCTATCGAATTACTTAACTGGACTATTACAGGCAAATCTTTAGCCTGATTCTAATTTATTGAAAGGTGACCTCAAATCTTGGTCCAGTATTTTTAATAACATTTCTGAATAAAAAAACTGGCCAAATACGAGACGGACTCGCGCACTGAGGGTTCCATACAAACTTGCCTATGTAAATGGATCAATTCCTGAATCTAGTCTCGAAGATTTATCCGAATCGCAAAAAAGTTTTTTTTGTGACGTGACAATACTGTTTTCAGAATTATTCCTAAACCTGTTCTATTATGACCTTGCTTTATGCCAAATTTCAGGATTCTGGGTCAACGGGAAGTAACAGTGGTTGGTAAGGTTGGTTGGGTTGGTGTAAGGTAGGTACTTGAGAGTGTCGAAATCATTAAGCAAATAACTGGTTATACTTCATGGTCGAAATATACGTTTTTTGCGACATAAACGGCCGTATCTTTTTTTTTTCGTTAACTTAGAAGTTTGATTTTTTTTAAAGCTTCATGACTTGAGTAAATGGTTTTAATTTCAACTCGAGACCACCGCCCGTTCCCGAGATAATATAAAGGGTCTTGACAGACAGACAGACAGACAACAAAGTGATCCTATAAGGGTTCCGTTTTTTCAGTTTGAGGTACGGAACCCTAAAAGCAATCTGAGTGCTACCAAGGAAAGTAAATACAACAAACGAACATTTTATTATAATGTGAATGTGAGAACACTGTAGACTCCGCAGTCTCGTAGGTTATTTTCTATGTCTGGTACTAGGGGATCTCCCCCTTCAAACTTATTGAAATCAAATGGCTAATAATTTAGGACCCATTAATTTTAATCCGTGATGCTTTGTAACTGGCGTTACACCACCTGCCTTCTGCATGACGCAGGTTCTCACCGGACATGGTAAGTTCGGGAGGTCCCTGCACCGGATTCGTACGGAAGAATCGCCCGGGTGTCAACACTGTGTGGACCATCCGAAGGACTCGGTGGAGATGTGCCTAGCTCTACGCTGTCACCTGCTTGAAGGGAAGAAGAAACAACCTAATTGTTGTTCTTACTCACCCACTGTTCTTGTCTGATTTATTTCTTGTCCCAAATATAAGCTGATAACTAATTTTTATTTATAGGTCGTACAATCGGATATATCCGATAGCCTTCAATCAAAGGCTTCATTCCAACTGCCCTGGGCCCTGTTTAATAAAGCTGAAAAACCGACAAGTCTGACATATGTCAAAAAGTGACCATTCGACAATTTTTCTGTTTAATAAAACTTTCAGGTGACTTAATTGTCATGGTGGAAAATACTGACATATGTCGCATTGTCACGACAATCCGACATTTTTCTGCATAATAAAACTTTTTGAGCGATATAGATGGGTGAAACTTAACAAATCTGCTTTATTAAACATAAAATTGTCATGACATACTTATCTATTGACATATTTGTAAAATTTTCCGACAATCCTGACAGCAGGGCCTTGTTTATTAAAACTGACAATTCAACATATATGTCAAAAACTAACATAATTGTAGAATTGTCGCGCTTAGGCTGTTTAATAAAAGTGACAAATATGTCAAAAAGAAACAGGTGAAGCCATGACATATTTGTCAATAAAAAACTTGTTTAATAAAGCTCGACAATTGTCAAAAAGCCACAGTCAACTTATTTCTGACAAAACAATTTTTTTAGTGTACCAAAAAAAAGCAGCCACTGCTAAGAGACTTCTTTTCAAAAAGAAAAAAGATGGTTGGCTTCGCTACTGTCAAAGCTTATCTCCCTGTTCCCCTTCTTCCCTAGTATGGAAGTAAATCAAAAGATACAGAGGCTCCTGTAGTAATACTTTTAATATTTCAGCTAACGATCCTTCTTCTTGGATCGAATCTTTCTCGGTTAAACTGGCTCCCCCTTCAGTTCCAAGTTTGGACTATTTTCCTTCTTCTCCAGTTTTTCTTACTTCCGAAAATAATTTTGAAGCCCCATTCTCTTTTTCTGAACTTCGAATGGCACTTGACGGTCTTGTTGATTCCTCTCCTGGTGCAGATGGGATCCCTTACTCATTCTTGAAAAACGCCTTAAGAAGTACAAAGCAATATTACCTAGTACGGTTTGGTTCCTCAACCGTGGAAACATCAAATAATAATTTCGGTCATTAAACCTGGCAAAATCCCGTCAGACCCAAATAGCTACAGGCCTATTGCTTTGTCGTCTGTTTAGTGCAAGGTTGCAGAGTATATGATGAAGCATCGACTTAAGTGGTTTGGTGGAAAATAGGAACTTGAACTCATCCCAGTTTGGGTTCCGTAAAGGTATGAGCACAATGGATAGTCTCAGTAGGTATATTAATTTCTGATATTCGTATTTATTTGTTAAGTAAGCAGTTTTTAGTAGGAGCTTTTTTGCATATTGCCTCAGCGTATGATAATGTTTTACACCTGGTGCTCAGGGATAAACTTGTGAATCAGTTGAATCTTCCTATAAAATTGGTCCGTTTTATTTGTAATTTATTCATGGAGAGAACCATCTCTATTAAAACTCAAGACTCCTCTCTTCCCCCTAAGACTGTCTAGAAAGGCTTACCACAAGGTTCAGTTTTAAGTCCGCTCCTATTCAGCCTATATACTTACGATTTACATTTTTCTACTGATTAATATTTTGTCAAATATTGCAGTATGCTGATGATTTAGGTTTATACTTTTCTGTAAAATCTCTAGATGAGGCTAGTAACCGTCTAAATTCCGCCCTTGGATATCTATCTGATTGGCTTCTACAACACGGTTTGTCCCTATCAGCCTCTAAAGGCTATGTAGTTGTGTTTATTAAAAAAACTGGGCAAGTGCGAGTCGGACTCGCGCACTAAGGGTTCCGTATAAACTTGAAAGGTATATTACAGTTTACGATTTATGACGTTTTAAAAAAAAACCACTTACTAGATCTCGTTCAAACCAATTTTCGGTGGAAGTTTGTATGGTTTGCATAATGTACATCATATATATTTTTTTGTTTTATCAGTCTCTTATTTTAGAAGTTACAGGAGGGGGGGGGACACACATTTTACCACTTTGGAAGTGTCTCTCGCGCAAACTATTCAGTTTAGAAAAAAATGATGTTAGAAACCTCAATATCATTTTTGAACGTATGGGTTTGATGAAAAAAAAAATTGAGTTTCAATTCTAAGTATGGAGAACCCCCAAAAGTTATTGTTTTTTTTCTATTTTTGTGTGAAAATCTTAATCTTTGCGGTTCACAGAATACATCTATTTACCAAGTTTCAACAGTATAGGTCTTATAGTTTCGGAAAAAGTGCCTGTGACATATGGACGGACAGACAGACAGACATGACGAATCCGTAAGGGTTCCGTTTTTTGTCATTTGGCTACGGTACCCTAAAAAGATTGTTCCTCCTGTTGATATTAAAGTTAACGGTGAAAATATCTCTTAGGTGAACAATGTTAAATTTTTAGGAGTTTACTTAGATACAAAATTATCAGGACACACAGACTCACACACACACACATTTCGACACAGACTTTGTTTCTCAAAAATGCGAAAGAAACGTTAATGTTCTTCGCTCTCTTTCTGTTGTTTGGTGGGGTGCTCACCCGCACCCATATACTCAAAAACTATGGTATGTTCCTATTAGATCGTTGTAACAAATCTGGCCTTCAAAAAATCGATAAAATTCAATCAAAGTGTTTACGGATTTATTCTTGGGGCGATGAAGTCGTCCCCAATTAATGCCATGCAAGTTTAGCAAAACGCTCATAAAATCCCTATCTGAAAAAGAGAAGTACCGCAAAAAATTTCGTAAATACAATAATCCTAGAGACAAGTTGAGCTACGATTTACTTAGAAGCCGTTGTCATACCATGATCAATCAAAACTACAGTAATTACAAAAAACATATTGAGACTGAAATAAGGAAAGATCCTAAAGTATTTTGGCGCTATATAAAAAATAAACGAAACAGTAAAACCGAGATTCCAGCCAGAATGCATATGGATGAAGTAGTAGCTGAGAAAGGTACTGATATTGCAAACCTTTTCGCTTCTCATTTCTCATCAATTTTTACCGACCCGTACGATAATACCTCAACCAGTCTCCCAGAATCATCTGGAGTACTAAGTGGTATTAAATTTACATCACAAGAAGTCCTAATGAAGATAAATAAACTTGATACATCTAAGGGTGCTGGTCCTGATTTAATTCCACCAGTTTTTGTCAAATCATGTGGAAGAGTGCTTGCAGAGCCACTATGTCTCTTATTTAATCGATCTTTAGAGACGGGAGTATTTCCAGACGAATGGAAGAAAGCTCGCATCGTGCCTGTGCACAAAAAAGGTGACTCTAGCAACATAAAAAATTACAGGCCGATTTCTATCTTGTCATGTTTCCCAAAGCTCTTCGAAAGTCTCGTTTGTCCCATTATTACCAACTACCTGGAAACCATGCTATCTGATAAGCAACATGGATTCCGAGTTGGACGTTCTACCGAAACTAACTTAGTTAGATATTTAACAGACATATCCGAAGTGCTCGATAACGGGCTCGAAGTCGACGCAATATACACAGATTTCAGCAGCGCATTCGACAAGGTGAGTCATCCACTCTTGTTGACTAAACTTGAGCTTAGCGGCGTCCACGGGTCCCTGTTGAGGTGGTTTGCATCCTATCTTAAAAATCGCTCTCAGTTCGTAGCAGTCAATGGCTATGTTTCTTATGAATTCTATGCACGCTCCGGTGTCCCACAAGGTTCCCACCTTGGTCCAGTTTTGTTTTTGTTATTCGTCAATGACATCACAAGTCATATTAGACATTGTCAACCGTTATTGTTTGCAGACGACTTAAAGATCTACAGAAAAATTACTGGGTTTGCAGACACCGCTCTTGTTCAATCTGATTTAAAAAATATAGAAAACTGGTGCATAAACAACAATATGACCCTACACGCCCAGAAATGCTTCCATATTCGCTTCTCAAGAAAGAAATCTACTATTCTTACAACCTACTCATTATGTAACACTTTGTTGACAAAAGTACGTGAAATACGGGATTTAGGTGTTCTAGTCGATGATAGACTCAGCTTTAAGCCGCACATCAACGATATCGTAAAAAAATCGGCGCAAATGCTGGGCTTTGTAAAGCAAAACACAAGAGGCTTCCAATTGTCCAAGACAAGAATAGTGTTGTTCAACACTCTGGTACGTAGTCGTTTAGAATACGCCAGTGTCGCCTGGAACCCGCTCTACGCAGCTCATTCTCAAAGGGTTGAACAAATACAAAGAGCTTTCACCAGACATCTTGCATTTATATCTAGAAATATTAGTCATCGCTGTCCCTATGAACAGCGCCTAGACTTTTTCAGAATAAAGCCACTGCGTGACCGTCGCCGTTCGCGTGATCTAATATTCCTTTACAAAGTAGTTAATGGGTTTATAAAATGCAGTGATCTAGTAGAGCGTATTCATTATTCAGTCCCTTCAAAACTTCCCAGACATCCCATCTCTAGATTACTCCATATTCCTTTCCGTAAAACTAACCTTGGCCTCAACGCACCCTTGCTCCGAATGTGCAAAACCCACAATAGTTTTTGCAAATCACCAGACACCGATTTACACGGTGTCTCACTCAACAAGTTTAGGAGAGCAGTCTCGGAGGTATGAGATTGTACAAATGTTCCAATCAATTGTTATTTTTAAGCATAAATTCCAATGTTATATACACTATCCTCTTTTTTTTGTAATTATTCATTTTTAATTTTATTTGTCTACTTTCTATTTTTTTATTTTTATAATTGTATGTCTTTTTTTCCCATTTTGTGTGTTTAATTTTTGTGGTCATAATTTTTTTTATCTCTTAAAATAACAATTAATGTCATACCTATCATGGTGTAAGCTGTGCATACCTATAATAGGCATGCATACCAGATACTAAATTTTAATATTATTTTTCACAAAAAATCATGTATGTAATGCTGTTGGTGTGCCAATAAATAAATAAATAAAAAAGTTGAGTGTGTTGAGCCTCCCCTCTCGATTCGAAGACAATTTCTAGCAAAATAGATTAATTTTTAAATTTGTGCAAAATTCTGAGCATCCCCTTCTTGGTAAGCTGGACCAATTATCATTCATTTTTTACTCCGTCGTCGTTCTATATATTAAACTTCCTTGTCTTCTTCGGGCCTACCTTCAATTCACTCGTCTTTCTAGCCCACTTTTTCAAAACCTTATTTTATATCTATACTCGGTGCCTTATAATGCCCTGGTATTCCAACCCGAGATCATTTTGGACTTTGGAATTCACAAAAATACATTAGAACTGCATAAGATGTTTGTCCAAAGTTTCCTCTAATTATAATAATTGGAATACTATATATTCACTGATGCTTCCAAAGTCTCCGATGATAGCCCTGTAGGAGTTGCTGTTTGGATTCCTCATACAAAAAATATTTTAAATTATAAGTGCCTATCTGTTACATCCGTTTTTACAGGTGAATCAATTGATATTTTCGAAGCCATTTCATTTGTTTTGTCTCGTAAGTTAAATAACTCCATAATTTTCTCTGTCTCAAAAAGTAGCCTTCAAGCCATTTTATCTAATCCTTTCAGATCTAAGTCAAGATTCCCTATAATTTTAAAAATTAGAGATTTGCTATTTCAATGTCATGAACTTGGTATTAATGTCGTCATAGCTTGGATTCCCGGTCATGTCGGTATTCTTGGTAATGAGTCAGCTGATCCATGCGCTAAAAATGCTGTTCTCACTGGCTCTCTTGCCCACTCTGAATTTTTCCCCATGACATTTTTACTAAGGCATGGCAAATCTCTAAGTCCATAAAGGGTAAATTTTATGGAGAATACAACCCGAAATACCCCACAAACCTTGGTTTTTCAAATATCAATAAATTGGAAAAAAAAATCACTACCTAACCAACTATCTGTCGGTTTGCTCTCCTCATTTCTTGGCCAAACTTAGGATTAAGGGTAACTCTCTTTGTGAATGCGGTTTGGATGAAGGAAACGTGGATCATTTATTTTTCTCCTGTCCTAAATTGAGCTTCTCTTTTCATGAAATCATTCCTCCTCATATTCCTCGTCCAACCTCGGTCAATTGTCTTCTTTATTTTGTGTTTAAGTACACGTTTTTAACCGAATTCAAAAAAAAGGGGGAGGTTATTAATTCGGTTGCATTTTTTTTTTGTCTTCATTATTTTTTTTTATGTTTGTTCGGAAATCCGTCGTTTATGGACCGATTTGCAATTTTTTTTTCCCTTTATAGGACATGCTTCCAGATTGGTCCCATTTTTTTCAAAATCCAGTTTTGATGATGGGATCCATGAGGAATCAAGGGAACTCCTCTAATATTATAGGCAACCATATAGTGATTTTGGTATTTTTATCGAGAACTTAAGCATTTACCTACAGTCAAAAAGTAACATTTGATGAAGAAGACCAGAAATGGTCAACGGAACTTCATACTCACATACCTATCACAATGAAGATAGTTAAGCGACTATGACAATACAAATAAATAAATCGTTCTGAATAGTTACGTTGAAAATGGTATCATCGAAGTGATCTGATGATGATGATGGAGCCGGAAGGTAGACACTGGAACTCCGTAATTAATCATTGTAACCTAGCCGTGTCTGGACTTATTAGAATTGTCATTAGATGCACTTTGGCTATAAGGTACTATCGAACTGATTTGATGATAGAACCGGAAGGTAGGCACAGGAACTCTGTAATTAATCAATGTATCCTAGCCGTGTTTGGGCTTATAAGAATTGTCATGAGATGCACTTTGGCTGTAAGGTACTATCGAACTGATCTGATCATGGAGCCGGAAGGTGGAAGGCAGACGCAGGAACTTTATAATAAAACAATGTAACCTAGCAGTATTTGGGTTAATTGAAATTGTCATGAGAAATAGGCACTCTGTTTATAAGTGTATCGCAACTAAAAAGTGTGAAATAAAAACTTTTTACAAAAAAAAAAAATGACTTCACTAAAAAAAAAACACTAAAAGGATCAAAATAACTTTAATTTTGGAAATCTGTGTAAAATAAGAAACAAACAATACCGAGAAATTCTTATATTTTGAAATTTAATGAATATATTTATTTTACTGTTAATTCACGCTAAATACTCTCCAGCGTTTGGTGATCTATCAGTTTGCACGTGTTATTGGAAAAATTATGGTGTCTTTTCCACGAATGCCAATAATGAAGAGTTGAAGTTGAAAGCTCGACAATTAACAAAAGCCACAGTCAACTTATTTCTGACAATTGTCAGTGACAATAATTGTAGCATTGTCGCGCCAATTACGTCGACTTTTGACATAATGTACAAATAATTTTGTTTTATGATGAATGAGGGTAAAATATAATTTAAAAAAATATTAACAGTGACACCCTATTAATTTTAAGTTCCTATTATAATTTTTATTTTTAGTGTAGGTACAATAAAGAATATATCTAACTATCTAGATCTAGCAAAGTAAAAGAACGAATCAATCACTGTTGCAACTTCGATTGTTTGTTTTGATCGCGTGTAAAATAGAAATGCATAAAAAAATTACCATTTTGGGTCTTATATATGAAAATAGAAATATATTTTTTGGGAAGTTTAGAGACCATCAATTGACCTACGATACAAAAACAAAAAAAAAAATGGAAGGAAAAAGCTGAACAAATAACAAGTTTTTTTTTATCGGGTGTAAGTGCTAGTTTTCGGCTTACATCGAGAAGTCGATGACCAGTTTTAACAATTAACTGTTCTACGGTCGTTTTACATACCCGATTTTTTTCTTCTGCGATTGAAAAGGAGTAATTGTTTCTGTTTTTAAATGGCCGTCGTAATCTCCTCGTTCGTATTTCTTCTAAGTATTCAGCATCTCTACTACTTTCACTACTCGATGTTAGTACAATTTTTGTAATAATGGTTTTATAGAAACACTTTCTTATATCATCAACTTTCACAATATGATTGAAAAAAAAATGGTGAAGGAAAGCATCGTGAGGAAACCATCATGTCCTAGAACCAAAAATTCGAAGACATGTGACATTCACCAATCCGCACTGGGCCCGCGTGGTGGATTACGGCCTATTCCCTCTCCTAGAGAGAAGAGGCCTGAAGGCTGAATATGCTATGTTTATTATGCTAACTTTCCCTCTCTGGGTGAAGCGAGAGGGAATATATCAGACCTTTACTTACTAAACCCCTCTCGTGTTCTTTCAGTTGCCCTTTGCGTTCCAGGACCATGGTTTCTTTTTCGAATAATCCCACAACCCATTCATCGGACGTCTATCGAGTGGATCCAACCCGGTAGTCTGATCTATATTTTATAGAATTATATTTTCAGGCTTCGTATGAACAGAGGGCTGGCTTCAGGGGCGTAACTACCGCCATATCAGCCGTATCAAAGATACAAAGCCCCCAGGCTTCAAGGGCCCCTTGGGGGGTTACTTATAGAAGCATAAAATTATAAAATCTTGGCCCGCTGTGACAATTCGGTGCTAGTTTGAAGTTTCTAGCCTAGTCTGGTTTAGTTCGGGCTTATTTCGTAACAAGAACAAAATTTATTTTGTGCCTTGGCGCAGTCGGTAAAAAGAGACCCTAATTTTTTATTATACAGGGGTCCTTTGTGACTGGCTACACCACTAGCTGGGTTATTCTTTGACCAATTAATAATTAAGTCGAACGCTCATTGCTAGGTCCGGTAGATCATGCATGAAGAGGTTTGCCGCGTTGGCTGCGTGGCTCATTTGTTTACGAATTACGCATGCCATGTTCGCAGTAGACAATAGACTAGGAGCCCTATGAGTAACAGTCTTCTGATAAGAAATTCTTTTAGTAATGAGTCAATGCATGGTGGGTCTAGTTCATAATATCGACAGTCACTACATCGATGGTCGAAAATGTTCCATCGACGGGCTAATGTATCGACAGTACCCCAAATCGATGGTAGGTACGCTGCATCGACAATACCCATCTTATAGGAAGTATCAAAAATAAAAAATCGAACGAATAATGATTTCGTTTTAAATTTTTATAAAAGTTATTTAGTAATTAAGTACGCTGTATTTTAGTAGGACATTTATTTATTTGTCGGTCGATCAGTGTGCATTTCTCTTCTCACACTTCGCCACTTTTTCGAGTCATCAAATGAGCATGAGCACCCAAGAGGTTTTCTAAAAGCCGGCGCCCCTGCACTTTAGTTTTCCATTCACGTTTCACGCTACTCTGTACCCAACTACCTCTTTGTTTGTCGGTATTTTACATTTCTTTTTAATTTTGATTTTGTGTAACTTAAGTAGTCTGATTGGATATCTAGATACTATTTTTTGTAACCAATTTTAGAGATCGTTAGGATAAAACATTAGGTAGGTAAATATTTTAGGTCAGTCGTTTCCAAAGTTGCTTAGACCGCGACCCACATAACAAAAACTTTCCGTATCGGGACTAAACTCTTGGCCTTCGTGAAGAGATTTAACGGACCTTCAGTCATAGTAATGCTCTTTACATTACTATGACTGACGGACCATTAAATTTATTTAAAAAGAAGAAAATACTTAAGGTGTTTAGTCCTTTGAACATCTGTCCGGAGTTAAATGCACACATATTCGTACTGCCGCCTGCGCCCGCATGGAGCCCCGCTGACCTTTAAAACCATTTTCTTTACGAAATATTGATTGATTTAAATATGCTATGTACCTACATTCTGAAGAGAAGAGAGTAAGTATAAGAACACATATACAGCAATTTTTTTGTGTAAACATATATTTCTAAAGATCAAAGACGTGTAGCGACATCTATGGCGTCACATAAGAACTAATCCTGCATCGCGCAATCAAAGTTCTCCGCGCGATTTGTATATAATACGACAGCCCGAAATCATCTATCGGGCAGTAGCCCACCAGACATAACACCCGTCTGGCCGGAGGATCCTCCCTTTTCAACGGAGGTTTGCGGGACTTTACACTCTGTTCCGCTTACCTCCAAAGACGTTTGAAAGGAGTAGGGAAAACAAGCGAAAAAATATCATGTCGCAATTTTTTTTTTTGACAAATGTCTTGTCATATGAAAAAAACATATGTTGATAATGTTGTCACATTTTAAAATCTCTTCGTTCGATAGAGGGGATTATAAGGATAAAATAAAACACTCAAAATATCATTGTGACTCATGTTTACAACCACTCACAAATGCAACTTTTTACTTTAAAGCGATATTAATAAACAAACATAATTTAATTGTCACCGGACTCATGGCATGAAACTGACAATAAATTTTACACGATACTTAGTATAAATTCCTTTACCTATTAAATAAATACATTGATGTAACCTATATATTTTATATAGATGTTATTCTAAACGGTTACTTTTTATAAATATATGAACATCTAAACTCGATACATCATCTATGTATTGCTCTATTTTTATTGATATTTCATATTATCGACTTTTCAATATTTTGTTAATCGATATAAAAAGAGAACATCTCTATTTAAATCGATTTGTATCGATAGAAATCGAGCAATACTGTAAGTGTCCAGTGCGTTGATTTACTTCAAATCACTCTTAATTATTTTATCATAATGTTCCGGTAATATAAACAGCGCTAAAACTAATTCACGAGTAAATATAACTAGTTCCTGAACGATGAATATAAATTCCTTTTTACCTGCAATTAGCACTCAAGCTAGGCACTTACTAAGGCAATGCAATGCTAGATCATTTCATACCATGTTACTTTACCGTACACCTAGATATAAATATTAAAACAGATCTATTTAATAATAAAAGTTTAAAACCAATAAATATGAAAAAATATTATTGATGGAAAGAAATTTTAATAAATAAAAATGTTTCCTATTTCTAGATTTTAGAAGATACGTATTTCAGTAAGCCATTTCCAATGGAGAGTACATACAAGAACAAATACCTAAACTTAGGTCGTTGTACTTAATAACTATAACAGAACGGATTTGGAATACCAGTAACATCGTTTAATATCTAGATTTCGATCTTAATGTATGGACGGATATAATTAATCTACAGTTTATACGCAAATGAAACTAAAATGGGACCACAAAAATTGTGCATCAATTTTATCTACAATGATACAACGCATTGCTATGGAGATACAGTGCGCTAGGTATATCATGACTGGGGGCGAAGTAAGGAACTAAAATCAAATCCTACTCAATTTAAAATTGATACTTTTCGTCTTGCAAGCAGTGCCCTTAAAGACCAAGATATACCAGGCACACTGTACGCAAATCATTAAAATAATAAGCATTCGTTCTGACTGCATGTAAATGCTAAAATCCTATGTTAAGTTAAATATACCGCTGGGAAGCGTGCGAATTTAACGGTAAGCGGATAAAAAATAATTGTGTCTATATTCGCAATGTTTGACTACGATGACAGCTGTCAACATGACAGCGGAGTTACTTGACGCGGACGGAACGCTGCTTGTTCATGTTCGTGAGCATGAGCGAGATGTATGACGTCAGAAGGTCGTCCATCTTGTACCCCAAGGAAGTCTCACACAGCAACTTGGACCCCCGCACGAGGTTGCCGATCGTCATGTGGAAGTAAGTGTTGCCAGATGACCAATTTGATATTCTCGTGAATGGGTGTGTTACTAGGATGTCCTGGAAAACGATAACAGTAAATGTTACCTACGACGATTTACAAGAACACTTAGAACAGGGAAGGTAAACTTAAAATAAAATAGGTATAATGGCGGTTCTATAAGATTATTTTGATTATAGAATTGTCCCAACTGTGCCCGCAGAGAAACCATTATCTATTATTGTCATGATATTGACTCATGTTACTTAGAGTTGTCGCAACACATTATTTCTTTCTTCCATTCTCGCCTATTATCCGTCATGCCAAATTCACTACCTTTTCTTTCATGTCATTCCTCACACAATTCCTCAATCTTATCTTTAACTCCTGATTCGTCCATACACATTTATATTCATCCCTTTTTTAATCGCATACTTTTAGTATCTCCTCATCCTCATCAGGGGAGTGATGTAGCGACATCTATGGCGTCACATAAGAACTAATCCTGCATCGCGCAATCAAAGTTCTCCGCGCGATTAGAACATATAGAACAGCCCAAAATCATCTATCGGGCAATAGCCCACCAGACATAACACCCGTCTGGTTGGAGGATCCTCCCTTTTCAACGAAGGTATGTGGGGCTTTACTCTCTGTTCCACATACCCCTAAATCTCTGTTAAAAAGGGAGGATTCTCCGATTAGACAGGTGTTGTGTCCGGTCCGGGCAAATGCCCGACAGTTGATTTTGGGAGAACTCTAAACCTAGAACTACATTAGACCGACGCACACGCGTACCACGCCTGATTTGTACGTAGAACGACGTCGCGTGGCGTGGATCAAGTGTAGCTCTACGAGTCTAGTTTCCATATAAAATGTATGGAGACCGACGCGCCCAGATCGGCGTGTGTGGCACACGTGTGCGTAGTGTAGTACTAGTAACGCGATGCAGGATTTTGAAGTTTAGTTCCTATGTGGCAACACAGATGTCGCTATATACCAGTAGTAGTAGCTAGTACCACAGATGTCGCTATATATCAGTAAAAAGTTAAATATTTCTCACCTTCGACTGCGGATGTATCAAGCTAACTCCGTGCTTATTAATAGCAATCAGCAACAGCTCTGGATAATTTGGTTCCGTGGTCTGCTTGACCTCAAAGAAGGCAGACCCAAACGTGGGCCAGCGGTAGATGACCTTCAGGAAGGTGATCTTGGCGTCTTCGGGTGTCATTCCAGCATCAGTGTTGTAGGACGCCACGATCGCTCGCTTCCAGTCGGCAGAACTCTGCAGCTTTATCAGATCGGCTGGTATTAGTTCGCGAAGCATTTGCCTGAAAACATAGCGTAATTTTTTTTGGGTTACGGTTACGTGGAATGAAAGTCGTTTGCAGCTACAAGTAATTATATTTATTGGGATCTCGTACGCTTGTACATGTTTTTATTACAGAGGTTGGAACCAGAGACAGTATTAAACCACAGACAAAGTTAGAACGAAAAAATAAACTGCCATAAAAAAATATCTATTTACATATTTTAATAGCTACCTAATCATCATAG
Source organism: Mythimna impura (assembly GCA_905147345.3). NCBI lineage: Eukaryota > Metazoa > Arthropoda > Insecta > Lepidoptera > Noctuidae > Mythimna > Mythimna impura. The sequence continues at coordinate 7,352,782 of LR990348.1, forward strand.
CGTATTATTATTTTTGCTTAAAAAGGTGATGTCCCTAAATCTTTAAAGCAGTTTAGTATTTATTTATGATTTTAATCTGAGATTGATTTGATTTTGTTACTAAATTTAAGCGTGTAAAATAAAGAAAAAGTACACCGAGAATTGAACCCTGTAGAACGCCTAAAATTTCAATGAGTTTCTTTGCCTAACTCACGCAGGCAAATTAATTCGGAGAAAAAATAATATTCGGAGTCATATAATATTTGACTCTGAATTAGTTCTTTAGATATATATTTAAATAGATATTATACAGATTATATCGGGTGAAGTATTATGTCTCATGATTACAAACCTTGGACTTCAGTCTAGCAGTTCAGACTCTAGGAACGAGTCCGCGTATTTCCATTCTAAACATGGCATGAACGCAGCCATAGGAAACTGCTCGCGTATAATAATATCTACTTTGTATTGCTATTTTTAAACCTGCAATTACAATGTATACACGAATTCTGCGTACTGGTCTTGTATAGTTTGTAACGTATACGCGCGCGTCCTGGTTCCAAACTATACTACAGTTAACATCACTTACCTACGCCTGACAAAATCTGAGATATATATAAAATCATTTATTCATAAATGAAAAAATGTTTAAATATTATCAACATAGAATGAGATAGATAATAATTTAAGACTTTTAACTTAACCTAACCCAAATGATTCACTAACATTAGAAGGGGGTCTGACCTAACCGAACCCGCATCATAGCTTCGCTCGCTCGCCATCATGTTCTAATGGTCACTATTCTAAGGTGACCTAATCCAGGCGTGATTATTCCGACCTAGGCACGATTAGTTCACATTCGTACTGGCATTGTATATTAAGGAATAAGGTTAGGTAGTTAGGTCACTATGAAGTATACGCGAGTATTTGCGTACTACTCTTATATAGGCGTGTGTAACTCTTTACTGAACCGACTCACTGTTCCGAAACATTTTAGTGTTCCGAAAGATTGGAACATCAGTAATCTTTTTTAAGCATCATTTGGAACAATTGGAAAACTGAAACACTCTTTACTTTAAGTGACCAGCAGTCTTTTTAAAATTCAAATTATAGCGTAAATAGTGTAAATATAATTAATGACCTGAACTAAAAACATCTGCTTTAAATTATTCTCAAATTAAAATTCAATTTAACTTTTATTTAGTGTATATGACGCAACGCAACAGATCACGATTCATAACAGTCAGTGTTTGTATCTTTTGAGCCGTTGTTCCAAATGTTCCGTTTGTATCTTGGGAGTCGATGTTTCAAATGTTCCGATTGTATCTTTTGAGCCGTTGTTCCAAATGTTCCGTTTGTATCTTGTGAGCCGATGTTTCAAATGATCCGTTTGTATCTATTGAGCCAATGTTCCAAATGTCCCGTTTGTATCTTGTGAGTCGATATTTCAAATGTTCCGTTTGTATTATCTTTTTAGCCGATGTTCCAAATGTTCCAAATGATACATATCACTGTTTCGGAACATTTCAGTGATTCAGATGCAAATGTTCCAATCGCAAAGATGACACACTTTTCCTACGCCTACTCTTAAATACATTGGAAGACCTTGATTAAAAAGTGATTTCTAATCTATACGAAACTAGTTTCACACCCTCGCGTTCTGGCCATGTACAGAATGTAAATACGCAACGAGTCCCAAGTTCGTAGATAGCAACTACCTTGAATCCAATTGTAACAGATATACGTACGGTATCGCCTGCAACTCCTGCTTGTTGTCCCCGAAGCGCGCGCGGTAGGCCAGCGCGGCCAGGCGCGCGGCCTCGTCGCGGCCGCAGCGGTGGTACCCGCGCAGCAGCTTGGGCAGCTCCTGGTGGAAGTGGAAGATCACGTCCGCCGCCCGGTCTTTGCCGGGCACCGTGTTCGTCCAGAGCTTCTTCATGAAGAACACCTGGGAAGCGAGGTAAGGTATTAATTTGGTTACTTTTCTAAGTGGTATTGTGGCAGAACAAACATAAGTTTTTTTACTATTTTGTGGTAATATTAGGTTCAGAATACAGTCTAGCGCTAATAGTAGCGCATTTTTAATCGCTGTAAAGGGGAGCAATCCTTTTGATGTATTATATTGAATACTTCTACATTATTTTTCAACTTAAACTTCAATTTGGTTCACTAATTCAGTATTATAAAAACTGTTTGGCAACTTTGGAAAACGCAAACAGCGCACAAAACACATCTGAAATCAAATTAATGTTTATGAAATTTTAGTATTTTTTGCGAGTAAATGTGTTGAAAAACATCGTTTGATACACGTGGGCTTTTGTCATTGCAGTTTCTCGGCTGCATAACAGCCTCGACTTCGGTTGGGCAAAGACAAAGTTTCCCCATTTGTATCTTATATTTTTTAATCAGTTTACCAAGTTACACTTTGCACCACTAGTCTTCATTGCCGGTTTTTTATTGGTTTCCGATTTAAGAGTCACGATGACGATAAATTAATTGCAAGTAATACTTCTGGCTTACCTGGTAGGTGAACTGCGGAGTGATGCCGTCGCGAGTAGGCCGTGCTTTCTTGATCCAGTCCGTGAGGTGGCGAACGAAGTCGAAGAAGAAGTCGCCCTCAGGGACCGATATCACCTTATCAGCTATCTTAACGAATAAACTAAAGCCTTCACTAGATCTGAGATTCAGTCTCTGAGCTATATTTTGACAGAAGTCTTTTGCCCTAGTAGACGAGTCTACTTCAAATGCTTCATCTGTGTCATCAGGGAAATACACCTTATGGAATATCTGAGTAGTCTTATGCTGAATAGCTTCTACTTCCACCTGGTGGGGTGGATACTTCCTCTGCCCATTCCTTAACGTCTTCTGAAGTCTTTGGAGGGAGTCTTGGGCTATTGGGTATCTCCTAGTCCTCAAGAACAAAGTCAATTCTCTAAGTAATCCTTGACTACATGCGAACAAACCTGTAGCCAGCCACATTAACTCCCAGCCTCTTTCTTCCGACATTCTGTTTCGGTTGTCAGTCAGTTGTTTCATGACTTGACAATATATCTCGTCCCGCAGGATTTCGTGTTTTAGGGGGCCGTCGAAAATGTGATCTGTGTACTCATTGCCGATTCGAGGACGTTTCGAAGGTAGATCGCCCATGTACTTCAGAATGGCGGTGAACGCGAAACATGCTTCTTCAGCTAGTTCTTCCTTTGCTTGCAGTTTCTTTAATAGTGGCTGTTTTACTGGCTCTCTGGAGTGCCGCCATAGCTCCTCAGATCCTCCCCTCTTGGCAGTGGAAAGTGTAAGTGCCTTGGAAACTGTGCGTTTCGGTGGCAACCGGAAATGATCCATCGCGTATTCTAACAAAGTGTGCGGCTTGTCCTTTATTTCTGTTCCGTTGTATGTGGCAGTAGGCGCTCGACGACCGTGCGATGCACCTTCTTGGCAGAACAGAGTCAATATATCCGGTGGCGGTTTCGTTAGTGCTGGCAACACATACACGGTCTCAGCGGGGAAGTCACCCCTTTCCATTGTCCTCTCACAGCGGCCAATGCACCAACCATTGTTCAACACAGATTCTCCAGTACTGTCTTCTTCTAAAATAATCAGATCTCCTTTGTTGAATGTCAAGAAACTGGAGCCCTCACCAGGTGCTTTGTAATCTTGTAGCGCTATTACGAATTTGGATCGCTTCTTCAGTCCTTCCAGGAAGTAAACAACTAGATCTCGAATATCTTCAGCGTTAGGACTTTGGAATGTAAACTCTTCACCACGAACTGTCGAGAGACTGAAGGTTTGTGTGAACACTTTATTGGTTTTTTGACTGGAGACCGTAGTTATTTCAGGGAACGACAATTCTAACAACACTTGTTCTTGATCATCCACGACATACACACCGGTCCAATTCACTGCTATTATAACGTCATTTTTAGGTAGATTTGGCCCAGAGTTTCTATAGGCTTCGTAGAATCTAGAGAATAAAAGAGGCCACTTAAACTTTGCATAACTCACTACGTCTTCTTTCACTCTATAAGCAGGAACTTTTTCTTTTACATAATAACTCTTTTTATACGCTTGCACCACTAGAGCACCCCACCGATCAACTGCTTTTTCAACACCAGTTAGACAATAATCAGGTATATAATTTGGTAGTAACGTATAGAGTCGTTCAGTGTTCATGTCTTGACCGTACTCGATGTAATACTGTTGAGCGGCTATCATAGCTAAGTCTTCTTCTTTGTCACATCGATATTCACCAAATTTAACACCTCTTACCACTTGCTGGTAAATAAGATTAGTAGCCACTTGATCCTCAGTAGGATCGTGCCATGGAGCGAATATTTCTTTTCTGAAGAACAACCTCCATGGCGCGTTTCTTTCTTGAGCACCTTGTTCTTTAGCATACTGTTCGCACTGTGAGATTGCATCCATTACGTGATCTCCTCCACTTCCAAGTGAACTGACCTTATCGAACAGAGCAATGTATAGCGAGAAACCGAATTGGTCTCTAAGAGCAATTTTATCAGATAACTGATTACACAGTTCTCTCGCAGTTGTTGCTGAGTCCGCTAATAAGGTCTTCGTATTGCCATCCATAAATGTTATGGGTAACATTATAGGTTTTTTCGACTTTGTTGCTTGAAGTTCTAACCACGATGGTGGTTGATTTCTGGTTCCATTGTTGAATGTGCGTTTTAAGCGGTCTTCACAATATGGAGCGTAACCGGGAGGACCCTCTCTGATGAAAGCCCGCAGGTAATTGACGAACTTTTCACTAGGAGCAAAGCATCCAACACACAACGAAAGTAAAATCCATCCTCTGGCATGAGAGGACTTCGAAGGATTGTTTGTCAGTTGTTTACAGATCTGACAATATATTTCGTCTCTCAACTCAGCCCTTAGAATACCGTGCCCAATTATAAAATGTAATTTTTCTAGATTTGATGTTGGGCGAGATTCTAGCCACGACTGATAGCTGTCTGCTGTATACTCCTCATCCTGGAAAGGACAACATGAGGTTCATTAGTAATTGCCCCACAAAAATACAGTAGCAGTGGAAATTGTTATGAAACGAAACCAACCTGTAACTTTCTCCTCACATCCTCTCCTAGCTTGTTCTTCCTCTTCAGCGTCAGAGACACGAGCTTGTGTCTGATGGATCTCGGCTTCTGTTTGTTCAGATACGCATCAGCATCCACGCCCATCATCTGAGCTTCTTGGAATTCCTTGGACCTGATGAAGTTCCTGCCGAGGGTCGCTGTGACTTTAGACATGACTGACGTGTTGTCTCGGTCCATAGTGTGGTACCTTGGCTCCGGTAGGTCACCAGTAAACCGGAGAATTGTGATCCATAGCGCTTGCGCAGCCTGTAATGCGTTTTGAATTAATTATTATCAGTTACGTAACAACATTCCTACTTAAATTGATCAGACGATTAAATTAATTGAGAAATTATTTTAGCATTATATCAAATAAATGATTTTCGTAATTGGTTTACTCGATCAACGTTTCGCAAAACATTTTTATTAGATACCATCTTTAATTACAGTTGATTTATAATAATTTATTCTTACCAGTTGGTCTCCTTGCGTATGTAGAGGCAATAATGGATGCTTGAGTGGTTTCCTCGAGTATTGATGAGTGACATTTCCTTGGAAATAAGTAGCTGCAAACTTCTGGAATTTGAACTCCGATAAATCTTCCTCGTCTTCTGATGTGGTTTGCATTGGTGTTACCATCTGTCAATAAATAATGGTGTTAGCATGGATAAAAATTATTACTAGTGATTGTTACAAAAAAAAAACCATCATCAGTAGTCGTAATGGATGTGTGGTGTAACGAGAATGGATAAAGTGAGAAATGAAGGAAATGAAGTATACTAGAGGAAGTTTGAATGTTGGTCCAGTGACTGAAAAGTTAAAAGGGATTTTTTTGTCTTGGTATAGTCATGTGAAAAGGAGGGATGAAAGCATGTTACGAGGGAGGTAAAAAAAAGATGGGAGCATTGTGTGAGGAGTGCTATGAAAGAAAAGGGAGTTAGTGACAGCGTGACGAGTGACAGGACAGCATGGAAGAAAAAAAGTGTTTAACCGACCCCAAAAACAAAAAATCTATTGGATAAATTTATCCAATAGAAATCAGAAAAGTAAATATGAATAATACATAAATGAAGGTTGCGTTATCCAATAGGTTACAATACTACACCAAGTAAAAGTCTTGAACAAATATGCTGTGAATACATATGACGATAATAATCAGAAAGAAGTAGTCACAATGGATTTAAAAGAATCTGTTGAAACAGAAATAAACACTGAAGATACCATCAGTATTGATAAGGACACATTATGAGTTGAAAGTTGTAAAAACTTAGACTGGAGTGAACTTCAAGAAAATGCAAATATTTTTGTGAACAATCTGATAGAAATCAGAGATAAAATAAAACAAGTATGTAATGACGTTGATCATTTCTGCAATGTAATTAACATATTTTAATGAAATACTGGCCGATAACGTTTTTGCGTTAAGATTCTTAGCACCGATTTCGGACTACGCTCTTTCTTTGTGTTTGCCACAAACAAAGATCCTAATAAAATTGTTTTCTTAGGTCCAATCATTATGCGCCATGTTGTTTGCTTCGTAAGCAAACAGATTTAATCCGAACGAAACTTGTAGGAATGCAACTATTATTTTATTTTTTGAAAGAGCACCTATTGCCACACAATAATTGCTTCACAAGTTGTCTGATGTATAAGGCTAGTTTTTTTATATAAAAATATTATAATAAAATTCCAAAAGAATATAATTATAATAAAACAATAGATTATTTGATTTTATTTGAATAATCTACTAACTACCGGGAATAATCGAATACCATTGTATTATTCTTTATCATCGCAACTTTTAAGAAATTATTTTCATCGAAATGAATCCTCATTTCGATGAAAATAATAGCTAATTATCTAATCAAGGACCATAGTTTCGATAACACCATGATAAAGAAAATAAATTACCTCTTGCTGATCAGCCCTAGGCTGTGGCAGATCACTGAAGACCGAAGTATCCTTGGGTGCAGGCGCCTCACTGCTGGAGTCAGGCAAGAAGTCGAACATGGCCTCCACCAGCTTGCTGTCATCTACCGGCTCGTCCTGCTTCCTCGCCGCCTCCTGGAGTAACGTCCTCTTTGCTTCCAATTGCTTCTTTTCTTCAAGAGCGAGTTCTGCTTCACGCCTTTCCAGTTCGTACATGCGTTCCTGTGGGAAAAAATAAAGGTTTAACGTTTTAGTTAAATATTACGAATTCGTATGGACGTCTATTTTGCGTAATTTTTTCGTCTCGTAGGTATGTCTTACAAGCTTTTGCCAGAAGCTTCGCCTGTCGTGAAAATAGAAAATATATAGCCTATGTCACTAAGCGATAAAGGAGCATTCTACTGTTGTAAGAATTTTGAAATTCGGTCTTGTAGTTCTTAAGTTTATTCATTATAAACAAAAATACAAATCCTGTCTCTTTGTAATGTTATATTATAGATAATGATTTTTACAAGAATCTCATTGTCATTCTCATTGGGAATTTTTTGTTCCTTCCCTAATTTGGTAAGGTCATGGTACTACATAGTATTGTGCCTGCCTAAATAAAAAGTTAATTATTTAATTGCACACCTCTACAACAAATAACTTTACCTAGAATTTCAAAACATTACACTTTTTAAAATTATGCTTTACTATTGCTACATACATTTCTCTAAGAATTTTTGTGCCAAGATTCAAATGCAGTTGTTTAATTCCAGTTAAGACGATTATCTTGTCTCTTATCACTTTTGATATCAATAATAGACCACCAACTTCTGCCAGCGGCTTCGGCCGCATAAAAATTGAAAATTATTTAGCCTATGTCATTTATTTATGATAACTTAGCAATCTACTGGAGAAAGAATTTTTAAAATTTATTCATTTAAAAAAATTAAATCTTTCCTCTTTATAATATTATTATAGGTGTTTAGATACAAAGGTGCAATATTACCTATCCCTTTTCACGGCAAGATAAACAAATGCACTTATACAGACAGTCAAATTAAATTAGGTAGCGAAGCTCCGACGACGACGTGTCATGTGATAAATATTAATTTAATATAGGTAATGCCGTTAAAAGAAAAACATTTAATTAAACTCATAATTTCAATAAAATAACTACAGCTGACTACGGGTTAACGACCCTCTTTTTTGAGAGGAGCGAGAGGGAATGTCAGTCTTTAACTGACTAAAACCCAGTGTTCCTCAGGGCCACGGTAACTCTTTCTAACAAACCTGTAGTGTAAACGACTCCCTGGCAGTCTAACACCGTGTAATTACGAGATTAGAATATACATATATTTTTTTAAAGTGACTTACAATGAAACTACCCACATATGACATGTCAACATAATTATTATCAAATCCAGCATTGTTGCAAAACTTCTCGAACCACAAGTTCATCATTATTCACCGACCAGTAAACAACACGTCTGATTAACTTAAAGGATTACTACACATTACTTCACTATTACGGCTAGTATCGCCCAGGTTGCTGGTTACGTTAACCTGCAGGGTTATTGTGTAACGCAGTTGCTTTCCGAACGTAACGCAGCCAGTAGCTAGGTAGGTACAGAGGAACGCGATCCAATTGACGACCTAAACTGAAGTGTTAAAGGGATAGAGCTATATAGGGTGTATAGCTCCATCCCTCTCTCGCGCTCGCACGACTGACATTTTAACACGTCATGGTAAGACCCCAGCAGTGCTATTCTCTAAGAAAACAGCCTTGAGCCTGTACATAGGATTAACAATTCAATGTATAGGTCCATTAGATTGTTAATCCTATGTACGTATTTGGATTTCGTCGCTGCGGCCAGCGCTGCGCTCAAGGCTGTTTTCTTAGAGAAAAGCACGACAGTACGGCAGAAAAATCTTGACTGGTCCGAACTTAGGACAATTGGCTGCGCAGTAATTCTTTTTAAAAATCATATGGCGAATGCGCATTGCGTATTTTTTCGAGTATGCGCCTAGTTCGGAACACCTAACTTCAGAGTAGCCAAATTATTTTGACTGTAACGTACTTACACGAAGGCGAGTGCCATCAGGTTCACGAGCAATACGGCCATAAACACTTGTGACTAGTTGTGACAAAAGTGAACTCGTAGATCAGATCTAGGTTGACACAAACTAGATTGTCATCGATACGATACGAAAAAAAAATTACAATCGCGAGCCGAGCAGTGATCAAAATCAAGGAAATCGTTCTTTACAGCTTAGCTTGGGACTAGACGGCGTTGTGTGATAGTTGTGGAATATATTATATTATATATATATACAATTTTAAACAAATAGATTACGTTAAGAAACTGAAGCAAACTTCAAACTAAATTAACATTGCCGAATGACTTGCGTTGATAAACCTGAAGTTGACTTCAAGCCGAATCGTCAATGCAACTGTGTTACAGAATACGGCCGCAGCCTAGTCGAGTACGGTATTCGTATATACAGGTTGCAGACGCGCTGCGCTTGCGCAAGGCATACGCTTGATTGATTAAACGATATCGTTAAATTACGCAAAACTAACCGTCATTAATATAACACCTGTGTTTGCACCTCATTAGGCGCTATAATTTGTTGCGGAATTCCATTTCTAAGTAATATCTGTCGATTATAAAAATTAGATAGTTTTTCTGCATTTATGAGTTTGTAAATAGAAAAGATGAGAATATTTGAATATGTCAAGAAGACTAGTATTATTCCTCACTTGACTCAGGTTTCAATATTAACTTATATAAATCTCTCACTGCGTTCGGGATTGAAACTTAGCAACCTTCTTTTCGTTCGGAATTCAACATGCCGCCCGCGACTTTTAGGCACTGCTTTGTCTCCTAGTCACATAATCTACTATTTTAAATTAAGATCAGTATTTCCATAAATTTATTATTTGCAAACATAAACATACTACATAAGTAATCAACTTTTTCTAGTGCTGGAAGGCTGATTGTTTAAGTAAGATTACGGCCCATTTCCTCTCCTAGAGAGGAGGCCTGAGTTCTAGCAGTGGGAACATTATAGGCTGATTTATGCATATACAAAAATTTAACCACTGTACACGTTTATTATTAGTTTAGATGAGTGTGGTGTCTAACTTACCCGGTAACGTAGAAGATACCAAAGGGCCCTATGTGACAAAGTTTCGTCAATAGGCGGCAAGTACAATAGTGGACTCAAACATAATTCTTTAACTTTATTATTGTAATCAATATTTTTCATTGTCACTAAAAAACATTATATTGTTAAAATAAACAAGCAAACAAAAAAAAAAATATAAAAAAAAAATATTAATGCAATGTAGCACTGTAATGTTTTTTTTTTAAAAGAATGCAACGTGCGCTTTATTTGACACTTCGAAATCTAAATGAACTTCATAATAATATAATATTATGTAAAGTCAATCATAATGATAATCTTTGCGATAAAACAATAGCGGTATTTTAATTTAATTTATTATTTAGTAAATTTGACTATCTATTGATCTACGATGATAAGGTTGCATGTAACTCTTTATCACGCCTACCTAGCCTTTTCCTAACTAACTTGGAGTCGGCTGCCAGTCTAATCGGATGCAACTGAATACGTTTTTAGGGTTCCGTACACAAACGGTAAAAAGGAACCCTATTGCTTTTACTCCGCTGTCCGTCTGTCTGTCACCAGGCCGTATCTCATGAATCGTGATAGCTAGACAGTTCAAATTTTCACAGATGATGTAGCTTCTGTTGCAGCTCTAACAACAAATACTAAAAACAGAATAAAATACAGTTGTATAGAACCATGAATGGTACGGAACCATTCGTGAGCGAGTTCGACTCGCACTTGGCCGGTTTTTTTATTACGGATAGACTCGTGTTTGATGGTAAGCGATAATGTAGTCAACGATGGAGTACACTTGCCTAGACTACGATTCGTTTGACCATTCGCTCGTGACTTGTAGCCATCAGGAAACTCAGACTCCGACAGGGAATTCCACTCCTTAGCTGTGCTTACAATAAAAGTGTTCCCGAAACGGTTTTGCACGTTAGGGTGGCATGTTCAGCATATGCCGGTGGCGCAGCGCCTTACGTCTAATGGTTCGATGATGGAACGGACTTAGCGGAATCAAATTGTGCAATTTCAATGCACATTCCCCAAAATGTAAACGATAGAAAAGCAATAGGCAATAGCAACTCGGCGTCGATACTCAATATTTTGGAGTTTTGACACGACAAGTGCATCAATGCCGATGATTTTCTTGGCTCGCTTCTCATTCGACACTAGTGCAACAAACTGGTATTTGACAGATCCATCCCAAAGGTGAGAGCAGTACTCTAGTGCGTAATACCAGAATTTAACATGGGGCGACTGCCTATTTTAACCTCTACAACCTAATAATCGGATAACGCGATACCCCTTTTCGAGACTCGTATTAGATTTTCTGCCTTCTGACTATCTGTTACGACTGTCAAAGATGAAATGACGGCGAGGACCAACTCCTTAACATGCTTTCCGAAGCACGAAAGAATCTCAAATGTTAAGATGGTCACCCATCTACAGACCGACCTTAGCAAACGCTCCTTAATCTTGGAAATTGACCCATAGCATAGGGTAGCATAACCAGCCTTTTAACGTTCCCACTGCTAGGACTCAGGACTCCTCTCTAGGAGAGGGAACGTGCCGTAAATAAAGGGCCACCACGCGAGCCCAGTGCGGATTGAATGTCACATGTCTTCGAATTTTTGACTGTAGGACATGCCGGTTTAAAGGCCTGGCTGGGTTGGAAGTTTTGAACCCAAGCGGTCTACAATTCGTTGGTCTTTCGTAGGTCGCAGCGTGATGTTATATATCCTATATGATTCGTTATGAATCTGGCTATCCCATAATGAAAGACTTGTTTCAGTCCGACAAGAGATTAGCGCGTTTAAAGTAACAAAAAACTCATCCGGTTTATTATATTATAGAATAGATTGCAGATAATAATATAATATGTTCTGTAGAACATGCTATATTTAGGTAACCTGCAACTATTCTAAATCATTGGTGTGAGTGTGCTGAGTAGTAATTATATTGCCCTCTTAGGGCTGCCGTAGCTTAATAAATTTTATAAGTAACATACAATAAAAATAATATTGTCAATGTAGTGGATCCAAACGTACCTAAATATTTTTACCTGTTGGTATTTCATTTCTAGTTACATGAATGCATATTAAAATTCATAATGTATAGAGTGATTCAAAATATGTAGTTACTGTTACATGTGCTTATAAAAGTAAAGTTTAGAATTAGACATTCTAAAATAATTTTCATTTGAAAGTGTTAATGTTATACAGATTAAAAGTGTGATAACTTTAACATAAATAGTTAATTAATGGTTATTTTAATTATTTTCTATCTAGATTTGGTTTCCGCACTTAGTCCATGCTCACCCACTATACGTGAATCAATGATCAATTTTACTAGATAATAAAGCATTATCCTTATTTTCATAGCTAGAACAGTATTCTTTTGGTTCTAATCAAAATTATCAAAATCAGATAGTCTAATAAATAAATAATCTAATTAATAAATTTATCTATTTTGAGTAACAGATCTTGATAATGTAAAAATAATGTAGGTATCTATATATTTTTATCTCGGTATTAGGCTACATTTGCTAATTATTATTTATCGTGATTACGCATAATATAACGAGACTAAACAATAATAAAATAGTAATCTAATCTAAAAACAAAAATTGCATAATTTTGTATTTATTAAAATTAGTAATTGTTAAGCACTTTCAAGTTTGCCGATTTGGTCATCGAAATTTTTAAAATGTAACTATACATTCGGTTAAATTTATCAGATAAAAATATTAAAATCTGACATTGTATTTGAAGTACACAAAAAGTAAAGTTCATACAATGTTAATCGAAGTTAGAATAGAAATTGACTTCATATTTTTTCATTAAGATTATTGATGTAAAAAGGTAAACATTATAAGTACAAGCTAAACATCGTTTTAGTTTAAGTTTATACCATAAAAAAACGTTAACGGTGACGTTTTTTTGAATGATAGTAATTTTACAAGTCATTTTTTGTAAAATCTTTTGACACGGCAAGGCGATCGATGCTCAGCTTATTAGAAAAATGGTAGGGTGCAAATTCTGCAAACAAGTCATGGCGATTCCATCAAAATCATCGAACATTTTTCTACTTCATGCCGTTTTATGAAAATAAATAATATTTTAGATATTATTTTCTAATACTACGATCCTCATACTTTGTGTTACTGATCTCATTTATTTTAAACTTAAAACGAAGAGTTTTACTGCCTAATTTTTTTGCACTCATCATTTCCAATAATTATTGTTTATTATTATAGCTAGCTGGTATTGTCCCACTGCTGGGTAAAGGACTCCTTCCATTCTTTCCAACAATTACGGTTCCTCGCTTTCTCTTTCTAGTTCTTAAGGAAGACATCCAGGTCTTCCTGTAATCTCCTTCGTGGTCTGCCGCGGCAACGCGTCGCTGTGTCCAACCAACAATCCTGTGATTTACGGTCCCGCAGCTCGTTAGACATGCGGCAGACGGTCATTCCCAATCATATAAAACAAATAGGTGACTTACCCGATAGTTATGCTCAGCGATCTCCTTAGCCCTGGTGTTCCCCTGCGTGTGCAGGCGCAGCTCCTCCTGCCTGCGCAGGCGCAACGCCTCGGAGTGCGCGCGCGCCTCGCCGCGCATGCGCCGGTAGCGCCGCATGCACAGCAGGCGCCGCGCGTGCGACTGGATCTTCACGATGGCCCACATCTTGTGCCCGTAGGAGCGGCGGACTAGGTAGCCGCGGGCTGCCGCCTACAGCAGGAGACAACGGTAATGAGAGTTATAATGTAATAGAAAAAAAATGCGGACAGACTTTTTTTCTTTTCTTTTCTTTTTTGTCTTCTTTGCATATCATCATCAGAATAACTATAGTTATCTCGACATCGGTAATATTTAGGATAGGAAGTGGGAACAGCACTTCCTTGATTTAGGATCATGATCGTCTCTCTCGTCATCCTTGACATTAATTAGGATAGCGGCAGATTTTTTAAGAATATCGTGTTTGTTTTTAGGTTTTCCGGATAAATTGAGTCCTATCGTAATTTGGTTTCTATAAGAAAACCTAAAAACAGAATTCGCAGTTTTATGGATGGATCAAACGGGTTTAGGAGGCAATGGATCCTTAAAACAGCTAGCACGTAGAACTACTCAGAACTTTGTAGTAGTACTCGAAAAACAAGGACTAATTTACTGTTTCGGAATCAACAAGAAAGAGATTATTAAAGAACTACATAATAACATTCTCAACTTACTTGCAAAGACACAATGTGTCCACGAAGATGCCTAAACCGATGAGCCAACACTCGTGCACGTATCAAAGCCTGCAGTCTCGCGTATCCGTCCTTCATCTTATTGTATCGAATCCTCTGCAATTTGCCTCGCCAGTGACGCTGAATCAAAATGGCCGCCGCTCGCATCTTCAAGAACCGTCTGCGGTACACCCACCCTCGAATAGACCTCTGAAGAATCAATATCTTCCTAGTAAGCACTCTGTCTCTTTCCTGCTCCAGGAATAAGTCATGAGCATCCTTCAGAAAAACTTTGGTATGACCCAACTGGTAATCAGACTTGCCAAGGACGGTTGCACAGATCTTCGCAGTCGCTGAACGACAGTCAGTCTTATGGGCTGGTGGAACGCCAGAAATCAAGAAGCGGTATCTCTCAACAAACTCTTTGAAGCTATGTCTGATGGGATACCCAGCCCTCCTGATTCTGATCGTCTCCATCATACCAGAGTACCTGAGCTGTCTACAGCAAAGACCACGGTCAAACATCATCGGTTTCTTAAATTCATTTGGTTTTATACAACGTATGAAGAATGGCTGACATGTTCCTAAAGTTCGCATCAACAAGTCGAGTGACTTCTTGAACTGTGTTGAAAGTGTCGGGGTTCGCTTGCGGGTCTCAGATCCCATCGCGATGTCGTCCTGGAAGATATGTTGCAGGAACTTGTTCGTAGAAATATGAATTAATTGCAGTAAATCAGCACTAAAAGTATCACGGTTCTTCTCAAGAAATCCTCGCGTATCGTAGAACACTATCCCAGCAAAATGGTTGAGTCCAAAACTAGTATTTATATCTGACTTTGGCTTGAGGTAGTTTCTATGCAGACCATGGGTCTTGTGTAGCTTGGCTAACATCGTTTGGTCAGTGCCCTTTGGAAACTTGGACTCTTCATCAATTAAAGCCATAATGTTCAGTTGTTTCAGCGCTATCAAATCCAAGGCATCTTGATTGTCGACGAACTCTATATGCTGCCAGTTGATACCTTCATGGTTATATTCTTCTTGTTCTAGTTTGAATATATGCCTAACGAAAAACTGCTGTAAGTTCTCGTTTGCAAAGTTGATACAGAATTGTTCGAAGCTGTTTTGATCGAAATTTTCGAAACCGAATATGTCTAAGACGCCAATAGCTGTACGCATTGTGGACTTTGGTCTGTAGATCGCAGCGTTGATTTTTTTAACGATGGTGACGAAGAGACGTCCGTAGATACCTTTGACGAAAGCGTCTCTGATGTCCACTGACTGGGTTTTACTGAGGGTTGATATGACAGTTTCTCCATGGGCAAACAGTGTCTTTCTAGTGAGAGCGTCTATGAGTGACTGCATGGGCACACCCAGCAAGGTCGCTACTCGCCTTACGTTAGCTTGTTCTATAATTTCAGTAGCATCTAAGTTATCGACGACCGTTGCTTCGTATTTTATGTTACCGGTGTGCAAAACAGCGGCTAAGAGTTTTAATATTTCCCATATTTCTGGCTCCGTGAACAGTAAAACCTTCATTGCTGATCGTATATCTGCAAATTCAGCAGCGTCATCTCTGCCTTCACAAGTGAGGCTTCCACCCTGGAAAAGAAATCAATGTTAGGTTCTTATGCCATATCTTAGAATTTAATTAGATCTTATTTTGATGGAAAAAGATAGCCATATTTATAATTCTATTATTGATACACGATTAAGCTGTTGATCCCCGCATTAACGCCGGCGTTCACGCGCCATTGTCTTACTATTGTGTCTCTAATTACGCACTCAAAAGGTTAATAAGCACGATTAGTAAGACATAATACAACACTATAAATATGACTGGGATATAATCAGTTATAGTAAGTGATAACAAGAATAATTATAACTACATATATTTATTACAACACTAACAATAGAGTTGACAGTTCGAACTATTTCGTAACTGTCATTGTTTTCTCAACATTAGTACCTACAGTTGAATTCATAATTCGAGATAATTTGTAACAAACATCACCAACTCAACTTATGATGTAAACGTTATCGTGGTGTATTTTTACGTGACTTATTTGTTATTCGGCCCTAAAAAGTATGAGTTGTTAACTCTATTTTATATCAACAAATAACCTTAAACACAGACGACGAACATGATTTTAAAGAAATGACAGTTCACGAAATATTGTAACAGTGAATGAGTTGATCCTGTACACATCTATCGCTTGTTTCAGTTGACTGGAATGAGTATTTGCCTTTGTTTATTTTTGTACAATACTACTAAACAAATAACACTCAAGAGGAAAATTTGGTTATAAAATGAAGCAGAAATTAGCATTTCAAATATTGATATGGAAGAGCGTGGTAGGAACATCTCACTATCACTCCTGTACACACGTAACCTTAGTGGCGGTGACGTCACATTTCAGTGTGTTCATTCTTATTCTGTTATTTGACAGTTTCCCCTTCCACCAGATTTGAAATATTTCTAATTTACTTAATAATGAACGAATTTGAAAATAATTATTACCTACACTATTTGCGATTTTGAATAGAATCACTTTTTGACACAATAAAAATTAAGTCTACTACCCAATTTGATCTTTGTCTTTAATTACATACGAGTTTGTTCATTCAGTTGACAATTATCTCGAATTCTGATTTAAATATAGCTAGTTAAATAATGGAGCTAATACGCTATAAGAAATTGTGTAAACTCACCCCAGACAAATATCTGTATTCCGATGGATCAGTCAATTCCAACTTCTTCTTCTCTTCTTTGGACAGGCCTGCCAGAAGGCAATAGAACACATGGTAATTCCTCTCCTCGGCTCCCTGGGAGACTATTCTAGACTTTTCTAGAAGGTACTGCTCGATCTTGGCGCCTTCGATGACCCCGCTGTTGTTGAAGTGGATGTCGATGTACTTGCCGAACCGCGAGGAGTTGTCATTTCTGACAGTCTTCGCGTTGCCGAAGGCTTCCAGGATGGGATTTGCTTCTAGAATCTGAAGAAAAATGGTTTATTATTTTAGGATTACTTCTGGCTTAGAAAATGCTTGTAAATATATGGCCGAACCAGATAATATTGGTAGTTTCTGCGTTGGGGTCCTGGACCTTCTGAAGGCATACGAGGGACCAACTCGCAGAAGCTTCTTAGATACTTTTCTTGGAACGTGGTACCAACCAATGATTATTCCTATACGCCCCATGCAAGTGCACCCAAGGACAACCCCCAGTTGGAGGGAAACTATTGCGATATATGGAAAGCAAAATTATAGGGCTATGGTTTTGGGAGGCTTAAGTATATACTAAATAATAACACTACTACACTATTATTGATAATTTGATTTGGTTACCAAGAACTATGCTAAGACTACAGACCTGAACAATGTTGTAATATTATCATTAAACCAATGCCCAATACAAATTCCAAGCATCATTGCCAGAAGACGTCGTACTGAATAAAGAATTTCTCTATCTATAATTTTTTCGATTAGAGTACCTACCTACATTCTTCCTCTAATCTTGTATCTGAAATCCTACAACCCTGTAACACCAACTTCACAATCAATACAAAACCAACCTGCTGTTCAATCCAAGAATGCTTCCCACTGATTGCAGCCAAATACTGGAGAATCAACTTCGTCGACTCCGTCTTCCCTGCGCCAGATTCTCCACTGATGACGATACATTGATCTTGCTTGTAACGGCGCATGTGCGCGTACGCATTGTCCCCTATCGCGAAGATGTGTGGGGGCAGCTCTCCGATCTTCCTCTCCTTGTACAACTTGATCTGGTCTGCCGTGTAGATCGGCAGTATTTGGTACGGGTTTACGGCCACTAATATTGAGCCGGTATAAGTCTGAAAATTTTAATGATCTTGTTAGTTTAACTAAACCAATTGGCAATTTTTGTGTCTACAGCACATAAGAAATCAACAACATCCCTACTCAACTTCTGAGGTGCGTTTTCATGAAAATTAGAGATTACTTTGATTGCCAGAGCCGCGAAAGATGACATTTGAATGTTATCTACAAGAAGTAATTTTGTCATGTTTCTATTAATAATAGTAATTTCGAGTGGCATAGACCTATAGAATATATTATTTGCCATGACTGGCCAGTTGGCCACACCTACAAAAGAAACACTGATTTTGTTTTTGTCTTTAGTTTCTAATTTTGTAATTTAATCCGTATATCTATATCTATATAAAAAAAATTAATAGCTGTTCGTTAGTCTCGCTAAAACTCGAGAAAGGCTGGACCGATTTGGCTAATTTTAGTCTTGAAATATTTGTTATAAGGTTTAAACGGTGAAAAAATGGAAAAATTCATGAAAAAATAAATTCGATTACAACGCCATCTCTAATTAAAATGTCATTTAAATGAATTATGCTGATAATGGTAATGCCAGCAAATGGCGTTATCCTTTGACAGTTCAGCCCCCCTGACCAAGTTACGACCGTTTCGTTTCGATTCTCTTGCGTCGAACGCCTCGAGTAGGGCACGGCTCCGATTCCTTTGTTCTGACGTTATCTCAACGCTCAGTCACGTGGTCTGAACAAAGAAATCGGAGGCGTAGCCTACTCGAGGTGTTCGATGCAAGAGAATCGAAACGAAACGGTCGTAATTTGGCTAGAGGGGCAGGTGAAAGGTATCACAAAGTTCATAGGTGGTACCTACGAAGTTCGCCGGGTCAGCTAGTATAAATATATTTGTTAATTATGAATCTACAAAAGGGTTATTTTTTTCTGAGACACCCTTTACTTGTTAATTAATTATAGACCTGATCATAACAATATAAATAAGTAAGTATAGATTATTCACACAAAATTTCAAACAACATTCCTTTTTATTACAAAATGTTGTTAGTATTATGAATAAATACCTACAGTATTATTTTTTTACGAAAATGAAAGTTGCCAATGACAAAATTATTATGTTCAACTCGACGAATATGTTAATCGGTAAATAAATACAGATATCCAATTTAATAAAAAGATAGATTGTCGTTGTCACCTAACAGACATTGGAGCGTACGATTTCTCTTAATCTTAGTTTTTTCGTAATAGACCATAGGTCAAGTGAGGGCATTTTTTAACGAAACTTCGATATAGATTACCTCGCTATTTTGATATATTCTTGACCTATGGTAGTTGTCCTTGCTTAAACCGGATTTAAATATTAATCCCTGTTAGACCAATAAAATGATAAATCCACATTCTATAAAAGATAAAATGGAATTTAGTTTATTGACTCATCATAGTTTAGTTAGAGGTATGCGGAACAGAGTCAAAAGTCCCACATTGCCGTCGTAATTAAAAAGGGCAAAACTAACATTTTTTTTTTCGAAATTGAGTTAAATGCTCAATATTGAAATCAGATTTTTTTTCTGATTCCGAATATGTATTTAAATATTTTTTTAAATTTTATTTGTGCCCTTTTTAATTACGACGGCATCGCGGCACACACCTCCGTTGAAAAAATAGGATCCTCCGACCAGACCGATGTTATGTCTGATCCGGGCAAATACCCGATAGATGATTTCGGGCTGTTGTATATATTCAAATCACACAGAGAACTCTAATTGCGATGCAGGATTTCGAATTATATAGTTCCTATTCGTGGCCATAGATGTCGCTACAATAGCTTTTAGCTCTCGATCAAAAAGGATTTAATTACGACAAGAATTATATAATTATAATTCAACCAAACTTAAACCAATTTTGACATCATTGATTGTTCTGCAATATTACTAACTAGTGATTCGCCCCGGCTTCGCCCGGGTGCAAATTATATACATAAACCTTCTTCGTTTATTACTCTTTCTATTAATGGAAACCGTAAAAATCCGTAACCCAATTTAGGAGCAGTATGCGGATAAACACACAAACACGTAAAGCAACTTTGTTTTATACTACTTAAGTAAAAAGATAATATTCTAAAATTTATTTTTGAAGAAGTTATAAGATTAGTAAACTAATCTATGTAAGGCATATAGTTCACGATACAAAGGTGCCTCACGGGTGATACAATATGCTTCACATCCGTGCTCTTTCAACACAATAGTTACGTTTGTAAATATTGAACGGTTCGTATTGAATGAGTGGATGGTAACATTGCGGCGAACAAAAGAAACGGAGAAAAACATTTAAACCGGAATGGTCCCATGTAACAGGAACAAACAATTGATACGGTTGATTGCGGTGATCTATGTAACCAAGCGCACGTGGGTGCGGTGCGGCGACGAGCAAAGCCAAGCGGACGCGATCTGGTTTGATATTTTTGCGCGAACTGCGGACGGAGCAGCCGCGTCGCGTTGAATTCGCGTAACTACTCCGGATCGCTTCACAACCGTATTCGCGATGAATTGCTCACGCGGGACGCTGTGTACCATACTTGTAGAACCAACCAACCTTGTTTCTGTCAACCTTCATTATGATTTGCTTAGCTTTTTATGCGACTGCGCCAGAAGGAGGGTTATGTTTTTTTTTTTTCAACTACTATTTCGAAATCGGATTCCAGTCTAATCAGATGCAACTGGATATAATTAGCGACTATTTGGTGGGATGTCCACCATGTACCGGAGGTATGCATGTGCCGTACTTTTACTTGCAGAACAAACAAAAAAATCCATACTTACATAAATGAGATTCTCATTGTATCTTATAAGTAGATTCCTGAGGATGCCGGCTTCGTGCAGGTCGCCGAGTGATATCATATCCTCGACGCCATGCACAGACGTGGCGTGCATGGCCTTGATGCGGCGCTCGGGGGGCAGCCATTGCTCGTGCCCGTCGTCGTCGCGCACCCGAATCCGTCGACCCTCGGCAGCGAGGACGCGTGCGCCGATGGCCACGTCGAACTCCCGACCAGACACCGGCTCGATCCATATGTAATCGCCCTGGAAAATAGAGAATATTCTTTGAGTATCATGGATAGCGTTGCATGTTGACTTGTAGGGAGATGCACAGCAAAACAATGGCGTATCTCCATTTCTTTTTAATATTATTATTAGATAGTTTACATCGTTATGTCATCATCATCTCTCTAGCCTTTTCCTAACTACCTCGGGGTCGGCTTATAGTCTAATCGTTTGCGGCTGAATGAATACCCGTGTTTTACAGGAAGTGACTGTACATCTTATGTAATAGTAAACAAATATCTAGTGTCGACCGAAACCGAAACTGAATTCGGAAATTCTCGCGCTGTGGTCGGTCATGTTCGGCGCTTTAAATTCCATCCAAGCAAGTAAGCGACGAAGACCTTATCCGCGTCCACGTGCCTAATCATGTCGTGACTGGCTTGTGTTAGCAGTTCGTTTTTTAATTGTGAGTTTTCGTGTGTTTTATTTTGAATTCGGTAAGTTTTATTACGTGAAATAGCATAAGAATAGGTATTAAACATCAAAAAAATAGATAATAGTAGAATCAAGTTTTTTTTGGTTGATTTAACTCTCTCGCTAATGCTATACCTACCTAAACAAACATTAGTTAGGTACTTGGTTCTTACTATAGTTGATTAGTAGGGACATCGATAAGTGGGGATAATATTAAGTACCGGTAAAATGCTGCAACATTGCCGTCACTGTACAACATTGCCTAAATCCTAAAAATGTTAAATAATTGTATTATAGAAACAGTTTTATTGTCAGTGGCACTATTAAAGCAAGTCGGTAATATATATGACAACATTTACGCATCACTCATTCAAATAATCCAACAATAAATTGTTAGTGTTAATTTTAATGTCAGTGGTCGTGGACGTGTTTATACCGGCTCGGGAGAAAATTTTATTTGGGGAGTATTTATCCTTCATTTACAAGTATAATAAGTTGTATAGCAAAGAAAATATACTGTTTTTTTTTTGTTTTTTTACTCGTTTTTCTGCTTTAAATCTTATTTTAAAGAGTCTAATGATGGTCGGTAAAGTTGTAGCAGGGTTTAATTCATCTACCTTGGGGAGCAACTCTACAGGCCTATTCTCAGTTGTATGGATTTCTATAAAAACGTGTTCAACTTTGCCTACCATCGTTAAAAATATATATATGTTGTAATTAAAGACTAGATAAAGTCTAACATGGAAAAGAAATTATAAGCAAAATAGGCGCCAAATCGTCCCCTTATCACCCATAATAGTCAATGATATTTTTGGCTAGGCAATGTTGCAGTTTGCAACTTAACTTTGCCTACTTTTTTAAATGCACTTTTTGGTGATTAATAGGAGTTTTTTTGGCTAATAAGAACTTTATCCCGATAGCTTAAAGTACAATATTGAATTGTAATTGAAAACACATATGACTTTCTCTAAAATGAAGGATTTATCAAATAAAAACGTCAAAATACAGGTAATGTTGTAGCATTTTAGGTATGGATTCAGAGTTTTAAAATTCATTTTAATACTTATTACCATGGTATTCAGTGGCAAATACTGTTAAATACTTACCTACGTCCCTAATTGTTTTTGATCAAAAAAATAAAGACTGACTGATTACAATAATGTTTTCTTTATTTTTCCCTCAAAACATGAGCCTTGTAAAGAAGTTTCGGTTCCGGCCGAAACTAAGACTGTTTCCGAAATTCGGTTTCGGTTTCGGTCGTAAAAACAAGTTTCGGTCGGACACTAAAAATATCACAAAAGTAGGTACCGATCATCATCATCATCATCATCTTCCTGCCCTTGTCCCGTGTTATTTGGGGTCGGCGCAACATGTTTTTTTCTTCCATTCTGCCCTGTCACTCGTCATACTATCACTAACTTCCTTTTCTTTCATATCACTCTTCACACAATCCATCCATCTTTTCTTTGGTCTCCCTCTCCCTCTCCATCCATCCACATGTAAACTCATAACTCTTTTAGTAACATGCGTTTCATCCCTCCTCTTCACATGACCATACCAAGACAAACGATTCCCTTTCAACTTTTCAGTCACTGGCGCCACTTTCAAACTTCCCCTAATATACTCATTTCTCACTTTATCCATTCTCGTCACACCACACATCCATCTTAACATTCTCATCTCCGCTACGTGCAATCTTTTTTCATCCGTCTTTTTCACAGCCCAACATTCTGATCCATACAGTATGACAGGCCTTATCACGGACTTGTAGATTTTACCCTTCAACTTGAGGGGCATCCGTGGGTCACAAGTTGTTCCCGTGACCTGTCGCCATTTCATCCATCCTGCGTTGATCCGATGTGTTACGTCCCGGTCTACCTCACCATCCCCTTGGACGAGTGACCCGAGATACCGAAAGTCGGAGCAGATCGGTATGGGTGTTCCAGCGAGAGATAAAGGCACTGGATTGGAGAGACCGCCGAAATCGCAGAACAAGTATTCCGTTTTGGTTCTACTCAATTTCAGGCCAACACTCTCCAGTCTCCAAAAGTAGGTACCGATAATTAAAAATAATTAAACGGGCACCTTAAACGCTCGCTTAGTTTAGTAGTATTTGAGACCACAAATAACATAAATTTAGTTTTCTGGTAACTGTACTTTAATGCAAACCTTCTGGTTCCAAAATACTATTAAATAAAAAAATATATAGGTGGAAGTTGGGACCCCACGACCCTACAGAATTAATAATAAACAGTAGTTTTATCGTAGAAGTAAAACTTATAACCCACACGGCCACACCATTTTCCATGAAATTACACATGAAATAGGATAACGGACGCGTGTTAATTAAAAATAATAAATGAGATTATTGAAGTAAACTATAGTTGGGCGGTACGAGTAGGTGCCTGCCTAAATACCTTATTCAATAAATATAGGTACATATTCCCTATTATTTGGACAAAGGTTAACTACACAAAGATACAGGAAGCCCCGATTTCTACTTACTTCACATAGCGTAAAAAATGGTGCATTTTTTTCAATTTCATGTGTATCTATTGAGAGACAGAAAATATCGACAGAACGATCCTGTTGATACGGATATTAGTCTCTCGAAACCAAACGACACTCAAGCTACTAATCTTGATATCAGAAATCAGGTTTACGATAGGTCTCCTTTTCGGACGAAGCAATGGTGGACGACAAATGGTCCCAATTTGGCAATACATGGCCCAGAAACCAATCTAACAACTTTTTTGTGTTACATAATCGCTTTTGCCACAGCTCCTAATAGGTTAGTGTTTTAATAATAAAAAAATATTCGAATAGAGAGCTGGTTTAGCCATTAGCTCTCTTAGGCCCGTATTATAGAACTACCATCAAGACTCAAGCATTACTTAAAACGAGTCTCAGTTGGAGTTTTCATTTTAGAACTTGACTTGAGCAGAGAAACTACAATCAATAATTACCTGAGCAGTGTCACTTTAAAATGACATTTTTTATGTACCTATTATAGAACAGTGCTTGAGTGAGCTCCACTCAATGTGTCCTTATTTTAAAATCACAATCAGCTCAGAATCTTTGCTTGAGGCGAGATTTGATCTTTGTTTTCGCAAGTGTAGTCGAGACCACGCTTGAGCATAGAATCTCATGGAAATTGTGGATTTAAATCAGAGATCAAAATCTCTACTCAAGCGTAGTTTCGTTTGATTTGAATTTGAGGATAGTTCTAAAATAAACTGAACGCCTAAGTCGAGATTCTTCGCTCAAGCAGTAATCGGTTGAACGCAGTTTAAGTAGTACTTGAGTAAGGTTCTGTAATACGGGCCTTAGTGTCACTCGACACGACAGCTTTCGTATGATCGATTCCTTTAGTACATCTTGATTCCTGTTTTAAACTGCCGACACTAGTATATAAAGACTAGTTTTTATGTATCTGAGCTAAGATATACATGTACCTACTAATACCTACATTATTCATCAGGTTTTTACGTAGTTTTATTTTGTGCACCCACTTACATTTTAAAATGGTTAGGGCAAGGTTACTCGAAAGCTGGGTTTTTAAATATGACTCTTTGTTAATTGAGTAAAGTCAGGTTGGACTAAGTATCACAAAGGTGGCATTGGTTTTAAGTGTATTGAAAACGTTTTCGTTTTTTATCTTAAATTAATATATTTACATTGGTAAAGATATTAATTATAATTAATACGCGCAAGTTTTTTTTTGTTATTATTTATTCTGATTTTATTATTATTGTTTTTTTTTTTTTGTTTTTATGAAAAACAAAAAAAAAACAACACCTACATACATCGGTTAAGCACTTCTATCTAATCGTATTTTAATATCCGGATCAGGTTTTCGTATTAAAAAACAAAGAACAATCGACCGTCGTCGACATTGTTTTGCATGTAGTACCTACGTAAACAAAAAAAAAATCTTATATTTCAGACTAAGTCCTTAGTTGGACAACACAACTTAAAACATCATAAATCAAGCAATCTAAATTAAATAATTTAAATTTTATTAAAATGACATTAATTAATCCTTCGGTCAATTTGAAGCAACTCCACTAATCTCTTCAAAAGAAAGTCCGCTCACAATTATCTGTATTTAAGCATTAATCTGACGTTGATCTATCTCTAAAGTATTGGTAAAAAACGAGGTATCGATATACTTAATTTATTCACTGTCACGGAACAGGCCACCGTATTTTACATTAATTGACACTAAAATGGCGCCTCTGTTTTTCTAATACCACATGGTCCTGGACAAAATAGAGCCGCTTACTAATATTACATTATATTATCACCTACTACTATTTGAACGTACGTAGTACCTATATGTTACGTAAACATATTTGATGTGAGTTCAACAGGTCAACTTCGACATCAGACATTTGTAACTTTGTTAAAGCCAAGACGAATTCAATTTAAGCAATAGAAATAATATAAAATATAATATGTATTTTGTATTCATGGTAGATTTTTTTGAGATGTAAAGATGTCTTAGAAATTGATCACTTCATGATAATAATATGGTCAAGTAAAACTGGCCAGATCGTTTTAAACATTAAAAGTTGAAGATATTTCAATCTTCATTTGGCCCACTTTCTTTAGACCTTGTACTATAATTGAAATCCTACATCAATGATATGGCCTAACAAGACATACATAATATCATCGAATGTTAACGTTTAAACGATCTGGCCAGTTTTAGTTGGCCATATCATGAAGTGATCAATTCAAAGATCTGGCCACGACATAGATGACATAGACCTAGCGTTAATATAGTCTTAAAAGACTATAATATAGTCTTAATAGTCTTAAATGTACAAATAAACGAATTTAAAAAAATAGTCTGACGACGCCGTGCCAACCCAAAGCAAGGTATTACCAATTTCTTTGTAAGAATATATTTCTGTAAGTAATAAATAATCTTTAGGGGTAGGCATCTACCTATGTGGAACAGGGTGTAAAGTCCACGTACCTCCGTGGTAAAGGTAGGGTCCTCCAAGATGAAGGCTTTTAAATTTTTAGTTCCTATGTGTCGTCATAAATGTCGCTACATATCCATTCGTTTCAAAAAATTATATAGTTTCAATTATGTCAATAGTTTCAATTATGTCAGTAGTTCCAATTATGTCAGTAGTTTCAATTACGTCAGTAGTTTCAATTATGTCAGTAGTTTCAATTATGTCAGTAGTTTCAATTATGTCAGCAGTTTCAATTATGTCAGTAGTTTCAATTATGTCACTAGTTTCAATTATGTCAGTAGTTTTGATTATATCAGTAGTTTCAATTATGTCAGCAGTTTCAATTATGTCACTAGTTTCAATTATGTCAGTAGTTTTGATTATATCAGTAGTTTCAATTATGTCAGCAGTTTCAATTATGTCACTAGTTTCAATTATGTCAGTAGTTTCAATTACGTCAGTAGTTTCAATTATGTCAGTAGTTTCAATTACGTCAGTAGTTTCAATTATGTCAGTAGTTTCAATTACGTCAGTAGTTTCAATTATGTCAGTAGTTTCAATTACGTCAGTAGTTTCAATTACGTCAGTAGTTTTGATTATATCAGTAGTTTCAATTATGTCAGCAGTTTCAATTATGTCACTAGTTTCAATTATGTCAGTAGTTTTGATTATATCAGTAGTTTCAATTATGTCAGCAGTTTCAATTATGTCACTAGTTTCAATTATGTCAGTAGTTTTGATTATATCAGTAGTTTCAATTATGTCAGCAGTTTCAATTATGTCACTAGTTTCAATTATGTCAGTAGTTTCAATTATGTCAGTAGTTTTGATTATATCAGTAGTTTCAATTATGTCAGCAGTTTCAATTATGTCACTAGTTTCAATTATGTCAGTAGTTTCAATTATGTCAGTAGTTTTGATTAACTATGTCAGTAGTTTCAATTATGTCAGTAGTTTTGATTATATCAGTAGTTTCAATTATGACAGTTTTCCTATTAAGTCTAAAGACTTCAAGCTTATAAAACATATAAAAACTATAACTCGCTCCCCAAGTAAAAGCCAGTATCTACGTAACGTTGTCGACGATCCATTGGAGCCGGAACTAATACAAAAACAATTGTGTGTCAGTGATGTAGCCAATTTGTGAGCAATTTGTTAAAGCTAGCCTTGTCTAGGAAAACACCTTAGAAGAAGAAGTCGAGTGAATTGACAGTATTAACTAAAAGAAAAACCCCAAATTCTATGCATAATCGTTCGACAGTAAAATCCAATTTGTGATTTTGTTGCTTGTTCGCTGATGTCCGGATTCTATTACCTAGTTCAGATGTTCCTCACTAGCTCATAACTTAAGTGCAATCTAAACTGAGTCTACAACAATTTTATGTTTTGTATTTTTTCGGACACATAAAATTTATTATTATGTGTCAGTATATCTTAGAATCCTGGGGTCCCGGATCTTTGAGAGGCATACGAGGAGCCGAAACCAACGCGCAGAGTCAATTTAGACACTGTTAATGGAACGTGGTCCCAACCGACGATTATCCCTGTACGCACTGTGCTAGTGCATCCAAGGACTTCCCCCGGTTGGTGAAAAACATAAATCCATATGTTTTTCGCGCCATATGGAAAACAAAGAAAATAAGGCAATGGTTTTTGGAGTCTTAAATGAACTGGTTACCAGGAACTAACTATGTTAAGACTATGGCCCCTACATGAACAATGTTATTAATATTCATCGATAAAAAGCAATTTATTATTATTATGGTTTTTTTTAGCTAATTTTTCTTAGGTGTTCTTTTTGAATCTCACAGGTGTGAACCAATGTGAGAAACTAGTTATTAGTTTAGGATGGTAAAAGACTTTGTACTGAATTTAAATTATTATCTAAGTCCAGTTGTAAAAAATCTAATTATACGACAAGTGTTCAAAATGGTCGTTTTTTGTAGTGTTAGATAAGTGTATTTTGATAGATTGAGAACATTAAAACTATTGAATATTTGTTTTAGAATAACACCTGTTGCTGATAGGTATTACTATTGGGACTATTCATTTTCCAAACTTTAATGATTTCCTCTTGTAATTCTGTGTAATATTTTCCCTGCCTACCTACTTCCTAATATTTTCCGTGATAATCAGTTGTATGTTATTAGTGTTTGGGACTGCTATATCTATTATATTACGTATGCATGTTTGTTTTCTTTATCAATAAGTGTTATTTCGGGTCTGTTGTTATATATAGTGTGATGTGTAATTATAGTGCGGTCGTAATATATTTTGTAAAATCGATTTTCTAAAACCGCTCTTCGTGAATAGTTATAATATGGTATGTATGGGGCCTGCATGAGTTAAAGTTTTGTAGCGAGTTTTCATTGTATGATGATAACGAGTTGATTATGTCGGTGAGTTTATTCGTTCTATATCAATGTCATAACAACATATGTATAAACAATACAACATATCACGGGTGCTTGACTCGTGATATGTTGTATTGTTTCATGTTTGTTGTCAGCTTCTTTATATGTGATTGTTTAAATCATTGGGATGTCTCTCATGTAGGTCTTTTTGCCTCCATTTTCTATTTATCTCTTCTATGTGTTACACTTTATCTACTGACTCAATATTATCATCATCGCTAAGGTTCAATGGTGTATACTGTTTATCTATCTCCATAGTTGTTTTGTGTAAATTACTGGTACTTTTCTTTCGCTTGAAAAAAGTTTAAGATTTATTATTTGTTTTTTGTGAAGATGTGAAATTTCAAACAATCCTCTTCCTCTTTCTTTTCCGGGCAATATAGCTCTTTCTATAACAGATTTCATGTGGTGATATATGTGTTGTGTAAGCATAGTTCTTATTTTTACTTCGAGACTATGTAATACTGTTTTATTATTATTATTCATTATTGCTTCTACAGATTTGAGTGCTTCTAATAACATTTCTTATTGAAGCTATAAACATCTTACGTAGCTTATAAAAGACATAAATACATAATTACAACGCTTGCTACGAGTAAAAGCCAGTAACATATAAACTTGTAATCCACTAGAGCCGGAACTAATACAAAAACAATGGTGTGTCGGTGTGTCAGTATAAAGTTATAGAAAGTCGGCCGCGTCCCTGTTGCGCGCGTCAATACTTCGCGATAACTATCTTAATTAATTATAATGCTTATTCTTAAATGTACATCTTTTTATTACTTAATTGAAATGACGATGACGGTGAGGTTGTTACGTGGCTTTTTGATAGCTTCATTTTAATGCGATGTTTTTTTTAGGATTCCGTACCCTAAGGGTGAAACGGGACCCTTTTTTTATTTGGTATAAACTAGTGCTTGACTGCGATCTCACCTGATGGTAAGCATAGTGGTGGTGTCCTCGGACATCACCAACGCCTTCAACTCCCTGCCCTGGAGTAGCATTAGGAGGGCACTCCGGTATCACCAGGTGCCCGACTACCTCCGTCGTTTGATCGAGGCCTATCTGAAGGACAGGTTTATCATCTACCCTGGTCACGAGGGAGAGTGGAGACGGCGAGAGATGTCGTGCGGTGTTCCGCAGGGATCGGTACTAAGACCGCCCTTGTGGAACATCGGGTACGACTACGTGTTGCGCGGCGACCTCCCCGAAGGGGTCAGCGTGGTCTGTTACGCAGACGACACGCTGGTCCTGGCGCAGGGGGAGTCGCACCAGGCGGCGGCCGAACTAGCGACACGCGGGGTTGCGACAGTCGTGGACAGGATCCAGGAGTTGGGACTCGAAGTGGCACTGCACAAGTCCGAGGCCATGTGTTTTCATGGCCCTCGGAATGCGCCACCACCGGGTTCCCAAATAACGGTAGGAGGGGTTCGCATCGACGTTGGGTCGACGATGAATTACCTAGGACTTGTCCTCGACAGTCGGTGGAACTTTGTGGAGCACTTTCGACGTCTGACTCCCAAACTGGAACGGACCGGGGCTGCCCTAAAGCGGCTCCTGCCCAACCTTGGGGGTCCAGACGCCTCCTGCCGGAGGCTCTACGCGGGAATCGGTCCATGGCCCTTTACGGGGCGCCGGTGTGAGCGCCATCGCTGCAAAAGCGCTTGCCAGAGGGTCATGGTCATCCGGATAATACGGGGATACCGCACGATTTCCCGCGAAGCGGCGAGCCTCCTTGCTGGCCTGCCACCATGGGATTTGGAGGCAACAGTCCTTGCATGCATGCACGATTTGCGCGTGGAGATTTATATTGTTAAATTTTTTTAATTTATTATAAATAATTTCATTTAAAATAGAATTTAATTTTTTTTTTATGTTTTTATAAAAAAATAATATTTTATTTTAAATTATTTAATATAATGGTAAAATTAGACGCCGGGGCGAAACTCCGCTGCCGCGCCAGGTCGCAGCATGGCGGACGGAGTTCCGGCGGGATCTCATGGTGGAATGGCGACGGCGACTGTCGCAACCCAGTACTGGGCACGCTACAATTATGGCGGTAGTTTCCCTCTTTGAGGAGTGGCTGGAGCGGCAACACGGCGTCCTCACCTTCCGCATGACGCAGGTCCTCACCGGACATGGCAAGTTCAGGAGGTTCCTGCATCGGATTCAGGCGGAAGCAACGCCCGAGTGTCATCACTACGCGGACCACCCAGAGGACATGGTGGAGCATACGGTGGAGGTGTGCCCCGCTTGGGCCGAGCACCGCCGTGTCCTCGTGGAGGCAATTGGCGGCAGCGACCTTTCGCGTCAGGCCCTGGTTCAGGCTATGGTCCGAAGCGAGGAGGAATGGCAGGCGGTCGCCTCCTTCTGCGAAGCAGTAATGCTAGCGAAGGAGGAGGCTGCATGCGTGAGGGAACGAAGGTCCTCACGCCCTAGCCGCCGTAATTCCGACCCCGACTACCGGCCACGGTAGACGCGGGCTTGCGGACGTCGAGCACTGGGTAGGTCGCCGTCCGGCTGTTCGGTAATTAACCGGACCAAGCCCAGTCGTCACCAGCGCGTAGTGATCCTCGCGCTCCTCAAAGAGATGTCAGCAAACCGTAGGGGCCCAGCAGGGCCAATGCCCGGTAGCTAGGACCGCGGAGAATTTCTGAAAGGGAAACCCGTAGTCCTAGAACGCAAAGGGTAATTGAAGGATACAGGTGTGGTTTTAGTCAGTAAAAGTCTGACACGCCCTCTCGCTCCACTCAGAGCGCGAGAAGCCATTTTGATGATTTCCCACATAAAAAAAAAAACCTGATGGTAAGCAGTGATGCAATCGTTGATGGTGATGCGCACTAGTTTATTAAAGGCGGAATTCACCAATAAAACTAATCGCGTTTTAACGTTTGGCTCATTGCGTTTAGCCGCTGTCACTAGTGTCACTTGTAAAAATACAACAAAAGAAAAATACAGACAAGTGACACTAGTGACAGCGGCTAAACGCGATTATGCGAGCCAAAAGTTAAAACGCGATTAGTTTTATTGGTGAATTCCGCCCTAAGAGCCTATTACTAAGAGTCCGCTGTCCGTCCGTCTGTCTGTCTGTCCGTCTGTCACCTGGCTATAGGTATAAGTATCTCATGAACCGTGATAGTTAGACAGTTGAAATTTTCACAGATGATGTATTTCTGTTGCCGCAATAACAACAAATACTAAAAAAACAGAATAAATTAAATATTTAAGGGGTTTTTTTTGCAATTTTTTTGCTGCTGACGGTACGAAACCCTTTGTGCGCTGATTCTTTTAATTTGGGACAACAAACCATTGCACAATCTTAACATTTTAATCGCCCGCGTAGGATATATACGACTGACTCGCGTTTATTCCTCCAGGGTCGCTCATCCACGACCAAGTACTCCGTCTCGTCGACAGTTCTATCGCCTATGGGCATTGAAGAGCTAAACGAGATGGGGTAGTCGCAAACACGCGACCCTGACGAATACCTGGGACGCGAAAACACTCGTCAATAATAAGTACTTAATAATGATCAAGAGCAGTGGTGGTTGAGTGGTAACAGCCCCGACTTACGAATTGTAGGTCGCGGGTTCAAACCCAGCCAGGCGCATTACTTTGTGTAATTTATTTCATCACCGCTGCTCTCAAAACGGTGAAGGAAAACATCGTGAGAAAACCGGCATGTCCTAAAACCAAAAATTCGAAGACATATGACATTCACCAATCCGCACTGAGCCCGCATGGTGGATTACGGCCCATTCCTTCTCCTAGAGAGAGGAAGCCTGAGTCCCAGAAGTGGGAACATTAAAAGGCTGATTGTGATAAGCTATGCTAATGATCAACTTAATATTACGCACACATAACATTACTTGTCACTGTGATCATGTTTTCGTTTTTAAATGCATTTAATTTTTTTTTTTCAATAAAACGAAAAATATTATTGCTTAGCTTTGCACAATATGTAGCAATAGTTTACAACCGGGGTCTTTACCATAACGCGGATATGTTAAAATGTTAGTCATGTGAGCGACAGAGAGGGATGGAGCTACACCCTATATAGCTCCAGATCTCACTCAAATTACAAATTCATCTATTTAAGTTTTTATGTTTTTTTTCTGCCAAATAACATATTGGATGTTTAAAGTGTATTGTGGAGATAAATAAACACTTTTTTTTGTTGTTTTTTTTGTATTTTTGATTGATCCCTTTAACAGTTTAGTTTAGGTCGTAAAATGGATCGCGTTAAGACCTCGTGGTAGGGCATCTGATGTTAGTAATCGTATGATTCAGGTGAATGGATCATAATGACTAAGATGACTGAATCATTACCTAACAATTTTTATCATGACTACTGTAGTTCCTGCTATTATTTCCATATCTATTAGCTAGCGACCGACCCCAGCTTCGCACGAGTGTTGCAAAATACTCGGCTTTTATCTACTACAATATACATGTATTATACATCTAAACCTTTCTCATGAATCACTCTATCTATTGGTAAAAACTGCATAAAAATCTGTTTAATATTTTTTGAGTTTATCGCAAACAGATAGACAAATAGACGCGGTGGGGGATTTTATTTATAATATCGTTTCGAATACCGTAATTAGAGACACGATAGAAAAACAATGAGAGAGCGAACGCATTTGCTTGTGGTTTAATGAATTAAATAAGGAAAAGTATTTGTCACTTACCCACTGCACTCTTTAAACAACAAAACATATTTTAACTATAGATAATATTCATGATAATCACCTCAAAGTAAAGGGTTTCTATTGTTTCCATGACGACACATCACAGTAGCAAAAATATGGCTAACAATAATTGTAATACGACATAACCTCTATATATAAGAAGTGTCGATTGATTAGTTTATCAGAAATTGACCGCGATTCTCTCCGGGCATTCAGTAGTTAGATTTATTATTATAGTTATCAATCACCGACTACCATTCGTTCATTGAGTTCAACTTGATTCATGTGACGTGTCATAAAATTCATTCAACGACTGATTTTGAGATGAATGCTTTGAGAAAGGGTTATATATAAATTGGCGGTTTGGTTGGATAATATTTTGGAAGATATTTCTTGAGAATATATGTCTTGTTACAAATAAAATTGTACCCTATAATTAGTGACCTTTAGGTATAATGAAAAGACATTCCTGGCCAATGTAGGCGCGGGTTATTTATAGACGACGAGCTACGGGTAGCTCGACGTCCAGCCGTCTGGTAATGACCAAGCCCGAGTCGACAGCATGTTGTGTGGTTGAGGTGCAAAAGTGGTTGGGAAATCTATACATATAATCAATCTGTAGAAGTTTTTAGTTGTGTGCGCATCACGTAAAATGTACGAAATTGATGTCGATAACTTTTATATTTTATAAGTTGTATAACTTTATATATTACTTAGGCTTTGTTTCATCGCAATCGGTTGATTATATCGAAAGATATACTACATTCATTGACTGTTAGGCGGTACGAAGTTCGTTGGCTCAGCAAGTTTCAATAGATACGCAAAACAAAAGACGGTAAACGAATGCAAGAGTATATTGCTTTTAACATAGGTTCTACTCAAATAGGAAATAGCAATTGCGAAACACAACACAAAAGAGTTACTTTGTGTTGTGTTTACTAAACTCTATGTGTATACAGTCTTGTCCCATATTGAGGTCAGCTTATAGTCAAACCAAATGCAGCTGGACATCAGTATTTTACACGAAGCGACTATCTGAGCTCCACAATTTACTAACACGATATCCATTGGCAAGACTGGTGTCAGATTTCCTTTTTTACGTGAAAAATTATCAAATGATACTTCCCGGTCTGGGTGAAGCGAGAGGGAGGCCTAAAACCCTGTTCCTTAAGATGCCCTTTGTGTTCCAGGGCCGCGAAAAAAAAGGAAGTCTTGTCTTAATTTTACTTACTGTGCTTACTACTTACTTTACTTTTCTTACGAAAATACAAGTATGTCTTTGCTATTCTGTGGGATAATAACAGCATCTTATTGTATACAAATATTAGGTTGTGGACTCAACGATCATTATAGGTTAATGTCAATAGTCATGTTAGCCAATAAGTTAATAGCCACAAGCTTCGACTCACAGCTACACACCAGCCTCATGTAGTTTAAATTGACGTGTAAAAAGGTTATTTAAAAACCTATTTGCAAAGTTAATATCATTTATCATTTTAATATTATTTTACAACCATCAGTTTATCAAGATATCTACACATAATTAGCAATTCAACAAAACTCCCATGTGTCGAATGTTAATACAGCGTGTTCTTATTTTGGGATATACTTTCTGTACCGGTTTATTAAATTATATTGCTTTCTAAATAATGTATGGTCTTCGCTTGTTGGAAGAAAGTGAGATTTGAATGTTAATAATAAGCAGAAACTAAAGAAAACTTGACATTTATACTTATTTATACCTTCTTATATAAGTAAATATGAACTCTTGACTGTAGCGATGATGAGAATGTTGAGATGCATGTGTGGTGTGACGAGAATAGATAAAGTGAAAAATGAGTATATTGGAGGAAGTTTGAAAATGGCGCCAGTGACTGAAAAGTTGAAGGGAATCGTTTATCTTGGTATGATCATGTAAAGAGGAGGGATGAAAAGCATGCTACTAAAAGAGTTATGATTATATTATACGATATCAATCCACACGGAAGGAGAGGAAGAGGGAGGCCAAAGAAAAGATTGATGGATTTACTGATGCGGTATCCGTTATCAAAATGTCGATCAGTGTGCATTTCTCTTCTCACACTTCGCCACTTTTTCGAGTCATCAAATGAGCATGAGCACCCATGAGGTTTTCTAAAACCCTGCCTGGTGTTCATGGAATTTTGTATTATCCTGTACTTTTTAAGTGAGGACTTGTTATTGGCTGTCAGTCTAACTTACTGTTTCTTACCTGTTATTTTTTAGCTGCAAGTCCTCCATATCATTTAAATAAATTAATAAATAAAAAAACGTGTTGCACCGACCCCAAATAACACGTTATAAGGGCAGGAAGATAGTCCTGATGAACTTTTGACTGTCTGATTTACAAACAAGCTGTGAACTGTCTGGGTTTTTAAACTGGATTAAGTTTAGATAAAACTAAACATGATACATACAACATTTGATGTTGTGTCATTTATAATGTGGAGGTGAATAACCTAAAACAATCAATATTTTTTTTCATACCTATTTTAATTAAATTGTATGTGTGAGGTACTTACGAATAAACTTTTATCTTTTTTTTCTTTCTTTCTTTCAATATGTTATGGCATAGTGACGATATTTTAAATGTACCTTATCTTTATATACTCTTTTATAAAGATAAGGTAACTGAACGAAACTGAACTGAAAGGCAACTGAAGAAACATAGGTGTGGTTTAATTAGTAAAAGTCTGACACGCCCAGCTCCGCCCTAGAGCGAGAGAAGTAATTAGGTGATTTCCCACATTAAAAAAAAACCTTTGTTTATTGCTCTTTCTATTACCGAAAACTGCATTAAAATCCGTTACGTGGTTTAGGTTAGCGGTTAGGTAAGCGTATAAGGGCGGAATTCACCAATAAAACTAATCGCGTTTTAACGTTTGGCTCGCATAATCGCGTTTAGTCGCTGTCACTAGTGTCACTTGTCTGTATTTTTCTTTTGTTACATTTTTACAAGTGACACTAGTGACAGCGGCTAAACGCGATTATGCGAACCAAACATTAAAACGCGATTAATTTTATTGGTGAATTCTGCCCTAAGTAAGGCAGATGCGGAAAACGACTTTATTTATACTGCGAGTATAGTACAAATAAAAAGTTACAAACATTGCACGTTAATCATTGCGTTCGAAGAATCCGCATCGTCATCGCGATTTTATCAATAGAGATGAAACAGTTATGTACAAGTATCTCGTAGGGGCCCAGCAGGGTCGAAGCCTACTGGGGCCAAGGGTCTGATTCTAAAAGGAAGACTCATCGTCATCGCGATTTTATCAATAGAGATGAAACAGTTATGTACAAGTATCTCGTAGGGGCCCAGCAGGGTCGAAGCCTACTGGGGCCAAGGGTCTGATTCTAAAAGGAAGACTCGGCCCTGGTATGAAAGGCAACGAAGGAACAGGAGTGGGTTTGTTGTCAGTAATGGTCTGACACTATCTCTCGCTCCGCCCAAGATGGATGTCATTGGATGATTTTCGCACCGAAAAAACAGTACAAGTATCTGACGCAAACATTTATTGTTAAACAAAGACTTTAGAAGTGTACATTTGCGGGATTGTTTTAAAGAGTTACCGCGGCTCTGAAACGCAAAGGAAGTAGCATAACTAAAACACAACTAAAGGTACTTGGGTGAGCTTTAGGTAGTTCGTGAAAGTCTGATACTCCCCCTTGCTCCACGCTGAGCGGGAGAAGTCAATTAATGATTTAAAAAGATAGTGCTTAGTAAAATAACGTATTTTATGGAAACAGAAAAGTTTTTTGTCGTTAATGATGAAAATTAATGAGTAAGTCAACGTGAAACCGCCACTATTATTATTATTATTTTTAAATTAAAATTTTACATAATATTGCATGAATTATAATTATGTGAATTTGCAAATTAGATACTCATTTAACATTTCTACTCCGGCAAAGGTAGTATATGTGATTCCGTCTAATATTAAGATCTTCATATGCCATGTACTCAGAAATAAACGATTCTATTCTAAACGAAAACTCTCATATACTGTGTCCTTTAAAACTACCTGTAATATTGTTTTAAAGAATAGCTAAAAGGTCTGGCAAGAATTCTGTTGACAATAAAATCGTCTTGATAACTACAATCAAGTAGTCAAGAGTCAATTGGTTACTTCAAGACAAGCGTGCTCCAACGTCGACCATATCATCGCTTACCATCAGATGGATATAGTGGTCAAACCCGAGCCTATCTATATATATATAATATAAATATATAAATGAATAGCTGTTCGTTAGTCTCGCTAAAACTCAAAAACGGCTGGAAAGATTTGGCTAATTTTGGTCTTGATATATTCGAGATAGTCCAGGGAAGGTTTAAACGGTGAGAAAAAATGGAAAAAAAGACGAAAAAAAATTCCGAATACAACGCCGTCTAGAAAGAAAGAAAGAAAGAAAGAAGTTTATTCGTGACTCACACAATCGTATAAACTAAAGATACACAATAAAAAAAAGAAAGGTATAATCAGTGCGAGACCAAAAAGGCACCTAACTCAGCATATGCTGCGTTATTTTAAAACGATAAATAACGCAGCGCTGGTATTCTGTTAGGGCCCACTATGATGTCACGAACACACTTACGGACGTTAAGTAGATCTCATCTCTAATTAAAATGTCATTATAAAATGAATTATACTGTTCTGGTAATGCCGGTAGATGGCGTTATCCTTACTATTAGGCGGTACGAAGTTCGCCGGGTCAGCTAGTCAATAATAATAGTAGATTATGTGACTAGGGGATAAAGCAGTGTCTTTAAGTCGCGGGCGGCATGTTGAATTCCGAACGAAACGAAGGTTTCTAATTTTAATCCCGAACGACAGTGAGGGATTTATATAACTAACCTGAGTGAAGTGAGGAATTCAAGCCACCCAAGATAAAGACAGCTTTATCCCCGTGTTGGATACTCTAATTTTTACACCATCTGTGAGATAATTTAAAGACAATTTAGTATAACAAATCAAATATTAGAGAAATATAAGTATTATGTACAAGTTAATCTTAACTATCACTCAACATGTTTTGAAATTTGAAACAAACAAAATTCACTACTCTAAGATTCTATAGTTTCAATTTTCTTTATCGCTCCCGCTTTTTCATAACTTTTTTTTTGAACCTCGTCAGTACATCACGACCACGTTTTATTCTGTTTTTTTTTTTTTTGTTAGTGGCCAGTTTGAATTTTGAATAAACTTGTGTGATGCACATTCATTTTAGTTCACATAATGTTGACGGTTTTTCACGTTCCAAATTCAAATCTCATTATTCCCTAGGGATCGCCCATACTGCATTATCTCCCTAGGGACAGAATGACTTGCTTTAAGTGATGGTTGTATGACGTATAGGGCATTATCGAGCAGGTGGTGTAAAAAATAAAATATTTCAAAGTTTGAACACAGATATTCGTTAAGTATATTCCAAATAAGGAAAAGAATTTTACTTGTATAATATAAAGTTGAAATTTGAAAGTGGCGCCAGTGACTAAAAAGTTGAAAGAGAATTGTTTATCTTGATATGGTTATGTGAAGAGGAGGGATGAAACGCATGTTACCTAGCTAAAAACGTTATGAATAATAATAATATAATAATAATAAAACACAACTATCACACAACGCCGTCTAGTCCCAAGCTAAGCAGAGCTTGTGTTATGGGTACTATACAACTGATAAACATACTTATATATTTCTAAATACATACATATATAAATAAATTACACCCAGACACAGAACAAATGATCGTGCTCATCATACAAACATTTGTCCTGGGTGGAAATCGAACCCACGACCTCCGGCATAGCAGTCAGGGCCACTAACCACTAGACCAAGAGGCCAGTCAAGAATACACATGTGGATATATTGAGAGGGAAGGGAAGCCAAAGAAAAGATGAATGGATTGTGTGGGAAGTGACATGAAAGAAAAGGGAGTCAGTGATAGCGTTACGGTTGACGGGATAGAATGAAAGAAAAAAACGAGTTGCACCGACCCCAATTAAAATGGGATATTGGCAGGAAGATGATTATAAAGGACACAATAAGGTATCGTGTGCTT
Source organism: Mythimna impura (assembly GCA_905147345.3). NCBI lineage: Eukaryota > Metazoa > Arthropoda > Insecta > Lepidoptera > Noctuidae > Mythimna > Mythimna impura. The sequence continues at coordinate 7,392,612 of LR990348.1, forward strand.
TATAATAAAATCTAGATCAAAGTTTCGCAAAATGAAATGACAGAAAGACCAAAACATAAACTAGACTACATTAGCAGTTATTTAAGCAATTCCTTGAGAATTTATTGGGACAATGGACAGATTACTTGAACCGATATCAAGCTAGTTTTGTAACCCGTCGGTCCTAGTTTGTCTCCCACTCACGGATCTTTACGGGGCATTGTGTCCACTCTCCCTCTCATTTAGGAAGTCGTCAAACTCGCCTCGCCCATTTCTGCACACAGCCTAACACATTGGTGAGGTGGCACATATGCGATTAGGCAACTCGGTCTGTGCTGAATTGGTTCTGAATGAACTTTGTCATTAGTGTGTAGATTCTGATCTAACCAAAGTAAGTCAAACTAAACAGTTTGACACAGTTTGTTTTGTAACAGTTTGATGAACAAACGTGCATCTAATGATGTCATATCATCTAAAGGTCAGCAAAGCCCCAGGATAGTAAGAAAAATTAAAAAAAAAAAACAAATTTCTTAAGTTTTTGCATTTTGCTGGTCATTGTCAAGTTGTATGTTGATTAAAGTATGATTTGCGACCGTAACACATAATTATTTACGGAATTATTATAATTAAAATCATCAATTGATACAACCCTCTTAGCTCGTTGAACCCTTTTATTTAATTTCTAAGAGCTCGGTATACAGCGTACAATACTATTGAATGACTTTTTCATAAAAATAGTCATTCGGCTACATGTAGTAAAACGATTTTTATAAACATACCTAAGTTTATTTTTTTCTTTTTTCGAAGTTTTTTGTCTGCAACAGTAAAAATCACGTTCGATTAGTCAATATGACACCGAACTAGAATATTTTTTATCGATTATTCCTTTTACGAAATTCGAATAAGACCAAATCGTTAATTCACATTATTTAAGCTCTACTTTCATAATGTTTTGGTATTAGGTAGGTACCTATATCATAAAGTTTAGATTGATCTATACGAACAGGAATCAATATTTTAATTTGTTCAAATTAAAAATGGATTCTAATTACATTAACGGATGTAGCAAAACTTTTATGCATACTATGGCCCTACAGAGTCAAATGGCTGTCATAAATCAAGTAATTTGTGACTGGTTGTCACACCCATGAATAAGTTACTTCATTGACCATATCGAATAATAAGAAATTCTAAATTTGACATTTTCGAAAATGAGACTTTTATATTTTGAAAGTTTGCTATGTGAGAGTGTATATATGTATAGTTTGTATGCATGTATGTATTGGTCAGCGGGGTGAACGCCCTCAGTGCTGGATTCTGTGGCGGGCTGACGGAATGTGTTGCCAAACGCACTGATCGGAACTCGGCGAGAATGTACCGCTTTGGGCACAAGTAGGTAGCTCACACTGCGTCACCGACTCACCGTCCACTGAGCCAACCATCCATTTTTTTTTTAATTTACTCGCGGAAGTTCCAGCTTTTGACAGCTAACCTCTTTTTACCAGCAATCACATTAAAATTGCCAATTATTGAATTCTATGTTCGATTCCGTCTGTTGCGAAAAAAACGGACCGTTTCATTCAATGTCTGCTACGTCGAATCGTTTTCATTTTAGTTTAATCCGTTTTTCTTCATCAATTTATTGCAGCTGTAGGTAAGTCATATAACATTTAAAACTCATATTGAACATTTTAATGTACTAATTGAATAAGCAAAGGCATACATTAGAAATTTGAAATTATAATATGCTTATTTCCAAAATGTAAAATGTATAGATATCTAGGCGTTAGAATATGGTAACCTTTTTGATAAGTATTTATAAATTCTTGTGTCAGTGTTTGTAACAAAACTCCGAAACGGCTTGACCGATTTTTATGATGAACGATATTCACTAGATCTGAGAATAGGACGTAAACTATTTCTTACCCACCCGCCCCGCCCCCCCTTTGTTTTCTTTGCCGACTCAGTTAGTTTGACTATAAAATTATGGGACGTGATCACGTGACTGAAAGGACCAATCCTACCACTACCAAAGCCAGTGATGGTAAAAAAGACACTGCCTCATGACAATACAAATCATTATCACGCGCCATTCATGTCAAGTAGAAGCCTTGAACTCGTAGCTCGCCTCGCAGTAAAATTGATGCCGTCTCGACATCTCAGCGGCATCCGGTTTGCTCGTGAATACCCATAATTTTATGTGTGAGCCACAAAAGTGGAAGCTATCTTCGACAGGCTTTCTAAAGATTTCAACTTAAACACCATACTTAGAGAGCAAGGTGGTACTTAGTCTTGTTTGTTTACATTGAGAAAAACTTAACTAGCTAGGTACCAATACAAATAGGTACAAATGTTTATGTTGGGAGAATAGGAATTTCTTTCATATCCTTACTTACTTATTCGCTATATTGACTTGTTTTTTTTTTATTAGGAAATGATTCTAGGTGTATCGGTAAGTATATTTCTTTTTATTGATAAAAACCAGTGCTTGACTGCGATTCCACCTGATGGTAAGCAATGATGCAATCGTTGATGGTAAGGCGCATTAGTTTATTAACAGCCTATTCACTCTAGCCTTGAAGACACCTAAATTATAATCAGACGGGAAGACTGCAGCAGGTAAATTGTTCCAGTCCTTCGATGTACGCGGTATAAACGACGAAGCGAAACGCTTAGTCCAGACCACATCATCAACCACTGAACTCATACTAGATCTAGCAATATTGGGAAAGAAAACATTGGTCCTTCGAGCCGGATAGCTCTATTTGTACGAAAAGCAAAAAATTCACTGATTTATTTAAAATTTGAATTTGAAAGCAGTAAATCCGTCTAGTATTTTAAAGACACCTACCCTGGTAACAATCACCATGATGACGGCGGCATGTGGTCACCGGCACGATCTGAAACAATAAAAAAATAAACCATTAGTATTCATGTAGTAAAAGATGGATATTAGGGAAGGCTTTAGACGAAGTGAAATTCATTGATACAGCGATTTTGTGTAGAGTGTTGACGATTCACAGAAGTAGAAGAAGAAAAATATCGTTGTAACAGTGCCTCTCCATTATACAGAAAATGTATGATCTATGTATCTTTTACGTTGAGATGCCACACCGACAGAGCCGTAACTAGCCTTTTATACGACCGGTGCGAGCATCTATAAATGCGCCCCTAGAAAAAAATAAAATACAATAAAAAAGGACTATACTCCATCTGTTTAGGTAATTAACTAAAGGTAAACAATCTTGACATGACTTTTATCTAAAAGCTGTCTATAATCTTTATCTAAAAATGTTTACAATTTGTTATTTACTTATACCGATGTTTGGTAACTAACTAAATTTAAATAATCTTTGTATGTCTTTTATACGATTTTTTTTTAAATAAAAGGACATATTAAGATTGTTTACGTTTAGTTAACTACCTAAACCGATGCAGTATAGATATAAAGCTTTTGCGACCCTCCAGGGACTGCGCCTTGTGCCCGGGAACCGCTAGCACCGCCTTAGTTACGGCAGTGCATAAGTACCGAATCATTATATTTTTAAATATTACTATGCGAGTACTCTTTCCTTCGTCTTTGACTGACCTGTTGGTCTAGTAGTTTGTGGCCCTGACTGCTATGCCGAAGGTCGAGGGTTTGATTCCCACCCAATACAAATGTTTGTGTGATGAGCACGATCATTAGTTCTGTGTCTGGGTGTAATTTATCTATAATATGTATGTATTTAGAAATATATAAGTATTTTTATCAGTCTAGTACTCATAACACAAGCTATGCTTAGTTTGGGACTAGAAGGCGTTGTGTGATAGTTGTGGAATATTATTATTTAATACACCCAAGTTCATTATATTTACGTTAAAAATACCTACTCACATATATACAGAGTCGAGAGAATTGTGATGCTCGCCGAGTATCACGATTCTCGTAGTTACTCTAAGATAATGATATTATGTAATGCTGTCATACAATTGAACATAACACAGTCTAAGAACAAAAGGGCAGTATACATTACACCATTGTTTGATGTCAATTAGTTGTGTAGTAGTAACCTAAGAGGTTCTCATTATTTTAATGAAATCGTAAACATTCATCAATTGATGAAACTGTTGCAAGATTTAAAAAGTATTTTTACCAGTTTTCTAGTACTCATAACACAAGCTCTGCTAAGCTTGGGACTAGACGACGTTGTATGATGGAATATAAAAAAAATTGTAGCTCCAAAAGCAGGTTAACACGATCAGACTAGCTCCCCTAGCCAAGTTACGATCATTTCGTTTGCATCGAACGTCTCGAGTAGGCCACGCCTCCGATTCCTTTGTTCTGACCACGTGATTGAGCATTGAGGCGAAAGGAATCGGAGGCGTGGCCAACTCGAGGCGTTCGACGCAAACGAAACGATCGTAACTTGGCTAGGGGGGCAGCAACGTCCTATGACGTCAAATTGCACAATTTGTTGATAACACAATCACGTCTCATAACGCCAAGCAGCTGTAGTAAATTCTATTAATATCTATATTTAGTTTTTATTTTATTTTATTTACATTGTTCTCACATGATAGCGACAAGAAACATGTAACAGAGATATTTGTGATTACAAAACATGATTGAAAAGAGGTTTCATGGAGTTTCTAGCACATTGTTCTCCATAGAGATCTACGCTTTGGAATGTGCAATTAGCATCATTTTTTCTTGGTTTATTTGAAATAAAATGCTTTGAATCTTATTAGTTAAACATTTTCGCCGCAATACTTGTAAATATCAAATATGTGTGTGCTACTTGTAGATCAGAACGTTTATCAACGTAGGTATGTCCATTTTGCACGAGAAAATATTGTGTCATAATGTGCGCACCTCACGAGAGCAAGGACTGGCCGAACGTGTATGGCGCTTGCCAATCGAGCTATAGGCCCGTAAAACACAGGGTTGGTGCTAAGGTTGCTAACCAAACTTTAGCATAAGCATAATCAGCCTTTTTAATGTTCCCACTACTGGGACTCAGGCCTCCTTTCTAGGAGAGGGAATGGGCCGTAATCCACCACGCGGACCCAGTGCGGGTTGGTGAATGTCACATGTCTTCGAATTAAAATTTATAATAACGAATATTTTATACTTTTGTATAAAAATAAAGTACATATATGAACATACTCTTTTTTTTTTTCAATCTTTACAGTGATGCGTAAAATTAAACGCTAATAATTATGAATAATTACTGAACTATTGTCGATGTTTCTACGTTGAAACACGAATACGTTTCCAGAAATGTAATTAGTTTACCTTATGAAAAACTAATAGTGTGTAAAATACTAAAAAAAAATTTGAAATATTTTAGTAGTATTTTTTTTCAATATTTTTTTTTCTAATAACAAATTGTGATACGTTATTTTTCTTACAAAACAGTCGGCAACCCTAGACCACTAAGGAAATGGCGGGACGACCCATGATGCTCCATGGAAGGGATGGCAGGATACTTTTACCCAAGCCATAAGGGCAGTTCAGGCTAGTAATAACAAAAATAAATTCAAATGAATGAGTGAATTCTCAATAACCTAATGTGACTGTATGCAGCAAATCACGTAAGGTTACGTCATTGTAAGACCATCGACAGGTGCTTCTTCAACTTCAAGGAAATTTTAGTCACAACTATTTATAGACTCTGTTTTTGTGTCTAACTTATTCAATAATCCTAATGTTAATCATAAGATGCTATAAACAATTTCCAAACTGGGATAAATTTTCCATTTAATATTTTTGTCCCCAGTAATAATAATAATAATATATATATGTAGACTCGGCGATCATTGTATCGATAGTCGTGTCAGCCAATGGCTTAATAGCCAAGAGCCTCGACCAACACCTTAGGAGGCTCGCGTTAGGCGGCTGGATCAAGGGCTTGATCCAGAAAGCGGTACTCCTGGACACGGCTCGTATTGTCAGGAGGTTCCTTTCTCTGGAGCCCTGACCGCCGGCGCCGGTAGCTTGGACCCTGTTCCCGATACCGGTGGGACACTGTTTTTTATATTTTTAAATGTTTTTTTATTCTTTTTATTGAAATATTTAAAAATATAATTTATATGTTAGAATTATGAATAAACGAAATAATAATATGATTTACTAGCTTCTGCCAGCGGCTTCGCCCGCGTAAAAGTAGGTTTCTCCATACAAACTTCCAACCACCGTTTTACCCCCTTAGGGGTGGAGTTTCGTAAAATCCGTTCTTAGCAGATGTCTACACCCTATAAGGAACCTACCTGCGAAATTTTAAGTTTGTAGGTGTTATAGTTTCTGAGATTTCGTGATTAATCAGTGAGTGGTATTTCGCTTTTATAATATAGATTTGCCAGAGTAAGAAACACAAGCTTTACATTTCCTTTACATACTACTTAATATCTAGATTTACAAATATATATATTTTAAAATACAGAAAGAAAACTGAAAATTACCATTGAACTCCACACTAGGTCGAGCCTGTTTCGTGGAGTCCGAGAATGAGTCACAACGATCTGTCACTATTCGTAATAAAAAAAAGTTCAAAAGACCAGCATTTTTTCCTGAAGGCACTTACGTCCATTCGAAATAATAAACACATTTCTACATTTAGTATTCCTCGTAAAGACTAACATAAAAATAAACAAGAGACTTTGGTCTTTAAGTACTTTACAAATGTAAAACCAAGGTTGTCCTGCAAATGACTAAGATGGCAGCGACAAGACAACTATAAGTAAATAAATGACTCCATTTTACAGAGCTAACACTTGAAGTATTAATACCACTATTATGATAAGATACCATAATATAGGTGATACCTAGAAATAACATAATCACATCTAACATTATAAAGGTAGAAGTTTGTTTTATATGTATGTTTGCTACTCCGTCACTCTCAAACGGCTGAACGGATTTAATTTAAATTTGGCACACGGATAGACCATGTGCTGGAATAGCAAATAGAATAATTTTTATCCTGGGAGTATGTTTCTTTGAGATGCTTTTCTAAATTCCCGCGGTCGATACTGCTGGCAAAAGTTATTATCAGAGATCGGAATTAGGTAGAGTTATTCATGTACTTGCATCGAAATGTTGATATTAATATGAATTTTCCCGGGATTTGTAATGAAAAATCCCGTGTGGCCAACAATATTACAAATAAATAATAATAAAAACCTTGGAGATGATAAGACAAATAAAACATTCAATCATTGAAAAAGTTTCTATACGTCAAGTGAGGTGAGGTTAACAAATTTATACACTTCCTCCTCCTCGTTATTAATGCAGGAAGAATTTATTTCTGCTAGATTTCTGATAGCGTCATAAAAAAAATCTGCTCTTTAAAATTAGTCTCGGGATTTGAGGCATATCCACTTTATTCTTTCGCTGTATGACATACGTGTAAGTACGTGTTTAACTCTACCTAATTCCGAATTACACTTTCGACGGAGCATAGTGTTCCTCCATTCACGCGCGCATCAAAGAGATGTCAGCAAAACCATAGACACAGCTGGGCCGATGCCTGCTATGGCCACGAGGAATTTTTGAAAAGGTAACCCGCGGTCCTAGAACGCAAAGGGCAGCTGAAGAACACAGTTGTGGTTTTAGCCACCCTAGAGCGGCAGAAGTCATTGCATGATTTCCCACCTCATAAAAAAAAACATTACAGTTGAACTCGACGATTCCATTCACATAAAAAAGAAAATACAATGCCATAATAGTTACAAAATGTCAAGGGAAAGAATAATTGCAGTAACATTGCGAGTATTCTTGCAGTGACTTGTTTAAAAACAGGAGCTATATTTACTGATGCAAAAAACATAGTCGGGCACAACAAAATGGACGTTAACCCATAATCAAAGTCACCACATTTTTTAAAGGGGTTTTCTTATTGGTCCTTCTTCAAAGAGCCGACTTTTGAAACTTGCAATTAAATGCATGTTATTTCTAGAATGTTTTTCTTTTCAATTGCCTCTTAAGAGGACTACAGCACTTAAAGCACGGCCATTCTCGGATTGCATACAAATGAAAGAGATGCGCAAAGACATAATGCTTTACAAATATAAGCATTTTAGCGATTTACTAAAAATCTGCAGATTTGGTTATAAAATTAAAACACTAACACGGTAAAACGTTGCTTGTAGAATAATCTGACAAACAATCAGGGCCTCAAGTCTGCTACAATAGTGTCAGAATGGTCTATCATTGTTTTCATATTTTGATTTTGACAAGTTTGGTAATCTACTGATATAATGGCGTCATTATGACTTTCCAATGGTCAACCACTGACACTAAATTGAAAGAAGTGGCATAGAATGGTAATCCCGTACATATTGACAAATTAATATCTGACGTATGCGGTTATCTGCTAAAATTATGACAGTTCCTTTGATCAGTGACCTACCATTAGAACGTTATTGTGCAGTCATATATGCTCGATATTGTCATTCTACCAAAACTATTATAAAACCATTGACCGATCAATGCTGGATCATTATGAATTAGCAGATTACGAACTTTTAGCAAAATGACAATGGGATCGTGTTGGAATGACGAATTTATAAAAATAGCAGACTTGGGCCCCAGAATGATTGCATATAATTATTAGTCCGGTTTTTAATCGATAAAAGTATTAATTTTTTTTGTGAGGCAACTTCGTGATATTTTTTCTGTCGTACTAAATTAACTTTATTATGTTTTGAACACACTATTTATCTAGCATTTATCCAGAACAATAACATATATTTTTCTGATTCTCTGTTTACTGTGGATCATATACTTTGCGCATTATAAAACTCAAGATTAGCTCTTGTAGTCCTCTTAAACAGACTATTATAACTTTTACAATTACAAGCATTTTTCGTTGGAACTGGGGCTTTACCATGATGTCCTAGAATATCAGGCGTGGGAGCTAGAAAGAGGGATGGAGCTGTACCTCCTATATAGCTCCATCCCTTTAACAGTTCAGTTTATAAGGTCGTAAAATGGATCACGTTAAGAGCTCGTGGTAGGGCTTCAGATAATCTCTCAACTGCCACGAATTATCTCTCGCGCCGGGCCTTGGTACAGAACTTGGTCCGGAGCGAGGAGGAGTGGCAGGCGGTCGCCTCCTTCTGCAAAGCAGTAATGCTAGCAAAGGAGACGGCTGCACGCGCGAGGAAACGGCCCTCACGCCCCAGCCGCCGGGATCCCGATCCCGATTTCCAGTCACCGTAGGCGCTGGCTTGCGGATAGCGAGCAATGGGTAGCTCGCCGTCCCAGAGCCCAAGTCGTCGATGGCGCGTAGTCCAATGGTCTGCTTCTGAAAGGAAGACTCGGCCCTGTTATGAAATGCAACGAAGGAACAGGAGTGGGTTTTTAGTCAGTAAAAGTCTGACACACCCTCTCACTCTGCCCAAGAGCGGCGGATGTCATTGGATAATTTTCTCACGCAAAAAAAGGCGAAGCCACTGGCATAAGCTAGTTTTCTAATCGCAAACCCACCTTTGAGTGCGTTCTTATCAAGCATCCACTATTCACTCAGTCCCGCAGATGGGATTGTTTTTCGAAATGTAGCTCCATTGTATTATATTGATTGTTGTTATGGACTTATTGAGCGCATTGTTCTAACTGCTTGTTGCAGCTCATTGAGGTGGAGGCTGCGGCAACCGGTTTAAAGTAGAGTAACGTATGCTAGTTAATTCAGTTCTGCCAGCAGCATGGCCCGCTTGAAAGTAGGTTCCTCCATACAAACTTTAGACCCCCATTTCATCCTCCTAGGGGATGAATTTTGGAAAATCCTCTCATAGTGCTTGCCTACGTTATAAAAGGAAACCTTATGCAGAATACCACGCTCCTGCGCCGTGTAGTTTCAGCTTTATGTTGATATGCCAGTCAGTCAGTTTTTCCTTAATAAATAGATTCTGAGGTTTTATTTAATGATCAGCTCATAGTTTCTTATTATTTTTAGACAGAAGCAGTAGTAACCCAATGGTTACGGCACCGATTTACGAGCTATATGTAGGTACGTCATAGATTCAAACCTAGGAAAAAAGGACCCTCTTAAATAAAGCGTCTAGCTTTACTTTGTAGCGACATCTATGGCGTCACATAAGAACTAATCCTGCATCGCGCAATCAAAGTTCTTCGCTCGATTAGAACATATAGAACAGCCCGAAATCATCTATCGGGCAGTTGCCCACCAGACATAACACCCGTCTGGTCGGAGGATCCTCCCTTTTCTACGGAGGTTTGCGGGACTTTACTCTCTGTTCCGCCTACCTCCAAAACTTAAGAGGTCCTTTTCCACGCGCCTATCGTCAACATCGTGCATGGTTTAAAAACTTGTTGCTTGATCGAAAAACCGTGTTTTACATGGAGCAACTGCCTATCAGCCCTCCACAACCCAGTTACTGGGCGACACAATACTCCTTAGATAGACTGAACTACTCACGACTTTTAGGCGTCTGACTACCTGTAACAACTGTCGAAGTTCTACGAAGTCCCCCGTTAAATAAACTTCAATCTTATATATATATATATATATATATATATATATATTATATATAATATATAAAATAAAGTCGTGTTAGTTACACTATTTATAACTCAAGAACGGCTGAACCGATTTGGCTGAAAGTTGGTGGGGAGGTAGCTTAGAACCAGGAGACGGACATAGGATACTTTTTTTTTTGTAGTGTAGAGTAGGGTAGAGTAGGGTAGAGTAGGGTAGAGTAGGGTAGAGTAAGGTAGAGCAGGATAGAGTTGGGTAGAGTAGGATATAGTAGTCAGTTGACGGGAGCGAAGCCGCGGGCAAAAGCTAGTTAATTCATAAAACACATACGACAGGATCATAGATTTTTTGTTTTTTTTTTATTTTATTTATTCTACGTATAATTAAAACTTTAAAACCATAATCACATTCCGGTGAGTACCAGACATAATCAAATTAAGATAATATTATTATAACAACTCAACCTAAGAGCTTGGTTTATCTAGTTGTTCCTCATTACTAGACGAGGAAAGGGAACATTTGCAAAGAGAATTATGTTGGAACTAGTTAACCATCACTATTTGTTAAGCAATATTAGATAAATCACTATTTATCTACTACACACATAAAAAATCCTAAATACTGTAACTGTACTTCTAAACCAAATTAGCGTCTAAATGCTAAATATTGTAATTGCACTTGAAATCTAAAAAAATTGAAGTGATGTGGTAGACTCATTAATATGACGAGGTAAATGTAAAATGATATTTATTTTGCAAATAGATTTTAAAAAACACTTAAACACCTCAATTTTTTTGGCAGTTTACACTAGATGAGACCGGTGTTCTCTTTCAAAGTCCATACAGTAAACATGTAATGGTCAAATCATACGAGAACCATGCTTTGCCACATTAGATTAGAATAGATTAGATTAGATTAGATTAGATTAGATTAGATTAGAATAGAATAGAATAGAATAGAATAGAATAGAATAGAATAGAATAGAGTAGAGTAGAGTAGAGTAGAGTAGAGTAGAATAGAATAGAATAGAATAGAATAAATTTAATTGTACACCAAAATAGTAACAAAACTTTTACAATAAGTAACTTAAATCTATGGGTTTAGATTAGCGTGTCATGTGGTAAGTATACACATCAAATATAGCGCGTAACTCAAGAGTTAGCGCTGTTGGTACTCGTAATAGGTCTCAGAAAACGACTAGGCGTCACTTGAGTTGTGGCTGCGTACTAGCAATTTGGTATTTTAATTATAAACCACTGGGGACCGCTGGGTAAGCATCGCCACACAGTGGGTTCCTGCAGAAGGAAAGCGCCGTGGAGGCCAGCCTAGAAAGGGTTAGCGGGATGATCTGGACGCGTACCGCGGGGACTGGTTTGAGGCGGCGCGGAAAAAAAAAGTCTGGAAGTACTTGGGGGATACTTTTGCCCAGCACTGGGACACTAAAAAAAAATATAAACCCGATCAATCCTTAAGTTATTGATACTTGAATACCACTAAAAGGTCGTGTGCTCGCTCACTCGTATTTTTACAAGACGTAAAGCTTACAAAAAATTACAATTATTTCTATCAATTTGTTCTTGTTCCACATCGTTCCAAGTTTTTCAATTACCAACAATCCTTTCATTAAATCCTTTAAAACCGGATTAAGCCCTTCTAAAAGCTCATTCAAGTTGGTCTATAAAAAATGCTTTATTTCAACTTCAGAGCATTGTTATATGAAGCCCTGCAAATTAAGTGGTGTTAAACAACAGAGTCAATAGGGCTTCAGCGACAGCCATCTCCTGGGTGATTGGTAATAATACGCTAGGGCTGCTTCGCGTGTCAGAATGCCTGAAAAGTATAGACATAAATCTTCGAATGATAGACCTTTTATTGTAGCTTTAATTTATGGGAATCATCAAAAAAATGTTTTTAGCAGGTTTTGAATTAAAATTTCTCTACATATCTACATCTAATAAAATTTGAATTTAGAATCCTAATCAGTATTTAAACTAAGCATGTTGCTAGCGTTTTTTATTATTATAAATAAAGCTAGTCTACAATAGCACAGACAATTAAATCGCAATGAAGACCGGCTAAGCTAATAAAAAAATGCTGTACATCCTTCTTTACACGGAAAACTATATAAAGAATAGCAATATATCAAGGTGAAAAGATCAGACACCTAATCAGACCTGCCTGGTCGTTATCGGACAGCGAGCTACCCAATACTCGTCGTCCGCTAGCTCTGCTGTGGCCGGGAGTCGCCCTGAGATTCCCAACGCCCAGCCCCCCTAGCCAAGTTGCAAACGATAAACGTGAACGCTTAGTAATCTCCAATAGATTTTCAACTTTATACCTAAGAGCATAGAGTTGAAAATCTATTAAAGACTACTGAGCGTTAGCGACCGGAACGAACGAAAACACTATGTAATCTTCAATAGATTTTCAACTTTATATTCAATAACATAAAGTTGAAAATCTATTAAAGACTACTGAGAGTTTACGTTTATCGTTTGTGACTTGGCTAGGGGGGCTGGGCGTCTCCGGGAATGTTACAACCATACGATACGTCTTAAAATACGATCTTTATAAAAAGTTTGCTCCATAGAATACAAAATGAATTAATAGACGATGATGTATTTATTGGAGCAATGTTTATAAACGCGGTGACCCTAATCGCAGCAGGTGTGAAGTGCTCCATTGTTCAGCTGTTAGTAAGCCGTATTGTTAACTGCGCCCCGTGGAAATGTATTCAGTTTTATACTTTTGAATTGTAAAGGCGTTCCTTAGTTCCTGACTGGGAGACTGCGTGGCTTATCGCAGGTCGGATGGTTGAAAATTGAGACGTAGACGTAGCAGCCTTTAGATAAATTATCAGACTCTTTTATTTATGGTGGAATTTCTTGAAATAACGCCTCCCACTCTGGGTGAAAGGATAGCAAGTGTCAGAATTTTACAGACTAAAATCCACCTATGTTTCTTCAGTGGCCCTTCGCGCTCTAAGGCCACGGTAACTCTTTCGAATAATTCTGCAGAATTAAAAAAGGAATAAGATTTAATTTACCTACAACTGTAAACTCAGTTATGTAGATTATACGTTGCGACTTGTAGGTTTAAACCTAATACCTACCTTTCTGAGTTAGTAATTTCTGTGGCAGTGGTTTGGTGGAATGGTTTGTCTTAAGCGGGAGTGGGCAAGGCACATTGCTCGTAGAACAGATGATCGATGGGGTCGACAGGTTCTAGAGTGGTGACCGCGCACCGGAAGATGCAGCGTTGGAAGGCATCTCACAAGGTGGACAGATGAGCTGGTGAGAGTCGCGGAAATGCAATGGATGACAGACGCACATGAACATTCGTTGTGGCGACACATGGGGGAGACTTATATCCGAAAGTGGACGTCTTTCGGCTGAAATGATGATGATGATGAATTTCTGTGGTTTCCTTGAGCTGCTAGCTAGCTAAACATAAAATGTTATTGTTATTTCATGAAAAGTGTTTTAATTATAAGTTACGTTTTCTTTCAGAGATCATCAAACTTTCACGAGGTAATTTGGAGGTATGCGGAACTGAGAGTAAAGTCCCGCAAACCTCAGTTGAAAAGGGAGGATCCTCCAGCCAGACGGGTGTTATGTCTGGTGGGCAACTGCCCGATAGATGATTTCGGGCTGTTCTATATGTTCTAATCGCGCGGAGAACTTTAATTGCGCGATGCAGGATTAGTTCTTATGTGACGCCATAGATGTCGCTACAATACTTATAAAAGCAATTTTACAGGTCCTCGTCTTGACTAAGTTAACAGAGATTAAACTAAAAATAAAAATTGTTAAAATACCTAAAATTCAAGTAACAATAGTTACCCAACTCAAAGACAGGTGATTAATGCCCAATTTCCTGATACAATTCGATTTCTCTATGTCGTAATTTTTGCAAGTTACAACCGAATTACAACGAATTTATTGTAACATATTCACATAAATGGACGTGTGCAACATAACTTAGTTTTAAATCGAATAATTTCAATGCGTATCGGGAAATGTTGCATTTACATAACTGCAAACACAGATAGAATGTACCTAGGTAATAGGTAATAGGTATAGTAAAAGGTAATAGGTATACGAGACATACTCATGTACTACGTAATATTTCATTTAAAAAAAAACGGGTTGGTTATGTTTTCTTTGATTGACGTCATGTGATCAAATAAGAAATGATGATATCTGTAGAAGAACTACGGTTACCATAGCCCGAAGAATCGCCAAACTCGTATTAACAATCTAATTTAACGATATCGGTTGTGTAAGTAAACCAAGTCCCAAATGTCAGAATAAGTATTAGGGTATTTTAGATGGAATTTATAAGAAGCCATCTTTTATAAATTATATGGATCGTTTTCGTCATCTATGGTAAAAAAGGCGAAAATTTATGTGTGTATGTTTGTTACTTCTTCATGCTCGAATGGTAGTATGGATTTCACTGATTAAGAGCAGTGGTGGCCGAGTGGTAACGGCCCCGACTTACGAGTTGTAGGTCGCGGGTTCGAACCCAGCCAGGCGTAGTGGTAGTGGGCAGGATACTTTGCTCGCAGAAAAGATGATCGATGGGGCCGAAAGGATCTGGAGTGCCAACCGCGTACCGGAAGACACAGCGTTGGAAGGCATCTCAAGGCGAACCGATGACCTGGTATGAGTCGCGGGAAATCGATGGATGCAAGGCAACTGGACCGGTCGTTGTGTAAGACGTCTTTCGGCCAAGTTGATAATGGTAATGATCTTGTTTAAAAAAACCCGTGCTAAAATTCTGTCAACCCAACCCTTCGGAAACGTATGGTAAGTCTAGATATTCCACTGAAACTTACGGTGTCAGATTTTCGACTTCAGTCTACCTGAAGCTGCTTCCCAAGTATTAAATATAGGGTGACTGGTAATTAGTGTACGATACTTAAACACGTGATTGTGCTCATGATAACCAACAACTTTTACTATGGGAACAAACCTGAAATCGCGAAAAAAAATCAGCTCTTCAGTACATTTATGTTTGCCTAATGTACTGAACAGTTGATATTTTTTTCGCGAATTCGGCTATGCTCCCATAATAAAAATTGTTTGTTATCATGAGCACAATCACGTGTTTAAGTATCGTACACTAATTGCCAGTCACCCTATATAGAAGGAAAAAAAAACGCTTATTTGAGACTCGTACAGGACAAACAACAGAATAAAATAAAGACGTGAACTGATACATGAACCGACTAACATAAAAAACTCTATCAACAACATTTAAAAAGAAAAAAAAACTTATAGCAGGATGAATAGTCATCACGAAAGGCAAGAGGGTTAAACCTATTCCAATCCTGTCGGAAAATATATTTACTTGGAGACATACCTTTGACTGGCCTGTTGGTCTAGTGGTTAGTGGCCCTGACTGCTATGTCAGGAGGTCGTGGGTTCGATTCCCACCCAGGACAAATGTTTGTGTGATGAGCACGATCATTTGTTCTGTGTCTGGGTGTAATTTATCTATAATATGTATGTATTTAGAAATATATAAGTATGTTTATCAGTTGTCTAGTACCCATAACACAAGCTCTGCTTAGCTTGGGACTAGACGGCGATGTGTGATAGTTGTGGAATATTATATTATATTACACTGCCGACTGCGCAGTGGTGGCCGAGTGGTAATGGCCCCGACTTACGAGGTAGGTCGCGGGTTCAAACCCAGCCAAGCGCATTACTTTGTGTAATTTATTTCATCACCACTGCTCTCAAAACGGTGAAGGAAAACATCGTGAGGAAACCGGCATGTCCTAGAACCAAAAATTCGAAGACATGTGACATCCACCAACCCGCACTGGGCCCGCGTGGTGGATTACGGCCCATTCCCTCTCCTAGAGAGAGGAGGCCTGAGTCCCAGCAGTGGGAACATTAAAAGGCTGAATATGCTATGCTATATGCTATATACCGCCAAATGCGTAACAATTAAATGAAAAAACCATGACGGAAACAACGTCAAGTACCAAAATTCAAACCTAGCCGCGAGAAAACATCTATTGGCATAGCAAACACGTCTCATATGTCTTAATAACAGCACTTTAAGAGCTTTAAAATGACTTTATAATACGTGGATCGTGCTCAACTCCCGCGCAGCTTATTAAGGTGCGTGTGCGCATGTCCCAGCGTAATAGTTCGACCACTGAATAGATTTATGGATAAAAGGACCAGTCGATACAAACTGAATGATTCGTCTCTATGTATCGCTTTGTCACGGTGTGCGAGCGAGATGGAGGTATGGATCTTATATAGCTCCATCCCTTTAACAGTTCAATGTAGGTCGTCAAATGGGACGCGTTAAGAGCTCGTGGTAGGGCCTCTGATGTCCACTTAAAACCTCAGGTCATGTTGAAAACCAGCGTCAGGAATTAATTGTCTGGAATTCATACTGAACTGCACATATTTTGGCGCAGCCATGAGGTACACTATCTTTTTTATTTACAGGTTTATTTTGTTGTTTATATTAAGTACTATTTTATTTTCGTTAGTACCCCTACCCTTAAACTCGAACATTGCATGAAAAACGTTCAGTAGTTTTGTGAGTTTATCGCGAACAGACAGACAGAAGGGGGGGGGGATTTAGTTTTATAATATGTAAGGATAAGTTTTTTTTGGGAAAAAATGAAAATATTCTACTCGTACTTAAATTAAATTCTTTTTTTTTTGTTAAAATCGATTTCCCACATTAGGAATGACGCACGACACCAAGGTCCGGAACAACTATCTACACAAGGCAATACAAATATTAGTTCCGTGTGGGAATCGAACCTGCGACACGCAACACAGAAGCTAATTTCTCAACCACTGCGCTAACCGTGCCGTTCATGTTTTTTTTTTAGGTGGGAAAATCATCTAATGACAATCTCTCTCTTAGGCGGTGCGGGAAATAGTGCCTGCTTTGCCTTCGTCCCAGGGCCCCGGGTTTCACTTTCACACCACCCGTGGCCCCAGTAGGCTTCGACCCTGCTGGGCCCCTACGATTTGCTGACATCTCCCTGAGAGTCAAGCATGTCACAATTGATTCTTTGAATCTTCGTTTGCACTTCACCTACTGCTTGTTATTTAAAGGCGCAAGCGCACGTGTAAGTGAGCGGCGGAACTAAACGGCGGAAGTCCTTTATCTGTGGGGCGTTCATCTCGCGCACAATACCTACTGACTACTACTAAGCTTCACTATTGATGCTGTGGAACTTATTGGCAAACTAGATCATGGTTTCAAGGAAGTATGTAACGAATATAAAACAACTTTACATGTATAACACTTGCTTTTTGATAAGAAAGATTATAGATGGGTCCATTCATACCACCATAACATTTACCAAAAAGTTTCAAGTTTCTAAACGCAGTCTTCGTCGACCTAGCTTACTTGTCCTGCCACGAACTGGACACGAACAAACTATGCTAAAAAGAATATTACCTATGAAGGAGCACAATTGTATAATAGTTTGCCATCTTATTTAAAAAATGTACCCTGTTTTAGCGGTTTTAAATCTCAACTGTCAAATTACATTTTAGGAACTCCTCACTAACTATATAACTATCCTGCTAGTTGAGAATAGAATCATGATACGTACGTGACCAATATATGTAATACTAAATATTAACTGCTTTGTATCGGTGACCTTAGAATAAGTTTATTACATTATCTTGTATTCTCATGTAAGTGGCTATTTTGTCTTTATGAGAATAAACTATTTAAACCTAAACCTATGTTGTAAGTTTTTTTATTAGGTTGCGTGATAATGGTGTTATTTGAAGGCGGTGAAATTGGCGCACCATGAAGAGAAAGAAACTTAACAATCTTTTTATGTACGTATATATAATTCTTCTGTACGTGTTTGTCACCTAACTGCTAAAATTCCTTGTGAATTTTTTACTTTATTAAACACATTAAGTATATCTGACTCGCCTGTTGGTCTAGTGGTCAATAGCCCTGATTGCTACGGAGGAGGTCGTGGATTCGATTCCCATTCAAGACAAATGCTTGTGCGATGTGCACGATCATATAATTTGTTCTGTGTCTGAGTGTAATTTATCTATAATATGTATGTATTTAGAAAGTTATATTGTATGTTTATTAGTTGTCTAAAAAATTCTACACTGCAAAATTTTATTACGCCGCCGTTTATCCGGCTGTTACACGATAAAATACCACCTACCTACACACTGCAATCCACGGCAGGGTCCACACACATCACATAACATCACATCCTAGAACACCGTATATTTACTTCACACGTACTTCAGCAAACTAGTACCCAGTTATAGGCGAGTTTTCTTGGAAACTATTGTAAAATAGTGGTGCGAGATGCAGGTACCATATTTGTCCCAAGCGACCGCTATGTAACGGAAAGGGGACGCAAGTGCCCGATCTGAGATAGCGATTGCGTGTGCGTTTTACGTATTCGTGTACTGATGGCAGAAAAGTTTAATGAGCGGGTAAACAAAGAATTGACTGGCCTTTTGGTCTAGTGGTTAGTGGCCCTGACTGCTATGCCGGAGGTCGTGGGTTTGATTCCCACCCAGGACAAATGTTAGTGTGATAAGCATGATCATTTGTTCTGTGTCTAGGTGTAATATGTAAGTATGTTTATCAGTTGTCTAGTACTAATCATAACACAAGCTCTGCTTACCTTGGGACTAGACGGCGTTGTATGATAGTTGTGGAAGAAAAGAAAAGAATGAATCGTCATGCACTTGATGTAGGGCTGTCAGGCTTAGCACAGGAGGCTGCGGAATTGTTCGAACTAGTTACCGCAGCCTTAAACGCAAAAGGTAATGGAAGGAACACGCGTGGGTTTTATCAGTAAAAGTTTATCTCTCCTTTTCTCACCACCAAGAGCGGGAGAAGTCATTTAATAATTTCACACAGCCAAAAAAAGAAGTTCTACAATTATAAGTTCTTTAACATTTATTTACTAATATAATTACCTTATTTTATTTATATAATTATAGTTATTTATCGTTGTAGAATAAATAAATGCTTAAAATCTCACCCACAGAACTTAATAAAAAGGCTCATTCACAAACGTACGACTGTGTTCCAAATAAGAATAGGATTGATTGCCATGTTGTGACGTCACCTCATACTGTCAAATCGAAGAATTATTATGGTGAGCATAACAAGAATTTTTTTAAATTTAATTTATTTTCGAACTGTGAAAGAAAAAAGTTTGATCAGAATCCAGTTCTTCAATTTTGCTCATTTCTGAGTTCTTCAATTTTGCCCAATTTCTTGCGATTTGACAGTATGACGTGACGTCACAACATGGCAATCGATCCTATTCTTATTTGCACTGTAAATTGTCTGTTTCGCTAGCCGTACTACTGATATCAGCAGATATCATTTGATTGCAATGAATTACCAACATGAATACTCAAGTGGTTTGTCGATAGACAAGTCCATCAGAGGCCTTTTACCATGACGTGTTAAATAAAATGTCAAGCGTGCGAGTGAGAAAGAAGGATGGAGCTATACACCTTATACAACATTAATTTTAGTATATATGCGAAACCCGAAACACGTGTCTAGTATTTTTATGTAAAGAACCTATGTACAAAATTTCATGAAAAATCACAAAGTTGAAAATCATAACCTTGTTATGTTACCTGGTTGTCCGCACAAATACATGGTCACCGGGCCATCCAGGCGACTGAGGGATTGTTTTGCTCAAGTACTCAGCAGTGCGCTGGCACCTAATGCCTGCTATGAACTGCCGTGACCTGTGTTGTACTTAGTATCGGTGGTGTCCAACTTGTGACCTCTTTTAAATATTTATGGGAAAAAATATAACATGGTGTAAGAAATATTGGAATCGATTCAGTTACTGATTCTGAACAAACTATATTAAGGTTTCACATATATTAAAAATCATGTTGTATAGGTCCATCCATCGGAAAATAGCAGTTTGACAACTTTTGTATAAAAAATATAGCAAACCACCATATTTATTCTTTAGATAACAGCTATCTGACTACTGAAAAATCAAAATATATTCAGAAATGTAAACCTGAACCCTAGAGTTTCATTTATACCGTCAAGCATACATCTCGCTCCCATAATCATATTTATTATGACTATTGATAACATTAGTCCCTTTAAAATTAACATAAGTTTGTAATATAGGTGTTATGCGTGTGCGCATAATATCATTTACATAGGTGTGTCTATTGCAATCAAGTCATCGACATTAATTGCTTAATGATCTAAACTAAGATAATGATTATAAGGTATGATCGTAACTCGTAAATATATTAACAAACCATTTATAAACTAAACATGTTCATGGTGACTAAATGAACAGAATTTAACAAAAAATTACATTTAACAATTTAACCAGATTACGAACAAACTAGTTTTTACCAGCGGTTTTGCCCGCGTGAAAGTTAAAGATATATGCCTAATTGCCTTATTCACTCAGTGACAAATTACCATATTTTATAAAAATCGATCCAGTCGTTTTGGAGTTCATTCATTACAAACAAAAACACAAATCTTTTTTCTTTATAATATTAGTATAGATAGTACCTATATGTATAGAGTACTCTCTCTATATACATATATAAATACAATTTATAATTCTTATTTTTTACATATTGCATAGGTACTTAATATTCACATATTTGTTCAACGGAGAGGTGGGAAATCATTCAATGATTTCTCCCGGTCTGGGTGGAGCAAAAGGACATGTCAGACTTTTACTGATTAAAATCACACCTGTGTCCTTCAGTTGCCCTTTGCGTTCTAGGTCTACGGGTTTCCTTTTTAGAAAATCCCCAAAATCCATTTTCATTCAATGAATGTTCCTCAACAGCCACGCCACGAAGGGTGTGCGTAGCAACTAGGTAAAAGTCTACATTATAACAATATACAGATTCACATTCATGTCTACACTTTAGTAAAGTTGTACCTATTGATACATTGTAGTTTTATATGTTAGAATGAGCTAACTGCACTATCAAAGTGTGTCAAACACGATGAAGTATGAAACGCGAACATGAAGTCTGTCTCTTTGGAAAAGTCTTTCAAAGGTAATGTATAATACATTGAATGAGTCGTAAAATTATAACTGTAAGTCATATATTTATAGGCATGGGTTATTAAACAGTATATTAATTCCTTTTTTATTACTGAAACGTTTATAAGCAAGTGTCATTGGTTAGATCGTTGACGTGCGTACCAGCGAAGCACCGGAGATGCCTAATAAAATCTTTAAAAAAAATTGCTAGTAAATTGCGAAACGTGCGCAGGTATAAATTGGTGTGATCGGTTGATCAATATTATCGATAATATGTCACTGGAAAATAGCAAACGCCGTAAAATTGTAAAATATAGCGGGAAATTTTAAACTATTTTTTCTAAATATGACACGGTTATGTTGCAAACTAATGAATTTGGATGTGATTTATAGTATACAAATACGATTTTTTCATATATCGAGAAATTATAATCTAATAAATATTTTTCAATACACTTACTCGAAAACCCGCTCTTATCCCACCGCACGCAATAGACTGTTTTCCGCATTAGTGCAGAAAAGAGCGCGTGCTCTCCCCCGCCACAATGTTATTACATTTATCTTATCAGGCTGGGCGCGCGTCGACCCCCGCTAGTCGCCGGTCAACCCCCGTTTATTCATTGCTTCGTAAGTGTACCTATTGAAAAATTCGATTGATACACGTGCAAATTTGTCAATGCAGCCCTCGGCTCCATAACACACTCGCCTACGGCTCGTGCGAATTCCGCCTCGGTCGCAATGACAAACTTTCTGCACTTGTATCAAAATGGACTAATATAAGTATATATATATGTTGTGTGTGTGTTACAATCATACGGAGTCTGCAATTTACCGGTGGCGGTGATATATATACATTATGAAAGAAATCGACGCTGAAATGTGTAGATACTATGGATAAAATACATGATTTTGGACCCCCCGTGCTGGAATTTTTCGTCGACGTTTTTCTAGTTAAAAAACCCTATACTTTTTTTTATTTTAGTGTAAATAAAATCATTATTCTAATGAACCCCATTGACATTTTTAATTAAAAAGTAATTATTTCGCTTTTTTTCACCTAAGTATCTGAAGTCAGGAGCCTTCTAGTTTTGTTTACATTGTGTTTTCTAGTGAATAAAGCGAATTGGTTCACTTATAAAACAAGCTTTTAATACACGTCGTTGATTTTCGATGGACGTGTCTATAATTTCATCTTATTTGATACATCATTCTGAAGACAGAGAAGATTATGGAGAAATATTATTTCTCTTTGATCAGTAATGTTCTGATGAATTATTAGAACACAAACAGTAGTAGGTTCATTTACTATTACGAGCTTCAGAAAAAGACGGTCATAAACAATTTCTGCAAAACCCGTAACAACGGCAGCTGTAGCATGCGCATGCGGCATGCCATAGTTCAGTCCGGGTTGCAATGCGTTCGACATCTACGGCTAACAGCGTGTGCACAGACAAATGATGTCAGATTAGCATTATTGTATTATCTGGTGGTTACTTTATTTTTAATTGATATAAACTAGTGCGATCAAAATCCAATGATGGTAAGGAATGATGCAATCGTTGATGGTGAAGCGCACTTGTTTTTTACGGTGTGTTTTACTCCCCAAATACAAAATACATACTTGTGAAGTGCCGGTCTGAAAGTATTAAGTAGTGAAATTGAAGATCTTTTCATGCAGTTTCACTAGACCACAAACAGTTCTTCTAACTACAGCCGAAACTCATACATGGTGCGAGCGAGTAATGACTTTAACACCCTTTGTAAAGAGTTCTCATTTGACCCATTTACTACTAAAACCTATTCTGCACGCACTCGGCTGAATGCTGACTGAATCAGAATGGCTGAATTGTACTTAGGTAATATTTCCTTAGATATATAATTTTGTTATCGTGCTTGTTAGTGATCCTAAGTTTTCTACTACTTCTTCTGTTTCTACGTGTGAGAACCTGTAATTGGCTCAATGTCTCATATACTTATTGTTATCCTTTTGTTATAGCTGTTAGTTCTCCTACGTACGATTAAATAACAATTATATAAAGCGCTGTCACCTCAAATAACACAAAATCTTTTATGTAAAATACGCATAAAACGTGGTTCACGACCGTTCAAGTAAATAATACATGACTACAAACGTAGGGCGTACCGTATATTGTATTGTATAGCCAGCGACTGTAGTTAGTTATTGTATATAAGTAGGTATGTGCGTGATGTTTACCTCCGTGCCTCTGTGGGCCTGTGGGCACTCCTCGCCTCGCGGGAGGGCCGTGACCTGCCACCTGCCGGTCGCGGGTGAGTGCTCTGCCGTTGTAAACGACTAAACTTATTAAATACTACACTGGGCCGCAAATAGAACGGGTCATCTATATATATAAAAGCGAAATACCACTCACTGTTTAAACACGAAATCTCAAGACCTACATACTTAAAATTTGGCAGGTAGGTTCCTTACAGGGTAGGGATGATACCGGGGTCCAAAGTTTGTATGGAGAAACTGACTTCGCCGCGGGCAAAGCCGCTGGCAGGAGCTAGTATAATATAGAGAGTAAAGTTAAGCGATCTATGTATATAGAACGCTTAACTTGTATGAATAATATGTTATAAACAAGTAATGTTAAGTTACTAATAATACTAACATAGTTTTTAAGACCTTGGTCCGGGATTTATATTTCAACAGGATAATGATCCGAAACACACGTCAAAGATATGCAAGGATTATTTTAAAGGCAAAGAACAACAACAGGTGTTGAAAGTCATGATGTGGCCTCCACAGTCTCCAGACCTAAAGCAGGATAGACAAGTACGGAAACATTGTTCTATGGAAGACTTGTGGAGAAAACTGCAAGGCAAGACCAAGACGACATAGGATTAGTAGCTAGGTTGCCGGAGCTTTGTGAGGCTGTCATAAAAAATAAAGGTGGACACATAGATAAGTCCAAAATTTAAAAAGTGTATTATTGTTACGTATAAAAAATGCAAAATAAATAGTTAAAATAATTATGAAGTAGTTTCATTCCATCAAACTTTTACAAAATGAATTTTACGAGGTGGCCAAACACTTTTGAGCGGTAGTGTAATACATTTAAAAGGTGAAACTGACTGGCTGACATATCAACGCACAGCCATAACTACTGAGACTAGGAGTGTGAAATTTTGCACAACGCTTCGTTTTACGGCGAAAGCGAGCACTACTAAAGGATTTTCTAAAATTCACCCCCTAAAGGGATGAAATGGGAATCCAAAGTTTGTATGGAGAAACCTACTTTCCCACGAGCGAAGAAGCTAGTATGAAATAATACGTAATTCAATTAAGTTCCCTACTCTACTCACTCAGTTGGAAATAGTTCCTCAATCAATTAAGTTCCCTACTCTACTCACTCAGTTGGAAATAGTTTCTCAGTCAATTATGTTCCCTACTCTACTCACTCAGTTGGAAATAGTTCCTCAGTCAATTAAGTTCTCTACTCTACTCACTCAGTTGGAAATAGTTCCTCAGTCAATTAAGTTCTCTACTCTACTCACTCAGTTGGAAATAGTTCCTCGGTCAATCAATTGCTCTTAGTTTTATACTAAGTAGAACTGAGATATTGTTTATTGAATGTACGAAACAATGAGCACAGACGGGCAGTAACAATAGGATATTATTATGTAATATTCATATAGTTGATTCAACAATTGTGTAAAACTTATTTCACACAGTCATTCACAACTCAGCAACGAATAAAATCTTTTACCTCCAATTTGTATTGAATCAAACCACCATTGTTTTACAAAGTAACCGGCTAATGAAATCAAAAATGTAGCCTAAAAAACCGAATCTATTTTACACAAATAATAGAAACCGAAAGGGCAATGAAAAGGGCTATCTATTCTCGGAGTTTCCTTGCGTAATCGCATCAGGAATGAAGATATCCGCAGGAAAACCAAGGTTGCCGACATAGCCCAAAGAATCGCCAAACATAAGTGGCAGTGGGCACGGCAGGGCATATTGCTCGCAGAACAGATGGTCGATGGAGTAAAATGTTCTGGAGTGGCGACCGTGCACCGAAAGACGCAGAGTTGGAAGGCCTCCCACAAGATGGACCGATGACCTGGTGAGAGTCGCGGGAATCCGATTGATTCGAGACGCACAGGACTGTCCGTTGTGGCGACACTTTGGGGGAGGCCTATGTTCAACAGTGGACGTCTTTCGGCTGAAATGATGATGATAGAAACCGAAAGTAATACCCAGTTACGTATCAAAAACAACACAATCTACGTCAATCAATTACGATTACAAGTTGCGTAGTTGTCGCAAAAGTGTCGTTATTATGTAAACAGCGGTGTATGCGCATTCTGTCGTCGGGAGGCGTACGCATTCACACGCGAATGGCCACCGCTTCCTGTCGCCGCCGCCACCCGCGCCGCCTCTAGGAAGCGCGGTCATTCATGCATGCACTGGCGAACATCGATGGCATCGGTGCAGGTCGACCGGTGCCATTGGTGCGCTATGACGTAACTGTTAATCATTGGTCAGATGGCAAGCAGCTGGTTCAGTCAAACGGGGTGAATAGGAATGCAGGGGTGAACGAACAAAAATTTGAAGGGGATTTTCACGACAATTTTTCCCAGCATGTTTTAAAACGTGATGCTTTGATAGAAATCATATTATATATCAATTTGAAAATTCTAATCAAAGTTTTGTTATTATTAACACCTTCGTTTGTATCCACATTTGATGATGTGAATTTGTACGTTGGAGTTAGAACTCCAGGTTTATGATTTAGATAAAAAACTAAACTTACAAAGTAAGTTAGATTAATGAGAGACAATTTAGAGAATTTTAAGATCGAGACATGACAACAACCATGAGAGATGATATTGATATACTGCCCGCAGAAGCCAAAAAATGGTAACACAAATTTTTCGAAAAATCTATTTCAATTCTTTTCATATTTCTAATGGTTGAAACTTTCCTCATCAAGCAGGTTTATTGAAAAACCCGTAAGTAACTTTATTGGAACAATGAAAAAAAAGGTACCTAATATATTATACTACTTACTTAATACACTTACAATGCGTTCCAAATAAGAATAGGATCGATTGCCATGTTGTGACGTCACGTCATACTGTCAAATCGAAGAATTACTATGGTGAGCAAAACAAGAAATTTTTAAAATTAAATTTATTTACGAACTGTGAACGAAAATAGTTTAATCAGAAACCAGTTCTTCAATTTTGCTCATCTCCGAGTTCTTCAATTTTGCCCAATTTCTTGCGATTTGACAGTATAACGTGACGTCACAAGATGGCAAACGATGCTATTCTTATTTGGAACGCATTGTACTAAAAAAGGTACCTAATATACTACTTCTACTGATTAGACTTACTTATTATATAAATGCGAAAGTAATTTCGAAAGTACCAATTCGAAAGTACTTACACCTTAGACGCTAAACCGACCTAAATTCAAGATTCAAAGATTCAAAGCATTTTATTTCAAATAAACCATTTATAGGCACTTTTGAAATGACATGAAGTCAGTCAGTCAGAAAAAAAAAATATGCTAATTGCACATTCCAAAGCGTAGATCTCTATGGAGAAGAATGTGCAAGAAACTCCATGGACACTCTTTTCAATCATGTTTTGTAATTACAAATGTCTCTAAATATATTAACATAGATATAGCCTTGGACCTAGAGAACTTAAGATACTTTTTAGTAACATACCACGGGGGCGAAGCCACGGGTTGGAATAATTGTTAATATAATTATGAAGACGAAATATTTTTCTACTTATCCCTGTTTTCTCGAAATTCACATTAATTGAGTTACCACTTTTTGGTTTCTGAGGGCAGTATAATAATAATATTCAATTAATGTCTAAATTAATTTAGAGTGGATAAAGTTCATATTTATTGATAAAGATTTAAAACAAAAACTTCTGGCATATCATTAAGAATAGCTCCATATCGTATTTTGCATAAAAGCATTAATTCTTACGAATAATGTGCTAATTTAGAGTCAGGTTTCTTTCAAAATCCATAAACCGTTAACCGATCATTTGTTAAAGCAACGGTAGAAATAATAATTAAACACGAAATTCTGCACTTCGAAACATTGGCAATATTCCGCTTCCTGAATGTTAGAAATTTTTCGTAACTTGATATGTAGCCAAACTTACTAAATCTATCGTATTTCAAGTTTGATTAAACGTGTTTTGTGCAATACTAGTATTAGGCCCGCGAATTTTGTTCGCATGAAACCTCTTAATTTTGCTCGGATGAATGAAACCTCTTAATTTTGCTCGCATGAAACCCCTTAATTTTACTCGCATGAAGCCCCTTAATTTATTTTTGCTCTGGAGTCGATTGAGAAGCGAGCCAAGAGGATCATCGGTGATGATGCACTTGTCGAATCAAAACTCCAAAGCCTTGAGCACCGACGCCGAGTTGCTAGCCTGTCGGTTTTCTATCGATTACACTTCGGGGAGTGTGCGTTGGAATTGCACAATTTAATTCCACCAAGTCCATTCCATCATCGGACTACTAGACGTACGGCGTTGCGCCATCGGTACATGGTGGACATCCCACCCATACGTACAAAGCGTTTTGGGAACACATTCATAATGCGTACAGCTAAGGAGTGGAATTCTCTGCCGGAGTCTGTGTTTCCTGATAGCTACAACCTAGGGGTCTTTAAGTCAAGAGTGAATAGGTTACTTCTAGGCAAGCGTGCTCCATCGTCGGCCACATCATCGCTTACCATCAGGTGAGATAGTGGTCAAACGCGAGCCTATCAATAATAAAAAAAATAAAAAAAAATAAAATTAGCTCGCATGATACCCCTTATTTTGCGTGCATGAAACCCCTTAATTTTGCTCGCCTGAAACCCCTTAATTTTGCTCGCATGAAACCCCTTAATTTCACCCCGTTAAATGGTAGAATTTCAGAAAAACCGTTTCTATTCTTTGTCACATCAAACAACGACTGTATGATTCAGCTTTCTAGGTCCAAAGATTTAGGTTGAGCATTGATGAATTAGTGAGTCAGGCCTCCTCTTTTTATGTACTTAGATTTTATACGATAACTATAAAATTATATCTATTTAAAATTATATTATGTTATCCCGGCGCCCTGGGACGAAGGCAAAGAAGGAACAGGAGTGAGTTTTTAGTCAGTAAAAGTCTGACACTATTTTGCGCTCCGCCCAAGAGCGCGATATGTCATAAGATGATTTTCCCACCAAAAAAAAAAAATTAATTTTTTTTTTATTTTTTTGTAAAAAAAACGTTAACTATAAAATTATATCTTTTGCCAATGGTTTCGCCCGCATCACTCAAGTCTAGTTGAAAATTATGCCATGGAAACGAACTAGCGATATAAAAATTAACCTTCGTCCTAACACAGCCCAGAGGCGATCTCTTAACGCGATCCACTTTACGACCTAAACTGAACTGTTAAAGGGATGGAGCTATATAGGAGGTACAGCTCCATCCCTCTTACTCACACGCTTGACATTTTAACACGTCATGGTAAGATTCAAAGCATTTTATTTCAAATAAACCATTTACAGGCACTTTTGAAATGTCAAGAAGTCAGAAAAAATTATGCTAATTGCACATTCCAAAGCGTAAATCTCTATGAAGAAGAATGTGCAAGAAACTCCATTGACACTCTTTTCAATCGTGTTTTGTAATTACAAATATATCTGTTACATGTTTCTTGTCGCTATCATGTGAGAACAATGTAAAAAAAGTAAAAATAAAAACTAAATATAGATATTAAATAAAATAGCAACTGGCAGCTAAGAGATGACAAAGGTCTCTGGTCTATTTATTTTCCATTTCAAACCTGTAAATACCAACATACAGAATTTCACAGTTACAAGTAATTAATAGACGAATAGAATTAATATTTGTTCTACTTTCCAAACTCAGCAAAATGCAGGATGTTATTAGACTAATAAATGTAGCAAAAAAGAATGTAATAATTATGCAAATCTCGTATATGTTAGAATGATGTTCACGATCCCATCACAGTGTTTATGTTCATGGATATTGTAAAGTATTTAGCGAATCGAGAAAGTTTTTATTCAAATAGCTCTCATTCTTTTTTAGGGTTCCGTACCTCAAAAGGAAAAATCGGAATCCGTATAGGATCACTTTGTTGTCCGTCTGTCTGTCAAGACCCTTTATCTCGAGAACGCGTGGAGGTATCGAGTTGAAATTAAAACTATATATTCAAGTCTGCGGTCCCTTGAAGCTATGAAAAAATTAAACTTTTAAGTTAACGAAAAAAAAAAAGATACTTTTTCTATTCGTAAAAATCTTCAAAACTCGATTCGGGAATTGAACTATTTACATAAGTTAGTTTGTACGGAACCCTCAGTGTGCGAGTCCGACTCGCACTTGCCCGGTTTTATTTTTTATAAAACATAATTTCCTCTTAATTGTGATGTAGGTATATCTTCGTAATGTATTATAACTACTTTTATGTAGGAACGATGATGACAGCCCTAATTTTACGAAATCTTATCACAAACGATAAGAGTGTATTTCTCACAACTACTGCAGTGGCTTAATTAAGAACATATTGTAATTTTCTTAATTTGCACAATGTCATGTTTATCAAGATTACAAGATGATGGCAGAGCCAGATTGATAAGAAAGTAGGTATAAATTCTACTAAAAACTGCCTTTTTAAGGATAGGATATATTCAAACAACTTGTCTCACTGTTGGTGGCGCTCCTGGCGAGATCCCAGGAATGTCAGACTTTTACTGACTAAACCGACTCGTGTTCCTTCAGTTACCCTTGCCTTCCAAGGCTGCAATTACGCTTTCGAACTATGGCAGAGGTAAATAAACCAACCAGGCAAGAAAATCTATACTTAAAAGATAAATTGTGTTTGCAAGAAAAACCAGTGTATTAGCAAAGGGAAAAGTTGAAACAGCGATTTATAATTGTAGCGGCCAGTACTTTTATTATAGTTGTCAAAAAATAAAAGGGCCGTTTTGACATCTGTCAAAACGAATACTTAAATACGAAAAATAAATACTCGCAATATATTCCATCATATTATTTAACGCGCTAAAAAAATGTATGTATTTTTTTAAAACAATTTATGTAATTAATTATTATTTTATTAAACAAAACTGAAAGAAAGTTTCATTCCAAGTTACATTCTAGGGTATTTCTCAAATGTCAAAACGGAGGAAGACTCGGCCCCGGTACGAAAGGCAACGAAGGAACAGGAGTGGGTCTTGATTTTACCACTGAAAAAAAAAATGTCAAAGCGGGCCTTTTATATTTTAACGAGTTTAGTAGGTACAGCTAATGAGGTATAGATACGAACAATGGCGCAGTCTTCGAAAAAGGGTTCAGTATTCTTCTAGCCTGAACCAGCAACCAACTGTCCCCATCGATTATTTCTTATTAATATTTAACACATTTTCACACAGTTGAACACCTACATACCTAAACGTTGTTCAATTGTGTATCTTTCAGTCATAAAATGAACATAAGCTGGTAAGCACCCATTGTTGGCTTGGGACTTAGAAGTTACATCATTTTAATTACTTAAATTATGTAGACAGCGATGCAGAGGAATTATTTGAAGCTCTATTTTAAGATATTTACTTTTTATTTTAAGTTTACTATAAAGTTTTTTTAATACATTATAGACCACCGGGCTGGATTTTTCTTTGACCAATGAATCAGTATTGCCATTCAACGTGGCTGTACTCCCAGCGTCCATATTTCCCATTGACAGCGAAGTGGATGATTTTTTTGATGCTCAATGAATTCTTATGCGTTGGTATAATACCATTATTTTAAGTTTGCATTGTTTTCAATTATTTATTAAGTTGTTTATTTGTATATTATAATTATTTGAGTATTTTTAAGGATGTAAATAATTTTAATAAAAAGCTAATAATAATAATAATAAAGGTTGGATCAAGGGCCTGATACAGAAGGCAGTACTCCTCGATACGGCTCGCATTGTGAGGAGGTTCCTGTCTCTGGAGCCCTAACCACCGGTAGCTTGGACCCTGTTCCCGACACCGGCGGACAACTATTTTTTATATTTTTAAATGTTTTTTTTATGTTTTTTTTAAAGAAATATTTAAAAATGTAATTTATATGTGATATTAATGAATAAACGAAATAATAATAATTTTAATTTTAGTTGTATTTAACATTAGTCACGAATGTTTTAATAATATTTAGCATAATAATAGAATAGACGAGATGTATCCACTGCTGGGACTCAGGCCTCCTCCTCCACCACGCGGGCCCAGAACGAATTGGTGGATGCCACATGCCTTCGAATTTTTGGTTCTACGACATGCCGATTTTCTCACGATGTTTTCCTTCAACATTTTGGGAGCAGTTTTGATGAAGTAAATTATACAAAGTAATGCACCTGACTGGGTTTGAACCCGCGACCTACAACTCGTAAGTCAGGACCGTTACCACTGGCCCACCACTGTCCTAATGTTTAGATGTTTAAAATAAGTTTATTGTAATTATGTAGAACTTCAATAGATTTCCTATATAAACTAGATCAAGCAATTCATGTGCGAAAAACTAATGTTATTCATTATTGTCTGGGAATAATCGCGTGCTGCTTATGCGCATGATTTCCATGTATTCGCGATTTAGTATCAACATCGATCATGCTTTCATTCATCGAGATACTCGTCTCGATTCATTCCCGGTATTTAGTTTATGTCTCGGAATTTACCGGTTGGTTCTATCGGATTTCAAATGTGGAACCAATGTAATAATAATACGTCATTTATTTCAGACAAATGTCCATATAAAATAATATAATAGTAACAAGCAATACCTAGTAAGTAGTGTCATAGCCAAAAAATAATTTATTTATCAATGAATTTTGATTTTATAAATTATCTAAAAATCTAAAAATGGATGAAGGGATGGGGCATCCCTATTGAAAAATTATCAATCAGGCTACAATGGCACTCTAAGTAGACGTTCAACCAAATTTGGACCGATTCGAGTGATCAGGACTAATGTTACAAAAGAGTTACGATAAAAATCCAAATCCATTGATTAATAAATTATTAAAAAATAGAAGGGATTGAGTATCCCTTTTGAAAATATTATCAGACCTCAATGACACTCTAAGTAGACGTTGGACTAAGTTTGAACCGATTCGAGTGTTCAGGACTAAAGTTATAGAAAAGTTATAATAAAAATCCAAATTCATTGATTAATAAATAGAAGGGATTGAGTATCCCTCTTGAAAATATGACACTCTAAGTAGTCGTTGGACCAAATTTGAACCAATTCGAGTGCTTAGAACCAAAGTTTTTTATTTAATTATTATTATTATTTAATTGGCAATTAAAATATTTGAACTTATTACAGGGATCGATCTTACCATCTGCGTACATTTATTGTTTCAAGCTGTTCAAACAGTACAATACAGCTCAATATAATTTTACATTGACAATTTGTTTCTGGGCCTAGGGACCCCTACTAGATCCGCCCTGCCTTGTTTAGCTGCTAACTTTAGTTTTATTTCCATTCTAAGACCACGGGTTTTCTTTTCAAAAAATCCTCGCGGACAGTTTGTCAGGCTACGTAACCAACAACGACCAATCGCAAAACAACAATACAAAATGCGACCCGCATCTCCAAAAAGAGAACCTCGCAAGTCAATCAGATAAGCTACCGAACTTCGCTTTTTATCGGCGCAGGCGTATAGGAAAGTGCTTGATATGCGACACAATGGCCGCACAGCGCCGCGCCACAACGTTTGTATGCGACGCACATCAACTGACCCACATTCTTACGTGGTGGAGCACACAAAAAATCTTCAACATAATTGGATGTTTTTCTCAACAAGTTCACCGGCTTTATGACCGGAACCGCGGGAGACACACTTTGTTTTGTAAGCAAGACTCGTTTACAAATCAGGCATTACTTAATCCTTATTTTTTTTACTTATTCTCACTTTCATTAGAACGTGGTTTGCATACGAACAGTGGCGGATTAAGCCAGTCCGGGGTCTGTAGCAAATTCGACCAAGAGGCCCCTGTGTAGTACTTATTTTTTTAAATACACGTCATATTTAAAAAGCTGAAAGTAAATTTTCCTTCAACTTGAAGTCCTCTCAACCTTAGTTCGGTCTTCGTCATAATTGTTATATTTTAAGTTCTCCTAATTACAATGATTTCATATAGCATAATCAGCCTTTTTTAATTTTCCCACTGCTGGGACTCAGGCCTCCTCTCTGGGAGAGGGAATAGGCCGTAATCCACCACGCGGGCCCAGTGCGGGTTGGTGAATGTCACATATCTTCGAATTTTTGGTTCTAGAACATGCCGGTTTCCTCACGATGTTTTCCTTCACCGTTTTGAGATTTCATATATATCATAGTATTTATTAGTTTATTATATTAGCATAAATACGTATTTTATTATTATAAGCCAATTTAACGATACTACATTCTATTTCAAATATCTGTTATTTATTTATTGTGCACACCTGCCACAGTGTTGTCTTTTTTAACTCAATGTTTACTGGTAGAGAATGCCTTGTGGCATTAAGTCCGCCTATGTACCACCACTGTACATGAAGTTTAAATAAATAAATATTTAGTACAATTATTCTCTTAAGAATACCTGCTAATCGAACTACATATTTTGTGTGTATGTGTAAATTATAATGGGCACCAAATAACCCCGTGGATTTTAAGATTGGGTTAGATAGGTAAAAAGTACGATAATGGGGGTTTTACTTGGAAGGAAGTAGTAAATTGGCTATCACATTCAAAGAAATCAGCTGTATTTGGATTTCAATATTAGACTTTGACTAGATTTTTTTGCGTTCAAGTGTAGGATCCCCGAACGCGCGGGGACCCCGAATGCACGGGGCCTGTAGCATTTGCTACTCTTGCTACACGGCTAATCCACCACTGCATACGAAAATGTGGGAAGTTTTAAGTAAAGAACTTTTTACTTGGACACTCGAACATTATTCTCAACTGCTCGATTGCAAAGAATATCGAGGCGTGAAAACATTTCAAAAGAATAACTACGCTCAGCACGTCAGTCACTCAGACGCAGAACGATGGCAATTTACTAACGACAGAGATACATAGTTAGAAGTCAGTACACTATATCCTCACGACAGCGTCACGACGAACATTTCTTATCGCCTCGTAAAATAAAGAGAATGGTTTGTGTCAACAACGACGCAACGTGACTTTGTGGAGCACCGAGGCACGTCACTGGCGTGTCACAACTGACCAGCCAGGTATGACCCCCTTGCCTCCCGCAACAGTTGTCGTGACAGGTGACGACACATAGTTACGCACTGAAAGTGAAGGTCTGGCTATATTGGAAGCGTATCAAATCCAGACGAAGCAAGCTAATTATCACTTAAGAATGTCACCGTGCAAGCTCACTGCAGAATATTCGTGCTGCCCTCATAAAAAAAGGATTTTGTCACAATTATTTAGTACAACATGACTCATAATCGTCGTTCATTATTTGTTTCGAATAAATTCGCTTTAAAAAGCATAAATAATTTAATGACCCATTTTGTCACACTGTAGCTCGTGAAGACCAACCCTAGACTGGACTTGTTTGCTGATGAATGGGTTTGCGGTTTTATGAGAAGACAGAGTGAAGGGTTCAACTTATTTTAGTATTAATGACTATTTTGCTGTACAAAATAATAATAATAATAGGTTCCTCTCTCTGGAGTCCTGACCGCATGTAGCTTGGACCCTGTTCCCGATACCAGTGGGCTACTATTTTTTATATTTTTAATTGCTTTTTATTTTTTTTATTGAAATATTTAAAATTATATTTTATATTTAAGAATATAATAATAATAAGTAAATGAATAAACGGAATAACAATAAATAAATTCACATGAACGTAGAGATTTTTAACACCTCTATGGTCCGGACTAAGCGTTTAGACTCGTCGTTTATACCTCGTACATCGAAGGACTGGAACAATTTACCTGCTGCGGTCTTCCCGTCCGATTATAATTTAGGTGTCATCAAGGCTAGAGTGAATAGGCTCTTAATAAACTAGTGCGCCTCACCATCAACGATTGCATCACTGCTTACCATCAGGTGGGATCGCAGTCAAGCAATGTTTATAGTATTTAAAAAAAAGAGAAAAAAGACGACCATAGAAACTCGTTTTGAAAAGCCGCGAAGCTAACTTATTAGCTTATCCCTCTTATGGATCAGCTCAAAGTGCACTGTTTATTTATCTTTTGTGGAACATCCTGTATACTGAGTTACTGTGATCCTGTAAACGTTTTTCATTCTGTACCTCAGATACAGATGTGATCCCACCAAGGGTTATAAATGCAATAAATGGCTTAATAGCTATTTTTTTTGCCATTTTTCTTGTAGTACTCGTATTTATTGCCTCCCGTATAAAGCCATACATGAACGTTTACGATGGCCATTAATTCATGTCTCATTATATCTTCAAGAAATAAAATGAAATAACGCTCTACCGACATGCATCCAATCAGCAATATGCCATGATTTTTCATTTAGAAGAAGTACTTTTCTAGAGAAGCTAAGGAGTGGAATTCCTTGTCGGAGTCTATTTCCTGATAGCTACAACCTAGGGCTCTTTAAGTCTAGAGTGAATAGGTTACTTTTAGGCAAGCGTGGTCCATTGTCGAAAACATCGTCGCTTTCCAACTGTTGAGATTGTGCTCAAGCGCGAGCTTAATATTAGTAAAAAAAAATAAAGTTGGCAAGTTCATTCTAATTTATTATGTATTTATACTCGACGAGATTATCATATTCCCAGTTCAGTCGCCAGTATGTGAATGCTCGACTTCAGAAGCAGCTTATCGATTACTGCATTAGGTGGTTATTGAGCAGACACTCTTATGGCTTCCAACTGACTTCGTATTACATCAATAATAAAATTAAAATTGCACAATGTTCTTTGTTGTTTGTTGTCCCTCTCCTAGAGATAGGGGGCCTGAGTCCCAACAGTGGAAACATTAAAAGTCTGATTATGCTTATGCTTAATGTTCTTTGTATTACTTATGTACCTAATACGTATACAACATACTGTTGTTGAGATTTTAAATGTAGTAAGTACTTCATTGGAGTAAGTCAACATTCTCAGAACCTCTCTCTAAATTTGCCATACAGTGTCGCCAACGATAAGGAAGGGTTTTTCGACGGCATGGTTTTGTTAGTTTTAGTTATTTTTATTTAGTTTACGTATTTAATTAATAGTCAATATGAAAACAGAACACTCGTAGAGAGGTAGGCTCTATTGTACTTTATTATTATTTATTTATTTATTATATTCTTTATTGCACACCACATAAACAAAAATACAGGACAAACATAATACCATATATATAGTACTTTAAATGATATAAATCTGAATATACATCAGAACAAAAGATTGAAAATTATTACAAGCGAATGAAATGCCTGATCCAAGTCCTGTAGAGATGAAGGAAGGCGTTTAGCCAAACAGATCGTCTTGATGAAGATCAACAAAAAGCTAGGAGATCATAGAAATAATCTTTAGCATTTTATTATTATCTTTCATCTATCGCGCATTATAATATAACACTAGTTTCTGCCAGCAGCTTCGCTCGCATAAAAGTAGGTTTCTCCATACAAATTTCGGACTCCCGTTTCATACCACTAGGGGGGTGAATTTCAGAAAATACTTTCTTATTCTTTGACTACATCATAAAAGAAAAATTGCAAAATTTCAGCGTTATACTCGTAGGTCCAAGTATTTGAGCTGGGCGTTGATGAGTGAGTCAGAACTTTGCCTTTTATATATTCAAATGTCTTACCACGTCACATGGTATAAAAAGAACGCTGATATAAAAACCTTAATGCTGCTGCAAAACATACAGTACCTAATCAAACAAGAGCTAACCAAAAAAAAAATTAAAATATCAGAAAGAATTTCGCAGAGCTAATACTTGAAGACGAATTAAACGAAAACTCCTGATCCCCAAGTCACGTCTATACGAAACGGTTAACAAAACAAACGATGGTGCTTTCGTCCTGCCGACTGGCGACAATATTCCAGTGAAAGTCGAAACGATATAAACAAAAACCTAGTTACGATGCGAGTCGCGTTTCGTCCTCTGTTTGTGAATTAGGACATTTCCAAACGACATTCCTGCAGGTACGGTGAGCGGATTCTCTTTCCTGTGACAAGCTATACAATGCTTTATGACTTTCTAAGGATGAAGGAATTTCGAATTTGGTGGTTAACGTTTGGCATATGCCTATCCTACTAATCTACACTACATAATATTATAAAGAGGTAAAGGTTGTTTTTTGTTTGTAGGAGGCAATCTCTGAAAGTACTGCTCCGATTGCTAATTATTTTTTTATCGATAGAAAGCTACTTTATTCCTGAGTGACATAAGCTATATTTTATGTACGCGGGCGAAGTTGCGGGCAAAAGCTAGTATTAGATATAAACGCGAAAGTTTGTATGTATGGATGTTTGTTAGTCATTCACGTATAAATTGTCCATGTAAACCATGTTCTAGAATAACACATAGGATTTTTTTTATTTAATCTTTAAAGAGCTGAATAAGATTATTATTTAAACTGACATACTGATACTTGCATGGACAGCACAGATAAGTAGCAAATCAGAAGACTTCATCTTAATCATGCGCACAATGTGAGAATCAATCAACCAGTAGCCGTCCTCTCTCCTTCTATTCATCTGTCAAAGTTTTCATATGAGCCGATATTTATCTTAAAGCTGCTTTTATCAATGAATACTAAGAATGAAGAATCTAATAAATCAGTCGGAGGAAAGAAAGTGTGTTTTCGGGTTAGCATATTGGCCACTTATGGGATATTTGTTCCTTTATTTTGAGTTGGCCTTTTGGTCTAGTGGTTAGTGGTCCTGACTGCTATGCCGGAGGTCGTGTGTTCGATTCCCACCCAGGATAAATGTTTGTGTGATGAGCACGATCATTTGTTTTCTGTCTGGGTATAATATATCTATAATATACATCGATATATATGTACTATCGCTAGAATATAAGTCGATGATAATATATATGTATTTAGAAATATATAAGTAGGTATGTTTATCAGTTGTCTAGTACTCATAACACAAGCTCTGCTTAGCTTGAGACTAGACGGCGTTGTGTGATAGTTGTAGAATATTATTATATTTATATCGTCTTAAAGTGAAAACTTTATAAATGCGAAAGAGACGACTTCAAATTATTATTACACAGCTTATTTATACATACAACATGTTACATAATAAACGCACATTCTGAAAGTGGTATGTTCGGGATTATAGGCAATTTTTTATTCTACAAAATAATTATTGATAGGTATTTTAGGATATTTTTGTTTTTTTATAAATCTTGATTTGCCACTTGAGTGTTTGTGTGCGTACATGAATACTAAAACTCATAGATCAATCGTCATAGACGGTGTTACAGATTATTAAACTTTTTTGTGTGATATTATGACGCGAGCGGTCGGTGGCTTTCTTTCTAAAAAAAAATACTAAAATTATATTTCCGAGCATATCCGAGCCTTTTTAGATTTATTACGATGCTATACTGAGTATAAAAGTAACTAAGGGAAAAATTGGTTGCTGGAATAAAAGTAAAGATTGCTTAGATTGGATTTTTTTTTCTAAAGTTTGATCGTACATTTGCACAAAAATAATTAATTACTGAAATGGAATTCAATGGTTTTTTTTACGCGGTAAGCAAAAAAAGAGAGGTACTGTACCAGAAAATAAAGTAACGAACGTTACAATTAACTTCATACATTTAAAAACTGCACAGAAAATTATATAAAATAAAAATAGTAAAAACTATTTCAATATTAAATACGACCAAGTTCATTGTCGGTCACGGGCGCAGCGTTCTCAACCCAAATGCGAAGTTCAACCTATGTAGGGTTGCTATCCGTCCGGGTTTTCCCGGATTGTCCTAGTTTAAAGAGTGTCTGGGAGCGTCCGGGCGGGGTCTCTTGTAATCCGGGAATGAAATTTTTAAGCCAGGGCTATTCAAGTCAATGCGACTCGCGCGCTACGCCGCGGTCAACCGACTTGCTAGACATATTTTTATAAGGTAGGTATTGTTTTTATAACAGAGTATAATCATTTTCGTTTTATTTCAAGAATTAAACAAATTAAGATTTTCTTAAACTGTAAGAAATTCGTGTTTTATAACTCAAGATGGTGAAAGATGCTATACTTCTTTTAATTAATTTACGAAAAAAAAAACTTGATATGTCCGGGTTCTGAGCTCTAAAATCCGGGATTTTTAGGCTTCCTGTCCTAGTTGCCAAGCCAAAGATGGCAACCCTAAACCTATGTAATGCTACGCGCCAGTTATAATTAAATACACCATCCAACAGCTGCAATCTTGAACTTTATTACCTAAAGCAATAAGTTCATTATCCTGTCACAAGATAAGCACAAGTTTATAAAAGAAAATAATCGCTGTTCGTTGTTGAACGTGATCGTGATAGGTTCTTTAATAAATTTTATTTTTGCAACTTTTAATTTTACTTGTCATGCTTTATGTGTACCCTGTATCAATTGTACAAGTGCTATTGAGGAATCAGCTTTAACTAAAGGTAGTAAGGCTTCTTTTTGTCTGCGTTTTTAAAAAGTGTAACTTTGCCAATGTGTAAACAAATATAATAGACCTTTTTCAATGGAATAGTAATTTTAAAAGTCATTTGCTTGCTCATGCATACTGTTAAATAGAAAAAAAAAACCCTTCAACATGTAACAGTCGATAATTATATTATATTTATAGCGTATCATTATTTCATTCAAAAGCTTTAGTAGATAATAAAAATAAAAGGATAATAAAAATGTTTAGCATTCGATAGCTATCTAAATAACCGTTACTTTTACTTAATGAAGATAAACCATTTATCTAAATTGTGTGAATTATGAATGCAAAAAGAGAAACTAACGAAAATATATAACGTTTTGTTTTGTTAAACAATTTTCAAACATAATATCGAAATAACAGTTCAACTCAAAAATAACAATTTAACTCAAAAATTGTAAAACAATTTTCATCACAGTAGACGATTATTTGGTTGAAATATTCGTAAAATAATATATGATGCTATTTTTATTAATTATTACTTTTAATTTGCAAAACATTACATATATGGTGACTAACTAAACATATATCAAATATTAGAAACTAAAAAACAAACGCTGAGAAAAAATTACGTCACGAAGTCGTTGATGTCTTTTCTAAGGACGTTACGTCACTACACTACTGAAGGACACAAATCAAACAAATTAATTTTTCAATATTTTTACTCGAAACCCCGCTCCCTATTTATCCCTACTGCTTTTAGGCACATAATTTACTGTTTTCCGCACTAGTGTGGAAAAAATCGCGAGCTCACCCCCGCCACATTTTATTGATATCAGGCTACGATTCGCGCGTCAAACCCCATTTATTTATATCTTCATAAGTGTATTGAAAAATGTCGGTTGATACATGTGGCTGTAGCACTCGGCTCCATAACACCCTCACCTACGGCTCGAGCGAATTCCGCCTCGGTCGCAATGACAAAGTTTCTTCACTCGTATCAAAATGTACTATTTTGAAACTTGGATCAAGTTTTCAAGTAATACTCATCCAAAAACTTATTAAGAGACTACTTGAACGTCTAAGTACTCAATTTTAAATGGTACACTGAATATTTATTGTCACATCCAAGTCATATTTGACCACCAACTTTCAGCTCTGTTTGTACAATCAAGTAATGAATGGTTTTGTACGCAATAATTTAAAACAATCAATCGTAAATTAGTATTAACGGCCTTGCTTTCCTTCCTCAAGGAGTAAATTATGACAAATAGTTGTTTCGAGTTGTTTATAATACCGCAAATGGTAATTACCACAAAGCCAATAAGTTTGTTTAGAGAGTATGCCCATTGGGATCTTAGATCACAATCTAATTCCGCCATGTCTGTTCCATCATCGGACCACCAGGCGTACGGCGTTGCCCCGCGATACGTGGTGGACATCCCACCCGTACGTACAAAGCGATTTGGGACTAGGGGACTAGGGGTCTTTAAATCAAGAGTGAGGGTTTCGTACAAACGTAAATAGTTTAATTCCCAAATGTATTCCTATACCTCTGCTATAAGACCATGCTTCATGCCAAATTTCAGGATTCTAGGTCAATGGAATTTTGATTCCCTTGAAAGTGTCGAAATATACGTTTTTTGCGACATAAACAGCCGTACCTTTTTCGTTCGTTAACTTAGAAAGGAGATTGACCAAAAGCAGTCTAGCAAAGATGCGTGAACGAAAATCAAATTAATATAGAAATTATTTGCTTATTTTTTTACAGCTTTTCACTTCAGGAATTCTGTTTTCGTATCCGGAATTATGATTTTAAGATAAACAGTAAATTAACGATTGCTAGGTACATTTCCAGTCATGATTGACGTTTCGTTCTCTTCATTTGTACGAGTTACGTAAGCTATATATTACTATACTCTTTGTACGTAAGTATGAACCTTTAGACAAAAACATCACAAAAATGATATCAATATCTTAAATAGCTAAGTAATTAGTAATACCATAACGTACTGTATATGTATTTTATCGTTCCGATAATATAATATTTATTTTGTGCTTCGTCTCACGCAGATGCAGCTGTCAAGCCAGATGACAGACGGATGATAACTAACAATGTTGTTTTGTACCTACATGAGTGATCTGTGGTCATTTTACAAGTTGCGAGTTGGTTAGACATAATTTGTAGGTTATCT
This sequence comes from Mythimna impura, assembly GCA_905147345.3. Classification (NCBI taxonomy): domain Eukaryota; kingdom Metazoa; phylum Arthropoda; class Insecta; order Lepidoptera; family Noctuidae; genus Mythimna; species Mythimna impura. The sequence goes on from LR990348.1 coordinate 7,434,908, forward strand.
CCGTTTTTGTTTAATTACTTTAAAATTCGGGTGTTTGAGTGAAAATGAACACTTTTATTTAATAGTATATAAAGCGTAGTCTATATTAAATAAACATTTATTGTGCTTCAACTTAAGACGGATTTCCATACATCGTTGGTCATGATCCTTTTTTGACTTTTTTTACAGCTTCAAGGGACCGCAGACTTGAGTATATGGTTTTAATTTCAACTCGATACCTTCACGCATTCCCGAGATAAAGGAGACCCTTGACAGACAGACAGACGGACTGACAGCAAAGTGATCCTATAAGGGTTCCGTTTTTTCCTTTTGAGGTACGGAACCCTATAGTAAAGTAATAATGTATTTATTATTACTATTTTTTATTAATTTATTATATTTAAAAGATCGGCTAAGATGACGAATCTCCATAAGCATAACCACCCTTGTAATGTTGTTGCTGCTGGGGCTCAAGCCTTCTCTCTGGGAAAGTGAATGGGCCGTTAGTCCTCCACGTGGGCCCTGTGCAGATTGGCGGAGCCCACATGTATTCGAATTTTTGGATCTAGGGCATGCCAATTTCACCGTTTCGAGAGCAGTGGTGATAAAATAAATTAATTACACAAAGTAAAGCGTCTGCCTGGATTTCAGTAACGTAACTATGTTTATTACGTATGTCTAGTATAACGCCTTGATACGGTTCAGGAACGTCCTTCATATTTGTTTTTTATTATATGTTAGGAAGAGTTACTTCGACTATATTTAAGCGACGCTAATGGGAGAAGACACTGTAATACAAGTTTCTACTTAGCTCAGAACACAGGGCTTTATATTCTCTTGTATAAAAAAATTGTATCTGTCAATAAAAACTATTTTATTTGATTTGATTATTATAGAATTACCTCTAACATTAACTATCACACTTCTTGATACACTTATTAATTGATAGATACGTTCCAAAAATCATAGCAGTTCCAGTTTTATCATTTACGTCACAATAATTATTCTACTTTATCATAAGACAGTAATGAGTTAATAGATCTAACTGTTATTAAACTGTCGTTAAAATATCGTGTTAGAAAATATCCAACACTAGTGACTCGCCCCGGTTTCGCTCGGGTGCAAATTATATACACACACCTTCCTCGTTTATTGTTCTTTCTATTAGTTAAAACTGCATCAAAATCCGTTGTGCGGTTTACGACGTGAAAAGCATATTTGTTTTGATTTTTTGTTTGAAATAGGTAGGCTTTAGTCAGAAAAAGTGAAGGAATACAGGCGGGCTTTAGTCAGTAAAAGTGAAGGAATATAGGCGGGCTTTATTCAGTAAAAGTGAAAGAATACAGGTGGGTTTTAGCCAGTAAAACTGAAGGAACACAGGTGGGCTTTAGTCAGTAAAACTAAAGGAATACAGGTGGGCTTTAGTCAGTAAAAGTGAAGGAATACAAGTGGGCTTTAGTCAGTAAAAGTGAAGGAATACAGGTGGGCTTTAGTCAGTAAAACTGAAGGAATACAGGTGGGCTTTAGTCAGTAAAACTGAAGGAATACAGGCGGGCTTTAGTCAGTAAAAGTGAAGGAATATAGGCGGGCTTTATTCAGTAAAAGTGAAAGAATACAGGTGGGTTTTAGCCAGTAAAACTGAAGGAACACAGGTGGGCTTTAGTCAGTAAAACTAAAGGAATACAGGTGGGCTTTAGTCAGTAAAAGTGAAGGAATACAAGTGGGCTTTAGTCAGTAAAAGTGAAGGAATACAGGTGGGCTTTAGTCAGTAAAAGTGAAGGAATACAGGTGGGCTTTAGTCAGTAAAACTGAAGGAATACAGGTGGGCTTTAGTCAGTAAAACTGAAGGAATACAGGTGGGCTTTAGTCAGTAAAAGTTTGACACTCTCTCTCACTCCGTTCAGAGTGGGAGAAGTTATTTGATAATATCCCACATAAAAAAACCGGTCAAGTGTGAGTCAGACTCGTCCACCAAGGGTTCCGTAGTTAACTTGTAAAGTAAGTAGTTCGATTCATGAATCGAGTCTCGAAGATTTTTCCGAATCGCAAAAAAGATGTAACTGTTACGATTTTCAGACTTTTCCTTTACTTCTGCTATAAAACCTTGCTTCATGCCAAATTTCAGGATTCTAGATCAACGGAAAGCAGTCTTTAGGTTTGGATTTCCTTGCGAATGTCAAATTATACGCCATAAACGAAGCATAAACGGCCTTATCTTTAGATTGTTGATTTTTACACTGCGCTTTGAAATAAAGTCATACCTGAGAAAAAGGGTTTCCGTTTTTGCCGACTGAGGAAATACAAACTTTTTTTTAGGGTTTCTTAAACCCTAAAAAAAAGTTAGTATTTTAATGTCATTGACAATATTGCATATAGCAGAGTTATTGAGTCTTTCCAATTATATCGACGAATACAAACTCCGAATTCGTTTTAATGTTGACCATTGAAGATGTTACTCTAGAGCGTTTGGACGGGTTTTAAATTACGTGGTTGTTTCGGAGATTTTGAACAGTACTCACCACACGACTGACAGAATAGAGTATTCGAATGCCGCACCTAGGGGACCAGAGGCCGTACCACGAGCTGAACTGATAAAAGGGACGGAGCTATGTAGGGTCTATAACTCCATCCCTCTTTTTCGCTAGCACACTAGACATTTTAACACGTCATGGCCAAGCCCTCCGAGCAGACAACACTGCAAGCCTGTATTAGCTGTTATAGAAATGTTTTTTTTTATTCTTGATAGGTTCGCGCTTGACCGCTATCTCACCTGATAAAAAACGACGATGCGGTCGACGATGGAGCGCGCTTACATAGAAGTAACCTATTCACTCTTGACTTAAAGATTCCCGGGTTGTAGCCATCAGGAAACACAGATTCCGGTAAGGAATTCCACTCCTTAGCTGTACGCACAATGAATGTATTTCCAAATCGCTTTGTACGTACGGGTAGGATGTCCACCACGTACCGGTGGTGCAACGCCGTACGCCTAGTGGTCCGATGATGGAACAGACTTGGCGGAATTAGATTGTGATCTAAGATCCCAATGGGCATACTATCTAAACAAACTTATTTCGGCTTTGCGAAATTAAAAACCAATCGAAACAACTATTTGTAATAATTTACTCCTTGAGGAAGGAAAGCAAGGCCGTTAATACTAATTTACGATTGATTGTTTTAAATTATTGCGTACAAAACCATTCATTACTTGATTGTAGAAACAGAGTCGAGATAGAAGACGTAACTACGTTCTACGTGAAAGAAATCGCAGATGGACAAATATAAAATAAATAGTTGGTTCACGTTTCCACATACTTGTTAAACTTAACTATTTATATGTAATTCACAGCTCAGACTTGCAAATTTTATTCTGCAGTGTTATATAAGAGATCTTATGTGAAAAGTTGTTAAAGGAGAAATCGAAGAGAGTAGCTTTATAGTGCTCATAAATTAAAATAACTATAAAGCTGGTAATACAATGTATCTTTCCTCGTATTTCGTACTATTCTAATAAAAAATTTGATTCAATAAAGTGCGCTTTCTTATCTACATCATTTTATTTTGAGTTAATTTCATAATTCATTACCAGTCATTAAAAGACAGTTTTTATAACATCAAAGAAGTTAATTTGATATTACGTATGACCTTTGATTACGTTTTCTTTTGTGCATACAAGAGCAAAAACCATTTTCTTGAAAGGCACATCGGCCTGGTAACTAAGGTCCAAAAACTAAACGTTTTGCTTATCAAAGTGTTTGTATATATACGGTTAATCGTGATTATTTTTATGGATAAATTCGGATCACTTTCCATAATATTCGTAAAAATCACGAACACGCAAAAATGAAAGTAATTGCACAACATAAACGTCCTAAATATTGGACTGGTATAATGTCTATGCCTATTGTGTGACCTTTGAAAACTATAGCTAAATTGACAAAGATACAATTCAAATAACGGTCAATAACCGATGACGAATCCGGCTTCCAATTCCAACACGTTTCTATCAAAACTTTGTTCAGAACCAGATTTGTTTAGATATGCCTATCATGTATATACCTATATTGTTGCCATGCCCTCAATTTGTGACAATCAATGCACATTAGAGATCAATATTGTTTACAACTTTCTATGGGAACTTAATGCTCCATTGTTTGCTTTAGGAGAGCGTTTATCGACAGCAAGGCGTGTAAAAAGTACTCGACTACCAATGCGACAAGTTTCATTTTCATTTCATATTGTGGGTAGTATGAATTTGTTGTTATGTCTAACGAATGCACGACTCTGAAACAGGATGTTTTGGACATCGCAAGATTCAGCTATGAATTGCATCACATTTGAAATGACCGGTTCTACCTACATATTCTGGGATGCAGGCAGTTCGGCTAACGGTTGCATTCAGAGACTATCATGGAATCTCGCGAGTATTCTACAAATGCCCACGGTTCATTAATGAACGTCTTGAACGCATAAAAATGACAATTACCCACTGTTAATTAACGCGACTCATAACTTGGTGTCAATTATAACCCAATAAGATTCTCGTACGATCTAATCGATTGAACAGCGAAAATAATTTTACCTACATATTTGCAGATCCTACTTTCTTTTGCAACGGTAAAACCTCTTCCATGGTGTACCAGCTAACCATCCTAAACTAACAAAACTTTCTTTAAAGAAAACTTATTAAATATTAAAATAGTTAGTGTCGGCAACACGAACTCATCCGCTACAGGTGTCATAATTCACGTGTAAACACCGCTACGGGCTACGTGGAAGAAATCCAGCGAGTTCTTGCGTCCGAAGTGGAACACTGCGCGTGCGACTGTGCCGCATTCTATCAATCAGCGCTCATCAAAGTTATTCACATGTCGAATGTATATTTATGCACCATCACCTGACTAGTAAACACTCAGGTCATATTGTCACGTTTGATGAAATTTACCGTTAAGATCCGCTGAGTGGTGCTCGTTCAAGCTCCAGAGCTGGTCCTCGTCATATCACAGACACAAGCACTTGTTCAAACTATCACTAGGATACGAACACTTCACTGATCACCGATGATGGCCGTACATTTCGTCGGTCGCGGTTGGGGTGCTGTATGCGAGGGCCGCGTCGTGCGCATAGGACCAGCAAATGCGACGGACCGTGAATCTTAACTTAACCTACCTGTTGCGCTTGCGTGTCGCCCGACGACGGCCCGTCGACCGGCGCACTGCTTTACCGACACCTCCCGCCGCCATGTTTTATACAACCTCCTTACAACACCGTTACATCACCATCTACTTTAACATACCTTTACACAAAAACCTTTCAATTACTTCCTAAACTCTCATACCGTCGTGAAATATAATTTTCCTGCTGTAATTGCTACTGGATTGCTGTAAAGATAGGCGTAAAAGCCTTAATCTGCTTTACCGACGTGGTGCTGCCATCTGGAGAAAGTAGCTGGAACTACTGACGGTCTTAAGTTGACTTTAGTTTAACTTCTAAGTCACAAGACATTAGTCTAGTGAAAATAGTAAAAATAATCTGAAAATGAAATATGTTATTGAAAATTTAAGGTACACAATGCATATTAAACCTTAAAAAACTACTAAATTAACTTTAAACTCCTTGTTTTATGTGTTGTGGACTTTGATCTCTAGTTAAGTTCGTTCCATACTTTCGCCACAGATGGAGCCACTTAACACTATACAGCCTTCATTCAACATTGTTGCAGCCTTTATTTATATGGTGACGTATATGTACATGTTTACAAAAAGCAACAAAAAAATGACGGTTATCTTGTATCAGTTGTATAACAGGTAGTTAAAATATTTTACCACCAGTTTTAATATAGAAAAAATACGTACGTAGGTACCCTTTTAATCATTTCAGGTCTTTTTGTATGGAATGATTCATTGTCTGAATCCATTACCTGTACCTACCAAATCCTTTTTTGCGATCTGATGATGGTTAGTTTTTTTGCTCTAAAACATCTGATTGTGTATTCTCTTTTATATGCTGTTAGGTTGACTTGATATATTGACTCGAAAGAACGAAAATTATCAAACAGTTTTTTTTATAGATTACTTATTGCCCACGATTCAATTATTTGAATCTTATAATTATACAGTTCACTAATTGTTTTGGATGGTGCCCTTTTGGGGTTTGTGCTGGACCTTCAAATTATAATGATTAGGTATGATGCCACTTGACTGCAATAATTATTTCGACAGTGGAAAGGTAAAATTGCTTAACCGCCACTTTGGTCGAAAATAAGTTAAAAACCAACCGCTACGACCCATGAGTTTGTTTGAACCCGGTTATGGGCTATAAGTACAATCCGCTACGACCCATGAGAATGTAGCAGTACCCAAAGACGCAGATGAAACCATCCAAATCAACAAGTTTACTTTTAAAAAGGATTTCTATAACGAGTACCTTAATTCACTTACTACATTACATGTTCTTAGTTTTCAGGGAGAGTGTACATCTCTGAAACGGTTGGACCAATTTTGACGGACGTTTTACTGACGGATATCTAATATTACAAAGAGTAATTCGTACTAATTTTCATTTTTCCGCGGGAACAGTTTCATAATACGGGATAAGTCTTCGAAACGGTTGAACTTTAACGGGACTTTCATTGGAATGTTGCTAATTTAATGTTATAATGAGTAACTTAATCAATTTTTTATAATACGACGGGACGGGACTTAATTCTCGAGGACGGGGGCATGTTCATTCTCGGGAATTAAAATAAACTCCCTGTTCATTCTTAATTCCCGGGGGTAAGAGACATCTTCGAAAAGGCTGGACCGATTTTGATGGGACTTTCACTGACGGAAAGCTTTTTTTTATGTGGGTAACTATCTAATGACTTCTCTCGATCTAGGGCGGAGAGGGAGAGCGTGCCAGACTTTTACTGAGTAAAACCACACCTAGGTTTCTTCAGTTGCTCTTTGCGTTCTAGGACCACGAATCACCTTTTCAGAAGTCCTCCCATAGTCCTAGTAGGCATCAGCCCTGCTGGACCCCTACGGTTTGGCTGACACCCTTTAAGGAACGCGTAGTACACGACGCTCTATCGACAATCTAGGCTCAGTCTGAACAATAGCTGGATTGCACGTCGTCCGAAAACCCGCGCCTGCAATGACCGGTAGTCGGGGTGGGGGTCTCACCGGTTGGGGCGTGAGGATGTCCATTCCCTCACGCGTGCGGCTGTCTCCATCACTAGCATTGCTGCTTCGCAGAAGGAGGCGGCCGCCACTCATTACCCCTCGCTCCGGACCATGGCCTGGACCAGGGCCCGGCGCGAGAGGCCGATTGCCCCCACGAGGACACGGCGATTCACCAACCATGCGGGGCTCACCTCCACCGTAAGCTCCACCGTGTCCTCCAAGCGGTCCGCACAATGGCGACACCCCGAACGTTTTCTTCCGCCTAAATCCGGTGTCGGAACCTCCCGAACTTACCATCTTCGGTGAGGATCTGAGTCATGTGGAAGGTGAGGACGTCATGACGCCTCTTCAGCCACTCCTCAAAGAGTGGACTTACCGCCATGATTATGACGTACCCAACTGACGGATAGTTGATGTTATAAGGAGTGACTTAGGCTACTTTTCATTTTCCCGCGGGAACGGGTCTTAATTTCTGGGTGATATATATCTCTGAAATGGATAACACGATCACTTTTGCTTCAAAAAAACTGGCCAAGTGCGAGTCGGACTGACGCACTGAGGGTTCCGTACAAACTTGAAAGGTAAGTTGCGGTTCACGATTTATGACGTATTAAAAAAAAACTACGTACTAGATCTCGTTCAAATCAATTTTCGGTGGAAGTTTATAAGGTAATGTACATCATATATTTTTTTTAGTTTTATCATTCTCTTATTTTAGAAGTTACGGGGGGAGGGACACAGATTTTACCACTTTGGAAGTGTCTCTCGCGCAAACTATTCAGTATATAAAAAAATGATATTTGAAACCTCAATATCATTTTTGAAGACCTATCCATATATACCCCACACGTATGGGTATGATGAAAAAAAAATTTTGAGTTTCAGTTCTAAGTATGGGGAACCCCCAAAATTCATTGTTTTTTTTCTATTTTTTGTGAAAATCTTAATGCGGTTCACAGAATACATCTACTTACCAAGTTTCAACAGTATAGCTCTTATAGTTTCGAAAAAAAGTGGCTGTGACATACGGACGGACAGACAGACACATGACGAATCTATAAGGGTTCCGTTTTTTGCCATTTGGCTACGGAATCCTAAAAAGGGGAAGTAAGTAAATATTCATTCGTTTAGCGAAGTGACGAAGAACGGGAGAAACGAAGTCGCGAGTAACAGCTAGTAGATAGTAAATAACATATTTCCTATTGTATTTTTTTTAATATAGTCATGATATACCATTTTGGAATCCTCATAATGAGTTCTTTAATTTGATACCCATATTGCAGTGTCCAAAAAAAGAAATATTTTTTGTACCTATTCGATATAAAATAAAACGTTTCACAGTCGTTATGTTGGATATTTTAACATCACCTATCTAAGAACACTTGGGTTATCATGCCAAATCTATCAATATCTTAATTATGTAAATCCGTTTAGCGGTTTGGAAGATATGAGGTTATAAAGCATCGTACATAGGTATATAGATAATAATAATAATAATAATAATAATATATTCCACAACTATTACACAACGCCGTCTAGTCCCAAGCTAAGCAGAGCTTGTGTTATGGGTACTAAACAACTGATAAACATACTTATATATTTCTAAATACATACATATATAGATAAATTACACCCAGACACAGAACAAATGATCGTGCTCATCACACAAACATTTGTCCTGGGTGGGAATCGAACCCACGACCTCCGGCATAGCAGTCAGGGTCACTAACCACTAGACCAACAGGCCAGTCCTAGATACAAGATACCCGTGAAAAACATAACCCTTCTTGCAGTTGGGTAAAAACTAATGTTTTCAACGCAATTTTGTAGAAATAAAAAGAAGAACGACTACATAATTAGCGCAAGACCCCCAAAATATTTCGCGTATCACGTTGCGTCATAAATATAGGTGAGAGGCAGACCGCCCGGCGGCCGAAATGACTGCTATACAGGTAGAAGAACACATAAATAAACAGGTGTTTAACATTATGTAAAATATAATATTGATAAAACATGACACTAAAACTCAAATAAACGACGCAAATAAAAAGAAGGACATTACCATCAACGTTTTGAATCACAATGAAATATTTAATAATCTTCATGATTAAAACATTAATGAAAGTTGGCATTTGACCTATAAGAAGACGGATGAAATTTCTCTTTCGATGCGTTTGACCGTCGAGATGTTTCTATTATAAATATAGCGGTGATGACCCAGGCACCCGAGTCTCATGCATGAGGTTGCGGATCCGAAAACGGGCAAGTACCAATGTGATTTTTTCTAAGTTTATCTAGAACGTTATTGACACCTCGTGCCTGGGAAAGGACGTAAAGCCGTTGGCAAAGAGAGCGGGGGCGCCGACTCCGTGGGTGCTCGGGGGCTCGAGCACCCATGAGAAATAAACAGTGAGTGCCGAGCACCCCTGAGAATAGACATCGAGAAACAGATCAGTAATCGCCTCTTAGGTTACGTATAAATTATAATATTTTTTGATATATTTTTATCAAACATAATTAGTAATTAAGTAGGTACGCAGTATGTAAGAAGGACATTTATTTATTTGTCGGTCGATCAGTGTGCATTTCTCTTCTCACACTTCGCCACTTTTTCGAGTCATGAAATGAGCATAAGCACCCATAAGGTTTTCTAAAAGCCGGCGCCCCTGGCAAAGAGTATAGTAAATATATAGGGTGACTGGTAATTAGTGTACGATACTTAAACACGTGATTGTGCTCATGATAACCAACAACTTTTACTATGGGAACAAACCTGAAATCGCGAAAAAAAAAACAGCTGTTCAGTACATTTATGTTTGCCTGATTTACGGAACAGCTGATATTTTTTTCGCGATTTCGGCTTTGCTCCCATAATAAAAATTGTTTGTTATCATGAGCACAATCACGTGTTTAAGTATCGTACACTAATTGCCAGTCACCCTATATAGCCGTTGGTCCCGGTTGTCATCCGTAGATCTTTGACAGTTGGTACAGGTCGTCAGACGCCAGAAAGTCTGGCTATCAGTCTAAGGAGTATCATGTTGCCCAGTAACTGGATTGTGGAAGTCTGATAGACATTCGCTCCATATAAACCACGGGTATTCAGCTTCATCTCCTTATCCCTTTCCCAAGCTAGTTGGGAAAAGGATAAGGAGATGATTATGTCTTTCCTCAAGGTAACTTCTAATATCTATATGTAGACAGTAACTCTAACGATCACTTCAATGTTGATTACAATGTCGTTCTGTCTGCCTTTAATCATATTTACATACAGCGTGATAAAAACTTGTTATGACCAAATATTTTTATATTTATTATATTATCATTGAAAACTTATAAGGTATCTTTGTGCACATAAAACTGAAGGAGCGAAAAGCTGCGCGGTATTTTATCGCCTGACATACCAGTGTCTCAAGACAAAAGTCTATGACCTATGCGTGTTGCTAGTGAAGATATATGGCTCTGAAACGTGGTCGCTCACAATGGGCCTCATCAGAAAGCTGAAAGTAACTCAAAGGGCAATGGAAAGGGCTATACAGTTTCGTTGCATAATTGAACCAGGAATGAAGTTGTCCACAGAAGAACCAAACTTACTGGCATAGACCGAAGAATCGGCAAACTTAAGTGGTAGTGGGCAGGGCACATTGCTCGCAGAACAGATGGTCGATGGGGCCGAATTGTTCTGGAGTGGCGACAGCGTGCTGGAAGACGCAGAGTTGATAAACCTCCCACGAGATGGATTGATGACCTTGTGAGGGCCGCGGGAATGTGATGGATGCAAGACGCACAGGACTGATCGTCGTGGAGTTAGGGAGGCCTATGCCCAGTAGTAGACGTATTTCGGCTAAAATGATGATGACACAAAGCAGACCGATCGTTTTAAATGTCAAATCGTATAGAAAATAGGTAAAGTTTCTCAATTCTGTCACCAGGCGGCGCTTATGCAGTTTTAATACAAGTCAACGTAGGTATATGTTTAAAAAAAAATCGCACTAACACAGGTCTAAGGTTGTCCTTACTTTGTAACAGCAGTTCCACAGGTACGTACATACCTAAGCTATTAATAAAGTTCAAGTTCACGTGCGACTAATACATACAGATTCATTCATAATTGTTACTGCAACAAGTTGACTTGCCTCAAATTAATTATTTCAATAAATATTTATGGCTGTCATAGTCATTCTGCTTCGCCAATGTCACAATAATTGCGTGTCAGTTCTAGTTTTCTTGGGAAATAAAATATACTACGTATCACACCTATGGTAGTTACACGAGTAATGACCACCTTTATTATAATATTCATTTAGGTTACTTACTACTACGTGTTTTTTTCGGTGGGAAAATCATCTTATGACATCCCCCGCCCTTGGGCGGGGCGGGAGATAGTGTCACACTATTACTGACGAAAAACCCACTCCTGTTCCTTCTTTGCCATTTTTTCCAGGGCCCCGGGGGTCACTTTCGCATCACCCATGGCCCCAGTAGGCCTCGACCTTGCTAGGCCCCTACAGTTGCTGACATCTCCTTGAGGCGCGCGTGGAACAGCACGCGCCGTCGACGACTTGGGCTCGGTCCGGACGGTTACCGGACGGTCGGACGGCGAGCCACCCATTGCTCGCCGTCCGCAAGCCCGTGCCTACGGTGGCCGGAAATCGGGGTCGGAATCCCGGCAGCGATTAGGGCGTGAGGACCGTTGCCTCACGCGATCGGCCGCCTCCTTTGCTAGCATTACTGCTTCGCAGAAGGAACCGACTGCCTGCCACTCTTCCTCGCTCCGGACCATGGCCTGTACCAAGGCCCGGCGCGAGAGATCGCCGCACAAGTGCTCACACACGGCGGTGCTCTGCTCAGGCTGGGCACACCTCTACCGTATGCTCCACCTTGTACTACTACATGCTAAGTTTCAAGTATGGCCTACGGAATATGATTTTGCATTACGACGAAACTTTCCCTTTTCACCCCCTTAATTCATTAACGCTCAGGCGGTAGCCGGCGTCCGCAAGCCATTGTCTTACTATTGTATCTCTAATTACGCACGTCAAAAGGTTGAATTTACGTCATAAGAAAACCTTGTGCAGAGAATGATGATCAAAGTATGAGACCCGTCCCCCCTATCCAACAGATACCAACAAATTTGAAACAGGTGTCATTCGAAGCTTCTAGTTGTATAGTTTTTTTTTTTTTTTTTATTAGGGCGACATAGGTACCTCAAAAGTATGGGGTTTAGGTTTAATAAAATATTTTTACTTTAAACAGGTTTTTTTTTATCTGTTGGTACTCACCAACTCATTTGAAACAAGTGTACCTACCGATAAACTGTTGGAGGCAAAATAAACTTATTATTACTTTATATAAAACCACCAATGACTTTTTTTTAATATCATGAGACAAATTTTGTAACCATGATGAAATACCTACCATATTTGAAACACATTTTTTTTAATTCATACATAGACAATTACATTGTGTTTTCTTTGTTATACAGAGAGGGCCTAAGAATACAAAAAATCTATGCATAAAAACAATTACTCGGTTCCTGTAGCATAGTCCCCGGATGTGAAACCGTGGGATAAACTTAATGAGATATAATATAATTGACTAATGCACTTTAACGCTATCCTCAACAGTAATTTTTAGGGTTTCGTACCCAAATGGTAAAAACAGGCCCTATTGCTATCACTCCGCTGTCCGTCTGTCTGTCACCACTGTATTGTAACTCATGAACATGCTAGACAGTTGAAATTTTTACAGATGATGTATTTTTGTTGCCGTTATAACAAAAAATACTGAAAACAGAATAAAATAATAAATATTTAAGAGGAGCTTCCATACAACAAACGTGATTTTTTTGCCGTTTTTTGCTACGAACGGAACCCTTCGTACCTTCGCAAATCCGTCTCGCACTTGCCGGTTTTTTTTTTTTTAATGATGCACATATAGTACTAGATGTCTTGATAAGAAAGTCTTCTATATCGGCCCTTACGGGATTGTTTGAAAGAGTTGCCGAGGCCCTGAAACGCAAAGGGCAACAGAAGAAGAGGAGTTTTAGTCAGTAAAAGCCTGACACTCCCCCTCGCTTCGCCCAGAGAGGGAGGAATTATTTGATGATTTTTCATCACACAAAATAAAAACAAATCTATAATAATACAAATAATACAAAGCTTAGTGGGTGTCCTACATATAGATACGAAGAGGACTCATTTGAAAAATGAGAAGTCATTTTTGTCACGACATGGCAATAATTTTTCTTTAAACCAGCAATGTCACCTATTTTCAGTTGTAAAATCAAATAGGACGTGATAAAAATTTAATCTATCATTTTTTTCCTTTGGATTCGTACCGTTTTTGTATTTAGCAATTGTCAATTATAGAAAGAATTTAGTTTTTGATAAAGACTCCATTCACTTTGATTTCTATTAAAATGCAAATGTAACACATTCTAGTTTTTTTGCAGTATTTGGTAGCATACTTTCTCGACAAGCTTGGCTGAGGTTGTCAATCCTAAGTTACACACACTTGAGATACAAAACTAAACCAATTTTACACCACTAGGAATCAATTAATCAATTTGCGAATAATTAAAACAGCCACTGAACTTCACTTGAAAAAATCTCACTAAAAACTCCAATTACTTATAACTTTAATATCATGGCTTGGCTTTGTTTACTGACAGAACTGCTTTAAAAAAATAATAAAAAAATAATACATCATTTTGAATAAAAAAAATATTGAAAGCTCTACGGAACAGGACGTAAGCATCTTAAAAAAATTATTTGTTAAATAATATAAAAATCTTCACGTGTAAACATAAGTTTCGACCATTAATTATAATTATTAATTGTTTGTGTAGACATAATTATCAAGAAACCGGTACCTATCAGTTTTTATGAACAGCGAAGTATATCATCGTTCTTAGTCCGCTATTTGAGGTCATGAGAATTAACTTTGAGATTATTTAATCAAAACGGAACTTTTTAACGTTCTATTTGAATAATATTTAAAACGATTTTTAATTCACTGCCAACCTTTCCTAGGGTATCACCTATCAATGTGCTGAGTGCGAATTGTTCGATCAAAACGCTTACCGCGTTTGGCTCTCTGATTGGTTAAGAGCTTGGAGCGAGCCAATCGGAGCGCTAAAACTTAAAACACTCGCATAAACACACAGAACTCGTGAGTATTATGAACCAAATTTTGTTTTGTGACCAACAATCGCGTCCTAAATCGGTAGTTCCCTTCATTTTGTCGAGTTACCCAAGCACAAAATGTACAAAACAGCTGATTTTATTTTCCATATTTCAATGTTGATAACAATGTAGTTAGAGTTGTTTAGATTTATAAGAATTTTAGAATACTTAATGTTTGAAAATAACAAAATAAATGACTTAAATATTAACTAACCAAAATCTATATGCAAAAACAAATACACTTAGGCATCGAAGTACTCCTTCACATCACTGTAATCTGGGAATGCCTGAAACGTGCCCAGAAGAATGGCAGCATAGTCACTTTGAATAGAGAAGCTGCTTCTTTGGGCAATGATCGGGCCAGCCCACTGGTCACGCAGTGTCCATCCGTCAGCGAGAGAATCGTTTGAAAAGGTGACATGCACTCGGAACTCGGACACTGTAAGGTTAAAGTAAGGATAAGGATATTAAGAATAAGGCCAATAAGGTTACAGTATTTGCACCACCTGAGGGGTGCCCTCAGGTACTAACTGCAGTGTTTCAATACGCCGGCACAGTCCACCGTATTGAAACATAAGATGGCGCAAGAGTGTCGACACAGGCTGCGTTCCACATCAGAGGCGTCATGCCGTCTGCGTCTGTGCACTGAGTTGTTCGATGGAAACTTTTACCGCGTTTGGCTCTCTGATTGGTTAAGATCTTGGAGCGGTCCAATCGGAGTACCGAACGTCATAAACATGTTTCGCGTTAACTTAAAACAACTTCGCACTTGGCACTCTGTTCTCTTCCGTATTTTCAGTTCACTCACTGAAAGGAAACAAAGACACCGTGTATAAAATAGTACCATAAAGCCAAAGTGCATCTCATGCGAGCCGTGGTGGCCGAGTGGTAACGGCCCCGACTTACGAGTTGTAGGTTGCGGGTTCAAACCCAGCCAGGCGCATTACTTCGTGTAATTTATTTCATCACCACTGCTCTTAAAACGGTGAAGGAAAACATCGTGAGGAAACCGGCATGTCCTAGAACCAAAAATTCGAAGACATGTGACATCCACCAACCCGCACTGGGCCCGCGTGGTGGATTACGGCCCATTCCCTCTCCTATAGAGGAGGCCTGAGTCCCAACAGTGGGAACATTATAAGGCCGACTATGCTATCTCATGAAAATTCTAATAAGCCCAAACACGGCTAGGATACATTGATTAATTACAGAGTTCCGGTGCCTATCTTTCGGCTCCATCATCATCAAGTCACTTCGATGATACCGTTTTCAACATTCATTTATTTATTTATTTCAGAATCATTTATTTATTTGTATTGTCATAGTCGCTTAACTATCTTCATTGTGATATTAGTGTATATGGGTGCACATATATGTCGCGTTGATTATTATTTACCATTATTTTCCTATCAATATAAGTACATATTGCCGCCATTGCTGGTACCTAGGTATTGCTGCTTAAAATGCCGAGGTTTGTGATTTGCATATCGATGATAACCATGAGTTAGCTAAAAGCTTCCTGTGATCTGAACTAGTGTAGATAAAGTGTAAAGGTTAGTAGAGTTTATACAATTTCTTTTTAGCAAAGCTATTAAAACATGAACCTACACACACATCTCTGAAAAAAACTCTTCCAGCAAATCTGCGAAAGTAGAGTTGGAAAAAAGAGATAGAGACAAAGTGTTTAAGAGTTGAAGGAAAATAAGTACAAAAAAACTGGGCAAGTGCGAGTCAGTCTCGCTCCCTGAGGGTTCCGTACAAATTTACCTATGTAAAGAGTTTAATTCCTGATTGGAGTATCGAAGTTTTTTCCAATAGAAAACAAAGCATAACAGTTAAAGAAAAATTACTATATTCGACTACCCTCCTAAGATACAGGATCTTCCTAGTTTAGGAGTCAGTGTATTCAAATTAAAGTGACTGTTGTATTACTTGTATTTTTAGTACTTCACATTTGATGTCAAATATGTATTTGATAATAAATATTAGTATTATTATTATTATTCAGAGGGGAATCATCAAATGACATCTCCTCCTCTAAGCGCAGCGAGAGGGAATGTCAGACTTTGACAGATTAAAACCCACCCGTGTTTCTTCGGTGGCCCTTTGCGGTCTAGGACGACGGTTGGTACTACCTTAAGTCTAAATTAAGTACCTAAAATTAGACACTCGATTATAAAATTTTAACAAAAAATTCTTTATAATTTTATATTTTTCAACGGTTCACCTTTGCGACGAACTCAACACTTGTTATGTCGTCAGTCGTATCCGGATATTACGAAATACTCCAAAACTGAACACAACAATAAAATAATATGATACTTAAATGTTTTTTTAGCTTTCATAATAACTCATATTAAAATAAGGATATAAATTTTGGTCGAATTAAAAGTTAATAAAAAGTTTATGCTTTGTATGCCATGCTAAAAAGTTTAGGTACCTACTTACTTGCTTAGATATGTTTAAAAAAAAAACATTATGTCCCAAGTTGGGTTCACGGCGTCATTTCGTAGATTAGTCACGAAAAACTTAAAAAAAAAACTTAAGAGCAGCATATAATTATGCTGTGCATATTTAGATACAATAATAATAATAATCGAAGTGTTTGATAGTATTGTTAGGCTGAGGTCACACAATAGTGTCAAGAGCTACATACTTAGCCAACATTACTTTATGTTGCTTGTTATAATGTGTAATGCCGTGACTTTACAGTTTACTAACATGTGACTGATAATCAACTTTTACCTGCATGACGTTCTCACAAGGTAATTGACCATTCATACCTAGACCTAGACCTACCTTTGCGATGCCTAGTAAGATCTCCCGTTTTGATGTAGGTTATGTATTTACTACCAAGTCTCTAGACTCTTTGAGTGATCTAGTCTCTTTAACTATCTTTTTTATTCTAGCCGTTACTGTCCTATTAAAATCCTTGAATATTTAATATGAGAACTAGCAGGAAACTGTCCGCCGTTTCAACAAAGCCTAATAGTTAAAGAAAAATTACTTTAATTGACTACCCTTTTTTTCAGAGGGGAATCATCAAATGACTTCTCCTCCTCTAGGTGAAGCGAGAGGGAGTGTCAGACTTTTACAAACTAAAACCCACCTGTGTTTCTTCAGTTGCCCTTTGCGGTCTGGACCACGGTTTGTACTAACTCAAGACTAAATTACCTAAAATTAGACACTCGATTATAAAATGTTATCAATTCAAAATATCAATATACTTATATATAAAAATCAATGCCACTTTTCGTTGTAATTTTATAACTCAAGAACGAGCTCACTTATCCAAACCAAATGTTTAGGCTTTGTTCGGACTGTTTAGTAGATGGTTTATGTGAAGTTTGCACAAAATCGGTCGAGCAGTTCTTTATTTAACAAATGAATTCAATAAATGGCGGATCATTTTGTTACAATTGGTAGTAAGGTAGAGTGGAGTCGAGCAGAATAGAGTAGTCAGTTGACGTGATGGGAGCGAAGCCGTGGGCAAAAGCTAGTTCTTTATAATTTTATATTTTTCAACGGTTCACCTTTGCTACGAACTCAACACTTGTTATATTGTAGTTTCAGTCTCTGTGAGTGATCTAGTTTCTTTGAATATCTTTTTTATTCTACCCGTTACTGTCCTACCTACTGCTGGGCAAAGACCTCCCCCGGTAAAAGAAAGTCTTTCCAGACATTCTTCTCCTACGCCGCCGTCTTGAACTCGTGGTGGGTCGTGGTGCACTCGAGGTGTTATGAACTAATATACTCGTACTAAATACTACTAAGTAATCGCCACTTTTTTCTAGGGTGCCCTCGACGGCGCTTTCCCTCTGCAGGAACCCACTGCGTGGCGGCTCTTGCCCAGCTAACGTGATCCTCCCATTAGAGCCTGACTGTCTTTTTGTCCACATCTATTATGCCCGTTTTGGAACGCAGCGCGTTATTCCGAATTCGGTCTGCTCTTTTTACAGTATCTCTTTTTTTATATTATATATTTTTCAGGAACTGACTGCCCACTGTTCCCAACCACTGCAACTCTTGCAAGTTAGAAACAACAGTGAGACCACCAGAAAAGCGGTGAGGCAATGAAGCTCAGTGACTCCTGGTGAAACAATTCAACTGTCTTGGATTCCGAAAGTCAAAGTCAAAACTTTTTTATTTCACATAGGCCTACATGGGCACTTATAAAACGTCAGAAGCTAGTGCACGGTTCCAAATTGGTCGTTTCCTATGGAGAAGAACCGGCAAGAAAGTCCATAGAATTGGCAAGAAACTCCATAAGAAAGAAGTAATTAGAACAGCGAAAGAGTTAAAAAAAAACATTCAGATTACGAATGATGAATGAGATTTCGAATGAAGAAGAAATCTATATGAAGTGAACATACCCGCCTCTAGAAAAAAGTGGCTTCAACGATATTAAAAAAAAAGACTGCCGGAAAAACCAACCAGGTTTCACAGAATTGTGTTCCGCTATTGTCATCTCTATGTGGTTCAAATTACCCTGCACGCGCGGCGAACCGATTCGTTGGAAATTTTTCGTTTTGTTAATTATTAACAGACTCACAGACTTCCAAGAATTGTTTTTTTTTTTTTAACATTGCACTCAAATCCACGCCTTTAGGTTTTTTGACCTAACGATCGACTAGGAAAAAATATTGAAGTAAATATTTTGCAAAAAGAAACGTTAATTGTAATGTATTGTTTTTTTTTTTAAAAAAACAATAAATTACAATTAACGTTTTTCCAAAATAATATAGCCATGTTCGAAAATACAAAAAAACACCACGACAATTAGGATAACCCACGTCAACGGAGTATTTTTTTTGTGAAATGACATTATAATTTTCTGTTTCATACGTCATTCAGGACGAATGTAGCTTCCATATAGGTATAGCTAACTCCAAATTCTTACGTAGGTACTCCTACACAAATCTAATTAAGGAAATGTGTGCGTCAAACAATTAATTGTTTCAATAATCCAATATTTTTATAAACTTGCATACGTGAATAGTGTTAGTAGTTGATAAAAATTCAGGTTTTAATTGCAAATAAGAATAGCGTATTTTTTAGGATATTTTACTTAATTTCATAAATATAAGTAATGAATTCTATTATATCTAATTATTGCAGAATTTTGTATTATAATCAAATAAAATATAATTATCGTCTATCATAAAACATGTTGATTTTTAATGTTATATAATTATCTTCAGAGCATTGCGAGGGAGTTGATATAGAAATCTAAGTGAAGTGAAGAATCCAAGCCACCCAAGACAAAGACAGCTTTATCCCCGTGTCGGATACTCTACTTTTTACACCTTCTGTGAGATAATTAAAAAACAATTTACTGAAAAAAAAAATATATTAGAGAAATATAAGTAATATTTATGAGTTGTTAACTATCACTCGACGTGTTTTGAGATTTGAAACAAACAAAATTGACTACTATAACGCCCCGCTCTTTCACTTTTTTTTTTAGAGACTCGTCGTCAGTAACCATATTTTATTCTTTTTATTTTGTTAGTGGCCAGTTTCATTTTTTAATAAACTTCTTTGATGCACGTACGTTTTAATTCATTTCATTTGTTTTTTTTTTTTCAAGTGGTTTTGGCTTTCCAAATTCCAATCACAATCATTATTCCCTAGGAAACGCCTATACTATATTAGATCTTTAGGGACAGAATGACTTGCTTTAGGTGAGTGTTGTATGATATTTAATAGTAGATTATGTGACTAGGGGATAAAGCAGTGTCTTTAAGTCGCGGGCGGCATGTTGAATTCCGAACGAAACGAAGGTTGCTAAGTTTTAATCCCGAACGGTAGTGAGGGATTTATTCAATTAACTCCCGAGCATAGCGACGGAGTTAGTATAGAAACCCAAGTGAAGTGAGAATTCAAGCCGCCCAAGACAAAGACAGCTTTATCCGCGTTTTGGATACTCTACTTTTTACACCATCTGTGAGATAATTAAAAGGCAATTTACAAATTACATATTAGTGAAATATAAGTATTATTTACAACTCGACATGTTTTGAGATTTGAAACTAAGAAAATTCACAAGTCTAAGATTTTATAGTTTCAATTTTCTATAACGCTCCCCGCTCTTTCATATTTTTTTTTTCAGGGACTTCAGTAACCACATTTTATTCTTTTTTTTTTGTGCTAGTTTGATCTTCGAATAAGCTTGTTTGATGCACGTACATTTTAATTTACTCAATGTTTTTGACGTTCCAAATTCAAATCTCATAAATCCCTAGGGATCGCCCACACTGCATTATCTCCCTAAATCCTCATATGTCCTCTTGTGTGACATTTAAAAAGGGCATTATCGAGCAGGTGGTGTAAAAAAGGCATTATCAAATAATTATAATAATGCACTATATAAGTTGTTCCATTATCATTTCAGCGACAAGCGAAAGACGTCCGCTGATATCTTCCATAAATTGTTTCAGTATCTTTTAATTATCTCACAGAAGGTGAGAAAAGTAGAGTAAAAAAAAGAAAAAGAGAAAAAAAAATAACCTGTCTTTGTCTTGGCCTTCTTGAATTACGCAAATTAATATTGCACCAGTGACTTGAAGATACTGCTTTATCCCCTAGTTACATAGGTAATCTACTATTCTTTTTTTCTTTTTTCTTCTTATTTCCACAAAGGCTCGTCTCAAATAGCCCAAACTAAATAGAGAAAAATAGATAATTAGTAGGAAGGCATTTGTCCTGCAGTGAGAACATCCAGGCTACTCGTGAAGAAACTCAATTTAATACCTACTTAGATCCGAAGATTGATTTGTATCTAGAATTAATTCGAATATAAAATTTTTGACCGCATAATCAATTATCAAAAACCGACCTGTAATTTTATGCCTTCTAACTTAATTTATCGAGGTTATATCGGCATTATTAGGGGATTATCCAATTTAGAACAGATGTAGTGGAAACCATTAATCATCACTTGATTGGACAGTCCTACCGCTAACATGGATGATTCACTTTGTGAATATAGCCTAATACGATATTCAAATTTTATTAAAAATAGTCAATTAATTATTGCACATGTGCACACGCCTTAAAACAGCTGGCAGTCGCGCGTCGATGATCAAGTTCCGGCTAGCAGTGAGCTCCTAATTATGTTAAAACGAGTAAATATAAATACCTACTAACAGCAAAATAATGTAACTACTTAATACGTGGGGCATACTGAAAGTCTCTGGACTTGGCCACTTAAAATAAAAGAATGAAAAAAACAATTATAGAATTCGAAAATGGAACTCTTTGCGAAAATGTTACCTACTTTTTAATTTGCAAAACTGTCATTTGTTTTTCATTGTAGCGTCCTTTCGAAGATCATAATAATAAAGAAATAATAATTGATTCAGAAAGTGGTACTCCGGGACACAGCTCGTATAGTTAGGAGGTTTCTTTCTTTGAAGCCCTGACCGCCAGTAGCTTGGACCCTATTCCCGATACCGGTGGGATACTGTTTTTTATAATTTTAAATGTCTTATTTTTATTTTTGAAATATATAAAAATGTAAATAATATGTTTATAAGTGAAATAAAGGACCTAATAATAACTTCAATTGGCATTTGGTGATGAAGCACCATGTCGCAGCTCAGTGTATTCGTGGTTTGGAGAATTTAGACGTGGACGTGATCATCTCTGTGTCGCCGCACATGGGCCACATACCAC
The DNA here is from genome assembly GCA_905147345.3 of Mythimna impura. NCBI lineage: Eukaryota > Metazoa > Arthropoda > Insecta > Lepidoptera > Noctuidae > Mythimna > Mythimna impura. The sequence goes on from LR990348.1 coordinate 7,456,917, forward strand.
AGCCACAAACGCCGCCACGAGAAGCAGAAGCGACCACAAAGGAAGCTGAAGCACGCGACAGCCATTTGTGGCTGGTGGCTACTACTTTTTTTAATCCATACGCGCAGTAACATAATGGACTCTAACGAAGAAGGTTTAAATGCGCGAGATGCGTTTAGTGGCTGGTTCGAGCCACAAGAAACGAGCAGCGGCGATTTGTAGCTTGTGGCGGCTACCGGCGTCAACCGTGTGCGGCGAATCCATATAAAATGTATGAAACCTACAGGAAATATGCCGGTGGCGGTGGCCCCGTGTACGGCGACCCTATGACGAGGTACGTGAAGGTCGGCCGGTGATTGCGGTTACAGACTCGAATATTGACACCATAAGACAACTTGTTGAAACTGACAAAAAAATCAAGCCATTGAAGAGGTCTCTAAAGAAGACTGGTCCAACTGCTTTGTACAGTGGTTTCAGCGAATGCAAAAATGCATTAATTGCGAGGGAATATACTTTGAAAAACAATAAATGTTTCGTAAGTCTTATATCTAGTCTTACGAGTATTTATCAGAATCCAGTAACCTTTACTATGCCCTAAGTATTGTCCCCTACTGCGACAAGAGTTCCCGCCAAAAATCGCCATTTTGTTTACTTCTTAAAGCTAGTGACGTCAACATATCCGGCTCCTAATGCACTACGGAAGCTCGAAGTGAGTCACTTCAATTAAAACAAACTACTTATAAACTTATTAGACAGAGTAAATAGCATAGGTACACATATTATGCCTAATTAATTGAGAATAAAAATGCTAGTAGGTATATCTGAGCAATGCGGATCATCTTTTATTGACGAGTTTTTCAATAAATATGATGATCAATTGCTTTGGTATGCTTGAGGAAATCTTATTGTAAGTAATTTACCTAAACCCTTGAAGTTAATAACAATCAGCACGTGATATAAATGATGATTATAATTTATGGCGGAGGTCCAACATCAATGTTGCAAAATACGTCTGAAGATAAACATTGATTGCCTTATTTAGATATCTAAAGTATATAAAAGCACAAACTGACTAGCTGATATATCAACGTACAGCCGAAATAATAGGGGTTAAAATATGAAATTGCCGTTTTTTAAAACGGGTTGCTTTGAAGTGTTGTAGGTATCTTTGGATCGACTTGGAATTATAAGTTCAAATAAACTTTAGGTATATTAAAGGTACGTTATACTTTTTTCAAAACTAGGTATTTATTGGTTTCTTTGTGTTTTGTAATTTCTGTACATCCAAAGATATAACACTTCAAAGCAACCCGTTTAAAAAAACGGCAATTTCATACTTTAACCCCTAATGTTAGGACTAGGAGCGTGAAATTTTTCAAATAGTTTCCTTTTATGTCGTAGGCGAGCACTAAGAGAGGATTTTTCAGAACTTTACCCCCTAAGGAGTACAAAGTTTGTATGAAGAAACCTACTTATACGCGGACCAAGACCTGTACCATGACGTTTAAAGTAAGATTGTTTCATTCTTATTTCCATTGTGGGTAAGAGATGGCGCTAGACAACCTGTATAGCTCTGTCTCTTACCCACACCGAAATAAGAATGAAATAATCTTACTTTGAACGTCATGGTAACCCCGCAAGTCTCTGACAGAAGCTAGTAGAATATAAGAAAACAAACGCGACAAGAATCTCCGATCTTGTGCTTAATTAGAACATTTCCTTTTTCATTATTTGCTAATTATCTAATCAACCTTGGTATTTTGTCCGATTATAAACAGACGGTTTGCTCAATTTTCCATTTAAATACTTTTAATTAAATCATTAACAATGTTTTTTGTAACGGTTAGTCACTTGCTCATCTCTGCGCGTATAACTTTCAGAAAATTAGATATTATACAAAGCACAGGTCCGTTTGTGTGTGGAGTACTGTAGCCACATATGGGCTGGTGCTGCAAAATGCCACCTAGCAGCTTTAGACTCGGTGGAAAGGCGAGCGAAGAGGCTAATTGGTGATCTAGATCTGGTTAAGTCCTATCTACAAAGCCTTGAGCACAGGCGTAGGGTAGCCAACGTTTCGGTGTTTTACAGGATGCATTTTGGAGAGTGTGCGCGGGAATTGCATGACTTGATTCCACCATCCATTTCTACCATCGGACAACCCAACGAACGGCGAGTATCCACCCTTACGTTGTTGAAACCTCTACGGTCCGGACAAAGCGTTTCGCCTCGTCGTTTATACCGCGTACATCGAGGGACTGGAACAACTTGCCTGCTGCGGTCTTCCCGTCCGATTATAATTTAGGTGTCTTCAAGGCTGGAGTGTAGTAGCATCACTGCTTACCATCAGGTGGGATCGCGGTCAAGCGTAAGATTATAACAATAAAAAAAAGTCAATTATTAGATACAGAAGTCTTTTTGTCTAGTCCCACGACCAGTCTAGTCAAATAAAGATAAGACAGATTTTCTGCCACAGCAAGGCCCCAACTAGTCTCCAATCTGCTCAACCGGGTCGATGGCACTTACGATTTTTTTTTGGTCCAAATATTCTCAACATTAGTCAGTGCGGCGTCGCAGATAAAGCGTGTTGTTGATCTTTTCCTTGTTATGTCAACGGTACTTTAACTACTTTATAATACATATATATATTACTAGCTTTTGCACGCGGCTTCGCTCCCTTTGACCGACTACCTATTCTACCCTTCCTACCCTACGCTAGGTACCTACCTACCTACTTAATCTACCTACCAACCTACCCTACCCTTCCTATTTTTTTTTAGATCATCCCTGTATAATGGTAAACAAAGAGAAAAAAATGGTAAAAATTGGTCCAGCCGTTCTCAAGTTTTAATGAGACTAACGAACTGCAATTGATCTTTAGATATACATATGTATATAGATAGATATTTTTTATGCTGAGTAGGTGACGACGGCGACGTTGATTGTGGCATGTGAGTAGAATCAATTAGTTCGACAAGTGAACGGGCATTTAGGACACTGTGTGATCAAATTGTAGGTTCAATCAATTTTAGGATACAAAATATGTTATAGGAAGCGAGACATGGATTGCGAAAAAGGTCCACCAGTTTAAACAGATACAGCCGTTTTCATCCCATTGAAATCCCGTCAATTCGGAGAGTACCCATTAGGAAGATTCTTAGACGCCTCTAAGACGGTAGAAGATTTCTATCAACTTGGATAAACTTAGATATACCTGCTTTACGTGGTCTCACTAAGATACATCTTAAGGTTGGTAGGACTATCACACTGGTCTCATGGAAAGGCTAACCGTATGTAGGGACTTAAGGAGGTTCGCGAACCAGGTCATAATCTCCTGGGGAAACCAAGGTCCTAGAACTCAAAGGGCAACTGAAGGACACAGGTGGGTTTTAGTCAATAAAATTCTGACACGCCCTCTCGCCCCACCCTAAAGCGTGAGAAGTCATTAGATGATTACCTCCTTCTGCAGCAGCTTTTTTTTTGTTAGCCTGTTCTGTCTCTCTACTATTCAAAGGCCTCCCTCCTCTCCTTCCATCTTTCACGGGCCCGCGTTTCCTCTTACCAGTTCTGGTAGAATCTGTCTAGTTCGTCCCGCCATCTCCTTCGTGGTCTGCCGCGACCCCGTCGCACTGTTTCAGGGCACCAGCTTTGTGCTACTTTGGCCCACAGTTTGTCAGGCATGCGGCAGACATGTCCTGCCCAGTCCCGTTTCAGTTTGAATGTGTCTAAATCCTGTTTTGGTCCATATGGTTCGTTATAGCTGGTTTTTAACACCTGACGCCGCACCTTTCTGGGGTAGCCGGATTTAGGGTAATATAACAGTAATTTATCTATGTAATTTTTTATGCACACAATAATACAGAGGCAGCGACTTAATGCCTTTCAGCCCGTCAATCATTGGGTGGAGGGACTAATTGTGATAAGTGCAATATTGAAAATTAAACACTTCACTTAATCACTAAATAATTATACCATAAACTACGTTAATAACTAGGTACCATAAACTACGTTAATAACTATATATAGATATGTCACCGGAAAATTGCAAAAGCCGTAAAATTGTAAAATTTCGGGAAAATAGTATTTTTTTTTTAATAAGACACGGTTATTTTGGAAACAAATAAATTTGCATGAGATTTATCGTATACAAAACGATTTTTTCATAATATATCGACTACAATATAATAAAGATTTATTGCAATCATACGGAGTCTGCAATTTTCCGGTGACACATATTACTACTTGTATTATCTACTTAAACATATAAACTACTCGTGCCCCCCCCGGTTTGGCACGGGTGCAAATTATACACAGAAACCTTCCTCTTTTATTGTGCTATCTATTAGTGAAAATCACATTAGGGCTCCAGAGACAGGAACCTCTTCAAAATGCGAGCCGTATCAAGGAGTATTGCCTTCTATATCAGGCCCTTGAGTCAACCGCGCAACGACAGCTTCGACAGATGGTCGTCGAAGCTTTTGTCCATCAAGCCAATGGCGGTCACAACAATCGGCACAGTGACAGCCGAGTTCACATTCCACATTCCGACAACCTTATGCGCTAAGTCAAGATATTTCATTTGTTTCTCTTTCTCAGCTTTAACGAGATTCTCGTCATGTGGGATGATAACATCGACTATCATTGCGCGACGCGCTAATCGATCTATCACTACTATATCTGGCTTATTGGCTACAATAGTCCGGTCAATGATGATAGACCGATCCCAGTAGGTACAACGTGACATGGTCTTTTTCGAGAACTGGGTCGGGCACATACTTGTAATACGGTACCTCAGAAGCCACTAAGTTATACTTCAGAGCAAGTTGCTGGTGAATAATCCTGGCTACTTGATTATGCCTGTGCAAATACTCGCCGTTAGCTAGACGAAAACAACCAGATAATGTCTGATGGACTCACCCGGGCGGTGGCATGCCCGACACACGTCAACTGTCCCATCTTTCATTATATATCTCCGGTATTTATTCGTCAAGATAACTTCGTCCTTCAGTTTCTCCGAAAAGGTTGCTGAAACGTAGCCAGGCCACGGACGCCAAGAAATCTACATCAGGCTCGTGGAGAGCCCGATAAAAGCGTCCATAGATCTCCTTGCCTTTCCATACTTCCTTGCGGTCACCAGTAGTAAGTACTACAGGTTTGTGCCAGTTCTCTTTTGCCATGGATAACGGACGAGTCGGAATGGGGTGTGTCCTTATTATTATTATTATATGCATTTAGCAAAAAATAAATATTTTGACATTACAAACACACATCTATTTTATTTATACTATGGATAAATCTATATTATATACACCACTTATTTTTAATTAGTACAAATAGGTACTTAAAGGGCTTATTAGGAAAGGTCTTGTTATTATTTATGTAAAGTCTCAATAGATAATATTCATAAACAGCAAAGTTATGAGCGTTTGTTTATATCCCAAAATGTCACTCAATATACGGAAATATTGTGCTATTGATTATTATGAATGAATGAATGGCGATATAAAAATCTTTTTACAAAAAAAAATACAACCGACTTCAAAGTAAAATAAAACACTGAAAAGTGCAAAATAACTTTAATTTCGGAAGTCGGTGTTTTTTTTTTGTAAAAAGATTTTTATTTTACACTTTTTAGTTATGGTACCACCACTAAAAAGTACCCCTCAGCCAAACTTAAATACCTTATAGCCAGAGTGCATCTCATGACAATTCTAATAATCCCAAACACAGTTAGATTACATTAATTTATTACAGAGTACCGGTGCCTAACTTTAGGCTTCATCATCAGATCAGTTCGATATATTCCCCCTATACTTTCAGTCAGTCATCGACTACACGTATAAACAAAGCAATTTTACTTGTTACGACGGTTCTGCTGTGATCCTATGAGGAGTTCTGTTCCATATCTTCGAAGTTCATGATCAGATCATAACAATATTTCTATGGGACCAACTCGGAAGTATAACCTACCAATAAAAAAAAATAATTTCAAAATTGGTCCACAATTGACCGAGAAATCGGTGAACATACATAAAAAAAAAAAAACATACATTCAACCGAACATATAACCTCCTCCTTTTTGAAGTCGGTTAAAAAATGGAAAAACACGCGCGTAGCATTTTCATTATTTTTCTCTTTTTTTTTTTTCAAAATTCATTTTCAATTTTGGGATTTCGTTTTTTTTTACGGCGTTATCCTTTGACAGTTTAGCTACAATGTATCACAACTTTCATTGACTATTAGACGGTGCGAAGTATGCTGGGTCAGCTCATCATCTTCATTTCAGCCGAAAGACGATCGTCCACTGTTGGACATAGGCTTCCCCCAAGTGTCGCCATAATGACCGGTCCTGTGTGTCTCGCATCCACCGGATTCCCACGACCCATCAGGTCATCGGTCCACCTTGTAGGAGGCCTTCCAACGCTGTGTTTTCCGGTACGTGGTCGCCATTCCAGTACCTTTCGTCCCCATCGATCATCTGTTCTGCGAGCAATGTGCCCAGCCCACTGCCACTTAAGTTTGGCGATTGTTTGGGCTATGTCTGTACCTTGGTTCTCCTGCGGATATCTTTATTTCTGATGTGATGTGATCACGCAAAGAAACTCCAAGCATAGCTCTTTCCATTGCCCTTTGAATGACTTTATGCTTTCTGATGATGCCCATTGTAAACGACCAAGTTTCGAAGCCATATGTCATCACTGGCAACACGGACTTTCGTCTTAACACACTGTGGTATATTGGACGAGAAGACACCGCGCAGCTTCCCGAACGCTGCCCAGCCGAGTCGGATTCGACGATTGACCTCTTTCTCGAAGTTAGACCTACCCAACTGGACCGACTGTCCCAGGTAAACGTAGTAGTCCACAACTTCGAGTGTAGAATCTCTGATCTTGATAGGAGTGGGTGCTACATGGATGTTTACCATGACTTTGGTTTTGTCCATGATTATTTTAAGTCCCAATCTTTCGGAAGCTCTACCGAGGTCACCGAGCATTGTACTGATCTCCTCCGTAGTCTCAGCCTGACTACTATGTCGTCGGCAAACCGAAGGTGAGTTACTCGTATATACTCGCCATTGACATTATTGTCTAGCCCTCTCCATCCCAGAACCTTGAAGAGATCCTCCATTGCGGCCGTGAACAGTTTCGGAGAAATGACGTCTCCCTGCCTCACACCCTGCTGCAAGAGGATAGGTTTCGAGGTCTGGTCCTGAAGTCGGACTGACATGGTGCCGTTTTTGTATAAACATTTTAGCACCTCGATGTACTGATAGTCAATCTGGCACCGTTAAAGGGACCGCAGTACAGCCCAAGTCTCGATCGAATCAAAGGTTTTCTCGAACTTCACAAACGCTAAGCAGAGAGGTTGATTATACTCCTCTCCTAGTACCTAATTAATAAATAAAGAACCTCCTGTCCGATTATAATTCAGGTGTCTTCATAGGCTTCTAATAAACTTGCGCCTCACCATTAACGATTGCATCACTGCTTACCATCCTGTGGGATCGCAGTCAAGCACTATATAGTTTATATTATTAAAAAAAAAAGATGTCAGATATTCGACGGATGTTACATTGCTGAGAACAAATATACGTCACATTTCGCACAAATCTTGTCGCCAGTACGAACTGTCTCACTTGACCTTAAGCATTACACCCCCCGCTAGGAAATCTAATTATAATCTCCAAAATTTTATGTCATTTTACGTCTTAATGTGCAAATTATCTCGGATCGTATCAGTAGAAGCCGGAGTTCCTAATTGGTTTACAAAGCTTATAATTTTTTTAAAGATCATCAAGATATTTCTCATTATGGTTATTGTGCGTTTGTTTAGTTCGTTATATTTATTTGGCAATTATCATTTTGAAGATCAATAATTTTTCGTGACCAGGACGATCGTTAAGACGCAGTTAAAAATTCTATTTTTGCTGTGCATTGCTATACTTGTTGAAGCTTCTTTGTTGGTATATCCTTTTAAACAGGATCAATAGATAAATGCCATGATATTTGAATGACCTTAAACGCTTTTACTGTCGAATTTAACCCGGATCAGTGTAGTTAGTTTTTAATTTCAGCAGTGATGTAGCGTCGACTGAATGGGATGCGGTCGCATGCTAGCGAAGGAGGCGGCCGCAAGAGTGAGAGAACGTATATCCTCACGCCCCAGCTGCGGCGACAGCAGGAGACGGGAATCGCAGAGCGATCTCCGGTCACCATAGGTGCGGGCTTGCCGATGACGAGCAATGGGTAGCTCGCCGTCCGCTCGTCCTGTAAGGCTCGAGCCTGAGTCGTCAACGCGTAGTGTTCCTCGCGCGCCTCAAAGAAATGTCAACAAACCGTGGGGGCCCAGTAGAGCCGATGCCTGCTAGGGCCATGGGATTGGTTCTGAAAAGGATATACCTATTCATAGGCCCGGAACGCAAAAGGCAACTGAAGGAACATAGGTGTGGTTTTAGTCAGTAAAAGTCTGACACGCCCGTCCTCTCCGCCCTAGAGCGAGAGAAGTCATAAGATGATTTCCCACCTTAAAAAAAAGCAGTGAGATAACGTCACAGAGCGCGGGACATATTGACTACTCAGTAACTAGGTCCACCAAAGGATAAATTATTAATTGTAAGTTTAAGAATGCGCACAAAAACGAGAGTTCCGCCATAATTCGTCCATCTCGACGTGTTAATTATAACTTACAAAAATGCCTGTACCAAATCACACGCTCACGAATGCGTGCGATTTGTTACAGGATGTTATCTTACGCAATTTCGCTACCTATTGCATTCATTGTCTTTTTCTAGTAGACCCAATTTAGAACGGAACTCTGACTGAGTCACTAGCTATAGGTAACAGGCATTTATCACTCTTAAATTACAGACTTGTCTGTCGTATTTATGATAGTTTTCTAGACCAGAAGCCGGGACGTAGCTATAATATTTATGACTAGCTGACCCGACGAACTTCGTACCGCCTAATAGTAAGGATAACGCAATCTACTGGCAAGAACAGCATAATTCATTTAGTATAGTATAGTATAGTCGGCCTTATAATGTTCCCACTGTTGGGACTCAGGCCTCCTCTCTAGGAGAGGGAATGGGCCGTAATCCACCACGCGGGCCCAGTGCGGGTTGGTGGATGTCACATGTCTTCGAATTTTTAGTTCTAGGACATGCCGGTTTCCTCACGATGTTTTCCTTCACCGTTTTTAGAGCAGTGGTGATGTAATAAATTACACAAAGTAATGCGCCTGGCTGGGTTTGAACTCGCGACCTACAACTCGTGAGTCGGGGCCGTTACCACTCGGCTACCACTGCTCTACTCGGCTATAATTAATTTATTACATTTTAATAAAAGATGGCGTTGTATTCGGTTTTTTTTCGTTATGTTATCCTTTTTTTCTCACCGTTTAAACCTTCCTTGGACTATCACGAATATTTCAGGACCAAAATTAACCAAATCGGTCCAACCGTTCTCGAGTTCTAGCGAGACTAACGAACAGCTATTCATTTTTATATATATAGTGGATTGGAAATCAAAAATCGATCATAAATAAGTATTATAGTTGGAACCTACTCAATTGAACCAGTATTAGTGGTCTACCTCTAAGAGATTGAAATATAAAGTACCTAACTTACAATAAATCAGAGAGTAGTCGTGGCCCAGTGGTACCGGCCCAGACTTACGAGTTGTAGGTCGCGGGTGCAAACCCAGCCAGGCGCATTACTTTATGTAGGTAATTTATTTCATCACTATTGCTCTCAAGACGGTGAAGGAAAAGATCAAAGTCAAATTCAAAGTCAAAAGTTTTTTATTTCACATAGGCCTACATGGACACTTATAAAACGTCAGAAGCTAGTGCATGGTTCCAAATTGGTGGTATGTGAGGAAACCGGCAGACGGCATGCCCTATCACCAAAAATTCTAAGGCATGATGTGACATCCATCAATCCGCACTGAGCCCACGTGGTAGATTACGGCTCATGCCCTCTCCTAAAGAGGAGGCCTACCCAGCAGTGGAAACATAATAAGGCTGATTATGCTTATGCTTACAAGAAATCATCTAAATGTAAATTTATTTTATTTAATTATTTATTTAATCTTCGTGCAACAAAGGTACAAAGGTGGAATTAAAGGAAAGAGGTTTTTGAGACGATTCTGCTATTAGTGTAGAAAATAATTCCGCAACTTCCGCTTAAATGCCTATATACTGACTGGTGACTGGTGACCGTCCAGCCCCCTTAGCCAAGATACAATCGTATCGTTCGGCGCGAACGCCTCGAGTAGGCCGCGCCTCCTATTCCTTTGTTCTGACGTCATCTCAACGCTCAGTCACGTGGTCAGAACAAAGGATTCGGAGGCGTGGCCTACTCGAGGCGTTCGCGCTGAACGAAACGATTGTAACTTGGCTAGGGGGGCTGATATCGAAAGGAAGCGCATCCTATAGAACTGCACGCATTTGGTTAGCTTTTATTTTAAAAGTTTTGTTATATCCCAAAAAAGTTATTAGGGAAATTGGAAAATCTTCCCGGAATAATGGGAAATCCGCAAAGTGCTCTATATTTTGTGAGATTTTTGTATAAATTCAGAAATATATAAATACAGGACAACGTCTGTCGGGACAGTTAGTTTTAAAGGCGGTCTCTTAATGGTGCAATGCAAATATGGTCAGGTTCAATGCTGCTATAACTCAGGCATGTCTTTTTTCCGCAAAAAGGAGCCAATTTCACCCTGCTTTAACTTTCCGAGGTACAACCGTGTCGATAACCGACCACCTTGATTTAGTTAATGTTATATTAACAGGCAAAGGTTGGCAAAACTGGATGGGGAAAACCTGCTCATACTTTATTAAGTTCGATCGTGTAGGTACGCAGAATTACTCTCATCTTTGGGACGGATCTGCAAGACACCAGTTTGAAGCGAATGAGTCAATTGAGATACGAGCGAAGAGTATTATTGGCAATGATGCACTCGTCCAGTAAAAGCTTTAAAGTATTGAGCATCGACGTCGAGTTGCTAGCCTGTTGGTTTTCGGGGAGTGTGCGTCGGAATTGTATAACTTAATTCCACGAAGGCCGTCATCGAACCACCACACGTACGGCAATGCGCCATCGGTATATGGTAGACATCCCACTCATACGTACTTACAAAACGTTTTGCGAACACAGTCATTGTACGTACAGCTAAGGAGTGAAATTCCCAGCCGGAATCTGTGTTTCCTGATAGCTATAACTTGGGAATTTTTAAGTCAAGAGTGAATAGGTTACTTCTAGGCAAGCGTGCTCCATCATCGACCACCATCATCGCTTACCAGCAGATATGTCAGGAGATAAAATCAAGCGCGAGCTTATCAATAATAAAAATAGTATTTACTAAACTGGAGAATTAATTCAAAATAAATTCCTAACAACCATATCTTCTACCACATAAACATCCGCATGTCATCTAATACACGCACTTTTTTTACCCATTTCGCATACCTTACAATAAATTTGAAGCTCATAAAATTATAAATTGATAGGAACTATTAAGAAATTCCTTTTAGCTATTTAAATAAATAAAATATTATACTTATACCTATCTAGTTACATCGTAGACATAATTTTCTCACACTTCTGAGGCCGAACGCAGCGTTACGCGGGCGCGAGCGCCCGCGCGGTCCCATACAAAAGTGCGGACAAAAGTACCCATCGCGGACAGTAGCCGCGCATTGCCCCCATTTTGCTACGTAATAACACATTAAAGTTCTCCATCGACACGACTACATGCACACCGTTAAAGTTGAACTAGCGACACTGCGCAGGTAATAATTCGGTTTCCGCAACGGTAACTACCACACAAGATACACGCGCGACGTCACGCGACGGGTGCACGCGCGGGCGACGGGTGAACGCGCGGGCGCCCGCGCGGGTTGGCTGCGTTGGCCCTGAGAGACTTGGTATACGTTTTAACCGCGCGGCTATGGCGCGAATTAACAAAAAAAATTATGCTACGATTTTGTAAAAGTCGATTTCCAAAACCATAAATTTGTCAAAGTTACGGTTTAAAAATTATAAAAGTTTGAACGTGGCCGAATTCGATCTGTTATTTACCTAATTTTCAGGTCTCTGTAACGCTTAGTTTCAAAGATCTCCGTGGCCGCGCGGTTCTCCGCTTTTCAATGGCACGGCCACGTTCAAACCTTGATAACTTAAACCATAACTTTGACAAATTTATGGTTTTAGGAATCGACTTTTACAAATTTTAACAAAATCTTGGCATAGTTTTTCTTTTTAAATATTGTCATGACCATACGGTTGAAACATATTATACGAGACTTGGCCATAAAGAATCTAAAAATATTTTTGCTTTTTGATCTTTAAGTATCAGACACCGCGCAGCTTCCCGAACGCTGCCCAGCCGAGTCGGATTCGACGATTGATCTCTTTTTCGAAGTTAGACCTACCCAACTGGACCGTCTGTCCTAGGTAAACGTAGGTAGTCGATATCTTGAATATCTTTGCAGAACTCATTTCTTTGAAAAAAGAGGCATCATTATCTTCCTGCTATTGTCCCATGTTACTTGAGGACGGCACAACACGTTTTTTTCTTCCATTCTAGCCTGTCAACCGTCAAGCTTTCCGGCTGACTCTCTTTTTTCCTATTAGGTATTTTTTACAAAATGCATTTATCTTTTCTTTGGCCTCCCTCCATCCATTCACACTCATAACTATTATAGGAGGCCAACGTGAACTAGGTTCGTAACGAAAGTGAATGACTAACCTGAAAGACCTATTCAATGTCGTATAAAATTGGATTATCCAATATCTAAGTCTTTTCAACGTCAGTTAGAATGCCCCATTAAACACAATTAGGTACCTACGTTTTGCGTGTCTCACGTTTCCTTCAGTCTCGTGAATTTGTCTCGTCAATGAGTGAATAAAAATGATAACAATGTACCTACATGGTACCTACGTTTGTAAAGCGTAGCGTAATCAGCCTGTATGCCCCTACCTAATGTTCCCACAAGTGGGACACTGGTTTTCTCTTAGTCGGGGCCGTTATCACTGCTCTCGTGGTTAAAAAAAAAAATAGTGCATGCTGTAAACTAAGTAGTAGGTAAGTATATCTTCTAACGGTTTGATGATTTTGCATTACAAGCCTTTTTCTCTTTCTCTGCTGCAATGAACTGCAAATTGACATAACATCCAGAAATGTATTGATTTATTGTATTGTGTTAAACAATAAGGATTCGACACTGACTTTAAGTCTCGGGCGTGTCTCAAGCACATCATCATAGAAATAAAAGATAAGAAAATAGATGCCAGTTATGTGTAATTTAGCACCTGCATTATGCCGAATATACAAAGGCGTTCGTCCCTCGGGGCTACTGGCTGTTTGGTCGTCAGTGGTGTGACCTAACCCAAAACTACGTGACTTCACCAACTTTGTTCCTTTCTGTCTGAAATTCCGTTCCTCCCACTGCTAATAAATTCAAATAAAAGAAAGACAAGCGACAGGATATATGAGGAATGATATTGGCAAGTAATGCTGCACAATCACGATTGCGAATAACATTGTCGATCAAACGCTAAGCGACGCGATACGGAACTGAACCCGAGGCTATGTTTATTGTAATTGAGGCTGGATCCGAGATAATGATCGAAAGATCGAAAGGTAATCGATTAGGGTAGGGACTGTACATGAGGCGGTTGATATGCTGCGATTTAGAGTGATTCCAGAATTATATACTTTTACTGTAAAATGACATGCTAAATGGAGAGGAGCTCGTGGCTCGTAGAATAATAACAGCCGCACGGTTCGATTTCCAAGGTTAAGCTACGTTTGCCGAGGTCGGTCTGCGGATGGGTGACCATCCTAACTTATCAAAACTCCTCCTTAGGAAAGCACAATTCCACAACGTGTTGTATCTGTATTCTGCAGTAGCAAATTCTTATTCTGTGGCAGTAGCAAGTTCCACACGAACTTCTTGTTATGGATGTTTTAAACAGCCCACAAAGCCTGAGCCACAGTAACATACAATGTTTTAAACATAAGAATTTTGTTGCAATTGGCCTAGGTTGCCTTAGCACCAAAGATGTGACATGCAGCTATGCTGCGAGGATGTGGAAGCTAAGGTACGAAATTATGTGTCCGTTTTCACTGAAGCTATGTAGCGGTGCGAGTAAGATGCTCCGTGAGGTAGCTGTGCGAGTAAGATGCGTAGCTCGAGCTATACGATGCATCGACAGTGGAGAAGGTGCGCCTACTATAAGTACTCTCTCTTTATTCATTAAAAAAAAATAGCTTAGTTGAATCTGACATATAGGTACTTAGGTGTGGACCAAGGAATATGATTGGTGGATATCAAACCCATCCATAGCACATCTCTGGTAGAAAAACATAAGGTGAAATAAAAATGTAGGTACCCAATATTATTAACGCTCATATCGCGTTGTGGTTCCGAACGTTGTATTTAGCGCTTTAAGCTTTACATATAGGTACACTAGGTACCTATCTAACCTACCTACTTAACTTGGTAACGGAACCGCGCGGTTACAAGTCACGACTCGCTCGTCACTGCCACGTGCCACCTCCACGAGCATCATGACTCGTGTGTAAGGCACTTTAGAGGAATGCCGACCGCCCCCCACAGCGAGAACTGTCAGCGTCACACGCATGGTTCACATTCCACGCATTCCTCGGAGTTATGTTACCTTTACTTGTCTCATGTTACTGTGAACTGGCTCTAATCTGATGACAGGACAGCATAGATACAACTAAACGGATGTAGGTAGTGAGGGATAATTAATTTAACAAGAAACTGCCTACACAGAATTTTTCCACTTACTTCATTTGTGGTTTGACTTTTGGAACTGCACTTTGATCAGTAGCCAGTGAGCCGTCTGGTTTCCCCTTGATGATAAACCAACCACATGGTCATTGAGGAGGCTAAATGTATTGCAAAAAATGTCAGCATTGTGAAATTCATTCACTAGTTCAGTTCTGGCCACCATGATGGATAGAATGTTCGAGGAGTGATAAGAAAGAAAAGGGAGTTAGTGATAGCATGACGGCTAACAGGATAGAACGGAAGAAAAAACCGTGTTGCGCCGACCACCAGGTACTTAATATGGGACAAGGGCAGAAAGATGATGAGTTGTGGCAAACAAGCACACAGCTCCTGAACTTTTTTTTATTTATTGACAGGTTCGAGCTTGACCACTATCTCGCCTGATGAAAAGCGACGAAGTGGTCGACAATGGTGCACGCTTGCCTAGAAGTAACCTATTCTTTGACTTAAAGATCCCCAGATTGACTACTGAACACTCGCCAAGTATTCAGAGAGTTGGCCCATCACTATATTTTATCCGAATACAAATATTTGTACACCATTATCATCCAATGTATGTCAATAGAATCTCATTCGTATGCCTATGCGGATTCTCGGAGATTCCGGCTCACTACCAAGTATTTATTACGTTTCGACACGATCTATGCATGTTTTTGCTTACCTACGTGTTTTTATAATAATTTCCCACGGGTACAACGGCAGAATAGCAATTCATTCGTTCATTATAAATATAAATGGTAGACACGATTTATGGCCTTGTAAATGAAACATTATAGGAGGTCGAGTAGTAAAGAGGTGTCTTTCAGTAATTTATGTTAAGATATTTTATTCTCGCCGCATTCTAAGTAGAAAAAACTTGCATGACATCAAAGTGTCTCGCTATACCTCAACTGCTTCACAAATCAACTAGCCTCTAACATCTAAATGCGCTAATAAGTCCATTGCGGTTGTTCTGTACATTGATCGAATACTTCTCATTGTCGTTACATAAGAAGACAAAGTTCACGGCCAACGAGCTTCATCTGCGGTCATTTTCACTCGAGCATCAGGCGCTCGATAAACAAGGCGTGTCTAGATTGTTAACTCGGAGGCTGCATCCGGGCCACCGCAGGGATCAAGTTACGGCGGGGGCGTGCGAATGTCAAGGAACCCTCGCGCCCGGCGCGCGCCAGTCGCAGCCGACATGTCTGCGCGCGCGCCCGTCGCCGCGCTCCTCATGCTCGCTGTTCTCGCGCGGATCCGCAGTGAGTACTATATTTTTGATATATTTACGAAACGTATATTTATCGTCGACTAGTGTTTACTTTTTTGCTACTCGAAATTCATAGTAATCTAATTTTTTCGGAATATATTTTTATCAGAGAGCGATGTCTGTATGATATAAGGATATGAATACTCAATACAATGACTGAATACTCTTGTGGAGTATTCTCAGATCCTGATGATCTGATGGAAGTCCATATAAAATAAACATTTTCTTAAATTTGTTGCAGGTGTCCAGGGTTTTGAGTGTCACAAAGACGGTCTACACACAGACTATGATCAAGATTGTCAGAAATATGTGAAGTGCAGCAGTGGTGCAGTGACCGGCCAGTACTCTTGTCCCTCGGGACGCGTGTTCAGCGAAGCCGAGGGAGCGTGCGTGCCGCGCGCGCGCCGCCCCTGCGTGCGCCGCCACTGCGCGCCCACCGACACGCTCGCGTACGCCAGCCCCGGCACCGCGTGCCGCCAGTACTACCGCTGCGAGAACGGCACGGCGCTGGAGCGCGCCTGCCCCACGGGCGCCTGGTTCGACCTGGAGCGACAAGCGTGCACGCGCGGCGCCGGCACCTGCTTCGAGCCCGTGTGCGCCGGCCTGCCTGACGGCGACTACCCGGACGCGTCGCACTCGTGCCGGCGCGTGCTGCGCTGCCGCGGCGGGGAGCTGCGCGCCGTGGAGTCGTGCGCGAAGTGCGCGGCGCCCTGCCCGCCGCCGCGCGCCGCCGCCGTGCCGCTGCCGGCCGGGGACGCCGACTTCTGCTCCGACGAGGCGTGCTCGTCTCTGTGCCGCGACGTGCCCGACGGAGCATACACCGACCGCACCACCAGCTGCCGCGAGTACTTCGTGTGCGAGGCTCAGCGGGTGATCCGGCGCGGCGTGTGCGAGCCGGGGCTGCTGTTCTCGGGCGGCGCGTGCGAGCCGGCCGCGCACGCCGCGTGCCCGCCGCCCGCGCTGAGCCCGTGCTTCAACCGGCACGACGGACTGCACCGCGACTGGCACGACTGCACGTCCTGGTACGAGTGCCGGCGCGAGCGTGTAGTCAAGCGCGGCTCGTGCGCCCCAGGACTCGTGTTCGACGGCAGTGGATGTGCACCTGCCGACGATTTCATGTGCGATGGCCCAGCGGTGTCGGTGGAGTGCGAAGGGCTTCCGAGTGGCACATATCAAGACCTCGACACTAATTGCACCCGTTACTTCCACTGCGAGGGTCCACTGCGCACCAGCCTGGCGTGTCCGGCCGGGCGCGTGTTCGACGGGGTGCGCTGCTCGGCGCGCACGCAGTACCTGTGTCCGAGCCTGGAGCGCGAGTCGTGCTACGGGCGGCCGGACGGCCGGTACCGCGCCGCCGACACGGGCTGCCGCGGCTACTACGAGTGCGTGCGCGGCGACAAGTCCATCTACGCGTGCCCGACCGGCCGCGTGTTCGACGGCGAAGCGTGCGTGCCGGCGCGCCCCGGATTGTGTCTGCGGGAGGACTACTCGTGCGAAGGTCTTTCCAACGGTTACCACGCCGAGATTGAATCAGGATGCCGGAGGTAGGTGGTCACCGGTTTTATTCTGGTTATAGTCCCATGTACTTATTTAGGGAACGATAGCTTATCCACCACTTTATAATGACAGGTACTTCTACTGCGAGCGTGGAGACCGGCTCGTGACGTTGTCCTGCCTCGGCGGCAAGATATTCGACGGGCGCGCGTGCGTGAAGGCGTCCCAGTCCCCGTGCGGCGGCGCGCCGGCCGGCTCGGTGGAGCACGCGGGCGCGCGGTGCGAGCGGGACGGCTTCTACGTGCAGCAGGGCACCGAATGCAAGCGGTACTACTTCTGCGTCAGCGGGACGAGGACCTACCTGACGTGTCCCCACGACCAGATGTTCAACGGGCAGGTGTGTGTGCCGAAGGCTCAGTACTCGTGTCCCGGCTGAGGCGGCCCAAGCGCTGCGAGGACACCGAGCTGGGCCCGCGGGCTCGCCCTGCCGCACACAAGGCTGGGAGATACTCACGACGTACCTGATTACTTTACTTATTTCGAGGCTGTGAACTTGAACATCGCTCCTATGAAGCATACTATGAAGCTTTACATCCCGATCCACTCATCTACCTCCTATTTCGTAATAAGACACGATTACTTCTTACTTTTTATTGGCATAGAAACTTTCAAGCGACCTAAATACTTCTAATAATAATTACACATTGACTATATCTTACAGTATTACTTTACAAATGAATAATAAGCTCCATGAATAGAAAAATAAAATCTCTTTTAACAACATAAAAGAATAGTTAATTTATTTATTTATAATATTAATATAGATATATTTCCTCGATCTTAAATGAATACAAATGATTAACGAAACTTCACAAAAACATTAATAATATTACTTGTCATATTGAAGTAGATTTAGCTTATATTTTTACATTGGCTTGGTAATGTTTCGAGCCCTTTTATATGACAAATTTTATTATTACAATAAACTAAGCTGTGAAAAGTAATATTTTGAGTAAAGAAACTAGCCGAATATGTTTTAATTAACGTGCAGTATCCGTTAAAACAGTTAAATACCGATATCTAAAAAATTTTGGCATTGTTCATAACTAGGAAAGCATGTCTAAATAATGTACATAGTATATAATATGTTACGTATTTAATAAACATTTTAAGTTAAAATTTTCGTGTATATAATTTATAAGCTGGCGCCCTAATAGTGAGACTGACTTAGTATCGACATGGAGGAGTGCAAATATATTTTTTTAATTGTAGAAAGCATCTCGCGATTCTTACTAGTGGCTAGGCTAGAGGTGGGCCTACCGAATAATCGCGTTTGACACCGGTTGAATGCCCCTCCTTAGTCTCAACCGCACTCCACACGACGCTACGTCATTCTCTATCTCAAGACACCAGCGAATACCACTAGATTTGTTTTATACATTTTTATACAACACTCAATTACAATTTTTTTAAACGATTTCCTGACCTACTCGGACACACTTTACGATAGATTAACTACATTTATACAAGGACTTTTAATTATACATTTTCAATTGGTCCACGCCGAAAATGTCAAGAATAACTTGCTCGATATTTAAAGGAAATGTTAACATGATAACAACAGTAACTTTGTAAAATCATGGGCGCGGCCAATCGATGCCTTCGAAAGCGGAGCAATATGCTGACAGAAAGATAACTTTTGTTCGTTGAATATATTGAAAATCATTTAAAAAAAAACATACACAAGGTGACTCGACATAATTAAAAGCACCTTTTTCTATAAAATCGCCGATTAGATCGTGTTTTTATTTTACTTTATATAATAATAGTGTCGATAAACGATGACAATGCACATCACTATTTTATATGGGGTAGATCATTATATAACATATTTATTGTCAGATTCAATAGTGTTCATTAAACAGGTACAGTACGAATAATCAAAACGATCTCCGTACTTAGTTAAAATACTTAATAAAAGCAATAAGCATTTAGCTCAATTTTTATGAAAATATATTTAGGAATTATTAAACCAAACTATTCTTAATAAATATAATTTTAAATTTGCTTCATTACAATATTTCACAATATCAAAATAATATATAATAAGTTAAAATAATGTTTATAATTAAGAACTGTTTTTTATTTATTTAAAATACAAGCAATTGCCTTGAAAGCAAATGTCTTTAGCAATGCCAAGTTTGGAATTAAAGATATAATAAATTGGAATTATATTTTGTTGAAATGAAAAAGTAAGTAATATTTTAAGTAATACATAACTAATATAGTGTATATCTAAACATATAACTCAAAATACTCGTATGAGTTCTATCTAACATATGTTTTTTCCAAGGGTATTTATATCGTGTCAACAGACAGTTTGCACTGTCCCCATGACAACTATGCTAAGGGCTATCAATAAATTACGTCACGAGTTAAGAGGAGGGAAGGTGGTCAACGAAGTGTGACAAAGTCTTAAAACGCAGAATTTTAAGTATTAACGAAAAACAAAAACCAACTCTACACGGATGACTATAAGGTTTAAATTATTGTGTATGCAGTTGTCATTTACAGCATACACCCAAGACACCTCGTGCCTCTGAAAGCACATAAAGCCGTTGGTCCCGGTTATCCCGGATCTTGGACAGTCGTTACAGGTAGTCAGATCCCAGAAAGTGTAGCCCAGTAACTGGGTTGTGAAGGTCTGACAGGCAGTAACTCCATGTAAAACACGGGTATTTAATCATTTGCTTAATAAATTGCTAATTGGAAAAAAGCTAGGGAAATGTCCCTAGCTTTTTAACACGCTTTTATTAGTTTCACTTGTAACTAACTATGTATGTAAGAAAATCTTGGAATCTTAATTTGACCCACTTCCCGGTCTTCGATTAGGATGAAATTTTGCACACGCTCTGAGTTCTGATGACAATACATGACTAGCTAAGAAACGTCATTACAAATCCAATATGGCGGCCTCCCCAAGATGGCGGACTGGCTGTTTGAAATCCACCCCCATGATATGGGTATCAAATGAAAGGGTTTGATGTCAGGAATACGAAAAAAAATAGTCACGTGACTTAAATCCAACATGGCGGACATCCAAGATGGCGGATTGGCTATTTGAAATGCAGCCCTATGATTTAGGTAGTGCGTGCTAAAAGCGTGTTTTTAGTTTTTTAAACTATTATTAATTTTTATATGTACGAGTATGTAGATGAATTATTAAATAAATAATATTATCACTTGTTCCCAATTAGCCTAATACCTGACTATGATGCTGTTTTCATTTTATTATTTCTAGATTTAAAATTGCAAAATATGTTACGCCACACTAGGAAGGGAGAGTATCACTAATAGGGAGGGGTAAAAAATCAGGCAATTCGTGTAACGTAATTTATGGAAAGGCCCTTTTAAATGGTACAAAAACGAAGATTTCATTTGCATACTTTTGTAACGTAACGTACGTATTTACGTCTGATCATTCAACTTTTGTAAATACGTAAATATAATATACCCTTGAAAGAAACTGAGATCCATTGTTACATGTTGAAACATCCACACGCATAGATTTATTTTAAAATAACACATGAAATACTATCGATAAATATTGGTGTATTTGAGCTGCGTGACAAATGTGAAAACAATTGACAATTCTCTGATATAAAGTTGAAAAAAATTGCTTATTTTAAGTATAGACTATAAATATTCGTTGTTTTACTTTAAAATGCGATGAACTGCTTCAAAAATGAATATGAAATACTTGTCTAAGTGAAATAAACGTATGTACAATACAGACCGATCATGTGGATGTTGGATAGCAGCCCATTTACATACAACTTATTCATATATTTCATTTATTATAGGGTGACTGGTAATTAGTGTACGATACTTAAACACGTGATTGTGCTCATGATAACCAACAACTTTTACTATGGGAACAAACCTGAAATCGCGAAAAAATATCAGCTGTTCAGTACATTTATGTTTGCCTAATGTACTGAACAGCTGATATTTTTTTCGTGATTTCGGCTTTGCTCCCATAATAAAAATTGTTTGTTATCATGAGCACAATTACGTGTTTAAGTATCGTACACTAATTGCCAGTCACCCTATATTACTCGTATTTTGAACCGAGCGTTAAATTTACGATCCGTTATTTTAACCGACCAATAAATTACGATCCGTTTAATATTATAAAAGATTAAAATAACGGATGGTTGCAATGAAAACGGACTGTAACATGTAACAATATTGTTTAACGAAACGTACACGCGCGCAGAGTTCGTATCGTGAATCGAGTGCCTAATGCAAATTTGTTTTACGTCGACACGTTTATGACATTCTGCGCTCCGATTGGTCCGCTCCAAGCTCTTAACCAATCAGAGAACGAAACGCAGTAAACGGTTCGATCGTGTTAACGTAAAAGCAATTTGCACTCAGCACACAGATTTATCAACTCAGTTTACAGGCACACAACACTCACCCAAGAACGTTGGTTCCATATTCTATACTAGATAAGATACCAGATATGACTGACTGTGAACCGTCATGGAAGATGACTGAAACTAGCTTATCGATGTAAACATTCAAAGTAACAAACAGACTTACACCAAACGTGTGAAAAATCCAGACTATTAGATTATTTTGATATAGACGATTTTATTTTTGATCACACATATAAAATAGCTTTGAGATCTTTGTCTCATTATTTTTAAGTATAATTACACAATAATATGATGACACAAATATATTTTACTATCCATAATAAACGACACACCATATTTTCAGAAAGGAAAGTCTCAGTCTTACTTCACGACAAGTGATAGAAAGCAAAACTTTCGTTGGACTATCAACAACAAATATATTAGATACACATTAAATAATAATATTATAACGACTATAACATTAATGCAAACAGCCCGATGAAGTACATCCATTAATTTCAATTTGATACTCTTTTACAAGACGCGACTTTTGAAGTTGAATCAATAACGCACATGTCTAATTTCTTTAAGAATTAAATTCATATATTTATATTTTAAGTTTTTTTAGAAGATTGTCTTTTGTTTCATCAAAAGGTTACATTAAAAACCAATATTAAAACCTATTTACTTTTTATTCTATAATAACACAATACTGGCTGCAGATGTTAAAAAAAAAGAAAACACATGTGACCTCAAAACGTTCTAATTTCAAATTGCCCCATGTGTGGTTAGTAAAGAAAGCGACATACATGTTATTGTTCAGCTTCGCTCATCCAGTCATTCGTGAGTCGTGGCCGGCTACTGGTCGGCGGTGGAGGGCTTGGGCGCGGGCGCCAGCAGCACGCCCACGTCCCACACCTTGATGACGCGGTCCTTGCCGGCCGTGCACATGCGGCCCGTCGCTTCGTCCATGTACAGCGACGACACCGCGTGCTTCATATCGTGGAACGATGCCAGGGATTCGCGGCTGGAAATATGGATGGTATAAAGTATGTTTTGAAGACTAGCAGGTAAAAGATTCAAATGGGCTTAAGGAGTATTTTTTTTTTTAGGTAGGATAATCATCTAATGACAAATCCAGCTCTTGGGCGGAGCAAGAAATAGTGTCAGACTTTTACTGACTAAAAACTCACTCCTGTTCCTACTTTGCCTTTATCCCGGGGCCCCGGGCTTCGTTTTCACACTACCCATGGGGACTTAAGGAGTATACGGTATACTCGATTCGAAATAAGATTAGCCATAACCAATTTTTTTTTAACTCTCCTGAACAGACACTTAAAAAATTTTGTTTTTGTCTTTTATTGCGTTGGTAGCATGATAAATGGCGGTTGCAGTAAATAGATAGTGAGTATTTAACCACTTTTTGCTTTTAATGCCATCCTTATACCTACGGAATAGAAGTCAAAATCGGTTGAATGGTCAGTAAAAACTGTTTTTTAAAATATCTAATATTATTTCGAATGAAAAAATGTGAAAAAGACGGATGAAAAAAGATTGCACGTAGCGGAGATGAGAATGTTAAGATGGATGTGTGGTGTGACGAGAATGGAGAAAGTGAGAAATGAGTATTTTAGGGGAAGTTTGAAAGTGGCGCCAGTGACTGAAAAATTGAAAGGGAATCGTTTGTCATGGTATGGCCATGTGAAGAGGAGGGATGAAACGCATGTTACTAAAAGAGTTATGAGTTTACATGCGGATGGATGGAGAGGGAGAGGGAGACAAAAGAAAAGATGGATGGATTGTGTTAGCAGTGATATGAAAGAAAAGGGAGTTAGTGATAGCGTGACGAGTGACAGGACAGATTGGAAGAAAAAAACGTGTTGCGCCTACCCCAAATAAAACAGGACAAAGGCAGGAAGATGACGATTTCGAATGAAGTATAGACAAAGTGACATTCTATGAGCTAGACCGTAAAAATCCAAATTGGACTTTTCAACAATCTTCGACACAGAGAAAACTCCATATTCACAAAACTCAGAAGCTTTGAATCTGAGGGGTCCAAGTGGTAGGATGTTCGTACTGATTCGGAAAAACGAAGGTTACCGAAGCACACACAGTATCAACTTCTTTACCAATACCAGTCTCTGAGACGAAAAACGACTTGAATTTGAAAGTTTAAGCGACTTGAGCTTAAGATACTCACGGTTCATGCCTCAGGATGTCGTAGCAGGCGGTGCACACGCGCTGCGGGAACTCGAAGCCCATGACAGGCAACGGCAGTCGGTGTGGCGAGCAGGCTGCGCATACCGCCGCGCCGCACCACCGGCAATGGTGTTGGCGGAGACCTGCAATAGTATTCACCTTCGTTATGCCTTCCCAAACCAAGCATGTACTTTATGGGCTGTAAAGACATCTGGCCGTCACATACGAACTACGCTAAAATAAAACTAGTTTCACACAAATCCTACATAGCGCAACCAGAGATACCAGTGCGTATAGCACATAAATACAACAACCTAACAAGACCAGACTCAAGATGACACATTTGGTCGGAGGATGCAATGGAATTTTCCACGCTATCCGTCAAACCTTTATATATATCCTTTTTATTTATTGTAGCTAAGATTCCTTCAGCATGATCTATACAAGAAAAGATTACCGCCCAGTCAAATCATTCGAATTGACAGTTATATCTTGTTATTTATTGACATTAAACGATTTTTTTTTTGTTTGGGCGACTTATTGGACTGGTGGATATTTCTTTCGAAGATACATCAGATACTTATCTATACTTAATATTATAAAGAGGTAAAATATGTCAGTTAGGCTGTTTTTAATATCGTGTGGATTTCTTCACGCATGCGGATTTGCTCCGCATGTGGGGCTGCTGCACGATATCACGCCCCGCATCCCGCGTGCGTATTTCACGCATTACAATAAATACTTGTATGAAAAGGACATTTGCGAGGGCAACGCGTGCGGATCAATCCCGCATGCGTGATGAAAACCGCACAATATTAAAAACACCCTTAATACATATATCTCTGAAACTACTAAACCGATTTTGAAAGTTCTTTCACCAGTAGAATGTTAATTTATCGCTGAATGACAAAGGCATAAATTATCTACTTTCATGCGGGCAAAGCCGCTGGTCGAAGCTAGTAATATCATAAAGAGGAAAGATATTTATTTTTGTTAGTACTGAATAAACTCGAAAACTACTGGACGGATTCCAAAGGCCAATGCAAACTATTGGCATGATTTACTTTTTCTTTTCGCCAGAAATGAAACCTAGGTTATATGTTAGAGGCCAATACGAGAAATCAATAGCAAAAAGAACCAGGTCTTTAAACCGTAACCGAACGAAGATACGTATAGAAGCATTGCTAGTATATTTTTGTCAGGCGTTACCTATTTTCGTTATATTATAATGAAATGGAAATATAATACGTAATATTTTGAGATTTCCATTGATAAAATAGCTTAAATTGGTTATTACTGTTATAAATTTTTAACACTCGCAGTTTTTGTCACTAAAACTAGTAAAAAAAAATAAGTGATAAACGAATCGAAAAGATACGCGTTAGTGTTGTGATAGTGATTGACACTATTTAATGCGTACTCACCATAAAAACCGAAACTATATTAAACAATGGGAAACTTAAAATATCACACATACAGTATTTTTATTTAAGAAAAATAACGCCTGATAACAAACTATAGCAATATATTATATAGTCTCTAACTTAATTTGGTTACGGTTGGTAGACATAATTCTTTTGGCTATCCATTTATCATACAGTCCTTTAAGATAAGGACTAGGATTCACTTTTGGCGAAAAGAAAAAAATTATATGCCAACAATGTATGGGAAAATTTTCATTCCCCATTCTTTCACCTGTAAATTGCTACTTTATCACTGAGTGACATAAATATTTTCCAGTTGGCCTTATTATTTTTTACTATTGTTTTTTTTATTGTAATGTAATTTTGTTGCTTCATTCAATTTTAACCAATTCAATTTTATTATTAGTTTTTATTACTTGTGTTTCTAGTTTTTAAGCTTTAATATTCGCGCACAATTTAATTTTTTTTTAATAAATCTGTCAATTAAAACTCAATCTCTGTAAACTCACCAAGCTGTTTCTTCTCCATCATGGCCCTGACGTTCCATATGAAGGGCGCGCGGCAGATCTGGCACAGGTCTGACTCCTTCCACGCCGGCGTCTCCCTGCGCCGCACGCCCATCTCCCACACTCCTAGTGCACCATCCTCCCCCGCGGAGATCAGACGCTCGCAGCTACCCACGTACCATAACCCTGTGACTTTGTTACTGGAACATAATGATGTTTTTATAAAATTACGAATTAAAAAAATATATATAGGGTGACTGGTTTACATATCAGCTGTTCAGTACATAAGGCAAACATAAATGTACTGAACAGCTGATTTTTTTTTTTGCGATTTCAGGCTTGTTCCCATAGTAAAAGTTGTTGGTTATCATAAGCACAATTACGTGTTTAAGTATCGTACACTAATTACCAGTCACCCAATATACACTAACTTTCAGACACAAACGTGTATGGTGTACGGATCCTAAACATGCTTCTGTTCTGAACTCCCCAGTGGTGGAATTATAATATAACAAGCTTCTGCTAGCGGTTTCGCCCGCGTGAAAATTGGTTGCTCCATACAAACTTTGAACCCCGTTTCATCCCCTTATGGGGTGAATTTTGCAAAATCCTCTCTTAATGCTCGCCTATGTTATAAAAGGAAACATTGAGCAAAATTTCACGCTCCTGGTCCTAGTAGTTTCGACCGTGCGTTGATATGTCAGTCAGTCAGTTTTTCCTTTTATATATATAGATAACAAATCCAATCCGACTCACACCACTTGGAACGGTTTAATGATGAAGTATATTATATTTTTGCACCTATAGTAACTTTTCATTGCATTAGTTCCACCGTAAGAAACATGATATCGTGAACAATGAATAGAGGTGAATTGTAAACAAAATATCATAATTACCTGTGGCCTTGTAACTCGTATGCCGTGCCCTTTTGGCCGCCTATGTCCCACACTATTATCGTCTGGTCGAACGAGCCGCTGAATAATAACTGGGGCTGGGCAGCCCAGTTGAGGACGCGAACGGAACTGGAAAAAATAAATAATAACTGCTTATTATAATTACAACAATCGCATTTCTCGCCTCCAGCGACATGGTAAGGCTGACAGGAAGGTGGGTTTTAGTCAGTAAAAGTCTGACACTCCCTGTTAGTTGATGACACCCAATCTCAATGGAAAAAACGGTGTGGCAAACTCCCTGCTAACTGCGTTTAGGAATTATTATTGCTTCAAATTCACAATTAATAATTCTAAATTTTTATCTGCTTGTTTTGTACCATGTTTATTGTCCAGACGGTTTGCGGGAACGTGAAGACAATGTATAATATACAAATCTTTAAAAACAATGTACTTATCCGTCTTTAACTTTAATGCTTAAATTTTACTAAGTGTTTTTGTTCCGAAATTTATTTATTTTTTTAAAAACGTAGGTCCACGCTAAGAATGACTTCTGCATCGTGGGTGCGTTGACAAACATGTAATCTCACATATACAAAACACCCAGACAAATTTTTGTTCCGTGCGAGAATCGAACCGCTATACGCAAAGCAGCAGCCAATCGCTCAACCACTGTCCCAAGCGTGCTGTCAAATTACCTTAGCTACCTACTGGATATAAATTATTATTTTATAATCTAAAATGATTACCATTGATACAAAAAGATGAAAGTTCTAATTTAAAAAAAATCAAACCATAAGGCTCGCCGCACACGGGCAACCGGCCACAACCACAAAACGCCGCCACCTGCATATTTCCTGTAGTTTTCACACATTTTATATGGGTTAGCTGCACATGGTTGACACCGGTGGCCGCCACACGCTACAAACGCCGCTGCTCACTTCTTGTGGCCACCGGCCAGTAAACGCTGTCACAAAACACCTCCACACGCCACTCGCGCATTTAAACTTTTCCTTCCTCAAAGTCCATTATGATACTGCACGCATGGGTTCCAAACAAAAGTAGCAGCCACCGGCCAAAGTGGCTCAAAGTCAAAGTCAAAAGTTTTTATTTCACATAGGCCTACATGGGCACTTATAAAACGTCAGAAGCTAGTACACGGTTCCAAATTTGTCGTTTCCTATGGAGAAGAACCGGCAAGAAACTCCATGGTTACTCTTTTAAAAAAAGTGGTTGTTTACAATATTTTCATATTACAGTATTAATAGATATTATGTAAGAACAGTGTAGACCAGTCAATATTGTACCCATTGTGGCTGTCGCGCGCTTCAGCTACCTTTGTGGCTACCTGTGTAGCTTTGTGTCGCGTGAGGCCCGTGTACAGCGACCCTAATGGCCTAAACAGTGAGAGAAACCTGAAAAAGTTTGGTTCTTCAAACAAAAACTATGAATATTGTACTCACCCAGTGTGACCTTTGAGCGTAGTAACGAGGGTAGCGCAATTATTATCTAGCTTCAGCATCGTTATCTGGCCGCTGTAGTCCCCAATAAACGCATATTTCGACTGTGAGTCGAATCTGACGGGATACGTTCAGGATATTCATTGTTATCTCTCAATGGATTCCGATACTAGTTAGTTTATTAGTTTTATAATTATCTAAACGTATTAGTCTGCACCGGAAAGAAATCCGTTTGCTGACTTGGATTATGAGGTCGATTTACTGTTTGACTTATCGACAGGACGACAGCATACAGTATAAACTATTGAGTTTAGACTAGGGCAGTATTGACGACTAAATTTAAAAGCGGTTTTTTTTTTCAATACTTACTCGAAAACCTGCTCCATCCTAACCCTACCACTTTTAGGCACGCAATTTATTGTTTTCCGCTCTAGTGCGAAATCGGAATGCCTACAACGGAAGCATCTTTTATCAACTAATCTAATCTAACTAACCCATTATGTCCCACTACATACTCTCCCTTTTCCACACACATCTGTCTTCTGCCATTAAAAGGCCAGCGGTAGTCAAGTTCATGTCTCCACCTTCATCTTGGTCTGCTTGCTGCAGCGTCGCCTTGCGTTTAATGGGACCCAATAAGTGGTTCTTTTAGCCCACAGCTCATCTGAAATGCGGACATAAATCGACTGCCTATCTTAATTACTTATCTTATTACTAATTTTAAAAGGATACTGCAAAGACGTGCACCATGCTTCGAAGGAGTACCCGCCGATCCTGCGTCCCGTCTCACTGCAGTGATAGGCGAACAGCTTGTCTCGACTGACGGAGAGCACCCATTCGCAACTCAACGAGAAGTTGACCGCAGTCACGCGGGCTGTGTGCGCTAAGTACTCTCGGGCCTAATAATAAAATAAACACAATCGTATGTGCTACTCAATAAATAAGAGATTAGTCATATTCTTCAGATACATTAGCGGACAAAATGTCCCCCTACATGACGTGCAACACTCAATCTATGTGACGCTGCAACGTTGCCCAGTTTCCCACAACTTGCCTCCCAACATTATACAACGCATTCACGTGACGCGGAACATGGGACAATTTTACAGTGTTACGCGTCATGTTGGGGAACATTTTGTGCCCTCATGTATCGCGGGACATGTAGTAGGACAATTTGACAGCGTTGCGCGTCATGTTGGAGGATATTTTGTGCCCTAATGTATCGCGGGACATGTAGTAAGACAATTTGACAGCGTTGCGCGTCATGTTGGAGGACAAATTGTGCCCTAATGTATCGCAGGACATGTAGTAGGACAATTTGAAAGCGTTGCGCGTCATATTGGAGGACATTTTGTCACACACACACGACACACAAACACACACACACAAACACACACACACGACGACACATTTTCACTGAATTTCCGAACGTTAAATTTACTTGTTAAATGTATTCGATTCATTTTAATTACGATAGTTCCATATTCACAAATATTTTCAGGCCAATTTATCACAAACTTAGTTCAATTTATTTACTTTGCTTTGGAGCCGTAACACTACGCCGAGATAGAAATCGCGTCACGCGCCCCAAAAATGGCAAGGGTCGCCATGTGGGGATGTAGTGTTTTTGAAACAACTGTTCTCAAGCGATTAACTTTAATTACTGACTAAAAGAGTACAAGTGTTAATATATTAATAGAAGATACATTGATATGGATAGGGTCATAGACCTTATACTATAGACATATATACTACTACACCTCACCCTAATGTATCGCAGGACATGTAGTAGGACAATTTGAGAGCGTTGCGCGTCATATTGGAGGACATTTTGTGCCCTAATGTATCGCAGGACATGTAGTAGGACAATTTGAGTGTTGCGCGTCATATTGGAGGACATTTTGTGCCCTAATGTATCGCAGGACATGTAGTAGGACAATTTGAGTGTTGCGCGTCATGTTGGAGGATATTTTGTGCCCTAATGTATCGCGGGACATGTAGTAGGACAATTTGAGAGCGTTGCGCGTCATGTTGGGGCACATTTTGTGCCCTAATGTATCGCGGGACATGTAGTAGGAATATTTGACACCGTTGCGCGTCATGTTGGGGGACATTTTGTACCCTAATGTATCCGAGGCTTTTTTTGGGCGGATCTATCTCTTGGGCGGAGCGGGAGATATTGTCAGACTTTTACTGACTAAAAACCCACTCCTGTTTCTTCGTTGCCTTTCATACCAGGGCCGAGCCTTTTAGAATCAGACCCTTGGCCCCAGTAGGCTTCGACCCTACTGGGCCTCTACGGTTGCTAACATCTTCTTGAAGCGCTCGTGGAACACTACACGCCGTCGACGACTTGGGCTCGGTCCGCACGGTTACCGGACGGTCGGACGGCGAGCTACCCATTGCCCGCCGCAAGCCCGTGCCTACGGTGGCCGGAAATCGGGATCGGAATCCCGGCGGCTGGGGCGCGAGGGCCATTGCCTCGCGCGTGCACGTGCGGCCTCCTCCTTTGCTAGCATTACTGCTTCGCAGAAAGAGGCGCCGCCTGCCACTCTTCCTCGCTCCGGACCATGGCCTGTACCAAGGCCCAGCGCGAGAAATCGCCCCCACGAGGACACGGCGGTGCTTTGCCCAGGCGGGGCACACCTCTACCGTATGCTCCACCGTGTCCTCCGGACGTTCCACACAATGGTGGCACCCGGGCGTTTGTTCCACACGAATCCGGTGCAGGAACCTCCCGAACTTACCATGTCTGGTGAGGACCTGCGTCATGCGGAAGGTAAGGACGCCGTGTTGTCTTTCACGCCATAATTATGGCGTGCCCAATGTATCTGAGGCTTATCCCGCACGGTTGTGGCCAACTCCTTCCTTTGTACGCATTACTGCAGAAGCACATGACCGCATCCCTTTCCTAAGTACCTCATTTTCAGATATATTACCTTTTCATATTCAGATGTCAAGTGAGTTGTAAATATTTGTACTCAACACAAACCTTTACACTGATAATAAGTTTTAGGTTTAAAAAGTTAACCACATTATACTATGGTAGGTATACGCAAATTACAACTAAGTTAATTTAATTAATTAACTAGACTGTTTTTATTCTAGTTACAAGGTATTATGAAATGAAGTCAAGGTCAGTGCACAACATTTCAGCTGATTTACTGTCTAGTACCTACACACATTATTGGTGCTAGAAATTTATTGATTAAAAAACTATTAGTATTTATTGCTATGGTACATAATTTTGTCTCAAACTCATTGACAATGTGATGAGACTATTCACCCGATAGCAGACGAAAGGTTTAGTTTCTATCGAAAATTGCCCATTTATCGATATTTATGTATAGCAATTTAGCCATTTCATGATGCAGATTGGATCTATATGATACTGTGACCAAGTGAACTACAGTCAATCCTAAGATTCACCAAGCCTTACAGTAAAAGTCCAATCTGTTCTTGAATATGGCTAGATTCGGAATTTTACTAACACCCATTCGTTATGTTAGGATTTTCAGAGAAATGTAAAAGTTAAAAAAACCTCATAATCTAAGAACTGTTGCTAATACTATGATCAAACAATTCAATAAGTCATTCATAATATGTTAGAATTTATTATAGATTGAGCTTTTACATAGCCTGTTTTTTTCCATGACAATAATTCTCGAACAGCCCGGCACCTAATTTTAATACACAAGGAAAGCCTTATTTTAATATACCAGAAAAGACATATGTATGTACTTTAAATACCACACAATTCATGGAACTATTTAGTTTTATTTTACTGAATGTTATCATAGCCTATCAGGATAACAATAGAAGCACTATGTGCCCCAAGAGAAAATGTGGTTGAGTATGGCTGGTTGACAACGAAACACAATTTGCAGCTGAAACTGTAACCCAATGTTCAGTACCTCTTCCAGTTTACCTACTAGTAACTGAACCTTCGATCAGCCTAACTGATATGGTAACTGCTGGTGAAGTGTGATCACATGATGGAAGTGTAAAAAAAGAGATATGCATTGTCCCTCCCACACCATACACCTTCCTCAAATGCAGTCCCAATATAACGGTAGGTTTATAGTTAGAGAATTGACAAATCAAATAAAAAGAAAGAAAGAAAAGAAAAATATTTTATTTGGCACACACAGATACACACAGAGTAGAAACAATGTGTAGAAACAACATGTAGAAATCCGAGGTTAAAAAAAGAAAAATAACATTGTGTCTCACGGTTGCGCCAAAAAGGTCCAGTTCAGCAAAGATGTCAGACAACTAGCTAGCTTTTTAACTGGACCTTAATGAGAGTGTACGGATGAAAATTAATTAATTTATAGAATATATCATATACTTAATTATAGAATATAATTATAATTATGACCATTCAAGAATTTAGGAGATTGCTTAGAGGATGAATATCAGTACTGTTGATTGAATTTTTTTAAGTGCTCATTACTATAATTAGCAAGTCTTATGAGTTATTAAAGATGACGATTACTTCAAAATAATCTTATCTTTAACTTGAACAGATTGACTATCAATAAAATCTATATATATAAAAGCAAAATACCACTCACTGATTAATCACGAAATCTCAGAAACTATAACACCTAAAAACTTAAAATTTGGCAAGTACGTTCCTTATAGGATGTAGACATCCGCTAAGAACGGATTTTCCGTAATTGACCCCCTAAGAAGATGAAACCAGGGTCCAAAGTTTGTATAGAGAAACCGACTTTCACGTGGGCGAACGGCAGAAGCTAGTCAAATTATATATAATGTTGTGTAACTGATAACTACAACTTAGTAGAATTAAAAAATTTAAAAGTTATATTTGCATTTCTTTTTTACTTCACTGAGAGTTTTTGATGTGTTTTCCAGTAGTGTAGCTAAGTGACCAAGCCCCCCGGGGCAAAAATAAACTGGGACTCCTAAACTGTTTAGGCTTTATCAATAATTCGGCTGTGCATTGATGCAGCAACTAGCTGACTGACATCAGCTAGTTTCTCCTTTATATATAATATATTCATTCATGGCATTCCGCACAAACAAATAGAAGTGGAAATTTGTCGGGAATTTCTTTGTATTTTTTTTAATGAGTTGCCTTGTTAAAAAGTTTTGCAGCTTATTTTATTTAGATTCCGAAGGTGGAAATTTTTTCGTTTGTTCTATAAGTGGTTTGCTAATCAGGTTTTAGGGCCCCCCCAAGCTAGGAAGCCCCGGGGTACAGCCCCGCCTAGCCCCTTAGTAGGTACGCCACTGGTATTTTCATTTCATTACTATTTAGACATAAAATGGGATAGTTACATAAAAATTTTGTCTCTCTAATGAGATATAAAATACTCACAGGGTTTATTCTATTGCAATCTGTTGCCAGTGTGAACTCTGAGACAGTGCCGTTCTCTTGCCCAATGAATAGCTGTCTTGTCTCTGGTGTGTAGAACATTGAAGTGCACCCAGATGGCATGTATTGACAAATCGATGGCCAGTATTGTCCAGAGTCTCGTTTCAGCCATACTCGCACTGTTCTGAAATTATCATTTTTATTAGAACCATAAATGAGAAGGCGGGATGGACCAGACAGATTTCACCAGAACTGGCAAGAGGAAGCACAGGCCTGTGAAAGATAGGAGTGGAAGAAGGCCTTTGTCCAGTTGACAGAACGGTCTAACAAAAAAAAAAGTTAATTAAAACCAATGTTTTTCACTAGAGATTATTTCCTATGACTTAAAATGATGTAGTCTAATAAATAATTGAAGATTAGTTAGTAGATTAATTATCCATTTAAAGAATATATGTTCTATGTTTGAAAATGTTTTACCTATTTGAGTCCAACTACAATAGTAATAAAAACATGAAATACCATTTTAATAACAACAATAGATTATTTATATTTATTATTATTCATATCAATTTGGCTGAAATTAAAACAATTACGTTGCAGATACCCATCTATTTAAATATCAGCTTTTAGTTAATTATATAGAAGTCTGGCAGTATTTACAGCCCACGTAGGGGGGTGATTTCAAATACGTTGACAGTTCAATGAGGGTACAAGTGGAACATGTTTTTCGGAAAATCATACAGATAAATGGGATCTGTTATCAAACAATGGACGAAATATGAGTCAGTACTCTTACTTATCATCACAAACGCTAATTACACCGTCCTCGCCAGGTATAACGACCGCTGCATTTACATCATCGGTACAACCTTCCAATTTACTCAAAAGAGCTGGTTTCTTTGTCGTAGAAAATCTATCGTTGGGAGTCCTTGGAGCAGGCTTAATTTCAGCAGCCATATTTTAACGTTTTCAAGCGGAATTACTAAATAAACACGATTATTCGACACTAATTCTTTCAGCGAAAAGAAAACGTCATAATAATTTTGACATTAGTTTTGGGGGTGCTATTCTTAAAAAAGTGGGTATACTTTATATACTCTGTGCTGCTGCTATGGCAGTGACTCGCAGCGAGTAGAGTGGGTGGTTCAGGGTGGTTAACTCTGAGGAGGAATCACAAAAATAACATTCAAAGCTTTCTTGATTGCAACAGACAAGAATAAAGACGAGTAAATCATTAAGGAAAAATAAAAAAAACTTTGTTCTAAGTGAAAAATAAAACAATGTTTTGAGAATAGACCCCTCAAAATTCTTTTTACGCAGCATATGTTTATTTAAACCTAGAAATAAAATTGCTATAATAATCAAAAGTTCAAAACAAACTGTGTTTTTCAACGTGACTGCCAAACAGGTGGGAAAGTGGCCACTGGCTGGCTTTCACATACCTAATCGGCGCGGCGGACGGGTGGCCTTGAAAAAATTATTCAAATCATTCAAAATTCGCGACCCGCTAGTCTGCTGCAAAGAGTATAGAATAAGCACAGAGTACCTTTTTATGTATATAGAATATGTCTGCTCACTGCTGTGGATGTGACAATTGTGAATTGGATGCAATTGGACGTCAAAAAGGCGCTATTTTAGCGGCGACCAAAGAGTTTCCTGATATTATTTACGGCGGCGACATTTATGAACTTTAGATGCATGCAGATGCTGTACGGTCTACTCTAAATATTGATAATTCTCTATATTTATTGTACCTATTTCCTTTCTGAGAGTCTGCTTCAACTCTATCTATAAATATGTAATCTAGTTTAAAATTGCTTTTTCGACAGAGAGTTTTGTTTTCCGAGTCTGTGATGGGCATGGGCATACAGTGTCGCGTCTAAACAATGAATTTTAATGTGATTTTCGCCTAATTCTAAAATTATAAGTAAGAACTAAAAGTTTTGTCTAGGTAGGTGTAATTAAAATCACACCACAGAGTACCTTTTTAATTAATCACACAAAGGGCGGGTCGCCAGATATAAATAAACAGCTGGACTTTGGCAAGATTCTAGAGAATATTTAGCAATAATTGGACATTTTACGATGACCCAGGATAAATATCAACTTAATTACTAAACAAAAGCTATGCAGTAGAGCAGAAGTAAGCAAATCTCCATTTTGAATCATGATGACCTTTCATGACATTGGTGGGTAAAAAGGTGCAATCCGACCAAATGTTGTACAACCTCGTGCTCGTGGAAAGCCATCATGTAAATATGACGTTTGTTAATAATAATGTTGTAAGCATAAAAAAACTCCTTGATATGAGGTAAATAAATAATAATTTATGCAAAAGTTCTAAACTACATTTTTATCACTAACCTGTCCGTTTGTCTATCCAGATGTTTCACAAATATTATCTAGTAGACAAATAGGATAAATCAATGAATTTTGGAAAAGAGATTTCTATGAACTGGTAATCGACGATGTTTATTATAATTAGTATAGCATAGCACTATGCTATGCTATACTAATTATAATAAACATCGTCGATTACCAGTTATGCTATACTAATTATAATAAACATCGTCGATTAGAACTTTTGCATAAATTATCGGTCTTATAATTATCATCGTATAAAATTAAGGGAGAAAATAAGGGGCTATTCATTTATTACGCAAGACGATTTTTGCTGGTTTTTCACCCCTTCTCCCTTAAATAAGAAAAATAAGAATAGGCCGACTCCTCCCTCCTCCGTTTAATAATTCATCATCATCATCATTTCAGCCGAAAGACGTCCACTGCTGGACATAGGCCTCCCCCAAGTGTCGCCAGAATGAACGGTCCTGTGCGTCTCGCATCCATCGGACTCCCGCAACCGTTACCAAGTCATCGATCCACCTTGTAGGAGGCCTTCCAACGCTGTGTCTTCCGGTACGTGGTCGCCATTCCAGAACCTTTCGGCCCCAACGGCCATCTGTTCTGCGAGCAATGTGCCCTGCCCATTGCCACTTTAGTTTGGCGATTCTTCGTGCTATGTCGGTAACCTTGGTTCTCCTGCGGATATCCTCATTCCTGATTCGATCACGCAAGGAAACTCCGAGCATAGCCCTTTCCATTGCCCTTTGGGTGACTTTAAGTCTTCTGATGAGGCCCGTTGTAAGCGACCACGTTTCGGAGCCATATGTCATCACTGGCAACACGCACTGGTCATAGACTTTCGTCTTGAGACACTGTGGTATATTGGACGAGAAGATACCGCTCAGCTTCCCGAACGCTGCCCAGCCGAGTCGGATTCGACGATTGATCTCTTTCTCGAAGTTAGACCTTCCCAACTGGACCGTCTGTCCCAGGTAAACGTAGTCGTCTACAACTTCGAGTGTAGAGTCCCCGATCTTGATAGGAGTGGGTGCTACATGGCTGTTTACCATGACTTTGGTTTTGTCCATGTTTATTTTAAGTCCCACTCTTTCGGAAGCTCTACTGAGGTCACCAAGCATTGTACTGTCTGTTTGTCTGTTGTCTCAGCCATGACTACTATGTCGTCGGCAAACCGAAGGTGAGTGATGTACTCGCCATTGACATTAATGCCTAGCCCTCTAAATTCCAAAACCTTGAAGACATCCTCCATTGCTGCCGTGAACAGTTTCGGAGAAATATCGTCTCCCTGCCTCACGCCCCGCTGCAAGAGGATAGGTTTCGAGGTCTGGTCTTGTAGTCGGACTGACATAGTGGCATTTTTGTACAAACACTTCAGTACTTCGATATACCGATAGTCAATTTGGCACCGTTGGAGAGACTGCAGTACAGCCCAAGTTTCAATCGAATCAAAGGCTTTCTCGTAGTCCACAAACGCTAAGCAGAGAGCCACGACGCCGTCTACCCTTGACTCCGGTAGCGGTCAAGGCCACGACGAGGCAAGGGGTGCGAAGAATCTCCGGATGAGATCTGGCTACCCATCTATAAAACGACTGGACCTGGCAACTTTTAACACGCGTACACTGAGGACTGACGAGAAGATCACCGAACTTGAGGAGGAATTGAGCA
Organism: Mythimna impura; assembly: GCA_905147345.3. Lineage (NCBI taxonomy): Eukaryota > Metazoa > Arthropoda > Insecta > Lepidoptera > Noctuidae > Mythimna > Mythimna impura. The sequence goes on from LR990348.1 coordinate 7,494,738, forward strand.
GGTTGCGATGGAGTATTGTGGGATTGTCTGAAGTCCGAAGACAGGGGGAGGATACGATAATTCTCAAATCCGGTAACCTGCTCTATTTCCGGGAGGGTGACCAGCAGTCCCAGGGTGGTGTCGGGTTTATCGTCCACAAGTCCCTTGTGAACAATGTGGTGAAGATCGAGAGTGTGTCGACCAGGGTGGCGTACCTTATACTCAGAATATCATCAAGATATTCGCTGAAGGTCATACAGGTCTACGCCCCGACCTCGACACATCCCGACGACGAAGTAGAATCCATGTATGAGGATATTTCAAGAGCCATGCATGGTTCTAAGACTCACTTCACCGTGGTCATGGAGGACTTTAACGCGAAACTGGGCAAACGAGACGGTGACGAGCTGCGAGTGGGGCAATTTGGATTTGGACGTCGGAATCACCGGGGACACCTACTGGCTAGCTTTATGGAGAAGGAGGGCCTCTATATGATGAATTTTTTCTTCAAAAAGCGTGAGCATAGAAGGTGGACCTGGCAAAGTCCTGACGGTGCAACTAGAAATGAGATTGACTTCATCCTGTCGACAAAAAAGCAAATATTCGATGATGTCTCTGTGACCAACGCGGTGAAAACTGGAAGTGATCACCGCGTGGTAAGAGGCACATTGAATATTAACATTAAGCTTGAAAGGTCTCGACTGATGAAGTCTACGCTCCGTCCAGCACAGATCCAGATCCAAAACCCCGAGAGCTTTCAGCTCGAACTCCACAATCGTTTCGAGTGCCTAGGACGCTCCGTGGATGAATATAACGATGGGTTCGTGGAAACTGTCCATACGGTCGGGTCTAAGTTTTTCAAGACTCACCGTACAAATAAGAACAAGAGGCTCTCTGATCCGACCCTCGAGCTAATGAAGAAGAGGCGTGAGATGATTCTGCAGTCTTCAGACGATGCGTGCATATACCGGCAGCTCAATAGACAAATCTCAAAGTCCCTGAAACGCGATCTTCGCCACTTTAATACCGCAAGGATAAAGGATGCGATTGAGCGGAATAAGGGCTCTAAAGTATTTGCATGAGATCTGTCTATTGGGCAAAGCCAGCTCACGAAACTGAAGACCGACGATGGCAGAGTCATATCCGCCAAATCGCAGCTTCTGGGAGAGATCGAGGCTTTGCATTTTTTTTTATGGACAGTTATACACGTCTATCGCTAAACCCGCTGCAAATCTAGTAAACGACCCAAGAGCTGGATTGGCTCGACACTATACCGAAGATATCCCGGACATCAGCCTGTACGAGATTAGGATGGCTCTGAAGCAGCTGAAAAACAACAAGGCGTCGTCGGGTGAGGACGGAATTACGACCGAACTCCTGAAGGCGGGTGGAAAACCGGTCCTTAAGGCCCTTCAGAAGCTATTTGATTCCGTCATACTCGAGGGAAAAACGCCACAGGCGTGGAGCAGGGGCGTGGTGGTACTCTTCTTTAAGAAGGGCGATAATGCCCTGCTTAAGAATTACAGGCCCATCTCACTTCTGAGCCATGTCTACAAGCTGTTTTCCAGAGTCATCACGAATCGTCTCGCGCACAGGTTCGACGACTTCCAGCCTCCCGAACAAGCCGGATTTCGAAAAGGCTTCAGCACCGTGGACCACATACATACGCTGCGGCAGGTTATACAGAAGACTGAGGAGTATAATCAGCCTCTCTGCTTAGCGTTTGTGGAATACGAGAGTTTAATAATTATTACATAAGAATTAAAGAAAAAAATTAATCTACGTTTGGTTGGTTTTGATGTTTATTTTTAAAAGTAATTTTTTTAGGAACGTTTACAAGTGTGTCGTTTACGCAAACAAGTAAGTCTAGTTCACAAACGGGTAGGCACGTTGCCATGGAAATAGTTTTTTTAGGGTTCCGTACCTCAAAAGGAAAAAACAGAACCCTTATAGGATTACTTTGTTGTCCGTCTTGTCAGTCTGTCTGTTTGTCGGTCTATCTGTTAAGACCCTTTATCTCAGGAATGCGTAGTGGTATCGAGTTGAATTTAAAACCATATACTCAAATCTGCGGTCTCTTGAAGCAGTGAAAAAATCAAACTTCTAAGTTAACGAAAAAAAAAGAAACGGCCGTTTATGTCGCAAAAAACGTGTATTTCGACACTCAGGAAATTAAAATTTATAGGGTTCTCGTTGACCTAGAATCTTGAAATTTGGCATGAAGCAAGGTCTCACAACACAAGTGTAGAAAAAAATCTGAAAACTGTAATTTTTTAGTTACGTCACAAAAAAATATTGAGATTCGGAAAAATCTTCGTAACTCAATTCGAGAATTAAATGGTTTTCAAAGTTTGTACGGAACCCTCAGTGCGCGAGTCCGACTCGTACTTGCCCAGTTTTTTATTGTTGATGGGCTAGCGCTTGACCATTATCTTACCTGATGGAAAGCGACGATGTTTTAGATGATGGAGCGCGCATACCTAGAAGAAACCTATTCACTCTTGACTTAAAGATACATAGGTTGTAGCTATTAGGAAACATCCGGCAGGGAGCAATGAATGTGTTCTCAAAATGTTTTTGCGTATAGGTGAGATGTCCGCCATGTGCCGGTGGCGCATCACCGTAGGCCTGGTGGATTGATGGTCCGATGATGGAACGGGCTTGTCGGAATTGGGCTATACAATTTCGATACTCACTCCTTGTAATGCAACTGGTAGAAAAACGACAGGCTAGCAACTCGGTGTCGATGTTCAAGACTTTAGAAGAACTTTAGAAGCCTTGATTCGACGAGTGCATCATTGCCAATGATCCTCTTGGCTCGCCTCTTAATTGACTCAAGTGCATCAGTCCTCCATACATGATTGAACTTGCGCTTGATAAAGCAGCTGTTTCGGCGTGAAGTACTGTCTGAGCTTTGCGAGGATTTCCAGCTTTTTTGCAACCAGTTGAGCTTTTGCTTCGATGTATGCCAAAAAGTTGAGAGTTGATGTCAACGTAATACCAAGAACATCAAGATAGTCGGTTATCGGCACGGTTACACCCCGGATAGTTGGAGTTATAGTGTATAGTCTATGGTTGGAGCAGGGCTGAATTACCGGGTTTAAGCAGATTTTTTATGTGTAGCAAAAACAATTTTACCGAGAGCACTGACCCCAGAGGAACCCTGGCATTAATGGACCGTTGAACGTATGAGCAGTCATCGGTAACCACTCGGATGGATCGGTCACTCAGGAAGTCTACGATCCAAGCCCACAATCCAGCAGGTAAACCGAAAGAAGGAAGCTTAGTTTACTTATACGTATCAGAGCGATCGGTACTCGCACGGCTGCCCGCACTTTTTCAAATCTCTACTTTGCGTATTTGTCTGATCTTACGTAAGAACTATTAAGATTCCCTCTCACCCCCTTGTAAGAAAAAATAAGACATGGTCGACCCCCTCCCCCCTAAATCGTCTTACGTAATAAATTATTGGCCCCTAATTGATGGAAAGTGCTATGTACGGGAAGTGCATGGGAAGTGCCACCCCAATTCTATAATGTAACTGCTGTCGTGATAAAACCATCATTGTACATACACTCAGAGATTTAAGTTTATTTACAAGTTGTGTTACTATTATGGTGTATAATAAAGCTTATTCTAATCTAACCGAAATAAAAAAAAACTCAATGCACATAAGTGTAATTAATTATTCCATAATTTAAAAGAATATGATATTTGTTATGCCACCGAATGGTAAATAAGCGCCGGCTCACCAGTTGGTAAGCAGTGTCCACATTACTTATATATGTAAGAGACAGAGTACTCTAAATAAAAAATAATTTGGGGAGATATAAAAAATTACATCTGGCAACTCCCTATCTGTCAAATTGATTTGCTGCGCTTAGCGCTGCCGGCTGCTGCGGTGTTGGAATTACAAACCTCTATGGGTGGAACTATTTATTAGCCAAATCTAATCAGTCAGTCATTCGCGCAGCAGTCACCGAAAGTTTAGGACAGTTTTAAAATGCCGCACGTTTTAGCAAAATTATCAGTGCAAGTGCTAAGAAATAATGTGGATTTCTATAACATCGCCACAAGGGCAAACAGGTAATGTACCGGCGTGTGGTTATTTACGTAATAATGTGTTTTATTTGAAAATAATATTAATGATTAATTTGTAAATTGTTAGCATGTCTATTTATCATAGGACCAGTATTTAGCAATAATTCAATTTTAGTGATATTTAAGGACTTTTTAATGATATAGGTATCTTTTCAATAAACAATATTAGAGCATGCTTTCAAATATTTATTACATCTAACAACAGTCTATCAGTGTCAAAATTACAGTGCAATACTTATTAAAATTCATAAAAGATTGTAATAAGAAATCCCTTTTTCATTCTGAAAGAATTATATTTTCAGCTCCTTTTGGGGCGGTGTGCCCATGGGACCCCCTGATGTGATCCTGGGTATCTCTGAGGCCTACAAGAGGGACACAGACCCTAAGAAAGTCAACCTTGGTGTTGGTGCCTACAGAGATGATGCAGGCAAACCCCATATACTGCCTTCAGTGAGAAAGGTCAGCAATATTATCTAATAACATGTTATCTATCTAATATTATTACACATTGTTATATCAAGGTATCTTTGACATTCTTCACTTGTGTGTGGTTAAGAGATATGAATATTGTTATATCAACACACATATCAGTAATAGTTATTATAAACACTTTATAGAATAGATAGGTAACTGAACTGTGGGTACATGTAATCTATTGTTGATACAAATCTAACTATAAATTGCAAAACAAGTCAAAAATGTCTGTTTTTTCATTTCTTGGTTTAATTACTGCCCATTGAGAGTTAGGTATATTGTAGAATGTATAATTCTCAATGAACAGTAGTTGAACCCTCAAGCGCATATCTCTTTATCCCAAAATGCATTAAGTGTCAAGGAAATTTGAACCTACTGCTTATGAACTCACAGACGAAACTATGGTGATTGGCAGACTTCAAGCATTTTTTCTCTTGACCCCAAGGAGTATCATGCAATATTTGAAAAGTTCTTTAGTATTTATTTAGTAGCTGCATCCTAGACTGGATAATATTTGGAATACATCTAGATCTTGGTCTGTATCTAGACTCAGGATATTTAAATCACAGTAGAAAGTTATAATATTTTTTATAAATAGATAATTTTTGACTAAGCCACAGATAATAACTAAGTTTACTTGTATTCTACATCACAGGCAGAAGAAATCATCTTCAACAAGCATATGAACCATGAGTATGCTCCAATCTCTGGTGAAGCTACCTTCACAAATGCTGTCGCCAAGCTTGCATTTGGTGAAGACAGCCAAGCTCTAAAAAATAAATCAAACTGTACTGTACAGGTGAGATATTCTTGTTATTTCGAAATAAAAATCAATTTAAACCAAATAATGTTAACACATTTGGTGCCAAATGACCCAAAAGCCAAGTTGTACAATTATTAAAAAATCATAAAAAAAAGTTGGTTTGCTAGTTGGTTACTGGGCATAAACACAATTCAACAATAGCTAGAGGTGGGTTGTGTCCTCATAAAGCATTATTGTTTGTTCCTGGCACTGAATGTGATAATAAATAAACATGTTTGTATAATAAGAAATTTATAGCAATCTTTAATTTCATAGTCACTATCTGGGACGGGGGCACTACGCCTAGGACTAGAGTTTGTAACAAAACACTATGGTGGCTTGAAGGAAGTATGGCTCCCCAACCCAACATGGGGCAACCACCCCCAGATCTGCAACATGATCAGCCTACCACACAAGAAGTACCGTTACTACGACCCCAAGACACACGGCTTTGACCTGAATGGAGCCTGTGAGGATATATGTGTAAGTGTCTTTAATATATTTCATTAAACCCCGAGCGAACGCCGCGCCGGCGTTCGAACGTCATTGTCTTTCTATTGTGTCTCTAATAACGCTACTCAATAGGTTAATTGTATTCTTTTTTTATATTTTATTACTGATAGGTTCACTTAAGACCAAAATCACACCTGATGGAAGCGATGAGGTTGACGATGGAGCAAATAGAGTATGCACTCTGCAAATAGTTTGCTAACCTAACTTAGCTTTAACCTTAACCCTTTAAAAAGTTAAGTTCATCTAAATATTGAAAAATAATATTTTATTTATTTTATTACTATTAGGAAAACTTACAGCTACTTGTTACAGTAAAAACGTAGAATAGGTAAAAAACGGCCATTTACAAGTTCTCACATAGACTAATGTGAGTAACTAAAACTAAGACGACAACAGCATAGAGTTAATTAAAAAGGTATATTTGTTGATATACCCACACTTAGGGTCTCTCTAAGGGCTTTATCACACTAGCGGTTTGCGAGCGGCTGCGAGGCGGGGCGGGCGCGCAGCGAAAGCGTCGCGAACACGCCGCGGCTGCAAAGCGAAGACGTCGTCGCGGACGCGTGACAAATTCGCAACATTTTCAACGCGTGTTTGTAGCAAGTTAACGACGTACAATATACTCAGTAACAAAATGGATTCCGATGAGGAGACACTGCTGTTGGCTTTGTTACTTCGAAGACGCAGGAGACTCGCACTTCGCTGCCGGATCTCGTTGCGCGTCCGCAACAAATTCGCTTTGCATGCGCGGCGTGTTCGTTGCGCGCCCGTAACGTATTCGTTGCGCACCCGCTCCGCTTTGAGGACGCTCGCAATCCGCTAGTATGATAAAGCCCTAAGAGCCCAGATAGATACAACTCGTAAAAAAATACCAGGAGAGCTGACCCCTTTTTTTAATTACCAATTAATTTGTTTGTAAATTAGTAGCACGTAGAAATACAGAGCCGTTTTTTTTTTTTTAAATGCGGTAATCTGTGTGTGAAGCTGCCAATAAAAAAAAGTCAACACCTGACGAGAGTTTGTAGAAGGTTAAAATTAACACAAGGCCTCTAAATAGTGTGCACTGTGACTTGTTGTCATTTCTATTATTACACTTTCTGCATGCTATTTGGTTTTGTTAGAATGCAGATTAACATCATTTAATGATGTTATATTTTCCACTTATGTCACTGACGGTGTGATCATTAAGTATGTTAGAAAACTTTATTTATTAAGAAAGAAATTTTTTTTTTTTAATATAAAAAGGAGAAACTGACTGACTGACATATCAACGCACAGTCGAAACTACTAGGACTAGAAGCGTGAAATTTTGAACCAAGTATCTTTTTATTATGACGTAAGTAAATAAAAAGAATTCCACTAAGAAAATCCTTTCTTAGCGACATAGTTCTTATCTTCGAAGACAATATGTACATAAGATAAATATTTTGTAACGTTTCGCGAGCCACCTCGAAATCCTTTCTTAGTGAAAGGATTTTCCAAAATTCGCCGCCTAAAGGGATGAAAAGGGTTTCCAAAGATTGTATGGAAAAACCTACTTTTGCGCGGCCGAAGCCACTGGCAAAAGCTAGTATATACATATGTCGGCGCAAGGATGCCGATCATCATGGAAGCTCTGTATTGATTTCTCCGACACATAGAAAAGTGTGGGTAGAAACGTTTGTCATTTACAAGGTCAAACTAAATTTGCTCGCGAAACTCCAGTCTTCCAAAGACTACAAAACTACAGCCGACTATAGGGTCAACGACCGAGGAAGTGTGAAGTTTCGCTAAGTAATTTTACCTAGTATTTATCTGCTAAGGTACGGTAAGGCCTCGTACTTGTTAAGGTAAAAGAACTTTTAACGACTATCCGCGTCAGCAACAGAAGTTATCATATTTATTACAACTAGATAAAACTGGAATGACTACTTATAGCAAATAAATATTTGCCGTGTTTTTATTAGATAATAGGGTAAGATAAAGGCGGCGTTCACGGAATGTACGCGTGATCTTATGAATGTCTATCTGTAGTAAAAACGCACTTTATTTTTGAAACACTAACGAAATGAAACCTCGAACCTTTACGGGTCTATAAGTCCTTTTTTTATTAAGGTGGGATATCATCAAATTACTTCTCCCGTTCTGGGTGGAGCAGGAAGGCTTGTCAGGCTTTTTTTTAACTAAAGCCCACTTATGTTCCTTCAGTGAAAACTCGTGGTCCCAGAACGCAAAATGCAATTGAAGGAACGTAGATGTGATTTTATTCAGTAAAAGTCTGACACGCCCCCTTGCTCCACACCTAGCGTGGGAGGTCATTAGATGATTTCCCTCCTAAAAAAAAACCTACGTCCCTTCAGCCCTCCGTTCAAAAATAACCAGAGTAGGGTAGGGTCGTTACTCTTACCGTTCAAAAATGCTTCGAGTTGCCAACCCAGGATCGTTCTTTTATAACTCGAGTAGCTACCCTAGAGTTAACCCAACTAACTCTAACTCCGAGCAGGGTAGGTTGGTGTAAGCGGTTGGAATGACAGTTGCTTTTGCATTGAAAGTTGAACTCTACGTTCTCGTTCAAAAATGCGAGCGTCGAGTATCTACCCTGATGACGTCATTAGAGCTAACTCTAGCCTCATTTCTGAACGCAGGGCCGTGGCCCTTTGCGTTGCAAGGCCACGGTAACTCTCGAACACTCCAGTAGCCCAAGGGTCTAAAACTCCTATGCTAGACATTCAACAATCTTCTCACAAGATCGACTTTTTAATAGCTAATTTTATAGGAACAATTTCGATGAGAATGGAAATTAACTCATTATTGCATAGCCTTATCGTAATTATTTGTACTACAATACCTATAGTCGTTAAGTCAGGACCGACCCTGAATAAGTAGGTTAACAGAAGCAAGAGTATTAGGTTATATTATGTACCTATATCAATTGGTACCTTGTTATTAAAAGTAATTGTATAGTATGTGTACTTGTACAGTGACTTGATTCCGCCATCACCTATCTATCATCGGACAACCCGACGTAAGTCGAGTATCTATCCTATTATGTAGGAATCTATATCAACTGGTACCTTGACAGGGGCGCCGACACCGCGGGTGCTCGGGGGCTCGAGCACCCATGAGAAATAAACAGTGTGTCCCGAGCACCCCTGAGAATAGACATAAAGAAACCGATCAGTAATGAGCATGAGGTTCACCAAACCCATGAGGTTTTCTAAAAGCCGGCGCCCCTGTACCTTGATATTAAAAGTACTTCTATATAGGGTGACTGGCAATTAGTGTACGATACTTAAACACGTGATTGTGCTCATGATAACAAACAACTTTTATTATGGGGACAAAGCCGAAATCGCGAAAAAAATATCAGCTATTCAGTACATTAGGCAAACATAAATGTACTGAACAGCTGATTTTCTTTCGCGTTTTGAGGTTTGTTCCCATAGTTAAAGTTGTTTGTTATCATGAGCACAGTCACGTGTTTAAGTATCGTACACTAATTACTAGTCACCCTATATATTATGTACAGTGACTTGATTCCGCCATCACCTTTCTACCATCGGACAACCGGACGTACGGCGAGTGTCCACCCTTACGTTGTAGACACCGCTACGGTCCGGTCGTCCGGACTAAGTGTTTCGCTTCGTCGTTTATACCGCATACATCGAAGGATTGGAACAATTTACCTGCAAGGGTCCTCTCGTCCGATATATCTTCAAGGTTTGAGTGAATAAGCTCATAATAAACTAGTGCGATTCACCCTCAACGATTTTATCACTGCTTACCATCAGGTGGGATCGCAGTCAAGCACTAGTTTATACATATATAGATAGTAAATAGCTTGTGCTTACTTACCTATAAAACATGAAGATAAATTATATATTTCTGTTGTATATAGAAAATGCCGGAAGGTTCCATCATTCTACTGCACGCGTGCGCTCACAACCCCACCGGAGTCGACCCTAAGCCAGAGGAATGGAAGCAACTGTCACAGGTAAATATTTACGATTGCTCACCCCCCCATAGCAAATAGCGTGATCATTTATAGCCTATACATAATTATGTTGAACAGACCTATAAGGATTAGGTACCTATGCAAAATTTTAATAAGATCAGCTTAGTAGTTTTTGCGTTAATTATTATTAAGAACATTGATCTCAACATTTTTACTATTTTATTTATTATTATTTACGATAATCTTGCTGGCCGAATTTTGGTCAGAACGGCAAAGATTAGCGGAGGCGGTAGATAGAATAATATAGTGCACAAGTGTGTGTCTAGATAATAATGCACTCTTCCCTTACTGCGTGTTGTGTTTGAGAAATGGTCGCACTTGCGGTTCAAAGTCAAATGTATTTATTAACCCTTCTTTGCGTTCATTTGATTCCTTTAGAATAGAATAGAATAAAACTTTATTGTACACCAAAATAGTAACAAAAACTTTTAAACTAACTTAATCTATGGGTACAATGGCGGTCTTATCGCTAACAGCGATTACTACCAGACAACCTCTAGTAAGTACTGCTGATGTATCTAGGTGACTGTGTAAGGGTGAACCCGCCTGTTTGTTAGCGATCCAAATGTAATTACATAAAGGAATTATTAGTACATTGACATTTAGGGAAAAGGTTACTACAGCACTCGATTGTCGAGAGTCGAGAGCACACGGAGTTTAAGAAAACATTCGTTTTATGTCTCCTTTCTGTTCCGCTATGTAACAGTCTGTGTAAAAACCTATGTGCTATAATTTGTTCTGAAATTAACAGGTCATCAAAGAACAAAAGGTGTTGCCATTCTTCGACATGGCGTACCAAGGATTCGCTACGGGCAGTGTTGACAACGACGCGTTTGCCGTACGACTCTTCGAACAAGAAGGTCATCTTATTATGTTAGCTCAGAGTTTTGCCAAAAATATGGGTAAGTTGTGTATGGAAATCTAGATAATATCCACAAGATATCTATGTATCCGAAATATCTAGAGAAAGATATCTCAATCTCATAATCACGTAAGAGCTGTTGTATGGGAATAGAGTAGAATAGGGTTGGGCGCTCGTAATGAAGGGTAGAATAACGCACTTACCGGTCTGAAGAAACCACTAAAATACGTGTTTTACGGTACTTCCAATTATTATTCTGCCATTGTCGTTCAAAGTATTAACAAAGATAGAGTAGAGTAATGTTTTAAAACAGAGCCGGATTAACCACGTAGCAAGAGTAGCTAATATTACAGGCCCCGCGCAATGGGATGGGCCCCGCATGGACGAACAAAAACAAGTCAAGATACCTGTATCTACCGTATGAATACTAACCACTTCAGGGTTTTCCATAAAAACAATTTATGTAACTGCTATACCTACCGCGTGGCTTAACGCGGTCTCTTTGAAAAATTAAGAAGATTCGTTATCCACACTATACGTATTATAAACGCGAAAGTATGTAGGTATGTATGTTTATTACTTCTTCACGCTCGAACGGCTGAACGGATATCGATAAAACTTGGTACACGGGTAGCCTATGTCCTGGAATAGCACAAAGCATACTTCTTATCCCGGGAGTATGTTGCCTTTGAACAATTTTCTACTTTCACGCAGGCCCGCTAGCAGGAGCTAGTCATTTATAAACATTTAGGGGGCCCCCTTTTGACCTTTGGTAAAAAATTGCTACAGGCCCGGCGCTACCTTGTTCCGGCACTGGTTTTAAACACGTAAAGCGGTAAACGTATTTAGCCATTTGTGGTGCAATGAAATGCAGTATACATTTTTAGAAAACTGTCTTTGTGTTTACGTGACAAGGTTATGGATTGTTTTGCCAGATGAACGTGCAAAAACGGTGCACAAGACATTGATGAATTATGTTAGGTATTGGAAGGTACCGAAATATACGAATATCTTTATGGGCTTCAAAGATAGTTGTAAGATATTACATAGATACCGGATTACAGTATCAGTCAGTTATCATTTTACTATAGGTACCTACATTTGACTCGTGAAAAAAGTTAAGTGGAAAGTGGGTACAGCACTTTTAAGGTTTGGCATTTCACTATCTTATAATCAGAACTGAAAATTTTAACTATTTTATTATACTTTGTTGTTCGCCCCTGAAATTCTGATCAATTATTATGAGCACGAAACATTTTACCCAGCATTTTGTCACGGAGCGAGAGAGCGCCCTCTTTCTTCAGGCCGCGCATACATAAACGTCTGGACTCTGGAATGTAGCTAGTAAATGACATTCAGAAAACGAAAACACAAGGTTTAGTATCAACCCATACCTAGGGTTGCCAACCGTACTCTAAAATAGAGTATTGTACTCTATATCATGTAGGCGTACTCTATAACACTAATAGAGGACGCTAAAATACTCTTTTTTATCAATGTTTAGTATACTAGTGCCAGTTACGCATATACGAGTATGATGCATAGGTGTACCTATGCATCATACTCGTATATACCCTGACTGTAGTCAGGGGACAAAACTCCAGTTCCACCCTACCAATGCTAAAATGTCTAAAATTTCTTTGTAGAAGAGGGTCAATGGTTCATGACTGATTTAATTGGTAGCATAGAATCTAAAGTATTGAATAAACTAGTTGTGGACTATTGAACTTCTACAACAAAGAAATTTTAGGCACTTTAACATTGGTAGAGTGCAACTGCACTTTTGATCCTGACTGTACCTATTATCATAACCAAAAAAGTGGATTTTACTGAGAGAGAGTCTTTACGGTAATGAATGTGAAGTGGGAGGAAGAGAGGAACAGGGCTTCATTGCTTATTAGGCTTCAGGGCTTAATTGAACTTAGGATGACAATTCTTTTAAAAACAATGAAAAATTGTTATCTGCTGCAAAAAGTTCCAAAAAATACCTTTTTTTTTTAATAAATGATACCCTTTTTTATAAGACCGTACTCTATATTTACCTCCTTTGAAATCAGTTATACTCTATTTCTTCTAATAAAAGTTGGCAACCCTACCCTACCCATATCCACCACCCACCGGTTCGGCCCTGGTACGAAAGGCAACGAAGGAACAGGAGTGGGTTTTTAGTCAGTAAAAGTCTGACACTATCTCCCGCCCCGCCCAAGGGCGGGGGATGTAATAAGATGATTTTCCCACCGAAAAAAAAAAGCTTCTGCCTGCGGTTTCGCCTCAAAGAAGGAACAGGAGTGGGTTTTTAGTCAGTAAAAGTCTGACACTATCTCGCGCTCCGCCCAAGAGCGAGATTTGTCATTAGATGATTTTCCCACCTAAAAAAAAACCTGGGTGAAAGTGTAAAATTATACCAAGGGATTATTACACTACCGGGATAAAAAGACGTAGCGTTAAATCATCTACCCGTGTGCTAAAATTCATTCCAATCCGTTGAGCTATTTGCGCGTGAAAGAGTAACAAAAATACATACAAACTTTTACCTACACAATATTAGTCTGATTACATAGTATAAAACAAAGTCGCTTTCCGCGTCTGTCTGTTTCCCCCGCAAATGTCCATTTCATACAAATATTTAGGGTGTTTTTAATATCGTCCGTATTTCATCACGCATGCGGGATATGCATAAAATTTCATAATGCAAAAAAACGCGTCCGGCGTGCGTGATCCATGCATTACAATAAATACTAGTATGAAATAGACATTAGTGGGGGTTACGCGTGCGGTGCAATCCCGCATGCGTGATCAAAACCGCACGATAATAAAAACACCTTTATTGTAATGCGTGGAATACGCACGCGGGACGCGTTTTTTTGCATTATGAAATTTTATGCATGCGGGGCAATCCCGCATGTGTGATGAAGTCCGCATGATATTAAAAACGCCCTATTCGCTAATTCCTTAGAACCACGTAACGGATTTTGATGCGATTTTCACTAATAATAAAGTGCAATAAACTAAGAAGATTTATATATTTAATTTACAACCGTGCATAACCGGGATGGGGCACTAGTCATAACTAAAATTGGCCCTTTTGCTTCGACAACGTGATAAAAAACGAAGCAAAGAGACGAGAAATACAATTCAATTCGTTATCTTTAGTACAAGTTAATATCCCATGGCATACATGATTAGGTTTTGTTAATAAAAACGATGCAATAACAGTAGCTTATTGATCAGTTGTCAAGTCCTCAGTTGTTGTGACGTCATTCATACAATACTTGTTTGTGAAAGATGAACCGCGTGTTTATAGTCCTGACCTCGTTATCTTATCCGAGTTTTTTTTTTATATGACGTCAATTGGCTCGATTGTCGCTTACCATGGGAAATGTTTTAACTTGCCGTCCGGCCGTCCGGTAATTGATCGGACCGAGCCCAGTTGTCAAAAGCGCGTAGTGATCCACTCGCTCCTCAAGGAGATGTCAGCAAACCGTAGGGGACTTCAGGGCCGATGCCCGCTAGCTAGGACCGCGGAGAATTTCTGAAAAGGAAACCCGTAGTCCTAGAACGCAAAGGGCAACTAAAGGACACAGGTGTGGTTTTAGTCAGTAAAAGTCTGACACGCCCTCTCGCTCCGCCCAGAGCGCGAGAAGTCATTAGAAGATTTCCACACTTAAAAAAAAATGGGATATGTTTCTTTTTTAACCTGTTAACCGCTTACGTTCTATATCCGACAAAAAAACTCTCGCATTTACCCGCTCGGGTCGCATATCCACGACCAAATACTCCATCTCGTCAACTCTTCTGACACCTATGGGGGTTGAAGAACTAAACGAGATGGAGTTGAAGTTTATTAGGTACTTCCTTGTTACTGTCAACTTGAATCATCCTACTACTAGCAGAAGACTTGACTTCCGGCTGTTTCGGTGCTGGTCCTGGCCTTTATTTTGTTCCTACATCTATATATATAAAAGGAGAAACTGACTGACTGACATATCAACGCACAGCCGAAACTACAAGTTCTAAGAGCGGGAATTTTTGCACAAGGTTTCCATATAAGATGTACACGTGTTACTTGTCTGTATTTTTCTTGTTTTTTACAAGTGACACTAGTGACAGCGCTAAACGCGATTATGCGAGCCAAACGTTAAAACGCGATTAATTTTATTGGTGAATTCCGCCCTTAGAGAGGTTTTTAAAAAATTCACCCCTTAAGGGGATGAAACGGGAGTCCAAAGTTTGTGGGGAGAAACCTATTTTTACGCGGACAAAGTCGCTGGCAGAAGCAAGTTGTGCATATTTGTTTGTATTTGTGCCAAATAAATATGTTTTCTTTTTCTTAAAAAAAAAAACGCGTTCACAAACTTAAACCACAAACGATCTGGTTAATTCCAATCTACAAAGTCTTGAGCACAGGCGTAGGGTAGCCAGCCTTTCGGTGTTTTACAGGATGCATTTTGGAGAGTGTGCGCAGGAATTGCATGACTTGATTCCACCATCTCATTTCTACCATCGGACAAGTCGACGAACGGCGAGTATCCACCCTTACGTTGTTGAAACCTCTACGGTCCGGACCAAGTGTTTCGCCTCGTCGTTTATACCGCGTACATCGAGGGACTGGAATAATTTGCCTGCTGCGGTTTTCCCGTCCGATTATAATTTGGGTCTCAAGGCTAGAGTAAATAGGCTCTCAACAAATTAGTGCGCCTCACCATCTACGATTGCATTACTGCTTACCATCAGGTGGGATCGCAGTCAAGCACTAGTTTATATCAATTAAAAAAAAAAAACGACAACCAGATCCGGAAAAACTGTCTGTAGCTTATGCAAATATTTGTCCCGTGCGGGAATCGAACCGGCGACACACAGCTCAGCATACAATCGCTCAACCACTGCGCCAACCGTTACCGTCAACGTTGTCGACAATGTTTTCTTTCTGTATTTCTATTATGACTATATTTGCTGACCATACTTTTTTTAGGTGGGAAGTCATCAAATTACTTTTCTCGCTCTGGTTGGCGCGAGAATGTCAGACTTTTACAAACTAAAACCTACCTGTGTTCTTTCAGTTGCCCTTTGCGTTTCAGGGTCATGGTAACTGTTTCAAACATTCCCGCAGCCCGACCTGACCATAGATAGATAGATATAATATATAATATTCCACAACTATCACACAACGCCGTCTAGTCTCAAACTAAGCAGTGCTTGTGTTACGAGTACTAGACAACTGATAGACATACACAAATATATTTATAAATACATACATATTATAGATAAATTACACACAGACACAGAACAAATGATCGTGCTCATCACACAAACATTTGTCCTGGGTGGGAATCGAACCCACGACCTCCGGCATAGCAGTCAGGGCCACTAACCACTAGACCATAGATATCCGTGCACTAGACCAAAAGGCCAACTCAAAATAAAGGAAATATCCCATAAGTAGGTAAATAACCAGACAATTATATATAACTGGCCTGTTTGTCTAATGGTCAGTGGCCTTGACTGCTACGCTGGGGGTCGTTGGTTCGATTCCCACCCAGTACAAATGTTTGTGTGATGAGCACGATCATTTGTTCTGTGTCTGGGTGTCTGGGTGTAATTTATCTATAATATGTATGTATTTATTAGAAATATATAAGTATGTTTATCAGCAGTCTAGTAATCATACCACAAGATCTGCTTAGTTTGGGACTAGATGGCGTTGTGCGAAAGTTGTGGAGAAAAAAAGAAATTACATAGGAACTTAAAATACCATACTATGATAGCAAATTTTTATGTAAGTAGCATAATCAGCCTTTTAATGTTCCCACTGCTGGGACTCAGGCCTCCTCTCTCTAGGAGAGGGAATGGGCCGTAATCCACCACGCGGGCCCAGTGCGGGTTGGTGGATGTCACATGTCTTCGAATTTTTGGTTCTAGGACATGCCGGTTTCCTCGCAATGTTTTCCTTCACCGTTTTGAGAGCAGTGGTGATGAAATAAATTACACAAAGTAATGTGCCTGGCTGGGTTTGAACCCGCGACCTACAACTCGTAAATCGGTAGTACTTTATGTAAGTACTTAAACATATTTACTTTGGCTGTTCCAGGCTTATACGGCGAGCGTGTGGGTGCGCTCACTTTCTTGTGCGGAGACCAGGAGACCGCCGCCAAGATGATGTCGCAGGTCAAGATCATGATCCGCACAATTTACTCCAACCCTGCCATCAACGGCTCGCGCATCGTCTCCGAAATCCTCAATAACTCGGAACTTCACCAGATGTGGTAAGTTCCCGTTCCTTATAGGTACTCTAAAGCAGGGGCGCCGGCTTTTAGAAAACCTCATGGGTGCTCATGCTCATTTGATTACTCGAAAAAGTGGCGAAGTGTGAGAAGAGAAATGTACACTGATCGACCGACAAATAAATAAATGTCCTACTTACATACTGCGTACTTAATTACTAATTATGTTTGATAAAAATGTAAAATGAAACCAAACCGGTTAAATAAAAATGAAACTAGTTTTTATTATCATGAAATATTATAATTTATACGTAACCTAAAAGGTGATTACTGATCTGTTTCGTGATGTCTATTCTCAGAGGTACCAGAGGACCCACTATTTATTTCTCATGGGTGCTCGAGCCCCCGAGCACCCACGCAGTCGGCGCCCCTGCTCTAAAGTTTAAGTCTTCAATAACTTTCAGCAATCGTTTAAAGTCCGCCATGCCCAAGTTTTCGTTCTGATGTCATTTCAATGATAATATATTAGTATTAAACTTATTTAGCTATAGCTTGGCGGCTTTTTTTTTTCAAGAATAAAAAGGTTATTTCTAGGCAAGCGTGCTCCATCGTCGACCTCACCATCGCGATCGGTGAGCTCAAGCACGAACCTATCAATAATAATGAAAAAACTAATATATTTATGCGAAAGTAATTTTTTCTAAGTTACGCTTTTCACCGCTACACCGCTGAACCAATTTTTGGTAAAGACTTATCCTATTCCAAAATTAACTTTGCTGTAAAATTATATGCAGGTAATTCTTCCATACCTACCTTACAGAGGCCGTGAGAGAGAAAGATGGCACAATCTGACCTTCATCTCTTTTGTCGGACTAGGATTCCTTAGCAAACATGTATACGTGTTTACAGGTTGTGTGATGTAAAAGAAATGGCTGACCGTATCATCTCCATGCGCAAACAGCTGCGTGAAGGTATCGAGGGCCGCGGCAACCCTCTAAAGTGGAACCACATCACCGACCAGATTGGAATGTTCTGCTACACTGGACTTAAACCCAAACAGGTGAGTACAAGAAGCTTAGTTTATTCAGTCGTTACACCGTTTCAGGCTGAAATGTCTTTATGTCGACGCCGCCACCGGCCCACGCTGAAAACCAGCGCTGTGAGCTTAACGCATAATGCGTGAGGCCACAGCTTTATGCTGAGCGTTAGGCCGTTTTGCGCGGATGTGACGCATATCTTCCCTATCAATTTACAATGTTTGTTTGCTAGTTTTAAGATTGCGTCATTTTGCGCGAATAAACAGTTTTTCTTTCTTTCTTTCAAATACGCACAGAAATGCCCCCTTTTCAACCGACTTCAAAAAAGGAGATTTTCAATTCGGTTGTAATTTTTTTTTATGTTTGTCACCCCAGAACTCCATCATAGATCGATTCGAATTTTTTTTTTACCTGATAGGCTTCATTTTTTTCAAAATCCTGATGATTGGTTCCATGAGGAATCGAGCGAACTACTCAAATATAAAAACTCGAGCGACTACAGTCAAAAAGTAACATTTGATGAAGTGGAACTGATGAAAAAGAGCAGAAATGAAAAGGTGTTTCTGGTATTGTTTGTTATTTAACACTTACTTCCTAAATTAAAGTTATTTTGATCGTTTTAGTGGGTTATTTTTAGGGTCCCGTTTTTTTTCCTTTTGAGTTACGGAACCTTAATAAAAAAAGCTTTTACTTAACGTTTATTTCTTTCATTCGTCCCTGTCGGTCGTCACGCTGGCTTGTCATTCACTCCCTTTTCTTTCGATCTATGATCATGCTAATTCACCAATATTTTAACAGTTTTCAAAAAAGGTTCCGTGTTCGACCTGTATGTGTGAATGTTTGTGTCTGCGATTTTCTCAAAAACTACTCATCCGATTTGGATGGGGTTTTCGTATGTTTTTCAAGTTTTAGTGTTTATGTAATATATCAGGATCTGATGAAGATCTCGGAGATAGACAATGGGACTCTTTATTTACTAACAGCGAATGACCCGCGATTGCAGCGATCGTATTGTATTGTTTACATCATTTCAAAACATAACACAACATTACGGTGGTACGTTCTATTGGGGAGTACAAATCTGATCTGACAGTTCACCCTGATGCACTCTCATTTCACAAACAGCAGTTTGTCATTCTAATTGGTACTTTACCGTACAAATCCCTCCGTTTAGTTTTAGTTGTGGTTTCCTACTACAACCGAATAAACAAAAAACTAGTGGTGGGCGATTATGAATGATCGACATAATCGAATGACTTTGTGTTACTAATTTTGATTATCGATTATGGAATTTATAACTAATATGTTTTTATAATCGAATGACGTTACTAATTAGTACTACTAATCGTGTTTTATAAAGTCGACACGTCGACAGTTGCTCCGTGACTTTAGTAGAATATTTTTGGCATGTAATAAGCTACATGCGTATGTAAGCTGCATGTTATAGTGTTGAGAGCACGGTGAGTGGGGCGCTTAAATACGCGGCGCGGGTAGCACCACGAATATTTTTTTTATTTGCGAGCGTGACTGCTAACTACTTATTTAGAAGATTAGTATTAGTAATACTAACTTGTTATAATCGAGATATCTCGAGACATCTTCATAATCGAATGAATTCATTAGTATATCTCATAATCGCCCACTGCTACAAAAAAACTTAGAATCAATTTTTTATTTTTGTTTTTTTTAGTCCGCCATTGTAGCCATATTTAAAAGATTCTGTAAAATTGTTACAATTTTGGTTTACAATTAAGTTTAACCTATTATATTATATCCTACTAGTATAAGCATCCACCCTGTATACTTTGTTTTACTGTTTCCAGGTGGAGCGTCTCACTAAGGAATTCCACATTTACCTAACCAAGGACGGCCGTATCTCCGTCGCTGGTATCTCTTCGAAGAATGTGGAGTACGTCGCGGAGGCGATTCACAAAGTCTCCTCTTAAACGCACCATATCAAACAATTTAGGTACCTACTTGTCTTTTCTTATTTAATTATATGTTTAGTTAAATACGTATAATAATATTTCGATGGCTTAGAGTGAAAACTTTGAATATGCAATTTTAGGTAATTATTTTTTATTTCTAGAAAGAAAAGTTCGTAACACAATATCTTGTATCACGCACGCATAATTTTGATTCGATACTTGTAGCGCCATCTACGATGTTGAATGTATACCTTGCTCGAATCAGTTTGGTGTGATAACCTCGCGACGGGGCGCGTCAAAACTTGCCGAAAAATTTGAAAAAGAAGAGAAATAAGTGTTTAATATAAATCAAATTTTTGGATAAAACACGTAGAAACACATTTAAATTGCATGATAATAAATGTCTAATTTGGTTTTTGTGCCTCCTGGAAAGTTGTTGTAAGGTCAGAATTCTCACATTGTATTTAGGCCTATTTAGTAATTATTTCGTGACGATCCAGCAAACCTATTTAAAATAGGTTTGCTGGATCGTCACGTACACAAGTGCGTCGGTAGTACGTTTGGCACCGAACTCTCGCAATATTTCACTTAAAATTTTATAGAACATTTTTAAGTAACATTAAATTAATGAAATTGTAATATTAAACAATATTTATAGAATATTAACATCCTTTTATTCCATAACATTCAACATTACATGTAAAAGCTTCTGCCCTTACATACGTATTTCGCAATTACCAGGTATTTTACGAGGTATTCACTATAAGCTATCGAAATGTAGATTTTGATGACTACCTTTGGCCCATTATCGCCCAGATTCGTAGTCCAATAACTACAACAAAGATGTAGGGAACTATTTATGGTGAAATCTGAACCGGGCTCGAGCATGGCCGGATTCTCATAAGATCAATATGTTCAATATAGTGGAATGTCCGATTTTTGCAAGTACCACTTCCTTGACTCAATAATTCTTAGTCTCCTATACACTAAAAATAAAATAAATAACGCCATATAGTGAGAATATGGCCACCCACGTCCGTAGCTTTCATTCAAGCTAGAGTGAATAGGCTCTTAATAAACTAGTGTGCCTCACCATCAACGATTGCATCACTACTTACTATCAGGTGGGATCGCAGTCAAGCACTAGTTACAGTACGGCCGTTGTAACTTGACGGCCGTGAACATAGGCTCTGTGAACTTTCGCGCATGTACACTCGTAAAAAAAACTGTTATTGACATTAATTTTTTTAAACCAAATTACGAATAAAAATTTACTAATACAGGGACCAAGTACAAATAAAATAAATATTAAAACACTTTGAGACAGAAAGCTACAAAAATAACTTATGAATTAAAGAAACAAACCTAACACTACCACAGAATAAGAAATAGTACAAGTACAGAAATTGCACTGCGTGATAGCAAACATACGAATTTAAACCTAATAACAGCAGCGCTAATGTTCATAATACATTGCACGGCACGGACACGACCTTGATTATATTAGCCTACCAGATCCAGTGGCGCTCGTAACAAATCAAAATGCACCTTAAGTCCGCGCAACGAGAGTTTC
Organism: Mythimna impura; assembly: GCA_905147345.3. NCBI lineage: Eukaryota > Metazoa > Arthropoda > Insecta > Lepidoptera > Noctuidae > Mythimna > Mythimna impura. The sequence goes on from LR990348.1 coordinate 7,516,222, forward strand.
TTTTATTATGCCTGTTATGAACCTTTGAACAAGCCGCTTCTGTTGTAGGGTTGTGAGTTGTTGTGAGACACAAAGTCATTAGTCCATTGGGATTGGGACCAACAGGGGCTAAGCCCTTGGTCTTAGAACGCAAAGGACAACTAGAAGAACATAGGTGTGGTTTTAGTTAGTAAAAGTTTGACACGCCTCTCGCTTCGCCATAGAGCGGGAGAAGAAATGATTTTCCACCAAAAAAGGTGGTGAGTCCATTTGTTTAGGTAGGTACTTTACTAAATGTAAATATTCTTGATAAGAAATGCCTTTTAAAGTAGGTATGTACCTATATTATCTACAAAATATATTTTCGTAAAATGCGAAATTAGTAGTAGGTACACTACGTTTTATAGCATAAAATAAAATGAGTTTTTTTAAAAATTACATGGTAGATAAAATTGATTTACATGTACCTAAGTAGTAATTTCCATACTTTAAAATGTATTTATAGAGAGACATGTTATGATTGTTTACATTTAGTTAGTTATGTATCTAATTGTCTGACTAAACAAATGGAACAAAAGTAAAGTCAAGTGGTAGCTACTGTAGCTAGGTAGATACTTGGGTATTGTAATATAACTTTGTTGATTTCGGCCACAAAATTACCTAAGTATCTATTTTATGTTTCGGCTATGCGTTCGTAGGTAATTTTTAAAAGATGGTAGGTAATTCACGATTAGTAATATTGTGAACACGATTATTTAAAAACATTACCGCCGGCCGCCGCGCCAGCAAAAAATTACGAATCTACTTAATAGCGAAAAATGATGATACGAAAAGGAACACGAATCGTCCTCGTGTCTATAAACTGCAACAATAACCTACCTGTTATACCTACATAATAATTATCATAAAATAAGAGCCACTTTATGAGTGTTGAAAATGTTATAATTACTTACCTTTCGGGATCCTTTGGAAGAGTAAAGAATGAAAAGTCCACATTTTTGTTGATAGTCATGCACCCATATGCTATGCAGTATCTTTTGGCTTTTTGCGTGCCCATATTTATAATAAAACCTCTGTAGAAATGCGAACATATTTTTTGTTAGCGCGCGTCAAGCGGCATGCGGCAGTTCGAACATGCGTGTGACACTCAACTGAACTAGCCCTTTAAAAGAGGCCCCGAGACGTAGGTATAAATTCAAGCGCGCGCCGAGAGTGCGCCGGGCCTGACACTACTCAAAAAACTTAACAATATGATAATAACAACCAACGAAAACTTTTGTCACCGCCTGTGCTCAAGACAGAGACAGCGACTCGAAAATAACACCAATGCTAACGTGTGAGTGAGACATATTACTGCGTACCGAACATTGCCGAATAAGTACGAAGCTTTACGAAGTTACCAAAGAGAGATGTCCAATACGCGTGTCTGATGGTGTTGTTTAATCGATTTTTTTTTCAAATCGATTTAAATTAAGTTATAAAAATATATTTATATTCAATTTTCTATGGAGGTTTAAAATATTCTCAAACAATCGTTATTCTAGTAGTTATTTATAAATAACTGATATTTAACTAAATCATGTCTTTCAACCAAGAAAATAAAATTTTATTAGTTTTTTTTTTCATTAGAGTCGAAATCTCGTTTACTAACGACAACATTCACTATGTTTGTAAATCTATTCCGTTTAATATCTCATAGAAACAAAAATTAATAAATTCCAAATCGATAAAAATCGATTGCGATATTTGATTGAATAAAGGGTCGATTGTGTTTACATAGAGTCTATCTCTAGCCTAGACCTCCGCCCCGCGCACGTCGCCTCATGCCACCATTTTGTTCCTCGAAAACGTTCGTGCGCAGCCTTCTGCGCAAAGTTCGGGCTCGCCAAAATATAACGGCCGTACTATAATAAAAATTTAAAAAAAAAATCACCATATTTTTTTATCTGACTTCTTAAGGTCTGTTCATATACGGTGTCATTACTATGGGTCTGGAAGAATAATTTCTGATCAAATTATAATAGATTACCATTAATCAATCAATTCAATTTTTTTTCGATTTCTTTTTTTTTTGTATCTGTTTAGACTGTAATTGGAATAATTTATTTTAATTTTTTTTTTACATGGAAAGGAAATTAATTGAATTTTTAATTGTGTATATGTATTATGTGCGTATTTGTGTAAATTGTAGTGTTTTAATATCGGAATAATATCCTGACAAATAAATGATTATTATTATTATTAACCCTTTGACCGCCACGTCAAAAAAGAAAAAGCGTACTCTCATTACCAAGCTACAATTTCGTAGAGTTCGTTTTTGTTACCTTATTAACATATGGATGAAATAAATAGTAAACAATTCACATAATATAAATTGGGAGAAGTCTAGCTACATAATAAAACATAAAAGAAAAACAATACTTTTTTTTATAAGGTTTATTAGCGTTTAATACGCGTAGCGGCTGTCATGTAGTCATGAAGTGGGCGTGCCGGACACATTTTTCTTTGTCGTCTAGACATGACTGTGGCGGTCAAAAGTTTAATTGCCGCGTTTAACGAAGTACTAATTTATATTTATTTTTTGCTTTCAGCATTTTAGGTACGGAGACGGCCAAAACCATGTAACAGTGCAATACCAGATTCTACTCCAATGTACCGAAAGAACACAGTATTTATAAACCAGCTTGTTTTTATTGATTATTTTTTTAAATTGCTTTTATCATATACTTTTGTATGTCATGTACATTTTATTTTTAAAAAATTAAAAATCGAAAAATCCTCCTTGTGCATAAAAGTCTTAAAATTCTACATGTCCTTGTTACAAAGATGTGATTAAAATGTTAAAATTAGACATTTATAAGACGTTTATGAATAAGGGGATAAAACTTTTAAACAATATTTTTTTTTATTGCACCTTAATACATTTTTTATTTTTTTGCAATTTGTTATTGTTGGAGTTTTAGTATAGAATATGCCGGTTAGAGAGAGCAGTAAGGGCTACCCACAGGAAAATGTTCTTGGAAATTGTCCTTCAAGTTGAGTAATTGCTAACTACATTATTCAGTTTTGTGTAAGACTCATCTGGTCCATCTGAGGAGAAAGTAGTGGAAAAGATTCTAGAAGTGTCTTACAAAATGGATGGGACATTTTTTTTTTTATTGTGAGCATTTCTGTTACTCTTCTGTTGGTCCAAGTATTTTAATGTGGTTACAAAAATAAAGCTAAACTGCGGCCCATGGAATAAAAAAACCATTTCTAGCTGATAATATATAGCATTTTTACAAAATTTAAATGCAGTTGAAGAACATTTTCCAGTAAATACTATGGTTCAGGTTACCTTTACTGCACCATATCCAGGAGGGTTACCATGACGTTTAAAGTAAGATTGTTTTATTCCTATTCCAGTGTGGGTAAGAGATGGCGCTAGACAACCTGTATAGCTCTGTCTCTTACCCACACAGAAATAAGAATGAAACAATCTTACTTTGAACGTCATGGTACAGGGGCAGGCTCTCAATGTATAGTAGGTAGGCATAAAAACTTCATTAGTTTGATTAAAATTTTATTCATTAAAATAAGTAGATAAAAATAAACTTGCGAAAAACACAGAAAATTGTATCAACATGTTTGATTCTACGACGTTACTAAGTATTCCTACGCAAAATATTTACAGCTGACAAAACAAATAAACATCTTATTCTAAGTTTTTTTTTACAAAATAAACTGATGCAGGTCAATCGTTAACATTGCCTTGCCATTATAACAAAAATTTATATTATACAATAGTCGAATCCTTTAAGGATTAATACATAAATGGAACACATTTTATCCACAATTTTATTGCATCCTGGTAACAATCTTAAACATATTCACCTGCATCGAATATCGTCATAAACTTATTAACATTTCACTAAACTAAATCAGTTTATTGTAGGACATACATAGACATCCAAAAAATGCTTTCTCGTACATTATTATGATACAAAATATACTAATACATTTTATTAGTTGACACTTGTCAATGATATTTTTTTAATAAAAATAGTAACATTAACATTATAGTAATATTTACAAATTTGTCATAAAACGAACTTATTGCTACCCATGGCACAATTTCTTTAGAATGTACATACATTCTTTTTAAAGCAAGAAATATGTACCATTATTATACACACCTCAATAGGAAATGTGCATGAAAAAAATATTTATTAACTATACCAATAAATATACAAAAAAAAATAGAATACAATTTTAAACAAATATGTCTGTCTCTCTCTCGCAAAGACACCATTTTATATGGCGGCCGTATGGGTGTCATGAACGTTGACGTCACGGACCATGTCGGACCTTTGAAGCTAACTTCGTTATTGATGAAGATATATCTTTTTTAATTTTCATATTTCTTTACCAAGGTTAAAAAGTATTTTAATTAGCAAAAAAAAAAATTACATGCATATTCCCTACTGCCGAGGTTCCATTTATCTTGGAGCTCCGATTCTTGGGCTCCACTGATGTCAGTGAGGACGTGAAAATGGTCATATGATGCTCATTACCTTAGTGGAAGAATTTTGAATGGGGGGCGAAACTTTAGAAACTCCAAAATAGGAGCCGACACTTATCTTTATAAGCGTCACATTTAAATCTATGCTTAATTCGATTTGTGTTATAATTGCACACAATCACAACACACCTTTCCTATAGCTTATACGTCGATTGTCCTGATTAAAAGAAACGTAAGTATTGTGTAGCACCACCATTGAAAGACAACCTGTGAATATATCTAGATAGACTAAATCCTTCTTGCCTGCCTGTCTTCCTCACGTCCATCTCGACCAGCGGTGCCGCATCCACGCTCATTGCGTTGGTAAGTTCAACTCATCATTGAAAATCAGTATGCAGTGAATTAGTAGTAATTAAACAATGATTTTATGGACATTAAGTCTACTTCGGTTGTTTGGCTCCACTGTATACATTCCGATAGAACAAATTTAATTAGTGACAGTTTTCTCACTCTATGCATTAGATTGTCACATTATCATATGGGCCTATCACACGCACAAGTTTTACCACAGTTTTACGTGCACAGGCCGGTTTGTACACGGAACACCGTGTGAAACTGTATGAGTTTAACCAACCACACGCACGGTGTTCCGTGTACAAACCGGTCAGCGCAGGCAAAACTGTGATGAAGCTTGTGCATGTGGCAGACCCATTACAAATACGCCGTCAAATTAAATTAGCTAGCGAAACTTTACAGATGCATCTGGGATATTGAGATCTCAACATGATTTTTTAATAGTGAAATACTAGTTTAAAAAAACACTGTATTTTTCTGTTACTTAATAGTGTTGAGTTATCGCACATTTTATTGTATTTGACTCAATACTTCATATTTTTTTTCGGTAAGTTTATAATTTTGTGTATGTTTTGTTAACAGATAATCAATGGTAAATTAAAAATTAGCTACAATCAAGTTCTGTATAATAATGCCTGAAAATACTGAACTAAAGTTTACTGAAAAACAAAATGTACTGAACTAGAATTTGAACAGCAACTGGTACACTGGATTGATTATTTGATTTATGTAGGCACTAGAAGGCTTGCACCGTCATTTTCGCTTGTTACCACCGCTTTTGTTAACACTGGTGACAGTGTGAAATAATCCCAACTATTGAGTTTTTTTCTATTTTTATGTCACTAGGTACACAAAATCGGTGGCAACAGACTGGAATGGAAGGTGTATAGTCTGATCGTATCTATTTCAAACAAAATAACATCAGTGTCTATTAAAATATTACAACATTTCAAATAAAATGTCGATGTACCCTACTCTTTAATGTATGATGATCAATTAACTCTATTACTCTACACTGGACTATTTATTATGCTATAAAATTAAACTGTTCTTTTTTTTTACAATATTATGTACATCATTCGATTTCTTAGCATGTTATTAAGAAAAAAAAAATTGCTATACATATTTAAAAATTGTTATCGCACCCTAGTTTAGATTCTATTAGAATAGTAACAACTATGAAAAACTCGTGAAATAAATAATGTGATTAAATATTACAGGTGACTATGTATGAAAACCTAAAAGGAAATGTATATAAATAAATCTATATATTATACTATGTATGTATGTAAACTTTATCAGTATTTAATAAGTAGCTGGTATATAGTTATGTAACATTTTTGCTGTCTCTCCCTTCGCCCTGAACCACTACATCAGATAGATAATGCCAGTCATAAGCACAATCATAAACAAACCTAAAGATTCGAACTAAAACTAATTAAGAGGCCTTTTGCAGCTATTGCATTTAGAATCATTGGTAAGTAACATAACATAAATAATAAAAAATCATTATCAAGGATTAAATATCTAGAAACAATTTGTGCGTTCTAATTTATAGGTACTCCAAGAGAAAGTTGCCTTAGTAAACTAAATCTATATTTCTCAAAATCGACTAAGATTTTAAATTACATTCCGTAATAAAAAAAAATACGCGGGGCCAAGCGCAGAACTTGATGTGAACATGGTAACGCTGGTCCCATATTTTATTAAAAATAATGATAATGGTTTAAAACCAAACAACCACACACGTGAGAATATATTATTATTATTACCACTGAAATCCACTACAGTGCTCTGCCTTCAACATGACACGTCACGCTTTAGTGACACAGGAGCAAGCTGCAGTCTACAAAATCGACTTTTTTCTATCACTCCCTGTGCCATATTTACGGCCTATAATTGGGTACTTTACTCATTGTTTTTATAAAAAGTAACTTTATCCGAAATCGCAAATAGAAATAAAGGCAGAAACCTTTTAAATCTGGTGGAGGGGGCAACTGTCAAGCTCTGTCAAGTAACAGAAAAAGGATGCACAAACTACAATGTGACGTCACCGCCATTACGTTACGCGCGTAGACAAGAGATGTTCCCATCCCATCACGCACTCACTTTCGTCTATTTGAAATGCTAATTTATTTTATAACCAATTTTGATTCGGTATTCAGAAAAATATTGATTTAGTGTTATTTATTGCAAAATATTGTACAAAAATAAACAAACAAGTACCCAATTACTGTACTACACTGTATGCATTGTCATTACATGAACTTATAATAAAATATGCATTTACTAAACTGCATTATTGCAGTTATATGCACATAAAAGCAATATACTCCTAGTTACTGTAAAATGTAAGTTACCTTGATTGTGTATGTAGCTAAGCAAATGCAAACTTGTATGAATTTACATGAATAAATAAGTTATATATTATTCATGACTCTAATGTTTTATTTCAAAAACTCTTACTCGAGTATGTGTAAACCAAACCTACTGAATATTATTGTAAAGATATAAATTATTCTATTTTATTCATGAGTGTATTTCAGCTGAGTGTATTTCAACTGGTAAAAATTGTAGATTGTTTTTATATTATTTAGAAATAAAAACTAAACTGCTGATATTAAGATCCAACATGTATTTGGAGATGAGATTTTTTTGAATACTCCCAAACTACCACTAAGCTGTTTTTTCAATCTGTTAGCCTCTTTATCATAAAGGGAAATATGTAATACGCAGATAGTATACAAACACCTTAAAAAAACTGTATATTTTAACAGAACAAACAAAACAGCACTATGATCACGCCTCCCACGAGACCGCCAATGTCACCACTTTTCACTTCACATTATATGTCCGCGCTTACTCTAAGTTCATTACATTACATTTAAAATATCTTCCACAGGCTCCATCATTTTATTTAACCTACTTTATTGCTCATTTATTTATTTAAAGGCATACTTTCACTTACAGTTTGTGAGTCAGTCGAGTTAGCAGAGTCTTCGCCTAATAATCGGCTTAGTTGGTCGTCGAGCGTGTCGGCTCGCCTCGGTTCGCGCGGCTTCTCCACCGTGGCGAACACGTCGTCCCCAGCCATCATGTCGCCCTCGTCCAGATACGAGAACGAGTCTAAATTGATGTCAGTAGTCGTGATTGCAGTGCTATAAATGTCTATTCTCTTCTGTTGTGATTGTGCTTCTCTTACTTTCTCGGAAAGTTTCTCTTTCGCTTTCGTAAGTGCTTCGGACTCTGATTTATCCAGTTTAGAATCGATCTCTTTTAGTTTTTCAATTTTAGTTTTGAGAGCGAACGACGAATCGTTACTCGACGACCCTTCGTCTTGTAGCTGGCTGAGCAACGTTCTGGTCGCGAGGGACATTGCGCTCGAACTGCTGAACATTTCGCTGCTCTCACCTGAACAAATATTTAGGTTTTCTTACAAATTAATCAGAAGAACAAAAATAAAAATAAAGGTGGAATCAAACGTAAATATTACCGCTTGGTGTTGCCCGTTGCATGCTCTCCTGTGATGAATGTTTGTTTTTCGACTTGTGACTGCTGGGCATGTATTCACTGTCGCTGTCACTGGACATGCCCAAGTCTAGGTGTAAGGAATTTAACTTGTCCTCGTCTTTGCCCTTTCTTGAGACTGTGTCAAGTTCCATTTCCCAGTCAGTGACGCTCGACGAATCTTTTCCACCTTCTGATTCTTTAGTAAAATTGGATTTGCCTTCATCTTTTGTGATTAATGACAAGCTCCCCTCTTCCATAGGTACTATTTCTCCTATGCTTTCAACAGTAGAATCTAAGCTGCTCGCATTGCAAGTTTCTTCAGTCATTTGGTTTTCGAACAGTACTGGTGTGTCTGGGGTAATTTGAGATAACTTACTCACTTCGGAAATACGAGGTGCGTTACTTGCGCGACTATCCAATATCTCTGACATGGTAGTAGTGCGACCAGTCTGTTCGTTGTTTAACTCTAAAACAATAACATTGCCCGCACACTTTCCTGCTTCGGTTTGGTCAGCTTTCGACGCTTGCAGCAGTTGATTAACATTTTTACCCATTATTACTTTAGACATATCGTTCCCATTTTTAGCGAATGCTAAAGCTTTGCCTATCGGTGTACCCTTTTGTACTACTATAACGCTGCCTTTTGCACTGGATGGTCGAACGATGGGGTTAGAAATTTTAGGAGTAGTCACGGGTGTTAAACCTTTTACTGGTACAATATCCGCTAAATTCGCGGTTTTAATTGTCTCCACGCCAACAATTTTAGCATTAGATGGGATTGAACTAACTGTTGTAGGTTTAGACATTACAGTCATAGTAGGTGTTTTCGGAATTTGGGTAATGGATTGCGAACTCACTGGTACCAACTTCATAGCAGTGGGTATACCCTTAAAGTGTATTAGCGGTATTTGTCCATCGTTCCCCGGTTTCGTCCGAGCTTTTGCCGGCAAGACGACCATTTTTTGTCCTGATTTAGGATTCAAAACGAGTGCTTTAGCTGATACTTTGAGATCAGTGGCAGGAATGCCCTTAGGTGTAAGTGTTTCTGTTAATTTGTTTGATATGCTGTTTGTACTAGTCGGATGGGCGTCCCTGTGCGGTGTGCTGACGGCGGATGTTATTATTACTTTAGAGTTGGGCATGTTTCTATTTTCCGATGACGGTTTCGAGACAACAATCATTTTGTCTGACATAAGAGGCGTGCCAGTATTGCGCGACTTTGGTATCGAACCGATCACTTTAGTCGTTACTAGTTTGCCCGGAGTGTTTAATGCTTTCTGAGCTGAACTCGGTGCGACGACAACTTGTCTATTAGACAATAGCTTTATCCCTTCAGCCGGCTTTTGTAATAGCTTGATGTCAGACATTTGTACTTTTTTGTCTGTGCTTAATTCACCGCGATTCTTTATAATAAGTTGGCAAGGTTTTCCGGATATTGTTTGTTTGTGAGTGACAGGAGTGCTCTGAGCTTGCAAGGAGGCGGGGTCGTCGGGGTGCGCGTTCTCCGACACCTCGAGCTCGTGCGGGACGGTCGCGGGCTGAGTGAGTAGCTGCATGGTCGGCGAGTCCGTCACCATCCCCGGGGAAGACAACACTTTAGGCTTTATTTCGTCCAAATAGTCGGGCTTTGATTTATTACCTAATATAGATTGAGCATAACTAGCTTGGAAAGTGTTAGGAGGTCCTGAATACTCCATTTGCATAGAAGTTGGATTGTACTGTTTGTTAGGCGAAGCTGGCAGTTCTTGTTTTTTCATTTGTGATTTAGGTGCCATTTGTGCACCCTTAGTATTTTTATGAGACCTGCTCTTATGCGGCGTCGAGCGCGGGCCGTAAGATTGACTCGGTTTACTGGTTGACACTTTGCTTACTTGATTATATGAGTGTTTTGACTGCCCGGATGGTTTACCTGTACAGAAACATTTTTGTTAACTGAAATACTGGTAAAATAATTTCTGTTGGTTATTTATATTTATTTGGTGCATGATGTAATAAATAACATTATAGTATGTGGCCAACTCACTTGTGGCTGGTTGTGAGAACTTAGAATAAATCTGTGACAAATTCAGATGTTTTTGATTGGTGTTGACAGGTATATTCCTCATATTTTTGACAGGAGTGCTGGCTTCATCCGGTATTGCACCACCCTCTGGAACTTTCCGCTTTCGACTTACTAGCTCTGTTTCCCAAATCTAAAAATTATAGTTATTATGTATGTGAATAGGATTACCGGAAAAGTTGAAAAGGAATTTTGTCTTGGTAAGGTCATGTGAAGAGTAAATTTTATAACTATTGAGCGAGATTGTAGGCTGTAAGACAAATAAGTATGACACAATTTAAGAAGTTATACACTGACTTAAAACTGTGCATTTTTTCTGTTACCATGCACAATTATTATGACCTAACTCAAACTTTTATGACTTATTACACAGCTCAGTTTATTGATGTTATGTAAGTATGCAAAATATTAAATTAGGATTCAGGAAATATACTTTGCTGTGAATTTCACTAAATTCTGAATTTATGAACTAATATAAAAGCGGAATAATTAGAATAAAACTCACTTTAGTAGTCTGATCTTCCATGGCTATGGGAGGGTACATGGTCTCATCCATTGCATCATTAGATGTGAGGGCACTCTCAGCCATCTGGCCCTCAGCATCAGGGATTTCCTCCTCGTTGGACTTAGGAGCTATGAGCTTTTCAGCTTCAAGTCGCTTCTGAATCTCTTTATTCTCAGCAGCCGCAGCTTCAGCAGCCTTATCCGCAATCTCTGTGTACATGGTCTGAGCAATCCCTCGAGGCATGAGGGGCACCCGCCTTCGACCCTCGCTGATCCATGCTAAACCTGTGTTTGGACCTGATAACCTATGTGATGAAGTAATAATATCCACCCATTAATGTAAAGTTATCATAGAGAATTAAGTCAATGTTTATAATCTGATAAAACTAAAAATATATATCATTTAAAAATATAGAATTAATCAACCATATATGTATCTAATTTGTAGTACTCTATCTATTAAACCACAATTGTAATACTACAATTTATAAAAAAATAATATTTATGAAGCATTAATTATTTTAATATTTTATAAATCTGAAATCAGTTTATTAGACACCACATGGAAAATGCATTTTACTTTTTTTTTCTATAGAAATAATTCATCAAACTTTTTAATGAGTTTGAAAAACAAATTAAAAAATAATTTGACATTTCATATGTATAAGGTTATCTGTCAAAATTTGATATTATAAAAATATACTTTCCAATACTTTTAATACACATAAACTTAGCAAAAAGCAGTGGTCAACCCACATTGTCAAACCAAACCTACAAACCCAAGACTGAGATTGAATAATGTAACATACAATACATAAAAAGAAGTTTTAAAATATCAAGTTTTATAACAATCTTGTAGAATTATTAGGCCCATAATGCATTAGAAATACTAATAAACAAGAACAATATGGTAATATCTTGACTTTCAGTTACTCTCAGCCATCTTTGACTTTGTGTAACAGTGTTTAAAAATAAATCAACAACCCTATGCTGAAAATATTAAATATCAACTTACTGATTAGCAATTGTAGCTAATAACTCATCATTAGACACGCGGCGCGCCTCAGCGCTATGCCGATCATTGCTTATATGCAAAACGGCGCGCAGTTCTTCCAGTAGCTTTTTTCTGTTGTCTTCCAATGCTCCTTGTGCTCTAAACACACTGATCATATTCGAGTAGGCTTCCAATTCTAGAAACAAATGAATATACTATGAATTTCTAAACATATCTGTTATACGATTGTTAACAAATTAGCTTCGACCCGTTCAGTATAATTTAAGAAAACCATAGGAGGGAAAATGAAAGCCATTTATAGGACTAAATATATACCGAGTCTACGGAGCGTGAGGCGACATTCGTCGCGCGTCATATTCAGGAGCATGGGCCACATTTTCGACGGCTTTTATTAAACACTAAAAGTTAACTCTTGATTATATGATTTTGAACATATTTTATAAAATAGTCAATTGGCAAATATCCATACTGTTTACTTCAAACGACAATTCGTTCATTTTGACACTTCAAATAAGAGAAGCGAAAATATAAAGCGTCTTGTCTATGCTTCTTAGTGATACCAGTACTGCAACCCAACAGTCCACGATAAACAGAATTAATATTATTTATTTATTACAATAAAAAAATGTCATTGCTTAATTGTATTCTTAAATTAATGGTTACACTATGTATATATAATACAAAAACACAAAGTACACTCAGGCGTTGAAATACTCGAAATACTCCACATCGCTGTCATTGTATTCTTAAATGAAAAATCTTGTAATTCGTATGCACTGATACAGAGCAAATTATTGTCAAGCCTTGTACTAGGCGTGGGAAAAGCGTCGCATCTTTGCGATTGAAACATTTGCTTCAGAATCACTGAAATATTCCGAAACAGTGATATATTGTATCATTTGGAACATCGGCTCAAAAGATACAAACGGAACATTTGAAATATCGGCTCACAAGATACAAACTGATCATTTGAAACATCGGCTCACAAGCCACTCAACCGTCCACCCCCCGCGCCCGCCACTTTCTTTTTTATGTCCGCGTGAAAACCTTTCGAAAAATAATTACAAAACGCCTACAGCTATATTAGGTTAAAAAACACTTACGAAAAGCTCAAAGAATCCAGAATGTAATTAAGCTAAAACTAAATTGTTCAATTATATAATACATACTGAAAATAAAGCTTAAAGTCGGGAAAATGCAAAAAAAACTCGTAATTATTTTCTAATTAGAGTCCTAAAAGAAAAGTATGGTTGAAAATTCGTATAAGAAAATGATGGTGTGTTACGGCATCGTATAACCATTCCTTTCTTATTAGAATCTTATAAGAAATGTAAGATTCTAATTACAAAAAAATCACAAAACGCACCCACTTTCTCCAACTTTCTTTTTTTTCCGGGCTTCTGCGCAGTAATTTATCATTTGTAGACACTTTTTTTGCCATATTTTGGTTGTAATGACTATTGACGAGGTTAATAGTAAACACATCAACACATATTTAGCACTTTTTATCAAAAACAAATACTTTAAACATATTGATTACGAAAACTAACTGTCACAAGGTCACGAAGTGATGACGTAACTTTTAAAGTGAAATTGTTCAATGAAAAAATTCAAACCATACACATTTCTTATCTTCACAATGAACTCGATACACTATTAAATCTCAAATAACGCAAAAACACTTCAAACTTAGAATGTTATCGTTGAGAGAGTAACATAAACATCCACTTGACATCGTAATGGCCGTAACGTAAACAAATTTCGGTGAACTGTCAAACAGCTAGTTTCGTATTGCCTATCTTCAGTGACCAACTGCAGTGACGTCATTAGCCACTGGTGCCTTTGATAGCCACCGTAACACGTTTTGACAGATGTTATTGTATCGATACTTTTAAAATTGCGATTGTGTAAGCTTTTGAAGCTGTATAATAGTCGATAAAATTTTAGAGTGGTCACAATAAGCACCGTAAATTTTTATAATTCACCACATTTCCACCGTAGTTTGTTAGTCACTTGTGTGATACGTAATACCAATTTTATGAAGTTGTCAGTTGATAACTAAGCTTAGTGTGCAACGAATGCTAGTTGTCAACTGTTATTGAAAAAGTTAGCCAATAGCCCCCCAGGTCGACCCCCTCCCCTAAATCGTTTTACGTAATAAATGAATGGGCCCTAAAGTGACAATTGACATATCAAGATCACTGATGTTACAATTACACAGCTTCGGAGTACTCCAACATGATTTTAATTTATGGGGAGTGTCATAAAAACGCCGCTATGATACGGAATTACGGACATACCTACTGAGAGAGGCATGAGAACACCCGAGTTTGTTTTACCAATGAGTGCATTATGGTTCAAGGTGTCCAGAGGATGTGGGAAAATCGCCCTTAATTCCGCAATTAGATAGTGCTCCTTAAGAGTTAAGGGCCTATTACACCATTCGATATTCAGACAGTTTTAGTCTATGATTCGACATATCGCGTAGTGTAATTAAGGGCCTATTACACTACGCGATATTCAGCACACGATATTCAGACTAGTCTTATTTTTTGTTCCGAGTAAGACCGGTCTAACTCTTATTACACTACGCGAAACGTCAAATCATAGACTAAAACTGTCTGAATATCGAATGGTGTTATAGGCCCGAGATAGACCGGTCTTACTCGGAACAAAAAATAAGACAGTCTGAATATCGTGTGCTGAATATCGCGTAGTGTAATAGGCCCTTTACACTAGACGATAGAATTTTAAATTACTTTGAACGCAACCCTACTTCGAGTAGGGCAGGTCGAAATTATTCAATATCGACAATAAGTGAGTGATAATGATTGTGTGCTAAGTGATGGAATAGTGATTGTGATTAATAATTTCATTAATAAAAAATCTGAGATCTGGAGTAATTATTGTTTTTATTGAGCATTCATAATATTGGTGGTGTCGTGAGGACTTGTAATTGGCTTTCTAGTGATTATGGTTTCCTTTTTTTTTTGTCTGGTTTTATTAGCTGTAAGTCCTCCATGTGCTAAATAAATAAATAAATAAATAAATAAAAGATTACGTCACAACATGACACGGCGCTGTTACCACAGGTCAGTATAGCAATATTTATAAATGGTGTTCTTTTTTTGTTTACGATTTTATGTTATGTATTTAGTTTGTCTGAAAAATATTTTTTACTTTTCAATTTATTTGGTAGTTTAATAATATTCACTTGGACTAGTACTACGAGTGTTTTAATTTATTGTTGTATTGTCGGCGCCACGTTGTATTCTGTCTATATATTAAAGCAATAAGAAGTGATAGCTTAGGCTAGGTGTTTATTCAAAATGCTCCGGTGCTCTTAGCGATAAGACCACCCATTGTGAGACCCTATTAATTTTAAGTTCCTATTGTAATTTCTTTATTGGTGTATATCAACCTATCTCCACTAGTATTTATACTTTAAATCGCTGACCTGGGGGTCTATTACGTAACTCTGTTGACAGTTCAAGTGATGATCACTTGTTAACAATGTGCATCATTAAACTGTCAAACAGCTAGTTTCGTATTGCCTATCTTCAGTGACCAACAGCAGTGACGTCATTAGCCACTGGTGCCTTTGATAGCCACCATAAATACGTTCTGACAGATGTTATTGTATCGATACTTTTAAAATTGCGATTGTGTAAGCTTTTGAAGCTGTATAATAGTCGATAAAATTTTAGAGTGGTCACAATAGGCACCGTAAATTTTTTTAATTCACCACACTTCCACCGTAGTTTGTTAGTCACTTGTGTGATACGTAATACCAATTTTATGACATTGTTAGTTGACAACTAAGTTCAGTGTGCAACGAATGCCAGTTGTCAACTGTTATTGAAAAAGTTAGCCAATAGCCCCCCATATGTGCATGTTGTCCCCATTATTTGAATCCCTGTTAAAAATGACAAAGGGAATTTGAATAAATAATTGATATTACTTTCTGTTGTTCCCATACGCACTCCTTGTTAATTTATTGTAATAGATATGTCACAGCTAGCTATGTGATATAACAAGCCGTATTTACAAAAAGGCGTGCCGGATTAAAAAACGTTGCTGTAATATAATGCAAGTGAGGTATACCTTCAGCCTGATCGTAGTGGCAATACGGTCAGTCAAGGTCAGAAAAGGTCATAAATTATGATGAACCAATCTAAAAAAAGCTACGGTACGGTCGATGGAAGTACCCTGTAGGGTCCCTCCTATTTCTGTCAATGGGGTTTAAAATAGAATTCCACTCTCTTCGCTCGCTTTTGGACTAATTAGATTAGATGTCTACAGTGATGAATTGGTTATTTTAAAGTAATTGTTTTTTTTGCGAAGCTCTGATTTGTTTATTCTAAAACTCCGTTCAGGATTATTTCCTATAAGAAAATAGGAGCTATGGATTTAGTTTTAATGTGAACTTGACAGCAATAAACTGTGATTTGATGTGATGTTAGTTTTAAGCTTGCTGCACAAAAAAAGGTTTAAAAAACAAATCAAATTGAAAGTGTTTCCGTATGTACATAGAAGGCTCACGCTTACGCTCACAGAAAAAAAATGTACGTGAACTTACACTCTTATCCAAGACCAACTCGCCTTACTTGATGAGACAGAACAACTGTTGTAACGAAATTTTTCATTTCTAATTTCCCCTCTCTTTGGGATATCATTTTTTAATTGCAATATTTAATGTTTTACCATAGATCTAGACGCGTTCAGCAGTCGTTTATAAAGTAAGCAAATAAATGACGTTATTAAAGTTTTTGTTTATAATAGTATCAATTTCCAAGTAGATTATATTTAGATGTACATTGTTTGCCTTAATTAATTGGTGTAACATTGGCATTCTTTGTATGAATCTGGAAAAAATATATAGATTTTTGATTGCCATTTTAATTTGCATTTTTATTTAATTAACAATCTTTGTAAACAGCCTTAGACATACCGAGCCGTCAAAAAAGTTTTTGTATTGGAATATTAGATTTTGACTATTAGGTATCATTCAACAGATTCTTTTCATTAGCAATTTCGTTATTAAATAAATTGTAGTGGATTCAAAGGTTACTTATATTTAAAACAAGAAAATAAAACGAGAAAGAAAAGCAGCACGCAGTACTATTAATTGCCAGTTAAAAAATGATCGCGTTCCATCGACATGCAGTTTTATTCGCTATCCTTTTTTAACGTGTTCCTTTTTCATGTGAGAGAGGGGTACGATGGTTTCATTCATGATAGAACCACCTGAAGGGTGCAAGATTCTTGAGTACCACATACCGTTCCCGGTTATTTTTTAAGCGTATACGTACGCGTCTGTCATTCAACATCAACAATCGTCAACGGTATTTAAGTTTGAATTTCATTGAGTGTCGAAAATATTTTGGGTTTTAAAAAACAATAACTTATTGATTTACGATGGCCGACGTGGATGAGATAATTGATTACATAAAATCACTAAAGAAAGGATTCGACAAAGATTTATTCCAGAACAAAATCGATGAATTGTCGTATGCAGTTGATACAAATGGCTTGCAATACAACGATTTCCATACTTTGTTCAAAGTTTGGTTGAATTTATCTATTCGTGAGTAACTGGTAAATCTGTAAATCGTGACAATAAAGACTTATCTGTTGCTATGTCTAAAGTGGTGTGTTATTTTGTTTACAGCTATTACAAAATGGACTAGCTTGGGTGCTTGCCTAGTACCTTCAGACAGTGTTGAAGACCGTACCGTGGAGTACGCTTTGAGCTGGATACTTTCAAACTATGATGACCAGTCCACTTTCTCACGAATTGGATTTTTACTAGACTGGTTAACAGGTACAAGTGGCACACTTTCAATGCACACACACACAAAATTTGTTTAAAGTACAAAATTTCACGCTTAGTATTCCCCAAAAGTATATGCTGAGGTTTGTCGTACATACACTTAAAACTGAACAGTAAAGAAAACCATAAGCCACACATTAGAGTGCCCAAATTGCCCGTCCACCTGCAATTTAGAGGATTTAATGAGTGCCACTGATACTGCAGTTAACATAGCCACTTACTGGGCTCAAACAGTTGGTCAGTGGGTAGCCTTAGTTTAACATACTTACCATTGATTCCAAAATACGAAAATAAAGAAAACCTAAAATTTTGGTTTTTAATAGTTTTAGGTTTTGTTTACTTTTTTACAAATTTTTCCTTATTATATTGTATTTTGTTATTTTCAGCTGCAATGGAATGTGACTGCATTGACATGGAAACTCTGGAAACAGGATATGATGTTTTCTATGTTAGTTTGACTTATGAAGTTCTGGTAAGCATCCAAAACAACCTTATTCAGAATATAGTAGATTATTATTACTATAACTACTTTTTTGTAGACCAAAATAGTAACATAACTTTACATAAATTTAAGCCTATTCCCTATAGGCTGTCAGCGGCTTCGCCCATGTGAAGGTAGGTTTGTCCATACAAACTTTGGACCCTTGCATCATCCCTTTAAGTAATGAATTTTGGAAAATCCTCTCTTACTGCTCATCTATCTCTCAAAATGAAACCTTGTGCAAAATTTCATGGTCCTAGTCCCAGTAGTTTTGGCTGTGGATTAATGTCAGTCAATCAGTTTCTGCTTTTATACATAAAGATAAATAACTTATCTCATGATCTTGTAAAATTTTAATTTATTTGGTTGCAAGAATTAAATTAATAAAATAATATTTGTTAATTTAGACATCTTTGGTCAAGAATCTGTGAGTGGTGCTTCTAATATAAAATGATGATGTTTATCTACAGACCCCACATGCAATGAAACTACTATACACCCTGACAAAGCCTATTGATGTCACAAGAAGAAGAGTTATTGAGTTGCTGGACTATGCCAAGAAAAGGGAGGCCAAAAAGGTAAGCAAAACATTTTTTATAGGAATTTAAATCTATACGCATATAACCTGAAGTAATAAGGGAAACAAACTAATGAGTCTAGACCCCAATCACCAATAACCATCCACCCAAATATGTAAATGTTGAATAAGTTATTGTCTTTTGATAAAGATGTGGTGTGGAGGGCACGAAAAAGTTTGTTTTCTATATGTATAAGATCGTCGCACTCCAAAGGTTAAGCAGTCTTTAGTAAAAGCCTGTTCTCGATAATATAAATTCTGTCCCTACAATCTTAGCTGATCACAAATTAAATTAGCTGTCATTTTGTATTACAGAATATGTACAGACAAATCCAGGTTCTCCTCGGGCTGTTCAAGTCATACAAACCAGAATGTGTGCCTGAAGACGTACCAGCTATCTCAATCCACAGTGCTTTCAAGAAGATCAACCAAAATCTCCATGCCAGATTCAGAAGAAATCAGGTAAGAATAATTAGCTTATATAGGGTGACTGGTAATTAGTGACCGATACTTAAACACGTTATTGTACTCATGATTACAAGCAACTTTCCCAAAGAAACTTTTTTTATATACTCACTACTACTAGTTTTATCACAATAACAAAACAGCTGTTTGAATTTAAGGCTGTTTGTAATACGCGCGCGCCTGTGACCGGCGACCGCTCAGCTGTTTTTAGCCGCGTGACGTCGTCGTACCTACAATAGTGATAGAACACCCGCGGCTTGCAAACCCAGCGGTGTACATAGTCAGTGTATGCACCGGATTCAAACAGCTGTTTTGTAATTGTGATAAAAATAATGAGATTATAAAAAAAAAACTTTGGGAAAGGTGTTTGTAATCATGAGTACAATTACGTGTTTGAGTATCGGTCACTAATTACCAGTCACCCTATAGAAGTCTGAGGATTATTGAAAACACCTAATGATATCTCCATGCATTCCTGGGAAAAAGGATTTTGACAGACAAACTAGTAGACAACAAAGCGATCCTATAACGGTTCCGTTTTTGCCGACTGAGGCACGAAACCCTAAAATTCAGATAAATGGTTACTAAAGTTCTTTTTTTGTTTTAGGAAAATAGGAACACAATGCGTCGGGAGAAACATCATCTTACATGGATTAATCCTATCAATTCCGTAAGTATCAGTTATTTACATGCTACTGAACCGATGCGAAAATAGAGAGATAACGCCTGAACACTCTGTTGAATATCACAAAAATTGTTTCAGGAAATGTGTGATTTTTAAAAACCTTAATATTTATTGGAAAAACTTTTCGTCATTCAAAATCATTCAATCGAGATTTTTAATGACGAAAATTTTGTGCAATGTTTCTATATACATTATGAAGGGCCAAAGTTAATTTGTGTGAACCTAATTAGTTTTACACCAATTTGTTTTAGTTTTAGTTAGTTGTAATTAGATTAGGGTTTTTATTATTATTTATTTTATTTTATTGTAATTATAGTTAGTATTTTTAAATGTAAATAAACATTATTTGTTTTGATTTCCATAGAAACCTAGATAATATCCAAAAGATTATTTGAGTGTTTCTGTCGTAAGGGACCATTCATTTATAACGTAAGACGATTTGGGGCAGGAGGAGGGTCGACCATGTTTAATTTTTTTTTTACAAAATTAAGATTCGAAAAAGTGCGGGCAACCACGTGAATTTTGATGTGCGCTCGGAAGCGTATAGGTAAACTATTTCCATGGCAACGTCACTGCGCCTCCCCGCTTGTGAACTAGACGTTATTATATATAGGGCCTATAACACTACGCGATATTCATCACACGATATTCAAACTGTCTCTTTTTGAAGTTATACTTCTTTTGGCGCGATAGAGAAAAATGATGAGAGTGAATTTTTACGATGTGCGCGCACACCGACACCTAAATTCTACATCGTGAAGTTAGTTCTAGCACAGAATAAGAAATAGTACAAGTGTTCTAGGTGGCATGCATGAAAATTGATAACTATGTTCAAGTTGTATATTCTAGTATTTTTATATTTAGAACACGTGTTTCGTAAGAGTACAATTAAACAGTGTGAATAAATAAATATTATTTTGGTGTTTTTATTGATTAATTTTAATATTTATCATTAATCACTACTGCATTTTAGTTATTTTTTTTCCATACGCCAAAGAAGTATAACTTCTAACGCGTGTACATAAGTACACACACTCTTTTTTTTTTGTTCCGAGTAAGAACGGTCTAAACACTACGCGACATCGACTAAGACTGTCTGAATATCGAGTAGGTAGTGTAATAGGCCCTTCACGTTCTACACTTCACTACAAACGACACACTTGCAAATGTTCTAAAAATTGTTACTTTTAAAAATAAACATCAAAACCAACCAAACATCTATTATATTAATTTTTTTCGTTTAGATTCTTACGTAATAAATATTAAACAGGGGAGGGGTCGGCCCATTCTTACTTTTCTTATGGGCTGGGGGGGGGGGGTTAAAAACTAATAATAATCGCCTTACGTAAATGAATGGCCCCTAATCACATAAGAGTGGTTGTATAGAAATGTATCTCGGGTTAGCCACTCTTAACACTTTAGGTGTCAAGCACATTGGGGCCATGGGTTGTGCAAAAGTGAACCCCGGGGCCCTGGAACGAAGGCAAAGAACGAACAGGAGTGGGTTTTAGTCAGTAAAAATCTGACTTACCCTCTCGCCCCACCCAAGGGCGAGAAATGTCATTAGATGATTACCCACCTAAAAATAAAAAGCACATACAATATTTGTTTGCATGCTAAGTCATTGTTATACATAGCTATTGTTGACTTGTGTTCCTGCCCAAGCACCCAATTTCAATTATTGTATAAACCATATGCTGGGTCCTAGACACCAAAACTGTTAATAATATCTTTTATTTGGATATCAGCACCAATATCTTACTGTTTCACATTCATACTTTGTAGAGTTGCTTTAGTAGTAGTTGCAACCTTATTGAAGAATGAATTTACTAAAAATTGTTATCAAAAGTGATAAACAATTATTTTTCCCTGACTTTACTGTAGTCTTGTGTAGTTCGAGAAACCTTGAACGAATAGGAACCGTATCTTCTTACTGAACGAAAAGAAACGTTTCTGAACACAGATTGCTAATCGGTCAGTAGGTCAAATAGTTCGCGCGGCGAATGTGAATTATTGTGTAAGAGAAACAGCATTGCTATTCTGAAAAGTTTATTTGCGAAATCACTTCTGAATCCGCAGTGAAATCAAAGTTTCGTATTCTGAAATGGAGTGAATTTGACACTGGCGCCACCGAGTGATGATCAAAGTGAGAGGAACTAAAACGGTTGAGTATTTTGACGTTTGTCTACAAATTTGTCTATAGGATTTGGTATTTTGAAATACAATTCGCTGAGTGTGACATTCGAGATGATTTGTGAAATGATTTTCGAAATGATTTACCATTTACAGAATAGCACGGCAGATCTGATAAGGGACTGAGTAAAGTCATTGATGGATCCGATCCGATACCGATCGACAGTAATTCGTTTGTGTGAAATTTTGAATGTTACGTCAATGTAATAATGTCTATTTTAGCTTATCCCCTTAATTATGTTACTATTTATTCTATCCCCTAGAAAGACACCTCAACTCGCGAGTCTCCGTGGAGCTCACCGGTGTAGAATGCTTTCTTGTTTCGCGCCATTCCGAAACCGATCGACCGCAATTCGTTTGTGTGAAATTTTGAATGTTACGTCAATGTAATAATGTCTATTTTAGCTTATCCCCTTAATTATGTTACTATTTATTCTATCCCCTAGAAAGACACCTCAACTCGCGAGTCTCCGTGGAGCTCACCGGTGTAGAATGCTTTCTTGTTTCGCGCCATTTTTAATCGCGTAAGAATGTATTATTAGAAGTAAGTTGTAGAACTTAAAATAGTTCTTGTGGAGTGTTTTAATAATCGGCAATCGAAAATCAAACGACTTGAAACGACTGTGATTTTGTTAGACGTCGATTGGTTTACCTCAAAAAGAGCAACTGACACACATCAGTAGCTTGACTGGTTAGGTTTAAACCGATGACCGAATAGAATAAATAGAACTAATAGTTCGAACTAGTTCACTGACCGAACTGAACTAGTATGGAGCGATCTTTAAAATGACCGAGCAGGCACAAGACTACTTTACTGAAGAGCATTTTATATCTTGAAGTTCACTTCTTTCCTAGACATAATTCTCCACACAATCTATATTTCTTTAGACTCTAAATATCATGAGTGAATTACAGGTGAGTGGAAGAAACAAGAAAGCAGACCCATTGGTGCCTAACATGGAGTTCTTCAGTATTGGCTCGAAGCAGTATGCTGACAAGGAGCCACAAAAGAACTTCCTTGACTTTACAGAGTAAGTCATTAAACAAACATTATGTATATATACACCAGCTTTGGCTAGTTGCCTTACCTTTGAAAGTTATCAAAATATACAAACTTTAGCATCTTCTATGTATCAATTTTTAAACTGAAATATTTCTATAGGTGAACTTTGTGCTCTTTCTGAATAGTGAACGAAACTAAACCGCCACGCTCGGTAGGGTGACGTTGAATCGGGTTTACTCGGCTCCAGTTTACAGGGGCCTTACCATGGCGTGTTAGAATGTCAAGCTTGCGAGCGAGGGAGAGGGATGGAGCTATTCACCCTGTATAGTTCCGTCCCTTTAACAATTCAGTTTGTCTTCAAAAGTATCCCGTTAAGAGCTCATGGTAGGGCCTCAGGTGTCGTAACTCTCATTTACTATATAACGACGAGTGCATGGCATCAAGAATTACGTTTTTTTTTTCGCACATGAGAAGACAGGCTCAGGCCTAGTTTAGGAGTATGTAAATGATTGACTAAATATGTGACAAATAAATGTTTTAACGTCCACAGCCCAGCATCAGTCCTCCACTACAGCGTACAAAGTGCGACATCCCGTCCAGCGCGGCTGCGCGCGCTGCTGTGCAACGCGACGGGCGTGGCGCTGCTGGCGGCCGCCAGCCACGCCGAGCAGGCCTTCCTGTCGCACGACCTGCATCATCTGCTCAACAGTTGTGAGTATACAGCCCAGCATCAGTCCTCCACTACTGCGTACAAAGTGCGACGTCCCGTCCTGCGCGTGTATGTCTGACGTATGCGGTATTCTGCTACAATTTTGACAGTTCATTTGATCAGTGACCTACCATTAGAACGTCATTGTGCAGTCATTTTTTTTTTTAATTGTTATAAACTAGTGCTTGACTGCGATTCCACCTGATGGTAAGTGGTAATGCAATCGTTGATGGTGAGGCGCACTAATTTATTGAGAGCCTATTCACTCTAGCCTTGAAGAGACCCAAATTATAATCGGACGGGAAAATCGCAGCAGGCAAATTATTCCAGTCCCTCGATGTACGCGGTATAAACGACGAGGCAAAACGCTTGGTCCGGACCGTAGAGGTTTCAACAACGTAAGGGTGGATACTCGCCGTTCGTCGGCTTGTCCGATGGTAGAAATGAGATGGTGGAATCAAGTCATGCAATTCCTGCGCACACTCTCCAAAATGAATTCTGTAAAACACCGAAAGGCTGGCTACCCTACGCCTGTGCTCAAGACTTTGTAGATTGGAATTAACCAGATCTGGATCACCAATTAGCCTCTTTGCACGCCTTTCCACCGAGTCCAAAGCTGCCAGGTGGCATTTTGCAGCACCAGCCCATATGTGGCTGCAGTACTCCACACACGAACGGACCTGTGCTTTGTATAACATTAAAAGCTGCCCTGGTGTGAAGTACCGCCGGACCTTTGCAAGTACGCCGAGTTTCCTAGCAGCTACCTTGGCTTTGGACTCAATGAACCGCCCAAAGTTAAGGTCTGAAGAAATTTCAACTCCCAAGAGCTGAAGGCGGTCGGTGTACTCCAGGGATACATTCTGAAAAACAGGAGCCAAGGTGAACGGGCTCCTTTTAGCGGTGAATAGACACGCTTGTGTTTTGGCGGCGTTGAATCCCACCAGATTGGCTTCACCCCACTTGGAGACTGCCTGAAGTGAGACATTCGCACGCTCTACCATAGCCTCTCTTTCGGACCGGATTAGCTCCCTACTAGCTCGAGCACCTGGCAGGTATCTCTCTACAACTGTGCTATCATCTGCATACCCATAGATACCGGGCATCAGCAGATCGTTGATATGCAGCAGGAAGAGAGTTGCAGAGAGAACAGACCCCTGAGGAACTCCGGCATTAGTCGTCATGGGCTCTGATGAGCATCCATCGATAACAACTCGGAGAGAACGTTCACTCAGGAAGTCTTTTACCCAGTTAATCAGACCAGGGGAAACGCCGTACGCTGAAAGCTTACTCAATAGACTAGCGTGCCATACCCTGTCGAAGGCCTTCGAGACGTCCAAGGAAACAGCAATCGCTTCCCCATTCTTCTCGAGGGTCTCGCCTCACAAGTGGGTGGCATAAACTAGAAGGTCCCCAGTAGATCGATTGTGGCGAAACCCGTACTGTCGATCACTGAGGAGATCGTTACCTTCCAGGTATGCCAAGAGGCGCGAGTTCAATACACGCTCCATAATCTTGCAGAGTATGGAGGTTATTGAAATCGGCCGATAGTTGGTAGGATCGGTACGACTGCCCTTTTTGGGCACGGGTTGCACGTTGGCAAGCTTCCAGGACTTGGGCACTATACCAGTCCCAAATGAGAGGCGATACAAACGCGTCAGTACAGGAGACAACTCGGGTGCACAAGCCTTGAGAACAATCGCTGGTATACCATCTGGTCCACTAGCTTTATTCACGTCAAGACGACACAGTGCTCTCAGAACCTCTTTGTTCCTTATGCGGACCTCGGGCATCGAAGTATCGCAGTGAGGTAGAGTCGGTGGAGTAGCACTACCAGTGTCAAGACGAGAATTATGGGCGAAGAGAGATGCAAAGAGACCCGCTTTCTCTCTCGCTGTATGAGCCAGTGTTCCATCAGGTTTAACCAGCGGAGGCAATGAGGGCCGACAGAAGTTCGCTTCGACCGACTTGGCAAGGGACCAGAATGCTCTGCTACCGGACGGCTGCGCAGAGAGCTTTGTACCAATATGGTTAATGCGGTCGAAGCGAGCCTTCCTTAGTGCCTTTTTGTAGGATTTGGCAGCATGGTTGAAGGCTCTCTTCTTTGAACTCAGATCCGGAGCTTTGTGGTCACGAGCGTCAACCCAGGCGAGAAACGCCGAATGCTTACGTTGTTCAGCTTGAACGCAATCGGCGTTGAACCATGGGTGAGCTGAGCCACCGATGGGTACGTCGCGATAGGGAATGAAATACTCCATAGCTTGACGTATCACATCGGATATAGCATCTGCACAGCTCGACGGATTTTTAGAAGAGAAGCAGACCTGCTGCCAAGGATAAGATGCAAAGAAGTGCCGCATCTCATCCCAATCTCCTGGCTTGTAACGCCACATTCGCCGTTCACCGCGTGAGTCGCAGTCAGGTGGGGAGAAGGACGATACAGACTTCACCAGACAGTGATCTGAAGTTCCTAGTGGTGAGGAAACTGTTACAAAAAGTCATTGCTTTTAATTTGTTACGAGACAGCTCGATATTGTCATCCTACCACAACTCTATTACGAGACCATTGAACAATCAATGATCGACATTATGAATTACGAACTTTTAGCAAAATGACAATGGGATCGTGTTGGAATGACGAATTTATAAAAATAGTTGACTTGGGAACCTGGTCGGACGTTGAGAACCTTTCCATACTGTACCGCGTATTCCTATAAATTGATGACATGTTGACATTGTATATAGGCTCTGTACTAAAGGGCTACCTTCAAACAAATGAAGACAAAGGGGCCATCTCCACGAGCGAGAGAATCGCGGCAATATAATCGTCGTGCCACGTATTTCTATACACTCTCTTAGATCGTGTCTACACACGGCGATGTTATCGCGGCGATGCGACGAGTGGCTGAGTGCGATCGAAACGTCATCGTATCGCCGCGCGGCTATCGCTACCGACAACGGGCCCGCCGCGCGCTCGTCCCGAAACGTGGCGCTCTCGCGGCGAAAGCGCTGTCAAACGCAGGTGATTTCTGCGTTGCCTGTCTGCCAAGCAAGGAAGTTACGTATTGACAAGCTATTTTAAACAGTAAACAATGTTTGACATTGAAAAGTTTATACTTGAAGTGAGAGAGAGACCTGCACTTAACGATGTGCAGTTGCCAGAGTACCCGGATAGAGAAAAGTATTGCACAACGCCTCGTCGCGGAAACGCGTCAATTCCGTTACGAGTCGCGACGATACGCTGGCGGAATAATCGCTCTTTCGTGGAGACTACCCGACGGTAGAAGTACGGACTCGTCGCGAGTCTCTCGCTCGTGGAGATGGCCCCAAATAGAATCGCAATGTTTTTGTTAAAATCTGTATTGGTCACAATGATCACGCACTGCGCGTACACTACCCGACATGTTCTCAAATTAACATAAAATCAGAGAATATGAGTAAAAATAGTTAGATAGATGTACCTACTCTTTATTGTACACCATAAAAAAACATAATAACAATGAGCGGTCTTATCGTTAAAAGCGATTTTTCAAAATACCTACATTTCTTTGCAGGTTTTCTAAACATTTCGCCACACAGCTACGTAGAGAAGCAGGACTTACTGCATCGGCTGTCGTTACTGCAGAACACCTTAATGCAGGGCATTCCCGTCATCACTAGGTTTCTAGCGCAATACCTACCTTTGTGGAACGAGATGGATTACT
Source organism: Mythimna impura (assembly GCA_905147345.3). Taxonomy (NCBI): domain Eukaryota; kingdom Metazoa; phylum Arthropoda; class Insecta; order Lepidoptera; family Noctuidae; genus Mythimna; species Mythimna impura. Next base: position 7,543,791 of record LR990348.1, read on the forward strand.
TTGCTGAGGTAAGATAGACTTACCGGATTGTGGCATGAAACTACAAACGAATTTAGATCTTAAGCTGAAAGGTACAGGCCCTAGTGTGACCGTATTCTCGTTAGACGGCGCTGAACATTTTTAGTTTATCTAGGTATTTAGAAATATATACCTAAGTATGTTTATCAGTTGTCTAGTACTCATAGCACAAGGTCTGCTCAGTTTGAGAGTAGATGGCGTTGTGTGAAAGTTGGGGAATATTGTATTATTATTTCGTTTATTTATTTCTAAGTACGCATTTTACATAAAAAATTCAAAATATAAAAAATAGTAGTTCGCCGGTGTCGGGAGCAGTGTCCAAGCTATCGGTGGTTAGGGCTCCAGAGAAAGGAAACTCCTCACGATGCGAGCCGTAACGAGATTATTTTTATTATTTTCTTTTTGGTTTATGACAGAATTATTAAGGGCTGATTTTTCAATCGGTGGATAAAGTTTAGTGTAGAATAAATATGGACATCTGATGATCATTTAAAAGCTGTCTAAACTGCCATATTAATTCCTGAAATAAAACCTATTTGGCTATTGAAAAATGAACCTTATGTCAATGAAAGTTAACTGACTAAAATGGACATTCCACTTTAATGATCTTGTCAAATTATTGCCTGAAATCACTGACCTCTACTATTTACCACTGGACAAGCTGTTCCCTAAGTTTGACAGCTAATTTTTTGTGCCTATTTGAAGCGCCACTCGTGAGCGTCCAGAGAACTAATTTTGACGTATAATGCAAAAGGCTGCAGAGAAGTGTACAGCACTCACTTTTACATTTTGAATTAATTTCGTTCGAATTCCGTGTTATTCCTGCTTCAGGAATTATATAAAACCTATGAAAAATGAAGTAATGTACATATTGTAAGCAGCGTGACATTACTAGTTTTAGTACCGTAGACACTCGCTACGACTGACAGCGCCAAAATGGCGAATATCAAACGGGCACAAAAGTACTTTGACGGCCGCCAGTCCAGTGTGGTAAATAGTAGAGGTCAGTGCCTGAAATCCACCTATTTCTGACTGTTAATGACTTATGAGTCATTGAGTTCAAAGTTGGTATAGAGAAAGCTACTTTCACGAGAAGTTATCATCATCATCATTTCAGCCGAAAGACGTCCACTGTTGGACATAGGCCTCCCCCAAGCGTCTCCACAACGACCGATCCTGTGCGTCTCGCATACACCGCATTCCCGCGACTCTCACCAGGTCGTCGCTCCAACTTGTGGGAGGCCGCGCCAACGCTGCGTTTTCCGGTGCGTAGTCGCCACTCTTGAACCTTTCGGCCCCATCGATCATCCGTTCTATGAGCAATGTGCCCTGCCCATTGCCTCTTTAGTTTGGCGATTCATCGGGCTATGTCGGCGACCTTGGTTTTCCTGCGGATATCTTCATTTTTTACGTGATCACGCATCATCAGCTGATCAAAAACCCTTTATACCTAATGACGGTAATTTTATTTTCTGCCAGATCTTGGAGCTAGTCCAGTGGGTGAGCATAGACAGTCAGGACCACGTGATGTGCGTGGTGGAGCCACTCACGAAGATATACCATAGAGCAGAGCCGTTGGAACAGTGCGCTATACTCAAGAGTCTGAACAACATGTACGCTAATCTTGTAAGTAAAGTTTTAACTAATATTATAGTCGTGGATATTATTGTTTACCTGGATATTGTGTATCACCATCAGCATTATTTCAGCCGAAAGACGTCCACTGCTGGATATTTTCTATGTGTGGAGGCTTGTAATTAGCTATTTGATAATGTTACAATGTTTATATAATTTTTTCTATTAGTCTGTGAGCCTTCTATAAAAAAATATATGCCTCCCTAAAGTGTCACCACAATGACCGCTCGTGTCTCGCATCCATCGGATTACCGTTTTATATTGTGGGTGAGAAGGTAGGTCATTCAATCAACCTCAATTCCTCAAGGAAGGCTAGCCACGCTCTGGTGTTACTGTTTCACGTATGGTACTTCGTTTTTCGGTGGGAAATCTTTAAATAAGCCCTCGCGCTCTGGGTGGAAGGAGTGTCAGACTTTTACCGACTAAAACCAACCTGTGTTCCTTCGGTTGCCTTTTGCGTTCCAGGGCTACAGTAACTCTTTTGAACAATCCTGGAATAAACCTCTCATGGAGGGTACCTTGATTTCTGGAGAACTTTACCTTTTATCCGATCTTATTCTCAACCTCTTAGAGGAAGGCGGAACAGAGCGTAAATTCCTGCATACCGTTCCGTTGAAAAGGTAGGATTGTCTGATTAGACGGGGGTTGTGTCTGGTCCGGGCAACTGCCCTATAGTTGATTTTCGACTGTTTTATTATGTTCTAATCGCGCGGAGAACTGATACCGCGGTGCAGGATTCTGTAATTTTAGTTCCTATGTGGCGACATAGTTTTTTTTTTTTCTATGTATTCTGTAACTTGGCGATCTGTGTTGGACACAATAAGCCATTCAGTTGTGGTGTCACGTTCGGCGTTTTATTAGCAGAAGGGTTCTTGAGAGACCCGTTCATGTCTTGTTTTGATCAAATCTCGCGGTAAGCTTAGGGACACTATGCCGTTTCATTCGGAAGTGTGTAACACTTCCTGAGCCTACTAGTTCCGATGCTAGCTTATTGACGTGAGTCGATATTCTCATTTGATAGCTTTCACTATGTCTAGCAATCTCTTGTCTGACGGTGTTAATTTTTAGGTCCTTGTGTATGTATTGGTTGCTCACGTAGTATGGTATATCAAGCATGGCTCTCAATGTCTTACTTTGAAATCGTTCCAGAATATCGATGTTGCTATTGCTAGTAGTCCCCCACAGCTGGATTCCGTAAGTCCAGATTGGTTTGAGGATGGTTTTATAAATAGCTATCTTGCTTTCATGTGACAGGCTTGATTTGCGACCTATCATCCAATGCATTGATCTGACTTTCGTATCCAGCTGTTTGCGTTTGGTCCAAATGTGCTTTCTCCAGGTGAGTCTTCGATCAAGATGCATTCCCAAGTATTTCACATCTTCAGCCTGCGGTATTACTTCATTGTGTAGTTTTATTGGAGGACAGGTTTCCTTTCTCAGGGTGAAGGTCACATGGGCAGACTTTGCCTGATTAACTTTAATACGCCATTTGTCAAGCCACTTCTCCACTTTATGGACGTGGGCTTGTAGTTTGGCTGATGCCATGGCTGAGTCTTCGTTTACCGACAGTAGTGCTGTGTCATCCGCATAGGTAGCAGTTATCGTATCATCGTGCGTTGGTAGGTCTGCAGTAAATATCAAGTATAGTATAGGCCCCAATATACTTCCTTGTGGTACTCCTGACAGGATTTCATTTAGAGGAGCGACTTCATTGTTGAATTTCACTTCAAAACATCTGTTGCGTAGGTATGATCGTAAAATCGGAAAAAAGGAATGGGGCAGCAGCTTTTTAATTTTGAAAAGAAGTCCTTCATGCCACACTCTGTCAAACGCCTGGCTCACATCCAGGAAGACAGCAGAGCAGAACTGTTTGCATTCCAGTGTACGACTTATAGTATTCGTAATACGGTGTACCTGTTCAATAGTTCCATGTTGCTCTCGGAACCCAAACTGGTGAAGAGGAATAACTTCTGGTAGATAAGTGCGCATCCTGTTTAGTAATATTTTCTCCAAGAGTTTACCCAACACAGGGAGTAGGCTGATCGGTCTGTAGGAGCTTACCTCATGGAGTGGTTTACCTGGTTTGGGCAGCATTATAACCTGGGCGATTTTCCACTGAGAAGGATAGATTGCTAGTCTCAGGCAGGCATTGTAGATAGCCGTGATGTGACCACGCCCTTTCTAGGTAACTGTTTGAGTAACTGTGCATCGATTAGATTCCCTGGATCGATTACCTGGCGCTTTTCCATTTTGTAGTTTTGATATTTCTCTCCATAGTTCTTTGGGGCTAACACTTTTTAGTGGTAGGCTCATTTGCAGCGGTGCGTCAAGATATTCGTAGACTTCCTTGTCGTGGTCATGGGCGACATAGATGTCGCTTTAACCGTGTTGAAGCTTCAATGAGCAACTCCATTTTACTCTCATCTCTTTAGAAGATTCACCCCAAGAGAGCGCCGTGTATTGTTCCGCGCTAACTGTTATTCTCCTATTTATTCTATTAACTTTTTTGTTGTAAGAGTATTTTAGGTAAAAGCTACGAACCCGTGTGTCCATGTTCATGCTAGATGGCGCTGAACTCAACATTTTTGGTTTATTCTGTTTTTATTGTATTATTAAGTCACGCCTCGCGCGGGCCTGTAGCTTTCGCCTTAAACGCTATGATGACATCGCAAAGAGTATATCAATACAACGGTTGAGGAACGAACCTAGCTCTTAGGGTGTGTCTGGCGAATGAGCCGTGAATGTGCCGCTTGCGAGTAGCGAGCTGCGTGCGTGCAGAACGCGCGCACGGTGCAAGCTTTACCTGAGTTGCACTAAAGCGGCGCACCAAACGCGCGCAGTCCGCGAGCGGCTTGCAAGCGGCGCATTTGGCAGCTCTGGACACGTCTTAGAAGGACAGACCAAATAGCAGAGGACAGACGGGAATGGAAAAGGGAGATATTCTGCCTTAGCCCAGCTGTGGTACATGATGAGTTGTCCAACTAACTTAAAACTTTCTGATATAATCAGGTATACTCCAGCACCAGGACTCGCCTCCACTTCATGGGCACGTCTCCAACGAAAGAAAGTTACTCTCTCGTCCTGCCCAAGGTGGCGGCGGCTATCAGCGATATGTGTAACAAGCAACTGCAAGTAGATCCAGGTATGTAGAAAACACCAGACAAAATATGAGATTGCGTTTATAGATGTTGATTGTGACGTATAAAGATAGATCTACAAAAATACACAACACACGTTAAACTTATTATTACTTATTGAACGGATTTTCATGCAGTTTTCACCAATAGACAGAGTGATTTATAAGAAAGGTTTATGTAATTGTCTTCATACAATCCCAAAAACAATAAAACAAACAGCAAAATCAGTCGGATCATTCTCACTTGGGAACGGTCGAGTTTTATGAGGTCGACGGTTGCTCTGTTATGTGCGAATTGTTTTTTATTTATAATATAGGTTTTATAATAATTTGGTGATGTGGTCAGACGACACGCTAGCCCTGCACAGCGCGATGCACAGCAGCTTGTCCCGCGCGCGCGCCGAGGCTCGCGGAGCTGCGGCGGCGGCCGCGCTGGCGCCCACGCTGGCGCTGGCGCTGCCGCTCGTGGCTCCCTCTGCCGCTGCACTGGACAACGTCGCCGCGCTCATGATACTGTAAGTGGTGATGTGGTCAGACGACACGCTAGCCCTGCACAGCGCGATGCACAGCAGCTTGTCCCGCGCGCGCGCCGAGGCTCGCGGAGCTGCGGCGGCGGCCGCGCTGGCGCCCACGCTGGCGCTGGCGCTGCCGCTCGTGGCTCCCTCTGCCGCTGCACTGGACAACGTCGCCGCGCTCATGATACTGTAAGTCTACCCTTTTATGATTTATTCTTGCAGGTGAACTTATGAGAATGTCGTCTACTCAACCGGGCTTTCCTGTGTTGGCCTTAAAAAAAATTGAAACCTTCAGGGCTTATAAACATCTTAAACGTCTACGCTAATGTAGGGCACCGGGAAATTAGTAAGGGATGGGATGATTCGAACTTTAATAAGTCAGAAAATATTCTTATAATCTTGTCCGATCTCGTCTTGAACGAACTGGTTTGGAGTTGGTTATCTAAGTAGGTTACCAAGTGGGAAGATTTTTAGAGGTTTGAAAAACAGGATAATAAGTTCCATACCCTACATTAAAAAAATAGAAGGATTTCCTGGCCGAATGGATCTTAAGTAGTAACGGAGGCAGGGCAGGATATGCCTGTTCCTGCCCAGCATGCACAACCACCTCGACCTTCCACGACTAACGACAGAGCTATCCAGGTGGCTAAATATTGGTTGGATAGAATTTGAGTCAAAGCGACACGAAAGAAAAAGAAACGATTGTACTATGCGTTCCAAATAAGAATAGGAAAGTCTCAACACTCAACATTTGACAGATCGAGGTTATTGAATTGAAAAGTACGGTTTGCAAAAAAAGCTTATTTGCGTATCAATAAAGGGATTTTTTTTTGCTTTGTATTACTAAGTCTTAGTTAGATGTAGGTGAAGTAAAAACGTTATTGTTTAATATAAATTAGCTAAATATATTGTTTTAAGTCATAATTAGTTTAAAAAAAACTATTTTCTTTCTTATTTTCATTGTTTGGAATAATTCGCCTTCTTTTTCCATTTGCCACTGCTCAGACACTTCACACAGTGACGCAGAGATGAGGAAAATTGAAGAATTGGATTTTGATTAAACTTTTTTCGTTCACGATTCGTAAATAAATTAAATTTTAAAAATTTCTTGTTTTGTTCACTCTACCCAATTTCTTCGATTTGACAGTATGACGAGACGTCACAACATGGCAATCGATCCTATTTGGAACGCATAGTAGATGGGTTGCGAAATATAATAATATGTTAGTAACTTTGGTTGCGCGATGTAGGATTCTTGTGATGTAGTTCGAACGTGGCGATGTAGATGGCGCTATAATAAAATCCAACCGCATAAAATCTCATCGACGGAATGGTAGCAAGGGATGAAGAAATGTGTTGATAACTATGCCCCATTTATTTACTTATTGAAAATTCATGCGACACAAAGGCACAAAACCTTGGCATTCTCTTACCAGTCAACCATGGGTGGAGGAGAGATATAATGCAACTCATCTTAGAGGGCAAAAGTGACCTCTGAGCTGCCACCGATCTCTCTCTTCTTAGTCGGGCACTCTTGTCAGAGTGGTCGTGGTTGTTGATGATGGACAGAACTGCGGCGCGCCGCCGTCTCCAAGGCTGCGGCATGTCGAGTGATATCTCTTCATTTCTGGCGGTTGTTGGCGCACACTGTGCTGCGGCCGACTGCGTAGCCCTGGTGATAGATCGATACAACGAGTTGGAGAACCGCGGACTCACTTGCCTTCAACGCGACCGTGTACCACAAGTCTTTCCATCGAATCCTCGTTTCTGGAGATGTGCTCAAAGAAATTCAGTATTCGTAACTGCACAATCGTCAAAAGTCTATCCCGTATGTGAAGCTCTTTGAGGATGGAATTATTAGTGCCGAATGCTGTCCACGGTATTTTCAACATCCGTCTCCAACACCACATCTCCAAGGCATCGATTTTTCGACCACCGATAATGCAGAAGAAATCTCACTGATTGCCAACAAAATATTAAATACACTGTCAATAAATTATTTGTTATTTAACACCGTCACTAATGCAAGTGACACAAAGAAGAAAAAGATATTGTTTTTCTGACTCTTTGGATTTGTGGTTACATATTCTAATGGACCCAGGACGGGTTTGATTTCTAAGTGGGGCAAAGAACAGGACAATAATTTGTGATTATTGACTGTATTTATTCCGGATTGATGAGTAATGGGTAACCCCCAAAAGGATTTTTACACGTGGGACTTTCTTGCCAATTATGTGTATACACTTTATTCTTTCCAATACTTTATTGTCAATAAACAAATTATTTCTTTTAAAATCAAGTGTTCCAAGCGGAAGTAATTTACATTCGCATCTCTTTATGTTGCAATTTTGCAGGCGCAGTTCCCTGTTTCTCAGAAATATGGCAAACAATGGGAAACATCCTTGAAAGGGCCAAAGTTCTCAGCAGTGGGGGTTTGATCCCATCGCTGATTCCTTCTCGCTCTAATAAGAAGGTATATATTTGCATCAGAGATTCATAGGATTCTATTTATGTTTTTCAGATACAAAAGAATATTTTCAACAATGAAGAAATCGAACACAATTATGACGAATAGCAGCACGTTCGAAAATCAAATGCAAGTCCTAGAAGCGTACACATCAGACCTCATCAATTGTGTTTACGCCGAAGAAGTACTCAGCTCTAGAAATCTAGGCTTTGTTTTCAACAAATTACACCCACAGCTGGTCGGGAAACTCAGGTCATTAATGCCTGATGTAGATGCTAAACTAAGCATAAGGAACAGTATAGCCTTTGCTCCATATACATACATTCAGTTGGATAGCATAGACCATAGAGATGCGGACAATAAGCTATGGTTCAATGCTGTCATAGACCAGGAGTTCATGCATCTAAGCAGGTTCTTAAAGAAAGCTGTCACGGAGTTGCGTTATCAATGAACTTAAATGTATTCAAGACTCTTTTAAAGTGTATTATGCTTTGAGACCACATTGAATGTTAATTACCAATTCTAATGTAGTTAATTGTTGTATTACTTCGTGATAAGTTAGATTGTATTCGCATGTATTAAAAGAAAATCAGACTACATTAAAAACGAACAATAAAAAATAAAAGGAGACCAAATCAGCTGAAGAAAGATATAAAAATCTGACGTAAATCGCTCCACGTAGTCGGAGGCTACGTATATGTTCTTGGTCAGTCATAAGTAGTCGATTAAAGGCTAGCAACCCGCAGTAAGCCCGCGTGGTGGATTACGGCTCATTCCTTCTTCTAGAGAGGAGGCCTGAGTCCCAGCAGTGGGAACATTAAAAGGCTGATGCGCTGATACTATGCTATGCGTTTAAAGATAACCGAAAAAAAATCATAGCTGCCCAGATGATCACCAATCATCGTTGTGTACATTGTGAGTTTCAAAATGCAATTTGGGACCAATTGAGGCTCTGACTTTTAGAAAGTGCAGAGATTCTAATGTCACACGGATAAATCATGTTCACAATCAAGTAACTCGGCTGGTTTCTCTAGTTAAACAATGGAACTGCTAAAAACCAAATGAGTTATAAAACGGGTATTTGAATGATAAGATACTTAAATAAAATAAATACTGACGAAATGCAAGCACACGATTGCCTACCCTTTTGGGGAATGGCGTACTGTTACTTTGTTGCCTTAATATTTTAAGATGGACCGAAGTAAAATATAATTATTTTTTTAAGATTTCTAGTATAAGTTACGATTGTGATTAGGGGCCATTAATTTATTACGTAAGACGATTTTTATTAGTTTTTGACCCCCACCCTCCTTAAAAAGAAAAATAAGAATAGGCAGACTTCTACCCCCCCAGTTAAATATTTATTAGATACGTAAGAATAGGAAAAAAATAATATAAGTTTCGTTGGTTTGATGTTTATTTTTAAAAGTAACAATTTTTAGGAATGTGTTTACAAGTGTAACGTCTAGTTGCACAAGCGTTCCCATGGAATTAGTTTACCTATATGCTTCCGAGTGCACATCAGCACTCGTGATTTCCCACCTTAAAAAAAAGCACTCGTGCGTTCAAATCTTAATTTTGCGTATTTTTATCATCTTGCGTAAGAACTATCAAGGTTCCCTCCCACCCCTTGTAAGAATGCGGGGTGACTCAGTGGTGGACATCTCGTTTGCCAGCCCCGCTCTGTCACCGCGTGTCGTCAACTGGCGCGTTATGGAGGGGGTGGAGACGTACTCAGACCACCGGTACATCCGGTTTGACGTCTCCGCCCAAACCTCGACCGCGCCGGTCCGACGGAACCCTTGTGGTCCGCGTTGGGCGCTGAGGCAGATGGACCGGGAGCTCCTCCTGGAAGCCGCGACGGTACAGGCCTGGGTGCAAGCACCGGACAGGCCTGTCGACATCGACGTCGAGGCAGAGTGGTTCCGGGAGGCCATGTCGCAAATCTGCGACGCGGCTATGCCCCGAGTCCATCCAGGACGTGCTCAGCGCCAGGTATACTGGTGGTCGCCGGAGATTGCGGCACTGCGCAATGCGTGCAATGCCGCGCGACGCCGGTATGCCAGGTACCGCAGGCGCCGCATCCGTCCTCCGGATGCGGAGGCCAGAGAGGCGGAGCTGTACGAGGGATACAGAGAGGCAAAGCGCACCCTCCGAGCGGAGATAAGGCGGGCCAAACTCGAGGCCCGCAATGTGTGGCTGGGGACTCTGAATGGGGACCCATGGGGACGCCCTTATAAGGTGGTGCGGGACAAAATCCGCCCCTGGGCTCCCCCGCTGACGCAGAGTCTCCGGCCCCAGCTTGTGGAGGGTGTGGTGAGCACTCTGTTCCCCGCGCGAGGGGAACACTCTCCCCCGCCCATGGCTCCGCCACCAGCGGTGTCCGACGTGGACCACGATGGCGACGACGACGAAAATGCTCCAGAGGTGACCGAGGTAGAGTTGAGAGTGGCGGTACGAAGGCTGAGTGCCAAAAATACCGCCCCAGGACCCGACGGCTTGCCTGGGAAAGCCTGGGTCCTGGCCATGGAGGCTCTCGGGCCTCGACTAAGAGGGCTCTTCAGCGCATGCATGGAGAGGGGCCAGTTCCCACTTCGCTGGAAGACGGGGAAACTGGTCCTCATCGTGAAGCCGGGACGCCCTGCGGACTCTCCGTCCGCGTACCGGCCCATTGTGCTGCTCGACGAGGTGGGCAAGCTCTTTGAAAGAGTAATTGCAGACCGCCTCGTCGCGCACCTAACACGGGTGGGGCCGGATCTGGCGGACGGCCAGTTCGGTTTTCGCAGGAGGCGCTCCACGGTGGACGCCATCATGCGCGTGCGAGCTCTCACGACGGGGGATGCGGTGGCCCAGGGCAGGTGTGTCGTGGCGGTGTCTCTGGACATCGCCAACGCCTTCAACTCCCTGCCTTGGAGTAGCATTAGGAGGGCACTCCGGTATCACCGGACGCCCGACTACCTCTGTCGTGTGGTCGAGGCGTACCTGTCGGACAGGTACATCATCTACCCTGGTCACCAGGGAGAGTGGGAACGTCGAGAGATGTCGTGCGGTGTTCCGCAGGGATCGGTACTAGGGCCGCCCTTGTGGAACATTGGATACGACTACGTGCTGCGCGGCGACCTCCCTGACGGGGTCAGTGTAGTCTGCTACGCAGACGACACGCTGGTCCTGGCGCGGGGAGAGTCGTACCAGGCGGCGGTCGAACTAGCGACACGCGGGGTTGCGACAGTCGTGGGCAGGATCCAGGAGTTGGGACTCGAGGTGGCATTGCACAAGTCCGAGGCCATGTGCTTTCACGGCCCTCGGAACGCGCCACCACGAGGTTCCCAACTAACGGTAGGAGGAGTCCACATCGGCGTCGGGTCGACGATGAAGTACCTGGGACTCGTTCTCGACAGCCGATGGGATTTCGAGGAGCATTTCCGACGTCTGGCCCCCAAACTAAATCGGACTGGGGCTGCCCTCGGGCGGCTCCTGCCCAACCTGGGGGGTCCAGACGCCTCCTGCCGGAGGCTTTACGCGGGGATCGTTCGGTCCATGGCCCTTTATGGCGCACCGGTATGGGCGCCGACGCTGCGGAAGCAGCCGGCGGCCCGGCTGAACGCATGCCAGAGGGTCATGGCCATACGGATGGTGCGAGGATACCGGACGATTTCCCGCGAAGCGGCGAGCCTCCTTGCTGGCCAGCCACCATGGGATCTGGAGGCAACAGTCCTTGCACACATGCACGATCTGCGCATGGAGATGCAACGCCGGGGCGAAACTCCGCTGCCGCGACAAGTCGCAGCATGGCGGACAGAGCTCCGGCGGGTTCTCATGGTGAAATGGCGACAGCGACTGTCGCAACCCAGTGCTGGGCACGCCACAATTATGGCGGTAAGTCCCCTCTTTGAGGCGTGGTTGGAAAGACCTCACGGCGTCCTCACCTTTCGCATGACGCAGGTTCTCACCGAACACGGTAAGTTCGGGAAGTTCCTGCACCGGATTCGTGCGGAAGCGACGCCCGGGTGTCGCCACTGTGTGGACCGGCCGGAGGACACGGTGGAGCACACGGTGGAGGTGTGCCCCGCTTGGGCAGAGCAACGCCGTGTCCTCGTGGGGGCGATCGGCGGCGGCGATCTCTCGCGCCGGGCTTTGGTACAGGCCATGGTCCGGAGCGAGGAGGAGTGGCAGGCGGTCGCCTCCTTCTGCGAAGCAGTAATGCTAGCAAAGGAGGCGGCCGATCGCGTGAGGCAACGGTCCTCACGCCCCAACCGCCGTCGGGATTCCGATCCCGATTTCCGGCCACCGTAGGCGCGGGCTTGCGGACGGCGAGCAATGGGTAGCCCGCCGTCCGACCGTCCGGTAACCGTCCGGACCGAGCCCAAGTCGTCGAAGGCGCGTATTGTTCCACGCGCGCCTCAGGGAGATGTCAGCAAATCGTAGAGGCCCAGCAGGGTCGAAGCCTACTGGGGCCATGGGTAGTGTGAAAACGAAACCCGGGGCCCTGGGACGAAGGCAACGAAGGAACAGGAGTGGGTTTTTAGTCAGTAAAAGTCTGGCACTATCTCCTGCTCCACCCAAGAGCGGGATTTGTCATTTAGATGATTTTCCCACCTAAAAAAAAAAAAAAAAAAAAAAAAAAAAAAAAAAAAAAAAAAAAAAAAAAAAAAAACCCCTTGTAAGAAAATATAAGACATGGTTGCCCCGAAATCGTCCTACGTAATAAATGAATGCCTCCTTATATACATATGAACTATTGGCTAGAATAATTAATTATGTCATACCATTTTAATTGTATTTTAATAAAAAAGTGACAATACTAATTTGATGTTTCACTGATATTCATACAAAACCCCGTATTCAGTTATTATTGAGAAAAACCTGAATTAAGAGATGACTCTTCAGGGTGGAAACCAAAACTCAAACGGACCGACGCACACGTGTAACACGCGTGATTTGTACGTAGATCGGCGTGTGTGGCACACGTGTGTGCAGTGTAGTTCTAGCTTTACACCGGCTCCCTCTGAACCGATATTACCGACTCGTCACACACAAACACACACACACAAGCACAGTTGAAAATTCATTCAACTAGGTAATATAACAACAGTCAACGCATAATTTTGCGAACCAATTGTACCATACTGGCTTGTAAGTAACTAATATTAGGAAAAACCATGAAATATTGTATACTAGGTTCTGCCAATAGCTTCGTCTGCGTGAATGTAGGATATACGGACGCGAAGTCGAAGTCGAAACATAAAAATAAACCTGTCTTTTCTTGGGCTTCAAGCTTACTCTGCAGCTCTGTACCAAATTACATCAAAATCGGTTCAGTAGTTTAATCACGAAAGCGTAACAGACTGAGTTAATTTTGAGAATTTGATTTCATATTTGTATGGATTTGAATTAAGAATTCGAGACATTACGGAATATGCCTTTGATTATAATGTCAGAATATGCATGCAAGTTTTTTATTAGATAAATTGGATAAATTATATTATTTTTAGCTTGAATAAACTAATATGAACATTTATTTATTAATAGATTATATCATAGATTTTGATGAAACTTGGTACACGGGTAGACCATGTCCTGGTATAGCACATAAGATACTTTTATCCTGGCAGTATGTTACCTTGGAATTATTTTCTATCTGCTATCACGCGGGCGAAGCCGCTAGCAGTAGCTAGCAATGGAATAAAATATATAGGTAGGTGTCTAAAGTGCCAGCCCCCCTAGCCAAGTTACAACCGTTTCGTTTCGATTCTCTTTCGTCGATCGCCTCGAGTCGGTCACGTCTCCGATTGCTTTGTTCTGACGTCAACTCAACGCTCAGTCACGTGGTCAGAACAAAGGAATAGGAGGCGTGGCCGACTCGAGGCGATCGACGAAAGAGAATCGAAACGAAACGGTCGTAACTTGGCTAGGGGGGCAGATATTCATAAGTAGGTGTTACGAGTCTTAACTTAGACTTTAAAATGAAAGCTGTGGACTGTAAAATCTTACAACGTGTATCTAAAATTAATGTACAGAATCAGAAATAATAAGGCGTGTGTGTCATAAGGTGGGTCTATGTTACAGAAGCCGAGCCCGACTCCTCTAAAGTCTGTCCACACTACACGAATTTGAGCTCGGCTCAACTTTTCTAGCGTAGACCCATCTTTAGGTTGCTTTCGCTAGGGAAGTCTGGTGGACCTGCGGCCCTTTATACGCAGAGCAGCTGCCCGCCACGCTGGCCGAGACGCCTAACGAAGATATCTGACGGCGCCCGAACAGGTATGCTATTTCAAAATTCAATTTTGTTCAGCAGGTTAGAAATCAGCTACTCATCATCATTTCAGCCGAAAGACGTCCACTACTGGACATAGCCCTTCCTCAAGCGTCGCCACAAAGACCGATCCTGCTCAATTCGCATCCATCGGATTTCCGCGAGTCTCACAAAAAACAGCTACTAAACCAGAAGAAAGTTCACTCCCAAGAGATGTTCTTAGAGCTGAATCTGCGAAAGGCCATCAAACATAATGTTAAAATTAGAGGGCTGATACAAAAAACATGGGCACATAAACAGTTCTTCACAAAGATGTAAGTTACTTTTCCATTTCCTCTTGTTACTGGTGCTCATTTATTTTTCGTGGTCCGCTCGAAAGCATAAATTATGGACACCGTGGCTGGAGACTGCTTCGTGGCGGGTGTCACGCGGGAGAGTGGGGGCGCACCCCACGACCGCTCGCCGCCCTTCGCCTCAATGAGAAATGTTTCAGGGCCTTTTGTCCCCTTATGCCCCTTTTTGCGAGCGACATCTTCAAGGATACTGTGTTAATCGGACCCTGCGATACTTTTTGTGAATGCCGCCTACGGAAGTCGACTGGAAAAACTGATTTTTTTATTTCTCGTATTCTCTCGGCCTCGTTTGCTTTTGATTGTTGTTTGCCTGCTGGGGGTTTACTTACATTAGATTTTTCTTTATCTTAATTTTATTCTAGATTTTGCGAAACCCAGCGGTCTGAAGTAAGAATAGTTCGTTTATTGTTTCTGAAATTGGCTCCCACTCCTTGCTGGGCTTATCAGCGTCTTGCGCAATGTTTCTTCGTAGAAACTTTTGGGGTATTGCTAAAGTTTTGAGAATTTCATCACTAAGATTGAAGCCCACAAGATAACGTAGAATTTAACATTTTGAAGAGTTCGTTTAACTCGTCATTTACTCAGTCTTAATCCGAAGTGTTCCAGATTCGGGCCGACGACTCCTTCCCTTCCTAGCTCCTCACACAAACATGTTTCTACCTACATTAAGTACACCCAGAACAATACTGAGCCACTCTTTGTATAACGCAAAAAGGTTTAAGCTTAATTGTCACAGTGTGTTTGGTAATCAAGCAAGTGAACTTAAATAGACACATTTAAGTCCAATTGCATTAGTGGTCGAAGCTGGCGAGTTCCGGAATATCGTATCGGTCCAGATAGTTGTTATCCTGTTCATTATCTAAACATCAATGAGCGGTTTCAAAATGATGATGATACCTTAATAACATGCCAATGTTGAGATACCAATCCGAAAGGCTTTATGTTAGCTAGAACAGCCGATGCTATCATTTGCAAAGCTACATAAATATAACGCATTTCGTAATTGCTTTTGTAAAATGGAATGTGCGAACATTGTAAGCATGGCTATTAAGTTACCTTGTCCAAACTCTTACAATTTAAGTTAAGTGCTATCATGTGCAGCCATAAAACTAATAAATATTCATTCAAATAAGCACCAAGTATGACATAACTCAAGACAGCGATATTCTCGTGTGATTTAACGCAAAATGCGGTGCGGTCTCGCTGCGCCCATCGGGTTGTTTCTGCGGGTAAAAATATGCGCAACTGGTAACAATTGATAGGGGTGGTGGCGAGAAGGGTGCACTAGTTCATATCTCGTGTGGAGAACCCTTTGCAACCCCACTTTCCTTTTTATCCCTACTCAAAAATCGCTTCTGGGGACGTGTTTTCGCTGCGAAGTAACTACTGCTCCCATTTTTTGCCAAATTGTTGTTTGGGGTGAAATGGATTGTGCCGTTAGCCACGTCGTTTGAATGATAAAATGGAAGGAACTTATTGCTTAATCATTGTTTTAATTTATTGCCTCAAACCTATGTACCTACTTAACGTGGTCATCTTGGATGTAGCTATGTAGGTACCTAATAATGTAGCATGTGGCTATAAGTATCTAAAGTACGTAAGTCTGTCCTGCTAATTGTAAATGCAGTAATCGACATTTTTAGGATTTTCCCTTTTTTGCAAAAATTACATCTCAAGAGGCATAGGTACATAAAAATATTATTTTCTTATTCTTTTGGTACACTTTTAAAATTATATAACTAAGACTTGTTGTTTAGATATCAAAAAAACATGTTTACCGCGTTTATCTCCGAACCGCGCCATTTTGCAAGTACTGCATTTGCAATAAGCAGGGCAGAAGTATTGGTAATGAGTACCAATCAGCTTATGGTCTCTCCAATGTTATAGGTACAGAGTTTTTTAACACAACACAATAGAACAAAACATACTTGCTTATATATATCCAATTTCCATCCTGGTTCAGAACTAGGAGCTAGCTATTTAAATGGGATAAAAAAATTATCGAAAAATAAAAACTGTAAATGAATTTAATTCATATTATCCAATGTGACGTGACTCTAATTAACTTTACTATTTATTTATTAGCTATTTAATAATATTGAAATATTATAATTACATTTCAGTATCTATAGAAACACTAATAATCATATCTACCGTCTGGCAGATGCCAGCGACTATACGATATTTGTGGTAATAATAACAGTTACGTTTAACTTGAACTACCCACAAAAGTTTCCATGTGACTCGAATAAGCGTTATGGATATAGATTTTCCTAATGATATCGTAACATTCCTATCGACTAAAACAGTTTTATCTCGAAAAGCACGTACAGTAGTAATTTGCGGTTTATGCGGGGCTAAGCTCAGTCCGTGTGGATCGAGAGACATCCAAACAGCGTATGTGTTTCGAAATGTCAAAGCTCTTATAAACCTCTGAGATCTGCAAACACGGGCGTTGAATCGTGTTAGTGTAGGCGAAAGCTCACCCGGCTGCTGTCTGTACCGAATCGATAAAATTCGGGTCCGCGCCCCCGTACGTTGCCACGGCAACGCGCCCCGAGTCCCCTCCAGCCGCCACCCCGCCGCATCTCCGAGAACACCGATGTTGACTTAGACGGATAGGGTAAGAGGCTTATTAATGGTTTCATGTTACTTCAATGTTGTACAACGCTACCTAAGAAAGCTCATCGATTTTGATTAGGATTTTAGGTAAGTACCTAATATAACCGAATAAAAAAGGTGCCTAAAATGTATTGGTTATTCCTGAATTCTCTGTATTTCTCGAAGGTGAACGGTAGAGTTTGCACGAAGTAGAAAGCGGGAGAGCCCGCAAATAATGGAACATTTCCAGGGAGCGTGGCCGCCATCTTGGCAGACCGCGTGACGCCACCATTACGAATCGGGTGCGTTCACGTCGCGCTTCGCGTTGGCGGCTCGTCTGCATTATTTTTATCTGAATTCACATTTCCCTTACGAAGTGTGAATTATTTAAATTAGTAGGTGCTTTCTGTATGCGGGGGATCCTGACTGAATGTGGGCTCTGGACCTGATATATAAAGCTTGGTGCAAGCGACTGGTCGCGTGGAGAGGACCTTAATAGGTTTCTTGACTTGCACCGTTTTGTTTTAAAAGTTCTGAACATGTATTTCTATTTTTTTTTAAATATCGTTACTTGTGAGAAAATAATGATGAAAAACAGCTATCATTCGAATGCTGTAAAGTACGAGTAAGCTCTGAGCGATAGTGAAAAAAATATGGGTTTGTGTTACGAGTTCAAAATGTGTGGATCCAACGATTATCCAAATAAGTTAGTGGCACGATCCCGCATTACAAGAAGGAGCAACGACGCAGCATCGTAATGTGGGGCGCGTGGCCCCCGGGGGCGAGGGCCCGGCAGCACCCGGCACCCGGTGCCCGGCGCCCGGCTCGCCGGCAGCCCCGCCACGTCCAGGGAGCGAGGCCGTGCAAACTTTCTCTACCCATAAAACTCTGTTTGCTCAGTACGAGCTTAAACATTTCTTTGCGGGTCAGGATTACTTAGCGATGAATAAGTAAATTGCATTTAAAACGAAATCGTTTTCGTACCTAACGTTTTCTTTGTGGAACGTGCGTCGTAGCTTTATGAATTTTAAAATGAAGGCGGGCTGCAGATACTTACGGCGGCGTGAGATAAATTCTTATTAATATTCCCGAGGCGCAGTTTTAGTTCTTTTGTCTCGCGCGGCTCGGGCAGGCAATAAAGAGGTAGACGCCTGGAAATGTGCTGCATTTATACAGGTTTCAGACGCCGCGCCCGACAGCCCGCCCCAGCGCCCGGCGCTTGTGCTTTATTTTGTTCGCTCGGCGTTCCTTTGCCAGCTCTCTCCGCTCTCCTATTGCTCGCAGCTAAGACTAACAAGGTTTTTAATTATTTCCTTTAATGCCACTTTCAGCGACGTTACATATGGAGCTTTGTTGTTCTAATGTCGCGCTCGTTTGCTACGCTTGCCACGTATCTTGTGCCAGAAGAGCTTTGTGTGAACAGTTTAATTTATAGTGTTAAGTAAAAGCTTTTAGAAAAATTCTTGTTTCGTGACATACTTTGTGAAATGACATACTTCTGCATCAATAAAAATCTTATTAGGTAGAGAGCTGACGCAATGTGATTTCGATGAATCATCGTGAATCTTATTGGCTATTTATTGAGGCGTGCGCAGCTCTGGTCCTCAATTTGGGCGACAAGATATGATGGACGCAGCTTCCGAGAGGATTACGTGAGTGGAGGGTTTGACCTCATTCCTGTGAATGGTTCGTTCACAAACATGTTCCACTGACGCAACGCCGTTGTACTACCTACTTGTAATTATGTTTGGAGTCCAGGAAATTGCGAGGCATTGTTGAGTCCGGCGTGCAGCACTGCCTGTCTGGGTTGATAGGCACCTAATTATGTCGTGTATAGTGCGTAGTTCAGTAGTTGTGTTCGTGTTACCGCAACTCTTGTGTAGTTTTGCAGTGTAGACAACCAAATAAAGCAGCATAAGTAATATAAACATGCATAAATATAGTGCATTGCATTGCACGTAGGTAGGTAGATACGTATTTGGTGCATGCATTTGGTATTTCGACCAAATGCGCCATGTTTATTATCAAATCTTTTGGGGCAGTTTTCAACATAAATAGTCAAATTATCTACATAGGTACACCATCTCACAGTTTGATGTCTATAGCCAATTAATAGAAATGGGTACCTACAGTCCAGCCTGGGGCGCAACTGTGGGATAGTTCGAAAGTGGTTCTGTGGCCCTGGAAAGCAATGGGCAATTGAAGGAACACAGGTGGGTTTTAGTCGGTAAATGTCTGACACTCCCTCACTCACGCTCCAGTCAGGGCGAGAGAAGATACCTATTTAACGATTTTCCACCTTAAAAAAAAACCTGGGGCGACAGAATCTTTGCGTTAATTCTAAAACATTGCATCTAGGTGCCTAGGTACCCAAGCAGGTAGATAATGTAGATGCTTATTTCAAGAAACTTGCATGTTTCCCAAATAACACTTTCGCTACAATATTTTAAAGCATAGAGCTGGTAATTCTGTGTTATTTTTAACATTTTGTGCGGTTTGAACACGAAACGTCGGGAGCAGACGATTGTTTTCCTCGGCGAGTGGCCAACATTCCAGCATGAAGCTCATTTACATGAACAATTGAACACTACATTTTACATATTTGTTACTACACTGTCTTGCCAAATTTTATCTTATTATTGAATTTACTGTTTGTAAACTTTCAGCAAGGACAACGCATTTTAAAACGCGAAAAAGTTAAAATATTTTAATTTTTCTTTTTTTGCTTATCTTTATTTTCATCTCTAGTATACTACTTAAATTACTTATCTGTACCTACCTGTACGAAATATAGAGTCCATTTTCAGTGGGGTAACTTTTCGTTTATGTGATGTTTCACGCAACGTTGGATGTTTTCATTTGGATCATAAATATATATAAATGATCTACCGCATCTATTAAAAAAACAACCACATATTGTATTGTTTGCTGACGATACGTCGTTAATTTTTAAGATCAATAGACGTTCCACTAATCTTGATGACGTAAACGATGCTTTACAGCAAGTCCAAAACTGGTTTACTGTTAATAATTTAGTGTTAAATGGAAAAAAAACTAAGTGCATAAGATTTGCGTTACCGAATGTTAAAAGTAATTACTCCGACATAGTATTGAACAAGGAGAAACTTGAATTCGTCGAGAATACGGTTTTCCTAGGGATCACGCTTGACTCGAGGCTACAATGGGGTCCTCATTTAGCATCTCTGGCAGGTCGGCTTAGTTCAGCAGCATATGCTGTCAGAAAAATCCGTCAATTTACTGATGTGGATACTGCGCGACTAGTTTATTTTAGTTACTTTCATAGTATCATGTCTTACGGTATTTTGCTATGGGGACGGGCTGCAGATATAGAGTCTATTTTTATTCTGCAGAAAAGAGCTATCAGAGCCATATATAATCTTCGCAGTCGCGATTCTCTTAGGGAACTATTTAAGGAAATAAACATCCTGACGGTCCCTTGTCAATACATTTATGAAAACATTATGTATGTTCGGAAAAATATTCATCTTTTTACTAAGATAAGTGACAGGCACAATTTTAATACTAGGAACAGGAACAAATTAGATCAACCTCGGTTCAGATTGGCTAAAGTACATAGTTCTTTCATGGGGTACTGTGTAAAATTTTATAATAAAATACCAGTTGAGATTCTACAACTAAATGAGTCCAAATTTAAAGCATGCATTAAACGCACACTATGTAGACAAGCGTATTATAAACTGGAAGATTATATCCTTGATAAAAGCGCTTGGCTAAATGCCGGTCCTGCTCCGCAGCCACAGCCACTTTTACCTTCAAATTAGTTTTTTTTTTAATAATTTTGGAAGAGATACTGTTCCCCTTTTTGTATTGTTGTTTTAGAAATGTTTTTTATTTTATTTTATTTTATTTCAATAGAGCTGATAATTTATTATCTTTTGTATTTGGAAACAGTAGCATTGTATAATGTAGAAGCACTTTGTTTTTCAAGTTTTGTGAATGTGAAGTACCATGGAGCATTTTTATTAGGTTACAACTTGTTTGACATTACGAGCATGGCAGTTGAGAGTTTGTCATGCTCACTCAAATGTCTCGCTGATGGTGGCACGTGTTATTGGGTCATTCAGTTCCCTTAAAAATGGTTGAGCTGAGTGGGGCTGATGCACGCGTCATGCTCGTGAACGGGTGCCGTCAGTTGAGACTGGTCATCTCTTAGCTGCCAGTGACTTAATTCAATTTCTATTTTTTTTTATTAGTCTTTTTTTAAGTATATTTTATTTTTATTTTAATTATTATTACTTATCTACATTGTGCTCACATATTAGAAGCGACAAGAAATATGTAACCAAGATTTATGTAACTCATAACATGATTTAAAAGAGTGTCCATGGAGTTTCTTGCACGTTCTTCTCCATAGAGATCTACGCTTTGGAACGTGCAATTTAGCTTCACTTGTTTTTTTTTTTTTGACTGACTGACATTTTGACAATTCAAAAGTGCCTGTAATTGGTCTATTTGAAATAAACGTTTCTGATTTCTGATTTCTGATTTCATAGAGTGTTGGGTTATGACATTATCCCATCGTTGTGACACAGCTGCGGACTTCGGAACTCTATAAGTAATATTAGACCCAGTTTCAGGGCTTGACGGGCTGCATGCCGAAATACAGGCTCCAAGCCTAGTTCGGTTAAATTAGGCATAATTGCAGCATAATAATTACTAAGAGCAGTTTTAATTAGCTTGTAGACAAATTGAGTAATAGTACATTTTGATACAAGTGCAGAAAGTTTGTCATTGCGGCTGAGACGGAATTTGCACGAGCCGTAGGCGAGTGTGTTATGGAGCCGAGAGCTGCAGTGATAAATTTGCACGTGTATCAAACGACTTTTTTCAATACACTTACGAAGAAATGAATAAACAGGGGTTGACCGGGGACTCGTGGGGGTCGACGCGCGCCCAGCCTGATACGATACATGTAATAACATTGTGGCGGGGGAGAGCCCGCGCACTTTTCTGCACCAGTGCGGAAAACAGTCTATTGCGTGCCTAAAAGCGGTTGGTGAAGAGCGGGTTTTCGAGTAAGTGTATTGAAAAAAATATTTTTTGGTGTAGGTAATAAATTATTATTATCATATTATATTCTGGTTCAAATTATTTTTTTCTTTGGTTGTCCGGACAAGGGATGTGACGATGGTCGTTTTCGGTACTAACAACAACTATTTTGGTATCTACTACCTATTTTCTCTTATGTCAAACAATGCTTGTATAGTCAACTTTGTTTAGCCAAAATCGCTCGTCATACATTATCAGATTCATAATTACTGTTCACGTCCAAATAGGTAGGTAAATCACGCTTCACAAAGAGGTATAATATAGGTAGATTGGCGATAATTGAATTCGATCATAATTACTCCCTCCTCAAATTGGTACCTACATAGGGTAGGTAGGTACGTATGCCAGCTTCAATTTAACTCTATAATAATTACACAGCTCTCCGGTTCCAGGATTTCCAACATGTCCGAGTATATAGCTCGCTGTTGAAGCCTGTTATAGGTGGTAGTTCGATAGAATATCCAGTCCCCCCCCTCGCCCTGCAACACCCCCGCCCGGGCTGCGAGCTAGCCACCTCCTCCCGTGTCATGTCTGACGCGAGCTTTATTTAACTGTGGATAGTGCATAATATTAAATTTTAAAATAGTATTTTACTTTTTACAAAGTTGGTGTAATGTGGGGGGAGTAGATGTAGGCACGTGTTTGTTTACCCCTTCCAGGAATACTAATGTAAGTAAGTAAGTATAAAGAAGAATAAATTAATTTGAACTGAATTAAATAGAAATTAATCAAATAGAATAACAATTAAACTGAATTGAGTAGACGATAATTCTAATTAAATTAAATAAATTGTATAAATTAAATTGTATATTGTATTGAATTAAAATAAATAATGTTGAATTAAATTGAATTATAATATATTGCACTGAATTGAATGAAATAAAATATTTGTGTAAATTAAATGAAATTAATAATAATTGAATTGAATTATATACTATATTAATTATGATTATAGAAATTGGTTTGTTATACATGAAGCTTTCGCAGAAGGCACTGTACTCTGTAAAGTTTTACCACAGTCCTTCACTTCTTTTATTCAAATGTCAAGATGTTGACATTGGTGTGGGTTACATGTTTGTGCATCTAGTTTTAAGGATTTTTTTTTGTATTTCTCTAGCATGTAACTGTTTTTTGTCCCTAATAAAATAAAATAAAAAATAAAAAGTAATAATTTATTGCGCAATAAAATTTTAAGCCTATAAATAACATCAGGTGATAAAATACTAATAATGAGTGTGGCTATTTCACATAAATAAGATCACTGTCCTTCAAACTAGGAGACAATCCTGTATCTTGATGAGCAGTAGGTACATTTTCACATAGATTATATAAGCGAAATGTTACGTTAAGTTATTTTAGTGATTTTGTTTCTGTTGTGTTTGGTTTTTTGGTTCCTAAAAGTTTTCTTGTGTCTATGTAAAAGTTTTTAAATTGCTGAAACAAGATGCAAAATTCACTCAATAAGCCTTGCCTTTTCTCAACTATGTTTTTTTTTCAGGTGGGAAATGATCCAATGACTGCTCTCGCACTAGGGCGGAGCGCAAGGGCGTGTCAGACTTTTACTGACTAAAACCCACTCTTACGTTTCTTCATTGCCTTGTGTTCCAGGACCCCGGGTTTCCTTTTCAGAAGCCAACCGATAGTAGTTAACGTGGAGCAACTGCAAATCTGCCCCCCTAGCCAAGTCACAAACGATAAACGTAAACTCTCAGTAGTCTTTAATAGATTTTCAACTTTATGTTATTGGATATAAAGTTGAAAATCTATTGAGATTACATAGTGTTTTCGTTCGTTCCGGTCGCTAACGCTCAGTAGTCTTTAATAGATTTTCAACTTTATGCTCTTAGGTATAAAGTTGAAAATCTATTGGAGATTACTAAGCGTTCACGTTTATCGTTTGCAACTTGGCTAGGGGGGCTGATCCCCATAACTTAGTAATTGCGTAACACTGCATCTCTTGACAAGACTGGTGTCAAATTTCCCTATCCGTAGCGACTGTTAAAGATCTATAAATGACAGCCCGGATCTGCGGCCATGGTTTAAGAGTGTTGAGTACGGGATCGGGTTGTAAATCAAAGATGATAAAGTTCCACTCAGAGTTATATTCTTGTCAAACTTAAACTAATTACACATGCGACCAACTCCCAACCCGACAAACCCGTGACTGTCTTACGTCGCACAAATGCAACGTTGCGAAACCTACGACACGGTGCATTGTCGTCTCTACATCATTCCTCCCCTTTTTCAAAATTTTCAACAACATACATAATTAAAACATTATATAATAACAAACATTTTGATACAAAGTCATAATATAAACAGAAGTACAAGTGTAACTTTAATATGATTATACATACAAGTTGTTGTCATGATAGTGTATATGGGCGCAAAACCATTATTTGATAAGTGTTTAATTTGATCACTTCCTGTTTATTTATTTTAATATTGCAACATCCTGTTGAATGTATTTAAGGATTTAATTTGATAACTTCCCTTTCGATTATTTAAAATATTACGACATCCTGTTGAATTTATACAAGGATTTCAATTGATAACTTCCTTTCGAATTACTTTAAATATTGCAACATCCTGTTCAATTTATGTCAAATTAAATGACGACTTCCTTTCTAATTCTTAAAAATATTGTAGCATCCGGTTAAGCTTGTGAGGATTTAACCTGACCACTTCCTTTTTATTTCTTTAAAATATCAGAGCATCCGGTCACATTTAAATAAGAATTTATTGTGACAATTTCCGTTTCGTTTATTTATTTTAAATATTTTTCTACCTTCATAGTGAATTTTTATGCTTGTCAATTTCTGTGTATAAAAACCGATGTAATGTGATTAGAAAGGCACTCTTTCGCCGCCCATGGAATAAACACCTTGAACTGGAGTAAGGTATTTCTTTATTATCACTTCCTGCCAATCTATATTGTTGTGACTGTGTATTTTGTGTGACGTCGACACCGATGGCGATCATACGCCGACAGCAGCGGTGGGATCCAGCCCGCTCCTACTGAAGTCCTCTGGATTCCGGGTCAAGCGCCGTGACTGCAGCACTGTCCGCTACCCTTGTGCCTTCTCGGGATTATGGCAATTCCTACCTACTGCCATTCGATTCCGAGGTGGGCGCTCACATCAAGGACTGGTGTGCCAATGTTGACGAAATCATTACAACTATTGGCATACTGAAAGGAAGACCGAAGACCTGGGCTAACACGTGGTCTCTGCAATATACCACATGGGAGGAAAGTCAAGCAGGACCTGATTCAGACGTTTGGCGAAGAGTTCCGGTATGCTGACGACGTCCAGTGGTGGCGGGACTGCACGTTGGAGCAGGCGAGCAGCCACGCGGTTTACGCAACCAAGGTATGGACGCTCTTCAAGTGAGAGCAGCTAGAAGCAACAGCTGGTGAGGTAATTGAGATTTTATGAAATGTGTATTGTAGTTTAACACTCCTGACTCTTTGCCCACACTAGTCTCCATTTTCAAAACTTTCCGTAAACGTGACCAATCAAAAACTAACGGTACAAACATAAATTATTTAAACCAAAAAACCTTCGTTTAAAGTAGGTATTGTTGTCGTTTTTAGTAGCTGTCATTGTCGTTTTTAGTAGCTTTCATTGTCGTTTTTAGTAGCTGTCATTGTCGTTTTTAGTAGCTGTCATTGTCGTTTTTAATAGCTGTCATTGTCGATTTTAGTAGCTGTCATTGTCGTTTTTAGTAGTTGTCATTGTCGATTTTAATGGCTGTCATTGTCGTTTTTTTTGTAACTGTCATTTGAAAATGACATTCTTAGTCCTGACTCGTCGGGTCAGTGTTCCATTCGTTTTCAATGCTTCTGAACGTAGTATTTCCGCAAAGTTTTCACGGAGGCGGCTCCGAAAAACCGCAAATTAGTCGATTTTAAATATTGCTAGAAAGAATTCTTGTTTTCATAAACGAAATAACGAAAGATTGAAATCAACCACCTGAAAGTGAAATTTTGAGTTTTTTGTAAAAACATCTGTCAAAATTGAATTGATTTCAATCCTGTGTAAATTTTTTTTTGTAAGTACTGGGTTTGATAGTTCGATTCAAACATTGTTGGGTTGTAGGATCGACTGAATGGATTGTTGGGTTGATTGTTGGGGTTGGATCAATTGTTGGATCGATTGTTAGAGCAATTGAATCGAATCTAAAATCAATATTAATTTGCAAACGTTCAAAACCTCTATTTTTCTGAAGTTAATTTTTTTTAAATCCAATTGTGAAACACATAACATTTGGGCCACTTCTTGTATAGTTCTTTCAAACAGGAACAGAGTACACCGTTGATCCTCCTCTGCCTTGCGTCGTACTAAGGAGGAATCTTAGCTGGAAAGGTTTCATTATTCGTTTTTCAAAACTATCCCATAAAACGATTTGGGAGATGTCAAAGGTTGTGTGGGTGAATCTTGCTCTTTGGGTTAATAAACTTAAAACTTAGCACAAATTCTAATCAAAATTAATAATAAAGGCTGTAATTATTAGTTCTTTAAAACTACCCTCAAAATACGGTTTAAGGGTTGTTAAGGTTTTCTCGCGAATGAAGTCGCTGGTAAAGTGCAAGTCCCTGTTAAATTCATAATGAGGATATCCTGTTGCAATAAGTTGACATCTTGTTCCAAAAGTAATTCTACGATTAATCATAACGGCTGGCATCTCGTAAAACAAGAGCTGGACACAATTGAGCAACTTAGTTTTGTTGATAGGATTGGTAATTGCGTTGCGCTTTGATAAAATTCAAATCGAAAATAAAAACTCTTAAACATGATTGCGTAACATCTTCAATATTAGTTAAATATATAGCCTTCTAAACGAAATAATATTAGAAAAAGTAACGGTAAACCTTACAAATAAACGGTAATCGTTTGAATTGGTGTTTAGTTATAATCAGACCAAATTAGTCCGATTAAATTAAAAAAGACCCTCCCGGGTATTGATTATCACAATCCACACATCTAATAAATAGCTAACGATGCTGGTCGGGTAGACTGTCAGGTTGAAATTTGAAGAGCTTCATAAACAGTGGCAATTAGAGATTTGCAGTTGACTATACTTATTTTACGTCAAAAAGTACGTGAGTTTCCCATGTTTGTGTTGCTTTAACGTATTGCCACTGTGTTTTAAGCTTTCATGTAAATTAAGGATGGACGAGCGATAATTTCGAGACAAGTTAAGATTTGATACGAACAAAGATGAAATGAGATCTTTTGAAAAAGGATGTCTTACTGTATCGGCACCAAAGACAATGGCAAAATTTGATCAAAGATTTAGAAGTTTCTATTAAAATTTTACAAGTATTGCTAAATAGTGCTATAAAGTGAAGCATGGTTACAGTTATTGTTTAAGATGTTCCGAAAAATCGCTGTTCATGAATCTGAGTTTTTGATTATAATGAACCGACCGTATGGGCGGAGAATTTGTGAATTAGATTTATCGCATTAACTAGTCCCTTTTCCCACCTATTACGTTGACTGATCACCAGCGTATCCTTTTTCCCGGTCTAGAGCTGATCCTATGCGGGTGATGCCATAAGAGATGGCTAGATCCAAGGCGGGTGATGCTGTTAGGGGGGCTATATCCTATGCGGGTGATGCCATGAAGGAATATGGCTAGATCCAAGGCGGGTGATGCCGTAGATAGGTTTTTTTAAATGTGACTTGGCTTATTGCTATGAAATAAATTATATTGATTTCTTATTCGAATCTATTCAAACCATTAACCATTCTTTAAGCGCGATCTTAGATTTATTAGATTAATTAGTCCCTTTCCCACCTATTACGCTGGCTGGCCACCATGCGTATCCTTTTTCCCTGTCTAAGAGCTGATCCAATGCGGGTGATGCCATGAGGTATGGCTAGATCCAAGGCGGGTGATGCTAGTTAGGGGGCTATATCCAAGCGGGTGATGCCATTTGGTATGGCTAGATCCTAGGCGGGTGATGCCGAATTAGGGCTAGAAGGCGACTGATGCCGTGTAATGCCAATCAGCCAATTCACACCAAATATTTGATACTGTAATTTTTGGCTAACCCTATGTGGGTGACGCTGATAAAATGTTTGATACTGTCATTTTTGGCTAACCCTATGTGGGTGACGCTGATAAAATGTTTGATCCTGTGTAATCTTGGGCTAACCCTATGTGGGTGACGCCGATAAGATGTTTGATGCTGTGTAATTTTGGGCTAACCCTATGTGGGTGACGCCGATAAGATGTTTGATACTGATTGATTTTGGGCTAACCCTATATGGGTGACGCCGATAAAATGTTTGATGCTGTGTAATTTTGGGCTAACCCTATGTGGGTGACGCCGATAAGATCGTTTGATACTGATTGATTTTGGGCTAACCCTATATGGGTGACGCCGATAAAATGTTTGATGCTGTGTAATTTTATGGCTAACCTGATATGGGTGACGCCGATTTTATGTAAAATGATTGTTTAATGTAGAAGCACTTTTTCAAGTTTTGTGAATGTGAAGTACAATGAAGCATTTTTATTAGGTTACAACTGTTTGACTTTATGAGCAGTGCAGTTGAGAGTTTGTCATGTTCACTCAAATGTCTCGCTGATGGTGGCACGTGTTATTGGGTCATTCAGTTATCTTCAAAATGGTTGAGCTGAGTGGGGCACGCGTCATGCTCGTGAACGGGTGCCGTCAGTTGAGACTGGTCGTCTCTTAGCTGCCTTTTTCTTAGTTTAATTTCTATTTTTTAATTCGTTTTTTTAATTATTATTACTTATCTACATTGTGCTCACATATTAGAAGCGACAAAGTTGTAACCAAGATTTATGTAACTCATAATATGATTTAAAAGAGTGTCCATGGAGTTTCTTGCACGTTCTTCTCCATAGAGATCTACGCTTTGGAACGTGCGATTTAGATTCACTTGTTTTTTTTGACTGACAGTTCAAGGGTGCCTGTAATTGATCGGTTTGAAGTAAACGTTTCTTATTTCTGATTTCTGAATATCGGATGCTCTATAATGAAGATTAAACCTAATGTGAGTGATCTGAATTGATGTAAATTCCTGTACAGCGCAGAGAGCGCGCTGAGATCAGAATGGCCGTATGGGCGCAAAACCATTATTTGATAAGTGTTTAATTTGATCACTTCCTGTTTATTTATTTTAATATTGCAACATCCTGTTGAATGTATTTAAGGATTTAATTTGATAACTTCCCTTTCGATTATTTAAAATATTACGACATCCTGTTGAATTTATACAAGGATTTCAATTGATAACTTCCTTTCGAATTACTTTAAATATTGCAACATCCTGTTCAATTTATGTCAAATTAAATGACGACTTCCTTTCTAATTCTTAAAAATATTGTAGCATCCGGTTAAGCTTGTGAGGATTTAACCTGACCACTTCCTTTTTATTTCTTTAAAATATCAGAGCATCCGGTCACATTTAAATAAGAATTTATTGTGACAATTTCCGTTTCGTTTATTTATTTTAAATATTTTTCTACCTTCATAGTGAATTTTTATGCTTGTCAATTTCTGTGTATAAAAACCGATGTAATGTGATTAGAAAGGCACTCTTTCGCCGCCCATGGAATAAACACCTTGAACTGGAGTAAGGTATTTCTTTATTATCACTTCCTGCCAATCTATATTGTTGTGACTGTGTATTTTGTGTGACGTCGACACCGATGGCGATCATACGCCGACATGTACAATAACAATGGGTGTCGAGTTTCTGACATTGATTGCATGAGGTTCAAATGATTACGCAAAAAATGTATATGCTCACGCCTGCCCCGGTTGGTGTTGGCAGAGGTTTAATATATTTAAGATACACTATATTTTATCACTATAAAGTTTATGCGTACTGTATGTTCGGTGTTTGTTGCTGCCCAGTTTTGTCAATTTGGTTTGATGATATAGCAGTTATAAACTCTTTTCTAGCCCAATTTTTCGCACCTTTTTACACTTTTTGCACAAGATACACATTGCAAATAACAACAATAACACTAGAATACTTGCTACTACCGCTCCATATAGTTCCAACTTTTGCTCCACAGTACTTTGGCTCGCGTTATTCGCGCCATTTTGGGCTATGATTATTTCCTCTGATTTGCTATATGATTTGCCCATCGTATGGTAATAAGTTTTATAATAAGTACTTAAAGTGTGTTGTCAATAAAACAATAAAAAAATGTATGTAAAAAAATTGTATATAAAGTAAATAAATGCTTATATCGTAACCTACTTAACTTATCTGGCTGTCGACTATACTATGACAGTCGCGTAATTTAGCATTACAATAGCTTTCACTGGACGCGATCTTATACTAAAATTCTTAGTAAACTAGTACATGCTTATGCGAAATAATTACACATAGTAACACATTGAATTTATGTGATTACCGTAAACTATTTGAATTGCTAAAGGTTGGTTTACATAGTATTACCTATAATACGTTTATATTACCTTTACCTGAATCGTATTGGAACTCTGCTCACTCTTCCACTACGCGTGGTGTGAGTGGCAGGGGAATCACGATTTGGGACCTCAGTATTTGTCGATGGCGTTTCGTCACTATCCTCATTGAGATAATATGCAGGTTTCAAACGGTCTATAGATATACGAGCTTTCCTGCCTGACAATTGAATAAAATAAACTTTCCTATCTCTATTCAACACGCGAAAAGGTCCGTCATATGTTGGTTGTAAAGGCCTACGAACAGCGTCGTTCCTAACAAAAAACGTAATTACATGTTTCCAAATCCGGATGTATAAATATACTCTGATTTTTATTTTCCCTAATTGCAACAGATTGGAATTTCCTAATTGTTTCTCTTAATTTGCATACATACTCATGGCTACTATCTATTTCTGAGTTAGACTTATTATCATAAAAATCAGCGGGTAATCGCAAGGTAGTTCCGTAAGTCATTTCTGCTGCGCTTATGCCGTTATCACCTCTCACTGCTGTTCTAAGTCCTAGTAAAACAGTTGGTAATTCTGTCACCCAAGATGATGCTATATTACATAAGCGAGCGGTTAACGCCGCTTTAAGCGATCTATGCCAACGCTCTACCAGCCCGTTGCTCTGCGGATGGTAAGGTGTTGTACGCAGTTTATTTATACCTAACAACTTCATTAATGAGCTAAATAATTGACTTTCGAATTGGCGTCCTTGGTCACTAGTTAGTTTTTTTGGACAACCAAAACGCGAGATCCAACCTTCATATATAACTCGTGCTACAGTCTCAGCGGTTATGTCTTTTGTAGGGAAACATTCTGGCCACCGCGTTCCTCTGTCTACTATAGTTAAGCAATACCTGAACCCTTCCGCTGAAGTCGGTAATGGTCCTGTTAAATCAACGTGAATTTGTTCAAATCTATCGCATTGAGGAAACGAACCCAAAGCTGACATTGTATGTCTGTTAACCTTTGATCGCTGACACTTGACACAAGTTTTAGTCCATTGATTAACATCGCGATTCATACTCGGCCAATAAAAACGATCTTGTACCAATTTTTGTGTAGTCCTGATCCCAGGATGACTCAAATTATGCACTGTATCAAAAGCAACACGCCGAAACTTTTCAGTTAAATAGGGTCGGATTCTGTCATTAGTTATATTGCAATAAATAAATGCCCCGCTGTCTGGTAACATTATTTTTTTAAAACTATTGTTGCTGTTATCGGTATTTAACAATTGTAAAACATAGGTATCACGTTGCTGCTCCTTAGCGAGTTCTTCGTAATCTATCACTGTGGGACAGTTTATAGTTGCTACTCGCGATAACGTGTCTGCAACAACATTATCCTGCCCACTCACATGTCTAATGTCTGTGGTAAACTCGCTAATAAATATTAAATGACGTGTACGTCTAGGTAACTCTTTCTCGCTATTTATCTTTAAAAATGCGTAAGTAATAGGTTTGTGATCTGTATATATTGTTAACTGACGTCCCTCGACCATGTTCCGAAAATGACGAATGGCTAAGTAAATCGCTAACAACTCTCTGTCATACGTGCTATACTTACATTCAGTTTTAGACATGTTTTTTGAAAAGTAACCTAATGGTGACCATACATTATTTACTCGTTGTTGTAAAACCGCGCCTACGTGAGTATCGGACGCGTCCGTCATAAGTGCAAGCTGTGCATCCGCCACCGGGTGCGACAACGTGACCGCGTTACTCAAGCCTAACTTACATTCTTCGAATGCTTGCTCAGCGATTGGGGTCCACGCAATAGGTGTTTTATCTTTCTTTTTTGATCCATGAATAAAACTACTAAGAATCGATTGGGATGAAACTGCGTTTGGTATATGAGACCTATAAAAATTCACCATGCCCAAAAATCGTCGCAATTGTTCGATATTGTTGGGTTTGGGAAATTCGGTAATAGCTTTAACTTTCTCACCAAGTGGATGAATCCCCTCTGATGTGACATGATAACCTACGAAATCTATTTCTGTCTTACCAAACGTACACTTCGCTAAGTTAATGGTTATATTATATTTATTAAATTGCTTAAATAATGACTCTAGATGCTTACGATGCGTTTTCTCGCTAGAAGATGCTATAATGACGTCATCAATATAGGAGAAGATATTGTCTTTGCAATCTGCGTCTAACTCCTGAAAAACAGTATGGTGCATGAATCGCTGAAACGTCTGGGCGGCGTTACGTAACCCAAACGTCATAGGCGGGAATTCATACAACCCAAATGGCGTAATGATTGCAGTCTTTTCTATATCTTCTGGCGCTATTGAAACACAGTGATATGCCCTGTTAATATCAATTTTTGAAAATATCTTTTTTCCTGATAGTATATACGTAAAGTCTGATAAACGAGGAATAGGATATCTGTCCGGCTTAGTGATAGAGTTAAGCTTCCTATAATCCCCACACGGACGTAACTCCCCATTTTTCTTGGGTACCACATGAAGTGGACTGGCCCAAGGACTCTTTGAAGGTCTACATATGCCTACTTCCTGCATAAAACGAAACTCATCTTGTACTTTCTTATATCTAGCCGGTGGTAACGGTCTAGCCCGAGCAAATACTGGTGGTCCTGTTGTTTCAATATGGTGAAAAACACCATGGGTAGGTACTTCCTTATACGATGCAGGTTTAGTGATATTAACGTACTTACATAATAAATCGTGAAATGGGTGAGTATCCTCCACAGTTTTCACGGTCGGTTGATCAGCCTCCACAATACTGGCAACAGATTTCAATTTTGTTAAATTATCAATTAACCTAGATGAACTTAAATCTACGATCAAGCCGTGGTGAGCCAAAAAATCAGCTCCTAAAATTGGTTGGGTTACCTCTGCAATTATGAAAGTCCATTTGTACGGTCGGCGTAAACTAAAGTCCAATATCATAGTTTTAGTACCGAATGTCTTAATTACACTTCCGTTTGCCGCGTATAATTTATATTCACTATTCTCACTCGCGAAACGGTTATATTTAGACATGGGTAAAACCGATACGTTGGCGCCGGTATCCACCAAAAATTTTAGTCCACTTTTCTTATCTTTAACACACAGGCGTTTGTTAATTCCGCTGGCACAGCCGTCCGCCTTGGGCTGCACTGCATCTAGTTTTTTTCTGTCTCAGTCTCCTGCTTCTGCCATGCGCAAGGTTGAATGCATTTGTTGGCCTTTTCCTTGTACCGGAAGTGGTAAAAACACAACCAATTTGGGTTTCTCCGTTTCACCTGTCCTGAGCGATCACGACTTTGTGATGCAGAGCGATAAGGCTTTCTATATCCATTACGACCAGACGACCTGCCTCTTGACCTTGAAGTCTCCAAGTGGTTCAAACGCTGTGTTAGCTGAGCAATCTGCTCCACAAGGGTTGGCTGCGCAGCTGTTACACTGCTCCTAGTACCCGAAAGTTCTTGGATTTCAGCAAAACGTGTTGTTTCGACGACTTTATCCGCCATAGTAGCTAGCTTCTCCAGATCTTTCACTTCACTTACTGTGAGTACTGCCTGTACCGCTGCTGGTAAATGTCCCATCCATAGCACGCTCAAAGTTTCATCACCAAATTTATTTCTAGCGAGATCTCTCATTCTCCTGAGGAGTTGGGAAGGCTTCTGATCTCCTAATTCTAGTTCCTTCAAAAGTTTCTGTACTTGGCGAACCTCCGATTCCTCATACACGACGAGTAATCGATTTTTTAAGGCTTCATACTTTTTAGTGTCGGGCGGCGACAGTACAATATCGCTTACTTGCTCCACGTGCTCAGTGTGAAAGCGAAACCCGGGGCCCTGGGACGAAGGCAAAGAAGGAACAGGAGTGGGTTTTTAGTCAGTAAAAGTCTGACACTACTTTCCGCTCCGCCCAAGAGCGGGATTTGTCATAAGATGATTTTCCCACCTAAAAAAAAAAAAAAAAAAAAAACGTGCTCACGGCTGAGCTTCGCGACAACTAAATTATACCGTGACTCATCTGCTAGCTTTTGGTTAGCCACCACCGCTTCGAATTGAGCAAACCAAAGACGTGGTGATTCCTTCCAGAAATCCGGTATCCTGCTTGACACAGTTATCTGAGCTAAGGCATTTTCACTCGCCTCGCCCCTGACTGGCATTGTTGACGGAGGATTCATTTTTACACGTTAACAGGTCGCACAAAAAACAGAGTTTATTCACTTCAATCGTCGGGAGTCACCAATGTTGAGTACGGGATCGGGTTGTAAATCAAAGATGATAAAGTTCCACTCAGAGTTATATTCTTGTCAAACTTAAACTAATTACACATGCGACCAACTCCCAACCCGACAAACCCGTGACTGTCTTACGTCGCACAAATGCAACGTTGCGAAACCTACGACACGGTGCATTGTCGTCTCTACAAGAGCTTGTTTTTACATAATATTAATAATAGATTATAGCCACAAGATATCTGTGTTTCCAAAATATCTGGAGAAAGATGTGTAATATCGTCATAATCACGTCAGAGCTGCCCCCCTAGCCAAGTCACAAACGATAAACATAAACTCTCAGTAGTCTTTAATAGATTTTCAACTTTATATTATAGGATATAAAGTTGAAAATCTATTGAAGATTACATAGTGTTTTCGTTCATTCCGGTCGCTAATGCTCAGTAGTCTTTAATAGATTTTCAACTTTATGTGCTTAGGTATAAAGTTGAAAATCTATTGGAGATTACTAAGCGTTCACGTTTATCGTTTGCAACTTGGCTAGGGGGCTGTTGTATTGTATGGGAATGTATCT
This sequence comes from Mythimna impura, assembly GCA_905147345.3. NCBI lineage: Eukaryota > Metazoa > Arthropoda > Insecta > Lepidoptera > Noctuidae > Mythimna > Mythimna impura. The sequence goes on from LR990348.1 coordinate 7,579,102, forward strand.
CGAGTTGGCTGCTCCTAGGTAGCCCGCGAAATTCAAATCTTAAGTTTTATGCATTTTACCGGCCAGTATCAACTTTATGATGATTACAATGTGATTAGCGAACGCAAAGTGTATTTATTTACGGTATTATGATCATTAACAACGGGTGGGTTTTACTTAGTAATAAGTCTGACACTTCATCTCACTCCGGGCTCCACACAAAGCGGGAGAATTTATTTGATGATATCTCTCTTACCCCATAAAGGGAACCAAACAAAGGAAAAACTTGCTTCCAGAACTATTTTCGATAGGCCTGTTGGTCTAGTGGTTAGTGGCCCTGACTGCTATGCCGGAGGTCTTGACTCGTGAGTTCGATTCCCACCCAGGCCAAATGATTGTGTGTTGAGCACGATCATTTTTTTCTGTGTCTGGGTGTAATTTACCTATAATATGTATGTATTTAGAATTATATAAGTATGTTTATCAGCTGTCTAGTACCTACACATAGCACAAGCTCTGCTTAGCTTAGGACTAGATGGCATTGTGTGATAGTTGTGGAATATTATTATTATTTTCGCGTTAGGAAAAACTCGGAAAACCAGTTGTCTCGCACTGCCACAAGTCATCTGTTATGTAGCCGGCGTACCATGTGTCAAGTCTCATGAAATATAGGAGCTTGTAAAATATAGCAATGCCTATGAGCCACGGATTTGATAAATTATCCTGCATTTTGATACCAGTCCAAAAGGCTGAAAAGTGCTATATAAATGCGGAAAAACATTGTGTAGAATGTAAATTATACTGAGATAAGGGAGACGCAAATTAAAAGGCTTCTGGTTCAATTATACTGTTATTATATTGTATGAAGCACTTTATAATACATTTTATATATATAATTAGGTCTAGATTTTTATTCACATTTCCCTAACTCTTTTGTTTTTTCATCAATCAATTCTAAACTTTTTAAAACATAAACCTTGAAAGTATATCTTGCCAGTTTGCAAGTTAGTAGTATTAATGTGATCTCCATGGTCGCCACAATACTTATATGTCATTCTTAATTATGTACTATATTTACGCAAAATTCACCATTAATACGCTAGAAATAGGGATAATCTAGAACTACCTTCAGTTGGAACTTTATTTGGAAAGAGAACTATTCAATTAGAGAGAGTGCAGTTTTTTAATAAGTTACCGAAAGAAGTAAGAGATTCTCCATCATTGAAAATATTTGTGAAAATAGGTTAAAATTGAATTTGACCAACTAACAATAACGACTACTTTATGTACTCGATAGATCGAACGAAACATAGATATTTTGTTTTATGTTAATTTTCTCATATCTAGGTGAAGTATGTGTTCTTTTTGAGTTTTTGTTAAACCAGATTTATAAAAATTAACCTTTTTCATTTAATATAATGATGAAATTTAGTTGAATTTTATACAATTACTGACTGACTTTCTAATATTATAATTTAATTTAATTTTAATAAAAACAATTAACGAATTAAAACTATACAACCTTAATTTTAGTAGGTATATGCGAAACCCAAAACACGTGTCTAATATTTTTATGTAAAGTTACATAACTGTATCATGAAAAATCACAAAGTTATAAGCTTGTTATGCTACCTGGTTGTCCGCACAAATACATGGTAACTGGGCCATCTGGGCAACTGAGGGGTGGTTTTACTTCCGCACCCAGCTGTGCGCTGTCGCCTAATGCCCGCTATGACCTGCCGTAACCTGTGTTGTAAGTACTTAGTGGCAGTGGTGTCCAACTTGTGACCCTTTTTTTAATATTTTTGGGAAAATATATAACATGATGTAAAAATTATTGGAATCGATTTGGTTACTGATTCCGAACAAACTATATTCAGGTTTCGCATATATATACTGAAAATAATGTTATTTATACACTAAAGGCAATAAACTCCTAGCTAAAATATGGCGTCAAAAAATTCCTCCGTATAGTTGTCGACTGGAAGTGTGCCCAAAAGACTGGCGGCATTGCTACGTTGTATTGGAATGCTTAATCTCTGACCGAGGTGCCCTTGGGTCACGCGAAGTATCAACTATGCATTTCGATAATTCTTTAAATAATAATAATATTCCAAAACTATCACACAACGCCGTCTAGTCTCAAGCTAAGCAGCTTATGAGCACTCGGACCCCACGGCCCAAGAGTTTATTTTAATCATTTAAATTTTGTGCAATTTACTTTATTTATAATTTTATAATTTTGCTTTCATTGGATTATGATGTTTATGTTTTATGTACCTAAAATGAGTGTGTTGTAACTTGAAAATAAATGAAATGAAAATTTTCACATTTTTCTTCTTTACTTAATTTCTTCTAGCTTATGATATTGTCCGACTTACTTAGGTATTGTTCATCAAATCGTTGTGCTACTTAACGCTCAAAGTTGAGCAACATCCAACACGACATCGCACAAATCCTTGCACTATCTGGACAGGTTCACTCAATTTTTTTTGGTCCTTTCCTCAAAAGACCAATTCAGATTAATATCTGAATTGGTCTTTTAAGGAAAGGACCAAACAAATTTAATTTTAATTAATTATTTTTTTAAATTTATTGTACTTACATGGTTCTAATTTAATTTGATCAATATTACATGTTGACTTTGTAAGAGACTTTGACCTCTGAGTTTGTTTTGGTGTTTATTCTCAGGGTTGTCAGCTACAAATACCAACATCATCAGGTTAAAATTGACAAAAAACATGTCAATGTTTACACCCCAATTTGCGAAATAAATGTAATTTATAATTATTATTTACACATTTCGTAAATAACTGAAACAAATAACAGTCAGTTAATTTACAAAGAATTAATTAAGTAAAACATTCGTATAATGGAAATCATAGAATTCCTGCGACTTCTAGCACCAAAACCTGTTTGATCAGATTTGCCATATTCCAAATTAATCACACATAAACCTATCTCTGTTAAATTCCACTGTGAAGAACCTCTCCAGACTTGCTTTATTAATAAACAGAGGGGAGGCAACCCTTTGTGAAATTCTAGCTATTCAATATTCGACATGATTGCATCTATACTCGGCTCAATATACGAGCATCAAATTGTTCATTATGGACATTTCAAAGCCGCCCAGCCCCCGACAAAACGAAACCATTTTCGAAATCCCTTAATTAGTGTCCGTCCCCCTGTCTGTCTGTCCGCTTGTCGAATGCGGAATGCCTATCACAAAGGTAGCATTAATTAACGAATCCAATATTGAATCCCTTTGATACATGTATCTGTACGTGTGTGTATGTTAGGTGTCTACTTTCGATGTAATTACTTGTCAACATGTCATATGCACACTGAATATACTTATTTGGGGCGTACAAAGCGACGAGGGCTGTTCAAACGTCATGGTGGCCGTCACAGACTACTCAAATGTAGTATGACAACTGCAATGAGGTTTTAAATTTCAATTTTATAGTAAATTTATTTTATTTATTTATTTAGTACAGCAAAATAGCCATTAATACTAAAATACGTTAATCCTTTTACTCTGTCTTCCCACAGAACCGCAAACTTTCTAATAATATTGTCTTACATTCATCAGCAAACAAACCTAATCCAGGGTTGGCCTCCACGAACGCGTTGAGCATCGTTAGCATACGCGGTATAGGGGAGGTAGATCGAGCTACAGTGCGACAAAATGGGACATTAAATAATTTATGCTTTCTAGAGCGACTGTAATTATTCGAACAAATAATTGACATCTGATTGATTTCTGCATGTAAATCGGACGCATCAGTGTAACCATTAATAATTTTATAGGCTGTTGTAATTTGGTCAACAGCCCGCCTAACCTTTAATGAATTGCAATTTAAGCATCCTATTAAAAATATCGCAGGATACAACATAGCATAGCATAGTCGGCCTAATAATGTTCCCACTTTTGGGACTCAGGCCTCCTCTCTAGCCGAAGGAAGCCGTGATCCACCACGCGGGCCCAGTGCGTGTCACATGTCTTCGAATTTTTGGTTCTAGGACATGCTGGTTTCCTTACGATGTTTTCTTTCACCGTTTTGGGAGCAGTGGTGATGAAATAATGCGCTTTTCTGGGTTTGAACTTGCAACCTACAACTCGTAAGTCGGGGCCGTTACCACTCGGCCACCACTCTTCTTTTTTTCTTTTTTGCTATTAGGTTTAAATTTACTTATACCACGTTCTACATCTTTAGGAAAAAAATAAATAAGCTGACAGAATTACTGTTGCAATAGTTATCAAGATCACATATCTGGGATACGTTTGAGTCAGGTGTTTCGGGTAAGAAAACACTAGTGAAGAAATCAGCAAAACCATTAGCCTCAACAATACCCAACAGTGATTGAACTTGGTAGTTGATGGTGGGTTCAAAGCCTCCTTTGCACCGTAGAATGGATATGTGTCTCCAAAACTGTCGTGGGTTGAGTTTTATTACCCGACTACGGAGGGTTATGATTTTGACAGGCTATGTATGTATGTGAGTATGTTCATCTGTTCCCTCATAGCTCCTAATCTACCAATCGGAGCTCGACATATGAGGTATCGTTAGAACCGTCTTCATTGTCCGCTGAACATAGGCTACTTGACGTGTCACAAAAGTCGACATGGCGCCCTCTAGCGGACAAAAAGTATGTGTTAAAAAATAAAAATGGAGGTAAATACGCCGTGTTTGGTATCATTTGAAAGGGCTACATTTGTAAATTTCGAAAATATTACTCAAATTTAAAGTGACGCCCTCTAGCGGACAAATAGTCATGTGTTAAGTTTAACACCAAAATTGTTTAAATAAAAATAAAGTAAAAAACTAAAACCCGATTACGACAAAAAAAAAAAACGACGCTGAAAAAGTATGAAACAAGATTTTCATACTTCGAACAGAACAAAAAGAAAAACCGTAGTCACACGTCATTAAAGTGTTTCGTTTGGTACCTATAACGTGTGACTGCGGCTTTTCTTTTTGTTCTGTTCGAAGTATGAAAATCTTGTTTCATACTTTTTCAGCGTCGTTTTTTTTTGTCGTAGTCGGGTTTTAGTTTTTTACTTTATATATCAGTACGATGTAAATGTGAGTTATAAGCGATCGTGATACGATGTTTTGGGTTTACTCTTAAGTCAGAAAATGCATTGTAAGCTATAGAACATTTAGACGCTTTCCAAACTGGATATCGTTTGCGATTAGCACTATTTCGTAGTTTTTTGGGTACACACTCATTAAAAAGATTATAAATAGTCTCATAAAAATTATTTGTACTAGAAGTAATATCAGTTGAAGAACAGTACAACAGTACTCAAGAACAGTACTCCATGTTTCCTGATTTTAAGTAAAGCAGTAAGACGTTCATAATCGTAGTTATTAAAAATCCTTAGACCTATCGCAGTTACAAGGTGGCATAGGACGAACATGTGGAGCTGTTTCAAGTTTTAAAGTGATATCAAGTGGCGGGTGGTAATTATTGGGAGGTACCATACCTTCTATTTCGCTAACTGATACTTCGACGCTCTCATGGACCAACACTACATCTAGCATGCCTCCGTGTAAATTCTTCACTGCGTTCCTCTCAGTCAAACCACAGAAAGACAAAAAATAACAGAACTAGTTTTTAATAGCACCGAAGCACTATTCAAATTTAAATCGCCACATATATAAGATACTCCCTTTATAGTATGTAGGTATAAAGCTTTCTACTTTACAAAACCAAGACATGTAGTCTAGTTTAGTTTGTTTTATTTTGTTTCTGTAACAATATCTTAAAAAATATTTTTTGTTGTCCTGAGTTCAGAAGGTTTAATATTTTCTTTAAAGGAAATTTTTGTGATAAATTTTGTAGAGTTTTGCTTACTATGAGCACCACATAACATATTTTAATATTTGCATGCCAACTCATGGCAAAATGTGTCTTTGCGCTGATAAATTATAAGTTACCATCTCTTGTACCGCATTTAATGCAAATAAATGGCTTTGACTTTGACTTTGAGTCGTCATCACTAGCACTGGGTTTTATGTACACGACACAGACAAATATCGAACGACCATTTAGGTTACACGTAACCCAGAGATCTTCACCACCATCAATTTCAAGATCCCGACGTCGAGTCATGAGAAGACCCGCTCGAAATATTGTCAAATATTGTGGTCAGACTCAGACAATTGACGCGTAAAAGGTATCTTTCTTCACCATATGATTTTGAATGTGGCATATGTACCTGGATATTATGTCACTGATGAATAAATTATGTAAATGTATGTAATTGTTATTTAAATACATGTACAATATGCGTAATATATGCTAATGTGTAGTCTGCGAGCCCTTTCTTAACTGCTAATGTAATGTGGAATACGGTATTTGAATTTCCAAGTTGTCTGCTACCGATGTCCACTACGTTCTAATGACAAAACATCGTAACAGTTTGGTTTTATTTAGCTTCACCGGTCCCGATGTTTGTCTGTAATCAAATAATAATTTAGGTGCTATCAAGGCTAGAGTGAATAGGCTCTTAATAAACTAGTGCGCTTCACCATCAATGATTGCATCACTGCTTACCATCAGGTGGGATCGCAGTCAAGCACTGGTTTATATCAATGAAAAAAAAAATCTTGCAAATTAAATTTGATCCACTTCCCGGTTACCGATTGAGCTGAAATTTTGTATGCATGTGTAAATCAGACGACAATGCAAAATTATTATGATATAGAGCTGATCTGATGATGGAATCGGAAGGTGACCATAGGAATTCTGATAACCCTACCGTGTTTGAGATTTTTGTAATGGTCTTAACTAATATTAATTATAGATATTTACCGCTTGCTATGAAAAAATGATTTTCATTGAAAACTTGTTGTTAAATTAACTTGGCATTAATAAAAAAATATATTTTATTTCAGACAAAACAGTCCATAAAATTGTTAGTAACAATAAATTAACTTATAACTAATGTTAGTAATATTCCAGTATTAAATTTAGAGACACAATCTACCCCTGCGCAGTAGGCTCACCGGTCTCGCAACACATGGAGTTCAGTGAACCTACTGAGCAGAACAGTGTCGGTTCTCTCGCCAATCATCCTCAAGATGCTGTTCGGGCTCCCCCGTACTCGTCGCACCACCGACGAAAAATGCCGTTAAAAAAAATGCTGCAAAAAATGCTGAATGCTTAGAAAAATGTCGTTAGTATTTTTTATTATTGATAGGCTCGCATTTGATTACTATCTCACCTGATAGTAGTCGACGATGTGGTGGACCATGGAGCACACTTGCCTAGAAGTAACTCACTCACTCTTGACTTAAAGACCCTTAGGACTCCTAGTAATTTTGATGTAAAGGTAATTTGTAAATGAAATCGAATATTGACGTACTGCTTTCGCCTTGCTGTGGCTAAGTCCGGGCCCCGGCCCCCTCCCGGGACGAAACCGAGAATCAGGTGGCAGAGAGATGCAATTCACCTACAAACGTCGGCTGCACCGTTTAACAAGCGATTATAGACCGTATTTCTAACAGGTTTATAGCTGTAATTGGTTGTATGTGGGGCTCGGCCCGGGCAGAGCTGATGCAAGCTCCCGCCGGTTGCCAATGGTTACAGTCGGACGAGAGGTAGGTAGCTAGTACATAGTCCACATATGCGTTATACTAAGTTAATATTTGAATAGGGATGTTCGCAATATTTATATTGCATGGCCAGCTTCCGACTATTCTCGGGATGGAAAATCAATAATCTTATGTACTGTGTGTTGCTGGCTGTCTAAGTGTGCTATATTGATTTTGTAGTTAAAACGTTCAGGAAGCTTTGATAGCTGATATTATGATCGTGTTCTACAATAATCTCTGTGCGACCGAGCGTTTATTGGGCGTTGTAAACATCTTTATATTTTTCGATCGTGTAGAATCTCTTTTTCGATTCGACCTTTTTTTTCTGTTTTCCTATTTTAAAACGGATGGAAACACCACAGCTATGTTAGTAGTTGGGATACATTATCGAATTCTGTCGAGTCTCGAGGGCTGCTCTTTGTCTGCTGGAGTGTCTCCGCTCTCCGGCGCGATGGGCGAATAATTTGAAGAATGCACTGAATGTGAGCTTTGTACTATCCTTTGTAGGGGAGGTTAATTCTGTGAGAGTTGGCACTTAGCCTGTGCTTCGTAACAATGTAGGGTACATGGATAAAGTGTATTTTAAATGGGCTATATAAAGTAAAAAGTCAGAGAGGAGAGAGATGTAGTAGAAAGAACGATGTAGATGAAAGTACCGAACTAATCATAGTTAGGTACTATCTTGTTACTAGATACACCGAGTAACCGACGGGTGAACAGTTTTTTAAAGATATTAGACACACGTTCCAAGAAAGGACATGAATAATCGTTTTGTTTCCTTCAGAAAAGTCTGACAACAAGTAAATTATAAAACACATTGTTAAGGTTATTATTCGTCTCTGCAACCACCCTGATTTCGTGCCAGTTCCTCTAAAAGCAAAACTCATTTCTTCTAAATTCTGTTCAAACCAAACTCCGCAAGTTTAAAACACAAGTTTATTCACGGAGATTACAATTGTACGATCTCTCATGATGTTGGCGGACCCCTTCGCCATTACAGTGAGCCAAATGAGCCCCGAAACCGTTGTCCGAGTTTGCCGAGATTTTGCGGAGACTGCCGAGGCTGCCGAGATAAAGCACCGCCCGCTGCCTCCAAAGAATTGATACCATAAACTTGATTGAATATTTTCTCTTGCGCGTTATACTCTTTACCGTCGAGACCGGAGATTTATGGGGGTGAACCTAATCTACCAGCCAGTTTTTTGTTCAAAAATAAGGGAAAATATGTTTTTCCTTTATGTTTTTATGATAGTACTTATATGGTGAAATGTCTTGACGGTCGTGTGGCTTAATTTGTTTTTAACACTTTTTTGTTAGCGTGACTGGGTTTTAAAGCAGAAAAGGTTCGTGTTATATCCCTGTGTCAGTTACCTCAAAAGCCAAAAATCATAATGTTCTAGGGTACATTGATGTACGTTAGATACGTATCTAATAAGAATAGCATAGTCGGCCTTATAATGTTCCCACTGTTGGGACTCAGACCTCCTCTCTAGGAGAGGGAATGGGCCGTAATCCACCACGCGGGCCCAGTGCGGGTTGGTGGATGTCACATGTCTTCGAATTTTTGGTTCTAGGACATGCCGGTTTCCTCACGATGTTTTCCTTCACCGTTTTTAGAGCAGTGGTGATGAAATAAATTACACAAAGTAATGCGCCTGGCTGGGTTTGAATCCGCGACCTACAACTCGTAAGTCGGGGCCGTTACCACTCGGACTCTAATAAGAATGTTTCGCCTTAAATACAAGTAAGCCAAAAATGTCAGCTGATTTAGAATTTTTTTAATTCGTTTTTTTCCATCGTTTAGGTACCTTTGAACGTTTGATCGTATACAATTTTAAACCATTAACAAGGAAATGAATAGTTGAAATCTTACAATTGATAAATGATATTTATTTTGCAAATAGGTTTAAAAAAACCACTTTTACACGTCATTTTTTTTTCGTCATTTTAAACTAGATGAGGCCGGTGTTTCCTAGCTGACTACCCTGAGAAGAAACACCGAAACAAAATCAGGGGTCAAAGTCTCTTTTAAAGTTCATACGGTAAATATGTAATCGGCAAATCACATGAGAACCATGCAGATAGATTGCATTAGATTAGTAGATGGTCTTTTGAAGAAAGAACCATACAGATTTGAGTTGACCTGTCCAGTCAGTGCAAGCATTTGTCAGTTTTCACAAAGCTCAACTCAAGACTACTAAGGAGCTTAACGGCTTGACGAACAATACCAAGGAAAGGACATTTGGGTAGGCCGCAGAAAATACTCAAATTGCCAGACATACGTTAAAATCCAATGAAAAAAAAAGGAAAAAAAAGCAATCAACATAGTCCTCACATTCACAATAATAAAAGGAAATATATAGTTTACAAAATGTAGGTAATACATACTTAGTAAAATAAATATTTATGTCAAAAATTAATTGTAAAAAATAAACACCAATGTCAAATTGGAAAACTAAACATCAATGTCAAATTGTAAAAATATAAATAATAGTAATAAGCACAATTGAAAATAAAAACAAAAGAAAAAAAATAAGACAACAGTGTAGTGCGTACTGGAGCAGGTCAATCCCAAGCCTTTTCGTCCCCACCAACTGTGTTCCCACGTTGTCGTCGTGGTGGGGCTTGCGTGTCTCTGTGATCTTGAGGGCTATGCCGGTAGAGCTACTCATGCCGGAAGGCCTCAAGTGAGAGACCAGACCAAGAGGAACACACAGGCGGAGTCCAGACGGACCGCCACGGAGGGTGCGCTGTCCAGAAGCATCGGCACCAACAGCTGTTGGTGTTTTTGGACAGTGGTTTCGGGAGAGTGGGTTCGCCTCGGGTACGCGTCTGTTTATCAGACGTGACCAAGATGGCGAACGTGGTTATTTGGGACCCCACCCCACAAAAAAGGCAAAGCTGAGTTCAGCACTATCATGGACGCACATCTTAAAAAGTTATTACCCCAGGAGGGTACCGCCTGCATCGCAGGAGGAGAATCCCTCACCAAGCAGAGCTTGGTCTGCCCCTCGTACTCTGGGGGGGGCAAAGAGTGCGCCAGATCCCACAAGGATCTGTTACCGTCCTTCGTGGACGCAGAGAGCCAGGGTGGCTCACTCTCCGGTAGCGTGGAGTCCCTGGGACCAGTTCCCAGCACGTCCGCTGCGCCGGTGGGTCCTGCAGAGGCCGGCAGGAGCTTCGGCCTCAGGGAAGTGAGCGGAGACGCGGCGTCGGACTCCGATGCCGCGTCTTCGCCCAACTCAGAGAGAATGGAGGTGGAAGAGTTCACCTCCAGGAGGACGACCCAGTTCCTCAAACGCCCCATCTTGGGGGATGGCCGGAGGACTTCCTCCGATGACGAACTGGGTGCATCGGCCCGCAAAATCTCCACCGCTATACGGGGTGCGGGCCGAAAGACGAGAAAGGGGAGCTGGCGCACCAACGAGGAAGTGACCCGGCGATCCCTCAAAATCGCCAGGGAGGGGCACCAACCCGGGGCACCCAGTGGTCAGGCCGGCCCTTCGGAGCCGGAGCCTTCAGGCAGTGAGCCAGAAGGCATGGAGGAGGCGCTGACCAAGTTCACGGAGATCGTGGCAGCTGCCATAACAGGCGTGGCCAAGAAGAGGGAGAAGGTCTCCAAGAGGCGATCCATCGCCCAGGCCACGACCTCAATAACCGAGGCACTGGGGATCGTCCTGGAGCCGTTCAAAAAATCCCTCAACAAGAGGATTGAGCGGCTCGAGGCGGACCTAGCCGGTCTCCGTGGAACTGGCCCCCAGGTGGCGCCAAAAGGGGGACGCAGGCAAGGGCAAGATCAGTCGCAGCCCCTGCCCCAGCCAGAGAATGAGGTGCTGACCCTGCTGCGGCAAGAGCTGGCTGCCTTCCGGCAGCAGCAGCGGGAGCAGCAGCAGCAGTTCCAAGAGCGGGTCCAGCGGCAGTTCGCTGTCCTGGAGGGCATTGTGCTGCGCCCCCCGCTTGCGGCCTCCGGCCAGAAGAGGGCGGTGACGTACGCCGCCGCCGCCGCGGCCGCGGCTGCTGCGCCCAAGGCGGGCCCGTCGGGGCAAGTTGGGCGCGGGGCCGTGTTGTCGGAGCCTGCGAGGCCGGCCCCAGCGACCAAGCAGCGGCAGCGGCAGGAGAAGACTGCTCCTTCCCCGAAGGGTGGGGCGGCCAATGCTGCTAAATCAGCAGGAGCTCCTGTTGCGGCGGCGACTAGGCCGCGTCTATCTGAAATGCCCCCGGTTGGCGCCGAATGGACGGTTGTCGGCGCCAGCAGGAAGGCGGGCAAGGCAGCTAGAGCGGCGAAAAAGCGCGAGCGGCGACAGCAGCGTAGGAAGCGGGCCATGGCAGCCAGACTTCGCGCCCCGAATTCCGCAGCTGTAGTGATTACACTACAGCCAGCTGCGGAAAAGAAGGGCGTGAACTATGACATGGTCATGGCAAAGGCGAAGCAGGCGGTGGTGGAGCACCTCGACGAATTCGGAGCCTCTGAAGGCTTTCGAATGAGGCGCACCGCAACCGGGGCCCGAATATTGGAGGTCCCTGGTGCGGATAGTGGCTCTGCCGCGGACGCCCTGGCCGCAAGGATCAGAGCGTCCCTGGACGTCGAGGAGGTCCGAGTGTCCAGGCCCACAAAGTGCATAGACATGCGCATCATGGGCCTGGATGACTCCGTTAGGGTGGATGAGGTGGTGGCCGCCGTCGTCAGGACGGGAGGGTGCCAGGCCGATCAAGTGCGAGCGGGTACCATCCGTGCTGACAGCACGGGCATGCGAGCCGTTACGGTTAGCTGCCCCGTGTCGGCGGCCAAAGCCATCACGGGCGAAGGCCGAAGGCTTTTGGTGGGCTGGGTCTCCGCGCAGGTAAAACTGCTGGAGCCCAGACCTCTGCGGTGCTACCGCTGTCACGTAGGGCACCACGTGGGGGCCTATTGCGCCGCGGAGGTGGACCGCAGTGACCGCTGCTACCAGTGCGGTCAGGCTGGTCACAAGGCCGTTGAATGCCGTGCAACGCCGCACTGCTACGCATGTGCGGCGGCAGGCAAGCCGGCCGACCACCGGGCTGGGAGCAGGTCCTGCGACCCCCCCGCCAAGGCCAAGGGCAAGGTTCGGAGGCCCATCCACCCGGACGTACTCACCGCCGCAGCCACCTCCTTGGCTGCCGCCGCTGTCGCCGCCGCACCCGCCGCGGTGGGGTCCTCACGGGGGGCTCGGGAGGAGACTGTAATGGACTGTCACTAGTGACTCCATTGCGTCTCCTCCAGGCGAACATCAACCACTGCGCCCCCGCTCAGGATCTGTTGCTCCAGAGCATGGCGCAGTGGTCGATCAATATCGCCGTGGTCTCCGAGCCGTACTATGTCCTGCCCAGGGGAGACTGGGTGCGGGACCTGGACGGCTCGGTGACCCTAATTTCGTCGGCCGCCGCCGGTACCCCTACCCTTGAGGCTATCACGAGGGGACGGGGTTGCGTGGCAGCACGGTTCGGGGACATTGCAGTGGTGGGCGTCTACCTGTCCCCGAACAGATCTCTCGGTGAACTTCACATCTCCCTAATGGAGCTGAAAGCCGTCGTCGCTGGGTTTGGTTCCCTTCCCGTGGTCGTGTGCGGGGACTTCAATGCCAAGAACTTGGCTTGGGGTTCCCGGTTCACGAACCAGCGGGGTCGGATGGTGGAGGACTGGGCTCTGGAGACAGGCCTGGTCGTCATAAACCGGGGTTCTGTCCCCACGTGTGTGCGGATGCGGGGTGACTCAGTGGTGGACATCTCGTTCGCCAGCCCCGCTCTGTCGCCGCGTGTCGTCGACTGGCGTGTTATGGAGGAGGTGGAGACGTACTCAGACCACCGGTACATCCGGTTTGACGTCTCCGCCCAAACCTCGACCGCGCCGGTCCGACAGAACCCTTGTGGTCCGCGGTGGGCGCTGAGGCAGATGGACCGGGAGCTCCTCCTGGAAGCCGCGACGGTACAGGCCTGGGTGCAAGCACCGGACAGGCCTGTTGACATCGACGTCGAGGCAGAGTGGTTCCGGGAGGCCGTGTCGCAAATCTGCGACGCGGCAATGCCCCGAGTCCATCCAGGACGTGCTCGGCGCCAGGTATACTGGTGGTCGCCGGAGATTGCGGCACTGCGCAATGCATGCAATATCGCGCGACGCCGGTATGCCAGATACCGCAGGCGCCGTATCCGTCCACCGGATGCGGAGGCCAGAGAGGCGGAGCTGTACGAGGGATACAGAGAGGCAAAGCGCACCCTCCGAGCGGAGATAAGGCGGGCCAAACTCGAGGCCCGCAACGTGTGGCTGGGGACTCTGAACGGGGACCCATGGGGACGCCCCTACAAGGTGGTGCGGGACAAGCTCCGCCCCTGGGCTCCCCCGCTAACGCAGAGTCTCCGGCCTCAGCTTGTGGAGGGTGTGGTGAGCACTCTGTTCCCCACGCGAGGGGAACACTCTCCCCCGCCCATGGCTCCGCCACCAGCGGTGTCCGACGCGGACCACGATGGCGACGACGACGACAACGCTCCAGAGGTGACCGAGGTAGAGATGAGAGTGGTGGTACGAAGGCTGAGTGCCAAAAATACCGCCCCAGGACCCGATGGCTTGCCTGGGAAGGCCTGGGTCCTGGCCATGGAGGCTCTCGGGCCTCGACTAAGAGGGCTCTACAGCGCATGCATGGAGAGGGGCCAGTTCCCACTTCGCTGGAAGACTGGGAAACTGGTCCTCATCGCGAAGCCGGGGCGCCCTGCGGACTCTCCGTCCGCGTACCGGCCCATTGTGCTGCTCGACGAGGTGGGCAAGCTCTTTGAAAGAGTAATTGCAGACCGCCTTGTCGCGCACCTAACACGGGTGGGGCCGGATCTGGCGGACGGCCAGTTTGGTTTTCGCAGGAGGCGCTCCACGGTGGACGCCATCATGCGCGTGCGAGCCCTCACGACGGGGGATGCGGTGGCCCAGGGCAGGTGTGTCGTGGCGGTGTCTCTGGACATCGCCAACGCCTTCAACTCCCTGCCTTGGAGTAGCATTAGGAGGGCACTCCGGTATCACCGGACGCCCGACTACCTCTGTCGTGTGGTCGAGGCGTACCTGTCGGACAGGTACATCATCTACCCTGGTCACCAGGGAGAGTGGGAACGCCGAGAGATGTCGTGCGGTGTTCCGCAGGGATCGGTACTAGGGCCGCCCTTGTGGAACATCGGATACGACTACGTGCTGCGCGGCGACCTCCCTGACGGGGTCAGCGTAGTCTGCTACGCAGACGACACGCTGGTCCTGGCGCGGGGAGAGTCGTACCAGGCGGCGGTCGAACTAGCGACACACGGGGTTGCGACAGTCGTGGGCAGGATCCAGGAGTTGGGACTCGAGGTGGCATTGCACAAGTCCGAGGCCATGTGCTTTCACGGTCCTCGGAACGCGCCACCACCGGGTTCCCAACTAACGGTAGGAGGAGTCCACATCGGCGTCGGGTCGACGATGAAGTACCTGGGACTCGTTCTCGACAGCCGATGGGATTTCGAGGAGCACTTCCGACGTCTGGCTCCCAAACTAAATCGGACTGGGGCTGCCCTCGGGCGGCTCCTGCCCAACCTGGGGGGTCCAGACGCCTCCTGCCGGAGGCTCTACGCAGGAATCGTTCGGTCCATGGCCCTTTATGGCGCACCGGTATGGGCGCCGGCGCTGCGGAAGCAGCCGGCGGCCCGGCTGAACGCATGCCAGAGGGTCATGGCCATACGGATGGTGCGAGGATACCGGACGATTTCCCGCGAAGCGGCGAGCCTCCTTGCTGGACAGCCACCATGGGATCTGGTAGCAACAGGCCTTGCTCACATGCACGATCTGCGCATGGAGATGCAACGCCGGGGCGAAACTCCGCTGCCGCGACAAGTCGCAGCATGGCGGACAGAGCTCTGGCGGGTTCTCATGGAGAAATGGCGACAGCGACTGTCGCGACCCAGTGCTGGGCACGCCACAATTATGGCGGTAAGTCCCCTCTTTGAGGCGTGGTTGGAAAGACCTCACGGCGTCCTCACCTTCCGCATGACGCAGGTTCTCACCGAACACGGTAAGTTCGGGAAGTTCCTGCACCGAATTCGTGCGGAAGAGACGCCCGGGTGTCGCCACTGTGCGGACCGCCCGGAGGACACGGTGGAGCACACGGTGGAGGTGTGCCCCGCTTGGGCAGAGCAACGCCGTGTCCTCGTGGGGGCGATCGGCGGCGGCGATCTCTCGCGCCGGGCCTTGGTACAGGCCATGGTCCGGAGCGAGGAAGAGTGGCAGGCGGTCGCCTCCTTCTGCGAAGCAGTAATGCTAGCAAAGGAGGCGGCCGATCGCGTGAGGCAACGGTCCTCACGCCCCAACCGCCGCCGGGATTCCGATCCCGATTTCCGGCCACCGTAGGCGAGGGCTTGCGGACGGCGAGCAATGGGTGGCTCGCCGTCCGATCGTCCGGTAACCGTCCGGACCAAGCCCAAGTCGTCGACGGCGCGTATTGTTCCACGCGCGCCTCATGGAGATGTCAGCAAATCGTAGGGGCCCAACAGGGTCGAAGCCTACTGGGGCCACGGGTAGTGTGAAAGCGAAACCCGGGGCCCTGGGACGAAGGCAAAGAAGGAACAGGAGTGGGTTTTTAGTCAGTAAAAGTCTGACACTACTTTCCGCTCCGCCCAAGAGCGGGATTTGTCATAAGATGATTTTCCCACCTAAAAAAAAAAAAAAAAAAAAAGCCTTTTCGTCCTCAACATAGTCCTTTATAGTGTAAAAAGTTTTCTCTTTACAAATGATTTGAGTTTAATAAGGCTCAGTTGTTGATTGATTTTTCATTGTGCATTGATATACCTTCATAATAATGTATTGTTCGAAGTTTGGCCAACTTAGTATTCAACCTTGAAGATCTTTGGAAACTGATTACGTGACCCAAAGTTCGGCGGCTCTTGGGTTGACATAGAAAACTATCACAATGAAGAGTCCAAGGAACACTGATCAAGTCTGTTCAGTAACTCAGCTGTCAGGCTAAAGGTGATTGATTGGTGTTAAAGTTTGTCAACATCGAAGGACTGGAACAATTTGCCTGCTGCGGTCTTCCCGTCCGATTATAATTTAGGTAGCTTCAAGACTAGAGTGATAGGCTCCTAATAAACTAGTGCGCTTCGGCATCAACGATTGCATCACTGCTTACCATCAGGTGAGATCGCAGTCAAGCAGTTTATATACTAGTTTATATTTAAAAAAAGAGAGACAATTGGTGTGTTCGTTTTAGTATATGTAAGTTGATCACCCGAACTTCAAAGAAAGGGCTACGGGTTATTCGAAAGAGTTACCATGGTCCTGGAAGGTTATGGGTAACTGAAGGAATATAGATGGGTTTTAGTCGGGAAAAGCATGATACTCCCTCTCGCTACACCCAGAGCGGGAGAAGTTACGTGATGATATTCCACGTAAAAAAAACCTTCAAAGCAAGAGTGAAAAGGCAACTTTTAGGCTCTCTAGTTTCATTGTAGACCTCACCCTTCGGTTTCTAAAAGAATAGATCGAGATCCAAAGCTAAAATATTTAAAAAAACCTAAGTGACAAAAAAATGGACCACATCAAGAAAACCAAGCTTCAAATTTGAAAGAAAAACAGTTTATTTACGCGAAAAGACGCAATCTTAAAACTAGGTAACAAACATAATCAATAGATAGGGAAGATATGCGTCACATCCTCGCTAAACGGCTGAATGCTCAGCATAAAGCTGCGGTCTCACGCATAATGCGATGAGCTCACAGCGCTGCCCCCCTAGCCAAGTTGTAAACGATAAACGTGAACGCTTAGTAATCTCCAATAGATTTTCAACTTTATACCTAAGAGCATAAAGTTGAAAATCTATTAAAGACTACTGAGCGTTAGCGACCGGAACGAACGAAAACACTATGTAATCTTCAATAGATTTTCAACTTTATATCCAATAACATAAACTTGAAAATCTATTAAAGACTACTGAGAGTTTACGTTTATCGTTTGTGACTTGGCTAGGGGGGCTGGTTTTTAGCGTGGGCCAGTGGCGGTGTCGACATAAAGACGCCGCGCCGGAACGGTGCAGTGTACAAAAAGAAATTTCGGAAAAGACCACAAAGTAAAATTATTTCATACTGGAACAAAGTTGCAGAAACATTTACCTAATAAACTAGAGAAAGGATGTACGTATCTTAATTTATTACCCACATTTCGCTGTCCTAGCTACTAAAGATGCAGCGCACAGTTATATGGCCCATCTTTATTGTCTTGACATACAATTACATACGTACCTAACAAAAAGTAGACGGCCATTTTTTTTTTGAGGTGGAAAATCATTATATATATGTCGTGGCTAGTCCCCTAGCCAAGTTACAACCGTTTGGTTTCTCTTTTCGTCGACCGCCTCGAATCGGTCACGCCTCCGATTCCTTTGCTCTGACGTCATCTCAACGCTTAGTCAGGCCGAACAGTTATTTAGGTCAGACGTACTGTACGTTAGGTCAGAACAAAGGAATAGAAGGCGTGGCCGACTCGAGGCTATCAACGAAAAGAGAATCTAAACGAAACGGTTGTAACTTGGCTAGAGGGCAGATTTTAGAAATTGATTACTTCATGATATGGCCAGCTAAAACTGGCCAGATCGTTTTAAACGTTAAAGTTTGATGATATTTCAATCTTCGTTTGGCCTACTTTCTTTAGATCTTTTATTATCATTGAAATCCTACATCAATGATATGGGTCAAACGAGGATTGACATATCATCAAAGTTAACGTTAAAACGATGTGTCTAGTTTTAGTTGGCCATATCATGAAGTGATCAATTCTAAGATCTGGCCACGACATATATAACTCCTCCCGCTCAGTGTAGAGCGAGAGGAAGTTTCAGACTTTTACTGACTAAAAACCACCTGTTTTCCTTTAGTTGCCCTTTGCGTTCCAGGGCCGCGGGAACTCTTTCGAATTCCGCGGTCCTATCCGGAGGACCCATAAGACATGTTTGATTTTTTACAAGCGAGAATGGACAAAGCATCTTTTGTGCTTGTTTTTTCTGTCGTAAACCTCAGTCTTTCTATTTTGCGAGATTGAACATTCAAGAGCTAGTCCTTCATGAAACAAAAAACTGTAAAGTAAAAATTATATTTATTCATTAAATAAGGGACTGTAGGGGTTGGGTGTTAATGAGTGGACTGTATCTTATAAGTGCTGGTATATTGCCGTTAAACGAATATTTCAAAATACAATGATCCCGGACAAACAGTAATTATTAATTTGGTTCGAGAGGTGTCGTCCGTCGCGGCGGTGTCCGTGGAAGCGAGTGCCCGCGGTGCGCCGGACAGCCAGTCTCGCCGCCCGCGTCTCCGTTCCCCGCTGCCGAATACGTATATGCACGCCGCCTGCGCATGCAGACCGCGTCATTGGTCTGTTGGGTTCGATTCCCAACAAGACAATAAAGGAATTTTAAAAACGCCCTGCCTCGTAAACAGGTGTCCAAAAACGAGGCGCTATGAGCAAGAGAAGCTTCAATAATTTGGAAAATACCTTAGAAGACCTTTTTGAGGTGGAAAATCATCAAATAACGTCTCTCGCTCTGGGTGATCGAGAAGGAGTGTCTGATTTTAGTGACTAAAACCCACCTGTGTTTTTTCAGTTGTCCGTTGTGTTTCAGAATCGCGGAATTCCGAATAATCCCGGCACGTATCGGCCGACATCTCCTTGAGGTGTGCGTAGAACACAATGCATCGTTGATTAGGACCTGGTCATTATCACGCTCTATGGTGGAGCGACACTGTTAGACCACTTATGATCTTTCATTTTACCTTATCGTTCTATTGCCACGGCCACTCTTCCAGACGTCCCGTTTTAAACCTCAAAAGAAGACCTAAGTACACATTTCCAACTAGAACAAATACGTAGAATCATTATCGTTCGCTAAACTAGACGAAGGGTGTACGTATCCTAACTTATTACCCACATTCTACTGCTCCGGCTACCAGAGATTTAGCGCACAGTTTTATGGCCCATCTTTATTGTCCTCACATATATAGGAACCTATATACACCACAAATGTTTAATTAGTACAAATACTTAAAGGGCTTATTAGAAAAAGTTCTTGTTGTTATTTAAGTAAAGTCTCAATAAATAATATTCATAAATAGCAAAGTTATTAGCGTTTGTTTATATCCCAAAATGACACTCAATTTATGGAAGTGTTGTACAGGCTATTGATTATGAATGAATAAATGACTTCTGTGATGTGTTTTCTAGTAGCAATTGTTAAGAATGATTGATTCTATTATGAATTTACCAATTATGACAAATTTTCGTAGACAATTTCGGGATTTCTTTTTTTTTTACTTTTGACTACATAAATATGATCAGTAACGGGTACGGATAAAGCCCCATATTTTTTGTATAAATGTACATATATTTATATTGTGTAAATGTGCTGTACTAAAACGATCGTTATTTATTCGCAACGAAAATAGAAGTGCAAGCTAACACACACAGAACATCTGATATTTAGATAAATATTTAACATGAGGACTCAAGGGTAGTCGGGAGCAGTCGGGACTCTAATCTTTATAAGAGCGTGAATGATGTGCAAGATTCAAACGTTACCTATACCCCCTCGGGCGCCCCGGGGTAAATCGTACAAACGTGTGTACAAAACGACAATTAAGCGTTTTTCAAGGTCATTCAAGTTGTACAGACGTATGTGCAACCGTCCTTCGAGGGGATACCTACGTAATAATAAAAATAATTTATTCAGTAATTTTACAACTTCTATGATGTATCTTACACAGGGGTCTCCTTTGAAGGGGATGCAACTCGACATACATTTTCACTGTTCATACAACCGCTCTTACGCGATTATGACGTTATTACACATACAGGATATTGTCTAGGCTTCTGTTGAAATCAATTTGTAAATTTGTGTAAAACTAATTCAGTAAAGACCTCTGAAAATCTGCAGATGAACTTTGACATAATTTACTCAAAAATTAAAAAAAAGTCAAAAAAGTATAACAATAGGAGCCTTGCAAATTTAATCAAGATTCTAAATAACGACAATTTTTCAAAAACTTTTAAGGGTTTAAAAAAAAAACACGTTTTTCCTGGAACAAGTTTTGTAAAATATTCGAGTAAATCACGGAATTACCGAATGCTAACAGAGTTTCCAGGCGTTATCTTTCATTTTTCGCGTTGCCTTTTCGTCAAACATCGCATTGAATTGCGTTCGATGAAGAAACGAGGTTTTAAATCATGCTCGATGTTGACGATAGGCGAGTGAAAAAGGACCCTCTTAAGTATAAGAAATACCTGCACCCCTAGGTGCCAAGTTGAGAATCTGCAATCGTTAACGCTATTCGAAAACTAATCATCATCGTATGGGAATGACATCATCTCAACGTTAAGTCACGTGGTCAGAACAAACGAATAGAAAATTCGTAGTTCACAATGATAGAATGAATTGTTATCGTTTCTACAATGTTCAACACTACATCCTTTGTTATTGTAGAACGACATTGTAGAACGAGGGGCTGATTCAGGCGCGTCGACATGCTACCAACTTATCGTTTTCTACAATTGCTGACACCGAGGCGTTCCGCTCTTCTAAAACTAGTACAATGTGCTTACATAGTCTTATACAATTTGGTAACTTATTAAATAGGTAATGAAAGAAAAAAGATGATATAAAACAAAGATGATACATAAACTTAAAACGTGTGTGTGTGTTGTGTAAGTTTGTGTTTGTATGTGAAGAGTGTGTTTGTGTATGCGGCACTTCTTTTACAAACTATCGCCATAACTATCACATGATAGTTTGTAAAAGAGTTTCAATGTCGTCATAGTTTTTGCTTTTTAACCATTCTATCAGAGCTTTTTTACATTCCCGGTAATAAATAGTATAAACATGCCAGTTTGAGTGAAAGGGGTATTTTTTGTAAGCCGTGACGCAGCGCGATCCCCTGGGCTTGTCTCACCGTTATCGGGGTCCCAGGGGCCCCGGGACGGGGTTATAAATCTGCCGAGGACATGTCCCGGCATCGCGCCCCGTGATGACGAGCGGGTTTGCTTACCAATTTAATGATACGTAAGATATTCTTCTTTATTCAGATGCTTTTCTTAGATACGTAAACGTTATGAAGATTATGTGAAAACGTTTTTATATAATTCCGTTTTTCCTATTTGGGTACACAGTTTGAACTTTAGAACCTTTGTCTTTTCGTAGACCCTGGCTACGCCTCGTAGCATCCTGCTACGTCGTAGAACCAGACTACGCCGTTTGCATCGAAAGCGACTCAATAATTACGATTTCAGGTAGCCGGGCCATTGGATCCGTACGAACGTGGTGATTCAGACCATTACTACCCACAGTTCAAAGAAGCAATCTAGGTTTATTTTTTAAGATCACCTAAGGACAAGGATTTCGGTTTATATTGATGCATTAACCGTAAAACAAATTTCAATCCCGTTCTGAAGCAAAAACATAATATACAAATACAAGCTTGCACAAGTACATTATTACAGGAAGTTAGCGTACGTCCCTACTGGTTTCAAAAACGACGTAGCTCCAGATATTGTATCGCGAATAAACTACATTCAAGTCTTTCAGCAAACAAGCACGAGCGAGACGGAGACTGCAATTGTATTAACAGTCGCTTGTTGACGAAATTGCAAGTTTCGGTACATTGTCGTAGCAATCCGTAGCAGTGCTACGAAGTTAAGCGTACAGAGCTTCGTAGCCACTCGTAGCGCTGACTACGAAGCGTAGGCTTTTTAACTAGTTTAACTAGATTATGAAACTTGCGTCTCCGAATTGTTGAAACGAACTTGCTTATCTCATTCTCGAGTCTCAAGATATTATTGTTGAATTAGGGTTCCGTAACAAAGGGTGCTCGGGTTAATGTGTCGTTAAAGTAATTTGGGTCCAATTATCTAAAGTATGCTCAGTGGCCATTCGAATGTAAATGAGATGCAATAAAGAATTATAAAGACCATTTATTTTTCGTTCCGGTCTCGTTGAATATTTGAATAAATCTGAGGAAACGTAAGTTGAAACGCTCCATGGTGTTTTTTTTAATGTTAATTTGCAAAAAAAGTGCGAATTCACGATATAGGTACTCGTTTCGAATTAAAGGAGAACTATCCTTATAATTGACAATCTGGTAAAGGAAAAATTGCTGTAGTAATTATAATATATTTTAAAATAATTAACGCAGACACTACACTTGACCAGGCTAACAAGAAAAGAGTTTTAGGTTAAGGAAATGCGTCCATGGCTTATAAAAAAATGGTAACAGGTGGTGAGGAGACGTGTGTAAACGTGTGGTCTCTTGAAACTATGTGTTTTTTTATTTCATAACAAATAAATTATTAATCGAAATTGTCTTAAAAATCATACTTTTAACAGCTTCACAGCTAACTAGAGAACATTTTTAGTTAATCAAAAATACTATTAGTAGGTTATGTAGTGTTAGTGTTAGTTAGTGTTGTTAGATTATGGAGATTATTATCGAAACATTTTTCAAAGAGTAAAGTCGTATAATAAATACTTGGCCTATATAGAAGAAGTACCTACCTACTTACGAAACGATATACTACCAAAATATAGGTCTATATACTGTGTCTTTTTACACACATGCGTAACGTTACTGACACTTTTTTTGAGAAAGACCCGCATACCCACATCATGGTAATTATATGTAAACTTTTTTGCTACATAATATCCTTAATTTCTGTTGGATGTTACATCATTTCATTGCAGCCATCGTGTGGCTTCGTCAGGTAATCTTACTTCTCTAATCAAGCGCCTCCTTACATCAAAGTTTCTTCTGTCTATGTATATTTATAAATGTATATGTTACGCATGTTTAATCCGAGTTTCTGTGTCTCGTAAGGGAAAAAATTTGAGAGAGATTGGTGGTGGGAATGTGTGATTTGTGTGATAAGATCTCAAGTATAGCATAATAGGCTCATAAAGTTCCTAATGCTGGGACTCAGGCCTCCTCTCTATGAGATGGAATGGGCCATAATCTACCACGTGGGCCAACGCCAAGTGCAGGTTTTTGAAAGTTAGATGTCGAATTTTTGGTTTTAGGACATGCTGGTTTGTACAATGTTTTCTTATGCCATTTTGAGAGCAGTTTTTTTTGAGTTGTGAAATCATCTAACAACTTCTCCCACTCTAGGGTGGGGCGGGAGGGCGTGTCAGTCTTTTACTGACTAGAACCATGTGTGCCCTGTGCCTTTTGCGTTCTAGGACCACGGATTTCCTTTTTAGAAATTCCCTGTGACCTTAGCGGGTATCAGCTCTGCTGGGTCTTGCTGACATTTCTTTGAGGCGCGTGTGGAACACTACGTCGACAACTTGGGTTCGGTCCGAACGGTTGCCAGACGACCGGACGGCGAGCTTTGAGAGCAGTGGTAATGAAATAAATCAAATGAAGCATCTGCAACAAAGAGTCGCAAGTCACGAGTGTTAACCCAATTTGAACTCGTGACGCACGACTCTATACTTGTATACACGGACGGGACGCACTATACTCGATGCTTGCCAGAGCTGCGGTATTACATGAAAGAGTTACCATGGCCCTGGACCGCTAGTCTGACACTCCTTCTCGCTCCATCTAGAGCTGAAAGATTAATTTGATGATTTCCCGAGTAAAAAAAGGTATCTTATAATATAACTTATAATCAGCCTTTTACTGTTCCCACTGCTGGAACTCAGGCCTCCTCTCTAGGAGAGGGAATGGGCCGTAATCCACCACGCGGGCCCAGCGCGGTTTGGTGAATGTCACATGTCTTCGAATTTTTGGTTCTAGGACATGCCGGTTTCCTCACGATGTTTTCCTTCACCGTTTTGAGAGCTGTGGTGATGAAATAAATGACACAAAGTAATGCGCCTGGCTGGGTTTGAACCCGCGACCTACAACTCGTAAGTCGGGGCCATTACCACTCGGTCACCACTGCTCTCAAAGGTATCCTCTTACACTAATTTGATATGTAATCGTTAAGCATAAAATCAGAATTGTTTTCCCGAAATATAGCTAAGGGTGAACCTATACACCTCACATTTCATCACTTTGTTCAAATATAATAGAAGGAAGTCGGTAGGTAGTGGAAGGTGTCCCACAAGGTGGACCGATGACCTGGTGAAGATCGCGGGAACACAACAGATGCGAGACGCGTACCGGTCATTGTGGCAACCGTCAGAGAGGCCTATGTCCAGCCGTAGACGTCTTTTGGCCGAAATTATGAAGCTGGCGATGAGTGGTGGAAGAGCCTATCGCCACCACCGGGGGTCGTGGGAATCCGTAGATTCAAGACGCATAGTACCGGTGGTTGTGGCGATGCTTTGGGGAAGCCTATGTCCAACAGTGGACGACTTTCGGCTGAAATTATGATGATGAAGAGTAGCGCCATTACCGGGCACACGAACATTCTGGACTGCTACTGAGAAATCCCAGATGACAGAACGTAATAATCTTATGCTCGTGGATATTAAACCCAGGATCATTTTCAGACTTTTGTATGAGTCTGTGAATTATTATTTTATAGTGTAATGCCGTATTTTAAATTTAAAGTTACTGGTACTGGACTTGCTCATTAGCAAAAATGTACGGGTGTCATTTAGACAAGCTCGGAAACTAAGCATATTCTTACTCATGGTATATTACTTTTTCAATACATTTCTAAGAATAATAATAAAGAAATCTTCAGCCAAGCTTCCGGAGAACGCAAAGGAAAAGTGCATGTTTTCCAAACGACAAAGCCAGTCGTATTCTATTACTTCTAGGTTCTAGCAATTTCAAACGTGTCTGAGAAATGTGGGCTGTACTTTGCTCATAAACACGGGTTCACAGCGCCCTCTGGCGTCACATTGCTACATTTTGCTGGAAAGAGGCAGCTGGAAAATATGCAACATTACGTATTATTAGAATGCCTTTCTACTGTACGATAACTCAAAAATATTCGATATCCACGGTCGCATAGATGCTTTTCGTAAAAATGCCAGAAGAATTCTGGAATTTGATGGAAAGATACTGTAGATTCAATGTAGGAAATTGCTACTGTGTAATATTATTGGTCACGTGTGGTACTCTGAGATATTCCATTCGAAAATAGATCAGTCGTTTCCTACAAAGTAATCTTTACTTTTTTCTTGTGGACATCGTTATAGAAACTATTCGCTTCAGTAGTTTCCAAGATTATCTCAGAATTCAAAAGATGAGATCGGATAATTTTGCTTTTTGTGGAATCACAATCAATACTTGTGGAGGATATATATTTTTTATTAGCAATGAAGAACCAAGGTAGCCGACATAGCCCGAAGAATCGCCAAACTTAAGCGACAGTGGGCAGGGCCTATTTCTCGCAGAACACACAGAATAACAGATGGTCGATGGAACCGAAAGGTCCTGGTCTGAAGACCGCGTACCGGAAGACGCAACGGTGGAAGGTCTCCCACAAGGTGGACCGATGACCTAGTTCCCCGTTCGTTGTTGCGACACTTGGGGGAGGCCTTTGTCCAACTGTGGACGTTTAGGCTGAAATGATGATGACGATGGTGATTTAAGTAATTATATTATATTATCTACAACAATTAAAGTTTTTATGTTTCCACATAAAATTTTTACCGTTTAGAATTATATTGCGTAAACCTCTTTGGCATCGCTTTTGTGTCCAAGTCGTCCCTAATAAATGGTCTATTGAAAAGAGTACACAATTGTCACCACGCTTCTGAGCCGTATATGTCGAGTGTATCAAAGGTCTCGAAGTTCTGATGATTGACAGATGCCAACTAAAACAAATAGTATCATTTCACTTTCATAAATAACCTATTCTTAGACGAGAAAATATCCCGCTTTCTGATTTTCTAGTGAGTGCACATTTTTCTTTGTTATTCTGAGGTTAGCATAAGCATAGCCTAATCAGCCTTAAAATGTTCCCACTGCTGGGACTCAGGCCTCCTCTCTCGTAGAGGGAATGGGCCGTAATCCACCCTGCGGTCCCAGTGCGAGTCGGTGGATGACACATGTCTTTGAATTTTTGTTTCTAGGACGTGCCGGTTTCCTCATTCTGCGGTTATTCATGTTAAATAGTTGATCATGTATGATCAAACTACCTAAGATGTGTCCTCCAATATTTCCAGTGATCTATTCATAGTAAGGACTAGTCCTACTTCGGAAAACTTCTCCTTCGTGTCAATTTTAGCCACACAAATTAATAGTTGTCCCGACCCAACCACAGTTCTGTGGTTGCGGCAAAGTTAGAAGTGGTTTGCCAACGCCTGTCCCAAGTCTTAGCGGAACTTAATAAGTTCTGCAGCGTGAGAATCTCCAGCAGTACGTGCCTGCCAGCCCTCGCCGCGGATCATCGCTGTTTATTGTTACTGTGATCTTAATTATGTATACAACGCTGTTGCTGTAGGCTCATCAGAAATGGGGTCGAGACTATTATAAACCTCCATATCTCCCTCACAAAGCAACACCTCAAACAAAGGTCTAATACAAAATTAAGCCAGATTTCCCGTCATTATGGTGAATCAGCGTAAAAACCCCTACAACGAGACTAATAGCGTCATAATCTCCGCCGAATACGTACAGTGCTGAATCGAATTGAATCATCTCCGCGGAGATTACAACAAAACGGTCTCACCTGGAGCGAGCTCGAACAAAAAACTTGTTCCCGGTACGAGGGCAGGCGAGCCAGGCTGTGCTGCCATCTCGCGCGTTGCTAGGAGACGCGCCGATCAATACAGCCTCCGCCGGGCCGCCTAATTACCCGGCCCCCGCGTCCCGCCCGCCGCGCGCCCCGCCCGCACACCCGCCCGCGCCCGCGCTCCCCCGCCCTCGCCCGAGGAAACTTCTCGCCGCCCGCCCCGACCACACCGCCGGTGCTGGATTTAAATATCAAATGATAGAATTCAAATTCAAATATTTTTCGCTTTGCGCCGTTGTTTGTTTTGACGAAAGATCTTATATTTTTTTGTAATTACCTTTTTTTCGTATGTGTTTGTTTGCGGCGAGCGTCGCTGTCGTAGGTGTAGCGAGGGTGTTTGGGAATGGTTTATTTATTACCTTTATAAATAGAGTCCACAGATGATTACGAAGCACTTTTTGTTGTAAGTCAAAGAAAGTCAGGGAAAGTGGGTACAGTGAGATATTATTATTATATTAAATAGTAACAATAATATCGCAGACAAAACACAAATACCAAATTTACAAATAAATCCGTGAAATAAAGCTTTTATTGCATGATTTATTAATAGCTCTAGCGAATTAGGCCGCAC
This sequence comes from Mythimna impura, assembly GCA_905147345.3. Classification (NCBI taxonomy): domain Eukaryota; kingdom Metazoa; phylum Arthropoda; class Insecta; order Lepidoptera; family Noctuidae; genus Mythimna; species Mythimna impura. The sequence goes on from LR990348.1 coordinate 7,606,952, forward strand.
TCCGATTTGGGAATAGATAATGGGCATTAATAATGCAAGTAGGAAACAAACCCGAAACGTGGTAGTTTGCGTTAAGGATATTTTCTGCGGGGGTGTGAGGGTGACATTTTGTAGCAGGTGCGTGATCTCGCGAGTACCGAATGTGATCATAACGCCACGCCACTCTGAAAAAAAAAAAAAAAAAAAAAAAAAAAAAAAAAAACTCTGATGTATTGGAATATGATACGAGCTTCTGAGTTACATATAACAATGTAGTCTCGACGGAGTATGAATAATATAAGCTGTTGGTATTTCGAATTAGGTGGATAAACTGCTGGTAAGTTGAGTCGTGCTGACTGTATGTGAGTTTCTAATTTACTGGGATTAAAGCATATAGTATATTAATCAGCCGTATGATGCACCAAATGCTAATATTACAAGGAATCGATAAAGAAACGCTTAAAAAAAAACCAGTGAAGTGCAAGTCGGACTCGTGCACCGATGGTTCTGTATAAACTTAAAAGTAAATGGGTCGATTCCCGAATCAAGTGCAAAATAGTAATTATTTTGTTATGTAATTACTTTACAGTTTTCAGGCTTTTTTTCCTTTCCTTGTTCTAGGTTTTGATTTCCTTGTAAGTACCAAAATATGCGCATTAAACTTTATCTTTAGACTAGCGACCCGCCCCGGCTTCGCACGGGTGCAATGCTTGTATTATACATATAAACCTTCCTCTTGAATCACTTTATCTATTAAAAAACGCATCAAAATTCGTTGCGTAGTTTTAAAGATCTAAGCATACATGGGGACAGACAGCGGGAAGCGACTTTGTTTTATACTATGTAGTGATTGCGTTGATTTAGAAGTTAGATTTTTTCAATGCTTCAAGAAGTAGCAGACCTTTTTATTTGATATCAATTTCAGTGTGAAACTTACGCACGCACCTGAAAGACGGACGGATGGACAACAAAGTGATCCTATAAGGGTTCCGTTTTTGCCGAGTGAGGTACGAAACCAAAAAAATACTCTTCGTACCTACCAATGGACGTTAACTTCTGAACAGTGTTCATGGTCTATGTCTAGTGACTAACTGACAGGGAATAAAAGAGAACCCCGGCAAACGGGCGGATAAAATTAAAAAAACAGTTCGTACTTTTTTCGTTTCGGTGTACTTTTTTATGTTAATCTTGTTTTGCTCGATTACTATCTCACCTAACAGTAAGTTACGATGAGATCGACGATGAAGCACGCTTGCCTAGAAGTGACCTATTCTCTCTTGATTTAAAGACCCCTAGATTGTAGCTATCAGAAAACACAGATTTCGTAATGTAGGTAAGTCTTGACCTACCTACGTGTGAGTCTGTGTGAGCACCCTGTAGCCTGTTAATTTCTGTTAGTTTCTGGTGTCAGATCAATAGTTCAAATAAATCCACAACGATATTGACTGGTCTGTTGGTCTAGTGGGTAATGGCCCTGACTGCTATGCCGGAGATCGTGGGTTCGATTCCCACATAGGACAAATGATTGTGTGATGAGCACGATCATTTGTTCTGTGTCTGGGTGTAATTTATCTATAATATATATGTATTTAGAAATATATAAGTATGTTTATCACTTGTGTAGTACTCATAACGCAAGCTCTGCTTAGCTTGGGACTAGACGGTGTTGTGTGATAATTGTGGAATATCATTGTTATTATATTATTACAAAAAATTGGCACAGTATAATCAGCTTTATAATGTTCCCACTGCTGGGACCCAGGCCTCCTCTATAGGAGAGGGAAATCGTTTATTTCAATAGATACAAATACAGTACCTAAAATTAGATTTCTATTTATCCTTTAAATGCTAACAATAAGGGGCTACTTCGATCTTTCAACATGATGACACGAACAGTAATGATTGGTTTAAAAATGTACTATATTTATACTCATCATATTTTAACAAAAATATAATGAGGGTAACATAAAAATCCACAGTTCGAAATTAAACTTATTGGAACGATATATATTTTTTTGCTCGACTACTATCTCACCTAACAGTAAGTGACGATGAGATCGACGATGAAGCACGCTTGCCTAGAAGTGACCTATTCTCTCTTGATTTAAAGACCCCTAGGTTGTAGCTATCAGGAAACACAGATTTCGTAATGTAGGTAAGTCGATATATATAATACATTTCTGTTCTTTCAATGTACTATCGACTGCATAAATTAATTATGAATTAGCTTCATAACTTAAGTTTAATTACATTAATAATATGATAAAAAGCCACACACAGCGCAAAAGGTATATCGCGTAATAACTTAACCTGTTCAGTTGTTGTCTTCATCTTAGCAATAATAGTCCACAACAGCGACGCCTACGAATGACACGTGGTGTCTAATTCCGAAAATAACTGCCTTCCGCCACACAGAGACATGACATTTTCCATTACTTTGAATCCCCTTTGTTGGTCAGGATAGGATAGGAACATTACTACCAACTTATAACATCACTACACAATTTATATGATATAAAAGCTTGTCGTGAAATTCACCTATATAATTAATAAACAAGATAAAGAAACGCTTGGGTTATGGGATCCGAATGCGCGTCTCCTTTTCAAGGAAACACGCCGATTGAATTAAATCAACGTGGCAATGCTGCCAGCCTTCTGGGCACATTTCCGGATGACAGCGATGTGGAGGAGTACTTCGACGCCTGAGTGTAATTTATGTTTTTGTATTATATGTATATAGTTAGGTTTAGTACAAAAGTATTTATAGTTAATATTTAAGTTTGCTACGTAGTTTTTTAAACCAATAAATAAATTAATAAAAAAGTAAATTCGTCTTTCGGCTGAAATGATTATGATGATGAGTACTTAAATCTCGCAGCAAGCTTTTATTGTATAAATTGTGTAATGATGTTATAAATTGATAGAAAATTTTATTCTTTATAGCGCATTTAATTAAAAGTTGTTTCAAAAATGTACTTTTAATTTTATTATTTACTTAAACGAAGATTAACATTATCAAATATAGGTACAGTCATTTAATCAATTAGAAATCATAATTTTACAACTATTATAAACATCTAAACTAATAATTATTGTAACTAGGTATAGGTAGTCACGGGCAATAAGATTTGTACGTTGTCACATTTTTAGAGTTCCGTACCTCTAAAGGAAAAATCAGAACCCTTATAGGATCACTTTGTTGTCCGTGTGTCTGTCTGACTGTCAATACCCTTTATCTCGGGAACGCGTAGACGTATCGAGCTGAAATTAAAACCGTATACTCAGGTCTGCGATACCTGAAGCTGTAAAAAATCAAACTTATAAGTTAACAAAAAAAAAAGATACGGCCGTTTATGTTGCAAAAAACGTATATTTCGACATTCCCAAGAGAATCAAAAATCACCGAGTGCTTCCCGTTGTCTTAGAATCCTGAAATTTGGCAAGAAGCAAGGTCTCATAACAGAAATATAGGAAATAATCTGAAAACTGTAAATTTGTAGTTATGTCACAAAAAAACTTTTTACGATTCGGAAAAATCTTCGTAATTAAATTCGGTAATTTAACTGTTTTCATAGTTGAAGTACGGAACCCTCAGTGCGCGAGTCCGACTCGCACTTTCCCGGTTTTTTATCCTATATCTGAACACTTATTTCTTGAATGGGAGATGTTAAGAAACCTGTAAGTAGATAGAAATTGTGACAATCTAGGTATATCTTATTGTTCGTGACTCTACATAATCAGATTCCAATTTCAATATCACGAGCATGCTGGAAGATGGCTGGAAGAAATTATCATCATCTATGTTCTGGGGGGCTATTGGCTAACTTTTTCAATAACAGTTGACAACTAGCATTCGTTGCACACTAAACTTAGTTGTCAACTAACAATTTCATAAAATTGGTATTACGTATCACACAAGTGACTAACAAACTACGGTGGAAATGTGGTGAATTATAAAAATTTACGGTGCCTATTGTGACCACTCTAAAATTTTATCGACTATTTTATAGCTTCAAAAGCTTACACAATCGCAATTTTAAAAGTATCGATACAATAACATCTGTCAAAACGTGTTACGGTGGCTATCAAAGGCACCAGTGGCTAATGACATCACTGCAGTTGGTCACTGAAGATAGGCAATACGAAACTAGCTGTTTGACAGTTCAATGATGCACATTGTTAACAAGTGATCATCACTTGAACTGTCAACAGAGTTACACAATAGCCCTGCTGGTTTACTTTCTGTTGATTTTTCCACAAATTTTTGGTAAGGCTTCGGTTCCCTTTCTGACTTTTTTCTTTTAAATTACTTTGTATTAATATACCTGTATATACACTCCTGGTTTTTAATTAGTACAAAAAAAAATTCGCTCTATCCGTTGCGTTACTGATCATATTTTTGTAAAAAAACGAAATCTCAAAATTGTCCGCGAAAATCTGTCATAATTGGTAAATTCATAATAGAATCAATAATTCATAACAATTGCTACTAGAAAATACTAAGCACAGTGTTTCCCCATCTATCTATCTATCATCTATTCATGTACGGTTTCCGCACTTAGTCCTGTGTGGACCATTGTACGTGGGCCATAGCGGCCACAACCTTAGGTGGGCTTATTCCAACCAGCCCACCTCTCTCCAAAAACAGATGAGGCCTCTTAGGTTTTTCAGGGCATCAATAAGGGAGTTCGGGGATCCTAAGGTTCGTGTGCGTATTTCAGTGACACCTGTGCAGTCCAGGAGCACATGTGCAATTGTCTCCTCCCCCTCCAAACATGCTCTGCACAAGGGACTGTCTGTGATGCCTATCGTGTGAAGGTGTTTATTCAGTGTGCAGTGTCCGGTGATGGTCCCCGTCACCAGGCGCAGGCCGCCTCTGTCCAGTCTTATGAGTTTTTTGGTGAGGGCTTTATTGAGATGTGGTAGGGCCTCCTTGGCCTGCCTGCATCCCGGTGTCGAGGACCACCAGCGTTCTGCTTGTATATGCGTGTGTTCACGTAGCCAACTACGCAGCTGACCAAAGGGGACCGGCACAATTGGTTCGGGCCCGAAGGCCATCGCTCCAGATCCTCTCCTGGCCAGTTCGTCCGCCGCGTCGTTGCCCAGTGAGCCGCTATGTCCTTTAATCCACTGTAGTGTCACCGTGTTGCGTTTCGGCACTGTGACACTTTCCAGTGCTGAGTGGCATTCTTGTATAATTTTCGAGGTGGTATAGTTTTTGCCTAGGGATTGTATGACTGAAGCACTATCGGAGAGTATCCGAATGTGTGTGTCCGTTACATTCCTAGTTTCTATGGCGTGGGCCGCTAGGATTATACCAACACATTCCGCCTGGTAGACGGTGTTGAATTCTCCTAGCGTTCTGGATATTCTGATATTGAGGTCGTTGGAGAAGACTCCAACTCCCGTGCCAGCATCTGTCTTTGATCCATCCGTGTAGACTCTCAGTTCAGCTGGGCCTGAGTAGTCGTGCTCTTCTTCTGTTAGTTGAATATTGAAATTCTTTTGGAAATGATACGCCTTTGGAGCTTTGTCGGTAGGTGCTGCCATCATAGGCTGTCGTTTGATGGCGTCTTCCATTATGCGTATGTGTTTGATTCTGGAATCTTTACTCAGGGTGCCCGATGCGCTGAGCCTGAAGGCCGCTGAGGCCGCCTCCTCCTGCACTATTAGATGCAGTGGGGGCAGTCCCAGCATCGCTTGCAGGGCAGCCGTGGGTGTGGTTCTCATGCTGCTAGTGATCGCTACGCAAGCGAGTCGTTGCAGTTTTTCAAGATCTTTTTGTGCTGTGCTCAGTTCGGTCCTGGGCCACCAAACTAGGGAGCCATATGTGATTATTGGTCTAATAACAGAGGTGTATAGCCAGTGAGTGATCCTTGGGGCTATGCCCCAGCTGCGGCCTAACATGCGCTTACACTGCCACATAGATATACTGGCTTTTTTGGTGATGTACTCAGTATGTTTTGCCCAATTCAGCTGTTTGTCCAGGTAGACGCCCAGGTACTTGACTTCAGTTGACAGGCTAAGGGTAGTTCCAAAGAAACGTGGTAGCTGTAGTGCTGCCAATTTCCTTTTTTTGGTGAAAAGTACTAATTCAGTTTTAGTGGGGTTCACAGTCAGTTGGTGTTCCTTACACCAGTCCTCTACTATTTTCAAGGCCTGTCGCATAAGGTTGCATAGTGTATTTTCGTGAGTGCCATTTATTATAATGGTTATATCGTCGGCATATCCTACGGCGAAGTAACCTTTGGTGTTAAGTCTTTTAACTAAATCATCTGCAACTAAGTTCCATAGTAAAGGCGAGAGGACACCCCCTTGGGGACAACCCTTCGACACCATGGCCCTTGTAGTGTTATTTATATTTGCTTGTACTGCTCTAAGTCTGAGCATATTTGTGATCCAGCCACTCAAGGTCGGGTCAACACCGTGACTTTCGAGTGCTGTGCTGATGCTTCGGAACATAGTCTTATCGAAAGCTCCTTCGATGTCTATGAAGACTGCTAACGAAGAGCCTTTGTGATTTATAGCGCATTCAATCTTTGAGATCACGCTATGTAGTGCAGATTCTGTTGATTTACCTGTTGAGTAGGCATGTTGCTGCTTGTGGAGCGGTCTCTCCAAGAGAGGTCCGTCCCGGATATATCTGTCGCAAAGCCTTTCCAGGGTTTTCAGTAGGAAGGATGTCAAGCTTATGGGCCTGTACGCCTTGGGTTGTGTATAGTCAGTTTTGCCGGGTTTCGGGATGAAAATAACTTTCACCTCACGCCATGTGTGTGGTACATATCTGTGTGCTATGCAGGCACGGTATATCACCAGCAGCCACTGCACTAAGGAGTGTTCTCCCCACTGCAGTAGCGCCGGAAAGACACCGTCTAGTCCTGGTGACTTGTACGGTTGGAAGGTCCTGATGGCCCATTTAATTCGGTCTTCTGTCACTATGTTATGTGCTCTGGACCAGTCAAGATCCATTGGGGTCTGTTCCGGTGCGCTCGACCACGTCCTGTCCTCAAGTAGGTTGCAGTCCGGGAAATGCGTTTCCAGTAGGACCTTACTGGTCTCATGGTCTGTTAGTGTGTAGCTGTTGTCTGGTTTTTTCAGCGCACCAAGGGTACGTTCTTGGTCAATTGACAGGATTTTCCTGACCCGTGCTGCTTCAGTGTTGGATTCAATGCTTTCGCAGAAATTGCGCCAGGCGGAGTTCCTGGCGGTCCTAACTGCTTTCTTATATCTGTATTGAGTTTCTTTGTATTGTTCCCAGTCCTCTGGAAGTCTTGAGTTTTTGGCTCTGTTAAATTGTTTGCGTAATGCATTTCTGAGTTTGCCAAGCTCTGCGTTCCACCAGGGGTTTCCTTTTCCCTTGATGTGTGGGGAGCTTAGTTGACAGTTTGTGTGGTATGCTTTGATTATGTTGTCTGTGAGTTTTGTCACGGCGTTATCCAATTCTACGGAGTCAGTTATTTGATTTACGGGTCTTTGTTCCCTGGCTAGTAGGGAAGTTAAGTGGTGTTTATATTCAGGTACATTTGTACGGCGAGGATTGCGCCGTGGTTCTGGGTTTTTTGTAATGGCTGCCAGAGAGAAACATATTCTTCTGTGGTCAGAGCAAGAGGGTTCATTTGATACGCGCCAGTTAGAGATTAAGTTTGTCGCGTTTTCTGTAGCTAAAGTCAGGTCTATGATCGTTTGTCCGCGGACCGTGACCCAAGTGGGTTCCGTGCCTCGGTTCACGATGTTAAGGTTAGTGGAGAATAAGTATGTGGATAGTGACTCACCCCTGGTGTTTGATACTTCACTACCCCATAGTGGGTGATGCGCGTTTGAGTCGGTGCAGATGATCAGGTCCAGGTTGGCGTTTTCGCAGTGTTGAACCAGATCAGTCAGTTCTTTTGGTGGGCAGCTTTCGTCGTCGCCAGGCATGTAGGACGAGGCTAGTACTAGATTCGGGGTATCATTACCAATCTGGAGCCTGATTGCTGTCAGGTCTCTGGAACAGAATTGGGTTAGTGGTGTGATCGGTATATCTTGGGGTATGTAAATGCAAGTTCGAGGTTTATCTATATTATATGTATTTGATATCAGTTTACCTCCAATGTTTCCAAGTCCGCATATCTTGTCATTTCTGACCCACGGCTCTTGGATCATTGCTATGGTTCGGGGATTGGTCTCCAGCACCCTGCGTAAAGTAGCTGTGGCAGTTTGACTGTGCTGAAGGTTGGTCTGGATGATCGGGATTGGGTTTGGTGTGGTCGACGACGGCGTCGGAATGGAGTTAGGAAGAGGTGGAGCCATCGGAAAGTGTTTCTCCCTCCTCCATCCTTCGCCAGTCGTCAGTGGGTGAGGACGCCAACAGCTGCGCCGTCCATCCGGGGGATGCAGGTGCCTTATCGGCATCGGCGTCAGCCATGGCTGCTCGGGCCATTTCTTCCTCGAGCGTGTCCATGTCCTTGTCGGTGTCATTTGTCTCCGTCTTGGTCAATTCAGTGCTGTCTTCAGTTTTGGGATGGGTCTGGGGGTAGAAGCGAACGTATATCGAACCCAGAAGGTACGATATACGTCGCTCCCGACCCAAGACCTTGTCAACTTCATCGGTGGGTATACCCAGGGTCAGATATGTCCCAAAGTTATCCCCACCGACTTTGGTTGCCCTGTATAGCGACCACCTCCCAATGTCGTACCAAGCATTCTGACGGATCAGAAGGCTCTGGAGCAGCGCAATGTCCCCATTGAACCTGGGAACAAAGAGCGCCGCTCGGACACGGGTCGGCACGTCGGACTGTCTCATGACTGTCAGTGTCTGGTCGGTGTTAGGGAGTTTCAGCAACGGTGTGTTCAGTGTCAACCAAGTCAGGGCATTGTCGTCCTCACACCACATCTGCACGGTGCCGTCCGTCACCCGAGGGTAACCTCGGAAGGCCGGGAGTGGTTTCGTGGGGTCTGACATGATCAGGAGTTTTTCTAGTTCCGATTTGACGTAAGTCGCCTCGTCACTCGTCAGGTCTCTCGAGGGGGGAGGGAAGCAGATCGCTACGGCCAACCGCGCCGGAATATCCTTCGTGGCCCGCGCGTATGTTCTCTGCTCCCCTTGAGCGGTCTGGGTCCTCACCCGTTTCGGATCCCCCTGCAGTGCGCTCGGTGAGGCCGAGTCGTCCGGGCGATCTCTCTTCGCCGCCCCTGAGCCGCTTGGCCCAGGTTGTGGCTTAGAGGTACCCGGCGTAGTGCGCCCAGTTGGGATCCGAAACTGGCGATTAGTCCCAGCCCGTTTCCCCCTCTTCTTCATGTGCTGTCTGTCAGTTCGGTCCTGGGTCTGGTCAGTGGTTTCGGCGGATTCCGCTGCCAGCGAAGGCTTTTCGCGTCGGGTGACCCCGTCGCGTACTTGCCCCCGCTCGCGTGTTTCCGCGTCCGGCCTTTTTCCGTGTTGGGTTTCCCCTTCACGTACTGCGGGCTGGTCGCGTACTCCGGCAGTTTCCGCGTCCGGCCTTTTTCCGCGCTGGGCGAACCCTTCGCGTAATTCGGGCTGGTCGCGTATTCCTGCTGAGCTAGCCACCTGCACATCGCGCTGGCCGAGGCCTGCGCGGATCTTGCGCATGCGGTTGCTCAACTCCCTCTCCCTAATACGGATTTTTTCGCGCTTAGAGGAAAGCAAGCGTACTTCGTCCGCTGGGATTGGGGTGAACCCACCTGAGCCATCAACTTTTCCCGAACCTAGTTCTGGGTCAGCGTCTCTCAGTCTAGCCTCGGTCTTCGCGCGCTGTCGTGCTAATGCACGCAGTTCGTCACCGAGGCTGGTCAGTTGGGCTTTGTCCGTGTCGTTGTCAGGGTTATGCGTTACGCTGTTCCTAACGATGCTCTGTTGCCAGGCACTCGTGGACGGTAAGCTCAGTGTCGGTCTGATCGGTGCTTGTGCACCAGTCATGTCAGGGTCAGTAGGCGCAAAAATAGCGTCCGGTGTAGTCGGCTCTGGCGCTGTAGAGATAGCAGCCTGGTCTGTGCGGGGTAGGGGCGCTGTCGAAACAGCAGCCTGGTCTGTGCGGGTTAAGGGCGCTGTCGAGACAGCAGCCTGGTCTGTGCAGGATAGTGGCGCTGAGGCAGCAGCCGGTCGCGCTGAAGGCGCGACCTCAAAAAGCAGAGAGGTGCCCCCTCCCAGAATACGATGGGGGCTGACCGACGAGTCGGCATGGGATTCCCCGGCTTGGCCGGGACCCACCTGGGTAGTTTTTTTGTCTACCTGCTTTTTCATTTTTTTTTTGAAGAGTTGGTGGGCTTTTTTGGAACCGAGGTTGCCCGTCCTCTGGATCGATAGGATGGCGGGATGAAAGGAGGGAGTGAGTTTGGGGTATAGGAAGACGGGAAAATAGGGGGTATCGGGTTACCCCTAGCCTGGGATTTGGCTTCGGGGAACTTCTCTTGTCCGGAGCCTCACCCGAGGCACTCCGGAAGGGGATCAACCTCAAGCAGTCAGGAAGCGGTCCCCAAGCCGGAGCTGGGCTATCCGCAACCTGCCCACCCGCTCGGTTGCATGAGAAGAAGTGCCTGGCGGTCCGTGACGGCCCGCCATGTTGGTACGTGTACCGCCATGTCAGGTCGCCACAGCCAGCCCCGAGCGTGTTTCCCCATTTTGATCGTCATTTGTGGTAACGGCCCTGACTTACGAGTTGTAGGTCTCGGGTTCAAACCCAGCCAGGCGCATTACTTTGTGTAATTTATTTCATCACCACTGCTCTCAAAACGGTGAAGGAAAACATCGTAAGGAAACCGGCATGTCCTAGAACTAAACATTCGAAGACATGTGACATTCACCAATCCGCACTGGGCCCGCGTGGTGGATTACGGCCCATTCCCTCTCCTAGAGAGGAGTCCTGAGTCCCAGCAGTGGGAACATTATAAGGCCGACTATGCTATGCTAACAGTTATTTTGTTGCATTTTGGCGGTAGACTAGTGTTAATACTTGTCCAGCCGAGACGTCAAGTTTGTACTAAGCTCCCAAGTTTCGGAGGCCCTACCACGAGCTCTTAAAGCGATCCATTTTACGACCTAAACTGAACTGTTAAAGGGATGGAGCTATATAGGGTACAGCTCCATCTTTCTTTCTCACTCGCACTACTGACATATTAACACGTAAGGCACCAGCGCTCTACTCTTCATTCACACACAAAAACCTAGTTTCCATTTCTTATTGTATGTCAGTTGCGAGCTGTAACAATGGCGGCAGAGCGACGTGTATCACAAATACGCCGACGCCCGATCGCTTCCTTTGTTCGTTAGTGACCTTTGATCGAGCCGACTTCCTGTAACACTCTCTGATTAATTTCAGACAACTTGCCCAGACAAAGCTCTATAGCTCGTCTAGATATATTTTGTAAGGGGTGGGGTGGCAACATGGAGGATGTGATTTTATTTCAGTATTTTTGCTTTATAAAATTATTTTTGTGAATGGTTTCTGATGGATGTGTATACAGTCACGAGCAATAACATACGAGTATGTACATCGTCATATTTTCAATATATCGCTCACCTAGCAATATGGTTACATCTACATTTTTTATATTTTACATATTTTACATATTGGGTAGGCCTTTAGTGTGGGACGCTACCTATGTCGACACTCTTGCGCCATCTTCTTAGCTCTTTGTGCTGTGCTGGTGCTGCCGCTGCGGCTGCGGAGAACCTCAAGCGGCGGAAATATAACAACCTCGTCGGCAGTTATATTTTTGAGCCGTTTGGGGTTGAAACTCTTGGGCCGTGGGGTCCGAGTGCTCATAAGCTTTTCAAAGAATTATCCAAACGCTAAGTTGACACTTCGCGTGACCCAAGGGCTGGTTTTTACCTCGGTCAGAGATTAAGCATTGCCATACAACGTGGCAATCCCGCCAGCCTTTTGGGTACACTTCCAGTCGACAGCGATGGGGAGGAATTTTATGACGCCATATTTTAGCTAGTAGTTTTTGCCTTTAGTGTATATATAGTTTTAATTAGTTGTGTTTTTATTGAATTATACAGTTAATGTGCCATTATAAAAAAAATAGAGAGTTTTATATATTATGTAAAATACAACCACTGTGCCAACCATATTATGGTTGGCGCAGTGGTTGAGCGACTGGCTGCTACGCTGTGGGTCGCGGGATCGATTCCGGAACAAATATTTATATCGTTCACTAAGTTTGTGAACGCACTCAGGATACAGGAGTAATTCTTAGTGTGGGACAACGTTTAAAAAAAAAAACAGACACTAGGGTCAAAGATTGTACAGATATTTAAAACGAAGTTTTGAGATCATTTTACATTTTATATCAGAAATTGTGATGTTGGCTAGTAATATATTTATACCATATAGTTATTCAAGGATATAAATTATCCACTTTTAACACTTGGGCTGTTAAAATTCAATTTCGCATTTATTGTAGATGTGTCAATATTTTACTAGGTGAGCGATATCTTAACTTCTGTCGTATACAAGAAATACAAATGGTTCTTAATTACCTAACCATCTCTTGAATGGCAGAAAAGTAGATAGAAAATGTGACAATGTATATATCTTATTGCTCGTGGCTGTACTTACTCTGTAAAATGGTTCACTATAGCACATTGATTTGGAGTCTGTATAGCAGTAGGCTTGCCCTGTATCATCTTCGTCATCAATAACGTGGCCAAAAAGACAGGTCCTGTGCGTCTCGCATCTATCGGATCCCCGCGAGATCCTCACTAGGTCATAGTTGTAGGACCATAGTTGGGGAACCACTGGCCTAAACTTTTGGGGATTCCAAGCGTGATTTTATGTTGAACATCAAAATCTTGTTATCCCCTACTTCATAGGCTATGTACGCCTGCTGTCCTAAAGGGTGACTAAAGGATTACGTCAATATAATTATGAATGGTCGTTACTCGTTCATAACGCACGACCAATGGTCCCAATGGTCTGCCAAACATTACCGCAGTGTTCTGCCAAAACCAATAGTTTGCCAAACATGGCCAACGTGGTTTGCCAAGATTATAAGAGCATCGTGTTTGGCACTGGATAGTTTTAATATGGCGATGATGTTGATTTCAGATGGCTGATTGTAATTCAAAAGTCTTTCCTGTTCAGAATAGCCGATTTTTAGGGTTCCTTACCCAAAGTGTAAAACGGGACCCTATTACTAAGACTCCGCTGTCCATCCCTCTGTTTGTCTGTCTATCCGTCTGTCACCAGACGGTATCTCATGAACCGTGATAGTTAGACAGTTGAAATTTTCAGTTGATATATTTCTGTTGCCGCTATAACAAAAAGGTATTAAAAAACAGAATAAAATAAATAATTAAGGGGTCTCTCTGACAACAAACGTGGCGTCTACATCTATACTAGTTTTTGTTAGTGCCTTCACCTGCGAGAAAGTTAAAAATTATCCAACGAGAACATAAGTAAGTACTTACTACAGTCATAACTTGTGTTCGGCGTAGGTAGTTTGCTTGCTAGCTTCCCCATTTGGGGGTCAACGAACTTGAATGTTGGTGTTATGTAATATGGATATTCCCCGTGATTCCCCGGTACCTCGGGAATATTTTCGTTAATTCCGATGTATTTATTAAATAAAGTTACTTATTTCCAACATAGTCTGGTCTTGATTTAATAAAAGTTAAATCAAAGTAAAAAAAATGATGTTTAATCTATTTCTTTTGACACTTAAAACTCCACTTGTATAGAGAAAATGATCTTTCGACCAGTTTAATAAAATAAGTAAATAAAATATTTCTTGGGATTCAGAAGGCCTATCCCAAAGAAGGCTATTGTTTACTTTTTTTTTCTATCCTACTTCTTAGCAATCTGTTTTATTTTAAACAATAATCTAAGACGTTGTCAGATTTTCATCATGAAATATGTCTTTTAGCTGAGTGGTGCACCCAGTGGTGCAATTTTCATCTTTTGTCTGTGAATCTTTGCGCTAAATCAGATATACAATTTTTCTTAAGGCGAGAGAATCTTAGACTGCCCACTCCCTGCAAATCCGCAGCAAACTCATTTATATGTTGTCCAATCTGTTTTGGTATTTTTTGCTATTTGACTCAATTTCTTCTTTCACTGTTCGTAGATTGTAGTCTATACTCCATCGGTTTAGGTAGTTAACTAAACGTAAACAATCTTAATATGTCTTTTTATTAAAAAAAATCGTATAAAAGACATACAAAGATTATTTAAATTTAGTTAGTTACCAAACATCGGTATATGTAAATAACAAAGTGTAAACATTTTTAGATAAAAATTATAGACAACTTTTAGATAAAAGACATGTCAAGATTGTTTACCTTTAGTTAATTACCTAAACAGATGGAGTATAGGTTCAAATACTTATTGCTTATGTAAGGTGCAATATTAAACATAGCTTTCATTATTTTGCTTTGGAACCTTTGGAGTATTTCGATATTACTATGGCTGGCTGTGCCCCAAAGCTGAATGCCATATGTCCATACAGGTTTTAGTATAGCTTTATAGATAACATTTTACTAGCATCTGTTAGTGGTGAGTTAGGCCCGATAAGCCAATACATGCAGCGAAGTTTGCAGTCTAATTTTTTCCTTTTGGTTCATATATGTTTTTGCCAGGTGAGACGACGGTAGGTGTCTAGAGGCATACCTAGGTACTTAGCATCATCTGATTGTGGGATTTCAGCGTTATAAAGTTTTACAGGTGGGCAGGTTTTCCTTCTAAGTGTGAACGTTACTTGGTCTGACTTATCTGTATTAGCTTTGATACGCCATGTTTTGATGAGGGTTAGGTGTGACTGGAGTCTTTCAGATGCAGTATCAGGATCCTCATGAGTCGAAAGAAGAGCGGTTTCATCTGCTTATGTCGCTGTGGTGGTGTAGGCATGTGTGGGTAAATCTGCTGTGTATATTAGGTAGAGAACTGGTCCTAATATACTACCCTGTGGAGATCCCGACTTGATTTCATGCATTTGTGATGTATCAGAATTACATGTTACTTCATAGCACCTATTTTCAAGATTTTTGTATTGGAGAAAGTGTGTGGTTAGAGCTTTTTTGATTTTAAAGAGTAGCCCATTATGCCACATTTTATCTAACGCTTGGCTAATGTCTAGAAAGACTGCGCTGCAGTATTGTTTGTTTTTCAGCGTTTTACTTTTGATATCTACCAATCGATGCACTTGTTCAATCGATTGTATTGTTGTATCGATTGTATCGTTTACTAAAGTAAAAGAAATAAAACAACGTAGCAGACGCCGGGTTAGTTTTCTAATCATACCAAAAATAAGAACTAATTTCGAAAAAAAAAATGTTCTCATTTAGCCTTTTTTTTTTTTGAGAAATAAATATTTATAAACCTAGATCCATATTAAGATAACAGTCTCCGAATCCCGGGAACAGAGATATCTACGCCGACCAATTAAGTAGTGATAACAGTATCCTTTGTTCTAGTTTAGGTCATGGTTTACCCGTTTTCGATTAGGTACAAACCCTTTCCGCAGCCGTTGAAGCGTGATTGATTTACAAACATCTAAACATTTTCATATTTATATAAACAAGCATACTAGCGTAAATTATAGACACCAATATGTCTTCAAAATAATGTGGCATATTTCCCAAAGATATTAGAACCCGTACCCTGATTAATCACTATATTACAAGATATGATTTATTTGTGTGAAAGTTTCAAACTTCCGAAGTTCCCCAGTGTCATGTCGGTGTCAAACTTGGAATATTCAAGCGGCTTTTGGTACAAATATTGTCGTGAGTGGAGTGTAGGTGTGGCAGTTTTATGGCAGGTTGAAATTATGTGAATTTAATATTTATTTATTTACCATTGGATATTATTGTTCCTCGTCATTCAACTCACAATTGGGTAGTTGACTCGAATATTATTATTTGCTTTGAGGGTCCTTTTTCACTCGCCTATCGTTAACATCGAGCATGTTTTAAAAGCTTGTTACTTCATCTAACGCAATCCAACGCGATGTTTGATGAAAAGGCAACGCGAAAAAAGAGAGATAACGCCTGAAAACTCTATTAGCATTCGGTAGGTAATTTCGTGATTTACTCGAATATTTTACAAAACTTGTTCCAGGAAATACGTTTGTTTTTTAAAATAAACTCTTAAGTTTTTGAAAATTGTCGTCATTTAGAATCTTGATTAAATTTGCAAGGCTTCTATTGTTATACTTTTTTGTTTTTTTTAATTTTTTAGTAAATTATGAAGTGTCAAAATTCATTCAAAATAGCAGATTTTTCCGAGGTCTTTACTGGATTAGTTTTACACAAAATAAATTGATTTCAATTTATATAATAATAATTAAAAAAATCCACAAGATACTGTGTTTCCAAAATATTTAGTGAAACATGTGTAATAATAATGACAATATATATGTATATATAATATATTATAATAATCGCGTAAGAGCGGGTGTATGAAAAACAGTGAAAATGTATGTCGAGTTGCATCCCCTTAAAAGTACCTTATCCAAAATTGCAAATATAAAGATTTTTTATAAGTACCTAAGTGAGAAACCTTTCAAATCTGGTGGAAGAGAAAACTGTCAAGTAACAGAAAAAGGATGCACACACTGACATGTGACGTCACCGCCATTAGGTTACATGCGTACAAAAGAGATAGCGATATGTTCCCACTATGCCCCACTCTTATCACAATTTTTCTGACTGACTAAGTTCTTGACAATTCTATTAATATTCATTTTTATTTCAAAAGTGCCTGTAAATTATTCATTTTTCTTTATTTGAACTGGAAAGCCCTACAAAAGGACAATTTATTTAAACCTTTTGAATTTGATAACCTGTTTTTAAAATATTGATCATCCTTCATTTATTTAAATCCGGGCACATTTCCGGCGTGCCCAGACGACAGTGATGTGCAAGAGTACTTAGATGCCTAAGGATTTTTGTAAACACGTAGTTAGATTTATTAATATTCATAGTTAGTTATTTTTAATGTCTTTTATGTGCATATATTTTGTTATGTCTAAATAAACAAGTCAAATACAACCTTACACTATTAAAACCAAGTTACTTGAAAACTTTGAAAGAGAAAAATCTACGTTGTGCTATTTTACCAATGAATACATAGGTAGCCGTTATTCGGTAGTACCCTCGAGGTTGGGTCTACGACACCCTGGGGATCAGATGAGGCAACCTATTCTCGGAGAGGGTTGCGTCATCATAGGTTTGTAGGTAAGGTTAAAATATATTGCTCTAACTTCAGAGCGATTTTTTCGTTTCTTTATATCTCCAATTTGAGGTTCAAATTCCAAACAATTAATATTATTACGGTTTACAACAGTAAATTTGTTATTACGGCAAAAAACATATCCTTTTTTTGCGATTTGGAAAAATCTTCGAGACTCCATTTCGGGAAGAGAACTATTTACATAGTATATAAGTTTGTACGGAACCCTCAGTGCACGAGTCCGATTCGCACTTGCCCAGTTTGTTAAATTACTATGACTTAATAGTAAAGTAAGCGTCAAGCAGTCAAATCATATTTTTTTACAAGCTTTTATTTAACTTGCAATTTTTGTTTGTATCTTTGACTGTTTGTTTAAGTAAAATCTTGGAAATGAATTTCAAAACTATTGAGATTCAAAACTATCCGTAAAATATTGAGCTTGCTAAAAGTATGCTTAGATAAGTAACATCATTGTAAATCCAATATGGCGGACTCCTGAAGATCAAATAATCAATTAAAAGGGTTTGTTGAGAAGAACACGGAAAAAAACTACGTCACAATAAATCCAATTCCGTATTCAAAGTGTAAAACGGGACCCTGTTACTAAGACGCTGTCCGTCCGTCTGTCTCTGCGTCTGTCACCAAGCTGTACTGAGTGTTTTTTTTTTTTTTTTTTTTTTAGGTGGGAAAATCATCTTATGACAAATCCCGCTCTTGGGCGGAGCGAAAAATAGTGTCAGACTTTTACTGACTAAAAACCCACTCCTGTTCCTTCTTTGCCTTCGTCCCAGGGCCCCGGGTTTCACTTTCACACTACCCGTTGCCCCAGTAGGCTTCGACCCTGTTGGGCCCCTACGATTTGCTGACATCTCCCTGAGGCGCGCGTGGAACAATACGCGCCGTCGACAACTTGGGCTCGGTCCGGACGGTTACCGGACGATCGGACGGCGAGCCACCCATTGCTCGCCGTCCGCAAGCCCTCATCATCATCATCATCATCATTTCAGCCGAAAGACGTCCACTGCTGGACATAGGCCTCCCCCAAGCGTCGCCACAGCGAACGGTCCTGTGCGTCTCGCATCCATCGGACTCCCGCAACCGTTACCAAGTCATCGGTCCACCTTGTAGGAGGCCTTCCAACGCTACGTCTTCCGGTACGTGGTCGCCATTCCAGAACCCTTCGGCCCCAACGGCCATCTGTTCTGCGAGCAATGTGCCCTGCCCATTGCCACTTTAGTTTGGCGATTCTTCGTGCTATGTCGGCAACCTTAGTTCTCCTGCGGATATCCTCATTCCTGATTCGATCACGCAAGGAAACTCCGAGCATAGCCCTCTCCATTGCCCTTTGGGTGACTTTAAGCCTTCTAATGAGGCCCATTGTAAGCGACCACGTTTCGGAGCCATATGTCATCACTGGCAACACGCACTGGTCATAGACTTTCGTCTTGAGACACTGTGGTATATTGGACGAGAAGACACCGCGCAGCTTCCCGAACGCTGCCCAGCCGAGTCGGATTCGACGATTGATCTCTTTCTCGAAGTTAGACCTTCCCAACTGGACCGTCTGTCCCAGGTAAACGTAGTCGTCTACAACTTTGAGTGTAGAGTCCCCAACCTTGATAGGAGTGGGTGCTACATGGCTGTTTACCATGACTTTGGTTTTGTCCATGTTCATTTTAAGTCCCACTCTTTCGGAAGCTCTACTGAGGTCACCAAGCATTGTACTGAGCTCCTCCGTAGTCTCAGCCATGACTACTATGTCGTCGGCAAACCGAAGGTGAGTGATGTACTCGCCATTGACATTAATGCCTAGCCCTCTCCATTCCAAAACCTTGAAGACATCCTCCATTGCTGCCGTGAACAGTTTCGGAGAAATAACGTCTCCCTGCCTCACACCCCGCTGCAAGAGGATAGGTTTCGAGGTCTGGTCTTGTAGTCGGACTGACATAGTGGCGTTTTTGTACAAACACTTCAGCACTTCGATATACCGATAGTCAATTTGGCACCGTTGGAGAGACTGCAGTACAGCCCAAGTTTCAATCGAATCAAAGGCTTTCTCGTAGTCCACAAACGCTAAGCAGAGAGGCTGGTTATACTCCTCAGTCTTCTGTATAACCTGCCGCAGCGTATGTATGTGGTCCACGGTGCTGAAGCCTTTTCGAAATCCGGCTTGTTCGGGAAGCTGGAAGTCGTCGAACCTGCGCGCGAGACGATTCGTGATGACTCTGGAAAACAGCTTGTAGACATGGCTCAGAAGCGAGATGGGCCTATAATTCTTAAGCAGGGCATTATCGCCCTTCTTAAAGAAGAGTACCACCACGCCTCTGCTCCACGCCTGTGGCGTTTTTCCCTCGAGTATGACGGAATCAAATAGCTTCTGAAGGGCCTTAAGGACCGGTTTTCCACCCGCCTTCAGGAGTTCGGCCGTAATTCCGTCCTCACCCGACGCCTTGTTGTTTTTCAGCTGCTTCAGAGCCATCCTAATCTCGTACAGGCTGACGTCCGGGATATCTTCGGTATAGTGTCGAGTCAATCTAGCTCTTGGGTCGTTTACTAGATTTACAGCGGGTTTAGCGGTAGACGTGTATAACTGTCCATAAAAAGCCTCGATCTCTCCCAGAAGCTCCGATTTGGCGGATATGACTCTGCCGCAAGCCCTCGCCTACGGATAATTAGACAGTTGAAATTTTCACAGATGATGTATTTCTATTGCCGCTATAACAAAAAACACTAAAAAAAAAACAGAATAAAATAAATATATAAGGGGGCGGCTCCCATACTTACAACTAAAGTATTTTTTTTGCCATTTTTATAGATAACAGTACAGATACTTGGCTGGTTTTTTTTTTAACATTAGGTATTCTGTATTACTCAAAGAATCAGCGTTGCAATGTATGTAACGTGACAATACTAAAAGTCTTATAGACACTATTCTCATTAACATCAATCAATTAATGCCTACCTAAGTGTAGTATCATACACTATTTTATCTAACCTCATTAAAATCACAATTTGAAATACCGTAAATTTGGCGCCAAAATCCAAAATTCCCGCCCTGACAAACAACATCTACCAATTAGCTGTTGTTGATGTGACGCCAAATTGAATGGGGTGCGGAGCTTGTTTGAAACTATTGTGCAAAATTGTTCATTAATTTTAGATTTTAAAATTGTTTTTGTTTTATCTATTTATAGAACATTATTGTAACCTATTTTTAATTATAGAACTGTGAATACATTAAGTTGCGCAACAATTTTTTTTTCTTCGTTTGTAATATCTATGTTGGAGCTGTACTTTAATGGGATTATTTTGTTAGGAAAGGAGTCACATAGAGTATTTGGCTGTTTTAATTATTCGCAAATTGATTCCTAATGTATTGTGATACAGAATTGGTGTAGTTTTGTATCTCTTATGTGTCTACATAATTGGACAATATGTAAAATCATTGAAACAGGCGCAATCTCGGTAAAGTGGAGCTGAGGTATTTATTGTAGTATAGACTACCTAAGTTACGAGTAAGTTTGCCGAGAACGCTGACTCGATATATTTGCTTCCAAATAGTGCAAAAACATTCGAATAATAATAATAATAATAATAATTTATTAGTCCAGTGTTACAGAATGTATCTTAATCTACTAGAGTTATGTTACATATGGGTATTAACAGTAACTGGTAAAATTAACATTAAATTGAACTGTGGTCCCCAAGCTAGGCAGTGCCTGTATCTTGGGGGCCGGAGTTACGTTTAGTTACATTTAGTCCAAGACATGCTAATTGCTAACTTTCATAATTGTAACAAGTTTTTTTTTATCAAATCAAATAAAATACAATACCGGTAGCAATCTGAATGTATTACGATACGTATTCTAATAGAAAAAGTGAATAAGTCAAATATTCTGATAGGCTAAATACTTTTGCAAAGTCATAAAAAAAGGGATATTAAAAAGGTTAGTTACTGACTTACTACTATAACAGTAATATATAATAATATATTTATTTCACAATATGAGGGACAGTCTAAACAGATTACAATAGATATGACCAATTTAAAAGTATAACTTTACGCAATCTCAGTCGCGAAGCATCTCGTAGTCTTGCGTCACCTCTTCGTCAATACTCAGGCGTCAATAACAGATTTATAAATGTCCCTGTTAAGCTAAGCGTTCACTGCGTCGGAATCGGAGCGTACGAAGTGTACGAGGCGTAGGTATTTACAAAATGCCGATAAAGTGCGTCTGCTGCATTCGGATTTTGCATCGGCAATTTCGGTATTTTCAAAGGAATCGAGTTCGCCTGTGCTCGTGTATTCACATTATTGAGGATAGTGACGAGAATATTGTAATAATTAGTGTGTTTATTATCAGCAGATGAGAAGAAAAACAAAAGGAAACGAAAGATATGGTTTCATAAAATAAACTTAAAAAGGCCTAATATTTTGATTTTTTTTCTAGCCGTTACTGTCCCACTGCTTGGCAAAGGCCTCCCCCAAGTCCTTCCAAACTTTCTTCTCCCACGCCATCTCAAACCAGTCCTCGCGGTACGCGTCCAAATCTTCCCGCCACCTCTTTAAGCCTGCCGTTATAGTTGATTTATTAGAAGATGAGAAAAGATTTTCATATCTTTCCAATAAAGTAATTAAAACTTCTTCGTTCATCGTAAATCGTCGCAACAAACACGTCAGAACTCGAAGCGATCGGGATCCGAATGGCGCGTTCACTGCAAATGACGTCATCGGCGAAATACCGATCTCTGGCGCAGTGATACCGATCTAGTGCACGCTGTCCGCTGTACCATACAAATCAATGAATCCTTTCGCTCCGTACGCTCCGATTTCGACGCAGTGGACGCTTAGCTTTAGCTATATTCCGGGTTATGAATTACGTCATTAGCTTGTATGGGGGGAAATAGGATTATTGGGCTAGTGATCCCCTGGGGTGAACCTTACGTTGTAGAATTTTCCGTGAATATGATTTACTCACCAAACATTAAACAACATAATGAAATATCACGCCTGTTTACTCCAAAATGTGAGGCAGAGATATATGATAGATAGATAGATAAAAAATGTATTTGTACAACATAAAACACACACCAAAGCACAATATAATTTATAAAAAAACAAACAAGTTAAAAAAATGAAAACAAACAAAAAAAAATATTTTCAACCGACAGGGCTGTGTCAACAGACTAATACCGAAAACAAAAATCAAATAAAAAGGAAAATATAAAAAAAAATACACCTAACAGTAAGTTGGTATTTTTGAGGTACGAAAATAACAAATGACTTTTCCTGCTATAATAATAATAATCATTTTATTTTCAGACATCAGAGGCCCATAGACAAAATACATACAATAATCTTAAACAATAATAAACTAATACATATGATAAAAACAAAACTTATTTAACTATTAATAAACACGTAATCTAGTCGGCGTCGTGTTGCGCTGCGTGGTATCGCATAACCGTCCTCGGAAACGTCGGTATACGACACCTTTCGGCCAGAAGTCCTCTTTCAAGACGGTCTGTAGCTGTTGGGTTGGAACTCGTACCACGAACGACTTGAAGTTGACGTCGTGGCACGCTTCCAACCTTACGACCCTCAGAGTCCAGTTGGTCTTCACCTTCAAATACTCCACGACTTCCTCAACCTTCGTGTAGTGATGCAGGCGCGAAATGTATAGCTGCGTCGTAGGCACAGCAGGACGTAGCAGCATGTTCGGACCACTCGGTGCGGTACCGCACTGGTTACGGGAACAGGGCTTCTTCTTCTTCTTTTCTACTCTTGTGAAACCCTCTTCATCCACTTGGCCTGTTTTTGGCAAGGTGCTCTGGACCGCAGACAGGGTGGGTTGAGTACCCGTTTTCTGCTTTTCCCCTATTTTCGTTTGTCGCTTTGGTTGCGACGCACCTGATTTGCCGACGGTGACAATATGCTATGGGTGGAGCCGTAGGGCGTGTCAGACCTTTCCTATCTAAACCCACCTGTGTTCCTTCAGTCGCCCATTTTGCGTTTCAGGGCTACGGTAACTCTTCCGAACACTTCCGCAGCCCTAGCAGGCATTGGCCCTGCTGGGCCCCGTCCAATAGTAGATACTCTACATCCATGTTTTTCCTGTTATGAATAAGGAACGAACTTATCACCATAACCCAGCATAAATTCAGATTTCAAGCTGCTAGTACATTAAACCAACAGATAAGATTTGCTGTTTTATTATTATTATTGATTGATTCGGGCTTGACCACCTGCCCCCCTAGCCAAGTTACAACCGTTTCGTTTCGATTCTCTTTTCGTCGATCGCCTCGAGTAGGCCACGTCTCCGATTCCTTCATTCTGACGTCATGTCAACGCTCAGTCACGTGGTCAGAACAAAGGAATAGGAGGCGTGACCGGACTCGAGGCGATCAACGAAAAGAGATTCGAAACGAAACGGTTGTAACTTGGCTAGGGGGGCTGATGGAAAGCGTCGATGCGGTCAACGATGGAGCACGCTTGCCTAGAAGAAACCTATTTACTTTTGACTTAAAGACCCCTAGGTTGTAGTTATCAGGAAACAGAAACTCCGGTAGGGGATTCCACTCCTTGTGCACTTGTGTAATAAAACTTCATATTTTGAAATAGACCTCTCAAAATTTGAGCTACCTACACTAATCGTAATCATGGAATTTCTTGATTCATCAGAGCCCTGCTTTACTTACTGATAGCCTTTATAAATACATATAATCTGTAGAAGTTTTTAGTTGTGCGCGCATCACGTAAAATGTACGAAATCGATGTAGATAACTTTTATAAGTACATAAAAATTGTGTGTAACTTGATATATTACTTAGGCTTTGTTTCAACGCAATCGGTTGACTATATCGAAAGATATACTACATTTATTGACTGTTAGGAGGTACGAAGTTCGCGGTCAGCTAGTTATTTAATAAAAATCTTTAGCTTAAAGAAAAACCTATTCATTAAACGAGTCTTTGAGCTGGTAAAGCTTATAGCTTCATACAAAAAGACTGAACGACTGAGTTTACTAAAGGAAATGTTGGAAGAATTTGAGTTAAAGGAAAAAAATAAAATAAGAACGGAAACAGGGAGTGGCAAAAGTGAATTTTATATAAAGAGATGAAATCAAGTGGCTTTTCAATTTTTTATCGGACGTCCGGCGCGGATGCGGTTCGACACCGGCGACGATGCCGTCCGAGGTCTTGTGGTATTTTTTTGTTCATCCCAGTAATGCCAGCCGAGGTGACATGCTGTAGGTAAATTGGATTTACCTGGCGGGAGACGCATGAGACTGCACATTACGGGAAATTTTCCCCGTTTCTCCTGTAATCTCTTTGTGTCAGGATAGGGTTGCGATGTACCTACTGTTTCATTTGTTCTGTGGTTATACATATCTGAAAATAGGAAGAAAATGTACATTATTTTTATTTTTTATGCTGTATGTGTCAGTTTAGATTATCTGGATTGGATCTGGATGGTTGCCTGAGTAAAGTGATACACATGAATATTAAACTTATTTTAGGAAAGTCATCTAAGTGTTATAAATTAAACGCGTCTAGAGACGCGATCCGGCCGTCCGGTAACCGTCTGGACCGAGCCCGAGTCGTCGAAGGCGTGTAGTGTTCCACGAGCCCCTCAAAGAGATTTCAGCAAAACTGTAGGCCCAGCAGGGCTGGAGCCTACTGGGGCCAAGCCCCGGCATGGGTTTACTTCTGAAAGTGAAACGAGTGGTCCTGAAACGCCAAGGGCAAAGAAGGAACATAGGTGTGGTTTTAGTCAGTAAAAGTCTGACTCTGATGCTCCGCCCTACAGCGAGAGAAGTTATTAGATAATTTCCCAACTTAAAAAAAAGTTTGACCGATGACAATTTGTCACGTAAATTTAAAGACATATCGAGCTTAACATTTGCTTCATGCATCGCCAAATCTCTAAATTTAAAGAGATATCGAGCTTAACACTTGCTACATGCACAGCCAAATCTCTAAATTTAAAGAGATATTGAGTTTAACACTTGCTACATGCATCGCCAAATCTCTAAATTTAAAGAGATATTGAGCTTAACACTTGCTAAATGCATCGCCAAATCTCTAAATTTAAAGAGATATTGAGCTTAACACCTGCTACATGTATCGCCAAATCTCTAAATTTAAAGAGATACCGAGCTTCATGTTTACTCTTTTAAAAATTATTGTGTTTTCTGTTCTGATCCTGCTGAATGAAAATTGATTAAAGAAACACTGCACGCTACATTTTCCATCACAACTCCACTTCACGATGATTAACAAAGGAAGTGCGGAAATGGTTCTTTAATTACATTTTCCTGGAGCCACCTACGTGTTATTTAATACTAGGAATGGAAGGACACTAAGTGATAAATGAGGCTGCGGTACAGGAAAAAAAGACTATCTCTTAGCACGTTAGCGATGGCTGACCAAGTGTTTATTATAGAAGATGACAGTCCTTTCTCTTTGTTATTTATTTGAGTCTATTCGGAAAAGCTGAAATTGAATAAAAACTTTTTAGAAAAAAAAAATAACCGACTTAACTAAAAAAAAAAACACTAAAAGGATCAAAATAACTTTAATTTCGGAAGTCGGTGTTTCTCGGTATTGTTTGTTTCTTATTTAACACCGACTTCCGAAATTAAAGTTATTTTGATCCTTTTAGTGTTTTTTTTTTAGTGAAGTCGGTTATTTTTTTTTTCTAAAAAGTTTTTATTCAATTTCAGCTTTTCCGAATAGACTCAAATAAATAACAAAGAGAAAGGACTGTCATCTTCTATAATAAACACTTGGTCAGCCATCGCTAACGTGCTAAGAGATAGTCTTTTTTTCCTGTACCGCAGCCTCATTTATCACTTAGTGTCCTTCCATTCCTAGTATTAAATAACACGTAGGTGGCTCCAGGAAAATGTAATTAAAGAACCATTTCCGCACTTCCTTTGTTAATCATCGTGAAGTGGAGTTGTGATGGAAAATGTAGCGTGCAGTGTTTCTTTAATCAATTTTCATTCAGCAGGATCAGAACAGAAAACACAATAATTTTTAAAAGAGTAAACATGAAGCTCGGTATCTCTTTAAATTTAGAGATTTGGCGATACATGTAGCAGGTGTTAAGCTCAATATCTCTTTAAATTTAGAGATTTGGCGATGCATGTAGCAAGTGTTAAGCTCAATATCTCTTTAAATTTAGAGATTTGGCGATGCATGTAGCAAGTGTTAAACTCAATATCTCTTTAAATTTAGAGATTTGGCTGTGCATGTAGCAAGTGTTAAGCTCGATATCTCTTTAAATTTAGAGATTTGGCGATGCATGAAGCAAATGTTAAGCTCGATATGTCTTTAAATTTAGAGATTTGGCGATGCATGTAGCAGGTGTTAAGCTCAATATCTCTTTAAATTTAGAGATTTGGCTGTGCATGTAGCAAGTGTTAAGCTCGATATCTCTTTAAATTTAGAGATTTGGCGATGCATGAAGCAAATGTTAAGCTCAATATCTCTTTAAATTTAGAGATTTGGCGATGCATGTAGCAGGTGTTAAGCTCAATATCTCTTTAAATTTAGAGATTTGGCTGTGCATGTAGCAAGTGTTAAGCTGGATATCTCTTTAAATTTAGAGATTTGGCGATGCATGAAGCAAATGTTAAGCTCGATATGTCTTTAAATTTACGTGACAAATTGTCATCGGTCAAACTTTTTTTTAAGTTGGGAAATTATCTAATAACTTCTCTCGCTGTAGGGCGGAGCATCAGAGTCAGACTTTTACTGACTAAAACCACACCTATGTTCCTTCTTTGCCCTTGGCGTTTCAGGACCACTCGTTTCATTTTCAGAAGTAAACCCATGCCGGGGCTTGGCCCCAGTAGGCTCCAGCCCTGCTGGGCCTACAGTTTTGCTGAAATCTCTTTGAGGGGCTCGTGGAACACTACACGCCTTCGACGACTCGGGCTCGGTCCAGACGGTTACCGGACGGCCGGATCGCGTCTCTAGACGCGTTTAATAACACTTAGATGACTTTCTTAAAATAAGTTTAACTTTCATGTGTATCACTTTACTCAGGCAACCATCCAGATCCAATCCAGATAATCTAAACTGACACATACAGCATAAAAAATAAAAATAATGTACATTTTCTTCCTATTTTCAGATATGTATAACCACAGAACAAATGAAACAGTAGGTACATCGCAACCCTATCCTGACACAAAGAGATTACAGGAGAAACGGGGAAAATTTCCCGTAATGTGCAGTCTCATGCGTCTCCCGCCAGGTAAATCCAATTTACCTACAGCATGTCACCTCGGCTGGCATTACTGGGATGAACAAAAAAATACCACAAGACCTCGGACGGCATCGTCGCCGGTGTCGAACCGCATCCGCGCCGGACGTCCGATAAAAAATTGAAAAGCCACTTGATTTCATCTCTTTATATAAAATTCACTTTTGCCACTCCCTGTTTCCGTTCTTATTTTATTTTTTTCCTTTAACTTAAATTCTTCCAACATTTCCTTTAGTAAACTCAGTCGTTCAGTCTTTTTGTATGAAGCTATAAGCTTTACCAGCTCAAAGACTCGTTTAATGAATAGGTTTTTCTTTAAGCTAAAGATTTTTATTAAATAACTAGCTGACCGCGAACTTCGTACCTCCTAACAGTCAATAAATGTAGTATATCTTTCGATATAGTCAACCGATTGCGTTGAAACAAAGCCTAAGTAATATATCAAGTTACACACAATTTTTATGTACTTATAAAAGTTATCTACATCGATTTCGTACATTTTACGTGATGCGCGCACAACTAAAAACTTCTACAGATTATATGTATTTATAAAGGCTATCAGTAAGTAAAGCAGGGCTCTGATGAATCAAGAAATTCCATGATTACGATTAGTGTAGGTAGCTCAAATTTTGAGAGGTCTATTTCAAAATATGAAGTTTTATTACACAAGTGCACAAGGAGTGGAATCCCCTACCGGAGTTTCTGTTTCCTGATAACTACAACCTAGGGGTCTTTAAGTCAAAAGTAAATAGGTTTCTTCTACATGTATCGCCAAATCTCTAAATTTAAAGAGATACCGAGCTTCATGTTTACTCTTTTAAAAATTATTGTGTTTTCTGTTCTGATCCTGCTGAATGAAAATTGATTAAAGAAACACTGCACGCTACATTTTCCATCACAACTCCACTTCACGATGATTAACAAAGGAAGTGCGGAAATGGTTCTTTAATTACTTTTTCCTGGAGCCACCTACGTGTTATTTAATACTAGGAATGGAAGGACACTAAGTGATAAATGAGGCTGCGGTACAGGAAAAAAAGACTATCTCTTAGCACGTTAGCGATGGCTGACCAAGTGTTTATTATAGAAGATGACAGTCCTTTCTCTTTGTTATTTATTTGAGTCTATTCGGAAAAGCTGAAATTGAATAAAAACTTTTTAGAAAAAAAAAAATAACCGACTTAACTAAAAAAAAAACACTAAAAGGATCAAAATAACTTTAATTTCGGAAGTCGGTGTTTCTCGGTATTGTTTGTTTCTTATTTAACACCGACTTCCGAAATTAAAGTTATTTTGATCCTTTTAGTGTTTTTTTTTAGTGAAGTCGGTTATTTTTTTTTTCTAAAAAGTTTTTATTTCACACCTTTTAGTTGCGATACACTTATAAACAGAGTGCCTATTTCTCATGACAATTCCAATTAACCCAAATACTGCTAGGTTACATTGTTTTATTATAAAGTTCCTGTGTCTACCTTCCTCCTTCCGGCTCCATCATCAGATCAGTTCGATAGTACCTTATAGCCAAAGAGCATCTCACGACAATTCTAATAAGTCCAAACACGGCTAGGATACTTTGATTAATTACGGAGTTCCTGTGCCTACCAGTGGCGTGCCTAGGGTTTCAAAATAACGCAAGCCCAATAAAATTTTAAACGATTTCAAAAAAAGAAAGTTCAGTTTTCGACTGAGTATGTAGGTACCTACGTATGTATCATCGCAATTTTCTCATAAACTACTGATTAGGTACAATAAATTAAAAGCCCAAAAAACAGTCATGAATTTCATTTTTATAATTATATCTGAGAATCAAGCACAGTTGTTCTCTATGACTAACATCGGGGGTTTCGTCAATAATAATTGAAACAAATTTTGTTTGCCTAACTTCGTAATCGATGCAAGTTTGCATCACATCGGCTACGGAATGAATAATATCGTTTTGAATTTTGTTAGATAAATAACTCGGTCCCGGTTTGTCACTTTCCTGATGCTGCATATGCTTTTCTAAAACGACATCGTATTTTGAAATTAACGAGACCAGTTCTAAAAAATTGCCTTTATTTAATGAAGTTTTGGACTCATCATGTCCTCTTAAAGGAAGTTCCTGTTGTGCTAAATGACAAACAATATCGACAAATCTTTGAAATACACTACGGTTGTTATCAACGCGCGTGTTATATTTTGAAATTTCCTCAGATAACTGGCGTGATATAGATGTCTCAATTCGTTGTTTACCAAAATTACCGAAAGAAACCATTGCACACAGGGAATTTGCGTGCCTTTTAATGGCGCCAGATATGTTATTTAAATCATTATAACCAGGTGTATTCCAAACGGAATCTTCATTCGAAAAAAATATGCAGCACCAGCAATACAACTTATTAGTGTGCGAACAGCCAACTAGTTTTATACACTAATCTATTAAATTTTCGTTTATGCGATTTACTAGTCTGAGAAATACACAGATTAGGCGTCGGTTTTAATGAAGAAATTAACTGTTTTTTCTAAGCAAAGTTTAAAGATTTTACCTTATCTTCGCCAATCAAAACTAGAACGCATTTTAAATCCTCACAGGGTACAATTACCTCCATTGTTGTAGGTAAGTCACCAAAACAATTGTATCACTGAGAAAATCTAAGAAAACACACAACAAACGATAGTATTTGAAAGCCCGGTAAAAGCCGGTACGTGTAAGCGAGATAGATATAGCTGTCGCGTAGATGCTGCAAATGCGAAACTCTGCGCGCGCTGTGTAGTAGTGTGGCATAGGTAGATACTTTGTCTTATTTTGATAAGAACTAAAGCGCGCGAACTTTTAAATAGTTCGGGTTTGATATTGATTCTCTATCGAGCATTTTAGTAAGGCATGCCTGGCTTTTCTGCTTGTATGAAGGTACCGCCACTGGTGCCTACCTTCCGGCTCCATCATCAGATCAGTTCGATAGTACCTTATAGCCAAAGTGCATCTCATGACAATTCTAATAAGTCCAAACACGGCTAGGTTATATTGATTAATTACGGAGTTCCAGTGCCTACCTTCCGGCTCCATCATCATCATCAGATCACTTCGATGATACCATTTTCAACGTAACTATTCAGAATGATTCATTTATTTGTATTGTCATAGTCGCTTAACTATGTATATCTTCATTGTGATATCTATTTGAGTATGAAGTTCCGTTGACCATTTCTGGTCTTCTTCATCAGTTCCACTTCATCAAATGTTACTTTTTGACTGTAAATGCTTAAGTTCTTGATGAAAATACTAAAATTACCATAGGGTTGCCTATAATTTTTGAGGAGTTCCCTCGATTCCTCATGGATTCCATCATCAGAACTGGATTTTGAAAAAAATGGGACCAATCTGGAAGCATATCCTATAAAGGGAAAAAAAAAATTGCAAATCGGTCCATAAACGACGGAGTTCTGAGGTAACAAACATAAAAAAAAATAATGATAAAAAAAAAATACAACCGAATTGATAACCTCCTCCTTTTTTTTGAAGTCGGTTAAAAATACATAATTATACTGAGATGGCTGAAGCAACTCTTTTTCACAACATAATAACCGTTTTAGAAAAAATCAAATTTAGAACAAAATTCTGAAAGGCTATTTATTTCGTATATAAAAACATAATTAAAAAGAAAACTAACATCTAATTTTTTTTCAATACCCGCTGGCCAGTTTCTGTTAGTGGCTAACCGAAACTCCTTAAAGGAAAATCAATTATATTTTTTCTTTGATTTAATTATAAATTCTTCTTTTCAAATTGTAATTTTAATCAAGAACTTATAAAGTTTGTTCTTTTGTTATCAATATATTAAACTAAATAGTTGTAAGTCTAAGAAAGCCAAAATTGCAGTTTAAAAAAACGCATGGAGCCACAAAACCTATCGAGCTTGAAACGAATCTGCCATTGGTATCTGGAAAAATAGTACATTTTGATACAAGTGCAGAAAGTTTGTCATTGCGACCGAGGCGGAATTCGCACGAGCCGTAGGTGAGTGTGTTATGGAGCCGAGGGCTGCAGTGACAAATTTGCACGTGTATCAAACGACTTTTTTCAATACACTTACGAAGAATGAATAAACGGGGGTTGACCAGCGACTCGTGGGGGTCGACGTGCGCCCAGCCTATGATAAATGTAATAAAATTGTGGCAGGGGAAAGCACGCACACTTTTCTGCACTAGTGCGGAAAAAGTCTATTGCGTGCCTTAAAGCGGTGGGGTAAGAGCGGGTTTATTGAAAAATATTTTAGCTATATAACATTACGCCAAGACCAATAGGAGTAGAGCAGTAACCCGCCATGGGCACTGAAATGGATGGATCATGGGCACAGGGCATGGGCAGACACTGGCGAAACCGCAGGGCACAACCAGTAACTCGTAAATCTTTTAGTAACAACATGCGTTTTATACCGTCATGTCAAAATCGAAGCAAAATTCTAATATTTTAACCGTTTATCGGACATTGCATGGTCGTATGACGTACGTTTCTAAGCCCACGCAAGTCGTAATAGTAGTCAATAAGGATTAACGGTAAACTGTTGCTAAGACTTAGATAATGTTTGCGTAGGCAGCGGTCTACTGACCTTATACTCGATAAGTAAATAATTTATAATAGTTTGTAGGTAATGGTTAGATCTGTATTGGTTTGATTGGTTATTCAGTCAGTTTTTAGTTCAGTTTTGAACGCTACAATATTAAGCTTTTAATTTTAAAGTAGAAAGAAAAGGAAGAACGAAAAAAAGAAAGAATATCAAATTTAATTGCGCGAAATGACGTAATCTTAAGACTACCTTACAATTATATTCATTTTAATAGTTTATTAACTAGTTCTCCACTCCGCATTCCGGCTCCATCATCACAACAGTTCAATAGCACCTTATAGCCAAAGTGCATAATCATGATATTTCTAATAAACCTAAACACGGTTAGGATACATTGGTCTATTACGGGAATTCCGGTGCATACCTTCCGACATCATCTTTGATGTACCTCCTCCCTCCCTTACTTTAGTCAGTCATCGACTACATGTAACAGCAAAGCAATTTTGCTTTTTACGACAGTTCTGCTATGATCCTAAGAGGAGTTCCGTTCCATATGTTCGAATTTCATCATCAGATCATGACAATATATCTATGGGACCAATTCGAAAGTATATGCGATCAATAAAAAAAAAACAAAATTGGTCCATAATTAATCGAGAAATCGGTAAAAAAAATACATACAGCCAAACATCTAACCTCTTCCTTTTTGAAGTCAGTTAACAAGCATAAGATGTCAAACAACAAAAACTGCAATGTCGTAAGAGCATTAGGTACTTTGCAGAATTATAGATTATTTATGGTTTTTTTTTTGTTCACCGTGTCCTCCGGGCGGTCCACACAGTGGCGACACCCGGGCGTCGCTTCCGCACGAATCCGGTGCAGGAACTTGCCGTATTCGGTGAGAACCTGCGTCATGCGGAAGGTGAGTATGCCGTGAGGTCTTTCCAACCACGCCTCAAAGAAGGGACTTACCGCCATAATTGTGGCGTGCCCAGATTATTTATGGTAAGAGAAAAACATTTATAGCAAAATAACCCCATGGTGGCTC
Organism: Mythimna impura; assembly: GCA_905147345.3. NCBI lineage: Eukaryota > Metazoa > Arthropoda > Insecta > Lepidoptera > Noctuidae > Mythimna > Mythimna impura. Next base: position 7,639,970 of record LR990348.1, read on the forward strand.
TTCACAAAAATGAGTTTATATCTTAATATTTATTGAAATACAAGTCTATTTAAAAGCGATTTCGTCTCTGTTGGTGGAAGAGCCCACGTTTCATATATTTTTGCCTGTGGTTCTTTAAGTTTATATTAGGTTTAGTATAAATACTTAGTTTATATAATATATAATAATAATATATAATAATATTCCACAAATTTCACACAACGCCGTCTAGTCCCAAGCTAAGCAGAGCTTGTGTTATGAGTACTAGACAACTGATAAACATACTTATATATTTCTAAATACATACATATTATAGATAAATTACACCCAGACACAGAACAAATGATCGTGCTCATCACACAAACATTTGTCCTGGGTGGGAATCGAACCCACGACCCTCGGCATAGCAGTCAGGACCACTAACCACTAGACCAACAGGCCAGTCAAATAGTTCTATATGTATAATTATTATTGTTAGAAATCTTCGCAATAAAGTACCATATATATTTCAACTATCACTGTTATGCCTTTATACAACATTATTTATAGTATATGTGAAACCCGAAACACGTGTCCAGTATTTTTATGTAAAGAATCTATGTACAAAATTTCATAACTGTATCATGAAAAATCACAAAGTTATAAGCTTGTTATGTTACCTGGTTGTCCGCACAAATACATGGTCACTGGGCTATCCGGGCGACTGAGGGGTTGTTTTGCCCCTGCACCCAGTGGTGCGCTAGCTCCTAATGCCCGCTATGACCTGCTGTGACGGAAAACTATCCGAGACATCTTCAACATAATATTGCATTGAATTTTATTTGTATGAATTCAACAGGATTTCTGTACGATATTAAACGCTTCAATAAATTCTAACACAACTTAATAATGGACGCAAATAAAGTGACCTGTGATTTACTTAGTGCCGGTGGTGTCCAACTTGTGTCCTTTTTTATATATTTTTGAAAAAAAAAAATCTAACATGGTGTAAAAATTGTTGGAATCGATTCAGTTACTGATTCTGAACCAACTACAAATAATATATTCAGGTTTTGCATATACCAAAAAATAATGTTGTATAAACTTTCTACAAAGCAAATATAAAGGACAAACTATTAAATAAAGGTACAGCACATAAAATGTTTAGGTCTTATTTGGAGAACAGGCGTCAAGTTGTTAAAATAGGAAATACTCACACTAGCTCGGTCCAAACTATTTCATACGGCTGTCCTCAAGGTTCAATAATCAGTCCGTTACTTTTTCTAATTTATATAAACAATATTAATAAAATAGGGTTAATAGGACACCTAACATTATACGCAGACGACACCTGTCTCTTTTACTTTGACAAATCAATTCATAACATTATAAAGGACGCTCAACATGACCTCGATTTGTTAGGCGAGTGGTTAAAGTACAACCTTCTTACAATTAATACGTCAAAAACCTCATTCATGATTTTTACCACTAAAAACAAACGTATACCGGACTTCTCGCCTCTTAGGATAAATAATGAAATAATAAAACGATCCACCAACGAAAAATATCTGGGATTGAGGGTAGATGAGAAACTAACTTGGAAATTACACATTGACCATCTCAGAGGTAAATTAACATCACTGTTGGGAGCGTTACGAAAAGTAGCGAACTGTATTCCAAGTAAAGTGCGCACTTTGATTTATAACTCTTTAGTCAAATCGCATTTAGAATATTTGGTCGAGATATGGGGTTCCGCAGCAGTAACTAATTTAAATTCACTTCAAAGAGTTCAAAATAAAATAATTAAAACCTTGTTCCATTATAATTATCTTACTCCAACGAAGACCGTATACGAAAAAACTAAATTATTAAATATTAGACAGCTATACATTTATTACACCTGCATTCTTATCAAAAACATAATTTCAAACTCAATACAAACTAACATACAACTAAGGAAAAAAACAATGTCACATAACTTGAGAAATAGATATAAAAACAAACTTGAAGTCATCAGCGTACGCACTAATTACGGTAGAAAGACCATATTATTTGAAGGAGTACATCTGTTCAATGAATTACCGGACGATATTAAAGAGTGCAACAACGTGAATACATTTAAACAGAAGCTAAAGAAATATGTATGTACACTATAATCTGCTTATACTCTGGAGGAAATTTATATTGTATCGAATTATTATGTTTATTACTTTGTATCTCATTTTAAGTGGACTGTATGTTCTTATGAGAAATAAATTTCTTTAAACCGAAATGCTCTTGCAATAGCGGCAGTAATAGCGACCGCCATTTTATCTCATTATAAACCTCGTAGTGCTGTCTCTACTTTATACATATTTGAATTTTCCTGTTTTACTTTCATTCTTTCTTTGTTCGGTTGTTATGTTGAAAATATCATAATTTCATGAATATGTTGTTTAAATATTGGAAAATGTGAAGATATCGACTTTTTTTGGAATAATCCCTCCACACTATTTCCAACCGCTGAAACTCTTAAAGACCAGAGTCTTCAGTGTAGTTTTAACAACTTGTTAAAATTTAATTTTAAATTCGTAAATTTGCTTTTACCAACAAATTAACATTTATTTGTGTTCTAAATTCAAAATGATTTGAATTTTTTTGTTTTTAATATTAGGATATATAGTGGTTTCATATTTTTGCCTCTCCTTCAAACTGCAAAGGTTAAGCGCGGAAAAAAATTAAATCATAATTATTATAATTTGTCTTTGTGTTATTCGAAGAAAAAAATCGAATTTAAGTTTTAAAGATAATTATTCTTTAGATGCTACGCCGCCAGATATTGTGATTCAGACAAAAAATGCTTGCGATAGCAACAAGCTGCTATCTAATTCAGAATTAAAATGTATGGCAACTTTGGAAAATTTTCTTCAGTGGAAAGTGAAGAAAACTGCGCCGTCATTTTTAGTGAAATTAAACGTCGTTTGATACACGTAGAGAGTCACTACAGCACTCGGCTCCATAACGCCCGCGCTTACGGCGCATGCGGATTTCGTCTCGTTTGCTAAGACAAAGTTTCTCCACTTGTATCAAAATGTACATAATATTTCGATTTCAAAGTTAAATAAAGTTTAGATGTGTTAATTCATTTCACACTCCTGATCCTTGAAACTGTTCTAGGATCAGTAACAAGGTGTGATATATTCACGTTATCCTACAAAGTTGTCCTGGCCGCTCGCCAAGGAACGCTTGCCTAAACAACCGGACTTGTGCTTGCTAATGAGGGCCCTTTTTTGTCTGTGATATGGCAACTTTTTGTATTTTTAACATGTAACTTAAAGTCACCAAAAAGAAAATAAGAAGAAGATGGTTAAACTCAGAGTTTCTTTATGTAATTGAATCAGGAATGAAGATATCTGCAGGAGAATCAAGTTTAAAAAACTTAGGTATGTGAAAGTAGTGAAAGCATATGAATCGCAGAACAGATAGTCGTTGGGGCCGAAAGGTTCTAGTATAGCGACCACGTACCTACCGGTAGACGCAGTATTGGAAGGCATCTTAAAAGGTGGATCGATGATCTGGTGAAGGTCGCGAGAATCCGAAATATGTGAGACGCACAGCCCCCTTAGCCAAGTTACAACCGTTTCGTTTCGATCCTCTTTTCGTCGAGGAGGCGTGGCCACCTCAGATTCCTTTATTCTGACCTCATCTCAACGCTCAGTCACGTGGTCAGAACAAAGGAATAGGAGGCGTGGCAGACTCGAGGCAATCAACGAAAAGAGAATCGAAACGAAATGGTTGTAACTTGGTTAGGGGAGCAGGATCGGTTACTGTAGCGACACTTGAGAGGCCTATGTCCAACAGAAAACGTTTTCAGCTGAAATGAGGATGAATGATGATTTTTTCATAATGTTTGTAGCTCCAATCTTAATGGCTTTGCTTATTGCTATGTTCATAGGAAGGTTTTACTAAGGTTACTAGCTGACCTAGCTGTCCCGCGTCTTTGCTCCCATGGCCTGTTTTTTAGGAATCCGTAATTTCTTTGAAATAAAAGGTACCGTTTTATGCTCAGTTTTGTATCAATAACAAAATTTTCGTAGTCAGTCCAAAAAAAAAACTAAAATATTTTTTTTAATATCAAAAACCGCTTTTTCTTGTAAGAAATATCATTCGCATGAAACTATTAATATTGTGTTATGTTTTTATGTAATTAACCATATTAGGTACTTTAGGGTGTCGTTCAAAGTGTCGGCACAGAACCCTATCCCTCCTCCTTTACGCTCCGTCTGGCTGTACGTACCCTCGCGCTCCCAATCAATTATTTATTTATTTATATATATTATTTATTTATTATTTATATATATTGTACACCAAGATAATAAATGATACATCTATATACTGTGTATAATTTGAATCATAGTTTTAGATAGATAATATATGTTTGCAATGATGACGGAGTAAAGGAGAGTACATAGTGTAATACACCATAATATTAATTTCACCTTTTGAAACATTGCCAATGTATTAAAAATCATCTTTATATTTTCGATTAAACTAGCAGTTACTTGCAACATCGTTCGCGTGGAGTTTAAATTATGGAGAATTAACAATTATTTATTCTAATAATTTAACAAAACACATCTAAGCTATATAACTGAGTTAGCTTGTATCTATATATAAGGTTAGATTGGTAAACATTTTCCTTGGAGTAGTTTAATAATATCCTAAACTAATAAATCATCTCTACAAAAAAGTCCAATATCACTTTTCGTGTCCTTATTTCCTTAAGAAAGTTATATAATGAGACACTCTTGAGAAAATACGTATATAACACAAGCTAGTGATATATTACGAACGAAGCGAGCGCGAATACGAATACTCTTGCTATCCATGGCGACGTTTCTTTACGACATTACTCTCTGTGTCGTGTGCTCCGAATACGCGGACACTTTTATATAAACATAAATACTTACGCAAACATTCAGCGTCTATTTGCGAATCCATTTCATTGCCTTTGACAGGGAACGAAATACTCTGACGTACCATTCATCTGAAGTCTGCAGTCACGTCCTAATAGAGTGTAGCGTAAATAAAAAGCACGGCTCCTTGTTAGTTCGCCGGAAAGCTCTCGAAGTGCGGCGTGCACCCGTGCGGAACCCGCCGCCATGCTGCCCTCAGCTCCTTTGAGAACCAAACATCAATATAATTGGATTGCCATACAATTTTTAAGTAAACAACCCATAGAGTCCTCAAAGCATGATGGAGACTTGTTTGAGGAGCTCCATTCTGCAGCTGAATAAGGAAACTTTGGCTTTGTATGGTTTTCTCGAAGCCACTCCTTTGAAGATGTTTGTGCATTACGTTAATGGGTATATCCAATTTTGTGTCTGTGTAGACATTCTGTACGTCTTCATAGACGACGAGTATTTCAGGAATCTTATGTTAAAGAAATAAGGAAGCTTAGGCTGGTAAAAGTATATTAAACAACAACGTGGTCCGGTTAAGGGCTCGTGCGATGAGGATGGTTTCACAAAGGTGGAGAAGAAGAAGCCTCCTTGTCAGTACCTGTGCAGAACCGCGCTGGCAGGACCCAACATGCTTCTGCGTCCAGCAATACCCACGACGCAGCACGTTTTGTACGCAGTACGTTTTGAGACTACATAACACCACGAAGGTTGAAGAGATCGTGGAGTACGTATGCTTGTTGTACGTTAGTTGTGTTAACCTAATCTGCGTCTGATATCTTCATTCATAACTTATTCGTACCTTCGTCTATTGGCATGTCAGATAGATTGATAGATAGATATATTCTTTATTGTACACCAATAATAAAATTACAATCTGGACTGGGCTGTGTGTGTCAGGAGTACTGTGAGAGGGAATGATGTACATGTTGTTAATAATTTTAATAGTTTTTGTTTAGTTAATGTAATTGGTTGTCTAACCGTTGTAGTTAATTAAAATAAATAAATGACTTATAATTAGATATTTTGTGTTAGAAAATTAAGAGAACCAAGAACTTTAATCTACTCTTGTAACTAAATATATCCATTTAGTAACCTACCTACCTTTGTAAGTACCTTTTTTACTTCAAGTTAATAAATCCTTTATCAGACTTAACGAATCTATCTGACAAAGAATAGAACAATACTCAGAAAAAACCTGCCTCGAACTGGGATCAGCTATAAAGCCCGTGAGATAAAATATCGGCGCGGGATCGTGGTGAAACTCCCAACTTCTCCACATAAAGCTTTGGCTGAGCCAAAGTTTTTAGCTTTCTTTATTATCGATGTAGTGGAAAATCGAGCTGGCGTTAAACCTTTGGCACCAAAGCTACGAATAAAATCCAATTGTCTGTCGAATTTTTCCATTCAGATGAAATATTAAAGTGAACTTCAGGTGAAGAAATTATATTTGAAGTTTCTAGGAACGGAACAACAGGAAAAATATAGGAAAGGTGCTCTCAATAAATTGCACGAACGAGTTTTTATTTCCTTTAAAACTCGTGTTGTGTTGACAGCGCTTGATAAATGCTGCAGTGCCGGCGACGCTTTCATCTCACGTAATTTCAAATAAAAAGTGTAAGGCGTGGCGGGAGCTGAGCGAGTGAAGCATAATGCACATTAATGATCGATGAATATTATTTTTCTTGAAGTGTTGCGTCTCTCTCGCTTTGCATTCATTGCTTGATTGATTTACTTTAAATTTCTTCTTAGCACTTTGTATGACTTTCAGCCCGTTTTCTGTAGTGGCAATGAAAATTCTGCGTGAAATTTAACAATACAAAAAATTAAAATATTAAGTTGAGATAATAATAGCTTATTGGTAAAGCAAGTTTAAGTTTTTACAATACACAACATTATTTTTAGTTTAGGCGAAACCTCAATATAGTTTGTTCAGAATCAGTAACTGAATCGATTCCAATAATTTTTAAAAATGTTTAAAAAAGGTTACAAGTTGTACACCACTAACATTAAGTACAGCACAGGCGGGCATAAGTCGCCAGCGCCATTTGGATGATTTCCCAACTTAAAAAAAAAAAAAACAGGGTGCAGGAGCAAAACAACCCCTCAGTCGCTCGGATGGTCCGGTGACCATGTATTTGTGCAGACAACCAGGTAACATAACAAGCTCATAACTTTGTGTTTTTTTTTTATTTATGTTCAAAATCGCAGTATACATTTTTTTTTAATTACTAAAAACCACAAAAGCCTTTACTGGCTTATATATGGCTAGTGAGTTCGGATAAATTAAATTACAAATAGGTTAGGTAGTAATTTCATGGTACAGTTATGAAATTTCGCACATATATTCTTTACATAAAAATACTGGACACGTGTTTCAGATTTCGCATAAACTAAAAGTAATGTTGTATTGATTGGAGTCTCCTTCTAGGCAGGTAATGCCTGTGTTAGGAGACTCCGCCTTCCGTAACAATAAGTATCTTGTAGGCAAACAAGACATATTACAATTTTATACTAAATCTATATAAATTAACTTAATCTATTGTCTGCGGGTGTATGTGAGTGAGAGTGTAGTGTGTATGTATTATCATCATCATTCCTGCCCTTGTCCCGTGTTATTTGGGGTCGATGCAACACGTTTTTTTCTTCCATTCTGCCCTGTCACTCGTCATACTATCACTAACTTCCTTTTCTTTCATATCACTCTTCACATAATCTATCCATCTTTTCTTTGTTCTCCCTCTCCATCCATCCACATGTAAACTCATAACTCTTTTAGTAACATGCGTTTCATCACTCCTCTTCTCTGTAGTGTGTATGTATTAACGTTTTCAAAATGTTTCGGTGTCATTGTAGGTAAGTGTTTTTATCCCTTCCATCATAGCTTTTTTATTATCATAATAGTTATTCGCTAAGAAGAAGACTAAGCCTGAATAGATCTTCAGAAGGATATCTATTCTTTTTAAAATACATGCAGTTTATAAGCGCCGTTCCACTACCAGAAATTTCGTTTTTGCTGCACCACCCCAGACAGGTGTGAATAAAAGAGTACTGATATACTGATACGCCGATTTTTCCGGATATTGCCGTACTATATATGATATACTGATGCCTCATGTTAAGCAAGTGCCAAGTGATAACTTGTGTGCTAATCGTCTTGAAAATGACTCAAATGATATATTTATTTATTTATTTAATCTTCATGCAACACAAAGTCAAGGGCGGACTTAATACCTTAGGCATTCTTGGGTGGTGAAGAGACAATATGGTAGGTACATAAAAAGAAAATTTTATATAAAAAACAAGAGTAAAAATAAGTAGATATAAAATAATATAATATTAACACAATTATCACACAACGCCGTCTAGTCCCAAGCTAAGCAGAGCTTGTGTTATGAGTACTAGACAACTGATAAACATACTTAAATATTTTTCAATACATACATTACACCCAGTCTCAGAACAAATGATTGTGCTCATCTCACAAGCATTTTGCCTTGGGTGGGAATCGGACCCACGACCTCCGGCATAGCAGTCAGGACCACTAGCAACTAGACCAACAAAGCTTCAGTAGGGCCCTATATAGCGTAATAGGTATATAGATCAATCTGTATATATAAAAGGCTAAGTCCTGGATCACTTACTGACTCAGATTCATTAACTAGCGGTCCAAACCTAGATCTAGAACACTGAAATTTTGCAGAGGTTCTTTTTATGTTGTATAAAAAGAATAACAAAGGATTTTCCAAAATTGGGGTTAATTTTAAAAGGGATGAAACGGTGGACCGGGGTCGGTATAGAGAAACCTACTTTTACAAGGGCGAAGTCGCTGGCAGAAGCTGTTTAGAAGTTATCAATAAAACTGAGCTTTGCAGCATACGCTGTTAGACATATTTGAAATTTAACTGATTTAGTTCGTCAGCAAACTGTAGGGGCCCAGCAGGGCCGAAGCCTACTGTGGCTATGGGTGAAAACCCGGCCCTGGAATGAAAGGCAACGAAGAAACTAGAAGTGACTTTTAGTCAGTAAAAGTCTAACACGCCCTCCCGCTCCGCCCAAGGGCGAGAGATGTCAAAAAGAGAAAAAAAAAACTAATTTAGTTCAAGCCCTTTTAGTTATTTTTTATAGTGTCGTGATGTCGTACGGTATTCTATTGTGGGATAATACTGCCCAAATCCAGATAATTTTTGTTTTGCAAAAAAAGACTTTACATTCGAAGTATTTGGGACATAATTCAACATTTGTATTTAATTATGTCCCAAATACTCTTTCAGAAATAAATTTAAAGATATAATATAATGGCTGCCTTATGTTAGTCATCATCATCATCATCATCATTTCAGCCGATAGACGTCCACTGCTGGATATAGACCTCCCCCAAATGTCGCCACAATTACCGGTCCTGTGCGTCTCGCATCCATCGGATTCCCGCAACCTTCACCAGGTCATCGGTCCACCTTGTAGGGGGCCTTCCAACACTGCGTCTTCCGGTACGTGGTCGCCACACCAGAACCTTTCGGCCCCAACGGCAATCTGTTCTGCGAGCAATGTGCCCTGCCCATTGCCACTTAAATTTGGCGATTCTTCGTGCTATGCCGGCAACCTTGGTTCTCCTGCGCCTTATGTTAGTATATTTGTGAAAATACTGTTTTTTTTTAGGTGGAAAATCATCTAACGAGTTCTCCTTCTCCAGGCGTTCTACTGGTGAAAGAATGATTAAAATCAATCCAGCTGGTTTTGTATTATCATCAAACAAATATATAAACACCAAAATCAAAATCTTTCCTCTTTGTCATATTAGTATAGATAGTACAGATATTACAGATAATGGAACAATTTGCCTGCTGCGGTCTTCCTGTCCAACTATAATTTAGGTGTCTTCAAGGCTAGAGTGAATAGGCTCTTAATAAACTAGTGCGCCTCACCATCAATGATTGCATCGCTGCTTACCATCAGGTGGGATCGCAGTCAAGCACTGGTTTATATGAATTAAAAATAATAATAATAATATTGGGCAATTTACCAATCGACAGCGGTGCCAAGGAGTTTTTTTTACACCATATTTTAGATTGTTTTTAGTTAATTTACAAGTTAAGGGTTTTTATTATATTTGTTTTATTGTAATTGTAATTAGTTTTAAGTGTTTTTTCTTATATTTGTGAGTAAGCCTTTATTAATCTATTTATTTATGTAAAAAAAGAAACTGACTGACTGACATATCAACGCACAGCCGAAACTACTGCCCCCCTAGCCAAGTCACAAACGATAAACGTAAACTCTCAGTTGTCTTTAATAGATTTTCAACTTTATGTTATTGAATATAAAGTTGAAAATCTATTGAAGATTACATAGTGTTTTCGTTCGTTCCGGTCGCTAACGCTCAGTAGTCTTTAATAGATTTTCAACTTTATGCTCTTAGGTATAAAGTTGAAAATCTATTGGAGATTACTAAGCGTTCACGTTTATCGTTTGCAACTTGGCTAGGGGGGCTGGAACGTGAAATTTTGCACAAGGTTTCCCATTATGATGTAGTCGAGCACTCTGTAATCTAACCGTGTTTGGGATTATTAGAATTGTCATGAGATGCACTCTGGTTATAAGGTATTTAAGTTTGGCTGAAGGGTACTTTTTAGTGGTGGACTAACTAAAAAGTGTAAAATAAAAAATAAAAAATACAAAAAAATACAACCGACTTCAATGTAAAAAAACACTGAAAATTGCAAAATAACTTCAATTTCGGAAGTCGGTGTTTCTATATTACTCTCTAGTTTTGTCTCTTCATTATTTAACACCGATTTCCGAAATTGAAGTTATTTTACAATTTTCAGTGTTTTTTACATTGAAGTATTTTTTTTTTAAATAATATTTGACTTACTTTTGGGTTTATATTGGAAATAATTAAAGTAACGTTGGAACATCCAAACTTATACAGCACCTTCACAGCAAACCTCGCGAGACTTTAAATCTAATTTCCCTTAAAACCGGAAGCAATAATAATTTCATGTACACTGAGTTAATCAAAAGCTTTTAAACATAAAAGTGAACAGGAAGTCGGTACCATAATAGCTATAAGATGTTATTCTCTCGTCGCTCCCCTAATGGGTATCTTGAAAAGGATATTTTCTTTAGACGAAGCCTTTGAAACGTTGTTTTTTGTTTTTCCCGCGTCGTCGCCTCGCTCTCGTAAATTGGCTTTCAAACAACTATAAACCAAATAATAAAATACGTTTGGTCACAGTGTGAGGTTCTCACTGAAGTAAATGTGGTAGCAAAGTGTGCGAGCGACGAATTATGTCAGAATCAGAATGTGTAGGTTTTTTTTAAGGGTGGAAATCATCTAATGACTTCTCCCACTCTGGGTTGAGTTCCGGGCGTGTCAGACTTTTACTAACTAAAACCACACCTGTGTCCTTCAGTTGCCCTTTGTGTTCTAGGACTACGGGTTTCCCCTTCAGAAATTCCTCGCGGTCCTTGGCTAGCGGGCATCGGCCCCACTGGACCCCCACGGTTTGCTGACATCTCTTTGAGGAGCGCGTTGATCACTACGCGCTGTTGACGACTGGGCTCGGTCCGGTTAAATAGGTACCGGTCGGCCGGACGGCGAGCTACCCATTGCTCGACGTCCGCAAGCCCGCATGTATGAGTAGGTACTGTGTGCCTAGTGCGAGTTTGTTTTACGTTAACACGTTTATGACGTTCGGCACTCCGATTGGCTTGCTCCAAGCTCTTAGGCAATCAGAGAGACGTTCGGCACTCCGATTGGCTCGCTCCAAGCTCTTAGCCAATCAGAGAGACGTTCGGCGCTCCGATTGGCTCGCTCCAAGCTCTTAACCAATCAGAGAGACGTTCGGCGCTCCGATTGGCTCGCTCCAAGCTCTTAGCCAATCAGAGAGTCGAACGGTGTAAGCATTTCGATCGTGTATTTTTAAGTTAAAAATCAAATCGCACTCAGCACTCAGATGGCGAATGCAATTTTCAAAGGGAAACGCTACACTTGTAGTTATGCCTTTTTATAATAATCATTCAAGGTTTTTCTTTGGGTTTGCTTCAGTTTTCCTTTTGCGTGGGAGGCTCAACGCCCACGCTCGTCTCACAGTAGCTACCTACTTACTTTTTAGGCAGGCTGTTTTCTTTTTCTTTCCCAGTTTCCGCTCGCCTGAGTATTTTCATATTGATTTTAGACTTACGCTTTTAGAAGTTGTCTCTAAAAGTGCGGAAGTTTTTTAGCAGAATAAAATACAGTAAAAAAATGAGGGTTCCGTACAAACTTACCTATGTAAATAAAGAACCAAGTTTTTTTTTTGTGACGTAACAATAATTTTACTGTTTTCAGATTTATTATTATTACAGCTTCAAGGGACCGCAGATTTATGAGTAATATTGTTTCAATTCAACTCGATACCTTCACGCGTTTCCAAGATAAAGGGTCTTGACCGACAGACACACAGACCGATAGACAGACGGACCACAAAGTGATCCTATAAGGTTTCCGTTTTTTCCTTTGGAGGTACGGAATCCTAAAAACATAGTACTTAAATACATAAATGCTATTATGTACCATCCTATCTAAGTTTTTTAGACTGAAACATCTGACGTTATCAAGCTCAGGAATTACTCCTGTGTAGTGAGACCGTTCACAAACATATAAACTCACATACATAAGACACCCAGACTCGGAACAACTACTAGTATATGTAGGCCATACAACCATTTGTTCCGTGCGGGAATTGATCTTGCGACCCGCAGCGCAGCAGCCAGTCACTCAACTACTGCGCCATCCGTGCCGTCAAATACAGATGTTGTTCTTATACGGTCCAACGTTCCATCCAAAATTGTGCAAAATATTCGACCTACAGTGGTTTGTGGTTTATACCGCGTACATCGAAGAACTGGAATGATTTGTCTGCTGCGGTCTTCCCGTCCGATTATAATTTAGGTGTCTTTAAGGCTAGAGTGAATAGGCTCTTATTAAACTAGTGCGCCTCACCATCAACGATTGCATCACTGCTTACCATCAGGTGGGATCGCAGTCAAGCACTAGTTTATATCAATAAAAAAAAAACCACGTGCGTCCGTAGTAAAAAACGGCAAAAAACAAATCACGTTTGTTATATAGCAGCCCCCTTAAATATATGTTTTATTCTGTTTTTAGTTTTGTTGTTATAGCGGCAACAGAAATACATCATCTGTGAAATTTTCAACTGTCTTCCTATCACGGTTCATGAGATACAGTCTGGTGACAGACGGAGAGACAGACAGATAGAAAGACAGACAGACGGACAGCGGAGTCTTAGTAATAGGGTCTCGTTTTACCGTTTGTTTACGGAACCCTAAAAAAAGAGGACATGAAGATTCACCTCTCCACCTTCACGAAACCCAGACGGTCATGTGAAGTTGAATCAACATCGCATTACACTCTAACTAACCTTCATATTGTGAAGCGAGCAATATGAAGCCGACATCATTAGTGCACACAAGCATCGTGTTCTCGTGTACTCGACAGAGTACTACGTGTACTTTACTGTACTTATAAAACTAACATCTGGGATGCTTTAAAGTATAAATGAGACAACCTGTCTACACAGCCTAAAACTGTTTGGTAAACAATATCTGTATGCCTAGCAATGCAGCACGTACTGAATCGATATTTTATAATTAACACCAGGTACCATAACATTACACCTATCCAATAAATATAAAATATATTATATAGAAAGATAAGATACATATCTTTCTATATAATATATTTTTTCTGTACGTGTGTTTGTCTCCTAACTCCGCCTAAACGGCTTGACTGAATTGGATGGAAATTTGTCTGTATGTTTGAGTAGGTCCCTGGACGGTTCAAAAATACAATTGGACCCGGTAGATGGCGCCTCAATCGGGTTCTCAATTTTATTCTGACAAAAAGCTGGCTTTCGGGCAGGACAACAACTGTAGGGCCTGATAGTATATTATAAAACATAAACCGTGTTTGTCTGTCTATAAGTTCGCAATACACTTAAAAACTACGACTGGATTTCCATGTGGTTTTCACCAATAGATAGAGTGATTCATGAGGAAGGTGTAGGTGTATAATACACGCATATTGTAGGAGAGAAAAGCTGAGAATTTAAAAACACGTAAAACTTTATGTCAAGAGTGAATAGGTTATTTCTAGGCAAGCATATTCCATCGTCGACCACATCATTGCTTACCATCAGGTGAGATTGTGGTTAAACGTGAGTCTATGTATAAAAAAAAATAAGCTAAAGAGCCATTAGTTATAGAAACGATAGGCTTCTATTTTTCTTTTTTGTAGTGTTTAAATGATAAAAGTATTTAGATAGTGAAGCGCATCAGAAACTTAATGATGTCATGTTTAGCACAGAATTAACAATGGTGACAGCAAAATGAGCGCGTCGATGAAAGTAAAACTTACGTAGTTAAACAGTATGAAAAACGCATAGATTTGTTTTCAGTGCTCTTTTTTCGATATTAGTTTTTAAGCATAAGATCCTGACACTTTCCCAACTGCTACTTCCTGTTCACACTCAGTGCGGCTAATAGTGTTACATACTTAAAAATAAAAATAACTGACTGGCTTATTAGTTTAGATTATATCCAAATTAAAGATCTTTTCAAAACCATATAAGTACTAAAAAAATGTTCCCTTTGCAACGCACACTATATCCTCACATCACACACCACACAAAAAATACTTTATACTTTTTTAAATATATTTTTTTGTTTATATTACTTTATATTTATTTTTTTATTTTGCAATGTAAATGAATAATGTAATTAACTCATTCTTATTCTTCGTCATTATTGTAATGTATAGGCGAAGTAAATCGTCTTCAGTAAAACAATGATAAACTAGGTTTTGTAAAAAACTTAGTTCAGGCACCAGTCTTCCACAAATTAATGATTAAATTGGTTTTTAGAATTAAAATTTACGTTAAAAAAATACTTGACTAACTATAGTTACAGTAAAACCAAAAAATAATAATAAAAACTTTAAACTAATTAAAACAAACTAAAATATGGCATCTTAAAACTCCACATCGCTGTCGACTAGTAATGTGACCAAAAGACTGGCGGCATTGCCACGCTGTAAGGCAATGCCAAACTAGTGTTTCAACAGATTTTTATACAATTTGTAAGCATTCGGACCCCACGATCTGAGAGTTTCAACCCCAAATGGCTTGAAAATATAATTTCCAAATACGTTATTACATTTCCGCCGCTTGAGGTTCTCCGCAGCCGCAGCGGCAGCACCAGCATAATTAATTACTTTCTCTGTAATTTGTGGTAAGAAATAAATAAATACTTTAAATAGCAACGCCGACATTACTCTGTCACATTAATACTCTGAGAGTAAAGTACTCTGTCGACGACGCGCCTTCCGGACACCTCGCGCCTGCACTCAGCGCAGCGCAGCCCAGCGTTTTCCAGCGCAGCCCAGCTAAATGCACTGACCTGTTTACTCGGTATTAGACGAGACTCAAGTCCTACCTCCACTTTAAAGATATTACGGTTTTTAAGTAAAAGCCCTCACGTACAACGTGATTGAGTTTGTACTCGCAGTTCGTTATGAGATTGAAGTGCTTTTTTAATCAGTTTATGCACTGAAAAACTGTTTTTATTTACGTTAAGGCATGTAAGTTGTAGTAAGTTTCATAAATATAGGTATACCGAAGTTATCGGCCACAGATGCGCCGGCAATGTATTATTATTGTATGTTGTTGATTATAGTGACGTATATAATCAAAGATAGTGACGTTCAATTTATAACCGAATTCAAAAAAAGGAAGAGGTTCTGAATTCAGTTTTATCTTTTTATGTTGTTTTTGTTAGTTTATTTCAAATTCAATACATATATTTTGTTAGTAGTGTAGGTACTTAAAATTATGTTAATATCGTTACACATACACGTTACGCTACACACATGAAAATCCCGCTGTAAATACAAAAACAAATCATATATTTAAAAGCGAAATAGGTACCACTCACTGATTAATCACGAAATCTCAGAAACTATAACACCTAGGTACAAACTTGAAATTTGGCAGGTAGGTTCCTTATAGGGTGTAGACATCCGCTAAGAACGGATGTTACGAAACTCCACCCCTAAGGGGGTAAAACGGGGGTTGGAAGTTTGTATGGAGAAACCTACTTTTACGCGGGCGAAGCCGCTGGCACAAGCTAGTTAAGTATAAATATTAAGTGTACAATAGAATTTAAAAATAAAAATCATGTTACTTCAGATCGCCGTTACTTAAGAACCGATTAGTATATTTTTTGTAACTTTTATTCATAGTATGTTTGTACATGACGATTATCACGCTTCATCATCATCATTTCAGCCTTAAGACGTCCACTGCTGGGCGAGGGCCGATGGATGCGAGACGCACAGGACCTGTCATTGTACCGACACTTGGTGGAGGCCTATGATAGTTGCCATCCTGTTTTTGTTTTGTAAACTATGGCTGGATATTTTATTCAATTTCATAATTTAAAAAAAATTTAGGCTTGTACCTAAACAAAGGGCACAATGTCAAGATGAGATTTTTTTCAGTTCCTAACTTTTTTTTTAATTGATATAAACCAGTGCTTGACTGCGATCCCACCTGATGGTAAGCAGAGATGCAATCATTGATGGTGAGGTGCACTAGTTTATTAAGAGCCTATTCACTCTAGCCTTGAAGACACCTAAATTATAGTTGGACGGGAAGACCGCAGCAGGCAATTTGTTCCAGTCCTTCGATGTACGCGGTATAAACGACGAAGCGAAACTTTCAGTTTTTGTAACGTCCGGTCCTGAAGACATGATTTGCCTCTAGGACTTATTATTTTAAAAGTAGCACCTAGCATTTTACTATATTAATATCGTCTCGAACACAAAATTAGTTCGACAGACATCTGTTACACAATTAAGCAGTGTTTTAGTTTTAATATGAGTCCTTTGTTCTACAGTTCCATTCTTTAGATTTTTGTCTATAGTTATGTCGAATCATTCTTCATCATACTAAGCGATGTATTATTTATTTTCTTTGCATTAGAAACTTCTTATTATTTTTTACAACAAAAGAATTTGTCTACTGCGGTCTTCCCGTTCGATTATAATTTAGGTGCAAGCAAATAATCTGCAAGAGCTAAACTGGTCTACGGAAGGTTTTAAAATTTCTAACTTTCCAACTGAAAAGTAACATTAGCATTAGTGCGAACTAATTTTAATTTTCAATTAGGAATACTTTGTTTTCTTGACATTGTCCATTACTTTAGATTATAAAGAATTTCAAATTTAGAATTTCTTATTTGGATTAAAATAGTTCGATTTTCTTCGGAATTCTAGTCCCTGCAAAGAATCAGAAGTGGTCCGAAAAAGTTGGGGAGCCACTGTACTCCTGAAAATATATAAACTGACATTTGGCATTAGATTTATTTGTAGACATTGTTTATTTGACTCATTATTTTATATTATTTTATTTTAAAAATTCTATAAATTGTTTTGCACACTGTCAATGTAGACAGTTCTATTTTTTAATATTATTTAGAAATTATGTAATATTCAACACAATGTTTTATTGTTATGAATAAATTAAAAAAAATATATATACTCGTATATCGATCTGGCTGTTCATCAGCGTAGTTCTGAAATTAATTGTGTTGAGTTTCTCACTGTATTGTTTGATTTAAGCAGTGGTTTATTTTATCAAACTATTAGCTGCTCACGACTTGGTGCCTCATAGGTTGCGTCATTCTCACGCTGATTAAGCTGAAGGGATTCTTGCTAGATAATAATTTGTCGTCTATTAAAAAAAAAAAACGTAAATAGGTACTTAAATTTTTGTTTATTAAATATTTCAATTAATAATCACAATTTCTTTAAACTAAGTACATAGGAATATATTATTATAATTAAAAATAAATCTCAAAATAACAACATAGTTTGGCATACAGGTATGTTTTTATGTTAAAATTTCTCTTCAAACAGACAATATTTAATATTTCGAGATCTAAATAAATAAACAATTTGCTATTTTGAACTAAGTTTATAAGAGATCAAAACTTGAATCAGGTAACGACAATAATAATATAACTAATTTGGTACAGTGGGATTAAATAGTGACGATAGAAAAATAGTGTTGATTTGGACGAAAAATTAACGTAATACTTTGAACTATATGCGAAATAAATAGATAAGCCGAAATCCCACGAATAAGACTATCCCATCCCTATACCACGTCTAAGTTTACATGAATGTTGACGCAGGTAGGTGTGCGTCAAGCGGTGCCGGCGGGCGCGTGTAGTGTGTCGGATTGAGCTGGCAGCTCGCAATGCTGAAATGCTGACGCGCTCGTTATCAGCATTCATTAGGGGTAAATGTTCCGTAACTGGCAACGCTGTGCTATGCGCGCCGACTACGTCAAACTCAGCTAATGGGAATGTTTGCTTCACATGCGGATTCACTCTCGTGTATTCTGTGAATTGTTAACGTGGATTTTTGTACAATTTGCTGAAATGTAATGTAGCTTGTTTTTATGTTTAAAACCAGGTCTGGAATTTAATAATAAAATGGATAACACTGTAGAAGCCTGTGCTAATAAAAAGTTATAGAATACTTGATTTTGATAGGTACAATATATTACTGATGGTTTTCTTCTTTATCTGAGCTCGTAATAGTTTGGCACACGTCAAACGGCGCACACGCACATCATGACTTCGCTGAAAAATGTTATTTGACGCGTCTTTTGTGACGTGCTGCATAGTTTTATGTGCACTAAGTACTCAGCTTTATTATTGCACACAAAGGAAATATTGCTAATCAGAGCACCGCCACGCTGCACCTTGCCGGTAGCAACCATGTTACGGAACATTCTTACAACCAATACTCAGCATTCATGTCACATTTTGTAATAAGCATTATTAAATTTTAATATCAGATACCGTCTTTGTAAATAACATCACCTCAATAGATATGTTCCATAAAAATACACCTTTCTCTGTTATCACAGCCCTTAATTTAGCAAGTTATATTTTAGTACCATTAAATAACAAAATATAAACTATAAATCAGATACAACTATAGACTTCGTAAGTACTTAATAAGTACAGGACGACTACGACCCGGGCTCGGGGCAGAGCACCTCGAGCGCGGGCTACGGTCCCGAATATTAACAAAATTAAATATCTAACCAAATAAAGAAAAATATCAAAGGTAACATCGCACTCTTGAGCTTGGCTCTCTTGTTCTATCTTTTGCTACAATTTTGTTTATATAAATTTAAAAAAGTGTCCAAAATGTATGCATGTTTTCATTAACACTAGGAAAAAAATTAAATGAATGCTTAGTGTTACTAAAAACTGGCATATTATTATATATCTGTACTTCTAATGTTCCAACTTGTGGATACGAATTGCCTAAAGTCTTGATGTGGTTAGCATTTTTGATTACGAATGTGTGTTATTGAGCAATTTCTTGTACAGCATATTAATTTGAATGATTACAAGAGTGGCCATACAGTATACACAGGTTGGATTCACACACGCCATAATATGAGTGTTGAGGCTCTCTTGGGGGCGAACTTGACCTTTTCACTTAACTAGTTTTAACGTACTAAACAGCGAGTCATCATGATAGCTGACACATAAAGTGATAGAACTGGTCAAAGTTCACGGGCTCCATGGCGCACTCGTGGTCTGACTTGTCCAGAAGCTCAGGATTCCTCTTCAGGAAGTTCCTGACCCAGTCTTCGCCTGCCATTCTGGTGTTGACATCGAATGGATGGTTCAAATTGTTGTCTTCTGCGTATTGGAAGGCTAATTCTCGAATGTCTCGCCGAGACACTCCCATGAAATACTTCTCCATACTCTTAATGTATCCAACCAAGTCCTTTTCTTGACTGTCTGTGAACACCCTGCGGTAGTGGCCCATCAGAGGCTTGGGGTCGTCAGGTTGCTGGTATCGTATCTTGCTGGCGCGTCTTTGAAGGGTGGAGCGTGGTATGTGGAAGGTTCTGGCGGCCAGCTTGTACCCCATCTTACCTGACACCACCGCTGCGACGGCCTTAGCCATATCATCTTCGTTCCAGGACTGGCGTCCACTCATTCTTTCGTACCTTCTGACCATTGCACTCTGAAAAACGAATAATAATAATATTAACTGACTGTAATTGATAACACGACATAAACATGAAGATATCTATTATTCTCCAAAACACGTTTTGACGCATATTATAGTCATAACAATCATATCAAAACAAAGTATAATTTGGGCAGCGACTTCAATTAGCAGAATATTAATTGAGATATAAACCTATTAATACATCTTGAATTTCCAAATAATGTTTATTATTCACTGACAAGTGATGTTAACTGTTGGTGGTTGGTGATATTACGTAGACAAATGTGTCAGAATTAAAATGTAGGTAATTGTAATTAACGAATGAGGTTTTATTTGAATATAATGTAGTCAATGGTCGAGCATGTTTGTGCGCTGAGCGAAGGGTAACCGCAGCCTTACCGGTTTTGTGGACCACGATCAATGCCAACTCGAGGTGAAAAAAATATGTCTAAAGACGTTCTAGAAGGTAACGTTGAATAAACATTATCATTGAAATTTTGAAGTAGTCCGAGCGCCGCTTCGCAACGTACGAAGTTTCAGGTTGATTTTGTCAATTATGATGAAGTACTTATCTACTTACATACTATACTATACTATCTACATTTCAATGGTCTAATCATTTAAAAGGTTAGCACTTTACTTAGGTCTTATTTATTTTAACGTACCATAAACGATTTGCAACACTTAGGGTAGGTACAGTATGATTGGACAATTATGGACGAGCAAGGCCCCGGAAACCAGACGGGACAAGTTTTAAGAAAAGTGGTTCACGAAACTTTGGCACTTTCAATTTCGAGATCACGTTTACTTTTACTGTACAGTTACTCCGTTATGTTTTTATGGAGCAGTGTGTTAAGTGGTATATTACAAAGATGGTGACTTAATAGTTCTGTAATAAAGCTGGTCGTACACGTGACGGTTGTAAGCACCGAGCCCCTTGAAGAGTATCGACTCTAATATGTATACACACAGTTCGTAGCTCCGCCGAGCTGATAGCGAGCAACACACGATAAAGTATGGCGTGTTTTTCCGACGCGATAACTCGGGAACGTTGAGGCCCCTTGCCAACGCGTGTTAATGCCGCAATATCACTTAATTACCTATTTATTTGAACAACTATGTCCACAAGCTAATTGCATCTCTCGAGAATTTTATTATTAAAGTCGTTTCATCGCCATTTGCGTGTCACATTGACAGTTCGAAAACGGGAAATACCTCTCATCAGTGGTCGACCGTCCTTGAATGACCGCGTCATATTTTTTATCTGTCAAAAAAAGAAACACGTCGTCAGCAGTCAGCTGTTTGTGTTAGTTCCATAGCGCGTCTATCAACATGTTGTCGCACCGAGATGATAAACACAATTCGTTCTCATCTATTAGAGTCGAATCCATTGCTCGTTTTGTATGACAATTTCTGTTGCTTCGTCTGTGCAACAAACAATGGTACACGCTCCGCGTCGAGCGACCATGATATTGCGATAGTACCGATGGAACTCATAGTAGCGGCGCGAGTACGGCGTGAGTCGAGGTTACTCTGACGCGTGACTTGCAAGGTCCCCGCTGCATTGCACGATGCGCCAAGGTTGACTCGCTTCTCTGTACCGATATAACCTAGGCCCCATTAATTAATAAATTCAATAAAAATAAAATCGATATAAAAAATAATGCAGTCGTTAAATAGTTAATATACCCTAGCGCAGTAGTAGGCCGAAGTGAAATCTGCATCGGATGTTATCGCGTTGCATCGTTGCAGTTAGACAATAGCTTTCAACACGTATGTAACATAAATATAATAAGGTCGACAGTGAGTACTTACAGTGAGCGTGTGGTTCAGGATCGCGTAGGCACCGACCGGGGGGCGGAGGAGGCGGCAGGCGGCGCGCGCTGGTGCTCGGAGTCAGGCTCGCAGGCGGCAGGCGGCAGGCGGCAGGTGGCGTGCGAGCGGGCTGACGGCGCGCGCGACACTGGCGCGGGGCCCGTCTTGCCCCGCCGCCGGCCCTGGCGCGCTGACGTCACCTGGCCCAGGGCCCGACTGCGACGACTATTTTTGTCCGCAACTAATTATCTAGATCCTGCCTTTGTCCGGCCGTGTAACACTGACGAGGAAACCTGGTTTTATCTTTAAAACCAGTTATTTATGTACGTATAATTATTGAATACGTCACTCGTGTCAATCGCACATTTATTTATTTGTCAGCGCGTCGACGTAGTGTAATGTTAACACTGTGAGTCATTGTACTCCAAATTAAATAAAATTACTTGGTATAATATTTACAATAAAGCAAAATGTAGTAGGCACTAATTAGATCAGCAAGTACAGCTTATTGTAAAATGGATGATATAATCGATTTAATATGGATTAGCTAATGACACTCGGAGCAAAAATAAACAATAAATTGTTCTATTTTATCTGTAGTTCATCAATGTGAATAACTGTTGTGTGTAGTATCAAACTAGTAATATCTGCACTTTTGCAACTATAAAGTTGAAACTTAATTACAATTTGTCGTATGGAAAATTTTCAAGACACTCACTTTTCTTGCCGCTGAACGACTGGGATTTCAGTGTAATTTATTGCTACTATATCTTTCCCTTTTAAAGTACATATGGAGCACTTAGTGTTTTTTTCGTGGGATAGTTGAATAGTAGCCAAAACGTTGGCGTGTGTAACAAAGGAGAAATTCCCCGGAGATAAAAGTGCGGCCAACGTTTAAATGAGTCATCCCGGTTTGTACCGCGTTGGAAATCTCCCGGGTCTTGCTATATAGGACAAATTAACTATGCGACACCGTCATAACTGAATACGGACTTTATGTTCACGTTTATCATAAAACTACCTACTTATATAAGCTATCTATCTATAGGTTTTTTTTTGGCTAATCATAATTCGCTGGCTAGGTCTGTATATAGTGACAATGCAAGGCTGCATCGTTCCAATAACTAAATGGTTTATATAAGCATAAGCTTCATCAGCCTTACAATGGGTCCCACAGCTGGGATTTAGATCTCCTCTCTAGGAGAGGGAATGGGTTGTACTCCTACACGCGGGCCCGGTGCGGAATGGTGGAGGTCACATGTCTTGGAACTTTTTGTCTAGGACATGCCGGTTTCCTCATGATGTTTTCCTTCATCGTTAATTTATATAAATCCTACTTCTTAATTCATTAACGCTCAGGCGGTAGCCGGCGCCCGCAAGCCATTGTCTTACTATTGTGTCTCTAATTACGCACGTCAAAAGGTTAATATTATAAACCTGAAAGTCTGTATATTCGGATGAACGTGAATTTTGATGTTACATACAACAGTTACATATATTAAACAATATCCCAAAGATGTTAAAAACTGCAATAAATCGTCAATATTCACGCGAGTGAGAGTTACTTGGTCTGATGGATCATGCGAGCCCGCCATCTAAATTATATCAATGAAGTTTGATATTAATGGCAATCTTACCACCCGAGACAGACTTTTACTTTGCCGTAGTCATTTTTCCCAATGTCATTGGTTTCGTGTGTGCAGCATGTATGGCATTCTTATGCCCTCTGACCATAATCACCTTTAACAATTGCTTGATAAATGTGTGCAAAATTAATTTAGAAACGGTTTTCAGTACCGTCTGCTTCCGGTAAAACAGGTAATGTCCATAATGCCCGGATAGTGTAAGTAAAGGCCGTGACATATCCATGTAATATACGCCTAGAAAGTTTTCTTCCGATACTTAATTTTACGAGCAATTTTTATGTTCCTTGTAATAATTGTCCTACCGTTTTACTCAACCATAAATTACCATAATCTGTTTCAACGTCAAAGTACCAATAAATCTAGTTATTTATGCGCAGAATGTCACCGTAGCAATTTTATGTTTATTTTTACCGGTTTCTGTCACCGGATTCGCTTACGTAAAAGTCGGAAATCATCCCAGGGGAATGTACTCCCGGGAAAAAGGTAAGGTCCAATCTACCTCTATACCAAAATTGGTTCACCAAATGGTTTGGCGTGGAAACGTAACATACATACGGATGGACAGAGTTTCTTTTATTATAATATTGATTCGGATCATAGTATATTACTAGGTCCATTGCTAGGTCCATGGGGAGTTTCTGAAAAGGGAACCCGTGGTCCTATCGCTACCCGTGGCAAGTGAAGGACACGGGTGTGGTTTTAATCAGTCTAATAAGCCCTCTCGCTCCACCCTAGGGCGAGTAAAGTCATTGGATGTGTTTCCACCTAAAAAAAAGTATATAATGAAAGTAAGTAAGTATAGATTTACAGAAACAGTAATCAATTTTACGGTGCAATGGTACGTATTTAGATGTAGGTTCCTTGAAAGTTGAAACAATGAGTCTATCGAATTCAAGTTTATCAAATTGGGACCGGTTACTATACCACTCATCGGTTCATTTGTCAAATGGGCAATAAAATAATCACATTGCATTAATCGCAGTTAGATTTGTAACCAAAGGTTAATCGAATCGTTAACTTTTGTAAGTTACGGTTAGCTCATCTGCTTTAACAGAGGATCTGCTTGATGACATTGATGAGAATGGTGAGTAATGCAAGAGATTTCAACAAGATTGACGAAGAAAAAAAAGTATCTAGTCAAAGTTCACAACTTTGAAATAGTGTCAATTCAAATTGCTATCGAAATTCGGTAAACGGAACGGGTAGATATCGAAAGCTAATGACAATAAAAAATCAATAATAATAGTTAATCGTCGGTTGGTACCACGTTTCACCAAAGTTGCCACAGGGGCCTCTGCGAGTTGGTTTCGGCCGCTCGTATGCCTTCCAAATGTCCAGGACCCCCCGGGTTCTGAGAAATAGTAACCCATAAATAATAATAATATTCCTCAACTTTCACACAACGCCATCTTGTCTCAAACTAAGCAGAGCTTGTGATATGAGTACTAGACAATTGATAAACATACTTATATATTTCTAAATACATATATATTATAGATAAATTATACCCAGACACAGAACAAATGATCGTGCTCATCACTCAAACATTTGTCCTGGGTGGGAATCGAAACCACAACCTCCGGCATAGCAGTCAGGGCCACTAACCACTAAACCAACGGGCCTGTCGAATATTCATAATAATAATAATAATAAGGAGGAACTGAGCTCCCACCTCTCTCTTGCCTTTATTGGCTGGCTTGAGTGGAGATTCGCAAGAGCAAACGTGCTCGGGAGAAGGATGTATAATCCAGTAAGGTGCTGGTAGGGATCTTGACCGTACTTCCGGGATTGTCCTGATAGCCGTGGTATACCTCTCCACTCCTCAAGCACCTCAGAATATGTTGCCCTCTTGTTGCTACGTCACTGCGTGCTAGCGGCCGTTTTTTGGGCGCCCATTTATTGAGTGTGCAAGTCACCCCCTGCCTTTTTTCGATGGATATTAATAACGTTGTTCAGGCAGGGGCCATAGTCTTAACATAGTTCCATGTTACCAGTCCACTTAAGACTCCAAAAACCATAGCCCTATTATCTTTGTTCTCCATATGTCGCAATAGTTTTTCAACAACCGGGGGTTGTCCTTGGGTGCACTAGCATAGCGCGTACAGGGATAATCGTCGGTTGGTATCATGTTCCATTATAATTATCTAAAGGGCCTCTGCGAGTTGGCTTCGGCTCTTCGTACGCCTTCCAAAGGTCCAGGACCTCAGGGTCCTGAGATAAATATTGAAAATACATATAATAATAATAATAATAAGTTTATTTTCAGACTAAATTTGTCCATAGTTTTGTTAGTATTTGTGTGTTAGTAACAATAATAAACTCAGATTTTGGTATGTCCATTATGTCGATTACGTAGTCATTTGCAGTTATTTGAGATTATTAAGTAGTTTTCTATCGTCATTATAAATTAATCTTTAAATTAATTGTATGTAAGTATATAAATTAAATTAAATTATTATTCGTAATTAAAAGGTAGAGATAGCCCAATACAAGTGTATTTTATAACTTACTTTTGATTTTTAATTATCATCTTATCCAATGTATATTTTTTTTTAGTTTATTTAAAACATTATTGACACTCCATGCCTCGGTAAGCACGTAAAGCGGTTGGTCCTGGTGGTGATTCGTAGATCTTTGACGGTCGACGTTCTGACGTCTGACGTTACTACCTATAAGGTAGTCAGACGTCAGAAAGTCTGATCAAGGAGTATCGAGTTGCTCAGTAACTGGATTGTGGAGATCTGATAGGCAGTTGCTCCATGTAAAACACGGGTATTTCGCCGCATATAGTTAGACTGGAAACCGGACCCTGAGCTAGTTGGGAAGACTAGTTGGGAAAAGGCCAGGGAGATGATCTTATTACATCTAGTCTGCGGAGTTTCGTTACCTAATTTAAATTGATCCTGTATTGTAACGACATACATAGTATACATACATTTACAACAGGATTACCTTACAACGGAGAATCTCCTAACATTCATCTCGTAAAAAACAATTCCAAAAGCCACACACATACCTACACATATACACTCATGCACACACCCTCACACACATACACACACACACACACACAAACTCTTACTTATATACTCAACACACTAACTACACTTCTTCTACAGTATTAATTTTGCTTATGTGACGCCAACACTGTGCAGACTGACATAGACCAACACACCAATACAACAAATTTTGAAATACTGTAATCAAAAAATTTAAAAACTAAATTTACTTATAACTGTACCTTATCTAAATAAAAATTAATGTAAATTCACTCGCATGCCTAGTTGGTTCATTAATAAAAAATTGAATAGGTAACATGTGTGTGTGTCTGCGTTTTATTAAATAAAAAACTTTATGTAACTATTTGTTTTCCCAAGCACAACTATGCTATGCTACGCTATGCTATCATAGCGTAGCATAGCATAGCATAATCAGCCTTAAAATGTTCCCATTGCTGGGACTCAGGCCTCTCTAGGAGAGGAAATGGGCCGTAATCCACCACGCGAGCCCAGTGCGGGTTGGTGGACGTCACATCATGTCTTCGATTTTTTGGTTCTACAACATGCTGGTTTCCTCACGATGTTTTCCATCACCATTTTGAGAGCAGTGGTGATGAAATAAATTACACAAAGTAATGCGCTTGGCTGGGTTTGAACCTGCGACCAACTCGTAAGTACCACTGGGCCACTGGTCTTGTTTTCCTAAAGAAACAAATAAATAAATAAATAAACATCACTCGCTCATTCTCCGTAACTATTTCTACGTTTAACCAGGGTACGCCAGTTGAGGTAATACAGCGTGATGACTGATTGTACGATGACGTCATTAGCCGAACCCCGTTTTCCTTGTATCCGGGAGACTAAGTGTTATTAGTCCGTAGGGCATTACTTTTTCATAATAATATATTGTAATATCTAAATTGTAGGTAACGATTGTTTCCTCAGTTTTGTTAACTTTTTGCCGAGAAGGGGTATCATATTATGATAATCTATACCTACACATAAAAATTAATAGATGTTCGTTAGTCTCGCTAAAACTCAATAACGACTGGACCGATTTGACTAATTTTGGTCTTAGAATATTCGTGATAGTCCAGGGTAGGTTTAAACGGCGAGAAAATATGGAAAAAATTCACGAAAAAAAAAATTCTGATTACAATGCCATCTCTAATTAAAATGTCATTTTAAAAATAAATTAAGCTGGTTCTGGTAATGCCAGCCCTGTGTTCAAATTTGAAGTTGGAGTTAACTCTAATGACGTCATTAGAGATACTCAACACTCACATTTTAGAACGCGAACGTAGAGTTCAATTGTCAATTTTAAGCAAGTGTCATTTATGGCCGCCATACACCAAACTACCCTGCTCGAAGTTAGAGTTAGTTGGGTTAACTCGGGTTAAAAAAGAACGACCCTGGGTTGCAACAACTCGAAGCATTTTTGAACGCTTGGAGTAGTGACTCTACCCTACTCTGGTTTTTGAACGCAGGGCTGTAGATGGCGTTATCCTTTGACAGTTTAGCTAAAACGTATCAAAATTCATTGAGGAGGCGGTACGAAGTTCGCCGGGTCAACTAGTTATAGATAAATACTTAATTAGATAGTTTTGCTTTGTTTTAGAGTTTGGAAACCAGTGATTAAATAAAGTTACGCCAAGAATGAAGGTATATCATAATTAATGGTCCCTAACTAACTAATGGCTTTTTCAATTTATTTACTTAGAAAACACTTATGTTGTAATTTGTCTCTAATTATGATAAAACGAGACAAAACTGGTTACCTAATTTTGTATCAATAGACGCGCTTTAGCCTCTGGACATAGTGAGTACTTCCAGAGATAACAACTGTCAAAAGTAGAAAATGTTTAGAGTTAACCAAGTGACAGAGATATTGGTAATACATAACATGATTGAAAAAAGTGTCCATAGAGTTTCTTGCATATTCTTCTCCATAGAGATCAAATCAAACATGTACAAATTTCATTTAAATCCATTCAGGGGTGATTCCTAGAAACCGAGAGAACGTCTCATTCATTTGGCCTCGCTTTCGTACCTATTTATTTTGTGTCGTAATCCACTGGGCGCAAACGAGTGCCTTTGATACATTTAGTGATTGGGGAAAACTAATATGCAAATAAAAATATCAAATTGTAAAAAAAGGCTAGGCCAGACGAATGAGACACCCTCTCGGTTTCAAAGAATCACCCTAGAATGCGTTTGAGTGTACCTAAATGAGTAATAAACATATACACACTCATACATATAAAGTTTCACCTTTTGTAGAAAATGATTCCTGGGAAACGTACTCCCGGGATAAAAAGTATATATCCTATGCGCTAATCCAGGATATGGTCTACCCGTAAGCAAAATTTCATCTAAATCCATTCAGCCGTTTGAGTGTAAAGGAGTAACAAACATACACACACATACCCATATACTTTCGCCTTTATAATATTAGTGTGATGATTTTTGCTATATAAGAGTTGTGGAGAATTTTCGACGAGCTCTTAATGCGATTCATTTAACGACCTAAACTGAACTGCTATAAATCATTATTTTTAGTATATGCGAAACCTGAATATAGTTCGTTCAGAATCTGTAACTGAATCGATTCCAATAATTTTTATACCATATTATATAAGGTGTAAAAAAATTAACTTTAAGAATTTCGAGGGGACATTGTACTCCTCATTATGAACAACTTTTACTATGGGACCAAACCTGAAATCGCGAAAAAAAAATCAGCTGTTCCCTACGTTTATGTTCGCATAACTTGTCAAAACGTATGGAGCAGCTGATTTTTTTTTCGCTATTTCAGGTTTGGTCCCATAGTAAAAGTTGTTCATAATGAGGAGTACAATGTCCCCTCGAAATTCTTAAAGTTAATTTTTTTACACCTTATATATTTTCCCAAAAATATTTAAAAAACTGTCACAAGTTGGACACTAAGTACAACACAGGTCACGGCAGGTCATTGCGGGCATTAGGCGCCAGTGCACAGCTGGGTGCAAGAGCAAAACAACCCCTCAGTCGCCCGGGTGGACTGGTGACCATGTATTTGTGCGGACAACCAGGTAACTTAACATGCTTACAACTTTGTGATTTTTCATAATACAGTTATGAAATTTTGAAACCCGAAACACGTGTTTAGTATTTTCGTACATAAAAAATACTAGACACGTGTTTCAGGTTTCTCATATACTAAAACCAATGTTGTATAGTGTGTATAGCTAAATCCCTCTTAATTGAATCTTTATTCTCATATATCTCCATAAAATATTGGAGATATTTTTTACACACAATGCACATGTTACATCTCGTCAGTGTCACAGTTGTTCTCTTAATTAATTGTTTGATTGCATCTGTTGCGAGCGTCAACTGTTGGCCACATCAGCTATTTATATACCTAAAGTATACCTACTGTGTATACCTACCACGTGGAGCTTCATCTAAGAATAGATTTGATCAATGGTCGATTCGAACCCAAATGGGAAGATGTAGTTATACCTCGCAGAATGAGGATGCAGAGTCAAAGATTTAAGATTCAAAGTATTTTATTTGAAATAAACCACATACGGACACTTTGGAAAGGTCAAGAGGTCAGCCAGTCAGAAAAATAATTGTAATTGCACATTCCAAAGATCTCTGTGGAGAAGAATGTGCAAAAAACTCAATGGACACTCTTTTCAATCATGTTATGTATTACAAATATCTCAGTTAATTGTTTCTTGTCGCTACTATTGTGTGAGAACAATGTAAATAAAGTTGTATTGCAAACTATGCACCACCTTCCATTCTGCTCTCCGAAAACCTGCAGTCAAAGCGACCTCTGCGCTACCATCGAAGATGTCGTGGTGAAGATTTGGGTCAGCAAGATTTGATGTACCTACTGTCACGCCAGCGTTACAAAGAGAAAGAAGAATGATCGATTCAAAAATGACTTGAGAGTTGCATCAAAATAATCTTTAGACATTAATGCATAATATACTGCAGTCCTTGCAATATCTAATTTCTTTGTCGAACAAAATTATAGACTGATAAAAATTCCTATAAAAAATTTGATATCTTTACATATATAATTCTACTGTACGTGTGTTTAACACCTAATACCTTCTAAACGGCTTGATCGATTTGGATGAATTTTCGTGTGTATATTTGAGTGGGTCCATAGATGGTTTACAAAAAGAATTAAACCCGTTAGTTGGCGCTGCAATGTGACAAAAAGCCAGCTTTCGGGCAGGTTTTTTATAATTATAATATGATTATTTTGCTTTTATTAATATACTTATTATATTTTTATGTGACATATTATTGAGCTGGTTTTTTTATTTTTTGTATTTTCTACACAATGTAAATTATTCGGTAATAAATTACTTATGACTTATAATATGATAAAAATGTCATTCGATCGTATTTGCATAATCACCTGTTATACAAATGTCTAATGATGAACAGATAGCCAGTTTGGTTCTTATGTTTTTTCCCTAATCTACCAATGCAACCAGATATTTAAGTTACAACGTAGGAAATCGGAATCATCCTACAATCGTGGCGTACGATATCTTTGTAGTCGATGTACCTAAGCATATGTTTTGATGATAGTGGATCTACGTACAGACACGTTTTGTTGAGTGTGTGCAGATAAGATATTGAGTCTCCTTTCTTTATATCTGTTATTGTCTGAGCTGATATGACTCGAGTACCGGAGGTAGTGATAATACTACAACTTACACACACATACATATACTTACACACACATTTTAACTTGGATCATGTTAGGTTTGGATTCTCCGTAGACGACTGAGGTCATTACCTAATGATAAAAGTGACTTAGGTACCTTTACGGATCGGTGATTTCTTGTTTAAGATTCAATTTTGTTCGTAACCTTTTTTGGTAATTAATATTGAAAGATTTAGGTATCAGGGAAAATTGAAAGACTAATTTATTTATTCATAGTTTTTTTTTCAGAGGCACTATTAACACGAACGATTTGAATGAGGGAGATTTCTTTACATATAAGCGGTCCTTTTTCTTATCTGAAAAGTTTCAGAGGACAAACTGTCCCCCAACATTTTGTCCTCTGAACGTGACGTGCAACGTTGCCTAGAGTCCCGCAACGTGCCTCCCAACAGTTTCCAACGCATTCACGTTACGCGGAACATGTTCTTGGACAATTTGACAGCGTTGCGTGTCATGTTGGGGGTAATTTTGTCCCCTAATGTATATGAAACTTTAATTAAATTATGTGTGTACATTAACAATTTTTTTTCCCCCGCTCTTGGGCGGAGCGGGAGATAGTGTCAGACTTTTACTGACTAAAAACCCACACCTGTTCCTTCGTTGCCTTTCGTACCAGGCCCAAGTCTTCCTTTCAGAATCAGACCCTTGGCCCTAGTAGGCTTCGACCCTGCTGGGCCCCTACAGTTGCTGACATCTCCTTGAGGCGCGCGTGGAACAGTACGCGCCGTCGACAACTTGGGCTCGGTCCGGACGGTTACCGGACGGTCGGACGGCGAGCTACCCTTTGCTTGATGTCCGCAAGCCCGCGCCTACGGTGGCCGGAAATCGGGATCGGAATCCCAGCGGCGGTTGGGGCGTGAGGACCGTTGCCTCACGCGATCGGCCGCCTCCTTTGCTAGCATTACTGCTTTGCAGAAGAAGGCAACCACCTGCCACTCCTTAATAGTTCAAAAATAACTTTGAGCCTTTTACTATGTAAGGCCTCCAAGTCTTTTACAATTTGTTCTTTTTTCTTGGTAGTCTATATGTATTTCCAGCTCTGTCCAGATTTTCTCAAAAGATATTGCTATTTACCATTAACAATTGCATCACTAACCATCAGGTGGTGGTGGTCTACAACCTGGTGTAGGTACTCTTTAAAGAGCTGACTAGTAATAACATGTTACATGTGTGTTGTCAGCAAGGAGTCCAAATAGTAACAGGTTGGTAGCTCTCCTTGACGTCCACTTTGCTATAGTGAGAAGATGCCTGCTATGTCTTGCCAAACCAATTTCCTTTACAAACCAGCAGCATTGTGGAAAGTAATCAAGTGAACAAGATGTTAGAGGGCCTACCCCCCTAGCCAAGTTACAACCGTTTCGTTTCGATTCTCTTTTTGTTGATCGCCTCAAGTCGGCCACGCCTCCTATTCCTTTGTTCTGACCACGTGTCTGAGCGTTTAGATGACGTCAGAATAAAGGAATCGGAGGCGTGGCCTACTCGAGGCGATCGACGAAAAGAGAATCGAAACGAAACGGTTGTAACTTGGCTAGGGGGGCTAGTGCGAGTTGGTTTTACATTAACGCGATCGACACGTTTATGACGTTCGGCGCTCCCATTGGCCCGCTCCAAGCTCTTAACCAATCAGAGAGCCAAACGCGGTAAACGTTTAAACAACTCGCACTCGGCACTCTGTATTTAAATAAAATAAACATAATTCATTAGATGCCTGCTGGTTCTGGTGTAAGCCCCGCAGAAAAAAAGATTTTCCTTCACAAAGTAGCGACATTGTGGAAAGTAATGAAGTGAAACGAGATTTCAATGTCGTGGTCAGATCTTAGAATTGATCACTTCATAATATGGCCAACTAAAACTGGCCAGATCGTTTAAACGTTAATATTTGTTGATATGTCAATCCGCATTTGGCCATATCAATGATGTAGAATTTCTATGATAATAATAGGTCTAAAGGCAGTAGGATTAAAATATCATCAAACTTCATGAACTGATCAATTTCTAAGATCTGGCCACGACATCAATATAAATCAAATAAACAAAATTCATTTATCTGTTTCGTGAACCATAATACAAACAAAAACACAGAATAGCTTCTACGTATTATTATTTTATTTAATGACAAGCTTTGCCCGCGTATATGTAGGTTTCTCCATACAAATTATGGACCCCCGTTTCATCCTCTTAGAGGTTAAATTTTGGAAAATTCTGTCTTAATGCTCGCCTACGTCATAAAAGGAAACTTTGTGCAAAATTTCACCCTCCTAGTCCCAGTAGTTTAGGCTGTGCGTTGATATGTCAGTCAGCCATTTTCTCCTTCTATTTGTAGGTATAAATAAAGACTATCACAACATACTTATCTTTTTGTTTGACGATAAAATTGAAGGTATTCTGAGCCGATATGATTTTATTTCGAATTCTGTCTAATACAGCATAATATTATTGTTATCTTATCTGAAAAATACATTTTTTTTTGTCTTAAAGACGTCAGCAATCTTCTGCAATAATGTGCCAATTAATTATAATAATACTAAATAATCTTATCACAATATGACCAGTGGTGATTCATGTATTACTTTATCCTAATTAACAAAGGCCGCTTGCACGAATATAAACAAAGTTGTACGCAGTTACTTTCCATAAACAATAAACCCTGTATTTTCCTGCTAACAAACTATATTTTCCTTACGAAACTTTCCTGAACTTTCGAAGTAAGAAATTCTCCCATTCGATCAACTTACTGCTGATTCGACTAAATCCAATCTTCCAATTTAGTAGTGTGCAGAGCCGCAATTTGGCTTTCTTCTAAGTTTTTAGGGTTTAGTACCCACATAACATAGTTTTCGTAACACAGATTGAGTTTCCGATACGGATTAGATTAGACAGGCCATTGGTATAGTGTGTAAGCAAAACAAAGTTTAGTAAGTTATCAAAGAAGTTTGGGCTAAAATGTTTAAGAATCTGATTGCTATAATCTATCTATTTATATAAAAATGAATAGCTGTTAGTCTCGCTAAAACTCGAGGACGGCTGGACCGATTTGGCTAATTTTGGTCTTGAAATATTCGTGACAGACCAGGTAAGGTTTAAACGGTGAGAAAATATGGAAAAACTCACGAAAAAAAAAAGGGAATACCACGCCATCTCGAACTAAAATGTCATTTTAAAATGAATTATGTTGGTTTTGGTAATGACAGTAGATGGCGTTATCCTAAAATATATCAATATAATATACGTTAAACTAAAAGTTACCACAACATTCATTGACTAATAAGCGGTACGAAGTTCACCGGGACAGCTCGTTTTAAATATTTTTAAATGTTTTGTGTAAACTTTTGCTATAAAAAATATTTTAAAATGTAATTTATATGTGTATATACCTAAACAAATAAAGAAATAATAATAATATCAAACAACTTTCACATAAACTAAGCAGAGCTTATGGTATGAGTACAAGACTACAAGTGATAAACATACTCGTACTTGTATAATATTTCGAAATACAAACATATTATAGTTAAATTACACCCAGATACAGAACAAATGATTGTGCTCATTACACAAACATTTGTTTTCGGTGGGAATCGAACCCACGCCCTCTGGCATAGAAGTCAGGGCCACTTACCATTAGACCAACAGACCAGTCTATTACTGTTTGGTTATTTTGAGTTACGACAGTAATAAAAAATAATAATAATAAAATTTATTGGTCCATTGTTACAAATTTTCCCTTAATATTTGTAACAATGACCAATGTCATTTGACATTGGTCCCCAAACTAGGCAGTGCCTGTATCTTGCTGGGTTACCATGACGTTTAAAGTAAGATTGTTTTATTCTTATTCCAGTGTGGGTAAGAGATGGCGCTAGACAACCTGTATAGCTCTGTCTCTTACCCACACTGAAGGCCCGAGTTGCGTTACTTAAATTTTTCGAAGACATGTTTGCAGTATAATAATATTAGATACAATAATTTGAACATGGACATATAACTCAAGTAGACGTATCTAACTGCCTACCGAGATATGAATAAAATAGAACTAAAATAATATAAAACAATAAAAGAATATAAAATAATTCTAAATAATGTGTTAGATAGCGTGAGTGTGGACAGTAGTTTAAATATCGCGAAGAAAGTCATTTGTGGACAAATTTTGGCTGAAAAGGATTTAGATAGTTGTTCTGTTCAAAAACTTCAATGGAGGAATAGCAAGAAACTCCATAGCTTTATTAACGGTTACTATCTTATATTTACAAAGATAACAGTTCTATAAACTTAGCTATAGAACTGTTGGCTTTGTTCAGCTGAAAATCGTCGCCTTTCAGTAAAGTCAATAGTTCGTCGTTTTTATTGTCAACAAAAACTTATCAATAGTGTTGTCATAGTCTATTTACTATGTAGTAATCTGCAACGTTCGTCACGATTTCGATGAAAAAACTTGTATCCGCCAGCGGTCTTGCTTCTTCATTATTCGTCTTGTTGGAATATTCAGTCGTGGACATTGACAAGCTGATGCTATAGTGAAAGCAAATAAAACGCATCGACCTTGGAAGAAAACAAAGTATTTTAATTTTCTGTACCTATTCTTTATAACAACATAGTATATTTTTAGTAGGTGCAATAAAAGAGATAGAAAAGGCGAATAGGTTTAGGAATAGATATACTAATAAATTTATGGTTTCAATCATACAATTATATAATACATACACAAATTAATAAACTATCTACATATAGATCTACAATAATAAAGTCAAACAGTTGGTTCAAATCGACAATTGGAAAACATTAAAGCCGTGATGACACTACTGCCAACTTCTTACGAATTAGCTCGCGAACTTTAGTTTTTAATGTTAGTCGATTTGTTGCCACCCTAATCTTCCGGGAGCAGGAGATTAGGATAAAGAATTTTAATAAAACTATGTCCTGGAATAGCACATAGGTCACATAATTTCTTTGCTTTATAAATTGCTATTTAATTCTTGTACCCCGTTTTATCTTAAGGAACGCTTTCAGTTTCTCAGTGACACATAGTAAGTCCTTGAGATCATCGGAAAACCTAAAATTAAGTATTCGCACGCATTCCACTTCTTTCTTTGATAAATCTTTCACAATTCAAGCAGCTTGTTTGTGGAATGCGTTACCCTTAGAAGTGAGGCGTGCTCAAAAGCTACCTACGTTTAAAAAAATGGTGAAGGAGCATTACCTTTCACTTTGATTTTTTCTTCTCCTGGCTCAATTATATATTTAATATTTATTAGTATTTTTTTTTCTTATATTGTATTTATGTATTTGTGTTATTATGTCTTAATAGTATTATTCTGATGTTGTACACTGACAGCCCTATCTATCTCCTTTCTTTCAGTCCATCCAAAGGTTGTCTGTAAGAAATTGCCCTGTGCGATAAGACCGCCCATTGTACACTTATTTTTAATTATGTTTGTCCTGTATTTTTGTTTATGTGGTGTACAATAAAGAATATAATAATAATAATAGGTAGGGTTGTCAACCATACCTACTTTATAATAACGTTAAGATACGTTATAAAAAACAAATAAATAAATAACATTTAAAAACATACTTTTTCGTTTTCTTTCAAATACTACTTTTTCCTTACTAAAAAAACTGTGATATTTTTCTTCTAAAACAGTTGTTAACCCTACACATAGCATATTTAATTTTTTTTTTAAATTCAAAAAGGATGAGGTTCTATGTTCGGCTGAATGTATATTTTTTTTATGTATGTTCACTGATTTCTCGGTCAATTGTGGACCGATTCTGAAATTATTATTTTTTTTATTTAAAGGTTATGCTTCCGAATTGGTCCCATAGAAATATTGTTATGATCTGATCATGAACTTCGAAGATATGGAACAGAACTCCTCATAGGATCACAGCAGAACCGTCGTAACAATTGCTTTGTTTATACGTGTAGTTGATGACTGACTGAAAGAAGAGGGCGAATATATAGAACTGATCTGATGATGAAGCCTGAAGTTAGGCACCGGAACTCTGTAATAAATTAATGTAATCTAACCGAGTTTGGAATATATTAGAATTGTCATGAGATTGACTAAGGGGCATTTAAGTTTGACTAAGGGGTAATTTTTAGTAATATAATAAAAAAGTCCATAATCCATAATTAAAAAGTGCAAAATAACTTTAATTTCGGAAGTCGGTGTTAAATAACGAAGAGACAAAACTATTATAGAAACACCGACTTCCGAAATGAAAGTTATTTTGCACTTTTCAGTGTTTTTTTTTACATTGAAGTCGGTTGTATTTTTTTTTATAAAAAGTTTTTTATCCCAAAAGTATGTCCCTTGGGACAATTGTCTACTTTTTCGCAGATGAAGCCGCTGCCACTTATTAAAAAGACCATGTAAATCACCTCCCGGTTTTTTTACCTAATTAGGGATAGATAGATAGATTTATTTATTTGCGTAGAATGTAGGTAATTAATACAATTGGTTTACAGTATTTTGGAATCCTTGTAGATTCTGCCTCATGGCATGCAAAATTTATTAACTTATAACTAGGACAGTACAGACAATAGAATTATTTCATTACTGAATGCTACATAAACATTTAAATTAAATAGATTTATCATTTAAGAAATCCGATACAGAGTAATAACATTTTTTTACTAGTAATTCATTAAGGTACTTTTTAAATCTTATTAATGGTTGCTCTTTAATAATTTTTTGTACATGGTTATAAACAATAGGAGCCATACACATAACACTCTTTCTCAATAATGCAGTTTTATATCCGAATCCGGATACGAATTGAGAAAACTCCTCGTGAGTGTCCGAGATGGCTGCATATTGCATCTGGCTACGATATAATAGCTGCTGCGACTGTTTAGGCGATCTTTCTAGGTGATACCTAGTCCAAAATGTTCGCTAGATCAAACCAATAATTTATCATTGTATCGCCATATTGAACATCTTGAAAACTCTTACATACATATACAAATTGAATAGAAACTCTGCAGAGATGAAGATAAAAATAACTAGGGTTCACAACACAATTATGTGTTGAGACTTTTTGATTTAGGTGACTATGCAGTCGGCCTAAATAATTTAAAAAAAAACCTCAGATTACGATGGAATTATTATCGAGTTCTACAGAATACTATGCGTAATGTAGGTAAAAATTTATATTTTCTGTTTTTGCTCATGTTTATGCTTTGGGATTTCCCACCTCTTTCCGAACTCATACGGACAATCCCGAAGTAAACACGGGTAAAACGTAAATATCAATTTATTTATCTACAAGTGTGTCATTATTATCTAGCAGCCTAGCCTTTTCCACCTTCATACAGGGTGTCTTTTATATCGACGCACAAATGAATACCCTGGATCCAGTACATGATTCTGGACCCCTTAGTGGTGGGATTTATCATCAGTTTTTACTTTTTTTTTAATCTTTGTTTTTTTAAATTTAAACTGTATAAAATCGTTACTCTAACATTTTTAGTGAAAAAAAATGAATGAATTACTTTTAAAATTACAATTTTTATCGGTGTTGATTAGAATAACGATTTTATCTACCCCGATGATTTATTAATTAAAAAAATATATTTTTGTTTTTTTTTTTACTAGATATATCATCGGGGTTGGTTAGAATAACGATTTTACATAGTTTTAATTAAAAAAAGTTAACAACATGTTATTTTTTCGCTTGTTTCTCCTTTACCCCTTTCAAACGGCTTTGATATAATAAATCTGTAGAAGTTTTTAGTTGTGCGCGCATCACGTAAAATCAATTAAATCGATTTAAATAACTATTATACATTAAAATTGTGTGTAACTTGATATAATACTTAGGCTTTGTTTCATCGCGTTCGGTTAACTATATCGAAATATATACGAATTTAAAGTGTTCAAGAAGTAAAATATCACACCTTGCCTGTTAGGCGGTACGAAATTCGCCGGCCACAAAATAATTGCTGGTTAAGTGTTCTTCAGAAAGTACATAGCATATTTAAATCGATCAATACTTCGCAAAGAAATTGTTTTTAAAGGTCAGCGGGGTTCTATGCGGGCGCAGGCGGCAGTACGAATATGTGTGCATTTAACTCCGGCCAGATGTTCAAGGAACTCACACGCCTTAAACGGGATGCAATAAGACTGTATATGGATTGACTGCTTATCTTTCTTCCTCAGCAAAGTTATATTGACTGAATAACACGGTACATGTTGGCATAACTATTAGCCCCCCTAGCCAAGTTACAATCGTATCGTTCGCGCCGAACGCCTCGAGTAGGCCACGCCTCCAATTCCTTTGTTCTGACGTCATCTCAACGCTCAGTCACGTGGTCAGAACAAAGGAATTGGAGGCGTGGCCTACTCGAGGCGTTCGGCGCAAACGATACGATTGTAACTTGGCTAGGGGGGCAGGTTTTCAGAATATTTGTCTCGTCTATACGTCTATACTAATATCTAAGGAAAAAGATTTTTATTTTATTTTGTGACTAGCTGCGGCCAGCGGATTCACCCTTGGGCTGCGGGATCGTTCAAAAGAGTCATCACAGCCCAGGAACGCAAAGGGCAACTGGAGGAACACAGGTGAGTTTTTATCAGTTAAAGTCTGACACTCTCTCTCGCTACACGCTGTGGTAGAGCGTATGAATGTCTCACTTCAGGCAGTCTCCATGTGGGGCGAAACCAATCTGGTAGGATTCAACGCCGCCAAAACACAGGCGTGTCTGTTCACCGCCAAAAAGAGTCCGTTCGCCTTGGCTTCTGCTTTTCAGAATGTATCTCTGGAGTGCACCGACCGCCTTCAGCTCTTGGGAGTTGAAATTTCTTCAGACCTCAATTTTGGGCGGTTCATTGAGTCCAAAGCCAAGGTAGCTGCTAGAAAACTAGGCGTTCTTGCAAAGGTCCGACGGTACTTCACACCGGGACAGCTTCTAATGTTATACAAAGCACAGGTCCGATCGTGTGTGAAGTACTGCAGTCACATATGGGCTGGTGCTGCAAAATGCCATCTAGCAGCTTTGGACTCAGTGGAAAGGCGTGCGAAGAGGCTAATTGGGGATCCAGATTTGGTTAAGTCCAATCTACAAAGCCTCGAGCACAGGCGCAGGGTAGCCAGCCTATCGGTATTTTACAGGTTGCATTTTGGAGAGTGTGCGCGGGAATTGCATGACTTGATTCCGCCATCTCCTTTCTACCATCGGACAACCCGACGTACGGCGAGTATCCACCCTTACGTTGTTGAAACTTCAACGGTCCGGACTAAGCGTTTCGCTTCGTCGTTTATACCGCGTACATCGAAGGACTGGAACAATTTGCCTGCTGCGGTCTTCCCGTCCAACTATAATTTAGGTGTCTTCAAGGCTAGAGTGAATAGGCTCTTAATAAACTAGTGCGCCTCACCATCAATGATTGCATCGCTGCTTACCATCAGGTGGGATCGCAGTCAAGCACTGGTTTATATGAATTAAAAAAAAAAAAAAAACACCGACAGCGGGAGGAGTTATTTCAAGATTTCCCACTCCGAAAAAAAAAACCGGGCACGTGCAAGTCGGGCTCGCACACTGAGGGTTCCGTACAAACTTACCCATGAAAACAGTTCAATTTCCGAATCGAGTCTCAAAGGTTTTTACGAATCGCAAAAAAAAGTTTGTGACGTAACTACAAATTTACAGTTTTTAGATTTATTCCTATACTTGTACTATAAGACCTTGCTTTGTGCCAAATTTCAGGATTCTAGGACATCGGGAAGTACCCTATGAATTTTGATTCCCTTGAGAGTGTCGAAATATACGTTTTTTGCAACATAAACGGCCGTATCATTTTTTCCGGTAACTCAGAAGTTTGATTTTGATGATGTTTCACAGCTTCAAGCGACCGCAGACCTCAGTATCTGGTTTTAATTGCAACTCGATATCTCCACGTGTTCCCGAGATAAAGGGTCTTGACAGACAGACAATAAAGTGATCCTATAAGGGTTCCATTTCTTCCTTTTGAGGTACGGAACCCTAAAAAATCGTAGTTATTACTCTGTACAGCAGATCATTCAGAAGTCCAAACACAGGACTGAACAATGAGGCAAAATTGTATTGTACTTAGGTGATAGGGAAGTCCATGGTCCCAACACAGCGTTGCACAATGCGACAAGATTGTATACCATTCTGATTGAACTTGGGTCACGTTGCGAACGTGACTGTACACTGTATCTTTGTAGTAAGCAATTAGATACTGACACAGAATTATGTAGCCTTCTCGTGGATAATGCACTGCAATACCAATTATTTATTTTGTGGTCGACAATAAAAAAATAGGTGCATGCACTTTAAATAGGCTTGCGCCACTGGTTAATGTCAAAAAATATCACAGTAATATCAAAAAACACGACTAAAACGACGAAGTAAGACGACTGTGTGTGTATGTTTGTTACTTCTTTACACTCGAACGGCTAAACGGATTTCGATGAAATTTGGCACACGAGTAGACCATGTCCTGGGATAGTACATAGGATACTTTTATCCTGGGAGTATGTTCCCTTAAGGCTAGTCGTGACCAGTAAAGTAGATGGAAAAAGGCCTCGCGGGCGCAGCCCAATACGTTGGTCCGACCAGATCCGCATCACTCCACGGTACACAAGGCCCTTCACACCGCCAGAGACAGGAAATAGATGGAGGAACATTATAAAAATGAAAGTGATGAAGCAGGGAGGTCACGACTCTCAGCATTGGGACAATGGAGAGGAGTATGTTCCCTTGGGTCAATTTTCTGTTTTCACAAGGCTGAAGTCGCCGCCAGCAGCTAGTCGACAAAGTAATTATTTTTTCTTACAATTTGCGTGATCTTTCTCAATGTGATTTATTTTATAATTGTTTAATATCGTTTATTGTAAGTTACTTAAGTTTTCTACAAAGAACATGATTAGTTCATCGGTTGGTTGGTGCAGTGGTAGAGCGGTCGACTGCTGCGCTGCGTGTCGTGGGTTCGATTCTCAACAGATAGTTGTTCCAAGTCTGGGTGTCTTGTGTATGTGAGTTTAAATGTTTGTGAACGCACCGACAATACAGGATCAAATCATGGTGTGGAGAAACGTTTAAAAAACTACTCTACGTCAACACTTCGGTTTTCTATCGATTACATTTCGGAGAGTGTGCGTTGGAGTTGGAATTGCACAATTTAATTCCACCAAGTCCGTTTCATCATCGGACCACTAGACGTATGGCGTTGCGCCATCGGTACATGGTGGACATCCCACCCATACGTACAAAGCGTTTTGGGAGCACATTCATAATCCGTACAGCTAAGGAGTGGAAGATATCGCTGTTAGCGATAAGACCGCCATTGTACCCATATATTTAAGTTTATGTATAAGTTGTGTTACTTTTATGGTGTACAATAAAGTTTATTCTATTCTATTCCCTGCCGGAGTCTTTGTTTCCTGATAGCTATAACTTAGGGGTCTTTAAGTCAAGAGTGTATAGGTTACTTCTAGGCAAGCGTGCTCCATCGTCCGCCACATCATCGCTTACCATCAGGTGAGATAGTGGTCAAACGCGAGCCTATTAATAAAAAAAAAACACTTTAAACACAGAAAAACCAGTTAGCAAAGTTACAGTATATTACACGGAAGATATTAAAATTATTTAAAGGTATTTCGCCTTGACTGGCGTTGATTGATCACTTGGTCAAAACGATCAAAAGAGCCTCAGAGAGGGAGTAATTAAAACAAGTCTTTGGTATCTTCATTATCTTTGTGAGTCTAAATTACCAACTTAATTGTTTCAACGTCGCGGTTATTGTTGGTTTCAAGGTGTGGAGTCATATTTAAATTTAAAATTGTTTATTTCACATAGGCCTAAATGGGCATTTATAAAAACTTAGAAGCTAGTGCATGGTTCCAACTGGTTGTTTTCTAAGGATAAAAATCCGGGCAAGTTCGTGTCGGACTCGCGCACTGAGGGTTCCGTACAACCTTACCTATGAAAATAGTTCAATTCCCGAATTGAGTTACGAAGATTTTTCCAAATCGCAAAAACTGTTATTTTTTTTTGTGACGTAACTACAAATTTACAGTTTTTAGATTTATTCCTATACTTGTGCTATAAGACCTTGCTTTGTGCCAAATTTCAGGATTCTCCCTAGAGAGTGTCGGAATACACGTTTTTTGCGTCATAATCGACTGGTTTTTTTTACAGCTTCAAGGAACCGCAGATCTGAGTACATGATTTTAATTTCAACTCGATACTTCCACGCGTTCCCGAGATAAAGGTTCTTGACAGACAGACAGACAGACGGACAACAAAGTGATCCTATAAGGGTTCCGTTTTTCCTTTTGAGGTACGGAACCCTAAAAATAAAAAATAAAAATTTAAGGGCTTAATAGCCACGAGCCTCGACCAACACCTTAGGAGACCCTCGTTAGGCGGCTGGATCAAGGGCTTGATTCAGAAAGCGATACTCCTGGAAACGGCTCGTATAGTTAGGAGGTTCTTTCTCTGGAGCTCAGACCGCCGGTAGCTTGGACCCTGTTCTGGTATACTATTTTTTATATTTGTCGGACGGACAACAAAGTGATCCTGTAAAAGTTCCGTTTTTTCCTTTTGAAGTACGGAACCATAAAAATTATTGAGTTTTATAAAATTTCCAACATAAACAAGTATGTGTACAGTGTAGACCAATGAACATGTAGGTAACAAATTATCATCACCTTGTACCCTTGTAAGTATAAGTAAAATAAAATAAAAAACCCTTTATTCTACTACTTACATTAATTGAAATACATAATTCTACACTTTACACTTAGTTACCTATTTTATAATAATAATTATGCTATATATTTTTAAATTATTCATCTAATAAGTAGTAGTCGCCTCTTCGGCGTAGCCTCCCCCATTACTTTCTAAAGGTTCCTGTTCCTATAGCCATAGTCATCCACCCTGGTCCAACTCTCTCCCGAAAAATGTCTTCCCACCTTTTTCTTGGTCGACCCCTATTTCTGCTTTCTTCTCTAGGTATCCACTCCGTTATTTGTTTGGTCCATCGACCATTCCCCAATCTGCAGATATGGCTAGCCCAGTTCCATTTTAGTAACCCGATTCTTCTAAGCACGTCTATT
The DNA here is from genome assembly GCA_905147345.3 of Mythimna impura. Taxonomy (NCBI): domain Eukaryota; kingdom Metazoa; phylum Arthropoda; class Insecta; order Lepidoptera; family Noctuidae; genus Mythimna; species Mythimna impura. Next base: position 7,684,261 of record LR990348.1, read on the forward strand.
AATTTTGTTTTGCCTCTTAAAGTTTTGTTGTCCAGTTTATCACACTGTTTTATACCCAACATACTTCGTTCCATTTTTCTTTGGCATATGGCTAATTTATATTCATCCTCTTTCTATAAAGCCCAGGTCTGGCAACCGTATGTTAAGCATAGGAGTCTTGTTACTTCGTAGTTTTCTTTTTATATATACTTTTATTTCTTTGTTTTTCATTATCTCTTTATAGCTCAAATATCTCTTCCATGCCATAGATATGCGTGCACTATTGTTAAAGGTAACCATTTGCCCTAAGTATATGTACTCTTCTACGTACTCTATGGAGTTTCCTTCTACTAAAATAGTCTTCCTTTGCCCATTTGTTAGGATTTTGGTTTTCTCCGTATTAAGTGCCTACATGTTTGCTTTCGCGTGTAATCTCGTTTAACATAATTTTCGAGGTCGGTACAGTTTTCCGCAAAAACTACAATGTCATCTGCAAAACGTAGGTGACTAAGATATACTCCATAAATTTTTAAGCCTTTTCTCTCCCAATCTAGATTTCTAAAGATCTCTAAAGATCAGTAAAATAAAACAATTGATAAAAAGAATCGAAATAAAAAAATAAATCTGAGTCTGCGAAGTCTATAGTGTTCTTACTTATACATATAAAGAGTTAAAATTTGTAAATTTGTGTATAGGGGGGTAATCTCTAAAACTGCTGAACCGATTCTAAAAATTCTTTCAATAATATGTAGCTGCACTATTCTTGAGTGCTATTTATACTTCTTTACTTATAATATAAAGTGGAAAAATTTGTACTTTTGTTAGTAATGAATAAACTCAAAACTACTGGACCGATTTTTAAAATTCTTTCACCAGTAAAATGCTACTTTATCACTAAGTGACATAGGCTATATATTTTCCACATTCACGTGGGTGAAGCCGCTGGCAGAAGCTATGAATACATTTTAAGGGAGCAACGTACCATGGTATGGTTGGTATTATATTGAAGTTTATTTTTCTATTATACAACGTGTAGCGTCGTTGTAGAACTTTGAGTAGGTCATTATGTAATCAAATCATTTTTTTTTTAATTTCCATTATAATATGATAGACATTAGTCTATTTTATTTTTAGGTTTTTTCTTGAAAACTGAATTGAGAAGTTCTTTGACTAGAATGAATGATTTGAGGTTCCAGGCCAACAGAAAAGGGAAACAACAAATAAAAATGCTGTATTTTCATCGAAAACATTAATGTAATGTTGGTTAGAACATGTAAGCATCGGTGATAGCTTTCATCGATTTATGCAGAAACGCAGAATTAAAGAAAGCAGTAGCAAATTAGGCTCAAATTGGTTAAAATTTCTCTGTAGGTTCTATATACACTGATTTATAATATTAGTTACTTTTTACTTTGTCGACTCATGAACTGAAATGCAGGAGCGAGCGAAGCGAGCTCGAACATTTTAACACCTTGCCTAAGATATATTAAATTGTACCTACTTGTATCAGGTAAGAAGTTACAGAGCAGCCAGTAGTATTTGACCCAAGGAAATATGGCAGGTTATTGTGGCTGCGATCGTAAGTGAGCAGTATCCACTATTTACCTCTCGTAGGTATTAAAACCCCGTGCACCCATGTAGACGGCACCCCTGTTACCCACTCTTTGTGGGGGCCCACTATCCCTCGGGGCCCTGAGCTGGAGCCCAAAAAGCCTTTACATAGATCCGCCCCTGTGTAATGAATTGGCTATCAAGTTTCCCTTCGAGCTCGTATTTTCCTATACTAAATGATTAATTCATGCAGTAGCTTCATACATTGTAATAAACAATCGTTGGCATACAGACGGCCAGTACATTGTCTTTAGATACATACAACTACAGCTGTGCTATCACTCACGACCTTGGAATACACACGCCAAACATATGTGCACGCATTTCTTAAGGACATATCGACAGTCACTATGCAATCGTTTCAATTATTTATGTTACAGGTAAAAAATCTAAAAATGTGGATATTGATTTTGGGCTTTGCCCATATATATATCATCTTGATTATTAGCAGTATATTATTGAAGATGGGTCTCTTAATAAAGAGTGCACATACGTATATAATAAGAAGAAAACAGAAAAATAGGTTAAAAGTTTATTTTTTCTTCAGGTGGGAAATCATTTAATGACTCCTCGGCGGCGGCTCGGAGGCGGAGTGGGATCACGAATCAGACATTTACTGATTAAAACTACACCTTCCTTCAGTTGCCCTTAGCGTTCTAGGACCACGATTACCTAGGTACAAAGGTGATGCTTATTTCTAAAGAAATCTCTTACAGCACATCTATGAAAGAAGAGTTGGAAAGAAAAAGAAATATATGTAGACACCGTGCGTAAGAGACGAAGAAAAATTAAAAAAAAAATTAATGACGATTTATTTTATTTTGCTGTTGTGTTCCATTTTAGCACTTTTATTTATTTGTGTTACTTATCTAAATATGTATACTTACGTAATTTAGGGCAATATAAGGTATTTTTCCTAATAGTAAGTGCTTCAGGTGAAAGAGTAGCACGAAAAATTCAAATGTTCTTATCTTTTTACATTTTACAGCTCAGTGTTGAGTTGTATGTTGATTAAATTATGATCTGAATGGCATGCCAATGAATATGCTTAGCTGAAGGGTTATATTGATGATTTTAATTATTAGAATTAAGTAAATAAATACGTATTACAGCCATCAATCAAATTTGATTAATAATCAAAATGCAAATTAAGAACAATTGAATTTTGAGGACTACCCTGGAGTCTACCTTAATAAATGTTTTATCTTTTCTCTCTCTTAAGGATCAAGTCTACGTACCAATTTTTACTAGAACGAAACCTGAAAAATAATAAATCCATAAGTTGAACCTCTACGTAACCTTTCGACAGACGGTAAGTAGGTACAAACCTACCTACTCCGACATTTTTACAACAATGGATAGGTATTTATTATTGACCTAAAACATCGCTGAGTCGAATTGCTGTGACATCAAATGAGTCTGAAATGATATCATAATAATAACAGTCAATATAGCCGATGACATGTTGCAAAAGAATCTCGGGTAAGTAGTGGAAAATCTGATTACTCAGCAGTATGGAAAGTGGAGCTGAGATCATATTTCTAAGAACCATTTATAAAAAAAATAAGCTGACCCGGCAAATATTGTTCCACCATATAAATTATCAAAGAAAAAAATGGGGGAGCGGGAGCAGGGAGGTAAATAATAGTCTAAGAGCTAATTAAAAAAAAAAAAACGATCAAGCCATTTATTTATTTTATTTATTTATTTATTGGCACACCAACAGCATTACACATACATGTTTTTTTGTGAAAAATAATATTAAAATTTAGTATCTGGTATGCATGCTATTATTATGCACAGCTTACACCATGATAGGTATGACATTAATTGTTATTTTAAGAGATAAAAAAAAATATTACCTACCACAAAAACTAAACATACAAAATGAAAAAAAACATACAATTATAAAAATAAAAAAATAGAAAGTAGACAAAAAAAATAAAAATGAATCATTACAAAAAAAAAGAGAATAATGTATATAACATTGAAATTTATGCTTACAATTAACAATTGATTGGAAGATTTGTACAATCTCATACCTCCGAGACTGCTCTCCTAAACTTGTTGAGTGAGACACCGTGTAAATCAGAGGACCATAAGAGGATCAACCATTTCAGAGGAGTCCGATAACAAACATTGTGATTCGAGAATTTTATATATTAGATTGACAAAATAATGAAAATAATGAATACTTGGATTTAATACATGAATTACTCAAGAGAGTAGGGACAGGGATTTAAAGTGTCATAATTATGTGCGATGTTCTTAAAGTGGGTTTTTACATTGAGCCTCTCTTTGAATTTTGTACTCGAATTATTGTAACGTGAGTAGTTATAATTATATGTCTGCTCACCCCTCTGGTAAAGAAAAATAAGTCTAAGGAAATAATATAATAATAATAATATTCCACAAATATCACACAACGCGATCTAGTCTCAAGCTAAGCAGAGATTGTGTTATGAGTACTAGACAACTGATAAACATACTTATATATTTCTAAATACATACATATTACAGATAAATTACACCCAGACACAGAACAAATGATCGTGCTCATCACACAAACATTTGTCCTGGGTGGGGACCGAACCCACGACCTCTGGCATAGCAGTCAGGGCCACTAAACACTAGACCAACAGGCCAGTCCAAATGTAATGATGAAATATTAGATATTATAATCTCCACTAATCACATCATACTAATTGCTGTGTATGCTTATTACTCCTTCACGCTCGAACGGCTCAAAGGATTTTGATGAAATTTGGCACACGAGTAGACCATGTCATGGAATAGCTAGCTTTGATTTCGAGAATTTTACTTGGAACAAATGTCTCCTTTCACGCGGGCGGTATGTGAAAGTAACTCTGTCGGTCTGTATGTTACCTCTTCATGACTTAACGACTGTACGGATTTGGATAAAACTTGGTGCACGGATGGAAAATATCCCGTATTAGGACATAGGGCACTTTTTCATCCAGGAAGTACGCTCCCTTGGGATAATACTCTATTTTCAATAATCTCCTAAGGCATAATATATTATTCATCATCATCATCATCATCATTTCAGCCGAAAGACGTCCACTGTTGGACCTAGGCCTCCCCCAAGTGTTGCCACAACGACCGATCCTGTGCGTTTCGCATTCACCGCATTCCCGCGACTCTCACCAGGTCGTCGGTCCACCTATTATTACTTATCGTAATTTATGAACCTCCTCTTGACTAGAAACTACGTTTTTGTTTTTGATGTATTGCTTTGTTGCTACAGCAGAGCAAAACCTGTTCCATGTGAACTTATTTTTTGTCTTATCTCGCTGAATATACATAAATTGTAGTAAGTATAGAGTACCTAATTGTCACTTTGGACAAGAATAGTAGTTGTTTCTGGGGTTCCATTCGGGCTTCTGCTGACGTCTTGACGATTCAAAAGTACCGGTAAATGATTTATCTATTTATAAAAAAGGAGAAACTGACTGACTGAAATATCAACTCACAGTCAAAACTACACGGACTAAGGAACATGAATTTGGCACGAGGCTTCCTTTTATTACATAGTAGGCGAACACTAAGAGAAGATTTTTTAAAATTCACCCCCCATAGGGATGAAATGGAGATCCAAAATTTGAATGGAGAAACCTACTTCACACTTTAACTTTAGATGGACGGAGGCCGCTGGGACCGATGCCTACTGGGGCTGTAGGGTTGTTCGAAAGAGTTAAGGGCCTATTACACTACTCGATATTCAGACAGTCTTAGTCTATGTATTTCTATGTATCTCATCGTTCTGTTTCATTCCTTTACACGACATTGGCGAAGTTGCTCTTTTTCTTGTGTGACGCTACATAGACTAAGACTGTCTGATTATCAAGTGGTGTAATAGGCGCTTTACCGTGGTCCTGGATCGCTAAGAGCAACTGAAAGAACAACGCTGAGTTTCAGTCAGTAAAAGGGAGTGTCCCTTTTGCTCGCAGAGAGCGCGGGCGAAGATATTTCGTAGTTTATCAATGCAAAAAAAGAAATTGGCTAAACGGGATTAAATGATCATATGACCAGGATTTAGACAGAGAGACTTTTGTATCCAGACAGCACGTTCATAATACCAGTGTACCTAATAAATAATAGTTTTTTTTTTTTTAATTAATATCAAATAGTGCTTGACTGCGATCCCACCTGATGGTAGTAGTAATCATAGTGATGCAATCGTTGATGGTGAGGCGCACTAGTTTATTAAGAGCCTTTTCACTCTAGCCTTGAAGACACCTAAATTATAATAATGGGAAGATCGCAGCAGGCAAATTGTTCCAGTCCTTCGATGTACGTACGTAATATTACACAAAAGCATTTCCTTTCTCAGTTGACATAATATCAGTATATTATGTCAACTGAGAAAGGAATTAGTATTCATTAGTATATATTACATCTATTTATATACATTAGGCGTATTTATGTAGGTTTATATTGTACACTGGATCTTACTCTCGAATGTGATCTCTCTCTGTCACTCAACGGCTTGCTGGGAGAAAACTCATTGTTGAATTAAGCTCGCCTTAGTACATGAATTGTCAAATTACTGTGTTTTAATATTACGTTTTGAGTACAATAAAGAATTAAAGAATACCTTAAACCTTTGCCCTTCATCACGTGTAGGTATATGTTGATTAGTAATACCTTGTTATTGTACCAGATTGAATTCAGGCGCATGCAAATTGAGTAGAATTGTGTAAATTAGATATCTATGCAATTCAGTTTAAGTAGGTATAGCAAGACAATGAAACACTGACCTAGATTGTGTCGTCTTTGGGATTGTGAACGTTTACAGATTATATGTAGGTAGGTACTATAGTATACCGCCTGATTAGTAAGGGGGATGAGCAGATACCAATTGGTTTAGAATCGTGGCTACGTCTCACTTTTTTAACCGACTTCAAAAAAGGAGGAGGTTATTCAATTCGGTTGTATTTTTTTTTTTTTTTTATCATTTTTTTTTTATGTTTGTTACCTCAGAACTCCGTCGTTTATGGACCGATTTGCAAAATTTTTTTTTCCCTTTATAGGATATGCTTCCAGATTGGTCCCATTTTTTTCAAAATCCAGTTCTGATGATGGGATCCATGAGGAATCGAGAGAACTCCTCAAATATTATAGGCAACCATATAGTGATTTTGGTATTTTCATCGAGTACTTAAGCATTTACAGTCAAAAAGTAACATTTCATGAAGTGGAACTGATGAAGAAGACCAGAAATGGTCAACGGAACTTCATACTCACATTGATATCACAATGACGATAGTTAAGCGACTATGACAATACAAAAAATGAATGGTTCTGAATAGTTACGTTGGAAATGGTATCACCGAAGTGATCTGATGATGATGATGGAGCCGGAAGGTAGGCACTGGAACTCCATAATTAATCAATGTAACCTAGCCGTGTTTGGACTTATTAGAATCGTCATGAGATGCACTTTGGCTATAAGGTACTACCGAACTGATCTGATGATGGAGCCGGAAGGTAGGCATAGGAACTCCGTAATTAATCAATGTATCCTAGCCGTGTTTGGCTTATTAGAATTGTCATGAGATGCACTTTGGCTATAAGATACTATCGAATTGATTTGGTGATGGAGCCGGAAGGTGGAAGGTAGACACAGAAACTTTCTAATAAAATAATGTAACCTTGAAGTGTTTTGGGTTAATTGGAATCGTCATGAGAAATAGGCACTCTGTTTGTAAGTAGTTCGCAACTAAAAAGTGTAAAATAAAAACTTTTTACAAAAAAAAAAAATAACCGACTTCACTAAAAAAAACACTAAAATGATCAAAATAATTTTAATTTCGGAAGTCGGTGTTAAATAAGAAAAACAAAAAATACCGAGAAACACCGACTTCCGAAATTAAAATTATTTTGATCCTTTTAGTGTTTTTTTTAGTGAAGTCGGTTATTTTTTTTTTTGTAAAAAGTTTTGTGTTTAAAAAATAAAGTAAAGGAGACAATTTTTTTTGTTTGGGGAATAGGCCCACCACAAATTGTGGCATATAGCAATGAAATGCACGTCAGTTTATTCCTTATAATCTCTAGATTACAGTGGTAATATTAGCAAAACTTTATGTAACTGGAGTACCGTGAAATATGACAGTCAAAACATGACTCTCATAATAACCTAAAATCTCACAAGAGCGATTGTCTAATGAGTGGATAGGTCTCCTTGGTATTTTAAGTTAAAATAGTGCACTGTTCAATAATATACAGTATAAAACAAAGTCACGTCTGTACTACGTGACAGACTTTGATGTGATTTACACGATTTGATAGACTTATTCATGAAAATGCGTAGATGTATTCATTTCGAAATAGCGCGGCTTTTGCCGGCCATTGACTGTAGATATAAAATATTAAGGTGATGTGTTTTATGCTGGTTGTGTAAGGAGAAAAAAAACCACATTATAGGTACATCACAAGTATTTATTACTGTTCATCATCATCATTTTCAAAGTCATCTCTTAAAAGCAGTATTTCATCTAAAAAAGATGCAGGTGGCTCAACCTCACCTTGATGCCGCGCCCAAGATAAAAACCACACTATACACATCACATATGCACAACAGCCAACAGTGCGTCTGCCCACTAAACAATTACAACAGTATCCAGCAAGAGCAGTATTCAACATTCCTTTGAAATCGTGCTGCACAATTGATACAACGGCTTTGTGGATTATGCATGTATCTACAGATGCCATTTTCATAAAATCTTTCGAATAAAAATACGAAAAGAACAGAAGAAACATGCAACTATGTAGTAATCGGAAACAATAATAATGTTGTCTGTAGCGGTGGGCGTTTCAACGACGAACAGTTTTCAAAGACCGTTTTTTATTCTGCAACGTAACAACCGTTTTCCATCCTGCGACCAAACAGTCTTCGTTGCACAAACCAGTCTTCGAATTACTGTATGCGAATTGTTATCTTACTGTTAAGAAAATAAGGTCGAAAATCCATTGCTTCAACTATCACACTCGTCGCGTCGTCGTTTTTAAAACCAGTTATTGCAATGGAAAATGAATTTTATGTTTATAGTCATAAAGTTCATTTTTCATTGTAATAACTGATTTTGAAACGACGACGCGACGAGTACAGAATTTATTACCGTCCTCAAACTAGTTGCGACAACGAACGTTTTCTGCAACTACTTCACTCAACGATAGTTTCGTCTTCAAACCAGTTGCGACGACGACCGTTTTCTGCAACCGTTTTTGTCGTCGCCAAAACGGTTACGTCTCGTCCGTCTAAAATTCGACAACGACCCACCACTAGTTGTCTGTCAGTGTCAAACTGATTGAAACTGGACCACAGAGCTTCTGCAACGGGCTATTAATTACGTTTCGTTCCACGGTGATTTTTAAAGTACGTTACTTGATATTTGTGTTAACCGCTGCTATTATTATAACAACAAAACCGCTGTTATTAAAACAGCATTAAAAACAAGTTCGCTGTACCAATTAATTATTATCTCTTGAAACGCATTTAAATCCGATGTCACCGCTGCGCACTGTAGTAACATATTTTTTTTCACGTTAAAATAAACTTGAAAACGCTCCTAAACAAGCATTTTTTGCCGTAATACTTTTTTACTATTATTTCATTATTCCGGTTAGATTTCTATATAATTTTTGGTCTGTTGATTATAATAAGATAATCGCTTTTTCCATGTGTAATATGATTAATAAACGTAACCGTTTAATAGTGGGCCCAAAAAAAATTGTCTCCTTTCCATTTGTTACAATTTGTGGATTTTTAAGAAGTACCTACCAAATTCGCGGTAATTCATCATCATCATATTTCAGCCGAAAGACGTCCACTGTTGGACATAGGCCTCTCCCAAGTGTCGCCATAACTACCGGTCCTGTGCGTCTCGCATCATCTCACAAGGTCATCGGTCCACCTTGTGGGAGGCCTTCCAACGCTGCATCTTCCGGCAATTCTAATTCAATATATTTTGTTTCATATAAAACTACAATATTTCCAATGGAGGAGGACTGACCAGAAAGCCTTCTATTTCCTGTCTCTATATCTCCTAGAGAGGAGGCCTGAATCCCAGCAGTGGGAACATTATAAGGCCGACTATGCTATGCTATATCTCCTAATATTATCAGTTCATCTTTGAGAAATATTGGCAAAATATTGTAATATTCTTTAAATTTGCGCGTTTAAAACTATGCTCTTAATTATATACTGAAAACTGCATCTGAAAAATGTGTGAATAAAATATATAAACGTCACAGTACAGTACAGTTTACCACACATCGCAATATAATAAAAAAAAACCTCACAAGTATATCGATAATTACACATACGTAATATAAAGCTATATTCTTGATTCTTCTGCTTCTAGTCTTGGTAATCTTCTGTCTCAGTTAGCACGACGAATGAGTCCTCTCTTGGCATTCACCGCGTGCCTTATGATATAAAATGAACACATAATGGCGACGCAGTGAACGCGAGGATGAGGACTGCTATCTTCTCGTTCTTCTTGCTTCCAATATCTTCAAAAGACTTCTCACTTGAAATTAGTAACAAACGGTTTTCGAAGAGAAGTCGTTAACTTTTAAGCGCCTTCTTAAAATGATTTGCAATAAGTTGCAGTGAGTTTTATTCAGGCGCATAATAGCGATCCTTCATAAAATATGACCATAGTGTTCCTCGTTCGAGAAAAACACAAACATATTATTATAAATGGATAAAAAAAAAAACGGAACTAGGAAAAAATACAGTAAAATACAGTTTTGTTTTTTAGGTGAAAAGAAGATATACGAGTACCTCCAAAAAAAAATAGTTTCTACATAAACCCATGGGGAAGGAAAAAAACGATTCCAATTTTCTCTATTACATATAAAGACTCTTAATAAAATAATAATGTTTGTTTTGTATCCTTAGACCTTGTCCATGACCTTTTACCAGCTTAACGACAACCCCCCAGTGAACTCATTAAACATCCCACAGCAGTAACGAGTTTCTGGGGGGGTTCATGAAATACGGGCCAATAAGGGGAGGGGGTGACAAATATGATGTAAATATTATTCAGTAAACAAATTACTAGCTACATTAGTTCCACTCCAAATGATATGAAGCTTGGAAAATTTGGAATAGGTTCAAGTTCGACGTTTTTTGTTAGAAGCAAAAAGAGTTGAAACATTCTTTAGATATCTTTTTTTAGACTATTGTCTAACTAATAGATAATGAGCACGTACTTACAGAATAATCTGTAGATAATCAGAACCACAACAAGCGGCAAACAATATGAAAATAGTTCCTATCCGTTACATGAAAATCTATTCTTTGAAAATTGTCAAATACAGTACCTACATTTCCCTCATATAAAATAAAAACACAAAATACCTACATATAAAATATTATGATATCCATTTTAGATTCAGCTCCAAAGACAAAATACTCAGTTGTTGCATTTCGTGCGCAATCGTTACACGCATAGATCGAGGGTGCATTGTGCGCGCACAATAGCGGCAGGGATGCAGCTGGCACCCCTTTGTCACACCAAGAGGGGTGCAACACGCGTGCAACCCTGCGTCCCAGGCTATTACCCTGATGCAATTATTATCAGCATTCATAGTAACCAGTCTGACTAGAACGGTGTTTGTGTCCATCCATGGAGTAATTATCTTAATACGAGCTTACCATAAAAAGTCAAAAATACATAAAGATAGAAAAGTATAAACTTAGTGCTTATTTCATTCGAAAGAAATACAATGTTAACAACATTGCGCATACTGACAAAATGTTGCTAACACAAAAATGACAGGCGTTAAAAAATAACAAGAAAAGAATGATTCGACAAAAAGTCGTCTTTCAATGACAAATAATGTTAGACGTCAACTAGAAAATGTTTTACGATTAGCTTCTAGTGGGCTACAAAAATATTTGAACACTTCATTATGTAGACACAGGGTATATAAGATCCTTGCCTAGAACATAGATAGATTAATGTTTCTGGAATATAACACATCTAATTACTAGTCTATAATACGGGCATTATGTTATAATAACCTAGCCTAAAGTCAACAGTTGCACTAAAATTAATGCCGTAAGTATCTATGGCCGTAAGGGAACATTGTATCTCTAAGGACAGATATATACAAAAATAGCACGCACGTTATATTGTGATAGCATTCGTGTCATGAATCACATATCGATCGGCTGATAACATCTCGACTTACAGGTCGTTCACTTTACTGTTGTGAAAAACAAGGGTAATATGTTAAGAAATTAAAAAAAGAACGATATTAAACAGAAGGCAGTGTTCTAAGAAAATATGAGTAAGAAGAAGATTGTGTCAGAGTACGATGAATCGAGACAATTTTTTTTTTTTTTCATTTTAGCTAAATAATATTCCTGTCAATATTATAGCGACATCTATAAAGCCACATAGGAACTAAAATCCTGCACAAAAATCTGAAACCAACTATCAGGCAGTTTCCCAGACCAGACAAAACACACATCTGGTCGGAAAATCCTCCCTCTTCAATAGAGGTTTGCGAGACTTTACACTCTATTTCGCATACTTCTAAAATATCGTCCTTTGCTACAGATGGCAACAAGCTAATCTAAAGAAAATAAAAACAACGATGATGAAGCTAATTTGGACACAACTCTATCCACTTTTATCTTCGATACTTCATAAGTTACCAAACCACATGTTAACAAATGAGGTATAAATTACTCGCTGAAAGACATAAAAAATGCATTCAATTTCAACACACCGGGTGAAATCGAGTAACGTTTCAATATGCGACTACGACCTCCATGCGTTGACGTCATCACAAGATTGACGTTCAAGAATTGAATTCTGATTGAGTTCTTTTGTCCATGCATGTTGTATCTTTCACTTTGGAAATACCGGACAGAGGAAATAATGAATTTTACATAAGTATGAAATTGAAAGTTGTGGTAGGATTTGGATATATGTGAGATTTGGATTTGGATGCTTAATTTTCTATAAATTAATATACGTAAAAGGAGAAATGACTGACTGACATATCAACGCACAGCCAAAACTACTCAGACTAGGAATGTGAAATTTGCACAAGGTTTTCTTTTATGACGTAGGTGAGCACTAAGAAAGAGTTTTTGTAAATTAAACCTTTAAGGGGTTGAAAAAGAGTTTCATACGAGCGAAATCGCGGCCATAAGCTAGTAATTAATAAATTATAGAAGCAATCCATGGAAATGAAGCCAGAGTCTAACTTTATTCATAATGGCATAGTGTCACAGAGACATGAGGAGCAGAGTGGACCGCTCTACATCCTCCATTGAAAAACGAAGATCCTCCAAACGTAAGATAGTGCCAAAAGTTACGCACATACTAGACGATAGTCGAGCTAGGCAGTCGAAGAAAGGACCAACTTAAAATCATGAACCAACCAACTAATAATAAACGAAGTGTGACCCCAAAAAAATCACTTAAAGAAACCGAAAACATTGGGCACGAATGTAATGTGACTATGGGCTATTAGGCTAGCTAATAAAAGAAGGGGGAGTGAAAGTTACGAATGAGTACGGCTTAGCTGGCGGTGCCAACCGCGGCCCGTCTCACGCCTGGCCAGCGACGTCATTCGAAGCCTCGAAGGCGAACGAATACGAGCTGGTACATCAATCACTTAGGAGGCCTTGAACTGATTTGTTTCTGTAAATGTATATATACCATAGAAGACATTTGACGATGGGTAGAATAGAATTCATATCGGGTAAATGCTCAGGTGATAAGATAACGGACTACATCGATTAAAATAGAATTGGTAAGAGATTTTTAATTATGTTCTGTTCCGAGCGGAAGCAGGCTTCTGCGCGCACCGCGATTACGCGGTAAATGTCAAACCGAAAAACAAATTGCCAGAGCATAGATTATAAAATATTATGCGTTCAATTTATAGGATTTTTTTCCAAGAACGTAAATAATTAAATTTAAACTTCCTACTAAAGTAGTCTGTAGAAATCGAAAGAGAGAGAGAGAATGAGAGAGCGGACGCCGCGAAACGCTTGGGGATGAAAAGGTGTAAAAATACAAGGAGGGTTAGAAGTATTAACAGGATCCATAATAGTACAAAACTACTCTATAGTAATTTTGTATAGTAGTTATATAAAAGTAAAAACACAATCCTAAGAAAGATCACATCGCGTAAAAGAAAACTCAATTTATTTTTTTACAATCAAACCAGCACTTTCAAGCTAAGGAAATAAAAACATAAAAAGTTGCGAAAGGTGGGCGGTATCACGCGTAACAGTACTAATAGAGGTTTTGATTGATCGGTGCTCCCCCACGGAAGCGGCCGGTGGTCGGTGGTCGGCCTGAGTAATGGCACTGCACTCTCCATGGTGAAGGAATGTAAACATTGGACAACCTGCCCACCCCCTACCACCTGCCTTATTCATAAAACGCTTACGACAGATTTTGTCAAGTTTGATATCGGGCGATTGGGGTTGCGTGGTTATGTTTTTTTTATGGTTGAAATTAGTACAAGGAAGAAAGGTGTTATCGGTTCGGTTAAAAAATTAATCGATGAATTTTAGATACCTTCCGCTATGTAGAACAACTGTAGAACATGTTATCCCGAAATTATCATATCACGCACGCTACTATGGCGATGCGCATACGATGTCAGGCATTTTGTTTTGTTAATATTTTTTCTGTAACTACTGACTAGTTCTACTGCTACTGGTTTCTAATCATATTATATTATATTTAACGCAATTTGTCATATCTTTTACTAACCCACCACACCAATCGGCTTAATTTGTATTCTTACCTGAAGTATTAAACATTGTATTTTCTCAGTAAGTGATTTTGTAAATCTTTTGAGAATAATATGAAAATTTCTATAAGAATAAAGTCACAATAAATACTCAGTCAAAAATCTGATGCAAAAAATAGTTTTCGAGGAAAAAAAGAGGAAATGAAACAAGAAAACGTAATGCATCGAGTCCAAGTAACATGAGACAAGACAAGAGCAAGAAAGATGATGATTGCTATATACAAATCAAATTACATTCGACCAAAAAATTAAACATGTCTCATTCCACATAAATTCTTAAACCTAAATGAAACCGTTGAGGACAATGATCTATGTAGCATTAAGCAGCGAGCTCGGGGTGCTTATAGACGTCATAGGCAGCGGAAGTGTCGGAGGGGCTTCTCTCTCACGACCCTCGCTGCGTCTGTTAAATGACACGACTGTGTAATCACCACTCAGCGTCGACGCCTTATTTACGTCTACAGCCGTATAGCCACTAAACTGTCGGGGAAATAGCCTGTGAAAATTGTAGCCATCAATTTATAACCACGGTATTGTTGACTTCTTTATTTTCTCTGCCAAGTTTGCTGATTAAAGTTTGGCGTTGAATGTAAAAGTTTTTTTCCGAATAACTGGGGTAGTATTTTGTTTTAATCTTACTTCGATTTTACTCACGTGTTTACTTATTCAATATCTCGTTTGGAGTTTCGAATAAAAAGGGAAATTATGTCTCGGTACTTTTATTACCCAACTGCTATCATTACATATTATAAAATCGATTATTCATTACGATAGACACAGTTGACGTCAGTCGTCACGTTCACATTTGTTTGGCTTCAATTGAATTTTCGATTGGTGTAGGTCGAAAATACTTTACACAAAATAATTTTAAACCGTTTCCAAATTGGAAACAAGAAGAAAGACAACATAAATACAATGTGACATTGAACCCATGTCGTCCGAATAAGGTCTCTAAGTACTGAATGATTAATAAACGGGTGATTGCTAAATGTTTCAATTACGTTTTCCATTATGTGACAATCGCATCGTGTCATCCTTGAGCATCCATTAACCGATTAAAAAATTGATATACCTACTATAAAATCGAAAGATAGAGTTCAACGTCCCCGGCGCCACGCGACTTCACCCCTTCGTTCCCAAACCGTTATTATTAACATAAAAAAAAAAACTTGTTTTAAAGTGTGCTAAGGTCGTCCGGGTTCTAACAAAAGAAGGGATCTATACAATCCTGTATTAAAAAATAGCTGCTACGTATTTTGTTGGGTGGCAATATGATATGAGGGTCCTTTTCAATCGAGGGTGTATTTGAACCTTTTTGGGGATGAAGTAATTAATATTTGAAACTAATAGGAGGATGGAGCTGAGTTTAGGGACAGATGACCGGTTGATAAATGTGATAGACGAGTCTTTGTATATTGTGAGTGCGTTTGGATGTCAGTATGTGGATGTAGGATGGATGACAGCAATGAAGCCTAATAAGAACATGTATAGAATAGACTTTGTCGTGTCGTGTGTCGTGACAAAGTTAAACGTTCTAAGTTATTTTTAGAACATGCAGTGTTGATATTTATTTAATTGAAAGTTAAATATTTATAGTGTCAAGCAGATACATATATGTCTCTACAAACTAAGGACTAAGTATATATCCAAGCCAATATTATTGTAGTTTTGACTTCAAGAAGTGAAATTTCTAACATTTACTTAAATAGCTGTTAAGTTAGGTTTATAAAGTAAGAAAAATTACTAATTACAATTAAAATAGCGTACTAGCTTTTATCAGCGGCTTCGTCTGCGTGAATGTCGGTTATTGTGGACGCAAAGTCGAAGTCTCGCAAGGTTGTCGGATGTAGCCCATAGCCTTCCTTGGCTTATTCCGTACTGAATTTCAACAAAATCGGTTCAGTAGTTTTACCGTAAAAGCGTAACAGATAGACAGAGTTATTTTGACATCTGTACATATTAACCTTTTGACGTGCGTAATTAGAGACACAATAGTAAGACAATGGCTTCCGGACGCCGGCTACCGCCTGAGCGTTAATGAATTAATTCATTAACGCTCAGGCGGTAGCCGGCGTCCGGAAATAAAAAAGTCGAAAGTAAATTTTCCTTCAAGCGTAAAATTCGGAACTACTACTTGATGTCCTGTCAGGTCTTCGTCATGATTGTTATTTTTTAAGTTTTCCTAATTATAATGTATTTATTAGTTTATAATATTAGCATATATAAGTATTTTATTATTGTAAGTAACTTAATTTAATGATTCTACATTCTACTTGATATATACGAGTATCTGTTATTTATTTATTGTGCACACCTACCACAGTGTTGTCTCTTTTTACCCAAAGGTTGACTGGTAAAGAATGCCTTGTTGCATTAAGTCAACCCATGTACCACTACTGTACATAAAGTTTAAATTAAAAAAAAAAAAAAATAGTTCCCCACCGCGGCTGTCTCTACGTATGAACGCGATAAACTCAAAAACGACTGAACAGATTTTTCACCAATAGACAGAGTGATTCATGAATAAGTTTAGGTGTACATACATATTACACATATAATATAATATACCACAGTGTCTCAAGACGAAAGTCTATGACCAGTGCGTGTTGCCAGTGATGACATATGGCTCCGAAACGTGGTCGCTTACAATGGGCCTCATCAGAAGACTTAAAGTCACCCAAAGGGCAATGGAAAGGGCTATGCTCGGAGTTTCCTTGCGTGATCGAATCAGGAATGAGGACATCCGCAGGAGAACCAAGGTTACCGACAAAGCACGAAGAATCGCCAAACTTATGTGGCAATGGGCTGGGCACATTGCTCGCGGAACGGATGGCCGTTGAGGCCGAAAGGTTCTGGAATGACAACCACGTACCGGAAGACGTAGCGTTGGAAGGCCTCCTACAAGAAGGACCGATGACCTGGTAAGGGTTCACAGGACCGTTCATTGTGGCGACACTTGGGGCAGGCCTATGTCCATCAGTGGACGTTTTCGGCTGAAATGATGATGATGATGACATATTATACATATCTTGTAGAGAAAAACCGAGAATTTCATAGATTTCTAATACCTGGGTGAAACTAGGGCGGGGCGCTATTTAATAATATTGGTACGGATATCACTCAGGAATAACTTTCTACTGGTAAAATAATTTTGAAAATCGGTTTAGTAGTTCCAGATATTACTTCCTCTAAATAAAATTTAACTCTTGTGAAATGTAAAAAATAAAATAAAAAATTGGAGAAAAATTTTATTCCTAGGGCTAAAATACTTGAAACTTACCACCAATTTATATTGGTAAGTAAGCTAAGTAAATAAAAAGATTGTCATTATTCATTATCTGAACTATCCCCAATAGAACCATTTAAGGGGTTTTAGAGTTTGTACGAAGGATTCTTATTTCTAGGGTTAGTATTAAATCTACACTAATATTATAAAGAAGTAAAGGTTTTTTGTTTGTTTGTAGGAGGTAATCTCTGGAAGTACTGGTCCGATTGCTAAAATTTGTTCACTGATAGAAAGCTGCTTTATTCCTGAGTAACATAGGCTATATTTTATGTACGCGGGCGAAGCCGCGGGCAAAAGCTAGTAATAAATAATAATTATTAGTTTTTCAAAACTTCCCTCGAAATATAGTTTAAACTGTTAAAGTTTTTATGAAAATGTTCTTGAGAATAGGTGCTGGCAAAGTCCAAGTACTTATACGATACTAGTGGTTCCGACAGACGTTGTCCTGTCCAAAAAGCTCCCTTTTGTTCATAATAAAAATTTGAGAACCCGTTAGCAGCGCCACCTACCGAGTTCAATTGTATTTTCAAACCATCCAGAGACCCCCTCAAAAATACACACAAAGTTTCATCCGAATCGGTCAAGCCGTTTAGGCGGAGTTAAGTGACAAACACACGTACATAATAATTATATACAAAGACTGGCCTCTGCTAGCGGTTACGCCCGCGTGAAAGTAGGTTTCTCCAGACAAACTTTGGACCTAGCTCACTTTTTAGACAGCTGTAAGCCACTATTTTTAAAACTTAAAGTTCTACCTTTACCATGTTTATATATTTTTGAAATATGTGTTTTTGTTAAGAAATACTACAATATTTTCGAGACCAACACTGACGGGCCAAATAGCCGAACACGGCATAAAGACAGACTTCGGCTGCCACAAATAAGGCTAAAATTATTTAAGAAAAATGTATACTGCATGTCGATTATTATTTACAATCATTTACCAAATAATTTACAAGAGTTACCACTGACAATGTTTAAAAAATTACTTTTTAATCTGTTATTGTTTAAAAGATATTATACCGTTAAGGACTATTTAGAAGACAAGTCAATAGAATCTGTAATCGACAAGATCGAGTAATTGACAACACTGACTGTAAATATATGTATTTGCACGCCATGTTATGGCAGGATATGCTGAAACAAATATACTGTAACACCTTATTTACCATATTAGCAAATAAATATTTTGATTGATTGATTGATTGAATTTTGGAAAATCTTCTCTTAGTGCTCGCCTACGTTATAAAAGGAAGCCTTGTGCAAAATTTCAGGTTCCTGGTCCCTCTACTTTCGGCTGTGCGTTGATATGTCATTCAGTCAGTCAGTTTTTCCTTTTTATATATCGACAACCGCATTGAACAAGGCAGTATCTCAGATTACAGTCCAAACAAAATTCAAACATAGCACTATCACTTTTAGGTTCATTTTAAAAAATTACTGAATTATTGTTACCACCTTGTTTGTCAATTTAATAGTTGTACAAACTAATCGAGCAATACTGTCACTATCACGCGAGTTTTGCTTCAAGTTTGCGAGTTTTGATCGATGATATTTCATTCAGAACTGTGATTCAATCAGCCGGCTTAGCAGCAATACACGAAGTTTGGAGGTAGTAAAATTTTTTAACATGCAGACCATGATATTAATATTCATTAATCCGTATGTTGATTATACTGATAAAAAGACAATTGAGTCACTTTGCTGGTCGCTAGGAGACTACATTCATAAACACATAAGGGGGAATTCCTTTGCCATGCCTATATGGCAAGCCTTTAGTAACACTCTAGCAACCCCTCCAGTTTCGTAGTAATGCTTATAAATAAACTAATAAACTAATCACGAAAACGACTATAATAATATCATATTTAGTTAGGTTGAAGGGGTCGCGAAGATATTAGTCATATGGTGACACATGCTAACTAAGGTCGTGTCTTTAGTGTCGTTAAAGTAATGCGTCTTTATTAAAATACCGGCCAAGTGCGAGTCGGACTCGCGAATGAAGGATTCCGTACCATTCTGTATTTAGTATTTGTTGTTATAGCGGCCACTGAAATACATCATTTGTGAAAATTTCAACTGTCTAGCTATCACGGTTCATGAGATACAGCTTGGTGACAGACAGACGGACAGTGGAGTCTTAGTAATAACGTCCTGTTTCTACCCTTTGGGTACGGAAATCTAAAAAGCTTTTTCTAAACTGAACATGCATAACGACACTTTAACATCGCAAGTGGCACTAACAGATAAGAAAACGGACTTGGATACAAAGGGTTCCGTACTACAATATTAAGATCGAGCAAAATATTGAGACAAAATAACGTTTCTTTTATGGGAACCCCCCTTAATTTTTAAGTTTATTTTAATTTTATTATTTATTGTAGCGGCAATAGATGTTTATGTTCACAGAATAATACACATTCTGTGAACATAAGATAAAGCCCGCTGTCACACGGACAGACAGACTGACTGACGGACGGACGTTGGCACCCTGTAGGTACGGTACACTAAAAATTCAGTACTTATAAGAAAAAATTACAACGAAAGTTACAAATAAACATTTTAAGACTTTGTGATTTACCTACACTTAAATACATAAAACTATAATTACAATAAATAATAATAAAAACCCTAATCTAATTACAACTAACTAAAACTAAAGTATGGCGTCAAAAAACTCTTCCACATAATACATAATTGATTAAAGTTCGTTTTTGAATCAAAAAACAAAACATGTTGACTCCATACAAATGATCAAATGCTAGCCAATGAGCCTTCAAACACTACGATCAATTCTCATGCTCCGTTTACCAAAACCTATTGAATAAGTTGACTCGATTTGTCATGGCTTCACTAGTGTCCGATATAACTTTGGAACAAGTAGCCTGTAAACATTAAACTCAATGTAATTTAAATGGATCACTAACCCTTCTGGAAAACGTTCGCTATTCAAATACATTTTAACTTTCAAAAACTTATCAACCATGCCACAAAACGAGTTAGTAGGGTCTAAAAACTTTCCAAAACTGGTCTCTGGACTATTCTAATGGTAGTCGTGAAATTTGGACGACAAGGGAGCATGGGGGACCGTGGGAGATGGGACCCTGTCATAACTTCCATAGAGCGGCCGCCCCGCGCAGCTGTCGCGACAACTTTCGTGTTCGATGGATCGATTGTTTGATTCACGACTTTCATTGTTCCTATTCGATTGTTTGTCGATCCGAGACTTTTTGTGACCGACTTCTGTGGGTATTATTATTATTAGCTAGGCGATAGAACCGTTAATGGGCGTCGTTACCGCTCCCCATGTCGAGACGAAGTGTGAAATTATAGGTTTGTTTGAATTTGTATATAATCACGTGAGTGTATCGATTTATAACTTAACAACCAAATTGGAGGAAACGTATTTATAAAAACGAAAGTTTTAAAAAATAAGATGACAATAATTTTATGTGTAAAAGTAGGTTTCTTCATACAAACTTTGGATCCTCGTTTCATCCCCTTAGAGGGTAAATTTTGCAAAATGAAACTTTGTGCAAAATTTCACACTCTTAGTCCCAGTAGTTTCGACAGTCAGTTTCTCCTTTTATATATTTACGAGTATCTAGATGATTCAGTTTTAAGGTATCGCCCATATATGAAATTCCATAGAAGTTGTAAAAATATTCCAACAAAAAAATAATAATTTCGTTCCATTTACAACCAAACCAGTTTTCGGATTACACGCATCACTGTTCTCGCTCGCATATGTCTAGCACACAACACAATAGCTATGCTTTAATGCAGTCTATTAAATATGCAGATAGGTGCGCGTGCGAATAATGCATGAGAGTTTTAATCCTAGACAAAGCGGGTTGGGTAAGTTGGATTAATCATCCAAAATATGGGGTGTGTTTTTAATCGACCGACCATTGTACTGGGGTCTATAGGGGTCGTTGTACGCAGCTGCGCGGGCGCGGATCTAATTGATAGGTCCGCGCATATGTCGCGGGCAGGCGCGTGCGATGTGACGTCACGCTACGAGTTAGCCGGCTGCATGGTATTTTCATGTTCTGGTTAACTAATCTCATGAATATTGCCAGTTTTGGTATTATAATATTATAATTATTAGGTTAACGGCCGTGTCTATTGTTTTTCATAAAACATTTCAATTGACCCCTTATTATATAGAACACAATAGAACAAGAAATAAGTACATGTTGTTTTTTATATTTTAAAGAAAATACGGTATATACTCGTATGTCGGTGTGTGTGTATGCAGTGTATGTGGTTTCTGTTGTACAAGTAGATATATTTTTTAACTACCTGCTGCAAATGGCTTTGCCCGCGTTATGGTACAAAATTAGCCCAAAGGGATATACCCTCAGGGTAAAAAATATTCTATGTGCTATGTCTAAAACTTGGTATAATTGTGTACCAAGTTTTTTCAAAATTCGTTCAACCATTCTGGCGTGAAGAACTAACAAACATACACAATCATAAACTTTTGTTATTATAATATTCGTGTAATTACCTACCTAAAGTTAAGATTTGCATATGTTTGGCAAACTTAATTCACAAAGGCAAGCTTAACTCTAACTTGATTTTTCTCACTAGTAACTTAGTCCAAAAATCATTCATCATTCAATCATGCCCAAGTCAACCAATAAATAAAAGTTGCTTCAGTTTCTTAGTTCAAGTTAGACAATTACAGATAATAATGTAAGTTTTTCTATAAATACTGTAACCTTATCGGTAACTACAGTTTTTGCCCGTTTATGGTCAAAACGGCCCCATAAACCCAAGGGTTATGGGGTCCTGCACGTGGACTCCATAATCTTTTCAAAGACATTTCTCAACAACTGATCGACACTGCGTGACTAGAGGGCTGGCTCTACTCTCTCTAGGCATAGCATTGCCATTCAACGTGGCAATGTCGCCAATCTTGATCACCAGTCAGAAGACAGTGATGTGGAGGAGTACTTTACCACTTAATTTATTGTTTAGCATATACTAATGTACGTACTTAGGTTATAAATATTTGTAGTTAGTCTTATTACGGCTATATTTCACCGGGATACCATGGCGGCGCGACCAGTCGCCGATACCAGCAAAATTTATACAGCTCTATAGAGAGTTACTCACCTGGTGTCCGTTTGGTTGCGCAACCAATTTGGCGGCGCGACCAACTCGGACGCGTGCACTTAAGATACGCGTGGCTTAACATTTCGATACTGTTTCAGTGTGGTGTAGCGACTCTCGTGTCAGTATGGTGTTACGGAATTTAGTAGCTTAGTTTGGTAGCTTACGGACATGATGTCCCGGTGATATATAGCCCTTAGAGTTTTGATTAGTTTTTTTTTTCGGTTGGAAAATCATCTTAAGACATCCCCGCGGATTTAACAATTTGCTGTATATTATAACTAGTTGCTGTCAGCACAAAATTGTGCCACGAGAACATAATCCCGGGAAAGTAAGTATCCTACGTGCTATCCAGGACATAGTGTCCCAAATTTCAACCAAATCCGTTCAGCTGTTCGAGCGTGGAGAAGTAACAAACATACGCGCACGCACATGGACATAGCATAGCATAACATAGTCGGCCTTATAATGTTCCCACTGTAGGGACTCAGGCCTCCTCTCTAGGAGAGGGAATGGGCCGTAATCCACCACGCGGGCCCACTGCGGGTTGGTACATTGATATATACACACTCAAAAACGTTCTTTAAACTTTATAATATTAGTGTGTTTCCTAATAGCTAAAACCTAAAGGTCTTTAAGTCAAGAGTGAATGAATATGGTACTTCTAGGCAAGCGTGCTCCATCGTCGGCCTCATCGTCACTTACTATCAGGTGAGACACTATCTCACCTGGTAAACGCGAGCCTATATCCATAATAAAAAAAATTGTGTGATTATTGATGAATAGTCTATTAATTAACTTCTTTACACTGCTTTGAATGAATATTCGTTCCTCTCTGAACACTATTTTCGCTTAAAACCCTTTCAATGCATACAAATTATAACATAATAAACGCGCATCATGGAAGTAGTATATGTTCAGAATCAGCTACTGAATCGATTTCAGCTATTTTTAAAATGGGTTATTTTTATCCTAAAATAATACTTGTTTGAGCAGTGGTGGCCGAGTGGTAACGGCCCCGACTAACGAGTTGTAGGTTGCGGGTTCAAACCCAGCCAGGCGCATCACTTTGTGTAATTTATTTCATCACCACTGCTCTCAAAACGGTGAAGGAAAAAGGAAAACATCGTGAGAAAACCGGCATGTCCTAGAACCAAAAATTCGAAGACATGTGACATCCACCAACCGGCACTGGGCCCGCGTGGTGGATTACGGCCCATTCCCTCTCCTAGAGAGGAGGCCTGAGTCCCAACAGTGGGAACATTATAAGGCCGACTATGCTATACTTGATTAGTTTAGGATAGAAATATTACCACACGCAAACATTCTAGGTGTTTGTGCGTGCATGCGTAGATACCAATGCCAATGCGCCAACGCTAATACCGACCGACGCACCAAGGAACTCCGGGGTCCTTGAAGGCAAAGAAGGAACATAAAAGTGAGTTAAGGGAGTAAAAATCTGACACTCCGCTAAACACTAAAGCAGGAGAAGTCATTAGATGATTTCCCACATAAAAAACAGTTATTAGTTTTATAATTATGATGAAAGTTAATCTATTTCTTTCTTTACACTGCCTTAAATGACTAATCATTCCTCCTTTAACACTATTTTCGCTTAAAAACCTATGTATACAAAACATGAAAGTAACCTTTACTGCTTAAAGCAGGTGTCAAACGAGCTTCATATTACAGTTTCAATCTGAGTCACTCGCTATCGAATTAACAGCAGTTTAAGTGCAAACGGGGTGGTATCTAATCGAGTGTTGGCGATAGATAAGCGCTGATAAGGCTGATAAGGCGCTGGTCACCCCTCGGTGGGTTATATCGTGTATCTACCATCGATCGCTTTGATGTAGGTACCTATACTGATCAGCTGGCGTTGTTTTCTATACTTGGTTTTATAGTTTTACAGAAAATAATATCCTTTTATAATGTTATTTGTAAAACTCAGCGCAGACATTTTTTAAATGATATAAACTAGTGCTTTACGATCCCACCCGATGAATTGCACTAATTTATTAAGAGCATTCACTCAAGCCTTGAAGACATCTAAATTATAATCGGATGGGAAGAAAAGCATTACAATTTAATTTTGAAATGAGAGAGATACATTTGATGAAGTGAAGACTGGATATAAGTATTCTGTTGATTATGTTTTTAATTTTTCTTTGCGATTTATTAGCTGTAAGAATTCAATACTGTATATCCTAACTTATTATAAAACAAACTCCCCTTCCGCGTCTTTCTGTCTGTCTATTTGCGTTAAACTTAAAAATTACTGTCCGAGAAATTCATAAGGAAGGTTTGAGTGCGCATAAAAAAGTAGAAAAAAGCCGAGAATTTCAAATCCATGTGTAGCTGGGGCATATCGTTAGTTAAGTCAAAAATAAACCTTTGTTTTGGTCATTATAGGTAGTGTCCATAAAATAAACAACTTTACAATATAGTTTTTAGTTGATTTGAATTAGTTAATGGTTTTTTTTGTGTATTTATAATTTAGCTACTTTTATAGTAGGTAGTAATTATTAAATAAATGAAAAAGACAGAATAAAATGAAAAAAATGCGAAACGTTTTAGTAGATTGACCATATGTCTAGTAGTAATGTCAAAAGATTTAAAAAGTCTCAGTTAACCGATTTATTTTATTTATTAACTGAGGTGTGATCGAGCTACTTTATTTATGGAAGTAATCTCGTTATGTTTGAAAAGTATAAGTAATTGTTTTATAAATCTATTAGCAGACTATAAAGACTTTTTTCCATCTACGATCCGAATCTATTTCTATCTATTTTTTTTGTTATGGAAGCATTAATAACGTGTTAAGGTTTTTTCAAAAGTAACTAGTTGTAACCGTTGACTTTGCTCACATGAAAGTCGAAAATTATCCTACAAGAATATATTACAAAGAAAGTCCGAAAAAGTATTCTATGTCCTAAAGAATGCAGGTCATGATCTAACCATAAGGAAAATATTATCCAAATCTGTTCTGCCTCAGCCTGTTATTGATGGACAAACATCTAAACCCGCTCACTACGTTAAGTGCTGGTAGAATTGTATTACTGTTACAAATCATTTATTTTCCACTAGCTTCTGATAGCAGCTTCGCCCGCGTAAAAATTGGTTTCTCCATATAAACTTTGGACCCCCGTTTCATCCCTTAAGGGGATGAATTCTGGAAAATACTCTCTTAGCGCTCGCCAACGTCATAACCATGTGCAAAATTTCACGCTTCTAGTCCCAGTAGTTTCGGCTGTGCGTTGATATGTCAGTCAGTCAGTTTCTCCTTTTATATATTATATAGATTAAAAGTCACATGCTCAGGAAGTACATATACTTTTTTTTTGGTTTTGGTGGGAAATTAATTAATTCTCCGTCTCTGGATGCAGCGAGAGAGAGAGTGTCAGACTTTTACTGACTGAAACCCACCTGTGTTCCTTCACTTGCCCTCTGTAATCCAAGGCCACGGTAACTCTTACGAACAAGCTTACAGCTCTGTAACTTGTTTACCTGTATACCGTTATGTTTTTAAAGGTGATCAGCCTGATACAGTTATCGATAAATCGACTATCTAGCACCGACATCGATAAACGCGTCAGACAATTAATAGTATCCAATGTTATAATTACTATGCTTGAATGTATAGGTACTAATACAGCCTATTTAATGGGACCCTATAGTATCCTGAACGCTTTTGTCGATTGTCAGTACGTGAGCCACTATTGCATGGTTCACTCATGCTCAGTAATTTAAAGATATTATTTTAATATAATTATTATTTAATTTTTGTGTCGTGTAATTCAATGTAATTCTATAATCCAAAGTTGATTGAAATATAGAAACAAAATAAAATAATACAAAACAGCAGCCGACATGTCTGGCCCAACTATCATTATCATCATCATCATTTCAGCCGAAATACCACCAATCATATAACATATAAAGCTTTTTAATGTTCCCACTGTTGGACATAGGCCTCCCCAAGCGTCGCCACAACGACTGGTCCTGTGCGTCACGCATCCATCGGATTCCCGCGACCCTCACCAGGTCATCGGTTCACCTTGTGGGATGCCTTCCAATGCTGCGTTTTAGTTGTGCTGTTTATGTTTTGGGGGGGTTTACCATAATTGCCACGCTTGGCAAGCGGGTTGGCAATCGCAGTATTGTTGTTGAAATTCACAGAGAATACTGCTGCTCATTCTCTGGTATGTCCCTAAGTCGCCTCTTACGACACCCACGGGAAGAGATGGGATGATGCCATTCTTTTCATCCGAACACCGTACGGAAAAATCCCACTTAAGAATACCAGCTTTTCGGCCGGCAATGGCAGAAGAGAGACGTGTGTGGTAAAGCGAGAGGGAGGCCTTCAGCCAGCAGTGGGAAATATTGGGCTAATTTATTGACTGGCCAACAGGACCAACAGTTAGTAGCTCTGACTGCTATGCCTTAGGTTGTGGGTTTGATTCCCACCCAAGACAAATGTTTGTCTGATGAGCACGATCATTTGTTCTGTGCTTAGAAATATATCTGCATGTTTATCAGTTGTCTAGTACTTGTAGCACAAGCTCTGCTTAGTTTGGGACTAGATGGCGTTGTGTGTTAGATTGTGGAATCATCATCATCATCTTCCTGCCCTTGTCCCGTGTTATTTGGGGTCGGCGCAACACGTGAGATAGTGGAATATTATTAATTAAATTAGACTATTTTAATTGTAAATAAAATACCGTCCTCATTCCTATGAGGAAATCATCAACCATATTTAAAATATCCTTCTCCTAGAGATCAGGCCTGAGTTCCAGCAGTGGGAACATTAAAAAGCTTAATATGTTATATGATTTAAATATATTTAGCAAGTGTTTTCCAGGAATAATGATCGTACTGCCGAGATAACAAATATCCTATTACGAGTATACATCCTAATCTAGACTATGATCTACTGGTTTTCTTAATTCCATTATAATCCATTCAGCCTTTGAAGCGTGTTTGATTAACTACCTATGACCCAAAAGCGGAGACTTAAACCTATATTTATTTATTTATTGTCCCTTCACTAAGTTTTCTTATGCTAGTTCTTAACAATGCTTACAATTACCTATATGACAACAGTACTCAGCTGATATGATAATATTATTATTTACCAAACATCACAGTATTATAAAATCCCAGTGCTCAGTTGGTTTTTCATTACGGCATTAATATAGTTGAAAAGAGAC
Source organism: Mythimna impura (assembly GCA_905147345.3). Classification (NCBI taxonomy): domain Eukaryota; kingdom Metazoa; phylum Arthropoda; class Insecta; order Lepidoptera; family Noctuidae; genus Mythimna; species Mythimna impura. The sequence goes on from LR990348.1 coordinate 7,712,287, forward strand.
CCTGAAGTTCAATATTGATTGAAGAAGTATTCATTATCACAGATTCAGCTTATTAAAAAAAACAAGTGTATAAAAAAATATACATTAAGTTGGTCATACATACCAATTGTTGCTTTCTTTCAATACAAAGGTTTTTTTTTAAATTTTATTTTCATGAATTATTTGCAAGTGATTTATTTCTCACACGGTTACTATGTTCATTCAAGTTTGTAACAACCGCTTGCTTGGTTTGAGTTTCCTTCAAGAGTCTCTCTCACAAAAAAAAAAAACTTTTTAAATTTTCTTTATCTTCAACGAATATAAAACGTTAACAAAAAGTTTAATTTATTTTATTATAATTAGCATAATTTATTATTTTAATAATGTATGTTAATTTTACTATATTATGTTAATTATTTGTGATAGATTGCACCGGTAACCTAGCGCGATCTAGACGGCTACCGGGAGGCGGGCGTCTACGGCGCGGGATTCGTAGCGACTGCTACGAGCCCGGTGCTACGGTGCTACGAGTTATTATCGATATTATTACCAAGCTCGATTTATTGCCCTCTACGCTACGGGTACGCATTATCAATCATTTGTAGAATTATCAAGTGTTATTTAATAAAAAAAAGATGCTGTGATTTTTTTTAAGTTGCGGATTTTGCTTCCAACGACTATTTTAACTTCCGAGTCCAATTCGACCAATGAATTTTATTTCATCAGATAACTAAGTTTTTGTACCTTCAGTAATAACAGTGGAATTCAAGTGTAATTGTCTATAGGCTTTTTACAGTTAATTACACTATAATATACCTTCACGGCAAAGGTAGGACATAAAAAAGCGGTGTGGTGGAAGGTGTAAGAAAATACAGCAGTAACGTGAAGTTTAGCATAAAATGCGTTGTTCGCATCGTAAGTCGGAGGGTGGTGGCAGGCGCGGACGCGGGCAGGAGGAGGGGGGAGGGGGCGGCCGGAGGCTGGCGCGCTGCCAGGCGACAAGGTGAAGTGGCGGCGCCAGTGAAAGTCTTCGCCCTCACTACAACCATCTCCAACCCTCCCGACATCTCGGCAACCCTACGTCTATAACTACAGCCTACAGACGGTTCCGTTTTGTAGAAATTCTCTAGAAATATAGTATGAAATGAAAATACAGAGAGACCATTGTACTACGGAACTCGTTTGTTCGATCCTTTTTTCACTTTTAGGGAAAACAATGATGTTAGACAAAGAAGCGCAGTCTCAACATTTGCGAAAAGGACAGATCAACAAAGTTAAGCAAATGCTAATACGATGTACAAACGCGCACGGCGCGAGCTTTGTAACATAATGTGAATACAATCGCTCGCACTGCTCAGAATTACATATGCATATTATAACCATATGAAGAAAGATAACGAAAAGAACTGGCCTCCAGCTGAGTCCAGCTAGAGTTGGAATTCAACTCGTACAAAGTAGAAAATATCCGAAAACAACGAATAAAGTTTAGAAAGGAAAGGAAAACTCCGAAGACTGAAAAACCAAGATGATATCGAAGTTATAATCGATATAGAAATCGCCCCTCCTTGAAGATTTATCTCCAGCCTCCCATATGGATGAAAAGCTACGTCATCTTAACGAATCGAGTTGAAGACGCCGATACAACGCTGACAAATCGCAGATGAAGAGAAATTCTTTCTGTCGTATACAACATTTAGATGCAACATCCATTCTGAATTTTAATTATTTGTCGAGATGGCATAATGACTTGAAAGATGATTAAAAAAATGATGTTTCATTTAAAGTAAAAGGATAAAATATATATTGCTCAATACATGCAGCCATCGTAAATTTTTAATTAAAATTCAGATAAATGTAGAACATTTAAAGCAGACATTCTGTAAGACATGCGACACAGGAAGCAAAGTGACCGTTACTTTAAATTTGACGAACTGAGACCAAAGGGCCTAAACTATCTTGAAGACTTTCGATGATGATGTAATTCGACCGAAGTTAAATTAAATTGCCGATGAATTGAAAAGTAGAATAATTTTGATCAGTAAATTTTTCCTATCCGAAGTAGGAACCGTTAAACGTAGCATAATTTAAATTTGATTACTTTAAACTCTTATCAATGCTAACACGTCGATAATTTTTCACTTCTAATTTATTCGCGTCACGAAAACCCAGTGTCGAAGTAATTTATCGGTGGCACATTTAATTTAAAAACGCGTAAATTCGTGTGTAGGCACAGGCTTGAATGCGTGGCGGTGCTTCATGCGACCTACCTTGTGCTGAGCGGTGCCGGCGGCTGCGGCGGGAGCGACAGCGACGCGGCAGCGGCACGGTTCACTCACTGCACGACTGACACTCGCGGAGCGCGCGCGATAGGTACGTTACGTGCAAACACCAAAAGCAAAATGGACATACCTGAGGGTGGCGGCTGGCACGGGGCGCGCTCGCTACTTGAATGAGCTCCCGGGCCAAGCGGCGCGCGCAGGGGGCGCGGCTAGCCCGCGTGGCTCCGGAGCCCCCCCTGCGCTCCCGCGCCCTACACCCCCCGCGCCCTCTCGCGCCGCCCGCGCCTGCACCGCTCAGCTGAGCCCTGATTAGCCCCCGGCCGGGCTATTCAATTAAGGGTTGTTCGGTGCATCGCCGATGTGGCCCGGTCGGCCGGGCTCGCGACCGACCGATGCCGCCTTTGAGTGCTCTTCATTACGGCCTCTCTATCACCGTTATTCTTATTGGGCCCCCGGGCCTCGGGCGCAGTTACCCTCCTGCCTACAGATACAGCTCAAAATTTGAATTTTCCAACAAAGAACTTACGATGCGCTTTTAGTTCGTGGCAACAGGGCGTATACTAAATACTAATAAGATGTAAAGTTGCCTATATGATTCAAACTAAATTTTCACGTTAAAAAGAAAAGCTCTGAAATATGTACATTGTTCTTTGTTCTTATATAACCGCGAGACAATCAGGTTGTTCCAAGTGGAATTGGGATTGAAGCAACAACGCTGGCGAACGGCGTCGGGGGGCAGCGGCAGCTCGTTACTCGCTCCTTCGAGACTTGCCAACGACCATACTATCGTTTAATTACATACACACGACAATTGAATAGAGCTGTGATTCCCGCCGGAGTACCACGGACCTCGAATACAAGCTAAATTGATAGAAATGGCTTTTGTTGACTGCCATATTGAAAATTGTATGTCTATGTTTCTGCAGATATTAATACAATTGTATTAATATCTGCAGAAATGTTGGCAAATACTTAATATCTTTTTCAATACGCTTACTCGAAAACCCACTCTTATCCTTACCGCTTTTAGGCAGTTAGGTTTTTCGCACTTGGTTTGAAAAATGCGCGCAAATTATTACATTTATTCGCAATGACAAACTTTGTCCTCTTGTATCAAAATATACTAATAAGCAACAATCACAGTTTACATTTTGAAACAATACTTTTTTATAAGACTAATAAACACCAATTGGAAACCACTTCGATTTATAACTGTCCAAAAAAGGGTTAGGTATATAAAAATCGATAAGTTCATAATAGAGAAAAATCTCATTTACCGAATTCCATTATTTTATCAAAATGGTTGTTTTGATAAATCTCCATGCCTACAACATATCATATTTATCTCAATTTTCTCCCGGCCAAAGAGCTCTAAAGAAAACATTTTGGGCTACAAACTTAGGAATCAATCATAGCTTTGCACTGGCGTGAAAACGTTCGTTCACAATAGAGGGATCATGAGTCAGCTGTAGTTGGAGGTACACGAGGTTTCACGTCTCAAAGTCAAGAGAATCAGTGACTGGGCGAATATTCTAATGTGAATGGATACCATCGGTAGATACATTGAATGAACCTTTATTATGAACTAGCATGAAAGTAGAAAATTGTCCCAACAACTCCTGGGATAAAAACTAGCCTATGTATTCTTTCAGGATATGGTCAATGACATCCCCCGCTCTTGGGTGGACCGGGGGATAGTGTCAGACGTTTACTGACGAAAAATCCACTCCTGTTCCTTCGTTGCCTTTCATACCAGGGCAGAGTCTTCCTTTCAGAATTAGACCCTTGGTCCCAGTAGGCATCGACCCTGCTGGGGCCCTACGGTTGCTGACATCTCCTTGAGGCGCGCGTCGAACACTCCGTGCCGTCAACGACTTGGGCCCGGTCCGGACGGTTACCGGACGGTCGGGCGGTCGAGTTATCCATTGCTCGCCGTCCGCAAGCCCGCGCCTACGGTAGCCGGAAATCGTGATCGGAATCCCGATGGCTGGGGCGCGGGGGCCATTGCCTCGCGCGTGCATGTGCGGCCTCAACCTTTGCTAGCATTACTGCTTCGCAGAAGGAGTACCGCGTCCATCGAAGGACTGGAGCCATTTGCGGTCTTCCCGTTCGATTATAATTTGGGTATCTTCAAGGGTAGAGTAAATAGGCTCTTAATAAACTAGTGTGCCTCACCATCAACGATTGCATCACTGTTTACCATCAGGTGGGATCGCAGTCAAACACTAGTTTATGTCGATTAAAAAAAACATTAAGAACGGAAAGTCCATATTTAAACCAAAGTGAAATCTCACATAACATTTTCACATATCAAGTTATAGTTTTGCTGAAATACTTTTATAGACAGAAAGTAGGTAATGCGAGTATTCATTAAGAAAACTATTAAATAAGGCTCCCTCTTCTAAGCTATTATCCGAACATTTAACGTTTTTACGGTCAAGTGCACGTTTTTTTGGCCCTGGGGTTCTCTTTCGCATTACCCATGGTCCTAGTAGGAATACAAAACAGCTGTCAACATTTGAATGTTTTATTTTACGAAAAAGGACAATTTTATTAAGGTTCTTAAAAACCTTTTCATTTCATCTCCTGTCTATCGCGATTAAATCCGGCTGCTGCCAGGGTTCACCCACTTTATGTTCGGGTAAATGTCGTTAAATTAATTTTCCTTAAAATATTATAGCGGTGGCAACATGTTTCATTATTTATAAAGAAAACATCTCCATAATATAATCCTTTGGCAGCCAACGCCCAGCCAAAAACGCTCGGTATAGTTATATAATTTTGCCACTCACACTATCCACTGTCGGACATAGACCTCCCCCAAGTGTCGCCACAATGAACGTTCCTGTGTGTCTCGCATCCATCGAATTCCCGCAATCTTTATCAGGTCATCGGTCCACCTTGTAGGAGGCCTCAACGCTGCGTCTTCCAATACGTGGTCGCCACTCCAAAACCTTTCGGCCCCATCGGCCATCCGTTCTGTGAGCAATGTGCCCTACCCATTGCCACTTAAGTTCGGTGATTCTTCCTGCTAAGTCGGCAACCTTGGTTTTCCTGCGGATGTCTTTATTTCTGATTCGATTACTCAAGGAAACTCTGAGCATAGCCCTTTCCATTGCCCTTTGGGTGACTTTAAGCCTTCTGATGAGGCCCATTGTGAGCGAACACGTTTCGGAACCATATGTCATCACTGGTAATAGACTTTCATCTTGAGACACTGTGGTATGTTGGACGAGAAGATATAGCGCAGCTTCCCGAACGTTGCCCAGCCGAGTCGGATTCGACGGTTGACCTCTTTCTCGAAATTAGATCTACCCAACTGGACTGTCTGTTCGAGGTAGACGTAATCGTCCACAACTTCGAGTATAGAGTCACCGATCTTTATAGGAGTGGGTGCTACAAGGTTGTTTATCAGGACTTTAGTTTTGTCCATGTTCATTTTAAGACCCACTCTTTCGGAAGCTCTACTGAGGTCATTGAGCATTGTGCTGAGCTGTTCCATAGTCTCAGCCATGACTGCTATGTCCCAGACCTGAGTACTTGATATTAATTTCAGCTTAATACCTCCACTTGTTTCTGAGAGAATGATCTTGAAAACCGTAAAACCAAGTGATCTTATAAGGGTTCTGTTTTTGCCAAATTAGATACGAAACCTAAACAATAGTCAAATGCTTTCCTAAAGTACAAAATTCATTCCTTAATGAAAGTTTATTCATTCCTTAATCCATCTTATACAAAAGTTTCCATGGCAATTCATAATTTTTTCCGCTGTGAAACCCTATCAACCAGAAGTAATGTTATGTTATGAATATTCACAAAGAAATGGAAGCCGCAAGTAATATAATGTCGGTCAAGAGTGAAGGTGGCGTACGTGCAAAGATTGTATAAACTCTGTGAGTGTGCAGACTTCTACATTAATGAATAATTTGAAAGAAGGCTTTATTACGCCTCTTGAAACGGCTTAACTGTTTAACTATTTTATAAGGCTTTACATTCTCTACTCTTACGAAGGAAAACTTTATTTGAAACAATCTTGGTGACTTAATTGTGTTTCTAACAGATTAAGTATTTTTAAGAGGGTCCTTTTTCACTCGCCTATCGTCAACATCAAGCATGGTTTAAAAGCTTGTTACTTCATCTAACGCAATCCAACGCGATGTTTGACGTTCCAGTAAATACGTGTTTTTTTTTTAATCTAAGAAGTTTTTGAAAAAAATTGTCGTCATTCAGACACTTGATTAAATTTGCAAGGCTTCTATTGTTATACTTTTTTGACTTTTTAATTTTTGAGTAAATTATGAAGTGTCAAAGTTCGTGCAAACTAGCAGATTTTCAGAGGTCTTTACTGGATTAGTTTTACACAAATTTATAAATTGATTTCAATAGAAGCCTAGCTAATATCCACAAGAAAAACATATATTTTGGTGTTTCCAAAATATCTAATGAAAAATGTGTAATAACGTCATAATCGCGTAAGAGCGGTTGTATGAAAAACAGTGAAAATATATGTCGAGATGCATCCCCTTAATGATCTTAAATTGTTTATAATACTCTTATTAAATACCTAACCTAACAGTATTTGAAGTGCCTAAAATGTTACGGAAAGTGAATGGAATGGTATTTTATAACGAAGGTTAAGCATTTGACCAAGTTATACACGAATGAAAATACATAAACAGACTTAACTGCTTATTTTAATCCAATAAGCATAAATATAAAGGAGATCACCCACGGTCCATACATTTTCGGTCCAAATTTAAAAGTTAAGTCGAGGCTGAGTACTGGGCCACCACTCAACTTCAAACCACAAAACTAAACACAGATTTAAAGACAAGTACGCCTAGACAGCAATTTCAGACGGTCATACATACGAGTACAACCAGCAACCAGCGGTTACAATATTATTCGTGGGTAAAGTGCAAACAGTAGAGCGCAACAACGACGTACAGAAGGCAGTAAACAGACCGTTAAGGGTAGCTCCGACTGTTCTTAATTGTCACTGTTCTCTATTCAGGCAGTGTGGGGAATAGGTGACATCGTTAGCGCTTAAGTATTACAGCCTTATTCCGTTTCAGAACCGTCTCAACGGTGGCAGAAAAGTCTTAACAATTTATCTGTCTAAAATCTTACAACTAATAACTAAAGTAAAGGTTTGGTTTCTTTTGGCACACGCAACAAGAGGGCTTGTACGTACAATCGTACAATCACCTCTGTGTAATTTATCTGTATATATATGTACATATAAAAGGAGAAATTGACTGACTGACATATCAACGCACAGCTCTAACTAGGCACCGCGTGAAATTTTGTACAAGATTTCCCTATGAAAACATTTCAATCCCGAATTGAGTTACGTAGGTTTTTCTGAATCGCAAAAAATGTTTTTTTTAGTGACGTAACTACAAATTTACCGTTTTCAGGTTTTTTCCTATACTTGTGCTATGAGATGTTGCTTCATGCCAAATTTCAGGACTCTAGGTCAACAGGAAGTACCCTCTGAATTTTGATTCGTTTGACAGTGTCGAATTATACGTTTTTGGCGATATAAATAGCCGTACCTTTTTTATCGTTAACTCAGAAGTTTGTTTTTTTCACAGCTTCAAGGGACCACAGACCTGAGTAGGTTTTAATTTCAACTCGATACCTCCACGCGTTCTTAGATAAAGTGTCTTGACAGACAGACAACAAAGTGATCCTATAAGGGTTCCGTTTTTTCCTTCTGAGGTATGGAACCCTAAAAAGATACACCTGCTAATACTACTATAAAGCTTCTGAAAGCAGCTTAACCCACATAAAAGTTAGTTTTTCCATACAAACTTTAGAAATTAAAAATATCTTTTCTTATTCTTTGTATTCATCATAAAAGGAACCTTTGAGCAAAACTTCAACGTTCCAGGTCCAAGGGTCTGAGCTGGGCGTTGATAAGTCAGCGAGTGAGTCAGGAGTTTGCCTTTTTAACCAACTTCAAAAAGGAGGAGGTTATATGTTCGGTTGAATGTTTTTTTTTTTATGTATGTTCACCGATTTCTCGGTCAATTGTGGACCGATTTTGAAAATTTTTTTTTTGATTGAATAGTTATGCTTTCGAGTTGGTCCCATAGAAATATTGTTATGATCTGATCATGAACTTCGAAGATATGGAACAGAACTCCTCATAGGATCACAGCAGAACCGTCGTAACAAGCAAAATTGCTTTGTTTATACGTGTAGTCGATGACTGACTGAAAGTAGAGGGGGAATATATCGAACTGATCTGATGATGAAGCCTGAAGTTAGGCACCGGAACTCTGTAATAAATTAATGTAATCTAACCGTGTTTGGGATTATTAGAATTGTCATGAGATGCACTCTGGCTATAAGGTATTTAAGTTTGGCTGAGGGGTACTTTTTAGTGGTGGTACCATAACTAAAAAGTGTAAAATAAAAAACTTTTTACAAAAAAAATACAACCGACTTCAATGCAAAAAAAAAAACACTGAAAAGTGCAAAATAACATTAATTTCGGAAGTCGGTGTTAAATAACGAAGAGAAAAAACTATTATAGAAACACCGACTTCCGAAATTAATGTTATTTTGCACTTTTCAGTGTTTTTTTTGCATTGAAGTCGGTTGTATTTTTTTTGTAAAAAGTTTTTTATATTATGCAGACTAGCTTTTACGAGCGGCTTCGCTCGCGTAAAAGTAGGTTTCTGCATACAAACATTTCTTCCCTTTAAAGGGGTGAATTTTGGAAAATCCTTCTTAGTGCTCGCCTACGTTATAATAGAAAAGCTTGTGAAAAGTTTCGCACTCTTAGTTCCAGTAGTTTTGGCTGTGCGTAGATATGTAAGTCATTTAGATTCCCCTTTTATACAACAATAGTTTTAGTATATGCGAAACCCGAAACACGTGTCTAGTATTTTTCTGTAAGGAATCTATGTACAAAATTTCATAACTGTATCATGAAAAATCACAAAGTTATAAGCTTGTTATGTTACCTGGTTGTCCGCACAAATACTTGGTTACGTGCCATCCGGGCGTCTGAAGGGTTGTTTTGCGCCCGCATCCAGCTGTGCGCTGGCGCCTAATGCCCGTTATGACCTGCCGTGACCTGTGTTGTGTCCAACTTGCGACCTTTTTTAAATAGTTTTGGGAAAAATATAACATGGTGTAAAATTTTTATTGGAATCGATTCAGTTACTGATTCTGAACAAACTATATTAAGGTTTCGCATATACTAAAAATAATATTGTATACTACTGATATATTTGAAAATGACACGGTGAAAGTGACAATGAATGAATGTTTTTCATGTGTGCCATCAGTATTTAATTTACATTTATGTGTATTTCATTTTTGCCATCCGCATTTTATGTCCCCGGGAGAGTGACACGTCACGAGCATGAATTATTAACATCGCCCGATATCTACGTGATCTCATTGCTCTTGTGGTCTCCTAAGAGGATACACAGTTCTTGTTTCCATAAAGACGTGAGACAGGCTTTTGTTTTTCTTAGTTATAAATTTTATTTTATAAATTTATAAATTAAAAACTTATACAACATGTACCTAACTTGAATAATGCACATCCATAAATACTCCAATTAGGAAATTAAGTTACAATCATAATTCAAGCTCTGAAATTTTACTTAAATGCTCTTAGGTAGTGTTTTTTTTTTAAGAAATTAGTTATCCTAATATAATTTAAGCAAAATAATAAGGGCATCGACGCACTACGTTACTACGTTGGTAGCGAATCGGTATTAGTATTACATCACTGCTTACCATCAGGTGGGATCGCAGTCAAGCACTGGTTTATATAAGAAAAAAAAAAGTATCTATGCACGCACAGACTAACTCTCTAGTGACGCAATCAAGATTTATCGAGAATTTATAAAATAGTCAATTTTATCCAAAAATAATCAAAAGTTATTTAAGGATAAAAAACCTGCTTAAAAATAGCTGAAATAAATTCAGTCGCCGATTCCGAACATACTACTTTCAGGTTGTACAGTTGTATAGTTACGTTATACGATGCATTGTTTTTTCGTGTTGTATCTCCTGAAGTTATAATGTTTATGTAGAGATTTGCGCGCCGCTTATAAAATTGCAATCGTCTGGCTAAGGTTATTCATCCATTTATAGATGCGCATAAGCTGCCCCCCTAGCCAAGTTACAATCGTTTCGTTCAAGCCGAACGCCTCGAGTAGGCCACGCCCCCGATTCCTTTGTTCTGGCCACGTGACTGAGCGTTGAGATGACGTCAGAACAAAGGAATCGGAGGCGTGGCCTACTCGAAGCGTTCGACGCGAACGATACGATTGTAACTTGGCTAGGGGAGCTGGTTAGAGGTAGCTCAAGAAGATAAAGAAGGAAGGAAGGTTTTTGAGGAGGCCTTTTCCCAGCAGTGGGATAGTACAGACTGCACTAAGTATACGCATAAGCTTCTATGATGATACGCACAGCACGATTAAAGTTAGCTAAACTAGTAGCCCTAGTGAGTAAAACGGTAATTGAAAAAGCATGTTGTTAGATAAAAATATTCTTCCTTTCTAAATTATCTACATTTATTCAATAAAATTTACGTTTTTATTTAAAGTAAAAGGTATTTTTTTAAATTCATAAATTCCATATCTATCCGTTTTAAAAGAAAATTTTGTAATTTTTTGATAAGTCCAAATTCACCATACCGATATAGATATCGGTGCAAGATGCAATTGGCAGGCTATGTAGACACAGGCCCTATTTTTTAATATTTCAAACCATTTTATAGACACACCTGGTCTATAAGCCTTTGGATTTCTCTAAAAAATATCTACAATGCAAAAGGGAATTCATATCATTCCAATTAAATTGTGATTGATTTTGAATCAGTTTACTAATAGACTTATCACAAATTTGCCCGAACTGAAGAGAAGAGAACTGTAACTACCACGTATTGGGCTTAGTTTCTCGACTTACTGGATGAATGTATGCCCTTTATGGGGCTCCGATATACACGCTGTCGCTGCGAAAGCGACCGGCTGCTGAGCTGAACGCATGCCAGAGGGTGATAACCATCCGTATGGTACGGGGATACCACACGTTTTCCCGCGAAGCGGCGAGACTCCTTGCTGGCCTACCACCGTGGGATTTGAAGACAACAATTCTTGCACGCATGCACGATCTGCGCGTGGAGATGCAACGCCCGGATGAAACTCCGCTGCCGCGCCAAATTGCGGCATGGCGGACCGACCAAATTCCGGCGGGATCTCATAGTGCAATGGCGACAGCTACTGCCGCAACCCAGTGCTGGGCACGCCACAATTATGGCGGTAAGTCCTCTCTTTGAGGAGTGACTGGAAAGACAACACAGCATCCTTACCTTCCGCATGACGCAGGTCCTCACCGGACATGGTCAGTTCGGGAGGTTTCTGCACCGGATTTGTTCGGAAGAAACGCCCGTGTGCCACCATTGTGTGGTCCACCCAGAGGATACAGTGGACCATTCGGTAGAGATATGCCCCGCTTGGGCAGAGCACCGCCGTATCCACGTGGGGGCGATCGGCGGCAGCGATATGTCGCGGCGGACCTTGGTACAGGCCATGGTCTAGACTGAGAAGGAGTGGCAGGCGGTCGCCTCCTTCTGCGAAGCAATCATGCTAGCAAAGGAGGCGGCCGCTCGCGCGAGGGAACGGCCCTCACGCCCCGGCCGCCAGGATCCTGGTCCCGATTTCCGGCCACCGTAGGCGTGGGCTTGCGGACGGCGAGCAATGGGTATCGCCATCCGACCATCCGGTAACCGTCCGGACCGAGCCCAATTCGTCGATGGCGCGTAGTGTTCCACGCGCGCCTCAAGGAGATCCGTAGAGGCCCAGCAGGGTCGAAGCCTACTGCTTCTGAAAGGAAGACTCGGCCCTGATATGAAAGGCAAAGAAGGATCAGCAGTGGCTTTTTGTCAGTAAAATTCTTCCACACCGCCCAAGGGCGGGAGATGTCATTGGATGATAACCCACCTAAAAAAAAACCAGGAACATTTTCTTTTTTTCACTATCCAGTAACTGGGTTTTAGAGGTTTGATAAGTAGTCGCTCCATGTAAAATACGGGTAATCAGCTGCATCCAGTTACACTTGAAGCCGGACCCAAGCTAGTTGGGAAAAGGCTAGAGAGGTGAATGATGATTTTATTTTGCTCTCTGGTTAATTTTTATTATTACCCGACTACGGAGGGTTATGATTTTGACAGGCTATGTATGTATGTGAGTATGTTCATCTGTTCCCTCATAGCTCCTAATCTACTTATCGGAACTCGACATATGAGGTATCGTTAGAACCATCTTAATTGTCCGCTGAACATAGGCGTGACGTGTCACAAAATTCGACATGGCGCCCTCTAGCGGACAAAAAGTATGTGTTAAAAAATAAAAATGGAGATAAATACGCCGTGTTTGGTATCATTTGAAAAGGCTACATTTGTACATTTCGAAAATATTGTTCAAATTTAAAGTGACGCCCTCTAGCGGACAAAAAGTCATGTGTTAAGTTTAACACCAAAATTGTTTAAATAAAAATAAAGTAAAAAACTAAAACCCGACTACGACAAAAAAAAAACGACGCTGAAAAAGTATGAAACAAGATTTTCATACTTCGAACAGAACAAAAAGAAAAACCGTAGTCACACGTTATTAAAGTGTTTCGGTTGGTACCTATTACGTGTGACTACGGCTTTTCTTTTTGTTCTGTTCGAAGTATGAAAATCTTGTTTCATACTTTTTCAGCGTCGTTTTTTTTTGTCGTAGTCGGGTTTTAGTTTTTTACTTTATTTTTGAAGTACTGTGTTTGACCGATGCGTGCTACGCCCAAGAGAATAGGAAGCGTAGCTTGCTGTCATGCTCGGTCGTCCAAGGCTACATTTCGGATTGAAGAAAGTGTGTTCCTACTAATGTTACGAAATACTTGTATCTCACAAGCCTGCTGACCTTCTTTCGACACGAAGTATGGTACAAGCAGCAGTTGCGTGTAACATCTTGTTAATCAAACCAACTTTCACGAGACCTCGTTTAATACTACGCAGGAAGTTCGGCAACACGTCGTTTCTCGATTTTATATTGGTGGCAGGTCTTCATCTAGTCCATAATCAATAAAATATCCAAATAAATACGGAGTGTAACTTTCGTAATATGATAGCACGCCGGTTTGCGCGGTGTTCTAGGGGGGTGAAGATCACGCTCTTCAGAGCGTACTGCACATCCCTGTACTCGTGCAGCCTGTGGGTTGACTACACTGAACGGGCATACAGTGCCCTCCGTGTCCAGTATAACAACGCGTTCCGGGCGGTGGTGGGGCTGCCCCGCTTTTGTAGCGCATCAGGGATGTTCGCCGAGGCGCGCACTGACTGTTTTCACACCACTATGCGCAAGCGGTGCGCATCCCTAGTGCGTCGGGTGTGGGCCAGCCCCAATGCCATCCTGGCAATGATCGCCGACAGGCTAGACTGTCCATATATACGACATAGCTGTGGAAGACATGCTACTATTCCAATTCCTGTTAAGAAATTGTAATAAAACTATAAATGTATTTTAGTATAATAATGACATTTATTTGAATTTGAATTTTATATAAATTATTTTAATATTTAATACAATTCTTTTAATGTTTGACTGACTGAAGTTGTAATAAAATTCAATTTAATTAAATGATAATCCAATGACAATTCAATGCAATTTAATGATAATCGAATGTAATTTAAATTGATTTAATTTTAACATTTCATTGTATGTAATTTTATGATATATGTTGTCTGTATGTGTTTATGTAACTAAGATGAGTCTTTGGTACTTGAAATAAATAGATATTATTATTATTATTTATTATAAAAGGAAACCTTACGCAAAATTTCACGCTTCTAGTCTTAGTAGTTTCGACTGGTGCGTTGATATGTCAGTCAGTTTCTCCTTGTTGAAAATCTATACATACAAAAGGAATATAGTTTGTCGGCAACGTTGGCGCAGTGGTTAAGCGATTGGCTGCTGCGCTGCGTGTCTGGTTCGATTCCCGCACGGAACAATTTTTTTTATGACCTACAGATATTTGTTCCGGTTCTGGGTGTCTTTGTATGTGAGTTTACATGTTTGTGAACGCACTCACAATACAGCCCCCCTAGTCAAGTTACAACCGTTTCATTTCGATTCTCTTTTCGTTGATCGCCTCAAGTCGGCCACGACTCCTATTCCTTTGTTCTGACCACATGGCCGAGCCTTGAGATGACGTCAGAACAAAGGAATCGGAGGCGTGGCCGACTCGAGGCGATCAACAAAAAGAAAAACGAAACGAAACGGTTGTAACTTGGCTAGGAGGGCAGGAATAATTCCTAGCGAAAGTTTAAAGAAAAATATTGATTTCCAAGAATATTTTTTTAACGGATGCTGTAATAAAATCTACTGTCCATCAATTCATGTCTGTAGCTTCCGTCGCTTAGACTTTTTGTTAGTAAATTAGCTGTTTAATTTCATTGATTCAGTGGGTATAGTAAAGCAATGAAAAAACCTAGTTTTGTTAACAAATAAAGTTGAATAATAAAACTCATAATTTGAAAAAACTTTTTATTTCAATTTAAATAACATGATTTCAAAAAGAATTTAACCAATATTGACGACGTATCACAGAAACCGGCCGATCTTTTTGCGATGCAAAATATGGTACAACTACAGGCAGTGGTCTCTTGTAACCGTTTCGTGTAATTGAAATTTGGTGCTAAGAGACCGCAACTAGTACTGCGCATGAAGTTCGGCAAGACGTCGTAAATCTTCTTAAAGTTGTAGGCATTGATGTGGCAGTATATAATCTCCATACTATTTATAAATAAAATTAAAATGCTGTTTATATGTAATCGCATGATTTGTTAGGCTGGACTGATTTGTATTTTTAACCGCCTTCAAAAAAAAAGGAGGACGTTATCAATTCGGTTGTATGTTTTTTTTTATGTGTGTTACCTCAGAACTCCGTCGTTTATGGACCGATTTTACAATTTTTTTATTCTTCTTAGAGGATATGCTTTTCGATTGGTCCCATTTTTTTCAAAATCTAGTTCTGATGATTGGATCCATGAGGAATCGAGAGAACTCCTCAAATATTATAGGTAACCATAATAGTGATTTTGGTATTTTCATCGAGAACTAAAGCACTTATAGCCAAAAAGTAACATTTGATGAAGTGGAACTGATGAAGAACAGAAATGGTCAACGGTACTTCATACTCACATAGATATCACAATGAAGATAGTTAAGCGACTCATCATCATCATCATCATCATTTCAGTCGAAAGACGTCCACTGCTGGACATAGGCCTCCCTCAAGCGTCGCTACAACGAACGGTCCTGTGCGTCTCGCATCCATCGGACTCCCGCAACCGTTACCAAGTCATCGGTCCACCTTGTAGGAGGCCTTCCAACGCTACGTCTTCCGGTACGTGGTCGCCATTCCAGAACCTTTCGGCCCCAACGGCCATCTGTTCTGCGAGCAATGTGCCCTGCCCATTGCCACTTTAGTTTGGCGATTCTTCGTGCTATGTCGGCAACCTTGGTTCTCCTGCGGATATCCTCATTCCTGATTCGATCACGCAAGGAAACTCCGAGCATAGCCCTCTCCATTGCCCTTTGGGTGACTTTAAGCCTTCTGATGAGGCCCATTGTAAGCGACCACGTTTCGGAGTCATATGTCATCACTGGCAACACGCACTGGTCATAGACTTTCGTCTTGAGACACTGTGGTATATTGGACGAGAAGATACCGCGCAGCTTCCCGAACGCTGCCCAGCCGAGTCGGATTCGACGATTGATCTCTTTCTCGAAGTTAGACCTTCCCAACTGGACCGTCTGTCCCAGGTAAACGTAGCCGTCTACAACTTCGAGTGTAGAGTCCCCGACCTTGATAGGAGTGGGTGCTACATGGCTGTTTACCATGACTTTGGTTTTGTCCATGTTCATTTTAAGTCCCACTCTTTCGGAAGCTCTACTGAGGTCACCAAGCATTGTACTGAGCTCCTCCGTAGTCTCAGCCATGACTACTATATCGTCGGCAAACCGAAGGTAAGTGATGTACTCGCCATTGACATTAATGCCTAGCCCTCTCCATTCCAAAACCTTGAAGACATCCTCCATTGCTGCCGTGAACAGTTTCGGAGAAATAACGTCTCCCTGCCTCACGCCCCGCTGCAAGAGGATAGGTTTCGAGGTCTGGTCTTGTAGTCGGACTGACATAGTGGCGTTTTTGTACAAACACTTCAGCACTTCGATATACCGACAGTCAATTTGGCACCGTTGGAGAGACTGCAGTACAGCCCAAGTTTCAATCGAATCAAAGGCTTTCTCGTAGTCCACAAACGCTAAGCAGAGAGGCTGATTATACTCCTCAGTCTTCTGTATAACCTGCCGCAGCGTATGTATGTGGTCCACGGTGCTGAAGCCTTTTCGAAATCCGGCTTGTTCGGGAGGCTGGAAGTCGTCGAACCTGCGCGCGAGACGATTCGTGATGACTCTGGAAAACAGCTTGTAAACATGGCTCGGAAGCGAGATGGGCCTATAATTCTTAAGCAGGGCATTATCGCCCTTCTTAAAGAAGAGTACCACCACGCCTCTGCTCCAGACACTATAAATAAATAAATGGTTCTGATGATAATAATGGAGCCGGAAGATAGGCACCGGAACTTAATCAATGTATCCTATAAATAACTTTAATTTCGGAAGTCGATGTTACATAAGAAACAAACAACACCGAAAAATACCGACTTCCGAAATTTAAGTTATTTTGATCCTTTTAGTGTTTTTTTTTGTGAAGTCGATTTTTTTTAGGTATTGTTGTGTATATAATTATTTTATATATTTGTTTTTCTAGAGTGTTTGATTAATTTGTTACCAGTACACTGCAGTCTACCCCCTGTATAATTTTTAAGTTCTAACGATACATACTAAGGTTGTCTGGTAGATATTGCTTTCAGCGATAAGACCGCCATTGTACCCATAGATTTAAGTTTGTGTATAAGTTGTGTTACTTTTTTGGTGGATAATAAAGTTTATTCTATTCTACGTTTGTGTGTATGTTTAGGTCAAATCTGGCAAGAAAGTTTTAAAACAGTTACCCCTAACCGATTTAGCTGAGATGTTGTAGACATGTTCAATTTAGATGACACTGCATGCTTAGCTAAGTGACGTCATTCTAAATCCAATATGGCGGACTCCTGAAGATGGCGAATTGTTTTTTTTTATACAAGCCCCATGATATGGGTATCAATGAAAAGGGTTTGTTGAAAAAAGACTATATCATATTAAATCCAATATGGCCGAAAAAAAAGCTTGTTTAAAAAAATGTTGGTATCTTATTTTCTGTAATATTCGAATGATATAAAAGAAAAAAAAATGTGACTCAGAATCTTCGATAAAACAGAAAGAGCTTTTTTATATAAAATATTCATATATGAACACAAAAACAGGATGTAGGCTGAATCAGCCAGGAATCCAGCAATAATAAAATAAAACTACAGCTCGGTCACAGTGTAATAAATTATTTCCATTATTGTTCCCGTCTTCCCTACCAAGAAAAATTAGAGTGTAATTATATAATTACGTGCGAACAGTCTCCGGGTGAGTATTGGCCGGCACTAAAACGACCATTAGGACCAACTTGTACAGTTAATGATAGTACTACTTATTTCCCAAGTCCCTACGTTTGTATTATATGCTCTGTACCTTGAGGAGACAAAGGCTCTCCTATATGTATAAAGATGGTATTCTGAAATAGGCGTGGGCAAAGTGTGTGAAATCTTTGCGATTGGAACATTTGCATCTGAATCACTGAAATGTTCCGGAACAGTGATATGTATCATTTGGAACATTTGGAACATCGGCTCAAAAGATACAAACGGAACATTTGGAACATCGGCTCAAATGAATCGTGATCTGTTACGTCGCGTCATAGTCACACAAAGACAGAGAAATGCTAGATGATATGTATCATTTGGAACATTTGAAACAACGACTCAAAAGATACAAACACAGACACTGACTGTTATACCTGTCATATACACTAACAGTTTTATTTAATTGAATTTTGATTTGAATAATTTTAAGCAGATATTTTTTATAGTTCAGGTCATTAAATATATTTACACTATTTACGTTTTAATTTGAATTTTAAAAAGACTGCAGGTCACCTAAAGTAAAGAGTGTTTCAGTGTTCCAATTGTTCCAAAAGATTATTTAAAACATTACTGACGTTCCAATCTTTCGGAACACTAAAATGTTTCGGAACAGTGAGTCGGTTCCGTAAAAAATTACACACGCCTATTCTGAAATTGTAAAGTAGAAGTCGTCTTATTTAAAAGTAGTTTATGCCTGCGGTTTCACTCGCATGAAACCCTTTTTGACCCTCTTAAAAAAACCATTTCTTAGTGTTCACCAACGTTATAAAAAAGTTGTTGCAAAGAAATCTTGTGCTAAAATTTTACATTCCCCAGTCTCATATATACAGATATTTAACAAATTTTAATCAAATTATGCTATAGAATAAGGCACTTTCCATGTTCATAAAGGTATTCAAATTATTTATTATTTTAAAATAACTAATGACTAGGTATTTACGCTAAAATAAACTAAACCGACTAATATTACTACTAAAGTTGTCAAAAAATAAAAGGACCGTTTCGACATTTGTATTTTGACTACCTAGTGGTTTGTCCGTTGTAGTGTAGCTACTACTAAAATAGCTACTACTACACCGGACCCCTAATTATTATTTTATTGTTTCTTTCAGTTTCGTTCCAAATTACATTCTAGGGTTTTTCTCAAATGTCAAAACAGGCCTTTTATTTTTTAACGAGTTTGACACTTTAAAATAACACTTAATACATATTTTACAAATAAAGCAACTCATCATCATCATCATCTTCCTGCCCTTGTCCCGTTTTATTTGGGGTCGGAGCAACACGTTTACAAATAAAGCAACTAATAATAAATAATTATTGGTTGAAAACTAGGTAGTATATTTCTACTTTCTACGTTAAATCACTAACCACATAATTAAATACTAGGTCGAGTTTCAAATCGTATTTTCTGAGGCACTGGGTCCACGCGATCGCCGCACAAATACTTCGCCGATGTGTTCTTAGATGACAGTGGCTTGGAACAGTGCCAATGTTTGCCAACAACCGTCTTAACATTTCCCGATAACTACATTCATGGCAAGTCGAGCGTATAAAGGAAGTTTCCACCAACCTGCACAAGAAATTTCATCTGCTGCTCACAACACGAAGCGCGACGACTCGTAAACTCATTCGAATCGAATTTCCACATTGAAAGCATCTACTGAGGCCGGAAACTAGCTGCAAACGAAATGCCTAAAAGCGGCAGAAATCGCAAGCACCGGCCGCCGATGCAATCCCTGAGGTGACTGCTTCGCTTCCGATGCAGTTACAGTTGGCTGCGGACGGGTTTAACGAGTGTTTCCCGAGCACTGCCCGGGCTGCCGCACCTCGCATCCTCGCTGTCACTCTACTATATTGTATTCCGAAATGAAAAGCTACGCCACTGACGTTCTTGCAGCGCTGCACTCTCGACTTTACACTTGTCAGAATAAGGTTGGTTATGACGGGCGGTACGCAGTTGCAAGGTTGTGCCGTGTGCATACAAGCGTGTAATGTTGTCGGTGTACGCTCGCTCCAGCCAGGTGAGGCACTGTGCCTGTGTGCGTGAGCTCGTGACTGTGTGTGCGTGAGACAGGTGAATTAGTGGCACGTCCTGGCTTCCCAGGGCGGCGGGTCCCGGGCGGGCTCGAGCTGCGTCGCCATAGCGACAGCCGGAATCTAATATACAGATAGATGTGAGCAAATAAAAGCAAAATATAGGATGCTCGCTACCGATAACATAGACAACTTTTAATTATAATGTTCTAGAGACTTCTCTAGGAGGTGTTCTATTATATTTTCGAATAAAACGACGTCCTTGTACGGACGCGTGGAGGAAAACTTTTATGTGATTTGTCTCACTTTTATATATTTTATCTAGGTTTTGGTGTCCTCTATATAAAGTATGTACCTTAACTGAAAATAATTATTTTGTTGAAAGATATTAATGTTATAAATAATGAAGAAGTATAGAAATATGTGTGTTTATAGCAGAACAGCTGTGCAATGTTTTTTTGTTAGAATACTTTTTGTTTTACTTATAGATCTGTGACTTGCCTGCTATTAATCTTTTTAATTATGTCATCTATCGTTATTCAGTTTTAATGACGATGATGGTTTTTTGTTTGAATGTTATTTTCATGTTTTAAGGCTCATATGTATCATTTATTATCTTGGTGTACAATAAAGTATATATATATAAATAATCTTCATATTATGGGACATTACAATAATTTGAGATAAGCTCACATCTCTTACGCATGAATTGTCTCTGTGGAACAAATTTCGGGACAGCATCCTATTGTACATTCTCTCTTCCGAACCGATAAACATTGGGGCTTTATTTATTTTCTAATAAAACTTAGAATTGGACAGATGTTTTTTTGCAATTATACTCTATATACAGAATTTGTTTATGATCGATAGAATTGAAAATTATGACAAGGTATAATAAAGTAGCACTTTTCATATTTAAAAAAAAACCGGGCAAGTGCGAGTCGGACTCGCGCAATGAGGGTTCCATACAAACTTACCTATGAAAACAGTTCAATTCCCGAATTGAGTTACGAAGATTTTTCCGCAACTACAAATTTACAGTTTTCAGATTTTTTCCTAATTTTGTGCTATGAGACCTTGCTTCATACCAAATTTCAGGATTCTGGGTCAACGGGAAGAGTACCCTATGAATTTTGATTCCCTTGAGAGTGTCGAAATGCACGTTTTTTGCTAAACAGCCGTAACTTTTTTTTCGTTAACTCAGAAGTTTGTTTTTTTCACAGATTCAAGGGACAGCAGACTTGAGTATATGGTTTTTAATTTCAACTCGATAACTTCACGCGTCCCAAGATAAAGGGATAGACAGACAGACGGAAGACAAAGTGATCCTATAAGGGTTTCGTTTTTTCCTTTTGAGGTACCCCTTAAAAAACACCTAACTATCATTACATAAACTAGATAAAAATAAAAGCCCTAAAGAACTTAGTTAGTTTAATGAATTTATCTCAAAGACGCAATAGCACACAGCGTCACCCCTTAGAAACCCATCACAGAAATCTCTTGCTAAACTATGAACTTTGCAACGAGCTACAGCAATAAATTAAACATGCGGATAATATGCAACGTGCTGTATCTACGAGTCGGACGCGTCACCCGTCGCTCGGTACATACTACCTACCTACTACATAGCATACTGAGGCTGTATACCAACTATAATTACATTTTATTTGCACTATACATTAAAAGTGCTCTTTGAGAGGGTTTCCATTAAAACTGGAGTTGATTTGATGAGATTTTTCAAATGTCTACGAGCTCGTAGCACCTCGTAGCAGTTCTCGTAGAGGGTCTACGAGGTTTTAGTTTGTGACGTTCGATCGTGATAATCTTTTGTAAGTACAAGTACGCCCGCGTGAAAATAGGTTCCTCCATACAAACATTGGACCCCCGTTTCAACCCTGTAGTGTGGGAAATTCTCTGTGCTACGTCATAAAAGGAAACCTTGTGCAAATATCACGCTCTTGGTCCCAGTAGTTTCGGCTGTGCGTTGATATGTCAGTCAGTCAGTTTCTCCTTTTATATTGTATATAGAGAAAGCAACAGAACTAAGTCAACACACGACAGCTTGAGATAACGATCACTCATGAAAGTTTCAAGCAGTGTAAAGCCTTTCAGAATCACATACAAGCGCAAACATTGTGTTCCAAAACATCGCAGACAGTCTAGTGTCAGATTATCTTCACTTGAGGCTGCAGAGTGCTGTGTGAAGTATCCTTAAGGCGCATAGTCCCTTGAACATCTGGCCGGAGCCAAATGCACACATACTCATACTGCCGCCTGCGCCCACATGGAGCCCCGCTGACCTTTAAAACCATTTTCTTTGCGAAATATTGATTGATTTACATATGCTATGTACATTCTGAAGAAAACTTAACCAGCTTATTAGTTTGTCTAAATATTTCTACAAAGCCTTTTGAAAGGCGTAGGGAAAACAAGCGAAAAAATATCATGTTTTTTCTTTGGCAAAAGTATTTGTTATCCGAAAAAATCATATAATGATAATGTTGTACCGAAATCTATAATGAACATACAGTTTTTTTCAAATCTATTAACCTAGCCGAAGAGTAGGTTTCAGTAAGTCACTGTTTTATGACACTAAATGGGAGCAAGGGCCTTAATTTTCGGGGGTAGGCCCCATGCCCCTGGTCCCCCATTGCATCCGCCCACGGGGGAAGGATATAAGCCGATTATTAACAGACGGCGGTCGTGTCCTTAATAAAGAGATGAGATTTTATAAATGAAGAGCATCATATCAGTAGCGGATCGTAATGCCATTTATATTTCAATAATTTTTTCATTGTAAGTTCTAGGAAGAACGTGGAGAGCCTCCATTTGTGCTCATACTTAAATTAATAATATAATAATCAACCTTATAATATTCCCACTGCTGGGACTCAGGCCTCCTCTCTAGGGGAGGGAATGGGCCGTAATCCACCACGCGGGCCTAGTGCTGGTTGGTGAATGTCACATGTCTTCGAATTGTTGGTTCTAGGACATGCCGGTTTCCTCACGATGTTTTCCTTCACCGTTTTGAGAGCAGTGCTGATGAAATAAATTACACAAAGTAATGCGCCTGGCTGGGTTTGAATCCGCGACTGGGCCACCATTGCTCTCTCATATACTTAATGGTTAAAGGGAACTGGAAATGATGCCGGAGTTTTTATTACAGAGACGTTGTGGAGTCAAAGTAAACACAGAAGTTTCTGCATCACAACGAGGTATCGAGTGGCTCTTTGTGCTGAAAAATTTTTCCAATATTTATCCTGAGTTTGAAAAGCCGTACGACATACGTAACTTTTTAGGGTTCCGTACCTGAAAAGGAAAAAACGTAACCCTTATAGGATCACTTTGTTGTCCGTCTATCTGTCTGTCTGTCTAGACCCTTTATCTCATGCAGAAACGCATCGAAGTATCGAGTTAAAAATAAAACCATATACTCAGGTCTGCGGTGCGGTAGGGAGAAACAAAGATAAATTTTAACTTGTACTACTAGTAAATTAAGACATCTATTATTGGAGAAATGTAATTATTATATTGACAAATTCCTTAATAATAAATTGTAAGCTATTTGACATTGATTTTATTTAATTTTGACATTTTATTATTATTTTTATTATACTAAGTTAATTGTTATTGATATTTATTTAATTTTGACATTGCATTGTTATTCTAATTTCTATATATTGAGTTTTGTTATAATTATCGTATTTTAATATGTTGATTAATTCTTATTTATAATAATTACTAACTACGAGAATGAATGTACACCTTTAAGGTAGATTTTTGAGGAACTAATTAATTTGTATTTTTTTTATTTTTTATGTCCAGCAGTGGACGTCTTTCGGCTGAAATGATGATGATGATGATGAATTAATTTATTATTAAGATCTCATTTAAATTGTACCAAAAATCACACCAATAAATGAATTTTGAATTTTACTAGTCTAAGTCTAGTATAAACATACCTTACTAAAACTTTTCCAGCAACACATGTTTGTAACATTCACCTGAAATATTGTATCACGGAGTGGTTATTTCAGAAAAACGTCAGCATTGATGTATAATATTCTTCTAAATAACACCAATACTTATTATGTACCTTAATATAACTCCAAGCAACATGATAACAGGTACCTCCATCACGGACCTTGTACAGGGACGCTATTTATCTTATGATACGTCTATGTCTGCTCCTCAAAAGTAATCCTATTAGGCGTGGAAAGCTAAGTCTTGGTGTACACTGTTGGATTGAGGCTACGCTCCTTCATGCTCCGAGAAATAACTTCCAAGGAACAAAAGCTTACAATAAGTGACTAATAATAATCTTCTTTATATTTAATAGATTATTTTGTCCTTTCATGTTATAAAACCAAGTAACCCACTTTTTTTTCGGGTGGGAAAATCATCTAATGACATCCCTCGCTCTTGGGCGGAGCGAGAGGGCGTGTCAGACTTTTACTACGGACCATGGCCAGTGGCGTGCCTAGGGTTTCAAAATAAGGCAAGCCCAATAAAATTTTAACCGATTTCAAAAAAAGAAAGTTCAGTTTTCGACTGAGTATGTAGGTACCTACGTATGTATCATCGCAATTTTCTCATAAACTACTGGTTAGGTATAATAAATTAAAAGTGAATTCATCCATCTTCTTCTTTCCTCTTCTTTCTTCAATTTCACTCTTGCTTGTCGTGCGGTGAATGAGGTAACCAAAGCTCACTGAAGGCATGCTAGTGCTAGATTGAATATAATAAACATATCAGCAATTGCATACCTCCGGTGGCTTTAAAAAAAGCCGTTTGGTTTGCTTCATTGCTTGAGGGAACAAAGTTATGGTACCTAAGTAGTTGCTTGCTTCGTAACAGGACTAACAGGTTACAGACAAAAAAAAAACAGAAAGTTACAAAACGAAAGTTAAAAAATAGCTAGATAGAATGTAATATGGAATTTAAATAAATTATTTATATTCTAATTGGAATCGTCTATCTTTCTTAAGAAATGATTTAATTACATCAGAGTAAAATGTTGGTGATCGTTTCAATTCTACCAACAACTGTTTTTCAATAGCTATCATTGATAATTCGGAAAGACGCTCTTGACCTTGTGTATTTCTCAGGTAGGTATGGATTCGTTTAAGAGACGAAATTTAAGCACGTTCCGCGGAAGAACTTGTAGCCGGAATAGTTACAACAAGATACGCTAACTTTAACAGCTCGGAAAAGGCCTCTTCGAGGTTATTCTCATGAATGAAATCAATTAATTCGAAAACATTACGATCTTTCAGTTCAGGACTAGAATACAAGCAAATCAATTGGCTTTTAAATGATTGTTTGTCGAAATAGTTTGCATAAATGTCAAATAATGAATCTAATTCCTCTGTAGGAAAATGTGAGTGATAATTGTCAAATTTTTTGTTGTTGAGCAGTTGGAAAAACTTTAATTTATAAATTTCAGAATATCGGTCAGTAATTTCGGTATTAATGTTATCAATTACTTCTACAAAAAGTCTTCTGTATTCCGTTTTTGCACAGCGTACGTTGCGTCTCAAACGAGGAGCCGAGTTATTTTGCAACGTATTCTCGTAAATTTGATCAAATTCGGATTGAAATTCAGCACGTAACCATGCCTGAAATTCCTTTATTTTATTAATACAATAACCGACATCAACTTGTGATTTTTGTAGAATATTGTACAAGCAGTCAGTTTTTTCAAATATCCGATGAAAAATAAAAAGAAAAAAATTGAAATTAAAAGATCGCAAAGTGTTTTCAAAATTCTCCGCAGCTAAAATCGTATCCCCGTCCCAGTTCTGTGGATTGTCGCACAGATCAGAAAACAACTCGATAAGTTTACTTTTTTGTTCAAAAACCGTGTTTACAACTCGCGACATGTAAGTCCAACGAGTTGCGGGAGCATTAGGCAATTTTTTGCTGCAATGAGTATCGTAAAAAGCAGCTCGTTTTGTACTATTACTAAAAAAATTACACAAAGCCTGAAGGGCTGAAAAAAAATAAACTAACCTCCTGAATTCTATTGCATGATTTAGACAACACTAAGGCCAAAATATGTGCATTACACCGAATGTAAATTGCTTGTGGACAAACATCTTTAACTTTTTGTTGCACTCCATTTCTTACACCGGACATTACACTAGCACCGTCATAGCTTTGCGCTACTAATTTTGCGATGCAATCATGTCTATTCAATAATTCTAAAATAATATTAGAGAGCGAGTCTGCTGTGCGACTTTCCGACACATTAAGAAAGCCCAAAAAACGGTCATGAATTTCATTTTTATAATAATATCTGAGAATCAAGCACAGTTGTTCTCTATGACTAACATCGGGGGTTTCGTCAATAATAATTGAAACAAATTTTGTTTGCCTAACTTCGTAATCGATGCAAGTTTGCATCACATCGGCTACGGAATGAATAATATCGTTTTGAATTTTGTTAGATAAATAACTCGGCCCCGGTTTGTCACTTTCCTGATGCTGCATATGCTTTTCTAAAACGACATCGTATTTTGAAATTAACGAGACCAGTTCTAAAAAATTGCCTTTATTTAATGAAGTTTTGGACTCATCATGTCCTCTTAAAGGAAGTTCCTGTTGTGCTAAATGACAAACAATATCGACTAATCTTTGAAATACACTACGGTTGTTATCAACGCGCGAGTTATATTTTGAAATTTCCTCAGATAACTGGCGTGATATAGATGTCTCAATTCGTTGTTTACCAAAATTACCGAAAGAAACCATTGCACACAGGTGTTTATGGGAATTTGCGTGCCTTTTAATGGCGCCAGATATGTTATTTAAATCATTATAACCAGATGTATTCCAAACGGAATCTTCATTCGAAAAAAATATGCAGCACCAGCAATACAATTTATTAGTGTGCGAGCAGCCCACAATCCAACTAGTTTTATACACTGATCTATTAAATTTTCGTTTATGCGATTTACTAGTCTGAGAAATACACAGATTAGGCGTCGGTTTTAATGAAGAAATTAACTGTTTTTTCTGAGCAAAGTTTAAAGATTTTACCTTATCTTCGCCAATCAAAACTAGAACGCATTTTAAATCCTCACAAGGTACAATTACCTCCATTGTTGTAGGTAAGTCACCAAAACAATTGTATCACTAAGAAAACAAACAAAATACTTTAACTTTTCCCACTCAAGCAAATGAAAATGAAGTGAATTGTCAACAGGTGTCAGAAAGAAACTACCTACTTACGCAGAGTTGCAGTGTTGTCATTTAGGCAAAAAAAGTCCCCAGGTATATGAAAAATCTAGCTAGATGTCGCAATTTTTTTATTTTTAAGATATTGCTTGAATATTTAATTTCGTTATTTTAAAAAGTCGCTAGTTTTTATTGTTGCTAAATCTTAAAAAAAGTCTCCAAACTCGTTAAAAATCTCCAAGATCTCACAACGTCGCTAAAACGGCAACACTGCAGAGTTGGCAAGGTGACAAGGTCATCACGCATACGCGAGAACTTCATACGAATGCCCGGCTTAAATCTTCCATACTGATCGATTTGTAGACGCATAAGGTCCTAACTCGTTATACGGCACATCGCTATAAGTGCGAAAGAGACAGAGATAGTATTTGAAAGCCCGGTAAAAGCCGGTACGTGTAAGCGAGATAGATATAGCTCTCGCGTAGATGCTGCGAATGCGAAACTCTGCGCGCGCTGTGTTAGCTGTGTAGTAGTGTGGCATAGGTAGATACTTTGTGTTATTTTGATAAGAATTAAAGCGCGCGAACTTTTTAAATAGTTCGGGTTTGATTATTGATATTGATTCTCTATCGAGCATTTTAGTAAGGCATGCCGGGCTTTTGGGCATATATGAAGGTACCGCCACTGACCATGGCCTGTACCAAGGCCCGGCGCGAGAGATCGCTGCCGCCGATCGCCCCCACGAGGACACGGCGGTGCTCTGCCCAGGCGGGACACACCTCCACCGTATGCTCCACCGTGTCCTCCGGGCGGTCAACACAACGGTGGTATCCGGGCGTTTCTTCCGCTCGAATTTGGTGCAGGAACCTCCTGAACTTACCATGTCCGGTGCGGACCTGCGTCATGCGGAAGGTAAGGACGCCGTCTTATCTTTCCAGCCACTCCTCAGAGGGACTTACCGCCATAGTTATGGCGTGCCCAAAGTATCCCCCTGCGTCTGTATGAACGTGATAAACTCAAACACTACTGAACGGATTTTCATGCAGTTTTCACCAACAGATAGAGTCATTCATGCCATCCTCGTCGCCATTTGTAGTACTCGTACTAACACAGGAGGTAAACACATTGGTTCGTTAAGTCACCAGCAACTAGGGTCAGACTTTGTTTTCGTGAAAGTCCACCAGGCTCCATCATCGGACCACCAGGCGTAAGGTGATGCGCTACTGGTACATGGTGGACCCACCTATGCGTATGGTTTTGTGCGTAAAAAATGCTTTGGGAACACATTCATTATACGTACAGCTAAGGAGTGGAATTCCTTGCCGGAAACTGTGTTTCCTGATGGCTAGAACCCGGGAATCTTTAAGTCAAGAGTGAATAGGTTACTTCTAGATAAGCGTGCTCCATCGTCGACCGCATCGTCGCTTTCCATCAGGTGAGATAGCGGTCAAGCGCGATCCTATAAGGAATAAAAAAAGGCTTGTACGCAACTGTCAACTCCCACCACTCGTGCACCCAAGACAAGTATACAAACACTACATGTGCAATACATATGTTACAATGCGAAGCTGGGACAGGTCACTCTATAGTGAGAAATAATTGAATTTTTCAAAAAAACAACGTTGTGTTCGTTTTGAAATTCGATCAAAGATCTGATGATACTGTACAATAAATTTTGCAGATCATAAAAGTGAACTGTAAAATGAATTACATTACCCAGTCGTGATAGTATATGTTATGTAATAACCTATAACGTCGTCATAAAAATCGTCTACGTTTCCCAGACCGAGACGCAGTTCTGATCATATTGATAGTATCAGAATAAGTAATAAAATTGTTTCATTCATTGTTGAAATTTCAGTTTTAAGGGGATACAATTTCCTATACATTTTCACTGTTTTTCATACAACTGCTCTTACGCGATTATGACGTTGTTATACATTTTTCATTAGATATTTTGGAAACACAGTATCTTGTGGATATTATCTAGGCTTCTATTGAAATCAATTTATAAATTTTTGTAAAATTAATCCAGTAAAGACCCCCGAAAATCTGTTATTTTGCATGAACATTGACACTTCATAATTTACTCAAAAATTTAAAAAGTCAAATAAAATAAAACAATAGAAGCCTTGCAAATTTCAGAATCAAGATTCTGAATGACGACAATTTTTTTCAAAAACTTTTAAGGGTTTAAAAAAAACACGTATTTCCTGAAACTATTCTATTCAAGTAAATCACAGAATTACCGAATGCTAATAGTGTATATTCAGGCGTTACCTCTCTTTTTTCGCGTTTCCTTTTCGTCAAACATCGCGTTGGATTGCGTTAGATGAAGTAACAAGCTTTCAAACCATGCTCGATATTGACGATAGGCGAGTTAAAAAGGAACCTTCTTGCCTTAAGGCAAGCTACATATGCTCAATAGAGATGTCGGAATATATTAAGTAGATACTAGCTTGTGCCCGCAACTTCATTCGTGTTAGACCCGTAAAACAGCACAATGCCATTTAGTCACTATTTCAATTATCTCAGGGAAAGTCCCGTCAAAATCGGTCCAGCCGTTTCGGAGATACTCTCCCTCGGGAATTACCTCCTATTCCCGCGGAAACGGGAGTTGATTCCGCAGCCCCAGTCACTTTTTATATAAAAAGTGGATTTTTATATAAAAACTTGTTATTCATTATAACATTAGCTGTATGCCAATGAAAGTCTCGTTAATTTTTATCCTTCCCTTTCGAAGATGTATGTTTAAATTCCCGTGGAAAAATTAAAGTAACCTTAGTTACTCTTTGTAACATCAGTTATCTGTCAATTAAAGTCCCGTCAAAAACAGTTTAGCTGTTTCGGAGATAGACCGGAATAAATAGACAGAACTCAGGAATCAGTCAAAGAATATGAACAGTTTTTTTTATATAACAAGAATTTTCTTAATATGCATGTCGATGGGTGAGCATTCAGTGTAAAATAGGCCTAAGGTTCAAGATGACTAGACAGACATATATTATATTATGCATAATTCTCCTTTGAAGATAATGTGACATGACTGGAAAAGCTTTACTATTTCTTACCTTCGAGTTTCGTCTTTTCTATCAAAGGACGTTCTTTTATAAGATGTTATAATGAGTATGAAAATATATTTCGCAGATTTTTAGAACACAGTGCGTTTTAGATTAGAAACGATTATTTTTTTTATCAGATAGTACTTTCTATATTGCCTAAAAATTAGCTGTAATTTGGATCCTTGTAATAGTAATTACTTTTAACGGAATTATGTTTAATATGAAAAGTAAGTGCGAAAAGTCCATAAAAATATTGGATGACCTAAAAAACGCCTTCACCTAATATTTGTTTTTTTTTTTTAGGGTTCCGAACCTCAAAAGGAAAAACGGAACCCTTATAGGATCACTTTGTTGTCCATCCGTCTGTCTGTCTGTCAAGACCCTTTATCTCGGGAACGCGTGAAGTTATCGAGTTGAAATTAAAAACATATACTCAAATCTGCGGTCCCTTAAAGCTGTGAAAAAATCAAACTTCTGAGTTAACGAAAAAAAAAGATGCGGCCGTTTATGTCGCAAAAACTAATATTTTTACACTCTCAAGGAAATCAAAATTCATAAGATACTTCCCGTTGATCATGAAATTTGACATGAAGCAAGGTCTTGTAGCACAAGTATAGGAAAATTCTGAAAACTGTAAATTTGTAGTTACGTCACAAAAAAACTTGCGATTCGGAAAAATCTTCGTAACTCAATTCGGGAATCGAGCTGTTTACATAGGTAAGTTTGTACGGAACCCTCAGTGCGCGAGTCCGACTTGCACTTGCCCAGTTCTTTTTATTATTGATAGACTCGCGCTTAACCAACTGATGGTAAGCGATAACGTGGTCAACAATGGACTACGCTTGCCTAGAAGTAACCCATTCACTCTTGACTTAAAGACCTCTAGGTTGTAGCTATCAGGAAACAGACTCCGGCAGGGAATTCCGCTTCTTAGCTGCATCAACACTTGAGCACTTTAACTCTTTTTCTTTCTACTTTATTTTGTAATTATAAGCGTATTTATCATCATTAGGTCGTCGCTGAACTCTCGCCTCTCACACAAAAACGTCACCGCGGAGCTCTACAGAATTTAATTTCTGACACTTATCTTTACATCCTCTGGGTGACAAACAGACTGTTTTGCTTTTAATTTCCGGATTACAATGGAATTTGCATATTGGAATGAAACTCGTTGTTGTCTTGTGCTTTTTAATTGTTTTTTAATAAAGGTTAGAAAACAAAGGTACGTATCTAAAGGCTTGTTTGGTCAGCTTTTGAGTGGTAGACCGTGAAATGCGTGTGCTCATTCGATAAACGTCAAAAGCTATCCACCGCAGCCTGCCGCAGCGTCACCATCAACTAACCCACCCCCCGCACTCTCCACCCGCACAGCCTCCGCCCTCAACCTACGCGTTAAAAATAATAATTAGGTACGTCAAAAACCACAGTGTAAAGAGGACAAAGAATTTCGTTTGCTTGCTCAACCGTCTGCCCGTAATTAGGGGACGACGTTACACAGTCTACAGGATTGTGCCTGTTTTTAAATGGAAGCTGAGTCTCGAATCTGGATTATCTAAAGTGCCGTTGTGGGTGAAAAATAAGCGTTTGCGCTCGTTTTATTATTGGCTTTTTTTGGGATGGAAGCTGTTGTTTGTTTTTACTGTGTGTGCTCTTTCATTTAAATGATTGTGTCGATATATGAATATTGTTGAAACAAACGAATGCATGTATAGCATAGCATAGTCGGCCTTATGATGTTCCCACTGTTGGGACTCAGGCCTCCTCTCTAGGGGAGGGAATGGGCCGTAATCCACCACGCGGGCCCAGTGCGGGTTGGTGGATGACATCCACCAACCTGCACTGGGCCCGCGTGGTGTCAATGTCTTCGAATTTTTGGTTCTAGGACATGCCGGGTTTCCTCACAATGTTTTCCTTCACCGTTTTGAGAGCAGTGGTGATGAAATAAATTACACAAAGTAATGCGCCTGGCTGGGTTTGAACCCGCAACCTACAACTCGTAAGTCAGGGCCGTTATAACTCGGCCACCACTGCTCTCATGTATATTAAGAAACAATTCAGCCAACAATATCCTTAATACTAGAATATTATCGCAATATGCGCTAAATCAAAGCACTCGAAACATCGTGAACCATCACCACATACTAATCGGATTGGAGCAATTAGCAACGGGTAGGTTATCAACGTACCTCGTAGCCGGTCCATGGCTGCGAGGGTAGGTAATAATAAATTCTGTCTGTACTACAAATCAGACGCGATTCAATTCGCCTCGACTGTAGTATGTTTAATTTTGCGCCCTCACGAGCTCTGATGTTTGTGTAAATATTGGAAAAGGTTCTTAATTAATTTAAAAGCTGCCTTTGATATATAGAGGCTTTTTTTGTTGGCATTAAGCGGGCAAATAAAAAAAAAAAACTTGCATGTATTCTTCAGGTTCCGTTTGCCAATCATATCCAATTGCTTTCTTCTTGTTTCGTATCGATTTGACTCATATTTTGTTGCCATTATTAAGCCACCTGGATAATTCTGTCGTTGGCCTCGCATAAGGCGTGGAAGGTGCAGGAAATGAGGTAACGCATATCCTTTGAAGGGGTTCCTATTGTACTTACTAAAATATTTAAATCTGGTAAGATGCAGCTTTAACCTAAAGTAATTAAAATCATCAAGTGATTTAAGTGTTTTCATTTTTTCACAATAATTTGTGTATTCTCTGAGAATAACATAGTTATCATCTAGAGATGAACAAAGGTATACCTACATATTACATAATGTATTGAATCTTAGGCGTAGGTACATAAAGGAGTATGGTGCTGTATATAGCCTGTACCTATTAGGTATTGTAATCTGCTTAAATTAATGGAAATGCATTAGTGCTGTCAGCACAAATGCACAATCGTATTAGTGCACGGCAGTGTAGCCGACAAGTTCGGGAAGTGTTGCTGCTGCGTATTACTTTATTGCTATCATCATTTTGCGTATCCTGAACACGATCAAAACGCCTACATTTTTTAATCCAAATAAATTCTATATTTTTAACCGACTTCAAAAAGAAGGAGGTTCTATGTTCGGCTATATGTATTTTTTTTTGTATGTTCACCGATTTTTCGGTCAATTATGGACCGATTTTGAAAATATTTTTTTTTTGAATGAAGGTTTACTTCCGAGTTTGTCCCATAGAAATATTGTTATGATCTAATGATGAACTTCGAAAATATGGAACGGAACTCCTCATAGGATCACAGCAGAACTGTCGTAACAAGTAGAATTGCTTTGTTTGTACATTTTATGCGATGACTTTAAGTTTGACTGAGGGGTACTTTTTAGTTGTGGTTAAGTGTAAAATAATAAAAAACTTTTTACAAAAAAAATACAACCGACTTCAATGTAAAAAAAAGAAAGACGGTGTTAAATAACGAAGAGACAAAACTGTTATAGAAACACAAATTAAAGTTTTTGTACTTTTTAGTGTTTTTACAATGAAGTCGGTTGTATTTTTTTTTGGAAAAAGTTTTTTTTAGTGGTTTTATCTTTATCACTAGATTTCTGAAATAAAAAAGTAGGTCAATCGATTTAAATGTATGTTGGTGCTAAATCAACTTCCAACCAATTTCTAAATCTTCTTCTTGATAGATTCTTAATTTAATCGTTGTACTAATTTCAGTGTTTTCATCAATTATTACTTATGCCGCTCAGGCTCTAAAAGAAGCGCAGGCTTGCGGACGATGAGCAATAGGTAGCTAGCCGTCCGGCCGTCTGGTATGGGCCGAGCGTGAATCGTCGACAGCGCGTAGTATTCCACGCACGCCTCAAAGAAATGTTCGTAAACCGTATGGGCCCAGCAGGGCCGATAGCCGCTAGGGCCACTGGATTTTTTGAAAGAGTTACTGTGGTCCTGGAACGGACTTAGGTGAGTTTTAGTCTGACATGCCCTCTCGCTGCACCCTAGACCGGGAGAAGTCATTTGAGTCATAATATCCCAACAAAAAAAAAATTCTTAAAGAAAACTTTCTGAGTAAGCCACCACTTACTATTCAGTCCATAAACTTTATATATGCTACGTATAAAATCTAGTTAATATTTTTCTTTGTAATGCTAATAGCGGTGGTATTCTACGTGTGCTTTGGCGCGAAATTGTACAGAACTAGCTTCTATTCATTTAATGTTTCAATAGGACTTAGTGTAATGGGTTTTCAGTTATTATTCGAAGCCGAGGTTAATGTTTCATAGTTTATATATTATTATGTAGGATATTATTGAACGCATAACGTGTAAATAGATGATATTTTATAACATTTTTGTATATCACGAAGTCAAATATAGACTGCTGTTGTACTGTTGAATTGATATTATTAGTGGGATATCTATTTTTTATGATAATGGTTCTGAAAAAAAATCTTCTGAAGGAAGTTTTAGTTTGTCTTACTCAGAAGTTACGTTTCTTTAAATATATAGGCTCGCGTTTGACCACTATGTCACCTGTTGGTAAGCGATGAGGTCTTTTGAAATCTTTAAACATTATTATTGTAATCATAGATTAAGTTAGTTTTTTTTATTTATTAATTGAGTACTGCCACATTACAATACATTTAACATTAAAAAACAAAAAGAATCGATTTCATCGTGGTGGTCTGATGTATGTAACAATAACGGCATACATAACATTTGCAATTCATTTGCTTTGTGATAATAATTAACAAAATATGTGAAAACAATTAGAACCTTATACAATTATTATATAGTTTAAAAGTTTTGTTACTATTTTGGTGTACAATAAAATTTTGTTATATTCTAATATTCACATTACAACTACCCAATCGTGCAATCCATTCAAAGATTTAATTATTAATGCTTCTTAATTCTTTATCGTACACAAAAACATAACATAGTACACGGAGACACAGACAGTTTATGTACAAAGGCGAGCTTAACTCAGCAATGAGTTTTCTCCCAGCAAATCTAAAAAAAAACCAAGGGAAGGAAAAGGATAATGATAAGATACCATTTGCCTACAAAGAGAAGTTCACACAGAATTCCGTCGGAGGTATGCAAGATTATAAACAGCGTGTAATACAGGTTGTCAGCAGAAAATGTTCAAAGTTATTTGGTTTTTGTAACGGTTGACGAGGCTTCATGCTGTTACATTGATCGTGTCGCTCGCGGTACTTTGGCTACCCAGGCAGCGATGCTAGTTTTTTTAAAAGATAAAAATACTTCATATACCTACATTTTCGATGATTTAAACGGGCTAAGTTGTTTGTAATTTTGTCTTAGAATAGAATAGAATTAACTATTGTGCACCAAAATAGTAACAAAACTTTTACACAAACTTACACAACTTAAACTTACTTTGACTTTGGTCTTGTCAGAATACACCAGAGATTTCACGCCGTAGAGAAAATAGTCGAGTGTATACGATCTTGATGGACAGTTAAAGGAGATATAGAGGAATTGAACGCAGCACGGAACGTTAAGCGAACACATGGAACTGAACACTGATTTGAAAACTAAATTTTTACAATTTGAACGCGTTGTGGAATCTTGTGTCATTCCACAGTCAAATTTGAAGACTAGCCAAATAAATCCGTCCAATATAGTTTTTGTAGCTTAACCAAGATAGCCGATATACGTTGTCAAAGTTCGAGCATACATGACCTCTCTACTAATTTATGCTACAATCTGCCTGTGTAACAAATCTTCATCCAAATTTGTTTTACCGTTTAAACCGGAAGTCGGTGTTTCTATAATAGTTTGTCTCTTCGTTATTTAACACCGACTTCCGAAATTAAAGTTATTTTGCACTTTTCAGTGTTTTTTTTTACTTTGAAGTCGGTTGTATTTTTTTTTTTGTAAAAAGTTTTTTATTTAACACTTTTAAGTTTTGGTACCACCACTAAAAAGTACCCCTCAGCCAAACTTAAATACCTTATAGCCAGAGTGCATCTCATGACAATTCTAATAATCCCAAACACGGTTAGATAACATTAATTTATTATAGAGTTCCGGTGCCTAACTTCAGGCTTCATCATCAGATCAGTTCGATATATTCCCCCTCTACTTTTAGTCAGTCATCAACTACACGTATAAACAAAGCAATTTTACTTGTTACGACGGTTCTGCTGTGATCCTATGAGGAGTTCTGTTCCATATCTTCGAAGTTCATGATCAGATCATAACAATATTTCTATGGGACCAACTCGGAACCATAACCTTTCCATCAAAAAACAAATTTTCAAAATCGTTCCACAATTGACCGAGAAATCGGTGAACATACATAAAAAAATAAAATAAAAAACATACATTCGAACATATAACCTCCTCCTTTTTGAAGTCGGTTAAAAATTAAATTTACCTGTCACGATTTCTTTCAATTGATTAAGTATAACGTAAACTATTGCTACAATTATTTCATTAAATAAATAAAATATGTAATTAATTAACAACGTAATATAA
Source organism: Mythimna impura (assembly GCA_905147345.3). Taxonomy (NCBI): domain Eukaryota; kingdom Metazoa; phylum Arthropoda; class Insecta; order Lepidoptera; family Noctuidae; genus Mythimna; species Mythimna impura. The sequence continues at coordinate 7,748,922 of LR990348.1, forward strand.
AAATAATTTTGAAAACTCATCATTCCATTGTGTTGCTACAATCACCATATAAATAAATTAGGTAATTAAAACATAGTAAAAACAAAAAAGATAAGATCTTCAAAAAAATTATTCCATTGTGGCATTTCAATATATTTAACTATAAACAACAATATTGTATTAAAATGAAAATAACAAAAAAAGGATAAATTGTGAACTTTTTCAACAGTAAATGAAACCATCAAATCTGCACTTTAAAAGCCGAATATCAAAGAATTTGGTTTGAAAGCTAAAGGAACGCTACGATAAATGTCCACATTAGTTCCGCTCACATATCGCTCGCTTCCGAGCACTCGTCATAGGTAGCTAGGGTTACTTGAAGAGTCCTATGTATCCCGCGCGCGTCCCAGCTACACGGAAGTTCTTTGTGTAAGAATCGGAGCAGTGTCAGGTGGCGCGGAACATGCTACATTATATAAAACGTGCAGTAAACTTGTGGGGGAACGAGGCTTTACGTAGCTCTAACTTCGAACTCAGCTGGTTAAGCCCCGGCCGGCCCCGGATAACTTTCCTCTACTCCGGTAATATACGCACCTGAAAACTTACAATTCTACATATAGAACATGTTCTACTTGCTTTTTATTCGCAACTTTGTAACAACGCCATTAAGGTGAAACGTGACAAGCCGTTTTAAAACAGATAAACTTTTCGTATTGTTTGTACCCTACAGAATTACATTACTTTGTGACAAAATCGCTCTGTGAATACGATTCCCAAAAGTTTTGAATTGGTATTAAAGTATTTTGAAAGCTAAATTAATTTTCGTTCAACAAAGACTTCCCCTTTTAAAATTACCATACAATAATTATAGCAATAAAAATAATTAAAAAAGACATAATATTTAATATTAAATATCCATCCTATCCTTAATATTTAATATCGCAAATTAGTCGAAGCCGGTATGCCGGAGGGTTACATCAGTAATACCGGAGGGCCGGGCGGTGGCCGGCGGCGTCCGGCACACAAAAGTTGACGGACGTCCGCCGTGATTGAGTGGATCCCTCCTCGATACAGGCTCTAATGGGTCCTCGCGGGGAGGGGCGCCGGGAGGCTGCCCTGTCAATAGCGCCCGGGGACCGCTTGATTGCGATATCAGCTATATATTTATAGCTAAATTACACATAACATGTTTGTGTTATATGTTTGATAAGAAAACATTTTTATTTAGACGAGACTGGTATAACAGTAGATAAGTAACATTATTATCGATTTAGAAAGAAGGAAAACTGGTCGAGCTTATGGCTGACTATTGACACGAATCATGAGTTGTATCTATTACCCGTTATGGTTCATAATCATTCTTTAATTCCATTATCCTAACTTCATATCGTTATATCATAGCAACGAGGTGTTGCTACGCCATAAATTTTCCACTTAAATCAGAGATAACTTTGTCAACGATCGATGTTTACGAGGATACAAATTGGATTGAAAGTGTATACTCGAGTGGAATTTAACAAAGGCATATTGAAAACGGCGAGGAGACGTATGAACACAGCGAATGAAATTGGATGGAAAGCGCGCTTTGTGATATAAGCTGCGAGATGATGGAGCTCATAGCGTGTGCTGGGAGCGCGGAGCGGTGCGAGTAGGAGCAGGAGGACTCTCAACCGTGCCGGTGAGGTGCTCGGCAACCATCTAGTAACGTGTCTGTAGATTAACGATGTTGTTGCAAATTATCGTTTTCTAAATTGATAATTTAACTCGATGTTGTTTTGGGTCACTGTTGTTTGCAGTATTAATGCACGCTTCGTATCAAAGTTATGTAACTCCAGGAAAAACTCCAAAAATATATTGGATATCAGGTGCGTAAATAATGAAAAGTATTACAGATGTGCGTTTTTCTTTAAAGGAATGTAAGGTGTTTTTTTAGCATTTCGATTAATGAAATTAATTGTTGTAAATTTTATTTAAATTAATTTTAAATGGTATTGTTTTTATTCTGGTGTTGCTCTGTTTTATTTTTATCCACGTTGTAATTAAATAATATAAGTCGTGATTGCACGTGTTAGTTTTAACTGAAAGTGAAAAGAGAAACTGTGATAAACAAATTAATTAATTTCTCATTACGTTTTCATATTCATCCAGAAGTTTGATCCAGATTAACAGTTATTCTAAGTTTGCAGAATTTTCTTAGTTTCAATTAAGTTTTGAGTCTTGGACGTCGACGTCTTTAGCTTAATGCATAATCAGCCTTTTAATACTCCCACTGCTGGGATTCAGGCCACCTCTCTAGGAGAGGGTATGGGTGGTTATGCACCATGCAGGCTCAGTGTGGATTGGTGGATTTTAGACATCTTCGAATTTAATTCTCTGGTGGTCTCTGGTTGTAGGACATGCCGGTTTCCTCACAATGTTTTCCTTCACATTTTGAGTCTTGGATTATAACTAATTAATTTTGTCAAACGTTTCGTTTTTCTTTTTCTCCGTTCTCTTCGAGAAGAAGAGAACGTTTCGCATTTTCAATTTAAAACTGTTATTCGAGCATACACTACTCCCGAAAGAGAACATTCATTATGATAACAAGGAGAAAAATTTCATCTCGTTGTTTTCCGTCATACACTCTCGTTACAAAAAGAAATTGTACTCCTTTATTAAGCGAACCTTTATTCGCCGCCTCGCCTTGCTTTATGCAAGCTTTGTGAAATCTCAACTCAGAACCAATATTCATGGCGTACAGTCAGCATGAAAATCAGCCCTTCGATTTAGATGTCCACATAGTGCTCCATGTTTACAGAGTCAGTAATCATCTATGCAAGAAGTTGTTAAGTATGAGCCCCCCTAGCCAAGTTACAACCGTTTTGTTTCGATTCTCTTTTCGTCGATCGCCTCGAGTCGGCCACGCCTCCTATTCCTTTGTTCTGACCACGTGACTGAGCGTTGAGATGACGTCAGAACAAAGGAATCGAAGGCGTGGCCTACTCGAGGCGATCGATGAAAAGAGAATTGAAAAGAAACTGTTGTAACTTGGCTAGGGGGGGAGGTAAGCTGCGGGATGGTTTGAAAAAGTTGCCGTGGTCCTGGAATACAAGGAGCAACAGAGTAAACACGGATGGGTTTTATTTAATAAACGTCTGTCACTTCTTCTCGCTCTAACTAGAGTTGGAGAAGTTACTTGATGAATTCTCACCCAAAAAAAAACTGGGCAAGTGCAAGTCGGACTCGCGCACTGTGGGTTCCGTAAAAAAATACACACAACATATATATATCACATACAACAAACTTACCTAGGAAATTGAACTATTTAAGTTCAATTTCCGAATGTAGCCTCGAAGACTTTTCCGAATTGCAAAAAAAGTTTTTTTTTGTGATGTAATAACTTTACTGTTTTCAAATTTATTCCTACACTTGTGCTATAAGACCTTACTTTATGCCAAATTTCAGGATTCTAGGTCAACAGGAAGTAAACTATCAATTTTGATTCCCTTGAGAGTGCCGAAATACAATAATATCATAATAAAATAATATAATATAATCCAATGTATTTAAATTAATTTATTATGTTATAACAATTTTATTTAATTCAATAATGTTACTATGGGTTAATTAATGCCTGAAATATACGATAAATAAATATATGTTTTTTGCAACATGAACGGTCGTATCCTTTTTTTTTCTTTAGTTTAGAAATTCGAATTTTCACAGCGTCAAAGTACCAGACCACAGTAGAACTGAGTATATAGTTTTAATTTTAACTCGATACCTCTACGCGTTCTTGAGATAAAAGATCTTAGCAGACAGACAGACAAACAACAAAGTGATCCTATAAGGGTTCCGTTTTTTCCTTTTGAGGTACGAAACCCTAAAAAAAGTTCATGCGAGCACAAAAAGTTCCAATTATAACTTACGAGTAACATACATACACATTGTCTAATATTTCGTAACAAAGCGAGAGTTGGTAGACCAACCTGTGTAAGGACAACTTTTTCGAACGGCTTTACCATAACCCTACTGAGCCCCTACGGTTTTGCTAACATCTGATTGAGGGGCACGTGGAACACTGCACGCCCTGGACTTGGATTCGGTTCTTACCAGACGGTCGGACAGTGAGCTACCCACTGCTCGTTGTCCGCAAGCCCACGCCTACGGTAGCCAGTAATCGCCCTGTGACTCCCGAAGCCCGACTCCTGTGACAGCGGTTGAGACGTGATGATGTCCGTTTCCTCACAGTTGCAGCATCGCTCACATTATTGCTTGGCAGAAAGGAGCGACCCGCTATAGGAGACGTTAAATCGCGATTTTGGCGTGCCCAGCGCTGAATAATATTTGGTTGTTTTCTTAGAGCTGTATAATGATTTAAATGCTCCATGCTCCTAAACAGAGTGCCGGCAATATGCATTCATATTTTAACAATGGTATCTGCCTATGAAAGTGAACAACCTTTTTGAAGAAGCCATAGCCATATGATGTACATTTTTTTTTATTGACTGCAACTACTTTGAAGATACTTGTTCAATCTCATATGCTGTTGACTGTACAACGCAAGCTAACAGAGTAATATTTCGCTGCAGCGTGCAACGTGTAAGCGATCCCTGTTCCACGACTTCCACGAAGCTTGCTTTGAACGCTTCCACAATAAGGCTTGCTCGTTTTGTTCACGATGAAATTAAAATCAAGAGGACGGCGCGGGAGCGCTCCTTCGGCGTTTAGCAGTACATTGGCTTCTATAAAAGGTTTCAGCCTACTTTTTTTATTTGTTATACGCCTGTTTATGTTTGCTCATTGTATTATTGACAAAGAGTGTTTTGTATATGATTCATTTTATACTCTTATAGAACCATGTACCAATAATTACTGAAAAAGCCACATTTAGGAAGACTTAAAAATACTATACTATTTAATTATATAAAACTTCAGGCAACACAAAAGTACAAAGGTGGACTTAATGGCTTAGGCATTCTCTACTAGTCAACAAAGGGTGGTGAAGAGAAAACAGGCAGGTGCATAAAAAAATAAAAGACGATTAAGAAAAAGTTTACAAAAGTATATACCTATATATGTTACCGGCAATCTGTATAATTCAGGTATTCTATACAATACCTAGGCAATGTATAGAATACCTGGGGAGTCTAAGCAATCTATGAAATATTATTAATGTTATTGTCTATTACACACTTTACCTAGGTAATGTATACAATTCCTAGGGATTGTATAGCGTACCTGCTGTTTCACTGGCAATATGTAAAATAAATAGATTTTGGTCTTTATTTATCAATGTTAACCGACCTACCTATAAAATGACAGGCAAATATTATGAAACATGTTCTAATACTTAAAGTGAATGTGTGTAAATGACGAAAGCAGAGAAAGAATTGACATAACTCTAGGTTACTCCAACCCAGGCAGGTTAGGTTAGAAGGTCGTCTTAGTCGTCATAGTAATTTTTTTTATAACCACCAGAAAATAGGAGCCTTACCTTAAACCACGCGGACAGAAATAATAATATTCCACAACTATCACACAACGCCGTCTAGACCCAAGCTAAGCAGAGCTTGTGCTATGGGTACTAGACAACTGATAAACGTACTTATATATTTTTAAATACATATATATATAGATAAATTAAACCCATACACAGAACAAATGTTCGTGCTCATCACACAAACATTTGTCCTGGGTGGGAATCGAACCCACGACCTCCGTCATAGCAGTCAGGGCCACTAACTACTAGACCAACAGGCCATTCAAAAAATTCGAAATAGAACCTGAGTACTTATACATAATAATGTAATTTGCTTACAAGTACTCAGGTCCGTTCAGGTTAATCTTTTAACCGCCTTCGTCGGATATATCCGACAAACACTCTTGCGTTTATTCCGCCAGGGTCGCACATCCACGACCAAGTACTCCATTGCGTGAGCTCTTCTGTCACCTATGTGGACTGAAGAGCTAGACGAGATGGCGGTTGACGGCCTCCTCTCTCTAGGAGAGGGAATGGGCCGTTATCCACCACGCGGGCCCAGTGCGGGTTGGTGAATGTCACATGTCTTCGAATTTTTGGTTCTAGGATATGCCGGTTTCCTCACGATGTTTTCCTTCACCGTTTTGAGAGCAGTGATGATGAAATAAATTACACAAAGTAATGCGCCTGGCTGGGTTTGAACCCGCGACCTACTATTACGACTACTCGTAAGTTGGGGCGGTACCACTCGGCCACCACTGCTGCTGAATTTAGAATACGCTGAACTTTATTTGAACTATGCATATGGCTAGTGAGTTTTTTCAATAAGGCTGTAAATGAGTGTTAAAACTCACGACACGGTGCATACATAGGTATACGTACAGCTCGCATTATACTAGGAGTGCATGATATATGAGGGACATGATTCAAGCGCGCTGGTGTCGCGGTCAGCGGCTCTTTGCCTCAAAGGAAATCTCATTTCGCGCCCCACCCTCCCCCGCAGCGGGTGGTCGCAGCCCCCCGGACATCTATTAAAATTATTTGAGAAAACCCAACACTTGGCCGGAACATCCTCTCCGTCCCGCTCGCTCCAATTTATACCACGTTTAATACTTCATAGCTCCTTTGTTGTTCGATATCGACGGCATAATTGTAAAGGTCTTTGAAGTGGCCTGTTTTTTATGTAATTATTTTTCCTTTCACATTTTTTTTTTCACCTTCCCCGTACAACCGTTTGAAGTTAAATTAGATTTATTATCCGGCTTGCTATGTAAAATTGTATAACTTGATTACGCCATAAAATTATCCAGTTTTATGTCAACGGCAGTTTATTATCGGGGGAATTTTAGGAAAGCTTCTAATTAGCAGTTTGAAGGCATAGCAAAGTTTTTATTCATGTATTTCGTTAACTAACAATTGAATTAGAATCGAGATAAAATAATAATATCACAAAATAATAATCATTATGATATTTTGCAAGAAACTTTCGCAGCTCACCAAAGAAAGTTAAATATAAGTGATTATAATTTAATTTGACGCCATCAATCAAAAACACTAAATACAATTATGACTCAAGTAATCACTTCAACGTAATGTATTTTCAAGTCACCACCAGAGTTTTGTACCAATATTACCCAATCATAATTATTTGGCAAACATTTGCTACAGTCTTAATAAAACTTTTCCATTTTGTGTAATAATTGAAATAACAGCGCATAAGCTACGGCAACTGCTACGAAAATATCCCGGCTTTCATAATGTTTGCTACGGACTGCTACGGCGTAGACCTCGTAGCACTTGTAGATTCACGGCCGGCTGAACATTCAATTAGTTCTACTGAAATTAATTTCCATGACGGAATATTGGTATTTAATATACTGCTATTACGTTTATGAGCCAGGGTTGGTAGGTATAAGGAATTTGTTTAATTACGATATTAATTAAGGGATTAATTATATGATATGAGGTGTAAGCTTACCTACAACGATACCCTTATTTGATTTGAAGTGTTAGTCAGTGCTTTTTTTTTTAGGTGGGAAAATCATCTAATGACAAATCTCGCCTTGGGTGGAGCAGGAGATAGTGTCAGACTTTTACTGACTAAAAACCCACTCCTGTTCCTTCGTTGCCTTCGTCCCAGGGCCCCGGGTTTCGTTTTCACACTACCCATGGTCCCAGTAGGCTTCGACCCTGCTTGGCCCCTACGATTTGCTGACATCTCCCTGAGGCGCGCGTGGAACAATACGCGCCGTCGACGACTTGGGCTCGGTCCGGACGGTTACCGGACGGTCGGACGGCGGGCTACCCATTGCTCGCCGTCCGCAAGCCCGCGCCTACGGTGGCCGGAAAACGGGATCGGAATCCCGGCGGCGGTTGGGGCGTGAGGACCGTTGCCTCACGCGATCGGCCGCCTCCTTTGCTAGCATTACTGCTTCGCAGAAGGAGGCGACCGCCTGCCTCTCCTCCTCGCTCCGGACCATGGCCTGTACCAAGGCCCGGCGCGAGAGATCGCCGCCCCCGATCGCCCCTACGAGGACACGGCGTTGCTCTGCCCAAGCTGGGCACACCTCCACCGTGTGCTCCACCGTGTCCTCCGGGCGGTCCACACAGTGGCGACACCCGGGCGTCGCTTCCGCACGAATCCGGTGCAGGAACTTCTCGAACTTACCGAGTCAGTGCTTTGATGACCTAAACTGATCTGTCAAAGGGATGTAGCTATATGTATAGGATGATAGCTCCATCCCTCTTTCTCGCTCGTTCCTGACCACAATAAGTGACCTAAAGTGTAACAAATATATGAGTATCAAATATCATGTTAGACGAGATACTTTCAGGCATCATTTTATCATCCGTCGGTGGGTATAACAGGGCATTGTTTCAACTTAATGTCATTCAATAGACTCTAATCCGACCGCGCGTTACGTAACATAATTTGATAAATTACAATAGTATCTAAGTGTGCCTGTGCCGTGGGGTAATCCATCAATTTCGCACCGTTTCACGACCACCATTATTCGACGGCTGCGAAACAAATGATTACAAATGAATCGGGCTGAGCGCGGGACGGGAGCGTTGCCATGGCGACCGGAGACGATCGATGCCGGCCTCCCCCCGGCCCGTGCACACCCCGCAATTAAACAATGATTCACACGCGCAGCGATGAGATGACGAACATGTATAGCAGAGGCTGGGATTAAGAGTTGTACCCAATCTGATGATGAATATTGGAGGAAAGTTGAGAATTTTAGGTTACACGATAATAGAGTTTTTAGGTCGGTAACTAAAATAGGTCGCTCAATAATTGCATCAAACAGCGTTCTCATGTACATTAAAACAAGTAACCTCACAGTATAACCAAAACATTTTTTTATAGTTTTTCCAAATAAATACGAGCACACAGCTCTCGTCAATCGGGGGTGAACTCCAAAAGAAGCTATTTACATACGCGCAGGGGTGAACTTACGACCTAATGGAATGATGCCAATGAGTACGAGTATTTGAGCACTTGCCCTGTGTACACACAGCATGTTGTTTATTTTGCCAGACCCTTGGAATAACAACAGTTGAAACCCCATTAAAGCTTACTGTAGTTGTTTGGTAATGCTGCCGTAATCTGTTAGAGTAGTTCCAGTGGAGAGTAGGAACAAGTTTAAACATATTTTTAATGGATGTTATAGTTTTGATTGTAAACTTGTTTGTTTCATAACGACCTGGCGTGAACCGAGATTTAAATGAAAAATGTTGCGACGTCTTTCTGATAAAGCTATATAATTCACAACTATCACACAACGCCAACGCTGTCTAGTCCCAAGCTAAGCATAGCTTGTGTTATGAGTACTAGACAACTGATGAACATACTTATATATAATTTCTAAATACATACATATTATAGATAAATTACACCCAGACACAGAACAAATGACCGTGTTCATCACACAAACATTTGTCCTGGGTGGGAATCGAACCCACGACCTCCGGCATAGCAGTCAGGGTCACTGACCACTACACCAACAGACCAGTCATTAATATATAGAGAAAGGTGTCTTTTGAGAAAGCATATTAGAGAATAGTTGCGGCCAGCGGCTTAAATTTGGACGCGTGAAAGTAGAATATTGTCCCAAAGGTATTCTAGGATATAGTTCCGCTATTCTATGAGATGGTCTACCTGCGCGACAAATTTCATCCAAATCCGTTCAGACGTTCAAGCCTGAAGATCTCACAAACATGCACACTCACTAACTTATAATATTTGTATGATTAGTTTATGAAAAGTAGAGGTAGATATGTACTCATCTCCACTTTAAAATATCTACGTATGTTATAGGCAATACTGTTAATTAGTCAAAATCCTCTCTGTTAGTTGTCAATAAGTATCTTACTCCTATCAATGACTCCAAAAATCTATATGTATATGTTATATATATAAAAGCGAAATACCACTCACTGATTAATCACGAAATCTCAGAAACTATAACACTTACAAACTTAAAATTTGGCAGGTAAATTTGGTATTTTACGAAACTCTACCCCTAAGGGAGTAAAACGGGGGTTGGAAGTTTGTATGGAGAAACCTATTTTCACGCGGGCGAAGCCGCTGGCAGAAGCCAGTTGTTTATAAAATAGTCAATAAAAAAATCTACCACACTACTAAGTTTTTGAGTAAATATTAGTATTAATAGTTTTAACCGGGTAAAAGTACTTCTGAACAATTCTTTCATCATCATCATCATTTCAACCGATAGACGTCCACTGCTGGACATAGGCTTTTCCCAAATGTCTCCACAATGAACGGTCCTATGCGTCTCGCATCCATCGGATTCCCGCAACCTTCATCAGGTCATCGGTCCACCTTGTAGGGGGCTTTCCAACACTGCGTCTTCCGGTACGCGGTCGCCACTCCAGAACCTTTCGGCCCCAACCCAACCAATTCTTACAGTTTTGTCTAATTGACAGTTTTGAAAAAGCAAATCATTAAGTATATTTTAATCCTTTTTGCTTTTGCTTTGCTTTCTCATCACAGAGTTGGATCTGCTGAAGTTATCATTAATATAAACTAATATTGTTTATATAGATTAAACTGTTTGTTTGATTATAAAATCTCTGGAAGCGCTGATCCGATTTTATATTCGAGTTTCTTTTTATAAATACACACGGCGTTTTTGGTATAGGTAAAGTAAGAAACTGCTAGTCTATATAAATACTAAACAAAACGATAAAAATCATTAGGATTAACCTGTTGACCGAAATGTCAAACAGCAAAACTGTGCTCTCGGCGCTAAGCTACGATATCTTCTTTTAAGAGCGGCCAACCCAAGATACATTTCTATACAACCGCTCTTATGACGTTATTACACATCTTTCTCCAAATATTTTGGAAACACAGATATCCTCTGGATATTATCTAGGTTTCTATTCAAACCTAAACATACATTTGTGTAAAACTAATCCAGTAAAGACCTCTGAAACTCTGCTATTTTGTGTGAACTTTGGCCCTTCATAATGTACTCATATATTAAAAATATAAAAAAATGTAACTATAGAATATATCTTGCGCATGCAATCGAGATTCCGAATGTTGAAATTAAAAAAAAAAACTTTAACCTAACCTGGAACCAGATTTGAGATAATTATATTCGAGTAAATGACTGAATTGCCGAATAAAAAATAATAAAACTGTATAGGTAGTTTTCAGGCGTGATCTCTCTTTTTTCGCGTTGCTTATTCATCAAGCATTGCGTTGGATTGTGTTGAATAAAACAACAAGTTTTTAAACCATACCCACATTGACGAGTGGGGAAGGGCCCTCTTAATCTGTCATGTAGACGTGACCGTGGCGTACTGGACATATTTTAGTTTGACATACATGACTGTGGCAGTCCAAATGTTAAAAAGACCTTTATTGCATTTTTCCCTTCTCTAATGTAATTAAATCTAATCCCTCACAGAATTTCAATAGCTGCTACATTGTATTGTGGTGGTGTTTTCATCAAACCTCACTAATTAGGAACTGCGGCGGACGCAAGAAGCTGTATGTCCTGAAAAGTTCGCCATGTAATGAGTTCGCAGTTGCCGGCAGATCCGTCCTCGAACTATTGACGTACAACGCGAACTGTGAGCAAACTACACGCTTCATATGAATTATTTCCGCTAGGAAATGTCGGAGAGGAGCTGTCGTTTGATATTCTAATTGTTGTGAGATATTTTGTTTGGGGACACAAAATTTGTTTAATTGAGTTTTTTTTTTTATTGAATATAATTACCATTCTCTGTATAGCATAGCATAGTCAGCCTTATAATTTTCCCCTTGTTGGGACTCAGGCCTCCTCTCTAGGAGAGGAAATGGGCTGTAATCCACCACGCGGGCCCAGTACGGGGTGGTCGGACCCAGTGCGGACTCTGCATCTACTTTTAATTGAGACCTTCCATATTTTTTACCGTAATGTATAAGTTTGACCAGTTTTTTTTATGGTTGATAAACTCACGCTTGGCCTCTATCTCACCTGATGATAAGCAATGATGTCATCGACGATGGAGGACGCTTGCCTAAAAGTAACCTATTCACTCTTGACTTAATTAATAATAAATGAAAATTAAGGAGTGGAAAACAATAATAGGACGACGTCAGTCATTTGTAGCGTAAAAATGTCTTAAAATTATTCGGTGTTGGAATTTAATTTTGATAGGGCGTGGCGGTACCTACTCGTAGCTACTGCTGAACAAAACAAAGAACCGTTTAGTTTGTTTTGATTTCAATCAAACATAATAATTAAAATCCGTATCCAATTATGCAAATACCAATGCATTCCAATTATAGTTTATTCGTAATTAATAATATAGACCGTAATACATTTAAATCCGAATTTTCGAACTGAACGAGCTTTTTAATTAGAACAGATCAACCACAACTCTTGTTACACAGTTAAAAAGCAATATTTATTGGAAATTGGTTTGTGGAGTGGGATAGCGGGGGCGGCGGAGCGCACTGCGAATTAATTCGGTTCAATGTTATATACATTAAAATTGTAAGTCCGCCGGAGCGGCCGCAACCGCCCGAAAGGCTTTGCTTCCAATCCCAATAAGCGATCGGCTGTGAGCTCTGTGCACTGCCGCCGACCACGTTACAGTTACAAGCCACCTAAAATAGCTCGTTTAAATACGGACTCCGCGCTGGCGGCTTTTATCGGATCAGACAGTCTAACTTCGGCAGCATCTCCCCTTTCCACAAATTAAATCAGGCGTTGTAAAATTATGATGTGGATATTTGAATTCTGTTCAAAATATTTTGTTCCAATGGGTATTTAGAAAAAGTTAGAAGCTATTGCATTTTTACCATTGGCTAATTGCTATAAAGGAGAAACAGCAGGAAACTACAAACACAATACTAAAAAAAAATTTAACTTTGTGTGAAGTAATGCAACAATAATTTGTGTGGGAGGATAGTAGGACAGTGCGGACCAGTCGACATAGTACTAGTTAGTAGTACCTAGTAGTTTAATAATTAGACGAAAAAAATAGTGAACAAACAAAGTCATGAAAAAAAGATGGAACAATGAACTGACGTTAACACGATAATACAGCTATCAGAAAAGCCACATGCTAAGAAGTAGTCATTACCAAACAAGATTGTCTTCAACATAGTCCTTAATCTTGTAATACGCTTGATCAGGACTCGTTTGATTGGTTTTGAACTTTCTCTCGCTAAGTTCTGTAACTGACTTTGGCAACTTGTTTTGCAGCATAGTATGAAGAATGACTTGCTTGTCTTGTCTAATCTCCATTTGAGTGTTAATATACAATTTCATCTTATTATACAATTTTCAACTTTGCGAATGATTGATGAACGAGATTTGGATGAAATCACTAAAAAATGCAGAAACCGGCGGAGTATCATGTTGATCATTTAATTAGACTGGAGGACCGGCAAGGGCAGTTCGCTACAAAGTGGGCAGAGCCGGTGCGCGAGCGATGTGTGCGAGCGGCACGAACAGAGAGCCGCTAGCAGACGTAAGTGCTGCATTTTAATTAAATCCTCATTGCCGAGAGATAGCGCCGCGGGACATACTTTTCGTTTTTTCCGTCGGTCCGTCCGCGTTAGTCCGCGTCCTGTGAAATTGAAGCTGTGTTTAAAGCTTGCAGCGAGTCGACGCGCTTGCCGACATAATGATAATACTTGCTACTACGCCTGCATTTTAATACGAGATCCACTCATCCGCACTCGGGCGTAGCAGTTAACTGGAGTTATATTTTCCTGATTCTTTTTTGAAAATTAATGTTGCCATGTTGCGATGTGGACGGGATACTGAAGAATACATAAAACAATAATAGGTACAGTCTATTGGTAACAAAGGCCAATCAATTAGTCAGTCAAGTCGAAGTAACTGATTAGACGACTGTAGCCATCTGATAAAAAATATCGGCAACAAAAGAGTACTTCAATTCACATTGTATCTCGGTCATAACATTGTAATTTGTTCGCAATAGATTCAAGTGGTGACATCGACCACTCGAATCTGTCGCTCTTCACAACAAGTTCAACATGAGAGTAGCAAAGCATAACATGAAGAGAGATAAGTTCGATGGAAAATACGCAGAAACATGTCAATATTCGTCTCGCTAGGTACTTGTTGGTAACTAGTAGCAACAACTCAATAGAGCTCCCGGGGCTGAGGTAGCGAGGTACTTGTGAGTTGTGCCCGCACCGTGTCTCTCGTCATAGCAACGTGGAAATTAGACAATGAACTGTGAGAGCGTTAACAGTCGGTACCTGTCTGTGGGGAGGGGGAGAGAGCGAGGGGTGGCGTGTCCCGGGATACAAATGATAAGGCGATTACAAAAAAATATATGTACAGTTTTATATACAAACTAGCATCTGCCAGCGACTTCGCCCGCGTGAAACTAGGTTTTTCTATACAAACTTTGAACCTCCGTTTCATCCCTTTAGGGGGTGAATTTTGGAAAATACTCTCTTAGTGCTCGCCTACGTCATAAATGGTAACCTTGTGCAAAGTTTCACACTCCTAGTCCCAGCAGTTTCGGCTGTGCGTTGTTATGTCAGTCAGTCAGTTTCTACTTTTATGTGTATAGATAATATCGCCCGATAGCCACAGAACGCTATAGAACGACACAAAAGAGAAAAACATATGAAGGTGGGAGACAGATCTAATTTATGGACAGTAATGGAAGGTACCTATGAATAATGATATCATCAGCAAATACTAGTTTGTGGATATTACGAATATAAAGTTAACGATAACAATGACCGATAGGTTCGCTAACTTAAGCATTGCGTCCCATATTATTGCGTCCCACATTATTGCGCCAATTATGTTCGTAATCATACGATTATCATACAAAAGTTTCTGGGCACCAATGATATTTGAAATAATTATGATAACATTTTATAATTTTATTTTAGGAACTGTCATATCTGCGTTCTTGTTTATTATTTGGTACCAAAATTGCCATTAGGTTTTTTTTGAGGTGGGAAATCATCTAATGATTTCTTTCGCTTTAGGACGGTTCGGAAGGGCGTGTCAGACTTTTACTGACTAAAACCACACCTATGTTACTTCAGTTGCTTACCTTTGCGTTCCAGGACCTCGGGTTACCCTTTCACAAGTCAACCCACGGCCCCAGGTCATTAGGTATGTGTTTTAAAATTGTTGCTCTATGTACTGATGCGTACAGTTTGATTACCACATTATGTAGTTACTTTTCGATTATCTAGCGGATGGACTGGTTTATCTGGCTACCTATGTACGTCTAGGAGTATACGTTTTTCGACTTCTCTAAGGTTTGGTGATGAATGATTGGATATAACCAAGGCATATTTAAGCCTGTATGAATGGTCTTATCAGGCCATTCACTCAACATGATTGCGACACAAACTGTGACACTTTACTTTATCAAACCTTCATTATGATTTACCTATAACCGCCTAATACGCTGGGCTAGTGTTCCAGTGTTAGTCACGCGCTAATACCATAATACACGGAGCGCCACAGAGCGCTCGCCTCGCACATTACTGCTCACCCACTTACGCTGGGTTATGCTGTTATGTGCTCTCCGACACATTGCATTAGCCGCATAGCTCGTGTGATCTGGATTGATCTTCACCATATTCTGCGTCAACAATCAACTTATACGTTATAACATGAATCTGTTTTGCTTTAGTTTTAAAACCAATTCATTGCAAATTGAAACTTTTTCCATTGGAAGGACTGAAGAGTCATGAAAGAAATTTTATGTTATTATCTGTCCTTTGTTGTTTCAATGTAAAACTGTCGCTTTGATTTTATTTCGCAGAAAAGCATGTCTTAATCTCTGAAAAAAGACTTTCAAAGGAATAATCTATATTCGATTCAACTGCAACCTAAAGATAATGTACCCCATTATCGCTTTCCCCCTCCACACACTAATATTATTGAATGACGACAGCATAGTCTCCGTCAAAATGACACCCAGTAGGGATATACATGACTTGCAATAAGCCACTTTACATTTTGCAAAGCTTAAGAAAATCGAGGTTAGCAGCATGATTATAAAGCATATTAAGCTTCTTCATCGGATTACGTGGAGTATGTAGTGCGAAATGTAATAAGTATTTGTAGGGGGGTGCGGTGGGGTCGTGGTGGCGGTGGTCGAGCGGCAGAATCAAGGGCGAGGGGCGCGGAGCAAAGGGAGAGAGGTCGCGGGGAGCGGAGCGCGCGGGGGGGAGCATGCCGGGAGGGATGCTGCGCGGGACGGCGCGCAGATCAATATCTCGCGTCGCCCAGCAACGCCGCGCCAGACCGAGTGCCTCCCGTACTACGGCCCCGCAACCCGCCACCTCCCCCCCCCCCCGCCTGCCCACTACTCGCTTATTTAATACATGCCGTATCTGGGATGCGAGCTTTTTCATGCTAAATGACAGGGCAACGTAATCGCAGTCACCGCTCTCGTAATGCCCGCGCCACAACCATGGCGTGGTGGTCCCCTTGGCCGGGCATTAAACCGCGGAACCATAACGATGACATTGACCTCGTTACCCGAAGAAAACTTCCATTTTCGTCCGGGCCCAATTTATAGCGTGAATGCTCATGTGAGGAAACAATCCTCGGAATTTCATGCCTACTTCACACGCTTACTATGTAGTTACCATACACAAATACTTTATGAACGTTTACAGTTCTGGACGTTAAATTTATTTGGTTTTCCATAGATTTAGATATTATAACCCTAGATTTAATGACAATATTAAATCTCCTCGAATTTATTACCTACTAAAGTACTTTTTTTTTAACTAATATAGAAAATAAAGTACTCATCCATTGCATAACGAAACTTTTGATGAGCGAAACTATTTTTAAATCCTACGTGTGCTTTGGTATTAGTAGTAGATTTACAAGTACCTATATTAAAGCTTTGCAGGCACATTGCTCAGCGTGTATAGCGTGTAATACCAGAACATTATGAAATTGTGGCAAACAGGACTCTTTGTTTCAATAACGCTCACAACTCACAACAGAACCACCCCTAAAAGTTAGGCTAGTCTTATTTATTTATATTGGAAGTCTATTAATTTAGTCTTGATCGACGCAAATACGGGCTGCGTCAACAATAATCTAAGGGCTGATGTTTTCAATAGCTTAATAACTTAACTGAAGGATAAATATGGCCGTTTGACATAATTTCCTGGAACAATTAGCCTGCTGCAGTCTTCCCGTCCAATTTTAATTTAGGTGTCTTTAGGCTAGAGTTAATGGCTAATGGCTCTTAATAAACTAAGTGCGCCTCACCATCAACGATTGCATCACTGCTGGGATCGCAGTCAAGCACTAGTATAAATAAATAAATCCTATGACAAAACTGTCAAATTGTCATTTTTATTCTACTGGTAATTGAAAAACTAAATAAATTAGTGATTTTATAATGAAATAGTGCTGTTTTGGAGACCACAGACATTTAAATGCATGTTAAACATTGAGGGTAAAGGTTACTTCATAACAAGTAGGGCAGGGATGTAAGTTGTAACATAACTTCTTTGTTTAACGATTTAACGACTTTCAAATTTTGTTATGCGGTACAAAATAAAATTATCTGAAAAGAGTTGAAATAGGGTAAAGGCAAACATCAAAACTATCAACGAATTGTTTTATTAAGACAAAAATATAAATCAATTTCCACATACACAGTAAATTAATGAATAAATTGAACATAAATCGACATTATTTCTTAGGTGACTAGACCAAGTTTCGACAAAAATAATTACTAACAATAAATACTTAAAGTTAACATCGAAAACAATAATCATGATGAACAATGCCTTTTAAAATAAATTCTAAGAAGTGAAATGTTGTAGAGAGTAGGCATTCTGGATCAGAATTGTATGAAACTAACTAAATAACCCTTTTTTACTTGTTATAAACAATTTGTGCAAATATTTAAACTATACGTATGTTTCAATTTAAGTATAAGTTTATTAATGGGGTGATTATTCAATTAGATTGTCATTTGATTCAAAAGACAAATAAACTAGACATTGTTAAATATCCGAATAGTGAAAAGCTACCAAAATAATGATATTTGGTCGATTCTTCTAGCCGAAAATCTCTTTAGCCAATTCAATAAAAACCTATCATAAAATGTTAATAGTTAAGACATTATAAGTAAATTAAATGACACGTAAATAACAAGCTAACAAATAAATTAAACATTAATCGACATTATTTCTTAGGTGACTAGACCAGGTTACGACAAAAATAATTACTAAGAAAAAATACTTAACGTTGAAATGATAACCATAATAAATAAACATTGTATTTTCATATCGTCGTCTTTCATTATTATTCTGAAGAAAAATAGATCACATCTGGTGTACAATGTGATATCATAAAATATAAGATACGTCATAACGTTGACGGATGGATTGTTTGAAACCTAAACGAAACGAATTTGGAATGAAACGTAGTCTTTTACCTGATACTAGCACTAGCAGTAGCTTCGCCCCAGTGGAAGTAGAAAATATATATCCAATGTTACTTATTGATAAAGTAGCATTCTACTGGTAAAAAATGTTTTAAATCGGCCCTCTAGTTTTGTTGAGATTACGCATTAAAATAAAAAACAAGTCATCCTTCTTTTTATAATCTACACTAATATTATAAAGAGGTAAAACTTGCTTTTTTTTTGTTTGTAGGAGGTTATCTCTGAAAGTACTGGTCCGATTGCTTAAATTTTTTCACCGATAGAAAGCTGCTTTATTCCTGAGTGACAGGCTATATTTTAAGTACGCGGGCGAAGTTGCGGGCAAAAGCTAGTAATATATATTATTATACAAAAGCAATTTGTACATGAGTTTTAATATAATATAGGTAATTCTTAATTTATTGTTATTTCTTTTTTAATTATGTTTAGCCGTTTCGCAGCCAATAATGAAAAAATTCTCGCAGATTCAATAGGACTTATTTTTATATATAATTAACTTATTTTTGTCCCCGGCCACGCTCACTAAGATTTCGACATTCGATTTGAAAGACACATAGCGCCATCTAGCATCCCAAAGCTACTTTGGCCGCCGAAAGTTATTGTTCTTTCCCTCGAGAACAGTACTTTTTTGAGGATGAAATCTACTCTTTTTCTATGTCTTTTTCTATATATTTTTCTATATCCCTGCCTGACAGTGTATACGCGAAATTTCATGATATTCGATTTTGTGGTATAAACGTGAAAAGGTAACAAACAAACATTTTCTTTCGCATATAATAAAGTAATGAATAAATTAAACATAAATTAACATTATTTCTTAGGTGACTAGACCAAATGAAGACAAAAAAAAACTTATAATAAAATTTAAAGAATAAAGAATAGGAATATAGGATAACGTTGACGGATATGGATTGAAGCTATTAAACATACAAATAAATGAAACGAATTTTGAATAAAAGGATTATTCTTAATAAAAGCAATATATCTTGTAAAATTTTAAAAATATTTGTTATAATTTTAATACAGGTTTATAAGAAAATTATAAAAATTTGAATATTAATTTGTTCAATGAACAATTAGTTTTGCTAGAATACCTAATGATAAAGGCGTATCAATAACTACTGAACTACCTCAGTGTTTACCTAATTTTTAGCTGGACAAAAATTGCAGATTCAATAGAAACCTATAATGACATATCAAGACAAAATATAGATCAAATTGCATTATACAAAAAAAAGGAATGAATAAATTAAACATAAATCAACATTATTTCTTAGGTGACTAGACCAAGTTACGACAAAAATAATAATTAGGTACCAACAAGTTTTTAACACTTTTTAATATTGTAACCCATTGCCATGATAAACGTAGGCTTTTCAAATAAATTCTTATAAATTTATTAAAAAACAGAGACAAATATTGCACGAGACTAATACCTGTTCCACATGCTGATTTTTCCTATGAAAATTAAGAGACGTGGTTACCATAAACCCTCGTAGTAAGACAAAAACGAGGCACCCTATCATGCTAAATGTCAAGCAATTTTTTTTGATAACCTTGATACCTTACTCATAAATTAACCTGCAAATGATTAAGCGGGTCCCAGCTTGGTGGCAGCAGCATGAAGAAAATGTAGTTGTAGAGAGGACAGTGGCAGAACTAGAACAGCAAGGCCACTCTGCGCGATCATGCGCAGAGTGGCAGTGGTTGGGGTCCAGCTGGGTGGCAGCAGCAAGGAGTGGACGTAGTTGTAGAGAGAACTGTGTCAGAACTAGAACAGCAGCTGCATGCTCAAGGCCACTCTGCGCATGATCCAGTGGTCGGGGTCCAGCTGGATGGCAGCAGCAAGGAGAGGACGTAGTTGTAGACAGGACAGTGGCAGAACTAGAACGGTAGCTGCGTCAGGAAAGCCACCCCGCGCATGATCCAGTGATCAGGGTCAAGCTTGGTGACAGCATCATGAAGAGGATGTAATTGTAGATAGGATAGTGGCAGAACTAGAACGGTAGCTGCGTCAGCAAAGCCACCCCGCGCATGATCCAGTGGTCAGGGTCAAGCTTGGTAGGCAGCAGCATGAAGAGGATGTAGTTGGTGGAGTGCCCGGTGGTGGACAGCACGCCGCGCCGGTCACCTGTCTTGTATAGCGGACAGTGGTAAAAACTGCCCGTCGGGATGTCCTCGCGTTTGATGGGGATCAACCAAACCTGGAGTAACAACACATAATTGCAGCAGATGAATATTTAAAGGTATGCGGACCAGAATGTAAGCTCGAAGGATCCTTTGACCAGATGGGTGTTGTGTCTAATCCGGGCAACTGCCCGATACTTGATTTTCGACTGTTGTATATGTTCTAATAGCACGGAGAACTCTACAGACACTACAGACAGACGGACAACAAAGTGATCCTATAAGGGTTCCGTTTTTATCCGACTGCAAGATGATCTCTATGTGATGATTTAGAGATGTTTATAACGAACAGAGCATTTCAACTATGTGAGTAGGTACATGCTCGGTTCGTGCGCATTATACCGCGTTACATGATTTTGAATTTTTACTTTCTATGTGGCCACATAGACAAATATTTGATAGCACTTCCCCTTCCTCTGGCAAAAGATGTGGACGACAGGGGATGGGATAGGATATTATTCACGCTAACAAAATAGAAAATCTTTTGTAGCCTTTTCTACAGTTTAATATAGGCCTATCTGCCGAAACTGAAATTATGTATACTGACCGGCGGGAACTCATCATACAGGATTTTAGGGATGGACTCGTCGATGATCATGTTTTCCATGTTCCACCGTGCGCCCTCCATGTACAGCCCACGAATGTAGACGCCCTCCGGCGGGGGCTCCGGAAGGTCTAGCTGTTTCTGCACCTGCATTACATAACAATAGAGGGTACATTAAATGAGGGTCAAAATTCAAAATGTTTTCTTCACATACGTTACGCCCATATTAAACTTCCAATTTGTCGCTTCTTGTTGAGATCTACCGGTAACTATAAGGCCTTTCTGTATTAGAATTTTTCGTTATAAGAGCGTTATGACTCATTTCGACCATAATTCCAATTAGAAAAAGGCCGTTCGAATTTCGAATGTATGACAGAACGAAATTACGTGACAACACCTTCAAGTTTGTGCAATGATGCAAACAGATTTTGTCAGACATCACCATTTTGAAGATAAAATTTCATCTTTGTATTGTTAAAATGCAACGTAGCGAGAACTTCCTTTACAAAAACACATCTATATACAAAGGGTGGGCGAGCAGTGGTGGCCGAGTGGTAACGGCCCCGACTTACGAGTTGTAAGTCGCGAGTTCAAAACCCAGCCAGGCGCATTACTTTGTATAATTTATCATAAGCACTGCTCTCAAAACGGTGAAGGAAAACATCGTGAGCAAACCGGCATGTCCTAGAACCAAAAATTTGTAGACATATGACATCCACCAACCCGTACTGGGCCCGTGTGGTGGATTACGGCTTATTCCCTCTCCTAGAGAGAAGGCCTGAGTCCCAACAGTGGGAAAATTATAAGGCCGACTATGCTATGCTATACAAAGGGTTGAAGGTCGAACACAATACTAAAGCAGTAGTAAGTAATGTACAATCGGATACGGCTGCGAAAGTGCGAACTACGCATTGGCAATGGCAGACTTAGGCAATTCACAAAACTTGCGAATTATGATAATAAAGCTGATTCATGGGAAAGCTACTCACTTCGTAATGGAAGGCAAGCTGGTCAATGGGTATCTTGTACTTGCGCGCGTAGCTCTGCTGAGCAGCTGTCAAGAAGGCTTGCGGGAAGTAGAAGCCGGACAGCCAGAACACCGTCGGCGGCCCGAACTCGTGCCAGTGCTGGTAACAATACTCTTGGTAAATAAAAACTCGCTTACATTATTAATGAAAAAACAATATTAACAAGTGTGGTAAACTCGGTGATTCTGTCGCTGTCTTGCATTGACATTCTTGACTCTCGATTGTAGAGAATCTTTCCCTGTTTAAACAAGGCTGGCTTCCTAGGAAAACAATTTGGAAATACAAACCATTGAAACCTCACCATCCTGCATCCCGGGCAGGAGAAACGAAAACATAAATATGTAGACAAACCAAACGCAAACTCTTTCGCTCATATATGTCTTTGCGTTTATACTTTGACAAGTTTAAATAGCAAGGACAGGGCAGGTCGTGCATTTTTTCGGTTCCAAAAATGGGCACAAATTGTTAGGGTTAAATTTCACCGGCGGCGCGACCAGCTCGGACGCGTGCACCTAAGGTTCATTTTGATACTGTCTCAGTGTGGTGTAGCGACTCTGGTGTCTGTATGGTGTCTAATTTGGTTTGGCGCAACTGGTCGCGCCGCCATGGTGTCCCGGTGAAATAAGCCTTTAATCTTTGGGAGCGGTCAGCAATCTTCGAAGATAAAGATGAAGCCAGACTAAGCCAGACTTACCGGTGGTGCGATGTAACTTTGAAGTGGCGCGCGTTCTTCGAATTGATTCGATTTCAAAGTCTTTTTCTTTAAAACCTCGGTAATACCCGCAACTCTTACAAGGTTACGTCACAACCTAACATCGTTATTCTAAGAAGTCGTGCTAGTATTTCTTGTATAATGAAAGCGTATAAGCAAACTTCGGGTGTCCATATCCTTACTCTTTAAATCTATGGCTTTTTAGCAGTGGTTCCAAACCTGTGGTTCGAGGATCAGTAGTGGTCTACATGAGCTAAAATATGGTTCGTGAAAGGTATTTTAAAAAAGGTGATAACAAACTTTCCAACTGAACAGTAACATAGTTTCGAACTGTCGGAGAAAGGTTATATTTTCTATAACAATCGTAGTTACTAAGGATTTTAAAGAATACTTTTGAATCATCATCATCATCTTCCTGCCCTTGTCCCGTTTTATTTGGGGTCGGCGCAACACGTTTTTTTCTTCCATTCTGTTCTGTTATTCTTCACACTAATCACTAATAGTTTTGAATATGTAATATTTTTTTTATAAAATGTAACAGTCATGTAAAAAATATTGTTATATTTTTTTCTGGACTTTTAATCCCTTTCAATAACTAAGAAACCAACCAGTAGTCCCAGGTTAATAAAGTTTTTTTTTTATATAGACGTTTATACTGTTCTATAATATGAAATGAAATATACCAGAACATATTAACATTGAACCTACAAAATTAAGATATTTAAACCTACCATAATTCAGTCAATGGCGTTCATCGTCAAAATTAACCCAAGCATGTTTATGTTTACCATCACATTCATAACGTGATCCAGAAATGAAATTACCCTAACATTTTCTGGAGTCAGCCATGTGGAATGATCACACGACTGAGTTCAGAGTCAGATGTGTATGTGCGCGCGTGCATGAGTATGAAGCGGGCACGGTTCCAACTCCGGGCAATATCTGAATGTGTTCTGAAAGGAAAACTACACGTTTTTCGGTTGTAGATTATACCCCGACTCCTTTAAACATAGCGACGCAATTAAATCTAGTATATTAGTTGACTAGCTTCCACCAGCGACTTCGCGTGTGAAAGGTTTTTCCATACAAACTTGAGACCCCGTGTTCATCCCTTTAGAGGGTTTATTTAGGAAAATCCTCTCTTAGTGCTCACCTACGTCATAGGAGGAAATAATGTGCAAAATTTCACGTTCTTAGGTCCAATAGTTTCGGCTGTATGTTGATATGTCAGCCAGTCAGTTTTTGCTTTTATACGAGGGTGGTCCCAGAAGCACCCGACCTGACCAATAAAATAATAAAAAAAAAACATAAACAGGTTTTATTCTTTAACTTAGTTTCCTTGTAGGTCGATACATCTTTCCCAACAATGGTCAATAGCTTCGATACCATATTTATAGTAGGAACCGTACCAAGAGCTTGACTTCAAAACAGCTATTAACCGCAGACTCTACCTCTTTATTGTTGGTAAATCTTTTTCTAATGTGGCATTTTTTCAGATTAGGAAAAAGAAAATAATCTTAGGAAGCCAGACCCAGCGAATAAGGCGCATGAGGAAGCAATTCAAACTTCAACTCATTGATTTTAGCCATCGCAATGACGGACGTGTGGACTGATGCGTTGTCGAAATGAAACAACACTTTCTTTTTCGCCAGATGAGGCCGTTTTTAGGGTTCCGTACCTCAAAAGGTAAAAACGAAACTCTTATAGGATCACTTTGTTGTCCGTCCGTCTGTCTGTCTGTCTGTCTGTCAAGACCCTTTAACTCGAGAACGGGTGGAGGTATCGAGTTGAAATTAAAACCATATACTCAAGTCTGTGGTCCCTTGAAGCTGTGAAAAAATCAAACGTCTGAGTTAACGGGAAAAAAGATACGGCCGTTTATGTCGCAAAAAACGTGTATTTCGACACTCTCAAAGGTATCAAAATTTACAGGGTAGGTACTTGCCGTTGACCTAGAATCCTGAAATTTGTCATGAAGCAAGGTCTCATAACACAAGTATAGGAAAAAATCTGAAAACTGTAAATTTGTAGTTACGCCACAAAAAAAAAGTTTTTTTGCGATTCGGAAAAATCTTCGTAACTCAATTTGGGAATTGAACAGTTTTCAAAGGTAAGTTTGTATGGAACCCTCAGTGTGCGAGTCCGAGTGCGTCGCACTTGCCCAGTTTGTCCTTGAATTTATCACTTAAACGCTACAATAAGGCTGCATAATATTCCTCGTTGTCGTTATTCGTCGTTCTTCCTTTAACAAGATAATAACCAATAAATATTATTCCATGTGCATCCCAGAAAATGGACGCCATACGCAGTCGACTGAATTGTCTTCACTTTCTTCGGAGTTGGTTTTCCCCTACAATCCACTGCTTTAATTGCGCCTTCGTCTCAGGTGTGAAATGGTGGACCCATGCTTTCTTACAATGTTATAAATCGACGCAAAAATCCGGCTGTATTGCTGCGAAACATTGCTAAGCACTTGATGGAAACATCCTGACGACGATGTTTGTGTGCTCCATTGTGAGCAAACGCGGCACCCAGCTTGCGCGCAGCTTTCTCATGTGCAAATTTTTGGTCATTATGCAATTTACAGCACTTTTCGAAATTTCTACCATGTCTGCTATCTCGTGTACTTTCAATCAATGGTCATATTGGTCATCCAATACCATTTTATGGATTTTCATGACATTTTCTGGCATAGTGACCTCACTTGGTTGACCACTACAGTGTTCGTCTTGGCAGTTCGTTCCAACTTCGTTTGAACTCAGCTACCCAATATTTTACCGTTGTAAACAAAAGTACAGACTCCCCCAGAGTAGAATTCAACTCGGGTTTGATATCAGCTAGTTGGACTGAAACCTTTCAGAGGAAAGTTTTGTATCACATAACGATGACCGATTTTTTCTATGTGTACAAATTCACTGAGAGCTTTCACTACGGATGGCTATTTAAAAATATTATTTAACGTAACGTTATCAAATTAATAACTTAAGTACTTATCGATTAAAGTACTTAATTAGTTTTTTTTAAATTACCCATATCTATAAATAAGATCGGGTACTTTTGGGACCATCCTCGTATATACAGATGATCACACCAAAGAGAGTGTTTCATCTTTGATCACATCATCACTTACGACGAGGTATGATAGTGGTCAAACGCAAGCCATTTAATAATTTAAAAAATCTTTCGCGTCATACTAGCTGGACCACTGGTTATTAGTTCAGTCCACCGAATACCAACATCTTCTGATGCAATGTAGAAGGCAATTCAACAAAACGCAAACGCGAAGCGATGCGGCGTGATTAGAAGAAACAATTGATTCTCTTAACCACACGTGAGTGCGGTGCGGCGACGAGCGAATCGAGGCGGATGCGTTCAGTTGGTTTTGATATTTTTGAGCGAACTCTTGCAGTGCGGTGACTAAATTTATTTGGCAGCTGAAACAGCGACTTCACGTGCACGTAGGATAGAGCCTCTGTATCGCGAGCGCAGGACGCTGCGTAAGTAACTGCACTTATCATTTTCATAACAATAACATCAATAATATACTATTGTATATTTGTGACGCCTAGTAGGATTCTATTCGAGTTTGGAATTATATGATGAAATGGATGTCAGAGTGATAAAAAGCTGTCACAGTTCTTTGCTTCAAATACTAAAATGCATGTCGATGGCTAGTGTATGGAAGATGCCCATAATGGTCGGTGATCACTTAACTTAAGGTTGACCGTTAACTTATTAAATAGCATAAAGAAAACTGTACAAATATAGATACCTGCAAGAACGCGAGCCTCGCCAGTAGGTCGTTGAAGTAGGAGGCGAAGGGCTTGAGCGAGGGGTAGCTCTTTTCGGCCCACAGCGCGGGGATGCGCCCGCGCACCATGCTTGTTAACACCTCCTCCGTTATGTCATTCAGAACGCTTACGCCTGTATCAACGGTACACGTGATTTAATTGTTATTAAATAAGATTAGCTTATTATACCAGCAGTTTTACTCGTGCATAATATAAGCATAATCAGCCTTTTAATGTTCCCACTGCTGGGACTCAGGCCTCCTCTCTAGGAGAGGGAATGAATTATCTCAAGAGAACATACTCCCGGGATCAAAAGTAGTATGTACTATTTCTAAGATATTATGATCCTACGTGTGTGCTAAGTTACATCCAAATCCAAAAAAGTTGAGGTAACAAACATACATAGTAACTATCATCATTAAAGCCGAAACACCTCCACTTGACAGTTGGACATATCCCTCCCCCAAGTGTCACCACAACGAACGGTCCTGTGTCTTGCACCGGAAGACGCAGCGATGGAAGACCTCAAGAAAGTTTGAAGATGCAGCGTTGGAAGGCAAGGTGGACCGATGACCTGGTGAGGGTCGCGGAAGCCAGATGGAGTAACTATCGCATTTATACTATTACTAGCTTCTCTTCCTAGTCGAAAATTATCACAAGAGAATAAAATATTCCCGGATTCCGGGTTTTGCACATTATATAGGACTATTTGACTGATCCGATCCGACAACTTTGAATTACCTGGCTCCCTATTTTAGACAACCGATTACGCCTATCAATCGAATATTGACGACATGGATCGCTGTGTGTATTGAACCTTTTTGTTCATCTTCGACCCGTCACACATAATATTGAGCACTCTACTTGCACTCTGTGTGTAAAATTATTACACAACCAAAGGCATTCAAAAATATATCAAAATAACTAGGTACAATGTTATAATGTAACCTCACTTTAATTATGCTTCAATAGCTTGATTCCTGGATAGCCAAATTTCACCAAATTATATATCAGTGGGACCTTATTATTATTATGTCCTCTCACAAATAAGGCCAGTTTGATTACGTTAACACCTGGACCAGTGGGCCCAGTCGTCAACAGCCTTGAGCGCAGCGCTGTCCGCAGCGACGAAATCCAAATAGGTGTATAGGTCCAATGAATTGTTAATCCTATGTAAGGCTGTTTTCTTAGAGAATAGCGCTGATGGACACTATTAAATCTTTCCATTCTCCTTTATATAAGAACTCGTAGAAACTATTTTTATCTATGACCAGAAATAAACCTTGTGGAAAACTACACAATAGGAAAGAGTGAGGTTCAAACCTACCCTGCACTGCTCCAATGACGGCCCTAGAGCTGGACCTGACTACTTTTACCAGCCGCTCATATCTTGCGGCCTCCTGTATGACCACGATAGACATGGGCGTCATCTCCGAAGCTTTGATGTCGCCCTCGTGTGATGGGCCGGTCAGGATCTTGGCAGGTAACCGTTTTAACACATCTTCGGCGATGGCCATCGCTTGCATCTCCGGTGTTATTTCTTCGTCCCCAGCGGCGGCCATGTCCTGTGTGAATACGTATAGTAAGAATATAAATTGCGCTATAAATGTAATGTTAGTGCGGTCCGTAAATATCGTTTTGAAGTGTTGAAAGAAGAAAGAAAAGAAAGAAAGAAAAAGAGTTTATTTACGACAAACATGGCACATAAATATATATTATATATATATAA
The DNA here is from genome assembly GCA_905147345.3 of Mythimna impura. NCBI lineage: Eukaryota > Metazoa > Arthropoda > Insecta > Lepidoptera > Noctuidae > Mythimna > Mythimna impura. Next base: position 7,777,319 of record LR990348.1, read on the forward strand.
TATTTTAACAACATACAAAAGAGTGAGTTATGCGACACATCCGCGCAAAACGAACGTTGTTACGAATGTTGTAATGACTGATTGTAATCTATTTTTTTTTGCAAAATTTAATAGCTTTTACGTCATTTGACAGCGATATATTTTCGTTCGATATTCGCTCATGAATTATTATTTTTTTTTTTTAATATGAATGCTAAGAAACTGAATGTAACTTATACTTATTTCTAACTTAAAAACTCACTTACCTGATACTTTTTCTCGATATCCTTTCAAGCATGAAAATTTAAAACCAACATTAAATACAGTTTTACATTTAATTAGATGAACAATACCAATTGATTAAAATGTCTTACCAGACGATCCTGCTCCAATGCACCGACGATGGATGAAACATAAGAAATACCACATGACATGAATCAATTACACTATATTTAACATTATTGCTAACAGCTATAAATTATTAATAAAATCATTTGAATACAACATAATTAAATTAACTACACTTCTATGCGATGAGCTAGTTGCAAATAATTTACTTATATAAAATTTTGCTACGTATTTATAATGAATAGAGAACAGATACATGAACGTCCGCCGATGCATTCTCGACCCAATCACCATTTCGTTAACCAGATATAGATCACCTTCTCTCATATTTATTATGTGACTTCGTTAGAGAGGAAAGGATACTCAAACTATAGAACTTCGCGAAGACCTTACTGCTATACTTTAAAAGCTACATGGTACAGATGGTAACCTGTGTCAGTATAGCGGTGTTGAGCAGCTCCTTGGCCTCTCGGAAGTGCTTGGTGATGTCTGCGTTGGAGTGGAAACCGAACACGGCCGGCGGAGTGGCGGCTGGCAGCGAACGCGCAAAGTGCACGATATCGGCATGCTCCTTCAGCGTCGGAATGTGGTACACGCCTGGCGAAATCATTGTCTTGTATATTTGAATTCATAATTTGAAATATTAACCCATCAACACCAACTCAAGTGTCGACTGAAGCAATGTGTATTTTAAGTTGATTTTTGCAAGACCATTTTGTATTAAGAGCCACACAATTTTTAACTTTGGATGGTATGATATAATTCGAATGGAACAGCTGAATTAACATTCTGTAAATGACCAAAAGCCGTTAGATTGCATAGGTTACCAAAATAGTAAGATACCTTTTACACAAACCTAAATCTATGGGTACAATGATAGGCTATTGCTAATATCGATGTCTACCAGACAACCTTTGAATGGACTATAAAAAACAAAAAAAGGGAGGTAGTCTGCAACGTACTGCTAGCACAATGTACTGCTAGTACAAACCACTGCTAGTATATATGACTACAGTATATTCGTGTTAAATAAACATACATTCGACTAGAGCAGTGGTGGCCCAGTGGTAACAGCCCCGACTTACGAGTTGTAGGTCGCGGGTTCAAACCCAGCCAGGCGCATTACTTTGTGTAATTTATTTCATCACCACTGCTCTCAAAACGGTGAAGGAAAACATCGTGAGGAAACCGGCATGTCCGAGAACCAAAAATTCGAAGACGTGACATCCACCAACCCGCACTGGGCCCGCGTGGTGGATTACAGCCCATTCCCTCTCCTAGAGAGGAGGCCTGAGTCCCAACAGTGGGAACATTATTGACTATGCTATGCTAAACATACATTCAGCCGAACATAGAACCTCCTCCTTTTTGAAGTCGGTTAAAAAATGGTGACTCAGCGGTATCACCTAGTTTAGCCAGGCCTTTGATCAATTAGATCATAGTAACTTAGGAAGCCGTTCAGACAGCATGGACGTTACTTTCATCAAAAATTAATGTCTTACCTATTCGTAAAAAAAAGTGAAATTTTTAACGATTATGACTAAAATTAAAAATAATTACATAATAATTATATTTAAAAAAACAATGTAATAAAAAGTTTGCTTTAATATGAATTGTTTAATTTTAACCCAGTATGAATACTCTACTTTGCAGTCACACCGATGGGTCACTATTTTCTTAACGCGAATAGACTATAGTCAGTTTTCCTACCTAATACCACTGTCACACACAGTATCAAAAAAAAGAACAATCATGTTCAATCAATATGCTTCTTTTCTCAAATATGTGTTAGGGTTGGTATTCTGTGTAACCAAAGCAGATAAATCTAATATATAAAAATCTCGTGTCACGTGTTTGTAATCGAACTGCTCCGAAACGGCTTGACCGATTTTTATGATTTTTTTGTGTATGTTTGGTAGGTATGAGAACAGGTTCTAGGCCAGTTTTTACTCTCCTACCCCCCCCCCCCATTTTTTTCTTTAATAATTTATACATATTGTTGAACAACGTTTTTCGGGTCAGCAATTATTATTATAGTATTTTACATGGAGTGACTGGTAACACGATACTCCTTAGTAAACCTGTTTGTCAGATTTTCAGGCTTCTGACTACCCAAAACATATCGATCATGTCTAAAAGTGCTAAGATATAAATATTATAAAACGGACAAAAAAGATGTTAACTGCGGTGTTATTGCTTACCTGTAGGGTCAAGTGGGTAGTTGAACTCCTTGAGAGCTTTGGGGTTGTAGAACTTGTAAAGGATAGTGTTGAGGGTGCGTCGGTCCCAGTCGTCGGTCACGCGGCCGCCGTAGTTGCACTCGCCCGTAAGGTAGCGTAGCGCTATGAATTGCACGTCCTGGCCACAAATAATACTCGTAGGTAGATTAGCTATGGTATCAATTGAATTCAAATTTTCAAATTCAAAATATTTTTATTTCACATAGGCCTACATGGGCACTTATAAAACATCATAAACTAGTGCTCGGTTCCAAATGATCGTTTCCTATGGAGAAGAACCGGCAAGCAACTCCATGGATACTCTTTTAAAAAAAAAGATTGTTTTAATCATTCAGTATATGTCGATTGAAAGTTAATGATGTCCGTCAAGGTCGCTTTTCCCTGTGCAGTAAAGTTACAAGGGGGGTATCTCTCACCCCCGCTATCAATAAGAATTTACACTGCACAGCGACTCGGTGGAGAGCCGCTGTGCAGTGATCCAAACCAACAACAATCAGCAATCGTACCAAAGGATAAAAGACGGAAACAGACTGATGATAAAACCAGATGTTTCGACACAACTTGGGAAAGAGTGCGTATATAATAAATACTGCAGTGGGCCGCGATACGATGGACCACAATAGGATTAAGATCTGTATAGAATTCATGAGTCAATTTAACCCTCCTAAGGTAGATGTTACAGTAAAATGGTCCCTCGTAAATGGAAGTAGTCACTAAAGTCCAAGTCCAAATATTTATTGTTTAACACAGTACAATAATCAATACTTTTCTGGACGCTATGCGAATGCGGAGTTCATTCAATCACTGTGTTCTACCAATTTAGGAATGCAAAATTTTAATACAAATTCCTGTCCCCTACTCACATCATATTCATTGAGGAACATATAGAGTTGTGTGACGCTGATCCGAAGGTCCGTCTCGTTGAACTCGTAGTGGATGTTCCAGCCTAGAGGTCCGAACTGGCGCCGCTCCTGAACTACAGCGTGGAAGAAGCACAGCGCGAATATCAGCTTCTTGAAGTTCTCCGGCTGCTTGTTGCCTTCAAACCACTCCAGATCGTTGATGGGGTCGCTGCTGAACGACCGAGCGATGTTAGCTCGCAGTCCTAGATTTTGATACGCAAACTTTAATTATGTCTACAAAATATTTAAAAAAAAACTGGGCAAGTGCGCGCGGACTCGCGCCCTGAGGATTCCGTACAAACTTACCTATGTATACAGTTCAATTCCCAAATGGCGTCTCGAAGATTTTTCCGAACCGCAAATTTTTTTTTTGTTGTGTCCTAACAACAAATTTACAGTTTTCAGATTCATTCCTATACTTGTGCTATAAGAACTTGCTTTATGCAAAATTTCAGGATTCTGGATCAACAGGAAGTACCCTATGAATTTTGATTTCCTCGAGAGTGTCGAAATATACGTTTTTTGACATAATCGGCCGTATCTTTTTTTTCGAAAACTTAGAAATTTGATTTTTTCACAGCTTCAAGAGACCGTAAACTTGAGTATATGACTGCCAAAGATCTACGAATGACAACCGGGACCATCAGCTTTAGGTGTTTTTCGAGACACGTGGTAATACAAAACAATGTCTCAATACTGCCTACCAATTTGTTTGTTATAAATACCTTTTGGCGGCTCATTGGTCATTTTGACACCGTTCTGCAGTACATACACCGGGAAATGAGCAGCAGGGTATGACGTCAACCAAAGCCTGAAGTCAGGATGTGTAGAGTCTGGAGTCAATCCTTCACAAATCTATAGAAGGGGGTCATAATTGAATTAAAATTCATTACAGTTTCTTTACATCGGAGTCTCTAAGCAAAGTGTGTCAGAATACCAAAATGTAAAGGATCTCGTGAAGGTCGACTCGTTACGAGACTTGTCGATACAAATTGTTAACACCATACATTTTCGAGTTTTTGAAAACAGCTATCTATGGCTGATAGAATGTCCTTTGTATACTGATCGATTACCTTTTCTAGTGTAGGCATCCAGCTCTTAGCCAAGTGACAGTTCTGAAGGACTACCCAGGTCCCGCTCCGAACGCCTTCATCAATAAGCCTGACAGCGATAGGGCCCTGACCTTGGCCCAGAGACAGGGAAAACAGACGGGAAGATCCAAAACCCTGATAAAAATAGTTATTATAAAATTGTATCAGACAAACTGTATTACTTAGGTACGCACACAGATTCACGTTTCAGTGAATATCGTTTACCTGATCATCTGCAAACTTTAGCAGAGTTTCCATAGGGTCTGAGCCGGGTGTAAGCACGAATAACAGGGGGATGCAGCAGTGAGAGTCTGCATACGAGGATGCCAGGTCAAAGAGTGGAGGCTCTACGAACCTGTGACCCATTGTACCTTTAAAAAGAATGGTAGGATATAATAACAAAATAGCTAAAAACTACTTTGAAAAATATACATCTATTAGCATTGCCAGTAATGATTTATTTTTATTAGTGTGTACACTATGCCGAAAAAACGCGACCGAAGTTCGGTTGTTAACTTAACTTAAATTTTAACGCCTGTAATGCTATTTGTATTACTTACGACACATTATGCCGAAATTACGTTGCGTTATGGCATACAGCCGAACTTCGATCCGGCGTAAGTTCAGCGGCAATTCGGCGGCAAGTATTCTGTAGAGCACACATTACACGCGACTGAAGTTCGGTTCAATTGTCGACTGATGTAAACTTTTTGCTAGATTAACTCTATGATTAATATGTTTCTTTAAATTTATTGTCATATATTATTACGCAACTGAATTTCAGCCGCGTAAGTTCGGCACTTATGGTGTGTCATGTCAGCCGAATACGTCGGAACGTAAAATCAGCCGCGGAATTTCCGTCGCGTACCTTCGACATAGTATGTTTAGACACTTATAAGCAGTTTTGCGTTTGACCACTATCTCTCCTCGGTAGACGATGGAGTATGCTTGCCTAGAGTACAACTAACCTATTTAATCCTGACTTGGTGTTAGGTAACATAGATTCCGACCGGGAGTTTCACTCCTCTACGCACAACGGAGTATCATCAAAATGTTTTATGCATATGGATGGCATGTCCACCAACGAAAGGACATCGTTGTGAGTCTTGTTGTCCGATGATGGAACAAGGTTTGCGAAATTAATTTGTGCAATTCCAACACACACCCCCTAATGTAACCATTCGAGAACCAGTAGGGCGGAAACTTGGCGTCGATAATCAAGAGTTTCGAGTTATGTATGACTAGACTGGTATTTTTGAGGATGGGATATCATCCAATGACTTCTCTCGCTCTAAGGTGGACAAGAGGACGTGTCAGACTTTTATTGACTAAAACCACACCTGTGTCTTTGTCTTTCAGTTGCCCTTTGCAATCTAGGACTACAGGTTTCCTTTTCTGAAATTCTTCGTGACCCTAGCGGGGATCGGCCCTGCGGCCCTACGGCTAGACTAGTGGAAATGGCTTATTAACATCTGACCGATTTCTCGATATTAAACTGAAAAGCTTACTTGCAACGTAATTCTGGACTGCCGGTACCATCATGTCCAAACGCGTACACCGCATTACCAACAGTTTCTGTAGGAATAAATGATGAAGTTTTGAATCTCAGTTAGATGACACTAATAGGCGAACGTTTGTTCCGAGTATCTTTGTTACTTGTTCACGTTCGAACGGCTGAACGGTAAACTTGGTACACGGGTAGAATAGCACATCCTCCCCCTTTTTTTCGAGTGGGAAAATCATCTTATGACATCCCCCACTCTTGGGCGGAGCGTGAGATAGTGTCAGACTTTTACTGACAAAAAACCCACTCCTGTTCCTTCTTTGCCATTTTTCCAGGGCCCTGGGGATCTCTTTCGCATCACCCATGGCCCCAGTAGGCTTCGACCCTGCTGGGCCCCTACGGTTGCTGACATCTCCTTGAGGTGCGCAACAGTACGCGCCGTCGACGACTTGGGCCCGGTCCGGACGGTTACCAGACGATCGGACGGCGAGCCACCCATTGCTCGCCGTCCGCAAGCCCGTGATCCTCCTCCTTGCGTCATATTTCTCAATGCTAAGGGTCGTGACCATCAGCACATTCCTCCATCTGTTTCTGTCTGTGGCGGTGTGAAGGGCATTGTATACCGTAGAGTCAAGAGCAGTGCAGATCTGGTCGGACCAACGTATTGGGCTGCGCCCGTGAGGCTTTTTCCCATCCACTTTACCGGTCACAATGAGCCTTTCGAGGTTTTCGAGGAATAGCACATAGGATGCCTTTTACCCCTAAAGTAATGTTCCTTTGGGATAATTTTCTAATATCACTATCAAGCCGGCGAAGCCGCTGGTAACAGCTAGTGTATTAATAAAGTTTAGTATTATCAACGGTTTGTTACCTCAAACGGGTCTAGATGTTTATCCCACGGCGAAGGTAAAGGGTGGTTTTGTGGGTCAGGCAAATCACAAAACGCCTCCCAGACTGGAACGTTTCCTATGAAGTGTTCTACAATTCCGCGGAACTTTGGTATTTCATTCAGTCTGCGAATTAAATTAAATCCTTTTTACAACTAGATTTTGGAGCTAATTTTTCATGGTCCGATTTATTTTTTGCATAAAAATTAATCCATAGTTTTACAGTATCTTCGAATAAAATAGTTTAGTGTATCAATAAAAGTTGATATACAGTATCAACAATAAGCATACTTTTTTTATCCGACTGCAAGAAGGGCTTTTTTTTCGCGCGTGTTTTGTATGTATGAATGTATGTATGTATGTAATATTCTTTATTACCTCATATCTTCCAAACCGCTGAACAGATTCACATAATTAAGATATCGTTAGATTCGTCTTAATAACCCAAGCGTTCTTAGATGGGTGACGCGATGACGTTAAAAAAAGCAACATAACGACTGTGAGATGTAATAATTTAGACCAAAAAAAATTTTAAATTGTATATATGACCATAAAAAAAATATAATAGGAAATATGTTATTTATTATCTACTAGCTGATACTTGCGACTTAGTTACTCCCCTTTTTTGAGGCAATTGTGTAAATAAAAGTTATCCAGTTCAGAGATATATTCTCCCCTGCGAACTAAGTCCTGTTCCCGCGGGAATATTAAAAGTAGCCTAAGTTACTCCTTGTATCATCAACTATCCGTCAATTGGGCACGCCATAATCATGGTGGTAAGTCTCCTCTTTGAGGAGTGGCTGGAGAGGCGTCACGGCGTCCTCACCTTCCGTCGTCATCCAGTTTTAGTTGGCCATATCATGAAGTGATAAATTTCTATGATCTGGCCACAACATACATAATACGTAACAAAATAACACAATGAAAAAGATGATAAGAGCGAGCCATACGCATTAAACTCGGACCAGGCGGCCGGGCTCAGGAACTGCACTGGGTTGGGGGCCACGCTGCGAGGCTGCGCGCCACCCAACAAGAAGATCACAGAACCTCTTGTTATCTGCCCCTTGGCCAGCATGAGTGTAATCGCCAGTAATAATGAAAACACTATTTTATCCTGCAACATGATGATAGATTTTAGTTTTAGTTATCGTTTCGTGTTTTTAACTTCTATATTATTCAGTCTCTAGACACCTGATTATAAAATATAATTATCTTTTTAAAATTGGGTGTTTGACTCATTTATTTCTGTATCAAACAAGTTTTCAATGAAACTCATTTTTTCATAGTCAGCTTTTATAGCGCGGTATACACCTAAACATAATTAATACTCATTATGACCATTCCAAAAAGCTCAAACACGATAGGGGTCATCTGAGTTCCTATGGCCACCTTCCGGTTCCATCATCAGATCAGCTCCACGTCATAATAATTTTGCATTGTCATCTGATTTACACATGCATGCAAAATTTCAGCTCAATCGGTAACCGGGAAGTGGATCAAATTTGCAAGATTAAATTACAGACATACAAACATCGGGACAGGTGAAACTCAATAAAAGCTTGTAAAAATAATTTTATCCAAAATCAAGAATATAATTTTTAAAATCCGTTCATAATTACAAAAGATTCCCTTTTACTGGTAACTGTATCAAAATTGGTTATTAAATGAAGCAGCAATTATCATTTCAAACATTATTATGAGGAAAGAGTAGGGGCGTGGTGGGAACCTCTCGCTTTCTCTTTTGTGCGCACGTTACCTTAACCGTAAACCGTAACACATAAAAACCGTAGTCACACGTTATTAAAGTGTTTCGGTTGGTACCTATAACGTGTGACTGCGGCTTTTCTTTTTGTTCTGTTCGAAGTATGAAAATCTTGTTTCATACTTTTTCAGCGTCGTTTTTTTTTTGTCGTAGTCGGGTTTTAGTTTTTTACTTTATTTTTTTCTGTTTCTTGACAGAATCCCAGAATCCAAATTTGAAACGTTTCTAACTTAATTAATCTAGAACGGATTTAAAAATCATTTGTATTTGCGATATTGGACAAAATTATTTTTTGTAACGAATAATTATAAAAAAATATTATTAAATATATTTTTTTAAATAAAACTACACAATTACAATGCAGTCAAAATTTGTTACCTTTTCGAACAAACTTCTGCAGATATTGTTGTAAAGCGAGTAGGTGAAGAAGCTCTTCAGTATATCCAGACGTTCATTTATGTCTTCTACCTTTTCAGTATTATCGATAGTAGCCACGAACAAACCTTCAAACCAGCCCAGCGAATACTGGTACATTGGATCAATATGCGCCAGAGATGCTGTAAATAAATTAGATTTCATAAAGTTTCCTAAAGAAATACATACTCGTACCTACCATCAATCAATCTGCTTAGCCATTTCCCAACTATAACGGATATAACTTCCAGGTTTACCAACTGAGTACTTAGTATGGAGAGACTGTTTATCTGACCTCCACCACCCAATAATTAGTTAGCAAGATAGCCCTAGGCAAGAATTTTTTCTACCTTCCGACTACCGTAACGAGTGTCAAAGATGGACAACGGAAAGCCGTGACCAACAGCTTAATGTACTTTCCGATAGACCAAGATCCCAGAGCTGTCTGATATAACTTATTTTCACATGGATGAAACCTTAGATTCTCAGTAGCGTCTCATGTGCTTTGAATACCTGTGTACTTGTGGAGCTCCTCCTTGGAGCCCTTGGGCTGGTACCAGGTGAAAAAGGGAACTAAAAATAAGAGTAACTTAACTTAAATTTTTATTGCTGATTTTTATAGATGTTTTGTATAATATTATTCTAAAGTAGTATAAGTGTCAGACACTTTCCATGGACCAAAACTTCTGTCAGACACTTTAAAGCTCAAAAAAATAAAAAATGAACTTTACTTATTTTTACATGTCTGATTTTTAAATATGTTATTGAGGTAACTATTACAAAGTTATATTTCAGTAGTCAGACTAGTTGTAGTGACCAAACATCCCCTAAATACAAAATCATCAGCCGAGAGTAGGTATGAGCGCGAGAACACGCATGCGTTTCAGAGCGATTGTAGTAGTAAAGTTTATTTACTTTTTGTGGAGCTTTAAAGCGTCTGACAGAAGTTTTGGTCCATGGGAAGTGTCTGACACTTATGATACTACTTTAGAATAATATTCTACAAAACATATATAAAAATCAGTCATAAAAAATTAAGTTAAGTAACTCGATATTTTCAGTTCCCTTTCTCACCTGGTAAACAGGTATTCAAAGCACATGAGACGCTACTGAGAACCTAAGGTTTCATCCATGTGAAAATAAGTCATGTCTGACAGCTCTGGGATATACGAGGCATTTAGGAAGCTGAACCTCCTGTTCTCTTGTTCGACTGTCCTTATGTACTTAATGGACAGTCTCTCATCCAAGGACCGACCTCGGCAAGCGTTGCTTAACCATGAAAATCGACTCATTCGCCTATTATTATCGAAACACTCGCCCCTCTTATTTTTAACCTTTACTCCTTAATCCTTGTATCTTTTTCTACTTCTCTGTGAAACCCATCCAAAGGGGTATGTAAAAAATCGCTATTATCGATAAGACCGACCATTGTGACACCCTATTAATTTTAAGTTTCTATTGCAATTTTATTTTTGGTGTACAATAAAGAGTTTGTCTACCTATCTATTTTTAACCGACGCTAAACATATAAGCTTTGAGTGAAAAATTTTTTTTCATGACATACTTTTATTGCGCGGTATAGTACTGATCAAAACCATTCCAAAAAGCTTAAACACATATTTTTGTTTGACGACTTCTCCTAATTTAAGGTGTAGCTGTCTAAAACCACACCCGTGTCCTTCAGTTTCAGTTTGCGTTCTAGATTTTCCTTTTTAGAAAACCCCCTGGCCCTAGTGCTCAAACACGACGTGGTTATCTTATTGCGCTCACTAGTTCCTATAGTTACTATCTGACTCCATCATCAGACCAGCTCTATGGTACAATATTAATGCATTGTCTTCCAAATTACAAAGGTATACCAAACAGCTTAATCGGTCAGGAGTAACTGTTTCAAAATTCATTTGCAAGATTTGCCCTAAACATACATACAAACATAGCAAGTAAAAAAACTGGGTAAGTGCAAGTCGGACTCACGCACTGAGGGTTCCGTACAAACTTAAAAGGTAAATTGCGGTTTACGATTAATGACGTATTAAAAAAAAAACTACTACTTACTAGATCTCGTTCAAACCAATTTTCGGTGGAAGTTTATAAGGTAATGTACATCATATATTTTTTTTAGTTTTATCATTCTCTTATTTTAGAAGTTACGGGGGGGGGACACATTTTACCACTTTGGAAGTGTCTCTCGCGCAAACTATTCAGTATATAAAAAAATGATATTAGATACCTCAATATCATTTTTGAAGACCTATCCATAGATACCCCACACGTATGGGTTTGATGAAAAAAAAAATTTTGTGTTTCAGTTCTAAGTAAGGGGAACCCCCAAAATTTATTGTTTTTTTTCTATTTTTTCTGAAAATCTTAATGCGGTTCACAGAATACATCTACTTTCCAAGTTTCAACAGTATAGCTCTTATAGTTTCGGAAAAAAGTGGCTGTGACATACGGACGGACAGACAGACACATGACGAATCTATAAGGGTTCCGTTTTTTGCCATTTGGCTACGGAACTCTAAAAAGCTTGTAAATGTATGTCGGCGAAGTCAATAGTACGGAAGTTTAAAATTTTGATCATAGTAAAATAGAAAACCATATTGACATTAAACCAGTTGAAATTATATAATAACTTACCGATGAGGAAGAACAGATCCGTGGAATGCACAGCAATGGGCACGTAGTCATCGCGAGCGACGTCGATAGCCTCCTCCGTCACCATGGCCACTTCTTGCTTTTCTTTGATTTCATTCGACATCTCTTTCGCGGAGTTTAGGATCTAAACATACACAAATACAATTGAAATAATAAACGATAACTGACCTGAACGCATTTCTAAAATCTAAAATCGTAGAGTGATTTACGCAAATCATTTTAATGAGTTTTAAGTTTTTTGCTATGGCTTTTGCGCAGGTATAGTAAGTATAAGCTATAATCTTAGAAAAGGTGAGACGGTACTTCACGCCGGAACAGCTGCTCAACCTTTATCAAGCGCAAGTACGATCGTGTATGGAGTACTGCTCTCATCTTTGGGACGGGTCTGCCAAATACCAGCTTGATGCGCTAGAGTCGATTGAGAGGCGAGCCAAGAGGATCATCGGCAATGATGCACTTGTTGAGTCGAAGCTCCAAAGCCTTGGGCATCGCCGCCGAGTTGCTAGCCTGTCGGTTTTCTATCGTTTACATTTCGGGGAGTGTGCACTGGAATTGCACAATCTAATTCCGCCAAGTCCGTTCCATCATCGGACCACTAGACGTACGGCGTTGCGCCACCGGTACATGGTAGACATCCCACCCATACGCACAAAACGTTTTAAGAACACATTTATTATGCGTACAGCCAAGGAGTGGAATTCCTTGCCGGAGTCTGTGTTTCCAGATAGCTACAACTTAGGGGTCTTTAAGTCAAGAGTGAATAGGCTATTTCTAGGCAAGCGTGCTCCATCGTCGACCACATCATCGCTTACCATCAGGTGAGATGGTGGTCAAACGCGAGCCTATCATTAATAAAAAAATAAAAAAAATCGCGCCTGATCACTATCCCATTTAATGATATGCGATGGTATGGGTGACGTTAGAGCACACTTGCATTTAGTTAATCTGAATAGATTCCTAACTTAAAGATCTCCAGGTTATAACTATCCAGAAACACAACCCAAAAAAGTGTTTAACGTTACCTGCACAGCTTCTTCATCTTCCAATAAATGTTCAGAAGTCGATAGTACAGTCAATATTTTCTTCTCAATTTCCTGTAACAGCCTCCGATGCTCAGCACTCTGCGTGGTGAGGTCTATCTTGGCTTGCTGCAAGTCGGGCCGCTCCCGGGCGACTACTCGCGCCAGTAGCTGCGCTTGCAACCCATCCATGGCCAGCATGAAGTTGACTAGAGTCACTCGCACGCCCACCTCAGGTAGGTAATGCGGGTTTGCCAGTTTCGTGCTTATGTATAATCTAGAAAGTATAATTAAAGTACTTTGTGTAAAGCGAAAAAAGTGACATCCTATATGGAAACATATATAGGAAAAAAAAATTGGAAGCTAATAAAAAGTCTTCCTGGATCACTTTTTTTTTTAGGGATTAGGTGTCATTCAAAGATCTCATTTGTTCAATAAAATTGGTAGGTTAGACTTTTCGGAATTTCAAATAAACGTGGTCACCTAGTGAAACGTAGATTTTGAGCGGGTGCTACGGGAAGAGATAGCTAGACAGCACGGCGCGCGCGCCCACGAATATCTTTTTCTCTCTTAAGGTAACGTCAGATTATCCAGAACGCTAGGAGAATTCAACACCGTCTATCAGGCGGAATGTGTTGGTATAATCCTAGCGGCCCACGCCATAAAAACTAGGAATGTAACGGACTCACACATTCGGATACTCTCCGTTAGTGCCTCAGTCCTACAATCCCTAGGCAAAAACTCTACCACCTCGAAAATTATACAAGAATGCCACTCAGCACTGGAAAGTGTGACAGTGCCGAAACGCAATACAGTGACACTACAGTGGATCAAAGGTCATAGTGGCTCACTGGGCAACGACGCGGCGGACGAACTGGCCCGGAGAGGATCTGGAGCGGTGGCCTTCGGGCCCTCACCAAAAAACTCATAAAACTGGACAGAGGCGGCCTGCGCCTGGTGACGGGGACCATCACCGGACACTGCACACTGAATAAGCACCTCCACACAATAGGCATCACAGACAGTCCCCTGTGCAGAGCATGTTTGGAGGGGGAGGAGACAATCGCACATGTGCTTCTGGACTGCACAGGTGTCACTGAAATACGCACACGAACCTTAGGATCCCCAAACTCCCTTATTGAAGTCCTGAAAAACCTGAGAGGTCTTATCTGTTTTTGGAGAGAGGTGGGCTGGTTGGAATAAGCCCACCTAAGATTATGGCCGCCATGGCCCACGTACAATGGTCCACATAGGACTAAGTGCGGAAACCATACAGAAATAGATAGATAGATAGGTAACGTCACGCGCCTTTACGTGACGCATCATGTGCATTTTCTAGTTCCGTCCTGTTCCCGTGAGCCGCACTGCGCGCGCCGCACCACCCGCCGCCAGCCGGTACCAATACAATGTATTCAAATCGCAAGTATTGTGAAATAATATGAAATTAAGTTCGTGGAGGTCTTGTCCCTTGGCTGCCGCGGTCATCCGACCTCACGATCTCGACCTTGTGATGAACTTTTTTCTGTGGGAGCGAAATAAAACGACGTATGTGGAAGAAGCCCAACCCTCGCCGACTTGAAAGATCAAATTAAATGAAGTGAAAAATGACACTGCAGTTAAATTTAAAAAAAAATGTGCAAAAAAAGTTCTTAACGGTAGGTACTACCTAACGTAATGCGACCTGTTTAAGGTGAACGCACACTTAACCGAACCGAACGCGCCGTACGAAATCGAAAGAAAAGAATTTTAGAATTCTTTATATGAAATCCGATGAAACCCCACACACCTAACCGCGTCGAATCATCCGTTTCTGGAAGGACTCCAGTATAAAGAAAAATTCTTTCCATTCGTTCGGCGTGTTCGGTTCAGATAAGTGTACGTTCACATTTAATCAGTTTGTGTTTGACGCAGCGCTCAGCCCGTGGAGTCCACAAGAATTGTCTTCTTTTGGATGACTTTGTGATACCTTATCTATTTTTTTTGTATTAGGTGATACTAAAAGAAAAAACACGCATTACATTGTTTTACACAAAGATTATAATGTTTGAATTTGGAAGGTGATTAAAAAATTTGGCTGTATGTGATTCCTAAATCGGAAGTGATTAGTTTTATACATAACAACGTGTTACCGAAAAGTACATTCAAAATAAATCTGTATACTGAATTATAACTACCATTCTCATCAAGATCACAATCATATGGGACACACTTGAAATCACGATTTATTTTACGAAATACTCACTTGAATTCTTTAGAGTATTCAACAATGGTATCACCAATTTTAATGCAGAGGGCTCCACCTTGGCGGAAGGTTTGTTGTTGCAGAAGTGGCTCCAACATTGGATCCAACTCCTCCAATACATTTTCTAGCAAAACCTGTGTGACACAAATGTTATTAACGTATGGAATTCACTAAAAAAGCATCGCGGTCGACCGATGTCATCAAGCGAACAGAACAGATAGTATTTTTAGGATTTCGGGTTAGTTTCAGTATTAAAAGATATTCTTATTAAAGAGAGCAATGGTGGCCGAGTGGTAACGTCCCCGACTTACGGTCGCGGGTTCAAACCCAGCCAGGCGCATTACTTTGTGTAATTTATTTCATCACCACTGCTCTCAAAACGGTGAAAGAGAACATCGGGAGGAAACCGGCATGTCCTAGAACCAAATATTCGAAGACATGTGACATTCACCAACCCGGAGTGGGCCCGCGTGGTGGATTACGGCCCATTTCCTCTCCTAGAGAGAGGAGGCCTGAGTCCCAGCAGTGGGAACATTAAAAGGCTGATTATGCTTTTATGCTTATTAAACCGTACAACTTCTTATACCCTTTTAAGGGTTAAGCTACGTCTGGCCGTACAGAATCGCACTTTCCTATGCTTTTATCCTTTTCGACGTGTTGCCGACTGCCTCATCGATCCCGCCGCGTGCCATCGAACTGCCTCTCTTTCTCGCTTTAGTAAACGATTTCGGTTCTAAATGTTAGAAAAGGATAGAAGCATAGAAAAGTGCGATGAAAACGTAGCTCAACCCTAAACCTTCTTATTTTGCAGTTACGGTCAATATTCTTCGACCACTCACAGATTGTTTCACTTAAAAACAATTTAAAGTACATACCGGTTGTCCAAACTGCACTGCGTTTTCTAGTACGCGTCCCAAGTCAGCCTGTGTCATACGTACTATGCTGATATTGTTCGGTTTTTCCATATTTTTGATCCAGCGATTGGCTTGACCTTGAGGATCTATCATCAAAGGCCACCGTCGAGCTGTCCTGTAATAGATTGCCATAAGCTTTTAAGTTATTGCTTTAAAATGTTGTTGTAATAATTAATTTTAGCTATGGAAGCTTGAATTGCTAATATATGAGCACAAATTAAAAATGTTAGTTGGTTTCCACACCTATCCCGTTAATCATACAGGATATTTTCTAATAAGATATTTATCGATTTACATAAGTTTTATCATCATCATTTCAGCCGGAAGACTTCCACTGTTGGACATAGGCCTCCCCCAAAGCTAACGCCCAAGGTTTACTAGCTTGGATTTATGATTTTGAGAAGTACAAATATTTTTTTTTTACACAGACACAGACACAGATACAGACACAGACACAGACACAGAAACAGACACAGACACAGACACAGACAGACAGGTAGACGGTCGGACAACAAAATGATCCTATAAGTGTTCCGTTTTTTTTTTCCTTTTGAGGTACGGAACCCTAAAAAACATAATATATGTATAAAAGCATGTTTGTAGAAGGTGATCTCAGAAACTACTTAACCGATACCAATAATTCAGTATTCTATCACTGCTATAAAGTGATCGATGCTGCTATACTAACACGGAGCGTCGTAAGCTACTACTTTTCATCTCATTCTTCAAGTTGAGGCTCCACAAGAACTGGAGGAGAACTAAGTGCGATAGCGCGTATTTGTTATTCTCGAATCTCAGGGCAAGCTTAAAAGCCCGTATTGCGGATGCGTATACCTTATATATGAGAAATATAGAGAGTAGAATCAATACCAGCCCTCGTAATTTCTGGTCACACATTTCCAGCCTCCGCTCCAAAGGTGGGTTTGAGCATAACATTGTGTACAAGGGTATAACTTTTTCGGGATCTAAGGCGGCAGGGGCTTTTGCCGAGTTTTTCTCTGATGTTTTCCTACCTGATGCTCCGCGGCTTGATGCAGATCATATCTCTGCGGCTGTCCATACCAGTAACAGCAATTACATAAGCATACCTCCCTTGTGCCCAGTAGACCTTATAAAAGCCATAAATAAACTCAAACCTAGCAGCTCCATTGGCCCTGACAATATTCCCCCCTTTATTATTAAAGATTTAAGAAATATTTTCAGTGATCCTCTTTGCCACATTTTTAATTTAGCTTTGCAGGCTGGTACATATCCCTCTCAGTGGAAGGTTTCCAGAGTCACGCCAATTCCTAAAACCCAAAACAAAAGTTCCGTTGAAGATTACCGCCCTATCGCAATTTTATCTTCCCCGGCGAAGGTCTTTGAGAACATCCTTCACAATGCCATCTACCAACAAATAAACACATACTTATGTAATGAGCAGCACGGTTTCAGGGGCAAGAGATCTGTTGACACCAATCTCCTGACTTTGGTTGATTACATATCCTCTAGCTTAGACCGCGGACGTCAGGTAGACGTACTTTACTTTGACTTCCGGAAAGCGTTTGATAGGATTAATAATGACACGCTGCTGATGAAACTAAACAAAATTGGTTTCTCACCCTCTCTCCTCCGTTTTTTCGCAGACTATCTACGTGATCGTCAGCAGTTTGTTAGGCTCGGAATGTACGAATCCGGTGCCTATCACACGCGTTCCGGAGTGAGTCAAGGCTCAATTCTGGGGCCTTTATTATTCCTAATTATGATAAATGATCTTCCCCAAGTTCTGCGTCACGCAAAATGTCTATTGTATGCCGACGACTTGAAACTTTACCTCGAAGTAAACTCCGAGTCTGACTGCTTGGCGCTACAGCAAGACATTGACGCAATCTACAAGTGGAGTCTAGATAATAAGATGGATTTTAATACCTCTAAATGCTTTGCTATGACCTTTGGTCGAATGCGGCACCCAGTTGAATTCGAATACCATCTCCATAATAATGCCATCATAAAAACAACTGCTATGAAAGACCTGGGAGTCACATTCGACCGAAAGCTCACATTCCACGACCACATGGTTACAGTAGCAAAGCAATCATACCAAAGGTTGGGTTTCGTTTTACGCAATTGCCGTGATTTTCGCACCGCGCACGTCATTAAGATTTTATTCAATGCGCTCGTGCGCAGTAAGTTAGAATCCAGCTCTAGCGTGTGGAACCCGCAACAAAGTTCTTACGCACTTTTACTGGAAAAAGTGCAAAAAGCGTTCCTTAGGTTCCTGTACAAGCGAAAACACGGCTATTATCCATACCTCTATCCGACAAAATTTCTATTGGGTTGCCTCGGATATAACTCACTAGAGGTAAGACGAGCGCGAGATCAGCTCACCATAGCCTGCAAGACGCTCCGTGGCACTATTGACGCGCCTGATCTGCTTACTGTGCTAGCGCGTTTCTTTGTCCCAGACAATTACTGCCGCGGCAAAAAGCACAGAATGTTTGCTGTGCCTCAGTGTCGCACTGTTGCCCGTGCGCAGTCTCCAATACCTCGCACTTTGGCTGCACTAAATGATCTCTTGGATTCTTATCCAACAAACGATCTGTTTGCGGATGAATGGAAGATGATTTTATTGGTATGTCAGATGTACTGTGAGAGGAATTGATGAAAGTACATGTTGTTTTTAACTTAAAGTTTTTGTTTAGTTACTGTAATTGGTTGTTTAACCGTTGTAATTAATTAAATAAATAAATAAATAAATAAATCTCATGTCAGAAGTGCGAGGATCCAGTAGAATCGTCCACAGGAGCGAAGAAGTGGATATTTCAATAGCTAATATAAATACTAAACTACTACAAATCTGTAACTTGGTCTCTCACAATGGGTCTCATCAGCCCCCCTAGCCAAGTTCGTTTCGTTTCGGTTCTCTTTTCCAAGTAGACCACGCCTCCCATTCTTTTGTTCTGACCACGTGACTGAGCGTTAAGATGACGTCAGAACAAAGGAATCGGAGGCGTGGCCTACTCAAGGCGATCGACGAAAAGAGAATCGAAGCGAAACGGTTGTAACTTGGCTAGGGGGGCAGAATGCTTAAAGTCAGCCAAAGGACAATGGAAAGGGCTATTGCTCGCAGTTACCTTTTGCTCGCAGTTACCTACCTTTTGCTCGCAGTTACCTTAAGTGATTGAGTCAGGAATTAAAATATCCGCAGGAGAACTAAAGTTAGCCCGAACATAGCCCGAAGAATCACCAAAATGGCAAATAATGCACATTGCTCGCACAGAAGGTAGATGGGGCCGAAAAGCTCTGGAGTGGCGTCCGCGTATCGGAAGATGACCTGATGAGGGTCGCGGGAATCTATATGGATGCGAGACGTACAGGACCGGTCGTTATGGCGACACTTGGGGGAGGCATATGTCCAACTGTGGACGTCTTTTGGCTGAAATGAAGATGATGGGAAATGTACACTGTCCAACTCACTTGATAATGATGGCGCTCTCTATACTGAAGTCGTCTGCCGGCAGTCCGTCAATGTTCCATTGCTGGATGGTGACAGGCTCGCCCAGCACCTTGATGAGGCTGTAGTCCAGCGTACACACTATGCCGCATTTGTGACAAGCTTGTGCCCACGATAACATCTAACAATAATAGCGTTTATTTGAGACCGTTCAGATTTCTAGATGCACGTGGAAGTTATCCCTGCATACAGGCACTTACAATACAAGTTATAATAATAATAAGAGCCTACTTTTTCTCATACACAGAAGGCACGAGAACTAATCACCACGCTTGGTCAAGGTCAACTAATATTATAAATAAAAGTTAGATATTTATATGTCACTGTAAAATTCTAAATAGGTACCGTTTGATTATAAGCTAAACGGTCGAAATATTGTGAACCGTAAACCGTATACTACTTAGAATTTAACGTACCTGTTACTTTTCGGTAGATTATAATCTATCGAAGTGAAACCGTAAAATTGTGAAATAGATAGAACGGAACGCACCCCGCGTCGCCATTTTTGTTTGCTAATTCGTTTGTTGTCGAAACAGTGTTATAGTGATTGTAAATTGATTTTGTGTTACTACTTGATGCCAAAATTCTTGTAGAGACGTTTACTTTATTTGACTCACATCTGTGTTTCATTTTCACAGACACGGAACGGCCTACTGTAAGACTGATCAATCAGGGACAGCCTTCGGACAGTTGACAATTTAACACGCGATAGATTGTGGTTTAACAAACTGTTATCACTTCGATAGATTATAATTTACCGAAAAATAATGCATTAAATTGTAAGCAGTATATTACGGTTCACAATTTTTCGTCAATTTACAACCTCGCGAGATAGATTTATAATCTAACGGTATTTGCAATTTTACTTTTTACTTTAAGACAAACTTAGAAACAACATTCAAATTTGATCATAGATACACTGAGAAAGTCCTGATATTAAGAAGACGCACTGTGGTGATTGGCTATTTCCGAAGTTCCGCTACTTACATACTTATATGTTATCAGTAGAAATTGTTACAGTTTTCGTTGTTTTAACGAGAGTAAAATGATACTTGTAGTAACTATAAGGTATTCTATACTTAAAAATACTACATACTTGAGTATTTCTAAAAGTTGCAGTGAACGGCCCGAGATATGCAATGATTCCGGCAGCAATCAAGATGTCCCCTGCAAGTACAACAAAAACAATAAGGAGGAATAACAACAATAAAAGACTTACTAATCGCACTAATATTGTAAAGGTGAAAGTTTGTGAGTGTACGTTTGTTAATTCTTTCCGCTCAAACGGCTTAAAAGATTTCGATGAAACTTGGTACAAGGGTAGACCATGTCCTGGAATAGCACATAGAATTTAATCTCATGAGTATGTTCCTTTGGGATAATTTTATACCAACACGCGGGCGAAGTTGCTGGTAGCAACCAGTAAAATAATTATAATCGTGAATACCTATTGCATAATAAGCATAATCAGCCTTTTAATGTACCCACTGCTGGGACTCAGGCCTCCTCTCTAGGAGAGGGAATAGACCGAAATCCACCACGCGGGCCCAGTGCGGGTTGGTGAATGTCACATGTCTTCGAATTTTTGGTTCTAGGACTTGCCGGTTTCCTCGCGATGTTTTCCTTCAACGTTTTGAGAGCAGTGGTGATGAAATAAATTACACAAAGAAATGCGCCTGGCTGGGTTTAAACCCGTGACCTACAACTCGTAAGTCGGGGCTGTTACCACTCCACTCGGCCACCACTGCTCTTCAATACCTATTGAAATCACCGGAAACATGGATGAAGAAGGCATGATGCGCTGACCTCGACTAAAATGGGATAAGAAGGGCAGTTGGATGATGGCATAATTTAACAATCTTCATGTCTTGTCACGAATTTAAGAGAATGTTAACCTGTGAGCGCGTTGTAAGTTTCACGCAAACTCTTAGCGATTTGTGTCCAGCGCGTCTTCTCCCCGCCGAGCCCCGAGATGAGCATCTCTGCTCGTTTGAGCTTGTTGCTGCAGTCCATCACCTCATCGTCCAATATCTTCTGTTGACGACTCTGTTCGGCTAGAGCGTCTTCTAGTCTTTTCAGTTTTTGTTGTACCTTGAATTTAAAAAAAATGTTTCAATCATGAGAAAAAAGAAAAGAGTTATGAGTATATATGTGGATGGATGGAGAGGGAGAGGGAGGCCAAAGAAAAGATGGATGGAGAGGGAGAGGGAGTCCAAAGAAAAGATGGATGGAGAGAGAGAGGGAGGCCAAAGAAAAGATGGATGGAGAGAGAGAGGGAGGCCAAAGAGAGATTGTGTGAAGAGTGATATGAAAGAAAAGAAAGTTAGAGACAGCATGACGTGTTGCGCCGACCCCAAATAACACGGGACAAGGGCAGGAAGATGATGAAGATGTTTCAATCATCATTCTAGCCGAAAGACTTCCACTCTTGGCCATAGACCTCCCCTAAGTGTCGCTACAACGAACGGTGCTGTACATCTTGCATCCGATGTTTCAATTATAAAAACATATTTTATGGAATTTACGTCTGAAATTAATCAATTAAAATATTTTCTTCGGTGTTCTTTTTTTTAAATCTCGTTGTAGGATTCAAGGCAGTTGATTTGTTAATTTGTGACTCGTCCAGCTTTCAAACAAACCGGGCGCTTTTCTGATGGTCGCCCGAATCAAAAGATTCTACCTTTTCAAGAGTTGCAGGCAGACTAGTTAAAAAAAAAATACACATGACCGTGGATGGATTTAATGTCGATATGTCTACTGACCTCTCTGAGCTGAGCCTGCTTCACAGCGAGCGCGGCGCTAGCTTTGTCGTACACCGCCTGAGCGGCCGCCAACCTTTGCTTCTTAGGTGCCACCACCTTTGCCACTTTGTCGTACTTCGTCATCGCAATCACCCATTTGCACATACCTATATCCCGAAATTTATTATATTTTTAAATACCTACATGTTCTTGGCATCATATTTATTTAATTAATAAGTTGTATTCAAAGGACATCAAATAAATTGAGGGTTATTGGGTTTTTTTTTTTTATAGGTGGGAAAATCATCTTATGACAAATCTCGCTCTTGGGCGGAGCGGGAGATAGTGTCAGACTTTTACTGACTAAAAACCCACTCCTGTTCCTTCGTTGCCTTCGTCCCAGGGCCACGGTTTCGTTTTCACACTACCCATGGCCCCAGTAGGCTTCGACCCTGCTGGGCCCCTACGATTTGCTGACATCTCCCTGAGGCGCGCGCGGAACAATACGCGCCGTCGACGACTTGGGCTCGGTCCGGATGGTTACCGGACGGTCGAACGGCGGGCCACCCATTGCCCGCCGTCTGCTGGAAGAAATTTCTTTTAGAAATAAGCAGTACCTTTGTACATTTTTTTTTTATAATACTGTATCTTCTTCCAATATAATGTGTGTACAAAAATTGTAAAATAAATAAATAAATAATGTATAGACAAAACAATATACATTGCCGCATCTTCAAAAATCAGCGGAAACATTCACTACTAATTGTTATGTAATTGTGGTCGTAAGTCTGAATCGTTCATTTAATCAGTATAGTTATTATATCGTTTTTAAATTCGGAAAAAAGGATTTTTATTCCCAAATTATTTTAATTTTATTGTACACGAATTAACTTTATGTAACGTACCATCATGCCGTCACGACACTGGTTGGTATATGATTAAATGGAATGTGGTCAGTGACCTTCATTTTGTGTTGTCATATTTTATGAGTGCGTGTAACGCATCTATAACTTAATATTATTGAGTAAAAATATGATTATTACTCAAATAAATGCGCTCTTAACGCAGCGTTACGCCGTAGCCGTGACACGCTTAGCATAAGATAGCTACATAATGGAGTAGAATATTGAGTATAAACGTGATTATTCCAGAAATCAAATGTCGTTCATTAACATTCAAAACCACTTAGGGCCTGTCCGCACAGCGATATTTCACCGCGAGGCTTTTTTTCGTCATTCTGTAACACATTAAATCTTATTGAAGTATCCGCACAAGCGATAAAAAAATCGCACGTAAAAAAAATCTGTGATTTCATGCAGATTTGACGCGATGCGGTGCGGAAATAAATCCGCGCGAATGTTTTGTGCAGTATAGAGTAGTTATGGCTATATCCGCACTGCGAAATAAAATTCGCTCGATTTGCTCAGTCCTGCAACGGCGGCGGCGCTATGTAAAATTTTTGTTCGATTGTCCATTCTAAACGTGCGTCTCAGCCGGGAACAGTATTGAACTGACAAAAATCGTACGAAATTTTATTCGCAGTGCGTACTAGTGTAATTCCGATCGCGGAATATAATACGCAAGAATAAAAACCTCGCGGTGAAAAAACGCAGTGCGGACAGGCCCTTAATCCGTCTCTTCTCTTTTCGTACCATCCGATTTCTGATTGAAGAATTTCAATACACTAAAGTAACCGTACACTTTATCACGTTCTTTGCTATAAATTATATTATAAATTCAGGAACTGTCTACCTCAACCTCAACAAAGTTCAAGTCAAATTCGGTAGTGACTTACCCTCTGCCGCCACCGACACAGTCTTGATCTTCTCGGGCACGAAGCCTTCGTCCTGCATGACGGT
The DNA here is from genome assembly GCA_905147345.3 of Mythimna impura. Classification (NCBI taxonomy): domain Eukaryota; kingdom Metazoa; phylum Arthropoda; class Insecta; order Lepidoptera; family Noctuidae; genus Mythimna; species Mythimna impura. The sequence continues at coordinate 7,801,369 of LR990348.1, forward strand.
GGCCATCAGCTTCTTCATTATAGGCGGCGGGATGTTATCCTTGTCGTAGTTCTGAAGGGACTCTAGGAACTTGATATCGTTGAGGATCTTCTTCGAGGGCCCCCAGTAATCCTCGATGGTGCCTACACCAGATGGGTTCGGGACCTTGTCTGGTTTTACATCCTGTGTTAATATGAGGGAGAAGCTTTTTTGTACAATTCAAATAAATTATTGTAGATAACATTGATACGGTTTATTTAGAGGCATGCGGAGCAGGTTGCAAACCTGTGTTGAAAAGAGAGGATCCTCCGATCAGACCAGTGTTGTGTCTGGTCTGGGCATCTGCTCGATAGTTGATTTCGGGCAGTTGTAGATGTTTTAATCGTACGGAGAACTCTAATACGATGCAGGATTTTGAATTACAGTTCGTATTTGGAGTCATAGATGTCGCTACAGGTAGTCGAAATACGTTGTTGGAACATTTTACGAACAAAAAGTAGTACCTAACAACAAAAGGGATTACTAATTTATTTTTCTTCAATAACTACTTTTAATGCAGAGCTTGGCGTAAGCGAAAGGGGTGACCAGATTGTTGCAAACCAACGTCTCAACCAAGGTGACCTTGCTAGTTTCAATCCGTGTAGACAGCAGTTGTAAACCTTCAACGCCCTTGGTTGGGCGGCGCGTTTTTCCAACCACCGAACGTGTTGGCGCGTGGTTTACATCCATGTAACCGCAACACATACCAAACACATAAACCAAGGTCACCTTGGTTGGAACGCTAGTTTGCTACTGTCTGGTCACCCCTTTATTATACACTGATACTTAGTATAAATATTATATTAATGGTAGGTTAAACAAACTACATACTTGTGCATATAATAACTTGTAAATCATGCATGAAGTGTATATAACATCGTGCATTGAAATGTTCATTCACTTACCGGGTCATCCCACTTAGCAAAGCGTTAAAACATAAAATATAGAATAACATGTTTTGTCTATTTCACATGTTTAAATATAAAAGCAGTATTTTACAAGTTTGTACCCTACATATTAAAATTTATCTCAGTCTTTTTGAGATTTTATTGCAAGCAAAATGGTCTGCATTAGTACCTAGTATTCGCTATTAGGTACAGCAAGCGTAGACGTGTGATTTAGGTTTTCTGTACAAAATTGAAGGCTGGTATTCACAACTGAAGATTGTAGCTCTTAAAGAACTGTTTACCTGTAGAAAGTTTTTTAACCGTCCAGAAGCAAGAATGTCTGTGCGACAACTTATATTCTTATTAGTGCATACATTTATCGTAAACAATAGTGTTTACCGTCATTGTATAAAAACCCAGTCTTGACGGTCATGACTGGGTTTATACGGTTTATACAATAGACTGGCCTATTGGTCTAGTGGTTAGTGACCCTGACTGCTATGCCGGAGGTCGTGGGTTCGATTCCCACCCAGGACAAATGTTTGTGTGATGAGCACAATCATTTGTTCTGTGTCTGGGTGTAATTTATCTATAATATGTATGTATTTAGATATATTTAAGTATGTTTATCAGTTGTCTAGTACTCGTACTCATAACACAAGCTCTGCTTAGCTTGGGACTAGACGGCGTTGTGTGATAGTTGTGTGAATATTATATTGTATTGTATTGTATACAATCCCATAGAAAAACTTCAGAAAAGGATATTCGTAGTCCTAGAACGCAAAACACAACTGAAAGAACTTAGGTTTTAGTCAGTAAAAGTCTCGATCCGCTCTAGAATGGGAGAAGTCATTAGATAATTCCCACCGCAAAAAAAACGTCTTGATGGTCATGTAACATTTCTCAAAACAACGACTGTGCATTTTGCTTTTTAAAATGCTCAGTTTTGTTTTTTAAAAAGGATATTTTTGGGGACTTCCACCCACCTTTAAGGACCGCTTACGAGCAGCTTAAAATTGACCAGCAATTTGTTTTTGTTTCCGTCGTAATTTCATACAAACCCGTAACTTGATGTGAGAAACAAACTAGTTGCTGAGATAAAAAAAACTGGTCAAGTGCGAGTCGGACTCGCACATTAACTACTATATTAAAATCGAGCCAGAAAATACTGACAAAATAACGTTTCTTGTATGGGAAACCCCCTTTAATTTTTAATTTTATAATTTGTTGTTGCTTTGGCAATAGAAATACAGATTCTTTGAAAATTTAATCTATCTACCTTTTAAGGTTTATGAAATACAGCCCGCTAACCGATTCCGATGGACCGACAGATAAACGGAAGGACGGAAAGCGCAGGCTTAGTAATAGGGTCCCGCTGGCGCCCTTCGGCTACGGAACCCTAAAAATTTCTCTTGAGCGCTATCGAGGTTTAGTAATAGGGTCCCATTGGCGCCCTTCGGCTATGGAACCCTAAAAATTTCTCGTGAGCGCTATCGAGGCTTAGTAATAGGGTCCTGTTGGCGCCCTTTGGCTACGGAACCCTAAAAATGTCTCGTGAGCGCTAGCGAGGCTTAGTAATAAGGTCCCATTGGCGCCCTTCGGCTACGGAACATTACAAATTTCTCGTGAGCGCTATCTCTTTTATTTCAAAATGCTGGTCTTCTATTATAAAATGTAGAAAACAAACCTATGCAAAATCAATTACTTAAAGCAACTCTACCTTTAATATGCAGATAGCTTCCATTACAATTCGGATGCCTCTCGGAGGGCTCTTCATGGTCTTGATGAATGTGATATCCTGAGGAGTGAGGGTGTCGAGAGCTGCTAGAGCCGCGTTGAGGATTGGCATCGCCTCTGCTAGATCAGCATCGCACTCATCCTTGATGGCTTGGGCCTCTTGAGCCTAAGTCAGTACGTAATATTTTATTCACATAGTAGAAAAAAGAAGATAGTCAGTATACAATATTATTTGATCATGATCTACATGACTGCTGGCTGATTTCTGGCTGATTTTTTATTGTAATGCCCGTCATTTACTCGGAATACTATATAATCAATTTTGATTATATTAATTATCATTAATGTCTACCTACGTACTTTCAATTCAAGGGACTTGACTGATCTCGTAGATAATTCAAATTACCGATAATAAAAGTGAGGAAATTCTTAAAAAGGATTAAGAAAGAAAACAGTTGTCTTCAAACGACTTTCTTAATCTTCATCGCCACAGAGAATTTTTTTTTAACTTGTCAAGTTATTAACTATATAAAATGCAAGTAGGTAAACCCAGACATAAAAATAAATGTACCTACTGGAAAATACAAAAATCTGTTCACTTGCCTGTTCTTCAGCAGCAGACTGATCCACAAGCACTTCAGCCTCCACGAGAGCGACTCCTTCCTTCTCCTTTTCCACAATAGCCGTGGTCTCAGCTACCGCTTTGGCGCCAGCAGCCAGTTTAGGCTGTAGGATTTCTAAAGCCTCTTGAAGTGCTGATACTGATTTAGCTGCGATCGCGAGCTGGTCCAGACCAGTTAGGTAGCGCTTTTCTGCTGTTGTCAATTCCCTGATACAGTTGAAAGTATTTAAGAAAATGCTATATTCAATATGGCCCTGCTTTCACGCACGGCTATCGCAGAAAATAGGACCAATGAAACGAAACCTTCGTAACTAACATTATTTTTATCATAAATACGCAAACAAGTAGAAAAATGTTATAATGATCACTTAATAAGTATATGTTTGAATAATCAGCCCAAATACGTCCACCGCTGGACATAGGCCTCCCCTAAGTGCCAGATTACCGGTCTTATGCGTCTTGCCTCCATCGGATTCCCGCGACCAGGTCGACGGTCCACCTTGCTTAAGGAACTTCAACGCTACTTCTTTCGGTACGTGGTCGCCACTCCAGAACCTTTCGGCCCAATCGACCATCTGTTCTGTAAGTAATGTGCCCTGCCAGATAAAGATACGACTTCAATCAGATATCTATAATAAGAGAATCAAAAAGTTGTATAACTTACAATCGTTTCTTGGTAAGCAATGTCTTGAACATGTTGATAAGTTCCAAGTAGGCAGTGGGCGTGACATAGTTGTATCTCTTGAGCCTCCGCAAGAACTGCCGGGTGAGCTCCTGCGTGTCGCAGTGGAACACCTGGCATAGCTTGATAGCCGTGTCTCTCTCCAGGTCTGTCAGTTCTATATCTTTGAGGAACCGTGTCGCCACTGCCAACAATGCGTCTGGTGGCCACTCCTAGTAATCGAAGAAGACATTGTTCTTTGGTCATGGTTATGTCAGTACAAGGTATTCCTATATGAAGCCTCTGACATTATTAAAAATAGTAGCAGATAGATTGGAATAGATGAAGAACGGTTTAAATGAGGGACGATAGGAGCATATCAGTTCCATAATGATGACGAAGAAAAAAAAACTAAAACAAGTGAAACGGTTGAAAAGCGAACTTTTTTTGGCATTGTAGTATTTTACTAAGTCATTGGACCCATATTAGAGTCAGCTGATACTATCTGGCTATTAAGCTGAGGGTCGATTGAAGACGCCTAAGTTAGTGTTTCATTGTAAGGTAATGATGACATTGAGTCGCAGTTGTAACTAGTCGATGGTACATCAGTTGACAAGCGTGGGGAACTCGTAGTGACGTGTCCAGTACGATTAGAAACTGGTTGCACGCGATGGATACTATTGATACTGATGATACAGAGGATGCTAATGATGCTGATGATGATGAAACGTACTTGGAACCAATCAATGGTGCAGCAGTTGACAAGCGAGGGAAACTTGCGGATGCGCGTGCGCAGCGAGGTGCCGGCGGGCGACATGGCCAGCACGATGTGAAGCTGGTCGCGCACGATGGACACGAAGTACGCGTACAACGCTGTTGGGCTTCCGTCTGTCTGAAGGGACTTGTCGCGCTGACGGTCGATCTGGCGCCAGACAACAAAACATTAAAAATTCTAAAGTTTTTTTTTTTTATTAATGATAGGCTCGCGTTTGACCTCCATCTCACCTGATGGAGGTCATTTATATAAGTATTCTAGAGTTTTTCAATAGGTACGCTCGAACTTCGAAATTAAAACTCAACAGTGCATAGCGGTTATTTTGGTTTAGCTATAGCTGTCAAAGGCGAAAATATCTTTTTTACATTTGACCACGAAACCTAACAGGATTCAATAACACCTACAAGATTAGATTGTTAAAAATTTATTTCAAAATCAATGTTCAATTCCTCTATACCTCCATTCAATGTCCATCAAGATCTCGTAACTTCGACTACATTCTGTGGAGCTGTGTAAAATTTCTGGTCTATTCCTTCCGTAACTCGCGTTCTTTGAGAAGTTGGTCCTATGTATGCAAAGATGTCATTGAATTGTTCCACTTCGGCGGCATTTTGGCCAAAAGGAATCGTGGGCACGATTTTGATGAAAACTAAGACTATGCAGTTTTAGTTTTAACATTATTTTGATAAATTATGTTTTACAGGTTGCATTTTGGAGAGTGTGCGCGGGAATTGTTCCGCCATCTCATTTCTACCATCGGCCACCCTTACGTTGTTGAAACCTCTACGGTCCGGACTAAGCGTTTCGCCTCGTCGTTTATACCGCGTACATCGAAGGACTGGAACAATTTGCCTGCTGAGGTCTTCCCATCCGATTATAATTTGGGTGTCTTCAAGGCTAGAGTGAACAGGCTCTTAATAAACTAGTGCCCCTCACCCTCAACGATTGCATCACTGCTTACCATCAGGTGGGATCGCAGTCAAGCACTAGTTTATATCAAATTAAAAAAAAAACATTATTTCTCGCCAGGAAACCTTACCGTACAGTATTGCTAATGAGCATTAAATTCTGGAAAGTAATAACACAATTATGGCAAACTAAATGAAATTGTTAAAGATCGTCACAATAGCCGAAGGTTACCGGTGCAATTACAGACCATTGAAATATACAATCTGTCTCCGTAGGATGACAGCAATTTTTTTTTTACTCTGAAGTATAGCGTCTCACAGTATTTATGTTATTTTTTTAACGACACTTATCTAAAAAAAACTTGGGTTATCAAGACGAATCTAACAAAATGTTAATTATTTAGATCTGTTCAGCGGTTTGGAAGATATGAGCTAATAAAGAATATTATATACATACATACATGTGCAAACATACAAGATACGCGAGAAAAACATAATGCTTCTTGCAGTCGGGTAAAAAGAATTAATGACGATACTTACGACTCTCATTTTCTCACAAAGTTCTGCTTTTTCATCAGCGCCAAAGATGTTAGGCACTTCACCAGAATTCAGCATATTGTTCACGTCTTCAAGAAATCCTTCTTCTTTAATCTGAGTCATTCAGATTTCAAAATTAGTAATTAATCTTTACCAAAATTATTTAAGAAATATAAGAATGTGGCTCAAATGGGTTGGTAACGTCAACCGGGTGTACTGTGACGGTGGGACAAAAGTATGTACTCAGTGGGTATCAGAAATCGAGTCCAGGGACCCAAGTCTGCTATTTTTATAAATTCGTCATTCCAACACGATCAAATTGTCATTTTGCTAAAAGTTCGTAATCTGCTAATTCATAATGATCGATTATTGATCGGTCAATGATCTCGTACTAGAGTTGTGGTAGAATGACAATATCGAGCTTAATAAAAAGCAATGACTGACAATGACGTTCTAATGGTAGGTCACTGATCAAAGGAACTGTAACAATTTTAGCAGATTACCACATACGTCAGCCATTCATTTGTCAATATGTACGAGATTACCATTCTATGCCACTTCTTTCAATGGAGTGTCAGTGGTTTGGGAAGTCATAATGACGCCATTATATTAGTAGATTACCAAACTTGTCAAAATCATTATGAAATCAATGATAGACCATTCTGACACTATTGTAATAACAGACTTGAGGCCCAGGTTGTCTCGCAACCACTTTCAACGAAGGAACAACCTAGACGCGTACTGGTACGAGGTGGTGCGGGAAAGTTCATAGGGAATGTCTTTCCCCGCCAGTGGAACAGTATAGATATAAAGACTAATTCACGAAACCGTTATCAAATCACATCATTTTTGTCACCTGTGACTCTATGAACAGGAAGACCATAAGCAGATCAGGCGTGCTTGTCTTACGAAGCAGTGTCTTCAAGTCTTCTCTCCATTCAGTCTTGCCGTACGTTCGACTCATCTCCACCTGTGCAATGGAAAAAGGTTATAGTTATAGACTGTCATTTTTTTTTCAATCTAATTGTAAAAAAAGATTCTACCATGGCCTTTCTATCACCAGTCATCAAGACGACGACGATCACCAGTCATCAAGACGTCAATGCACCATCGGCACATGATGGAGATCCTACCTGCCACAGGCATTGCCAGAATTATGGCAAGTGTTGACCGTCTAAAACCGACAGCCATCTTTCATCTGATGAAGATATAGTGCTGACCTGGAAGAGATCGTACTCGTTGATGTGCGCGGCGAGGCGCGTGAGGGACTGCCGGCCGGAGCCGCCGAGCCCCACGAGCAGCGCGTGCGAGCGCGGCTGCGTCAGCACGCGGCAGATGCGCGACACGTGCTCGATCGCAAACCTGTACACAACAGAATATTTTACAAGCTTTTATTAACCGACTTCCAAAAAAAGAAGGAGGTTATCAATTCAGCTGTATTTTTTTTTATGTGTGTTACCTCAGAACTCCGTCGTTTAAGGACCGATTTGCTACTTTTTTCCCCTTGAAGGATATGCTTCCAGATTGGTCCCATTTTTTTCAAAATCCAGTTCTGATGATAGGATCCATGAGGAATCGAGGAAACTCCTCAAATATTATAGGCAACCATAGAATGATATTATGGTATTTTCATCGAGAACTTAAGCTAAATGCTTAAGTTCTCGATGAAAATACCAATCAAAAAGAATTTAATGAAGTGAAGAATTATATATAATCCATACTAATATTATAAATGCGAAAGTAACTCTGTCTGTCTGTCTGTCTGTCTGTCTGTCTGTTACGCTTTCACGCTTATACCGCTGAACCGATTTTGATGAAATTTGGTACAAAGATAGAATAGAGCTTGAGAAAGGACATAGGCTATAAATTATCACGCTATTTGCTATGGGGGGTGAGCAATAATTCAAAATGTCGGTATTAAACGACATTTTGCAGCGAGATCGATCCTCAGCTACAGTTAATTTTGTTATTATTTTATCTTATTTTTTTTTGTAATAAAATAACTTTTACCATTTTTTCAAAATAAAATTGACATTTCTATTCGATATCTTCAAAATATTTTGTAAAAACTAATCAAAACACATAATAAAATCAAAGCGGCGAGTAAAATCACGTACTATTTTGTTACATTATTCTATTTCGCTGCAAATTTAACTTCTGAAAGGAAAATCATCACGCTATCATCGATAAGGAGCCAGTCAGTCTATTATAACGTTTATATAAGAACGTCTATTTTAAAACATAATCATCGGAGACCTCAGCACAGTTGTTTCGTATCTAGACTTGCGTATAATATAAAGATGGTTCGAGTCCCATAATATGGCTCTCATATAAAGAAATTTTAATTTTATTTTTTCACCGTAAATAAGATTTTTTTAAAATATATTTTTGCATGCTTAAATTTTTTTTATATCTAAACACAATATATCTGTAGAAGTTTTTAGTTGTGTGCGTATCACGCAAAATGTTAATAATATAAAATGTAGATAACTTTTAAACATTAAAATTGTGTGTCACTTAAAATATTACTTAGGCTTTGTTTCATCGCAATCGGTTGACTATATCGAAAGATATATGTATAAATTTAAAGTTTTCAAGAAGTAATATGTAACACCACACGCAATTCAGATACTCGCAACGCCATCTAAAGACTCAAAGTAGAAATAATGATGACAATGGCATTTGAAATTCATATTAAATTTGATAGATGGCATTGTGTAATTTATGTAATTTTTTGAGTGGCGGAAGAATGACCATCGCCCACGTTTGCAGACAGTTCTATTTTTTTTTCCCCCGTGGTTGTAACAAGCTAATTGACCTATATGTATTTAATTATTGAGTTTAAAATAACACGGCCAAATTTTTGGAAGGGGTAACATGGTACCTTGCGTTGGAAGGCCCCCAGGTGGACGTTACCGATGACCTAGTGAGGGTCGCGGGAATCCGATGGATGCGAGACTCACAGGACCGGTCATTATGGCGACACTTGGGGAGGCCTATGTCCAAAAGTGGACGTCTTTCGGCTGAAATGATAATGATGACGATGGCACCTTTTTATTCTTTTTTTAAGGGTGGAAATTATCCAGTCACTTCTCCCGCTCTGGTTGGGGCGGGAGGGCGTGTCAATCTTTTACTGACTGAAGCCACACCTGTGTCCTTCAGTTGCCCTTTGCGACATCTCTTTGAGAAGCGCGTGGATCACTACGCGCTGTTGACGACTGGGCTTTGTCCTGTCAACTACCGGACGGCCGGACGGCTAGCTACCCATTGCTCGACGTCCGCAAGCCCGCGTCTACCGTGGCTGGTAGTCGGGGTCGGAATCTCGGCTCGGCGTAGAGCGGCCTCCTTCTTCGCTAGCATTACGGCTTTGCAGAAGGAGGCAACCTCCGGCCATTTTTCCTCGCTTTGGACCATAGCCCGAACCAGGGCCCGGCGCGAGAGGCCACTGACACCGATTGCCTCCACGAGGACACAACGGTGCTCCGCTCTAGCGGGGCACACCTCCAATGTATGCTTCACTGTGTCCTCCGGGATGATGGCACCTTGCAGCCTAATAATAGCGTGTTTTATTATTTGCAGTCACTGCTTCATATAAAACGAGGTCGAATGTGTTTTTCTGATCACAGTTCGACAACGTATGATGTATCTCAGATTCCTTGCAGCCTTACGTCGACATCTGGACATTGACTCCTTGCAGTGAGTGGTGACCAACACTGGATTATGGCATTGGTACTGGTATTTCGAACGGTTTCTGTTCCGGATTCGGTAGGAATTACCCTGATATTACCATTTTGCGAATTGCCCGAAGCTCCCGGTGTAGCATGCGGTGGAGGTCTATCCAGCTTGGGTGAACCGCCGTGTCCTAATAGAGGCAATCGGCGTCAGTCATTTCTCGGTTTGGTCATCAATATGCGAGTTCGATTGGACGGGGATACACGCACTCAAGATTTCGCCGAAATTCATTAAAAAGTTGGAGAGAGAGAAAGTTGTATAGGGTAGTTCCCACTATGGAAAAAACATTTGTCTGATATACGGGGACGTCACTACGCCCAAAAGGATCAAGCTGCAACAATCAATGCAAGTATGCTCTCGAAAATTCTTCATAAATACTGTTGTGGAGGAAGATAGTTGATGATGATGGTAGTTTTTGTATTCACTTAAGGCTTTGCACTATCAGTGCACGTTATCCAGCTGAAGGTCGGTGTCCCGATTATGCTCCTTCGTTTACCTCTACTAAAGCTGTCTAACTGCTTAAACTCTTCAGTGAAATATTATTGAGGCGAAAAGTATTACATGAGGTAACTCTTTCAAACAATCTCGCAGCCCCAGCAGACATTGGTCCTAGAGGGCCCTAGACATTTGCTGAAGGAGGCTACTGGTTGTCATTTTCTCCACCAATCGCCTCCATGAGGACACGGCGGCGCTCCGACCAAGCGGGGACGACTTCCACCGTATTCTCCGGGCGATCCGCACAATGGTGAGATCCGAGTGTTTCTTCCCGCTGAATTCGATACAGATACCTTCCAAAATATCCACATCCGGTGAGTCCTGCACAAAGAGAGGATGCCGTGACGCCTCTGTAGTGACACCTCAAAGACAGGCATTACCGCTGCGATTGTGGCGTGCTCACTGTGGCGAGGGATTAAAATCATACAATATTGTTTTACCAGAACATAAACTAGAAACATACATAAACTAATGCCTTTTCCCTTGGGGTAGGCAGAAATGCCAACTGCTACGACCCATACATACTCTTTCTATTCATTGACGTTCATACATCTGGATCTGGACGTTTACATCATGTTGCGGACGAAGTCGCGGGCAACAGCTAGTAATCTATACATATAATAAAACAGTAAAATTATTTTGCGATGGTATTAATTGGCGCAAAAACTACTGAACCGATCCTGTTTAAATTTTGCATACATAATCCTTATAGGTCAGTGCATCTGTTAGGCTATAAATTATCACGCTATTTGCTATGGGGGGTGAGCAATAATCCAAAACGTCAGTGTTGAACGACATTTGCCGCGAGTTCGATTCCCAGCTACAGTTAAAATTTTTGTCATTATTTTATCTTCTTTTTGTAATAAAATAACTTTTACCATTTTTTCAAAATAAAATTGACATTTCTATTCGATATCTTCTAAATATATTGTAAAAACTAATCAAAACACATAATAAAATCGAATTAGTAAAATATGGCACCACACGCAATTCAGATACTCGCAACGCCATCTAAAGACTCAAAGTAGAAATAATGATGACAATGACAGTTGAACTTCATATTTGATAGATGGCATTGTGTATTTTACGTAATTTTCTGAATGGCGGAAGAAGTGACCATCGCCCACGTTTGCAGACATTTCTATTGTTCAAAATTGGAGGAAAATAGTTATGGTTAAACTGGTGTTAGACGGAGGCATTTTTAACAATCCTACTGCTTTTTTTTTCCATGATTGTAACAAGATAATTGACCATGATTATTCAAGGGATACCAACCAAAAAAGACGAAAAAATGTAAACAAGTATATGTATTTAATTATTGATTTTAAAATAACACGGCCAAATTTTCGTAAGGGGTTGCATGGCACCTTGTGTTGGAAGGCCCCCAGGTAGACCGATGACCTGGTGAGGGTCGCGGGAATCCGATGGATGCGAGACACACAGGACCAGTCATTATGGCGACACTTGGAGAGGCCTATGTCCATGATAATGATAATGATGGTACTTTTTTTTTCTTTTTTTAAGAGTGGAAATCATCCAATGACTTCTCTGGTTGAAGCGAGAGGGCGTGTCAAACTTTTACTGACTAAAACCACACTTGTGCCCTTCAGTTGCGCTTTGAAACATCTCTTTGAGGAGCGCGTGGATCACTATGTGCTGTTGACGACTGGGCTCGGTTCGGTTAATTACCGGACGGCCGGACGGCTAGCTACCCATTGTTCGATGTCTGCAAGCCTGCGTCTATCGTGGCTGGTCGTCGGGGTCGGAATCTCGGCTAAGCGTGAGGACGTTCGTTCCCTCACGCGTGCGGCCTCCTCCTTCGCTAGCATTGCGGCTTTGCAGAAGGAGGCGACCGCCTACCATTCCTCCTCGCTCTGGACTATAGCCCAAATCAGGCCCCGGCGCGAGAGGTGACTGACACCGATTGACTCCACGAGGACACGGCGGTGATCCGCCCTTGCGGCAACATTCAATGCAAGCATGCTCTCGCAAATTCTTCATAAGTACTGTTGTGGAGGAAGATAGTTGATGATGATGATGGTAGTTTTTGGATTCACTGGCTTTTTGGCTTTGCACTATCAGTGCACTTTATTCAGCTGAAGGTCGGTGTCCCGATTATGCTCCTTCATTTACCTCTACCAAAGCTGTCTAACGGCTTAAACTCTTCAGTGAAAAATTATTGAGGCGAAAATTTTACGGGAGGTAACTCTTTCGAACAATCTCGCAGACATCGGCCCTAGAGGGCCCTATCCATTTGCTGACATCTCTTTGAGTCCGGTGTAGAATACAACGCGCCGTCGATTCAGGATTGCTTTGACCAGATGGCCGGACGGCACCACCGCAATCCCGGTTTGCGATGGCTGGTAATCGCCCTGCGGCTTTCAACACCCGGAGCATCACTTGCAGCGACAGTTAAGGAGTCAGAATGTCCTATCCCTCATAGTTTCAGCCACCTTCTTCGATCGTAGTGCTTCACTGAAGGAGGCTACTGGTTGACATTTTCTCCACCAATCGCCTCCATGAGGACACAGCGGTGCTGGCGCTCCGATCAAGCGGGACCGACTTCCACCGTATGCTCCATCGTATTCTCCAGGCGATCCGCACGATGGTGATACCCGAGTGTTTCTTCCCGTTGAATTCGATACAGATACCTCCCAAAACACCCACATCCGGTGAGTCCTGCACAAAGAGAGGATGCCGTGACGCCTCTGTAGACACACTCTTCAAAGACAGGCATTACCGCTGCGATTGTGACGTGCTCACTGTGGCGAGGGGTTAAAATCATACAATGTTGTTTCACCAGAACATAAACCAGAAACATACATAAACTAATTTCTTTTCTTTTGGGGTAGGCAGAAATGCCAACTGCTACGACCCTTACATACTCTTTCTATTCATTGACATTCATACATTTGGATCTGGACGAGTACATAACATGTTTCCTGAAGGTAATTTGCGTTATTACTTTTAACCGTTTTATGTTAAAGTACAATAAATAATTGCGTTGCTTTCAGAATGAATTGCAAGCTCAGAATGATTGTACGTTTTTACAAACTTAACGCAGACGAAGTCGCGGGCAACAGCTAGTATAATAATATAATATTCCACAACTATCACACAACGCCGTCTAGTCCCAAGCTAAGCAGAGCTTGTGTTATGAGTACTAGACAACTGATAAACATACTTATATATTTCTAAATACATACATTATAGATAAATTACACCCAGACACAGAACAAATGATCGTGCTCATCACACAAAGATTTGTCCTGGGTGGGAATCGAACCCACGACCTCCAGCATAGCAGTCAGGGTCACTAACCACTAGACCAACAGGCCCCCTAGCCAAGTTGCAAACGATAAACGTGAACGCTTTGTAATCTCCAATAGATTTTCAACTTTATACCTAAGAGCATAAAGTTGAAAATCTATTAAAGACTACTGAGCGTTAGCGACCGGAACGAACGAAAACACTATTTAATCTTCAATAGATTTTCAACTTTATATCCAATAACATAAAGTTGAAAATCTATTAAAGACTACTGAGAGTTTACGTTTATCGTTTGTGACTTGGCTAGGGGGGCAGGTCAGTCAAACACAACTGTTCTCCAGAGATAAGTATGCCTAAAAGGGATGGCTGTTTAGTACTCTTAGGAGAATTCGAAGCCCTGATATTCTAAATTCGGACACCAGAGGAAGATTATTTAGCCCGTACTATACCGCATTACCACTGCTGGGAAAAGTTCACCCTACATTCCTTTCAACAGGATCTGTACTACGTCTTCCCAGTTCTTAAGTTGCTGTTGTGTTATGTTTAAATATTTCAAGTTGAAGAGTTTTTTTACATTATTTTTAAATTCAGTTACATATTATTTTAAAAAGAGTATCCATGGAGCTTCTTTCCGGCTCTCTACATTAGAAACGACTAATTAGAACTGCGTAAGTACTAGTTTCTGTGTTTTCATAAGTGGAATGTTAAAAAAATGCGAAGTAGCTACAGTTTATGTTTATGTTTCTAACTTACGTGAAGAGCACGAGGTTCATCGGTTTCTTGGTCATGTTGTTGAACTCGACGAGGAAGGCGTCCACCGTCGCATTCAAATGTTCCATATTTGTAGTCTCCATGTAGAAGCGAGTGTCCACTTTAGGATTCGCGAAGTCACAGTAAATCAATCTTCGGAGATGAAGATCGTTTATTTTCTGTAGGAAATTAAAATATGTAAACAAAAAAAAACTAGACAATCTAAATAAAAAGAATGAAAAATTCTTCCAACCATTTTAAGATATCGGAACAACAGGCGAGCTAGAGATTTAAATCATTAGATTTAACTTCACCTAACTGATGAGCATGAAAAACTCCATACTTAGAACAGTGATCAAAATGTTTCTAAGACATGTACGTGACGTGGTATAACAATGGAACACATAAGTGATCATCTTTGCGAATGTGACTTATTACCTAAACTTTCGCTACACAAATTCAACCGAGAATTGCATTAACAAAACAAAATTCACAATTCTTCTTTTTTTTTCTTTTCGTATCAATTTTTATGACACTTGACCGAATAGGTGGTTACGTTTATAATATCATCAGTTGCGCTCATTAGATTCTTAAAAAGACTCTCCAGCACATTGGCCATTTCCTGAGCAAGGGACACCGCAGTCACATTTAGAATTACACGGGGCTCCGCTTATTTTGTTAAGTTGTATTTGCGGTGACCCCCATAACCTCGCCAAGTTTCTAGAAGAGCCCACTGGGCGTCGAATTCATCGTAGAGGTTGCTAACCTTGTGGAGGCAGGAGACGAACCACTGTCGGTCCGAATCCTCTACCAGCCAATCGCTGAAGACACAGACATTTGTGCACCCACATTCATCTACTCTAAGTCTACTATCTATCTACCAATTGAAAGGGTCATAATATCCTGCTAGGTTTCAAGACAAGCTTGCTGAACAGGCTATCGAAGTCATCGTTGAGGTTGTTAGTGATGGCCTTGCAGAGACAGGGGTCGATTCTGATCACTGAATATGTGCACCAATTGGTGCTTCATTGATTGCAAGTTTACTGTATTACCAGTTTAAAAGATAATTACTTCACCAGGCTGCGAGACGAGTCTACTGAGCATGCTGTCGAAGTCATCGTTGAGGTTGTTAAGGGTGGCTTTGCGGAGACAGCCGACGAACCACTGCCGGTCTGACTCCTCGACCAGGCGGTCGCTGAACACGCGTAGACACTCGTGCACCCACAGACGCTTCATTGACTGCAGGTCTGGAGTCACTTCGGGTACGGAGAGGAGAATACCCTGAGGAAGTATAGTGGAAAAATAAAGAGTGAGATAGAAGACAGGTATAGTCCTGTATCATCCATCTAGCTCGTAGTTATTTAATTTTAATCACAAACAGCATCACTTAATCTTTTTATTAATATTATAGAGCGCTTATTTTTTTGGGTGGGAAATCATCCAATAACTTCTCCCGTGTCAGACTTTTACTGACTAAAACCCACTCTTGTGGGAAGAAAGAAGAATCTTTGCCTTGCATTCCAGGACCCCGAGTTTTCCTTTCAGAAGCAAACCCATGGCCCCAGTAGGCTTCGACCCTGCTGGGGCCCAAGTCTGCTATTTTTATAAATTCGTCATTCCAACACGATCCCATTGTCATTTTGCTAAAAGTTCGTAATCTGCTAATTCATCCATTCATTGACCGGTCAATGGTCTTGTGGTAGAATGACAATATCGAGCTGTCTCGTAACAAATTAAAAGCAATGACTGCACAATGACGTTCTAATGGTAGGTCACTGATCAAAGGAACTGTCAAAATTTTAGCAGATTCCCGCATACGTCAAACATTCATTTGTCAATAAGTACGAGATTATCATTCAATACCATTTCTTTCAATGGAGTGTAATTGGTTGACCATTGGAAAGTCATAATGACGCCATATATTAGTAGATTACCAAACTAGCCAAAATCAACAATTATGAAGTAAATGATGGACCATTCTGGCACTATTGTAATAGCAGACTTGTTGCCCTGGACCTCTACGGCAATATTATAAAACGCTATATTTCCGATTTCATAAAACTAACAAAGTCCAAGTAGACAAGTCCTAACGTTTGTAATAAAACAATCTCAGCCAATTTACCTTCAGCTTTCACGAAAGAAACTTCTATTCATGGGAAAGAAGAAATAATTAAGACAATATATTAATTGAGCACAAACCAGTATGACTCTTGAGAAGTCTCGCAGATTGAACGTGTAGTGCGACTTAGAAGGCGTGGGCAGCAGGTTCATCTTGCACTCCTTGTATACCTCTAAGGTTCCCAACACCAGCTCCTCGATACATGGGTCGAAATCTTTCGAAAAGCCTCTGGAACAGATTTATTGGAAAATATTATAAACTCACTTATACAGGACTATTTGCCCCCGCGGTTTCACCCGCATCATTGGTTACGTCAGTTGTTACTCGTATATAGCCAATAGCTTCCTTCGATTAATGGGCTATCCAAAACTAAAGATATTTTTTTTTTATTCAAACCTGTAATTCCTGAGATAAGCGCGTTCAAACAAAAAAGCAAACTCTTCAACTTTATAGAGATACTAGAAAGAGAGCAGAAGGCTTTTTCTCTTAATTTAAAAAAAAAATCTTCTGGTCAATGCTTTAAGCGCCTATTACACCACTCGATATTCAGACAGTCTTAGTCTATGTAGCGTCACACAAGAAAAAGAGCAACTTACGCCAATGTCGTGTAAAGGAATGCAACAGAACGTTGAGATAAATTGATAAACATAGACTATGACTGTCTGAATATCGAGTGGTGTAATAGGCCCTTTAGTCCACTCGTCCCACCATCTTCTGGGCGTACCGCGTCACCGGCTCCTGCTGTTCGGGATCCAGTCAGTGATTGCCAAGAGAAATATATCCATTAAACGAACCTGGTATCAAGGTGCCACAACATGATTCTGCTAAAGATGACCTGAAGAGTTTCGTCATCGAACTCGTCGATGCAGAAGAAAGAGAAGTGTCGCGAGAACCTCGGTGTGATGATCTTAGCGCCTGCCGTGGGCTTGCCCATGGCACACATAAACTGAAATTTTGTACATTAATATTATATAGGCTAAAGTTTGTAAGCGTGTATTTTTTGTTACTTCTTCACGCTCACGGCTGAACAGATGTATGACACACTGTTAGACCATGTCCATGTATTCCAGGCCTTCCAGGCCATGACTACTATTCTTGTTATCACATAGGATACTATTATCCCAGTAGTATGTCTCCTTCGAAAAAAATCTACTTTCACGTGGACGAATCCGCTGGCAACAGCTAGTACGTCGTATTTATGAAGATAAGGTAAATGTTAAAAGGATATATTTTAATATTGTTATGCCGTGATACTTGAACACGCCATATATTCGATGAAATCAAGAGTAGGATCAAATAATTAAAATGCATTGTTGCACGAACCTTCTGGAATAGAAGTACGTACTCAGGCCTGGCACGTTCTAGAAAAGTCCGACATAAAGTACCTACCACTATTATTATTAAATAAGGTTTAGTAGGTAGGTACGTAGGTAGATAAGAGAATTCGTACCTTCCGTAATTAACAATAAAGTTGAAATTCGCGTGAATGTGTTCGTAATAAAAATGTTTGTAATAAAAATAATACCCCGCGATTCGACGACAATAATTTTCTGGAAACGTCGGTATCTAGAATGTTCCTGGCTTCGCATATAAATACGAGCTCCCGACCGAAAGTGAGTCAGTACCTTCGACGCCCCTCAACTCCATTTACGCGCTGGGTGTTCAGGTCCATCTCGCCGGCGAGGATCTAAATATCTTCACGGCCTACATTCCGCCCGCAGCCCAATTTGATATAGCAGAGCTGCGGGCACTCATGCTCCAGTCGTCGCGGCCGACTCTCCTGGCCGGCGACCTCAATTGTAAACACCCAGCGTGGAATTCGAATCGATCGAATTCCGGGGGTAATCGACTCTTCGCAGACGCACAGGCTCATGGGTACGTGGTGTCTGGTCCGGAAACTCCGACGCATTATCCGGACAATTACCAGCATGCGCCGGATGTGCTAGACATCACCGTGCACGTGGGCCTGAACTGCCAGATCACCCAGCAAGTCCTAGACGACGAGATGCTGTCGGACCACCAACCTGTCCTCGTCGTCCTAGCAGACATGCCGACCCGACTCTCGCCCCCAGCGCCACGTCGAAAAACGGACTGGACAAAGTTCCAGGAAGTGATGGAGACCACCACGCCAGCTTGGCCTGTCGTCTCTTCCGCGGACGTACACAGTCTGGCGGAGGAGGTCACCGTTTGCATCCAACGCGCCTTTGACGAGGCGACCACCACTATTTCGCAGCCGCAGGGGAAAGCTTTCAGGCCCCTGCGGAAGCACCTGCAGGAGTTGGTCGCTGAGACTAGGCGCCTTCGCAAACGGTGGCAACAATCGAAATGCCCTGTGCAGAAGGCACACCTAAACCGCCACGCGGAGAGAGTCAGAGCCAAGCTCCAAGCGTTCAACGCCGAGAGCTGGGACGATCACGTCACATCTACGGAGGGAGACTGGCCGGCAATCCATAGGCTTTGCCGGCAGTTAACGAAGAGCCCAGCTCCGGTGCGTCCGCTCTTACACAGCGACGGGGCCCCAAGATACTCCGCAGCAGACCGTGCGGAGATCTTTGCCGAGTGCCTGGAGCGTCAATTCCAGCCGAACCCGACTGTTGACCAAGATCATGTCGCAGCAGTCGAGAGGCACCTTGGAGAATACTTCGCCTCGCCGATAGCTCCCGAGGAAGACCCTATCTTCTTCTCGCCTAACGCAGTCAGACGCGCCATCCTGTCCACGAAGCTGAGGAAGGCCCCTGGAGCGGACGGCATCACCAACACAGCGCTGCGCCACCTGCCGTACCGTTCGGTAGCGGCATTGGCGCGCCTGTTCACGGGGGTGCTGCGCACGGGGGTCTTTCCTGGGTGCTGGAAGGAAGGGCACGTCATAATGCTGCCGAAGGCGAACAAGGACGTGCTGAAGCCGGAGAGCTATCGGCCGATCACCTTGCTGCCCACCATGTCCAAGGTGTTTGAAAAACTCCTGCTGCGACACTTAACGCCACACCTGACTCCACGTCCGGAAAAGTTCGGGTTCCGCTCGGAACACAGCACGACGCTCCAGCTGTCGAGGGTACTGCACCTTCTCACTGCCTCGCTGAACAAGAAGGAGCGAGCGGTTGCAGTATTCCTCGACATGGAAAAGGCATTTGACCGGGTCTGACACGAAGGCCTGGTCTACAAGATTTCCCACACCAGCGCGCCCCGTCGCGTTGTAAAGGTGGTCTCCTCCTTCCTTTCGGATAGGACCTTTAAGGTGGTGGTCGAAGGCGCACTCTTGAGCGCCCGCCCGGTCGCGGCCGGCGTACCGCAGGGTAGCTGCGTATCGCCGGCCTGCTACTCATGTTACACCGACGACATCCCCACGACGCAGGAAACCACGCTCGTGAAGTGTGTGTATGTTCCTTTATATTATTTAGTAAGTATGCTCCTTAAGAATTGTGTCTCATGTTATAGCTTACGTTGAACCGAGCAGTAGCCTTTTATTTTACACCCGAACCTTGTACATCTCATGGCGACCCTGCCACGGGCTACGTTATTCGGTACCTAACTTTAAAAGAAAATATATATATATAAACGCGACTACCAAAGAAAAATGTGTCGGTCAACGGTACAAAAAGACGAAGTCTTCATCACCCAGAACACGGCTGGGAACAACGAAGCAACATTGAAGGGTGTCGGTGAACACGTGGAGCGAATGAGCATCGTCGTATACGTAATGCTGGCTGTGTTTATCGCGGCAGTCTGCTATTTTTTGGTACGTATCTACAAACGGTGCCATCAGCGGTGGATCCAGGACGAAATAGGTCTACAGGCTATCCAACGTATTCGCGCATCTCTACGGGGACGACAGACTGCAGAAGCTGCGGCATAATGCTCAGTGCCATCCATCTAAACAGTGAGTTACCATCAATATACTTAAGTGAAAAATAAAAAAGTGAAATAATCGATAAAATGCATCAGTGAGTTTAAAATATCGCGAGTGAACGTTTAAAAAAAAAAAATAATATACGGCTATAAGTACGAACTTTTAAGTTAATTTAAATACCAAGTTCTAAAAATAGAATCAAAATGTGCGATTAATGTTATTACGTTCTACAGTTAATTGTCTAGAATCGTGCACAAACACTCATGCAATTTGATACTGTGCTGCAAATATGGAAACGTATGACATTCTTTCGCCGGTGCATGTAATTTTACACTTTTGTTTTTACTTATTTAATATAATAATGTAATTGGTTTAATTAACGAAATATATTTTTAGATTATGATTGAGACATTGGTAGAAAATTGTAACAAATTGACGGAAATAAGAAAATATTTAGTTAAAAAGGGAAAATCTAGGTATATAGGAAAAGCTATAGAAATTAAGTTAGGTGAAGCGAAAATTATTTTTGATAAATGCAGCGAATTGTTTTTGCTTTTGAAATCAAAACAGGATACCAAGATTATAGCATCAGCATCAGATATTTTCAAAAATATTAGACAACTTTACGAGGAGATTAATAATTTGTGTACGTATCCAAATATTAAAATAGAAAAAATGGAATTCGACTTAAAAACGGCTTGTAGTTTGTTGCCAGTTATGGACGGAACGGAGAGTGTAACGAAACGATTGATTGATGGAATTGAGATGTATTCAGAAATGATTAACGCGACGGATAACGATTTATTAATAAAATTCGTTTTGAAAAATAGGATCACAGAAAATGCAAAATTACGAATGGCTGCGACTTATACATCTATTTCAGAACTTGTCAAGGACATGCGAACTCATCTTATTACAAAAAAATCGTTCACGGCAATTCAGTCACGACTTCAAAATATTTCACAAGGATATAGAACAATTGACGAATATGGGACTGAACTTGAACAACTATTTACGGACTTGACAATTTCTCAAGCAGATGGTGAGTCAACTAAGTATGACATTTTAAAGCCAATTAATGAAAAATTTGCAATTAGAAAGTTTGCAGACGGATTAAAAAATTCTAGGTTAAGCACTATAGTTGCAGCTCGCAATTATAGCTCGTTAAAGGATGCTATACAGGCTGCAAAGGATGAAGAGTGTATAATTTCATCAAATTCAGGTGATGTCATGCATTTTACTAATAAGTCAAATAACAGAGGACAACGAGGTAACTATTCCAATCATTCGAGATACCAGCAAGGATATGGAGGAAGAGGTGCTCAAGGACGAGGACAACCATCAAATAGGTATGTACGAGGACAATATTATTCTAAACACCATAATTTTCGCGGTAACCCTAATTCAGGGGGAAATCATACTCCCAGGGGATCACAACAATCTTATAGAGGCAGAAATTTTCGAAATAATAACTATAGAGGTAATACACGCAGAATTTATTCGGCACAAGTAACTGAGAAAACGAAAAATACTGGTCAAGAAACAGAACACAAGGACCAATCAAAATTTTTTCGTGAATAAAAGTGAAATTTTTGCTCTTAATGGATTAACGAAATTAATTTCATTTAAATTAGGAAATAATGCATATTACTGGTTATTAGATACGGGAGCTTCTTTGTCAATTATACGAAAAGAAAGTTTGCCGCAAAATATAGATATATATAAAAATGATGTTTTAGTCAATGGCATAGGCGGACAAATTCACTCACAAGGCCATGTTTATCTTACATTGTCATCAGATAATGGTGAATCATTTCAACACAAGTTCCATATATTTAATAACTTACCTCTTAAGGCCGATGGTATTATCGGGTTAGACTTTTTAAGTACTTACCTAGCGAAAATAAATTTAGAAACGAGGGTTTTGACATTAAAAATAAATAGAAAAGAAATAACAACGCAAATATTTGATAATTCTGAAAAAACTCATAATTGCGAATTTTTAACTATTCCGGCGCGATGCGAATCTATCCATTTCATAAGAATAGAATCATGCCCAAAAGAAGACAGTATTGTTTGCGCAGAAGATTTAGGGAATAATTTATTTTTAGCTAGTGCTATTGTGCAAGCAAATAAAGATAAAATACCAATTAAAATTTTAAATGTCAGTGAAAATGATATACGAATACCAATATTTAAACCAAACTTACAACCATTATCTTTATACGAGTGCTATAAGTGTGATAAAAATAAAGCAAATGCTACTAGAGCAGAAACATTAAAAACATTATTAAAATTACAACATCTTAATTCTGAGGAAAAAACGTCTATCGAGGACATTTGTCAAAAGTATTCAGATGTTTTTCATTTGCCAAACGATAAATTAACAACAACTAATATTTATGAACAAACAATAACATTAAAACCTAACACAAATCCTGTATACACAAAACCATACAGATTACCACAAAGCTTAAAGAAAGAACTAAATGAAAAAATACAAAATATGATAAAAGATGATATTATTGAGGAAACACAAAGTGAATGGTCTAGTCCAATATTACTAGTGCCAAAGAAAAATAATGAAAATAATGATAAGAGGTGGCGTTTGGTAGTAGACTATCGTAAACTTAACGAGAAAATTCAAGATGACAAGTTCCCATTACCAAATATAACTGAAATTTTAGATTCTCTCTCAGGAGCTATTTTATTTAGCCATCTTGATTTACATTCAGGGTATTATCAGGTACCTTTAGAACCTTCAAGCAGGAAATGTACAGCATTTAGTACAAATTCAGGACAGTTTCAAATGAAACGTTTACCAATGGGTTTAAAAATTTCTCCAAGTGCTTTTAGTAGAGTAATGACTGTGGCTTTATCTGGTTTAACTTTTGACAAATGTTTTGTATATCTTGACGATTTAATCGTTTTCGGTCGTAATTTAGAATCTCACAATCGTAATCTTATAGACATATTTGAAAGATTGAGAAAAGTTAATTTAAAATTAAATCCTACTAAGTGTCAATTCTTAAAAAAAGAACTATTATATCTTGGTCATGTTGTGTCTGCGCAAGGTGTCTTACCAGACCCAGAAAAAATTAAAGTTTTGCTTGATTATCCGGTACCACAAACTTCTGAAGAAGTAAAACGATATGTTGCTTTCTGCAATTATTATAGAAAATTTATACCATCTTTCGCTGAAATAACAGCACCACTAAACAAATTATGCAGAAAAAATGAACCTTTTATTTGGTCAAAAAGTTGTCAAAAATCATTTGACAGCCTTAAGCAACACATGACTAACCCACCAATTTTGCAATACCCCGATTTTGCAAATGATAGTGAATTTATATTAAAAACAGATGCTTCTGGAATAGCAATTGGATCTGTTCTATGTAACAAAAACATGAAACCAATTGCATATGCAAGTCGACCATTAAACAAGGCTGAAAGAAATTACCCAACAATACAAAAAGAATTGCTAGCCATTGTTTGGTCTGTCAAATATTTTAGGCCATACCTTTACGGAAAACATTTTGTCATTGAAACAGACCATAAGCCATTAATATATCTATTTGGGATGAAAGATCCTTCAAGTCGTTTGTTAAAATTTAGATTAACTTTGGAGGAATACGACTATGAGATAGTGTACATAAAAGGAAAAGACAATGTCGCCGCGGATGCATTGTCAAGAATTGTGATAACATCGGAAGAACTAAAGGATATGCATAATGATGTAGTAGCTGTATTAACAAGAGCTCAAAAGAAAAGAATGACAGATATAGATATTGAAAATGTAGAAAGTTCAGATTTATTTAGTAGGTCCGACGACACGAGGTCTGATCAACCAAGAGTTGCGGAAATATTAAAGAAATCAAACGATTCAGTCGAAATGAGGTTAATGGAAGGAGATGAATTAAATAAGCTAATTAAAAATAATAGGATATCATTCCAAGAAGAATGTTTTGCTTATGCAGAAAATAAAAAGATTTTATACATAAATCTCAATTTTAAGTCACATTTTACGCGAGCCGAATTTGTGTCGAAAATGAACAAATTTTGTAAGAAATTAAATATCAAAGAGATATGTATAATCAAAGATAAAAATAATGAAAACTTTCTAAAAGAGTTGTGTAAAGAAATCGATTCAATAAAAACATGGTCCGGACCACGACTACAAGTACTAAGAGGTATTACGAGAATAACTAAAGAAGAAGATATTAAGTTTATCTTACACGATTTTCATTTACTGCCGACCAGTGGTCATGCTGGTATGCGCAGAATGATAAACAATATTAAAAGACAATTCTACTGGCCAGGTCTTGAAAAAGACGTTCAAGATTTTGTAAAAACGTGCGATAAATGTCAAAAGATGAAGCATGGTAAATACATTAAGGAACCCATGTGTATAACTACCACTGCTTTGTATGCATTTGAAAAAATATTTTTGGATATTGTAGGTCCACTACCTCAAGATTATGAAGGTAATGTATACATTCTCAGTCTTCAATGTGAGCTCAGTAAGTTCGTAGAGGCATATCCGCTTAAAGCTAAGGACACCGTAACTGTAAGTAAAGCATTAGTAGATAATTTTATTTTAAGATTTGGTTTACCAAAAACATTAGCCACTGATCGAGGTGCTGAATTTATGTCATCAACGATGGAACAGGTTTGTAAGCTTCTAAATATAGAAAAAATATCATCAACGGCATATCACCATCAATCAGTTGGTTCGTTGGAAAATTCACATAAAAGTTTAGGAGCGTTCCTTAGGATTCAGTGTCAAAACAATCCACAGTCATGGTCACACTGGTTATCATATTGGTGTTTTAGTTATAACACAACTGTTCATTCGGCAACTAAATACCAACCGTTCGAGCTTGTTTTTGGCAGACCATGTAATGTTCCTTCTAGATTATGTAATGTAGTTGAACCATTGTATAATCCAGAAAATTATTGTAGTAACCTTAGATATAAACTTCAGATAGCTAGTAAAGACGCTAGAAATAATTTAATTTTAAGTAAATGTAATCGAAAAACTAATTATTATGACAAAAAATTGAACTCAGTTCACTACCATAAAGATGA
Organism: Mythimna impura; assembly: GCA_905147345.3. Classification (NCBI taxonomy): domain Eukaryota; kingdom Metazoa; phylum Arthropoda; class Insecta; order Lepidoptera; family Noctuidae; genus Mythimna; species Mythimna impura. The sequence continues at coordinate 7,826,815 of LR990348.1, forward strand.
TTTGTTATTGGTAAAGAATGAAGTTGGAGGAAAATTGAGTCCTTTATTTCAAGGTCCGTTCACGGTTTTAGAAGATTTAGGATGCAATGTAAAAATAATAAAAAACAACAGAATTGATATTGTTCATAAAAATAGGACCAAACCATATTATGTTTCGTAACAATTGGATAAGAATGTAAAAAAAAAAAAAAATAGCGTACGAATTTTTTTCTTTTTTCTACATTGCCGGAGGTGAAGTGTGTGTATGTTCCTTTATATTATTTAGTAAGTATGCTCCTTAAGAATTGTGTCTCATGTTATAGCTTACGTTGCGCTATGCATTGTATGTATATTTTAGATTCATTATTAGACTACTCTTATGGGAACCGAGCAGTAGCCTTTTATTTTACACCCGAACCTTGTACATCTCACTCGCGCTGTACGCCGACGATGCTGCGTACATAAGCTACTCGCTTAACGCGAAGCACGCAGTCGTCAAAGTACAGCGCGTACTAGACCAGCTTCCCGACTGGCTGTCGAAATGGAGGTTGTCGGTGAACGTGGGTAAGACCCGGGCGCTGCTCGTCGGGTCTGCTCGCCTCCCACCACCTCTCCAGCTGCATCGAGCCGACATCGCGTGGTCGCCCCGGGTGAAGTACCTAGGGGTCACCATCGACCGTCGGCTCTCCATGAGAGGCCACGTCCGGCAGGTCACCGCCAAGAGTAGGGCAGCCCGCGCACTGCTCCGCCCAGTGCTCTCCTCTCGCCTCCCGCTGCGTACCAAGCTGGGCGTGTACAAGACGTACATCCGCCCCATTATCACGTATGCCGCCCCAGCTTGGCTCGCCCTCACCAGCGAGTCCAGCAAAACTCGCCTCCGAGCGCAACAAAACCTCTCGCTCCGGACCATTCCCGCTGGTGAGGAACGACGTCATACAGCGGGACCTCGAGATGGAGAGCCTGGACCAATTTTGTGTCCGCCTCGCGTCCCACATGTTCTCGCGTGCCGACGCTTCTGCTTGGCAGCATGTCAAGCACATAGCGCCCTGCCACGCGCGTCCCCCTGACGCGAGGCGCTTCCCGCGTGACCTCCTACCGGACGTGTCCAACCCACCGGACTTGACGCCTGAGTGAGCCGCTTTGACCTACACGCGACTCACTCACACGAATTAGACTCCTCAACATCACACGCACCCGGTGCACGTTGTGTGCTAAGTTAATATAGGCATGACGTGCACCAGCCCTCACACAATCACGACTCTACATACATATTACTCACGCAGCGGACGCGTAGCGCAGTTGCGCGTTTGCATGCCCACATGAGCGGTGTAATACACAAGTTCCAATACCGCTCATACTCTCACTACGTCCCCTGAGCCTGAAGCGTGACCGGCTCGATCTGGAAGCGTAACAGGCTGGGGTCTACATCCTCAGTAGGGAGCGCCCCCAAAGCCGGCATTCTCGTCGCTGGTCGTCTCTCGCTGGGCTTCCTCCGGGTAACCGGGGGTTCCACCCGGCGGGGTCTGACCGCCGAGATGTCGTGAAAAACGGCACTGCAGGAGCAGTGCCGAGGCGCTCCTACTGAACACAATGCAGTTACTCTTAGGCAAGCTGCGTATGCGCGCCTGCCTCGAGGTTGCCGCCTACAAGGCACCCCAACGCAGGTCCCGTATTTACGGGGCCTTACCCTGCCACCGCGGGACAAAAGCTCTGCCTATACCCCGCCGCCGCGCCCCCTTGCGGGGACGCAGCGACTTCCACGGAGTGAGTCAGTTTGTTTTCGACTGCGAAACGAGTCCGATACCTAAGTGTGTGAAGTAATCTTACCTAACGACCTGAGCGATACCTAACGGAACTCTAGTGTTCATTGCGATTTGGATTATGGTAGATTGGACAAATTTGTTATTGTTTGTGCTGAATAAAGTTGTCTGCTAGTAAACCGGCATTTAATTACTCACGTTCGTAACAATATTACCCAAATGATGACCATGCATATCAATGGAGAAATTTCATGATGTTGTTAATATCATATTAAAATTTATTGATAGAACATTTTTGAAATCCATTAATAAATTACTGAGAAATTATTACAATTCATGTTTACACACAAAAATTTCAGTCTCGTTTTTATTGGCTTTTTACTCGTATGTATTTTGTATTTGTATTGTTGAGTGTGCACACACTGGAGCGCCGCTTGAAAAGAAATTATTCTTCCAAACGCACTACGCTTTTAGTACTGATCTTTTGAAGCCCTTTGGTCCCAAATAACATCCCAAAAAATCGGAACAGCGCAATTATTTATGACCTAACGCAGCTAATATGTACTGAGCAATAATTTTCACCTGAACATCAATGAGATGCATGGCGACGTTTGTCTTGCGGTCGTACCAGTGGCCGAGATCGATGCCCTGTCGAAGCACCTCGATAGGGGGCTGAGCCCCGTACGTCTCCGCCTGGGGCATCGACACGTCGTCCACGAACACCACCGAGTAGCAACCAATCGGGGGCCCGAATACACCTGATAAACAGTAGTTTTTTTGTTAAACCACAAAAGAACAAAAGCGTCATCTCAGCCTACCTAGCTTTTTCTTAACTATTCTTTTTGCCTTTTCAGAAGATCGACCCATGTCCCTAGTAGCCTTTGGCCCCGCTGGGCTCCTGCGGTTTGGGGTGGGTTATTAATGGTATTTTTAAATAGGGTCCTCTAATCAGGTTCAAATTAATTATATTTTAATAGCAATAGTTCATTATCATTATTCAGCCTAAAGGCGTCCACTGTTGGACATAGGCCTCACTCCCTGCGTCTTGCATCCAACGGATTCCCGCGATCAGTAGTAACAAATAACATACATACTTTGGAGGTATGCGGAACAGAGAGTAAAGTCCGGCAAACCTAAGTTGAAAAGGGAGGATCCTCTGGCCAGACGGGTGTTATGTCTGGTGGGCAACTGCCCGATAGATGATTTCAGGCTGTTCTATATGTTCTAATCGCGCGGAGTACTGTACTTGCGCGATGCAGGATTAGTTGTGACGCCATAGATGTCGCTACAATACCTACACACAAAGATATTCTTACCTTTTCTTCTTTTGTCCAACTTTCCCATGATAATATCCTGGGTTTGATTACAATTGGTTTGCGCCGAAAAGGCCATGATCAGAGCCTTATACACTTTAGTATCAACTTTCTTCACAAGGAAATCCTGGAAATAGGTATTGAACAGCTTGATTATTTATTATCCTTCACAGGATCCTGAACAGATGAAAAATTAATACAATCAGTCAATTTAAGGTACCTAACTTTTTCCAACATTAATCTGTTTTCTACAAAGATACCCGTCTCCAAAAGCTAGCTAAAGGCGGGTTCTAGATTAAGTATTTTGAGTGACAGTTTGGCAGGTTTTCAGGCTGAAGTAGAGTTTGAGAAATACTCAACTTCGAATGATTAAATCTGAACTCGGGGGTAAATCTATATATATATATATATATTATAACATATAAAAGGAGAAACTGACTGACTGACATATCAATGCACAGCCGAAACTACAGATTCTAGGAGCGTGAAATTTTGCACAACGCTTCCTTATATGACGTAGGCGACCACTAAAAGAGGATTTTCCAAAATTTACCCCCTAAGGGGACGAGACGGGGTTCCAACGAAACCTTCATTCGCCCGGGCGAAGCCGCTGGCAGAAGCTAGGTTCATACGGTCTTTGAATATGCTATTTAAAACATTCTTTTTACATATATCATGCCTGATAGAGTGAGAGCCCGTGCCTGCCAAACTTGCATTATTTGATTAAAGCTGCTTGTTCATGTGCATCGTTTCTACCTGTATTGGGGACATACTTTGACGAAGTCTCAACTTTTATAAAATGACGAAAGTCTGGCAGCCACGGATTCTTAGGTTATGAAATAGACGCACTGCGAGAGGTGTATTGACACCTGTTCCGCACCATCTCAAATAAACGGTAAGCCCACAACCATACTACTATATATAATTCAGGTTGAAATAGAATCATAGGATCTTACAATGATATAGGCGGATTTGCCAGTACCGGTGGGGCCGACCATCATGACGAGCTTGTGGTGCGTCACCATCAGCCGGAATAGCGCCAGGTATCTTACGCTGTCCAGCGTCGTCACCAGGATCTGGTTCGGAGGAGTGTCCCGGGTGATGGGCGGCGCGCACAGCACGTCATCGACCCAAGGCTTCCATTTACCTTTACCCTTAAAAGGCGAGAAAGAACTACTTAATGCAATGAACAACACTCTTTTTGATGTAAGTATTATGTTTTTGGGTGGCAAAGAGTCCGTCCAACATGTTAAGGCGAGTCTATGCTAGAGGAACCGAGTTCAAATTCGTGTAGTGTCGTTCATGCTCTGCTCCTCTAGAGTCAGTCCACACTACACGAATTTGGGCTCGGCTCGTGTTTCGCTCGTACTCGGCTCCTCTAGAGTCGGTCCACACTACACGAATTTGGGCTCGGCTCGTGTTTCGCTCGTACTCGGCTCCTCTAGAGTCAGTCCACACTACACGAATTGGAGCTCGGCTCGTGCTCCGCTCGTACTCGGCTCCTCTAGAGTCGGTCCACACTACACTACACGAATTGGAGCTCGGCTCGTGCTCCGCTCGTACTCGGCTCCTCTAGAGTCGGTCCACACTACACGAATTTGGGCTCGGCTCGTGCTCCGCTCGTACTCGGCTCCTCTAGAGTCGGTCCACACTACACGAATTGGAGCTCGGCTCGTGCTCCGCTCGTACTCGGCTCCTCTAGAGTCGGTCCACACTACACGAATTTGGGCTTGGCTCGTGTTTCGCTCGTGCTTGGCTCCTCTAGAGTCGGTCCACACTACACGAATTGGAGCTCGGCTCGTGCTCCGCTCGTACTCGGCTCCTCTAGAGTCGGTCCACACTACATGAATTGGAGCTCGGCTCGTGCTCCGCTCGTACTCGGCTCCTAGAGTCGGTCCACACTACACGAATTGGAGCTCGGCTCGTGCTCCGCTCGTACTCGGCTCCTCTAGAGTCGGTCCACACTACACGAATTTGGGCTTGGCTCGTGTTTCGCTCGTGCTTGGCTCCTCTAGAGTCGGTCCACACTACACGAATTGGAGCTCAGCTCGTGCTCCGCTCGTACTCGGCTCCTCTAGAGTCGGTCCACACTACACGAATTTGAGCTCGGCTCGTGCTCCGCTCGTACTCGGCTCCTCTAGATTCGGTCCACACTACACGAATTTGGGCTCGGCTCGTGTTTCGCTCGTGCTCGGCTCCTCTAGAGTCGGTCCACACTACACGAATTGGAGCTCGGCTCGTACTCCGCTCGTACTCGGCTCCTAGAGTCGGTCCACACTACACGAATTGGAGCTCGGCTCGTGCTCCGCTCGTACTCGGCTCCTCTAGAGTCGGTCCACACTACACGAATTGGAGCTCGGCTCGTGCTCCGCTCGTACTCGGCTCCTCTAGAGTCGGTCCACACTACACGAATTGGAGCTCGGCTCGTGCTCCGCTCGTACTCGGCTCCTTTAGAGTCTGTCCACACTACACGAATTTGAGCTCGGCTCGTGTTTCGCTCGTGCTCGGCTCCTCTAGAGTCGGTCCACACTACACGAATTGGAGCTCGGCTCGTGCTCAGCTCGTACTCGGCTCCTCTAGAGTCGGTCCACACTACACGAATTGGAGCTCGGCTCGTGCTCCGCTCGTACTCGGCTCCTAGAGTCGGTCCACACTACACGAATTGGAGCTCGGCTCGTGCTCCGCTCGTACTCGGCTCCTCTCCCTCTTTGAGGAGTGGCTGGAAAGGCAACACGGCGTCCTTACCTTCCGCATGACGCAGGTCCTCACCGGACATGGTAAGTTCGGAAGGTTCCTGCACCGGATTCGTGCGGAAGAAACGCCCGGGTGTCACCATTGTATGGACCACCCGGAGGACACGGTGGAGCACACGGTGGAGGTGTGTCCCGCTTGGGCAGAGCAACGCCGTGTCCTCGTGGGGGCTATCGGCGGCGGCGATCTCTCGCGCCGGGCCTTGGTACAGGCCATGGTCCGGAGCGAGGAGCAGTGGCAGGCGGTCGCCTCCTTCTGCGAAGCAGTAATGCTAGCAAAGGAGGCGGCCGATCGCGTGAGGCAACGGTCCTCACGCCCCAATCGCCGCCGGGATTCCGATCCAGATTTCCGGTCATCGTAGGCGCGGGCTTGCGGGCGGCGAGCAATGGGTGGCTCGCCTTCCGACCGTCCGGTAACCGTCCGGACCGAGCCCAAGTCGTCGACGGCGCGTGCTGTTCCACGCGCGCCTCAAGGAGATGTCAGCAACTGTAGGGGCCTAGCAGGGTCGAAGCCTACTGAGGCCAAGGGTCTGATTCTGAAAGGAAGACTCGGCCCTTGTACGAAAGGCAATGAAGGAACAGGAGTGGATTTTTAGTCAGTAAAAGTCTGACACTATCTCCCGCCCCGCCCAAGGGCGGGGGATGTCATAAGATGATTTTCCCACCGAAAAAAAAAAAAAATACTCGGCTCCTCTAGAGTCGGTCCACACTACATGAATTTGAGGTCGGTTGGTGCTCCGCTCGTACTCGGCTCCTCTAGAGTCGGTCCACACTACACGAATTTGAGTTCAGTTCGTGCTCCGCTCGTACTCGGCTCCTCTAGAGTCGGTCCACACTACACGAATTTGAGTTCAGTTCGTGCTCCGCTCGTACTCGGCTCCTCTAGAGTCGGTCCACACTACACGAATTTGAGCTCGGCTCGTGCTCCGCTCGTACTCGGCTCCTCTAAAGTCGGTCCACACTACACGAATTTCAGTTCAGTTCGTGCTCCGCTCGTACTCGGCTCCTCTAGAGTCGGTCCACACTACACGAATTTGAGTTCAGTTTGTGCTCCGCTCGTACTCGGCTCCTCTAGAGTCGGTCCACACTACACGAATTTGAGCTCGGCTCGTGCTCCGCTCGTACTCGGCTCCTCTAGAGTCGGTCCACACTACACGAATTTGAGTTCGGTTCGTGCTACACTCGTACTCAGGTCCTCTATTACAGACCCACCTTTACGTTCTGAAGATAAAGTTTGTACATTGCACATTGGCTCTTTTTATTAACATTTCTATTAATGTTGAGAGTAATTGTGATAATTTACCTTAATATAGCTTCAGAAAGTATTGTTACAGAATACTTACTTCTTTAATAAATCTGTAGTCATAAACCAAACCCTCTCGTGGAATTGTAAAAATGTATTGTTTATCTGGTTTGCTAATTTCTTTCGGCATATCTAGAACAATCCGAACCTAGAAAAGAAATGCTTATTATATTTTCGTTTTATTTGCTCGGAGTAATTATAAAAGCCTTAAAAAAGTTCTCGTTAGATGACAATGAACTCAACATTTAGTCTAAACTACTACCCGACTACACCCAAGCATCAATCAATCAGTGTCGGAAGTTAGTTTAGGTATTATTAGTGAATTAGGTGGATTTTGAGGCGATAATTTGACTAAATTCAATATAATGGAATATCCAATTTTAGCAAATACCAATTCCTTTTTTTTTTTTATTCTTGATAGGTTCGCGCTTGACCGCTAACTCACCTGATGGAAAGCGACGATGCGGTCGACGATGGAGCGCGCTTACCTAGAAGTAACCTATTCACTCTTGACTTAAAGATTCCCGGGTTGTAGCCATCAGGAAAAACAGATTCCGGCAAGGAATTCCACTCCTTAGCTGTACGCACTATGAATGTGTTCCCAAAACGTTTTCCTTAACTTATTAATGATCCTATACACTAGAAACGAAACAGAGTTTAACGCCATCTAGCGGAAATATGGCCACACCCGGGGTTTCACCTTAAAGGGATATTTACCTTATCAGGAAAATCTTTTTCGAGCAGGCCTCGGAAGAGCATGTCAAACTTAGGACGACCTTGTGCATCCACGGTTGCTCCAATAGACCAAATACATGCGAAAAAGAAAACGCCCTACAACATATCACACGATTAGTTCATCTGTTTTGAGTCTGTTTTATGCATAAAATAACATCACACTAGTATAATTATCTGTAATGTTCGTATTTTCTTTTAAGTAATTTTCTTAATTTAGTAAAATCTATAAATCCGTGATAAGACCTGACATACTGTATGTACAGAATGTTGGACTGTGAAAAAGACTGATGAAAAAAGATTGCATGTAGCGGAGATGAGAATGTTGAGATGGATGTGTTGTGTAACGAGAAAAGATAAAGTGAGAAATGAGTATATTAGAGGAAGTTTGAAAGTGGCGCCAGTAACTGAAAAGTTGAAGGGGAATCCCCTTCAACTTTTTGTCGTTTGTCTTGGTATGGTCACGTAAAGATGAGGGATGAAATGCATGTTACTAAAAGAGTTATGAGTATACATATGGATGGATGGAGAGGGAGAGGGAGGCCAAAGAAAAGATGGATGGATTGTGTGAAGAGTGATATGAAAGAAAAGAAAGTTAGTGATAGCATGACGAGTGACAAATGGAAAGAATGGAAGAAAAAAACGTGTTGCGCCGACCCCAAATAACACGGGACAAGGGCAGGAAGATGATGATGACTTTGCCTTACACTAGGAATTAAGTAGGTTCTCTTGCGTCGTGGAGGCGTTTACAAACATATAAACTAACATGCACAAGACACCCAGACTCGGAACAACTCTCTGTAAGCAAATATCTGTTCGGTGCTGGAATCGAACCCGCAACACGTAGCGCACTGTTGAGACTATCCACATTTACAATAATAAAAAATTAAGTAAATATTCATGTCAAAGCAAATATTCTTAGTAGTACCCACATTTCGTCAGTTACGTTTAAGTGTGGTATATATGACATTATATCGTCGTATCCTACGAATAGTGCCCTAACGAACTTTCTTTTTTTTATTGCATAATCCAATTCTGCTCATCATACCACACAATTAAAAACGGTACAGGTTATCAAATAATTAGGTTTTCTAAAAAGCCACATTTTTAAGCACTACGTTTTCATCGAAGAAAAAAGCTACAATCGCCGTAGCCCCCCTCTTTCTTCGCGAGTAGTGGGTGTGCGCGAGCGCGGCGAGAGCGTACTAGCGCCGCTCGGCCACTAGTCGGCGGAACGCGTTTTGTTATATTGTAGTATTGAATAAGTTCAAATATCGTAACATCAACGAGTTTGTACTTAATTAAATCATTCTAATTACATAATGCGAAGTAGTGCTGGACTTGAGCAATAAGTTACATTATGCCTTATGTTGCATATGCATTATGCATTATGCCAATTGTTTTTGTCTTTTATTCTTCCGCAGACAATTTAAAACATAGAAGAAAGACACAAACGTAATTAGGGTTTCGCTTAAGATATCAATACATATTTGATAATATTTAATTTAATTAAGCACAAAAAAGTGTCTCCTGAAAAGTTTCTATTATGCAGTTACGCCCCTATTCGTAGGATACGACGATCTATGGGCTGAGCCTATTGCCGGGCTACTAAGATATTCCAGATGGACAACCCAATAATACTTTGCCCAACCCGTGAGAGACCAAAGAACTCAGAAATACGACTTCCAGACTTCTGTCGTCGTTTGGCAGGCAAACATTTAGGACTTTGATGTTCAATTGTAAACCCTTAGTGTCGCCGCACATGGACCACATGCCACAGCCACAAACGCCGCTGCGAGAAACTAGAAGCGGTCACAAAGGAAGCTGAAGCCCGCGACAGTCACTTGTGGCCGGTGGCTGCTACTTTTTTTAACCCATACGCGCAGTATCATAATGGACTCTGACGAAGAAGGTTTAAATGCGCGAGTGGCATGTGACGTCGTTTTATATAGGTGTTTAGTGGCTGGTTCGGGCCACAAGAAGCTAGCAGCGGCGATTTGCAGCATGTGGCGGCCACCGGCGTCAACCGTCAAAAAAAAAAAAAAAACCGTGTGCGGCGAATCCATATAAAATTTATGAAACCTACAGGAAATATGCCGGTGGCGGCCTTTTCTGGTTGTGGCTGGTGGCCCGTTGCGGCAACCCCTAATAATGGTCACACTTACCTCAAGTTGAGCTCTAACATCAAGATCTGATATCCCTTCCAAATACTTCTCGTCGTAGAAATCGTCCATAAAGCAGTCGAAGAGATACATGCATGACTGAACTAAGTTACTTCGGGACGTTATGTACATTTGCTGAAAAAAAACTCGAGTAAAAAAGCTATATATTGTTATTATAGCTAGCCCGTATTGTCCCAGTGCTGGGCAAAGGCATCCCTCCACTCCTTCCAACGATCACGATTCCTCGCTTTCTCTTTCCAATTCTTAAGGAAGACATCCAGATTTTCCCACGATCTCCGCCGTGGTCTAGTGCGGGAGTATACGTTATAAAAAATGCAATCTGATATTTATATTATGAACGACGTTTGATAAAGCACATTGAGCCTCAAAAAGACTTCTTCTTACTAAAAACAATACTAAAACTTTGACTCTGTATGATTGACAGGATTGAAAGTAAGCAAAGCCGAAATTTTACTTTAAAAAATTTCCTCACCTTGACTTGCCCCGATAATTCGACGAGCCAGAGCAGCGGTGACATGAACCGGTAAAAGAGGCTACGTATAAGGTTGCGGTTGACGATGTGAAGAGAGGGAGGCAGCCGGTTGAGCCATGACTCCAGCAGGGCCTTCCAACCGAGGCCTTTGGGCTCCAGGTAGATCATGCCGCAGCGAGACACCTGGATAGATCGCGTACGTTATTAAATCTCAAATCTCAAATCTTTATTGCAATCCATAATGTACATGTCAGGTGATAAATAATAAAAAAATGAAATAATTATGGACCCTGTCGGGCACAGCAACATTATAAATTGTAGGAGAGAGGAAGAGCGCTAATATAAGAACCTATTTAATTTTATATTTTTTATATCGTTTAGTTCATTTCAACTGATTACTTATTATTGTTATGAGTATATACTATAGTTTTATATTTAAGTTTAAATTAATACTTAATAATTATATTCGTGTTTTATTTTCAGATAAAAAAATAAATAATAATAATTGTACAATTTGTTCACATTAATAATTAGAAAATAAGATGTCAAAATTAATAATAATACAATTTGATGTCATTAATAAGTACACAATATTATGTCAAAAGTGTATTATGTTATTTGAATATTCTATCACAACCAGTTTACAAATGTAGCATCAAGTTTGGAGACTTGTATCGAGAACTAGCTGATCCGACAGAGTGACGTTTTCCTGTCTTAGTTATGAACTATCTATTTAACCTAGATTAAACCTCCTAAACATAACTTCTCAGCTTCTAAGTTGTAAAGGCTCCACAGCCAATTAATTTAGTACCTAGGTTAAAGCCTGTTAGCTAGTTTATCCAAATATTACTACTATATTTCCTCACCGTCGCCGGGGACGCAGCCTCCAAGTCCATGGGTTCAAAGATAAGGTTGGTAGTGGGAGCCAACTGTATGATCTCGCCGCTCATCAGGCATAGCTTCTTGTTGTCATCCAGCACAGTGTTCAAGTTTTCTATCCATATCGCGTCCACGGGGCCATCGAATACCAACCACTTTCTAGAATTGCAAACTTAATAATGAGCAATCCGAGAGGGTCTCTCCAAGTGTCATTTTTTTTCAAGAGCAATTGTCGTAATTTCAAAATGTAAGGTGCTGTGGAATGAAAATGTGTGAAACGTAATGTGGAAGCTGTTTTCGATCCATACAAATTTTGTATTTTTTGAGCATCATTTACACTGGAATGGTATACTTATCACTGTCTAGTCTAGAATCTCACACAGCCATACCTACCATATAATTATGACAGACAACTGGTAAATGCAGCTTTGATGAATTAGTAATAGGAGCTCACAAATAATTGTACCAATATAATCAGCCTTTTTAATGTTCTCACTGCTGAGACTCAGGCCTCTTCCCTAGGAGAGAGAATGGGCCATAATCAACCACGCAGGCCCAGTGCGGATGTCACAATATCTTCGAATTTTTAGTTCTAGGACATACTTACCTAGTTTTGAGAGCAATGGTGAAGATATAAATCACACAAAATATTGCGCCTGGCCATGACCTATAACTCGTAAGTCGATTATCTACCTTTTATATATACTTAACTTACCTATTGTCATTCGTGGAGACAGCAAATGCTCGGTAGCTGACCGCCAGGATGCCGTCAGACCATTCGTGGGAAACCGGATCGAACTGGCCATACAGCTGGCCCATCGTGATCGACTTTGGGTTTATGACCGTCCACTCTACTGCATGCTCGTCCATCGTACCCTATAAATTGAAGTGTTCTTTAAATAAATCCTCGAAAGAACATTGGCAAAAGTAATTAAGATCAGCAACTTTCGCAAAACATAAACGTTATCGAAAGCTACTAAAACTTTGAATTATTAAATCTGCTGTTAAATAAATCATACTCTGTTGTAATAGGGGTGCCAAAAAAAATATAACAACTGAAAATATTGTATTTTCTTTGTGAATTACATCACGGATAAGCGTACCTATATACATAGTGCGTAACGCGATAGACGCATAGCCTGAACGCAAGACCTGTGTTAAGGCTAAGAGTGGATATTTTGAGTAGAAGTATGTAGTCATTTCTAGTTTATACTCTATCACGTGTACCTGCAAAATTATTCTAGGAATATTTCATTCGTATTTTTATGCAGTTATGATTTATTTTTTATTTGTAACAGAATTTATGGCCAGACCTATCTAATCATGTCAAGAAAATAGTGACTCATCAGTGGAACTGCAAAGAAAAGGCGTATTCATTTTGGGGTAAAAATTAGACCATTAAAATTAAAGCAAACTTTTAACACCACAGTAGTTTTTAAATAATAGATTTCGTATGGACCACAATCACTAAAATGTAGATAGATATTTATAATTTTGATTACAAAATGTTATCAAATAAACACGTCCACACACGTACACGTAATAATAACCGTTTAAACGATTATAACTATTCTCATACCTTTAAAGCCACGCATTCCAGCGATGCTCCTAATGCTTGATAACATTTGGTCTTCCCAGCGAACGGAAGACCAACCAACATTAGCCCATGCCGCACTAAAATCATCTCGTACAGTTGCAACACCTACAAACGATTTAACATTAATTTGTGTTAGAGTTAGACTAAGAACTCATTCATTTGGCGAAGTAACGCGCCGAGTCTTGGGGAACAAATTACAAAACATTTCTTTAGCGGTTTATTTTAAAGGTTTATAAATACATAAACATGTTGCTCAGCTCACAATGTTACATACAGTTTAACACAAATAGAGTGTCGGATTAAGTCAGTATGGGGCGTGTAGCCAATTCTACCAAGAGGCCCACTAAATCTATATAAAACTAACTTCTGCTACCGGATTCGCCCGCGTGAAAGTAGTTTTCTCCATACAAACTTTGAACCCACGTTTCATCCCCTTAGGGCGTGTATTTTGGCAAATACTTTCTTATTCTTTGTATATTCTTTCTTTTTTTCAGTCAAGCACTGGTTTATACCAATAAAAAATAAATTAAAAAATGTGGCCAGATCTTAGAATTGATCACTTTATGATATGGCCAACTAAAACTGGCCAGATCGTTTAAACACTAACATTTGATGGTAATATGTATATCCTCGTTTGGCCATATCATTGATCTAGGATTTCTATGATAATAAAAAGTCTAAAGAAAGTAGGCCAAAATATCATCGAGGATTAAAATATCATCAAACTTTAACATTTAAAATGATCTGGCCAGTTTTATTTGGCCATTTATTTATTATTTATTATTTAAATAGAACGACCGAAGCCAATTACACTATTTAAACTTATACCTAATTTTTAACTCAGTCATGCATCTTTCTCACAAAAATTCAAACATTCTGACATTATCAGCTTCCATTCATCCGCAAACACATCAAGACCTGTGTTTGAGTTCAGGAGAGCGTTAATGGTGGCTATTGTCCGAGGAATAGGCGACTTGGAATGTGCGATAGTACGAGAAGTTGGAACAGCCAGTAAACGATGTTTTCTGCCACGACAGTAATTGTCTGGGACGAACAGATTGCATATTTCATTATGCAGATCAGGATCATCAATGATCCCCCTAAGAATTTTAAATACTACAGTCATCTGATCGCGCGACCGTCTTACTTCTAGGGAGTTGAAATTTAAGCAACCCAACAAGAATTTAGTGGGATACAAATAGGGATAAAACCCGTACGAGTGCTTGTAAAGGTACCTGAGGAATGCTTTTTGTACTTTCTCTAAAGCTAATACATACTGCTTCTCATACGGATTCCATACACACGCACTAGACTCAAGCTTGCTACGGACTAATGCCCCAAAAACAAGCTTGATAACGTGGGAGTTGTGGAAATCACGACAGTTCCTTAAAACAAAACCAAGGCGCCTGAAGGACTCCTTGGCAGTAGATGTGATGTGGTTGTGAAAAGTGAGCTTGCGGTCGAATATGACTCCCAGGTCTTTCATGGAATCAGTTCTTGTAATTGTATTTCCATTCAGTTTGTATAGAAAGTTGACTGGGTGCCGCATTCGACCGAAGGACATCACGTAGCATTTTGATTTATTAAATTCCATTTTATTTTCTAAACTCCACTTATATACTGAATCAATGTCTGCTTGCAGGACTTGGCAATCGAGCTCAGATTTTATTTCATAAAAAAGTTTTAAGTCATCAGCATATAAAAGGGATCTAACATTCGCAACCACATCGGGGAGGTCATTAATCATCAAGATGAAAAGGAGGGGGCCGACTACCGAAACTTGACTCACACCTGAACGAGTGTGGTATGGGAGTGACTCGTACAAACCTAATCTGACAAATTGTTGTCGGTCCCGCAAATAATCTGCAATAAGCCGTAGAAGCCCTGGAGCAACACCTATCGCGCTGAGCTTTGATAGCAAGACGTCATTGTTTACTCTGTCGAACGCCTTTTGGAAATCAAAGTAAACAACGTCTACCTGACGTCTGCGATCAAGACTAGTAGAGATGTAATTAACTAGTGTAAGTAGGTTAGTAGTGACGGATCTTTTTTCGCGAAAGCCATGCTGCTCATTGCACAGGTACTGTGTCACTTGCTTATAAATTCCTTGGTGTAGGACATTCTCGAACACTTTCGCGGGAGAACACAGTATCGCTATTGGACGATATTCATCGACTGATGATTTATTTGAAGATTTCGGTATAGGAGTCACACGTGAAATCTTCCATGGTGGTGGATACACTCCGGATTTTAAAGATAAATATCATGAAGTGATAAACACCATAAAAAAAATCTTTGTAGAAAATTTCACCGTTCTAGTTCCAAAGGTTTCGGCTGGGTGTTGAATTAATGATGACTCATGTCAGTCAGGACTTTGCTTTTTATTTAAACAGATGATAACAATTCTTTAACTTATTTTACTCATCGGATACAGAGGGCTCCCACACAAAACCGCGATGCAAAGCGATACGACGACGCATTACAGAAACCTGTGATGCGAAATGCTGCAATTCAATTTCATACGAGCACGGCATCGGTTCGGGTGACCATGCACAATGTGCGATGCGAATCAATTTGAAAGATCTTGCGAGCTCGTAGATTTTTACGATGCGATGTCGCATCGCAGTTTTGTGTTTGGACCCTTAAGTAGCGATAGCCCTATAGGGATGGCCCTATATAGATATGTATAGGTAGTTGCTTATATATTCTTCAAGGATAAACCTGATTTGGTTAGATTACATATGGTTTATGTAGCCTGACTTTTTTTTGTACGTGAAAGCAGGTGGCCTCCCAGTACTCGGGACCCATATCATTAACTACTCTTGCTACGTTGATAAATCCAGTACTGCATAAATAGAACTACAAACATATGAAATTAATGTACCCATCGTTACCTTTTCAATGAAGAAATCGTTACATTGCAAGTTGAGTGTGACACAGACTTCTTTCAGACACGTCACCAATTCCGGCAGTCCAGCCAATGGTAGCGGCATACCGGGGAACAAATCTCCGATGATACCCTACAACATTGACAAGGTCCATTTTATAAATATAGAAATAGGAGTACCTTTACAGATACCTGTACAGTTCCAGGTACCTGTTCAGTAGTAACTGATAACGTTAATTTATGACTAAGTTGTGCTGCTTTTGATAATACCTTTTTTAAATATTTCATGTCATAAAATCCCGTAATGAACGGGTTACACGAGGATAATTTGAAATTAGGATAGTGGGATTCTAATCACCCTTTTTTAAGGTGGGAAATCATCAAATGACTTCTCTCACTCTGGGTGGAACGAAAGGAGTGTCTTATTTAATAGTTTTGTATTTTTTATTTTATTAACCTTTGTTTCAACCAGGGCCATGGTAACTCTTTCGAACAATCCCGCAGATTCCAATCACCCTGGGCCTCGGGTTTACAGAGCTAACCTATTTTTTTAACTGACTTCAAAAAAAGGAAGAGTTATTCATTTCTTTTTTTGTTTGTCACCTCAGAACTATGTCATTTTAGAACCGATTTTGTATGTACCTAGCCAGGATAATACATATCCTCCCTTGTGTAAAACTAGTCTCAATTAACCCAAGCATTAATATCTTTAAATAAATCAAACAGCTAAAAAAATCTATCAAAACAAAATTCTCTGAAGAGTTTTAATTAAGTTACCAACAATAGTGTACCATTTATAGGTACTCGTAGGTAAGCCATCAACGGATCAACCTGCCAAAAACATATCAGCAGTAAACACGTATACAATGTAGCCATGAACAATAGCGCCCGCAGCAACCCCAGCCAGGGTGGGGCAGTCAGGCTGGACACCGCCCCGGGCGTCACGGCCAGAGGGGGCTAGACATTGATTTTTGAAAATACAAAATTGAACATTCATTTGCAGATACGCTGCAAAAACAAGCAATCGCCCCGGGCGTCGAGGTTCATAAAACGCGCTCGGAATTGTACTCCCGTTACAATGACATCAAATGTGTGTGTGGTAGTGACACGGACATTTTTGTTATCGAATGGTTTCGTACTACTTACATATTTTTAAGCGAGTGTAACTATTCTAATAAACGGTATAATAAGGGTTTTATTGTTCACATGCTACAGAGACGATAGTAGGTAAGGCTTTCTATCGTATTGTAGAGTATTATAATGCCTTAGGCACTTTCTAGGCTCGATAGGGCAGAAACAGGATATGGTAGGTGCAACTTGACGGAAAAACAAACAGAAAATAATACCATTTACAATTACAATTACTTACATAAATATGCTTGGATACGTATATAAACATACAAATAAACAATATTGTCATCATAATTTCAGCCGAAAGACGTCCACAGCTGCACATAGGCCTAACCTAGAGCATCGTCGTCACGGTCGTACTGCATATAGAAAATAATCAAATTCGTGTGTATAATTTACGCGTTGTATCCTCCCACAAGGTGTAACGATGGATGTACACCATAAACAAGACTTACCATAAACAATGGCACATCATGCTCCAAGAACTTGGGCAGGTTGACGTCTTTGATGGAGCGCAGCAGGATCAGGTCCTCGACCTCGTCGGGATAGCGTAGCTTCAGTGCACCGGCCGCACGCAATACTGACTTTACCGCGCGCATACCTAGCACAACAAATACGATTATAACATCGATTCCTTGGGAGAGACTACAGAGATTACTAATAGAGAAGTTCGAGAGAAGAAGATATGTTGTGCTGACTGTTAATAAGGATGAGTGTCACCCCCTCAAGAAGTTCATGTTCTTTTTTCGGTGGGAAATCTTCAAACAACTCCTTCCGCCCTGGGTAGAGCGAGAGAAAATGTCAAAACCCCCCTGTGTGTGTTCTTTCAGTTGCTCTTTGCGTACCAAAGCCATGGGTAACTCTGTCGAAATATTCCACAGCCTTAGTTCCTGGTCTTGGAAGATAATTTGGGAATTTTGTCTAAGTATAATTGGTGAATAGTGGACATTTCAGCAATGGTAGCAACAGTTCTGTAATGTTATCAATGTTGCTAAAAGGTATTTAGACTTCCACCTGCTCTATACTATAACAACGCAGACAAAAATCAAAGAATCTGTAAAATAATACCATATACCGGAAAGGGATCCAAAGAAACGTTCGATGGATTATGTGAGGAGTGAAATGAAAGAAAGGGAAGTCAGAGTTAGCTTGATGGCTCACAGGATAGAATGGAAGAACAAAAACGTGTTGCGCTGACCCCATGTAAAATTGGACAAAGACAGGAAGATGATCTTCTTCTTCTCGAATCGGTGGTTTTCTTTCCCTATTTTGGCCCAGTAGGTGGCCACGTTTATAGCGGCGTCAGTTTTTAAGGTCCTCCAAAATGCAGCTACATCTGCATTTTGGAGGACCTTAGAAACGCCACTGGACTCTTTGGGCACTAGTAAATGGGCCACCGTCTGGTCAAGAGAACCGCACTCGTAGGTAATTGGTGTCGGAGTGGTCTTTAATCCCCCATTTTGCCAGGTTGTCTTTGCAATTACCTACTTATGCGCAGTCTATTGATCGCTTTCCATATAAGCCACAACAGATCGCGTCCGAGTGACAGATGTTCCTGGGGTAGAACGAAGTGTTGGTGAGAGGTGTTCCTTTCACAACTTACATCTCACCCTGGATAGTCGGTCCCGAATGGCCTATGTGCAGCGAAGAAAGCTCTTCCAACTTTTAAGTCTACCCTGAGCTGTGGTATGTTTGTAAAGGGGATGTCGGGAAGATGATGAAACCATATTACCGTAATCGTAATGGCACTGCGAGGACAGTTGCTCCGAGCACAGCTTGTAAGTGGCTACGATCTTGACGGCGAGCGGCTTGGCGTTCAGGTAGCCGAATGCGTACAGTTCGATCTCGGAGATCAGCACGTAATCCGGCACCATCATAGCCACGGAACGGAATAAAGCCTGGTGGTGAAAGCAATTAAAATAGATAGCATATCTAGACATAGTGTGTAATTTTCTTGTGAAAACAATAAAAAATGGTCAAGTGCTAGTCGGAGTCGCGGGGGTTCCGTTCAAACTTACCTATGTAAATATGTAGTTCGATTCCCGAATCGACTCTCAAGATATGTCCAAATCGCAAAAAAGTTGATAATTATTTTGTAACGTAATCGCTTTTTTTTTAATAATAAACTAGTGCTGGACTGCGATCCCACCTGATGGTAAGCAGTGATGCAATCGTTGATGGTGAATCGCACTAGTTTATTAAGAGCCAATTCACTCTAGCCTTGAAGACACCTAAATTATAATCAGACAGGAAAACCGCTGCAGGCAAATTTACGGTTTTCAAACTATTTTCTTTACTTGTACTATGAGAATGTCGTAGCCTAAGTCAAATAATATATAAGTTTATTTGAGTAAAAGTACTTCTACATGCAAAAAAAAACCTACCTTCAAATTATCAGGCAGTTCTGATCGTCCAGCGTATCCAGGATTCATAGTGATGAATGTGGCACAGGACTTATCGAGCTGCAGCATGGTGCCTTCGAACAGCAGTTCCGTGGAGCCCGAGTTGATGCCTCGCTGGATGGACAGGATCTGCTGCGCCACCACCGATAGCACCTCCAGGTCGATGCGGTTGAACTCGTCGAAGCATGACCAGGCGCCGCAAGAGGCCAATCCCTGGGTTACAACGGGTATACTCTTACTTTATTATCTATATATATAAAAGGGGAAACTGACTGACTGACATATCAACGCACAGCCGAAACTACTGGGACTAGGAGGGTGAAATTTTGCACAAGGTTCCCTTTTATGACGTAGGCGAGCACTAAAAGAGAAATTTCCAAGATTCACCTCCTAAAAGGATAAAACGAGGGTCCAAAGTTTTGTATAGAGAAACCTATTTTACACGGGCGAAGCCGCTGGCAAAAGCTTGTTGTAATATAAATCAACTAACATCTCACTTGTCAAATTATCCAGCCGTTTGAGTTAGCAGCTGCATTGCTATTCTGAAAAGTTTATTTGCGAAATCACTTCTGAATCCGCAGTGAAATCATGTGAAATTAAAGTTTCGTATTCTGAAATGGAGTGAATTCGACACTGGCGCCACCGAGTGATGATCAAAGTGAGAGGAACTAAAACGGTTGAGTATTTTGACGTTTGTCTATAGGATTTAGTATTCTGAAATACAATTCGCTTGTCGTAACGTGAGTGTGACATTCGAGATGATTTTCGAAATGATTTACCATTTACAGAATAGCACGGCTGAGCATAGATCTATACAGACATGCATAAATTGTCAAACTAAACTTCTTTTCTCGCAAAAAGCAAGCGAGCTACCTGATGGTAAGTTATTTTTCCAAAGAGTCTCTGTAAACCTGGAACAGAAAGGGCAACTGAACGAACACGGGTGGGTTCCTTCTCGCTCTCCAGTGCGGAAGAAGTGATTTGACGATATTTCACGCGCAAAAAAAAAGATATTTGAAGCAAACTACAATAATGCCGTTTACCGGAAGAAATACTTAGATATACTCGTAAATTAGTACACTGACTAACACTGGTCACATCTTCTCCTCATTTTTAAAGCCCCAAATATTTTTAAATAGCTAAAAAGTAGTTCAAACTATACATTAACTTATAATTCGAGATAATTTGAATGCATCGCCAGCCACTCAAGTATCTACTTTAGTTTTCAGTATTTTAAGTTGATTTTAAAGTTAGCATTTGTATTAAAAGCCCTAATAAAGTATGGTTTGCAATGGAATTTGATTTTTATGTTGTACAAAATAGAGTTAGTTGTTCTAAAAAAGAAATTATCTGGAATTCCAATTTCAAATATACTTTCTAGCTGTTGCCTACATTTAAAATAACCTTTTTTATGTGGGAAACATAGATAACAAATAAATAAAATGGGAAATCATCAAATGACTCCTACTGCTCTGGTGAAGCGAGATCTAACACTCCCTGTGTTGAACTTTTACTGACTAAAACCCACCTACCTATATTCCTTCAGATGCCCTTTGCGGCCTGGGGCCACAGTAACTCTTTCGAACAATCCATTTAAGTTATCAAAAAATAAAAGGCCCGTTTTGACATCTGTCAAAACAAATATTTAAATACGCAAAAAGAATACTCGCAATATATTCCATCATATTATTAAACGCGCTAAAAAAAATTAAGTATTTTTTTAACACTTGTAATTAATTATTATTTTTTTATTTCTCTCAGTTTCCTTAAAAGAGACATTCTAGGGTATTTCTCAAATGTCAAACGGGCCTTTTATTTTTTAACGAATTTACCTTGAAGAATTTCCCGAGCGCGATGTAGTCAAGGCCATCAGAACAGTTGAACACCACGCACTGTTTCGCCACCGCCTTAGCCAGATCTTTGACGGTCTCCGTCTTGCCGGTGCCAGCGGGGCCTTCCGGTGCTCCACCTGTTACATTTGGGAAACCATAAAATACGAAGGGAATGAATACAGAATCAAGAAAAAGCTATAGTGTACTTAGCTGACCTGGCAAACGTTGTTCTGCCAAATAAATATTATAAAGAAATCGAACGTAAGTATAAATTGAAACAAAAATACTAAAAATGCGATTAAAAAAACCGGGCAAGTCCGAGTCGGACTCACGCCCCGAGGATTCCGTACAAACTTACCTATGTAAAAAAAATAATAATATTAATAATAAATAAACAGTTCAATTCCCGTATGAAGTCGCGAAGATTTTTCCGAATCGCAAATTTTTTTTTTTTGTTGTCTTAACAACAAATTTACAGTTTTCAGATTTATTCCTATACCTGTGCTATAAGACCTTACTTTATGCAAAATTTAAGGATTCTGGGACAACGGTAAGTATCCTACGGGAAGTGTCCCTATGAATTTTAATTTCCTCGAGAGTGTCAAAATATACTTTTTTTTTGAGACATAAACGGCCGTATCTTTGTTTTTCGTTAAGTTAGAAATTGATTTTTTTTAAAGCTTCAAGACTGCAAACTTGAGTATATGGTTTTAATTTCAACTCAATGCCTCCACGCGTTCCCGAGATAAAAAGTCTCGACAGACAGACAGACCGACGGACGGACAACAAAGTGATCATATAAGGGTTCCGTTTTTTCCTTTTGAGGTACGGAACCCTAAAAATATAAAAAATCGGTCAAGCCGTTTCCGAGGAGTTCGATAACAAGCACTGTTACAAGATTTTTATATACGAATACCTTTTTTTAATACCCCACACTATAAATTACTTCTGTAGTATACACACACTGCGTCAACCGTCCCGTCGTTTTAAAATTATTGACTTAACTGAAAGTTATGTTTTTTTTTCTTCTGAATAATTTATTTTTGCATAATTACAAGTATTTTCTTGTGGCTAGAGTGAAAGGCTCTTAATAAACTAGTGCGCCTCACCATCAATGATTGCAACACTGCTTACCATCAGGTGGGATCGCAGTCAAGCACTGGTTTATATCAATAAAAAAAAACAGCCTTTTAGTATTACTTGTTCTAAATTATATTATTCCTACCATAAAAAAAAAATATGTACTTAATTCTAGGACAAAAAATTTAAAAGAGAAGAGAAAGCGTACCTAAATTAAGATGTAAAGCACCGAACAGGGTCCTGAAGCAGCGGTCGGTGAGCGGCGTGACGACCAGCCTGCCGGTGTTGCCGAGGTACTCGTAACCATACATTAGCACAGAGTTGATCATACGCGTCAGGCACTGCCAGGACTTGTCCTCTTGCTCCTATAACATCAGGATATTATTGACTACTTCCATTTATTTATAAGTATACTAGCGATTCCAGCAGACGTTGGCCTGGCTTTTCTTAAGAAAAGAAAACTGAGAACCCGATTACAGCACCACCTGCCGGGTTTATTTGTATTTTCAAACTATCCAGGGACCCACTCCAATAGACACACAAAGTTTCTTCCGAATCGGTCAGGCCGTTTAGGAGGAGTTAGGTGACAAACACACGTACAGAAGAATTTGAAATAAAGATACTATTTTATTAGCCTGTTTTGTGTCGCACTACTGTGCAAACGCCTTCCCCTTCTCCTTCCAAACTGGGCGTCTTGGGCGATCTTTGTCCAAGTTTACCCCGCGAACATGATCAGAATCGTCACACCACCTTCGCCACGTTCGATCTTGACGATGTCGTCCGCCCTCAAGCGTCCAGTG
This sequence comes from Mythimna impura, assembly GCA_905147345.3. Taxonomy (NCBI): domain Eukaryota; kingdom Metazoa; phylum Arthropoda; class Insecta; order Lepidoptera; family Noctuidae; genus Mythimna; species Mythimna impura. Next base: position 7,849,915 of record LR990348.1, read on the forward strand.
ATCAGTGACAACCTTCGCCCACCTTTGTCTGGGTGCATTCATGCGACGTAGCCAGCCCAATCCCACTTCAGTTTTTCCCGACATCTGCTACTTGAGAAATGAGCTGTGTAAAAACCGCCACGCTCATGTTTCAAATGCCAGTTCACTAACATTAGGTGAGACCTAATAGCGGAGGACGTGTCAGACTTTTATTGACTAAAACCCACTCCTGTGTTCCTTCTTTGGCTTCGTTCCAGGGCCTTGGGGTTCCCTTTCGCACAACCAATGGCCCCAGTAGGCTTTGACCCTGCTGGGCCCCTACGGTTTAGCTTACATCTCCTTGAGAACTCTTTACCTGGTTGTAATTGCTTTTTAATTTTTAAGTAATTATGTAGGCACTTTAAACTAGGCTAAACTTACTTCCCAATAGTATCGTATCTGAGAGAGCCAGTTGAAGTCATTGTCCTGCTGAACTTTAAGTTCTATGAGCAGCATGAGAACATCTCTAGCGTGGACGTCTAGCACCACCAATGCTCCTAGAATTGATAACAAATATGTTTACTGAAACACCTTTACTTGGTGACGGAACTATTTTTCGTGTCGCTGGCACGACAATAATTCACTTATAGTTACTTATGCATAACCCTTGTAGTTAATGTTCCCACTACTAGAACTCAGGCGAAGAGCGAATGAGCCATAACCTAGGTACTGCCCCACCCCGCGGAACTAGACCGGGTCGGTAGATTATGTTTGATTCTATGACGATTTAGTTTTCATAAAAGTTTTTCTTCGATAGCAACCAGTCATTGGAAATCAATGCTTAGCTGCATGACAATCCAAGTTGTACCCAGAAAGCCACGATCATTGCCGTTTATGGTCCTGGCGTGACTGTGGTGGTCAAAGAGGTGGACAACGACGTAGAACGCAGGCAAATGGTGCAAGTTTGCAAGCACTGGGCAGCGAACACTTAGCTAACATACTGTGCTGATCGGGGCTTGCAAGTACTCGTAGACCATTAACTCCTTGCTTATAATCTAGGTGAATGCATCCAAAGGCAAGGGAGCAATCTCTTGTCTATATTTATATACTCACAAAAAAAACAATAGAAGACAATAGTAAGTTATTTACCGAGTGTGATCCTGTTTTGCAAATTGAGGTGACCGCGCACCAAGTCAACAATTTTTGATATTTGGAAATTACACTTCTCCCAGTACACTCTCATAGCATGAATGCTCGTGTGAATGGCTTCTGTTACTTCTAAAGTCCAGAAAGTCATCGCTATACATTGTACCTACACAAATAAATTTATTTTAGATACAACAACGGTTTATACAGAGTTATTCTGAGGTCTGAAACTGCGTTAAACGGACGCTCGCGACGGGCAATCGTCGCGTGACAAAGCGCGTGTGGACTGTCTCCATCGTGGAAACCAGATGTTACCTGCTAGTTCAACTTTAACGGTGTGCATATAGTAGTGTCGATGGAGAATTTAATATATTATTACGTAGCAAAACGGGCGCGGGACACGGCTCCCCGCAACGGGTGCCCGCACGGGTTACAGCAATGGCGCACTTTTGTATGGGACCGCGCGGGCGTCCGCTTTACACAGTTTCGGCCCGCAATCGATGTTTGAAATAAGGTGCAAAGAGAACTAGGCGTGTGTGAAAAATTTTAGTGTTCCGAAAGATTGGAACATCAGTAATGTTTTAAATGTATCATTTGGAACAATTAGAACACTGAAACACTCTTTACTATAAGTGACCAGCAGTCTTTTTAAAATTCAAATTATAACGTAAATAGTGTAAATATAATTTAATGACCTGAACTAAAAACATCTGCTTTAAATTATTCTCAAATCAAAATTCAATTCAATTAAATTTTTAGGGTATATGACGCAACGTAACAGATCACGATTCATAACAGTCAGTGTCTGTATGTATCTTTTAAGCCGTTGTTCCAAATGTTCCGTTTGTATCTTGTGAGTAGATGTTTCAAATGTTCCGTTAGTATCTTATGAGCTGTTGTTCCAAATGTTCCGTTTGTATCTTGTGAGCCGATTTTTCAAATGATCCGTTTGTATCTTTTGAGCCGATGTTCCAAATGTTACGTTTGTATCTTGTGAGCCGATGTTTCAAATGTTCCGTTTGCATCTTTTGAGCCGATGTTCCAAATGACACATATCACTGTTTCGGAACATTTCAGTGATCAGATGCAAATGTTCCAATCGCAAAGATGACACACTTTTCCCACGCCTAAAGAGAACCCAGATCCAAACTGAACTAAATCCGATTTAAAGTTGTGCATTGTGCAATCAAGATAGTTTTCTTCTAAACATTGTTACAACAATTAATTAGGATCGTTTCTATTCAATACGTAGGTTACTGCTAGGCAAGCGTGCTTCACTATCGACCACATCATTACTTACGATCAAGTGATACAGTGGTCAAGAGCGAGCCTATCAATAATAATTAAAAGAAAAAAACAGACGGAATATGATTCGTTTTCTAGCCCCTACTGTCCCACTTCTGGGCAAAGGCCTCCCCAAAGTTCTTCCAGACTTTCTTCTCCCGAGCTGTCTCAAACCAGTCTTTGCGGTACGCGTCCCTCTTTCTAGGCCGGAATATAAAGATTAACTTTTAATAAAATCTTATTGGAGTGTCTAATTTTGACGATAGCGATGAAAAAACGCCCTCACGCAAGCCTCGTGTCACACGTCATCTTCAATCTGTCGCCATTGGAAGCATCCCAAAATAGTCAATTGTCATACTCACGGTTTGACCAGGCCAAATCAGCACCCACTCGTCTCGTTGTCGGGACAGATAGTCATTGTACGACAGTTCCACAACATTATGTACTGATACTTTCATTGCCTTTTCTAATTCCAGCAGCCATTTCTCAACCTAAAACGTAAAGGAGTATTAAATGTTACCGACTACTACAAGTACTTCTTCTTCTCGAATCGATGGTTTTCTTTACCCTCAAAGTATTTGGGCCCAGTGGGTGACCACGTTTATAGTGACCAGCCAACTCGACGCAAGAGAATCGAAACGAAACGGTCGTAACTTGGCTAGGGGGGCAGAACTATCTACTACAGCGTAAGACATATTATTATCCTATACTTTACTACTGCTAGGGAAAGGCCTCCCCTAAATCCTTCCAGATACTCCAGATATTCCCCGAGCCACCTTAAACCAGTAAAATACACCCAATAAATTACACCCAGTACAGAACAAATGATTGCGCTCATCACACAAACATTTGTCCTGGAAATCCACAACCTCCGGCTTAGCAGCCGGGACCACTAACCACTAGACCAACAGGCCAGACCATTATGTATCTACTCAGAAATATATTAGTATGTTTATCAGTTATCTAGCACAAGCTCTGCTTAGTTTGGAACTAGATGGCGTTGTGTGATAGTCTGTCCTCTCCCACTCCTAGATAAAAGGCATTTATCCATTCCTTCCATCTTTCGCGGGCCCACGCTTCCTTCCTCCAGATCTCCTTCGTGGTCTGCTGCGACCCTGTCTTACTGTCTTAGGGAATACTTATAAAGAAAAAAAAATACCATATAAAAATCAAAAGCCTTCCATTTAAAAACCAAGTGTCAGTACGTTTTTATTGTACCTACATTTTACATCAAGATATACTCCATTCACAATAAGTTTAGATAATAATATTTAAACAAACCTTTTTCAATTTTATTGAACTTTTTTAGGGTTCTGTACCTCAAAAGGAAAAAACGGAACCCTTAAAGGATCACTTTGTTGTCCATCTGTCTGTCTGTGTCTGTTTGTCTGTAGGCCTGTATGTCTGTCTGTCAAGAGCCTTTATCTAGAGAACGCATGGAGGTATCGAGTTGAAATTAAAACCATATACTCAAGTCTGCGTCCTTGAAGCTGTGAAAAAATCAAACCTCTAAGTTAACGAAAAAAAAGATACGGCCGTTTATGTCGCAAAAAACGTATATTTCGACACTCTCAAGGGAATCAAAATTCATAGGGTACTTCCCGATGACCTAGAATTCTGAAATTTGGCATGAAGCAAGGTCTCATAACACAAGTATAGAAAATAAACTGAAAACTGTAAATTTGTAATTACATCACATTTTTTTCGATTCGGAAAAATCTTCGTAATTCAATTCGAGAATTGAACTGTTTTCATACATAAGTTTGTACGATGCTCAGTGCGCGAGTCCGACTCGCACTTGCCCGGTTTTTTTTTGCTTTGAACACCATCTTTATGCCTACGGAATAGAAGTCAAAATCGGTTGAACAGACAGTGACAAAGACTTGTTTAAATAATATAAATGATAATGATAAATGATATTTATTTTGCAAATAGGTTTTTTTTAAACACTTTTACTCGTCAATTTTTTTCGTCAAATTAAACTAAATGAAGCCGGTGTTTCCTAGCTGACTACCCTGAGAAGAAACACCGAAACAAACTCAGGGGTCAAAGTCTCTTTTAAAGTCCATACAACATGTAACAACATGCAACATGTAATGGTCAAATCATATGAGAACCATGCAGGTTGGAGTCTGAGATGGTCTTTTGAAGAAAGAACTACACAGTTCTGAGCGGACCTGTCCAGTCAGTGCAAGCATTTGTCAGTATTCGTGTAGCTCAACTCAGAACTACTAAGGAGCTCAACGACTTGACGAACCATACCAAAGAAAGGACATTTGGGTAGGCTGCAAAAAGTACTCAAAATAATATAATCTTATTGCGAATAGAAAGAAAGAAAGAAAACATGTTTATTCTGACTGAATAGACGCACAATTCGTTTCAAAAATACAAAAACCAAGTTCCCTGACAGACCATGTGTGTATCGGGCATAACTGTGTTGCACCACTAGGACCATAGACAACACAGCTGTCTAGGTTATCTGTTGCATTTTCGAATGGAGTATAGTCTCCAAAAACGTCAATCCGCCACCACTGCCCAGTAATTAACTGGGAAGTATAGATTAACGAATACTCCAACAACACATATATATGTTACTAAGTTGAAAGAAACTGAATTTATACAATAAATAATACTAAACTCACCTGTCCTCTCGCAGCAGCAGTATTAATGGTCACAGTCAGCAACACAACCTCTCCCTCTGAGGACATGAGGTGCGTGACCACCATCTCACTAGTGAACGTCAAACGCGCCATGCCTTCGAAACATTTCTTGAGGTGAGGTTGTACGCTGTTAAGATAGGAATAAAATAATTTAGAACAAGTAATACTAAAAGGCTGTTTTTTTTTATTGATATAAACCAGTGCTTGACTGCGATCCCACCTGATGGTAAGCAGAGATGCAATCATTGATGGTGAGGCGCACTAGTTTATTAAGAGCCTATTCACTCTAGCCTTGAAGACACCTAAATTATAGTCGAACGGGAAGACCGCAACAGGCAAATTGTTCCAGTCCTTCGATGTACTCGGTATAAACGACGAAGCATTTTCAATTTTACCTTTAACAACAGGCCAATAGATCTTTATTTCATTCTTAAATTGAATTACTAATGGTGAGACCCCCTTTATATGTCTAACAAACAACAGCCTCTAATGTCGTCTAGTCAGCCTTATATTGCCCGAAGGCAGGGCAAACACTGTCCGTTCTCCACTCAGTTCTAGTGACCGACCGAAACTCGATTTGCAGCCAAAACCTTCCGTAAGCAAATGTTCGGCTCCCCTTCCAGTTTCGGCAGTAAACGGAACCGAAACTGACGTGTGGAAACAGAAAAACTTATATTTCTTTCACTAAACACTTTCTTAAAGAAATAAAAATGATATTTCGGTATAGGTAATAGTTATTCCTAATTATATTTCGATATAGTTATGTTTAATTATATAATTGTAACTTTCACAAATTAGTATACTAAATAAATGAATACATCGACGATTACCTAAAAATGGTAACACACATAGACGAACGAGACACTCAGTTTTTAGGTCTCTATCACAAACGTCAGCTCAAAAACGTTAGTTTCTCGTCGACGTCCGTCAGTTAGTTTAGTCATGCCGACTTTTCGATCACTTTTTAGCGGAAATCGAAACTAGCCGAAACCAGTTTATTTGGCCGTAACTGACCGAAACCGAAATTGAATCTTCGGTCGGTCTCTACCCAGTTCTGGTTTCTGCAAGTGCGGGCCAATGGGCCAGTCTTTTCGGTAAGTGTCTAACTCGTCAACAAACAACAGTAAAGAATCAACGGTCAACCCACCGCGTTGGATCCTTAGTTTCGGACAGAATTTCTAGCAGTTCGTCGTTAGAGAGGAAGAAGAAGCGAGGGAAGTATAGGCGCTTCTTCTCCAGGTACGCGTTCAGGCCTCGCTGGACCATCTCCAACAAGTTATTGGACTTCTTCAGCCGGTCAAGCATCTTCTCTATCTGTATAACATCGAGCACTCGTGGCTCTGCGAAGGCGACTTTCATTATCTCGCGCCACATCTGTAGGAGGTAATGAAATACAAAAGTGGATGAGTGTGAGGATATTGCCAAAATTAGTTGCAGACATGAATTGAGCTTGGAAGTGGTATACTTCTTCTCAGTCGGTACACTCTTGCCAGAGTGGCCGTGGTCATCATTGTGAATAAATTCTTATTGAGTGATGATCTTGGAATTGTTTTACAGTAAGGTATTACAAATGCAACACGTTACAATAGTGATTACCTAATAAAAACATAACAGTTTAACACAAATCAAAATCAGATTCTGATGATATGAGTAGCTTCCGACTTCAAAACTAGTACAATGTTATCTGTTATAAACAGCTTGTTAACAAATACTAGCTACAGCCAATGGCTTCGCCCACGTGACAATAGGAAATTATCCTAAAGGTGCTATTCGAACCTTGGCTGCAGGCTGCTGATGCAGGCAGCACATGCGGCGGCTGCTCGAAGCCGGCTGCGGTTGGACGACTGTTTTTTTATGTAGTATTATGGATTTCTGTAAAAACATTCCGAACGCGGCTGCAGCTGCAAGTTGCGGCAGCACTGGCAGCCAGAACTTGGCAGCACGTGCGGACGCAGCATATGTCTTAATCCAGGACTTGATCTACCGGCTTCCGATGTTTCGTCCAAATCATTTAATCCATTATGGCACGTTTTATCAAGACTTGTTCATTTACTTATAATATTAGTAGAAATATCATGCCTTATCAACAGCACTGAACCGTCGACCTTCTTCTGGAATCTGCTGCTGAATATCGGGCGACGAAAAGATTGGCTCCAAGTACATCCAAGTAGCTTGGACTTTCAGCCACTCATCTAGGATCTCTTGTAGAAGAATTAACTTGCCCTCCCAGTCACTGAAGAGGAACAAACATGATAATAACAATATTGGCATCATTACAATATATTATGACAATAGTTGCACCTATAGATCATAAAAACATAATCAGCTTTTTAATGTTCCCACTGCTGGGACTCAGGCCTCCTCCTTAGGCGAGGGAACAAATCGTAATCCACCAAACGGGTCCAGAGCGTGTTGGTGGATGTCAATCACTCTTTGAATTTTTAGTTCTTGGACATTCCAGTTTCCTCACGATGTTTTCCTTTACAGTTTTGAGAGCAGTGATGATGAAATAAATTAGACAAAGTAATACGCCTGGCTGGGTTTGAATTTGACCCCACGACCTACAACTCGTAAGTCGGGGCCGTTAACACTGGGCCACTATTGCTCTGAAACACACCCATTGACAATTTCTTAATAATTAATTACATAATATATAAACTTAAGAAGAAAACGTACTGAATAATTCCCTCAAATGGTTTGATATACGGCGAGTTCTTCATAGTCTGAGTCTTAACAATGTGGTCATCTAGCAGCAATTGAATTTCGTCGACACTTGACAGAATATAAGTCCCAGTATCCCTGAAAATTATGGATTGTTGCAAATCACAGAACGATTACTTGTATACACATTCGTGAAAATGAAGAGTTTGCAACCAAGGAGACCTTAGTTTAAAATATAATAATAATAATATATTTATTTGCTAAAAACACGATAAACAAGATGGAAAAGGAAAACAATTAGGAGCAAACATGTTTTGCTAAGTATTAGCATGCAAATATTTGTTATGTACATAGTATGTTTATGTGGTTGGTTTGTGTTGCGGCTACATGGATGTAAACCACGCGCACACGTTCGGCGGTTAGGAAAACGCGCCTCCCAACCAAGGGCGTTGAAGGTCATGGATTACAACTGCTGTCTACATGGATTAAAACTAGCAAGGTCACCTTGGTAGGGACGTTGGTTTGCGTCTGGTCACCCCTTTAGTATATTATAAAATAAAGTACCTACCTACCCCCACCGCGTCTATCTGTAAAAACTACAGAGCGGATTTTCATACAATTTTCCCAATAGGTAAAGTCTGTTTTTTAATTATAGATAATGATTTGACAATTCGAATGTTGCATGTTTTTTCCATTTCATAAATAGTGAGGTACCGCAACCGATATTGAACAAAAAAGCCGAAAATATTCGTAAAAATAGTTTCATTTTAAAATGCAACTAATTATGGTAAGTTTTTGTATTTTCTGAAGGTAATTTGGAAGATGCAAATGTCTAACTCATAAAATAAAATATAATTTAAGCCTAAGAATTAAAGACTAGCAAAAGCTGCGTCATTTTATTTTTTCGTCTCGATTTTTTACCACCAAACCCAGACAAAAATATAGAATTACTCAGTGATATTTTTGCTGACATTTTATTACAACTTTAATAATAGGTAATGATAGGACTTCGGTTTGAAAACTAATAATAGTTAAAATTAAACAATCATAAGTCCTCTTTTTGTACTATTTTCGCATGGATCTCTTATAAAATTGTAGCGATAAACGAATCAAGTGTCCGTTTCTTGTAATGCAGTCATGTGAATTCACAGCTTGACGACCAATGGGCACGCCATAATCACGGATGACGGTCAGTCCCCTCTTTGAGGAGTGGCTGGAGAGGCGTCACGGTGTCCTCATCTTCCGCATGAAGCAAGTCCTCACCGGACATGGTCAGGTTCTAGTACAGGCCAAGGTCCAGAGCGAGGAGGAATGGAAGGGGGTCGCCTCCTTCTGCGAAACAGTAATGCTAGCGAAGGAGGAGGCTGCACGAGTGAGGGAACGAACATCTTTTCGCTCCAGTCGCCGAGACCCCAATCCCGACTACCACAATGTCAATACCAACGTCGAGCAATGGGTAGCTTGCCGTCCAGCAGTCCGGTAATTGCCGGGACTGAGCCCCATTCGTCGACAGCGCTTAGTGATCCACTCGCTCTTCAAAGAGATGTCAGCAAACCGGAGGAGCTCAGTAGAGCCGATCTGGTTTTAGGCAGTAAAAGTCTGACACGCCCTCCTGCCCCACCCATACCGGGAGAAGTCATTGGATGAATTCCCATCTTGAAAAAATATTGACGACCAATGATGATAACTTTTTTAATTCTAAAACATAAACTGAGACTGTCTCGTTCCGCTCTTGTAAACCGGATATAAAATTGTGTTGTGACTGGAGCTCCCTGGTAAAAGAAAGTAGCTAAGAATTCATGATTTTCAACCGGTTTTCAACCGCGCCCGCCACGGTGGAGCTAGTTTATTTCTAAACTCACGAGACCAGAGTTTTGTGTGGTTATACAGCCGTCGCAGTTGGGGTTATCGCTTGAAAACTTGGCAGATGACAATCGCAAGACGGGCGGTTCATTATCAATTGAGCTCCAGACCACCGTGGACATACACCAGAAACGAGCTGTTGAGTTATACTTACTTCACAGAAAAATTAAAAAAAGAAGGCCTATAAAGTTCTGGGTGCATCAATCGATTTTTGGATTTCACATCGGATTTTTCTACCCCCTGAAGGCCACTACGGGTGTTAACCGACCGCAGAGAATGCGGGCGCAACCTGCCGAGTCTGCGGGTGACCGTGGCCCACACCATTCTACTAGTTGCCCGCCGGTGCAGCGGGGAGCGGGATACATATATCTCTAGCATTCTACAGAAGCTGCGGGCCCGCAACCGCAGCGGATGCGGGTAAAACGGTTTTGTGAGTTCTCAGTATAAGTAAAAGTCCGAGTGTAAAAAAATCTGGTAATATTTTTGAATATTTCTAATTATTTCAATCTTCAATTCATATTAGACTTTGCTATTAACAAACACTATCGTATTTTGGGCCTACTTTCCTTAGAGGTTGTATTATTAAAAGAACCGGTATAAAAAAATCGAATTTGGAGACATCACTTGTATCAAAAAGCAGGCAACATATTTCTGGAGTTTGACATTTGGACTTGTCAAATCATTATCTGGGATTAAAAAACGCACTTTAGAGTGATTCTTGAGGAAGATATAGGTATGTAATACTCGTCCATGCATATTATATTAGAGAAGAGACGAGAATTTCAAAAATTTCTAACACCCGTGCGAACCTGGTCGATTGCTAGTTTTAGGATATAGGAATGAAACAACTAACAAACATTTCTCACTTCCTCCTTTTAATATAGATCCACACGTCAAGGCAGCTACATTAAATAAGTTGTCATGTTTGCCATTACCACGGTGTTCCTCTTTCAAATTTAATCCTGTGAGTGAAAATGATGTCAAGAAATCTATTCTTGCCATTTCCTCTTCTGCTGTTGGTAATGATAACGTTTGCTCAAGAATGATTTCTCCTATTCTCTCCGCAATACTTCCCGTCTTGACCCACATTTTTAACTTCTCCTTGTTTTCGTGCGCTGTTCCTGACGCCTGGAAACAAGCCCATATCATCCCGTTACCCAAAATCCCTAACCCGGTCTCACTGACCAATTTCATACCAATTTCTATCCTTCCTTATCTCTCTAAAGTTCTTGAGCATATTGTCCATCAGCAACTCTCTCTCTTTCTTTCTAGTAATGATCTTCTTAGCCCTTTCCAATCTGGTTTTCGCCCTGGTCACAGCACTGTCACAGCTCTTTTAAAGGTTACTGATGACATCCGCTGGGCTATGGATCACAAATCTCTCACGTTACTTGTTCTTCTAGATTTCAGCAGTACCTTCAACTCTGTTGACTTCGATATCCTTCTTGGAATCCTTAAATCCCTTAACTTCTCCTCCTCCACTATTAGATGGTTTGATTCCTATCTTAATGGCCGCTCGCAGCGGGTACGCCTTGGTGAGTCTTCATCGGATTGGTGCTGTCTTACTGCGGGTGTGCCTCAGGGTGGCGTTCTCTCTCCTCTTCTCTTTTCTATTTTCATTAACTCTGTCACTAGAGTAATTTCCTCTAACTTTCATCTCTATGCCGACGACTTGCAGCTTTACCATCACTTTCGTTGAGAAGATGCTGAAACCGCCGTGTCCGCCGTGAACCTGGAGCTGATTGGGGAGTGGTCGCGGTCCTTTGGGCTGCAAATAAACCCCAAGAAATCCCAGGCCATGGTTATCGGTGGCAGGTATATGCAGGACAAACTGGATTGGTTGCGTGGCTGTCTCCACTCTGGTTGAATGGAGTTAAAATTGATTACGCGAAGACGGCTAAGAACCTGGGGGTTATCATGGACTCTTACTTATCGTGGACTGCTCATGTCGCTGAAGTCAGTCGGAAAGTGCACTACACGTTCCATTCATTAAAATGCTTTCAGAGTTTTTTGCCCTTGAAGACCAAAATTTCCCTCGCTCAAACACTCATTCAGCCCATCATTGACTACGCTGACGCCTGTTATTTGGATGCCACCGAAGAACTTTTAAATAAACTTGAGCGTTTGCAAAATATCTGTATTCAAAACGAATACAGATATAGATAGCAAACGCTCAAGTTTTCAATCTTAAAAAGTATGATCATGTCTCAGGCTTTCGCAAGATACTCCCTATTCGACTTCGCAGGAACTCTCAGATATTATGTCTGCTATTTAACATCCTTCACAACCCTAAAACGCCCTCCTATTTGCGGGAACGCTTTTCCTACTCACGTCCTTCTGATGCAGCTTGCAGGTCGCATCTTAAGGATCTCCGTAAATCCCCTCCCCACTCTACCGATTTCTACTCCTACTCCTTCACTGCGTACGCAGTACGGTTATGGAATTCACTACCGCCTGACATTAGGGGCTGCCAAACTCTTGCAGTTTTTAAAAGTAGAGTGAAAGAACACTATCTTTCTATTTCGTCATAGTTGCATATTAGTATGTATGTATTAGTTTTATTATATTATTTAGTATGTATTTTTGTGATATTTATTTTACGTACCTATGTATATAATTATACTAATAGTATATCTTTTTTTGCATGTTATATTATTCTTTTGATAACTATTTTATATGTACTTATTTTCCTATTACTATTACACACGGTGTCTACATATCTATTTTCTTCCAACTCTCCTTTCGCAGGTGTGCTGGAGAGATTTCATTAGAAATAAGCACCACCTTTGTACCTATTTTTCTGTTTCCTTCTTCGAATCTTTTATTTCTGTGTGTGTACATAAATTGTTAAATAAATAAAATAAACTAAGTCTTACTTGTAAAGGAGAATTTCAAATCTGAGATCGGCCCATTCCTTCATCATCTTGTCCAGAGCCCTCTCGAGGTTGTTCTCCTTAGTAGCAGCTTCAGAAATACTCTCGAACTTCTCAATGTAGTCGCCCAGGTTGAAGTCTATCACTTTCTCTAGAGTCAGTTCGTCATCCACGACGATGGGGAATCCGACAATTTCGGAGATCTTCTCCCAATGGCGCAATTTCATGCCAGGGTTTCCAAGTGTTTGTATAATTGGCAAATTGCTCTTAAATTCGTCCATTTTTTGTCTGGAATTCATTCACTTATAATTTAAACGTCATACAGCTAAGACTTATATTTTCATCTAAAATAAATAGTCCAAACTACCTCACAGAAGAAGCAAGGCGATGGGTCTCCGGAACTTCCGCGAATGATTTCTCCAACTTGTACACGATTTTATAGTAATAACTGACGTCACCCTCAATATCTTCTGGATCAAAACTGCCCACCTATAATAATTTTTTTTTTCAGTTATGCAAGGGCAGAAAAGACAATGTCATTTAATGGCTAAGTATTCCATGTCCTTTAAGGTAATCAATCACTTCAAGTTAAGTCATTATCTATACATATAATAAACCTGTAGAAGTTTTTAGTTGTGCGTGCATCACGTAAAATGTATGAAATCGATATAGATAACTTTTATAAATTAAAATTGTGTGTAACTTGATATATTACTTAGGCTTTGTTTCATCGCAATCGGTTGAATATATCGAAACATATTACATTCATTGACTGTTAGGCGGTACACTAGTTATTATTATTATCACACCCCTCATAAATTAAGTACAGTGTTTGTGTGTACATAAATAAATAAATGAATAAATCAACCATCATAAAACATTCATTAAAAAAACAAGACAAGATCAAGATGACCTGATTACGACTATGAGAGCACACATCATTACAGTCATGCTCATATAGCAAACTATTCTCTCCTCTGCCACTGGTTTTGCTTTCAAACCTTTATAAACAATGACAAAAAAATGAATAAACGTAACGTAGTACAGCAGTGTAAAATAATTCACTTACTTTTGTAGACATCCAAGTATTATATTTCTCAAGGAAATCATGCCCTGCATCGAAAAGTTTCTTAAAAGGCACTAATTTGTCATACACAGCCTTCCTCTTGGGATACTGCGACAACTCCCACCCAAACGAAGTTTCTTCTTCGTTGAACTGATCTATCTTGGTTAGAGCATATGCTAATCTGCACACAGGGATAAATAAATAATTATATTGTTTTTAAGATATTTCAATGCAGCGTACAGCTAAGGAGTGGAATTCCCTGCCGTAGTCTGTGTTTCCACATAACTACAACCTAGGGGTCTTTAAGTCAAGAGTGAATAGGTTGCTGCATCGTAGGTTGCACATCATCGCTTACCATCAGGTCAGATAATGGTCAAACACGAGCCTGTAAATAATTTTAAAAAATGCAATACCAACCGCAAGCCCAGAATTTATTAGAGCTCACGCGTAAGTACATCGCATGTAAAACTGTCTTACTAGGGAAGATGCCTAGTTAATAAGAGCCAAATTAGGTATCTCGGCTACGCATGACTCTATAAACGCCTAAATTCTTAGGCCACATATGTATGCATATTTTAAGTTAAGAGCGTCTCAAACTCTACTGTAAAGCCAAATTTTGACAGGTTTTCAGACAAGTACAGTTTGAGAAATACCAACTCAACATCAAATGCTGACATTTGATATCGGAGTATGCAAGATTTTTATTGTGTAGTTTAAAAAAGGTTGATTGATTACTTACTTTTCATCCAAATGACGTGCCCGCGAGACATATTTCGGCAGTTCATTGATTTCTCCCCAATATTGTACCTCATTGCATTGTAATTCATAAATTTCTAGATCATCAATAAACTTGGCAATGCGAACCTAGAAACAACGTTTTAGTGAATAGCTGCGATTTTTTTAATAGATCGGATACTTATATACAATCGTATATTGTTTTCAGCAGCTAGACACCAAATTGTTACCTTTAATAATTCCTGATATTCTTGCTTCTTTTGATCACAAATATTCTTAGACTCTTCTATTATACCAGGCATGCGAGCATACCTGGAAATATACTAAAACACTTGAAATGCGTAACATGCATAATGTGTTTGTTACTAATCACCTTATTAATAAGATTTACTTATACCTATAATTTCTAAACACTGAATAGCAGATACACAATTCAAATTCTCTAAAGAAAACTTTCATTAAAAATCTGGCAAAGGTGCTACGATGACCTTTTTTGAATAAATAAGGCTGAATATATTTAAACAAATGTCTGACAACCAAAGGATGGTCCATTAGAAATCCCGGGAAGATCCATATTAATATCAACATTTCGATGCAAGTACATAAATAACTCTACCTAATTCCGACCTCTGCTGATAACACATACGAACAAGTGCCTACGCGTTCTACAGATACAACGAACTTTTTTTGCCTATGTCTCGTCGCAAATATTCGCTATACGGACAAAAAAGATTATCAAGCCAGAATAACAACTCGGTATCTACTTGTGTCTATCTCGTGTCCTCACCAGTGATAGGTCTGATTGTTAGACTTCAGCTCTAAAGGCGTGAAGTTGGTGTAATCCCCCAAGAAGACGATGTATCTCATAACGTTGCGCAGCTTGTCCTCCATCTCGGCGAGGATGACATCCTCGACCTTCTTGACGTAATCTATCAGGTCCATTAGAGCCGCCGTGTCCGTTGGCGGAGTCAGCAGCGTGTTCGCTATAGTGGCGTACTCATCGTAAATTCTATAAAAATTCAAGATTTTTTTTTAAAGTACAGTGAAAGCACCGTCTGGAAGAATATGCCAGAACTTACTGATATTGGTCAGGTACGTATAGTAATCACAACGGGCGTGCGTATATGACTGGATGTATAAACGTAAATTAAGCAAAAATAGTATTCAAAGGTCATAATTTGAAAAAGACAAGTCTATGTACTTATGTAAATATTTGAAATATCTCAACTAACGCTTTGATCATCACTTGATAATCGTCAGTCATTCTCCTCAGCAACGTGTTAGCCATCCTAGTCGCAGCCCCACGCAGCGAGGTGATGAGTTCACCGCGCTGCATCTGAAACATGCCGATGACGATGGTCCCCTCAAGCTTGGAAGGGATCTCCCGCGCCAAATCCACGTACTTCACTGCCTCCTCGCAATATTCCTCAAAAGTCTTCTCCGGGTCCGAATTAACAAACGCTTCCACTTGAGATTGAGACTGTCAAACAAACATATCGATAATAAAGTACCTATTTCCTAAAAAGATTTTTAATCAAAGTAAATTAAATTTTATTTAAAAACTAAGAAGGTTACCTCGCCATTCAATAAACAGATGTAGTCGTCAAAATCTTGAACTCTAAGTTCGGGACCTATTCTTTGCTCCGCAATCAATTCCGCTATTTGTTTTTTGTAATATCCTATTAGTTCCTTGTCTATGATAGGCTAAAATAAAAGAAAACTTTAGAAAACCACAATAAAATGTAAAAATACTGACTAGCAGATTTTGCTATGGGTAGTCCGCCGTCCGACCGTCCGGTAACCGTCCAGACCGAGCCCAAGTCATCGACGGCGCATATTGTAGCTGTCAGCAAATCGTAGGGGCCCAGCAGGGTCGAAGCTTACTGGGGCCATGGGTAGTATGAAAACGAAACCCGGGGCCCTGGAACGAAGGCAACGAAGGAACAGGAGTGGGTTTTTAGTCAGTTAAAGTCTGACACTATCTCGCGCTCCGCCCAAGAGCGGGATTTGTCATTAGATAAATTTCCCATATAAAAAAAACTAGCAGAATTTTAAGAATTTGCTACTTTTAACATGGTATGAAAAAGTTTTAACCGCCTACTTAAGATATATATATATCCGACAAACACTCGCGTTTATTCCGCCACGGTCGTACATCCACTACCAAATACTCCATCTCGTCAGCTAGTGTCACCTATGAGAATTGAAGAGCTAAACGAGATGGAGTACGCAGTCGCAAACACGACCCTGGCGAATAGGACACGTAAATACTCGTCGGACCAATTCGACGCAAGCGGTTAAACTATTAAAATAAGGCATGCTATGTGTTATTAATAAATCTTCGACATGACTGTCTCATCATACCCTCAAAGTGGTTCTTGTAAGCTCCATATAATCTTGGTACAACAAAGTTTCCAGACGAGGTGACTGCCGACATGCATCGATCAAAAATTCGTATAAAAGACTCAATTGATCTCTGAACTGCTTGAAAGTAGGATCAAATTCTATAGCATCGTTTGTAAATCCCAAGTTTATTATAAAGCCTTGGTTATTTCCCTGCAATTTAAGTATTTGGTTAGAGGAATTATAGTGTTTGAAAACTGAAGAAAATAACTTTATTATTTTCAATCAAAATCTGTCACAGTTTTAGAAACATATTTCTACTTTCAGGGCTATAGGAACCGTAGCCCTGGAAGGTAAAGGGGCGGTCGGACACAGGTGGGATTTAGTCAGTAAAATTCTGATACGCCCTCTCGCTCCACTCTAGAGCGAGGGCGAGTCATTTGATGATTTTCCTCCTCAAAACAAGGGTTAAAGTGTGAAGCCTTCAGTAACGAGCCCATTATCTACTTACCTATCTATAGGCACATAACTAATTAGATTGTATAAGCGTACCTATAGAGTATTATTTACAAAAAAAAAACATGATTAGTTTAAATACTGTTTAGCTCTATCATTGAAAACTTGGAATCTAGAACCTGCTATTCAGTATTTAAACTTAGCGTATGGTTAGCTAGTTTTATAAATAAAGTCATGAATTATATTCCATTATGACCTTGTTATACATATGATATTAACACAAAAGGCACCCAGTAGGTACAACTTACGCCCACATCCATAATGTAGTCAGTAAACTCCTCCATTGACTTCAAGCACAACGTTTGAAGATTGAAAGTCATGATACACCCCAGACAGTTGTAGAAATGCCTCATTTTCTGTCCTTGTTTTGGGTCTGGTATTAACCTCTTTTTACTACCCTGAAAAAAAGTAAAAACTATAAATAATATCTTTTTTTTTTTCGAACTACAAGGTCTTTTATAGAACAGCTACTTCAGACGGTTTTAGGGTAGAGTACTTGGGTTTTGCAACTGTCTTACCTGAAGAAATACAGCTTGAACAGTTGGAATCCACTGGTGTGTAAGCACATTGCCAGCCGCTTCTATGTGCCTCTTGCAAACAAAACAAAAGTCTTGTAACTCGTATGCCTCGTTCGTTGTCATTATATCTTTCATGCTGATCAATCTTAGGTCACTAGAAGGAGTGAAATAATATTATTCAAACAAAGATTTGCTCCGAGCCAATAAGATCCAAAATGATATGAAGGTCCAGAAAAAACATGGAGATATCGACGTAGCGCGCAGAGTTATCAAACCGAAGTGCAGTGGCTGATCAATTGATCATGGCTGTCGAAGGACCGATCGAGATGGTCGGTGGAGCAAATGAATCCTGGAGTGGAGACCGCGTACCGATAGGCGTTGGGGACGCTCCCCAGATAGTTGAATCGACCTTGAATGCTCAGACGGACTGGATGCGAAAGGAACGGGATCAGATGTTATGGCGCAGGTAGAGAACAATGTCTAGCAGCGGTGTGTAATAGGTTGAGTTCTATAACATTTAGAATATATAGGGTGACTGGCAATTAGTGTACGATACTTAAACACGTGATTGTGCTCATGATAACAAACAATTTTTATTATGGCAGCAAAGCCAAAATCGCGAAAAAAATATCAGCTGTTCAGTACATTAGGCAAACATAAATGTACTGAACAGCTGATTTTTTTTCGCGATTTCAGGTTTGTTCCCATAGTAAAAGTTGTTGGTTATCATGAGCACAATCACGTGTTTAAGTATCGTACACTAATAACCAGTCACCCTATATAGTTACAATATTATTTTCGAATGAGAAAATAAATTGTGTGATCTTACTTAAATTGTTTCCACCATATTTGTAACACCTGCGCGATGCAAGGGTTCACGCTGTGCAGATTCTTTGTCAGGTACTTCTGTGCCAGGGCATATCGGTTCCTCCACGCATCGTCTTTCATGGCCATCTCTTGCTTCAGTGGAGTATCGTCTTCCTCCAACGACTCTTCCTGTGGAATTCAGACATTTTGCAATTTGATTTTGCCTTATTGATTTTGGCTTTTGCTAGGCTCTGTGCTCAATCAAAATTGCCAAAACTTACTGATTACAAAGGTAAGTGGGGAATATGTATGTTCAATCTAATGTGTGCAAACATTTCGATTGTGTATCGCGGGTTCGATTCCCTCACGGAAGGCCTACTGATAGTTATTTCAGTCAGGGTGTCTTATATATGTATGTATGTATGTGAGTTTACATGTTTATGCACAGTGAATGCACCCACACGATACAACAGTAATTCCTAGTGTGGGGTAACTTAAGAGCAACTTAAAAAACGGGGCAAGTGCGAGTCGGACTCGCGCAATGAGGGTTCCGTACAAACTTACCTGTGAAAACAGTTCAATTCCCGAATTGAGTTACGATTTTTCCGAATCGCAAAAAAAAAGTTTTTTTTTGTGACGTAAATACAAATTTACAGTTTTCAGATTTTTTTCCTATACTTGTGCTATGAGACCTTGCTTCATGTTAAATTTCAGGATTCTAGGTCAATGTGAAGTACCCTATGAATATTGATTTCCTTGAGAGTGTCAAAATATACGTTTTTTGCGACATAAACGGTCCTAAAAACTGGGTTTTGTAGGGTTTATATTATAAACTAACTTGAGCCTCCAGGCCTCGGTCCGAAGATTATATATATAGGTAAAATATTATCTAATTTTAGATACCGTATTGGGATCCTTCAGCACGAAATCCACAATCGCTTTCTTCATACTCATCATAAAATCTTCGCGCATCTCATCTGTACACGTAAACAGAGTTTCCTTCCACTTCTTCAACTTCGGGGATATAAGATTGTGTACTCTGAAAATATATGTGATAACTGAAAATAAGTAAGAGTCTATACCTATATGTCAGTCTAATTAATGTATCTTATTGAACAAAATATGAACTTTTAAAAACCATTTTCGAATAAGTGTCAAATAGACTTAAACCGACTACCTGTTTTCATCATCATTATCATTTCAGCCCAAAGACGTCCACTGTTGGACATAGGCCTCCCCCAAGTGTCACTACAATGAAGTCATTTGCGTCTCACATCCATCGGATTCCCTCAACCCTTACCTAATATTAAATCATACCTCATAGGCTCAATGAATTTGTAATTTCTGATAATAGCTAGGGTGGATGCTACATGGTACCTATTGAAATTCCCAGTATCAAGTTGTATGTTGATTAAAATGTGATGTGTGACGGTAACACGTATTTACTTACGGAATTGTAATTATTAAAATTAGATTCCTTAGATTTATGTAAGTATAAGAAATTATTTGGATACTATCCATTTTTATATCCGACAAAATTTTTGCTCGGAATGCTGAAATTTAATTCTCTAGAAGTAAGGCGCAATTACTTTTTGCTTATCTTCGCTTGTCAAGTTTTTCGTGGTGAATCTGATTGTCCTGAATTAGTTGCTCAGCTGGTGAGATTGTTTGTTCCTCTCGTACCTAAACAACACCTAAGGCCGCGAACACACCGATTGTTAGCTGATCCTTTATCGCATACAGTGTCACGAGCTAACTCGCCGCTCGTTCGTGCGCTTTCTGTGCTTAATGCTCTCCTGACTCTAACACCGGAGTGTGACTTGTTTGCTGGGAGATGGATAGATGTGAGTCGTGAATGTCTAAGGTTTTGTGAGAAGATGGATAAAAAATAAGAAAACATTGTTTCATTTGTTTTGTGGGATATTTATTATTTTAGTGGTAATGTATACGTATTTTTTTTTTATTCTTCAATGTGTTATTATGGTTTTTATTTAATGTAATTTTTAGTTTGTAAGTTTCTACTGTACAACACCTTGGACTTCCTCCGTAACGTTGTACAAGTGCTTGTAAATAAATAAATAAATAAATAAATAAATAAATCAATACCACCCTTTCAGTTCAGCTAAATTACTATTAAAAAATACTAAACTACCACAACTAACTAATACTATACTAGCTAAATTATTATTATTATTGCTACTGAATTACTTTTTCATGAAATAGACATTCAACAGGATTTTATTTTTTCGATAGGAAAATCATCAACAAAACCCACTTCTGTTCCTTCGTTGCCTTTCGTACCAGGGCCGAGGCTTCCTTTCAGAATCAGACCCTTGGCCCCAGCTGGGCTTCGACCCTGCTGGGCCCCTACAGTTGCTGACATCTCACTGAGGCTCGAGTGGAACAGTACGCGCCGTCGACGACTTGGGCTCGGTCCGGACGGTTACCGGACGGTCGGACGGCGAGCTACCCATTGCTCGCCGTCCGCAAGCCCGCGCCTACGGTGGTCGGAAATCGGGACCCGAATGCCGGCGGCGGCTGGAGCATGAGGACCGTTGCCTCACGCGTGCAGTCTCCTCCTAGCATTACTGCTTCGCAGAAGGAGGCGACCGCCTGCCACTCCTCCTCGCTCCGGACTATGGCCTGTACCAATGCCCGGCGCGAGAGATCGCCGCCGCCGATCGCCTCCACGAGAACACGGCGGTGCTCTGCCCAGGCGGTGGAGGTGTGCCCACCGTGTCCTCCGGATGGTCCACACCATGGTGACACCCGGGCGTTTCTTCCGCACGAATCCGGTGCAGGAACCTCCCGAACTTACCATGTCCGGTGAGGACCTGCGTGATGCGGAAGGTGAGGACGCCGTGAGGTCTTTCCAGCCACGCCTCAAAGAGGGGACTTACCGCCATAATTATGACGTGCCCAACATTCAACAGTGTCAAATTTTCAACGTTCGCGCGGTTAAAGCTACTTTTACACTTTTACTTACCTTAATATTATTTTGTTGTCCAAAGGCGCCACATGTATGGTGTCGATACCGTAACGCAGGTAATAGTAATATCTAAGCAAATTCTGTTCCTCGCTGGTAGGCATAGCCGCTCCCTGATTCTCATCGCCTCCCCCATCTTCCTGACATATCAACTTTACCAGCTTTAGCCTAAACTCCTCTCGAGCTTTCCTCATTTGCGTGAAGGTTTGCATTACTGGAAGGAGTGTATTGTCGTTAGTAAACAAGCAGTTGAATTATCTTTCTTTATTTAAACCAATTCTTTTTGTTAAATAAACTCAGTGCTGGATACAATTCACCCCATTCCTAATTTTCCAATTTTCTTCATATTTCAACTTTTCCAGCGGTGATGATTTGAGTTCGTTCTTGACTAAATCAGTCAAGAATGCACTCAAATCGTCACGACAGTGTTTCTAAAACTTCCTTAACTTCCCTTGGTGAAGACTTCTGTCTTAAGAAGCCATCTTGTCTAATCATATATTATCATTGGCCTTGTTTCATTTCATCCTATGTGCACCTCTAATGTGCAATTACTCTACATTCAGTTAATTTTATAAAACACATAGGTACTTAACCGGCTTTTTATAATTTCCTCTATATAGGTTTAGGTCTAGACAAGAATAATGAGAGCGACCTAGACAAGACTTTCTATAATTCAAATAAGTAAAAAAAAACTTAAGAGTAAGTAATTAGATACGGTACCGCTGGACTTCTTCTTCGGGGCAAGTTTAGCAGCCTGCAGTTTTGCGGCTTTAGTTGCCGGCGAGGGTAGTTTCAAAACTTGTTCGGGTAATGAAAACAAAGGCCGGGTCCGTACTTTGAAGTCTTCAGGCATTGAAATCTTCGGTATTTTAGGTAGTTTGATATCGGAAGTAGACGGCGATGGTTGGCTTTTCTTTCGAGTTGGTCTGTTGTTCTGCATTTTTTGGCTCCTATAAACAAATTGTTGAATTAGGTTGTTGTGTGTACTCGTGCCTCAATCGATCGAAGGAGATGACCGCAAACGTGAGGTAACCGACATCCTCACACTTCAGCTGCTGCTGCAGAGGACGCCCCGGGCATCGAGAGTCGCAGGGCGATTTTCGGCCACCGTAGGGGGCTTCCGGGCTTCCAGATGACGAGCCATGGGTAGCAAAAAAATCCGGGACCCGGAACTAAAAAATCGAGACTCGACCTAGTCTCGTTATTTCCGAGAAAAACGAGACTTTTGAGACTAAAAAGATTTATATTCATTTGAATATAAATCTTTAAATATCTATTATAAGTTAGGCATCTAGGTAATCAATACAAAAATATAGTAAAGAACTTTATTAAAAACAGTATTTCAATCTTGTTTTTCTTCTGCCGTGGTTACAATCGAGTAAAATAAGAATTACGAGTTATATTTTGCTTTTTTAAAGTGAGCACGTAAAAATCATGAAACATCTAATGTAATTTCAAAATATTAGGATCTGTTATTTAGTTACAAAATGAATCTGCGTAAGAAAAAGCTCTCTCTGCCAAGCTGCTACAATGGCTTAAAAATTTATTATTATTTGGTAAGACACACTAACAGCTATTAGCTGATGCGTGTGTTTCATACAGTTAGGAGATGTTTAGTCTGTCCAACCGATTTTTAAAGCAGTTCAATGTGGGAGCTTTCACAACTCCTTCAGGGAGCCTGTTCCATGCCGTTACAACTCGGTTAGGTAGAAATTGCTTCAAGGGCATTTTTTGGATGCATTTCCCCATAACTTGAATGAATGTCCCCGTAAATTTATTTTGGCATTCAGTATGTAAAGGTCTTGTAGGCTGAGCACATCGTAGTATTCTTGTGAGTATTTTAAAAGTCTCAATAAGCCTACCCTTTTGTCTACGTTGTTCCAGTGTGATAATAAGGGTCAAGTTCTAAAAGGCGCTCTTCGTAAGATAGATTGCGAATGGTACGGACCATTATTGTTGCCCTTCTCTGAACATTTTCGATTAGAGTGATGTCTTTCCTAAAATATGGGTCCCAGATGACATTAGCATACTCCAAGAGAGGTCTTATGTAGGTTTTGTAGGTACAGCTTAACAAACGTTTTAGGTGTCAAGCATTTGAAATCTATTTCAAATGCTGGAAAACGTTCAACATTGTAAGTCATACATAGTGTTAAACGCAGAGGTTTTATTAGCTTTTATTATTATTATTGTCATATTGAGGTTTTAGCAAACGGTTAAACTTATATTCTAGGTCATCTTTTGCAGTTAAGCCTAGCTACAACATAGATGTATTTAAGTTAGGAGAGAATAAGTTACTTCTAGGTAAGCGTGCTCCATCGTAGATCACATCATCGCTTATCTCAGGTGAGATACCTAGCGGACAAACGAGAGCTTATCAATAATAATAAAAAAACCCGTGAGCTACGCCATTGTCCCGTTATGTTTTGGAGTAGGTACTAGTATTTGCTGGATAGCTATCACATGACTTTTCAATCAGTGAGTTATTTAATCTTTCGTATTAGACTTTTAAAGATAACGTTGTTTCGTTATTATTGAGAGTTTGAAAGGACCCAACTTCTTCTCATTAAAATTGAGTAGGATTATGAAAATACTAGCTTTTGCCCGCGGCTTCGCTCCCGTCAACTGACTACTATATCCAACTCTACCCAACTCTACCCTACACTACCCTACTCTACCCTACTCTACCCTACTCTACCCTACTCTACCCTACTCTACCCTACTCTACCCTACTCTACCCTACTCTACCCTACTCTACCCTACTCTACCCTACTCTACCCTACTCTACCCTACTCTACCCTACTCTACCCTACTCTACCCTACTCTACCCTACTCTACCCTACTCTACCCTACTCTACCCTACTCTACCCTACTCTACCCTACTCTACCCTACTCTACCCTACTCTACCCTACTCTACCCTACTCTACCCTACTCTACCCTACTCTACCCTACTCTACCCTACTCTACCCTACTCTACCCTACTCTACCCTACTCTACCCTACTCTACCCTACTCTACCCTACTCTACCCTACTCTACCCTACTCTACCCTACTCTACCCTACTCTACCCTACTCTACCCTACTCTACCCTACTCTACCCTACTCTACCCTACTCTACCCTACTCTACCCTACTCTACCCTACTCTACCCTACTCTACCCTACTCTACCCTACTCTACCCTACTCTACCCTACTCTACCCTACTCTACCCTACTCTACCCTACTCTACCCTACTCTACCCTACTCTACCCTACTCTACCCTACTCTACCCTACTCTACCCTACTCTACCCTACTCTAAAAAAAAAAAAAAAAAAAAAAAGTAAAGTAAAGTATCCTATGTCCGTCTCCTGGTTCTAAGCTACCTCCCTGCCAATTTTCAGCTAAATCGGTTCAGCCGTTCTTGAGTTATAAGTGAAGTAACTAACACGACTTTCTTTTATATATATAGATAGCAAAATACTTGCTTTAGTAAGCCTTCTTTAACCCTTTTCTTGGCAGAAAAAAAAAGTACTTATGGAATTAGTTTTTTTTGTTTAATTCTCTTTTAAAGACAAGTATTAGGTAATGGTAGACATAAAAAATTAAAAAAAAAATTGTATGTCTGGTTTTGAAGATATATAATGTATCTTATGAGGTACATTGCCAAGTACGAGTATCCGTAATTTTGCCCTCACAAGGCAATGTATCTGAGAGGATACAATGCTCAAATAAGATAAAACTCAATGAATTACCAAAAGTAAAAATATAATCAGAATTACAGAAAAAATCAAACACAAACATTAAATCTTAAAAAGTAACATAACTATCATAAAAATAAGTCTATTAAGTTTCGGTTTAGAGAAAGAAAAAGCAGTTTCTATTAGGCAGAAGACAAAGTCATAGACCGCATTTCGAACACATAGCAGTGGTTTGTCTTTTAATGCATAACTTGCACCTCCCCTTGGTACTGAATATTGGAAAATGTCCAATTTGGTCACATTTGACACAAAGTGTAGGTCTTGGCATAACAGGGGCTTTAATTGTTTTAGCTGGAGTAGGCCCTGCTATGTCTAATTCCTCTAATTAAGTCTTCTTTTTGTGCATTATTAAACTTTGTACCAACTGGTAACGAATTTTTAACATTTTTCTGATCTAGTATGCCTGCGATAAACCAATCAGCTATTACTGACACACATGTCCAGCATTTGGGAAACTAGGGGCAAATACCAACGACAACAGTGTTTGTTCTATAACGGGCGATGGCGAAGTCTACGCCACCCATATGTGAGTTGTAATGATCGATTATTTCAGGACAAGGTACCGCATACTTCTTATTTTGTTTACAATATCGTTGAATGGCAGACACTGGATCTGCTTCAACATAGTTGCATGCAGTGGTCACGCATTTATTGCCATGCCACATTGTTACACAACTGTTGTTGCTATTGCAAACTATCTGGGAATAAGACCCTCTTTAACGCTTCATCCATAATCATTTCGTTTTTTAGTTCCCCGAAACCTATTTGAATGAATGGTTCCAAGTGAGAACTGGTGAAAAAGGTGTTGAAAGAGACCACAGGTTGTGGAATGCGTTTTTATGCAAAAGGCTACAACGATTTTAGCCCCTAACCCGAAGCCAGATTCTACCGGGGAAAGATCTTCGTATCGAAATGTGTTATCTCACCTCCATACACAATAAAGTCATAAATGAATCCAGACGCTCGGAGGTCTAACGAATATTTTGAAATCCCCTTTCTTAGGTTTGCTTTTTATATATCGTTTACGATGGCCGGCTTATTTCCCTTTTTATGGCACCATCATCTCATCAATGCTGAATCTATTCTCATGGTATACTTTTTAAAGATTTCCCGTAAGTTTAGAGAGACATATAGCGTACACAATTATTATTGTAATAACTTGGCGGTGTGCACCCAGAGATACATAGCATGCTGTACTTACCTAATTCTGTGATAACTTAGCAGTGTGTACTGTGAGATACATGCACAAACAAGACTCGTTTTTTTGCACAATACTAAATATTTGGATTGAAATCATCAGTCAGTCTCGAGTCTTGAAAATGCGGAAAAATCATCGAGACTCAATGTTTTCGAGACCGAAACTTCCGGGATGACAGCCCTACTACGTGTTCCTCAAAGAGATGTCAGCAAAACTGAAAGGGCTCAGTAGGGCCGATGCCTGTTAGGGTTGCGGGGACAATTGAAAGAGTTACTGTGGCCCTAGAACGCAAAGTATAAATGAAGAAACATTAATGGATTTAGTTTTAACTGAACCATCCATACATCATGAATCGTAATAGATAGGTACGTCGTACACACGTACACACAGTAAGTCTTATTGGAGCTTTCTTTTATAAAAGCATTACTTATCAAGTAAATTATTAACGCCTTCTGTTTAGGTTACATTTGAACTTTGATATCTTACAAAACGATAAATAACAAGAGACAGGCTTCCTGGTTGAGCCTTACCTAATGGGAAAAGGCTCAGATTATTTCAAAGAAAGATTCGATGCTGCATAAAAATCCTGAAAGTACTATCCAAGTTCTAAGTAAATTAGCAAGCAAACAATAAAAATCTGTTTGTCGGCTATGCCAAAACCCCTTCAGAACAATATTACTTAGGCCCAACTATATAAAGTAGTCTCAAATAATAAGCCTCCCCCTCTCCTAGAGAGGAGGCCTGAGTCCCAACATTGGGAACATTATAAGGCCGACTATGCTATGCTATAGTATGCTAAATAATAAGCACAAGGACCCCAGGCTGCTGGAAAAGCCCAAAAACCTTTTTGCATGTGCTGAAGTTCGAGCCCAAATTGCTGGCTCAGCAATCACGTGGATTATCGGGTACAGAATGGGTACCTGGCTGTGAGACCAACGAGGCAACGACACATCGTGAAACTTTGCGGAACCCCTAGAAGTATTGCAAAGTTCAAGTCAGGTCTAGATAGTGGCACCTCATATCTAGCCATAATATAATTTTTCTTACAATCCATTCGTCGCTTCTTTGGTCTTCCTGTTCCCCTATAATAAATTCACAATGATACTCAAAACTTTCCTCACGAGTCACGGCCTCCTCTCGCACATTAGGGTACATGCACGCCATGACAAATTGGGGTTCGAAACGTTACTTCGAGGGTCATAATTATGGTCGATTAAAGGAAAGTCGAATGAACGATTGATCGAATAGAATTTATTGCGAAACAACCATTTATCGCCAAACTCTACTTCAACTTAACGATTCATCGAATATTTAATAATCGATGTCATGCCTTCGGGATCCGGTAGGATGTGGAACTAGAAGGGTGGGAAAACATCGGGGGACACTGAAAAACCTCGTGAAAGCTGAGAAAGATAAGCAAACTAAGCATCTTGATTTAGCTCGCGAGGTTGTCGACATGTGGGAAGTGGATACAGTAGTCATTGTGCCGATAGTCGTGACAGCCAAAGGATTAATATCAAAGAGCCTCGACCAACATCTGAGGAGGCTCTCGTTGGGCAGTTGGATCAAGGGCTTGATCCAGAAAGCAGTACTCTTAGACACGGCGTGTATTGTCCGGAGGTTCCTCTCTCAAGAGCCCTGACCACCGGTAGCTTGGACCCTGGACCCGATGTCGGTGGGCTACTATTTTTTATATTTCTAAATGTTTTTTTTTTTTTCTAAGGAAATATTTAAAAATGTACCTATAAAATATGTACCTATATTTAAACATAAATAAATGGAATAATAATAATATTCTCTGTGAGCATTTTCATCTCAGCTGCATACAATTTTTCATAATTTTGTTGAGGGTTATGGGTACAAGGAACACTACTTTTCAGTGAAGACGTTTCGTTGTTTCTATATAAACTTTTCATAGGCATCGCTCTGCATGATATTGATTGTGTATTATGTTCTATACCTACTCTAATATAACTTTTAAACATTATTGTTAGGTATATTTTATTTTTAATCAGGATTTCTGTTGATATTATTCCACAGCAAATGACAAAACTGTAGCATGATCAAAACGTTTCTGACAGGAAGAGTAAGGTTATATTTTTCGTAAAATCGTATTTATAATTATGTTGTAGCGAGAATTTTACAGAAAATTAGTTATATTTCAGCTTTATATTGCTTATCAGTAATATACATTAAGAGTTCTACTATTAAATACCTTTAAACTCCTTTAATCGAGTCCCGAAAAGGTAAGCACTAATAGTTATACTATTTTTGGTTAACTCAACACAATTTTCAATTATTTAACACTTATTTATTCTAACAAAACGAACAAAATTAACTGAATCAGTAAAGTCATAACTATCTCAGTAACACGAAAATTGTTATTGTCAAGTATTGATTTCTCCATGACAACAGTCTATCTTCATTTGTTGTAATTTATTTTTAAATGGCCAGTATTATCGAGTTTGGATAGGTTTTATTTCATTTCGTTTTTTTGACAGTAGCTATAATTTTTATGTCTTTTATTACGATTTTCTAGGTTATAATTTGATATATGAAGTTAAAAGCGCAAGCTTATTCAGAGGTAAACCTGCTATTGTGAAGCATTCAATTACTAATCCAAACACAATAACACTGCTACAAAAAGAATGTACATATATACAGCAGCTGACCTTCATTGTTTGAACACTGTATCTGTCTTGCTCAGATAAACTCAGATGATGTCATAGCTAGCTGTATACTTGTATAGCACAGAGTACTTTGGTAATACATATACTGAAATTGTATAGGTACCAACTGCTGTGAACTAATATTTATAAAGCAACACAGTTTTTTTTTTTAAACTCTCATTTTTCAATACAGTTCATCCAGTGGACTTTAAAACAGCTTTGAACTTTGATTTTGTGTGAGTGGAATTTTGTTTTCAATGCTGATATCTTCATTTAGTTTGCTTGAACAATACCTATATGTTTGCAACTTACTGCTAATAAAGTGCTATTGTATAATAAAGCTGGTTTCAGTGTTTCTTACTTAAAATTCTTCTCTATATACCTACCTACTATATTATTGCAATGTAATACATACTTGGAATCTGCAAATCAACTAACCAATTAAAATGTATTAATTTTCTGTTACAGATGATCTTCCAGTTGGTGCGTCGGTTTCACACTGGTCCATTGTGTAGGGCTGCTGAATCCTCCCTGCTTGCTAAACTCAGGAAAAAAACAGGCTACACCATTGCCAACTGCAAGAAAGCATTAGAAATGCATAAAAATGATGCTGAGAAGGTATGTCTTGATTGAACCAATAAAAATCTTTATCAAGTCTAAAATAAAGGTTAATAGTTTATTTATTTATTGAAACTTTATGCACATAACACTGTACAAAGGCGGACTAAAGGCCATAGGCATTTTCTACCAGTCGACCTTAGGGTGGTGCAGAAACATAACATGGCAGATGCAACTTAATAAATAGGTAAACAGAAAAGAAACAAATACAATAGTAGATACATACATATATATAAATAAGAAATGTTATTGTGAAAAAACAAATCCAACCAACCAGGGCTGTGATGATTCTCCCAACTTCTTACAGATGTGCTCACATGCCTTCAACTTAAAGGAAAAGCGGCTGGTCGCCATAGTAATAGTTGAGTGTTGTGATGGCTCAGTGGTTAACGTACTAACCTCTCATGCATGAGGTTGTACTTTTCTAAGTGTATCTAGGACATTACTGACTACCCGTGCTTCAGAAAACATGTAAAGCCGTTGGTCTACTGATGTTATTGGTAGATCTTTGACCGTTGTTATTGGTAGTCAGATGCTAAACTGATGGTCAGACTTTCTAGCATGGAGTGACCAAGGAGTATTGTGTTGCATTATACAAAATCTAACCAAATATAATTATATTAATTTGATTACAGGCTGAGTCATGGCTAAATGATCAAGCCCAAGCTATGGGATGGGCAAAGGCCACCAAACTTGCCGGCCGCACAGCCCTACAGGGCCTTGTGGCAGTAAAGTTTGACAAAAATCATGGTGCCCTCGTGGAACTCAACTGCGAAACAGACTTTGTTGCCAAGAATGACAAGTTTCAGAAAATGATTGAAGATGCCACTGTAGCATGTTTCAAGTTTGCTCACACTCATATGCAAGCTAAAGGACCTATTACAAAGGTAAAATATTTTAATGGAATAGATTAGTAGTGCAACCATAAACACTATGCACTTCTGTGCTGATGCCAGATCGCATTGGACATGAAGTACTAGCTTTAGGGTTACATAAATCATAATATTAAATAGGCAAGGTTTATTTTAAAAAGAGTAGTCTTTTGTTTTTGCTGTTACACCATATTCCAAAATATTACATAAATCAATAGAAAAAGATTTCATGTTTTTCTACAATTTAATAGATTTTTCTCGGAAGAAAAATATTAAATTACACACCATATTTACTGTGATGTTTGACTATTCTATTATGACTAACTAGCATACAGTCATGGTAAATCTTATTCGGGTAGGTATCCATATCACTAGTGGCATTCAGGTGGGTGTCACAATGTTGCTTGTTTAACCGATTCTATTAATTCTAATTGGCCGAGTCGAGGCCCAGCTACTTTAATTTGTCCACAAATTATTTGGTCATTTTAGGCGATTGTTGTTACTTCTTAAAGGCCAGTCATTTCTATTAATCTTTTTGTTTTTCTATTGATTTTCTAGATGGAATTAGACAGCGAACAATTAGCCAATCTCTCCACGGAAGGCGGGAAGAAGTTATCAGAAGAACTAGCATTGTTCATTGGAACTGTTGGTGAAAACGCAGTATTGAGGCGAGCTGAATGTTGGAAGGCAAACAATAAAGACGTCAAAATTGCTGGGTATACCCATCCTGCGCCTGCAAAGCCGGCGGAATATTCTGCAGGAAAATACGGAGCTCTACTCGCATATAAACAAGCTGATGGTACTGAAGATGTTGGCAGACAGCTTTGCCAGCACATAGTCGGCATGGGCCCCAGAAAGATTGGTAACAAAGAGAACGACAAACCTGCCAAAGATTCGGATGATGAAACCTGTCTTATTTATCAAGAATATTTACTAGACCCCTCTTATACGGTCGAGGAAGTGATGCAGCAACATAAAGTCGAGGTTATTGATTACATAAGATTCTCGTGTGGAGAAGTCATTGAAGCGAATATGCCTGGCGTGGAGAAGCAACCATTAGATACAGTCCAAACCTTACAATGAAACATTTATATGGATAAGCAATGGCACACTCAGAAGTAGTTACTTATATAATTTCTATTGTTGTTATGTGATAACTAAAATCCATACATAGTTCGTATTTATTTTATATTATTAAGGAATAAAAGCTTAAATATTATTACTCTTTAAATTTCGTGTATTACAATATACCTACAAACATGGTTGATACAAGTTTAATCACTATAAAAATTCAATAGGCAAAGATCACTTTTTATAAGAGTCAGCGTGAATTACATTCTTCATCTTAGCTTTTCCTTTCCAGAGAAACATTCGACAGTCTTTTTTCCAAAACATAGCAATATGGCAAGGCTCGAAACAGTAGCCATGATAGCTCAGAACCTCTGGAGAGACAACGTGGAGCGCCAGTGTTATTTGCTCCCTCGTCCTAAAGGGGCCCGTGGTGGCGGGTCGCAGCAGACACCCGCATGGACAAACTGTAGCTATCTTCGGTGCCGATAAAACATTCATTCTATTACATAAGTTGATTCTCTGAAAATTGCCACATAACCTGAGCTCCTCGACGGCTCCAGTGAAAGATTGCGTGGCACGCAGCGCGAGAGGCCTCGCATTTTGGTTTTCTGGATTATTTCTGAAACCAACGGTGGACAAAGATTTTTTTGTGATATTCGGGCTATCTTCTGGGCTTCTGTCTTCGAACTCGCTCTCTTTATCAGAATTATCATCTGTGTACATGATTGCTGTAATTTACGTTTTTTGAGAATTTGAAATGACAGTCAGCCGTTCCGTCGTTTGTTTCCCGCCTCGAGTGACATTGGCTCGGAAACAATGAACCAAAGACAAAAGTTTTGAACAACAAGTTTTTATTGACCTTAGCGATAGTTCTCTTTTGCAGTCATCTTATTTAAATAAAAGTGGAAACTGACTGACAGACATATCAACGCACAGCCAAAACTACTGGGACTAGAAGCGTAAAATTTTGCACAAGGCTTCCTTTTATGTCGTAGGCGAGCACAAAGAAAGGATTTTTCGAAATTCAGCCCCTAAGGGGATGAAACGGGGGTCCAAAGTTTGTATGAAGAAACTTTTCACGCGTGCGATGCTGCTGGCAGAAGCTAGTCATACAAAAAGTAAATAACAAAATAGGTCACTTTAGAAGCATTCGACCACAGCGAATCGATTTAAGATCGCAGCATGTGCCGCTCGTGCTGTTTGCAGGTAGGACACAGACATAACGGTAGATGAATCTAGGACAACTACTTCCGATGCTGCAAAATGTATCATATTGACTAAACCAATAAAAACACTTCACCTGAATAAGATAGGTACTTATCTAAGTAGGTGTATGTAACTGAAACGTAGGGATAAATAAAAGTAGCTACTACCTAAATCTATTACCTACCTATAATTTATTTCAATCCTACTAGATAATCAGTTTGACTCCTATAAAAGTAGGTATACACTAAGTACCAACTGACTGACCTACACTATTATGTTATTGTCAGTTATTTTCTTGAAAAATCTGTCTCTAATAGACTAAGTAGGTAGCTAGGTACAGGGGCGCCGGCTTTTAGAAAACCTCATGGGTGCCTCATGCTCATTTGATGACTCGAAAAAGTGGCGAAGTGTGAGAGGAGAAATGCACATTGATCGACATTTTGATAACGGATACCGGCCAAGAGTAACTGAATCCGCTGCCCGCATCGTTAATAGATAATAAATTGAGACAATAATGTATGTGACATTGTCCTGGTCCCAAACTAAGGCTTTCCCTTGTACTATGGAAACCAGGAACAACGAAGGTACCACAAACACCCAGACCCAACACAAATATGTTTCATCAACAAACATTTGTGTTGGTGAGGGAATCAAACCCGCAATCCTTGCGTCTCAACCGGCGCTCTAAACCACTGCGCTAAACACGTCGGGTAATGAAAAAACGCCAATCTATAAAAGGCGATTACTGATCTGTTTCTTGATGTCTATTCTTAATGGTGGTGGGTCTCGGCACCAACCGTTTATTTCTCATAGGTGCTCGAGCCCCCGAGCACCCACGGAGTCGGTGCCCCTGGCTAGGTACACATTTAAGCGATGAGCCCAACTGATTGTTTTTATTTCGTACACATCTATTAGTAAACACCTATTACCTTGTTATATTTATCATTTACCACTCATTAATTGTTATATTTATTTACCTCGCACCTAACAAAACTAATTTGCATCCTTGCCTACACTCAAAGTTCAACTGAACCTAGTTGAAAACCAGCGTCAGGCAACTACTGCGTTGTCTAACAGTATTATTTTTATTTTACCTACTTTTCTACATTGTGTGCATGTCAAATAAATATGTTTTCATTTATATAAATCTTTGGCATTCAGTGGGTGCGGCAATCAATGGGTAGCCTCAGTGACCTAGTATTCCACATCTACAATACACGAATTGAGATAAGTAGATAGCCATAACAAATCACAATTCTATGTTTACCAACAAGAGATTATTGAGCAAAATAACAAATGAAAGTGAATGCGGAATTAATGTCGAAATGGACAAAGCGCGCGTCCGAGCGTGGATCCTGTCCTCTGTGGCAGATTGCCAGCGTATCTAGCGAACATGGCGAATCATCCCACCATGCCATGAGCTATGTTTATGTGGCCAGTCAGTACACATCTCCGCTCTGATAAGGCTTGACGGCCACGATTGATAGCTATCAGGCCGTTCCATACCCATAGTCATATTAAATGAGAAAGTGAGATAAACTGCAATTATACCGTTAATGGACGAATATCAGGTGGTGCATTTAATTTCTTTAACTATTTTAATTATTGCATCGTGCTTCAATTACTTTGTTATTATACCTACCTACATACTCGTACTACTATTATAATTACGTAGGTAGACCAAAAGGTGTGTAATTCTTTTTTTATTGATTTAATTAAAAGGTATTTGAAACCATGAATTTAGTCAATTGTAAGATAATCGTTGCCATTCTTACCAAATTAGAGAGTTCTCGGTGTAAGTCTATACAGATTAAAAGCTCAACATAAATCTATGCCTAAAACAAAAACTTTAGGCGCTCTTTTCCGATTATTATCGTATTAATCATATCAGAATGAGATAATAGGCAGTAGGGATTTATTAGAGATAATTGTCTAACAGTGTCTTGATTTATTTTGGATCATCTCTTATCATACCGACGCATCTACTTTACCTAAACAAAATCGATGGCTTGAGGCTTAAATTGGAGCCTAAAACTATCCACCCAAAGTGCATTTTAATCCGAGACGAGGAATTATCCGCTCTATCGGTAACATGCTAAACCAACAGCGTTGGTTCCGCTACGTCAATTTGTCGCTCTTCTAATTGAGTTGTTAAGAGCTGCCGATAACTAACGATGAAAACGCGATAGTCGCCACCGCCACACATCACTCCGAGCAGGTTGCCGCCCAGACTTTCGCGGGAATTAATTCATTCCTCTCAGAGTTTTATTAAAATATGTAGGTGCAAGAAGCGTGAAACAATTTTCTTTTTGTGCTTCGCTCGACCGTCGTCCGAGAGCGGTTGGTTAGTCAGCGAGGAGTGTATGGACGTCGCGGTCGTCTGCGCGTGTCTCACCGTCCGTGTCTACAGTCCTTAGTGCCGCGAGTGCCAGTTGCAGTGATCGCCGGTGTTGTTATGGAACCAGGCAGCTCCTGAACATCCACAGGAAAATGCACATCCTGGAGATTGGTGCTGAT
The DNA here is from genome assembly GCA_905147345.3 of Mythimna impura. Lineage (NCBI taxonomy): Eukaryota > Metazoa > Arthropoda > Insecta > Lepidoptera > Noctuidae > Mythimna > Mythimna impura. The sequence goes on from LR990348.1 coordinate 7,885,216, forward strand.
CAAGTAATTACGTGATAATTGTATACAAACAGTGAAAGAAACTGAAAGTGTCTCGAGTGTGTTCAACTTCGAATGCGAACTAGCAATTATCTGACATAACGCATCTAATTGTATCATGCATGCACCTATCTATGGCATAAGAGCGTTAATTAGTAAATTGTAGTATATAATTAAATTCATTATGTGACTACCCACCTACATTTATTTTTGAGAAAATGTAGGCATCCGCGTACCGATTTGTAAATCAACTACTTATAGCTTCTGTTTCTTTATTTTTGTTTGTAAATCATTTCTGGCAAGTACCTTTCCGTAGGTACCTAAAGTAACTATAAATATATGTAGGCACTCATGTAGTTACTGTTTATGGTGATTGGTGGGTAACTAATGTGAGCTGAGCTATACTTACTTGCAAGTAATTTAAGTAAAAGTGCATTTATTATCAGATAAAATATTCCATATCATCGCCATAATTGCACACTCAGGCGCTTTTCTAATTAAGCACTTTATATATCTTTACGCCCTATTTCCCTTGTGAAGAGAGCAGAACAACTGAACAACATACAATATCAATGATATCATTTTAAACCTGCGACTGACTGAATAATTTGATGCCAATCAAGGTAAAATGCCCTAGAAATCTTTCCATTTGTGTGAAACAGACATGATAGGATCTTATGTTATGTTATATCACCCTTTACCGTGTTCAATTTAAGGTGATTAACCTCAGAAATTCAGAATTCATTGTGAGCCAGAGAGCATTAGCAAATTGTTTATAGATCGAGTCTTCGGCTCTTTGCTTCATGTTTATGTTGGAGTCGCAAGCGGAATCCCAAAACTGGACGCCATATACCCAGGATTTAGAATGGTCTTGTATATGGGGAGCTTAATGCCCAGCGACAGTTTACGGCTTCTGCCGAGTAGATAACCTCCAATTCTGCCGGGTAGGTACAGCCCCCGACACCTTATGTGGCTCTAATGTGGAATCTCCAAATCAACCTTCAGTCAATGTGCGGTCCCAGGTAACTGATGCTAAGCCGTGTGGAAGCTGCTGTTGTTCGCAGAGTTTTACTGGTGAATAGTTTTCCCGTCTGAGAGTAAATGTTACATGGACTGATTTGGATACAGTACAGCTCCAATCCGCAATTTTTTCTTCCAGCCTTGGATTATTATAAGACCTTTTGCAATGGACCTTCACTGGAGCTACTAGTTTTATAGTATGTGCCTACTTCTTTGTTATTTTAGTAAAGCATGCACCTATGCTTTACCGACTAATGCCCGGTAAAGCCTTACATTGTCAATCAATCTGAATTACCTTTTTTCGCAACTTAACATGCATTGCCATTACCTACATGTTTATCTATACTATGTATGTATTTAGAAATATATAAGTATGTTTATCAGTTGTCTAGTACTCATAACACAAGCTCTGCTTAGCTTGGGACTAGACGGCGTTGTGTGATAGTTGTGGAATATTATTTTTATTATTAATTTAAAAAAAAAATATTTAACTTCTTGTCTGTCTGTAGAAATAACCATAGAAATATTAAAAAAAAAACCTGATATCTACTATGGTTTAGGGGTCTGTATTACAGGATCTTGTATAGGTACCCTACGCCCCCTATGGACATATTTAGGTAGGTACTATATGCTCATGCAAAACGACCATCACAGGAATCGAACAGTCCATGAGCGCACTTGCATTGGCTTGACGCTAAATAGCCTGTTAATATCTATACAATCTAGAAACATAAGAAAAGTTTATTCTTCAGACAACGGTTTCGGAAGATTGTTTTGCTTTAGCATAAGCCTTCCCCATATTCTTTCGCAGTTCCCGGTCATGGGTTTAATCTTTCCCACATTGACCCCGCTTTCGCCATTACATCGTCGTCCCACCTTCGTTTAATAATTTGTTAATCAATGTTATTAAAGCTGTATCAGCTGATGGATCACAACCCCGTGCCATTGTGCTAGGGAAAAACGCAGTTAATAATAATGAATAACGAATGAACACCAATCATGATATGACCGAACTTCCGCCCGAATCAGCCTGAACATTAATTATAATTACGACACGACAAAACTCAGTAGCCTACAATAGTCATTATCATGGAAATTACGTACCTAATGCCTTTTACAAGTAGGTTACACTAACTAACGTTATAGCCACACCCCGAGGGTCTATTGTCGGTTGTCGAACGACATACAATCCACTAACGTAGTCGTTTGTCCGACTATACCTGTCCTTGAGACGCTCCTACAATCTGCCCTACCCTTTATTATAGCCTATCAAAATAAAGGGGTTCCGTAATTTCAGTCGTCGGTCACGGCTTTATTTTGCAAACAATGGGCTAGACTAGATTGTATGGTCGCGGTGCTGATTTCCAGATCTGAACAAAACAATGGCGGTTTCATTCTCAGATGTTGTTCAGAACTTTGTGCTAGATCTTTGTGCCACAGTTGTTGAATACACTGTACAATACCGCAGTTGCAGTGAGAGAGATTATGGGCGGTTAAATTAACCAGTCAAACCAATATTAATTTAGTTAGTAAAAATAGACAAAATAAAAATAATTCTCTCTACTGAATTCTATCATGGTGGCCTATCTCATCAGAGACTTGGTAGGTAGGCAAGAGATATTATAGTGTACAAAGGTGCATAAGCGCGTGCGCACATTTACACTCTCTGTTCCTTTATATACCTACTCATGGGACGTAATCCGACACAACCGGAGAGCGCGACAGAAACACCACAGGCTTAACGAGTTTCCCGAGGCACGGGGATGTTATACCACACGGGGATGTTATAAACTCTGGGCTGCTAATTAGTAATAAAAAACCCAATAGCACTTTTTGCCCGACCTGGCAATTGAACCCAGGACCCCACGCTGAGCAGTCGTGCTTACGGCTACGAGATCAACTAGGCTGTTAATTAATAACATTTTTTTTAAGCTCTTTTCTGACCGGAGAATTTAAATGAGTAAGTACCAACCGATTGTTATTTACTAACATCTTTATTATATTTTTTTGTAAACTTAGGATGGAGACGAGAGCGGTAGTGCACGCGCCGCTGAAGCAGCATTTCGCACAGTTCCGCGAGACCACACCACGTTCCTCGTGTGGAGAATTACGGTGAGTCCAATATTATGTAGGTACCTACTATACTAAACCACCCTACCAACTTTAGTATTCCCAAGTTATGTTTTTATGTCTTGTAAATAATTGTAAAATAGAGGACGATTTTAGAGCCAACGCTGCGTTAAGAGGGCGCACGCGCGGGCATGACACGCAACGCTCAATCTACGTGTAGCTGTAACATTGCCCAGTGTCCTGCAACTAGTCTTTCAACATTTACAACGCATTCACGTGACGCGGGACATCTTTTTTGAACAATTTGACAGCGTTTCACGTCATGTTGGGGGTGTCCCTAATGTATCTGAGGCTTTATTGTTACTATCCAGGTACAAATCGACTCCGTGCTTTGATATACCAGCTAGAAAACCAAGTAACACTTTACCGGGAATTGAACCCACGACTCCATCCCCAACAGTACTAGCGCTTGCTATCAGTATCTAACTAAGCATTTGAAATATTATGTAATCAATCAAAAAAGAGAATTATATTAATGTAAAAGTAAATGTACATACATAAGAAACTTACATAACTAATATGTACACTATAAATCCTACCCACATAAAAAAAAAAAAAACAAAAATACACTCATACATATTAAAACATCATTTAATATGCATGTTACGGTTCAGCTTTCTGGTTATTCATCATTAGGCTGTGCATCTGGAAATACTGGCATTGTACTATTGTTAAAAGTACAAAATTGAACAAAAAAACATAATGATAGTCTTTCAAACAAAGTCGTCCTTGAATGCACTGGAGTTCGAGAGCCCCACGAAATGCGACTGTCACGTTTTTCACCAACACCTGAACTTAAATTGACCTATCACGCGACACGCTCGCATTCAATTGGGTACATTTGATAGATACAGAATTACAGATAGGTACATGCCAACACGCCACAGTTTTATCTCGTACATAACAAACTTCGCTTTCACTGACGAAGACAAAAGTTTTAATAACTTGATTCATCATCTCGTGCGGTATGAGTTCGCTGTCATTCTGAATACCTTGTTCTGCAGTTATATCTTGTTCATTACCACTGATGATATTTTTTTTTATGTTAATGGATCGATGTTTTGCGTGTGCACCTGTTTAGGGGATAATTATATTAGCAAAAGTTAGATAACTAATTTAAAACTGTAGAAGGTGGGAAATCATCCAATGACTTCTCGCGCTCTGGGTGGAGCGAGAGGGCGTGTCAGACTTTTACTGACTAAAACCACACCTGTGTCCTTCAACTACCCTTTGCGTTCTAGGACTACGGGTTTCTTTTTCAGAAATTCCCCGCGGTCCTAGCTAGTGGGCATCGGCCCTACTGGACCCCTACTGTTTGCTAACATCTCTTTACGGTCGCTTCTACCGTGGCTGGTAGTCGGGGTCGGAATTACGGCGGCTGGGGCATGAGGACCCTCGTTCCTTCACGCATGCAGCCTCCTCCTTTGCTAGCATTACTGCTTCGCAGAAGGAGGCGACCGCCTGCCATTCCTCCTCGCTCCGGACCATAGCCCGAACCAGGGCCCGACGCGAAAGGTTGCTGCCGCCGATTGCTTCCACGAGGACATGGCGGAGTTCCGCCCAAGAGGGGCACACCTCCACCGTGTCCTCCGGGCGGTCCACAACTGTAGTCTATCTACAGTATCTACTTTAGACAACAATCACCTTCAAAAATTCAAGTCACATAATTATTAATTACCCTTATATCATTAAAAAATGTTGATGTAAGTTTGGTACCAATTTTTTGTTTTGAAGAGTGTAATCTTCCAATGACTTTTCTCGCACTAGGGTGGAGCTGGAGAGCGTGACAGACTTTTACTGACTAAAACCACACCTGTGTCAGTTGCCCCTTGTGTTCCAGGACTTCCAGGACCGCGGGTTTCCATTTCAGAAATTCCCTGTGGGCCTAGAAAATACACCCTAGAACTCGTAGGGTGCAAGGTCCGGGCTGTAGGGCGTATGCGTCATCAGTTCCACATCCGAAGCCTTCAAATAGGCTTCTGTTACCTTAGCGGAATGTGAGGATGCGTTATCGTGGTGGAGGAGTACATTACTTCGAGGACGATTTAGCGAACTTCTTCTAAGACTCTGGGCAAGCAAGTGTTGACGTACCAATCTACAGTCACTTTCCTTTGATCTTCAAGCGATACTGTAGTGTAATGTCCTGATTTGCCGAAAAAAGAAGCAACCATTTTTTACCAACGCTTCCACTTTTCATAAATTTCGTCGGCAAATTTTCAAAAGGAAAGATCCACTCTGCCGACTGGCTTTTTCTTTCGGGTTCAAAGCAGTACACCCAGGTTTCGTCACCTGTCACGATATTATAGACAGCCAAAGACTGTCCTCTATCATTTTAAAGCACCACTATGCAGTCGTTTCTGGTCTTGCGTTAAGTTTTGTAGTATCCGTCGTGTGCAACGCTTCCGAACCTTCAGATGCACATGTAAAATGTTTTGCACTTGGCTCATTTCAATGCCTAACAAAGAACAAATTTGCTGGCAAGTAATTTTTTTGTCAGTTTCAATAAGTTGTCGTACAGTGTCAATTTTCGAGTTTGTAATCGCAATCGCCGGCCGACCTTCACGTACCTCATCATAGAGATGATCACGTCCACGTCTAAATTCTCCAAATCACGAATACACAGAGCTACGACATGGTGCTTCATCACCAATTGCCAATTGAAGTCTCTGGCAACTCTCTTGTTGATTAAGTCATAACGAAAATCATAAAAAAACATTGGAACGAAAATGTTCACGAGTTAAATTCATTTTGATAGCGATACACCAATCTTCGAAAGAACGCTACAATAAAAAAAAACAAATGACAGCTTCGCAAATTAAAAATTAACATGCTCGGAAATAGTAGCATTTTCGAATACTAAAATTGTTTTTTTCATTCTTTTGTTGTAAGTGGCCAGATCCAGAAACTTTCAGTATGCCCCACGTAAGGTAGCTGAAATAACGTTAAATTCGAATCCCAGCAGACGTCAGAGCAAAGAACTCATTGTAAATTGACCTCAACGTCAATTATCCAAATAAGCATCTGATAGTGCAAAAACTGCACTTAGTACATACTTAGCACAATCATGCGCAAAATTAACTTTCAGAACTATCTAAACTTAATTCACTTGCATAGAAAGACAGTCAGTGACCCTAATCGATTTGTAAGTAGGTATCGCCAAGAGACAAAAAAAATCTAGTAATAATATCCATGTGTGCAATATAATGTGTTTATACACAGATATAGATTAATAACCAGTTGATATACCTTACAGTTTTCCTAGAATAAAGTTTTGTGCGCAAACCGTGACCAAACGGTCACACAACAATAACTAAAGCATTGGAAATAATTGTTCCATTCGGCTCTTATTTGTAACTATTTAAACATAATTAAGTTTCTAGTGAGATCTCTAAATCTTTGCTTTTAAAAAAATAGAAAAAATAAACCAAGAAGATCACAATCTAAAAACGCTCGTAACAATATGAAAAACGTTTTCGGTATTTACCTAAACAATCTGTGTGATGATGTGATCATTTCCTTAATTATGTAGAGCGTGTGAAAGGTCAGCACGGTAAAATATGTTTTCTCACCAAACGCATAACAATACCGCTTGCAGCGAGCTGGAAAATGTCGAAACTGTGATCTGTCTAAGTGTCTGTGAAGATTTGAATTTTGAAGATTTCATGAGAACTAATTCTTTGCACATTTCCAAATCTCACCTTTTATATAACGAGTTCAATTAAGATCGTTGAAACTTTTGTTTTTTCTCGTGCAATGATGGTTAATTGTAGGTACGGTGATTCATTAAATCCCGTGACAGAAATGTTACAGTTATTGTTTGCAAATAGCTCGGCGATAATATAATTAGTGCGCACGAAATTGTATTGTCTGAACCCGCATATATCTTATTGAAATCAACATGTCTATAACAATGAGAGTAACTATTATATTTCTTTAGAGAGTCATAAATCTTACCGAGTTGTTGAAAAGTAGTTTAGACATTTAATATTTTAGAGATGACTAAAAACATCCTAGTTAACTCAATTCAAAAATATTCTATTTCACATAAGTCTACTGTGCAAGTCAAAAGCGTCAGAAACTAGTGCACAGTTCCAATTGGTCGTGTCCTATTGAGATGAATTAGCAAGAAACTAAATAGACTTCTTATTTATTTTATTAAGCAATAAACTACAACAATGCGTGATGATAATTTTCTTGAATACAAACTGACAGGAGAAAGTATACAATTCAACATAACGATAAATTGCAGCGAAAAGCATGTTTAGCGAGATGCATGGACGCTGCGCGGGCGCACAGGCGCAGCACGCTTGTTAATCGCGCGCAATGCGGTGCAGGCATTCGTCCAGCCATCGTTTGCAACCATACATATTACCATTTATCATATCTATTACCCACTTTCTGTAGCATTTCATATCTGTAACAAAATTGAGTTTCTAGTAATCTGACACTCTAACCACAGTTACAATTGCCGTCTTGATTAGACGTAACTTTCTACTGAGAGATAAATAGCCATAGTAGCTTATGTGCGCTTAATCTCTTGTTCCCAATACCTTGGAAGCCTGGAAAGTAAATACGAACTCATTGTTAAGTTGATAAGTATAGACATTCATCTGTTTACTGTCAATCAACATAGAAAGAGGAGTCCATAAATGTTTGTGCAAGAACGACACGACGTTATGGCACGAGTGTATCTGAAAGTAGCATTAAATCATCTATGAAACTCTAAAAATAATTAAGTAGTTTATTTCATGCTGATAAAATCATAAACACACACAGGGACTATAAAAACTTACCTGTAATCATCTTTTAAGATTCTTATCCTATCATTTTCTGCCAGATTTCTCGCGCTGTCAAATAAATCCTTAATAAGCAGGCCGGCTGCAATTTAATTGTTCGTTCATAAATACACCTCTCGTGTTAACAATTTCATACAATTTCTCCGATAAATTAATTAACTAGAGTGTTCCATAAAGATAAATAATAGTCGAGTACGAGGCTTGCATTGTAACGGAAGACCACTGCGGCAGTCGACACAGATATTGTGTCCAACAGGGTTAGCAAGACAATCCCGCGCACCATTAAAATAATAACATCACATTTGTCAAGTCGCGTGTTTCTATAGCTGCATTTGTAGAACTTGTCAGATAAATTAATTATAGTTAATACAAATTAAAATATTACTCACTTTCTTTTTCTGTCACGCATTTAATAAAACAGCTTCTAAGTCCTAGCTAATGTGAGAAAGTTTGCCTGACAGTCGTACTTTCTCACATCACGCTAACAAAGGAACATGCAAATGCAAACATATTTAACTGTAGAAAATATTTCTACTGTTGCTGAAGATTTGAAAACCAAATTTATATCAAAACCAGTTTCAATGTGCAGTTCAAATGGTGTCTAGGATAATTCCATCACAGCCCCGATCCGTCCGTTAGAAATTTTTAAGAATGTTTTTACCTACTATGTAAATAAGTGGTTTGACAACCCTGAATGGTATCATCAGTGAGCCGAGTGAGTCACACCACATCTCGGTCCCGCTACACGGCGACATGGACGGAGGAGCCGGGCCCGCCAGACCGCGACTGAACGATTTTCAACTTTACATTACAATACAAACAAAGATGGCTATCAGTCTTGAAGATTTTTTTTTTGTAGTGTTAAAGAACTTATTGCCTTACATGCAACTTGGAAGACCAACCCACGAGACTACAAATGAGGAATCTTATTTTTACGGTACTTTTAATGATAGCGTTCTGTCGTCAACACCCACGCGGTAGACTTCATTTGCCAAACTTATTCAGGTTTTACCACGATGGCTACAATACTGTCTATTCATATGGCAGTGTATGACTTAAGTTTCAGCTAGGACGAACTGCAAAAGTTAAACCAAAAGTTCTTTGGACCTGTGACTACAGATGTTGTTTAGGTGCTTTATCTACCATCGTCATGTCTATACTTGTAAATTGCTTTGTCCTGAACTGAAGGACAGATGTACCAAAGCACAACCTAAACCCGCTGATCTTAAAGACCTAAAACTTGGAGGGAATGTTTTTTGTATGACATAGGCACCCGATAAAAAATGATTTTTCGAAATTCTACTCCTAAGGGGAAAAATTTGTATGGGCCAACGTCATAACTTCAAATTTTGCATGAACATTCGCAAAATTCTTCAAAATTGATGGAAGACAGAGTTACGTATTTTATTTATTTATTTTATAATTCATATAGACACAAATATACAGAAGAAGATAGGTATCTTAATATTAATTGTAATCGGTGGTATCTTATTATTTTGATATTTTATTGAAATTCATACCCTAACGGGGTTAAAAAGGGGTAGAAAGTTATTTCGGGGGTGATTTGCTTAGAAGTTGATATCAATATCAGCTATCTACTCCTTAGTGTTTTTGATTTAATTACATTTATTTTTGATTTTATTCAAAAAAGATCGAACTCACATAAAAACCTAAATACTCCTACAAAAGTAGAATGTCTCGAAAGTTCGAATAATTTATATTATGTTACAAGCTCTTGCCCGCGTCTTCGCTCACGGTACCCAGTATCCCGCAGGAACTCCGTATCGAGATAAAAAGTACCCTATAAAATATGTTAATCCAGTCTCTTTCTCTCTACCTGCCAAGTATCATCACAATCGGGCCCGCCGTCTTTGATAACTAACCCGATCACACGTAGAAACAGTTTGTATGGGAAAATAAAATTGTCGTATTTAGTATTTTCTTTCTCACATGTTAAACCGTTTCTGGTCTTCCACGAAACTTTCAAGACCAAAATCAGGCAATTTGGTTCAATCGATCGGAAATGATGCGATACCTACGTAGTTTTCGGTGATTCATTTTTATTTATATAGATTTATATAGTAGATAATAGATAGAAGAAAAATAAGATAGAAGATTACAAAATTAATGACGTAAAAAAAACAATTAAAAATCCTATTAGAACCATTTTCGACTTCTATGCAGACGAAGTTGCGGGCAAAAGCTAGTTAGCCTATAATGACAGTCCACTTCTAAACATAGGTCGATTATAGTCCTCACAAGCTGTCTAACATGATCCTTGGTCATTCTTATCCAGAAAAAGGCGCCGTGATGTCTTATTTTCTATTCCTTAAATGATAGAGGAGAAGGTGGTAATGTAGCCCTTGCAGATATTTTGGCCCCCTTACATATTTATAATTTAGAAATACGCTATCTAGTATAATGTGCGTGGACTGCAGAGCTCTTGTGATGACTGTCGCATATAACCAACATAATCCGTAGTCGAAACATGCAAATGATAAACTTTTGAAACGGTTCTGCAAAGTTCAGATGCTTACAAGCATTTATTTACATTTAAAAATACTAACTACAATTACAATAAAATAAAATAAATAATAATAAAAACCCTACCTACACTAATTACAACTAACTAAAACTAAAATATGACGTACAACTTACAACCTCATTAATACATCAATGTATAAGCTGCATATTTTGTGTAACAAGTTATTCTAACGATTGACATAGAGAGAAATGATTTCAGTGCCTGCAATTTATGAGCTCATGCAGACAGTGCTGGCCTTGAAGGCGAATATACTATATTTGTGATGTTTGCCATAAACGCTTAGTTAAAGTTCAATATATTTAATATGGCCTCCCAGGGTACCATATAACCCTCACTTAATGTCACGATGTCAAATTTGTGATTTTAAAGAAAATATTTTATTTTTTATTTTTCTGTGGTTATTTTATTTATTCTACATATAGGTATGCATAAGGCAATGTGTAAGGAACACTGTAACATACTTACTTGATATATAAGTCTAGCTTTTTTGAATGAGGCCTCAAAAACAAAGTAGGGGGCCACATTACCCACCTTTCCCTAACATTTACGTCGATAAAACGTATACCTAGGGCGTTTTCTAATTATTTGTTCAATTAATTAATATTTTATGTTATTACAATAAATAATTAACCACGACGTGGAAAGCTAAATAATCATAAAGATACGGATATCTACCCGAGTTACAAAGCTCTCTATTAACGATAAATTATATTACTGATAATTACTTATATATTAGAAAGCAAAAACTGTAAGTATATCAGATTTTGCTAGTGTAGAGTGTGTGAAAATCTTTTCATGTGTGAAAAAAAGTTGTCATGCCCATTTCATGTTGTGTTGTCGTAGATTGGGAACCTCCTGACAAATACACATTTAACAACAACACGCAGAGTATCAATGTTACCAGCCTCCGCAGCATGTTTGCTCGACTGAACTAATTATCGAGCAATTCCGACAGAATAAAATCACCATACGCATTAAATTAATAAGCATAATAAGCGGATAAATGCTCGAAAGCGTATTTACAAAAAGCAGATCGCGTGTAAATAAAACACGTGGATTATCCAGTGTTTAGTGTCGTGATATAACGCCAAGGAGACGCACTCACATGCCACATTTTCCATTCAGAGAAGCAGCGATCGAAGCCAGCGACGACAATTAATTTTTCACTCAATATCTACTTATAACAGCAATCAGCACTTTTGGAATATCGCATTTCTTCTTCAGAGCGTGACTCATTTTGATTATTATGACATTCAAGCGTGCATTCAAGCATACCGTCTACTTATTATGAACAATTTATAACTAAACTATTTCGCATGAACACGCGTTAATAACTGGTGATTGACTGAATTATAGCACCCACTCGATAATAACAGTTACGAAATGAAGATAGCAATCTCTCATTGTTTATTTTTTTTCTTGATAACGGTCACGCAGACACTCGGCTATTCGGATCGAGATTAATAGCCAGTACTTATTGTAGATGCTGATTTCTATTTGTTTTGTAAGCTATTGGCTCCAAGTGAGGTCAACGACCTAGCTTATTTGCTGCTTTATTTTTATCTGGATTAGATATTTAAATATTAATCGTCAGCGTCATTTCGAATTATACCCGCTACAGATGTTTATGATGATTGGTTTATTTAAGTATGTAAATAGCTGCAATATTTTGTTATGAAAACGAAATAACACGGAAGCTGTTGTTATTATTATTAATAATTCCCCATTATAATAATTATGTAAGTGTTAATAGACTCCATTGAATAAAAGTTCCGTTTTCAGGAGACTACCACGGAACTGTTGCCTCGCACACACTACGGCACATTCTACGACGCAGAGGCTTACTTGGTGTACTCTTGTTCCCTGCCGGGGCAGCCGGCTGGACCCGATGTCATAGTAAGTAACTGGTCATAGACTAAACCACAGTGTAGATATGGAACAGTACGGAAACTACGTACAAATGTTCGAAACGGCACACTCACACAAACATACGCATCGACGAGACTCCTAAGCGTTTTTCGTGGTGCTGTCAGTAGCAAGAAACGCTTAGGAGTCTCGTCGATGCATATGTTTGTGTGAGTGTGCCGTTTCGAACATTTGTACGTAGTTTCCGTACTGTTTCATATCTATACTGTGACTAAACTATGCGTAGAAATTTTATTTACCTGGCCCTGAGAAACATGTATGCTCTGTATTCAATCTTTGTACCATCTTTTATACCGTGTTTTTATGCAAATAAATGTTATTCTATTCTATTCCTGAGGCCCTACCACGAGCTCTTAACGCGATCCATTTTACGACCTAAACTGAAATGTTAAAGGGATGGAGCTATATAGGGTGTATAGCTCCATCCCTCTTTCTCGCTCTCACACTTGACATTTTAAAATGTCATGGTAAGGGCCCAAATTAAGTTTCAAAGCTCACTTTAAAATTTCGCATGCCAAGTATTTATTTATTTGAACTTCCAAAGTACCTATGGGCTGTTTTGGTTTGTCTCCAATTGTCTATTTAACAGACAAATAGCAACTTATTTTGGGAGACAAAGCAGTAAAGGTGATACACAACTTAAAACAGTTTTTTTTTTTAATTTTTGTTCTTGATAGGTTCGCGCTTGACCGCTATCTCCCCTGATGGAAAGCTACGATGCGGTCGACGATGGAGCGCGCTTATCTAAAAGCAACCTATTCACTCTTGACTTAGTTTCCCGGGTTGTAGCCATAAGGAAACACAGATTCCAGCAAGGAATTCCACTCCTTAGCTGTACGCACAATGAATGTGTGCCCAAAACGTTTTGTGCGTATAGGTGGGATGTCCACCATGTACCGGTGGCGCATCGCCGTATGCCTGGTGGTATATGCCAGCTAGCTTCGTTTATTTACAATATTTTATCCCTAAAACGTTAACCGATGATTACTGGGAGGCCGTTAAAGTTCGTGCATGTGAATGCCTTCCAATAATTAATATATTTTACCAGCGTCGAGAAATAAAAGAGAATGGCAATGGGGAGCTTCTGGAGCGTCACATCCACTCGTGGGGCGGCGAGCGCAGTGGAGCCCTGGCGGGGCTAGCGCTGCGACGGGGTACACAGCTGTCTGCTTACCTGGCTGCTCCCACCGTAGTGCACCGCGAGGCCGTCACTAAGGAGACGCCGCGGCTGCTGTCGTACTTCAGAGATGGGATCAGGTAAGCAAGGCCAAAAGAAAACAAGTTAGCAGTAATAGAATAAATAAAAGAGAACGGTAATGGGAAGTTCTGGAGCGCCACATGCAATAGCGGGGCGGCGTGCGAAAGTGGAGCCCTGGTGGGGCTGGCGCTGCGCCAAGGCACGCAAGCAAAGGCAAAGAACAAAAAAGCTAGCAAGAAAGTGTGGGTAGTGTCTCTTGCATTATCCTGAATAAGAGTCAGGATAATGCAAGAGACACTTCTCACACTTTCACAGTGCAGGATATTATGATATTAAAAAAGCAGTTTTAGCCTAAGCTATAGCTATAATTATAATACATTAAGTTTAATAATTAATCTAAAAGCTTAAGCACTCTTCAATTTTCTACGAGTTCAGTTTCTAGCAGAATGATTTTGACGGAAATTCATAAACAATCATAATACCTACTTATTATAAAACACAAAAAATGTTTCCACCAATGACCGTTATTGACTTTGAAACCATCCAATCAATGTGATTCAAAACAGTTTCATTAGAAAGGCAAAATCTAAAGTGCATTAAAAAAATGGAAATAAGTAGGTACCATTTTTATGTATCTATCTCTTCTTTTAGCGTAGTAGCACACGCCACTAGTTGGTTCATAAGTTTGAAAAATTCGTCTGCCCAACAACGCATTGAAAGGAATATTAGCATTGTAATGATCAGCAATCACCCTACTGGATCCAGTGTACCAATAACTTTAAGATTCAACTGCCTTCAAACTATCTTAGATAGAAAGAATACCCTTTATTTTTAGTGCACTATATCTATCTAGGTATATATTTAATGTAACAGGACAAACAATTTTTAGAAACCATTTCGCTGGATGTCAATCTTATAATGATCGTACTCTCGTAACGCCAGGATCCTCCGAAGCGGCTCAGCCAACTTAAACGGTGCAGCCCGCCTGTACCGTGTGCGCGGTCGCCGCCCAGTCCTGGTTCAACTAGAGCCGGTATCCTGGGCGCAACTCGCAACGGATGGCGTGTTCGTCCTCGATACCAGCTCGCTCCTCGTGCTGTGGCTCGGCCGGACCGCTAACCTTGTCGAGAAAATATTTGGAGCCAAGGTTTGTGTGTTACGGTTGTGGGAGGTTTATAAATGCGGAATGAGGATTATAGATATAGATAACTAGGTATAATACCTAGTTATATATATATATAACTAGGTATTTAGTTGGTATGTACTTAGGTCCCTGAATGCTACGTGTAACGTAATAAACGTAAAACCATTTTTTTTTAAATGAATTAGCACATTTTTTTATTCCACGTATGAAATTGCGCATTCTTAAATATTCATGATAAAATCAAGTTAACAATGAAGTAAAGAAGGAAGTCATACCTAAAATAATGAAGCATTCCAATCTAGATCGCATACCGGATGGCCCGTGGAGCAGACAAGGGCATGATGGCGCGACGGATCGCGATCGCCCACGACGGGTACGAGCAGACGTTACCGGCCAGTGACCGTGCACTATTAGATGCTTTATTGGAGCTGAGGGCCCGCGCGCTAAGACCCGCCGCGCCTCCGTCAGACCCGCCAAGACCTGCGCGCCTGTACCGCGCTACACAACCACCGCGGGTCACACCCATCACCGTACCCTCGCAACGACCTGCTGCAAGGCTGGAAGAAATCAAACGCGCCCCGCTGTTCAGAGAAGATCTGGCTGATGATGTAAGTGACCGCAGCATCAAAAGTCAGTCAAGCGTTTGGCATTCTTACGATCTTGTGATTCAAATAAATTGAACCGCAACCATAATGACATACCTAAACCGCAAACCGCTTGACGGGTTTTAAAATGAAATCTATGCTCAACTGTATCAACTTGAAATAAGGATCCACCCTATCGGGCAGACTTGGTGGACACTTAATTCCAACCAGTCCCTGCAGTAACCATGTGTCAGTGAAGGTGAGCGGAGGAGTACTGCGCAGCGAGTAGCTCACTTGAAAGCCGCCATACAATTCGACGCTTACTCTACCGTAATTGAATTGTTTCAGGGAGTGTATATTGTGGATAGTGGAAGCCGTGGTGTGTGGGCGTGGGTGGGTCCATCAGCATCGGGCCCGGCAGCTCGCGGGGCACTAGCAGCAGCTCGAGGGTTGGCCCGGGCTCGTCGCATGTCAGTCCCGGTATCAGCTGCACCAGCCGGACGGGAACCGTTGGAGTTCGCAGCACTGTTCCACAACTGGCGCTGGTGCGATGCTAGGCGTGACGGAAGACTGCGCGCCGCTCGGTCAGCGACCACCAGGCTTGATGCCGTCAGTCTGGCTACCAATGCATGGCTTGCCGCTGAGGTCAGTTATACTGTTACACATCACTTACATCTAATTCAACTTGACACTTCCTCCTTCCAACCTCACACTTGGAGGTCTAGATTGGCTTGATTATCGACGATCGATTGCAATCAAACAAAATCGATGCAGAAATTATCGACATCGCATTTTTGTTGATTACCTCTCAAACACGAAAACAAAAACCAAGTGTTAACTTTTTTTTGTTTTTATAAGTCATTAACAGGCGACACTCACAATCGATGAGAAATATTTTTTGGTAAAATACAGCATACGATCGTCATAAATCGATCAAATGTGTAGACCTTAGCTAATTTCTATTAAAAAACTAAAAAAAGATATATTACACTTCTGTTGTTCTAATGTTTTCACACAAAGCTGTAACACGATTTTGCCAACAGGCTCAACTCCCAGACGACGGTTCCGGCGCCCTGCGCGTGTGGCGCGTGCGCCGGCGCGGCACCGACGCGGAGGACGTGAACAAAGAGGCGCTAGCCGAGGTGGAGCGTCCACAAGCTGCCGTGTTCTACGACAGAGACTGCTACGTGGTGCTCTACACCTACCACGCGCCCATCGGCGACCAGACCGTGCTCTACTACTGGATGGTAATGAAAATATTACGTTATAATTATGTATTAGTACCCGCCTTCCCGGGTATTCCCGGTAGCAGAAGGAACTGTGAGGTTTTGATAAGCAGGTGCCCGACATAATCTACCCTGCGTTCGCCACAAACCGATGGAGTAAATACAGAAACTTGGATATAGAAAAAGATGGTAGATAAGCTCATTCATCAAATCTTTTGATGAACGAGCTATTTTAGGACATTCGTAAGTTTCAACCTCCAAGCAAACTGTAATACATTTATGACATGAAAATTAAGATTTTGATAGGAACTTTACTTGATCGTTTGATGTTACAGGGTGGCTCTTCGCCCAATGATCTGAGGAATTTGGGCGCGAAAGAAGCCAAAGACCTCTACACTAAACTGGGGCGGTCTCCAGTACAGGTATGTACAGACTAACTGGCGTTATGGGTGAAAAATATTGTAATTAATTGTTATTTAACATATTTCCAGGCATGGGTGTACCAAGGAAAGGAACCGGCGCATTTCCTTCAAATCTTCAAGGGTCGAATGATCACGTATGTCGGCAGCGCAACTGATTATGATCGTAAGTAGTCAGAAATGTTTAGTTGTTCAATTACTTATTACATATTAATACAAATCAGAGTTGCTTAATCATGAAGTTAGGATATCATAATTGAGACAAGCCATCTTTAGACATCCTGAGATCAGAGTCTATCAGCTTAAAGGAGTTTAGCCGTAGGTTTGAGGGGTGGCAAGTGAAAGGGCACTTGTAAAGACTAACAATATTTTCCGACAGCCACAGGTCGCCGTCTCCTCGCACCATCTCGCGTACTCATCCGTGTATCAGGACAATACGCGCGAGAAGCCCGGGGCGTGGAGGTGCGCGAGGGACACGGTGAGGGGGGCGCGGGGGCGTGCTACGTGCTGCGGGAGGGGGGGCGCGCCTGGGTGTGGTGCGGCGCTAGTGCCACGGGAGACGAGCGAGAGGTCGCTAAGAACATGGCTGCGACGGAACACGCGCTGGTCATGCAAGGTAATGTACCTACTCATCGGCAAAGCTGGACAAAACACAAGAGAGAAGCTAGGGGAGGGGGTGCGGGAGCAAGCTACGTGCTGCGTAAGGGTGAGGAGACCTTGGTGTGGTGTGGCAGAAGTACTAAAGAAGACGAGCGGGAAGTTCCTACGAACATAACTGCAACGGAGCACACGCTCGTCGTCCAAGGTGGTGTACACAACCATGTATGAGGACAGTACGTTCGCAAGTCGCGACAGGCGCGCCTGGTGCGCGAGACACTATATACTTATGTTTTTTTCTAGGCTTTTCTTAAACTTTAGTTTTCTTTTCTATAGGTCACTTTG
This sequence comes from Mythimna impura, assembly GCA_905147345.3. NCBI lineage: Eukaryota > Metazoa > Arthropoda > Insecta > Lepidoptera > Noctuidae > Mythimna > Mythimna impura. The sequence goes on from LR990348.1 coordinate 7,903,143, forward strand.
AACTCCGTTCTCCATTCCTGGTAGTGGTCTTTGTAGATTTTCACTTACAGAGACTGTTTCACGTTCTGTGACAAGAGTGTTACAGATTCGAATCTTTTACTTCAAAATTACACAAAACGTAAAATGTACTCTTATATTGTGGATAATTAACTTTGCGTAGAAGCTTTCCATCTTAACCTAATTCATGAAAGATCCATGTTTCGTAACTACCGTCCTAACCTCAGGAAAAGAGAAGCCGGACTTCTGGACAGCGCTGGGCAACCGTCGTCACCTGCTGGTACCATCTCCGCTGAAGGAGGTCCAACGACCTCTGCCACCGCGTCTCTTCTACGTTTCTCTCGGAGTACCTGCCCCATATTCATGTAAGTTGAAATAATATTAATGAATAATACTTTTTTATTTTTATTTAACTCAACTCTCACTGTGCTACAGGAGAACAAAACAATTCTGAAGACATTAAAAAAATGTAGTCTATTTCTTTAAAATAAAGCACAAACTTGTATAAGCATCGACACAGTCCTTAAACGGCTCCTCGTGTGTCCTTGGAACGGTTTTATACCTACATTGAAAACATATCTGCTAACTTTTAGTACTGCCCTGAACCAGATAGTACACTCCAATTTTTAATTTATACAATCTTATTAATAATATCTCGACTTGTACACGTGTGTCACGGCATGTGGACTCGGCTGTCATTGTCCCGATTGTCGTTACCACCCAACGACCTGTGTAGCGCCATCTATGGCGACACATAAGACCTAATCCTGCATCGCGCAATTAAAGTTCTCCGCACGATTTGAACATATAGAACAGCCCGAAATCATCTATCGGGCAGTTACCCACCAAACATAACACCCGTCTGGTAGGAGGATTCTCCCTTTTCAACGGAGGTTTGCGGGACTTTACTCTCTGTTCCGCATACCTACCTCCAAAATGTCATTGCGCGGTTTGATGAAGGGCCTGATACTGAAGCCCTCCACAGCCCTGCAGGAGGCCTCCTCAATATGGCTCTCATTGTAACCAGGTTCGTAGCGCTATCTCTGGGGCTGTAACCATTAAGTAGTAGCTTGGACCCTGCTCCCGATCTCGCACTATCTCATTTTAAAAAGTTGTCTCATGTTTAAAAGTATAATATATCAAATTAATATAATAATAGAACAGTAAATATATATCCCCATAGTTGAAGAAGTAGTCTCGTTCAGCCAGTACGACCTGGCTCCCGAGATGGTGGGAGTGGTGGACGCTCACGACGCGGTGTTCGTGTGGCTGGGACAACACTGCTGCCCGCGCGCCAAGGACGACCCCAGGTCTATAGCACTCGCCTATTTGGCGCAAGGTAACTATTTTTTTTTTATTTTAGTCATAGTGTCGTTGTGAAACATAGGCCAATGCAGTCTTTTTAGGGTTTTGTACCCAAAGAGTAAAAACCGGACTCTATTGCTAAGACTCCGCAGTCCGTCTCTCTATCACCAGGCTGTACTCGTATGTCATGAACCGTGATAGCTAGACAGTTGAAATTTTCACAGATGATATATAGGGTGACTGGCAATTAGTGTACGATACTGAAACACGTGATTATGCTCATGATCACAAACAATTTTTATTATGGGAGCAAAGACGAAATCGCGAAAAAAATATCAGCTGTTCAGTACATTAGGCAAACATAAATGTATTGAACAGCTGATGTTTTTTTTCGCGATTTCAGGTTTGTTCTCATAGTAAAAGTTGTTGGTTATCACGAGCACAATAACGTGTTTAAGTATCGTACACTAATTACCAGTCACCCTATATATTTGTTGCTGATATAACAACAAATACTAAAAACAGAATAAAATAAATGTTTAAGTGGGGCTCTGAGGCTCCCATACAACAAACGTGATTTTTTTGACGTGTTTTTGCTACTAACAGTACGGAACCCTTCGCGCGCGAGTCCGACTCGCACTTGGCCGATTTTTTTTATAGAATTTACTTACCTTCGCATCTTATTAGGTTTGGATTTAGTTATTTCTGACAGAGTTAATCCTGTTCTTATTTTTATGACAACTGGTACAGTCAACCTATCGGTCGGTATTGATAAAGCCTTTATAGCAGTACCTAATGGCGGTTTCGTAGTTTAATAAAATTGTCACTGGTGTGAGGTTAACAATACATAGCCAGTTTTTTTTTACAACGCATTAACAGGCTTCTTAATTTACTACTTAGATCCAGCAGCACGGGATGCTGCAACACCAATTCTCGCACTGAGTCAAGGACGTGAACCCCCGCATTTCACCGGCTTCTTCCCTCACTGGAAGCAATCCATGTGGAAGGTAAGTTTTTATACAGAACCTACTTAATCAAAAACTTTACATTTATGTATTTATAAAATCACATCCCACCTGTACGGTCAGCATCCGTACATTGGACTTAGGCCTAGTTAGTAATTACTGCAAATCGGGTAAAAGTAGGTTTGCTGTATCGTCACGAACACAAGTGCGTCAGTAGTACGTTTGGCACCGAACTCTCGTAACATTTAACATTTTATAGAACAGTTATTAGTCTCTTTAAGTAACATTTATTTAACATTTTTAAGTAACATTAAATTTGCGAAGTGTATTATTAAAGATTATTTATAGAACATTAACATCCTTTCATTTCATAACATTCAACATTATATGTAAAGGCTATTGCCCTTACACCACCCTTAAATAGGCAAGCGTGGTGAGACAATAGTCAAACCCAAGCTAATCAAGTAATAAAAAAATACAGCTAAGGCGAGAACTAGGGTTTATAAATACATGCACCAGGGTGATTCTTTGAAGCCAAGAGAATGTCTCATTCATCTGGCCTAGTTTTTTCTTTACAATTTGATATTTTCATTTGCATATTAGTTTTTCCCTATCACTAAATGTATCAAAGGCACTCATTTCCGCCCAGTGGCTTACGACATAAAATAGATAGATACGAAAACTAGACCAGATGAATGAGACATTCTCACGGTTTCGAAGAATCACCCACCAGCTGGTAGTTGAGCTCAGTAGCACAACGGGTCTGTCGTAATAACAATAGTTTATTTTATTTGTCATCAGGGTCACAAGACGTTCAGTGCAATCATAAGTGCTTTGGAAGGCAAAGCAATTGTTCAAAGCGGCAACAGCGCGTTGCAGAGTGGCAACAGCGCCAACCGTTTTGATCAATACGAGAAATATCCTCTAGGTGTCCTGAAAGGACCAAAAGAGCATCTACCGCCGGATGTCGATCCTCTTACCAAGGAGGTATGTTGTGGTATTCAGCCTACTAATATTATTTATTAATGTGAAAGTCTACTGTGTGTTTGAATCTTTGTTTATCACTCACGCTTTAACGGCAAAGGCTGCACGGATATGGATGGGTTCGGAACACAGATAGATTTTATAGCTTGGATTAGTAGGACATAGGATACTTCTCATTCTAGAAGTATACCATCGTCCCAATGAGGCAATTTTGGCTTATTCAACTGGGTTAAATGGCAGACAGAAGCAAGAATTCTCTAAAAACATCAGCCAGGGTAATTACACAGTAACGGTTAAGAATTTCAAACAGTTAATAACCGTAACTAACTGATTTATGCATCAATGAAATGCACGCACATCATTGAGAGTTACCTAATACCTTTACGAGAGTCGTAGAACAATTAATAAATAATAAAACAATAATTATATTATAGTAATACACGCACACAATTTATTACACTGTAGGTACTTCTTTGCTTCAACGCGCACGACTGAGTTTGAGATAGCAGTATTTTTATTATTTGATATAAACCAGTGCTTGACTGCGATCCCACCTGTTGAGAAGCAGTGATGCAATCATTGATGGTGCGGCGCACTAGTTTATTAAGAGCCTATTCACTCTAGCCTTGAAAACACCCAAATTATAGTTGGACGGGAAGACCGCAGCAGGCAAATTGTTCCAGTCCTTCGATGTACGCGGTATAAACGACGAAGCGAAACGCTTAGTCCGGACTGTTGAAGTTTCAACAACGTAAGGGTGGATACTCGCCGTATGTCGGGTTGTCCGAGGGTAGAAAAGAGATGGCGGAATCAAGTCATGCAATTCCCGCGCACACTCCAAAATGCAACCTGTAAAATACCGATAGGCTGGCTACCCTGTGCCTGAGCCCGAGGCTTTGTAGATTGGACTTAACCAAATCTGGATCCCCAATTAGCCTCTTCGCACGCCTTTCCAGTGAGTCCAAAGCTGCTAGATGGCATTATGCAGCACCAGCCCATATGTGACTGCAGCACTCCACACACGATCGGACCTGAGCTTTGTATAACATTAGAATGCATTAGAAACTGTCCCGGTGTGAAGTACCGTCGGACTTTTGTAAGAACGCCTAGTTTCCTAGCAGCTACCTTGGCTTTGGACTTGATGAACCGCCCAAAATTGAGGTCTGAGGAAATTTCAACGAAGAGCTGAAGGCGGTCGGTGCACTCCAGGGATACATTCTGAATAGCAGGAGCCAAGGTGAACGGGCTCATTTTGGCGGTGAACAGACACGCTTGTGTTTTGGCGGCGTTGAATCCTACCAAATTGGTTTCGCCCCACATGGAGACTGCCTGAAGTGAGACATTCGTACGCTCTACCATACTCTCGTTCGGACCGGATTAGCTCCTTACTAGCCCGAGTACTTGGCAGGTATCTCTCTACAACTGTGCTATCATCTGCATACCCATAGATACCGGGCATCAGCAGATCGTTGATATGCAGCAGGAAAGAGTTGCAGAGAGAACTGACCCCTGAGGAATTCTGGCATTAGTCGTCATGGGTTCTGATGAGCATCCATCGACAACAACTCGGAGAGACCGTTCACTCAGGAAGTCTTTTACCCAGTTAATCAGACCAGGGGAAATGCTGTACGCTGGAAGCTTACTCAGAAGGCTGGCGTGCCATACCCTGTCGAAGGCCTTCGAGACTTCTAAGGAGATAGTAATCGTTTCTCCATTCTTCTCGAGGGCCTCGCCCCACATGTCAGAGTCGGTGGAGTAGCACTGCTAGTGTCAAGACGAATTATGGGCGAAGAGAGATGCAAAGAGACCTGCTTTCTCTCTCGCCGAGTGAGCCAGTGTTCCATCAGGTTTAACCAGCGGAGACAATGTGGGCCTACTGAAGTTCGCTTTGACAGACTTGGCAAGGGACCAGAATGCTCTGCTACCGGATGGCTGTGCAGAGAGCTTTGTGCCAATATGGGTAATGCGGTCGAACCGAGCCTTCTTTTATGCCTTTTTGTAGGACTTGGCAGCACGGTTGAAAGCCCTCTTCTTTGAGCTCAGATCCGGAGCTTCGCGGTCACGAGCGTCAACCCAGGTGAGAAACGCCGAATGCTTACGCTCTTCAGCTTGAACGCAATCGGCGTTGAACCATGGGTGAGCTGAGCCTCCGATGGGTACGTCACTATAAGGGATGAAAAACTCCATAGCTTGACGTATCACATCGGATATAGCATCCGCACAGCTCGACGGACCTACAGAAGAGAAGCAGACCTGCTGCCAAGGATAAGACGCAAAGAAGTGCCGCATCTCATCCCAATCTGCTGACCTGTAACGCCATATTCGTCGTTCACCGGGTGAGTCGCAGTCAGGTGGGAAGAAGGACGAAACAGACTTCACAAGACAGTGATTAATTATCGCAATTGCTACTAATTAATTACTCATTCTCACCTACTGAATCATAGTTTAGGTCCTTTGTCTTATAAGACAGAATTCGTTGTTGCAAAATCTCGAATTAGAATTTTTGTACATTTTATACTAAACAAAAAAATAACACTGAATTTTTTTTTTTTCTGGAAATAGTATCAAAATTGTTTATTAAATGAAGCAGCAATTTAGCATTTCAAATATTGGTATGAAGAAAGGATGGGGGCGTGGTGGGTACATCTAACTATCTTTTCTATACACACATAATCTAATGGCGGTGACGTCACATTTCATCCTTATTCCGAGACTTGACAGTTTCTCCTTCCTAACAGATTTCACTTAATATTGAACGGATTTGAAAAAATCCTTCTATTTGTGATTTTGGATAAAGTTACTTTTTGAAACAAATAGTCAATTACCCAATTTTTATTTTTTCTACATAATATGTACGAAAATGAAACGATAATGTTATTATCGTTTCAGCTATACCTGACGCACGACGACTTCGTGTCTACATTCAGCATGCCGTACAGCGAGTTCCGCTCGCTGCCCGGGTGGAAGCAGAAGGATCTCAAGAAGACGGTCGGATTATTCTGAAGATTTTAGAAACAGTAGTGTATGGATCTGAATATTGTGAAAGTGAATAACCGCTAAATTTGAATCAAATATTACGAGTAAAAGGCTTATAAATGTATGAAAATATTAATCTAAAATAATTTTACAACCACATTATTGTGGTTTTAGGTTAGATGTCCTTAAATTTCTGTTATTAACAAACAAAAATAAGTTCTAAATATTCACATAAAATGATAATGAGCAATCTTGCACTAATGTTTTTTTAACTGAATATTTTATTAATAATAATTTGGACTTATTTAAAAAAAAAAAATTTAAATGTAATCTTAGTCTCAGTAAATATGTCTGTTGTATTCTAAAACTTAGAATAAATATTATTACGAAATATTGTTGAAAGAAATATAATGTTTTACTAAATACAGTAAGGTTTATTAGGAAATAAAACGAAAAGATTTTAAAATGTTATTTTTATTTTAAAAATAGTACTTATTAACTATTGGGCATTAATTACCTTAAAATTAATAATCTTTACAATTTACAAGTGTTTCAAAATCCATAAAATATCGGTTGAATTGAAAGCGTATTTACACTAAAATAATGACAGGTATCATATTATAAGCCTACATGATATGGGGTGAGCCGTAGCTAAGGCACGTTTATTAGTATTGCGTGTCGCTAGTGAGCCGGACGCGTTGACAACACGACGCTCCTACATTACAGCAATGATCCAAACCATATTCCAAATACTATATCCAATATCATAATCATATTTTATAAAACAGACGATGAATTATACGAAATGTCCTCTATCAGCAAAAAGCTACTTGAAAAAAAAACTTTACAAATATGAAAAGCTAGTTAGGAACTTACAATTTTAGTAGATAAATAAAACGTTACAATAAATGATTTAATTCGATAATAAATAATTTACATAATGATTTTACATTACATCAGTTATTGTTTATATAAAGACAATTTGGGAGTATTTCTAGAACCGCATCGGTTTACAAGGCTGCGGCTGTCGGGAAAAATACTCCCGAAAAATGTCATCTAGAATAGTAAAATCAGGTTATCAGAATTATGCATAGTAAATAACAATATTATTATTATTACATGGAATTAATATTAATGACGAGACATGGAACGAAAATCGCAGGCTTAGAATCCAAAATAAACAGCTCTTTTTATTATTTTTGAAACTTCTTTGGTAATCATAAAACCGAACACATGAAATATAAAATACATCTCATGAAACAATATGGAATGGAGTGCACAAACAATACAATGCATAAGCTGCCGTAATAAAATAAAATGCATCTCAAAAATAAGCGTTACACTACCACGAAATTGCAACTTTTATTATAACTTTTAAGTACGTAAAATTTTAAATTCGCATGTCAACATGAATGAAGAGATTGTTCCGAACTTACATCTAAAAGAAAAAACAAAGCAATAACTGGATATGCGACAGAACAGAGAACTTGAGTCAATATAAAACTAAGGAAAACAAAACTCAACATAGTTTTCGTTGCAGGAATGTAAACAATGTGTAGAGCAATATTAAACAGGGTATTTTATAATATTTAACAAGAACTAATAGTAACAACAATGCGTCGGAGGCCTGTTTCCTTCTAGCACCACGGGTGTTCGCAGTCCAGTTAAATTCGAAACATTACTCTGTTTCCCAAGTCTCTAATAATCACTTCGATAATTCGCCAAGAATAAATTAAATACAACCTTTGTTATTCATAGTATAAACATAAACAAAAAATGTCTTTTTTTTATTCCCTGTAGTCAAAAGACGTTCCTCTTTAACCGAGACCGCGTGGAGAGCTACCACCAATTTGACTGGACTACGAACATAGACACGACTATTTATCACAGCTATCCAAAGCCTTCACACATTACACGAATCGGTCGCCTATCCCTCTACGTCACTAATCGTTTATCGATCCCGAAACATGAGATTGCCGAACCCTCTTATACCATTACCAGTAAAAAGTTCTATTGTTATAAAGATTGCCGTTATTGTCAAAACGAACAAACATAATTTTTGCCCAGGTTTTGAAAATCCTCATTCGGGCACACTGAGCGTGAAAGGTTTTCCGAAACTTTTTTTTTATATAATATAGCAGTTTGACATTAAAATATGAATAGTTGTGAACAGCGTCAACCACCTTTGTACTTTATACTCACAACTAAACGAGATTTATTGTACACGAGATTATAAAAGGCCTTATTTAAATTGGTGTTTTAAAATTTGTAAAATACCTTATACATCTAATAATAAAGGTATAATAGGCCTAAAGATGTATTGTAAAAGGTATAAAGTTTAATAGAAAACTTCACAGTTTAGAGCCGACTTGGTGTTTCAACAAATGAGAAAGTTTGGCACTTTAATAAGTCGTACCATAACGAATAATAGACACGGTGAATTATTGCTTCAAAATTACATTTTTTTAGCTAAAGATTGCGAAAGAAATCTTAGTGCAATCGGTGATGCAAATACAGAGAAAAATGTTTAGTAAACTTTGTAGAACAATTGTATTATCTAAATATTTAATAATAAGCTCAGCAGCTCACTACACAACAGTCTACAATAAATTGATCTTGTGATTCAAGGAAGCCCGTTCAGAGTCTTACATTATTAAGTAACGATGCGGAATTTTGTTAGAAGAACTAGGTATTTCACTTGAGCAAATATAATAATGAGACGATTCACTAAAAACAAAAACACCTATGGCACGGTTCCTTCGTTAATTGGCAACACTTACGCGTTGTGAATTGTCTTACTTGTGTACTTAATCTAACATTAAGGGTCCCTGAATCATTCACTATAATTTTCTAAATTTCAATTAACATGATATATGTTTAACTAGATTCTTTAACAATACATAAAAATTGGTAAGTCAATTCCTGTGTGGATCAATTCCCGCATTCTATATCTAAACGTTTTAGTAACAGTGCAACCGCGTAATAAATATGCTCGCTTGTCGTGACGGTGTCACTCGTGACTGATCTTTATCTGTATCATGATAGAATTCAAATTCCAATGTATACGGATCCAGTAACAGCTTCTCGAATGATATTATCTATATACAACAATAGTATACGATAAACAACATACTGAAGCATAAACATTATGTGCTGTTAAAAATAAAAACGTAACAAAATACATTATAATAAAAATGCTCTACTGGTTCAATAAATTGTACAAAAATATTATTGAGAAATAACCAGTTTAATTTATTTCACTTTAAAATTCAACGATATGGACTACTAAACGTTGAAAATGTTATGAACGACAATGTTATAGTAATGTTAATGTATTCCACTATTTCATGGCGAAAGCTCCACAACTGCTCGTTTATCAACCTCCCAGTTCTCATACACTGTACTGAAAGGTCGTCGTGCGCGACATATAACCGTAACCAAAACCGTAATCTAACTTTACGAAAACAATAATATCAACACGGTTACTAATATTTACATGACACAATCTTAATGTACCAAGAAAATATTAGTTTTCTTTTTTTCTTGCTTCAAAATCAAGAGTTAATGTCATATTAAATGTGAACTTGCAACTGATGCACCCGATAGCACCATTGCATTCGTCTGTGAGATTTCGCCATGACAATCAGCTACTTCAAAAATAATATAAGAAAAACTACTTGGTGATGGTAAAATTTTGATAAGTACAAAATATTAATATTTTCAATATCTATCACAGCAATCATGCCGAAATCTTATAAAAATTTGGACAAAAATACTTAAACTTATTTAAGACTAGTTAATTTACAAGTTTAATTGAAATTTGGATAGAAAAATTCTGAAAAATTCAATAGTTAATATTGTCAAATGCCAGATCAAATGCCAGCGCGCGAGCCACGCAGCGCGTTGCTCCCACTTCACTTCTTAACAATACTCGATGAATGATTTCCTAACAAGATATCCAGAGTACTTATTGAAAAGTATCTCGATAGATAGAACGATAGCATAATTCAATTAGTTTTCCAAATAAACAGATTATATTCTAGGTCCCATAGAATAAAATGTTCGAAAAAAGTGTTAGTAAAAAAACCAACGCGCGGTGAACAAAGCGACTCACGACTATTACCTTTAATATCAAGTACACGCGAAATGAGAAATTTGTATGTAGTTGTGTGCGCCCATCCTTGATGTTGATAAAGTGTCAAATACCGTAGAGGGTGTGTGCGGGCGGGTCGAAGAGAGGGGGGAGGTGCTCACTGGCGAGGCAGCGACGCGTTGGCCGGCAACGTGGAGCTGCGCTGTGACGCGTTCATGTACGCAGACTTCAGGTTCGACCGCATCGAGTCCCTGCAACATCAGCCAGAGATCAATTGCCTGCATTGGCAAGACTGTAAGGTTCGATCAAGATAAATATAACCCTCACCGCTGACCGCACTGTGCCTTGTGTGGCCTTGTGTCGCAGTAAAGTGACAATGACCAAATGTTGTTATTCGTGTTTGAACATTATGCTTACCTGGGCGACAGCTTGGTGTGGTCGTGATTGGTGTGATGTGCGGCGCGGTACCCGTAGCGCTGCACGCGGCGCGCCAGCCGCGCCACCCAGCGCCGCTGCTCCTGCGCCGCGGGCGCCAGCAGCAGCAGCTCGCGCGCGCGGTCCGCGTGCAGCTTGCACGCCGCCACGCCCTCGCCCTCCGACACGTGCTCGGCGTGGATCTTCATGCGGCAACCTATATCAGCATTAATCGCCATTTTTATAATAAATGAATGACAAAAACTAGTGACATTCCACTTAATTGTAACTCTACAAAAGTACCTACAGAAACAACCGCATTATGTCGCCATTTCCAATCCAACCACCCCATACAGGCAATTCGATCCAACGACCACACAGCCCATAGACGTCTAATAACAGGCAACGCATGTCTGTCAACACAACTTATAGATCTAATGCAGGTCACCACGGAAACAATTTCCGAATAGTCTCGACCACTTCTGTGAGCCTTACGGCTCAATAAAACACAATTCCATGTCAATCAACAAAAAAGTAAAAAAAATAATATAATAATGGCCCCTTGTTCAATACGTTGGTGTGGTAACATCAGCCAGATTTCGACTATCCGAAAAGATGTTATGATATTGCATCGGTAAGTTAATAGTTATGTAATCATAATTTCATTAATTTTCTGATATTATTTATCCGAGTTCATCTTATACTGGTCATAACTATTTTGGTTTTTTACCTATTCTAAGTTTTTACTGTAATAAGTAGCTGTAAGTTTTCCTAATAGTAATAAAATAACTGAAGGCGCAACTGTGAGTAATGTTTTGTTTGCGTCTCATTCTTCTGTAAGTATTTTTTTTCTTTCTTTCTTCTTTCCTCTGTTATCAATTAAAAGCACAAAACCTATTTGTGCGAGACAGCAAACACTAACAATAATAGTTATTGTTAGTAACTCTCGTTAGGCAGCTGGATCAAGGCCTGATCCAGAAAGCAGTACTCCTAGACACGGCGCGCATCGTTAGGAGATTCCTCTCTCAGGAGCCCTGACCGCCGGCAGCTTGGACGCTGTTCCCGATGCTGGTCGGCTACTATTTTTTATATTTTTAAATTGTTTTTTTTATGTGTTTTAAGAAATATTCAAAAATATTATAAAATATGTATAAAAAATAAATAAAGATAATAGTAATTAGGTGTAAACATAAAAAATAAAATTTAAAATAACCCCCGACACAAAAATCTATTATAAAGTAACAAATAAGTTGATAAACTACTCTTTCAGCCGTTAAAAACAAACAGAACTAGTTAAAACGTATCGAAATGAGCCAAAACTGGATGGGTTTCATCATCATCATCATCATTTCAGCCGAAAGACGTCCACTGCTGGACATAGGCCTCCCCCAAGTGTCGCCACAATGAACGGTCCTGTGCGTCTCGCATCCATCGGACTCCCGCAACCGTTACCAAGTCATCGGTCGACCTTGTAGGAGGCCTTCCAACGCTACGTCTTCCGGTACGTGGTCGCCATTCCAGAACCTTTCGGCCCCAACGGCCATCTGTTCTGCGAGCAATGTGCCCTGCCCATTGCCACTTTAATTTGGCGATTCTTCGTGCTATGTCGGTAACATTGGTTCTCCTGCGGATATCCTTATTCCTGATTCGATCACGCAAGGAAACTCCAAGCATAGCCCTTTCCATTGCCCTTTGGGTGACTTTAAGTCTTCTGATGAGGCCCATTGTAAGCGACCACGTTTTGGAGCCATATGTCATCACTGGCAACACGCATTGGTCATAGACTTTCGTCTTGAGACACTGTGGTATATTGGACGAGAAGATACCGCGCAGCTTCCCGAACGCTGCCCAGCCGAATCGGATTCGACGATTGATCTCTTTCTCGAAGTTAGACCTTCCCAACTGGACCGTCTGTCCCAGGTAAACGTAGTCGTCTACAACTTCGAGTGTAGAGTCCACGATCTTGATAGGAGTGGGTGCTACATGGCTGTTTACCATGACTTTGGTTTTGTCCATGTTCATTTTAAGTCCCACTCTTTCGGAAGCTCTACTGAGGTCACCAAGCATTGTACTGAGCTCCTCCGTAGTCTCAGCCATGACTACTATGTCGTCGGCAAACCGAAGGTGAGTGATGTACTCGCCATTGACATTAATGCCTAGCCCTCTCCATTCTAAAACCTTGAAGACATCCTCCATTGCTGCCGTGAACAGTTTCGGAGAAATAACGTCTCCCTGCCTCACGCCCCGCTGCAAGAGGATAGGTTTCGAGCTCTGGTCTTGTAGTCGGACTGACATAGTGGCGTTTTTGTACAAACACTTCAGCACTTCGATATACCGATAGTCAATTTGGCACCGTTGGAGAGACTGCAGTACAGCCCAAGTTTCAATCGAATCAAAGGCTTTCTCGTAGTCCACAAACGCTAAGCAGAGAGGCTGATTATACTCCTCAGTCTTCTGTATAACCTGCCGCAGCGTATGTATGTGGTCCACGGTGCTGAAGCCTTTTCGAAATCCGGCTTGTTCGGGAGGCTGGAAGTCGTCGAACCTGCGCGCGAGACGATTCGTGACGACTCTGGAAAACAGCTTGTAGACATGGCTCAGAAGCGAGATGGGCTTGTAATTCTTAAGCTGTTGATCCCCGCAATAACGCCGGCGTTAACGCGCCATTGTCTTTCTATTGTCCCTAATTACGCTACTCAAAAAGTTAAGCAGGGCATTATCGCCCTTCTTAAAGAAGAGTACCACCACGCCTCTGCTCCACACCTATGGCGTTTTTCCCTCGAGTATGACGGAATCAAATAGCTTCTGAAGGGCCTTAAGGACCGGTTTTCCACCCGCCTTCAGGAGTTCGGCCGTAATTCCGTCTTTACCCGACGCCTTATTGTTTTTCAGCTGCTTCAGAGCCATCCTAATCTCGTACAGGCTGACGTCCGGGATATCTTCGGTATAGTGTCGAGTCAATCTAGCTCTTGGGTCGTTTACTAGATTTACAGCGGGTTTAGCGATAGACGTGTATAACTGTCCATAAAAAGCCTCGATCTCTCCCAGAAGCTCTGATTTGGCGGATATGACTCTGCCATCGTCGGTCTTCAGTTTCGTGAGCTGGCTTTGCCCAATAGACAGATCTCGTGCAAATACTTTAGAGCCCTTATTCCGCTCAATCGCATCCTTAATCCTTGCGGTATTAAAGCGGCGAAGGTCGCGTTTCAGGGACTTCGAGATTTGTCTATTGAGCTGCCGGTATATGCACGCATCGTCTGAAGACTGCAGAATCATCTCACGCCTCTTCTTCATTAGCTCGAGGGTCGGATCAGAGAGCCTCTTGTTCTTATTTGTACGGTGAGTCTTGAAAAACTTAGACCCGACCGTATGGACAGTTTCCACGAACCCATCGTTATATTCATCCACGGAGCTTCCTAGGCACTCGAAACGATTGTGGAGTTCGAGCTGAAAGCTCTCGGGGTTTTGGATCTGGATCTGTGCTGGACGGAGCGTAGACTTCATCAGTCGAGACCTTTTAAGCTTAATGTTAATATTCAATGTGCCTCTTACCACGCGGTGATCACTTCCAGATTTCACCGCGTTGATTACAGAGACATCATTGAATATTTGCTTTTTCGTCGACAGGATGAAGTCAATCTCATTTCTAGTTGCACCGTCAGGACTTTGCCAGGTCCACCTTCTATGCTCACGCTTTTTGAAGAAGGAATTCATCATATAGAGGCCCTCCTTCTCCATAAAGCTAGCCAGTAGGTGTCCCCGTGATTCCGACGTCCAAATCCAAATTGTCCCACTCGCAGCTCGTCACCGTCTCGTTTGCCCAGTTTCGCGTTAAAGTCCTCCATGACCACGGTGAAGTGAGTCTTAGAACCATGCATGACTCTTGATATATCCTCATACATGGATTCTACTTCGTCGTCGGGATGTGTCGAGGTCGGGGCGTAGACCTGTATGACCTTCAGCGAATATCTTGATGATATTCTGAGTATAAGGTACGCCACCCTGGTCGACACACTCTCGATCTTCACCACATTGTTCACAAGGGACCTGTGGACGATAAACCCGACACCACCCTGGGACTGCTGGTCACCCTCCTGGAAATAGAGCAGGTTACCGGATTTGCGAATTATCGTATCCTCCCCCTGTCTTCGGACTTCAGACAATCCCACAATACTCCATCGCAACCCGCTCAATTCCTCTTCAAGTTCGGTGATCTTCTCGTCAGACCTCAGTGTACGCGTGTTAAAAGTTGCCAGGTCCAGTCGTTTTATAGATGGGTAGCCAGATCGCATCCGGAGATTCTTCGCACCCCTTGCCTCGTCGTGGCCTTGACCGCTACCGGAGTCAAGGGTAGACGGGCGGCTGGGCACTAGGGGCCATTTTTTCATTCTGCTTTTCATTTTGGGGGGGGGGGGTTGCCATAATCGCCACGCTTGGCAGACGGGTTGGCGATCGCAGTTTGGTTGTTGTAATGCACAGAGGATGCTGCTGCCCATTCTCTGGTATGGCCCTTAGTCGCCTCTTACGACACCCTCGGGAAGAGATAGGATGGTGTTATTCTTTACGTCCGGACACCATACGGAACGCCGGACACCATACGGAACGTTGTGGATGGGTCTACTAATAGGCAATCCAAGGTTACGTCTCTTACCATCGAGCTCCATCATCAGACCAGCTCAATGGCACTAGCATATTCATGAGTATTTTAAATATTAAATTACAAATAAAATATGTTTGAAAGTAAAGTAAATGGGTACACTACATAAATACGAAAAACTTTATTCCGACAGTCACAAATACGAATTTCAAAATACCGATTTTCATAATTCCGAATGGTTCAAAATTCCGAATATAACAACTCCGACTTATCATTACTCCTATTTTTATAATTCCTAAATTTCAATTTTCCTAACTTTTATAATTACTATTCTCAAAATACCGAGTTTCAATAGATCGAATAATGAAAAGTCCGACTTAATGATAATTCGAAACATCAAAAATACGAATTCCGATTATTAAAATTCCGAAATAAAAACGCCTCATAAAACTGTATAGAAAGACAAATAAACACATAAATGCTCGTCAGAGGTCGTAGTATGAGGGGGTAGAATTAAAAAACTAATGACAGATCCGTTTTCCAGCATGCAGGGGATTTATTGCAGCATGCAAGCAGGCATGCAGCGTGCAAGCAGACATGCAGCATGCAAGCAAGCATGTGACATGCAAGCAGGCATGCAACATGCAAGCAAGCATGCAACATGCAAGCAAGCATGCAACTTGCAAGCAGGCATGCAGCATGCAAAATGCAGGAAGCATGCAGCATGCAAGATGCAGCAAGCATTGTTTCTGTCACGGCTCCGGCGCTGCGGGGTTTGGGCGGCCCCACGCGAGCTTATCGCCGCAGATGGTTTTAACACTCACCACCGCAGCTTCGGCTTGCTGGCCGGCTTAGCCGGCCAGCCTCAGCCGCGGCGGCGGGCCTTCAAACCACCTGCTCCTCAGCTCGTGGGCCGCCCTACCCCTCCGCGCCTACGCGGGTTTAAATTACACTCTAGGGGTAGGGCAAACAAGACTGCGTGAAGTCGGTTTTGCAGCGATTCGTTTCTAAAACTAAATTTTGTAGCACAACATTTTGACTTTTAGTTTATTCGAAGTATTGAAAATCGGAATATCGTTTTTCGGACCGAGAACCCTTCGAGCATTTGATTCTTCGAACGTATGAAAATCGGAAAACTAACAAATCGCATTTACGACTTTCGGTAAAATAAATTTCGTGATTTTTAATAATAGACATTATAATTTTTAGGTATTATGAAATTCGGACTTTTGAAAATCGGAATATCGAAATTCGGAATAAAATATTTCGGAGTATTTGGGTGTTCCCAAAGTAAATACCCATTAAGTGTTCAAAATCCCTACCGCAGCTAGCAAACGAGCTAATGACCTTGAACACCTAGATAGATTTGTTTAAAATGTACCTAAGAACCATCTCGATTTTGTCACCTTTCTAACAATCTCGCGCCGGGCCTTGGTACAAACTACAAACCATGGTCCGGAGCGAGGAAGAGTGGCAGGCGGTCGCCTCCTTCTGTGAAGCAGTAATGCTAGCAAAGGAGGCGGCCGATCGCGTGAGGCAACGGTCCTCACGCCCTTACCGCCGCCGGGATTCCGATCCCGATTTCCGGCCACCGTAGGCGCGGGCTTGCGGACGGGAGCAATGGGTGGCTCGCCGTCCGCACCCCTCTTTGCCGTCGGGGTTTAAAAATAATAATAGGTACATAATAATGGTTTGTAATGTGTGTGGTGTACACTATTTACTATTTATACGAAATATGAAGATTTTTTTTTTACTAACTACAATAAATACTACGTAATAGGACGGATTTTAATTGTGAATCGGTTGTCGATTACGGAAATATTTTTTGGTTATTTTTTTTACATTTTATGTTAAAAGTTTATTAATTACATTATGTATGTATACATATTTTAGGTTTAAACCATAACAAGAAATAGGAAGGTAAGAAAACCAATGAATAATTGTACGAAATATTATTAAAAAAATATCGATAATTTCGTTATTTATTTAAACCTATCTCATCCCTAGTGTGCCGTAATGACCTTGGTTGGAACAATCAGAACGCAGTACCCCGATTCCCCGTACCTCAGCTAGTTGACAGAATTATTTTGGTGCGCTAGATCTTCAAGCATGAGGCGTCTATGGGCTGTATGGTCGTTGAGTCAATCGCTACCTGATTTCAATAGACAGAAAGACAAAATGCGCGCGAGAGGGCGAGAAGGAGAAACTCTATCTTCTAAATTATTAGAAATTAAAATGTTATTAGAAAAAACAATGTTCGATGTTGTATGTCTTAGTGAACATTGGTTGAAGGATTACCAGGGGCTACTCAGTTATGAAAATAATAGTGTGGGTAGTTGTTTTAACCGGAAATCTATGCTGCGTGGTGGTTCCCTAATCTTAACAAAAAAATACTTAAAATTTAAGCAACGTAATGAGATAGTTAATTTGTCAACGGAACATTGCATAGAACTGTCCTGTGTTGAGCTAGATAAGCATGTTATAGTGTGCGTGTATAGACCCCCGAACCCTCAGAACTTTAGTCTTTTTGAATCATCAATGGAAGATATTGTAGCTAAACTTGCAGATAGTAACATTATTTGTGGAGATTTTAATATTAATATTTTAGAAAATAATTCAAATAGCACCAGATTTTTAAGTCTTTTTAAATCATTTAATTTGACTAATGTTTTTACAGAACCAACTAGAGTAACTCCAACCTCTGCAACTTGTATTGATAATGTTTTCTGCAATTGTGACTATTTTGATAAAGCTAGAAAAAAACGCAAATTCAATTTAGGTCAATTACAATTGGCAAATTCACAAAATTTAATAGTAACTTTGAAAATAAGTTAAATGTTCTGGACCATGATATTGATGATGCCAATAAATTTTATGATAATTTCTTTTCAGTGGTACTCAATGAATTTAATACAGCTTTTAAAAAGAAGTCTAAAGGTATTAGGGTAAGTAGGGAAAGACTATTTGAGCTGTATGGCCTTAAGCCATTCTTCAAAACTGAAACTTTTAATAAATATGTAAATAGATATTCTAAACTTTTCAGAAAGATTTGCAAGGTAGCAAAGGCTCTGTACATTAGCAATAAGATCAAATCGGCAGACAATAAAATTAAGAGGGTGTGGAAAGTTATCAATAGTTGAAACTGGTAGGAATAAAGTACGCAACACGGATTTTTTATTAGAGACTTCACATGGTCCCAAAAGCTCTAACATAGAAGTAGCCCAAGAGTTTGTGAATTATTTCACCGATATACCTCTTAGGACAACGGAAGCTCTAAATTCCTCCCCTGAAGTTTCAATTGCTTTATTGAAAGCAAACTTCACAAAAACGACGCTGAAAAAGTATGAAACAAGATTTTCATACTTCGAACAGAACAAAAAGAAAAGCCGCAGTCACACGTTATAGGTACCAACCGAAACACTTTAATAACGTGTGACTACGGTTTTTCTTTCAGCGTCAGCGTCGTTTTTTTTTTGTCGTAGTCGGGTTTTAGTTTTTTACTTTATTTTTATTTAAACAATTTTGGTGTTAAACTTAACACATGACTTTTTGTCCGCTAGAGGGCGTCACTTTAAATTTGAGCAATATTTTCGAAATTTATGTCATCTATATATTAGAATTGCACTTATAAGTGTATTGCACATAAGTGTCGTGAGCATGAGTCGCCCGTATGCGGTCAAGCGGTCAAGTGGTTGTATGTGATCTAGCCAGCTTCTTCGATCTTCCCAAACTGAATAAAATGACGTCTTCTTCTGTCAATTATGGAAATAATACTACTACACTCAACTATAGTTTCGTTTTTTACCGTCTTCAAACCAATTGCAACGACGAACGTTTCCTGCGAACTGCAACTACTTTACTGAACGATAGCTTCGTCTTCAACCAGTTGCGATGAGGACCGTTTCCTACAACCAAAACGGTCGTCGGAAGAACCGTTCCGTTTCGTCTGTCAAAAATTCTATAACAATCCACTACTAGTACTAACTATTAAGAACATAAGATCGAGGTGGTGTAACGTCACCGACTACACGCTATTTGTTTCACTCGAACTTAAGTGTTCGTCGGCTTTTTGAATGAAAAGAATGCCAATTATGACACAACGATGCTAGTACATAATGGTTCGAAGCACCTAACGGATAATCGCAAAAACGTGGGACGATTTGAGTAAGGATTTTCGGCATTTTCGACGTCGAATATCTTTTTACTCCCGCAAGCTACAATGTTGCCCCCATACAACAACTAAATATGTTTTCAAAGACCTTTCTAATAGTATCAGTTTCAATTTGCTACATGGGTGGGTAAGTTTCATTCCATGTTCTTTCTTTATAACAACATTTATGGCAAACTAAATACATTTATTGAATCATTTTTGACTCAATCAATGTCTCACCGTAGATGCGAACAAATAATCGATTTTAAAGTTAATCGATTATTAATTGATCGATGTTTTTCACCCAACGTCACCTATCTATGACATACATCCCTATGTATGGTACGTGATGCTACATGTAACCAACTTGTATCTACTAGTGTAGTATACTCACGGCGACACTCGTAAGCTTGCGGCGGACGGAACATGTGCCACAGCGGGCGCGTGCACACCTCACAGGCGGTAGGGATGTGGTACGTGATGCTGACCAGGTCGTGGCCCTTGTGCTGCACTGTGTTGCCTGTGGGATACAATTTTTATGATTAAAATAACATTTAAAACGAAAATATCGTGGTCTGCTGCTTTAGGACACTTAAGCCTTTTCTAGAATGAGTGATGAAGGTACACTCGCTGTTTTTGCAGCAATTATGCTACCTTCCGCCAGTATCAGCTTGGGACTCACACTGCGCTTAGCTAACTCCGAGTAAGAGCGATTACAGCGGCGTTCAAATTTTCATTTCACGTGTATCCTGCATGCGGGCCAAACCCGCGTGCGTAAGCCAATCCGCAATTATATTTAATACAAAATAGTGCAATGATAACAAAATGCAAAATAGTTACGAAGAATTTAAACGAATTTTATTTGTGGCTTGATTCGAATTCTGCATGATTGCCATAATAAATAATAAGTAAACCTCTATGCTGGCGTTTTTGAGTAACATAAAGCCCATGTTGGATGTCTATCAGCCATATAATTAATGAGTGCATCACATGCATGTAGTTTGGGAAAGCTATATGTTGTGCGCTTTTCCGTTACACCTTGTAGTTGCCGTGTAAGCACAGAGATAGCAAAAATGTGCTAATGTGCAAGTAAACATCGGAGTTCTGCACTAACTTTATATATATTGCAGCGAATGCTAGGAATACATTCGCAGGACTACGCCATCCAGTGACGGGCGCCTCAAACATCGATGGATTTCATACTAAAGTAAAATATAAGTTTTAGATGTACCATCTATGACACTACACATTTTATGTTATTTTTCTATAGACTAAATAGACTATACTTGAAATTCAGACTGGGATAGTTAATTTTCACCAACATTTAGACATTCAATTATCGACCTCAGTGCTACGTAAATATAACTTGTCGACACGAAAAGAAACAGCGCTTCTTTTCATGTAGTTGTTGTTCTTAAATTAATTCTGAATTATGATGGTAAATAAGCATGAATCGTCATAATTGTGACTCATGACACGGTTCAAATTGTCATGACAGATTTTTGGTCTAAATATTGCCTCGCCCTCGCAAGTACAGCAGCTGGAAGATGCGCGGGATGTCCTTGGCGTCCGCGCGGATCACGTCGCCCTGCGTCACCGAGCGCACGTGTGACTGACCTGTGTGGTCCCCCTGCTCGGGCGGCACGTCGGCGGCGTCGCCGGGGCGGCGCGCCTCGCCCTCGCCGGCGTACAGCAGCTGGAAGATGCGCGGGATGTCCTTGGCGTCCGCGCGGATCACGTCGCCCTGCGTCACCGAGCGCACGTGTGACTGACCTGTGTGGTCCCCCTGCTCGGGCGGCACGTCGGCGGCGTCGCCGGGGCGGCGCGCCTCGCCCTCGCCGGCGTACAGCAGCTGGAAGATGCGCGGGATGTCCTTGGCGTCCGCGCGGATCACGTCGCCCTGCGTCACCGAGCGCACGTGTGACTGACCTGTGTGGTCCCCCTGCTCGGGCGGCACGTCGGCGGCGTCGCCGGGGCGGCGCGCCTCGCCCTCGCCGGCGTACAGCAGCTGGAAGATGCGCGGGATGTCCTTGGCGTCCGCGCGGATCACGTCGCCCTGCGTCACCGAGCGCACGTGTGACTGACCTGTGTGGTCCCCCTGCTCGGGCGGCACGTCGGCGGCGTCGCCGGGGCGGCGCGCCTCGCCCTCGCCGGCGTACAGCAGCTGGAAGATGCGCGGGATGTCCTTGGCGTCCGCGCGGATCACGTCGCCCTGCGTCACCGAGCGCACGTGTGACTGACCTGTGTGGTCCCCCTGCTCGGGCGGCACGTCGGCGGCGTCGCCGGGGCGGCGCGCCTCGCCCTCGCCGGCGTACAGCAGCTGGAAGATGCGCGGGATGTCCTTGGCGTCCGCGCGGATCACGTCGCCCTGCGTCACCGAGCGCACGTGTGACTGACCTGTGTGGTCCCCCTGCTCGGGCGGCACGTCGGCGGCGTCGCCGGGGCGGCGCGCCTCGCCCTCGCCGGCGTACAGCAGCTGGAAGATGCGCGGGATGTCCTTGGCGTCCGCGCGGATCACGTCGCCCTGCGTCACCGAGCGCACGTGGAACACTTTGCTGCAACACGGAATTACATATTCTATTTGAATACCTTATCAATTACCATATCTTTTACCCTCTTACAACACATACAAACTACAAAATACACCTATCACACATATCTTAACATCGCGCAATCATAGTTGTCCACACTATTTGAAAATTTACTTTTATTAAACAACAACCTGACAACAACTATCGGCCAGTTGCCTGGACTAGACACAACAGTCGCCTGGTCGGAGGTAACGTAACCCTCCTTTTCAATGGGGATTACAGTCTTTGCGCACTGTCATGCCTCTATGATTGAAATATATGTATTATTAACGTATAAGATGTTAATAATATGAGTGACTGCTACAAGTAAATAATCAATTTCATCTAACCAAAAGGAAAGCAAATTTTAACAGAAGCACTAGAAAGGACGCCGCTGTACAGCGTTTAGTGTATAGATAGCCAACTTTACTAAGTTATGTGAAGATGCACTTAAAATATTTTGTTTTCTCAAAAGAAATAGTGAATAAACTAGTAGCTATAATTGATACTGTAAACACGTACAAAATCAACCATCGAAGTAAAGGGAATAGATTCATCAATATACACTAGGTTTATTATTACAGATACGAATTAACTCGAAAATAAGAAGTATTTTTTTAAATCGCAAGGTTTTTTCCAGCTTTTTTGAGAAACAATCATACATTTTCATTTATACAGGATGGATTTTTGAGACAGCTCAGTATCTACGGGAAAGTTAATGGCGATTTCTGTCATTTCTGTACTAGAAATGATATGATCATGCCTAATGGTGCCATAATCTTTTGATACCTACATAAATAGGATCGATAGGCATTTTTCTTTTTTGGTGTTTGGAAAAATTAGCCGGAACAAACAGACCGACAGACGAGGTAGAGGTATTGAATATACTTTCATATGCATTTAGTAAAAAATCTTAATTTACAATTACAAACAGAAACTTCAATAATTTATAATAACTATATAATTAATAAATAAGACAGTTTTTTTAATTCTTAGCTTTTCTCTACGTCAATATGTATGTATTATGCATCTAAACC
Source organism: Mythimna impura (assembly GCA_905147345.3). Taxonomy (NCBI): domain Eukaryota; kingdom Metazoa; phylum Arthropoda; class Insecta; order Lepidoptera; family Noctuidae; genus Mythimna; species Mythimna impura. Next base: position 7,926,231 of record LR990348.1, read on the forward strand.
TTGCTCATTAATCACTCTGTACATTGGTCAAAAACCTCATGAAAATCCGTTTAGTAATTTTTGAGTTTATGGCGAACAGACAGACGTTGTGAGGAACTATGTTTTACAATATGTAAGAACTAGCTTTTGTTAGCGGCTTCGCCCGCGTGAAAGTAGAAACTTTTGACCCCCATTTCATCCCTATAAAGGGTGAAGTTTGGAAAATCCTCTCTCAGTGCTCGCCTAGGTCTTAAAAGGAAGCCTTGTGCAAAATTACACGTTCCTAGCTCCAGTAGTTCCTGCTGTGCTAGGTCTTAAAAGGAAGCCTTGTGCAAAATTACACGTTCCTAGCTCCAGTAGTTCCTGCTGTGCTAGGTCTTAAAAGGAAGCCTTGTGCAAAATTACACGTTCCTAGCTCCAGTAGTTCCTGCTGTGCTAGGTCTTAAAAGGAAGCCTTGTGCAAAATTACACGTTCCTAGCTCCAGTAGTTCCTGCTGTGCGTTGATATGTCAGTCAGTCAGTTTCTTCTTTTATATATATAGACTAGCTGTTGCCCGCGACTTCGTCCGCAACATGTTGTGTAAACGTCCAGATCCAGATGTATGAACGTCAATGAATAGAAAGAGTATGTATGGGTCGTAGCAGTTGGAATTTCTGCCTACCCCAAGGGAAAAGGCATTAGTTTATGTATGTTTCTAGTTTATGTTCTGGTAAAACAATATTGTATGATTTTAATCCCTCGCCACAGTGAGCACGCCACAATCGCAGCGGTAATGCCTGTCTTTGAGGTGTCACTACAGAGGCGTCACGGCATCCTCTCTTTGTGCAGGACTCATCGGATGTGGATATTTTGGAAGGTATCTGTATCGAATTCAGCGGGAAGAAACACTCGGATCTCACCATTGTGCGGATCGCCCGGAGAATACGGTGGAAGTCGTTCCCACTTGGTCGGAGCGCCGCCGTGTCCTCATGGAGGCGATTGGTGGAGAAAATGACAACCAGTAACCTCCTTCAGCAAATGTATAGGGCCCTCTAGGACCGATGTCTGCTGGGACTGCGAGATTGTTTGAAAGAGTTACCTCGTGTAATACATTTCGCCTCAATAATATTTCACTGAAGAGTTTAAGCAGTTAGACAGCTTTAGTAGAGGTAAACGAAGGAGCATAATCAGGACACCGACCTCCAGCTGGATAACGTGCACTGATAGTGCAAAGCCTTAAGTGAATCCAAAAACTACCATCATCATCAACTATCTTCCTCCACAACAGTACTTATGAAGAATTTTCGAGAGCATACTTGCATTGATTGTTGTAGCTTGATCCTTTTGGGCGTGGTGGTTCATTTACCTAGGATTTTTGGTGTGTATTTAACTGAAGTCCCCGTATATCAGACAAATGTTTTTTCAATAGTGGGAACTACCCTATAAAGAGTCTCCAACTTTGGAATGAATTTCGGCGAAATCTTGAGTGCGTGTATCCCCGTCCAATCGAACTCGCATATTGATGACCAAACCGAGAAATTACTGACGCCGATTGCCTCTATGAGGACACGGCGGTTCACCCAAGCTGGATAGACCTCCACCGCATGCTACACCGGGAGCTTCGGGCAATTCGCAAAATGGTAATATCAGGGTAATTCCAACCGAATCCGGAACAGAAACCGTTCGAAATACCAGTGCCAATACCATAATCCAGTGTTGGTCACCACTCACTGCAAGGAGGCAATGTCCAGATGTCGACGTAAGGCTGCAAGGAATCTGAGATGCATCATACGTTGTCGAACTGTGATCAGAAAAACACATTCGACCTCGTTTTATATGAAGCAGTGACTGCAAATAATAAAACACGCTATTATTAGGCAGCAAGGTGCCATCATCCTGGAGGACACAGTGAAGCATACATTGGAGGTGTGCCCCGCAAGAGCGGAGCACCGCTGTGTCCTCGTGGAGGCAATCGGCGTCAGTGGCCTCTCGCGCCGGGCCCTGGTTCGGGCTATGGTCCAAAGCGAGGAGAAATAGCCGGAAGTAGCCTCCTTCTGCAAAGCCGTAATGCTAGCGAAGGAGGAGGCCGCTCCACTCTGAGCCGAGATTCCGACACCTACTACCAGCCACGGTAGACGCGGGCTTGCGGACGTCGAGCAATGGGTAGCTAGCCGTCCGGCCGTCCGGTAGTTGACCGGACCAAGCCCAGTCGTCAACAGCGCGTAGTGATCCATGCGCTCCTCAAAGAGATGTCGCAAAGGGCAACTGAACAGGTGTGGTTTCAGTCAGTAAAAGATTGACACGCCCTCCCGCCCCAACCAGAGCGGGAGAAGTCACTGGATAATTTCCACCCTTAAAAAAAGAATAAAAAGGTGCCATCGTCATCATTATCATTTCAGCCGAAAGACGTCCACTTTTGGACATAGGCCTCCCCAAGTGTCGCCATAATGACCGGTCCTGTGAGTATCGCATCCATCGGATTCCCGCGACCCTCACCAGGTCATCGGTAACGTCCACCTGGGGGCCTTCCAACGCAAGGTATCATGTAACCCCTTCCAAAAATTTGGCCGTGTTATTTTAAAGTCAATAATTCAATACATAGGTCAATTAACTTGTTACAACCACGGGGGAAAAAAATTCTTCCGCCACTCAGAAAATTACATAAATTACACAATGCCATCTATCTATCAAATTTAATATGAATTTCAAATGCCATTGTCATCATTATTTCTACTTTGAGTCTTTAGATGGCGTTGCGAGTATCTGAATTGCGTGTGGTGTTACATTTTATTTCTTGAAAACTTTAAATTAATACATAATATCTTTCGATATAGTCAACCGATTGCGATGAAACAAAGCCTAGGTAATATTTTAAGTGACACACAATTTTAATGTTTAAAAGTTATCTACATTTTATATTATTAACATTTTGCGTGATACGCACACAACTAAAAACTTCTACAGATATATTGTGTGTAGATATAAAAAAAATGTAAGCATGCAAAAATATATATAAAAAAAACTTATTTACGGTGAAAAAATAAAATAAAAATAAAAATTTCAATAAGAGCCATATTATGGGACTCGAACCATCTTTATATTACACGCAAGTCTAGATACGAAACCAATGTGCTGAGGTCACCGATGATTATGTTTTAAAATAGACGTTCTTATATAAACGTTATAATAGACTGGTTGGCTCCTTATCGATGATAGCGTGATGATTTTCCTTTCAGAAGTTAAATTTGCAGCTAAATAGAATAATGTAACAAAATTGTACGTGATTTTACTCGCCGCTTTGAATTTGTTATTTGTTTTGATTAGTTTTTACAAAATATTTAGAAGATATCGAATAGAAACGTCAATTTTATTTTGAAAAAATGGTAAAAGTTATTTTATTACAAAAAAAAATAAGATAAAATAATGACAAAATTTTTAACTGTAGCTGAGGATCGAACTCGCTGCAAAATGTCGTTCACTACCGACATTTTGGATTATTGCTCACCCCCCATAGCAAATAGCGTGATAATTTATAGCCTATGTCCTTTCTCAAGCTCTATTCTATCTTTGTACCAAATTTCATCAAAATCGGTTCAGCGGTATAAGCGTGAAAGCGTAACAGACAGACAGACAGACAGACAGACAGAGTTACTTTCGCATTTATAATATTAGTATGGATAAGGAAAGGAAGAATGATTTATGATAATGTGATTTAAAACTACATTAACAAACCTTAAATCCAAAATCATGACTGGATCCGTAGTATTCATCTTATCGTTCTCGGTGTTATAGAATATAATCTTCTTGGAGGACACGACGACATACTGCTTCTTCCACCCATGGCGACGGATGTTTTGTTTGAAGGGCACCGACAGCCAGCCCTCTAGCGTCTGCTCAGTCTCGCCGTCCTCGGCGTCCGCAGATGACTGCGATGCCGTCTCACTGGTTAGGGCAGCCAGTTTTTCCTTTAGCTGTTCGATTTCTACGTCTTTGCTGTCGACCTGGAGATAGAATTATAAGTCAGATTGTCACCAAAAAACTCATAAGACTGTACAGAGGCGGCCTGCGCCTGGTGACGGGGACCATCACCGGACACTGCACACTGAATAAGCACCTCCACACAATAGGCATCACAGACAGTCCCCTGTGCAGAGCATGTTTGGAGGGGGAGGAGACAATTTGCACATGTGCTCCTAGACTGCACAGGTGTCACTGGAATACGCACACGAACCTTAGGATCCCCGAACTCCCTTATTGATGTCCTGAAAAACCTAAAAGTCCTTATCTGTTTTTGGAGAGAGGTGGGCTGGTTGAAATAATGGTCCACATAGGACTAAGTGCGGAAACCAAACATAAATAGATAGATAGTTAAGTCAGATTGTGATTATTTGAAGAATTGGAAGAATTCTTCTGGGAACAAAGACCCTACCACGAGCTCTGAACGCGGTGCATTTGACGACGTAAACTGAACTGTTGAAGGGATGGAGTTATATAGGGTGTATAGCTTCATCCCCCTTTCTGGTTCGCATTTTAACACGTCATGGTAAGGCTCCTGACCTTTAATATACTAAAGTAAATAAATGACTTCCGAAAGCAAATTCAACATGCAGTTCTTACTATTTGAACTACTTTTCGAGTTGATCCATCTTTAGAATTTCTGCAAGTGCTCAAAACTATGCATCTTCTTTTTTGTGATGAGACTGCTCTTAGCCTTGGTCTTGCCTGCTGGACAACGATGAATGAGGTCTACTATGGAACTAGCGAGCTCGGAGAATGCCTGACGGGGTCTATAGGTGGTTTTTGGACGTCCTATATCTTGACAGATAACTTTCAACTTCACATAAGGCATTGAAGTCTTCTGTTACCTCCATCGCGAGCCGCAGTCTAGTAGACTGCTCATCCAGCAGCTGCTGCTGGCAGTCCTGCAGGTCGCGCTGCAGCTTGGAGATGTGCTGGTCGAACTTCTCCTTCTCTCTGGTCAACTCTTGCTGAAGCTTGCGGTAATCCTTGTCTTTGCGGACTGACATCTTGCTCTTGTTCTTCGTTGTTGCTGGGTTCATGTCTTTTCTGTAAAAAGGAGTACAGGGTTTGTGTGAGGACTAATTATAATGTTCCTAACTGTTAAATTGGTAACTATGATCATCGCATTAAAAACTAATCGAAATAAATTTCATAGGCATGCTACACGTGTGGCTCCCGTTAGTAATTAAACAATGAACATAATTATTTAACAATGAACATAACTAGCACTAGCCATTCAAAAATGTTTAAATTGACCAGAAGAATGTTCCGACGAATGATCATTTGCCCAAAGAACTGTTGGTCGAACGAACGATTGACCGATTCGCATTTGCTCGAAAGATCATTCGATTGATATTGCCGCGCACGATAGCTACCTGTTCATAATCTCGGCAAGTTTATTGACGGCCTGCTGCTTGAGCATGATCTCGGAGTTGAGCTTCTTGTTGAGGCGCTCCACGTCGTCCTGCAGGCGCTGCAGCGTCGCCACGCGCTCCGCCAGCGCCGTGCCGCTGCGCCGCAGCTCGTCCACCTCCTGCGGGGGACCATTACGTACATTTCAATTTATAATTTGACAATAATTGAATCTATTGTCATCAAATCAGCGGGGCGTGGGACGAGGGGCGCGGGCTCAGGTGGCGCGAATGCAGGGGGCGCGGACGCAGGGGGCGCGGGCGCAAGGGGCGCGGGCGCAGGGGGCGCGGGCGCAGGAGGCGCAGGCGCAATGGGCGCGAGCGTATGGGGCGCGAGCGCAGAGGGCGGAGGCGCAGGGCACGGCACGGGGATGATCGCAGTCCGTCCACCAGCTTATTATACATAACACAAGGGTACCCCACCCTTGCTTTCACGGAATGCATAATCATAATTATCTACTTAACACTTTCTTAAGATTGGGTACAAAATCCTAAGAAAACCCTATTTATTAATCAACAAAATCATTAAATTTCAAATACTATCGTTCGGGAGTCTTTTCTTTATAGACATAAACAAGATAAAATAATATTTTTCATCCAAGTGTGCTGTACGATCAACTCATGTAAGTGCTTAGAGTGGCTCAAGGATAAAAAAATTCTCAGCAAATAGATAGGTTGTTGAGATCGACCGTAAATAAAACAAATTAGTAACCTTCCGCTGCAGGTCGATGGTGGCTCTGTTCTCGTGGTCACGGTCGCGCAGCCCCTGCACCAGCGCGTCGCGCGACGCCAGCTCGCTGCGATGCTGAGACATAGCATCTCGCATCTCTAGTTCTTTCATCGTCTTCTCCTTTTCTAACTCGCCCACGGTCTCCTCAGCTATCGACCTGAAATGTTTTTAAGGGAGAATTAGTAATAAAGCATTCGCAATTACTTTCCTTTTAGTACGTACAAGTTGCCGCATGTCGAAGACACGAAGACACGAGGTCTAGTCCAAAATGTTTACCAGTCAATAAAATGGTAACAACTTTTAGGGTACGATGTACGTACATTTTAAAACTTTATTTACTGCCTCTGGTAAAGCCTATTTAAATTTACTACAGCATTGAATGACCAGAGGTATGATCAGTGATACTGAGAGAAGTATATAAGACTGTAATTATATGCATTATGGAAGGTCTTGGCGATATTTGTAATTTTGCCCTACTCTCGTGGGAACAGTGCATCAGTTTATGTATTGTCGTCGAACAATTACACATATTATATTTTATTTTTATATCGAGTTGGTCACATCGCGGTTCTCACAAGAATGTTAGTTAGCATAAGTAATTAACCTTTTAACCGTAGACGATTTTATATATCCGACAAACACTCCCGGGTATATTCCGCCAGAGTAGCACATCCACAACCAAATACTCCATCTCGTTAGCACTTCTGTTACCTAAGGGGATTGAAGAGTTAAACGAGATGAAGTACCCAGTCGCAAACACACGACCCTGGCGAATATGACGCGAAAACACTTGTCATATTGTTATAGTTAATAATTAATAAAATTAAACAATTTACAATGTGGTCCCAGCCGGAAATGAAAAAGAAACTCTTTGACGCCTCATCGCACTGCTTTTTTGCCACAACATGCTCCTCATTTGCAAACATCAAGACACATGTCACCACTCTACAGCATACTCAAATCACTGCAGTAAACTACTGTGAGTGAGTATGAGTGTGATCTATCGTAATCAATTAATGTGATAAGTGATAACACTAAGATATAACTAAAGAGAAAAGGTGTTCATTGCAAGACTACTTGATGATAATTATGACAATATTGTAACAACATATAAAGCGTCACATAAGAACTAATCCTGCATCGCGCAATTAAAGTTCTCCGCGCGATTTGAACAAATAGTACAGCCCGAAATCATCTATTGGGCAGTTGCCCACCAGACACAACACCCGTCTGGTAAGAGGATCCTCCCTTTTCAACGGAGGTTTGCGAGACTTTACACTCTGTTCCACATACCTCCAAAATATCATGTACTCACTACCCGACGGTAACAAACCATTAAAGTTGAAAATCTTATAGGACAATAAAACAACAACACACAACAATACACAATACACACAAACAGACAACACAATACAGACACAGACACAGACAATACACACAATAAAACAAGAATACAGACAATTAAAAAGTTATCTGAGTTAAAATGTTTTTATTTTTGTTTTGCATATTGTTTTTATTTTTTATCTGGGGCTCTTGATTCTAACTTGGTCATGTGAAGAGGAGGGATGAAACGCATGTTACAAAAGAGTTATGAGTTTACATGTGGATGGATGGAGAGGGAGAGGGAGACCAAAGAAAAGATGGATGGATTGTGTGAAGAGTGATATGAAAGAAAAGGAAGTTAGTGATAGTATGACGAGTGACAGGGCAGAATGGAAGAAAAAAACATGTTGCGCCGACCCCAAATAACACGGGACAAGGGCAGGAAGATGATGATGATGCTCTTGATTCTAACTTGAAAATTAATCAATCAATATAAATGTGTTTTTTTGTGTTTTTAATTACAGACTGGTTGTATGAAGGAAATATTGAATAGAAATTAAATAGCACCCGTGCAAAACTGGGGCGCGTCGCGCTGGTAAAAAAAAATACAGTGTAGGTATTGTACGTGAGAGCGACGTGAGCTGAAATGTCTCATTATGCATAAATAATTTCAATGACACATACACCCTTCCTTTCAACCACAACATGTAAACGCCGCTTCGAGGCTAACATAGTGAATTATGTCTACCTCTGATCACATATGTAAGCATCACATTAGATTAAACCACCATATAAAAACCGATTTTTTTTTACTACATGCTTGATATGCATCAAGTGTCTTCACTGACCTGGCAATAGCCTCAGAGTCTGCGCGCGCGATGGCAAGCTGCAACTGATGCAGCAAGCTCGAACGCTCCTGTTCGGAGTCGCGCGCCGCCCTGGTGTTTTCCTCCAGCATCAGCCGCATGTCATTCGCCTGAGTCTTGTACACGAAGCAGTAATGCTGTTCCGTCTCCAACTGCTGGCGGAGCTCCTCGCTCTGGTTCACAAGGAATACATCGATTAGTGGCTTGAGAATAACTACATTCCAATCTCTTTCTCCCATTCTGAATCAAGGTCCCCTTGATGGCAAAATTCTCAGAGAAACTTGTTATAACACAATGGATAACATTAAAAAATAAAGTGATTTCAGTATGAATTGGACATAGACATAACCATTACACACGTCAAGTGTGTAGAAAGGAGTGAACTCAATGACTGAATATAATGGTCAAGTTCACCACCGTAGGGGAGGGAGGCAGTTGTGTCAAAACTTGAGATAAATAAAATACTATTTCTTGGTTATTAAGATTTGCAATTTATTGCACTGTACGTGTGCAGTGTGTACAGTCACCGTCAGATTGACGTCACCTGAGTAACCTTACTTAACTGGTCATAATAGCGTAAAATGAAAATTATGCACTTTTTCTATATGTTACGTAGGTGTATTTTAAATTACTATTTTATAGTTTTTTGAGTATCTACGAGAGCTTAGAGACCACAAAGTTTCAAGATGAATAAACAGAGCATCATATGATATTCTCACAATAAATTTAATAAACATATTATAAAACAAAATCTCCCACCGCGTCTGTCTGTCTGTTCGCGATAAACTCAATAACTAATGAACGATTTTTTTTTTCATGCGGTTTTCACCAATAGACGTGAGTGATTCAAGAGGATGGTTTAGGTACATAATACATGCATATAGAGAAGAGACAAGTTTTACAAAGATTTGTTACACCCATGCGAAGCTGGGGCGTGTCTCTAGTATTATATATGTATGTACCTATGTTCCTAAATACGCAGCTGATTTGAAAGCAGCTGTGTTTTAGATAAGCTAAAATTATAATAAAGCTATAGAAATATGGAACATAGCGCGTTCTCTCTACAATTGATTACGCCATATGAGTCACTATTTTTATTGTAAGACTGACATAATCGTGCTGCTACAAGGGACATAAAGCTCTTGTTATAAATCATATCGATGTTCTCACTTTTCAGTTTGATATGACTCATTTTGTCATTATTGACTTAAATAAAGTATTCTTTCAATTGGAACTTGGGTTTCCAAAATATGAACCTTATAGACGAGAAATCATAATATTACGAAAAACTTCTAGCTACCTCTATACATACAGGTAAGCCATCACATACATCAAGGCTTTCTGTTTTTATTGTACATTTAGCAACGCACAGTATAATGTTAATTAGTGGCCTGTTTAAGTATTTCAAGTTTGTTATTTATAAGTAGATGTTTTCATATCGTTATGAATCTACATACAAAGTACGTATTTAGCTGTAGGATTCATAAGAAAACATTAAGTACAGTTTATTGTACAACGATACAAGTCCCAGTTGCAGATGACCAGGAAATTAACACGACAATAACACATTCCTGTATATTAATGCGTGTCATCATCATAATGGAAGTGTTTTATAGGCATGTCTTCATTGCCAAGGCTCTGTTTGTTCAGCACAAGTGCTCAACAAATTCATAACTTCACACTGATTCAGCTACGTCTTTACCTTATTATTTTCAATGTTGTAATAGACTCGTTTATCCCTCCTACATGTATTCTTATAATTCTATTTTAAAGTTAAGATTGTCATAGACAGTGTATATATTTTAGATGCGAATCCGACACACTATGTGGAATTCTGTTCTATTCTAAGAACACTTATGCAACTCATTTGAGCAAGCATCTAACCTAGGTACTTGGTATATTTTATTTCCAGGAAGCCCTTGGCCTTTAGACAAATGCAGCCTGATATGGGTCTTCACTTTAGTTCAATGATACATTCGAAAAGAAATGAAGAAAGCGAGGTTTATCCCGTTAATAAGGCATTAGAAACATACACACTTATAATACAAAGTTTTAATCTGTAAAGCCAATCTTAAATGTTTGTGTCATAAATATCAAGGTCAAAGAAGAATACCTACTTTTCATACTCGGGTAATTCGTGCGACTAGCGGTATGAGACTGCAGTCTAATATATTTATTCATATTCTATCTCGAAACGAAATACACAATAGTATCTACCGAACTGTGCACATTCAGCTATGCGAGTGTACTTTGAAATAGATACCGAGTGCTGTTACACTTTGATAAAGTATTAATGTAGTTCTCAACGGTCACTCTGTTGTGAAACTAATTAATCTCCCCCGCTTTGTGTACCAATTTTACAACAATAGCCGAATCGAGTTCCTAACTAAGGAATGATTTATTTTCATCAGCGTAAAGTGACTGTAATATTAAATTGTCAACAATTACATTCCTTGAACTTTAATGAATATATGTTCTATTAATTGGCAAATCACATCATAATCAATGAGTAAGGCATTCAACTCTAGAAAAACCGCTGTCTACGTAATCATGTGTTTATTTATTTGGAGAGGCGCACGCGCAGGTTTATGTCGTATAAGGCAAAAGGTGTATGTGTGCGTGTTTGCGACGACAATGAGTCACTATGTTGTAATGCTGGAGGACAGTCTATTTCGGCGCGATGAGATTATGATTAATTCACAAGAAACACTCAGAGTTCGTTAAGTTTGTCGATCGATATGAATGTATCTATTAGATATACATAGATGCATACCTTCAAGCTGGTATACGCTGACGATTGTTTCCTTTTGTTTCATTCGCACTGTTATTGCTGAATGCATGATTAACATGCTAATGACCTAAATATTTGCAAACATGGTCAAAGTAATTTATATTTATTTTTGAGACTAAGTACTGAAAAAGGGTACAGCTTGAAGGATCTTCAAAGTATTATATTCAAAATTTTACTGCTCTGTCTGACTTCTGTCGTTATTAAGTGTTGTATCTCATTTGTATTCATTGTTTTGCACACACACTCGTACTACAGTTTGGCAATATAATGTTTATGAATTTTCATTTTACTGTCCAGTAATGGGCTTGTACACCTCCACCTCCGACGATCGCCTAGACAAGATTTTAATGATAGAACTAGTGAATTAACAGCCACAGGGCCAGCCTTTCGCACCGGTGTCACTCCTGCAGTTACGGTACCGACACAAGTCAGTTGGTCTGAGTCATTGTGAACAAAGATAAAATGTACTAAATGCAAATAAGTTATGTCTGTGGGATTACTTGAAAAGAAGATAATATTTTCGACTATGAGTCATTTTAATCTGCCCTGCAAATATCTATAAGACGGACCCTGTGGAGGTGTTTAAATCAAGTGCTTCATCTGAAAGAAAGAAAGAAAAAAAAGAAAGCGCTTCGTTGAAAGATATCCTGAAAGATTTCTCACCCTAGCGCAGTGCATATCCCTCTCAGCGGAGGCGGCAGCGAGCTTCTCCGAGGTGTCGTGCAGCGCCGTGCGCACAGCGTGCAGGTCGCGCGCGCGCGCGTCCCGCTCCGCCGCGGCCGCGCGCGCCGCCGCCTCGGCCGCCGCCACCTCGCCGCTTGCCGCCATGCGCGCCGCGCGCTCCTGCTCCAGCGACGCCGCTAGACCCATCGCCTGGTCATACAATATTTTATCAGATTAGCGAACTTACACGATCAGGCATCAGAATGTTACAGTGATACAGTCAGCACAAAAGTCAATTGAAAACTGATTCATACAAAACAAAGTTTAGAAATAGTTGCAACATTGTTTTCTGCAACCCCAAATGTTGCGCAACTTTTGCTACCCACAAATGTAGCGTAAAATGTCATCATCATGTTTCACGCAGCATAAAAACATGTTACTAAAACAAAGTTCTCCAATTAATATGGGGTACCTAACAGTAAACCTAACCTAAGCTTAACACCTGAAAAACAGTATCAAAACAAATGGGCAAATTAAAATAAATAATAAAGCAGAAATATTATCAATTCCACTTTTGTTACTGACAATACATAACTGTTCAGTTCTGTTTCAGAGTTACCTTTTCCGTTTCTTGTCGATGTTCGCCCTCAAGTTTCTGCAAGCGCTGCTGCATCTGGCGGTAGTCGACGCTAAGCATAGACATCTGCCGTTCCTTCTCCTGGCACACCGACTCCGAACGCTGTCGCGCTGTCTTCTCCTCGTTCAGTTTCGATTGCAGAGCTGTTGTATCACATTGCGAACACCCCATAAATAAATGTGACTCTAAAAATTGCATTAGTAAAAAAAAAGAAAATTTTGAATTTTGAGTAAGAATTAGAAATATTAAAATGAAATGAACCATCCAATAAAAACATTAACAAAAACTAAATTAGAGAAGGCTGATTAATATGAAGAAGAAATAGGTTCCAAGCCAAATTTATTTACTAGATAGTGAGTCTACTTTGGACCTACAAAGATCATAGGAGGTATATTAGCAAACTGAACAATACCTTTAAATATCATATCCAATGTTCCTGAGGCATGCAAAAAGTGAAGGTATGAAATATATTTTTGGGAGCTTATACAGTTTAGCTCAGTTGAACATGACAGGATTGTAGCGTGGGCTAGATGGCAGAAAGTAAATTGTCTTGGAATACTAACACTCACCCTTGACTAGCTCCAAGTTGGCTTCTTGTTTAGAGAGCAGCTGCGAGCGCTGCGTGTCCTGGTGGGCGCGCAGTTCCTGCTGGTATAGGTGCTGCGCCGTGCGCAGCTCGTGCGCCAGCGACGCGCACTCTTTCTCCAACGATGACACGCGCTCTGAAAGCTGCCTGTTGTCCGCCATGATCTGGTTCAACCTGGCCGACGCACGCTCCAGCTCACCGTGGGCCGCATTCAACCTGCTAGTGGCCTCCGCGACAGCTGCATCTGAACGTTGTTTAGTTGCCTTCACAGCAGCAAGTTCTTCAGAGAGAGTGCTTCGTTCCCTCTCGAGGTTGTCGCGCTGGGCACGCAAGCTCGCCACGGTGCCGTCGTTGACGGCAGCGGCTGCGGCTTGTGCAGCTGTCAGCTCAGCCGCTTGTTTCCGTGCCTTAGCAGCTGAGTCGGCTTCTTGCTTTAACTTCTCACGTAACTCCGTCAATTGCATTTCTAAAGCATTTATTTTGTCGTTGTAAGTTTGTAAATTATTTATTTCTTTCGCTCGTTTGCTTTGTTCTTCATCAAGCCGCCGCTTTGCTTCATTAAAATTAAATTCAGCTTTTCTCCTTGTCTCAGTTTCTATGTCAGCCTTCCTTTGTATCTCTTTCAGATCGTGTCGTAATAGAGCTAATTCTTTATCAGTATCAGCTATTATTTTCTTATTCCTAGATTCCCTCTGTGACAATTCTTCTAGCTGAGCACATAAAGTGACTTGGGTGTCTTCCAACTTCCTTCTTCCGTCTCTTTCTCTCTCAAGGAGTTTCTCTAGCTGCAGTATAGCTTCAGATCCAACATTATTAATATGATTATTAGAAATAGTATCCACGACATCGGCTGCCTTTAGTCCTCTGGCGCATAACTGATAATCACCATTGTAAGTAAAGCCCACAAATGGCAAATGATTTCCAACAAATGCTTTGGGCACTGGGAAAGATTCATCTAAAGCATCGGACTTTTCCATGTCGTCAAAATTCCTTGTATCGTCATCACTAGATAATTCAGGCACAACTGGTGGTACAGAATCCCTCAGGTTTTCAAAACTCCATTGATCATTGATAAAGAATGGATGTTGCTTAATTTCGTTGACACTAGTTTTACCTAATCTCTTAATCCTGTCTGTTAGAAGACCTCTGATAAGAGATTTAGCGTCCTTTGAAATTTCCACATCATCTGGAAACTGGAGTGAGTTCCTATGGTCCATGATCTTTCCATATGTACCTACTAAACTATCTGCATAGAAAGGAGGATCCCCAATGAGCATTTCATATAAAAATATTCCCACGGCCCACCAGTCACATTCACGACCATAGACTCCCTCACCATTCTGTGATTGCAACACTTCTGGAGAGATATAATCTGGAGTACCCACTGCATTGCTGGCCCGCACAAGTCCATCAGGTCCCATTCTCATGCATGTACCAAAATCAGCTAGCTTTAGATGTCCATGTTTGTCAATTAACATGTTATCTGGTTTTACATCTCGGTGTACAAAACCCATACCATGAATTACATCTAATGCAAGGACAATTTCCATTGTATAGAACTTAGCCCACTTCTCAGGTATGTCGTAGTTCGACATAAGACTAACGAGGTCACCACCAGGCATGTAGTCCATGACCATGTACAGATATTTGTGGTCTTGAAAAGCAAAGTGAAGTTTTAATATCCACTCGGAGTTAGCATGTGCCATTATGTGCCTTTCCTCCCAAAAGAATGTGGAATCAGATCTCTTGATCATTTCAACCTTACTGAGTAGCTTCATGGCATATACATGACGAGTAGACTTATGTCTGACTAGTTGTACTTCACCAAATGCCCCTCGGCCAATCACCTTTATCAAATCAAAATCCGCTGCTTTCATACGCAGGTCTACTATGTCGGAAGCAAAAGCTTCATCTACAACAAACAATTTTTTTTTTATTATACCTATCTAATTATGCTAAGACAAAGCAGATAATTTTTTTAAATCTTTAAACAACTTTAGGAAATAAGTGAAACCCTAAAATCAGTGAATGATTCAAGATTCACAAAATCAATAATTATCCATCAATAATAAGTTTTTAATCATCAGAATGATTAAATACATACACAGTCAAATGTAAAAAGAACAATGCATTATAGTAACATTTTCCATTCATTTTTTTCATTTTTGTACCAATGTGATTCATTTGCCATAAAGGTATTTTGGATCATTTTGAATACTACATAGTTTTATTATATGATTCAGAACATATTTAAGAATGAAATGCACGTCAACAATGTATATGGGATCACAGGGGAATTTCTAAAAAGGAAACCCATGGTCCAAGACCGGACACGGTAACTGAACAAACATAGGTGAGTTTAGTCAATAAAAGTTGAGCGGGAGAAGTCATTAGATGATTTGCCTCCTCCCAAAAAAAAGTGTATATGGGATGTTCTTATATTAAAAATTTAACAGTACAAAAAAATGTAACAGGAGGCATGTTTTGTCCACTCTAGACACATATTTAAAAAAAAAAAACAAAATGATTACCCTATTTAACCTTTCGAATACCGTAATTTACCGTAATTAGAGACACAATAGAAAGACGCCAGTGTTTGCTTGGGGTTTAATGAATTAAAACCCTTGAATAAATAGTATGTATTTTACCAATACCCTTAAAATAAAAGAGAGTTGTAAATTTGAAGGGAAAATATGATATTTACATAATTCTTTGATACCTTCTAAATATATACCTATATTAATTCATTAAACCCCAATTCGGTCATTGTCTTTCTATTGTGTCTCTAATTACGGTACTCAAAAGGTTAATAGAAATACCAGACTGGGTCACTGAAAATACACAATGCCAACTTCTAAATTGAATTAAAAGCCATTCAAGCTTAACATTTTTAAATGTGTATAATCCCTCTTCTACACATTTGGTTCCTCATTGAATAATTTCTATTCAATCAATCAGATACAAACTAATTAATTCAATGGTCTATTGTCATAGTTGAATCTAGGTGTCATTCAAACATCAACTGCTGCTAGCCATAATGCTTTACTCTCATTTATAATGTTATCAGCATTGTGAAATAGTCAACAGTTGCCTTATAGGGATGACAACTTCACAACAGCTGATTTTATTAGTTTGTTTTACTGCAAAGAAGGTTGTCCTCCTTTGTGGTCCGAGTGCTTATCGAGTTGTTTGTGATATGAGCAAACAGTTGGTCAACTCTTTGCATGACCACAGGTCTGGGCTTTTTGGGCTAATTGAATAAAATACCTGTTTTATGAATTATTTATATATAAAAAAAACAATTATCCCTATAAACCTAAATACCCATTTTTACAACCTCGAAGTCAAAAAAGGAAAAACCATTACAAAACCAGAAATAGAAAAGATGGGGTACTTGGGTATAACCTAAAGAAAGAATGACCCCTATATCAAACTCTGCAGTATGTAATCAACTGTCTATCATAACTACAAGTACCATGTTATCACTCCTTAATTGATTAGGTACATGTAATGTAATCAAAACAAACTTATTAATTAAACTGTATTGAAATATACACAACAGTTTTGAATTCTAGGCTGATAATTAGCATGAAGATCAGTGCACAGTTGATTTTGAAGGTTTCAGTTATAAAGATTATAAAAAAAATAGAATACAGTATGAATAAATGTTAAGACAACTCCATTAATCATACTAGTACTCTGGGTCCAGTCAATAACATCAAAAACTTATCATTTCAGACGATAACAACAATCTTACTTACATATTACAGAAGCCGTTAAGTAGTTACTGCAAGTTAGCAAGAAATGTGTCAATTATGTCTAAACATTTAGTATAGCTGAAAACTAGACATGTTTACCAAAACACTAGTTGGATGCTATAGGTTAGTAAGATCATTTGACAGTGCCTGTGCCTATGGGGCATACAGGAGCCAATCCAATATCAAGATACAAAACAATGTTATCATTGTTGATCAAAGAGTGTATCTTGATATTGGATTGGCTCCTGTATGCCCCATAGGCACAGGCACATTTTAGTTAGACCTATATTACATATTTATCCAATTTATGATTTATGTTTCAAAGACATTTCTTATTTCAAAGGTATTTTCTTCTTGATCATCTGAACATTAATTAAAATCCACCAATTCATTTCTTATGAATTAGTTTTGGTCTAACATTATGTTACAATGGAAAATTGTTGTATAAAACTAAATCATACTCCTGATAATCACTTAGCACTGTATACTTACATCTGCTGGTGTATGCCTCAACGTTCTTCATGCGACGGATAGCCGGGTGGTCACAATCGGAGACGAGTGCCGTCACGGTGTCCAGCAAGCAGTCCACGTTGCCGGTGGAGCGAGGGTCACACAGCCGCTCCTCCAGGGCGCGGAGCCGCCGCAAACGTTCTTCATCCTTCACCGATTCCATGCTGGATCCTATTTCTGACGTCCTCTGCCACTAAGGCTAAACGCCACCGCACATTCTCCCGATGACTGCTCCGTGTAAGAACACCACTCTCATCACGACACATCAACAACTTGATACTGATTTGTTATTCCTGTACGCTAGTTCAGTCGATTACCTACCATTCAAAGGATAACTTATGTTTCATTATCGAAAAATTCAGTTGCTACAGCTCAGAATGACAGCAGATAAAGGTGGTTCTCACAACAAAGCATATGCACGTTTGCAAACACAACAGGATGATTATTTACATTTATAAATATCCACTGACTTCCAACGAATTAATAACACTAAATTAACGTAACGATTGGCACAAATATGAAAAAATTAAGTAAAATTACGAATTATTCGACCGCTTGATTGATGAACGATGGATGATCGAACAATAAAGTGAAGTTAGACACAAAATTTTAGGAGAAGTTTTCAATGGCGTTTCGTAAATGAGTTAAGCTGTTGATACACTACATGGACAGTTCTACTAATGAAAGTGAGTAACAACACTGGTAAGTTAAAAAAATAGTACTGTGGTGGACAGATTTTATGTCTATAAAATACCTTATTACTAATGCAAGGTACACGCACAAACACAGGAAGTCTGCTCCACTTGGGCAGAGCACCGCTGTATCCTCCTGGAGGTAACTCCTCGTGTTTGGCTTTGATTCAGGCCATGATTCGGAGCGAGAGAGAATTGGAAGGGGTCGTCTTTTTCTGCAAAGTAGCAATGAGAGCATGGGAGGTGACCGCAAATATGAGAGACTGGACATCTTCACAATCTAGCAATCGTTGCAAGAGTCACCTCGGGCATCATCAGGAGTCGCAAGATTATTTCCAGCCAAAATAAAAGTCAGCCAGTCTGTAGGGCCTGCTAGGGCTGTGGAATCATTTTATAGATTTACCCTGGCCCTAGAGCGCAAAGGGCAAATGAATGAATATAGGTGGGTTTTATTCAGTAAAAGTCTGACACGCCCTCATCCTCCACTCTAGAGCGAGAGAAGTCAATTGAAGATTCTACACTCAAAAAAACTGTACACAGCGCAGTGACAAAGGCCGTGGGCAAGTATCTCACCGCATATTATGACCACCAATTAATGATTAGGGATATAAAAATGAATGTGTCGTGAGATTTGGAAATCATCACATAGTCACCAGAGCAGGATAATTAATTAGTAGCGAGTTTCAACCAAAACTGAAACCAAAACTAAGTAATAGAATAACAGACAAAAATGTTTAAAAAAGTTATCAGCCCATTGAACATTTTGCTATCTTTTATTTTTATAAAGTACAAAAAAATTCAGAAATCAGAAATCAGAAACGTTTATTTCAAATAGACCAATTACAGGCACTTTTGAATTGTCAAAATGTCGGTCAGTCAAAAAAAATACAAGTGAAGCTAAATTGCACGTTCCAAAGCGTAGATCTCTATGGAGAAGAACGTGCAAGAAACTCCATGGACACTCTTTTAAATCATCTTATGAGTTACATAAATCTTGGTTACATATTTCTTGTCGCTTCTAATATGTGAGCACAATGTAGATAAGTAGTAATAATTAAAATTAAAAATTAAAAAAAAACTAATTAAAAAAAATAGAAATTGAATTCAGTCACTGGCAGCTAAGAGATGACCAGTCTCAACTGACGGCACCCGTTCACGAGCATGACGCGTGCATCAGCCCCACTCAGCTCAACCATTTTGAAGGGAAGTGAATGACCCAATAATACGTGCCACCATCAGCGAGACATTTGAGTGAGCATGACAAACTCTCAACTGCCATGCTCGTAATGTCAAACAAGTTGTAACCTAATAAAAATGCTCCATGGTACTTCACATTCACAAAACTTGAAAAACAAAGTGCTTCTACATTATACAATGCTATTGTTTCCAAATACAAAAGGTAATAAATTATCATAAGCTCTATTGAAATAAACAAATAAAATAAAATTAAAATAAACATTTCGAAAACAACAATACAAAAAGGGGAATAGTATCTCTTCCAATATTTATATACACATATATTTAAAAAAAAAAACTAATTTGAAGGTAAAAGTGGCTGTGGCTGCGGAGCAGGACCGGCATTTAGCCAAGCGTTTTTATCAAGGATATAATCTTCCAGTTTATAATACGCTTGTCTACACAGTGTGCGTTTACTGCATGCGTTAAATTTGGACTCATTTAGTTGTAGAATCTCAACTGGTATCTTATTATAAAATTTTACACAGTACCCCATGAAAGAACTATGTACTTTAGCCAATCTGAACCGAAGTTGATCTAATTTGTTCCTGTTCCTAGTATTAAAATTGTGCCTGTCACTTATCTTAGTAAAAAGATGAATATTTAGAAATTAACTCATAAAGCTATGATTGTTGATTGAACTGATGACATAGACGAAAGGAAATTTTTAGATTTACTACCACTGCCTTCAGTTCAAAGACGCTAGTTAAACTGGGAACCAAATATTCAACCACTTTTTGACCGAAACTTCATCTAAATCCAAAACTGGACCTTCGATCAGACATTAGTATTTATCTGAAATAAACACTCGACAGGGAGCAAAAGTAAAGTAAGGTAAATTTTTTTTCAACATTTAACAATCCCTGGTAATCTTTCCAGTTATCTGGTTTATGTACATAGATGGTGGAATGAGATCCGTGACCCACCTAATAGCAGAGAGAATAAGATATCCTAAAAATTAAACGAATTTGAACTTTCTGCAATTGGCAGTTGGCAGTGATGTTTAATTCGTAGCTTAATAATTTTAACAAACAAGGTAGTTACATATAAAAGAATACAGTTATGTCAATTGTGGGATTATCTGAAGTCCAAAGACAGGGGGAGGACACGATAATCCTCAAATCTGGTAACCTGCTTTATTTCAGGGAAGGTGACCAGCAGTCCTAGGGTGGTGTCGGGTTTATCGTCCACAAGTCCCTTGTGAAAAATGTAATGAGGATCGATAGTGTGTCGACCAGGGTGGCGTATCTTACACTCAGAATATCAACAAGATATTCGCTGATACAGGTTTACGCACCGACCTCGACACACCCCGACGACGAAGTAGAGTCCATGCATGAGGATATATAGAGAGTCATGCATGGTTCTAAGACTCACTTCATCGGGGTCATGGGGGACTTTAACATGAAACTGGGCAAACGAGACGTTGATGAGCTGCGAGTGGAGCAATTTGTATTTGGACATCGGAACTGCCGGGGACACCTACTGGCTAGTTTTATGGAGAAGGAGGGCCTTTATATGATGAACTCCTTCTTCAAAAAGCGTAAACGTAGAAAGTGGACCTGGCAAAGTCCTGCTGGTGCGACTAGAAATAAGATTGATTTCATCATGTCGACGAAGAATCAAATATTCAATTATGTCTCTGTGATCAACGCGGTGAAAACTGGAACACATGGTAAGAGGCACATTGAATATCAATATCAAGCTTGAAAGATCTCGAGGTCCAGCACAGATCCAGATTCAAAGCTTTCAGCGCGAACCTCACAATCGTTTCGAGTGCCTAGATGGCTCTGTGGACGAATACAACGATGGGTTCGTGGAAACTGTCCATACGGTGGGGTCTAAGTTCTTTAAGACTCGTCGTACAAAGAAGAAAAGGCTCTCTGATCAAACTCTCGAACTCTTGAAAGAGAGACATGAGATGATTATGCAGTCTTCAGACGATGCGTGCATCTACCGGAAGTTACCGTTTTAAGGACTTGGAGATCCGTCAATTGAAGACGGATCTCCAAGTCCTTATAACGTAATCTCCGCCTCTTTAATACAGAACGGATTAAAAATGCGATCGAGTGGAATAACGGCTCCAAGATTTATGCAAGAGATCTGCCTATAAGGCAGAGCCAGCTCATGAAACTGAAGACCGACGATGGCAGAGTCATATGCACCAAATCGGAGCTTTTGGGAGAGATCGAGCCATTCTATGGAAAGCTGTACATGTCTATCAAAAAACCCACAATTAATCTAGCAAACGACCCAAGAGCTAGATTAACCCGGCACTATACCGAAGATATCCCGGATGTCAGCCTGTACGAGATTAGGATGGCTCTGAAGCAGCTTAAAAATAACAAGGCGTTGAGTAACGACGGAATTACAGCCGAACTGCTGAAGGCGAGTGGAAAACCGGTCCTAAAGACCCTTCAGAGCTTGTTCGATTCCGTCATACTTGAGGGAAAGACGCCACAGGCATGGAGCAGAGATGTGTTGGTACTTTTCTTTAAGAAGGGCGACATTGCCCTGCTTAAGAATTACAGGCCAGTCTCGCTTCTGAGTCGTGTCTACAAGGTGTTTTCCAGAGTCATGAGTCATCACGAATCGTCTCGCACGCGAGTATGCTTTTTGCGTATTTAAGTATTTGTTTTGACAGATGTCAAAACGGGCCTTTTATTTTTTGACCACTTTAGTTTTTTTTTTTTTTTTTTTTTTTTTTAATTGATATAAACCAGTGCTTGACTGCGATCCCACCTGATGGTAAGCAGTGATGCAATCATTGATGGTGAGGCGCACTAGTTTGTTGTTAACTTGTGTTACTAAAACTAAAAATACATTAGTGGATCAAGTGTAGCTCTTCAAGTCTATTTTCCATATAAAATGTATGGAGACCGACGCACCCAGATCGGCGTGTGTGGCACACATGTGCGCAGTGTAGTTCTAGCTTGATGCGCGATATCTACTCTAATATTATAAGGAGGTAAAATTTGTTTTTTTGTTTGTAGGAGGTAATCTCTGAAAGTACTGGTCCGATTGCTAATTTTTTTTTCTATATAAATATATATATATAAATATTTATATATTAGATAGAAAGCTGCTTTATCCTGAAAATGATTGCTGACAGGCCGGATTGCCCCATCCAGAGACAATGGGTGGAATTAGCTATAGGTTACTAATAACACTAAATTAGTATATGAGCATTTTCTATTATTAACACACTAACAATATATATATTGCCATTAGTTATAGTAAATACAAACTGACTGCCACAGCAACGCACAGCCGAAATTACTGGGGCTAGGAACAAGAAATTTTGTAAAAGGCTTTCTTTTGTGACGAAGGCGTAGACTAAAGGGTTTTTGGAAATTCTACCTATAGGGCCACGGGTAGTGTGAAAGTGAAACCCGGGGCCCTGGGACGAAGGCAAAGAAGGAACAGGAGTGGGTTTTTAGTCAGTAAAAGTCTGACACTATCTCCCGCCCCGCCCAAGAGCGGGATTTGTCATAAGATGATTTTCCCACCCAATAAAAAAAAAACCTATAAGGGGATGAAAAGGGGAAATTCTATTTGTACGCGAAACCTTATTCCATGTACCAATATTCTTGAAAGTTAGCACAAGTGATAACATTACATTAACATAATATATGTAAGTTACAAAGGTTGTCATATTTGTTTTCAGAACTACCCTCAATAAAAAAAAATGCATGGAGGATTCTTAAGGGCCTATTACACCATTCGATATTCAGACAGTTTTAGTCTATGATTCGACATATCGCGTAGTGTAATAAGAGTTAGACCGGTCTTACTCGGAACAAAAAATAAGACAGTCTGAATATCGTGTGCTGAATATCGCGTAGTGTAATAGGCCCTTAACTTCTTAGGTTAAGCAACTTATAACTTGCCGCAAATTCCAATCAATATTTTAATAAAGGTTGTCATAATTAGTTTTTCAAAACTACCCTCAAAATAAATATGGTCTATGGGGTGTTAGTTTTTATGACAACATTCTCTCGAACGACGTCGCTGGCAAAGTGCTAGTTATTCATAAACTTTGCCTTAACCCTTTCCGGAAGTTGCCTTGCAAGAACTGTGTTGAGAAGAATGAGAAAATTTAGATTAATCGTATAAGGTCCACTATACACACCATTATTAAACCGATTGTTAAAGACTCTCTGGGGACAGACCAATTAATTGGTCTCAGATCAGGCGCCTTCAAGACTATTTGCAGGGAGGTGAATTTTTATAATAGGTTTATAAAAACGGCGATGGCGGTAAATAAATAAGCACGGATAGTATTCGAGGTCTAAAGCTTTTAATCGTATAAGGGGGATCAACACAAACATATAGTAGGATCAACACCATTTATTCACTGGTTATCAATTAGCAATTAGGAGTACATAATGTGGTATGTAATGTAATGTGTTTAAAACTGAGCGAATCAGCGAACCAAGAATATTATATAGAAAACTATAATATTCTTGCAGCGAACCTAACTTCACATTTTATTTATTTATTTATTTATTTATTTATTTATTTAATAACACATACAATTGTTTTAACAGGCATACCCAAGATAACAAATGTAGTCGCAAAATAGCCGCACTCAGAGACGCCACCCACAGACTGATCAAATATTCATTAGTGTAGTAGTAGGCAACATACATACATGATAGTCGATGATCAGCCTCAAGCAGCGCCCTGAAGAACCGGCACAAGTTACACAGAGGACAACACACTTATTGTCACCCTCTCAAATTCCGCCAATGTGCAAGAAAAAATATCTAACCGCAGAGAGACGTTATTAAGTATTTCAACCGCCCGAGTCACGGGTGCGAACTTTAACAAATTTGTGCGGGCTACCGGGACTTTAAACAGCCTTTCTCTCGGTCCTGGGCGCAGTCTACTGTTTGGAACGAGCAATCTCAACGATTCCAGTATTTGTGGATTATTTAGGATACCCCGTAAAACCAAAAACACATACTTTGTAAGAGCGAGATTGCGCCTTACCTCCAACTTATAGTAACCAACCATCCCTATAACAAAGAGGGTTGGATACATAAGTGGATAGAAAGGGTATACGCCAAATTGCCTCATGTATAAGTACCGAGTAAATTTATTCTGCATCTTTTCCACCATCATAGAATATTTATTTTCATAAGGATTCCAGATGATAGCACTCGTTTCCAGGTTACTTCGCACCAATGCGTTATATAACGATTTCACAGCTGCCATATTATTTTGGGGAAGTTAGGTTTATTCGACTACTACCTAATATAACACATGGGTATTTATCTTTTTACCAGACTATTCAAGGAGAAGGGTGAAGGCTTTTTAAGCATATCTATATGCAAGAGTAAGTTTGATAACACAAACACACAGCCTCTCTCATCGAAATTAAATTAAATTACGGTAGTTAGAAAAGTATAGTAAAATAGTTTTGGTAGTAGACTTTATAGAACTTAGTTCGCTATTCTGACTTATAGTATTTTGCTGGTTTAAAAATAATATCATGAGGAGGTGAAACTTAAATCTAGCGTAAAATTTCCATTTTTCTATTATTTTGTTTTATTTTATTTTTTAGTAAGCAGCCGCCTGAAAAAACATTAATAGCATAGACTAAAGGGCGATGATTCTGCAAAGGATAATCAGTCATTCGTGTTCTATTCCATTCATTCAATTTTGTTCATCGAATGGAACATGGCGGTGCTAGGCAGGATGTGCATAAGTTTTTGATTTTTGCATTTATTAACGAGTTGCTTGTATCTGTTAGCTTTCTAAGTAGTTTCTGTCTTATTTTGGGTGTTGTAATATTTGGTAATGTGAATAAGCTAATTCGATACCGGAACCTCCTGTCTGGACTTTCTTAATTCTGCAATGAAAATTATTATTCGTTGGTAGTGTAAAAATAATTGTGACAAATATATCACTTTACCTCAGGTAAATTGTTGTTTTAAGTAATTTTCTCACATGTTTAGTAAATATAGTTTAACCTGAAATCCTTTATTCCAAAGTATCATCCCACAATAAGTCATTAAAAAGTTACGAGCCTGCCCCATTTTGGTTCAAGTTCATTCTCGTGTTATTTTGTTCGTCTTTAGTTTTATATTTTATTGAAATCCTCTACTAGTTACTCTCCTTGTGTTCATGAATGAGAATCAGAACTTAAAAATACTATTCAGGATGAGATTTCATGAGGATAACTTTTCTTTGTGGTCCATAATCACGTGTGGTTCGAGTCGTTATGGGGTCAATAACTGCTGACTACGAATTATTTTCTTTTTAATCGCTTAACGGGGAATGTAAATAATAAATAAATTAACAAATTAGTAGGAAAAATTAATTTCTATGATGAGCTTAGATTAAAAGTTGTAAATAAGCCCTGTCGTGTAAATTTGCGTCAAATAAAGCAGACTTGTGCGCAATTTACACCTGGTGGTGATCGATGAATTAATCGGCAATGCATGTACAGTGCATAGTAGGCGCAGGGCGCAGGACGTAGACAGGGCGCAGGGGAAGGTGGGGGCCGGGGGTAGTGCGGGGCGGGGGCCCGTCCGACAGTCAGCTGTGCAAAGTGTCATGTTGTCGCGTCGCGCTGTACCCAGCCGTGGGAAATGGCCTAAATTGTGCTCCTTCCATTGATTCTTGAAATTTGATTCTGTTGTATTGTTACGAGATCTTTTTCAAAAAATCCTAATGGTTAACAAAAAATATAAATGTGATAAATTTAATATAGTGAAATGAGTGATGAGATGAGACATAGATGAAAGTATTCCTTTGTGACAAACAAGTTTTAGGTGCCCTGAATATCTTCAATATATTAACTCCAACCCTGAAAATATAACATCTAGGTATGTGTAGATGTGTCTTATCTTTTACAATTTAACAAAGTACTGCCAATGATCTATATTTATCACAACCCGATACTTTCAAAAAATCGTGTGGACCAGTGATTTTGGTATCAGGGTATCAACTATTCATAAGTACATACTTATTATTGCTTCTTATATTGCAATATAACAAACTACTTCATTTGTAATTCCTTTTTTTATATAATTGTAAATGATTCTGTTCAGGTCCTTAGTAAGGCACATTATAATGAAGTTTGTTGAGTGGAAAACTTAAATAACATTTGAACTTGCATAATTTTAACTGAAAGTGTGCTTTGTGCAAATGTTTTCATTGTTTCATGTATGTTTGCCAGTTGCCATTGTTGCGCAATCAACAATTTTCAATAAAGTTCTCTTTATGGTTAACCGCTGAATGCTGACGATAACAGCTATAATCACACTTTTCTTGCTCTCAATGTACAAACTTAATCAATATTTCATTGCAATTGTTGATTCATATCCTGTAATAAAAATATTTTATTAATGAAAATGCATTCCGATTGTCACACCAAGAGATATCAACTTTCTGTTTTTTAAATTCTAATCATCTACATAACAAAATTCTTAAATTCATTCATTAACAGACATGCCACAGCCTAAACCAATATATCTAGAAAGCTCATGGCTTTCGTAGACAGATAAATAAAATTGAACATAAATGAAGGATTAAAAAAAATATGATCCATAAACAGGAAGTAGGGAATGAAATTTCATAATTTTGTCCCAAGGGTACATGGATTTTTTACATTCTGTGCATCTTCCAGGAATAAGTAATAATGTAGCCACTGTTATACTAGTGTGAGTTGAATCTGATTTCATACTACAGGGGACTATTTATATAGCAAATTTAAACTGGGTATACATAAAGCATTAGTTTACTTTGCATATGTGTAAGATTAGTTTGGAATCAGATTTCATTGAGCTGCTGAGTGTGAATGTTTGTATGCAAATGAAAAAGAACCTTACATAAGAAAGTTTCTTCAAGTAGTTGTCTTGCTTATTCATTTAAGTTAATCTTTAATTCATTTATTTTCTTTTAGTCAAAAGTATAAAATTAGGTCTATTATTTTTATTTCAGTGTGCCGTGGTGGTCATGGCTACGCTTATTCAAGAGAATGGTATTAAGGAGCTGAGCAAAGGCACACATGGTGTGGTGCCCAACCGTGGCATCACACATAGTGTTACAAATCACATGGTGCCCGACCATGAATATTGCGAAGCTGGCTCGACTAGCTCGCAGCAGATGCAGTGCTCCGATACAAGCGAGCCGGTGGCGCCTCCCGTGCCCGTCGAAGAAGAAGAGGATACGCCCGAAATAGATATAATGATAAACAATGTCGTGTGCAGTTTTAGTGTTAAGTGCCACCTGAACCTTAGACAGATAGCATTAAACGGTGTTAACGTAGAATTCCGCCGCGAGAACGGCATGGTAACCATGAAGCTACGGCGTCCGTACACCACCGCGTCGATCTGGTCGTCGGGGCGTGTGACGTGCACGGGCGCCACTAGCGAGGATCAGGCCAAGGTTGCGGCGCGGCGGTATGCGCGCGCTCTGCAGAAGCTCGGCTTCCAAGTGCGCTTCCGCAATTTCCGTGTAGTCAATGTATTAGGCACCTGTCGGATGCCCTTTGGTATAAGGATCATATCTTTTTCCAAGAGATACAAAGAAGCAGAGTAAGTATTCTTATTTATGCATAACTTAACTACTCAATTTCATCATACAGCTTGTTCAACAATTTTTATCTTTGTTTCATTCAGCTCTGAATGAAAAAATCCTTTGTTTACATTTTATAGTGTAGATGAAGTTGATGTTTGGCTAAGATTTTCCTAACATCTAAACAATGACATTTTTCTGTAGTTTATCAACAAACATCATCACTTATTTGACACAAACCATAGCAAGCAATTAATTTTATCCGTTACTGACACTGAAAATGATTGTAAGGAATTGCAAAATTATGATAGTAAGTGCACCATTTTTTAAATGTTAAATTAAAGTATAGAAAAATTTAATTTTACCATATCAACCAATATAAACTGGAGTCAGGGTTCAGATGAAATTGTTTTATTTTTATGATAAACTAGCAGACTCCCTGCTTGTTGTTTATAATATTTATATAGCATTTCTTACGACATTTGAGGTGGTTCAACTTGATGAATTTTGCACTTTAAATAGATCTTGATGACTTAATAAATATTAAAAAAAAATAAGCCCTTATTATGGTGCTGTGGTAGTCTATAGCACCATAATATACCTTTTATAGTTAAAAGGTAGACTAATAAATTATGAGGAATTTAGGTATTTGGAGCAAAAGCAAGTCTTGACTGGTGCCTGGGGCATTGAGCTGCAACCTTATTGACAGCCCATTTTGGTTTTATTTGAGCTATACAACACAACCTTCACACACCTCATTATGTCACTGGATATTTGTAAACACTAAAATGAAACCCAGATTCAGATACATCGTAAATTATCGAATTTGGATAAGACTTATTGTATGTGAAATGACCTATTCATAACATATTGAGAGTTAACACTTGCAAGTTTTATCACATACATAGTATTTACACTTATGTGTGTACCTACATAGAAAAAGGAAAAACTTATGAGTAGTCAGAGATTTATCTAGAAAACATATGCCTATTAGACTGCTGAACTAACTATATATATCAAAGAAATGACTGGAACTGTTTAAAAACATTGCTTTCCTTTCTTTCAGTTATGAACCTGAGCTTCACCCAGGAGTCACTTATAAGTTATACAACCCTAAGGCCACACTCAAGATATTCTCTACAGGAGGTGTGACAATCACAGGTAAAAATATTTTATATTTGAACTACCTAACTACACCAATTTCCATAGAGAATATAACTAACATTATTTTTTAAATTGTGTTCAAATCTTATTTAACCAATATACATTCAGACAGCATTGTTCATTAGCCAAATTCAAATCCTGGAAGATATATAGGTAGCTGGGCGTTAAGGGCACCAAACATGGTGAGTTGCGAATGAGCTTCACCGTGGCACTGTTTGAGAAAGGTTCACAATATTCTATTTGACCAGGTTGCAGTCAATTAATTACGAGATTTCTAATTGACCACTGCAGTTTCCATAGAACAAATGCTTTGTTGTGTGTAGATGTTCTGCTGTGTGTTCTCCCACAGTACAGTAATATTTTACCTATGGAATACTTTTTTGGCCAGATACATTATGTGAGGTAGAGCCTCTATAATCCCTCTGCTATGCAAAGACCTCCCCCAATGACTTTTAGCTTATTCAATTTGGGGCAAATATCTGATGTTGAAAGGATTTCTGTCTTTCAAGCTGCATGAAGGGACCCTTTTAAAGACGATTGCGTTAGACGAGGCGGAAATCTCAACAAGCCACATGTACCCATTTAGCCTAATAT
This sequence comes from Mythimna impura, assembly GCA_905147345.3. Taxonomy (NCBI): domain Eukaryota; kingdom Metazoa; phylum Arthropoda; class Insecta; order Lepidoptera; family Noctuidae; genus Mythimna; species Mythimna impura. The sequence goes on from LR990348.1 coordinate 7,955,701, forward strand.
TTGAGTTCAATATTCATAAATATGAAATGTGTTAAGTTTCAGATTGCCCGTGATTCAAGCTAACTCAGATAATGGGTTATTTTAGAATAACTGATAGGATGACATTACAACGCTTATAATCAGTTTTAGGAAAGACAGTAAAGGTTAAATTCTGTGCTAAATAATGTTTCAGCACTTATTTAAGGTGCAGTTTTGAATCTGCAAAAATTTTCAGGAGGCAATATTATATTTGTGATTTTCTTTCTCGACCCGAATGAACAATAAAATAGTTAGGGTGCTTTATTTTAAATTTTATTCTTATTTACGGAAATCTGTAAAAGAGTTTTCGTAAAGTATGTGGGTGGAACCTCGTTCACGACACAACGGGTGATTCGGTTTTTTGAAGTGGTTTTTTCTAAATAATACTGAAAATTAAAAACAAAATCTAAAATAACAAGTATTATTGATATTGACGAGATACCGTATTTTTATATGATTATTTAGAAGTTACGAAATTTTGTGCACATTCAAAGCTGGACCTTGTATATGTCCTACAACTAATTGGCTCCCATAGACATCTCACTTGCCTCTGCATTTACTTCAATAATCGATACTAATATTAAAACAAGAGAGAAAGACGAGGGATGTTTGTCAGGTAAGATGTGTAAGGAATGAAGCTGGAATGATCCTATCTTAAGATGAAAAAATCAAAGAGAAGTGGAAGGACTATTTTGAAGGACTGATGAATGAGGAAAATAATTGCAGTGGGAATTAAGAGAGTAAACCAGTGAATGTAGGAAAGTGAGAATGGTTAGTATGGATGAAGTCAGAATAACAGTAAATGGAATGAAGAATGGTAAGGCCATTGGTCCAGATGGAATACCAGTTGAAGTGTGGTTATTGCGAGTGGATGGATGGACGTGGTTAGCTTTGTTCTTCAATAAGTTGTTGCGAGAAGAAGCCATACTTGATGATTGGTGCAACAGATTTGGTGCCCATCTTTAAAAACAAAGGTGATGTGTTTGAGTGCAACAATTATAGAGGAATAAAACTAATGTCACATACTATGAGAGGTGGTTGAGAGAAGAGACTGAAATTTCGCAGAACCAATTTGGTTTTATGCCTGGCCGGGGTACAACGGATGCCATTTTCGCTATACGCCAGCTGTGCGAGAAATACAGAGGTGCGCATAAAAACTTGCACATGGTATTCGTTGACCTCGAAAAGGCATACGATCGGGTACCTCGTGAGGTTCTGTGGTGAGCCCTTAAGGAGAAAGGTGTGCCTAGGAAGTATGTGTAGTTGATCCGAGCGATGTACAGTCGATGCAGTACCCAAGTCCGGTCCAAAGTGGGCACCACTGGAAGCTTAAATGTGGCTGTTGGCTTACATCAAGGATCGGCTCTCAGCCCTTACCTCTTCCTGATGATAATGGACGCTCTGACGTCGGACATTCAGAAAGAGGCTCCTTGGTGTATGCTGTTTGCCGATGACATTGTGCTGGTTGCCGAGAGTGGCCTAGAGGTTCAGAACAGATTGGAGGTGTGGTGGCACAGACTGGAGAGTGTTGGCCTGAAATTGAGTAGAACCAAAACAGAGTATAATTGTTTTGTGATTTCGGCGGTCTCTCCAATCCTGTGCTTCTAGCTCTCGCCGCAACGCCCATACCGATCTGTTCCGACTTTCGGTACCTCGGGTCGCTCTTCCAAAGGGATAGTGAGGTAGACCGAGACGTAACACATCGGATCAACGCAGGATGGATGAAATGGCGACAGGTCACGGGTACAACTTGCGACCCACGGATGCCCCTCCAGTTAAAGGGCAAAATTTACAAGTCCGTGATAAGACCTGTCATACTTTATGGATCAGAATGTTGAGTTGTAAAAAAGATGAATGAAAAAAGATTACATGTACCGGAGATGAGAATGTTGAGATTGAGATGGATGTGTGGTGTGACGAGAATGGATAAAGTGAGAAATGAGTATCTTAGAGGAAGTTTGAAAGTGGCGCTAGTGACTGAAATGTTGAAAGGCAATCGTTTGTCTTGGTATGGTCATGTGAAGAGAAGGGATAAAACGCATGTTACTAAAAAGTTCTGAGTATACATGTAGATGGTTGGAGAGGGAGACGGAGGCCAAAGAAAAGATGAATGGATTGTGTGAGGAGTGATATGAAAGAAAAGGGAGTCAGTGATAGTGTGACGGGTAACAGGACAGAATGGAAGAAAAAAACGTGTTGCGCCGACCTCAAGTAATATGGGTTAAGGGCAGGAAGAAGAAGAATCCATACTTACTAATATTATAAAAGTGAAAGCATCTCATGTCTGTCTTACTGTTTCATGGTTAAATCACTGAACCGATTTTAATGAAATTTGGTATGGAGTAAGCTTGAACTCCAAGAAAGGAACGACATCGTGGGCAAAAGCGATAAAGATACACTGTGACACGAGATTTTTATATATTGAGATTATAACTTACCTAGGAACTTTTTTTATGAATACCTGAGTAGTGAATTAAATGAGCTAAGTTGTTTAAATAAAGAGGTCCATAAAGTAACCCCTAAAGTAAAAAACGCCTACCACAGATCACATTTATCTCAACTTGGATAAAATTTAATAGGCGAACTCCGGAAAACTATTAATAAACTACGATAACAGAACCATAACAACCAATGTAATTATTATTTGTAAGGACTTTAATTTAAAACACGTATACATAGCAAACCATATTTATAAAACTAGATCGTATAGCAGGACTTGTTACGTAGCATTATACAAGGCACCAGATAAACATGGAATAAAGTACATTGACCTTTTCCTGATATCTTTGCATAGATACCCGAAAAATGATCAACTAAATGTATTTCATAACTAGAAAATGTGAAGGATCACGATTCAATACAGCTTTGTCTTTATTTCCGTTTTTGAAATTAAGAATGTCAACAAATGAAGAAGGGTCAATGACCGTTATTCCAAGTTTATCTTGCCACTTTAGATGGCTGATTCTAATTATAATTTTATTCAAATAAGAAGACTTTATCGTCAAATTCTATTATAGTCTTGAACTTCAACTACCCCTCATTAGGAGTGAGAACTCCTGTCGGAGTATATGGTTTGGCGACTCCTTGTTGCTATGATAGAGCTCCACGATGCTTTCTCACCAGAGATGTGCTACTACTGCGAGGCTGTTAAAGCTAAGCTACAAATAACCACTGATACTAAGCTGTGTAGCGGGGTTAGCCTTCATAGTATATCTTACTGATATGCTATGAAGGAGCGCCGCCGCGAAGTAGCTGTGCGAGGAAGATGCGCAACTCGAGCTATGCGACGTGTCGACAGTAGGGAAGGCGCGCCTACTGTAGGTACTCTGCTCTGCACATAGCTCTACCACTCGCGACCATCCATAGCAACGTAGCATAGCACATCTCTGGCAGAACAGCACTGGACCTGTATACGCCCAGACTTTGTATGATTCATTGTAATGAGTTAGTTGTATGTTTGTTGCCAGCCCGAAGTGTGAGTGATGTGCAGTCGGCAGTAGAGCGCATCTTCCCGCTGGTGTACGAGTTCCGCAAGCCTCTGACGCCAGCGGATGAGGAGCTGCTGCGCCAAAAGCGAGCTGCACGAGCCGGCGTGCCGGCGCGCGCGCCCGCACCCGCTCCTCCACCCGACGACACGCGCATGCACTTGGTGACGCTGTCGGACGACGACAATGACGCCTGGGAATGACGCGCCGGGGCCGCGCGCGCCTCCGCCGCCCACTGAAGCTCCCGACGCGACGCCCCGTGCGGGAACGAAACGAACTCTATATTGGCATCGAAGCAATAACTGTCGGTTGTTAGTGCGATCGCGTGTGACTCGTCGGCGAGCTGTTCGGTTCATGCCAAAGATATTTATTAGGGGAGGTGCTTCGCGCCGTGTCCGGCCTGCGCGCGGCCGCGACTCGGCTGAACGTTCTGCGAAGCGCCCGCGCTTCTTTATCCTTCGTATGTACGATTGTATCGTTTTTGTGATGACCTGTGACCTCTTTATTATGCGTAGATGAAGTCTGATCATTTACGTTGAAACCAAAATTGTCATAAAATAATAAAAAAATGTTCAAAATAAATCTCGATAACGATACTCAGTCTCGTTTTTCATTTGCCGTTATGATTGTAGAATTTGTAGTGATAATAGTGTTCATTAAGATTTGTTCTAAGAATGAGATGACTGAACGATAGAAATTAGTGATTGTAAATATGGAAGCTTCGACATTATACGTTTCAATAAAAATATGTTTGTTTCATTTAATATAACTTTAATATCCAAAACTTGTAATCAATAACACAATCACACTATGAATCAGACTCATGGGTATCGTACTCGTCGCTCGTGAACCTGGGCTGCGAAGGGCGAGGAGGTCGGCTGAGTTTTAACTGTGACTTGTCTATTCGCTGGTTCATAGTGCCTTTTGGTGTCCGAATGTAAGCGCTCATATCCACAACAGCCAACCGAGGGGTTTTAACAGCAGTTCCTGTAAAATTTTCAGTAGTATAATACCCATGAAACAGAATAAAAAACTTTTTACAAAAAAAATAGAACCGACTTCAAAGTAAAAAATACACTGAAAAGTGCAAAATAACTTTAATTTCGGAAGTCGGTGTTTCTATAATAGTTTTGTCTCTTCGTCATTTAACACCGACTTCCGAAATTAAAGTTATTTTGCACTTTTCAGTGTATTTTTTACTTTGAAGTCAGTTGTATTTTTTTTTGTAAAAAGTGTTTTATTTTACACTTTTTACTTATGGTACCATTAAAAAGTACCCCTCAGCCAAACCTAAATACCTTATAGCCAGAGTGCATCTCATGACAATTCTAATAATCCCAAACACGGTTAGATTACATTAATTTATTACAGAGTTCCGGTGCCTAACTTCAGGCTTCATCATCAGATCAGTTCGATATATTGCCCCTCTACTTTCAGTCATCGGCTACACGTATAAACAAAGCAATTTTGCTTGTTACGACGGTTCTGCTGTGATCCTATGAGGAGTTCTGTTCCATATCTTCGAAGTTCATGATCAGATCATAACAATATTTCTATGGGACCAACTCGGAAGCCGTGGTTATGGTTATCCATTCAATCAAAAAAAAAAAATTTCAAAATCGGTCCACAATTGACCGAGAAATCGGTGAACATACATAAAAAAAAAAAAAACATACATTCAAATATATAACCTCCTCCTTTTTGAAGTCGGTTAAAAAAACAGTTTTTTCTGTTTCGTGATAATACCTACTAAATAGATTGATAAGGACATAAAATAATGAAATTAAGCGCGGATTCCTTAGTGACACCTACTACCTCCTTGAAGCATAAAATTACCTATCTACATATAATAATAAAGTGAGCCGCAGTCTTAACAGTTGAAATACGGGTGAATACTGAATCAATGTAATATAAATATATAAAAATGCATCCCTATTTCCCTTGGTCACGCGTGAACGGCTGGACCGATTTCACCATTTTTCTTTTTGTTGTTTGTGTCAGGAGAAGGATCTTATGAAAGAAAAAATTTAAAAAAGTAGGGTAGAGTTGGGTAGAGCAGAATAGAGAAATCAGTTGACGGGAGCGAAGCCGCGGCCAAAAGCTAGTATACATATATATAATAATAGCTGCTTCCAGCGGTTTAGGGAACTTACTCTAGGATAAAAGTATTCTCTGTGCTTTTCTAAAAAAATTTCATTCAAATCCGTTCAGCCGTTCGAACGTGAATAAGTAACAAACTTTCGCCTTTAGGTATAATATTAGTGTGAAGGCTACTTAATATTTACCATAGGAATGTACCTTCTACCACCTCATAAAAATACCATAGGTGGTACCTATGTACCACCTCATAAAAATATAGGTAATGCTGATGGTAGCAACAATGAGTATAATTTTATTTGCTATAATGAGATAATCATATTGCTATGAAATAATAAAATAGTTTAAAAAAACTAAAAAACACGCTTTTAGCACGCACGACTATTTTTTTCGTATTCCTGACAGCAAACCCTTTTATTTGATACCCCTTAGATCATGGGGATGCATTTCAAATAGCCTGTCCGCCATCTTGGGGAGGCCGCCATATTGGATTTGTAATGACGTTTCTTAGCTAGTCATGTAGGTATTGTCATAAGAACTCAGAGCGTGTGCAAAATTTCATCCTAATCAAAGACCGGGAAGTGGGTCAAATTAAGATTCCAAGATTTTCTTACATACCTAATTACAAGTGAAGCTAATAAAAGCGTGTTAATAAAAATGGTTGGCGTCTTATTTTTATCGTTATTAACTCATCGCATAATATTTTCAGATTATTTTATGAAGTAAGTACCTACCTATAGTGATGGGACATTTCATGGTACATATTTAGTAACTAGGTAGGTATAAGTTATCAAATACATGCATTATCAGTAGGTATTCAGTCAGAAATAGTTAGGATTGCGGCAATGCGGCTCACTTTATTATTGTAATTGCTTTTGTTTCATGGAGGTACATTGAATATTGCTGGTACATTCCTTTTTATAACATATTCATTTCTGAACCAATACACCCGTCATTCTGACCCACACGAATGGTTAATTACTACATGCCTCCCGATTGTAAAGAGTAAAAAATTTTAGGTTTCTTGGCATACAGTTTAGCATTAAAAGTTTAAAACCAATTGCCAGAATGACCTGGCATTACTGGCAACCGTTAAGGAAACCCTTTATTAGCATATAAGTTATAACCAGAGGTCGGAATTAGGTAGAGTTATTCATGCCTACTTGCATCGAAATGTTGATATTATTATGGATCTTCCCGGGATATCTAATAAAAAATCCCGTGTGGCCAACAATATTACCTACAAATACTTAAATATGAAAACCTCGGAGACAGATAAGACAAATAAAACAAAGATAATTAACATAGGTACAAATTTTATTAGTATTTTTAATTGAAAAAGATCTCTACGTTAACTGAGGTGAGGTTAACAAATTTAAACACCTCCTTGTCATTCATGCAGGAAGAATTTTTTTCTGCTATAAGTATTTCTGATCGTGTCATAAAAAATGTCTGCTCTTCAAAATTAATCTCGGTATTTAAGGCATATCCACTTTACTCTTTCGCTTTATGAAATCAGCCTAGGTACATGAATAAGTTTAATAACTACCTAATTCCGACCTCTGGGGGGCTATTGCGTAACTCTGTTGACAGTTCAAGTGATGATCACTTGTTAACAATGTGCATCATTGAACTGTCAAACAGCTAGTTTCGTATTGCCTATCTTCAGTGACCAACTGCAGTGACGTCATTAACCACTGGTGCCTTTGATAGCCACCGTAACACGTTTTAACAGATGTTATTGTATCGATACTTTTAAAATTGCGATTGTGTAAACTTTTGTAGCTGTATAATAATCGATAAAATTTTAGGGTGGTCACAATAGGCACCGTAAATTTTTATAATTCACCACATTTCCACCGTAGTTTGTTAGTCACTTGTGTGATACGTAATACCAATTTTATGAAATTGTCAGTTGACAACTAAGTTTAGTGTGCAACGAATGCTAGTTGTCAACTGATATTGAAAAAGTTAGCCAATAGCCCCCCTGGTTATGACATCGCGTCTAGTGTCTCCCCGAGGGGTTAGTCAGTGATGTACCTAGCCACACGCCCACATTATCATTTAGGTACGTTTAGGTCCCTTGTAATAGGTGTAATACAGGTACGAGCAGCGAACTTTTTACTAACAACCGAGCATAGAGTCAAGGCTACTACTGAGCTCAGGTCTCAGTTTAAAACTCCGCTGCCGCAAGAAATCGCGGTAGGTAAGAGTTTCGGCGGGACCTCATGGTGGTATGGAAACGGCTACTTTCGTAATCCATCGCTTTCTGCCGAACCAGGTCCACTTCACCCGCCTGGGAATCCAACACAGGACGATGTTCAACAATCATCATCATCATCATTTCAGCCGATAGACGTCCACTGCTGGACATACCTAGGCCTCCCCCAAACGTCGCCACAACGAACGATCCCGCGCGTCTCGCATCCATCGGATTCCCGCAACCTTCACCAGGTCATCGGTCCACCTTGTGGGGGCCTTCCGACACTGCGTCTTGCGGTACGCGGTCGCCACTCCAGAACCTTTCGGCCCCAATGGCCATCCGTTCTGCGAGCAATGTGCCCTGCCCATTGCCATTTTAGTTTGGCGATTCTTCGCGCTATGTCGGCAACCTTGGTTCTCCTGCGGATATCTTCATTTCTGATTCGATCACGCAAGGAAACTCCGAGCATAGCCCTTTCCATTGCCCTTTGGGTGACTTTGAGCCTTCTGATGAGGCCCATTGTGAGCGTCCACGTTTCGGAACCATATGTCATCACTGGCAACACGCACTGGTCATAGACTTTCGTCTTGAGACACTGTGGTATATTGGATGAGAAGATACCGCGCAGCTTCCCGAACGCTGCCCAGCCGAGTTGGATTCGACGGTTGACCTCTTTCTCGAAATTAGATCTACCCAACTGGACTGTCTGTCCAAGGTAGACGTAATCGTCTACAACTTCGAGTGCAGAGTCTCCGATCTTGATCGGAGTGGGTGCTACATGGTTATTTACCATGACTTTGGTTTTGTCCATGTTCATTTTAAGACCCACTCTTTCGGAAGCTCTACTGAGGTCATTGAGCATTGTGCTGAGCTCTTCCGTAGTCTCAGCCATGACTACTATGTCGTCGGCAAACCGAAGATGAGTGATGTACTCGCCATTGACATTAATGCCCAATCCACTCCAGTCCAGAACCTTGAAGACATCTTCCATTGCGGCCGTGAACAGTTTCGGAGAAATGACGTCTCCCTGCCTCACACCCCGCTGCAGGAGAATAGGTTTCGAGGTCTGGTCCTGCAGTCTGACTGACATAGTGGCGTTTTCGTACAAACACTTCAGCACCTCGATGTACCGATAGTCAATCTGGCACCGTTGGAGAGACTGCAGCACAGCCCAAGTCTCGATCGAATCAAAGGCTTTCTCGTAATCCACAAACGCTAAGCAGAGAGGCAGATTATACTCCTCGGTCTTCTGTATAGCCTGCCGTAGCGTGTGTATGTGGTCTATGGTGCTAAAGCCTTTTCGGAATCCGGCTTGTTCGGGAGGCTGGAAGTCGTCGAACCTGCGCGCGAGACGGTTCGTGATGACTCTGGAAAATAGCTTGTAGACATGGCTCAGAAGTGAGATGGGCCTATAATTCTTGAGCAGGGCCTTGTCGCCCTTCTTAAAGAAGAGTACCACCACACTTCCGCTCCATGCCTGTGGTGTTTTTCCCTCGAATATGACGGAATCAAACAGCTTCTGAAGGGCCTTAAGGATCGGTTTACCACCCGCCTTCAGGAGTTCGGCTGTAATTCCGTCATCACCCGGTGCCTTGTTGTTATTAAGCTGCTTCAGAGCCATCCTAATCTCGTACAGGCTGACGTCCGGGATATCTTCGGTATAGTGTCGGGTCAACCTAGCTCTTGGGTCGTTTGCTAGATTCGTAGTGGGTTTTGTGATTGACGTGTATAACTGTCCATAAAAAGCCTCGATCTCTCCCAGAAGCTCCGATTTGGCGGATATGACTCTGCCATCTTCGGTCTTCAGTTTCGTGAGCTGGCTCTGCCCAATAGACAGATCTCTTGCAAACACCTTGGAGCCCTTATTTCGCTCAATCGCGTCTTTAATTTTTTCAGTATTAAAGTGACGGATATCGCGTTTCAAGGACTTAGAGATCCGTTTATTGAGCAGCCGATATGTGCACGCATCGTCTGAAGACTGCAGAATCATCTCACGCCTTTCCTTCATAAGCTGGAGAGTTCGATCTGTGAGCCTCTTGCTCTTATTTGTACGAGTCTTATAGAATTTAGACCCGACCGTATGGACAGTTTCCACGAACCCATCGTTGTATTCGTCCACAGAGCTTCCTAGGCATTCGAAACGATTTTGAAGTTCGAGCTGAAAGCTCTCGGAGTTTTGGATCTGGATCTGTGCAGGACGGAGCGTAGACTTCATCAGTCGAGATCTTTCAAGCTTGACATTGATATTCAATGTGCCTCTTACCATGCGGTGATCACTTCCGGTTTTCACCGCATTGATCACAGAGACATCATTGAATATTTGCTTCTTCGTCGACATGATGAAGTCAATCTCATTTTTTGTTACACCATCAGGGCTTTGCCAGGTCCACTTCCTATGCTCACGCTTTCTGAAGAAGGAGTTCATCATGTAGAGGCCCTCCCTCTCCATAAAGCTGGCCAGTAGGTGTCCCCGGTGGTTCCTACGTCCAAATCCAAATTGCCCCACTCGCAGCTCGTCACCGTCTCGTTTGCCCAGTTTCGCATTAAAGTCCCCCATGACCACGGTGAAGTGAGTCTTATAACCATGTATGGCTCTGGATACATCCTCATACATGGTCTCTACTTCGTCATCGGGGTGTGTCGAGGTCGGAGCGTAAACCTGTATGACCTTCAGCGAATATCTTGATGATATTCTGAGTATAAGGTACGCCACCCTGGTCGACACGCTCTCGATCTTCACCACATTGTTCACAAGGGACCTGTGGACGATAAACCCGACACCACCTTGGGACTGCTGGTCCCCCTCCCGAAAATAGAGCAGGTTACCAGATCTTAGGATTATCGTATCCTCCCCCTGTCTTCGGACTTCGGATAATCCCACAATACTCCATCGTAACCTGCTCAACTCCTCCTCAAGCTCGGCAATCTTCTCATCGGACCGGAGTGTACGCGTGTTGTACGTCGCCAGGTCCAGTCGTCGACGGTTGATCGATCCCACCCGGAGATTCTTAGCACCCCAGACCCCAGGGCTGCGCCCACGCCCGTCCGCGCTAGCACAACCGCTGGAGTCACCGGGCACTTGGGGCCTGTTTCTTGTTGTATTATGCATTTGAGGGGGTTTGGACCATAACCCGCCACGCTGGTCCAGTGCGTGTTGGCGGGTCGCCATAGCCTCGTTCGTTTATCAGCAGGGTGCGCCACGTGCAGGTGAGGTTGGCTTGGGTCCCGATAGGTGTTGATTGGGACCCCGTATACACCCCTATGTTCAACAATAGCGACCACTAGATTAAATCTATCAATAAAATAAAATATTTTTATATCTAGAGATCTTTAGTAGACTAAGTCACTAGTTTGCATTCACATAAAAGTGGAACCGAAGGTTACCGGTTAGGTTACATATAGGTTTTTTTTTTTTTTCGGTGAGAAAATCATCTTATGACATCCCCCGCCCTTGGGCGGGGCGGGAGATAGTGTCAGACTTTTACTGACTAAAAACCCACTCCTGTTCCTTCGTTGCCTTTCGTACCAGGGCCGAGTCTTCCTTTCAGAATCAGACCCTTGGCCCCAGTAGGCTTCGACCCTGCTAGGCCCCTACAGTTGCTAACATCTCCTTGAGGCGCGCCTGGAACAGCACGCGCCGTCGACGACTTGGGCTCGGTCCGGACGGTTACCGGACGGTCGGACGGCGAGCCACCCATTGCTCGCCGTCCGCAAGCCTGCGCCTACGATGGCCGGAAATCGGGATCGGAATCCCGGCGGCGATTGGGGCGTGAGGACCGTTGCCTCACGCGATCGGCCGCCTCCTTTGCTAGCATTACTGCTTCGCAGAAGGAGGCGACCGCCTGCCACTCCTCCTCGCTCTACGGACTATGGCCTGTACCAAGGCCCGGCGCGAGAGATCGCCGCCGCCGATCGCCCCCACGAGGACACGGCGTTGCTCGGCCCAAGCTGGGCACACCTCCACCGTGTGCTCCACCGTGTCCTCCGGGCGGTCCACACAATGGTGACACCCGGGCGTTTCTTCCGCACGAATCCGGTGCAGGAACCTCCCGAACTTACCATGTCCGGTGAGGACCTGCGTCATGCGGAAGGTAAGGACGCCGTGTTGCCTTTCCAGCCACTCCTCAAAGAGGGGACTTACCGCCATAATTATGGCGTGCCCATAGGTTACATATAGGTAGTGCACCGTCCTTTAGACACATTAAAAATTCAAACGTTTCGGCTGAATGACAGAGTTCCTATTATAAGACTTCGATCTATATGAAGATCGAGACTAAGCTAAACATTGAATGGTGGGCATTGAACAGGTGGGCTATATGAACCTTTTTGAACCCGGGTTCTCAATTTTTTTTTCTGCCGAAAAGCCTGCTTTCGGACAGGACAACGTCTGTCGGGACCGCTAGTATAGCATAGTCGGCCTTATAATGTTCCCACTATTGGGACTCAGGCCTACCGGCCTACAGGCCTCAGTACCGCTAGTATACATATAAATATCTACAAATTTCAGCGGAAAAAAGGTACGGATTTTATGAAAATACCTATTAGGTCGATAAGTATATGGTCAGCAATGAAAGTTGTTAAAAATTCAATATTTAAAATCCCAAGTAAATAATAAAAAAACGTAATTAAAATTCGAACAGAAAGTTATTAAGAAGTTCATCACCGTTTCAGTGGAAAGACGTTTACTACTGGACCCTGAAAACATGATTATCGAATCATTTTATGTCAATTATGATTATGCATGAAAGTCCGTTTTAGTCACTTTCGTTGCTCACGGTAACTACTAAGGGCACAGTACCTACCTGTAATTATCGGTAGGGTATGGTCCATATCTGGTACGGTCCTTGGCCGAGACTTCAGCATGGGTCGACGAGAAAGCCTCGCAGGTAGAGCTTGCAGCGGTGGTTCGGACACTTTGGGCAGAGATGGTGATAATACGCGCCCCGCTAGAACTCGCCGCTCAGGAGATGAACTAGGTGACCTGAAAGGAGATGGGTGACCGAATGGTTTGTGGAGTTATGTTTGTGTATGGTTTCTGCACGTAGTCCTATACGGACCATTGTGTGTGGGCCATGACGGCCAAAACCTTTGGTGGGCTTATTCCAACCAGCCCACCTCTTTCCAAAAACTGATCAGGCCTTCTCAGGGTTTTCAGGGCGTCTGTGAGGGATTTCGGGGATCCTATTGTTCGTGTATGTGTATCAGTGGCACCTGTGCAGTCAAGGAGCATATGCGCAATTGTCTCCTCCTCCAAGCATGCTCTGCACAGAGAACTGTCTATGATACCTATTGTGTGGAGGTGTTTATTTAGTGTGCAGAGTCCAGTGATGGTCACCCACCAGGCAGCAGGCGTAGGCTGGCTTTGTCTAGTCGCTACGACGATATACCGTCAAACGGGGTGAATAGAAATGCAGGGGTGAATAGGAACTACACTTTGGTTAGGTTTTTCACATTGGTATATATTTCTATAATTGATTTCTATCAAAGCATCCGTTTTTATTACAATTAGTGAATAAATAGGACTACTTAAATGCTGGGAAAAATTGATAATTAACGCGAAGATCCCCTTCAAAGTTTTGTTCCTATTCACCCCTGCGGTCCTATTCACCCCGTTTGACTGTACCTACTTAAACTTATATAAGTCTATTACGTCACCACGATTTGTTGAAGTTTTGTATGTGTCCCAAGAGTCGAGAGTACCTACCTAACTGAACAAAGCTTATTGTTTCCGTATTTTCCTCGAAATGTTTACCTTTCCGGCTTCTCTTGTACAAAGTTCTTTGTAAGTCTTCCCCTCTATAAAGGTCAAAGTTTTATGTTTTGTTTGCAACATGGAACATTTTGTAAACATCAAGTGGGCTTTCAGGCGCATAGAAAGTACACGCTTTTGTTTTACACTGAAATTGTATTTTAATTTTATTTACACAGAGTACCTAGGTATGTAAGTATTGGTTACATAGGTAAGTACTACTTACTCGCTCTTAGCTCATATGACAATTATTCTTTACTAGCTGACCCGGCGAACTTCGTACCGCCTAACAGTCAATGGATGTAGCTATATGTATTATATCTTTCGATATAGTCAACCGATTGCTATGAAACAAAGCCTAAGTAATAGGTTTATCACACACACAATTTTAATGTTTAAAAGTTATCTACATCGATTTCGTACATTTTACGTGATGCGCGCACAACTAAAAACTTCTACAGACTTATTATATGTATCTATATATTATAAAATATTATTTCTTAAAATAAAGAATAAATTGTCTGCCGCTGCGAAAACAAAGCGTAATCAGCACCTCTACCGGTGGACAACATAACTATTTTACGATATGATCTGTAATTATCGGCCCACGCTGAAAACCAGCGCTGAGCTTATCGCATTATGCGTGAGGCCCCGCAGCTTTATGCTGAGTTTTGAGCAGATGTGACGCATAATCTTCCCTATCTAATTGATTGTTTATTAGCTAGTTTTAAGATTGCGTCCGTAAATAAACTGTTTTTCTTTCTTCTTTCTTTCTATCGTGCGTTTAGCTGTTTATATCATTAAACCCAGTGTTCATACATTTGGCTTGCCTATATCATGATGCGAGCGAGCAGTGGTGGCCGAGTGGTAACGGCCCCGACTTACGAGTTGTAGGTCGCGGGTTCAAAGCCAGCCAGGCGCATTGCTTTGTGTAATTTATTTCTTCATCACTGATCTCAAATCGGTGAAGGAAAACGTTGTGAAGAACCGACATGTCCTAGAACCAAAAATTTTAAGAGAGGTGACATACACTAATCCGCACTGGGGCCGCGTGGTGGAATTACGTTCCATTCCCTCTCCTAGAGAAGCGGCCTAAGACCTAGAAGAGGAAATATTATAATGCTGATTATTATGCTATTACCTATATTATCATGATGTGCAGACCTAGTTCTATAACATGAAATGCCACCATTTCATGAAATGGTTGTTCATCAAGAAGTATTCTTCTAAGATCTAGTCACGACATTCCTACATACTAATCAACCCTCGCTTCAAGATAGTCGCGTAGTCAAAATGAAGGTTTCATACATTTAAATTTAAATCACATTATTGACCAATGCATCGTGTTATAATGAATTTCAGTACAATATTATTGCTCAGCTACAGCCGACAACAGCATGGGTGGTAGTTTACGTGACATATAATTTTACGTTTTCGAGCAGGTGGTGTTAAAAGTAACATTTCTGACCTGTCTCGTTCAATAACGGGTCGTCTCCGCCGGCGTCTGCCCCTTTGATCTTTCTTCTTGCTCCGACCCACTCGCGGGGGAATGACCCCAATGTGTCGATAGTAGTCGCATAGAGACTTTGCTAGGGATTTACCTATTTTCGTATCTGGTTGCCTTGTTAAGTAATTAAACTGTGAATTAAGTTACTAAGCTGTTATTAATGTTGGTCATATTATACAACATTAGTTTTAGTCATAGATATCCATGGTTTTAGTATATGCGAAACCCGAAACACGTGTCTAGTATTTTTATGTAAAGAATCTGTGTACAAAATTTTATAACTGTACGATGAAAAATCACGAAGTTATAAGTTTGTTATGTTACCTAGTTGGCCGCACAAATACATGATCACCGGGCCACCCAGGCGACTGAGGGGTTGTTTTACTGTATCTAGCTGTGCGCTACCATGCCATGACCTGTGTTGTACTTAGTGTCGGTGGTGGTGTCCAGCTTGTGACCTTTTTTAAATATTTTTGGAAAAAAATATAACATGGTGTAAAAATTATTGGAATCGATTCAGTTACTTACTGATTCTAAAAAAATTATATTCAGGTTTCACATATACTAAAAATAATGCATAGCTCAACGCGCTTTTCTACCTAGCACTATTTATTAAAAAAAAAAATATCATGATATTGTTATTAGATACATAAGTAGGTATCTAAAAATAAATAAAAATATTCGTATAAGTATCGAAATATAATAAGTATCGAAAAATAAATAAAAATATTCTATGCCGATATAGACAACACTGAGTTATAAAAAAGTGAAACCTAGACTCCTGAGCTAGAAGAGTACATACCTATCTGTATTTCAGGACCCTTCTATTTAGGCTACCTACAGTTTCAGAATATTATAGGTAGGTACAACACGTAAAGTTCAAATACGTTATACCAAAAATAAATAATGAACCAAATAAATTATTAAACAAAATTAGTAGTCCTCATAGTTAATATATTGTATTAATAATTATTATTATATTATAATTAGATATCCATATCATAAATGTGAAAGTAATTCTGTCTGTCTGTCTGTTACGCTTTCATGGTTAAACTACTAAACCGATTTTTATAAAATTTGGTATGGAGTAAGCTTGTACCCCAAGAAAGGACATAGGCTACTTTTTTCTGGCTTCGACTTCGACTTCGACTTCGCGTCCGCAATAACAAATATTCACACGGACGAAGTCGCAGGCAAAAGCTAGTATTATTATAAAGCCGAAGCTTCTTTTCTTTCCACGTTTGTGGACAGGAGTAGGTAATAAGGACTTATTAAAATCATTTGAAAACACCCTGTAGAAGGTAGATTTCTATTAATTACGTCAAATGGGGAACGAAAATATGTCTAGCAATTTTGATAAACTTGACTGGAATAGAGTCTCAGTCCGTAGCACAGTTATTCTAGAAAAATAAAGTGTGGTCTTATGAAAATCATTTGAAAATACGCCTTGAATTGTCTATATTGTAGATATCTATTAATTAAGTTAAATGAGGACGATAATATACTTAGCAATTATGTCAAATTTGGCTGGAATAGTCTCTCTCCGTAGCACAGTCATTCTTGAAAAAACGTTTTCAAAGCCTCGTTGGTAAACTAAAGTAGGTACCTACTTTAGTTTACTGACCTAAACCTTGTCGTAGCGTCCTCGTAGCTTTGTCGTAGCATTGTTGGAGCATTGTCGTAACATTTAAACAATTTAAAAGGATACATGCGTCTTCTGTATAATGTATGTAAGGCCCTCTGGGGGATAGTCGTCGCCCCCCCAAAGAAACGAGGAGCGTGTACGCATCAATGTTGCCCGTAGGCAGAGCCCTGCGAGCTGTGCCGGCTAGCAAGGAGTCCGCGTTGAAGAAGCATGCTTCGGGCCGCCACGCTTCTATGCGTGCCCCTAAGAATTTCGGAAGCACTGCCTGACGTTCAAACCTGGTTGTTAGATTTCATTATTATCAAAATGACCTGTACCTAATATTAGGCGTTCATTATGCATGAGTATTCAATGACGCAAACGGCACAGTCGTCGGGGACAAAAACAAAAAGTTTCAATGATGATTACACAACTGAATGACTTACTGCCTGGTTGCTCTCATGACTTTTCACATATCACTTGAGCAATATTACATAGGTAGGTACGCGACCGTTTGCTGAATTTGAATACTCAGTTCATTTTGATGCAGGATAGAAACTTAGGTACAATTCACACCCACCGGTAAACATCGTCGTAAGAATTCCCTCGAACAAATACACCCTCGTGACTGATGTCTGCGTGAATATCGATGATGAAATCCAATTGCACTGTCTGAAAACGAAGATTTGTCACAGGTAGGTAGTAGATATAATATAAGAACCGAATAATAATATAATTAGGTCACATTACATAATTAATATTATCCTAGCTTAGACTTCTTCCAAGTAACTTAGGGGATCTATGGATGGTCTGCTTACGCAACTGCGCAAAAAAGAATTTTAACAGGAAACATATTATTTGTTACTTTTCCTTCCCTGAAATCTCTGAGAAAACATAAATATGTAGGGTAGGTATATTTACCATAGCCTTTCCTGTAAAAATTTGGGCCTCGAGCAGATTCTTTTCTCTGAAAAACTTAGTCACACATATAGCGTAATTACGACCTTTGACGTAACTACGATGTATATCATGTAAGTACCTATAATATACGTGTTTATTTATGTACCTTCTCAGAAGTGAGTTTCTTGAGAAGATCGTTAACGGCAACAAGCGCGGGGTGCGCGTAGCTAGTGGCGCAATTCCAACTTCTGTTGAGGTCACCGCCCAGCAGGTCCGACCGCTGGTTGCCGAGGAACACCCCGTCCGGGTTCAGCATCGGTATGACCTATATCATATAGTTACGTATATGATCAAATCACGACTAAATTGTTAAGAGAGTAAATTTATTTTTATTTATTTATTTATTATTTTAGGTTCACCAATGATTGTATTGTACACACTGAATACAGAAATGTAACACATTTTTTTATTAGACTTCGGCGCAATAGTCTCTTAGAGGTAAACACCACAATACACATGCATGAAACAATAAATTTGAGAAATAAGCTTACATAAAAATTCATTTAAAAATATCATTAATTCATTGAAATTCATTAAATATTATATATATATAATAATAATAATAATAAATCTTTATTACCAGGTTTACAATTATACAGTAGAGATAGTCATACGTGGTTTGCAGTACATACATGTATAAAAATTGTAAAATTAACACACAGTTAATCACCTCTCGACACCCAAGCTAAGATTAAACTTGTATTATGGGTGTCAGGGCTCTCTAAATTGAATAAGATTATACAACTGAGTTCGGAGTTACATCATGTTTCTTTAGATATATCATAAGTAAAAACAACAGAGGTAAAAAAGATTTAGCTATATATGTAGAAATTGGAGTAAACTGAACTAAACAAATAATAATTAAATATAAAAATAACAATTTGTGTGTAGTGTTAATGTTTTGTGTAGTAATGTGTGTGTGTGTGTGAGGACATGTGGCGCTGGGGAAAGTTTGAAGAAAAGGGAGGGTATAAATTTACGTGTTGATAATTCTTTCGACTTCATCATAACTAAGAGTGATAATCCATTTAATGATTTGAGATTTGCAGTTAAATTTATTGAGTTTGTAAATGTTACAATGACTATTGACAAAGTTGTAAATACGACTACCAAGAATTTGAAAATGACGTTTAGCAAGTGTAGTTCTGTGTCTCACTATGGGCCACACGTTAGAGATCCTACGTTTTGACAAACGCTCCAGATCCAACTGCAGGAGAGAGTGTTTACGCAACGTACAGTTTAGCACAAAGAGTTGCCTCACAGTCAAGACTTGGCACTCTTTATATAATAGTGCGGTACTATACCGATAGTGCTTAAAAGTCATGACCTTTAGAACAGCTCTCTGTGCCCTTTCCAGTTGCATCATACATGTTTTTGAAGCGCCACCCCAGACTGTTATGCCAAAAGTCAGTATTGATTGGCAAAGAGAAAAATAAACCAAACGTAAGGTATCCGCATCAGCACTATAACGCAGGCTCTTAAACACGGTGATCAGTTTTCTAACTCTGCCAGACAAAACCCCAACTTGGGCATTCCATGTGATTAGGTAGTCTATCAGTACGCCCAAGTATTTCACATTGGTTGCTCTTGTTAAAGAGAGGCACGAGCATTGGTTCGGGTACGTGTTACAAATATGCGCTTTAATCACAAATGAGTTATCCGGTTGCGAAGAAGATTTTAATGAGAAAGTGATATATTTTGTTTTTTCCACATTTAGGGTTAGACTATTTGCTGTTAGCCAAGACATGACAATGTCAAGAACGGATTCTGCTCTTTTTTGAGCTTCATCCCAATCTTCAGCATGTATAAGTAGGGCCGTATCATCAGCGTACGAATAAATGGAACAATTTGGAAGAGATAAATTACATAGGCCATTAACGTACACTAAGAAAAGCGTAGGGCCCAAGATGGAGCCTTGAGGCACCCCATATGACAATTCACATTCATCACTAACATATGTGTCGATTTTGACGCACTGCGTTCGTTCTGATAGGTAACTCGATAAGACTGCAAGTGCAGGACCTCTAACTCCAACTTGTTCCAACTTTCTTAGAAGGATGGGGACAGAAACAGTGTCAAATGCCTTGGAGAGGTCCAGAAACAACCCTAAGCACTTAGACTTTTTATCCAAAGTCTCAACAACATCATCAATTAGGGCCGAGAACGCTTCTTCACATGACTTTCCTCTGCGAAAACCAAATTGATTATTGGAAAGGATGTTATGATCTTCTAAAAAAGACGTAAGCCGATTGTTAAGGACCCTCTCAAAAACCTTTGATAGAGCAGGCAAAACTGAAATTGGTCTATAATTGTGGACACTGCTCCTATCCCCTCCTTTATGGATAGGATGTACGACCGCTCTTTTTAAAACTTTCGGGAATACACCTTCAGAAAAACAGAGATTACATATGTGCGTGACAAGGGGTACGAGAATCTGTTTGCTCAATTTTAGAAGTTTTGAACTGATTCCATCCCATCCTGGGGCTGAATCAGCACGGAGCCCCATAATAATAGATTCAACTTCGTCATGATCAGGAGCGAGTAGGACCATTGTGTTCACCTGTGGATCATCCTTTAAATATGATACGTGTTTCGTACCTGCATTAGTGTGCCTAGCTGCAAGCTCCTTGCCAATATTTGCAAAGAAATTGTTGATCACGTTCAATGAAGCCTTGCAGTCTTGATTGGATATAGACAACAACTCCCTAGGAGAGGATTTAGAGGTTTGTTTGTTAATTATGCCATTTATTACGTTCCAAGTTTTTTTAGGGTTATTTTTGGCCCTCTCCAGTTCATTTTTCTCGTAATTAGTTTTAAGCCTGTGCAGAAGTTTGTTGCAAAAATTACGATAGCGTAAATAGGTTAATTTAAGAGTGTAATTATCCGGTGTTTTTTTCTGTTCTCTATGCAAGTTATCTCTATTTCTAATGCATCTTAGCAGTCCTGGGGTGATCCAAGGCTTGATTATTCGCAATTTAGAGGGAACGCTAATGGTTATGGTATTATTACGTATGATGGACACAATAGTATCGATAAGAAACTCAGTAGCCCAATTAGCATCACTAGACAACAAAATGGAACTAAAGTCAGTTTCCGCAATTTCCGAAACGACTTTAGGTAGATCTACTTTCGAGAAGAATTTAGACATTTGACGTTTTGCCGTATTTTTAATACTAACAAGTACCGGGACATGGTCGGTAATATGACTATCTATAATAATAGATACAACAGATTTCTGCACTCTAATCATGACATGGTCCAAACAACTTTTTTCCCTGGTAGGTGAGGTATAGGCAGGTAAGAGTCCGTGCGATGCTGTCAAGTTCATGTATTCGTTATAATTTGAATCATTAGTACTTGGGCTAATGTTGATGTTCATGTCTCCTACCAGAAATAAGTTTCTACAGGATAAAGAGGACAATATAGTATTGAGACTAGTTAAAAAGTTATCTATTTTGCGAAAAGATGGAGGCCTGTATATAGCGATGATTAAAATGTCAGTGAGTTTGCAGATTAGGCAGTTAGCGTCATCAAATTTCGGCTCTATAATCTCATGTTGCAAATCTGAAAGGACATAGATAACTAAACCATCATTTTTATTTAATCTGATGGCTGACGAATAGACTGAGTATCCGGACAATATTGGAACATCAGTATTTTTGTTTAGCCAGCATTCTGAAAATATTATGACGTCACACCTGATTTTTAAAGAAGATAATAATACCAGCACACTACTGAAATTCTTCGCAATACTACGTATGTTTAAATGTAGCACATTCATTGATTTACTTGTGTTTCCCAAAATCTGACAGCATTTATCAGGGGGACAAATGAACGATTCGTGGGACCCAAATGTATCCAAGCTATTGATAATTTTATTTACATTATTCATTTTTATTTAATTTAATGTAATGCGCTCTTATTGACAACACGTTTAATTTCATATTGATCCCCAATATGTCATAACAAAACTGGTCATGGTAATTACCCAATATAGTAAGAAAGATATAAAGTCTTTGATTATTGTTCCTAATAGCATGATGTGAAGTGAAATGAGTACAATTGATCGAATTTATTAATAAACTATTTGAATAGTGACTGTTTTGAATGTTTGTGTGAGAATTGTATTTTTGTGTTATCCATTTTTGAGTTGTATAGTAAAGGTTATTGTAAGTATGTAAAAGTGGTTTTACGGAAAATGTACAAAAACTTAAAAAATAAGAATATAGATAATGCTTATAAAATAACAAAATAAACTTTACTAAACCAATTAAATAATTATTTTTTATCATGCAATAAGTTTTGAAAGCTGGATTCCGAAAGTATAAGTACCGGTTTTTCCCCTTCCTTCCTCCGAATAAAAATTTTACCATTAGTAGTCCAACAATACTGACATCCATTGTTTTTCGCATACTTTCGTGCCTCGTAGAAAAGTTTCCTGGCAGTCGCTGATAGACGATCGGTGACATATATAGGGAAACGATCGCCAGTCAAGTTCACATGCTCACTGTTTAGTTTTTCGGAAGGTGGCTTCCCTTTATTGAACTCGTGTACGGCTCGTAGTACTCTATTTTTCAAACTAACAGATTGAAATTCGGTAATTATTTGTTTCGTAGGACCTTGGTTACCTTGCACTCGATAAATGTCTCGAATGTCTTCTGGTTTTATTTGCACTGCCATGGATCGACATACACCCGTAACTATATCCGTTAAATCACTATCATTTTCTTTGTCTTTTGGGGAAATATTACGCAGCTCGATCACGGCAGACCTATGATTCACGTGCATATCCTGAATTTGTTTTTCTAGCTGGTCTATATACTTTCGTTGCTCTGAGCGCTCACTTTCCAGCCTCCCCATACGAATCCTTATGTCCTCGTATTTGGTGTTTATTAATTTTGCAGACTCTTCAATATCAGTCCTAATGTTTTGAAGTTCTTCGTTTTGAGCTCTTAATTCCGTTAACTCCTGGGTTATTTTAGACATAAAATTTTGTAGGGTACTTTCCTGATTCTTGTTCCATGTATTGAGCATTGAACGAATCTCCTCTTTAAAGTCATCGAGCTCGCTAGTGGGACTACTGGGACTAAGTTCCGAGCACGACCGTTTAGCTAATCTTTGCTGTGTATTAATAAATTCAGATTCATTTGGTGGAGTCGCAACATTAGTGATGGATGACGGACGTTGTACCTGTGTCGTAGATGCGGACTGAGCGGGGGGTGGCGTTCTTTTTAATTTAGGCATATTGAAAAACTTTCAAAACACTCCAAAACTCCTGGGGCGTAGAATACAAGTTCATCAAAAGCCCAAAAGTGTTCAAAACAAAGAACACGTAGCAGATAAAGTTAGTTAAGTTTTCGTAGCGATTGTAGCATTTGTAGCACTCAAGCGCGTAGCCGATGCGCGATAGTGACGTAGCGCACACTCCGTAGCACGTAGCACCAGGACACAAATTTGCTGCGATGACGTCAATACTGATTTGGCGTAGTCGCTGAGTGCGCCATCCCAACGCTCGCTGTCTGAGGTTCGAAACCCAGTAAGCGCAGGGGACTTTTTGAGATTTACAAAGTTCTTGATCTTGACTCACCAGAGGCCATCTGCAAAGTCCGCGACCGCATTCACTCGTGATAAAGCGAGACTTCCGACACCAGCAAATATGTCCGCCGCGTCTTATGGACATCTCCCAAAGAAGAAACAGGAGGGACCGAGTTTCGGTATAAATTTAATCATTTAAAAATATGTTAAATAAAATTCACAAAAAAACTACGCAGAAACACGTTCGTTCCGATCGGGCGCCGAGCAGAGAGTATGTAGTAACTAATATATATATATATATATATATATATATATATATATATATATATATATATATATATATATATATATATATATTAGTTATATATTAGTATATATATTATATATACTAACAAATTCCTAGGTAGTTAAGGCAAACAAAGAGCTAGGTTTTAGTGATTTTTAAGTAAGTACTTTATAGGTCATACGATAACTTAGCATATGTGTGATTCTTCTTACCTCTAACACGATGTTGCTTCTCAAAGCCACTGCTTTTTCCGAGGATCCCAGCAAGTAGTCCAGGAATCCTGCTTAAGAAAAGTAATTAAGTAAATTGTAACAAAAAAACATGTGAGGTTGTTATCCTAATTAAAATGAAACAGAAACGAAAATTCAGATTCAAGTCTAAGTAATAGATACTGTGATTGATTGCGTGAATTTATCAACAGCCATTTAATGACTGACATATCAATAATTTCCTTCATTTACAGAATTAAAAACCGTAGAATTTGGCTTCCCAGTGAGTGTATGTACTCGTAAGTAGTTCCTCTATTTACATTATAGACCTCTATTTTGTATATAGGTAAAAATAATATTTTTACATTTTTACATATCCATCATCTTTGTTAGTATTTAAACTAGATGTGGCCGGTATTTCCTACATACTAGAATCTCTAGAGAAGAAATACCGATAAAAGCTCAGAGTTCAGCCTCCTTTAAAGTCCATACAATGCGTGCTGGGTCTAACCATGACGTGTGAAAACGTCAGCGAGAAAGAGGGATGAATCAAATCAAAATAATTTATTTCAAATAAACCATTTACACACACTTTCGAATAGTCAAATGTCAGTTAGTCTAAAAAAAAACTTAAGCAAAATTGCACGTTCCAAAGCGTAGATCTCTATGAAGAAGAACGTGCAAGAAACTCCATGGACACTCTTTAAAAGCATATTAAGAGTTATGAGTACATATAATCTTGGTTACATATTTATTGTTGCTTCTATTTTGTGAGTACATTATAGATAGAAAAAAAGTAATTAAATTTTTTTGAAATAAGTCACTGGCAGCTAAGAGATGACCCGTATCAATTGACGGCACCCGTTCACGATGGAGCTATACACCCATCCCTTTAACATTTCAGATTAAGTAGTAAAATTTATCGCGTTAAGAGCTCGTGGTAGGGCCTCTGGTCTAAAGTTTAGAAAGAAAGAAAAACATTTTATTTGGCGGAAAATGGCGCAAATTATTTAGAACTAACAAATTATAAGTATACGAGCTTTTGCCAGCGGCTTTGCCCACGTGAAAAAAGGTTTTTCTATACACACTTTGGACCCCCTTTTCTCCCCTTAGGGGGTGAATATTGGAAAATCCTCTCTTAGTGCTCGCCTGCGGCATAAAAGGAAGCCCTGTGCAGAATTTCATGCTCCTAAAGTCCTAGTCCCAATAGTTTCGGCTGTGCGTTGATATGTCAGTCAGTCAGTTTCTCCTTTTACCTATATATATAGATTATGTGAAAAATATGCGCCACATCCGCGTAAAACGGCCTTTAGACTAGTACGCATTGTATGGACTCTAAACCATGTTCCTAAATAAGACGGAGTTGGTTTGTTGAGAAAAGCACAGATTTGAGTAAACAAGTCAAGGAAGTATCATTTTTCAGTTATTGTGTACCTACCTCAACTCAAAACTATGAGAAGTTCGATCATCAATTTCATTAATACCTTGACAGACAAAAGACGACGGCGGTTCCCCTCCGTGGGTCCTCGCTATGATGAGCACAACCCGTTTCTTTGAATCTGCTGGTTTTATTTTAGTTATCACAGGTTCCTCTTTGACCTCTTCCGTTTTTTCTTTGAAATTATAGTCTCCAATTGTAACGAGGTCAATGCGACGTTTTTGCTAAAAAAAAAAATCGTAATATTTTGCAAATATTGATTGAAGTAAAAAATTAACAAAAGTGACATGATCTAAATAAGTCTGTAAATGTAATGATCAAGATTTATCAAAAAAATTGCTGAAAGCGATTCGATAGTTTGATTCTGAAAATACTAGTTTTAGGATGTGCGTTTCTTATGTTACATGTTGTAATAAGTACCTATATAATAATAAAAAAAAAAAATGTAATGTTGTACACATATTTTGTCTCGGGGCACGACCACGAGACTAAATACGAGTACATCTACAACGGAGCAAAACAACCTGCTTCGTTACTAAATACTTTTTAATCGACTTACTGTAGTCTGAGCGATGGACTGCCTGGTGGCAAACGCCTGAGCTCTCTTCTCCCATGTAGCCAGGTGCTTCTGAAGTCGAGAATAGGAATACGATGCTCCTGCAGAGAACTGATACACGTCCTCTTCTTTATCAAAAGCAAACGCGATACTCAAGATCTTCCGACCCTTATGAACTAATGAACGGTGGTAGAATATCAGCCGTCTGGGAATTCTTTGCCTAAGATTTTCAAATAAGAATGTTTGAGTAGATAAATATATTAGCACTTAGATACTTAATATATTTGCATGCGGCATCCCGTGAAACACTGCCCGAGTACGTTAACATGAATCATGCATTTAGTTTGCAACTTGTTGGTGTTTGCGAAGTGTTAGGCATTTCATTACAGCAACAGTGGCGTAAGTAGCCCCGATGAGGCATCGTATAAAAAAAAAAAAATTTTGGTGTCTTCAAGGCTGGAGTGAATAGGCTTTCAATAAACTTGTGTGCCTCATCATTAACGATTGCATCAGTTTTTACCAGCAAGTGGGATCGCAATCGCAGTCAAGTATTAGTTTATTATTATTACAAAACAAAAGGATAAAGATATATATATATATATTTAATTAGGCCGAACATGTGTGTCGCAAGCCAGATGAGTTGTGGGCTAAAAGAGCCACTTATTGCGCCCCATTAAATGCAAGGTAACACCGTAACAGACCAAGAAGAAAGTGGAGAGACGAACGTGACTCTTACCAGAGGGACTGGACTACAGTGGCAGAACACAGACGTGTGCGGAAAATGTAGAGGGAGGCCTTCACCCAGCAAATTCGGACATAATGGACTAATTAGATTAAATTAGACAATATAGGACCTACCAGCAAAGACTGCAATGGTACTCTAGTAGGCCACGAAGGAGATGAACGGACTAACTGGATAAGTTACGTCCGTATCGACTAGAAAATGTGCGGGCATAGCAAAAGATGGAAGAAGTTTTTGGTTATCATGTTAGACCAAGCGGGGAAGGTGTTGATTGAAAATCGGCTCGTTGATTGGAGCATTCTGGACTAGGATAG
Organism: Mythimna impura; assembly: GCA_905147345.3. NCBI lineage: Eukaryota > Metazoa > Arthropoda > Insecta > Lepidoptera > Noctuidae > Mythimna > Mythimna impura. Next base: position 7,982,424 of record LR990348.1, read on the forward strand.
GTTAAGTTTTTATTTTGATCTTATGAAGAGAACGCTAGAACGAAAAGAGCGAACTATGAAATTGAAACATCCAGTTATATAGTCATTATTTATTCGCTATTGACCTCTTATCAATAAGAGAATTTAAGGTTGTGATTAAGATGTTTAGGAATTTTTGCACACGTCAGGGCCCCATATCATTGACACGGCTGATACGGCGCTACGCCCCTATACAGCAAGTAAATATTTGTGAGACTTCACAGCTCTTGGATGGCTAAAAGCGAAGTAGATAACTTACCATTTTGGTCGTGAAGTGGAACGAACTAGTGGAGTCATATCTCCATCAAATAAAGTAGTTTCTTTGGCTAAATTAACTATATTTAATATCACTCTCTGGAATAGACACATAGTACTGTTAATAATTGCACAACCACACTCTAATAGTAATTAGTATCACAGCATCATTACAAGTTCAACATTCACCTGATCCTGCCTAACATTTTCGATGGTGAAATTGAACCAGAACCTCGCTCTTGGTCTGCAGGTGTCTGGTCTGACATATAGATCGTACTCCAGGTCAGTGATATGATCCGCTCGGCCCAGGTTCCCGCATTCAAACGCCGCGTCGAAACACAGCTGCCCTCGCTTGGCCTTCCCACTCTGCCCTGGAGGACGCACGATCAACCGATTCAGATTGCCCAAACCACCTTCTCCATCACTTTCTTCACTATCTGTAATAGGAGTGTTTCCTATGAAATCACAGCGCGAATCGCTTATTTGGTATCTATATCCCCGCCATCGAATTATGCGCTAAGCGCACAAAATTGATTTGATCGCACACCTACATGCTTTAGAAAGCCCTAAAAACATTGCTATTCCGGAAATTTAGCTCGACTGCTTTTTACAACTTCATTTGCAGCTCAACTAACGCCTGCTTTCTCAATGTAACAACGTCAAAATGCCAATAGAATAGAATGAAGTTCATAGGATTTACATACAATAATAGAATTCGGCTAAACTACATGTTCTATCAGAAGGAACATGAACAGGAGACTGGCTGATAGATTTTGTACACGAAACCAATCATTTTGGTTTATTGCACGAAATGCTTATTTTTTTAAGATTGATGCTGCTTATAAAGTGCTTTCACAAATCACACGCTTAGTTCCCGTCTAAAAATGAATGTTTAAAATACCACAAGCAGCTCGCCGATAAATGGAGGTGTGATCCAGAGCGTCGGTGTACGCAGCCATCGCTACACTGCTAGGGTTCCCGACTAGCCGCCTTACTCAACTAACTTTAACAATGTAGGTGAACAAATTGGCTACAAGATTGACGGCAATGCCTAGGCGATAAGTGCACGAATACGTAAGGAAAACAGTTTAGTGAGACACGCCAACCCATATTGAAAGTTTTTTTTCTTCAGTCGATTGAAATTTAAATGGCAGGAACCTGATACTTTGTTTGATACCTCGCGAATGTTTTATACCCATACGTCCAAACTACCGGTGAGTATTTCTTATGAAAGTTATAGCTTTTAAATGGTGCTTTATTTTCTTTCAGTAAGTAGTTTGTTTTAAAGTTCAGTAAGTCATGCTTGTTTCGGCAAAGTTCACATGATAGATTTGTATGTTAATCACACACAAAACGGACAGATCGTTTATGAAACAAATCCAGACGTGTTATCCTTCCTTTTGTTTTTGTGTATTATCTGTTTTGTTTTGCATCAAATAAATGTTTTCTATCTATCCTCGAAGCCATCCTGCGTGCATAAAATTCGACGGCTTATTTTATTTTTTAAATTATTTGGTAGTCATTGGTTTACGGAATTGCAGTTTTTAATTAAATAAGTTAACGCCCTTTTTTCACTATATTTTTTATTTTTATTAATCAAAGTAATTCCTCACACAATCAATGCATTTTTGCCAACGTAGTGGTAGCTTATAGATGCCCTTTTCGAAAAAGTATGCTGGATGGGACAAAGAACTTCTAAAAATTGCAACAAATTCTTCAAAGGCATTTTGAACTGCCTCTCGGTTATTGAATTTTTTTCCCGTCAAGGAGTTACCCAAATTCTAGAAAAAGTAGAAGTCTGTAGGGGCAAGGTCTGGTGAGTACGGTGGATGACGGAGAACTTCCAATCCCAGCTCTTATAACTTGGAGACCGTCTGCTGAGCAGTATGAGGTCGCGCGTTGTCATGCAGGATCAGCGGAGCCGAACGATTGACCAAAGCTGGTTGGAGATGGGTGAGTTTCTCCACCATTGTGTTCAGTTCTTCACAGTACACATCTACAGTGATGCTCATCCCGTTTGGTAAGAAGCTGTGATGAATGACACCGGCGCTAGACCACCAAACAGTGACCATCACTTTTTTAGGGGTCAGTTTTCGTTTGGGGCATTGTTTAGGTGCTGAACCAGGATGTAACCAACTTGCTGAGCGCTTGCGATTGTCGAACAGAATCCATTTTTCGTCGCAAGTAACAATGCGATTCAATATGACTCGACGCGTGCTTGGCGCTGGCGATCATTCAATTCGTGGGGCACCCATTTGTCAAGTTTTTTTACCTTGCCAATTCGACGCAAATGGACCAATATTGTTTTGAGGCTAACATCGAAAGCTGCTGCTAATTCAGCTCTAGATTGAGAATCATCAGCTTCCACAATCGCCATTGTCGACTAAAGTTTCCGGTCGACCTCGGGGTTCATTTCTTAGGTCAAAATTTCCAGAACGGAAGCGGGCAAACCAATAAAGGGTGGTGCGATCGTTAGTAGTGTTCACTTCGTATACGTCGTTGATGTTGCGTGCCGCTTCTGCCGCTTCTGCCGCTTTGCTGCCACGACGGTACTCACATTCCATAATCACAAAAATTTTAACTTAGGTCTATCCATGATGACGAAAAACTGTTTTCATCGCATTTGTACATGCGATGAAAACAGAACGCTAACCATTAAACAAATTACTAATTTTCAAAACAGAATTCCATATTTTAAAAATAAAAATAATTTGAAATTAGAATACTTAGCGAAAAAAGAAAAAAAATGGCTTAAAATAGCCAGTTCGGCAGAACGGCAATTTACAATTTAGAACGGTATCTATTATTTATGCATCGTACTTTAATTTTCCGAGTGCAACTTTCCAGTTTGTCAGGTAAAGGATAAAGACACATTAGCCTTTACATAGTTATTTTTTTAATCCAACAAGATAATTACTAGCATAAATCTAGTCCAGCGGCGGAATGAACTGATAAGTAGCATTTAATGGCACTCATCGGTTACAAAGTTGGCACTGGTGCCCTCTCGAGAGCGCTTTATCGTGTAACGCTGGCACTGGATCCGTCTACTCATGCTTATCGATTGACGCACTACATAACGACTGGATAACGATTGTGTGTAAGCACAATAATGTGTAAAATTTTTACTGATGAGTTTTGCAATATAGCTGTCTATAGATCGTTGATCCTAGATATATTTTAATATTATAAAGATGATGAGTTTGTTTGTTTGGTTGAACGCGTTGGTCTCAGGGTCTACTAGTTCGAATTGAAACATCGTTTTAGTGTTGGGTAGTCCATTTATCGAGGAAGGCCGTAGGCTACAACATCACGCTGTAGTGCTGTAGCGTGGTTTGGGTGTACCCAATAGGACCAGTAGGTAGGTAAACAAAGTGTAATTGAACAGGATCAGAATCAAAATTTTTAAACATTAACATAAAATTTTAAGATATTTTACTAACAAAGTGTAAAATTTTAAAATATTGTTGTCTTAATTTGAATTAAATAATAATAATAAAACCTCTATATTAGCGTACCATCTCCGTTTTTTTTTTCAAGTCAGATTAAAATATCAGAAAATCCGCTGTTAACGTAGGTAATCCACGGGAACGTCCAGATGGGCAGATTTTTGATGAGGAAAGAAAGAAAGAAAGAAAGAAAAACAGTTTATGAGGCTATCATGAAGACATAAAACACCTTGTTTTATCTGGCAATGTTATAGACAACCATCTAAATTACTACGTGTATATCTTGACCACCTTTTGGAATACGCTGTTAGCTGTCAACAAGGTGACCCTTCGGGCCAGTGATCTTTAGCTTAGCTATACACCCAATCATACGAAATCTAGATAGCGATTCCGAGGCGATGCAGATGCCGTTTTAAATGATTTACAATAAAAAAAAAAATTACTAAGTAGGTAGGTACTCTTTTCTATAGGACTAGATCTCAACTTTTTCGAATGTGAACTATTCCTATCTGACCGTACTAACAGACAATTTGACTCTTCCAAAATTCAATGTAATAAGCCTCTGCAATCAAAATTATTGATAAAAGCTCTCTTCGTCTCCTTGGGTCAATCTTTGAGAATTTCTTTCCCAGTTTTGTTACCAAATTAACTTGCATTCGGCCATTACCCCAATTCTTTATTGTTGTTTCAGCCCTAAATTAACCCACTTATGGAAGCAACCTCACCTTTGGGAAAAAATGAACCAAATCATCTGTCATACTCTTATATTAATTTTAAATGTGAACCTGGATGATCGAGCTTCCTATGCGTATAGGAGGCTTCGGTGTCCGTAAAATTATTAATATTAGTTCACAATAATTTGCATTCACATCTTCGGTCCACGGCACTGATAAATTAATCAGGAATATTGTAACGTCCACAGTTCCACACTGATTGCTTTTGATGTGCCGTGCTTCACCGAGGCTATGGATGCCTGGAGACTTGCTTGCCCGAATACAAATCCGCCCCACAACCCATCTTCCAAGAGACGGTGGGACGAGTCGTTCTGCAAAGTAGTTCAGGAAAACCTAATGGTCACATCTGCGATGCCTGTTGGAGAGTGGGAGTCGGGCCTCTGGCTTTACGCACTACCGTCATCGAACATGGGCACCTTGTTCGACGATACAACTTTCCGTCTCGCTGTTTCCTTACGCTTAGGTGCTCCTTGTTGTTCTGGTCATCGCTGCTACTGTGGCGAATTTGTCAACAGCTTCGGTCACTACGGCCTGTCATATAGCCAAAGCGTGGGACGTATAGCGCGGCACGTGATTATTAATGACATCATCCGATGAGCCATTGTTACCGTCGGCATTCCGACTTTTTTGGAAACTTATGACCTGTCACGCGACGATGGTAAGAGACCGGACGGTACGTTTTTATTTCCATGAAACATGGGTCAGGCATTTAGTGCGGGACGCTACCATTGTCGATACTCTTGCGCCATCCCACCTTCCTAGCTCGTCGTGCTGTGCTGGTGCTACCGCTGCGGCTGCTAAATTGTTGAGCCGTTTTGGATTGAAACTCTTGGGCCGTGGGGTCCGAGTGCTCATACGCTATTTAAAGAACTATCCAAACGCCTAGTTGACATTTCGCGTGACCCAAGGGCTGGCTTTTACCTCGGTCAGAGATTAAGCGTTACGTTACAATGTGGCAATGTCGCCACTCTTTGGTCACACTACCAGTCGACAGCGATCCGAAGGTATTTTTAGATGTCATATTTTTGTTAGCAGTTATTGCCTTTAGTGTATATACATACATAGTATAGTTTTAATTAGTAAAGTATTTTTATTTTTCTTGTTTTAGTAGTTATAATTAGTTACAAAATAAATATATAATCTACGTTTTTCGACCTTTTTTATGCGTAATTTTGGTTTTCACTCCACCATACCTAATAACGGAAAATATATCAAGGGCTCGCAATGCCACATTTCTCTACACTTGCAAAACCTAAAAGGCACTTGCCATCGACCGAGAATCATGAATTTTCGCAAGAAGCAATGTTCTCCAACATATATATATCTACGGAACCCTTCGTATGCGAGTGCGACTCATACTGGACAGGCTTTTTTAAAGAGTTCATAGAATATCCCTCTAACACCTGCTTTCACCAAAAGTAAAAGTAATGTCTTTAGTATGAAACAACCCATCTTTCTATAGATAAAAGGCAGTCTTGACTCACTCCCTGACTCACCAACGCCCAGCACAAACAATTGGACCTAGAACGCTGAAATTTTGCACAGAGGTTCCTTTTATTGTGTACCATCAGAGGTCAAAAGTGCAGTTCCACCTTACCAATGCTAAAATGTCTAAAATTTCTTTGTAGAAGAGGGTCAATGGTTCATGACTGATTTAATTGATAGCATAGAATTTAAACTATTGAATAAACTAGTTGTGGACTATTGAACTTCTACAACAAAGAAATAACGCGGGCGAAGCCGCTGACAGAAGCTAGAATAGTATAATATAAAATAAACTTTATTGTACACCAAAATAGTACCAAAACCACAAACTAGTCATGTCATAAAATAGTCAAAACCTTTAAAAAAACCTATACAATATTAATTTCATCATCGTCATCATCATCATTTCAGCCGAAAGACGTCCACTGTTGGACATAGGCCTCCCCCAAATGTCGCCACAATGACCGGTCCTGTGCGTCTCGCATCCATCGGATTCCCGCGACCATCACCAGAGATTAATTTCATAATACTTGCAAATAACAAATTGAATTATCGGTGAGAATTTTGCATGAGTGTTTACAGTTGTTGCAAGCCTCGTTTACAAATGTATAGTTACGATAAAACAACATGCAGGACTTATCTACATCATTCATGCATGTTACGTACACGCATGAATCACGTGGATTTGCTTTGACTACGGAGTTATACGCGTCGCTACTTGAAAAGTATACAATATTTCAAGTAGCGACGCGTATGCACTACTTTTTTTTAAGGTGGGAAATTATCAAATAGCTTCTCCTGCTTCTGGGGTGCGACAGGGAGTGTCAGACTTTTACTGACTAGAACCCTCCTGTGTTCCTTCAGTTGGTCTTTGTGTTCCAGAGCCACGGGATACTGTTACGAAAAAATCTGCAGTCTCGGCATACTCAATTCTTAAGTGAACAAAGTGGAAATATTGTAATCTTGGTGTACAATAAAGTGTATATAAATAAATAAATGACTAAACCGTTAAATCTAGTATCAAAGTAAGTAGTGTGCTATAAATTTTATTATTCATCTCATGGACGCAATAGGTATATCAAAACCTTGTCGTCGTATTCCTTACCTGACATTTTCAACTAAATCACCAACACAGTTCAATTTAATATAATTAAATAGTAATTAAAGCCGGTGGGTTCCGGCATAGTCACTGTTTCCTTAACTTCCTCACATAACTGTTACCGCAGGATCCGGACTTCCTTTGTGTCCTGCGAGCTAGGTTGCCACGATACGACACGATGCGACATTTCCGTCATAATAATAACAAAAAATAAAAATTGTTTTACTCCAATGCGTACTTAATATTGGCGTTACTGGCTTATCGTTGGCTGGTTACCGTTGCTAGGCAACTGTAGCGCTGGCGTCCCAGCAGGGCCAATGCACGCTCGGACTGCACAAATGTCTGAAAGAGTTATCGTGGCTCTGGAACGCAAAGGATAACTGAAGAAACACAGGTGGGTTTTAGTCAGTAAAAGCACGACACGCTCTCTCGCTCCACCCAGAGCGGAAGAAGTTATTTTATGATTTCCCATGTCAAAAAATTAAAAAAAAAAACGCGTAACTGTGGCTTTTCCTACGAGTACTGACCGTCATGTTCATACCGTCATATATTACTACAATAAGTTCTTCCATACTTACTGAATAAGAGAAACAGTTTAAAATCAAGTTTACTACCGCATAGCATCATAGCAACTCTATGCTATATAAGTGTATCATGTACCTACATATTATTTCAAGATAAAATTACCGATTCAGTAGGTAATTGATGTAGGTCATCTAATTTAAGTGCCTTAAACATTTGTATCAAAATAATATGGCTTTTACCTCGGTCAGAGATTAAGCATTGCCATACAACGTGGCAATGCCGCCAGTCTTTTGGGCACACTTCCAGTCGACAGAGATGTAGAGGAATTTTTTAATAATAATAATAATAATTTTATTTTCAGGCATCAGAGGCTCATAGACAAAATACATACAATAATCTTAAACAATAATAAACTAATACATATTATAAAAACAAAACTTATTTAACTATTATTAAACACGTAATCTAGTCGGCGTCGTGTTGCGCTGCGTCGGTATACGACACCTTTCGGCCAGAAGTCCTCTTTCAAGAAGGTCTGTAGCTGTTGGGTTGGAACTCGTACCACGAACGACTTGAAGTTGACGTCGTGGCGCGCTTCCAACCTTACGACCCTCAGAGTTTTTGACGCCATATTTTAGATAGGAGTTATTGTGTATATATTATGTAATTTATTAGTTTATATTATTAGTTAAGTGTTTTTATTTTTGATGTATAAATAAACAAATAAATAATATGTGTAGTATTTAACTGATCCTCAATTTATTCCTGTTTTCTACTACAAAATATGTACCTACTAGTGAAATAACCACGAAGGGGATGGCGCCACCCCCTTAGCCTTCTAACCTAATCTGTCCGAGTCGAGGTAATTTTTGATTTTTGATGCACAGGTAAAAATATCCCTAATAAGATGATCTAACGATGCCCCAGCTTCGCATAGGTATTACAAATCATTTGGATTTACGGCTTTTCTTTACTATAATATACGTGTATTATACATCTAAATCTTCCTCATGAATCACTCTGTCTATTGATGAAAGCCGCATGAAAATCGGTTGAGGAATTTTTGAGTTTGTCTAGATAGACTAGTGCGATTTGCATCAACGATTGCATCACTGCATACATTAAAAAAAAGTCTGATGTAGTGGGGGATTTTTTTTTATAATATGTAAAGATAATAATAATAATAATATTCCACAACTATCACACAATAATTATCGGCAATTTCGGTTGCAATGAATATTTCTGTCCTATTTCTGACGACTATTGGCTATGAATGTCTACTCTTATGTGATTACTTTACCTTGTTTATATTCATTAATATTTTTATTGTGCTCCATGTATTTTCAACCGACTTCAAAAAGGAGGAGGTTCTATGTTCGGCTGAATGTATGTTTATTATTTTTTATTTTTTTATGTATGTTCACCGATTTCTCGGTCAATTATTGACGGATTTTGTTTTTTTTTTTATTGCAAGGTTATGCTTCCAAGTTGGTCCCATAGAATTATTGTTATGATCTGATCATGAACTTCAAAGATATGGAACAGAACTCCTCATAGGATCACAGCAAAACTGTCGTAACAAGTAAAATTGCTTTATATATACGTGTAGTCGATGACCGACTGAAAGAATAGGGGGAATATATCGAAATGATCTGATGATAAAGCCTGAAGTTAGGCACCGGAACTCTGTATTACATTAATGTAATCTAACCGTGTTTGGGATTATTAGAATTGTCATAAGATGCACTTTGGCTATAAGGTACTATCAAACTGATCTGATGATGAAGCCTGAAGTTAGGCACCGGAACTCTGTAATACATTAATGTAATCTAACCGTGTTTGGGATTATTAGAATTGTCATGAGATGCACTCTGGCTATAAGGTATTTAAGTGTGGCTGAGGGGTACTTTTTAATGGTGGTACCATAACTAAAAAGTGTAAAATAAAAAACATTTTGCAAAAAAAAAATAATTAAATAACGAAGAGACAAAACTATTATACACCGACTTCCGAAATTAAAGTTATTTTGCACTTTTCAGTGTTCTTTTTACATTGAAGTCGATTGTATTTTTTTTTGTAAAAAGTTTTTCATATACATATTTACTGAAACTTATTATAGAGCGCTCAACATTAAGATTATCCGCTACGGCGGCGTAGCCACGTAGCACCTCTACGCTCGCGCTTGTATGTAAGTACAGTCGACAAAGTTCAAAGCTGACCCATCCTTACCCAATTTATAACCGACTTCAAAAAAAAGGAGGAGGTTATCAATTCGGTTGTATGTTTTTTTATTTTTATTTTTTATGTGTGTTATCTCAAAACTGCGTAGTTTATGGACCGATTTAAAAATTTATTTTTTCCTCTTTGAAGATATGCTTTCCGATTGGTCCCATTTTTTATCAGGATCCAGTTCTGATGATGAGATCCATGAGGAATCGCGGGAACTTCTCAAATATTATAGGCAAACATATGGTGATTTTGGTATTTTCATCGAGAACTTAAGCATTTACAGTCAAAAAGTAACATTTGATGAAGTGGAACTGATGAAGAAGACTATAAATAGCCAACGGAACTTTATACTCACATAGATATCACAATGAAAATGGTTAAGCGACTATGACAATACAAATAAAAGAATGGTTCTGAATTACCTTGAAAATGGTATTATCGAAGTGAACTGATGATGATGATGGAGCCATTGGAACTCCGTAATTAATAAATGTAACCAAGCCGTGTTTGGGCTTATTGGAATTGGCATGAGATGCACTTTGGCTATAAGGTACTATCAAACTGATCTGATGATGGAACCAGAAGGTAGGCACAGGAACTCCGTAATTAATCAATGTATCCTAGCCGTGTTTGGGCTTATTAGAATTGTCATGAGATGCACTTTGGCTATAAGGTATTATCAAACTGATCTGATGATGGAGTCGGAAGGTGGAAGGTAGATACAGGAACTTCATAATAAAACAATGTAACCTAGCATTGTTAATTCGAATTGTCATGAGAAATAGGCACTCTAGTTATAAGTGTATCGCAACTAAAAAGTGTGAAATAAAAAACTTCTTACAAAAAAAAAGGTAACCGACTTAACTAAAAAAACACAAAAACTATCAAAATAACGTTAATGTCGGAAGTCGGTGATAAATAGGAAACAAACAATACCGAGAAACCGACTTCCGAAGTTAACGTTATTTTGATCCTTTTAGTGTTTTTTTTTTAAGTCGGTTTTTCTTTTTTGGAAATAGTTTTTTATTACACTATAAGTAATACAAAATATTAGGTCTTTTGCTTGAGCATATATTACCCCAGTAACAAACTTGTTATCAATTTTATTAGACAGTGGCAACAACTCGACTCTATGTATTATGCCATCTCTAAGTTGGTAGTAAGGCGCAATAAAATATAGCAAAAAATGTGTTTTTGGTTTTACAGGGTATGCTAAATAATCTACAAATCACTGGGATCGCTTGTTCCAAACAGTAGACTGCGGTCAGGATCGGGAGAAAGGCTGTTTAAAGTCAAGTTTCAGTAACTCGCACAAATCTGTTAAAGTAGTACCCGTGACTCAGGCAGTAGAAATACTTAATAGTATCTCTCTGCGTTTGGATATATTTTCTTGCCCATTGGCAACATTCCAGAAGGTGACACTAAGTGTGTTGTCCTCTTTATAACTTGTGTCGGTTCTTCAATGCATTGGTTGAGACTGACCATCAATTATGTATGTATGTTGCGTCAGTTGTCTGCACTCTGAGTGCGGCTATTATGCGACTACAGTTCCTACCAGAACCTGTTCAGTACCTGTTAAAATAATGGGGACGAATGTTGACTTTCAAACAAAGTGCGCGCAAAATGTCATATATATAGGTCTGACATTTCGTGTCAGCCAATCAGCCAAGTTTAGACTAAACATAACAAAGCCGTTACAGACTGATTGAACGAAGCTAATTCGAAAAAAATAATTGTTGTTTACAATTTGTGACACTGCAAATGCGAAATGCAAGTTGTGTGATAGAAAAATATTAAAGTAAAAATAAAATTAAAAAATATATCCATTCAATCAATATATTATTTCCTTTTTGTTTGTCAGAAACATTCGCCAAACATTCGCATGTTTTACGCATGCATTGCGTAATTCGTTACATCACTGGTTAAAATTCTACTGCATCACACTAATGTTATAAAGGTGAAAGTTTGAGTGTGTATGTTAATGTTTGTTACTTCTTCAACCTCGAACAAATAATATAATATTTACTGAAATTAGCTTGCTAAGATTATTTACATTGGGACTAATTACACTTATTCAGCTGGCTGAACGATTTTGGTCACACTTATGCAGTTCTGCCCCCCTAGCCAAGTTACAATCGTATCGTTCGCGCCGAACGCCTCGAATAGGCCACGCCTCCGATTCCTTTGTTCTGCGGTCATCTCAACGCTCAGTCACGTGATCAGAACAAAGGAATCGGAGGCGTGGCCTACTCGAGGCGTTCGGCGCGAACGATACGATTGTAACTTGGCTAGGGGGGCTGCTTCTATCAGCCGCGTACAGCGGTGTGAGAATGAGAAAAGCCGTCAAAGCCCGTAAACTTTGCTGAAATGCTTCTATCTACTGCGGACGGCGTCGACGGTGGGTCGGATTGCTCTAGCAAAATATATAGATTTCTCATCGCCCATCATTTTATTTCGTAAAAATAAAATAATTATAATTACTTTAAAACACGTCCGAGCTCTCTCAATCCCTGCGTGCATTATGATTACGTTCTAATAAATCAATCTAAGCAGGAACTATGCAGGCAGGAACTTGTCGACAAAGAGTCGAGAAAAATTCGTGTACAACTCTTAGTCCGGTCAATTTAGACATCCAAGGTTACAATAATTCGCACCCAGCTGAAAATTGGTAGGATTGATTGTTAAAAACACCATCACAAATGAAACCTAAAAAGTACTTATCGATCCGACACCTGGAAAAAAAATACTCGAGGTCAAAGGTCACAAAAACGAGTTTTTCGCGATTTTCAGCAAAACGGTAAGTTTTATCATAAAATTAGTAGAGACATAATTGTAGATCAGATCTACAAAAATGTCTCAAAACTTTTTTTCCTAAGAGCCACCGTTTTTGAGATATAATAATTTAAAAAGTTGAAAGAGGTCATCGTCATAATATGCACACGTTTTCACGCCACCTTTGAGGTAGTGAACTTAGCTTAGGGTTCCGTACCTCAAAAGGATAAAACGGAACCTTTATAGAATCACTTTGTTGTCCGTCTGTCTGTGTCTGTTTGTCAAGACCCTTTATCTCGAGAACGCGTTGAGTTATTGAGTTGAAATTAAAATCATATACTTAGGTGTGCAAAACCATATGCTGGTCTCTTAAAGCTGTGAAAAAATCAAACTTGAAAGTTAACGAAAAAAAAAAGATATAGCCGTTTGGTCTAATTTGACTGGACTATCTGCAGCGTTCCACGCTGAATGCGGTGGAACAGCGCAGAACGCGGTGGAACAGCGCTAAATTCTATCTATAGCCAGTGACGGATTAAGCCTACTTGATGCCCTAAGCAATCTACGCCTGTGGGCCCCCCAATCCGTATGTCAACTAGAATCGGTCTTTAAACATTTACCGCCTAAAAACATTAGTTTTTTGTAAAATAAGGTGATGAGATGTAACGTACTTTAGAAGTGGAGTAGGTGCGACAACAATAAAAACCAAAGCATAATTTATTTATTAGGGGTTAAAGTATGAAATTGCCGATTTGTACTGAAAAATTGAAATTCGTTTTTTTTTCATTTAACATATTTATTTAATCAAAATAATTACCATTATTATCTATACATTGCTGCCATCTAATAGGAAGGTCATTTATGCCTTTGCGATAGAACTCTGGTGATCTAGATTCGACAAACTGTGTGAAAGCATTTTGTACTGCCTCCTGAGAAGAAAACTTTTTATCAAGTAGAAAATTGACCAAATCACGAAAAAAATGGTAGTCCGTTGGAGCAAGGTCTGGCGAATACGGAGAGTGCCAAAAGGTTTCTACTTGCAGTTCCTGTAGAGTTAAAATGGTTTCTCGTGCTGTATGAGGTCTTACGTTATCATGGAGCAATAATGGTGAAGATTGATTCACGAGACGGGGCTGTTTGACTGCTAGTTTTGCTATCATTCTTCGGAGTTCGGCATAGTAGACATCTGCCGTTATTGCTTGACCAGATCGGAGAAAGCTATAGTGAATAACACCATGCTGAGACCACCAAACAGTTACCATCACCTTTTTATTGGTTTGCTTTAGGACACTGTTGCGGTGTTTGTCCTGGGGTCAGTCATTGTATTTTTCGCTTACGGTTATCGTAAAAAAACCACTTTTCATCACATGTCACAAATCGATCCAATATTCCTTCATTTCTGTATCGATTCAACAAGGCAACACAAGTTTCAACACGCGTTTCTTTCTGCAGATCAGTCAAATCATGAGGCACCCATTTTTCATATTTTTTTATTGTTGGTAAGGTAACGTTAAACCATGCCGATAATTCCTGGGTAGTTTGGCTCGGATCGGCTTCCACCATCTCTTTCAATTCATTGTTATTCACCTGTGTGGGCGGTCTTCCACGCGGATCGTTCTTCAAATCAAAGTTTCCATCACGAAAGCGTTTAAACCAAAATCACACGGTGCGTTCATTAGCAGTCCCCTCTCCAAACGCAACATTGATATTGCGAGCCGTTTCTGCCGTGTTAGTTCCGCGTCGGAACTTGTATTAAAAAATAACTCGAATTTTCGAAGTATCCATCTTTCTTGTCTAAGCTGAATAAAAAACAACTGAGTCGATAATTGAATGTTGCCCATTTTTAACCGACTACCAAAAAAGGAGGAGGTTATCAATTCGGTTGTATTTTTTTAATTATTTTTTTTTATGTTTGTACCTCAGAACTCCGTCGTTTATGGTCCGATTGGCAAATTTTTTTTCCCTTAGAGGATATGCTTCCAGATTGGTTTCATTTTTTTCAAAAAACAGTTTTAATGATGGGATCCATGAGTAATCGAGGAAACTCCTTAAATATTATAGGCATTTACAGTCAAAAAGTAACATTTGATGAAGTGGAACTGATGAAGAAGACCAGAAATGGCCAACGGAACTTCATACTCACATAGATATCACAATGAAGATAGTTAAGCGACTATGACAATCCAAATAAATAAATGGTTCTGAATAGTTATGTTGAAAATGGTATCATCGAAGTGAACTGATGATGATGATGGAGCCGGAAGGTAGGCACTGGAACTCCGTAATTAATCAATGTAATCTCGCCGTGTTTGGGCTTATTGGAATTGTCATAAGATGCACTTTGGCTATAAGGTACTATCGAACTGATCTGATGATGGAGCCAGAAGGTAGACACAGGAACTTCATAATAAAACAATGTAACCTAGCAGTGTTTGGGTTAATTGGAATTGTCATGAGAATAGGCACTCTGATTATAAATTTATCGCAACTAAAAAGTGTGAAATAAAAAACTTAAAAAAAAAAAACAGAAGTCGGTGTTAAATAAGAAACAAAAAATACCGAGAAACACCGACTTCCGAAATTAAAGTTATTTTGATTCTTTCAGTGTTTTTTTTGTTAATGTAGTAGGTTAATTTTTGTCATCGTAAAAAAAATAAAATAAAAGAAGAACTTCATAGATTACATATACATACCTACTATGCGAAAAAAGTTTGACTTAAAAATCTCAAACCATGAAGGTTTTATGTCAATTCGAAGTACCTATTACAATAAAACGGCAATTTCATACTTTAACCCCTATTATTACGTATGCATAGAAGCCGGCCGGCACAATTACTCTAAAAACAAAATATTTTATTGACACAGATTTGCGGGGGTGCCGCGGGGTAGGGGTGGTTTGTGATTGGCTAATCGCAATCCCGGTGCATTTGAATTGCCGAATGCACTAGCGGGCAGCGAGTGGCCAAGCCGGAGCGGGGTCATGACTCTAGGTCGGACTCTATGTCAACTTAAAACCTGTGAATTTTCAAATTAGTCCTAGAAACTTTTGTTTGTGTGGTTTTTGGTGACATGAGAGTGAGACGTGACGCCCAAAGGACGAATTTTTATTTTGTGCTTCTTCTGGTGCCCCCCCAGACGTGATGCCCTAGGCAATTGCTTAATTTGATGGTTAATCCGTCACTGTCTATAGCACTCGCATGATAAAAACACATTTGTCCTCATTTTATACTTGTTTGCCGCGAAATCAGAATAGACGCGGAAAGCTGAACGGATACATACGCGTCTTCATATAAAATCATTGTTTTCTATGGACATAAGCTGAATACAGCTGAATAAATGTGAGTAGTCCCTTCAGTCGGTACAAGTAATTGGCCTTCAGGCTACTATACTGCGTAGCTTCGTAGCAATTCTACGCGTGTACCTCTACGAAACATGTAATTTGAAAATGGGCAACTTATTTCGTGACTGATATAAAGATGAAACTACAATGTGATACCCAAGAGATATGAGACCCAAGGAGGAAACTATCTTCGTTTCCAAATCGCGTCTTTGACTACGGCGTAGCAATCGTAGCACAAGTAAAACATGTATGCTAAGTATGGTATTTTTCCACTATAGTGAAATCAAAAATAAAGTATTAATTTTTGGTTCTATCACCAGAAAACCCAAAATAATTAAGTACATTATTGCTACCAAATAAAACACTAACTATTAAACATTGCTACGAACGCTACGCCGTAGCTTCTGATAATTTGGAATTAATTTTTACGTTATTTTAACTTTTTAAATAAAACAAAGCATTATGAATATTGTCATTTATTCAATAAATAATATGTTGTTATATTAATAATATTATCTTTGGCATCAAAACGCCTTGCGCACCACAAACATTGAACAAAGCTCAACGTTTCAAAAATACTGAAACAAATCATGCGTATGATACTATAAAATCTTTAGCATTAATATTTACAATTCTTTTTCTATCATTCCAGTTATAAATATACACAAACAACAATCACATAAAATGTAAATAACCCAAAACTTTAGCGCGTAAAAATGATCTAAAATATATTTTCCGATCATTATATTATCCATAAATACAAACTAGTACCCGTGCTAATTCAAATTAATCATATATATAACTAAAATATTGATCCCTAAAACCGGTAACAATTTATAAGACCCGGATATACAGATTACAATAATCACGTAAAGATCAAAATGAAAGCCATGAATTTGTGCAGTTAAGAAATAAGGCTAACATTGGAAGATAGACGGTTTTCTTGTACGCGAAAAGTAACTTAACAATATACCTGTGGATAAAGCATTCACTGTGTAACACTAACAATATTCGAGGAAGTTTTAAAAACATTCGAATTGTAATATCTATTAGTAAAACTTTACAATTATTAACAATTCCTCTTTTATAAATAGTCTCTCATAATTCCTTCGCAGATTTTAGGTTCTCCATATTTATTTAACTTCCTGTTAAATCGAAACTAAATTAAGTAAGCCAATTAAAAGTGATTCATACTGTAGCAGTTTCTATAAAATGACAATTATTAAATCAATATGATGCCTAAAGCTGTAACAATCGATAAATGAAGAGACGAGGAAATTCCTTTATTCTTTGTATATTTATATTTAGACTGAACAGAGGAATTCCATGCAAACAATAACGTATTTTTACGAAGAGAAGAGAACACTGAGATACTGAAGATTTATTGAATACACTCGAACTGTGAAGAACATTTACAATAGGACGTGTGCCACACACGAGGAGTCACACAAGGGCACATGAGGTACAGGAAGCTATCGACAGCGACACGTGAACCCGGTACATTCACAGTAATTATACACAGTACACAAATCCTAGGTAAGTAAAGATATTAAATCACTCCTATGTACTATGAACATATGAACATAATCTTACGAGTAATGCCAGCAGAGGGCGTGAACTTGGGTGCGTCTGTTAGTGCTCTACTTAGAATTTAACCTTTTGACGTGCGTAATTAGAGACACAATAGTAAGACAATGGCTTCCGGGCGCCGGCTACCGCCTGAGCGTTAATGAATTAAAATCATTGAGTACCTAAATGATTTTGCAAAAGGGAGAATATTAGGTTTTTACCGATGAAGTTTTTTGAGATATCATGATTGTAAATATGGCGACATAACAGAAATAACTAAACCAAAAGAAACAAACTTTTCTATACATATAATAAATCTGTAGAAGTTTTTAGTTCAGCGCGCATCACGTAAAATGTACGAAATAGATGTAGATAACATTTATAAATTAAACTTGTGTGTTACTTGATATATTACTTAAGCTTTGTCTCATTAAAATCGGTTGACTATATCGGAAGATACCTATACTAGACTACATTCATAGACTGTTAGGCGGTACGAAGTTTGCCAGGTCAGCTAGTCTTTAATATTTTCTGTACTAATATTTGTATTTTTGTTTGAAATGAATACAAACTCAAAACAAAATTACTAGATTGATTTTAGAAATTCTTTCACCAGTAGAGTCGCTTTCAATGTTACTTTACCACTGAGTCACATATTATATTTACTATGTCCACGCGGGCGGAACCACTGGCAGAAGCTAGTAATTAAAAGTTTGAAAAGGGAATAACATTTCTTAAAAATAAAGTTTATTTTAACTTAAAATTCCAAGTCAATCCGAAGTTATCACAGTCCAAAGTGACCCGTTTCATAACTGCAACTTCATAGGAAAAGACCTAAAATTAAAGTTAAGGTAGATGGTATCTCAGCAACAGCACAGCAAGCACTAAACAATGTCCTACGTCAGCAGAATATTTGATTGGACAATATGTCTCGAGCCGCTGAGCTGCAGAGCTGCTCTATCGACTGCCTTGTGCAGGGAAAAGTGGAGGGCACCTGAGGACAAGGAAGGTTACCTTTGCGAAGGCCAGCGATGGACCGATTAAATTAGGGCTGATGTAGGCGGCATCTTGTCCGAGTGCACCAGGATGTCGGTAGAAGTGAGAATCAGATTGTTTGACAAATAACATGGGTTCCAGCAGAAGTCACTACTTAATGATTACGACCACCCAGACCAGAATGACAAAGACGATACATATATTTTTGTAAATGGAGTTTGAACACAATATTATGATTGTTAATTTGGTGCCTAACTTGAAATAATTGTTTGGTTGACTTAGGAATCTCGAGCTTTTTTTGACAGACACAGGTTCACGTTTTCTGCCAATATTACTCGTTATAAATACATACATAGTTACACCGGCGGTACAATCACAGTATAAGATCTGCTTAAAACTAGCGTCATGTGATGCCTTACAAATAAATCTGTAAACCAAAACCAATAATATGAGCATACCGCTGGTATACAAAGTACGGGTAATAATAAAATTATTGTAAAACTATGTTAACTTTATAGAAAACTTTTGCAGTTTTTTGACTAGTGTTTTTTTGTATTGTACAGGTCAGTTTAATCTATTAGTTTTCTTTATTTCGAATTAATTTGAGTATTACATATATTTGATCTGTTCTGATCGGTTGTTACATCACATATAGATATCATTATAAAATTGCATTAAGATTTAAATAATTTCCCGTAAAAAATATTAATTTTCACAACACCTAATTAATGATGCCTTACATTACAGATAACAATTCCAGACCTAAACATTTGTTTAATTACTATTGCTTAATGGACCATTCTTTCTCTCACCCATCAGTTTTATTTTTTAAATTCTGCTGCCAGTAAATAAGTGTATACTTATGTATAATGTTCGAGTTCTCTCAAATTATTTCATAGTGGGGCAGACTAGTGACACATAATATATGACTAAACGACCCACTCTCGCATTAAAAATATAACTTTACATCCGTAACAATCGTTCTAAATCCTACCAAAATTCAACCAATTCTTACTGAGACATTTAATAGTTGCACGAATACCTACCGTGCAAGTAGATGCGCCCACAGAGAACGATACCAAACAGTAAGATATGGTATCGGCTCGAGACTACCACGGAGGAATAAACCAATGGAGTGCTAACGTGCGTACTACCTCCGATCCAAATGCCGGTTTTTCGCTGTTACACAATATAGGGTAGAATTAAATTAGTTAGTAAAACTCTTTTTTTTTGCGCTATCTTCATTAGATAAATCGACAACTAACACTTTTGAAGCATTTCGCTAGCTTTTTTAATTCAACCTTGTCGATTGCTACTCCGTGGTCAACAACACAATTCAGAGTGTCACACGTAGAGATGATAGTTGCGTATAGTGTGGGACGGGCGTGGGGTGTGATGTGATCACGCCTGCGTGTCGGCATCGGTGTAGTGGCTGGGCCCCTCGGCTGAGCACACGGAGTCCTCGGGCGTGCGCGACGCGTCGCCCGCCTCGCTCGCCTCCACGACACTAGCGCTGCCGCCCGCCTTGCTTTTGCAGCCGCGACGAGCCTGCAGCGCCTGACACACACAACACATTATTGCAACGAGATGACATTTACACTGTACAACAGTCATGAAATGAGTTGATTTCTGTGTGGAGTAGAAGATAGCATAGAAGCTCTCAGTTTGCTTGCACACAGGTCTATACTAGACTTTTTCTTAAATCGTGGCCAGGAGTACTCTTTTGTTACACATGGTAACAAACAGACTGGATTCTGGCTGAAATTTTCATAAGTAGATCAAAGCCGAGTATAGACTTCTCCCGTGTGTACAAGCGCTCCTTAGTTTTGATTTGTATTTATGTACTGTTATGAACTTGTAGACGTCTCAGAAAGTAATGCAATGCTCGCTTCATAAATCTTTAAAATTAGTAATTCTATGCATATAATAAAAATCAACCTATTTCAGATTTTAGCGTAGCTATTTAGAAATAAAATCTAATTACAATCGGAATTGAAGCCGCATTTGAAATAACAGACAAAAAAATATAAAACAACACATAATAATATATCCCCGACCTGAGTAAGTCAGACCAAGGAGAAAAGAGTGCCACTTGATTCAAATTTAAAAATAAGGTGTCAATCCTGCCAATTGGTTAATTAAGTTCGGCACCGGAGCACAGAGAAAGCGAATATCTGAAACATTGCGACAGTCGGGTGTCGGGAGAGTGTGGCGGGGAGTGCAGGGAGCGCGGGGGCACGGGGCGGGGGCGCGGGGCGGGGGCTCGGGGGCGCGGGTCCGCTACAGGCGACATCCACAAGGGTCATGCGGGTGCTCCACGTCAGTGCACATGCGATAAATATATACGTAGTAGGTAGGTATGTACTGTACGCCTCCTTACCTTTTCACGACTGCCCTTTTTCTAAAGTCGGTGTAGGATGGAAGATGAAACATTCAATTAATGACAGTGGAGATAGAACACCGATATACGAGGGCTGAAAATACCTTAATACTAGTCACATTACTAACACTTCGGGCCATCATTTTATGCTTAATGTTGGATCCTAATTAAAAGACTAGGGTTGTGGAACTTGTGGAAAATTATAATCAGAATCTAAACTAAATATGATATCATCCTTCAGTACAAAAAAATGTGGTTCATATGGGTGTCAAACTTGGCCAATATTAACTAAAGGTGAGGACCACACGTTAACTATAGGACAGGAGAAAAATGTAAAACCATATCATACTCGGAATTCACTCTTACGAATGTATCATCTCTACTAATCTGTTCGAATTGATGACCATGAACAGCAGGCTCTTAACTTTCTCAATCAATAAACTTGTGAAATCTGTGTGATCTACTTTTGTCCTGACAACTTAATTTGGTTAGTAATGAAAGAGGAGAATATTGTAAATAGTTTAATAGAGTGTGGTATATCTGAGGATACCTGTAATGAGAAGCGTCGATGCGGTGGTTTCCGTCCACCACGTCGCTTGCTGATGTGTGGGTTGTCTCTCCGCAGCGTCTTGTTGCGAAGAATCTCCAGTTGGACGTACAATCTCTTTAGTTCAGCGCGAACCTCTTCTGAGGTGGGTTCCTCCTCGCCTTCTGCCCCGAAACCCTCCGCCGGACCGCGCCGTGACACCTTGGGATATTAAATATGAAAAATTTATGAAATGAACATAATTTTTTAGAAGTATTTTAGACAAGAATTCAGCATAATTTACAGGCTTTACAACTCATAATATATTGTCAGCATTCTGACACATAATGAGTTGGTTTTATTGTATACCTCAACAAATTTTTAAAATTGAAAATAATATTATACATATATAGAAAATAAATGGAATAATAATAACTTTGCTTAGGCGTTCTATACAAACCCTGCAGACAGAATTAGGAGCCATGGCTGTCAGATTTGGTTACTTACAACTATTGTTAGCACATTGCCTGCTGAACATTCGGCAATTAGCCATTGTATAATAAAATAAATACCTAGACAATTGTAGAATAAATAATGTTTCATTAATGGCGCGAACGTTTTGGGCATCCTATAGAATACCAACTCAGTGGTATGACAGGACTAATAAATTTCGTTATCGTTGTTTCTTAATGGAGCAATTGAATTGATTGTACCATTGTTATTTGAATGGAATAAGAATTGTGACCTGATGGTTGCAGGAATCCGCTTGATGCGGGAAGCACAGGTATAATGTAGTCAGTGCGTATTGCCAGTCGCTACACAGGTATGGCGTCGATTTGGGGAGGCTCTTTCGAGGAGTGGACATCTTCCGGCAGACTGATGTTAAATCAGCTCATTTAGAACACAGTAATATTATTGTTAACTTTAAACCATGGCGCTAGGCAACGTGGTTTACCATTGTGCCTGAGAACTCGGTGTGTTTTTTCACCACACGCCGCACCTGATCTCTGTAGCGATATTTATTAATTTTATTTCAAAAGTTACTAATATCTTTTTACACCTCCTGCTCGATAATGGCCTTATAAATGTCATAATAACCATCACGTTTAAAGCAAGTCATTCTGTCCCTAGAGAGATAATGTAGGTAGTATGGGCGATCCCTAGGGAATAATGAGATTTGAATTTGGAACGTCAAAAACCATTATTTGAAATAAAAAAAATAGTAGATTATGTGACTAGGGGATAAAGCAGTGTCTTTAAGTCGCGGGCGGCAGGTTGAATTCCTAACGAAACGAAGGTTGCTAATTTTAATCCCGAACTATAGTGAGGGATTTATATAATTAACTCCCGAGCATTGCGAGGGAGTTAATAAAGAAACCTGAGTGAAGTGAGGAATTCAAGCCACCCAAGACAAAGACAGCTTTATCCCCGTGTTGGATACTCTACTTTTTACTCCATTTGTGAGATAATTAAAAGATAATTTAATAAAACAAATCATATATAAGAGAAATATAAGTATTATGTACAAGTTAATCCTATCACTCAACACGTCTTGAGATTTGAAACACACAAAAATTCACTACTCTTATTCTATAGTTTCAATTTTCTTTATCGCTCTCACTTTTTCATTACCTACTTTTTTTTTCGAAATTCGTCATTAACCACGACCACGTTTTATTCTGTTTATTTTTTGTTAGTGGCCAGTTTGAATTTTGAATAAACTTGTTTGATGCACATACATTTTAGTTCACTTATTGTTGACGGTTTTTGACGTTCCAAATTCAAATCTCACTATTCCCTAGGGATCGCCCATACTACATTATCTCCCTAGGGACAGAATGAATTGCTTTAAGTGATTATGGTTGTATAACATATAAAAGGGCATTATCGAGCAGGTGGTGTAAAAAACACATTAAGTCAATTAAAATGTTCGTGCATCAAATAAGTTTATTTAAAAATCAAACTGGCCAAGTCACTACCAAAAAAAAAGTTGGCTACTGATGAATCCCTAAAATAAAGTAATGAAAGCGCGGGAGCGTTACAGAAAATTAAAACTATAATAAACTATAGATATAGAGAAGAAATTTTTTTTTTTTTTTTAATCTCAAAACATGTCGAGTGATAGTTAAGATTAACTTTATATTTCTCTAATATATAATTTGTTTTAGTAAATTGTCTTTTAATTGTCTCACAGATGGTGTAAAAAGTATACTAGTTACATAATCTACTATTACAGGCTAGACCAAACGCGATATTGTAGTTTCCTAATTTTATCATTTAAATACCACCTTATAAAATGCCACTATAATATGTTACCTCTTGTGCGAGTGAGCGCGCACGGTACCCGTGCCACAGGCGGGGCGCCAGCACGCAGGCAAGCGCGGCGCCGGCGGACAGGTGCGCGCGCAGCGCTGCGGACAGCGGCCAGCGCTCTGGCGCAGCGCCCGGCTCGCCCAGAGCCACCAGGCGCCACCACACGCCACACACGATCTCTGTAGCGAGGGCAGCCGCCAGCCAGCCGCGCTCCTACCCAAACAATAATACATCCATAAGTAGGTTCACATCATTGTGTCGAAGTGTGCCGTGGTGCGGGACAAACCAACCAAACGATTCTGTTTATAAAAACGATCGTAAAGATTTTTGAGCCAATTAACTACGTCAGAAGGCAGCACGACACGACACACAATAATGTAAGCCCGGCTTCAGTCTGTTTGACGGGTAAATTGTTATAATAATCAATTATTATGTTACTGTCTGCG
Organism: Mythimna impura; assembly: GCA_905147345.3. Classification (NCBI taxonomy): domain Eukaryota; kingdom Metazoa; phylum Arthropoda; class Insecta; order Lepidoptera; family Noctuidae; genus Mythimna; species Mythimna impura. Next base: position 8,006,554 of record LR990348.1, read on the forward strand.
CATAATGTAGTGCATGCTATGCTTTTTTGTAAGTGATGAGGCGCTTAGAAGTAAGTTAGCAATGTACAAATAATAATGTGATAGTGTACCTACTCATTGTTGAAAAGCCTAATAATAACGAATAGATAAATAAATCAGAGGCCCGGCAATATGACAGCCAATCCAGAAACAATAATAGCCATCAATTTTATTGAACCATTTTTACAAATATTGCCTTAAATTAACGTATTGCCTCAACTATAGAAAAGGGTGACCGTTGCATGTCGGTCTTTTTAGACCTAGCTAAAGCATTCTTCTCAATCTCAATTGATCATTTTCTTAAAAAAACCACATTCAGTTGGAATAAAAGGAAAACTGCTTGAGTGGTTTCACAGGTACCTTACCAATCGCCGACAACACGTCAAATCTGATGACCACTTAAGTGACCAACTCCCTATAAATTTTGGAGTTCCACAGGGTAGCTTACTGGGCCCAACGCTATTTATTATTTATATTAACCCTCAAACTCTAAAAAAAAAACACAACTAATCCAATTGTTTTACCGCAAACCACGCTATCTAGTAGTTTTTGCTATTTTTATATAATTATAGATCTCGTTTTTGTTCCTAAAAGCTAAAATAATTATTTTTCTGTAATTTATAGGTTGTCATAGATTGACTTTGTTTATTTTGAGTAATTTATTGATTTTTGTTAGGAAATTGTTAAAAGAGTGTTAATGTTTTTAATAAATGATAAATACTCAAATACTGTATAACAATGAGGTAAGAAATAGGTACTTTTATTCGCTCGCCCATGAAGGGTTCCGTAGCTGCAAGTAACATAATATAAAAGTTTTTTTTTTAATATTTGAGTTGATTGAATAAAAGGTAAATTGCGGTTTACGATTTATGACGTATTAAAAAAAAAACTACTTACTAGATCTCGTTCAAACCAATTTTCGGTGAAAGTTTGCATGGTTTAGGTATATTTTTAAGTTATAAAAAGTTTTTTTTTTCAAGTTATAAAAAGATTGTTTTTCAAGTTATAAAAAGATTTTTTTTCAAGTTATAAAAATAATTTTATGGCATGTGGCATATCACTAGCAAGAGGATAAACTAGAGAATTTTTGAGGGAGTAGGAAGATTCCGGTCGCTTTTGGTTTTTTTTTATAGCCATGTAAATAGCTGTAACATGGACAGCTTTAATTTAAGTCCAAAACTTTGGAAGTAAATTAAAAAAAAAAGCTAGATATAATTTTAAAAGTTAAAAGTACTCTAATACAATACACATTTAAATAAAATTAAAATTCAGAGTCTACGCCTTATATATTTTTTTAAATTTGTATTTGAATGAAAAATTTGGGTCTTATTTTCATAAAACAATAAAAAGTCGATGAAAAAAAATCCACAGGGCATGAGAAGTGTTTAGGGGTCTGAAAAGATAGCAGATGACCCCTCCAGTTGACCATTTCAATTTGGCACACGATGCACCAAACACCCTGTATAACATGATTGAAAAGAGTGTCCATAGAGTTTCTTGCACATTCTTCTCCATAGAGATCTATGCTTTGGAATGTGCAATTAGCATCATTTTTTTTCTGACTTCTTGACATTTCAAAAGTGCCTGTAAAGGTTTATTTGAAATTAACTGCTTTGAATCTTTGATTACGAACTTTCCAACTCTTCAATCGAAACTTGATGACGAACTCGATTTCTTTGAAAATACCGAAATTGCCGATGCAAAATCCGAATGCAGTAGACGCACTCTATCGGCATTTTGCAAATACCGACGCCTCGTACACTCAAATCGATTCAAATGCAGTGGATGCTTAGCTTTAGATTTAAGTATGTGTATAAGTTGTTACGAGAGTGTGTCTAATGAAAGCGTGACCTGAGTTTATCTTTTAAATTACAATGGCAACATTATTCAGCCGTCAAAAGCACGCCAAAGTCTGTGATTGCAATTGTCAGTATTTTTTATTATTGCTTTATCATGGGTAAAACAATAAAAATTTATGTGCGAAAGCTGCTACAAACTATGATCAGTAAGTTTAAACAAAAACAAAAAGAGAGAGAAGTTGTTTTCAAAGAAAAACAACAATGTTTATATACGATCTCGGATTTTTAAGTTAGTATGACATTATAATCTTGATCATTGTTGACTGACTATAAGATATATTTTACGATAAAATTATACTTTTTCTTATATTTATAGATAATCTTGGAGATATTCAAGGACTCTGTGTCCTCTGTGATGTTGTCAAAGTAGTACTGGTTCTATATTTAAAATTTCTAAAGACGTGTTCCTTAAATTATTAACTATATTAGTTCGTAAACAACTATTGTAAAATTGTCGTAAATACAAAAATACTCAAGTATCGAAATCTTTTTCTTGTACTATGACAATATTACAGTAATACCACAACCAATATTTTTTTTATTTGACCTCATTTTCTCAGGTCGTGCTTTCGATGACAGACTCTATTTCAGTGTACCTGTAATAAAGCTATTTCATTAATTGAATAAAAAAAATCTCATTAAATACGTCTAATACGCGTCGTATGTGGTCGCTATTCTCAGCGGTGAGGGAACGACAAAGAAAAAGAGAAATAGCCATCCTGTATACCTTATGCGAAGTAGGTAGTACAATACCTGGAAGGGCACGTTAGCGTTCCTGGCCGCGTAGGCGATGCGCAGCCCCGCTGCCAGCAGCAGCAGCTCGGCGGCGGCCGTGACGTGGTGCCAGGCGGCGCGCGCGCAGCCCGAGCCCGCCACGCCCGCGTCGCACGCCGCCGTCGCCGTGAAGGCCGCCAAGTAGCACGCTGCACCCAGCACCATGGCTCCCACCACGCGCAGCACCTGCACGCCGAAATTCACTAACATAAGATCCTCCTCGAAGCAGACATGAGTGATTGTATATAGTAGATACCAACCATCACCTTCAATTCACCATTAGGAATTGTGTTTATCAACCAGGCATAATCTAAACCACCATGCTCCGCTCCACGATTGGACCCCATGTTCAGAAGTCGTTCTAGCCACCTCCACCAATGAGACAGTCGGAAATTGCAGGAGTTAGATATTGATAATGTACAAAGATCATAAAGCGATTACGAGCGCTCGTACATGCCTGTACCTATTAATGATGAATTCTGTCACTTCAAGAGTTACCTCACCAACGGAGAAGGAATCGTTAAGCAGGTTTCTAATAAAAATCAGACTAAGGACTTTGAGTTAATACCTAGATAAAATGAGGCGTCAATAGATTTCAATAATTGTTGAAAAGTTATAATAAATGATATTTATTTTCCAAATAGGTTTTTAAAAACACTTTTACACGTCACTTTTTTAGCTTAAGCTAGATGAGGCCGGTGTTTCCTAGCCGACTACCCTGAGAAGAAACACCGAAATAAAGTCAGGGGTCAAAGTCTCTTTTAAAGTCCATACACCAAACATGTAATTGTCAAATCATATGAGAACCTGGAGAATGGTTTTTTGAAGAAAGAACCACACAGTTCTGAGTGAACCTGTCCAGTCAGTGCAAGCATTTGTCAGATTCCTGTAGCTCAACTCAGGACTTCTAAGGAGCTCAACGACTTGACGAACAATACTAAAGAAAGGACATTTGGGTAGGCTGTTGTAATAATTATATTCACAACGGGTGAGACCCCAGCATAATTAAAAGTGAAAAAATGCACAATAGTCGCATGACGGTTCACGTACCTATTTTTTTCTGTATGCGTAAACTCGGAACGTTCGCTGTAATAGGAAATAGTTTATGCACACAGAAATAATATGCACGTTCTATGAGTCTACAACAATGTGTGTTGTAGGCTGACAAGACCGACCAACCTTCGTGAAATAGAACATCTATACCTCTGAATCCCGAGGTGTCCATCGATGTGCCTTCCTGGTGCGGAACTCAGCGAGCAGCACCCACAGACGCAGCACCACGGAGCCGTAGCACGCCACGAAGCCAAGCTCGCGCAGCCACGCGCCCGCTATACACCGCCACTTCGCCATTGATATTAACTGGGATGCAGCCTGAAGTACAAGCAAGAGTAACAAGCTCCTGGGTAAAAAAACAGCCCCCCTAGCCAAGTTACAGTTACAACCGTTTCGTTTCGATTCTCTTTTCGTTGATCGCCTCGAGTCGGCCACGCCTCATATTCCTTTGTTCTGACCACGTGACTGAGCGTTCAGATCACGAAATACGATCAGAACAAAGGAATCGAAGGCGTGGTCGACTCGAGGCGATCAACGAAAAGAGAATCGAATCGAAACGGTTGTAACTTGGCTAGGGGGGCAGTTCCGTGAAAAGTTAGCATCTTAGGAACTGACGGCTAATATTACTATTATAAATATAAAATAATATTATTATTATATTATTTTTCTACTCAATCTTGAACTGAGCTCTGGTAAGGAATATCTGGTATTCATATTATGAATAGTTGTTCACCAGGGTGAACGAGTGTTAGACAACAATTGCTTACTAACTTACAAATGATTTAAATTTTCAAAACTACTAGAATATTTGGGTTACTTGGATTGAAATCACCGCTTAGTGAGCTGAACACAGAGCTCGCGAGGTGGCATTACAGACTCTTTACTGATTACGATAGCATATAATCCCGCTAAGCATTGTTTGTTTTTGCGAGCAAGATAAAGCCACCAGGGCAGATGATATTGATAAAACATAGAAACGAGTGCAATTGATAGATAACGAAATATTAAACTATTATTATATATAAAAATATTACCTTGGATAAGTAAGATTAAGATCTGAGATGATACGATTGCCGATTGTCCGTTTTTCTTAAATTCTATCACAACGAAGACCTCATAACTAACAATAACTTTATATTAAATCAAAGTTTTCTAGTACTTACGGAAGCATACATCAAAAACGCGCCCAGAAGTACAACCTCTAACACTGTCCACATTCCCACCGCTACTGCCTGCAAACATGAAATAAATCCGTTTTTCATACTCAGAGTTTTATAACCGCATCATTTAGCTGCACGGCACTGCATCGTTACGTACTTTACACTTCCTCTTCTGGAAGATAACGCCCGCGGTGACCAGACAGAGCAGCATGCCGCCGACGTTGCCGGCCAGCACGGCCACGCGGTGCGAGTCGGCCAGGCACGCCGTGGAGTCGCTACCCATGCCGCATGGCGTGCACGTGAGGGGGCCGGAGTCGTCCGCCGCTATCGTGGCCCCGCTCAGCCACCCACTGCCGCCGGCGTTCCAGTGATCCGCTTGACACTTACAGCGATACTATGAAAATTAGTACTTAGCTTAGAAACAATAGATTAACCATACATAAGTATAACAAAATTCTTGCAAATTTCCGTTAATTACTTCTATTCTCCGATCTGATGACCCAAACGATGGAGTAGCTTCACAATCTGTTGTCGCCGCATCGCATAAAGGAGCCCCGCCCAGCCAATCGTGCATAGCCTCTTCGCAAGGCAAGGCAGGCCAGCGCCGGAAAAGAGCTGCAGCAGACCTAGCCGGGCCCGCCCCCCGAGCTGCTGCCACACCGCCCCACCAGCCCTCGCCGTCCTTGTCGCAAGAAAACCACGCGTTTGACCACACTGCTGTAGTTGCATTCCACGCTGAAGCCAGCGTCCTCCAAAATTGTCGTAGAGTGATTGAGTTGTTTTGTTGGAAGACGACGAGTCTCGGCGGTTCGGCTATATAGAGCACGCCTAGGTGCAGCTGGGGGGCGCCGAGCGCGACGGCGGCGGGCGGCGGCGCCAGGGGCGCGCGCGTGGCGGCACGGGCCAGCGCGGCGGCGCGCTCCTCGTCCGCCACGCCCTGCTGCACCAGCTCCACCAGCGCGCGCGCCGTGTGTATGGCCGCCGCCTCGTGATCGCGAGCGTTCTGCAATCACAACACGATATATTGAAACTTGACGAGAAAAATATAAAATATATTTTATATTTAGAATCGAGACCTTAATTTTAATATTAGATTAAAGGTATAAAGTATCATAGTATTAAGTGCACATAGTGCGCTGTTTAGCAAATGTTAAAAAAGGTAGTCTGTACGGACTGATGGCATGGGCGGCGCGTTCCTCAGCACTAGGGGTTCGCAGATGGGCGCGGGCGGCGGGGCGGCGGCGGCGGCTGCGGCGGTGGGGAGCGACGCGCGCGGCTCGGCCGGCGCGGCCACTGCGCACGCGCCCACCACCAGCGCCCACGCCGCCCACCGCACCTGCATCCTTCACGTGGCTAACCACGCACCCTGGAAACATACACATTGCTGTTAGACTAGTGCCACTTTATTATACAGTATTGAAGTCTGGAGATCAGCTAGATTAAAAAAGCAGAGTAAGTACATGCGGTGTTTCTATTTGACACCTAACCTACAAGGCCTCTAGTTGAAGGAAGTCGACCATTTTAAGTACCATTTAAGTTGTGTATAGCATCTAAGAATGCGATGATGAACCTTCGATGCCAGAATAACCCACCGAGTAAACACAGGGTGGATGAAGGGGCGAGAATTATGGGCATGTTTTTCGATAGCATAAAGCCCATACAAGTTAAAGGAAAAGTCTATAAAGCCTGGACTGGCTTATGAAACAGAGACGAAGATGTTAAGATGTTAAGAGGAGGTGTCACTCTGATAAATTGGGTGACAAAGTCGCATAGCTGTGAAATTTTTACAGACACACTAAAGATATACAGACAAAGACGAAAGACGTCCACTTTTGGACATAGGCCTCCCCCAAGTGTTGCCGTAACGACCGGTTCTCACGTCCTTCTGATTCCCGCGACCCGCACCAGGTCATCGGTCCACCTTGTGGGGGGCCTTCCAACGCTGCGTACCCACTTACCTGCGTACCAATTATGGATGTCTCTGTTTTCACATAACCCGATATAAGATTCTGAGCAAAGTAAGTCAATGCAAGCAAAAAGCAAAAATGGTGGTTTTAAGTAGGCATTTAAAAGACTGGTGGTTGTCAAAGTTGATGCAACAGAGATTATCGCAATTGCAGTCGTTTCCAAAGTGCCTGTTCATTATCAAACAATAATCTATATTTTTCACCCGACACCTAGATGCTGAGGAAGATAAAATCTTCAAAAAACGATATAAGATTGTTGGATTGTAGTTCCTCAGTCGTTTAGTGAACGCAGAATGTTGTTAAATCTAGCAGGATTTGTGTGAGTAAAAGATTAAAACTATTAAATTAAATTTAACTTTTCTTTTTTTAAGTTTTATACTTTACAGTTTTTAAGTGTCGTGATAGCCCAGTGGTTTAGGCACCCGCCTCTCATGTATGAGGTTGTGGGTTCGATCCGTGTAATCACCATTGATAATTTTTCAATTCATATGTACTTTTGTAAGTCTATCTAAGATATTATTGACGCCCCGTGCCTTGGAAAGCACGTAAAGCCGTAGGTCTCAGTTGTCATTCGTAGATCTTTAAAAATCGTTACGTCGTCTTTTAAAATCGTGGTCAGACTTTCTGGTATCTGACTACCAGAAAGTCTGATCATCAGTATAGACAATACCAATGCCTATCAGGCCTCCACAACACTCTGTGGGTAGCCAAGGAGTATTGTGGAGGCCTGATAGGCAGTAGCTTCATGTAAGCCGACCCGAGTTAGGAAAAGGTTACGATAATACGAGTACTTTACGGTTATATTTTCAGAATATTTTTGATTACGGTGTCTGAATGTAAGACATCGCAAAGTAATCGGCATAATGTGAGAAAATTCCCCGAGGGTTTTATGTTTGGAACATCCACTGCTGCGTATCAAGTTGAGGGAGGCTGGGATGCAGACGGTAAGGGTACCAAAGTGTTCATGTGGGGATATATTTATTCATAGTATTTGTTTTAACCTGCCTTTAATTGATTTGTTTACATGGAACCATACTCTGAACACTCAATCTAGAATCTTATTTTGTGAACAAATTGTTTATTAATAAAATAAAATAATAAAAAAACCTGGTAACAGTTTAGTTACGAGATAATGTCATTGTATCACACATTGACATATTATCTCGTAATTGCTAAATTATTTCGATTTGATACTCATTCCAGGTAAATCTGAAAATATCTGGGATCACATGACGCACACAGATCCCTGTTCGACAGTCGACTGCTCGAATGGCGACGTCGCTGGAGACTCGTACCACCAATACAAGAGAGATGTAGAGATGATGAGAGAATTAGGAATTGATTTCTACAGATTTTCCATATCATGGTCTCGTATTCTGCCCACCAGTTTTCCTGACCATATTAACGAAGCTGGGGCTCAACATTACAGCGACTTTATTGATGAAATGCTTAAATATAATATTGAACCAATGGTTACACTGTATCACTGGGACCTACCACAAAGACTGCAAGACCTGGGCGGGTGGGCCAACCCACACATAGCCGACTGGTTCGCGGATTATGCGCGCATCGTTTTTGAACTGTACGGTGACAGAGTAAAGTATTGGATAACATTAAACGAACCAAAGGCTGTCTGCTATCAAGGCTACGGATCTGATACTAAAGCACCTAGAGTTAATATCAAGGGCGTGGGAGAGTATATGTGCGCGAAAAACATAATGTTGGCACACGCCAAGGCTTACCATATTTATGATAAAGAATTTCGACCAAAATATAATGGATCTATCTTCATATCGCTGAGTGCACAATTTTATGAACCCGAAACTGATAAAGAGATTGAGGCTGCCGATGTTTCTAATGAGTTTGAGGTAAGTAAACTTGGTACACAAATATTTGTGCATCTAACATAAAGAAATACTTCACATTTACATTAATTTGACGCCATATGTTATTTTTCACACGTGATTGTTTAGTCATCTAGTTTAGTAAGTATTTATTACAATGATAATAATGCTTGCTTGCTTGCTTTCAGTGGGGCGCTTGGGCACATCCGATATTTTCCGAAACCGGTGACTTCCCAAAAGTGTTCAAAGAAAAAATAGCAGCTAAAAGTGCAGAACAAGGTTTTTTTAGATCACGGTTGCCAGAATTTACTCCAGAAGAAGTAGAATTTGTCAAGGGGACCTCTGATTTCTTTGGTCTAAATCATTATTCTACTTATTTGGTGTACAGAAATGATTCAGTTGTTGGCCGATATGATATACCGTCATTCAACGATGACTTGGGAAATATTCACTACCAACCAGATCATTGGGAACATGGTGCATCGGGTTTCCTAAAGGTAACTTTTTGAGGCTCTGCTACAACTCAGTGATAGAGATTTGTTCTAGATCTTTAAAAAAAAAAAAAGATCTTTTAACTAAAATTACGTCGCTTTTAAACACAGGTTGTCCCATGGGGCTTCTATAAGCTACTGACCAAGATCAGGAAGGATTACAACAACCCTGTGGTGATCGTCACCGAGAACGGCTACTCTAGCCATGGCGGGCTTGATGACGATGACCGAATCACTTACCAAAGGAAATACCAAAGCGCCATGCTCGACGCCATTGACGAGGGTTCCAATATTGAAGGTTATTCTGTTTGGAGTCTTATGGACAACTTTGAGTGGATGCAAGGATATACGTGAGTTTTAAATTCAATAATATGTTATTGTTTTTCGTTGAGAGTAATCATGTTGGCCAATAGTGGTCCAGTGAGCAATGTTGGTCCAGTGGAAATGACTCCTGACTTACGAGTTGTAGGTCGTGGGTTCTAACCTAGACAATTTGAGTCATTTAATTCATCAGCAGTGCTGTCAAAACGGCGAACGAAAACATCGTGAGGAAACTGGCATGTTCTAGAACCATAATTTCGAATACATGTGACATTCAAAAACCCACATTGGGCCCGCATGGTACGTTACGGTCCATTCCCTCTCCTAGAACAGAGGCCCAAGTCCCAGCAAAGGGAACATTATAAGGCTGATTATGCTTATGCTATGTAATTGCCATGTTTAAATCATACCGTCATCAGAAACCTGGGAAAAGACTTTACTAAACTCACGTGTATTGTTTCAGCGAGCGGTTCGGTTTGTACGAGGTGGATTACGAGAGCCCTGATCGCACGCGCACTCCGCGCAAGTCTGCCTTCGTGTACAAGCACATGCTGCGCACGCGCGCGCTCGACTGGCACTACGAGCCCGACACTACTGTCATGACTATCGACGAAGGACACTAGTTTACTACTACTAGTTTTAGTGATCAAATAGTACCTACTTACAGATATAAAATAAATTTCTTTTGAACTAGCACTTTGAGATTCTGACTCACCGAGAGGCATTTGTAGATTTAAATTGAAAAAAAAACCCTTTTTGAAAACCCATCAGCATGCTCAAGTCTCATTGACTTTTCAAGTCTTTGCTAACCAGATTTACCTAGCTCGTCCCATGTAAAGTTAATATAACTGCACATAGAAGTGAAAGAAATTCCAGTTTGTGATGAAGAAGCTTGGCAGCCGCGCTTACGGCTGAGGCGCTATAGGTAGGTACACAGATTTCTGGGTCACAGGATACTGACGGTTTTCCGTCAGGAACAGGAAAAAAATACTTGTATACTTTTCATATGAACTTGTTGACACAGTTTCATATCAGGCACACCCAGGCAGGTACTGTCCCGGAGTTTGCAATGTGCTTTAATACCACAAGTTGGTACCTACTTACTTAATTAATGCTACACCAAAGTGCGTTGCTCACACACTAACAAGCTATTGGTAAAATTGCTGTCTTGTTCACGATTTTATGGTTTTGCAAAGAAAGATGTCTAGACGTTATTGATTTTACCTATGACTCTGAATCCACAAAAAGGAATAAGGAATGGCAATGAAGATGGCTTCGCTACAAGGTAGGTCCCGGTGTTTGAAAGTTCCCTAACTCTATAAAATAACGATTCAAGACAAGAAACATACAGAAAATAACGATTTAGAACTAGTCGTTTTAGCTAACATGTCCTTAGGTAAAAGGCCGCTATTGGTGTAACCGTGTAAGTTATCATCATGCTGAACATAGGCCTCCTCCAAGTGTCGCTGCAACAACCGATCCTGTGCATCTGGCATCCATCGGATTTCCGCAACCCGCACCAGGTCATCCGTCCACCTTGTGGGAGGACTTTCAACGCGCGTTGGGGTCAATGTTAGCCCAAAATACTGCGGAAAGAGTCCATGTTTTGACCTCCTTTAGGCAATGAAACGGTGACTTCTATAGGATAGGTAATAAATATGTAAAGCTAACCGTGCATTGTCCTTCAAAACAAGTGTATGAAAAACAGATCAATCGATTAGGGAAAACTGTTTTAAAATTCAGTTGCAAGATCTGGTCCACACATATTGAACTAACTGACAAGGCAAGTGTAAGTATACAGTTTTGGAACTCTATGTCATTCCAGACAAAGCTGAAATTCCATTACAATCCATACTGTTTTTAGGGCCTTTTTAATACACTTTAAAATCAACTTAAATTACATATTGCTAAAGTCTATACTTGAGCTGATGGCGAATTATAAAATCAAGTAGAGGGAACTTATAAGACTAGGTTAATTACCTACAATAACAAAACTAATAAAATTTTCTTACCATACATAGAAACAAATGAAATCACGGGAAATCAATACATCCTCCGATAAATACCGAAACAAAGATCGTGGATAAATATAACCAAACAAAACAAACGCAAGTGAATTGATATCCGCAGTATCATCAACTATTTTTATTCACGTTGTTGTTCACTATCAAACGTCTTCAATATAATCTCTAACGATACTCGTGTGAATTGATATATATAGTATAAGTTGTGGATATGGCGTTTATCGTGCTATATTCATCTTTATGATGCAATAGGTATATAAAATAAAGAAGTATCACGTCAATGCAACTAAACTGGATAAACTTTACTGTTTTTCTGTCATTTTATACATAAGGAATTGGCCAGAAGTGGCTCAGAGCCGGGAACAACGGAAAGAATGAAGGGACGCCTTAGCCCAGCAATAGGACAGTTTAGGCTAGATATAATCATATCATTTGGAAATGATAGAAAGTCGAATCTTGGAAGCATAAGTAGGATCGGATATTGTAACCTAGACACTGGGGAGAACCTAGTTTCACAAAGATGGTGAGTACAGCTACCGGTCAACTAACAAAACTACTTTAATCAACAAAATAATTTTAATCGAGAACCATACAATTTATACACCATCAACAATCCTTGCCACCCAAAGAAAAACCTTTATTTATTTATTTATTAAAACTTTATGCACTAATAAGAAACACTGTACAAAGGCGAACTTAATGCCTTAAGCATTTTCTACCAGTCGACCTTAGGGTGGTGCAGAAATATAACGTGGTAGGTGCAACATAATGGTAAACTAGAATAGAAATACACTAACAAATATATACCTAGATACATACATACAAATTAACAATGATATTATGAAAAACGAATCCAACAAATCAACGCTGTGATGATTACACCAAAATCGTGCGAATGTATTCACGTGCCTTCACCTTATAAATGAACCGACTGGAAGCCATCCTGATGTTCAGAGGGAGCACATTCCAAAGAGAGATCGCCTGGACAAAGAAGGAGGACTGGATAAACCCAGAGCGATGTGTGGGACATCGTAGTAGGCAATTATTGGTAGATCGGAGATTCTTATTATGACCAGAGCAAAGAAATTGAATTTGAGAAGTCAAATAGGAAGGAGAAGAAGGTTTATCCAAAAAAGGAAACAGCGTTGTCAAGGTTCTTAGCGCTCTACGCTGACAGATGGGTAACCATTTTAAAAGTGGTCGTTGCTCAGATACATGATCATACTTACGAAGGTTAAACACAAATCGAATGTTGTTATTCAGAAGGCGGTCAAGTTTATTAAGGAGATCTGCATTCAGGTCATAGTAGCACACATCACCATAGTCGATAATAGGAAAAATTAGGGACTGTACAAGCAATGCCTTTATATGAAAAAATAGAGACGATAATCAAGGAAATAGTTAGTAAATGTTATGTAGATACCTATATGGTATTTGGATTCTGCTAATCTGGCGACACAAACTTATCTTTTCCCTAAACGAGACAAGGAGACATTTTTTTAGAAAAGGCCTATCAGTTATTAAGAATGCAGATAGTTATCGAAATTGGCGACGATTACAAATCGCATGTTTGTTATCTTAACCAAAATCCATATTTTTCAGCCGACACATAGATGAAGATAAGATCTTCAATAAATGATTTGACAGCTGCAATTTCTTTGTCAGTCAGATAAGTTTACGAAAAAGGATGTTGCTTCAATCTACAAGCTACGTGTAAGTAAACGGTGAACTATTTTCTGAATAAAACACAAAATTAAAACTTTTTTTTTAAATGTTTTTAATATCGTATTTATTTCCAGAGTAGTGTTATTGATAACGTTGTCTGAGTGTAAGAAAACGCAAATTGAGCGACATGATGTAAGAAAATTTCCTGAAGGCTTTCTGTTTGGAACATCTACTGCGGCATACCAAATCGAAGGAGGCTGGGATGCAGACGGTAAGGACGTCAATGAAAAACGTAGATTACATTCAGAATAAAAATATCTGGGTCTTTCTCAAAAAAAAAGTATCATTTCAGCTGGCATAAACGACTTGTTTGTTTATAGGATATAGGTATACCTTCATAGTATAAAGGCCTACAATTTGGTGTTATATTGATTTCTAAGTCCTACTTTTCTATAGACCATGTCTTGTATATTTAATAAGCTCTTGTTACATAAAGATCGATTTTGATCGATTAATAAAGTTTTTGTAACAGTGTGCTATACAATTATTATAAAAGTGTGCTTTATTATATAATAAACGTAAACCAGTCTAGTGATTAATTTTACGATGTACGTCAATATTAAAAAGCAATATTATATGCAAGAAAAATATATTAATATTTTTACTTCTAAATGAACCTTACGCAAATCAAAAATATCACAGGACAGCTTCTTGGAGCCATGAATAATATATATATAATTATACTGAAATAAATGAATCAATGTTTCCATAACTATTTGCAGGTAAATCAGAAAGTATCTGGGATTACATGACACACACAGATCCCTGTTCGACAGTCGACTGCTCGAATGGCGACGTCGCTGGGGACTCGTACCACCAATACAAGAGAGATGTAGAGATGATGAGGGAATTAGGAATTGATTTCTACAGATTTTCCATATCATGGCCTCGTATTCTGCCCACCAGTTTTCCCGATAAGATTAATGAGGCTGGAGCTCAATATTACAGCGATTTAATTGACGAATTGCTTAAATATAACATTGAGCCGATGGTTACACTGTATCACTGGGACTTGCCGCAAAGACTGCAAGACCTAGGCGGGTGGGCCAACCCACAGATAGCCGACTGGTTCGCAGATTATGCGCGCATCGCTTATGAACTGTACGGTGACAGAGTAAAGTATTGGATAACAATAAATGAACCAAGGGAGATCTGCTATCAAGGTTACGGAGCAGATACTAAAGCACCTAGAGTGAATATCAAAGGTGTGGCTGAGTATTTGTGCGCCAAGAACATTATAATGGCACACGCTAAGGCTTACCATGTTTATGATCAAGAATTTAGACCAATATATAATGGATCTGTCTTTATAGCTCTAAGCGCAGAATTATATGAACCTGAAACCGAAAATGAAATCGAAGCTGCCGAAGATAGTAACCAATTTGAGGTATGAAAATTAAACTAAACAAAAATTATTAGTTTACTATAATGAGGCGTACCTACTATTGATTACAATTATTATGATAATGCTGATGTTGTCTATTCCAGTGGGGTATTTATGCTCATCCGATATTTTCCGACACAGGAGACTTCCCAACTACCTTGAAAGAAAAAGTAGCCGCTAAAAGTGCAGAACAAGGTTTCTTCAGATCACGGTTGCCAAAATTCACACCGGAAGAAGTAGAGTACGTCAAGGGCTCATCTGATTTCTTTGGTCTGAATCATTATTCGACTAATTTGGTGTATAGAAATGCATCAGTTATTGGTCTTTATGAAGTACCATCATTCTACGATGACCTGGGAAATGTGCACTATCAACCTGATGATTGGGAACGTTCTGTGTCAGGTTTCCTTAAGGTAATGTCTTGTAGTGTTCCAAAAATGCAAGAGATCCGACTTGAACCTGTTCCCTAATAGCTAAGCACTATTTGCCACAGGTTGTTCCATGGGGCTTCCACAAGGTTCTGACCAAGATCAGGGAGGATTATAACAACCCAACGGTTTACGTCATCGAGAATGGGTTCTCAAACTATGGCGGTCTAGATGATGACGACCGAATCTCTTACCATAGACGATACCTCAACGCCATGCTCGACGCAATAGATGAAGGTTCTGACGTCAGAGGTTACTCTATCTGGAGTCTTATGGATAACTTCGAGTGGATGCGGGGATATACGTGAGTTTTTAATCTTAGCTGGGTTTTATGCATTCAGTCGAACACAACCCTAGCTAGCATAGTCATGACATTAGTTGCTGTAGTGGACTACTGTGACTACTGAACAACTGAAACATGTTATCGATAAAAGTTGGAATTTCATAGTTCTATCTTTTAAATCTGTCATCATCATCTTCCTGCCCTTGTCCCGTGTTATTTGGGGTCGGCGCAACACGTTTTTTTCTTCCATTCTGCCCTGTCACTCGTCATGCTATCACTAACTTCCTTTTCTTTCATATCACTCTTCACACAATTGACCTAATCTATCTTTTATATATGTAAAGTTTTTTTTTTACTTAGGTAATGGGTAAACAATTAAAAAATGCTTAGGTGCAACCATAATGTAAATTGTGTAAAAACGTTAGTAAATAAAGTTTACCAATGTTACCTCTATGCTGCTCCTATGTTGCTTTCAGAGAGCGGTTCGGTCTGTACGAGGTGGACTACGAGAGCCCTGAACTCAGGCGCACTCCGCGCAAGTCTGCCTTCGTGTACAAGCACATGTTGCGCACGCGCGCGCTCGACTGGCACTACGAGCCCGACACTACCGTCATGACTATCGACGAAGGACACTAACATATATGACATACGATAGAATATTCAAACTTATTAAATAAATCGTATGCATTAATATTCATTTTACTGTTGACCACTACAGAAACTGACAATACTACAGAATACTGACTGTAGGTAAAAACCCAATATAGTTGGAAAATTCGAAATATCGGCCTTATCTCATAAATATCTGATCTAGTCCTAAAATTTCAATTGATGGACTGTCAAACTTAGATAATCGTGATAACAACCTGAACTAAAGACGGCATGATAAAGTATCACACAACGCCGTCTAGTCTCAAGCTAAGCAGAGCTTGTGTTATGAGTACTAGACAACTGATAAACATACTTATATATTTCTAAATACATACATATCTATATTTTTACATATAATAAAACAGTAAAATGGTGGAGCGTTGGTATTAGTTGGCGCAAAAACTACTGAACCAATCCTGTTCAAATTTTGCATACATAATCCTTATAGGCCGGGTCAACTGTTAGGCTACATATTATCACGCTTTTTGCTATGGGGGGTGAGCAATATTCCAAAATGTTCCAATTGAACGACAATCGCTCTAAGTTCGATCCTCAGGTACAGTTAATATTTTTGTGATTGTTTTAGTGTTTTTTTGTACATATTAAAGAATGATATTTCCAGAACAATAATAAAATGGCTTTTTATGTATTTTTAAATTGCCATCGACATTTTTATTCGATATTTTTCCAAATATTTCAGTAAAAACCCATCAAAACTCATATGAAAATGGAACCGGAGATAAAAAATACACTTTTTTTTTAAATTTGGTTAGGAATTTAAGGTCAAAAATGAAAATCATCACGCTATTTTGTACAAGGAGTCAAGCAGACAAGCAATGACGTGTATTTAAGAACGGCTATTTAGGTCTAGGATTCTGCAAGGACCGTGGCGCAGTATTATAGTGACGGATCCGCGTTTGCTATGTTGCGAGTTCGAACCTCGCGTAATTCTTGTGATTGTTTTCTTTTATTTTTTATTTATATTATTGCTTTTTTTAGTACTTTAGGGCTTTTATTTTTATTTTGTAAGTTAGTTTTAATTACGTTATTATTAGATTTAAATGTATATAAAATGAATAAATACAATTCATCTGTGTAGTAAGTTTTTATACGTATTATTTGTATCTCTAGAAATTAATCAATTCGTATTAATATCAAAGCGAATTAAAAACCTCATTGATTTCTTTTACAGTACTACATCTTATTATTTTAAAATTTAACTTCAGAACTTCTATCATCACTTTAAAAGACAGCGCATTGGGAAGGGTTTACACCGTTCATCCCAATAATGGATAGTGTCATTATTTGCGATGATTGCTTCACACTGTACGGGCCCCAACGTCATCACGCCTGGGCAGAGCTCTGCCGTGTCCCCGTGGGGGCGACCGGTGTCAGTGATCTCTCGCGCCGGGCCTTGGTACAAGGTATGGTCTGGAGCGAGGAGGAGTGGCAGGCGGTCGCCTCCTTCTGCAAAGCAGTAATGCTAGCAAAGGGGGCGGTCGCACGTGCGAGAGAACGGCCTTCACGCCCCGCCGCCGTCCCGATCCCGATTTTCAGCCACCGTAGGCGCTGGCTTGCGGACGGCGAGCAATGGGTAGCTCGCCATCCGACCTTCCGGTAACCGTCCGGACCGAGCCCAAGTTGTCGACGGCGCGTAGTGTTCCACGCGCGCCTCAAGGAGATGTCAGCAAAACCATAGGGGCCCAGCAGGGTCGAAGCCTACTGGGGCCATGTGATGCGAAAGAGAACCCCGGGGCCCTGAAACGAAGGCAAAGAAGGAACTGGAGTTTTTTTTTTATAGGTGGGAAAATCATCTTATGACAAATCCCGCTCTTGGGCGGAGCGGGAGATAGTATCAGGCTTTTACTGACTAAAACCCACTCCTGTTCCTTCGTTGCCTTCGTCCCAGGGCCACGGTTTCGTTTTCACACTACCCATGGCCCCAGTAGGCTTCGACCCTGCTGGGCCCCTACGATTTGCTGACATCTCCCTGAGGCGCGCGCGGAGCAATACGCGCCGTCGACGACTTGGGCTCGGTCCGGATGGTTACCGGACGGTCGGACGGCGGGCCACCCATTGCCCGCCGTCCACAAGCCCGCGCCTACGGTGGCCGGAAATCGGGATCCGAATCCCGGCGGCGGTTGGGGCGTGAGGACCGTTGCCGTTGCCTCACGCGATCGGCCGCCTCCTTTGCTAGCATTACTGCTTCGCAGAAGGAGGCGACCGCCTGCCACTCCTCCTCGCTCCGGACCATGACCTGTACCAAGGCCCGGCGCGAGAGATCGCCGCCGCCGATCGCCCCCACGAGGACACGGCGTTGCTCTTCCCAAGCGGGGCACACTTCCACCGTGTGCTCCACCGTGTCCTCCGGGCGGTCCACACAGTGGCGACACCCGGGCGTCGCTTCCGCACGAATCCGGTGCAGGAACTTCCCGTGTTCGGTGAGAACCTGCGTCATGCGGAAGGTGAGGACGCCGTGAGGTCTTTCCAACCACGCCTCAAAGAAGGGACTTACCGCCATAATTGTGGCGTGCCCAGCACTGGGTCGCGACAGTTGCTGTCGCCATTTCTCCATGAGAACCCGCCGGAGCTCTGTCCGCCATGCTGCGACTTGTCGCGGCAGCGGAGTTTCGCCCCGGCGTTGCATCTCCTTGCGCAGATCGTGCATGTGAGCAAGGCCTGTTGCTACCTGATTCCATGGTGGCTGTCCAGCAAGGAGGCTCGCCGCTTCGCGGGAAATCGTCCGGTATCCTCGCACCATCCGTATGGCCATGACCCTCTGGCATGCGTTCAGCCGGGCCGCCGGCTGCTTCCGCAGCGCCGGCGCCCATATCGGTGCGCCATAAAGGGCCATGGAAAGGAACAGAAGTGGGTTTTTAATCAGTAAAAGTCTGACACTATCTCACGCTCCACCCAAGAGCGAGGAATGTCATTGGATGATTATCCCAACGAAAAAAAAAAGGTCGGTTGTGGGTAAATTATCGCCATCATCTGTCCGAAGTCTTTTTACGTGCTTTAAGGTACAGAACAACGAACGCGTTTCGAATAGTTGTCTAGGTTCACTTCAAGACGTGGTCATTTCCATCGGTGGCAATCCACTGGACTGGTCGAATATGGATTACCGGCTCCGCAATCATTGGCATATCAAGGTCGAGGAAATCGGGGTGATATCGTCAATGATCACGACTCACCTCAGAACAAAATGTCCCTGCATTTTTAACATCGTCGCGTTAGGCTCAGCCAGGGTAAAATATTTTGCATTAATGCTCCAGGTGGAACAGGAAAAACATTCATTGGCACTGGCATCCTTGCAGAAATAAGGTGACAAGGCAAAATAGTGATTGCGACTGCCTCTTCTGGAATTACTGCCACACTGCTTCCACGGGGCAAAACAGCGCACGTAATGTTTAACATTCCCATCGATTTAGAGAGCAACGAAATGCCAGTGTGTGGGCTATCACGCAACTGTGACAAAGGTTGGGTACTCAAGGATTGCTCTTTAATCGTATGGGATGAATGTACTATGGCGAATAGAAAAGTAGTGAAGGCTGTAAACAGAACCCTGCAGGACATACGCAGGAATCAAGATGTGATGGGAGGTGTCACTGTTTTGTTTAGCTGCGATTTTCGGCAAACTTTGCCTGTGGTGTCGCGAGAAATTAGGGTTGACGAGGTGAATGCTTCGTTGAAACGATTGAATCTATGGTCACGAGTTTACAGACTGCGCTTGACCATTAACATGCGAGCTCAGTTGGGCGGATATACTCAAGAATTCTTGGATGTTCTTTTAAAAGTTTGGTGAAGGCAACTTACCAGAAGAGAGCTCTGAAGTGCGCCTACCAGAGACTCTAAGCAAAGTAGTTCCCACTATTGAAGAACTAATTTGTCTGGTGTACGGGGACGTCGGTCGAATACCGCTACAAGAGAATTCTTGGGTGTGTGAACGGGCCATTTTAACACCCAAAAATGATCAAGCTGCAGCAATTAACGAAAGCGTTCTCTCGCAAATTGATGCGAACGAAGTGGTATTTCTATACCTCTATAAATACTGTTGTAGAGCAAGATGACGCTATATATTATCCCGTAGAGTTTCTGTATTGGAACGGTAAGTGGACTCCCGGCGCACACTATCCAGCTGAAGGTCGGTGTCCCGATCATGCTGCTACGGAATTTAATTCCACCTAAACTATGTAACTGGGCCTAGCTCAAAGTCATCTCTCAAATATTATTGAGGTGGAAATTCTAAAGGGTTGTGGCGTCGAGGAAACAGTGTTTATACCCCGAATACCACTAATCTCTCACAATTACCCCTCCTAATTCAAGCGTGTGCAGTTCCCTGTAAGCGTATGCTTCGCAATAATAATAATCTAAAGGCTGCAGGTGTTGATCTCAGGACAGCTGCTTCTCACACGGATAGCTGTATATCGCTCGCTCCCGCGTCACCAGTCCTGAATCTCTGTACATTTCGGCTCCTGAAAGTAGGACTAGAAATTTGGTTTACAGAGAAGTTTTATAAGAAAAGTAAAGTTTTGGTTTATGATTTATCCGCAAAAACAAATTGTGTTAGAAATATAATGGTTATTTGCGGACGAAGTCGCGGGCAACAGCTAGTTATAAATAAATTACACCCAGACACAGAACAAATGATCGTGCTCATCACATAAACATTTGTCCTGGGTGGGAATCTAACCCACGACCTCCGGCATAGCAGTCAGGACCACTAACCACTAGACCAACAGGCCAGCCAACCCAAACATAGATTACTTATCCCAATTTTAACCTTTGTTTACGTATTTTTAGGGTTCCGTACTCAAAGGGTAAAAACGGGACCCTATTTCTAAAACTTCACTGTCCATCTGTCTGTCACGAGGCTTTATCTTATGAACCGTGATAGCTACACAGTTGAAATTTTCACAGATGATGTATTTCTATTGCCGCTATAAAAACAAATACTACTAAAAACAGAACAAAATAAATATTTAAGTGGAGCTCCCATACAACAAAATTGACTTTTTTGCCATCTTTTGCTTGATATTAATATTGTAGTACGGAACCCTTCATGTGCAAGGACGACTTACACTTGGTCAGTTTTTTGCTATTTCACGCCACAACACTGTGTTGGTGGAGGATTGTTTTGGCAGGTTATGATATTCTCGTAGGTAAAGACTTGACAGTACCTCAGGTAAGTTTAGATTCTGACGGTCCATCACTGAAGTAACAAAGTTGGGGCAAATGTGTTGTACCTAAAATTGGAAATTATAAGCATATAAAATAGTTGTGCCATCAAAAATAATAATAAGTAGTTTAAAAGTATTCAAACAACACTTAAGTAACAATCCATTTAAGATTTACCTGCAATGTTTTGCCATCAACATGAAAAATAAAACATCGCTTTTCAACGGGACTTATGTACAGCTATGTTTGGGGCAGAAACGATGGGATTTCCTTGAACGTGCACTTTCAGAAGAAGCTCGAGTTAAACTACCTATATCACAGTCCAAATTGCTACCGATGTATGGATAGCGCCGTTCGTACCTAGATGAAGATAAGATTTTCAATAAAATGTTGGGCATACTATTATTTTTCTGCTGTCAGTCAGTTACCAAAGCAAAAGTAGGATGTTGCTAAAATCTGCAGGTTTTACGTAAGTAAAGTATACTAAGATCCCAGAGCGATCTGACATAACTTATTTTCACATGGATGAAACCTTAGGTTCTCAGTAGCGTCTCATGTGCTTTCAATGCCTGTGTGCTTGTAGATCTCCCCCTTGGGGCCCCCGGGCAGGTACCAGGTGAGAAAGGGAACTAAAAATAAGAGTTACTTAACTTAAATTTTTATGGCTGATTTTTATACATGTTTTGTAGAATATTATTCTAAAGTTATGTTAAGTAACTCTTATTTTTAGTTCCCTTTCTCACCTGGTACCTGCCCAGGGGCCCAAAGGGGGAGCTCCACAAGCACACAGGTATGCAAAGCACATGAGATGCTACTGAGAACCTAAGGTTTCATCCATGTAAAAATAAGTTATGTCAGATCGCTCTAGGATCTTGTACTAAAGGGCTAACTTATCGACACAAAAATTTCTGTAAACAATGTTAAGAGGTATCGTATTTCTTTACAAACTACTGATATTATTCACGTTGTCTGAATGCTAAGTGGCACAAATTGAGCGACATGATGGAAGCAAATTCCCTGAGGGTTCTGTGTTTGGAACGTCCACAGCAGCGTATCAAATCGAAGGAGAGTAGGATGCACGGTAAGGAGAATTATTAACAAATTGTGTTAGCTCGATATCAACGATAACTTATACTGCAATCAATTAATAAAATTGCTACTCAAGGTAAATCTAAAAAATCATGATCATATAACCCATAATGATCTTTGTATTGCTTGTGACTCATTTAATAAACACAAAAGAGACCATGAATTGAAAAGTGAATTAGGACTCAATTGCTATAATAATCTATAGCAATCGAGTCCTAATTCACTTTATAATTTTTTTTTATGACATAAACTAAGGCTTGACTGCGATCCCACCTGATGGTAAGCAGCGATGCAATCATTGATGGTGAGGCGCACATAAGACGTAGTTTATTAAGAACCTATTCACTCTAGCCTTAAAGACACCTAAATTATAATCTGACGAGAAGACCGCAGCAGGCAAATTGTTCCACTCCCTCGAGGTACGCGGTATAAACGGGGCGAAACGCTTAGTCCGGACCGTAGAGGTTTCAACAACGTAAGGCATTCTGCTAATCATTTAGTGAACCTGAAATGCCTTATTACAGGAATAATGCTGCCGTTGGTGATGCTATATCACTGAGACCTGCCGCAAACACCGCAGGATTTAGGAGGATGGACCCACCCACACTGCACGTGATATCTATTTCGCGGACTATACATGCATCGCCCTTAGTTTGTACGAAGGTAAACTATTGGATTACAATGAACGAATCAAGGAAGGTTGTTATCAGGGCTATGAAGTCTGTAGCACCTGCACTGATTCTGAATGTCAAAGTTGTGACTGAAGATATTTGAGCCATAAACCTTATGGCTTACGCCAAGGCTTGCTATTTAATGAGCAAGAATTTGGACCGACATATAATGGATCTATTTTCATATCTAAAAGTGCCCAATTTAATAAACCGGAATCAGGATAAGACATCGTGGCTACCAAAGAAGCGAATCAGTTAGATGTAAGAATTATTGTTAACAGATGCACAAATACATATTATGTATTGTAAATTGCAGTATTACAGCATTTGCGCACATCCAATATTTTCCGACACAGGAGACTTCAAACCTGTCGTAGAAGAAAAAGTGGTAGAACACGTTTTCTTAAGATCGTGATTAGCAGAATTCACAGCATCAAAAGCAGAATATGTATTTATTTTATTTATTTATTTATGTACACACAAACACTTAAAATCGAAAAGAACAAATACAGATAAAAGAGTACAAAGGTCCTGCTTATTTCTAACGAATTTTTTTCCAGCAGACCTGCGACAGGAGAGTTGGATGAGAGATGTAGACGCAGTGTGTATAAATAATACAGAGAAGAATTAAATAGACTATATTATTTAAATTAAACCATAAAATTCATACATATATATCAATAACAGTAAATAAATGTACAAACATAAATTAAAGTATAAAAATACATATAAATATAATATATTATAACTTACGAGATGGTAGAGAGGTAATGTTCTTTGACTAGCTTTTTGAAGACAGATATATTTTTAGCGTCACGGATCTTAGATGGAAGTGAGTTCCATAGTCGTAACGCATGAAAGAGAAGGAGTTAGAATAAATAAAATGTAAAGAGGACCTCCGACATAAGTCCGATAGTTATAGGTTTAAATCACTAGATATTAAATTAATTTAATGTTTAGACATGAGTCAGCAGAGGGCAAATAAGATTAACCACTAATGTGGGATCACTGGGAAGTGTGCACTATCTACCTGGTGACTGGTAACATGGCATGCCATTTTTCCTAAAGGCAGTTTTTGAGCTTTTCAGTTAAGAAATATTCGTGATTCGTCTTTAGGTACTAAATGGTTGTATTTTAACTTAACTATTTCAGAGATACAAAAAACCCGATATCAGTACCAACTCCAGTAAAATCTTTAAAATGTTCGCAATTATAAAAATATTAATACAAATCAAGTCGCAACATTTACATCATCGAAGCAACTAACTAACATTAATTTAGCTAATTTTAATAAAGCCATTAAAAATATAAACTTTCTGCTGGAGTAACGTTAGGTACACTGCAGCAGAAACCGCTTTCGTCAAAAAACTAAAACACTATTAACACTAAGGAAAAAGGCGGAAAAACTGGTTATCTCTTTCTATGAGTAACACAATAGTGCACAAATTAATACCTACACCATAAAAAAAAAATTACTTCGGAACAAAAGCGTAGTAGTATTCCATTTTTAAATAGAACACTAATTATTATTTTACTAATTTATAAATGGCCAGTCTGTAACGTGAGAGTGATGAGATCATGTTTATAATATCAACCATTTCTCTCGAATCGCTAAATATACCGGGCCTCAAAAAGAACGGGCCACAGAGAAAAACTGCGATATCTATTAAAGATATGTATAAAGATCGCTTGTACAAATAACATGTTTAAGCAGGTTAGTTGCTTACTATAAATCTCAAAACAGGTTTTATATTTACAAGTAATATCTTAAAAACCCTATTTTCAAAATTTAAAAAGTAACATAGTTCAAAATTTGGAAGATGCCTTAATTATTCTTTCCTTTTTTGTTTCAAACTGAGTTGTTATTATATATATAAGCACATTATTGGATAGATCACAGTATTCAGTGCAAAATCACGTTGCTAATCAACAACAAAAGAAAAAAATAAAAAATATAAATAAATATAATTTGGAAAATATATTATACGAATTGTTACCTTGGTGCAAGAAGGAAGACGTCAGTGTTGTACTACTAGAACAGTAGGAGTAACTTTATCTACAGTCCAAACGAGTACCTACTCTAACGATTTTAAGAGATAAAAGGCAGGTCAAGGTGCACAGTTACACGAGAAAACCGATAAATCGTGAGTAGTATGCTAAGAAAACGACATCTCACGGCTTTCCAGGTCCGATAAGTACAAATTTTGTTTATTTACACACTATGGGAGACGAAGTTCAGACAACCAAGAGAACGGTAGTTTTACTTTCACGCTTGATGACACCACATTAAGCATATTTTAAATAAAAAGTGGCACTCGGTGGAGGATCAATAATGGTATGGGCTGGGATATCACTTCTGAGTGTCGTACGGAATTAATAGAAATAAAAAATGGTTCTCTGACTGCTCTCAGACACGTAGAATGTTTTAAATGAGCATATGATTTCTTTCTAAGGTCGCTGATGAGGCTGAGGGTGATAACCAAGTATGACCAGGTAGGCATGCAGGTGGTCAGGATACCCTTTGTAGCCGTGGCTCGCTGCTCAAAAGCTTGAGGAAGTGATGGTGACGTCACGTAGTAGTAGGTACCTGCACAAAGGCTGCGCTGATGTTTAATGTCGAGGATCACCAGTTTGGAGGTACCCTACCCCTTCCGATTGCCAGAAAAATGTTGCTGTGATCCTGCACTCCTTCATAATAAAGTTCAGAACATAAACTATCTGCATTGTAGAGAATATTATAACTGTTGGTTTCAACTGCATATTGTTCACCAACTGTTTTAAGTTTTCCAAAGAGAAATCTTTCTTCTCTGACAGTTTGACTTGAAGTCCTTGTGTGAAGACTAGTGTGAAAAGTACCAGAGAGCTAATATTGGAGATTCTTGACAAGCAAAGTTCGCGTCGAGATCACCAGTTTGGAGGTATGTGGAACAGAGAGTAAAGTCCCGCAAACCTCCGTAGAAGTATATATATATATTTCTCCCGTAAATATGTATATATATATTTAGTATTAAATTTAAAAAACAAATAGTGTACAAAACGTGTAATAGTGTATTAAACATCTTAAAAACAATATAAGAAACTACAAACTTTTTATTAGCGACCCGAAATTTTTGCAACCCAGTGTAATAAGTCGGTACGGTATGCAAAAGAATACTGACACATCAAAATAAACACGGGGAAAATATTGAGATCCGCAATCCAATAAAGAATTTTTATTTTTACTCACAGTGGTTGTAAAGCTTCCTAGGATGCTCGTGTTATATTGATAATAAAGTAAAAGGGGGTTTTTTATCGAGCTATTAATCTTTATGATGGAAAATGTAAAAACAATTCACGGCAATGCTACTAAACTGGCCTCAACTTTACTTTTTTACAACCACTTCACAAACAAGCTAACTGAATAGCAATTTTGTCTGATATAACTCACTATACAATATTTTCTCACGTTTAGCTTCGGTTTTCTTCAGCGGTTACGTTCATGAATAAATAAAAAAGTAGGTACTTTAGATAATAGGAAAACATGTGACGTGCTAAACAAGCTTTTCAATGTTTTACATTATGCTGACATACAGAGGAACTACAACCTAACCTAAGAAACTTTATTACTTGTAAATTTCATGAAGATAATGCTTTGTTATTTTGATATTAAACGGTAGTTTCAAAGAGGTCAAGCAGAAAACTGTGAAATGAATTTTCAACACCCTTACCTCTTTTAGGCACGTCCTGTTTTTCGCACTAGTGTGAAAAAGTGTGCCAGCGAGCGAGCCCCCGCTACAAATTATTACATTGATTGTATCAGGGTGGTCGCCAAGCAACCCCCACTAGTCACCGGGCAGCTCCCACGAGTCATCGGGCAGCCCCCGTTTATTTTATTTCTTTGTAGCTGCACTTGATACACGTGGATTTTTCTGACTGCAGCACTCGGCTCCATAAACAATTTAAGGCTTCATAGAGAGTTCCGCCTCAGTCGCAATGACAAAGTTTCTCCACTTGTATCAAAATGTACTATTTTAATAATTGCCATGACGCTTGGCTTTCATGTTTGTAGCCTTGCTGTTGCTACTAACTACAATCAACTTGTGATCAAAGAAATCCCGCCAAAAAAACCTGCAATCACAGTTGTCATTGTTTTAAAAGTTATACCTATCAGAAAAGTGCTAATATACTTAGTTGGATTAGTTTTATGATATCTGTGGCAAGAAAGGTCCTCTACTAACGTGATAGAGACTTCAAAGCTGACGACCGTCGGTAATGTAATAAAACTCGCACAGGCCTATTCGGCTTGACTCAATTTACAATGCGATTTGTCAACGTTACTCGTATTTCCGCAGAGATCACCTATGGGAAGAAATACTTCCGAGGGATTTTTTAATGGATTTGCTTTTATATGGTAGGTTACCATATACTTATATGGTTTTTTTTTAGGTTGGAAAATCATCTAATGACAAATCCCGCTCTTGGGCGGAGCGGAAGATAGTTTTAGACTTTTACTGACTAAAAACCCACTCCTGTTCCTTCTTTGCCTTCGTCCCAGGGCCCCGGGTTTCACTTTCACACTACCCGTGGCCCCAGTAGGCTTCGACACTGCTGGGCCCCTACAGTTGCTGACATCTCCTTTGGGCGCGCGCGGAACAGTACGCGCCGTCGACGACTTGGGCTCGGTCCGGACAGTTACCAGATGGTCACCCATTGCTCGCCGTCCGCAAGCCCGCTCCTTCGATGGCCGGAAATCGGGATCGGAATCCTGGCGACGCCGCGACGGGGGCGTGAGGACCGTTGCCTCACGCGATCGGCCGCCTCCTTTGCTAGCATTACTGCTTCGCAGAAGGAAGCGACCGCCTCCCACTCCTACCATATATATGGTAAGTATATGTACATTCTGGATAAAACTGTAGCATCGCACTTCCTATCACACTAATATTATAAAGGCGAAAGTTTGTGTTTGTGTGTATGTTTGTTACTTCTTCACGCTCGAACGGCTGGACGGATTTGGATGAATTTTGGCACACGGGTAGACCATGTCCTGGAATTATCTCGGAAGGATGTGCCCTTGGGACAATTTTCTACTTTCCCGCGGGCGAAGCTGCGGGCAGCGGCTAGTGATTTCTATAAATGTGAAAGTTAGTATGTTTGTGAATCCTTCCAGCATCAACGGCTGAAAGAATTAACACTGATAGACCATGGCCTGGATTAGGACATGGTGTACTCATGGTGTGCATGATTTTAAGGTGACGATTTTTAAAAAATATTGTTAAATCGAAATCGCATAACTAATCATAATGATTATATAATTTACTAACTACTACAGGGAGCAGTGGTGGCCGAGTGGTGACGGCCCCCCCGACTTACGAGTTGTAGGTCGCGGGTTCAAACCCAGCCAGGCGCATTACTTTGAGTAATTTATTTCATCACCACTGCTATCAAAACGGTAGGAAAATATCGTGAGGAAACCGGCATGTCCTAGAACCAAAAATTCGAAGACATGTGACATTCACCAATCCACACTAGGCCCGCGTGGTGGATTACGGTCCATTGCCTCTCCTAGAGAGAGGAGGCCTGAGTCCCAGCAGCAGGAACATTAAAAGGCTGAATAAGCTAAGCTAAGCTATTATATATCCATCCAATAGGGCCGATGCCCGCTAGGGACATAGGCTCGGTTCCGAATAAAAACTTTTTAGAAAAAAAAAATAACCGACTTCACTAAAAAAAAACACTAAAAGGATCAAAATAATTTTAATTTCGAAAGTCGGTGTTTCTCGGTATTGTTTGTTTCTTATTTAACACCGACTTCCGAAATTAAAGTTATTTTGATCCTTTTAGTGTTGTTTTTTAGTGAAGTCGGTTTTTTTTTCTAAAAAGTTTTTATTTCACACTTTTTAGTTGCGATACACTTATAAACAGAGTGCCTATTTCTCATGACAATTCCAATTAACCCAAATACTGCTAGGTTACATTGTTTTATTATAAAGTTCCTGTGTCTACCTTCCTCCTTCCGGCTCCATCATCAGATCAGTTCGATAGTACCTTATAGCCAAAGAGCATCTCACGACAATTCTAATAAGCCCAAACACGGCTAGGATACATTGATTAATTACGGAGTTCCTGTGCCTACCTTCCGGCTCCATCATCAGATCAGTTCGATAGTACCTTATAGCCAAAATGCATCTCATGACAATTCTAATAAGTCCAAACACGGCTAGGTTACATTGATTAATTACGGAGTTTCAGTGCCTACCTTCCGGCTACATCATCATCATCAGATCACTTCAATGATACCATTTTCAACGTAACTATTCAGAATCATTCATTTATTTGTATTGTCATAGTCGCTTAACTATGTATATCTTCATTGTGATATCTATTTGTGTATGAAGTTCCGTTGACCATTTCTGGTCTTCTTCAGTTCCACTTCATCAAATGTTACTTTTTGACTGTAAATGCTTAAGTACTTGATGAAAATACTAAAATTACCATAGGGTTGCCTATAATTTTTGAGGAGTTCCCTCGATTCCTCATGGATTCCATCATCAGAACTGGATTTTGAAAAAAATGGGACCAATCTGGAAGCATATCCCATAAAGGGAAAAAAAAATTTTGCAAATCGGTCCATAAACGACGGAGTTCTGAGGTAACAAAAATTAAAAAAAAAAATTAAAAAAAAAAATACAACCGAATTGATAACCTCCTTTTTTTTGAAGTCGGTTAAAAAGATATACCTACCTACTCATGGTCCTCGAACAGAAAAGGCAGCTGAAGGAACATAGGTGTGGTTTTAGTCAATAAAAGTCTGACACACCCTCCCTACACCACCCTAGACCGAGAGAGGACATAAGATGATTTCCCACCTCAAAAAAAAACATGTCTACCATCGCGATCGCCAATATCATTCGCCTGGCACAAGTATCTTGGTATACTTTTTCCAAAGTTTTTAAAAAAAGAACGAAGCACTTTTGCAAACAAGATTCCCTCTGTTGTGTGAAGAGAATAGCTGCGAAGAGACGTTAATTAACAAGCCAGTGTTGCCAGTGTTGGCTGTCTACGCCGCCTTTGCAATTCAGCCACTTACCGTGACAACTGTTCACTTCAACTCCCTGCGATCGCTCTGTCCGTGCCAAAAAATAAAAGTAAGACTGGGCAAACTTTTATCTCGTTTACTGTAACCATTTGTTTGTTTTCAAGTCATTGGAAAGATTCTTTCAGTTTTCAGTTAATATCTATTTGGCCACTAATGGTTCTTAAAAGTATATAAACGCTTCATTTTTTTTTCTAACTTTTGGAAAGTCATATTTAAGGAATTTCATTATTGGGGAAAAATACTAAACAATGCTTTATCTATAGAAAGATAACAAGAACATAATAATTTATATAGCGCAACCTTGAAGCTTCCCCAACATTTTGTTTTTGTTATCTAATACCCTCGATATGTAAATATTTACATCTTGATTAGGCATTAGTTAAATGGAAAGGTTACTAAGCGAGTTGGGTGAGCTATCAATACCCAATTAATAACGTACATGACTGGCCTATTTGGGTCACTGTGAAACCGTTCGAGGAAAAGGTCATATCAGACAGTCATGACATTAATTAAGGATTTTTAATAATGAAAAACTTTGTAACGGCTAAATTGACAGCATAACGTTTTAAGTATTGTAGAATGAATTAATAATACAATACCTTTTCTTTTGCCTTCGCTCTGATTGTGTAATTAGGCAGCGTCAAGTTTAGAAATTATTTCGTTTTTGGTACAGTTAATAAATTAGTTAATTCAGTCACTTTGTTTTCCGAATTAAACCTTTTGAGTTAGTGTAGTATTTAAAGTTAGTGTAAAAGTACAAAAGGATGCTAGTTTTAACATAATCTATAACATATAATAATCAGTTAAAGTTAAATGGCTTATAGTCTTTTAGGCTAGATTGCAATAAATTATTTAGAAATTTGTTCACAATAGAGTACAAAAATCTTTTTGCAATGTATGTCAGTAAATGCATCAAGTCAGCCTCCTCACTCAGCTCCGCTGGTGTAATCATAGCTCCATTTTTACCGAGACCGCGGCTGTTTCAATGATTTCACATACTGTTTAGTTGTTTAGTCATTTCAGATACAAAGCTACACCAACTTTTTTTTTCTTTTTTTACTAATCTATCATCAGGGTTGGTAAGAATAACGATTTTATACAGTTTAGATTAAAAAACGTAGTTTTTTTTTTAATTACGAAAAATACGACGAAAAATTCCACCACTAGGGGGGTACAGAATCATGTACTGGATCCATGGTATTGGTTTGTACGTCGAAGTCAAAGACACACTGTATTGTTTAAGCATTTAAAATGCAAATGTTTATTTTTCTTATGAATACAAATGTTTCTAATAAATAATTTGTTGATTTAATATATTCATTATAAACCCTTTTGCCCTGTTACTGTCGATCCACAAATTGTTACTTTCGACCTGCCAATGTGGTCGAAAAAAAATTTGTTTAAGTCTCTGTTATTCATACAAAATACACAACAATAAGGTAAATCGAGATTCTAATGTGAAGAACATGAACGGAATTTCTAGATGGCTATATTAGTTTCATTAATATACTATCACCTAACCAATAAACAGCGCAAAAGTGCAAAATTTAGGTGTCTTCAAGGAGTGAATAGACTCTTAATAAACTAGTGCACCTCATCATCAACGATTGCATCGCTGCTTACCATCAGGTGGGATCGCAGTCAAGCACTAGCCCAGTCTCCCCTAACTTTATGTCATAAGGGAGCACCTAGTTTGTAGGTTTATAGGTACTAGTGCAGAAATCGTTCAGAACTTCCAGTGTTTACCTCAACACAAGAAAAGGTCTGTATACTATTTATGCATGGCAATAATATTACTATCATATGTACAGGTATCGAGATTTGATCACATCGCGACATATAAAAAAGATTACAATCGCCATGTCGTTCAATGCTCGTTTGACAGCTAGATAGCCGCAATGGCCGAGCGATTGGCAGCTTTTTGTTTTCTCACGGAACCAATATTTATTTGCCTTACCTACTACTAAATGTGGCTGTGCAACTCACTCAGTCCATCATAGTTTTGAGATATTGGCAGAAGTCTTCTGGGAATTATTTTAAGTAGGCTGAGCATATAAAATATATAAAATTTTATTTTGGAATAGTGACCTTGGGTTTGCACGGGTGCAATTTAATTTCCAGTGGATTTTAAAAAAAAAACGTTTATACAAACCTGGTCGGGACATGGACAGGCTGATTTTTTTCGTCATGTTTGTAACATAACAAATCGGTCGAGCGTTCTCAAGTAGGTAATTAATAAGTAACTTTAATAAGTACCTACTCCGTCATACATGTTTCGAATAAATATTATTTATAGAAAAGATAGAACATTCTATTATCAAATTTATTTGCATTATGAATGACCCACGGCTAATTAAATTATGTACAGTGGAGTTTTTTAAGACCGAAACTGCAAAATCGTTGTCCGTAATTAGTAAAAACAAACGTGTCAGATGCCATTACATTTTTTCCTTTATTTATTTTTAAAATATTTAATGGTTTTATTCAAAATTTTTAACCCACTGTGGCCAGTATCACCTGGTGTACCTATTGTGTAAGACCTATCATGTTATTGTAAGTTGTCACTTATAACAATTTTAAATGACGAAAAATACATGTTGAATCTTTTTGTCTTAGCTACAATTTGCTCCCAATCTAATGTAGAGTAGAGTAAACCATTTCGTAAGACTGTATATGCGTAACTAAAAAGATTATATTTCGGATAATAACAACAATACAAAAGTTACTTGGTAATACAAACAAACAAAACTTACCTACAGCATTTAAAACTATGAAAAATATTTGATGTGTGCCAAATGGTGCCAAATAAAATATTTTTCTTTCTTTCTTCTTTCTTACATTGTGAAATATTTTACATAATTATTAACCACTAGCTTTTTCCCGCAGCTTCACCCACATTCATAAAATATAGCCTATGTCACTCAGGAATAAAGCAGCTTTCTATTAATGAAAAATTTTTACAATCGTACTAATACTTTCAGAGATTACCTGTTACAAATTAAAAAAAACTTTACCTCTCTAAAATATTAGTGTACCTAGATCTAAACACACCAATCAATATCTGATCTCTAAATTTACGCAAAATAAAAAGGGAACTCTACCTAACTACTTGTTCTACCTCATAGTATCCAAATACTTTTATATCTTTCTGCTAACCTTATTCCTGTTTCTTTTTCAGCCATTTTACCACTATGGCCTATAAAAGTGGCCCAGAAACAAAATTCCACGCGCACGCGCACCCCACGCAATCAGCGTTCACAAACAAAAAGTAGATAAATCCGCACGCGATCGAATTTGATTGCGAGACCGATACCGATACCGCTCGACGGCCAGTGACAGCCTGACCAGCCACCAGGGACACTGAAATGTGGAGCACCGGCTTGAATATTGATCGCGTTTAATAAAACGTTTAAAATAATTATGAATAGTAATTAGTTACTTAGATAAACACTTCTGTTGGACCTTGGGCACGTTGCCGGTTTTCTGTGAAAAGGGATTTTATGGAAATTAGGTTAGTAAACAACACAGTATCTCTACCGGTACTAGCCATAACTCAGTAAAGAACTTTGATAAAAGTCCCCCAGGACCAAACGACTGACGATGTCGCTGTTTTGGATAATCTTGATTTATTTCTTGCATAAACAACAGGGTTTATTTTATTGATCAAAGTCTGTTTTTCGGTGAGGATAATATTATCCACTACAGAGAAAAGGAAGATAATAGCAATATCATAAATAATCAAGAATGAAAACTATTTTTAACCGACTTCAAAAAGAAGGAGGTTCTATGTTCGGCAGAATGTATTTATTTTTTATTTTTTAATGTATTCACCGATTTCTAGGTCAATTGTGGACCGATTTTGAAAATTATTTTTCGATTGAAAGGTTATGCTTCCAAGTAGATCCTATAGAATTATTGTTATGATCTGATCATGAACTTTGAAGATATGGAACAGAACTCCTCATAGGATCACAGCAGAACTGTCGAAACAAGTAAAATTGCTTTGTTTAGTCGATGACTGATTGAAAGAAGAGAAGAATATCCCCCGATATACCGAACTGATTTGATGATGAAGCCGGAAGGTAGGCCTGGGCTTGGCTTGTATTTTATTAGAATTAAACACAAGTAGGTAGTTGGAACTAAATTGGTTCTATAAATATTTAATAATATGCTGACTCACATCATCGTCCGAGCTTGCGGTAAAAATGATGAAATGGTGTTTAAAAATAAATATAAAGTGGCCAGACTATTGGAAATTGGAAAAAAAATACCCATGTGATTGGCCAAAAATCGAAAATAACAATGCTACACGTGGGCCACGTACACCGATCTGGGCGCGTCGGTCTCCATACATTTTATATGGCAACTAGACTTGCAGAGCTACATTAGATCCACGACACGCAACGCGCCGCTACGTACAAATAAGCGTGGTCCACGTGTGAGTCAGTCTAGTGTAATTCTCGGTTTAGTCAACTTTAAAATTTCGTAGCAATTCGTAGGCGTTTCGTAGCAGCCATCGTAGCTCGTAGCGATCCCTACCCTAAAGA
Organism: Mythimna impura; assembly: GCA_905147345.3. NCBI lineage: Eukaryota > Metazoa > Arthropoda > Insecta > Lepidoptera > Noctuidae > Mythimna > Mythimna impura. The sequence continues at coordinate 8,041,093 of LR990348.1, forward strand.
GAAAAATCCTGGTTTCCGAAAACGAAAACAGAAATTATTGTAAGTGGGAAAACTAATCTACCTAGTTCATACATTATTCAGGTAACAATGAAGAAAAAATACACCATTGTCATTCTTTTAACATGGTTGCCGAAAGAGACTAAATGTTAAAAAGTAGTACAGTCAAACGGGGTGAATAGGAACAAAAGTTTGAAGGGGATCTTCGCATTAATTAACAATTTTTCCCAGCATTTAAGTCCTCCTATTTATTCATTAATTATAATAAAAATGGATGCTTTGATAGAAATCAATTATATAAATATATACCAATGTGAAAAACGTACCTAAAGTTTTGTTCCTGGTAGATAATTAAACCATCTCTAGCCTCCACCTCTATTACTTAAAGGCCGAACTTTATAAACATACATGCCGTTTAAATATTCCTCTAATGGATTTGACATTTATAAATTTTAATGTTAACAAAAATTCGAACGTACACGTACCTAAAAGAAGGGACTAACAAAACTTAGGTAGTAAAACCATAAACAATTCTAGGAGTAGGTATTATGAAGCGAAGGCTTTAGAAATCCCGCCTCATCTTTTACGAGAACGAGCGCTCGAGTCCCGGGAAACGGAGGAAATATGGCAAATACGGAAATCATCCTATCGCTTTCGAGGACTCGTATTTGTCCCGGTAGAAGTGAACCGACGACGCGCGACGGTAGGTAAGAAATTGTGCTGTACATATTTTAGAATTTTTATATTCATGTAAACAATTTTACAGACATATACTTAGTGGCAGATTTGCCGGTCGGCTTCATATTAGAGATGGCCAATCTAAGCTATATCTGCTCGACCACAATGAGCAGAGCATGAGTGAGCAACAGAGAGCGCGACGAGCAAAAAACTTATGTGGCTTAAATTGGCCAATATCTTTATTTAATTCTACATTTCCACGCCACTAAATTAGCATTTAGGTATTAAGGGGTGGTCGGCACTAAACGACAAGGCAGGTAACTGCTGGTCACCCTCTGTGCAGACGGTTCTGTTGGGAAAAAAAAATTAAGCAAGAACCTCCACTAGCGTTGGCACATTTGCCTTTCGTGCCAGCAAAAAGGTGCCTAATGTAAAATATGCTAAGCAGGTTTTGGTATTTATAATTTAGCCATAACTCATTGTATGCGTGCATTTTCAATATAGGAGAGGTTTTCAGAAAATGTTTACAGCCTAAATGTTTTAAATAATCGACGCTTGACTTTTTTCTTTGACAAGTAGTTCAAATTCTTGCGGTTTAACCGGAATGTCACTTAACTCAAGGCTAGACATTCCTGGCAAGCTGCAGGAATGTCGCCTCAGATGGTATTGTCATACTAAATGTGGATTATAGGTACGTAACGGCGGAGGAGGACTTAGTGCCAAAGACTACCTACAAACTACCTATAAAGTGCAAATCTATAGGTACCAGTAGTAGCTTTTTTGTAATTTTTCCTATGGTTAATGTAATTTGAGCAAAAAAAAACTGTTCCTACCTATATCGAGTCAAATTACATATTAGATAAACAATTAATTTAACTAGTATATTTTTTGGCATTGAGATAACTATATTGGATCAGTAACAACAGAATCTTACTTGTGCACATAACGTAACTATAAATATTCTATCTTCCAAGATCGATTACTCCTGTCATCCGTTATTGTCGGTAGATAGCTTTCTTTCTCCAAGTACCTGAGCCGCCGATTCAACCAGTATACCGTGACCTGTCCAACCCTCACTATTCTGTTATATAGTGTACAACAAAAGGGTTTTACAATGAATTCGCGAAGATCTTGTTTGATCACTCGTGTGATTTTGTGGCATTTTCAATCTTTCTCGGCGCTCGAACACCGTCCCTAAGGTGACTGTGGTATCTTTACAGGCATTTTATTTTACACAAAACCAGTCCGTATTACGAAAGCTTTTCTGGTATTATCTTAGGAAATATCATTTTTATTTTTACTGGAAATGAATTTATTGAAGTTTGAACTCTTTTTTTTTATACTTACTGACAGGTATCCGAAACGCGTATTATATTGGTTAATCCCAACGCGTATTGTACAGCGAATTTTTACTTATAGGATATTTGATACGCAGTAAAGCCAGATTTTTGTGTAGGTAATATAGGACTAAATTCCATGCAAATGGATGTTCACGCGACACGAATACAAATTACCAATGTAGAATCAATTTAACGGAAAATGGAGACGCGTGAAACAATACCTACAACTACATGTCTACAAGCTGTTCCGTGCAGGCTCCAGTCGACGCTATTTTACGCTACAGGGTCTATTGCACACATCACGCTACTGCGTTTGTACTTGTACAAAAACAGTACCTACATATGTGATTTTTTACGCAGGAAATCAAAAAATAACTTTTCCAGATTCGGGAGGATTGAGAGGGAAGGTCAGACTTTTACTGACTATATAAAACCCACAGTGTTTCTTTAGTTGCCCTTTCCGAGGGCCACGGTAACTCTTTCGAACATACTGTAGCTCTGGCAGGAATATATAGGTGTCTGCCGTTCAATATGTAGATATTGTCAACAGTTATCTACAAAACAATTCATTAACTGTCTCAGTTGCTTCATTTTGTGTCACCAGAAACAAAGAACAATGGATTCAGTTTGATAAGATAAAACCAAGTCTAAAGACTATCATGAAGTCTGATCTTGATGCCGTGACCAATCTACGATCAACTGTCTAACTAAGTACAAAGTTCGTCTTTCCCCAGCCATGAGCCCACTCATCCTTTACCTCCTACCTCATCATGAAAGCTCTTGAAAGCACCACAAGCCACTTAAATCGAGGGCGTCTTTTTAATTCCTTAAAAAACTGAAGTGCCCCCTATTGTTCAGCGGTCGTCTCGTTCGCCTGAACAATACGGAACCAGAAGTGTTGAGTCACTGACCCCTGCCAAATTACTCACGCAAAAAGCTGATTTTAACACAATAAGGAATATAAGTATATAGTTTAGGTTAGGTTAAAATATATATGCTCATAACATTGAACAAATAAACCTATTACTTTGCAGCATTAGGAAGATAAATATCTCCACCTCCTCAGTACTCAGGAGTTAATACAATTTATTACAGAATTAGGGTCAGTCAGTACAAAGTTCCAGTAAGTATTTGTATGCGAATGTAATGCAAAGATAACTCATTAATTGTGCCGATGATAGTAAAGTATCGACGTGCGGACATAATTTATATCACGGAACAATCCCTGGCCAGCTGCCAGCCGCCACTGAAGCGAGTTGTGTATTCAAGGCGCGCAAACAATCAACCTGTCGGATAACAGATGTAAGTACCTACATCACAACAATTAATTTATTGTATAGCCTTCCAAACGGTGGCAAAGACACGACAGAATTGTAGACCTGCACACGATAACGGATAAAGGACAAAGCATGGTGTGGCCGTGTGGCAGGCTTTAGCTTACTCAGCAGTAATTAGTGGGGACAAAAAGATCGTCAAAGATAACGATGATTGCATGGCATTCACAAGTTATCATAGTCATGATATTATATTAATTAACATTCCTTAAGCTTTTACATTCATGGCTAGCAAGTAGAAAGTTTAGTACTTCCAATTAGTATGTAGCTAATATCCTACAAAGTTTTAAGTTTATTTACAGAATACGCTTCAAAATGTTGTTCCTAATGAATTTGTAAAACAAACGTTGCAATGAATAACTATAAAAACCTGAGATAGAGTAATTAGTAATAATTATAAATATACCTACTTATAAGACTTAATTTTTAATTTAATTGTTTTAAATTTGTTGTTTATTTGATTATTCGATGTGTTTTCTAATGTACTTTTTTTTTAATTTGTTATTAATATTGATATTTGAATTATTGTAATTTTTAATGTAATGTTTCTTTTTTTTTTCATCCTTTTTAATTTAATTTTAAGTCATAGTTACACAATTATAAGATTTTTTCATTTTAAACAACCAATGTGAATGATGTGCATGCCTTTAATTTATTTATTTACACGGAACTATCCTCTAAGCATGCAATCTAAATTATTTTGTAAACAAGTTGTTGATGCGCCTTATTGATAAAAAAAGCAATGATTTTATATTATTTGACCCAAAAATAAGGAAAATCAAGACTCCTATCATTACTTGACTATTACAAAGTATAAGGGTGATGGCAAGGTTGATGACGAGACTTTCATTCACGACGAACATCAAGTTTCACTTGTAATAACGAGCACAATGGCCCGACTTTATGGAACCATGACACATAATCCATAACTTCTGCCTACAAGTTGGAAAATAAAAATAGTGAATGTGCCTAACTAACTTACAGTTATTGAGCTTATTTTTCTAATGTTAATGACTACTCCCGCTCTGGGTGGAGTGAGAGGGAGTGTCAGGGTTTTTTTAATTAAAACCCACAGTGTTCCTTCAGTAGCCCTTTGCGAGAGCCACGGTAACTCTTGCGAACAATTCGCCGCACAATTATTGAGCAGTTATCGATACATTAATTATAAAACATCAATGAGTTTATTAGAGTAGAGCAACGTATTTAGAAAGTGGATTTTTGGTTAAATTTGCATTTTGCGACCTTTTGTGTTTTCTCTTTGTACCTAAATCCAAAACCTGCTGCTCGGCCGGATGTGAGAAAGCTAAATGGCAAAGATGCCTATCTTTATTTAATATCTAAACATATTATCGTTTTCTCCATGCAGCGCAATTCGCAATCACGACAGGTTTTACAGTTTTATTTTCCTGCAGGATCCCGATCCCGATTACCAGCCACCGTAGGCGCTGGCTTGCGGACGGCGAGCAATGGATAGCTCGCCGTCCGACCGTCCGGTAACCGTCCGGACCGAGCCTAAGTTATCGACGGCGCGGCGTGTAGTGTTCCATGTGCGCCTCAAGGAGATGTCAGCAAAACCGTAGGGGCCCAGCAGGGTCGAAGCCTACTGGGGCCATGGGTGATGCAAAAGAGAACCCCGGGGCTTTTGAACGATGGCAATAGTCAGTAAAAGTCTGACATTATCTCTCGCTCCGCCCAAGAGCGCGGGATGTCATTAAATGATTTTCCCACCGAAAAAGAAAAAAAAGGTTACCTATAATAATAATAATGTACTCTGTGGGCCTACTCAAATGGACTCAAGTGGAACGTCCGGGATAGGCGGGTCCGTACACTATTGCCTGCATATCAAATGCATCACCCACGGTCATCGGTGATGAGACTGTACCTATATTATATCTCGCAGAAGGGTGAGGGTCGAGGCTTTTGAGATGCTACCCTCCACAATCGCGAGATATGCCGTCTCAGGGAATATTTCTTAGCTACCGGCTTGGGCATGATTCATCGAGATATAAGTTGCAGTGGACAAGGGACTCACCCTGCTCTCCTTGGCAAATGAGAACATACACAAACCTGTAGTGCTTGACACTAACGACGATTGCATTGAGGTGTGGCACAGTAAGGAACTTCACGGACGCTATTCCGGGCGCTTCATGGGCCTGATGAATACTAATTAGCATCCGTAGCCTGGCTGCGACTCGGTGACCTCTTTTGTTTAAGGGCTAGATTCCGAAGGTTTTGTCTGTGCAATAATGGATGAAGTTATCATGACGAATAACTACCGGAGATTTATTGTGAAGGACGGTACGGTTGACATCTGTCGGGCATGTCACCGTCCGGCAGAATCAACCCGCCACATTATCTCTACTTAGTTGTTCTCGTCTAGCTAACGGAGAGTACTTGCATAGGACAACCTTGTGGCAAGAATTATCATCCATCAGCAACTTGCACGCGGCGGATGTGCCGTAGGTACTACAGTTATGTGCCGGGCACTGGGCATAGTTCTTAATAATGGTCAAATCACATTGTACTTGGATCGGTCCATCATTAGTCAACACTAACAGCACTATTGTGGCCAATAAGCCTATATATGCGTGCAATGATTGTTGATATAACTGCATGCCGAGAAAGATAAGCCAATCGAATATCTTGACTTGGCTCGCAGCGTTGTCGACATGTGGGATGTTGGACTCTGTCAATGGCTCAATAGCCACAAGCCTCGACCAAATCTTAGGGGGCTCTCGTTAGGCGGCTGGATTAAGGGCTAGATTCAGAAAACTACTTCTGAACACGGTTCGTATTGTTAGGAGGTTCTTTTATCTGGAGCCCTGACTGCTTGAGCTTGGACCTTGTTCCCAATACCGGTAGGATATTGTTTTTTTTTTTTCTAAATATTTTTTTCTATTGAAATATTTGCGTGTCTATAGGTGATTGATTTGACATAGCGCGGCAGAAGAATGTCTGGAAGGACTTGGGGAAGCCTTTGCTCAACTGTAGGACAATAATGGTTAGGAAAAATAAATGAAAAATTTATTTAAAAATATGAGTATCTACCTATTATAAATAAGTTATAAATAATAGTAAATTCATTTATTTCTGGCTCTGAGTCTTTCCATGATAAAAATTTCATTTTACAATTCGAATAAAAAGAAAGTACTTAACACGATTGATTTTAAATAAAAGATTTATAATATGCCAAGAAATTCAATTAGTACTAGTTTCTCGATAATAGTGACATAAATCTACCTACCAGTACCAAGCAACAAAGACATTAATTTAAAAAGCAAATAAGTATTTTGCAGGCACAACAAAATTAATTGAATAGGCTTGATATTGTTAGATATTGATAGAATATTACTCATGTTTACGATGAGACTAATGTTTCCGGTTTCTACCAATCAGAAACCTCGATACGGAACCGACTAGGCTCCTAAGTCCAAATAGAAAAGACAATAGAAACATTAAGTTACAATTTCGGTAGCGACGCGCGCGTGTGGCCACCTGGTCAACGTAAACCGATATTTTTATATCCGATCGTAAATTATGCGCAGTGAACAGCGCGGGATTTAGCTCGATCGTTAACCGCAAGCGCACAACTGAACTTGTACACATTACAAACACATTGCAAACTTCAAAGGGAGCGTGTATATCAATATGTCATTGAAAATGGCATATCCGATATGCAGATAAGCTGATCGATCGAGAAACTGCTTCAGTATCTCCACAAATATCGCGTGTTTGAAGTGTGGAGTGGGGTCTACTGTAGAGAAACAGGCAGCTATCATCAACTTGGAGAACGATCCTCGACCTGAGACCACCACGAGCTCTAAACTAAACTGTTAAAGGGATGGAGCTAATATAGGGTGTATAGCTCCCTCTTTCTCATTTGACATTTTAACATGTCATGATAAGGCTCCTGGAGGTTTATTTCTTGTTTAGTCCAGTCCTCTGCTTACGGAACCTTGTTCCTGGACTCGATCGTATTTCCGTCTAGTCCCTCTAATATGTCCATGACATAGTTTTAAATTTTTCAATTCTTTGAGATCCATTAGGATGTTATTTTTGGCTAGCGTCGTTTGTTGACATATGATAGATGTATCTTGCCAAGAGCTTTCATTTGATACGCAGTTTCCTGAGGCTCATGAGAAAACAGCGAGTTAATATTTCATAAAATTTCATAATGCATTTTGTCAACCATCGATAGATTTAGATTTAAAGAGTGCTATATACTCTAGCTCATTTAAAAAGAAACTCAAAAGATTTCTATTTGATTATAGGTATACTATTGATGATCTTTGAGGTAAATACAATGTTATATTAATTAACCGACTTCAAAAAGGAGGAGGTTATATGTTCGGTTGAATGTATGTTTTTTATTTTTATTTTTTATGTATGTTCACCGATTTCTCGGTCAATTGTGGACCGATTTTGAAAATTTTTTTTTTGATTGGAAGGTTATACTTCCGAGTTGGTCCCATAGAAATATTGTTATGATCTGATCATGAACTTCGAAGATATGGAACAGAACTCGTCATAGGATCACAGCAGAATCGTCGTAACAAGTAAAATTGCTTTGTTTATACGTGTAGTCGATGACTGACTGAAAGAAGAGGGGGAATATATCGAACTGATCTGATGATGAAGCCTGAAGTTAGGCACCGGAACTCTGTAATAAATTAATGTAATATTAACCGTGTTTGGGATTATTAGAATTGTCATGAGATGCACTCTGGCTAAAGTTATTTAAGTTTGGCTGAGGGGTACTTTTTAGTGGTGGTACCATAACTAAAAAGTGTAAAATAAAAAACTTTTTACAAAAAAAATACAACCGACTTCAAAGTAAAAAAAAACACTGAAAAGTGCAAAATAACTTTAATTTCGGAAGTCGGTGTTAAATAACGAAGAGACAAAACTATTATAGAAACACCGACTTCCGAAATTAAAGTTATTTTGCACTTTTCAGTGTTTTTTTTTACTTTGAAGTCGGTTGTATTTTTTTTGTAAAAAGTTTTTTATTTTATGTTTTTGTATTGTTGTAATATTTAACGTGTTTGTAATTTCAGATACAATTTATTGTCTATGACTATGACTATGATAAACAAGTATTTTTCCTTATTTGCAAAACGGCTGCGGCTTAGCTGGCTTAGCACTATAGGAAGCCAACTCCTAAATGGAAAACATTCATCAAATGTTACAGCAATGCATTCTTTAATTGATGGACCAGGGAACTTAAGTTAGAACCTAACAATATTTTTTTACTCTTAATTCGTGTATTCGATCCTAACTCTATTAGTGATAAGAAAAAAAAATAAGTTTTTCAAAAACCACGCCATGGTAAAAAAAAACCTGAGTTTATTTAACCTTTTGAGTGCGTAATTAGAGACACAATAGTAAGACAAGGGTTCGTGAACGCCGGCGTTAATGCGGGGATCAACAGCTTAAATAAAAACTAGGAAAAAATTGTGAACTCAAATTTTTTTTTATTAGGTTTTATCTAACGAAAGAGCAATAAACGAGAAAGGTTTATGTATATAATTTGATCCACATGAAACCGGGGCAGGACACTAGTCCTTAATATACAATAATATAAATAAATAAAATATGTTGATTTATCAGCCATTTGGTACAAGTTTTGTATACTTAGTTAATTTTTTTGCTTGAAGTAGGTACAAAGTGAAAAATTACTTTCTCTACAAGCAGGATACTTTAAAGGACTAAAAATGTTCAATTTACTAACCTACTTGTAAATTAAAGATAGAAAGAAAATGATTAAAACTCAATCTCGTCTGCGAATACTACGAACAAACCATGCCCATTACTTATTTTCGACGTATTTTCCCCGGACCTTATAACCGTAAAAAACCGTACTCCTGTAAATAAAAAAACCGGGCAAGTGCGAGTCGGACTCGCGCACTGAGGGTTCCGTATAAACTACAACAGTTCAAATCCCGAATTGTTACACGATTTTTTTTTTAATCGCAAACACGTTTTTTTTGTGACGTGACTATACTTGTGCTGTGAAACTTTGCTTCATGCCAAATTTCGGGATTCTAGGTCAACGGGAAGTATCCTATGAATTTTTATTCCCTTGAGAGTATCGAAATACATGTTTTTTGCGACATAAAACGGCCGTATCTTTTTTTCGTTAACTCAGAAGTTTGTTATTTTCACAGCTTCAAGGGACCGCAGTCTTGAGTATATTGGTTTTAATTTCAACTCGATAACTCCACGCGTTTCCGAGATAAAGGATGTTGACAGACAGACAGGCAGACAGACAGACAGACAGACAGACGGACAACAAAGTGATCCTATAAGGGTTCCGTTTTTTACAGAAGCCTAAAAAGATTAATAAAGCCATTACTGTCAATCGTCATTAGGCAATAAGAATCCAAACTGTCCTTTAACCTAATTTAAATCAATAAAAGATAACAATTGAATAAACAATGGGGTAGGTAATTATTTAGACAAACATTCTACTTACTGATGAGTTACCGAGATAACGGACGAAATAATTACATGGGAAGCGAGGCCAGTGGTATGATTACTTACAGGGAAACCATTCAGAATACTAATAAATTTGTCAGTTTGGAAGCCCGCACGAGATTAAATAACAGCGTGTATTTCTACTACATAACAGTAACTACCCATCTGTCTACCATAATTAAGTATTTAGGTAGGTACCATGATTTATTCCAGAAATCCCACTGACAAATCCCCATCAATGGGGATTAGTATTATTTTCCATTACTCAAATCAACTCAACCCAATGAGGATTTTTGAAAAAATGAGTTTCTCACCACGTGATCCTATATTTAAATATTTTTTATTGAATCTAGTCAATTGTTGTAAATATTTTTGATCTTCGTTTCTGTGCAAACAAAAAATGACAAGAAAAAGGTGAAATCATTGCAAAACATTTGCAGACTTAAAAATCCTAACGTGAGACAACCTGAGCTCCGCCCTTGATTTCCATCACCTTTAGAAAACTTATTTCCCGAATACAAAGTAGTTATGTGAAGCCTATTCATCGTCCAGTCGAGCGCGCAAAGTATAATGGCTGCCTATTAATAATAGCTTCAGAGAGTCAGCCATTCAGTGGACATGGAGGACGCCAGCATCGCTCCATTTAGCAGCCGCGCATGCTTCACGTCACCAGGGGCTAAGACGGCCCCGAACAGGGTCGACAACAACTAATCGTAGACACCTTCGTATTAATAACAAAACGTTACTGCTAGCACAACATGCTCCCTCGCCTTTCATCAAAATATAAACAAACGTCAATCATTTGAGCAAAATATTTTAACACTTTATTTTGTCTATAATATTCTCATAGGCATATACCTACATAATTTTATAAATAACCAAGGCGATAGTCTTCGTTTGACCTACTAAATTACAGGGAAATCGAATTCCGTTTAGTTATTTAGGTACCACGAAATTTCTCATGGGATTTTCCTTAAAGCAACTCCCCAATTATTAAGTTCTAATTCCCAAGAGAATTTTCGTATGGACATGGACAATGGCTGTATGACGTTATCTTCCTAATTTATATATTGTTGTATATAAACAAAGTAAATAGGAGCAGTGCGGTGCCGGCCGTGTCCTTCAATTATGATGTGTAGCTGCTATTATGATTGAATTGCCAATATTTGTCGCGTCTAACTCGATAATGGTTCTCATTGGGCTGGCGCGCCGGTGTCGAGCACTCGGCCAGATTCACGAGGAGCCCATGTAGTTGGCCACTTTCGATTTCAGTCATCAGTAAAGTTGTAATACAATGTAGTTGTATCAAAATATATAAAGTATACGATTCGCATGTGAGTATCAAAAGGTTTTCCTGGCAACAATTTTTTTGGTAAAGGCGTTTTTTTTTTTCTTACAGAATTCTAACAAAATCAACGATCCTCTTACCGTAGGTAGACGCGCCGAAGATAACAAATCACCGAACATTATTGCCTGTTCTCCGGCGAACGAATTGTTAGCGCATAACACAGGTGATCATAGACCTTCACTATTTACATATTAACCATTCAATAAATATTTTCATAACTATAATTACACAACAACAACACTTGGATTTTTACTATTTATGAATGACAAGTTGTCACCAGTAACATTTAGCATTTATCTACACATCAATCAGGTACACATTCCGCGGGTGTACTTATTAATTACACGAAAGCAGATGTCCAGATATGTTCCATGACTTTTTTATAAGATACCGGAGTAAACGTAACTAAATTTTATCTCTGACATGATCAAAGAACGGAATGAAAAACACTAAAAGATTTTTTTAAATTGCTGATAAAAAATTAAGATTTTTGAGTGATTGCGATTTATATTTTCAGTGAAATTTACGGATGGGTACGGCGTTCAAACAGTGATGTTTGCGCGCGCCCTGGAATCGACCGGGCGTCCCGCCGCGCCACTGAGGATGTCGCTCGGCGCCCGGCCGCGGCGGCGCGCGCATGCGTGGCCGCGCCGCCCACGCCTGGCGCCGCCGCCACACTGCGCGCCTACATCGCCGGCCCGCACCCGCCGCCGCGCGCTGCTGCCTCACGAGCCCAGCAATCAGCAGCGTACGCGCTGTTATCTACGTGCTCTCACCCACAGCACAATAAGTGGTCAGTGATAGGACGAGAATCATAAATATGACGTCACCACTTCGCTCGGGACAACCACAGTGCAATGTCGTATTTTCTGTTGAATGTCATTACCAATATGCGCTATCGTCCGCGGCTAGTGTAAGTAGTAGATCGAATCAGGTATTGAGTTACGAATACCGACAAGTAGCTACGGTATCATAGCGGTGTCTACTTACCATTGCATATAATTATGATTATGTACATAAAAGCAGACCATATCAGGAAATAAGTCAGTCCAACTCGGCACCATAACTTTGGATTTCGCTTCCAGGAAGGACAGTAGTCCACGGTTTCTCTCTTCGCCTTTACACTGGAGATGGGTGTTGCCTACTTTACTTTCCTGTACGGTTTTAACCTACTAAGTCTTCATGCTAACTTTAGTAATTTGGACATTGCAAAAGTATAAATTACTACTATATCTATTCTATAGGTCTAGTCTATAGGTAGATATATCTGGTTTAGCAGGTATTGTTTGAACTTCGTCTTCAAGTTTTGCGATGAACAAACACCTGCCATAGCATACAACTTCCCACGTAAAGTTAATTAATTTCGATCACGGGCTTCACGAGGGGCACGTCAAAGACAATAAAAACTTCATGAACCATAAGAAGCGCCTGTATTTCATAAAACTGTACAAATCTGGAAATAACGATGTAAAGTTACGAGTAGTGACATTAAATGCTGAAACCATCTAGGCAAGTATGATGAATGTAAAGATACGCAGATGTAGAGAAAAGATTGTTAACAATTTTTAGATCTCCTTAATCATAAGCTTACACACTTATTTCAACCTTCAACCTAAACATGGCCTAAATTAATATACACCTACAAACTAGTTTAACAATTCATTTACCTACATGCCGTTAACAATTATTTTTACCAAGATTTAATTGCACACTAGCACAGTCAGAGCAGTCCTATGCCCCGCGCGGGGGCTTCGACGTCGCTCAGGTGGCCTGCTACAAGCACACGATGCGCTCGGTGAAGGCGCCGATGATGGTCATGTCGCCGGCGAGCGCGGCGCGCATCGCCTGCGGCGCCACACAGTCGCGCACCCGCAACGTGAACTCGCGCCGCGCGGGCGCCGGCAGCGCGCCGCCCGCCGCGCTCAGGATCCTGGAGCGCCCCGCCACGTCCAGCGGCTTGCCCTCCTCGCTGGTCCCCAGCACCGTGCGGACACACAGGACCCTACAGGCTTCTCTCTCTGCGTCGTGAAGCTCCCGAGCTGCTATTTCAAATGTCCTTCGAATATCAACACCACCCAGCGAAGTACTCCCGTGAGGTACACCCTCCTCGTGCGCTTTCACTGCTCCAGCTCGCAGAATAGCCGGGAGCAATAGTTCAGCAGCGGAACTGACGGATCGGGACCGTAGGAAATGCAGCACCTGCTCGGCCTCGCGCGTCTCGTCGAACAGTCTGCGCTGGCGGGCGGCCGGCACCGGGCGCGCCACGCTCCACGCCTCTGCCCAAGCGTTACCTGGCAACAGCATGCGATCCCCGAGCGCGCCGCCACCGTCCGGCTTCCAGTCTCGCGGCGAGTACCAGCGCACGAAGTCGCACAGCTCTGCGCCAGGGTTGGCCGCTTTAAACGCCTCCATGTCAGAAAGAAGCGAAGCGCTCATCATTCTCGCTCGAAGTTCGGACGCCTTGGCATCGTCTCCAAGTCGCACCATTAGTTCCGCGTCCTCTTCTAACTGGTCTTCAGTTTTTGGTGCAGGATCCTGCATTCCAAAGGAAAATTATGCAAACATCAATCATGAATATTACATTTAATTACGTATTCATGGTAATAAAAATTCATCAACAGTTATATCGACTGGTTTTGATAGCTTTCTACTTGATAACCTCATTGGCAAAATATACAGTTGGTAACTTTAGTTAACGCCCAACTAATTTTAAAATTATTATTATTTCTGGTATGAGGACTCCGTCCTGAAATACGGGCTCGCCCTAGCTCAGGCGCATTTGCTCGTTCTTTACCGACTTCAAACAAGGAGGTTCTGTATTCGACCCGTATGTTCTTAAGTATGTCGGCATTTCTTAAAATCTATTAATCCGATTTGGATGGGGTTACCGTTATTTAAATTCATATTTTACAGGAAAGATTTTAGTTTAAAATATATTAATTATGTTCTGATGAAGATATTCGGACTAACATAAAGCCAACCCATGATTGCTGCTAGAGTATTTCTATGTTGTTTGTACCATTTCATAAGAAAACATCACGCCGGTACGATCTGCGGAGGGGTATGCAGATCTCTACAGTTCACCCCGATACACACTCATTTCACAAACAGCACCAAAGCGAAGATTGAGTCGTTATGGACATTTTGCCATTCCTCACCGTAAAACTTGCTCACTATTTAGCTCACTTTTTTGTGTTTTTAGTATATTCTATTTTTTGTTAAAAGTTTGATTTCTTTTCTATTTTTTGAAAAAAAAAAAAAACATTTTTAAGGAAAAGTAAACTATTATAATAGCTGCAAAAGACAACCAGCAGTTAAGGGTTGCAACTAATGAAACATTAAACACACACCTGTGTACGAGGAATATACAGGGGAGCTCCATTCTTCATAACAGCATCACCGAATCGACTGAGACGCCCAACTGGTCTGTCCCAGGGCAGCTGCTCATCATTCTCTCCCTCAGAACAATCAAAGAATTCATCGTCCGACGAGTTGCCCGGAATACTGCCGGTGCCTTCTAGAGCGCGCTTGATGCAGCAGTTGAGGAGTTGCAGCTTTTGATGCAGCAAACAAGTGCGCGCGTTCGGTGCACCTTCCGCAACTCTGTGGCCAAGGAATACGACACAATATTTAACTGTTTCAATGAAAAGGAACATTTTTTATATTACCTCTACAATTAGGTACACTAGAGTACATTTTTTAATGCATCTGTTAAGACCATACGTTTTTCGAAGGCTCCTTAGTTCGAATTTGATAATAGAAAAGATCCATCACGTCTAGATTTTCAGTTGCATCCAAAGTAAAGTTTCTCTATAAACACAGAAATAATAAAACTTAAATGAAAAACTTAAAAAATCCCCGACAGATTTTTTTATGTGAAGAACGAATACCCCTTTCACCTCTCATAACTTTTAATTAAACAGTTAAATCTTATACCCTTTTATTTGATACCTCACTTGGCCATATTTGCAAATATTCGGTTGTTCATTCCCTTTGATCCCTCATAACTTGTAAATGGCTGAACCGATTTTGATCAAACTTGTCTAAGAACCATCGCTAGAAAACTTGCTTTCAAATAAAAAAAAACACATCCACTCAGTTCACCCATTTAAGAGCTACGGTGCCACAGACAGACACACACATAACGGTCAAACTTAAAACACCCCTCCTTACACAGTTAGAACACTTTTTGCGTTGGAGGTTAAAAATACCCTTATTTATTCATTATATTCTTTATTGTGGTGTACAATAATATTATATAAACAAAAAATACATGACAAACATTATTAAAAATAAGTGTACAATAGGCGGTCTTATCGCACAGGGCAATTTCTTACAGACAACCTTTGAATGGACTGCAAGAGAGCTGTCAGTGTGTTGTACACTGACAGCCCTAAATCTATCAGAAATAATACTAATAAGACATAATAACACAAATACATACATACAATCTAACAACAAAAAAATACTAATTAATATCAAATATACATAATTGAGCCAGGAAAAGAAAAAATCAAAGTGAAAGGTAATGCTCCTTCACCATTTTTTTAAACGTTGGTAGCGTTTGAGCACGCCTTACTTCTATGGGTAACGCATTCCACAAACGAGCAGCTTGAATTGTGAAAGATTTGTCAACGAAGGAAGTGGAATGCGTACGAATACTTAATTTTAGGTTTTCCGATGATCTCAAGGACCTACTATGTGTGTCACTGAGAAACTGAAAGCGTTCTTTAAGATAAAACGGGGTACAAGGATTAAATAGCACATTATAAAGCAAAGAAATTATGTGGGCGTCCTGGCAAAAGCGCATAGGAAGCCATTTGAGCTTAGTACGAAATTCAGAAACGTGGTCATACTTGCGCAAGCCAAGTATGAACCTGATACAGAGATTTTGAAGTCGCTCAAGCTTATCCAATTGGTCTTGGGTGAGATCAAGATAGCTGGCAGCAGCATTGTCCAGGATTGGAAGAAGAAGAGATTGTGCTAACGCAGTTTTAGTAGTGATGGGAAGAAAATTACGAAAACGTCTCAGGGAGCCCGCCGAAGCAAATAGCTTATGACTGATTTCCTGCAGTTGTTTTGTCCAGGAAGGAGTGCAGTCGATATAAATCCTCAAGTTCTTCACAGTGTGACTTAAAGGAATAATGGTATTATTGAAAAAAGACCTGGGGAAGCTTCGACCAATCCACTTTAGACACAGTCCGGGAACTACCAATAACAATCACTTATGTCTTAGTTGGATAGATCTTCAACCCAAACTCAGTACTCCAGTCACATATTCGAGCCAGGTCTAAGTTGATAGTATCAATGGCCTCAAATAACTTTCCCATAGGAGCTTGAGCATAAATTTGGAGATCATCGGCATACAGGTGGTAGAAAGAAGATAGTCGTTGAGTGATAGCGTTTATAAAAAGTGCGAAGAGTAGAGGAGATAAAACACCACCCTGCGGCACACCGGCAGAGGTGTCACACCAAGACGAGAAAGATTCTTCAATACAAATACGCTGCCGGCGGCCAAACAGGTAACTATGAAACCAGTCAATTACCGATGGAGATATGTTAAAAGAGTACAAGATACCGAGTAAAATTTCGAAGTCAACCGTATTGAAAGCATTGCTAAAGTCAAGTAGAGCAAGTACCGTCAACTTCCCCATCTCCATACCCGACCTAATATCGTCTGTAATATGCACGAGTGCTGAGGTAGTGCTATGCCTAGGTCGAAAACCAGATTGGAAAAGATTAAGAAGATTATACTTGCCTTACCTGGCAATGATAATATTAAAATTTTAAATTGATCGTGTTTATTATTTTCATTTTTTATGAAGATATGTGTAATTTTTTTTAAATTAGCAGCAGCAATAGGATAGCTGAAATAGTTAAGGCACACTAATTTAGCTTATTTTACAAAGTAATCCAAGTAAATACGAGCCATAAACATATAAAAGGAAACTGATGTATTTTAACAACGTCATAAATATGTGGTACTTTATGCATTTTTGGGGTTCCGTACCTCAAAAGGAAAAAATGAAACCCTTATAGGATCACTTTGTTGTCCATCTCATCATCGTCATCTGTCTGTCAAGACCCTTTATCGCGAGAACGCGTGGAGGTATCGAGTTGAAATTAAAACCATATACCAAATTTGGCATAAAGCAAGGTATAGGAATAAATCTGAAAACCGTAAACTAGTTGTTACGTTACAAAAAATTACTCTTTTAGGCGATTCGGAAAAATCTTTGAGCTTGTATGGACGGAACTCTCAGTGCGCGAGTCCGACTCCCACTTGCTCAGCTTATAATGTTTTTAAAGGTCGAAAATCACAAAAATAGTAGGTACGTATTACGGACTTCCCAAATACGAAATCATATTTGTAAACCTATAGAATATTAACCTCATTAACTAACTAAATTACCCCGTCAATCAAGCAAACACTGAATAGTGAAATTCAGTACAGAAAATACTAAATGTTTAGGTAACGAGTGTTGGCAGTGACATCAATGGTCGGTAACAATCAAAGCTTAACGTGTTACTAATAAGGATTTCTCATAAGCCTTATTTTATTGCCACTGAAATGAACTCACAATTATGACTGGCTTCAAGCTGTGAATCGGTAAATGTGTTTGTTACTGAACTATGCCACAATAACCGTTGTTGATCATGTAATATTGAAGTAACAACTTCACGAGAAACTAATAAATATAACGCGTTATTTAAAACCTGATTATTTTCGATTTCGACTGCAAATCCCACTTACGTCTAAAGCAAAAGCAAGCGAGCTAAATTTATTATTGTGAGATTAACGATCTAATTAATCGAGGTTATCATGAATTAATCTTCCTTATCTAAAAGCTAGCCTTACAAGGATTTAATGCTACAGCACTATACATACGTGCTTAACTATTGCTACATAAATACTTTACCAAATTGCCGTATCATACACGTTTCATAAATAAAAGTCTTTTTACATTCATTAAACAACGACTGTCACGTAGCTTTGCCGACATGTTTCGACTTTCACTTTAAACGCAATTTTAAATAGACAAATACACTTCTTCGAAAAGAAAGCAAAACATGAATCATTTGAGATACTGAACATTATCGCGCAACACACGGAACATGTATTTTCTCTTTCGTGGATGCAAATCCTTATGAACAGTGCAACCGCAGCACAATTGACTTAAGTGCAAGGACATGTTCGCTATGTTGTTACACGGCGAGCGCACCTGCGGCTAGCCGACGGAATCAGAATGATTTGGTCTCGATTTGTGTGCCGCGACCCAGAATCAACGGGAACTCAGCTAAACGCGCGAACGCTCTCGGAACCGTTATCACATTGAATTACAAATGTGTTGCTGTGTAGCGGCCTGATGGCGGGTAGAAGGCGAGCGCTGAGGCCGCGGCTCTAAGATGCTCGAGGTGTAATCGGTCGCTGAACCGTTTGTTTACCGGAGCCGGTGCGGCCGCGGTAGCAGCCACTAGGTGTAGGTCAGGCAGCGCTGGTGGGGGCCCGCGCACCAGCAGTCCGCCGCCGACGACAGCCGCGCGCGCATCCTCGCGCAGACATGGACCCGCACCCGTCAGTCTGTGAATAACCGGTTGCTGACACCGAAAGTGAGAGAGTTCCCATTGTTGTGATCCAAGGATGAAACCCACCGGTGATTTATAAAATAAATAAAAGAAGAAAAACACAGTGACAGTGCTAGAACCAAGTGCAATCAGCTTCTATCAAACATAGGATTATTTTCCCAATTATCAAGATTTTTCCACAAAATGGTAAGTTAATTTAGTACAAGATTTACATGAGCAAGAATTTTCTATTGATGGCAGGTGTGTAAAGCGTGACAGAAAATTGTCTCGTCGCGTACGTTGACCCACTTGTAAAGAAACAAGAGTATGTACAGCAACCGGCATGAGCAACGAGCGAGATGTACCTTATTATACGGTTTTCAACAACATCAACTAATAAATTAATTAAATGGTAAATAATTATCAACATTGTTAGGAACATAAAACTACGGTAGTGCGCCGGAACAAAAAAGTAGAGATATAGATACACTTGGTGGCTCCACTACTTCCTAACGGAATCTCTAATAAATGACTATGACTATGAATAAAATATGTTATATCTGACATCTGTTCTTGGTCGTTTAAATCTGGTTTTATGAATAATTTATAATTATAGCGCTTTCTATGCGTAATAATTATACATATAACTTAAATGTTTCTTTTTTACGCTTTACTGATTTTGCATTCAATCTAGGTCATAATTAGTATCAGCTACTTAAAAGATGACCGTATCAATAACAACTTGAGCAGTCCAGAACAGTACACTGGCCTCTGCTGAAAACTCTGTATAAATGTCCAACCAGTCCAATCGTCATGTGGGATGATACGAAGACGTGTATGTCCATAGCAGCAATGCATGTATGTATGTCATCATAATGAGTCTCGCAAGACGCATCGTGACAACCACAGACACACGTGTGACTATGTCAATCGCGCACTTTCTCTAATACGTACTTTTTGATATTTTTGAATCTCCGTGCGATATAGCGTTAACAACTCTTTCCAAAGAAGCGTTTCGTTTTATAAATACGATTTCGATGAGAAATCGTTGGTTCGGAGCAGTCAGTTGAGCTCGTTTAATAGTTTACTCTCGTGGTTTGTTTACTTGACAAAGTTTTCTTATGTGCCGGCTTAATAGTGTATTTGTAGAGGCGGCGACGAAGGGGCGATCAACCCGCGGCGACAGGGAGGCCCGGGCCCAGGCCCCTGCGCCGGCCGCTCAGCCGCTCCATCTGAGTCAGTTCCGGACTTTCGACTTCGTTAATAGCCACCCTGTTTACTTTTACCTATCTAACCGTGATGTTTTACTTCGAAGAGAAATAAAATAAAACACCTTCGATCTTTGTTTATAATATGGAAATCCGACCCGACGTGCGGCGACCGCGACCAACAAAAGATGATTAGAATCGCTGGCACTCAAACTCCTTTCTTCATTATGCATGTAATCTAAACTTTTCCTATCAGTTCAGATTAACACTAAGGCAAACGTGAAATTGGAAGCATTGTTATCGTCATTGACAGCAATGACTTGCGTTTGTGTATTTCAGTAACATAGTAAAGCTGCAGTCTGGTTATACGATGTTGTAATTTTTTAAACATACGCACATATAGGTATCGGCAGCGTTGTTTGTATATAATAATCCGCGGAAAAAAAAATGTTAATGATATTCTTTCTTTTTCTTTCCTCTATATTTGAAATAACATTATCAATATATAGGTATATATTATAGGGGTCTATCGGGGTATTGCTAAGATGGGAAAGCGCAAATTCTGTTTTCTCTTCATTTACGAGTCATATTTATTTTATAGCTACGCTCATGCATATTTTAAGTTAACAAGAAATGTTATACCTACCTATTGATCTTCTTTACTTATAGACACCACAAAATTTTATGAAATCGCTAAAGTGCCGTAAAAAGGCTTTGCCCCAGTTTCAGTCCCCAGAATGAGAATGAAAGCAGCCACTATTATTAAGTAGCTTTTTACTAAAGTGTTGCTGTCAGAATGAGGTGCCTTCCTCAAAACCTTTGCCTAAAATGTAGTTCTTAAAACATAAACTGTTTCAACAAGGAAGGAGAAATTACAACTAACAAATTCTAACAGAGACACGCTAAAACTATTTGAGCTCGTTCTTTTGAGACAATTATTTTCAGAAATTAATTAGCAAAGTGACGTTAGTTACAAAGTTGAACAACAGTAAGGCAGTCAGTCAGTCAATTCCGGTCAGTAAATTGTAACAAGTGGCAGGTACATGCAGTCCCTGCAGGCGGCAGCTTGTGCAGTTTCCAGCGGCGGCGGCGAGTGCTACCCGTGAAATTCAGTGGCCAATTAATTCACGGAGCTCGCATTGCGCTTCGGGAACACGTTTTAATTGCCTCTTGCGAATCGACGGCTCCACATAAAAGATGCACGTAAAGTTATTAATTAACAAAATTGTATTTAATAAATATCACACGTTTTACATTTTATTCAATGTTTTTTTGTGCGCTGTATATTATTAGGTTCGTTGTAAATCTAAAATAACCGACGAGTTAAAATTATTTATAACGTACGGACGTAACGAGTAGGTGGAGCGTCCCACGAGAGCCATGGTCGAGGTCCATTTCATGGTCCACGTCTTATTATCATAATGTATGCATTCCTCTCGCGCCACGGTGATGGGCTCTGCGCGCGAAATTGAGTGCTCCCATTAAATCTTCTGGTTGCGCAGAAAAATAACTCGGGGTCATACATATTGAAGTGCTGGTCCTGAAGAACTAGGTCCACGCTGTGTAGGCCATGCGGTACAGCGTGGATAAGTTCGAAACCAGAATGGACAAAAGCTTTCGTCCATTGTTGATCTGTGGTCAATATTAACAAAAGAGTTGCTCATACTATGTTATCCAACGCCAAATGACATTGAGTAACCTTGAGCATAATAGCATCTCAACACGGATTTGGTTTTTGCGATAGTTTTCACCCAAGATCAAAGAGTGGACAAAAAGCCTGTGGCTAGGAAGCTGAGACAATAGGCGGAGTAACTGTGTCGCAGGTTAGATGTCGACGCACCTCCGTGGGAGAACCTGAGTACTAGCAGTACCTTGATTGTCTGCAAACGCACAAATCACTACACCGACACCATTGCATGCAAACAAGCTATTATATTCATGATTGAAGGACATAAACATAATCTAGTTTAAAAAGTCTGTCGTAGTACTCGAACTCTCGTAAGTGCTCTAAACTCGCGGAAAAGTGTTCTACCATTTGGTTAATTTCTAAGATATGGCTGTTATTTTTTATATTTTGAAGATTTCTCATACAGCGTTAGACTAACAAATCAGTATTATTAGCACAAAAACTTCTTACAAAATTCTCAAAAAAAAAGTTCAAAATAATTTTGATTTCTGGAGTCGGTGTTCCTGGTTTTGTTTCTCACCGACTGGCGCAATTTATATCTTTTTTTTTGTAATAAGTATTTTTTACACTTTTTAGTGTTGATACCCCACAGAATAACAATTAAAATCATTTATAGACAAGAGTGCATTTCATGACAATTTCAATAAGCCGAAAGCCCGACAACGATACATTGTTTTATGCTCGTGAGGTTCTAGGAAAAAACATACAACCGAATTTGTATGTTTTTTCTTCCCTCTTGTTTCTGAAGTCGGTTAAAAAGTTTTACCAGTTGATTTTCCCCAGCACCGAAAGAAGATGAACATTGGACGGTAAAGGCGAAGAAAACTTAACTATTTTTTACCATGATTCATCAATTTATTAGAATGTTATAAAAATGATAATATCTTCATTCGTTTAATTAATCAAAAGATGAACGATAGAAAGTCGTATATAGTTAAACATCGAAGCTGATAATATTAAAGCTGCCAATAACATTAACATAACATTTTAGAAGTAAAATTTAAGAAAGTTACAAACATTATCAATGGTGTAACAATTCGTGAAATAGCAATAAATAATAACTACATACTGACTAGCTCTAACTTATTATGAGAGATGATAGAAGTTTTAATGAAAACATATAATTGTTGTCCAAACGATACTCGGAATGAATTTAATCCAACTTACACACTTTATTTTTCCTAATGTCTAATTGATTACAATCTTGCCTAAACTAATAAGCAATTTAACTCTAACTATAATACAATTAATATGTTAAAACTTTAAAACTAAGAATATAGCGTCCTTTTGCACTTTTACAAAAGTCCATAGCACTTTCTTAGAGACTGGTATTGATAAAAACACTCTGTTCATGTGTTATACGTATAGCACAATAATAATACATTGAGTTATAATTGTTTAATTAGAAACGTTGATTATTATATTGTAATGTGAATCATTCATTATTTATGTATCACTAGTGCCTCGCCCCGGCTTCGGAGGGATAAAATTTTTCACAACAACCTTCCTCATTCATTCCATGGTTTAAGAGGAGTTAGTATACTATGTATGTTATACTATGTGCCTACCTATACATTTATCACAAGCCTATTTAAAAAGAAACTGTCAGATGGCCAACGACAATCTGACAACTTTGAAAGAGCTTTTCGTCTTACTGTTAATTCACGCTATTAATACTCTTCAGCCTTTGATAGCCTTTAACAGTTTGCACGTGTTATTGGCAAAATTGTGGTGTCTTTTCCGCAAATGCCATAATGAAGAGTTGAAGTTGAAGCTTTTCGTCGCCAAAATGTGACAATTACGTTTTTTTTTTTTTACAAATATGTTACATAGTTATTAGTTATATTCAACAAGGCCGAGGTTTTCACATAAATCTATACAACAAAAGAAACCAGCGGATCCTTCTTTACGTACTGCTTAACAAGCGTACTTTCTAGTACCTACCTAGATCAAACTTTGATTTCTAAAGGCTCATTCCTAACGACCCTTTTGTACAAAAGCTACTCGTGTTTATCAGATTATTCGCACTGGCGATTTCCCAATACATAGCCAACTATATCTATCCATGTTGCGATCATCATATACACTATCCTTCGCGGTGTGTCTATGGATATCTAAAGGTCTCTGTGGGCTGTGTGTCTGTATAGTGGAAACCTATGCGATTGCGAATATGATGACATTTGCGGCTTTGCGGTTGCATGTAAAGAGGAAAGATGCTCTTTGGATATGTACACGATATACGGTGTTCGTTCTTCGAAAACCAATATTACCTGTTACCAAGTCTGGCCATAAATTTTGTTACACTTAAAAAGTTTTAATTTTTTTTTTTCCAAATTTAAATTTGGGATAGTTTTAACGTATTTCTGTGTATTTTTTTCCCGCTTTTACTAATAAATTAAAATGGTGTGGGATATTAAGAAAACTGGGCAAGTACGAGTCGGACTCGCGCACTGAGGGTTCCGTACAAACTTACTTATAAAAACAGTTCAATTCCGGAATTGAACGAAGATTTTTTCGAATCCCAAAAAGTTTTTTTTTTTTTGACTTAACTACAAATTTACAGTTTTCAGATTTTTTCCTATACTTGTGTTATGAGACCTTGCTTCATGCCAAATTTCAGGATTCTGGGTCCACGGGAAGTCTCTATGAATTTTGATTCCCTCGAGAGTATCGAAATACACGTTTTTTGCGACATAAACAGCCGTATCTTTATTTCCCGTTAACTCAGATGTTTGATTTTTTCACAGATTCAAGAGACCGCAGACCTGAGGATATGGTTTTAATTTGAACTCGATACCTCCACGCGTTCTCGAGAAAATGGGTCTTGACAGACAGACAGACAGACAGACGGACGGAAAACAAAGTGATCCTATAAGGGTTCCGTTTTTTCCTTATGAGGTACGGAACCCTAAAAACCGAATTTCTATGATTGCTCTGAGTAGGAATGAAACCTGCAACCATTTTTTAAAACGCTGCTGAAGCTTGTTATCAGTCTTATGTTTTGTTTATCGTACCATAGACACCAACAATTCTTCTGATGATGATAATAAAAATCAGGCCGGTCACGTGTTGTGAGGACTCGGAAGGAAGTTGTCAACATTTCCTGTTATCAACATTTGCCTAAATTATTGAAATCTAAAACAGTGAATAAAATAGCTAACTATACGTTCCTGCCGTTGATATTTTCCTCATTGACGACATCAAAAAGTCTTTATTCAAATATTTCCAACATTAATAGCACTTTTGCAAATGTCAAGTGGCACGATGCTCATCTCTGAATATGTGACATATGAACTCGGAGTGCACGCCGCGTCGCCGCCGCTGCACTCCGCATGCCAGCGAGGTTAAACCCGATTAGTGACTGTTCGGTGCTTCGACAGCTAACCGAATAACGTTGGTAAACAGAATATCTAACTATTCGCAACGCGACCAATTTGTTGGTTGTTGTCCGTCTGACTGGGCGGCGAGAACCTGCCGGTCATAATAACGATGTTGTCAGAACATTAGTAAGCAGGCACGCGCTCAGTTCATTCAACAGTTCAAAACGTGGTGCTGCTGTAACACCTGACATAACAATCAGATATTGAAATTCTTTTGCTCACGATATTTTGTTAATGGGAATATAGCTACATATTTTCTGTATTACCTAATAATTCTACTTACATTTTCCTAGAAAAGCACCAAGAAAATAAAAAGCTAAATAGATTGCCTGCCGCTCCAAAAAAATCCGTATATTTTTACAGAACCTGAATATATGAAATTAAAACGGTATCGCGTGTAATATATTTGCTTTACAAATGAAAACGGAAGACTATTTGCTTCAATAAAGGCATCCTTTCCTTTCACACATTTTCGTAAGCTACTGCTTTACAACCTATTGGTTGTAGAATGGTTTGGAGAAATGATTAGAAGCAAAGGCATGGCACTAACTTGGTCCTAGGCCCCTGAAAAATTTAAAATACACGTGTGTTAGCCCTAGAGGAATTCAGCAATATCGTAACTAGACCTTGATTGATTGACAGATGTCATTCTTTATTCAGCTTCCCGACCGGAGTGATACCAATATTTCCTTTACAACACTGTATTAGATTTCAAATATATTTTCATTACCGTACTCTTTTATATGTTCGTCGAAATAATATCGAATAACGATAGTACGGTAACAATACCATGTAATAAACCTGAATTATATGAAGATGAGGTCAATAGCGCGATAAATTCAATTATTTCTTGGCTTAATCATAGTAATCTAAGAATTAATAAAGAATTTAGGCAAAACACAAATAATGCACTTTGGCCGTAATAAACCGAGTTTGAAAATGGATGCCCAATACCAAAATTCACAATGTAGATAGTGCAAAATTTCTAGCTAATTGACAGACAACTAAATTGGAAGGATCACATTGAAGCGTTATGTAAGAAAATTAGTAGTTCCTCAAATGCCTTGAATAAACTTGCCCCTACTGTTAATATAGATGCACTACTTACAGCGTATCATGGCCTTGTAGCATCTGTACGAGTATTAAGATACGGTATTATTTTCTGGGAGAACTGTACAAACAGAGAAACTGCTTTTAAAGCGCGAAAGCGGTCCATCAGAGCCATGTTAAAACTGCGAGTAACGGACAGCTGAGAACCATTTTTCAAAAAAAAATAAAATTCTGACACTTCTCTGTATATTTTTGAAACTGCCTTATTTGTCAAATTAAACTCACTCCTAACTTATCCGATACTGTCAAACGTGACAAGCGGAATGATATGTTTCGCGGACGTAAAATCAAAACAGCTATAATGAGAAAAAGCATATTCTGCATAGCCCCACAAGTCCCAAAATTAATTAAAGACTATATGGGTTTAAAAAGGAACTTAAAGACTTGTTGTGTAAAAACTTGTACTATTTCTTATTCTGTGCTATAATTTAAATTTAAACGACTATTTTAATGATACTTTGACATCCTAATTGAATTGTAGTTTTATAAACTTTGACATTTCTCTCTAATAGTTTGATATTGAAGATTACTTTGAATTTAATCACAATCACATATTTTTAGATGACATGCCATAAATTGTAAATTTTAATTCGTACTAGCCTAATATATTTTTGTTTTAAAAATGATTTATGTACCAAATAATTGCACGCCCTACGTGGCAGAATGTGATGAGACTATTAATTTAATTCAAGACCATAATTATGTACCATATTCTGACAAAATAAATTAATTTTAATTTGAAACTGCCAGCCACTGTGATTGATTTTTACTGATCTATTCTTAACTACATCATAATCGAATCGTGCGTCCATTATAGTAAGAACAGCATGCGTTTCATGTTAACACGATGTCTCTTAATTGATAGCATGAGGCCACTGTATAATTTTCTCCGTGGTACTGGCAGGGTTCAGCGACCCCCGACAGGTGCAATATTCATCTACGTTACGGTTGCTGTCGCGGCAAGGCGTGAAGATGGATTGACTACCATCGGGTATTAGCGCCGGTTGATCTAACGTGGTGGTAGGACTTCGCAGACATCAGACATGCCGCGTAAAGCTCCAAAGAATGCGACAAATAAGAATGGTTGTTTGCTGTATTGCCTTTTCTTGCTTTATAATTGTACTTAGTAGATTCTTATTATGAATTCAGCTAATACAGAAATGTTTTTCCCGTCCATCTCAAAAATTAAGTAATGAAGTGGTTTGACTAGTCTCATTATATCATCCATGTTTTACATTAACGACGATGTTTTCACTTAAGTTTCACTTTAATTGACCGGAGATACCTACTTAGAAAACCCACAAAGGTAAAAGTACAAAATAGTGGAATAGTAAAGTCGTAAATGACACGTGCCGAGTGCACCCAACCGTGGCATATTATAGGTCTTATTTATCGTAGACGTGATCGAGCAAAGAGTTGGTCTCGCGTGGCTCAGCATTGCGGGCACTCGCCGCCGCTCGTCACCGGAGCCGAGCCGCGCCGCGCCGCGCGCTGCTGCCTCGCTACCGACTGTCGGCAATATCTGCGAATCTCCACATCCGATCGTTAACGCCTCACTGCCTTCCACACACTTTTTGCGTTCAATACACGGAACATTTATTTAATACTAAGATTTCACTTGCATAAAATTCAAATGAACAAATAGGTCGGAAATAAGGCGAACTGCGACGAATGAATAATTTGAATCCAAAAGAGAATCTCTTCCATTTTCAACAAATATATTTCAGGTAAGCAAGGAAATTGCTCAGCGAATCCATTTCGATTCATATTGCCTTTTCAACGTCAGAAAAATACTACGCTGCCGATCGTCTCGCTTTTCCATTTTCCGCAAACATTTCAGCGCATTTTTTCCAAAGGTCCAAAGTCTTTCTCACTAGTCTAAATATACATACCTAGACATCATTAGCAACATCCAATTATATACAAAGCAGGCATGCAGCTAATAGTAATACTCTACATTCTTTGTCCGGTAAAATCACAAGAATGCTTAACATTCGTACTGTAATTGATACGTAACAACTATTTTACATTGAAGCTATGCATTATGGTGTAATAACGGAAATTACGATACAGGTAGAACCCTAAAATCCATAGATGGTATCGTTGACGGTTATAATGAGGAAAAGGATAAAGCGGAATGCGCCGGAAAACAATAACGGTAATAATTTAAACAATTATAAAACGTTACTTCTTTTTGAATTACCAAATCATAAATTGGAGTAAGGGGAAGTTACTTCAGCGCACCCAACATCCGCAGCGCAAACCCACGCGTCGCTTCCCGCCAAAACGGCATTACAGTCCGCCATTATCCGCGAGCTCTCTAGGATCGCAGCCATTAACAACACCCGGTTATTTTCTATTACAAAGTCTCTGCGCAGATGGTAAGTTAGTCGAGACATACCTACCTGCCGCAACGAATAGCAGCGCAATTAAGAACACGACATGATCAAAGCGACTACGGACGCATGGTTCCCTTCACAATAACAAAGACAATAATAACAGACTCTAGTAGCTATAAGTTATACTGCACGGCCAAAGAGAACAAAAGGTATTAGGACTTTTTTTTGGTTTAAAATTTTCTTGAATATGAACGGTTTATGTTTCTTTACGTGTAACTGGTCTACGTGGACTGTGGTATACTGTTGACCGCTAGTCATTCCGCGCATCACGTCTAATCGTAGGGAGTGCGAGTCGCGCTTTCTACCCACATTTACGGTTAGACAAAAGCCAACACTTGTTTACGTTCTGTTCTGAGTAGCAGTGATACGCTTAATTAAATGAACGCAACAGATAATTGGATGGGAACTACATTACCCGTTACAAGGTAAACTCTAGTATTGCCTCCCGGATCCCTACTCCCGCTTGCCTCCCCCTCGCCCTGACGACGCAAACATTCACATGTATATGTATGTACATCACGAGCGAACTTTAAAGCCCGGTGAAACGATACTGATAAAAGAGTCAATGGGGATTATGGTAAAGCTGTCTGCCCGAAACTTTAATTCTATTAAGCAAACTTTGTGGAGTCAATATAGTCGTGAACGTCGTCTATAAAGACCACATTTTACATGCTAGTGGCATCACAGGGCATCGCCTCAAATCTATTCTACTGTCATTAAATCTGGATTGTAGACTTAACTTTTGCAGCTCTGACGAAGGACATGATTTAACTACAAGCCTTTTTTAAGGATGTATAAAATAAACAAAATTAGTTACTAAGACAAGACTTTTTAGTTTTTTTAGTTGAAGACCTTTGACCGCATAAATATCTCTACTAAGATATTTCCTCAAGTTCATAGTAGGTTAGCGGGTGTAGCGAGTAGGTGCGCGTGAGTCGGCAGCTAGCGGCAACGGAACTGATTCGCGACAAATAGCTAGCATCACTGACATTAATGATACATTCTCTTGTTCGGCCTCATAACGGTCAAAAGCCGAGGAATGATATTGATATTCATACCACCCACGATATTGTAAAAATGGATTATAGGAATTCATTTTTTAATGAAGTTACAAAGATTTTTAAATGATTTTAAAAACTTGATGTATTAAATCCAACCATCCCAATTAAAACCAATCCAAGCTACCAGTAGGTATCAATTTCACTTTCTAGATTGGCAAAAAGAAAGTTTTAGCTATTTCCTAATTCCTTTTAACTCAATCAGATCGTTAATCTATCTGGCCGGAAATATTTCTTCGGAATAATGCAAAAGACGATATTATAAATGGAGGTAGGTTGTAAAGAGCTGCCAGCTGCCTGTCTGAATATAATAGATGCATATTAAATTGAGTGAGTGCGAGAAGAATCTAAAAGCGATCTAAAACCTGTAAACGAAATTCGGAGTTCAGGAATCTAGAAACACAAACTTTGATAATAAAGGTATCAAAAGTCAAACAAATTGGGAACAAAAACAAGGAAGCCTGTCCGACTTTATAAACTTAAAACCAAGATAGAGACATTGGCAATAAAATATAGAGGCAGTTCGAGTAGTTAAGTAGCCAATCAACACAAAATGAAGAACAAACAACAGTTTGTTCCATATACAAAGTTTATGATGCAACTAAAAAAGGAAACGCCAAAATGACAAAACAAAATCAACTGATTGTGAACCAGTTTGATTAACAAGTAGCTTTAAGTTCCACATTGAAATTCAGTCATCATTAGCTCTAATTCAAATTCGCAATAATCGTACTAACTGTACTACAGAGTATAGAAAATTTCGTGTAGAATTAAGCAAATTGTACAATTCTATCAGTTAGTTCACTACTGCTGAAGATATATTTGTCAACCTCGATCTTTGCAGTATCATCTCGTGCTTTTGTATAGATAACATAGATATGTACATACATAAACAGTAATAGGTGCCAAGCCATGCGCGTCGTTCGCCGTGGTGACCCTTTCCACTTGAGTAACTCTTATGACCTGTATGGGTATCACAAGACACTACATCGTACCTGCTTCTATACTTCCCTAATTAGTACGGATGCCTACTCAGAGAGACGGTTTCAGATTAGTTTCTTAAGTTCTTAATTTGATCCATAAATGTGTGTGTGCCCGAACTTATTATGTATGATTTCTTTAATTAAATCAATAAAAAAAACATATTTAGTTGTCATTCTGCTGGTTTTAACAAACGCAGAAATATGGTCTGAAAGTATGTCATGTACCTAGCTACTATCGGCATATTCAGAAAGCCTATCGGAACATTCGCACGAAATTCTTGAGGCTTAAAATTTCTCATTAAGGCAACAAAGCCAGGCCAGTTGTATGAAAACAAAAACTTAACTGTTTGAAAAGAAATATCGAGGACGGCTTCTCTTT
Organism: Mythimna impura; assembly: GCA_905147345.3. Lineage (NCBI taxonomy): Eukaryota > Metazoa > Arthropoda > Insecta > Lepidoptera > Noctuidae > Mythimna > Mythimna impura. Next base: position 8,072,037 of record LR990348.1, read on the forward strand.
CTCATGCCAGGAAAAAAACGAACAGAAGCAGATTTAGTATTCGTATACGAGGCTAATTGGGATTTGTTGAATATAATTGTGAAAACTGTGGCATAATTTTTATAACCTTTACTTTTCATTGATGAATTTAGCCACCAGGCTAGATGGAAAAAGATTTCTCGTAAAGTTTTACGCAATATTGAAGCCAAAACCATTTAAGACCCCAATACGTAAGCACTCGACAGCATCAGTTGAGCCAATTTTCCTTAACACAAACAGTACGTGCACTCAATTGCCTGTGTTTAAATACGGGAGGTAGTATCGAGGCTGCATACCACAGAACAGCAGTTCTATCGGTCCTAAGTAAACACTGCGACTGTTATTTTCCAACTACGCCCGTTTGGCATTAGCTCCCCACGACCGCGCCATACTCGTGCCCTCGTGCCGTATCTGTTGACACAGGTTAGCTACACGTATTATCGGCTTTACCATCTGAAATCGGATTTTCGAATGAAAAAAAAACAAATATAGAATCCGCAGATTACATTTTTAATTGGAAATTGAACGATGTTTGGAATTGTTGTGATGTTGAGATACAACAATACAATATAAAACATCCATCTACAAGTTGATGAGATATCATCTGTTTCTAATGAAATGTAAATGAAGCTGCGATCTAGTGAGTGGGCAAGTGTGACACAAGTGGGGCACGCATACCGCACGTTCCGGGAGTAAGGCCGGCGCGGGCGCAGCGCGGCGACCGACATAAGAAGCCGGTTAGATCACCACAACGGGCGCATTGTCGTTAAGCTCTATTAGGCAAATGTGTAACGACCGCTATGTGTGACAAAAAGGAGATTCATAAACATGCAAATATTCATAAACATAAACTTGATACACTTCTGTAGAGATTAGCTTAGAAGTTTCTGAGAAAACTCAGCATCCTATACAGGTAATCATCAGATATTTATGAATCATTCATAAACAATTATTTGTATTAAATAATGTAAGTAAAAGTGGTAATGAATAATATGATTCAATAGAGAAAGGTGGGGCCAAGTTTGCTAAGCTTTCGGGAGGTCGAGATAATGTTGAATCACCAACTTTCGCCGGCAAATTCCACAACACCACTTATAAAAGCTGTTGAACTGAGGATCTTTTAGTCGCTCGACTGTTTTAGCACTTGACTATAAATAGTCTGTGTGTTTTGCCTTTTATCAACATAAAGACATGACTGAGATCAGTTTAAAGCAAATATATAAACAAAATAAAATTGTCATCACCATACGATAGTTTCAAATAAAATCTAACAGATTTCGAGTAACAGTTACTTGATAGTGATTTCTTCGATGACAAATATGTTATCAAGATGACAATGTTAATCAATGTCATCATAAATTCGTAAAGCAAGGAATGTTCGTCGCCGGCTCTAGCTAACACAATTTTCTTGCAGTTTCACTGCCGACATTCCATAGACGATAGATGTATTTAACACGATGTTTCTAATAAAGCAGCGAAATTATAGTATGCGGTAGGTAAGTGACTAGTCGGTTTCATAACTTATAAGAATACACTTTTAGTGTTGACTTTAAAAGGATCATCACCTCCCTAACTTTCTCCCTAACTTAGGGTCGGTTTCCAGTCTAACCGGCTGAATACCCGTGTTTTACATGGAACAGCTGCCTGAGCAACACGATGTTCCTTGGTTAGACTAAGGGTCAGACTTTCTGGTGTCTAACTACCTGTAACGACTGTCAAAGATCTACGGATGACAACCGGGACCAACGGCCTTAGATACTTTTCCGAGCCACGTAAAAGATATCAAACATAATTTAAAAGGATGTCAAAAGAAAACGTTTATATCAAAGCAATCTTGACGTACAGACGATCGAGTTAAATCAATCACCCTCACAGTTTCAAGTTTGGATCCAGTTAAAACTTTAGCAGGGGATCCGAATAGCAGGCTCAAGTACACGAGGTAAGCGACGAACGAGACCCGTCTCTCCCCAGCGTTGTCAAAAGCGTGAAACTTTAATGGCAACGGTATATCTTGGAGCGGTTCAAGATAAATTTGGCAAGAGCTTTACAAGCTCGCCTGAAACTTTAACCTGATAAGAAAAAGGTCCCATTAAAAATTGAGGGGATAGATTAGCTGAGACCCATTTGAACGCAACTAGCTTTTTACTCAAATGTTTTTATATCCGTAAACAATACTCAAAACCCACTGCAACGATCCCTAAATATAAGTCTTCAAGTAATTAAGTACTAGGTAAAAATGAGTCTACTAAATTGCTTCTAAGCGCAGGATTAGTGCAGAAGCGTCACGTTATGTGAAAAGTCTCTCACATCAGGTTACAAACACGCTTTCTTAACATACCAACACTTCTTGGAGCAGAAAATAGTTTACCTTTGCAAGCAAAAACGTTTTCTTTGCTCTCTCCGACTTTAATAAAGTCGACCGGGTAATTAAACGACCGCTAATTACTCGGAGTAATTAGCGGTCAAAATATTCTGCCGACTATAAACAACTTTGAGAAACGATAAACAAATTAGCGAAACCCATCAAATAAATTTCACACTAAACAGTTTGGAGGAAACTAGCGTGTAATCAATCATTTTCACATAATAAGACTCCAATTTTTACTGTTAATGCAGTAGGTGCCTAATCCATTTGATCGCAGTCGATACAAAGTCTGACACAATATTAATCATCGCCGTGCTCGATCTAGGGCACTTTTCACGACCCGCAGGTTTTTTCGCAATTTATTGACATAATCATTTTTCCATAAACAACGGAAGCCGAATGATTTATAGTTGGGACGGAAACTGAGTAAAATATATTAAAATTATAAGAAAATAAATAGAGAATTATAGAACACACACACACAGCACGATACACTTCATCCTAGAGAATTTAACGCCGGTAAATATAGAGTCTAAGACAGTAGACTGTAGAGGTTAGCAAACTTCCACTGCAAACGGATTGAATACGAGCTTAAGGTTCTAACAATAGAAGAAGCATTTCGCTTAGCGCGAGAAATGACGGCCATGCGAGCTAGACGACTAGAAGAAGCAAGTTCCAGTTTACGGGGATTACAAACACATTACACAATTATTATTACAATAAAACAATTATGGAAACAAAATGTTCTCTCTACTTTTTGAATGAATGTAACGATTTTATTTTTACGTTTGTAGTATTGGCACCTTTGTGCTCTTTATGTTCTTGGAAAACAAGCCTAAATAAAGCCCGCGTTTCAATGTTTTTTAACGGGAGTAAATTAACTAGTTACATTTTCTTGACTTCCTTTTCAAACCCTTGATCCAGTCGTTCTAAAAGGACTTTTAATATTCTTTATGGGTGGTTCTTTGAAACCGAGAGAATATCCCATTCATCTGGCCTAATTCTTTCTAAACAATTTGATATTTTTATTTGCATATTAGTTTTCCCCTATCACTATATGTATCAAAGGCACTCATTTACGCCCAGTGGCTTACGACACAAAATAGATAATAGGTACGAAAACTAGGCCAGATGAATGAGACGTTCTTTCGGTTTCAAAGAGTCACCCTTAAACACCACAAAAAATACGTAATAATTTCGTAAACTCCCATAATGGTGAAAATGGAAAAAATCAATTTTATTTCAATGGTGAATTCGAAGACATGTGACATCCACCAACCCGCACTGGGCCCGCGTGGTGGATTACGGCCCATTCCCTCTCCTAGAGAGGAGGCCTGAGTCCCAACAGTGGGAACATTATAAGGCCGACTATGCTATGCTATGCCACAATGGTGATAAATTTCCTTTTTTTAACCATCCTTTCATTAAGAAATGTACCGTCAACAAAAAGCACAAAGCACCGATGACCCCGATCGAATGAATATCACTGCTTTATGTTTATCTGCTATAGATAGTCTTATCAGTGTAGATCTAGCCCAGTAGAGCATAATCTGACCTTGATCGAGATCTACGTCATTTACGTTGCCGACTAGCTATTTGTATAGCGAAGACAGCCATCACCTTTCCGAGAAGATCACTGTCATTGTGACCAAGTCATAGAAGGGAGTTGATTAAATAGTCTTTGATGATATATCTTTGAATAGTTACGGGGCTTCATGTCAACCTTGGCCTTTTTTTGAGGTGGGTAATCATCCAATGACTTCTTCAGCTCTAGGGTAGGCGAGAAGGTGTGCCAGACTTTTACTGATTAAAACCCACCTATGTCATTCAGTAGCCGTGTGCGTTCTAGGACCATGGTGTCCCAACCTTGGCCCCTTAACCAACAATTCTCATATAAGCCTATTTATGTTCAATCAAGCAAAATACTTATTTAATTCTAAAAAGGATAACATAGTTTTTATTTTATTTCTAACTAATTATATGTCGGATTCGAGGTGAGGAATTAAGATGTTATTCTATGTGTCATCATCACAGTGATCTCAATAAATAAAATTCGGGTCGAAACAGCCACTCCCTACTAAACAACACTTCCAAAAAACTTTTTTTAAATGTAAATATCGTTGAGGATCATTAAAGTAATGCCAGGAGAGCCTCTTCAAGCGCTAGTAATACCGATCGTGTCTTGAATTAATTTAGCGAGCGGTGTCGAATGACGTAGTAGGCGTTGTGCTGCGTGGTAGGACACGTAATAACAATATAACAACACTTGTGATGTTTAAAGTAAATAAAATTATCAAATAATTTGTGATAATGAAGCTACGGGCGGCCTTTTATTGTAGCAACGAACGAACAGAGCAGTCTATACTCATGAACGACAATCACCGATATTTTAGTAGTGCTCAGAAGAGGAAATCGTACTAAATGTAAGTGTTAATTTATGTTGCCAGCATAATATTTTTAATTCTAAAAGAGCTGTAAAAAGGAAACTGTGTAAACAAATATACTGGGTTCTAATAAATACATGACTCCATCTCCAATCTTTACTATAATTTATGTTGTATTGGTATTAATTACTTACTTATTTTACGTTTATTCCGTATTATTAATTATTATCAAGTGATTTAAGGATCTTTCAAAAAATTTAGGGGTCAGAAGGATTTTAGCCCACCAAAAGCGTAACATTCGGCGGTGGACATCAAGCAGTCGCAAGTCCAATCCGATCATCATTCCCCGTTTAACCTTTGGAAAGATCGAATTGTGTATGGCCGTGCGGAGACTATATACGTTCAGCGGTAACGAAACCATAGCGCGATCTAACTTGACGCCAACGCCATCTATCGAGCTATGGGTAAGTTTTCGGTACTACTGATTTTTCGTGTGGGCAAACGAAGTTGATGATAAAATTAATATATCGGTTTGTATTAAGCAAATATTCATTGGATAAAAATTTACACTGCAAGAAAATCACTTACCTCCTTCGGAAACCATTATTTATAAATGTGTTTACTACCTGTTTTAAACAAATTACAACTTATTCCTAAGGATTTTTTATATTTTGTATGAAATTTTTCAACACAAGCTGAGAATATTTTTTACTCATAAAAAGTTAAGGCGTATAGTCCCTTAAACATCTGGCCGGAATTAAATGCACACATATATACACGGTGGATAGAGCTGACCCGCTGACCTTTAAATCCATTTTATTTGCGAAATATTGATTGATTTAAATATACTATGTACATTCTGAAGAACACTTAACCAGCATTTTTTTTGTGTAAACATATTTCTAAAGATCAAAGCCGTTTGAAAAGAGTAGGAAACACAATTGAAAAAAATTCATGCCGTTAAATTTTTTTTTGCCATAAGTATTAGTCATACGAAAAAATCATAAATGTTGTACATGAGTTTAAAATAAATATATATTTTTTCAAAGCTATTGACCTAGCCGTTACCGAGGAATAGGCTTCAGAAAGTCACTGTTTTATCATTATGGCACTGCTCGGGCGCTAGGGCCTTAAAAATAAATCCATCCAAAACAGCTATCGCCAGCTAAACACGTAATTTAATTGAATAAATTATATTTTTTGTCAGTCTGCCATCAAGATACTAAGCAGATTTAATCTAAAATGAAGTGCCATATTCCAAGATGACAGGTGAGCAGCAGCAGCTGAAATATTTTCTTTAAAATGTACCTTCTGGGCCGACCGAGGTGCGGCGAAGACGACATTGATTTCACGAAATTATGTAAACTTTAATCGATCTGTCACTCAAACCGAGTGCTCGACAACTGGTGAATTATTTTAGCTTAATTAACTGACACCACCGGATACGAAATTAATAAAGGATGAGACCTCTGCATCAATGAGTTATAACAGAAATACATTTTAAAACATCGTACATATAAATATTTGATCAACATTAATCTTTTCACATGCAAATTGTGACCAACATATATTATATGCTTATTTCCATAATGTCATAGAGTGATTTATTAGCCACTAACAAGTATAGAAAGCGGTAATAAGTATAATAACTGAACCTACTCTTAGCTTATAACTGCTTTATTGAAAAAAGTATTTGAACTTTGAAGTAATATCCAAGTTTAATTTGGGTCCCAATGAGAGTGGTAGCAAGTTTACATATTGCAGTTATATTCCTAGTATTGCAGTCATAGTTTATATTGAATTTGAAATTCCGATGACAAGCTCCTCTTGCAACATTAGGTAAATGAAATTTACGTTTAAATGTCTAATATTATGACCTCCTCCTTTTTAAAGTCGGTTAATAAATCACAACAACTTCAATCTTTAGTTAATTACCATTTAAATGATATAGGTACATAATGCATAATTTCAAATCAAATAATCTTTATGAACTCTCCTGTATTTATCTGAAACTCAGACGAATAAAAAAGTATTGGTCTGAGATCTGACAGTTATGAGTTTCTTTTTTTGTTCTTTATCTTTTTAGATGCCATCTTTAAATTCACTCTCAGCCTTACGATGTCGTCATTTAAATCAAAGAATATATTACGTTACAAGCAAATTCAATAATAACCGCCTAACGGTAGAAAGCTGAGAAGGGTAGAGATACTCGTTTGCAGCTTTTGAATAATTTAACGAATTTAACATAGAAACTTTCCCGACTGCTATCAAACTTCGTAACCAATTTACTAAACGCTCAGGTCAGTCATCCTAAAAGCTTTATTCAAATGTATAATTTCAACGTTTCAACTATGGTATTTTGGAAACTCAAAGACAAACTTCTGAAATGATTACGCGTATTATACGTGTTAGTATTTTAGGTTCAGATGTACCTATATGTCACGTCACGTTAGGGCCGATACCTGGGATGGTTCGAAAGAGTTACCGTAGCCCCGAACCGCAAAAGGCATTGCAAGGACACACACAGGTGGGTTTGAGTCAATAAAAGTTTGATACTCTCGCTCTACCCAGAGTGGAAAAAGAAAAAAAGTAGAACTTACGTAGGACGTGTAAACATAACAATCGATGCTGAGCTAATAATCGACAGTTGATAAGAAACATAATAGCGTGTAGTTAGGTCAGCAGCTCTTGCGCAATTCTACGTGTTTACGTACTAAAGTAACTGCACAGCATGCTAAAGATGTGCTTCCGCACTGGTAGTGCTGCATAACGCATGCCAGCCGTAACATATTGACGCTAGGCAAGCACGTACCGCCTATCATTACATACCTGCGAGTAATACATGCGTGTATACACATTAGACAAACAACTATCATTCATTTATAGGAATTCCTAGAGAAAAAGTAAACCATCTTGTCAAACGAGGAACTGCCAAGCTAACCTCGTGTGTGGCTGATTTTTTTTCATCTGATTCACTAGAACAATTTGTAATCTGCAAAGTTCAGATGAAAATTCATGTGAAGCACTCTGAATAAAATCAGCATTTCAACATGATCAGGGGAGCAGGCAAAAGTCACATAGACGTTCCGTAACACGATGAATTCATAATTAACCATTCATCAATTTTATTTATGAATGGATAATGAAATTTAATTTGAGAAGGCTCCTACTTTCCGAACATTTTGCTAAGCCAAAGGCCATGAGAAAGTGAACTGGCAGGCTGTCGCGGCCGCAGCGAGTCTCCGGTGCTGCGCGAACAGTACCGTTAGCGGCGAAATCGGATGACTGGTAAATTTATGGAAATAGGCTAGTGGAACTTACACCAAAACATAAGCATTCCGCAATGTTGCTACGGTGTTTACTACTGCTTTGTGATTGTTATCAAAAAGTTTTAAGTTTCACTTTTACATGGCATAGGTACACATAACTATGTAAGTTACCTTACCTTAAAAAATTTAAAATGTATCATTGACACACAAAAGTTTATCATTCTATTTTATTGGTTAATAGTTTCTACAGTTATTTTACTTAGTAGGAACTTTTTCATAAAAACATGAACAATACATACATAAGTATCGCACAGTCTGTCCATTCCATATACCCCAGCCCTCTCCGCAACTCAAGCCTAATGTTTGTCTCATCGATTATTTCGGACATCCGCAAACGTTGGCTGTCAAGTGTCCACAGATCAAATGTTTGACATGCCCTGTTCTGTATTGATTACAAGTTACTGTTTCTCGATTTATTTCGTCCACATTGTAAGGGAAACGATGTAAAACTGGGGTTTCATGTTCAAGTTTCGTTTATATGATTGTAGTGATTGGATTGTCTTTGCAGCACATTAGCAAGGCAAGTGCAGGGAAAGCCAGATGTTCCGGGCTAGTAGTCCGTGGCCGCCACGCTGCACTTCTCCGTAACGGTCTATGCACCGCTTGATTACCACCCATCTAATCCTAGCTTTTGGCATAAGCACACCATTTCCATTACATAATTAGACGCTTCCCCCGACAATCTTAAATAAGTTTATTAAAAAAAGTAATCATGGATTACAGCCGAAACTTTTCCTCGGCTTTTCCGAATCTCATAAACGAATTCCGACTTAAGTACGTAATTATTTCGGAGCAAAGTTCTAGGAAGATATTTTTAGAATTGTTTTAAAAGGACTTTGTAACGCGTCTTTTGTTTACCGAATGTACTTCTAAGTAAAAACCATATTTGATTTAATCACACTAATATTATAAACGTGCAAGTTTGTGAGTGTGTGTTTGTTACTCCTTCACGCTGAATCTGCTGAACGGATTTCGATAAAATTTGGCGCACGTGTAGCCCATGTTCTGAAATAGCATATAGGTACAATAATAATACCTTTTATCCCGGGAGTATATTCCCGAATAATTTTGTACGTGTTTATATTATCATTATGTTAAATATTTTTCTGTTTCTATTTGTGTGTACATGTTGTGGCCAGATCTTAGAATCGATCACTTCACGATATGGCCAACTAAAACTGGCCAGATCGTTTAAACGTTAACATTTGATGATATGTCAATCCTTGTTTGGCCATATCATTGATGTAGGAGTTCTATGATAATAAAAGGTCTAAAGAAAGTAGGCCAAACGAGGATTGACATATCATCAAACTTTAACGTTTAAAACAATCTGGCCAGTTTTACTTGGCCATATCATGAAGTGATCAATTTCTAAGATCTGGTCAGGACATACATACCTACCTAAATCTATACATAGATATAAAATTTAAGTGATTGTTTGTTTGTAAATCTTTTTTTTTACCAAATGCATATGAATATAATTATATTCGATACCTATAACAAAAATGCATTTTTTAAATTATCTATGTGTTGGTTCCGGCTAATCTCCGAAACAGTTGGACTGATTTTGACGAGACTTTTAATGGTCTGGTTATGGTTTCTTATAAAAAATATACATCTTTTATTTTATTTTTTTCGGTGGGAAAATCATCTTATGACATCCCTCGCTCTTGGGCGGAGCGGGAGATAGTGTCAGACTTTTACTGACTAAAAACCCACTCCTGTTCCTTCGTTGCCTTTCGTACCAGGGCCGAGTCTTCCTTTCAGAATCAGACCCTTGGCCCCAGTAGGCTTCGACCCTGATGGCCCCTACAATTGCTGACATCTCCTTGAGGCGCGCGTGAAAAATGGTATACATCTGATGTTATAAGGAGTAACTAAGGCTACTCTTATTTTAGAAAAAGAATTAGGGTTCAGTGCAAAAAAAAAACTTCTTTAAATTGTGACCAAATGGCTTCCTGTTTTACGAATCTCGCGCGGACGAAGTAGAAGGCACTAGCTAGTAATAAAATAAATATATAAATATGTACGTACATTCATTGTTGCTGAGCTATTCTTATCACTTGAAAAACGCAATTAAAAACGGATTCTGAATGTGTTTATCTGAGATGAGTAATAATTTAATTGAACAACAAAGAACTCTACGCTTTGTTAAGCATTTGTGTTACATTGTACTTGGCGTATTCAGTAGTCAGTAAACAGGAAATTACAGTTTGATTGTTTCCATGTCTGTCTACCATTAACGACCTTTAGTTACTGATAACTTTCTATGGTTATGACTACACCTCACGATAACCTCAACATAGGTATTATACACACCCTCTATTTGTAGGTATGCTTTATTACCTCCATTATTAGGGGTATGCTAGCTGTGTTTTTTAGGTGGGAAATCATCCAATGTCTTCTCTTGCTGTAGGGCGGAGCGAGAAAGCATGTCAGGCTTTTACTGGCCAAAACTAAAACCCACTCATTCTTTGCGTTCCGGAACAGAAATCAGAAACGTTTATTTCAAATAGACCAATTACAGGCACTTTTGAATTGTCAAAATGTCTGTCAGTCAAAAAAAAATACAAGTGAAGCTAAATTGCACGTTCCAAAGCGTAGATCTCTATGGAGAAGAACGTGCAAGAAACTCCATGGACACTCTTTTAAATCATCTTATGAGTTACATAAATCTTGGTTACATCTTTCTTGTCGCTTCTAATATGTGAGCACATTAAAGATAAGTAATAATAATTAAAATTAAAAAAAAAACCCCGCCGTTCCCTTTCGGACCACCCATGGCCCCAAAGGGTTAAAACGGGACCCTATTATTAAGACTTCACTGTCTGTCTGTCACCAGGCTGTATCTCATGAACTGTGATAGCTAGACAGTTGAAAATTTCACAGATGATGTATTTCTGTTGCCGCTATAACAACAAATACTAAAAACATAATAAATTAAATTGTGTGAAAAAAAAAGTTGTATAGATAATGGTACGGAACCCATCGTGCGCGAGTCCGATTCGTACTTGACCGGTTTATATTTAACTGTCATAAGAGAAAAGATAGAAGCCTGCATATTTGTCCCCAAGTGCATTCAATTAAAGAATACTGTTTTTATTACCTATTAGCAGAATATTTAGTTTTACCTCCCACCTGACCTGTCTCGTTTATTATTTTCAGGGTGAATACAAATACACAAGATCATGGTCGTGTTCGATGATACTGATGCTGATGGCACGCTGCGCAAGCGCAGAGTGTCCGTGGGAGGGTGCGCCACAACTGCAAGCCGCTTGTGTATGCGCACATAACTTAGCAAGGGATCTATCAGTCCAATGTGATCAGGTAAAATCCAGTCTTTGCATATAATAACGTTAAGAGTGTATATGAAATATAAAAGTATAAGTAACCAACTTTTTTTTTATCAACAGGTTGACTTTCCAACGCTACTGTCAGCTTTAAACATGAGCGCAAGAAATATTGTTATCGATCTACTGTACATAAATAATTCAAGCATCCCCATCCTCACTCACAACATGTTTACGAACCTTAAAATTCACAATCTACAAATATCTGGTTGTGGAATAAAACGAATAGAAGACGACGCTTTTAGAGGACAAGGGCCATATCTCAAAAACTTGAACCTGCAAGATAACGAACTAACCGAAGTTCCTGTAAAAGCCCTGAAAATATTAATAAATCTCTCTCTTTTAGACATATCCAAAAACCGCATCGCACACATCGCAAACCATTCTTTTATTACTCTTCGTAAGCTCACGACACTGAAAGTTTCCGACAACAATGTTACACTAGAACCGCAAACGCTGACTGGATTGGAAAACTCATTAAAAAATTTAAACTTAAAAGGCACGAAACAAAAAACAGTACCCGAATGTATAAGAGGTCTTCGGAGTTTGGCTTTCCTGGACCTCTCACAAAACAGTATCAGAGAACTTCCAGGGCCCGACGGTAGCCGAACCTTTGAGGGATTAGACTCACTGACTGCTCTAAACTTGGAACGAAATATCATTGTCCATCTTAGAGAAGATGCGTTTGCCGGAATAAAGAGTACACTGAGTTCATTGAGCCTTTTAAATAACCTGCTGCCTGAGTTCCCAACTGCTGCAATAGGAACATTGAACGACTTAAGAGTATTAGATATCGGGTTCAATCTATTAAATAAGTTACCAGTCGGAGCTTTTGTTAATAATCCAGCAATAACTTTACTAGCGTTAGATGGTAATCCGCTGCCCACAGTGCCGGAAGAAGCATTCTCTCATCTTAACGAAACTCTCCGAGGCCTCAGTCTTGGCGGCAGATTTTTAAACTGTGACTGTCGCTTGCGCTGGATAATTGAATGGATTCGCAACGGAGAATTACAAGTAACATCACGAGAAAGAAATCCGCAATTCTGCGGCAGTCCACCGCACTTCCGTGAGCGCGGGTTTTACAGCTTTGAACCGAACGAATTAGTTTGTGATTATGATACAACTTCAACAACAGAAAGACAATCAACAACAGTAAAAGATTTAAATGAGTGGAAATTAAGTCACGTCATCACAACTACAACAACTACCTCCAGTACTACTGTCCCGCCTTCTAGCAGCAGTACCCAAGCACCACACGAAACGGAAATAAGCAATAACATAGATGTACCAACGAAACCAGCCATCGTCCAGACTACCAGCACCACCAGCACCGCACGGCCCAGCCGCGTCCCCTCCGTCCGCCCCGCCGCCCCCACTTGGCGCCACGCTCCACACCAGCGACCACCGCTTGTCATGAGTTTCCCACAACAAAAACCAAAAGTAGACGATTCCAATGAAGTTATTGTGAAAAATGCGTACAGGCAAGACAATTCTGTTATCATACAGTGGGACTCAGATGTTGCTAATATACTGGGCTTCCGCGTCGTGTATCGACTCTTCGGAGACAAAAGCTTTAAGCAAGGACCACCTTTGGAAGCCAGCGAAAGAGAATTCAAAATCAAAAATGTTCCATCTCAGGTGTGTACATCAATGTACTAGATAGTTTTATTTTTTATCAGCAAAAAGTAGAATGTAACGTAGTGTTAGGTAGTGAAAAATGTAAGTATTAAAAAAGACGATTTGTTCACAGGAATGTATCGTGGTCTGCGTGATCTCCTTGGAGGAGGTTCACGTGAGTCCAGACACGGTGCCTTATTCTCAGTGCCGTGAGGTGCGCACCGTTTCCGCTGCCGCCTCTAATATGGACAAGATCACGATAGCGGCAAGCGCCGCCATCTGCGGCACCATCGTCGTGGCTGTACTCGTATTCGCCGCGGCGTCGCGCCGCCGCTCCCGCACCGTGCACCGCCTCCACACGCAAGCTGCTGACAAGATGCCCAACCCTTGTTGCGGCGGGCTCACCGGCACGCCGAGCCCCAACGGCCCGCTCTCTTCGTTGGCTACGATCGGCGCATTTGGAAAGCAGCGTGAGTGGGATCAAGTGTCGGCTTATAGCGCACGTTCGATCCCGCGTGCACGATCTTATACCGAACCGGCTCCTCCGGACCCGCTACCGGGGCGTCCTGGAAGAGCTCGTTCCCTCGCTGATGGTCAATCACAACATAGCTATTCCCATTCTGGCCGCTACGGAGTGCCTGGCTACCCTAGTAGCCTTCTAGGATCACGAGCTGGTAAGTTGGACTGTCGCTTTCATTACTTCTTCGTTTCATTTCCGGCTTTTACTTGATTCTTACACAATTTTTTTTAGAACGGTGTTGTTATTATAATATAATACTTAAAAATGAAAACCTCTTTGACTTTTAGATCTGCGACAATCACGTCAGTCCTTAGGAGCAGCATCAGAACGTGCGTCCCGTTTATCGTTAAGTGGCGCAGCCGGCGGGGCCACGGGCGGCACGGCGGGCTCCCGGCGGAGGCCGCGGTCGAGGTCACGACCCGCCAGCCGGTACAGCGTCGGCTCTCTAGGTATGGGCTACTGCGACACTTCCGACAACTGGACTGATCATGATATGGACATCTACATGGCGCGAAACCCGACAACCCGGAGCGGACTGGTGCCTTTATAGCGTGCAAGGGACACGGCGCGGGGAGATGTGACATGTCGCGAGCGCTCCTCGCCCTCGCGCAGAGTTCCCGCGGGCTATACCTCGTGGTGCAGTCATGAGGCGCGCGGCCAGCGCTCGCACCGCCATTCTCGCCGACACGCCCATGAGAAAACCAACAGGCGTGCGCACGCGCACTGCAACCGACTCGCGGCGCGGAGCCAGTGTGTCCGGAATCCGTTAGAATATTGAGTAAAGTGTAATTATATTGTTACCTACTATAAAACTTTGCGATCATGTACAGTTGGCTAAGTTTCCGTATACTTAAGTACGAATGTCAAGGACTGTAAATTCTTTAGTAAATTTTATATATTTGAGATTAAATTATTAATACTCGTTTTGACTAGTTAAATCACGATTCACACAAGTAAATGAAATTGTGAATCATATAATTTCTTATTGGCATGTAATTCGTTTTAAAAAGTGTGCAATGTGTATTAATATCATATACTTAAATTTTAAATTAAATTCATTGGTTAGTGAAAACTAGTCAATATATTGGTAATTCACAGTAGAGGGACATCAATTTACTATAGCTGTAGAATGTTACTGACTATTACTGAACACCGGGTGTTCTTATTACCACTGATTTGTATTGTATATTATGTTTTACTTTTATGGTGCATATTTATTTATACTTAACGATTTTAAATTATGTTATTAAGTTGTAAATATATTTTAAAATAGGTATTTAGGTAATGAAATAAAAGATAATTGTCATGATCATATTAGGCAATTAATCAGTTAATAAGTATATAAATTACAATAATTATGATCCTTAAAAAGGCTCCATACTTAGCAATAACAGAGTGTTAAGTTGATCAATTAATTATTATTATTAACCAAAATAAAAAGACTATCCAGAATGGTGCTATTTTTAGATAGAATTATACTAAGTACAGTATGAAAGTGTAGAACCACTTAGGTATTAATTTTTTTTTTACGAAGAAAATTTTTTATATTGGCTATTTTGGAAACCTTTTAAAGTGCTCAAGCTTGCTCAAGATCATAAATTATATCAATTGTCAACTAAATTATAACTCATGATAAGAGGCGTTTTTTTTTTAATGTTAAATTATTATAATTAAATTGTACTTTGAAGAATTTTAGTACATTTTTAATTCATTTTTTTGACCCTTTACTTATACAAAACCTTCTGATAGTTGGATGTCAATCTCTACATGCTATGTAATCCATACTTCCATACTAATATTATAAATGCGAAAGTAACTCTGTCTGTCTGTCTGTCTGTCTGTCTGTCTGTCTGTTACGCTTTCACGCTTATACCGCTGAACCAATTTTGATGAAATTTGGTACAAAGATAGAATAGAGCTTGAGAAAGGACATAGGCTATAAATTATCACGCTATTTGCTATGGGGGTGAGCAATATTCCAAAATGTCGGTTTTGAACGATTTGCCGTGACTTCGATCCCCAGTTATAGTAATAATTTTTGTTAGTATTTTGTCGTCTTTTTTGTATATAATATGCGATGGTACTTCGATTACAATAATAATAGGACTTTTAGCATATTTTTAACACATCTTAGACATTTTTACTCCATATTTTTGTAAAAAGTAATCAAACATGTAATAAAATCTAAGTGGAAAAACGAAAATAATATTTCTTTTTTTCATTTAGCTACAAATTTAATATCTGAGATGAAAATCATCACGCTATCATCAACAAAGGGTTAAGCAGACAATGATGACGTTTATATAAGAAAACCTATTTTACATAAAAGTCAACGAACACCGTAGTGCAGTCGTGTCTGGATTAGATCGGCACGTAAGGGGATAGTGGTTCAAAACTCAGTTTCTTTTTTGTGATAGTTTTGTTTTATTTTACTGTAAATAAGAAATTTTTACATATTTTTGCGTTCTTACTATTATTTTTATCGACAGTCTGGTTTCTACATCAGCACTTTCAAAGCAGTTTGGCAGATTATACTGACCTTCACTATACAAGACAGAAATCCAGCGGTTATGCATTCAAACGTCTACAAAGAGATCTAAAGAGATACAATAGAGCGGCTATCAGAAAAAATGTCTTAGAAAAACTGTCATCCTATGCCTCAGTGACGCCATCTGGCTTTGAATAGCAAACACACGAATTAAAGTTGTCAAACTATTTATTTAACTATCGCTCGGTAGATGGCCAGGGGCCTTACCATGATAATGTCAAAATGTCAGACGTACGAGCGAAAAAGAGTGATGGAGCTATACACCCTATATAGCTCCATCCCTTTAACAGTCCGGTTTAGGTCGTAAAATGGATCACGTTATGAGCTCGTGGTAGAGCCTCAGTGTGTGATAAAGGTAAGGTTAAGCTTTTCAGCAATAGATGGCGTTATCACGTAATCAGCAAATGTTTCTAGACCTATTTATAAAAATTATTGAATTCTAATTAATTGCTTCGTAAATGCCAAAAATATTTACGAAAATAAACCGCAGTTAGGTCCAGTCATTTTATCATAACAAGATTTCTAATAGCGTAAAGCGCGGTGGGCCTTGGGCGCGGTCGCCTCCTTCTGCGAAGCAGTAATGCTAGCAAAGGAGGCGGCCGCACGCGCGAGACAATAACCCTCGCGACCCAGCCGATCCGAACCGAGGGGTTCCGATCCCGATTTCCGGCCACCGTAGGCGCGGGCTTATGGACGGCGAGCAATGGGTAGCTCACCGTCCGTCCGTCCTATAACCGTCCGGACCGAGCCCAAGTCGTTGACGGCGCGTAGTGTTCCACGCGCGCCTCAAGGAGGTGTCAGCAACCGTAGGGGCCCAGCAAGGTCGAAGCCTATTGGGGCCATGGGTGATACGAAAGAGATTCCCGGGGCCCTGGAACAATGGCAAAGAAGGAACAGGAGTGGGTTTTATGTAATGTTTCTTTCTGGTTTATGTTATGATAAAACAACGCTGTATGATTTTAAAATTATTGGTTCATTAGATATACTAAAAAAACTTTTTACAAAAAAAAATACAACCGACTTCAAAGTAAAAAAAAACACTGAAAAGTGCAAAATAACTTTAATTTCGGAAGTCGGTGTTTCTATAATAGTTATGTCTCTTCGTTATTTAACACCGACTTCCGAAATTAAAGTTATTTTGCACTTTTCAGTGTTTTTTTTTACTTTGAAGTCGGTTGTATTTTTTTTTGTAAAAAGTTTTTTATTTTACACTTTTTAGTTATGGTACCACCACTAAAAAGTACCCCTCAGCCAAACTTAAATACCTTATAGCCAGAGTGCATCTCATGATAATTCTAATAATCCCAAACACGGTTAGATTACATTAATTTATTACAGAGTTCCGGTGCCTAACTTCAGGCTTCATCATCAGATCAGTTCGATATATTCCCCCTCTACTTTCAGTCAGTCATCGACTACACGTATAAACAAAGCAATTTTGCTTGTTACGACGGTTCTGCTGTAATCCTATGAGGAGTTCTGTTCCATATCTTCGAAGTTCATGATCAGATCATAACAATATTTTTATGGGACCAACTCGGAAGCATAACCATTCAATCAAAAAAAAAATTTTCAAAATCGGTCCACCATTAACCGAGAAATCGGTGAACATACATATAAAAAAAAAATAAAAAACATACATTCAACCGAACATATAACCTCCTCCTTTTTGAAGTCGGTTAAAAAGTATATTATACCGTAGAATTATCTTTTTTACAACACTAAATAAATGTTATTAAATAACTAGGCTATCAAAAAAAAAGTGGCTAAAGTAGTTTTCAGTTGCCAAAATGTATAGTCTAAGTCACGGAGTTGATACTGAGGTCGATACCCACAGTTTTTAGTGTGTGCACCTTTTGCTTTTAGGTAGGAAATCATCAAATACTTTCCCCCGCTCTGGGTAAAGCGAGAGGTAGTACCAGACTTTTACTGACTGAAACCCACCTGTGTTCCTTTAGTTACCCTTAGCGTTCCAGGGCTATGGTAACTTGCACGCCACAATTGCGGCAGCAAATACCTTCTTTGAGGAAAGTCTAAAAAGGCTCTCTTTCCGCCTGACGCAGGTCTTCACCGAACGTAGATGTTTCGGAAGGACCCCCAAAAAACCAGCAAATATAGGTAGGTACTTAATCACAGAAAGATGCTTCTTGAACAGTTCGTGAAGGTTACCAGTACTTTAAGTAGTCTCTCCCTCGGACTTGATCACAACCTACTGTTTGGAACAAGTACCTAATTTCAAAGATTCCAAAAATTGAAGATCATTAAGAATTTCATGAAAAACCCATGAAGACATATTTCACACAAGACCCCGACGTGGTTTGCGTTCCTGAAGATAGTTTGATTACGTATGATGTATCCTACATTACTTGCAGCCTTAAGTCGACAACTGGACGTTACCTCCTTAAGAGTGGTCAGTGAGTGGTGATCAACACTGGGACAACATTCTGACGGATGTCAGAGTCAGTCACAGCCCCAATTGGTTGCGACATTTGTTCGCTGTCATTTTATAGTTTTGTGGAGTCACAAACACGGAGTAATGAGGGGGTATTAGGGTGTTTCGAGAGGTTTCTATTTCAAATTCGACGTGATGTAAGTCAACATCAAACTGCAACAATTTTTTCACAAATTCTTTATAAGTAAAGTTGTTGAGCAAGATGACATCGTAGGTTACTCTGTAGTATTTTAATAATTGCTAGCAGTAGTGGACTATCAGTGCACGTTGTCCAGCTGAAGATGGGCTGAAGCCGATTATGCTCCTTCGAAATTCACCTCCGCCAAAGTTGCATAACGGACCCGGCTAAAAGTCTGCAGAGAAATATCATCGAGGCAAATTCTTATGGGAGGTAATTCTTTCGAAAATTCTCATAGCTCTAGCAGGCATTGGCCCTAGAGATCTTCGTCAGGCGAAAAGAGAGGACGCTGTGGTGTCTTTAGAAAGACAGCACAGCGTCCTCTCTTTTCCTCAAAGAAGGAAGATTTGCTGCCGCGTGCAAGTTACCGTAGCTCTAGAACACTAAGGGCAATTAAAGGAACACAGGTCGGTTTCAGTCTGTAAAAGTCTGACACAAACTTTCGCTTTACCCAGAGCGGGGGAAGGTATTTGATGATTTTCTTCCTAAAAGTAAAACGTGCAAACACTAAAAACTGTAGGTATTGACCTCAGAACAAGATCCGTACAGACTCTTTATACATTTTGGCAACATTTAACATTTTGAAAACTACTTTATCCACTTTTTTTATAGCCTACGTTAAATAACATTTATTTAGTGTTGTTAAAAGAAAACAACGGTTTAATACACTTTTAGTCTATTATAATGAACCAATCATATTAAAATCATACAGCGTTGTTTCATCATAGAATAAACCAAAAACAAACTTAAACTATCACCTTTTCCTTTTAGGGGTAGGCAGAACCACAGTTTATCAACTACTTCGACCTCAACATGTCTGTTTCTGTTTATTGATGATGATAAGTAATTTATTTGATGTATATCAAGAACGAGTATTCTATTACTGGTGAGCCAAATAAATAAAATAAATTATATATCTGGACATAAGAAATACATTTTACATAATATATTTACTGAAATTTATTTCCGTTATTTGAATTAGATGTTTTTAGAACGAATCACAAGCACAGAATTATTAATTACGTTTGTGCATTTTTACTAACTTGACGCAGACAAAGTCGCGGGTAACAGCTAGTATGTATATAAATATACAAATAAATACTTACCCTGGCACAAGAATACTATGTTCCCACCGGTACTGCAGCTCCTGACAGAACTCGTACCAGAGATGAGCCAGGTAAGGCAGTCCTCCCGCGTCGAATAACCGTGCCGCCGTCACCGACACGCGCCATACCAGCCCGTCCTCCGGGCTCGTCTTCACGTATCCACACAACTTCTGTTCACCATCCGCCTGCAAACACCACACAAAAATAAATCATAAGACTATTCTTAAAAGTGGAACAATTAGCGCCATCTACTGGCAAAACCAAATAACAACTCACCTGCTTGAATTCCACTTCCAACTGTTCAGGATAGTTGAAAGTATTATCTTCAACTGCATCAGGGAACACATAGTATAGCAAGGGCATGAGCAGCTCATCAGCTATAGGTCCCTTGAAGTCTGTCATGTGTCTACTCTGACCCATGGCAGCCTTCACTAGCTTAGATATAGTTATGGGAGCTTCAGTGATTTTATGGAGGGGATTCACCAGTCCCAAGCTTTTGCTCAAACCCAGAGTGTCCATAAGGAGATTATGATTATCTAATAAATCCATAATTTTACTAATGGTTTCAGATAATTGACTGTTGAAGGTATCCCTCATTATAAGGGTAATTGTCCAAGTGGGAGCCATAAGTGGATCTATTTCAGAAAATGTAGAAGAGTCTACAATGGCACATTCACGGAACTTTGGCCAGATAGCATTGAGCAATACACTATGTATAGGGTTCTTTTCAGAACCAAAAGGAAGCTCTAACAGTTTTCTAACATCAAAACCATCTACTGATAGAAATTCATTTGACTGTGTCCTTTTCTTCCAAGCAAATGCATCAACTTCTCTTAATTCATAAGAAAACTTTGTAGAAACAACAACAGCATCCAAAGCTACAGGCGATGCAATTTTTGATTTAAATAAACTTACAAGGCCACTCAAATGTGAGCATTGATTTGAAATTCTTTTCAAATGGATTGTGTCAAAGCTTACTTTATGTTCACTGTCTTCGTAGAACCCTAAATATGTTGGCTGCCAGTGTTCACGTATTTTGACAAAGAAAGGCACACCACAGTCTATGTTAGCAAAAGCAATATTTGCAGTGCTCATCACTAACTTTATTAAATTTCCATCAACCAAAGGCAAACTTGAACACAACATTATATACCGTTTTAAACCATACCAGCTGGACACTGGAAAAGGACTTCCATCCAGGTCATCGATAAAATTTGTAGTGGACTCCCAAATCCCATTGTGCAAATCTAATAAGAAAGATTTATCCTCTGTCTCTGCAGTGTTCTCTGCAGACTTAGCACGTTCAAGAGTATGGTAAGATAATACAAATTTGTTGCTCTGGAAATGAATTTCCTCGGATTTGCTTGTCCATTTCTTTGTGTACTCCCCTGATATTTTAGATAAAGATGATTTAGACAAACGCCATTCATTTAATACTTCTTCTATACGAGCAATAAACACTTCCCACTCTGATACTGTCGTAAAATCCTGATGGTAAATATCATATTCATCTATTTCTTCATTCATTTCTGTGTAAAAATGTTAAAATGTAATGATTGTACGGCAACAAACACAAAAAACAAACAGCTGTTGGTTTTGGCACTGACAAATAGCAATAAGAATGTCAATTAGATATACCCAGCGTTCTGAATTGCGACAAAAATGATTAAATCACGAATCCGACCAAATTTAATAGTCACAAAATTTATGGGTTATTGAGTAATAATTGTGATATTGCGCGTTGGTCGGATTTGCGATATTATCGCTTTTGTCGCAATTCGGAACGCAGGGATAGTCCAATATAGTCAATCTTGACAGCGTTGCATGTCCATAAAAGTCAAAATTTTAAACATATCCAGTTGTGCCGGGTACACACAAAGCTAATAGATCCGACTATCTACAGTACATACAATTAGGGACATAATGATGACCATTCAGAGACGCTACTGCATTATATGCAAGCTATTCTAGATAAAGATTAACGAAATTTCTATTAATAAAAAGTAGCAGTTTTTCATCTGGTCATAACCCGAGAAAAAGTAAACTCTCTTTGCCGTCTTCTTTACCAAGTTTTTGCATCTATCTTATTTTTATTATTACCTGCTTCAAGTATCTGAAAAAACACACAGAGACGCCAATGAGTGCCGAAAAACCCGCTAAAGTGATCGGAGGGTTTGGCATTTTTTCTTTAGGGTACCTATACAAGTTCGTTGTGCAAATGGGCATATTTGCCCATGGTTGCCATAGTTACCAAATAGTAAATAAATAAGAATCAGCTTATATTTACTATCACAGAGTACTTTGGTTTACTATCTTAACTCTGTACTCTTTGTGCAAGAGCAAGTATCGTTCTTTAGATTATTTCAGAATTTAATTATGTTTAGAGGAGATAATCCGCATTCGTTAAGTTATGAACAACAAGCTAAGTTCATCCAAGACCGAATTACAAATGTGGAGAAAAACTTTGGAGAACTTTGTGTTGCGTTTGGCGACTACACAAGAAAAACAGCAAGGTGAGAATACATGAAGACGAAAGAGAATGATTTAATCACGATACCGGTACAATCGTTATCGTTATTTATAGGTACCTACCCGGTTTTAGGCTAAGAGCTAAGCTTAAGTTAAAGCTTAGTTCGCATTACAGTTATTTATCATACTTGTGTGCCGACCGCGACTGCAAACTATGTAAACTAAGTCTCTAAACTGTATAACTATGTATAAACAATTGTTAACTCAGCTCTTGATTTGTAACAATTACAACTAGGGTAAACATTGCACTGACTATAGGATATCAAGGAAATACTTCGTCCTTGAATGTTCATAGAGGGCGCTAGTAAGCACATACGATGATACGAGTTAATTTTATTACCGATTTCCAATTATATGATTATTTTATCTATATCAGATTTTTTACAACACAGGGAAACCGTGACGTAATACGCTTGGAAGAGCTGTACGCTACGTACCTAATTAGGGTTTATAATGTACAGGCTTCCAGTTTACTGATCATCATGTTCATTAAGTAGGTAGAATCACCCTTACGTCAAGCCAAACTACAGAGCATGGCTGGTCTGGTAATAGGTAGGTACTGACTGACCAGCTTGACTAGACTATAGCAGTAGGTATCTACTTACCTTGACTCCTGTGGTTAGTACTTAGGTACCTACGGGGTACTTCGAAATTTAATACCCTACCTAAGTACCTACATGGTACCGGGCACGGTTGTACTGGGTACCTATCTACCTACAATATTGTTTCTTCTCATCATAATATATAGATAGGTAGGTACTTACCTTATTTTTAGGGTTCCGTACCTCAAAAGGAAAAAACGGAACCCTTATAGGGTCACTATGTTATCCGTCTGTCTGTCAAGACCCTTTATCTAGGGAACACGTGGAGGTATCGAGTTGAAATTAAAACCATTACTCAAGTCTGCGGTCCCTTGAAGCTGTAAAAAATTCAAACTTCTGAGTTAACGTTAAAAAAAAAATACGGCCGTTTATGTCGCAAAAAACATGTATTTCACGACACTCTCAAGGGAATCAAAATTCATAGGGTACTTCCCGTTGACCTAGAATCCTAAAAGACATGAAGCAAGGTCTCATAGTACAAGTATAGGAAAAAATGTGAAAACTGTAAATTTGTAGTTACGTCACAAAAATAAAACTTTTTTTCAATTCGGAAAAATCTTCGTAACTCAATTCGGAAATTGAACTGTTTTCATAGTTAAGTTTGTACAGAAATCTCGGTGCGCGAGTCCGACTCGCTCTTGCCCGGCTTTTTTATTTTTGTTTTCGAGCAAGACTGGGAAGACTTGTATAAGACAACAAACAAGTCTTCCCTGAGCGTCGCCGTCGCGGTCGTTAAATTGTGTACGGCAGCAGAACAGAATTCCCACTCGTGCCCGTGGTTCCAAAGTGGAAACCTCGCCTGCGACTCCCTAATGCCTTTTTCTTCGTGTGGGATTGGCCTTATCACTTAAATACCTAGGTAGCTACTCACACCATTCCCGATGTTTCGAAACAGATTGCGTGACATGGGAGATGAACTTGTAAAAGTTCTAAAAGACTACGCTAATAATGAAATCGTTAACAAGTCATTAAGTAGCGGCTTAGAAAATCTGTCTACTACATTAACAGCTATTGAAGAGTACCGGAATTGTGAAGTGCAGCGTTTGGAGGCCAAGGTAAAGTAACTTACAGACTTATAAAATAATAGGTATCTTAAAATTATATAAAGACTAAGACAAAATTTTGGGCCAAACCGCAGGCCTTTTCTTCGGGTGGAAGTTAATAACTTACGATCATTTAGCTTATACACAATCTCACGCTTTTTCAAGGGGGGTAAGCAGTACCTACCTACCTACCTACGGAATAGCTTCTGCTACGATCATTACTTACTACTTTTGCTTAGGTATATGTTCCTTTATTTTCCCATCTATATTTAATACAAATTTCTGCATTTGATGATGATGACTTCGCCCGCGTAAAAGTATAAGGATAGTGCAGCTCCATGTATAGAAAGAATTTTCAGAATCGGTTCAGTAGTTTCAGAGATTACCCCTTACATACAAACTTACAAATTTTACCTCTTTATATTATATTATGTAGTATACATTCACAACTGTGTGTACACAGGTAATTGGTGAACTGTGCCAATACGAGACAATTTGTAAACATGCCAGAGAGGAGTTAAAACACACAATGAACGTTCGCGAGAAGGAACTGGCACGCAAGAAAGTGCTAGACAAAGCACGGGAGAGACAACCCTTTAACAGGCAGCAAGTCGTACGTTACACTATAGTTACATCCTTATATATTTACATTAGAGTACATAAAGCATGCATGACTATGTGGCTAGCCGCATTGCACTACTGCACGATAATTCTTTTATGTCCTTGGTCACTTGTTCACAGCTTCATATTAAGTACCTACCTACCTGCATAATCAAATCGTTGCTATTGTGGTTTAAGCAAGTTGATATCAAACGAATTTTAACTCGACGATAGATCTTGTTTTCACTTGAACCTCTGAGCCATATTAGCTATGATATTTGCACTAGATTGCGTCGACATTAGCTTCACAAACCATCACGTCAGTTTTATCCAAAGCTTAGGCAGAAAGAAATACTTAGTCATTTGCTGCTTGTTGCTTTACTTATACCGAAATAGTTATATTGGACACCGTGCAATAGGTTTATACCTAATTTAAATTCTATTATAGACGTATGCAGAATCTGAGCTATTGAAAGCTTCTGCAGAAATGTCGCGGACTGCCAAAGGCTTGAGTGAGCAGACAGAGTTCTTCGAGCGTCGTAAACTTCAGCAGCTGAAGACTCTTCTGTCAGATTTTGTCATGATCGAGATGACCTTCCACGCGAAGGCAGTGGAACTGCTCACTGTTGCTTATCAACAGATCGGTGATATCAATGACAAGGCTGACTTGGAGGTGAGTTCGTGCAGGGGTGCACGACGGTTATTTTGTGATTGTCCTTTAAAAAAACATATTTACAATTATCTAATACTTATAACTATAGGACCTAAATACATACCTACCTAATAATTAAGATTAAGTTGGTTATCTCTAATATATTAATAGGTTGTGTCAATTAGAAAATTGTACTCAAATGACTTTCTAATGTTATATTTTTTCTGTAAAGCGCTTAAACACAGGTCTTTCAGATAATGAGGATCAATCGGTAAATATTATTTAAAGTTAACTTATTTATGTTGCTTCACATTTTATAACATTCATCCAATGACCACATACAGAACTTCCGAAGAAAGTTACGTTCGCCGGAGAAACAAGCGAACCCTGGAATGTCGGCAAGATCATCGTCACTCGCGTCACTCATGCAGCAGTCCCCTATTGATGAGGACTCTTTGGTTAGCACTTCATTCATTTATCATCTAATAAACATTTTTCATCCATTTCGGTTAGGTTGTGGTTACAAATATGGTTTGAATTATCTACTAAAAAAGGCCGGTGTCAGCAGTGGTTGCTGTGGTGTGATCAATATTCCCTAATCAATGCGATAGCTGTTAGTTTATATCGTATTGTGGACTCAGATCAAATAAAAAAAGTGTAGGTAAATTGAAAATATTATAATAGGTTATGGCTGATTTGACGCCAGCATCACAGGATTCCGGCGCTGCACTGGCAATGACACTGGATCGCGTCGTTTACACGCGTCCTGTGGTCATTTCTGCTTTGTTTCGGTGACTACACGTTTGCATTCTTAAAAAATGATTGTTTCACAAAAAAGAAGGAAATTGAAAACATTTTCTATGGATCGAAAAATAGGCGGCCGGTCTATTTCGATCCAGCGCTGGATACTGGATGCTGGACTGAATTGAAATATGTTTACATTGATAAAGTGCTGATCCAGCGCCGGAATCAAGTGATGCTGGCGCCGGCTACTGTAATGGACCCCAAAATTTTTTCTTAAACGGTTCTATGCATTTTGGATTGTTGGTTTGATCATCTCGATCCTAAATTCAATGAGACTCAATAGTCGTCTCATAGCGTACCTATTTATCGGTCGGGTATCGACGAAAATGTGTTGGTACCCACCTAATTCATATGTAAGTATAACCTATACGATTTATCAAGCCTTTTCAGTAAAAACATCGTAGGCGACAGTTTGCGTTTTTTGCAGGAAATGTTTACTCTTCCACACCTAATTAAAATAGTACATTTTGATACAAGTGGAGACAGTTTGTTAGTGCGATTGAGGCGGAATTTGAACAAACCGCAGATAAGTGTTATGGAGACGGGTTGTTTTCTTAGAGAAAGTACTGCTGCAGTGACAAAAATTTTCACGTGTATCAAACATTTTTCAATACACTTACGAAGAAATAAATAACCGGCGACTCATTGGAGCTGCTTGGCGCCCAACCTGTACGATAAATACAATAACTTGTGGCGGGGGTGAGCTCGCGCACATTTCCGCACCAGTGCGAAAAACTTGCGTGCCTAAAAGTGGCAGGGATAGGAGCGGATTTTCGAACAAGTGTATTGAAAAGTATTTATGAAAATATATGTATAGCAACTATTCTTTTAGACCAGTAATTACCATCATCTTCCTGCCCTTGTCCCGTCTTATTTGTGGTCGGCGCAACACATTTTTTTCTTCCATTCTATCCTGTCATCTTAGACCAGCAATTACCATTTTTTAAATAGCTTAGTATTGTGTCCAACCTCTGTCTAGGGCGATCTCTGACTAAGTTTGCCCCGCGAACATGATCAGATCGTCAAACCACCTTCGCAGCCTTTAAGAATAGTAAGTTATATTTTTTTAGACCGATATTAATTACTATACTTACTTAAATAATTTTCTATGGAAGAGAAAACCCTTTACTGCCAAAAACGCAAATTGTTGCTTACGTTGTTTTTCCTAATGAAGTCGGTTAAAAAGGGTCGGCAGAGATATACATAATAATATTATGATCTGCTTGAATCAACTAGGGAACTCAACTAATACGCCATCATCAAAATCGGAAATCAAATCGGAATCATTTCCATTACAGAGCATGCGCAAAGCGAAGTCGCCTGAAAAGTATGCTAATTCCGGAATGGCTAGATCCAGCTCGCTAGCGGCTCTCATGAATAATTCACCGACCAAAGAAGACGAGGAAACATCCGTAATATGGCCTTTTATGTTTATTTTTTAAGGAATAAAATTGGAATAATCCCTAAGATTAACTTTTACCTTTTTTTTTTGCAGGAATCAGAAGAGTCTGAAGATGAAGAGTCTTCTGAAGAAACTGAATCGCGTTAGTAACTTAAATTATGTTGTGTGTCTAAGCGTGTGATCCTATAGGTTTATGAAAAATAAGAATATCATCTTATTCAAATAATACACTGTATGATTATGACTCGTTATTTTATTTAGAACTTATTAGTAGATATATCCTGCGGGGTATTTTCCCAAAAGCACTGCAAAATATTAAAACGTCTGACCGTAAAACTATGTTTACTAAGTAGGTAACTTAATAATGGATATAGTAAATATTATACAGACACTCTTTTTGTACATTTTTATCTTACTTGAGCATAAGAATTTGATTATCATACCTATAAATAGTAAGCACAGCATTACAATATGCACGTAATTTAGAGTAGCGAATACAAATACGAATGTTGTGGCTTAAAATCTAACGGAAATCTCGAGGCTGATTTTACAAACACATAAAAATATATTTACGATGAAAAATAATGGCTCAAGATTAAACTTGAGAAAGAGTAAAAATTAAAATCAAAACAAAATCGCATGTGAAATTACGATCCCTTAGAATTATTTCCCTCGTGACGTGCACGCGATATTGTGTATCCCGTGCCGTTCCGCGCCAGGCACAGTACTGATCAATATTCACCCTCCAGATACTAACTCTTGTTTATTCTAGTAACAAAAACATCAAATATATAATATAACACAATTTAATTACAAAATAGAAGATCATACAAATAGTTAAATAGTGCAAACACAGATACATCCACTGTGGTTAGTAAAATCTTACAAGAAACCAATTACCTGATCACTCCATATTGCTTTGCATTTAATGTGATATCCACTTTCCAAGGATTAGACAACTACTAGCGTACTATGTAACAAAGGAACACTTCTAATATCTTAACCAATTCAGTAGATCCCAATATCTTTGAACAAATTCACAAACTTCATGCCTTTACTTCTAGTTTATGTTACTGTTATTCCTATTACATGCACTAACAGCTTAATTATGTCACTTGATATATATCTTAATGTTAAACTAACCAGCCTAACTATCCCGAAGTGAATATAGCAGCACAACTCGGCTTTACTGAAGTAAGAGCATACATGGTGTTCAATATGTCAACATGTGTAATGATACATTATGAACTTCAATTATCTAGCTTTTCAAATGAACTTAGTAATTGGTGTTACACTCCATATAATTTATTGTAATTATTGCCTACAAATATGGAGTGAAATTGGCTATGGCGCTGTTCCTGCCTTTTTACTTATGTTTAAATAATATTATCTTATCTATAGTGGGTGGTCATATACATAACAGTTATAAATACATGAGCCACATAATCATTTAGTCCCTATGGAGTGACATCACTTAAATATCTTTATATATGCATTTTTAGTATTTACTTTGATATTAAATGGTAATAATGACATGATTCAGGCACAAAACAATGTGGTGTGATTGTTACTTCTAGGATCACTGCTACTTTAAACTACTTTTCATTTTCAACACCAGCTTGTGTCATAAGATCTGTGATGTTTTTCTCCAATTCATCAACTCGGGTGCCCATCTCATCTATCCGGTTTATAATCTGATCTGACATACTTTGAAATTTGTCTTGCATGTTTTGTAAGAGGGACTGTACCTGAAAAATTTTAAAAAATATAAATTATCAGAAAAAAATTTTGGACAAATATGATCCTCTGATCTGAACCTATAAAATTCATGTGGATCATTAGTGATAATGATGTTCTGTCCACCCCTAAAGCTAGTAGGTACTATCTTCTAGTATGTATGTAATGTTATGCTGAATGAAATATGTATCACAACACCAATTTATTATAGAACTACATGCTTAAAACTGCCATAATAATATACTTAATTTTAAAGACATTATTTATGAAAATTAGTTGTTACATAATTAATGTTTTCTAGCTGACAACCTCACTAATAATTAAACTGTAATGCTAGGTATTATTGCGTCGTACCAAAACTTAGAATCGAGAAATAATGGACAAATATGTGCACTAGCTACTAAAGAAAACTCACATATTGTGTCACCTCTTGCATGTTCTTAGGATCATTTCCCGGTGCTGTGTAGGTGCTTTCCACTTCAGTTGTTGTTGTTTCTGTGTTATTTTCTGCCATCTCTTAGATTCTTCTCTTCCACGACCGAGTTGCAGCCTTGTTTTGAAATCAATACTTTCTTAGCTTAAGTCTCTCTTATCTAAATATCCACCACACAGAATGTGCTTTCACGTTGAAATTCTAACGATAACTGAATCGAGTCGACTTTCCGTGTAACATACATTAAAATTCAACTTTTGAAGTTAAACTAAAACATTGCCTAGCGAATTGATTGACAAAACAAAATGACATGACGACATGACACGAAGAATTCAAAACCAACCCGTAACTACGTGTATCTTAGCATTAATCCTAATTCAAAAACTCCGCTTGACAAAAAAATTGGTTCTTTTTGTTCTTTTCTTTGTTGGCAGTAAAACAAGGATAGCGTACTGTAAATATGTATCACGTTGTCGAGGCTAACGATTTTGTAGACATGGAAAGCCTTATTACCCCAGTATACTATGGTAGTCTTTGCTTATTACGTAGATAATAATATCCTTGCTGTGATGTGAACTACCCTTTCTTTCATCCAAAGACTACTTTCATCATTGGATGTGAACGGAAATAAAATTCCGCAAAAAGAAGTTCTTTTCTACCCGTTTGTAAATATTATTATTTTTAGTTTGTTTAAATTCCTATTAAGTTATTAATATTTATTACTTTTGATGTTGATAAGCAAATATATATATTTAATAGTTATTACATAAAATATTACACAAAGTAATGCGCCTGGCTAGGTTTGAACCCGCGACCTACAACTCGTAAGTCGTGTGTCAGTGGTGGCCGAGTGGGCCCCGGGGGGCCCACTCGGCCACCACTGCTCGTCAAAGTCGAGTGGTAACGGCCCCGACTTACGAGTTGTAGGTCGCGGGTTCAAACCCAGCCAGGCGCATTACTTTGTGTAATTTATTTCATCACCACTGCTACCAAAACGGTGAAGGAAAACATCGTGAGGAAACCGGCATGTCCTAGAACCAAAAATTCGAAGACATGTGACATCCACCAACCCGCACTGGGCCCACGTGGTAGATTACGGCCCATTCCCTCTCCTAGAGAGGAGGCCTGAGTCCCAACAATGGGAACATTTTAAGGCCGACTATGCTATGCTATACATAAAATATTATATATTATTATTTAAAAAAAAGAAGTTGAATTTCTTGTCTATGAAAAGAAGTGTTGTCATACTTTGTTTTTTTTCTCGTGTGAATGTAGGATGGACCTTT
Organism: Mythimna impura; assembly: GCA_905147345.3. Lineage (NCBI taxonomy): Eukaryota > Metazoa > Arthropoda > Insecta > Lepidoptera > Noctuidae > Mythimna > Mythimna impura. The sequence goes on from LR990348.1 coordinate 8,102,992, forward strand.
ATTATTTATCTACGAGGGTTGCTGTCAACTGTCAGTGCTGTCAATGTCAGTTAATGTCAAATTCAATTTTCCGTTTTGCTATTTTGTTCCCGGTAAACTTTATAAAATAAATTGTAATCACAATCATTTAATGGTCATAGGTTATTTATAGTAAAATATCATGCAGCCATTAACAATGAATTCTAAAGGTGATATTCAAATTGATATAAACCAAGTAAGGATCGATATTTTACATGGCATTCGGGAATGCACAGATCGAGGCCTCACACAAACAGCCAAATGGCTTGCGGAGTTAAATTTCTCCCTGAAAGATCACAAAATTACATTTGAACCGCCTCCAACTCCTCACGATGATGGTATATCGCTTGAAGAAAAAGAGGCTTACACCCTGGCCAAAACATATTTTGACTGTCAAGAATACGACAGGGCTGCACATTTTCTAGAAAACTGTTTGAGTTCTAAATGTGTGTTTCTTCATAAATATTCCCAGTACATGTCTAGTGAGAAAAAAAGACTAGACAATGCTACAGATCTAGGCACAGAAAATACTGAATCTACACAAGTATTACTGGATTTGCTTTCCTATTTTAAGGTAAATTACCATAACTTCATATTATGAATTGCATTGGCAAGTTAACTCAGCTTTGTTTATATTTCTTACAAGATATTTTACTCTTCAGGCAAACCGTAACAACTTAGATGGATATCTGCTGTACTTAGAGGGTGTAGTATTAAAAAAATTAGATTTACGGAGTCAAGCGGTGACAGTGCTGCAGGCAGCAGTAGCCGCTTCACCTACACTCTGGGCTGCATGGGTGGAGCTCGCAGGGCTTGCTAATGAGTATGAAGCATTAGATTCACTTCAACTGCCCAAACATTGGATGATGTATTTCTTTGCTGCACATGCTTTTGTTGAACTGAAATTGTCAGAGCAGGCTTTAGAAGCCTACATGGTGTTGGTTGCAGCAGGGTTTGAAAAGAGTACTTATGTTACTGCACAAATGGCTATTGCCCATCATGATAGAAGAGGTAATTTTTGCACTAATATCTAATTATATTTATTACATGGTCTAAAAATGAAAACCTATAGAATTACAAATGAAAGTATTTATAAGTAATAGTAAATAATAATTTTGTTTGAATGTTTCAGATGTTGACTCATCGCTAAGTCTATTCCGTGAACTCTACCAGAATGACCCGTATAGACTGGACAATTGGGATGTGTACTCTCACCTTCTTTATCTAAAAGAAAAACGAATGGAACTTGCAAACTTAGCTCAAAGAGCTGTGTCAATAGATAAATATAGAGTTGAGACATGTTGTGTTATTGGTAAGCTACACATTAATTGGTTCATCAGTAGTTATTATTGTTGGTTATAAACTTACAGAACAGGTCAGACATAATATATTTTAGTCAATAATACTGTCATAGTTCAATCAGATACACAAAACAATTGAATGTTTATAGGATATTTTAGTTAGGAAAAACAGTTGTTATAAGAAATAGTTTTTTTTTTACTTACAGGAAACTACTACAGTTTGAGAAGTGAACACCAGAAAGCAGTTGTGTACTTCCAAAGAGCATTATCTTTAGATCCTCAGTACCTGTCTGCATGGATACTCATGGGGCACGAGTTCATTGAACTACAGAACTCTAATGCTGCAATACAATGTTATAGACAAGCCATTGGTAAATATTACAAATTCTAATTTTATAAAAATAGTTAATTGTGATATTCATCTGGAATGAAGATGTCTGACTGCTCACCAGAAGACGTAGTTTTGGAAGGCCTTCCACAAGGGAGACCAAAAACCTAGTGAGAGTCACTGGAATGCAATGAATGCAAGATGCACAGGACTGTTTGATGTGGTGATACTTGGGGGAGGCCTATGTCCAACAGCGGACGACTTTCGGCTGAAATGATGATTATGTGATATTCAAAACATAAGAGAATCAAATATTATACATTGATTTCAGATGTAAACAGAAATGATTATCGTGCTTGGAATGGGCTTGGTCAAGCTTACGAGATTCTAGGGCTGAATGGCTACTGTATATATTACTACTCAAGGGCAGCCCAGCTGAAACCAGATGACTCGAGAATGTTAGTTTCTCTAGGAGAAGCCTATGAGAAAATGGATAAAATTCCCAATGCACTCAAATGTTACTACAAAGCACACAGTACCGGTGATATTGAAGGGATGGCCCTATTCAAACTAGCTAAGTAAGTGCAGTAGTATTAAGCGTGGGCCACATGGATGCAATCCAGTATCCACATAGAGGTCACCATGGTGGGGATGTGTGGATTGTAAACCAAGCTAAAAATTGTGTATTGTTTGTTGGATTACATCTGCTGTCTATATGGATTGCAACAAGCAAGGTAACCTCTATTGGGACACTAGATTACATCCATGTAGTCCATGCTTAATGCACTACAACAGATTATTATTATTATTTAGTAAGACACTAGATAGTCCTTCATTAACTCCTAATCTATTGTTATACAATAATCACAACAATAAACAAATTGTGATGGATGGGTAACTGATAACCTTCAATAGTTGACCTTATATTATAAATAACAGAGGAATTTATTCATGGTTGCTTATCATTGAGATTAGTAGGTTAAGAATAATCAATTTTATCAACATTGCTTGTAATATTATATTGCAAATGAATATGCAAAATAAAAACATTTTCAGATTGTATGAAAAGTCTAATATGCCAAACAGTGCGGCAGCTGCATATACAGCTGCTTGCCAGGACCCAGCAAACTCGGGTAGCAAGGAGTTGCCGGCAGCGCAGCGGTACTTAGCGCAGTACTATCTCAGGTTCTCTTTGTTGGACCATGCTGCTCATTATGCCTACAAGTGCTTGGAGCACGAAAGTGTAAGTTGTTTGTTTCATGTCAAAATAAAATGAACATTGGCTGGTATCTAATGCCCCCACATTACTTAATTTTTTTTGTGGATACAGCCATCTTTAATGTCAAGTTTGTGTAAATAATGCACAACACATTTGCAGACTAAAGAAGCTGGGAAAAATATCCTAAAAACAATATCAGAAAAGCGGTCATCGGCAACATCTTCACAACCGGCAAATCTGCCTGAAGACTTGCCAGATGCCATCAAGAATGCTTCAACTGTGTCGATAGCTCACGAAACCCCTAAGACACCGCTCCCGAGCCCTAACGTGACGCCCGACAACTTCTCCACGCCGGTGTTTACGCGGAAAAGCAGTAAATATAAAATGTGACATACAATTTCTAGAAAATGTAAAATGTGAAGAGACTGACTGATATAGTGTAAGTGTACCAATATCACTTGTAAAAATATGTAATTAAAAATCTTATAATTATTCTATTTTTTTGTTGCGTTTTTACATTAGCCGCGGAGACACACACATAATACAGTTAATAAGAATTGTCTTGACTATATAATAAGCGCGCACGCGTGCGTATTGACGCACTATAATGCATAACATGTAGATATCGTTATAATTTGGGCCCTAAAATATAATAATAATATATAAATTGGGCAGCAAAATTAATAAGTTAGATCTAGTTTAGATCTAACTTATTAGTTTTGTTGCCCAACAGTATTTTGCTTCATAACACGCTTGCGAACACTACGCGACGTAACGGTTGCAAGCTAGTTTGCTGAGCCTGGGATTCTTCCTTGGATGGGTAATGTCAGAAGTATTCCCTAAATTGTTTAGAACTTCCTCAGTAGCAGCCCGAAGTCTTCATTTGTGCCTGATCTTTAGCAAGGGCCATTGCCCTCAAGGAGGCCCATCCGGGGCGCTGAGTCTTATAGGGCTCCACACGCGCCAACTTAATTTCACTTTAAAAAAGGTGTTTTCATCTCTTTGATGCGCGCATGGAACACAACGCGCCGTCGTCCCGGGCTCGGTCCTTATCAGTCGGTGAGCTACCGCGAAGTCCGCAAGCACGGTGGCCAGGGATTGCCCTGAGACTCCCAACGCCCGGGGCATCCGGTAGCGGCGGTTGGGGCGTGAGGATGCCTGTTCACTCACGGTTGCGGTCATCTCCTTCGCTAGCAGTACTTTATCTACCTAATGCTTCGCAGGAACCAACCGCATGTCATTTCCTCTCGTTCCGGACCGTGGCCTAAACCAGGCGTCGGCGCGACCGGTCGCCGCTGCCGATCGCCTTCATGAACACACGGCGGTGCTCCGCCCGAGTGGGGTACACCTTAACCATATGTTCCACCGTTCGCACAATAGTGACACCAGCTCGTTTCTCCCCTTGAATCCAAAAAGGGAACCTTCTGAATTTTTCATGTGAGGACGCCGTAGCGCCTCTCTAGCCACATCTCAACGAGGGCAATTACAGCCGCGAATCTGGGCGTGCCTAGCGCTGAGTTGTGACAGTCGCTATCTCCATACCGCCATGAGATCCCGCCTCATCCGCCGAACTCTGTCCGACATGCCGCGATTTGTCACGGCAGCGAAGTTTCGCCGCGGCGTTACAGTTGTTCGCCTCGATGAGCATGTCGTGCATATGTGCAAGATCTCTTGCCTCCAAATATCACGACGGCAGACTGGCAAGAAGACTCGCCTCTTCGCGGGAGGCCGTGCGTTATCTATCCCCGGATGGCCATGACCTTCTAAGACGCGTTCAGCTTGCGGGCTGGTCGCTTCCGCTGACGGCACCCACACCGGCGCATTGTAAAGGACCATGGACTGACGATCCCTGCGTATAGCATCCGACAGGATGCGTCTGAACCCCTTAGATTAGGCAGGAGCCGCTTGAAGGCAGTCCTGGCCCGCTCGAATTTGGAAGCCAAACGATGGAAGCGCTTCTCAAAATTCCACCGGCTGTCGAGGATAAGTCGACGACCTGACGGCAATGTGAACCCCTCCTCCGTTATTATTTGGGAACCCGGTAGTGGCGCGTTCCGATAGCCATGAAAACGCAGGGCCACCTCGAGTCCGAACTGCCAGATCCTCTCCACGAAATTCGCAACTCCTTGTGGCGCTAGTTCGACCGCTGCCTGGTGCGCCAGGACCAGCGTGTCGTCAGCGTTACAGACCATGCTGACGCTGCTGGGAAGTTCACCGCGTAGCAGGTAGTTGTAACCGATGTTCCACAAGGGCGGCCCCAGTACCGATCCCTGCGGGATACCGCAAAACATATAACAGAACTCTTAACAGAAGAATACAACGAGAAGCGTGGGGATGGGGGGCCCGTAGATGACTGGACACGACGAAAAAGGCGTAGAGGGGAGGATTTTTTTTTGTTCATTCTGCACATCACCGCGCCCCGTGACTGAGCGTGAGCGCGTAAATCTTCTGTTGTTTTTTTCGTTCTGCTTCCGCTAAGATTTACTTTTGACATCTATTTCCGTTTTTGCTCCCGTTGCCTCATTATAATATACCTACCCATAACTAATCAAATTAATACATTGCTTTGGAATTGGCAAATAAAATATAACCTCTTCCAAACAAAAAAGCCTCCTTTTCAACATCTTACATAACCCATGTTATCCCTCCTACCAGCGCGACCGTTTTTCTTACCTACGCTCGCCCCCGCGACGCACCGTGCAGATCACACCTAAGATCCCTTTTCTCAAATCCCCTCATAAATCCAGCTACTACTCCTATTCTTTCTCTGTCCATGCAGTAAGGTTGTGGAATTCTCTTCCGCGTAGCATTCGTGATTTAAAAACTATTTCGCTCTTCAAAGCTAAAGTAAAAGAGCTATTTTTCCTCTCTAGTGTGATAAACTGATAATTATTTATGTATATGTTTATATATAGATAGATAAGTATTTATTAGTTTAAGATTTCACAAAATCTTCTTTTCTTATTTCTTTCTACACGCTATTGTCTACATTTCTTCCTATCACTCTTTCGCAGGATGCAGTTTCTTTTAGAAATAAGCAGTACCTTTGTATATTTTATTTCTTTTATAATACTGTTTCTCCTTCCTATTTATGTGTGTACAAAAATTATAAAATAAATAAATAAGTAAAAAAAACTAACAAAATCGGTTAATATTTAAGGAAGATATCGCTTACCAAGACAAAAAAAATGCATTCAAGCGACTTGAGGACCTCCTGCTTTTTGGAAGTCGGTTAAAACTAATCTAAAAATCGCATGATCGCTTCACTCGCTCTTGCATGACATTTTTTTTTTCTCCAGAATTATTAGCTCTGTAGGCACCAAATTAAAAAGTACCTACGACCCCTTCGTGGTTTACAGGTGATCCTGATGTATTTTGCAGATTCCTATTCGTGACTACCGCCCACCATCACCAAAGTCTAAATAATTAGTACTCAATTCGTATTAATTAGCACTTGCACAAAAACAATAGTACCTCAAAAAAAATCGCCTTCATAGGTGGGCAGGTACAGTAATCCCGTCTGCAGGACCACCTTGCACTACGAAAAAGGCTATTGTATTATAAACCTATTCTGAAATGGTTCTTAAGTACCTAAAATCATGGATTTTTATTTACCGAGAAATCAAGGGTCCGCAGGACTCGACTCATCGATTCCAAGTTTGAAAAGCTTGTCGCCTACCTCTAACTTTTACAGAGTGCTCCAGTAGTTTACGAGAAATGGCATTTTTTTACGCCATTGGTGAGCTCGCGGTGCTCATGTTTCTTTTTTAATTTTCATTTCAAGATCTTGAAAATTCTTTATAATAATGATGGTAGGTAGTCGCGGACATTTCAGTAATTTAGGTTTGAAAACATATTGAGCAATGATTAGGGGTCTGTATGTAAACAAAGAAACACAATATGTATAAAAAATAATAGTGATTACTTTTATTTATACAAATTAACAGATCTTAGTGCTCAAATAGTAAAAAACAATTACTTTAAGAACTAAATAAATAAGAAAGTGCATTGATTAGAAAATAAAAAAAATTGTTCAAGTTAGCTCCTTGCAAATAAAAATAAAACTGATTATAATCACAGATGAAGCACATAATTTGAGAGCTCAATTTCTAACTGGCTAATTATAACTACATTTGCAACTGATTTCATTTAAAATAAAGGAATATATAAATGTTAACCCTGACTAAGAAAATGTTCAGTACAATTTTGTCAAGCAAAATGTTAAATATTAAATAACATTAAAAATAACTTACATTTCATGTGGTGATTACAAAAAGTTAACAATACATTACTCAACAAAACTTGAAATGGTAGAATTTGTTAGAAGCATCATTAATTCTTTGATCAATCAATTCATACATGGACATGAAAACTATACTTTTACTTGTATTGAATAATTCAAATGACACCAAAATGCGGGCTCCTACTCATTAAAATACCCAATAATCTTATATATTTTATCTTACATATTTTATCAATAAATTTTTGTACCATTTCATACAATTCCAAACTACTGTATCAAACAAGGCCAGTAACCTCTGTGGCCGTGCATGACATCATGCGCGGCAGCAGGCTCCTCCCGGCCACTGGCTGACTCAGTGACTCACTCATCTAAACTTACAAGGCACGGCTTTGCGAACGCACTGTTGCTGATACAATTTGTGATAGCTGTAACCTGTGTTTGAATTTTCGCAATAAGACTAATGATTAATGTAGGTAAATAGCTTCGTCATTCGCTGGTCATTTCAATACAATACTATCTCAATAATTTAGAATAAAGCTAAAACCAGAGTCTTCCTCAAAATATTTCATATTTATACACATTTAATTAATTATCCAAATTCACTATCCATATTCGAAATACTTGTCATTTTTTACTTTCTGATATTTAATAATAATCTAATCATTGTAAATACATAATGAAAAATGTAAGGCATATTGAGGCACTCAATTTTACAACCATAACAAGCGTGGTGCATGGTGGTAGCTATGGACTGATAATGCTTAAGATACAGTAATATTCCGACTTACGCCGTTTCTCATTTTGTAAAAGTTAAATATATGAAAATTAATGAAATAGAGCGTAATCTCGAGGCGTTACTGTATCCCCACTATGGCTAAATATTAATAAATTATTCAACTACTATACAATTGTTCAATAACATAAAATTTGTAGCTTGGTTTGTGCTTTTTGTTACGTAGTTTGTTCTTTGACATCTCACTTAGTTCTTATGTTTTCATGTAGTCCAATCAGAGGAATGGATTCTTGGAATTCGTGAAACCGCCATTATTTGTAGACTGCTAAAAACATGATAAGCCAATTAAATATTATCATCACACAAATGAGTCACTAGATTATCCATCTACACATACTATACAAACAGTTAGTCATACATCTATTTCTGTGAACTGCACACTAAATGTAGGAAACTAAAACAAACTATCAGTGGCAGTTTCCTGTATGTTTTCAGTCATCAGTAGATAACATTATCAAAATAGTTCATAAATGGGAATACATGCACTTGGTTAGTGAAACATGATTCATTTAAAAACCATTTTATAATAAAATTGTTTCAATAATTTCGGAAACTCAATTGGACCTTCATAGATCTGGATGGTTGGGACTGTTTATTCTATTATTATTATTACACAGAATAAAGATACATATTAACCAATACATATAGAAAACAATAGGTTACCAGGTCCAAAAAAATAATAGTTAATTCAATGCCAAATGGTACACAAATGTAGCAAATGGAAGCTGGATGCAAAATACATCTCATTAAAATGATGCACCTCGCCTCACCATTAGGAAACATCTATTAAATTCAGTCACATGCCTGATAGATCTGTCAATACCTAATACAAACAAATATGCTAATGTAAACAACACAGTTTCAAGGTTAAATCGAAATTGACATCATAAAATTATTCACTTATAGATATTCAATTTACTCCCAGCTATCTAGTATTAAAATACATTTTATTATTATTAGCACAGTAGCACTAGGTGTGAATGTGGACAGGTAAATGTGTTACCTATCAATAGATTTTTCTGGTGTTTCCCTGTAGACTGTTTGGTTGACATGAAAGTTGTTATCCTACTTAATAATAATAAATATTACAAGTTTGGAGTTTTGTCTGGTTACTAAATGCTTTGTAAGCTAATTGGTTTATAATTAAAATTGTACACAGTTGTCCAACCTGGGTTAACAGATAAACCTGTGTTATCTTACTCATTGAACACAGGGCTTCATGCCTCTTTTTGAAGAAGCAGAGTTGCTTTTGTGTTTTTAATATTAAATTTTATACCTGGTCAGTGGTCATTATAAAAAATATTTTAATGAAAATAAGACTTACCATAAATGGGTTGACTGGTACAGTTGATGTGGCGGTGCTCCATCCTCCATTGAAAAATGGGTTTCTATTGGCAAACAAATCATTGGTTGCATTGCTTTGGAATGGATTTTTATTATTTACGATGTTATTTTCCTCTGAAACAAAATTTATATGAATTATATCAGCACAATAACAATTTAAATTACAATAAATTTACTACAAAATATTATCCTCCTAGTGTCACAGAAGACTAAATAATTATTTATTTTATTTTATTTATTTATTAACACATACAATTGTTTTAACAGGCATACCCAAGATAATAAATGTAGTTGCAAAATAACCACACTCAGAGATGCCACCCACAGATGATCAAATATCCATTAGTGTAGTAGTAGTAGGCAACATACATATGTACATGATAGTCGATGGTCAGTCTCAAGCAGCACCCTGGAGAACCGGCACAAGTTACACAGGACAACATACTTAGTGTCACTCTCTCGAATTCCGCCAATGTGCAAGAAAAAATGTCTAACCGCAGATAGACGCTATTAAGGGTACGAACATTAACAAATTTGTGCAGTCTACCGGGACTTTAAACAGCCTTTCCCTCGGTCCTGAGCGCAGCCTACTGTTTGGAACGAGCAATCTCAACGATTCTAGTATTTGTGGATCATTTAGGATATGCCATAAAACCAAAAACACATACTTTGTAAGAGCAAGATTGCACCTTACTTCCAACTTATAGTAACCAATCATCCCTATAACAAAGAGGGTTGGATATATAAGTGGATAGAAAGGGTATATGCCAAATTGCCTCATGTATAAGTACCAAGTAAATTTATTAGGGCTGTTGTCACCCAGAATCATGAAAGAAGAACCACAATGCTAGAACAAAGTAATGAAGTCAGAAAATATATTCTTACCCATATGTTTCATGTTCTGTTGCCTTAGAGCCAGATCTAAATCTGCCAGTGCAGCATATCGGTCATCTGGAAATAAGAAAACACAAATTATCTAAAATATTCAACACCCTGCAACCTAAAAAAGATTTATGATTGATAATTTTTTTATTTTAACTTACTTGCAGGCTGAGCAGGATTAAAAGCATTGAATGCTTGTTGTGAGGTCATGGACGGAGGCGATGCAAAACTATTGTTTACATTATTATTGAACTGACTACTGTTATAAATATTTGCTGTAGAAAAATCAACAGGAAAACTGGAAAAGATAATATATTGTTGTTAAGTTCTGTGAATACCACTTTGGATAATTTTAGTGTTCTTTGTATAACAAGACTTACTCAGGTACTGAGGCTGGTACAACAGCAGGTACTGGAGTGACAGTGTTCAAAACAGACTTTGACAAATTGTTGACTGGCTGTCTGTAACCAATATCGTTAGCAGGCAGCAAATTGTTTACCACTTTCGCAGTTTGGACGACTGTGTTGTTATTGATCGTGTTCTTCGGTGTTTGCGGCGAAATCGAAATCAAAGGCGTTGAGCCCGAAGCGTTACTTCCGGTCTTAACTTTGGGCTTATTTTTTATCGAACTTCCATTGATGGAATTGTTACTTAGTGTAGGTGAATCCAAATAATAGCGCTTCTTCTCATATTTGTCTGACATGAAATCTTTAACGCTTTGCTCATCAGTAAAATTCACACTTTCACCCTCGTAAAGGCCTAACCAAACGCGCCTGCAGTAGTCGTTACCTCTCGCTTTTATAAATTCTATTTCTTCCGGCGTGAAAGTGGCCATGGAAATGGACTTCACGCGGTGAGGCGGAGTAAGGCCACGCCTGAAACATAATACAGGAATCCGTTTGTTGATCTTATTCATTTAGACAAAAGCAGAATAACGCAGAAACAATACTCACAACATTCCCGAGCATTTCGAACACACGAAAGAACCGATTGTACTGTTCACGTATGTAGGTCCTCTTTGGTTGCAATCTAAACAATATTTGTTACCATTATGTGAAATAAGCTCACGTAAAATTTCTAAATTTTTATCGTCCTGCTTGCGACGATTCGCAGCCATTTTCGTAATCTATGTGTGGGTAATGTTTTATTTATATATGTATATACGAAATGCTACACTATTGAGATTGTGGTGTGCGTGAATACTTGAAAGTGTGCTCTGTGCTTGAAAGTAATTTTGTTGATCAATGAAATCAACTTCAAACTTCAACCAAAAGCTTGTTTATGGTTATAGAGCTGTCAACGAAAAGTATCGATAGTCACGTTCAAGTTAAATAAAGCCAATGAAACACTGACTTTACGGCCGGTTCTATACGTTGGTGCCAATGCTCAACCAAGTTCGAACTTGGTACGATTTCCGATCAAATTCGTCGTGTCGAATCAAGCATAAACTACTTAGAGATAATAATATGGAACCAAGCTCAACTAAGTTCGTGTGTGTGTAAACACTACTACAGTGTGCTCAGTATAACACCAGGTATCAAACTTCTATAGATATTCTATTCAGCCCAGTATGTTAACGAAAACATAATCACAGGTGGTGAAACAGGCTCTCAAATCATTATACTTAAAAGTAGCACTTTGCCAGCGACTTTGTTCGCGATAAAGTTTTCATTATCACTTTACCACCCGTTAAACCGTATTTTGAGGGTAGTTTAAAAAAATGATTAATGACCATTTTGATTAGGAATAGAACTCGTGCCAAGTTTCAAGGTTCAAAAATAAAAATCTTACAAACCATCTAAATTGTTCTATTGGGGTTAGTTCTCAAAACAAATAATGACAATCTTCATACTTTGGATAATTCATGCTTTGGAGCTAGGCGGAACAGAGAGTAAAGTCCCGTAAACCTCCGTTGAAAAGGGAGGATCCTCCGACAAGACGGGTGTTATGTCTGGTGGGCAACTGCCCGATATACGGGCTGTTCTATATGTTCTAATCGCGCGGAGAACTTTAATTGCGCGATGCAGGATTAGTTCTTATGTAACGCCATAGATGTCGCTACAATGCTAATTTTCAAGTACATTGGTGCACGGAAAGAGATTTTACATGCAAACGAAATTCGTCCTTTTCACTCACCCCCTATAGGTTGAATTTCCAAAAACCCTTTCTTAGTGCCCGCCTACGTCATAAAGGGATGTCTTGTAATTGTGGCATGTTTCTAGTCCCAGTAATTTCAGCTGCGTTGATATGTCATTCAGAAAGATTCTCCTTTTATATGCCCGCGAAATTCAAGTATTGTTTTTTTTTTTTGCTTTTTGTAGATCAGTGTCAAGATTAAAAATATGATTTTTGACCGATAGACGTATTTATTTTTATAAAAAAATATAGCTCAGTGATAGCTAACACCCCACCAAACCATCACTGAAGTTGGATAATGTCCACGCATGATAAAGAACATCGAAGTAGAACTAGAGCGTCTAGCCAAATTAGGATTTCTGGTTGTCGGCCGTCGTACGTATTTTATAATCAAACTTTTCAACAACCAACATTTGATCAGTTACGACAAAACCTAGCGAACGCCGAGATCTTTTCTAAGATAGGTCTAAAAGATGCTTATCTTCAATTTGAAATAGCTTCAGAATCTAAAAAAAGTACTTATCGCTGTCAACCCATAATAGTACATTTTGATACCTACAAGAGGAGAAAGTTTGCAGGCGAGGGTGTTATGGTGCCGAGTGCTGCAGTGACTTTCCAAACGACGTTTTTCAATATACTTACGAAGATATAAATAAACGGGGGATGACTGGCGACTCGTGGGGGTCGCTTTGCGCCCAACCTGATACGATAAATGTACCTAATAAATTGTGGCGGGGGCGAAGCCTGCGTACTTTTCCCCACTAATGCGAAAAATAGTAAATTACGTGCTTAAAAGCGGCAGGGATAAGAGCGGGTTTCTCTTATCCCTAGTAGTAAGAGTATTGAAAAGGTTATTTCCAGTACCATAGGAAATGTATGTACGATGCCTTTGGGTATCGCAATGGCACCATCTATACTTAATTCAACATTACCCTGACAAATTACATGTTGGATATATTTCCAATGTACCTATCTATATATTTCGACGATATTGCTGTATGAGGTTTAAAATGTAACAAAAGATTTAGGTACAGACATTATCTTCTGTTTTTAACCGGTATAAGCAGGTCTTAAAGCGAAAAAAAAGAGGTTTTCTAGGATTAGGATTTTTTATGAACGTTTCATTCCTTTACACAGTCTATGTTCAGATCTAGGTACACACCTAAACTGGTAAAATAAATAACCATGGAAATAGACCAAACATAAAAATACTATTTTTTCTGGTATCGGATCATAAACATAGTATAGGTACTAATATACTTTCTGAATACGCTACGTAATTTATCCAAACTGCTACTGGTAAATAATCGACATGTTCGATGGGCTTGTCCGGTACTGAAAAGGCGAAAATAATATATACTTGTTGACTGCCAAGGTTACCAAATAGTGATGAAAAAAAAATATTGTAAAAGTCAGGGAATTCACCATGTGACATCTGCTCCCTAACACCCTCGTAGAAATGATCTAACGGAACGTCTTGTTGAGAACATTAAGTCTAGCATGATAAACAGTGAGGGAAGTATTAAACAACGCCTTTACGAATCACAGGAATAATCAATCAATATCAATCAAAATCAAAAATATTTTTATTTCACATAGGCCTACATGGGCACTTATAAAACGTCAGTAGCTAGTGCACGGTTCCAAATTGGTCGTTTCCTATGGAGAAGAACCGGCAAGAAAATCCATGGTTACTCTTTTAAAAAAATGGTTGTTCCTACAATATTTCCATTTTACAGTGTTAATAGATATTATGTAAGAAAAGTGTAGGCCAGTCAATATTGTACCCAAAAGCACAATTAAAATAATCATATTAAAAAAAAAGTGAGTCGTAATAGGAAGTAATCAAGAATTCATGGAGTCTACAGTGTTCTCAAATTCACATTATAAAAAAGAGGCTAGGTATATAAAAAAGAGCAAGAAAAATATGAATAATTACAACTATCAATAAATGAGATGTTAACAAAATAAATTACTCACGAATTTAAGGTAGTTGAGGTCTAACTAACTAATTTAAAAAATATTAATAGACAATATTAATGAGTTACCAGGGGGCCACATGTGCAAAGTAGTCATCAAAGAAAGAAAGAAAGAAAGAAAGAAAAACTGTTTATTCGCGCGAAATGACGCAATCTTAAAACTAGTTAACAAACATTATCAGTACCAAACAAGCGTGTCTTCGACATAGTCTTTAACCTTATAAATACGCTTTTTTGGTTCACTACACCAAATTAATCTACACCACGACTGGTAAATCTCCAGGACCAGCTCAGTAATGTTTGGCTGACAGTTACAACTGTTTATTATCCAACATTCCACCCAGCCTCTTGCCACATGGCTAATCCACCACAGTCCAGCTCAAGTAATGTTTGGCTGACAGTTACAACTATTTATTATCCAAAATTCCACCCAACCTCTTGCTGCATGGCTAATCCGCCACAGTCCAGCTCAAGTAATGTTTGGCTGACAGTTACAACTGTTTATTATCCAACATTCCACCCAACCTCTTGCCACAAAGCTAATCTGCCACTCTCCAGCTCAAGTAATGTTTGGCTGACAGTTACAACTGTTTATTATCCAACATTCCACCCAACCTCTTGCCACATGGCTAATCTGCCACAGTCCAGCTCAAGTAATGTTTGGCTGACAGTTACAACTGTTTATTATCCAACATTCCACCCAACTTCTTGCTGCATGGCTAATCCGCCACTGTCCAGCTCAAGTAATGTTTGGCTGACAGTTACAACTGTTTATTATCCAACATTCCACCCAACCTCTTGCCACATGGCTAATCTGCCACAGTCCAGCTCAAGTAATGTTTGGCTGACAGTTACAACTGTTTATTATCCAACATTCCACCCAACCTCTTGCTGCATGGCTAATCCGCCACTGTCCAGCTCAAGTAATGTTTGGCTGACAGTTACAACTGTTTATTATCCAACATTCCACCCAACCTCTTGCTGCATGGCTAATCCGCCACTGTCCAGCTCAAGTAATGTTTGGCTGACAGTTACAACTGTTTATTATCCAACATTCCACCCAACCTCTTTCCACATGGCTAATCTGCCACAGTCCAGCTCAAGTAATGTTTGGCTGACAGTTACAACTGTTTATTATCCAACATTCCACCCAACCTCTTGCTGCATGGCTAATCCGCCACTGTCCAGCTCAAGTAATGTTTGGCTGACAGTTACAACTGTTTATTATCCAACATTCCACCCAACCGCAGGAAAATAGGAATATACTTACTCCAGTTTAGACAAGTCCAGGAAAATATAAGTGCTTAGCTACTTCTTCGCCCGACTTTAAAGTTGATAACAGCGTGTAGGTATATAAAATGGCAAACAGCGGCAGTAGCAAGCAACACGTAGGTACCCATAATTACTAATACGTTGTCACCACTCTTAATGGGGAGGAGATACGGCGGCACGCTGATCGCATCGCATCCGACTGTCTCACAACCGGCTGTTTTGCCGTGTGGCGTAATGACGACAGTGTTGTCGTCACGTTTACGATCGATAATTGTTTCGTCTTGTGCGGCGCTTACAGCATGTGCGTAAATCAGTTTCATATGCGTGAGCCAGTTGCATGAATGACACACGTTTATATTTTGTAAACTTATGGGAACTCAAACTACAAACATAATATATAATGGCCTTGTTTGAGACTTTATTAGAAAAACCTTTTTTTGAAGAAAGTTTTGGATATATCACTACCTTTTTCTTTCTTATTTGCTATTCTTGAGCCAAACTGAAGGGCTCTTTTAGGTAAAATTACAGCTTCTGTTATTCCAAGATTGAATGCAACTAGCCTTAACATGAGCTTGTCTCCAATACCTACACCCAAATCTTCACTGGGGAAGCACCTGTAAAAAGAAAAATGAATTTATAGAAATATACATATTTCATAAATGTGTTCATTTCAATGTAATCGAGCATATTAAATAGATATCTAACCTCAGCCACGGTTTCAACTGAAGTATATAATTTGTTAAGTCTTCATCTAAATATGGCATTCGAGGTTGTCTGCCATGGTCACATATAACTCTATTATCACGCGCCAAATTCCTGAATGAAATTCTATTCCAGTCTAGTTGTAACTCTTTGCTGAGACCTGGCCAGCCCTTACGTTTAAAAGAGTTTCTATGCCGGATATATCCGCCAAATAACTCATCGGCACCAGATCCCACTAATAAAACCTGAAATTAGAATTATGACAATTTTTCCTGAATAATTGTACTTACTGTTTTTTTTTTTTACTTTGCTTTGGAGGAACTTACCCTGCATGTAGAGGTATCTGAGCAATCCTGGCTCCTAGCAGCAAACCACAATGCAGTTCCAAGACTTTCATCTAAGATAGTTTGTCGAGGGTAAACTAGATCACCTATATTATTCTCTTGGTATTTTTCTAGTTCTTCTTTAGGTACATTCACTTCTCGGAAGACCCATTTCCTAAAAATACACAACAGTTATATACATTCTGCTTTTCATCAATTTAAGAATTAAACTCTGACTGATAAAATTTGTTGAATCACCTTGTTGAACATAGTTTTTGCAACTCGTGTAGTGACTGCCTTCCTGTTACTCTATCGGGAACGTCATACGTAGCATTTTCATCTTTTTTAAATGCAACATTAATAAGGTCTATGGTTTGTTCCCGGGGCAAATATTTATCTGCTAGTAAAGCTAATATTGTGCAATCAAGACCGCCAGAAAACAATACTCCAACTGTACAATGATTGCAGCTATCTGTTTCTTCATTCAAACATTTTTTACATTTATTTGGCTGCCTATTCAAACGCAGTTTAATGCTTTTTTCTAACAGTTCAGTTACTTTCCAAACTGTTTCCTGTATTAAAGCGTGTTCTAATAGTGTTTTCATTACAGTCAATTTACATTTTATTTGTTTAGCTGTTGATATAATGTATTTCACTACTTCATCCTGAAAACAAAAATTATATAAAAACATTTTTTACAAAAAAATACAACAAACCTCAAAAAAAAAAAACGACGCTAAAAAAGTATGAAACAAGATTTTCAGGATGCTGAAATAAACAAGGTTACTGGAGAAACAAGAACAGAACAAAAAGAAAAGCCGGCCCGTACTTCACGCGTTATTTTTTAGGTACCAACCGTAATACTTTAACAACGTGTGACTACGGCTTTTCATTATCTAACATTTTGTAAAAAGATTTTTATTTTACACTTTGTAGATGTGTCGTGAGGGAGCAATCTCCCCCGCCTATGGCTCCAAAAATTGCGGTGTCTGACGCGGACCAATACGGTGACGACGACGATACTAGTAAGATTCTCCTTGCCAGCCTGCCGACGTGGGATCTGGAGGCTTCTGTCTGAAGGATTTTGTAGACAGCTGTTCGGCTTCTGCAGGGGGCGTTTCACGGTGAACGCCATCATGCGCGTGCGAGCCCTAACGACGGGGGACGCGGGGTTCCGGGGCAGGGTCATCTTGGCGGTGTCTCTCGACATCTCCATCGCTTTTAATACTCTTGGAGTTGCATTTGGAGTGCCCCTCCGGTATCTCCGGGTGCCAACCTACCCTCAACCAGGCCCGGCGCACTCTCGGCGCGCGCTTGAATTTATACCTACGTCTCGGGGCCTCTTTTATAGGGCTAGTTCAGTTGAGTGCACAGAGTACCTTTTTATGTATGTTGAGTGTCACACGCGTGTTCGAACTGCCGCATGCCGCTTGACGCGCGCTAACAAAAAATATGTTCGCATTTCTACAGAGGTTTTATTATAAATATGGGCACGCAAAAAGCCAAAAGATACTGCATAGCATATGGGTGCATGACTATCCACAAAAATGTGGACTTTTCATTCTTTACTCTTCCAAAGGATCCCGAAAGGTAAGTAATTATAACATTTTCAACACTCTTAAAGTGGCTCTTATTTTATGATAATTATTATGTAGGTATAACAGGTAGGTTATTGTTGCAGTTTATAGACACGAGGACGATTCGTGTTCCTTTTCGTATCATCATTTTTCGCTATTAACTAGATTCGTAATTTTTTGCTGGCGCGGCGGCCGGTGGTAATGTTTTTTAAATAATCGTGTTCACAATATTACTAATCGTGAATTACCTACCATCTTTTAAAAATTACCTACGAACGCATAGCCGAAACATAAAATAGATAATTAGGTAATTTTGTGGCCGAAATCAACAAAGTTATATTACAATATCCAAGTACCTACCTAGCTACCACTTGACTTTACTTTTGTTCCATTTGTTTAGTTAGACAATTAGATACCTAACTAACTAAATGTAAACAATCATAACATGTCTCTCTATAAATACATTTTAAAGTATGGAAATTACTACTTAGGTACATGTAAATCAATTTTATCTACAATGTAATTTTTAAAAAAACTCTGAATTTATTTTATGCTATAAAACGTCGTGTACCTACTACTAATTTCGCATTTTAGGAAAATATATTTTGTAGATAATATAGGTACATACCTACTTTAAAAGGCATTTCTTATCAAGAATGTTTACATTTAGTAAAGTACCTACCTAAACAAATGGACTCACGACCTTTTTTGGTGGAAAATCATTTCTTCTCCCGCTCTATGGCGAAGCGAGAGGCGTGTCAAACTTTTACTAACTAAAACCACACCTATGTTCTTCTAGTTGTCCTTTGCGTTCTAAGACCAAGGGCTTAGCCCCTGTTGGTCCCAATGGACTAATGACTTTGTGTCTCACAACAACTCACAACCCTACAACAGAAGCGGCTTGTTCAAAGGTTCATAACGGGCATAATAAAAGAAACTCTCGTTGCGCGGACTTACGGTGCATTTTGATTTGTTACGAGCGCCACTGGATCTGGTAGGCTAATATAATCAAGGTCGTGTCCGTCCGTGCCGTGCACGGATATCGAGGGATATGCCTTGGGGGCACGGAATAAAGAAAAGTAGGGGAAGTGCCCCTCAGATATCGCACGCGTGTCAACATTAAGCACAGCTGTGCAAGAATTAGCTTATTCGCCGTCAGATACTTGTCGCGATTGGTTGTCTCAGAAATACCCGAAAAATTACAAATTATGCCTTATTGTGCGGATTTGACCTGCAAAAACGAAAGCAGAAAAAAAATGTATCTTGTGGAGGTGTATCGTATCATCGGTAAATACTAAACTTTGTTAATTTTTAATATAGTTGATTTTAATGACAATACCACATTTTATTACTTCAATGCAAACTATAAACAACCTTATGTTCATTGTCACAAAGTCTAAATGCACTTGGTCATCATCTGGAAAATCATAACATAAATTCTAGTAACTTCGACGCTACTCAATTAGGAATGGGACACATCCGTAAAGTAGATCGGTATCGATAATTTTTATTTATTTCTAACTCTTCATTTCATGGCTGGTACCATCATCCAAAATTTGTGTCGGACGGTTCATGTGTATAATTTATAAATATTTAACTAAGATTGCACAGAAATCTTGAGGTTTTAACAACACGTAACCTGCATCCGTCCGAAGTAGGTGCGGGTTGCTAATCACTTTCTTTTACTTCTTCACGTTCGAAAGGCTGAACGGATTTAAATAAAACTTGGTACATGGGTAGACCACGTCACAAAAGTATGTTCCCTCGGGATAACTTTCTACTATCAGGCGGGTGAAGTCGCTGGCAGCAGTTAATAGTTAATGATGATAATATTACATAATATTAATCGTAATACATTAACTTCTATATAGATAGACCTCGCGAAATAAATATATTGTTTTAAGTCGTTATTAGTTAAAAAAAAACTGTTTTCTTTCCTATTTTCATTGTTAGGAATAATTCGCCTTCTTCCATTTTCTTCACTTCACATAGGGACGTAGAGATGAGCAAAATTGAAGGACTGGATTCTGATTAAACTTTTTTCGTTCACAATTCGTAAATAAATTAAATTTTAAATAATTCTTGTTTTGCTCACCATACCCAATTTCTTCGATTTGACAGTATGACGTGACGTCACAAAATGGCAATCGATCCTATTCTTATTTGGAACGCATTATACTTGATTATATGAAATTAAGATTACACCCTAGCCCTCCATACAAACATACAAATACCTCTTTAACATTGATATTTTAAAGATAATCAACCTTTTCCATTATTAATTTGTATGATGTTAAAAAATTTTTACATTGCTCTCCCGAATAAATTACGTAACATCAATATTAAAATATCGATATATATCTACATCTCTAATTGAGTAGCAAATGAGATTACATGTGCATGGGAATATGACATCTATTTCAAACAGCCTAGCGTTCTGAATAGCATGAATTGGTTACGGCGCCATCTAGCGTTGAGTAGCTGAACTTGTTGTAAATTTGACTATTTAAAGTTGTTAGACGAAAAACGTCATTATTGTTTGTGTCATATCAAATAATAACAACTTTCACTCGTTGTAATAAGACTTAATTTTTGAAAGCAATAAGAAGATTATTTGTAAAAGTTGCGTTTGTAATTTGTAGCCAATCAAATCACTGTTTTTTATGTGTGTTATAGATAATTTGATATGCAAATGTGTGAGTTTGACGACACTGGTTCCCGTGCTTAGCCAGTTTAAGGGCACTTCTATGTATTTTTTGTTCTGTGCTTGGGGGCGTGGCACGTGCCGCCTCGATAGAACCAAATTGGTTGTACGATCGAACGGCGGCTGTACGCGTCATTCAGTCGCTTTGCAATTGCGTACAGTGCACTATTGATGCATAAAAAACCAAAATGCCGAGTTGTGCAGTATTAAAATGTAAAAATAGGCCAAATACCATCAACCTGAAGACAACTGGCGTGTCCTACCACCGGTAAATAATCAATTAAGTCACTGTTTTCTAATTTAAATCAAATTTTAAATATTTTACTAACTTACGTTCAGAGCGACACGAACTAGCCCGAACTAGCCCGAATTTTCCCGAACGCAACGACCGTTTAAGATTTAGAGATGTGCCATCGAGTGTGTGTGGTCGATTTTATCGATATGCGTATTATTGCAGTTCGATATTTTTTTTTTACATTTCAATGGATATTGTCGTATTACATGTTAAATTAGTTATTAATTTAATGTTGTTTGAACCAAATTAAGACATTGTTATTTCAATACAATTATCCGTAAAGTGTAAAAACTTAAATTGACATTATACCTAAAGATTGAGATGATCAAAGTATTTTTTTTAATTTATAGTACAATAAGATAAGTGGCATGATAAACAAATATAATTTCATACAGTTTTTTTTTTAATTTTGGCCTAGAGTTACAATAATTTGTGTTCACTATGTAAAAATATTCAATTATTATTTTAAAAAATCTGGCTAATGGGAGGTTTTGTAAGCTAGGCCCTAAAAGATCAATAATATTGCTTAATATTATTGACCGAGTAGGCAAGCCCACTTAGTCAATCATAAGGCCGAGCAGCCGTCAATGTTCGAAGTTTGAATTAGAAAATTCGCGATCCATCGCTATTTTATTAAATCTTCGTTTATGAGGGTTTCACATTTTATTTCTTCGCTAATGTGGTAAAAATGTCATATAACTGGCGAGAGCATTGTATTATTACGCTTTTGGCTCTAATCCGGTCTCAGACATAGAAAGAAACTTTTACAAAGTCATTACTGGTACCAAAAGCTCTTAACCACTTCAGCGGATCAAATGTGTTTGATCATAAATCCATTGATTTTCATCAATTCGACCAGGAACCACTAGATAATCATATCATCCAGTTGATAAAATGTGTCATGGAAAAATGCATTTACATAAGACTTCACTCTTTGGCAAAAAATGTGACACCAAAAATTTCAAAGCGTCAAATCTTATCCAAATATTTGCATATTACTGGACAATAAATAATTCCATTAAAAGATTTATTTATTGATATTGTGTTCACATAATGGAAGCGACAAAAATATATAACGAAGATTTTTATAACTCATAACATGATTTAAAAGAGTGCCCATGGAGTTTCTTGCATGTTTTTCTCCATAGAGATCTATGCTTTCGAACGTGCAACTTAATTTCACTTATTTTTTTTGACTGACCGACATTTTGACTATTCATTTGAATAGTCATTATTGATCTATTTGAAATAAAGTTTCTGATTTCCAATTTTATTTGATTTTAATTTTACATTCCCTTATTTATATTATTACAGTTCCCTTTGCAAAGACTCAAGCCTACTCTCTATTATAACCGCTCCATTCTCACGAACGACGCGACGTAAAGAAATTTCATTTGGCATAAAGCAAAATCTTATAGCACAGGTATAGGAATAAATCTGAGAACAGTCACAAAAAAAAAAGTTTTTTGCTATTCGGGAAAATCTTTGAGAATCCATTCGGAAATTGAACTATTTACATAAGTAAGTTTGTACGGAACTCTCAGAGCGAGAGTCGGACACACACTTGCCCAGTTTTATTTTTTGTTAGAAGTATTTATATTGAGTGGTTAGTGTGAGTTATTTCATCTTATGAATTCGATCCTGTCAGCATCAACTACCTACAATTTGTCTTATTTATCTAAAATTATAACTAGTTCGCTAGATGACGCTATTTATTCTGCAGTTAACGCGTGTTAACGCTATCGAGTTTGAATATGAGTATAAAACTATATGAGTACTAGCGTCTGCCAGCGGCTTCGCCCGCGTGAAAATAGGTTTTTCCATACAAAATTTGGATCCCCGTTTCATCCCCTTAGGGGGTGAATTTTGGAAAATCCTCTCTTAGTGCTCGCCTACGTCATAAAAGGAAGCCTTGTGCAGAATTTTATGTTCCTAGTCCAAGTAGTTTCGGCTGTGCGTTGATATGTCAGTCAGTCTTTTTCTCCTTTTTAAATATATATAGATATTTACCTAACTGTTTAAACCAACCCTGAATGTAGGTAGGCTTTTATGATTAATTTTTTTTTTAAGAATAAGTAATATGTTATATTATAATAATACAGCATGATATTTATTTAACAGAGAACGTTCCCTTTAACCAGTAACACGATACTAAAAAAAATATTTTATTTTATTAAAAGTAAACTCTCTTTTCGGATAGGTTATAAAAATAAATTATTTAAAGAAAATCAAACGAAGTAATTATATTACAAGAATATGCTGAAATTCAATATCGATAAATATCATCGACCATCGCGTTCGACTCTCTAATTGCATGCGTGTGCATTGAATGCTTCCAAATAACAAGTGTTTACAAGTGCATGCTCCGCCCATTCTATTTATGTGTGCTATTAGAAATTGATTTAGTGTAGCCACAGAATAAGAAATAGTACAAGTACAGAAATTGCACTGCGTGATAGCAAACATACGAATTTAAACCTACTAACAACAGAGCTAATGTTCATAATACATTGCACCGATTGCACGGCACGGACACGACCTTGATTTTATTAGCCTACCAGATCCAGTGGCGCTCGTAACAAATCAAAATGCACCGTAAGTCCGCGCAACGAGAGTTTCTTTTATTATGCCCGTTATGAACCTTTGAACAAGCCGCTTCTGTTGTAGGGTTGTGAGTTGTTGTGAGACACAGTCATTAGTCCATTGGGACCAACAGGGGCGAAGCCTCTGGTCTTAGAACGCAAAGGACAACTAGAAGAACATAGGTGTTGTTTTAGTCAGTAAAAGTTTGACACGCCCTCTCGCTCCGCCATAGAGCGCGAGAGAGAGCAATGATTTTCCACCAAAAAAGATTGAGAGTCCATTTGTTTAGGGTAGGTACTTAACTAAATGTAAACATTCTTGTAAGAAATGTCTTTTAAAGTATGTACCTATATTATCTACAAAATATATTTTTGTAAAATGCGAAATTAGTAGTACCCAGGTACACTACGTTTTATAGCATAAAATAAATTCAGAGTTTTTTTAACCTTTTGAGTGCGTAATTAGAGACACAATAGTAAGACAATGGCGCGTGAACGCCGGCGTTAATGCCCCCGATCAACAGCTTAAATTACATGGTACTTAGATAAAATTTATTTCTACCTCAGTAGTAATTTCCATACTTTAAAATGTAGGTATTTATAGAGAGACATGTTAAGATTGTTTACATTATGTTAGTTAGTTATCTAATTATCTAAACAAATGGAACAAAAGTAAAGTCAAGTCACAGTTACTCTGGTCAAGTGGTACCTAGGTAGGTACTTGGATATTGTAATATAACTTTGTTGATTTCAGCCACAAAATTACCTATCTATTTTGTGTTTCAGCTATGCGTTCGTAGGTAAATTTTAAAAGATGGATTAGCAATATTGTGAACACGATTTAAAAAACTACCGCCAGCCGCCGCGCCAGCAAAAAATTACGATTACTGAAAAATGATGATACGAAAAAAAACACGAATCGTCCTCGTGTCTATAAACTGCAACAATAACCTACCTGTTATACATAATAATTAACATTTTCTATGATGTAACGTCGTGAAAAAATTTTGTAATTATGTTGTGTTGTTGCCCTTGCATTAGTAGGTACTTATCTTGTAATCTTTAAGGTCATTGACTTTTTGCGCGAAAACTGTCGCAAACTGCAGAGCTGCGGTCCAGTCGTTAATCAAATAATAGCAAGAAATAAGAGCCACTTTAAGAGTATTGAAAATGTTATAATTACTTACCTTTCGGGATCCTTAGGAAGAGTAAAGAATGAAAAGTCCACATTTCTGTTGTTATTTATGCACCTATATGCTATGTAGTAGGTACGTTTTGGCTTTTCGCGTGCCATATTTATAATAAAACTTTTGTAGAAATTCGAAAATATTTTTTGTTAGCGCGCGTGTTCGAACACGCGTGTGACACTCAACTGAACTAGCCTCGCAAGAGAGGCCTCGGGGCGTAGGTATAAATTCATGCCTAAAGTAAGAAGTGCGCCAGGCCTGGTGTAGCTGATTTCTTCTTAGTGTGCGTGTGCAAATTTTAAATGTGTGTCGTAAATACACTATTTGTGAATGTTGTAATTATTTTGGTGGGAGATAAGCGGCATCACTAGGACTCCTAACTGGCAATGAAGGCATATCTCCGGATATCTATGGTGCCGTGCAATGTATTATGAACATTAGCGCTGTTGTTATTAGGTTTAAATTCGTATGTTTGCTATCACGCAGTGCAATTTCTGTACTTGTACTATTTCTTATTCTGTGCCTCAACGTATGATCGAGATCGAGGTCTACTTGGTGGACAATTTAGTCATCTACCCCGATCACCAAGGAGAGTGGAGAGGACGAGAGAGGTCGTGCGGTGTCCTGCAGGGATATATACTGGGGCCGCCCCTTGTGGAACATCGGTTACGACTACTTGCTTTGTGGCGAACTCCCCAGCGGCGTCAGCGTGATCTGTTACGCTGACGACAAGCTGGTCTTGGCGCAAGGGGAGCGGCACCATGCGGCGGCCGAACTAGCAACATGCTGGGTTGCGACAGTCGCAGAGAAGATCTGACAGTTGGGACTCGAGGTGGCCCTGCATTAGGCCTTGACAGTCGGTGGAATTTCGAGGGGCACTTCCGACGTCTGACTCCCAAAATGGAGCGAGTCGGGGCTTCCCTCAAATGGCTCCTGCCTAATTTAAGCCTTTGCCTTTTCTATGTGGAGATCATACGGTCCATAGCTGTTTACGGGGCGCAGGAGTCAGTGTCATTGCTGCGGAAGCGAATGGAGGAAGGGAATGGGATGTAGATGACTCCTTCTGCGAAGCAGTAATGCTAGCGAAGGAGATGGTCGCAAACGTGAAAAACGGACATCCTCACGCCCCAGCCGCCGCGACAGGAGACGCCTCGGGCGTCGGAATTTGCAGGGCGATCCCCGGCGACCGTAGGTGCGGGCTTATGGGTGACAAAAATTCGGTAGCTCGCCGTCCGCCCATCCGGTAAGCGCCGAGCCCGAGTCGTCGACGGTGCGTAGTTTTCCACGCGCATCTCAAGCAGATGTGATAAAAACAGTAGGGGCCCAGCAGGGCCCATACCCACAAGGGTCACAGGGAATTTCTGAAAAGGAAACCCTAGAATGCAAAGGGAGTAGTCCTAGAAGGACACAGTTGTGGTTTTAGTCAGTAAAAGTCTGACACACTCTATCATTCTACCCTAGAGCGAGAGAAGACATTGGATGATTTCCTACCCCAAAAAAAACCCCTCTACTAAACCTAAATAGTGTGCAAGAGTGTGTGTGTTACCATAGATAGTAAGGTACTTATAGAAAATAACCAATACAAGTGTGCCTAAAAATCTTATCCCATCACCAGATCCTGACCTTGGGACCATGGGACCACCTGGAAAGTATACCCTTTCAAACAAAAAAAAAAGAATTTTCTAATTCAGTCTTGACATGCAAGAGTAATATAAATAAAAACAAAATTAAAAAAGATTATTATAGAAGAAAGAGAACCATAAAGAAAACATTATTTACCTCCTCTATAAATTCCTCCTCAGAATATTCAAAATTAAATTCATCATCAGGTAGACTTTGTTGTATTCTCAATTGTTTTATCCAATCTTCGATGGGAAATTTCTTAGTTGAGCTTAAGTCATCATTCCATGAGCATAGCTTTATTGTATTTGTACTCAAATTTAATATTTGAATATGTGTTGCTGGAACTTCAACACAGTCATAATTTCTTCCTAAGACATTACTAATAATAATAGAATTATCACCTTTATGAAACAATAAGGTACTTCTACCGATTCTGTCCCTCATAAAATATAAATTTTTATTTAGTTTGTCATAGTATATTATGGCAAATGGTCCTTTTAGTGTTTTCAGTTGTTGTAAAATATATTCTTCTGACGATATTCCCTGTGATTAAAATTTACTATTGTCAAAAAATAAATAAAATAATAGCTGAAAATATAAGTAAGTTAAAATCTTACAGCTTCATTGTTTAGTTTTTCCATAATCACTAATGTATCACTGACATTGCTGGGCCAGGTTTCATCAAATATATCCCCATTGTACAATAACACACCTTGTTTTGTTTCCATGGGCTGAGGAGTGAGCTGTGGACCTTGCATCCACAATACTGCTCCACAGAAAAAAGCATTCATGCCGTCACCTAAATCCATTTCTAAAGATTGTGTGCAATTGGGGCCTCTGTTTTTTATGCGTTTTAAAACTAGGGCGTCCTAAAAAATAAGATGTTTTTGGTAAATAAACACAAAACAAGGTTAGGTATTCAGCCGGGTGGTCTTGGTGGATAAAAGTACCTTGTTTGGTGTATTGTTACAAAAACATATTTCACATAGTATTCCGCACATTTTAGGACCAATAGTTCGCAGATTTATTATTATTAATTTATTAAGCATTCACACAATTGAATTGAAATCGACATAGCCAGTCATACTATTGTAGTCTTTGAATCGACAGCACAATCGACAGTAAGTTGCCACATTGACACAAAACAAATGTTTACATGTTTACAAACCCCGCGTTCCGAAATAAGATTATTTTCGATATTAGTGCGCTAACCTAGTCGTTCCGAATTACCGTAAGGCAGCATACCCACTTTGTAGTTACAATAGATAGGTAATCATGTTGTTATAAGAGTGTCGTGGCAAATGTATTTAAATGGAGATGTTAACATATAGGAGGACACGAGTAACTGTCGTCTGTGACTTTTTTTGCGGTGACAACAGATTGTCATGATAGTGGGAACCACAGTGGGAACGCACGGAATAAAGAAATAGCACGACAGTCGAAAATTGTCAAGACTTAAGAGCGTATTACACCATCCTGAATAAAGGATCCGATATTCAGTGTCCGATTTAGGACAAGAAATTCAGTCACTGAAACGGTAGAAGTGAGGCGTATTTATCGAAACAGTTAAAAAACCTGCGGGTCAATTCCACTAATAAATTTACAACGAAATCGCAACAGAACTATAACTAAACGACCGCTATTGAGCGTTTTTCTATTCTGCTAAAATAACAACGATATAAGTTTAGTTCTAGTTAAGTTGAAGTTAAAAACTTGATTCTACTAACACAACCGATCCCGAACGGAACGTAAACTTTGTTATTTATAATCGCTACCTATTCTAATGTTTTGACTGGTTTTGACGCAAGCGTCACTCGAAAACAAAACGAAACTAAGCGTCTCATCTGTCAAAATTAGTCGCTACGGAAAAGTTGGCTTTGTATAACTTTTTCTTGACTGTTCGCATTTATCCTCTAATTAAGATGATGTTCTACATACAATGAATACCTTAGTCTCGCCGATCAAGTAGACGTCGGAAGAGTGAGAAGACGAAATTTATCGTCAAGGCTACGTAATTTCGCCTTTGACTTAACCGATCGCGAGTTTGTGAAAACCTATAGACTTTCAAAAAACGTCGTTCAGGAGCTAATTGACGATATTAGCCCCCATATGCCTATTAGCCTATGGTATTGATACACCGACAAAGGTATGATTTATCTTGTTACCTATCTACATAACCTCTAACATGTATTAATATTTTTTTGCTTTCTCATGAACTAACTATTAACTTAAGTTTTATTTATTTTAGATCTTGGTAGCACTGGCATTTTATGCGTGTGGGTCATACCAAACCTTACTTGGACAATCAAGTAGTCATTCATTGTCACAACCATCGTTTTCCCGTGCCATTCGACAGGTTACAGAGGTTCTTAACCTACCTCAAATATTTAATAAATATGTAAAGTTTCCTGGAACACAGGAAGATCGTGAGGAAATAAAACGGGGGTAGGTACAGTGTTTAATTAACTTTTTTCATTTGTAACTATGTTGTAATAATCAATGTAATTCATTCGCAATTCATTTTTTGCAGATTCTATCAGAAATTTGGCATGTCAGGTGTCCTTGGATGTGTAGATGGCACACATGTTGCTATTGTCACTCCTGCAGATCATGAGGAAAGATATTTCAACAGAAAGGGGTATCATTCGTTGAATGTCCTAGTCGTAAGTTAATGGTGTAGACTTGTTTATTCAATAAATTACTATGGTCAATAAGGTATAAAATTTTCCTTAACTTTGTTTCAGATGTGTGATTCGGATGCTAGAATTATGTTTGTTGATTCTAGTAACCCTGGTTCAACTCATGATAGTGCAGCATGGAACAATAATCCCCTTAGTAATACCCTTAATGATATTGTAAGGAGGACAAATGAAGATTTTTATTTATTAGGTAATTAAGCAATATTTAATATTATCTATAATGTGAACAACTATCATGTTCATCAGTCATCAAGTAAAATTATTTTTTAGGAGATGCCGGTTTCCCTTTAAGGAGAACTATGATGACTCCTATATTGAACGCTCAAGAAAATACTCCAGAGGCACTATACACAGAAATGCACATGACTACTAGAAATGTTGTGGAAAGGTGCATAGGCATTTTAAAAGCATGTTTCAGGTAAGCTGTATAATAAAACTATAAAATTGTTAGTAAGATTCGTGCTTTAAATTCATGTGAACAACGTAATACTAAACTATAACTCATAATAAAATTCATTAATATTATCAAATTCATATGGGTTCATTTCATTTTAATTTATTTATAATTACTATTCTCTTGACAATAATCTAAAAACTAGGTTAAGAGATTACAAACTATTTACATGAAACTTAAAGGTTTTCACACAACTATCCTTTTTTTAGGTGTTTGTTGGTGGACCGAAAACTTCACTACAAACCACAAGTTGCAGCAAAAATTGTTAACTCTTGCTGTGTTCTTCACAATATTGCTCTTCAATGCAATTTAGAGTTTGAATATGGAGAAGACCAAGAAGCATTACAACAAGATCTGAATGAAAGAGAAAGGGATGCTCACATTGATGCACGCCAAATATCAAGAGTGGATTGTAGGAACCATCAATTACAGGAAGGACGCACTTACCAGCAAACATTAGTACGTCGTTTATGGAGAGCTAGGTAGACTTTAAAAATGGAAATGTGTGATGAGCCGAGGGGCTCAGCACCTCGGTTTATTTTTTTTACATTTTTCAGCTGAATGGTAAGTTTTATCATTTAATGGAAGATTAAATCTGTGTTAATTCGTTTTTTTTTTGTGCACCACGTCCAATGGTTTTGTTTGTTTGAAATGTTTGATTATTAATTATTGTTTTATTGCTTAGTTTTTTATTTTACATTTTCTTAGTTTTAAAGTTTTTGTTCATGCAATCTATAAAACTTGTTTTTACACTTTTACGAATACATAGTAGGTATCATTTTATACAAGTAGTACATATTATGAACAACAACTTTTCCAACTTTTTAATTGCCATATTTATATATTTATAAAAGAATGCTCTTAGATATTGTATGATCCACAATTTTTGTCTGACCTATTTTTATGGTAAAACTTTGGTATTTAGCCTGTTTTAGCCTGTGATTGGTATATATGACTAAGTAAACTATCATGCTTCAATCTTCTGTAGTGTCATAATAATTGAAACAAAAAACAAATAGAGGGCTCTTGCGTTCTCACACAAGATCCCTCTATTCGTTTATTTTTTCAATTACTGTTAAATAAAAACAATATTAAAATTAAGCTGTTTTAATATTAAGATTACCCAATTATTACACTCAAATATAAAAAAGAATAAAAGGTAACAATAAAAAGTAGTATTTAAGTAATAATAAAATGTAATGTGCATTCTGAAACAAAACATAAAATTTTATATTAGACTTTGGTATATACAATTACTAATAGAAACTTTATTTAATATTCTCTTAAATAAGAGTACTAGTGGAATTACTGAATTAAACTATTTTAATTATTCCCTTACCTCTCATATGTCTCTCTGCTAATACTCGTAAAGAGTCTGCGATGCTAGATATAATTGGCATCAGCTGAGCAAAGTTCTCAGCCTGCCTCAGATTGGCCATGGCTACTGCCTCCTCTGTCCTAGCACGCATTTCCTCTATACGTGCTACAGCTGCCTGAGCTTCGCTGAGAGCACTTGTTCTTGCTAAAATTAATATCTGCTGTAGTTTTGTATTTTATTTATAATTTTTTATTCAATTTATAATTTTTTATTCATGTAAGCTCCTATAATTTAGTCAAAATGACAACTTACTCTGATTTTGAGCACGTCCACGTGGCCTAATGGACCTCCGTTCTCTCCTTGAGGTGCGGTCTGAAAGAAAGTCAAAATCAAGATTCATGGCTGTAATACTTTTTATTGCTCCGGTTATTATCTCTTTTACCTCTCTCATTTACCTCGCTGCGTAGTTAGTCCTAAAGATATTTATAAATTTATAATATTTGAAGCATGATAAATGAATACCTCGTTGTTCGACATTTTGGCTCGTGCTTGGTCGGTCCGGCACATCTTCAGTAGTCACTTGACCAACCAAGTTTGGTGGGTCAGGCAAATTACCACTATTACTGGTGCCTGGTTGCTCTACAGCAAGAGAATCTGGAGTCCGGTCAGTACCCCATTGCGGCAAACTTGATAAGTTTCTGAAATTATAATTTACATTTGTAGTAAAATAGAGCAGTAAACATTGTTTTGTGTAGTAGATAATATAATGTATTTAGGTTATTTTGTATATTTGTATGCTAAGAAATGAAGTTGTATGAATTAAACCATTTTTTTAAATCATAAACTGTTTTTTAATGTAACACCAATGTCTTGTATGTACTGTACTTACATTTGTGAATCCTGATCCGGTGGTACCATGATCACAGGTAATTCTTCATCCTGTAGC
The DNA here is from genome assembly GCA_905147345.3 of Mythimna impura. Classification (NCBI taxonomy): domain Eukaryota; kingdom Metazoa; phylum Arthropoda; class Insecta; order Lepidoptera; family Noctuidae; genus Mythimna; species Mythimna impura. The sequence continues at coordinate 8,134,917 of LR990348.1, forward strand.
ACCATCATCACAGGTTCTTCCGCTTGGTTCTTGATATAAAATTGAAAAGTAGATTGTTAAGTTAAATGAGCCTAAACAACATGAAACAGATATCTCAGAACTGAAACAACAGTTTCTGTTTCACTTGTACAAACGAAACTGACTTGGAACAGTTTCAAATGAAACATGCTCCTTTCTCTTCTGACTTATTGTAGAAAGAGAAAGTATCTGTTCTTTGGAACAAGCTCTTTTCTCCTGTGGTTTATTTTAATAGAAAAAGATAGCATCTGTTCTCTGCCTGTCACTGTTCCTGACCTTTTCGGATGCACACACAAATTATGAACTTACCATTTTAAACGAAAATATCGATAGTAAATTATTATTATTATATTACTATAATTGTAATTATGCTTATTTTGGCTAAGCTATCATTTATTAATTAAATTTAAATACAAGCTTAATCAAACTGTCATTCCTAAACTTGCAGAAGCATGAAGGGTGGTTTTTATTTAATTTCAATAGTATGTTTATGAATCTGTTGCAAGCAATGAGTTTTTGATTCCAGTGGAACAGGCTGTTATTTTGGAACAGGATTTTAAAACTGTTATCTCCTTGGAACTGAAACAGGTAAAACAGGTTTCTAATTTTATCTGTTCTAGCCCACCTCTAAATTTCAGGGCTTTGAATCAGACCAAAGAGTATGTAAAGAGTAAATCAGACGCAAAGACTACTATAGTATACTGGCTAATCAGACGCTAAGGACGAGCGACTAGTGACGGACATGTCGAGTGAAAAGAAGTGTGATAAAACGGTGAGGCCGTTTTTTTTATATTATCGTAAAACCAAAAAAAAAATGTATTTTCGTAGCCCTAGCGGTTGGCCCCCTAGAAATTAAAAAGTTGATTGAATAAGAAAAAAATGAGAAAAAAGAAAGAAAAAGAGATATTTTCTTTTTTTGTTTTTTTTTTTGACTGGCCGTTTGGTCTAGTGGTTAGTGGCCCTGACTGCTATGCTGCGAAGGTCATGGGTTCGATTCCCCCCAGGACAAATGTTTGTGTGATGAGCAGGATCATTTGTTCAGTGTTTGGATGTAATTTATCTACACTAATATTATAAACCAATCTCTATTTTCTACAACACTCTTCTTTCGCAGGTCTGCTGGAAGAGATTTCTTTAGAAATAAGCATCACCTTTGTACTATTCGTCTGATTCCTTCTTCGTTTCTTTTATTATTGTGTGTACATAAATTGTTAAATAAATAAATAGGTAAAGTTTGTTTTTTGTTTTTATGTTTTTTTTTTTTTGTAGGAGGTAATGAGGAAAGTACTGCCCCCCTAGCCAAGTTACAATCGTATCGTTCGCGCCGAACGCCTCGAGTAGGCCACGCCTCCGATTCCTTTGTTCTGACGTCATCTCAACGCTCAGTCACGTGGTCAGAACAAAGGAATCGGAGGCGTGGCCTACTCGAGGCGATCGGCGCGAACGATACGATTGTAACTTGGCTAGGGGGGCTGGTCTGATTGCAAAAATTTTTTCACCGATAGAAAGCTGCTTTATTCCTGAGTGACATAGGCTATATTTTATGTACGCGGGTGAAGCCGTGGGCGAAAGCTAGTCTATAATATGTATGTATTTAGGAATATATAAGTATGTTTATCAGTTGTCTAGTACTCGTAACACAAGCTCTGCTTAGCTTGGATCTAGACGGCGTTGTGTGATAGTTGTGGTGTATTATTAGGTAGGTATTCCGTTTATTCTTATCATTATTCATATAGTTTGGATCACTTTTGTTCTAAAAATAAGGCATGTCCTTTTATAATACTAACATATTTTATTTTCAATTCTTCATTTTGTTTTGTGTACCGCCGCTCGCGACGGTAGGCGAGCGGCGACTGAGCGTCAATGTGACTAATACGGTAGGGCCGTTTTAGTATCCGATATAGATTTAAAACGTCGGAAACCATTTTTGTCCTAAATCGGATCCTAAATCAGATACTAACTTCCTAAATGCGATTTAACTACTCTGAATTCAGAAACGACTAATTAACGCCTCCGGTATTCAGGATGATGTACTAACCTGTTAAACTGTGAAAGTAATCATGTGTCGTTGTTGCGTCAATCTGTCGTGGCCTCGACAAACAGTTGTTATAATGGGAACAGCTAGAGACGATAGTCGTCCGACGATAAATTAACCGTTACGACATAGTTGGAACGCGGCCTAAACGCACTAACGGTCAATATTTTGTTGAAGCGCTAACTAAAGCGTTAGCTTTACATACTCTTTGGCGCTAACAGCAAAGATTATGGAAGAGGAAAGCTAATATTGTAATTCGGAACGCGGGGAGTGAGCAATTGACAGTTATGTTTTTTTTTTGAGTAAAATACTTAGTCTTTTAAGCCATGTCTTCGTATGAATAGTTAATTAATTGTTTACCATTAGAGTATGAATGTACACATTCTACTGTTTTTGTAGTATTTTGCAGCAAATTTATCTATTTAGTCAACCTTCTTCTCGGCAAACTTTGCTGAGTTACTCAACACTACAATATTTTCACATTTTGCCGAGATCGCGCATGTTTCAAATGGGTTTGGTTGTGGTTTTTTTGACGCATTGATTGTCTGTCATCATCCCCGTGTTCCGAATGCGATAAAAGTGATTATATCGCGAATCAGACCAAATTTAATAGTCACAAAATATAAGGGCTATTGAGTAATAATTGTGACGTTGCGCGTTGGTCGGATTCGCGATATTATCGCTTTTGACGCAATTCGGAACGTAGGGCATATTTTACTATACTCTCAGTGCGTTCGATAGGCTGTGAGCGCGCTTACAGTCGTTCCGTTTTAACATGAGCCCGTCCACAAACGATTTCTTGACATCATGCATGACGTCATTATCGACGCCATCTTGCGTTAACAGTGCTTACGCTCTGATGCAATATCACTGAGAGCGCTGTCAAAAGTGACAGTTTAAAAATATTGTTGTTTATGTTTGCTTAGTTCTTAGTTACTTCTTATCTTATAAAGCATTTCGATGAAAAAATGGGGTTCCATAGCCATTTTGAAACCCAGTTATTTTATTATTATAAATGTATAGAGAGAGCTATAGAAAAATTGACCAATCAACACAATTACAGAATACAATTATCCTAGCGGTGTCAAATACACGCGCAATACCTTGTTAACAAAGCTTATTGTTGAATCTCTACCAAACCACTTAATGAAATCACGTCAAAATCACTGTTGGTGCGACAACAGGTCGTTCCGAATTGATATATCGATATCAACGCTGTGAGCAGCAAAACTAAATCGGAACGGTTGTTAGCGCTGTGAACGCTCATGGCGATGTAATCGTATTCGGAACGCGGTGTCTGTCATCATCATCTGTCAAAAAGTAAACAGAATAACACCGAACCGAAAATAAAATAATAATTTTTGCCTTTGATTGAAACAAGAGGGATTATGGTTTAATAAATAATAATTGTTATTTGATTTTTATAAACATGACGTCCACTGAAAAAGATGCAGAGAAAAGTGAACAACAGCCAGAGACAGAGGGTCAAACAGAAAATGTGGAAGATGAGAAAGCAGCCCTCGATGAATACACATCTAACCTAGAATCTAGGATAAAACAAAAGTCTGAACTTAGAAATCAAAACCTGAATTGTGTTCGTCCACCAGATAATTATTTCTCTAAATTGGATTCTGGATTAAAGAAGAATACAACTTTTGTGAAGAAATTGAAGTCATTTAGTGCTACACAAATTGATACACTTTTAAAAGATTTCAATGCCCTAAATCTTACTAAATACATCTCAGAAGTGGCAGCAGCGATCGCCGAAGCTAAGCTAAAGATGTCTGATATTGCAGCTGCTATTAATTTATGTTCAGCACTCCATCGCACTTATGCAGATTTTTCAGCTAATTTTTTTGAAAACTGGCAGAAGATCCTAACTTTCAAAGCTACAGATAAGATAACCAACTCATCTAAATTGCGTGTGGATATTAGATTCTATGCGGAGCTGGTAGCTGTTGGTATATTTACTAATAAAATGGGTCTGCCTTTGCTGGGCAATGTCCTTACAGTTCTTATAAATATGGATAAAGAGGAGCATAACAATATACCAATACTGTTGTCATTTTGTAAACATTGTGGTGAGGACTATGCTGGTTTGGTTCCAAAGAAAATAAGAGAAGCGGCTGAAGTAACTACTTTCACTTATTGTTAAACAGTGAAGTTTATTATCTTGAGAAAATAAATAACTATTGATAATAGAAATTATGTTTGTGTTCATGTGATAATCTTAAAAATGTTATTTTCAGAAACACAATGTTACTATACCCAGAAACCCATTCTTGCCAGCTGAAAAGCAGACAGCTGTTAGAACTCTGCTTAAAGACTATTTCTCATCTCTGACAAAGCACTTGCTAGCCGAAAGGGCTCAACTACAAGCGCTGCATGCAGCCAACCAGAGGACTCTGCATACCCGGGGAGAGCTGTCACAGGAGAGGAAGGACCAGTTAGAACAACATCAGGTAGATTTTGACTCTGGATCATCATCATCTTCCTGCCCTTATCCCGTGTTATTTGGGGTCAGCGCAACACATTTTTTTCTTCCATTCTGCCCTGTCACTCGTCATACTATCACTAACTTCCTTTTCTTTCATATCACTCTTCACACAATCCATCCATCTTTTCTTAGGTCTCCCTCTCCCTCTCCATCCATCCACATGTAAACTCATAACTCTTTTAGTAACATGCGTTTCATCTCTCCTCTTCACATGACCATACCAAGACAAAGGATTCCCTTTCAACTTTTCAGTCACTGGCGCCACTTTCAAACTTCCCCTAATATACTCATTTCTCACTTTATCCATTCTCGTCACACCACACATCCATCTTAACATTCTCATCTCCGCTACGTGCAATCTTTTTTCATCCGATTCGATCCGATTTTTTTTTAGATTTTGACTCTAGATAACTTGATATAATTCAACAAAATTGTTTGAAGATTGATATCAGTACTTAGCACTTGCACAGTTCAGGATAGAATGGTATTGAATAAAGAGATGAGGCTTAAACCCTACTTTGATGACTACCTTGATATTGATTTTTACCAATAACTTTTTTTTTCAGGCTACCTATGATAAGCTGCTGACAGGAGCACAGAGTTTTGCTGAAGTGTTAGGTGAAGAACTAGGAGAAGCTGGAGAACCTCCCACCCTCACACTGACGGTGACTGAAACACAGGGCACAGTTACAATTGGTGGCAATGAGGAGTTCACCATGCAGGCAGGCACAGATCCCTGGCAAGATGAGGACACTAGGACTTTTTACACTAGCTTGCCAGATTTGAAAGTGTTTATGCCTAATTATCAGGTGAAAGAAGTAAGTAAAGGATAAAAAGTGTTTATACAACTTAGTCAACAATTCTTCACGCAACCAAATTGTATCCAAGCTCCAGTCTTGGGCTCACATAGGAAGTTTGTTAGAAAAATTAAAATATAGACCAACACTAATAAACCAACAGTGAAAACATTTTTGAGATCCATTATTAAATGACTGAGAAATTAATAATTTATGTTTATGCACAATGTTTGCAGTCTTTCACTGAGTGTCATTATTTGACCTAAGTGAGATAGTCATACCACAAATTATATTTGAATGCACTAGTTTCTAAGTTGCATGTCAGCTTTTGGCAAAGGGTGACATTGTGTGACATCACACACTGGAGTGTGGCAAGAAACAAAATTACTCTTACAAGTGCATCTATAAAGTTCCCTAACTTTTATAGAAAAAAAAATATTTCATTTTAACAACATTTAGGTCAAAGGCCCTTGACAAGTCCAGATAACAAGCATAGACAGGTGTTTTTCTGTTAACATAGTAATTTACAAGTATGCTTCAATGTCAAAATAGCACAGTCGGTAGATAGGTTCTTACGAAAACCAAAGTGCGCATCATGAAGCAGATTATGCTTGCTAAGTTGCGCAACAACTAGACTGTCGAAGACCTTTGCAATCACAGTCGCCAGTGATATCGGCCTGTAGTTGCTTTTATCCATAACATCCCTAGTTACATTTTTCGCTATTGGTACCACAAGTCCACAATAGATTTTTTTTATAGATCTTTAAATGATCCTGTAAACATCTTCATTCCATTCTAAATTTACAGACAGTAAAGAGTAAACCAGAGACAGTAACTGAGGAAATGTTGGACGAGGATTTGAAGGAGGATGAGCTGAGTGACAGTGAGGGGCCTCCTACAGTTCCTGAAATGGAGCAAGAAGAGGCTCAGCCATCTAATGTTTCTAACAAGTAAGCACAATTTAATTTTTACTTATTATTATATATATTTCTTAAACTCTGCTTTATCCTAAAAATCAAAATCAAAAATATATTTATTTCACATAGGCCTACATGGGCACTTATAAAACGTCAGAAGCTAATGTAAAAATCTGCCAAAATTTGGTATTAATTTTAAAGTAAGTTTTGAGACCTTCTGAACTCAAAATACTCAATTCAGAAACCCGTCCTATGTGAACAATTATGACACACAAAGAAACATCAATCATCAAATGACGAGAATTCTTCGACTAATAGGAAGCCATGTATCAATATTAAATTATTGATAAATAAACCACGAAAGTGAAGCAGTGACTAGGGAAATGCTAGCAATAAAATAAACTACAACTAGTGACACACTCCAGCCCCCCCCCCCCCCCTAGCCAAGTTACGACCGTTTCGTTTCGATTCTCTTGCATCGAACGCCTCAAGTAGGCCACGCCTCCGATTCCTTTTTTCTGACCACGTGACTGAGCGTTGAGATGACGCCAGAACATTGGAATCGGAGGCGTGGCCTACTCGAGGCGTTCGACGCAAGAGAATCCAAACAAAACGGTCGTAACTTGGCTAGGAGGCCAGCTTCGCATGACTGCAAATTGTACATAAAAAAAAACCTTTGTTTATAGTTTAAATTATTTTTTTTTAATCCTGTATCGTGGGTGTGATCACAAACATATAAACTCTCAATAGTCAATACACAAGCCACCCGATATGGGTGGCTTGTGTATTGACTATTGAGACATCATAACAACTAACTGTAGACCATACAAAAATTTTACCCGCATGGGAATCGAACCCGCGACACGCGGCGCAGCAACCAATCGCTCTGTCTGTTTCTATAATAACTCGTTCTAAATCACACTACGGATTTTGATGCGATTTCACTAAAAAAAAATATCAATAGAGATGAGATTAAAATTGAAATAGATATCATCTGTATTGATATTTTTTTAAAGTGAAAGTCTCATCAAAATCCGTAGCATGATTTAGAAGGAGTGAGCATATAAACAGACAGACCCGGAAAGCGACATTATACTTTCATCTCTCAAAAGCCCGCGTATCTTTCTGCTAGTATGAAAGGAGTTTAACCAGTTTGTCTGTTAGTTTTACTCTGCTCCTACTGGTCATGGAGGGCTATCAAACACTAAAAGAATTTTTAATTTGAACCACTATTTCCTGAAATTAGCGTGTTCAAACAAACTCTTTAAGTTTATAATATTATGTAAGTATTGATGAAGCACCAACTTTAACATTAAGGCTAGAAAATAAAATCATCTTTTTCACAGGTACGCTTTGGATGCATTTCTGAATGAGCTGCCAAACTGTATCAATAGAGAGTTGATTGACAATGCTGCAGTGGATTTTGTTCTGAATCTCAATACAAAGAATAATAGAAAGAAACTGACGCGAGTTCTCTTCAGTGTTGCCAGAACTAGACTAGATTTACTGCCCTTCTACTCAAGGTTTGCAGCTATACTGTACCCAGTGTTGCCTGATGTATGTGCAGATTTGTGTCAGATGCTGAAACAGGACTTTAAGTATCATGTTAGGAAAAAAGATCAGATCAATATTGAGTCAAAGGTAAGAACATTATTCTTCAGTGTGAAATTCTGATTAAGAGCATCATATTCACGAGCGGCATATTGCTGCAGAAGTAACTGCATCCGTCCACCTATAGTGACACTTGACACAAACAATGGTTTCTTTTTTTTTTAAAGTGTGGAAATCATCTAATACTTACTTTACTTTTACTGACTAAAACCAGACGTGTGTCTTTCATTTGCCCTTTGCATTCTAGGACTACGGGTTTCCTTTTCATAAATTCTCCGCGGTCCTAGCTAGCGGGTATTGGCCCTGCTGGGCCCCTACGGTTTCCTGACATCTCCTTGAGGAGCGCGTGGATCACTACGCGCTGTTGACGACTGGGCTCGGTCCGATCAATTACCGGACGGCTGGACGGCAAGCTACCCATTGTTCGACGTCCACATGCCCGCGTCTACCGTGGCTGGTAGTCGGGGTCAGAATCTCGGCGGCTGGGGCGTGAGGACATTCGTTCCCTCAGGCGTGCGGCCTTTTCCTTCGCTAGCATTACTGCTTCGCAGAAGGAGGCCACCGCCTGCCATTCCTCCTCGCTTCGGACCATAGCCTGAACCAGGGCCCAACGCGAGAGGTCGCTGCCGCCGATTGCCTCCACGAGGACACGACGGTGCTCCGCCCAAGCGGGGCACACCACCGTATGCTCCATCGTGTCCTCGCGTTAACAGATGCCGCCGACGTGTTGACAGCTGCCGCCGACGTGTCGACGGCTGCCGCCGCCCCGTGGGTGTCAGCTGCAGTTACCTCTGCCGTTGGCAACATGCCGCTCGTGTGTATTAGCTCTAAATACTAGTAAAAACAATAGGGACATAATTTTTCTATTTTGTATTGCAGATAAAAGTGGTGCGTTTTATCGGCGAGTTAGTGAAATTTAGCCTCTACTCTAAAATGGAAGCACTGTATTGCTTGAAGGTACTTCTTCACGACTTCAAACATCATCACATTGAAATGGCGTGCAACCTCCTCGAGACTTGCGGCAGGTTTTTATACTGTAACCCAGATACTCATCAACGCACTATGATCTACTTGCAGCAAATGATGAGGAAAAAGGTAAAATGGTGTTTACACTAGTGTTGCATCAGAACTCTGCTTCCGCTTCTGCAGAAGTACCGCAAGCTTTTTCACTTCCGTTCAGTGGCGTGCCTAGGGTTTCAAAATAAGGCAAGCCCAATAAAATATTAACCGATTTCAAAAAAAGAAAGTTCTGTTTTCGAAATTACCGAAAGAAACCATTGCACACAGGTGTTTATGGGAATTTGCGTGCCTTTAAATGGCGCCAGATATGTTATTTAAATCATTATAACCAGATGTATTCCAAACGGAATCTTCATTCGAAAAAAATATGCAGCACTAGCAATACAACTAATTAGTGTGCGAACAGCCAACTAGTTTTATACACTGATCTATTAAATTTTCGTTTATGCGATTTACTAGTCTGAGAAATACACAGATTAGGCGTCGGTTTTAATGAAGAAATTAACTGTTTTTTCTGAGCAAAGTTTAAAGATTTTACCTTATCTTCGCCAATCAAAACTAGAACGCATTTTAAATCCTCACAAGTTACAATTACCCCCATTGTTGTAGGTAAGTCACCAAAACAATTGTATCACTGAAAAAATCTAAGAAAACCACTGAGGTATTACTACTACGTAAATATAGTTCAATGAAGAAAACACACAAAAAACTAACAAAACAACTTTTCCCACTCAAGCAAATGAAAATGAAGTGAGTTGCAAACGGGTGTCAGAAACTACTTACGCAGAGTTGCAGTGTTGTCAATTTGTCATTTAGGCAAAAAAGTCGCCAGGTATATGAAAAATCTAGCTAGATGTCGCAATTTTTTTTTTTTTAAGATATTGCTTGAATATTTAATTTCGTTTAAATCTTAAAAAAAGCCTCCAAACTCGTTAAAAATCTCCTAGATCTCACAACGTCGCTAAAACGGCAACACTGCAGAGTTGGCAAGGTGACAAGGTCACGCATACGCGAGCAACTTCATACGAATGCCCGGCTTAAATCTTCCATACTGATCGATTTGTAGACGCAAAACGTCCTAACTCGTTATACGGCACATCGCTATAAGTGCGAAAGAGACAGAGATAGTATTTGAAAGCCCGGCAAAAGCCGGTACGTGTAAGCGAGATAGCTATATGTAGATGCTGCAAATGCGAAACTCTGCGCGCGACAATCGCGATGTGTAGTAGTGTGGCATAGGTTGATACTTTGTGTTATTTTGATAAGAATTAAAGCGCGCGAAATTTTAAATAGTTCGGGTTTGATATTGATTCTATATCGAGCATTTTAGTAAGGCATGCGGGCTTTTCTGCTTGTATGAAGGTACCGCCACTGCTTCCGTTTCGGCTTCTGCTTCCGCAAAATTTATAACAGAACTCTAAACGGAAGAATACAGCGAGGAGCGCGGGGGTGGAGGGCGCGTGGACGACTGGACACATCGAAAGAGGCGCGGGAGGGGGGCGAGGACAGTACACAAACGTGTCGCAACCAGTTTATTATTATTATTATTTTTGGTTCATTCTGCGCATCACCGCGCCTCGTGAAGTGATTACGACGTAAACCTTCTGTTGTTTAAAAAAATAAAATGTGCTTTTTCTTCATAATATTAAAACCTCGGCTTCCGTTTCCGCTTCCGCATCCGCAAAGATTTACTTTTGACGTCTGTTTCCGTTTCCGCTTCCGTTAAGACACTTCCGTTGCATCACTAGTTTACACACTATTAATTAAAATAATTAAAAAAAAAGAAAATGATTTATATTTATCTTAATTTTCAGACTGTATCAGCACTAGACTCACGTTACGTGACGCAAATTGAAAACGCATTTTACTACGTATGTCCACCCGAAGCTCCAGCTCAACCTAAAGAAGAGGAGCCTCCCATGCACCAGTTTATAAGAAAAGTACTTCATGAAGACTTACAGAAGAGCAATGAGGAGAAGATACTAAGACTGATGCGAAAGCTAAACTGGGATGATCCAGACACTGCAGCTATTGCTATACAGCACCTAGCAGGCGGCTGGAGAGTGCGGGCCAGTGCCAGGAGAGCCCTGGCCCGACTGACGGCTGAACTAGCCGCGTGGCAGGAAGCCGTAGCTCCTGCAGTAGTAGATACCATTCTAGAAGAGATCAGAGTCACCATGGAAGATCCTCACCCCAGATACAATCAGAGGAGGATAGCCACCGTGAGATATCTTGGAGAGCTGTACAACTACAAGCTGCTAGATTCCCGCGATGTGTTCACCGTTTTGTACTCTTTTATAACTTTCGGGGTAACAAACGACCACAGCACCGTCTCTCCTCTCGACCCTCCAGACAATGTGTTCAGAATAAGACTGGTCTGCGCCCTCCTCGAGACTTGTGGCGCTTATTTTAATAGCGGATCTAGCAAAAAGCGTCTAGATTACTTTTTAACATTCTTTCAAAATTACTACTGGTTTAAGCAATCTGATCCTCATTGGACTGATGACAACATGTTTCCTATTTATGTAAAATACATATATCAAGAATGTTTAACAACCCTGAGACCTAAGCTGAATTTGTTTGCCAGTTGGCAAGAGTGTAAAGACGCGATAGAAGAGTTGCGTATAACGTTATACCCAGAACTAGGCGAGGAAGATATTGATAACGATGATCAGGGCGACGACAGTGTTAACGAAGGATTGGATACTATTATTGAGACTGATGATGAGACGGATAATCCTCAACTGCCTGAAGAAAGTTCTGATGAAGAGCCTATCACAGAGAATACAGGGAACGACGAAAGTGAAATTCAGCAAAACGACGACATTGCCAATGAACCTCGAAGGCCGGCTCCAAAACCTGTTAGTAACTTTACAAAAGTATTGAAATTAAACATAATTAGTCCTCAATTAATGTTACAATTATGTTATAGGTTGAAGATGTTGAATTTGAATCAGCCTTTGAAAAGATGGTAATGGAAAACATAGCGGAGCGACAGCGTGAGACCAGGCCTCAACAGCGGGACATAGCGGTCCCCATGACCTGCCGACAGACCACGAAGAAAACTTACGAACAGTTGTTGGTATGTAATGTAAGTCAATGTACGACGAGCAAAAGGAGTATGTAAGAATCATGTTTTAAGCATGTAATGTTCTGTAGTTTGTGCCAACCCCTACCCACCTCCCTAAGGTGTGAGTTACTGCATGTATATCAATTACTGATTGTCATAATTGAATTTCAATTATTTTCACAAACTTCAACTAGTCACAGCACACAAGAAAGTAAGGTTTTTCCAGGATTCTTTTAAATTTATTCTAATGATAATCATCTTTTGCAGCAAGGTAAAGAAGGCGTGGAATTTGTGTTGATGGTACGAAAGGGCACTAAACCCCAGTACAAGTCATTCAATGCCCCACCTGAACTCGCGAGCAACCTGCAACAACAGGCACTGGCGGACAAACAAGAGATGGAGAGGATGAAACTGTACGTATGGGGTATTATCAAACCTATGGAATTTGAAAACTCCGCCGCTGACTGTAATTAGGACATTTTCTAGCCAAATATTCTCACTAATTTATAACCAAAACATTTCAGCTTAACCTTGAATATATCGGAAAGGCAAGAAGAGGAAGAATACAGCGCGGAAAGTGGAGGGGGCTCCGGTGGCAGTGGCAACCCGAACAGAGGGCAACATGTGCGACAGAAATATCAGCATCCTAAAGGGGCGCCCGATGCTGACCTTATATTCGGACCTAAAAAATTTAAATAACCCTTAGTTTCCTATAGAGAAAGGATGGAGCATCTTTTATTAAAGCGAATGCGCTGGTAGCCCATGATTGGAGTTTTATCTACATCAAATAATATAGAGCTGCAATTTAAATAAAAGGGCTTTACGTGGGGTTCCTTTGCGCGACGAACTTTTAAACCTGTAACTTTGTCTCTGGTCGAAAGTGAAGTGAGATTGAGAGGACACTGTTGTGTTTATGACATATGCTAAGGACCCGGACCGAGTCACGCCGGAATGGCAGCGGCCAACAGCGGCTGGCTAGGCTAGAACTACCGACAAGACACGCGTGGCGCGCGGCTGCTCGCGGAATCGCGGGCGGCTCGCGTTTTCATGCTTTTCAAGCGATACTGGTCTTTTAATATGTAGATAAAGTTTAAAATTATTTCACACCGAAAGTGTTCGCCGCATCGCTGCCATTCCGGTGTGACTCGGCCTTTATTATTGTACTATAATATCTCAGAATTAAATATTAGATTACATTTTTATTATTTGCATACTTATTTTTTTAGCTTTATATTGTTTTAGGAAATATATATATTTCTGTAATTTCATCATTCATTTATCACGTAAAACGATTTTTCCTAATCCCCCCCCCCCCTTGCCCCATGTAAGGGCCGACGCTGCGTTAGGCCTCATTTACGGAGACGCGGGGCGTCGCGCGTTGCGTTGAGCGGCCGAGCCCGCGGCTGGCACCGACGCGTCCCACGCGGCGTTTATCGCGGCGGCGCACGCAGCGGCAATTCTCGATGAAGCTATGTCCGAGGCGGAATCTTCTATCAGTCTTATTTAGAAATCGCGCAACACAGACGTAGTCACGGCGAGCATGCGCCACCGCGATGCCCGCCGCGTGCTTCGCTAAACGCTAGAGGATTCGCCGCGGGCGCCGCGGCGGGCACCGCCACGCTTCCCGTCTTGCTTCTCTATGAACATGGTCGTATATTGCTATAAGTTTGTGTTTACGCGTGCGATGATGCGTGCCGCTTCACGCGCCGCCCCACCGTGAACAGAAAAAACGTCCGACGCGCCGCGAGACGCCACGCCACACGCGACGCGAGACGCCCCGCGTCTCCGTAAATGAGGCCTTAAACGGGCGCTCGCACGGTCTCATACAAAAGTGCCAAAACATAGCAACAACCGCGGCCAAAGAGTATGTAAAGCTAACGCTTTAACCGCGGTGGCGCGGTGTCGCACGCCAGCACGCCCTAATACGAGCATGCGGCGATATCCGCTACTCTGCACGCCCTGCATCTCCATAAACAAAATCGTACATTGCCATAATATTTGTGTTTGCGCGTGCGATAACGCGGACCGAAAAAAACAGAACTAAAAACGCCAGACGCGACGCGCGATGTCCCGTATCTCCGTAAACGAGCACTTAAGCTTCTTTTTAACCGACTTCAAAAAAGGAGGAGGTTATTCAATTCGGTTATATTTTTTTTTTATCATTTTTTTTTAAATGTTTGTTACCTCAGAACTCCGTCGTTTATGGGTCGATTTGCAAATTTTATTTTTCCCTTTATAGGATATGCTTCCAGATTGGTCCCATTTTTTTCAAAATCCAATTCTGATGATGGGATCCATAAGGAATCGAGGGAACTCCTCAAATATTATAGGCAACCATATAGTGATTTTGGTATTTTCATCGAGAACTGAAGCATTTACAGTCAAAAAGTGACATTTGATGAAGTGGAACTGATGAAGAAGACAAGAAATGGTCAACGGACTTCATACTCACATTGATATCACAATGAAGATAGTTAAGCGACTATGACAATACAAATAAATGAATGGTTCTGAATAGTTACGTTGAAAATGGTATCATCGAAGTGATCTGATGATGATGATGGAGCCGGAAGGTAGGCACAGGAACTCCGTAATTAATCAATGTATCCTAGCCGTGTTTGGGCTTATTAGAATTGTCATGAGATGCATTTTGGCTATAAGGTACTATCGAACTGATCTGGTGATTGATCCGAAAGGTGGAAGGTAGACACAGGAACTTTATAATAAAACAATGTAACCTAGCAGTGTTTGGTTTAATTGGAATCGTCATGAGAAATAGGCACTCTGTTCATAAGTGTATCGCAACTAAAAAGTGTAAAATAAAAACTTTTTCCAAAAAAAAAATAAACCGACTTCACTAAAAAAAACACTACAAGGGTCAAAATAACTAATTTCGGAAGTCGGTGTTAAGTAAGAAACAAACAATACCGAGGTTTTTTTTAGTGAAATCGGTTTTTTTTTTTTTTTGTAAAAAGTTTTTATCAATATTCAAAATACAGCCATGAAGTCCATTGTGCAGTTGGCCTGCCTTTTTCATGCATCGCTATTATAAAAAAAATAAGACATGGTCAACCGCCCACAGACGTATAAAGAGTAGTACTCTTTAGACGTCTGTGCAACCGCCTTCCGGCCCTGAATTGTCTTATGTAATAAACGAAGGCTCTTAATAATCTGGGACAGTATGGTGGCGCAAACTTGGTCCAGTGGTAACAAATTCGTGCTATACGTATCCAACATAAGCCCCCCAAAAGCTGTATTCAGTTAGAACATCGTGGTTGCCATGCTACATGTTATTATAACATATGCAGCCTGCCTGACGACAACCATCGGGCCACCAGACAGAAGACCTGTCTGGTAGGAGGATGTTTTCATACATCAATATTTCCCCTGTTCCACATATATCGACAGCTTCATGCAAAGGTGCTTCTATTGCAGTAGGCAAGCAATCTCTAAAACGGTACCAAACGTGTATGGTTTCGAGGAGATAAAAGCAATAGCATTGTCTATGTTTAAAAAATCTAGCTGTCAAATCTATTTAGTGTCGCCAATTTAGCCACTTTTTCGCTAAAAATGTCGATTTGCGACAAAAATGACAAACAGACACACAGACAGACAGATGATTGATTTTTAGCGACAAAAAGGATTTAGCGACTTTTGAAACTGCTTTTGGAGTACAAATTAAAATGAAAAAAAAAAACGAAACAGAAACGAAATATATATAATCTTAAAGATTATACATATTTTATAAAAAAAATTGACAACTTTAAAAAAAATTGTATAGTAAATGTTTAAGTATGGAGTAGGAGCTGGAGCTATATTCATTTAAATTAATTCCTAAAACAACGATAATTTTATTAGCTGTTTGTTGAAAACTCTATATTCAAACAAGGCTTCGTTAGTGAAATAGATTAGGTTTATTTTATTTTTGGACACGTCTAAAAGTTTAGTCGGCACTTAAACCTTAATGCCACCCACCACTAACACTAGAATAATAATGCACTGATTATAGAATAACGTTTTAATAATTTATCAAGTTTTATTGCAGACGATACAATATTTAATTACAATTCAATAATTTAAGAATATCGTATTAGGCCTCTTGTTGGGTCCGCGGTCCGCCTCTGGTAATCAGCGACTTTTGATATTGAGTTAAGCGACTTTGAACTTTTGGGGTTGGCTACACTGAATGTATCTGTCAAAGTCAAAGTGTCAAACGATTTGAGGTAGAGCGCGTACCGGCCGTTATTTCTCTTATTTGTTGTTTTTAATTAATCCATGTTCTGTGTTACGAATGTATTTCTAGAGTTATAATAGTGGCAATTGATCAGAGCTTAAAACTGTGGTCTGTTGTTTTGTGATTTTTTGTGCAAATTTTTGATAACCTAAGTGCATGATGGCAGACGATGATTTTAGCAAACTTTTGCAACAAGCTGAACAATTAACTACTGAAATTGAGGGTAATGAAGAGCTTCCGAGGGTTGAACGTTCTTTAGGCCAGGTGCTTGAGGCGTCGCAGGAACTATACTCAAGAGTTATCCAGTCTGGAGCGAATGATATTCAAGCGTAAGAACTTGCTGCATATAAGTCATATACAAATTTATACTAGCTTTTACTAACTTACGACTATTGTATTTTGTTACAGGCACCTTCTGTTTGGTTCTAAAGGAATAGATTTGCAACAGATATCACAAAAGCTTGAAACACTCAGCTCCAAACGTACTTTCGAGCCACTCCAACCTATTGCTGATTCTGATATCGAAAGCTTCTTGAGAAATGAAAGAGAAAATGCTATTTTATCACTTATTGATGAAGTAAACAAAAATGTAAGTTTAAATACAAGACTTATTAAATTACAGTAACAAAATGTTGCCCTCACATGTTTATCATTAAATAACTCAATTTCAGTCCTTACAAACAACTGAAGATCAGAAATGGGAACATATGCTATCTGAATGGAATAGAGAAAAGATCAAGTTGATGAATGCTATGATTGGTCCTTCACAAAACTGGCTGGACCTTAAGAGGACCCCAGAGCCACCCAGTATTGCCGATACACCAAAGAAGTTTGGTCATTCTATGCTTGACAACATAGAGGCTGCTTATGCCAGACAAGTTCATCAGTATAACAAGCTGGTGTTCCAAGGATCTAAGTCAAGGACAGCCCTGCATCAGAAATTTGCACAAGTTGCTGAAGAGTTTAATGATCCTGTAAGTCATCTTTCCTCTTTAATGTCTGGAAAGTATTTAATTGTCTTATACTTCTGTGACAAATCAAGGTTGATTCTTGAAAATCTTACAGATATAGATATCTTGATAATTATTGTGTTTGAAATGTTTTCAGAAAGTAAAAGAAATGTGGGAGATTATCAAGACAATGGCAAATATTCCAGCCTTAGTGAGGGATGAGGACCCTCTCAAGGCCAGAGGGAACACTACCATCCAACAGTGTCTAGTTGCTCAAGGAAAGAAATACTTGGAGAAGAGGTATGTTATTAGCCTAAACAAAGTTAAAGGTGGACAATAATTTTGGCAACATTATAATAATAATAAATCAAATAAATTTATTTCAGACTAATTTCAATGTCCATGTTATGTTAGTGACTGAAACTTAAAACTATTTAGAATATTGAAATGCATTAAATTGGTCAATTAGTTCATAAGAAATTAAATTAAAATAAATAAATAATATGTAATAGCAATTATTATTTATTTTATTTGCTTTATGTTGTGGACAGTATGGTAAACCATTAGCAGATTTGTTGTAGGATAATGCTGGCTGTATATATAATGTATTATATGTATTTATTTTGTTATTCCAAAGTCTCATATATGATGAGATTTCAACCTTTTATTTCATGGTGGATTCCTTAAACCTGAGGCCAAGCAGTTGTTTTGTGCCTGTATTAGGTTTATTTTTATTTTATTCTGTGCACTACTTTTACTTATGCAAAAAGCAGCGTCCGAGCATGTCGAGGACAGATGAGATAGAGGGATTAACACAATATTACATGCTAAATAGTGTAATAATTGTCTCAAGTTGATAAAAATATTAAAGTGAAGATTTCATAAATTGAGAAATTAAAACTAGTTTTGTTTTTGACTGTGTAGTTGCTTGAGTTAGTTAATGCATTGTTGTCTTATCGTTTTAAAACTGTTAATCCATACTACTCCTTCTCTTAGATATAAACTATACATGAGCGATGTGGTGCGCACGAACCCTGCGGCGGCAATGCGAGGCGGTGAACCGGGCACGTACCCTCTAGTACGGGGCTTCGTAGGCCTTCGCCTACAGGGCCAGAACGTGCAGGTGCTGACTGATGGCGTCATCGACGAGCGCCCACTGTGGCCCATGGTGTACTACTGCTTGAGGAGCGGTGACGCCAATGCGGCGCTGCATTGTTTGAGGAAGGCTGGGTAAGTAATAAAAATCTTTTTGCATTACTCTTTTTAATACAAGTGGATAAAGTTTGTCATTGCGACCGAGGCAGAATCCGCTCAAAACTTAGGCGAGGGTGTTATAGAGGCGGTGCTGCAGTGATTTTCCACGTGTATCAAATGGCATTTTTTAATACACTTAGGACGAAATAAATTAACGCAACGGGTTGACGCAAGCCTCGTGAGGGTCGCTTAGCGCCCAGCCTGATACGATAAATGTAATAAATTGTGGCGGGGCGAGTGTTAGCACTTTTTCGCACAAGTGTGGAAAATAATAAATTGCGAGCCAAAGACGCGGTAAGAGCGAAAGTTTTTCGAGAAAGTGTATTGAAAAAAATAATTAAGCACATTGAAAAAGTTCATACCGCTGCTGTTGATAAACAAATAGACACTAACTTACATCAAAACAAGTTTAAGTTTTAACCAGAAGAACAAACATTTGGGTTGACCACTCTCAGTGACATACTTTTGTTTGTTTACAGTCGAGATCATGAAGAGTTTATATCAGCTCTGGAAGAGTACATAAAGAACCCAGAAAAGCCTTTGAGTGACAAACTACAAACTGCAATCAACTTTCAATATAGGATACAAGTGCGCAATTCTACAGACCCATATAAAAGAGCTGTAAGTACCCAAATTTTTTTCCTGCAATCTGTCTCTGTCTGTTTACTATAACAGGTGGGTTGTTGGCGATTGCCCGATTGGTATTTGGATTAATTAGATAGGTAATATACTGACCTATATGAGGAATAAGAACGGATATTTTGAAATGAGGTTTCATGCGAGCGAAGCCACGTGCATAAACTAGTTATATTATGTAACTGTATCTCAATTTGCCAGGTATACTGCGTCATAGGATGTTGTGACCTTAGCGACGAGCACTACGAAGTGGCGCGAACAGCCGACGATTATCTCTGGCTCAAACTATCCTTCATCAAATCACGCAGCAACAATGAGACTGAAACCTTCTCCTATTCCGATCTACAGAAGATGATTTTGGAAGAATATGGTACTTTATCTCGAAATAATAATTTTATTTAACTTGAAAAAAATATTTACACGGCTAATACTATTTTCATTTTCGATTTGTAGGTGAAACACATTACCATGCATATGAAAAACCAGTTGTGTATTTCCAAATGCTGACATTGACTGGACAATTTGAACCTGCAATTGAATTCTTATCAAGAATACCAAGGTAAATATTTGCCAGCAGTAAGTTTTCAATGAAAAACATTTTCACAACAAGCTTTTGTCGCGCGGTATAGTACCTACTGATCAAGACCACAGAGCTCAAACACAATGGGGTTGTCTTGTTGCGCATAGTTCCTATGGCCACTATTCGACTTTATCAGCCTGAGATGGACCTGGGCCCATGGTACCATATTAATGCATTATCATCGAAGTTACACAGGTATACTAAATTGTAGCAATCGGTTAGGGGTAAGGCTACCATCAGACGGACTGCATGTGTCGACTGCGCGCTGTTGCTGCGATGTCCGTCTGATGGCAGCCTAACTGTATCGAAATCAATTTGCAAGATTTATCCTAAACGAACATACATTTACGTACATACAAACAGTGCAAGTAAGTTAATTAATAGCTTGTAATGTATGTAATTTTGCAGATTCCAAGTCCATGGTGTCCACATGGCGTTAGCTCTTCATGATGTCTACATGCTGGGCACACCACGGAATGTTCAAGCTCCGCTATGTAAGTACCTGCAATGCTGGATCGAGACTGTTTGTCCTCGGTTCATATAAAAAATTCGATCTTTTTGTTCTAGTGTCTGTGGATACGGACGATCCGCCACCACTCCGTCGCCTGAACTTGGCAAGACTGCTGCTCTTATATGTCAGAAAGTTTGAGCTCACAGACCCATCTGATGCTTTACACTATTATTTCTTCCTGAGGTAAAGTTACCTAAAGTAGTTTCAAGTAGCCTTTAATACACTTTTTGTGTGTGTTACTAAATTAATTATTGTACTGTTCAGAAACCTCAAAGATCCCAGCGGTAAGAACTTATTTATGTGTTGCTGCACTGACCTGGCACTTGAAAGTCGCGATTACGACCTGCTGTTCGGCCGAATGGACGCTCTGACTGGACTGCGCAGCCAAGGCCTGTTGGACCAATTCAACAATCCACACATTGATAGCAAAGTATGCATACTTTAGTAATAGTTATTGTTTTACTTGTAAAATGTCTAGTTACTATAGTCATTGTTGTCAATTTCAGGTTATAGCTCTAAATGTAGCAGAACAGCTCGTAAACAAAGGTCTGTTTGAAGATGCTATCACAATGTATGATATTGCTGGGGTAAGTTATCAAATTATTATCATCACCCAACATCTTTATCCGAGTCCCATAACATCAACATTGAAATAATTCATTGTTTTTCAGAATTTAGAGAAGGTTCTTGAACTATTCTGCGTCCTGTTAGCACAAGTAGTGAACAGCGGAGGCGGCGCGGGCGGGCTACGTCAGCGCCTGTCAACGCTCGCGGAACACGTATCGAGAAGATTGCGATCAGCCGACGGTACCGCGCTGTCAGCTGCATTGGTGGAGGCATACACCAAGCTTTGCAAGCTGATGACGTTCTTCGATCAGTTCCACAGCGAAAACTTTGAAGGCGCTCTTGAGGTATGACAAAATCAGGAAGAGCCAAGATCCGGGCGTAAATAATATATGGCACATCCACTTTACGTTCTAAAATACTTTAAAAAAAAATCTTGTTATACCTTAGTAATAGGCCGCATACGGCATACTACACGATATTATATTTTTCGAGTAATAATTTAAAGTATGAATATTTTTCTGTAGACGCTTCGTGAATGTGAATTGGTGCCCTTGAACGCGAGTGAGTTAGACGCGCGTGTATCCGCCGCGCGAACTGCCCGTGGAGAGCTTCTGCGCAGCTTGCCAGCCGTGCTGCGAGCCCTCTGCACCATTCTACTAGCGCAAAGACAACGGTTGCGTAATGCGGCGCAAGCGCAACCGCTAGCAGGGCAGAACAACAAGGTGGAATATTAGCTATACAATGATAGACTGACTTATCTATATACAGAAAATCTGGAATTGGTTTCTAGTATTCTTTTTGTTTTTTATAAATATTCGTTTTTGTGTTTCCAGCAAGTGGAATGGTTGCGTGAACAAGCTGAAGTTTTGAACACATTCGCCGGCAACATCGCGTACAGGATGCCCGGCGACACCTACAGCCAATTGGCGCAGATGCAAATACTGATGCATTAATACTAAATTGTCATTAGAAAAAAAGTTTGATTACATATTAAATATTTTTTATTAATAATACTGTGTTTAATACAGGAAACCACATTTCCACAGTAGTATACAATGATTAATCAAATTCAGGCGGAACATAACATAGTAAAAAAATAGATGTGGCATCTGCCAAGATCAGTCTTATTCATTACACACTGTAGTAGATTCTTTCTGCTAGCTGCCTCCTAACTTCAATTCCAATATATAAATCATTTACATTATCTTCAGGCATCTCAGTCACTTCATTTATGATTGGCATTGGTTCTGGGTCTATATAAGGCTGAGGGTCTGGCAGGCCTGCTCTGATGCATATATTATGTAAAACAGCACAAGCATTTATAATTTTAGCTGCTTGCTGTGGTGTGTAGTGCAGTGGTCTTTTGTGGAGACACTCCCACCTTCCTTTGAGCTTGGCAATGCATCTTTCTATACAAGTTCTTGTTCTACCCTGAAAGTGGTTGTACTGAGAATCGGGTGTGCCTTGAGAGGCATGTAATACAGGTGTCATTAGCCAAGCCCTTTGTGGATACTTGTTGTCAGCTGGGAACAAAATAAATTTTTATTAGAGAACAATTTACTAAATCTAGGCATATATAGTGAGTACAATAAACAAACCAATGAGCCAACTCATTTCTCCCTGCCTGCTTATACTCTCAATAAAAGGTCTGATATTCATTTTGTTCCAAATGTATGCACAGCTGGCTGACCCACCAAACCTACAGCACACTGCAATTATTTTAGAGTCTGCATCACACATCTGTAAAGGGAAAACAAAATGAAGTAGACTGACAACTCGGGCAAGTATTTTTCAACTACATAAATGTAACATTACAATTTGCGCATGTATAGAGTATTGTCCTTTTCTATCATAAAATGCCTCTTCATCATCTCTTGGGCAAACTATTTCAACATAAGTACCATCCAGACAGCCAATAGTTTCAGGGAAATGATACTTTCTGTAAAACCTGTAACAACAATCTAAAGATGACCCTTGTTTATGAAACAGTCCTTATATGATTATAAATTTAAATTACCCTTCTTTTATTTGGTCTCTCTGCATCACTGAGCTGGGAAATATAATACAGTCATTGAGCACCATATTGAGACCTTCAACAACAATCTTGATAACTCTGCTCACTGATTTTTGAGATATGTTGACATTGAAGTCTTTACCTACTGACTTCTGGTGGGAACCACTGGCTAAGAACGACAGTGTCACCAATACCTGGGATTCAAAAAAAAAATTGATATGAGGAATTTTGTATGTACAGAGGCTACTGAGAAAGTAGGCTTGTACCATCCTTTTGATTCAAGAGTAATTCAAATCACCTTCAAAGGAAATGGTATACCGTTGGATCTCTGAGTCTTGGGAACAACAGGTTCAAGAATCCTCAGAATGTGATGGAAAACGTCTCTGTTCACACCACAATTCTTCAACAGATAAGAGTCTGGTAAGTTGACACAGTCAGATAAGTCTGTTAAATGCCTTCGAGCTATTCTCTCTTTGTAAGCACTGCCTCTTAAAATTTTTAGTTTCAAAACTGTATTCATTCTTGTTTTTTATTTGTTTAGAAACAAGTAACATGATTTAGAATAATTAATTTTAAGCTAGATATTTATTTTTTTCTTGTGATGAGTAATAGCGTAACATATTGATTTTTTTATTGTAAGACGCGATAATCGTAAATATTATAACTCAGTTATTAACTTTGTTGAAATGAAATGTCATGAAATGTTTTGAAAAACTCTGCAATCTGCAACTAACCAAACCATAGACTACAATTTTTGACAACTTATTTTTTAGACATTTTTAGAGAAAGAAGTCCGTAAAACCCGGATTTTGACACTCACTACGAAAAAAACTTCTGAAATTACTAAAAGGCTTATTACACTATCCAATTAGAATAGATTGAATACGATTTAGTGTAAATTAGAGGTTCCGACCGCTCTACTTCCTAAATTACGATTTAGAACAGTATAATCACGGTGCTACGATTTAGAACGACTAACTATTGGTCTTCTTTTTAATAATATTTTTTTTTTTTTCTTTATTTAAAGAGCTTTTTCGCTAATGCAAGTCTAACAAGTGATCGAATTGCTTGGAATCAAGCCTCAAAATATAACTAAAGTCGTGAAGTTTCTATTTCTAAACATTTAAAATAAAATATTGTTTTAGAATCGTTTTTTTTCTGCCACTTCAGCACTTTCTCTTTTCCATTTTTTTAAGTCCATTGTTCCCGCCATTACGGCTAGAACAAGCCCAATCTTATGTTGTTTCGGTGCATAAACGATTAAAAATTCAATTTAGTGTAGTGTGATCATGATCACTAGCTAACAACTTTGCTTCTTAACAGACTGTTCCAATTAAATAGATTTTCTAAAAATTGGATAGTGTAATAAGTCTTTAACTTGTATCGTGGAACAGGGTATTTATTTGAGACAGGTAGAATGACAGCTGAAATAAAAAACAAACATAAGTTACGGTAATGCGGTAATAACAAATACTTTTGTTTCACTTATTTCTTTGTTTTATAACAGAAAATAATTATATTTACTAGATAAAGAAATAGCAGTAACTTCAATTATTATTGGTGAGAGTATAGAAGCATAATTTCGCCACGGTTCATATAAGATCACAACAATGGAACGACGGAAAGCTAGCCCGGAACAGCTAAACATGCTTTTACATTTCCTAGAAGATGACAAGGAATTAGCCATTGGAAAATTTACAGGCCTAGAGGGAAGAATTCGTCAGACGAACACGTGGATTAAAATCACAGAGAAACTTAATGCTAATTCCGGTTTTGGTTCTGGTGCTATTAAGACTCCAGATAAATGGCAACAGGTAGATGTAATATTTATTTTTATTATTTAGCTTAAGTTTAAGTTTTAATGATCAAATATTAGAGCAAAGTCATATATGCTGTTTAAACTGAAATTAAAAATTATTTTTTAGACATGGAGGGATTGGAAATCAAATGTTAAGAAAAAGGCTTTCAAGATACGGAAAAACAGATTTACACCCGGCTGTAATGCTAACATACAACTAACAGAGGCTGAAGAAAAAATATTAAGACTTATCTGTACAAATACTTCAGTTTTTGGCCTCTCAGGGGTCCCCGAGACTTCTGCAATGAACAACACTATGGTAAGACAACTGTCTTCAAACAGTTTCACTGTTGAAGTGTGCCCCGTCTGGACGGAGCACTGCTGTGTCCTCGTGGAGGTGATGGGTGGTGGTGACCTCTCGTTCAGGGCCCTAGTTCAGACTATGGTCCAGAGTGAGAGGGAATGGGAGGTGGTTCCCTCTTTCTGTGAAGCAGTAATGCTAGCCAAAGAGATAGCCACAACCATGAGGGATTGAACATCCTCTAAAAAAAACTTAAATTGTTATCATTGATATTCAATTTAAAATTATGAATAAAATAAAAAGAAAATATAAGTATTATTGAAATCATGTATCATGCATTTTTCAGGCACCCACACAAAGTACTGGGCCCACAGAAGACATGTGCAGTGCTGATCCTTCTACAAGTAGTATGGTAATATTCTGCAGCATATTAATTATTTCTGCTGGAATGGTTTCAGTTAAAACAGTGTTGTATGTAAATAACAAATGTTTTCATTATAATAACAACTATCAAGTTATCCTTTGGCTTTTTCTTCAGTGTCATCCCATATGTATTGGAAAAAGTTTTTTTTTGCATTCTTATTATTAACAATAAGCAATTAAATTATTTTCAGAAATGGCCATCTGAGTCCCAGCACTTCACAGCAGCAGACATAGAGATGAGTCTTGGTGATGGAGTGGTAACAGACTCTGATACTGGCATGGGGCCCAATGAAGTGTCCTCTGCTCCAGTCATAGGGAAACCTTTATGGAAGAGAGGCAGACCAGTCAGTCAGTATTTATGTTAATCCTAATTTTTAAAACAGGTCCAAATCAAGAAGTATATAGTCATTAAAGTTGCAAGTTTGCAGCATAATCAGCATAAGGTTCCTGCTGTTGGGACACATGAAAGGACCTCTCTCTGTGGGGGAGAGATTGGCTCTTACTCAATGTTGGCTCCCTGCAAGTTGGTGGACATTTTCACAAGGGTTTCCTATATAGATTTTTTTTTTACAGGGCTTGTCCATGACAGACTTCTTAATTTAGAAGAAGAAAGAATAAGAATTGAAAAACAAAAGCTTTTAGAGAAAAAAAGGTGTAATAATATAAGACTCAAAATGGAAAAAGACAGACTTGAAATTGAAAGGCAAAGGAATGTACTCTTAGAAAAGTAAGCTTTTGTTTTGTTTGTAATAGAAATATAGTTAGAGAAAAGTAAATTAATGTGGTTTTATAAGGTTTTTTTTTTTACCATTATTCAATTATTTTTACTTTTTCAGGCTTTTGGTAGCTGTGGAGGCAGTGGCGCATCGATGATATTAATAAATTCTAACAAGCATAATTATATTTTTATACTATACTAACTTTAAGGACTGCAATAATAATTATATAATGAGCCAACATTAGTGTAGTCTAAGTTTGTGATATTAAATATTTAGAATATTTAAAAAAAGTTTTATTATACTGGTAAGGTGGGTTTCCTAATGTAAGCTACGAGTTGTAACTCAAAAAATCTTACCCCTTTTCCCCTTATGGTTTAGGCAGAAACTACAGAACGCCACCGGCTACGAATCAGAGGCTGAAACTGCGTATAACGGACGCACGCGACGGGCAGCCGTCTCGTGAAAAAAGCGGTTGTGTCGTGTGCGACGGTCCCCGTCACGGAAACCGGATTATTATTTACCCAGTGTCGCTAGTTGAACTTTAACGGTGCGCATGTAGTCGTGTCGATGGAGGGCTTAGTATTTATTACGTAGTAAAAAGGGGGTACAAGGCCCGGCTCCCCGCGCCGCCGCCGCGCCTGTTACCGCAACAGAGCAATTTTGTATGGGACCGCGCCACAGAGTACTTTGGTAATGACCGCGCGGACGTCCGCTTTACACAGTGTCGGCCCTTAATTCTTAATTCTTTATTGTACACAATAACATAACATAATATATAGAGATACAGACAGTTCATGTAGGTACAAAGGCGAGCTTAATTCAGCAATGAGTTAAGGGTGAAACTGCATAAAGCGGACGCCCGCGAGGGGCAGCCGTCGCGTGTTCACGCGGACGGTCCCCCCGTCGCAGTAACCGGATTATTACCTAAGCAGTGTCGCTAGTTCAACTTTAACGATGTTCATGTAGTCATGTCGATGGAGAACTTAATATATTATTACGTAGCGAAACGGGTACGGGGCCCGGCTCCCCGCGACGGATGCCCGCGCGGGTCACCGCAACACAGCACTTTTGTATGGGACCGCACAGGCGTCAGCTTTACCCAGTTTCGGCCCTTACGTACAGCTTTTGCCTTTTCCTTCGTTTACATTTAATTTTAAAATGAATGTCGCATTTAATGAGTATAGTTGTGTTAAATATAAAATAGTACATTCCTGTCGTTATCGCAAATATAGCTGCAAGTTGCAATAAATTTTTGAAAGTTTGAATTTCGCGGGTTACCCTGGAGTATTCACCTTAACCCTCGATTCGTGATTCGACGCAGCGGTTTAACCGCTGCGTCGAATTGGTCCGACGAATGTTTTCGTGTCCTATTCGCCAGGTGTTAGCGACTGCGTACTCCATCTCGTTTAGCTCTTCAATCCCCCTAAGTGACACGACTAGCGGAATAACCGCAAGAGTGTTTGGATATATCCGACATAGACTACACGACCTAAAGCGCGGTCACTCTCAGACTGCTAACAAAAGAAAAAGATGCGGTAATATAAAGCATTTGAGTGAATTACTAAAAATCTACAGATTTGATTATATGCTTGTGGAATATTCTGACAAACAATCAGACTGATTGCATCCGGTTTTCTCCCATGGGTTTTGAGTTCTTGGCAAGAACTTTTTTAATTGAAGTTTTGAAGTAAAAATTACTGCGGGGCTATTGCGTAACTCTGTTGACAGTTCAAGTGATGATCACTTGATAACAATGTGCATCATTGAACTGTCAAACAGCTAGTTTCGTATTGCCTATCTTCAGTGACCAACTGCAGTGACGTCATTAGCCACTGGTGCCTTTGATAGCCACCGTAACACGTTTTGACAGATGTTATTGTATCGATACTTTTAAAATTGCGATTGTGTAAGCTTTTGAAGCTGTATAATAGTCGATAAAATTTTAGAGTGGTCACAATAGGCACCGTAAATTTGTATAATTCACCACATGTCCACCGTAGTTTGTTAGCCATTTGTGTGATACGTAATACCAATTTTATGAAATTGTCAGTTGACAACTAAGTTTAGTGTGTGTAGCGACATCTATGGCGTCACATAAGAACTAATCCTGCATCGCGCAATCAAAGTTCTCCGCGCGATTAGAACATATAGAACAGCCCGAAATCATCTATCGGGCAGTAGCCCGCCAGACATAACACCCGTCTGGTTGGAGGATCCTCCCTTTTCAACGGAGGTATGTGGGGCTTTACTCTCTGTTCCACATACTCCTAAAATGGTGACCCTCGACAAAGAACGTCAGCGCAGCCTTCGTGCAGCCACTACTTCGTGACGTCATCATCACTTCCTCAAGCTTTCGAGCAGCGAGCCATACAGCCAGCACCCACGGCTATAAAGGGTATCCTGACCACCAGCATGCCTACCTCGTCATACCTGGTCATCACCCTCAGCCTCATCAGCGACCTTGGCGAAACACACTGCACCTTCGGCCAGTCACATGAAGAGCTACGAAGAACCTCTCCTGGTCGACGCCAGCAGTCAAGCCACTACGTTGCACAGCACCGCTCCGACTCACTGGAGCTAGCAGCACTACTCCGACTCACTGGAGCCTGCAGCATCATCCCGACTCACTGGGACATCATCACCCCGACTCACTGGGGCATCATCCCGACTCACTGGGATAGCACAACCCCGACTCACTGGGGCATCACCGCAGACAGTTCCGACTCACCGAGAACTATGCGGCATTCGGTTCCGACCCACTGGAACCAACCTACCACTGGCCTGGCACGCATCAAGAAGCATCAAGAACCATCGATCTCCGATCTCCGGAGGGGAGTGATGTAGCGACATCTATGGCGTCACATAAGAACTAATCCTGCATCGCGCAATCAAAGTTCTCCGCGCGATTAGAACATATAGAACAGCCCGAAATCATCTATCGGGCAGTAGCCCGCCAGACATAACACCCGTCTGGTTGGAGGATCCTCCCTTTTCAACGGAGGTATGTGGGGCTTTACTCTCTGTTCCACATACCCCTAAATGTGCAACGAATGCTAGTTGTCAACTGTTATTGAAAAAGTTAGCCAATAGCCCGCCTGGTGTAGTTTTGTATCTCAAGTGTTTACACTACTGGACAATATGTGGAATCATTGAAATTAGAGCAGCAGAGCAGTGGTGGCCGAGTGGTAACGGTCCCGACTTACGAGTTGTAGGCCGTGGGTTCAAACCCAGTCAGGTGCGTTACTTTGTGTAATTTATTTCATCACCACTGCTCTCAAAACGGTGAAGGAAAACATCGTGAGAAAACCGGCATGTCCTAGAACCAAAAATTCGAAGATATGTGACATCCACCAACCCGCACTGGGCCCGCGTGGTGGATTACGGCCCATTCTCTCTCCTAGAGAGGAGGCTTGAGTCCCAAGAGTGGGAACATTATAAGGCCGACTATGCTATGCTATTGAAATTGGCACGATTTCAGTAAAATGTAGTAGTAGTAGTAGTATTGACTGAGTCGATATTTTGCTGTAAAAACATTACAAAGTGTTACATCCGCATTCTAATGAAACTCGAAATAATTCTTTCAAAGTGACTTACTGACGCTTACTGAGGACAATGCTGTTTGGTTTAAGACTTTATCTTACAATGCGTTCCAAATAAGAATAGGATCGACCAAAGACTACTATAGTATGACTGGCTATAGACAGGCAACTCGGCCATATTTTTTAGTATTGGCTCAGCGACATCTAGTTTTTAGATAAGGGAACTATTTACCCGACTGCGCGACGCAAAGGAGGGTAATGTGTTTATTATATAAGTAAATGTATAGCTAGGTATATACAGCTGCTGTACTGTCCAATCCTATAGGATATTATTGTATATTGTTTGAGATTAGGGTGTACACTATATACTAAATGCTTACGTACTACGTAAACGAAAAAAAAAAACTACAGAATTGTATATTATGCCATTTTATTTTACAATAAAATTTCACACATTTACATCATTTCATCACACATTTACATTAAAATTTTGTGTTTGCCTTTTTCGTCCTTTATGACTTAAGTAGTGCCGATTAGCTTTTTCTTTCATTGGATCGTTAACATCCCAAAAGGTAATTTTGCCAGTGAGAACATTTTTAACATCTTTGCACCAGTTATTAATAAAAAACATTGTGCTTTTATTTAATAAATAATTTCTCAAATTATCAGCGTGATCTGCACAACTGATAAACGATAAATTTACATTTATATTTACTATGAGTTTAATATATGCAGAAATATTTTTTTTAGTGCAGTGCTCCTTTAGAATTTCTATACATATATTTTCCACTTGGGCAAAGAAATCAAATAATGCTCTTGTAGGATAACACAACCACTTTTTGTTGCCGAATTCTTTTTTTTAATATAATCATGGAAACTTTGTGATTCTTCTGCTTCCATGGAATTCCTGCAGGTCACACAATTTTTATAAATTTTTTTTTGGCAAGTTGTGCTATCCACCCGCTGCAATACCCTATAGCTGCGCTTCTTTCAAGAAGCATTGGAGTTTGGCTCTGTATTAGCTGGTCAGTATCTACCATTGACATATCTAAATGATCACTGCCAATTTCATTTTCACATTCTGTTGGGTGTGTATTTACTGGATTTTTTAAAAAATATTTCAGGGATTGGAGACAAACTCCATCGTCTTTCTCACAATTTGACCCAACTGAATGTGAAGACGAAATATTATTTATTAACAGTGTTTTGAAGGCGCCTTCAAATGCATATGTTGTAGGCATTATGTTGCTACAGCCATGAGCTCTAATTGCCCCAAAAAAGTTTTCCAATGCGTCTTGATTGAAATTGCGCAGCAATAAGGAGTTAATTCCTTTGGAATTTAAATACGCTACAATTAATTTAAAACCTTCTATGGTTTTGATCCAACTTGACAATGAAGGCACTACTCCTTGGTTATTGGCATTACAAAATTTCATTGATTTCAGAATTGGTATACTTTTATTCCACAATTGGTGATGAGGCGAGCTTGGGGTCACTGCAGTTCTATAAATTTTTCCTCCTCTTACCGCGCTAAAACTGCCGTTGACGCTGTCGAATAAGTGATCAAAAAAGATGAGAAGATCTGCTGTGTCCGTGCTGTCTTTTTCGAGAACTCCACATCCTGTAAATGAGAAAAATATAATTTTAACGGGGTCATTATTTGTCTAATTTAGTCAATATCTTCTGAACTATTTTATTTTAAGAACAATATATTTCTGCAATTGTTAAAATAACCCTTTGATTCAATAAGTCATATATTATGACATGTTATACAGTTAAAAAACATTTTTATTACTGACTAGCTTTTGCCCGCGGCTTCGCTCGCGTTAAATGGGGTTAGAAAGAGACAAAAGTACCCTATTTCACTCTCCATCCCTTCAACTATCTTCACTTAAAAAATCACGTCAATTCGTTGCTCCGTTTTGCCGTGAAAGACGGACAAACAGACACACACACTTTCCCATTTATAATATTAGTATGGATTTAAAACCTCAAAGTGAACCAATTTCCTATTTGTGTGACGCATCATATTGTCACTGTGTCATATATGTGTGTGTACACACCTACACGCATCGCGCGTACGCATTGCCTTCGCGTCATGCAGTAATAAACGAATGTTCCCGGAGCACGGTCGTTTCATTTATTATACTTACTAACAAACATTTCATTGGCGACGAGGACGACGCGGACCCGCGTTTACAAAAAAATGAATGCGTTTTTAGGTAATTTGCCTAATTTCGACCATAAATCACTAGACTGGAAGATATACAAAGGCAAATTAACGCAATTCATAATAATCAATGAAATTAAGGAAGATGAAAAGAGAAGTGGAATTTTATTGTGCCATCTCACTGAGGAGACGTACCGATTAGTGCTCAATCTGGCATATCCAAAGGAATTGGAAGAGCTCAGTTTTACGGAACTAGTGGCATTACTCGATGGCCATTTCAAACCCAAAAAGTGTTCTTTTGTGGACAAGGCGAACTTTTACAGCGCCAGCAGGAAAGCAGGCGAAACCATAGGAGAATGGGCGGCGCGTTTAAGAGGGTTGGCAACTTATTGCGACTTCGGTACCGCTCTAGAAACGAACTTGAGAGATCGTTTCGTCCTTGGCCTGACTGCAGGTCCAGAACGCGACAAGCTGTTTGAGCAGTGCCCAGCGACACTCACGTTATCGCGGGCTATTGAATTGGCGGAGCAAGTAGCATGTGCTAAAGAGGCGAAGACCATGTTATGTGCCAGTACCGAGGCCATTTCTATCAAGGAAGAACCAGTATACCGCGCGAGATTCCAAGGTCAAGCAAGCCGTGGGCGCAGCGCAGATGGCGGCGGCGGCGGCGGCGCTAACGCGGCACTGCGCCGCGATAAGTATTGTTGCTCGGTTTGCGGAATGAAGAATCATAGTGATAATAAGTGTCGTTATAAGGCCTATAAGTGTCAAAAGTGTGGTGTAAAGGGCCATCTTAAAAAAATGTGCGGCAATCAAAAAGGTTCTCGTATATATCATATGGACTCTAAGGAAGAGTGCAGTGACAAACAGCCAGAGGTTACGGGTTGTGAAGAGTGCCAGAATTTTAATATAAGGTACGTCACTGATAAGCCTTTCCTAATTGATATAGTTTTAGGTGATCAATTAATACAAATGGAACTTGATTCCGGATCTGGCAGCAGTGTTATTTCAGAAAGTCTGTACTTAAAAATGTTTTCATTTTACCAATTACGTAGTTGTAATGTTAAGATGAGTCTTTATAACGGACATAAAATCTCGCCTTCAGGATATTTTACCATCACAGCAAAATATAAAGACATGCAAAAAAATATTAAAATATTTGTAGTCAAAAATGGAGGTCCGCCATTGTTGGGCAGAGATTTCATGTCCGCCTTCAATTTAATAATAACCACCGACATAAAGTCATTAGAGTGTTCAGATGGTATACATAATAATAATAATGTACGAGAATTACTAGGGAAGTTTCCAGATCTGTGGCGGGATGAGTTGGGTTCATTTAATAAATTTAAGGTTAGACTTCAATTAAAAGAAAATTCTGTTCCAAAATTTTACAAGTCCCGAACCGTTCCATTTGCAATAAAAGATAAGGTCGAACAAGAATTAGAGCGATTAAAAAGGTTAGGTATTTTAGTGCCGATTGACCATGCTCCATATGCCACTCCGATAGTACCGGTTCTGAAGGAGAACGGTACAGTGAGAATAGCCGGAGATTTTTCTGTTACACTAAACAAAGACCTAATCATAGAAAAATATCCCCTTCCGAGAATTGAAGAGGTTTTTGCAAAGTTAGGTGGGGGCGAGATGTACAGTAAACTCGACCTTAAAAACGCTTATAATCAGTTTATTTTAGATGAGCCGTCTCAGTTACTTACAGCTATAAACACGCATAAAGGTTTATATAAATATACACGTTTAGTTTACGGACTAGCTAACGCACCAGCAATCTTTCAAAAATCCATGGAGGCACTTTTAACTGGAATAGACGGAGTCAGCGTCTGGCTTGATGACATATGTATTACGGGTCCCGATAAGAATACGCACCTTAAAAGATTGGCAGAAGTCTTACGTAGATTAAACGACGCTGGGTTACGTCTACAAAAAGAAAAATGTGAATTTTTCAAACCAAGTGTACTTTATTTAGGCTACGTGATCAGTAAAGCGGGGCTTATGACTAGTCCTGATAAAGTTAAAGCCATAATGAGCGCTCCCGAGCCAAGTAACGTCACCGAAGTTAAGAGATTCCTAGGGGTCGTTAATTATTATAGGAATTTTATTCCAAACGCATCGTCCCTGCTAAGCCCACTACACGACTTATTGCGAAGCGATGCACCTTGGGTGTGGGGAAATAGGCAGCGACAGGCTATGGCGGCAGTGCGCCGTGAACTCGCATCAGAGCGTGTATTAGCGCATTTTGAGCCGGCGGCGCAACTCGTGCTGACAGTGGACGCAGGGCCGGCCGGGCTCGGCGCCGTGCTGTCGCAGCGCGGGGAGGATGATGCGCACGAGCGCCCTCTAGCTTATGCATCTCGTTCGCTCACTGCCAGCGAGCGAAACTATAGCCAGATACAAAAGGAAGCGACCGCTATTATATTTGGCGTAAAAAAGTTCCATCAGTATTTGTATGGTCGCAGTGAGCCGTTCATTTTAAAAACCGATCATAGGCCTCTGGTCTCAATATTCAATAATAAGACCGGCATACCAGTAACAACAGCGCTGAGACTTCAAAGATATGCTATTATATTGTCGGCCTACAATTATGTAGTGCAGTATGTATCCGGTGATAATAACCCAGTAGCGGATTACTTTTCACGCGCGCCTTTAAAGTGTTCACACAAGTCGGATCAGTTAGATAACGCAGATTTATTTTATGCGCTTAAGTTTTTAAATGAAGCGTCACCAGCTACCACGATACGTGAGATAACGCAGGCTACGGAGCGCGATACAGTGATGCAAACAGTCATTAGGTATATGCAAAAGGGCTGGCCACGAAAAATTATGTGTAAAAGCGTTCTACCTTTTTTCCAGTGCAAATCGGATTTGCAATATGAAAACGGGTGCCTTTTTAGGGGGCATAGAATAGTTATTCCGATAACTTTAAAAGATAAAATGTTACGTGAATTACACGATACCCATTTAGGTATAACTAAAACTAAGAGTAACGCACGAAGTAGGATGTGGTGGCCCGGCATCGACAGCGATATTGAGCGTTGGATAGGGTCCTGCACAACATGCGTCAGCGTGCGCCCCGCGCCGCCGCGCGACCCCCCAGCGCCGTGGCCCGCTGCCGCCGCACCCTGGCAGCGCGTGCACATTGATTATATGACTGTAGGACAGCGGGTATATCTCGTGGTCGTAGATTCGTTCAGTAAGTGGGTAGAATGCATATTTATGAATAATGGAACCGCAACTAACGCCTTGATAGCCAAATTAAAAGAATTATTTTCGACTTTTGGCATACCTAACGTACTAGTATCTGATAACGACGTTAAAATTAATTCCGTGGAATTCAAAACATTTTGTAGTTCTAATGGCATCAAATACATGACGTCACCCATTTATCACCCGCCCAGTAATGGTCAAGCAGAAAACTCGGTAAAAACTTGTAAAAAAATGCTAAAATGTATTATAAAAGATACCATACCGCTGCATAAAATTAATGAGTTGTTGTTAGGCTACTTGTTCAATTACAGGAATACTGTGCACTGTACCACTGGGGAATCGCCGGCTAAGTTGATGTTCGGTAGAAACCTACGATCCCGTCTTGATTTAGTTGTACCTTCAAAAAGATTAATTTCGGCTGATACAACAGCTGTGCAGGGGAAAAGACTTTTTGTAATTGGTGATGTTGTCTGGACCCGATGGTACAGCGCACGGAAGGAAACTTGGCAATTAGGCGTAATAAAACATAGAATTGGTAATAAAATGTACAATATTTTTATTAAAGATTTGAATCTCCATTGTATTAGGCATGTAGATCAAATAGTTAAATACACAGGTAATAATGACACCACACCCACGAATGCTGGTGATATGGTGTCACATGAGTTGCCATCGCCCGAGATAGCTAGTACTAGTGCAGGCGCTAAGGACGTACCTGCAGCTCAAGGTGCAGAAGGCGTCACTGGTGACTGTGACGGGGAGGAATGGGCCGATGGTGAGGTAATTGAGAGTGAGGGAATGGACGCTGATAATGAAGCGACGCCGCCGCTGCCAGTAGGGCAGGGTGAAACTTTTGTGTCCGAGGGAAACCAGTCTCCTAGTGTCATTGATCACAACGTTGACTTACCATCAGCGCCCTCACCCACACCTTCTCGTTCGAAGCGTACTAATAGAAAAATTATAGATTATAAGAAATACTTTTAAGATTTTTACTAAGGTACTTAGCCACTTATTATTGTTACCAGGTTTGAAAGCTAAGTGGGAAGGAGTGTCATATATGTGTGTGTACACACCTACACGCATCGCGCGTACGCATTGCCTTCGCGTCATGCAGTAATAAACGAATGTTCCCGGAGCACGGTCGTTTCATTTATTATACTTACTAACAAACATTTCACACTGAAATACGTTTTAAATATCAACTGAATTGGTTAAATTAAGAAAAAAATGGATATAAAGACAGACAACAAAATGATCCTATAAGAGCTTTTTCATACAGAGGTTCAAACCCCTAAAATTAACTTTGAAATATTAATAATTAATTATTAATAAATAAACTGCTTACCTGCCATAAATCCAAGAGCTACTCCAACTGATTGGCTGAACACCTGGGTGCAATGTTTAACCCTCATTTTTGGGATAAGTGCAGTTTCGGTACTAACTTTACACCTTTATAACCGGGGCACCTGTTATATAGGTTTACAATGTGGTCCCATTTTGCAATGCATTCTTTGCCTTTAATAGTAAATTTCAGATTTTTAGAAATTAAATTATTTCTAATCCCCTTTATTAGGTGAGGTGGATCATATATTGGAAAAATCTGTTCCTTATTCACTAAGAAAAAAACATCTTTACATTCTTGTCCATTGCGTAAAAATGTTTCTCGCGTTTCTCTAAGCAATGCGTTTATAGCTGCCACATTTGAGGTGCCTTGGTCACATACCGTTGCCACGACTTTCAGCCCTGTTTCTTGCACTTTTTTTATTACGGTCTGTATTTGTTTTTTTAACTCCATTCTTTTGGTGCTTCCTGTGCAATAGTAAAAAGCCAAAGGCTGTTTGTATTTTTTTACAATGCCTCTTATCATGAAGACTAAAACATGATCACAATATTCTTTTTCTGTTACACAGCCATTGTTAACGAATCCTGATATTTCATCATTTCGTTTATCATATGAAATGCCCGCTCCAATTGCCATCTCATCAAATGCTAAACAGCAGTATTTATAATTATCAGGCATTTTACTGACTCGAGTTTTTAAATTATCAAATATTATGTCATTGATTCCACATTTTAGATTTACCTTGTGCAGTAAATCTTGCAAAGTTCTTCTGCTTGGTAAAACGCATATTCTGCTTAGTAGGCGATATGCTTTAGGAGATGGCTTATATAAGGACAATGCCAAAATTTTTTCATCCAGACTGAATCGCGTTCCTTTCTTTTTCTTGCCACTTTGAGAGGCTTGCATTTGGCAAAATAACTTTCTAGTATGTGGCATATTCTTGCAGACAATATTGAATGCAGTAGTTTTTGTAATTTTTTTGGCCATCATGTATTTTGTCTTAAATTTCTTCTTGTCAATTTCGCATTTTTGGAATTGCTTTAAGACAGATCTAAATTCCTTATGTTGCATCAAAGTTACACGAGAACCTGAAAAATACATTTATCTGTTATTCCAGTATATATATATTTTTGGTTTAAGAGACCTAGATGCCTTGACCTCCATTACTATTACGCTTTAGTCTTATTATGCAACTAGCTTTTGCCCGCAGTTTCGCCTTTAGCCTTCAGGAATAAAGCAGCTTTCTATTGGTGAAAAAATTTTTGCTATCGGACCAGTACTTCCAGAGATTACCTCCAACAAACAAAACTATAAACTTTACCTCTTTATTATATTAGTGTAGATTTAATCATCATATCAGCCGAAAGACGTCTACAGTGGGACAAAGGTCCCCCAAGCGTCGCCACAACGACTGGTCCTACAATGCAATTAAATAATTCAGTGTTTTGCCGGGGCTGCGGGTTGTTCGAAAGAGATACCGTGGCCCCATATACAAAGGGCTAAGAAGGAACATGGGTGGTTTTTAGTCAGTAGAAGTCAGACCCCAATCCCTCTCGTTCCGCCTAGAGCGGGAGGAGTCATTCGATGAATTTTCACCCTCCAAAAATAAAAACTGTTTTAAATGTTAAATTATTTAGAACAGTACATACTTTTTGATTTAGTTGCCTCTATTTTCCTCTTTCTGCATTGACTTTGGACAGGTTGTATAAGTCCTGTAAATTAAATATTAAGTTATTGTCAAATTGTTTATTATGTAAACATGTTTATATAGTATTGAAACAATCTATTATAATAATCAAAATCAATTTATATTATAAAATTTCATACAATTGCCAATATTATGTATTATCATTATTTACGATTAGCTTTTGCCCGCGGCTTCGCCCCGCTCTTCCCTACTCCACCCTACTATACCCTACTCTACTCTACCTTACTCTACTCTACCCTACACTAGCCAAATTTTCATTTTTTTTCCCATAAGAACATTCTCCTCACAATAACAAACAACAAAAAAGAATTAGCGAAATCGGTCCAGCTGGTCACGCGTGATGACCAAAGGAAATAGGGATTCATTTTTATATATATAGATATCACAATTCTATGTTAATTAATGTAAGTGTACCATTTTAATTAACTATAAATATAAATAAAATAATAATGATTGGAACTTGATTATGATAGTAGAGATTAACTCCTACGAACCTGAAATCAAATTGTTTGACTGTGTCGCATTACATGTGGAAGCTAGAGGCGGCTTGCTGATCATAGCCTCAACGTGTGGTGAAGCATGGGCTGGTTTACTGTTTGTAGTTTCAGTATTTGATGTTGAAGCTAAGGTTGATGTGCTTAAAGCTTCAATGGATTCTACTCCTGAAAAATAATAAAATAATTTTATTCAGTTGAGGTTGAAATAGGTAAGCCTGCACCACCTTTGCACATACATTGTGTGAAATATGAATAAATAAATTTTGTAAAGAAGACATGTTTTTTTTTTATTGAATAAAGATAAGAAACCTGAACCAAGATTCTTTGATATTGCAATACAAAGTTTGAGATTTAAATGAGTATTCATGGAGTTTCTTGCTTGTTGGTCTCCATGACCAATTATAAAAGTTAAACCAGCCAAGTGCAAGTCGGACTCGGACACAAAAGAATCCATACATAACTATAAAAACTCAAAAAAGTCGCGATTGTTGTATGGGGAGCTCCTTTAAATATTTTTTTAGTATTTATAATTATAGCAGCAACAAACACATCTGTGAAAATTTTTACAGTTCATGAGATTACAGCCTGGTGACAGATGGACAGCGGAGTCTTAGTAATAGGGTCCCATTTCACCCTTTGGGTATGGAACCCTAAAAAGAAAAAAAGACTAATTGTACATATTTTTTTTTACATAATTATTTAGATACATACCTGATGTGTCAAAACCAGATTTTTGTAACTGACTTCTTCGGGATGTATCAGATGATACAACCATTGCTTCACCAAGTGATTGAGCTTGCAGATCTAGAATAATATACAATATTGCATGTATTATAATAATCAAAATCAATTTATATTATAAAATTTCATACAATTGCCAATATTATGTATTATCATTATTTACGATTAGCTTTTGCCCGCGGCTTCACTCCCGCTCTTCCCTACTATACCCTACCTTACCCTACTCTACCTTACTCTACCCAACACTACCCTACTCTACTCTACCCTACACTACCCAAATTTTCATTTTTTTTTCCATAAGAACCTTCTCCTCACAATAACAAACAACAAAAAAGAATTAGCGAAATCGATCCAGCTGGTCACGCGTGATGACCAAAGGAAATAGGGATTCATTTTTATTATATATATAGATATCACAATTCTATGTTAATTAATGTAAGTGTACCATTTTAATTAACTATAAATATAAATAAAATAATAATGATTGGAACTTGATTATGATAGTAGAGATTAACTCCTACGAACCTGAAATCAAATTGTTTGACTGTGTCGCATTAGATATGGAAGCTAGAGGCGGCTTGCTGATCATAGCCTCAACGTGCGGTGAAGCATGGGCTGGTTTACTGTTTGTAGTTTCAGTATTTGATGTTGAAGCTAAGGTTGATGTGCTTTAAGCTTCAATGGATTCTACTCCTGAAAAATAATAAAATAACTTTATTCAGTTGAGGTTGAAATAGGTAAGCCTGCACCACCTTTGCACATACATTGTGTAAAATATGAATAAATAAATTTTGTAAAGAAGACATTCACACAAACATAGACTATTGATTGTTTTTTTTTTTATTGAATAAAGATAAGAAACCTGAACCAAGATTCTTTGATATTGCAATACAAAGTTTGAGATTTAAATGAGTATTCATGGAGTTTGCTTTTTGGTCTCCATGACCAATTATAAAAGTTAAAAACCAGCCAAGTGCAAGTCGGACTCGGACACAAAAGATCCATACTTAAGAGCCCGGCGTAAGCCGCTTGCAACTGCAAGTTGACGCGTATCGCGGAATATAGCTATCTCTGTTTGACAAAAACAAGTGAGCAACTGACGCAGTGCGCAGCTGTGTGTGTATGTGAGCGTATTGCAATATTGTTAGTAAAATTAGGTATGTTCATTATTTGCTTTATTTTTGCCGAATACTTTAGGGAATTTTTACATTTTTAGGTATCCATATAGACGAACTGCTAAATTGGAAAACTGAACTAAATGCGATAAACGCATCTATATGTTCCGCAAGTTACGCGTTAAGAGCTCTAAGAACAGAAATTGGTATTGAGCAATTAAAAATGGTATATTTTGCGTTGGTAGAATCAAAAATTAGATATAGCATAATGTTTTGGGGAAATAGTTATGCTTATAACATCAAAAGAGCTTTTGTATTACAAAAACGAGCAATTCGCACTTTAGTTCGTGTTCCGCAAAGGGAGAGTTGCCGTGAATACTTCACTGAACTAGATATACTTACAGTGCCGAGCATTTATGTATTCTTGCTTCTAAGTAACATGGCCAAATATATACACGAATATGAGTCTGCAGAAGAACGAGAGATTAGAGAAAGCACGCGTAGGCAAGATATGAAACTTTACAAAATACAGCCTAATTTAAATATTGTGAAGCACTGTCCCAGATATCAATCGGTTGTATTATTTAATAAATTGCCTTTAGATTTAAAGAGTGCTATATACTCTAGATCATTTAAAAAACAACTCAAAAGATTTCTATTGAACAAGTGTCTATATACTATTGATGATTTTTGAGGTCAATACAATGTTATACTAATTTTATGTTTTTGTATTGTTGTAATATTTAACATGTTTGTAATTTCAGATACAATTTATTGTTAATGAATAAATGACTATGACTATGACTATGAATCGTTAGTGAATGTACAGACTAGTAATGCGTTTTTTGGAAATTTCATTACCGTGCCGATATCTCAACATATTAGGATAACTAGCACACACTAACAAATCAGAAAATCTTATGGGGCCGAGTGCTTTTTTTTATAAGTGGGAAGTCAGTCAATGAGTTCAGTCAATGAATCAGGCCATCGGCGGCAAGGCAACGAACTCTCGCGCCGGTCCCTGGTGTACCAGACCGGCCGGTCCTGGTGACCTGTAGGTCATGGTTTGGATTGTCATCTCCTTCTGCGAAACAGTAATACTAGCGAAGGAGGCAGCCACACGCACGCTGAAACGGCCCGCACGCCCCAGCCGCCGGAATCACGACCCTAAATTCCAGCCAATGTGGGCGTGGGCTTGCGGACGGCGAGCAATGGGCAGCTCGTCGTCCGGCCGTTCAGACCGAGCCCGAGTCTTCGACGGCGCGTAATGTTCCACGTGCGCCTCAAGGAGATGTCAGCAAAACCGTAGGGGCTCAGCAGGGTCGAAGCCTACTGGGGTTGGGCACGCCAAAAATATGACGGTAAGTCCCCTCTTTGAGGCGTGGTTGGAAAGACCTCAAGGCGTCCTCACCTTCCGCATGACGCAGGTTCTCACCGAACACGGTAAGTTCGGGAAGTTCCTGCACCGGATTCGTGCGGGAGCGACGTCCGGATGTCGCCACTGTTTGGACCGCCCGGAGGACACGGTGGAGCACA
The DNA here is from genome assembly GCA_905147345.3 of Mythimna impura. Classification (NCBI taxonomy): domain Eukaryota; kingdom Metazoa; phylum Arthropoda; class Insecta; order Lepidoptera; family Noctuidae; genus Mythimna; species Mythimna impura. The sequence goes on from LR990348.1 coordinate 8,176,736, forward strand.
CGGTGGAGGTGTGCCCCGCTTGTGCAGAGCAACGACGTGTCCTCGTGGGAGCAACCGGCGGCAGCGATCTCTCGCGCCGGGCCTTGGTACAGGCCATGGTCCGGAGCGAGGAGGAGTGGCAGGCAGTTGCCTCCTTCTGCGAAGCAGTAATGCTATCAAAGGAGGCGGCCGATAGCGTGAGGCAACTGCAACGGTCCTCACGCCCCAACCGCCGCGCCGCCGGGATTCTGATCCCGATTTCCGGCCACCGAAGGCGCGGGCATGCGGACGGCGAGCAATGGGTAGCCCGCCGTCCGACCGTCCGGTAACCGTCCGGACCGAGCCCAAGTCGTCGACGGCACGTATTGTTCCACGCGCGCCTCAGGGAGATGTCAGCAAATCGTAGGGGCCCAGCAGGGTCGAAGCCTACTGGGGCCAAGGGTAGTGTGAAAGCGAAATCAGGCGAAGGCAAAGAAGGAATAGGAATGGGCTTTTAGTGAGTAAAAGTCTGACACTATCTCTCGCTCCGCCCAAGAGCGCGATTTGTCATTAGATAATTTTCTCACCTTAAAAAATAAAAAAGCCTACTAGGTTCGCTTCTGAAAGGAAAACCTGGGGCCCTGGAACGCAAGACAAAAAGGGAATATAGGAGTCGATTTTAGTAAGTAAAAGTCCGACACGCTCTTTCGCTCCGCCCAAGAGCGCGAGAAAACATTGGATGATTTCTCACCCAAAAAAAGTACCTAAGCATTTGAAGTTTAGTAAAAGGAATACATATATTTATTAGTTTTGATGTTCATAAGCATATAAATAATTTGCATGGTCCGGAGCGAGGAAGAGTGGCAGGCGGTCGCCACTTTCTGCGAAGCAGTAATGCTAGAAAAGGAGGCGGCCATCGCGTGAGGCAACGGCCTACACGCCCCAGCCGCCGCCGGGATTCCGATCCCATTTCCGGCCACCGTAAGCGCAGGCTTGCGGACGGCGAGCAGTGGGTAGCTTGCCGTCCGACCGTCTGGTACCCGTCCGGACCCAGCCCAAGTCGTCGACGGCGCGTATCGTTCCACGCGCTCCTTAGAGAGATGTCAGCAAATCGTAGGGGCCCAGCAGGGTCGAAGCCTACTGGGGCCAAGGGTAGTGTGAAAGCGAAATCCGGGGCCCTGGGACGAAGGCAAAGAAGGAATAGGAGTGGGTTTTTAGTGAGTAAAAGTCTGACACTATCTCCCGCTCCGCCCAAGAGCGCGATTTGTCATTAGATGATTTTTCCACCTTAAAAAATAAAAAAGCCTACTAGGTTCGCTTCTGAAAGGAAAACCTGGGGCCCTGGAACGCAAGACAAAAAGGGAATATAGGAGTCGATTTTAGTAAGTAAAAGTCTGTCACGCTCTTTCACTCCGCCCAGAGCGCGAGAAATCATTGGATGATTTCTCACCCAAAAAAAAGTACCTAAGCATTTGAAGTTTAGTAAAAGGAATTATATATTTATTAGTTTTGATGTTCATAAGCATATAAATAACTAGCTGTGCCCCGCGGTTTCACCCGCGTTTTTCTCGTTTCCGTGGAAATACCGAGATAAATATAGCCTCCCTCAATAAATGGACTATTGAATATTTAAACAGTTTTCATATCAGATCAGTATTTCCCGAGATTGCCGCGTTCATAACAAACAACCAAACTTTTCAGCTTTATAATATTAAGAAAAATATAGATTAAGTTAAATTGTACAAGTCGCAGGCAATAGCTGTCTATCTGTTCGACATTCAGCCAGACACCTAGGAATGACGACTATAGCCGGGGTGTCCGTCCACTTTAAACCGGGTTAAAATATTATTTTAAAGTACTTCTGAGTAAATTATATTTTTCCTTTTATTTTCTTGTGGCAGAAGAATATATTGATTGTTTCCGCAAACTGATCTTGACAACGCGACATATAGTTGGCCGTGCGAAAAACAGTTTTGCCGTAAATCTAATCCTACATATTTAAATGTTTGCCCCTGTGATTTATTTATCGTTACGGCAAAAGATAATTTAATTGGGAATTGGACTCTTTTAAAATGAAAAGGCAAATCATTTGGAATCATTGGGATCCGAGGTATAAGTACTGTTTGACCAACCGCTGGACCAGTCAAAACTGTTGCAACGATCACGTTATTGCGAAGAAATAACCTGAAGTCGAGTCCCGTTACATAAATTTCGTGGCTTAAGATTTCTAAGTAAAATAATTGGGGCACCAATTTTTAACTTGAGAGAATGTGGGGGGAGGCCACTCGGGTTTAAAGAATTAAGAAATTCCTGTGGATAATGGACTGAATCTTCTTGATCTCATCAACAAATATATTTCGAAAAAGATTATTACAGGATTTTATGTTGATAAAAAACTCTATGGCCCATAACTCATTAATAGGTACCAACTCTTAACATCTTACACACGTGATAACTTTTAAACGAAATATCCGATTGAGATGAAACAAAAAGTATTTTACTTCTACATAAATACTCTTGATAACATAATGCTTAATTTCGATAAAGATTAATATTACGATACATATTTAACGTAGTTTTTTTTTTCTTCAGACGATTTAATAATTATTTTGAACACAAAATCGGTTATTGTGATTAAACCATGATAGCTAGATATATGTTCTCGCGGACTTTTTTGTAGGTCTTAATGGGATCTACAAACCCGTAGTACATCATTTTGTTCTATTGTCAATAGTTTTTGCAGCGCACGCAAAAATAGGTTTTCGATTTTACACCTTGTGTTACAAAATAGCAATTTTATTACGGATCCCTAATTTTGAAAAAAAAAACATAGCCTATAGCCTTCCTCAATAAATGGACTACCCAACACTGAAAGAAACATTCAAATCGGACCAGTAGTTCCAGAGATTAGCGCGTTCAAACAAACAAACAAACAAACAAACTCTGCAGCTTTATAATATTATAGTATAGATAGTATAGATTAGTATAGATTTGCATCACAAAAAAAAAGTAAAAGGAATACAGAAAGTCAATAGAAATATTACAGTAAAATTTACAACGCGACCGAAGTAATGACATCACGTACACACTGACACTGACGCACACACACACACTCTCGCTTACCGCGATAGCACTACTAACTCTTGGAAATTTGGGATAAATTTGGATGTGTTCCGTACTACCAAAAAAGATGAATGAAAACTTAATGTTTTTTCATTTTTTTTTCTATAATTTGTAACTTGATAATATAAACTATGTTCCTACGGAAAGAATAATAGAAATATTGTTGTTTATAATACAGAAAAAACAAAATGAAAACATGCCATTTACGCTACAAAAATATGCGAAATGAAATTCGCTTAAATTTCGTTTTAGGTAAGTATTTTAAAAAAAGAAAGATGTAGGAACCTAGATAAATATTGTCTTAATCCGAATATCATCATAATATGGTGGAAATATGCTCCATCTGCAAATGATTTTGGTATTACGTTTGTATGGATAATTCAGCTATTGCCGTCGCCTTAACTATAAAAACTCAAAAAAATCGCGATTGTTGTATGGGGAGCTCCTTTAAATATTTTTTTAGTATTTATAATTATAGCAGCAACAAATACATCTGTGAAAATTTTTACAGTTCATGAGATTACAGCCTGGTGACAGATGGATAGCGGAGTCTTAGTAATAGGGTCCCATTTCACCCTTTGGGTATGGAACCCTAAAAAGAAAAAAAGACTAATTGTACATATTTAGATACATACCTGATGTGTCAAAACCAGATTTTTGTAACTGACTTCTTCGGGATGTATCAGATGATACAACCATTGCTTCACCAAGTGATTGTGCTTGCAGATCTAGAATAATATACAATATTGCATGTATTTATTATTTGTTTCAATAAAATAAATGCATAGTTACATATTGTCAGTGCGCTTGCCAAAACCTCTATGTGCATTTCAATGATATTTTTCTTTTTACTAATTAATATCCTTAAAATCGAGTACATTAACACTACATTTTATCATCTTCTTCACTTGTATCTCAGTTCATACTACATTTTTAAATTATTCATCAGTCAATTAATCATTAAATAAAACAGTTTATTGTCTCCTCTAACAACTTGATGAAAAACACATAGAGGTTTTGGCAAGCGCACCAACAATATTATATTGCTAATAAATATTAGTATTACCTGGGATATGCATTGTTGGAATAGCCAATTTAGACAGTCTACCACTTGGATACTTATGAATATCTTCAAAATGTCTATGACAGACCTGTCTGTTGTCATATATATCTTGACGACCCAATATAGCTATTAAATTTGTAGATTACTTAGATGTGAATTTGTCTCCGCTTGTCTCTGGATTTGGGAATCGGTGTAGAGGCACACCTGGAAATATGAATGATTAAACTATTAGGTGCGATACATTGTACACAGTTTCGTAATGTAAACTACTGAATAGCCATTCTGTAGTACTATGACATTTGGATAGTAAGTGATGATTTCCCAGGAACTAGTGAATAAAAACGTTGAGAATTAGAACAATAACATTCATAGCAACTTTGATTGACATCTTACATTCTGCAGATATTACAATAGTTGTATGACGATATGTGAAACATGTCTTTTAGATCTCTAAGTTGCATTGTGATCAAAATGGTGATGGGGTGATATGCCAGCTCCTAAAGAAAAATGTTAGCACCACGTTACTTACCGTCTTTCTTAGCCACAACACATCCAGGTACACAGCAGGAATTTTGAGACATGGATAAGAAAACTGTTAATGCAATTACAGGTCCAAACTCTAAAGAGTCCACAGTAACTTCACTAGATCTCGAACGAACAAATTGTAACGCGGCTCAATAACATGGAGGAACGAAAGCTCAACTCAACATGAAGATGCACTAGCGATACAACAAAAACTTAATTGCAAAAGGAAAACAAAAGAAATGCGTACGAGTAACACTCGCGCAACCATGCAGCCATTTGCAATTCAAGTGTGGCCATACAAAAACCAACTTTTGCACGTTTAAATACAAAAGTATAACTTTATTTGTGTTAATCGGATGATAAAAACCTAATTATTTAATAATTTCTGTATTCTATTATTTATGTACACGAATAGTATGAAATAACATTTTTTTTCTTGATTATTGTTTTAAAGTAATTCCCAATATAAAATAATATATTTAACTGTAGCAACACCGCAATTTGTTTCCCTTATTCAGTTGATAGATGGCGCTGTTTTAAAGAAAAAAAGTGAATTTTCGTTTTGTTCTAAGTTGCCATACCATGGGATCGACGCCATGTTGTGACGTCACGTCATACTGTCAAATCGCAAGAAATTGGGCAAAATTGAAGAATTCAGATATGAGCAAAATTGAAAAACTGGATTCTGATTAAACTATTTTCGTTCACAGTTCGTAAATAAATTAAATTTTAATTTTTTTTTTGTTTTATTCACCATAATAATTCTTCGATTTGACAGTATGACGTGACGTCACTACCTGTCATTTGTCAATCGATCCAATTCTTATTTGCGGTGCGTTCCGAGATGAGCTATCAGCGCTGTGAGCGCGCTTACAGTCGTTCCGTTTTAACGTGAGCCCGTCCACAAACGATTTCTTGACGTCATTATCGACGCCATCTTGCGTTAACAGTGCTTACGCTCTGATGCAATATCACTGAGAGCGCTGTCAAAAGTGACAGTTTAAAAATATTGTTTGTTTATGTTTGCTTAATAGTTCTTAGTTACTTCTGATCTTTTAGAGCATTTCGATGAAAAAATGGGGTTCCATAGCCATTTTGAAGCCCAGTTATTTTATTATTATAAATGTATGGAGAGAGCTATAGAATAAACTGATCAATCAACACAATCACAGAACACAATTATCCTAGCGGTGTCAAATACACGCGCAATACCTTGTTAACAAAGCTTATTGTTGAATCTCTACCAAACCACTCAATGAAATCACGTCAAAATCACTGTTGGCGCGACAACAGGTCGTTCCGAATTGACATATCGATATCAACGCTGTGAGCAGCAAAACTAAATCGGAACAGCTGTTCGCTGTGAACGCTCATGGCGATGTAATCGTAATTCGGAACGCGGTGTTGGAACGCATTGTACATACCTACAATATAAGGGGAAGGAAAAAAAAAACACTGACTGTCAAAACTGTGTGTCAAAGTCATCAAAGTGTCAAAATAAAAAGCATGTGCTGGTTTGTTGATAAATACAATTTTAAATTTTAACGCTGTCCAACAACAATGGATAGTAATAATTTGGATCGTGAATTAGTTGGTGTACTATTTCCTGGAATAGTAAAAAATGAAGACAAAGCCATTACTTGTTTAGGTGGTATTAGAAGCATTTCACAGGTATAGTACCTTCTTAATAAGTCTCTCTTCACATGTTTCAGTAAAAGTGTTCATAATTAATCCCCTCAGGAACTATGTAACAAAATAATATAATTAAGTTAGATTATTTGAATAGGATAAAGGCAAGGCAGTTAAATTACCAAACTGTTTCTTTTTTTTTCAGGTTTACAGTAATCCTGCCAAAAGACGTTTAGGCTTATCTTTTCAGCCGGAGAATCCTTTTGTGAAGAAAATATATGGTAATTCGAAGAAAGGAGCTGGAGTACTATTGAAAGTGAAAGTCAAGAAACTAAAAGTAGGAAATGAAATAAAAAGAGAAGTGGTATCAACAACTGTGGTTGGGTGTGTCAAGACCATGTTTAGGTTCGAATGTTAGTATCATATGTTATTATAAAAGTACTAGTTGTTGCCAGCAGCTTTACCTGCCTGAAAGTAGAAAATTGGGTCAGTGGGTCGTCTTGTCCCAAGGGAACATACTCACGGGATAAAAATTATCATTTGTGCTACTCCAGAACATGGTCTACCCATGTGTCGAATTTCATCGAAATACATTCTGCCATTCGAGAGGGAAGAAGTAACAGACATACACACACAACAATGTCTGACATTAACCTTTCGAATATGGTAATTAGAGACACAATAGAAAGACATTGAGAGAGTGAACACCGGCATTTGCTTGGGGGTTTAATGAATTAATGATATTGTTCTCACACATCAGTGTGATTCTAATGATATTGTTTTATAAGATTGGGCCAGTATCTGTGGCTTGATTTGGCTAAAAGGCTTGTGATAGTAATGAAATACAGTTTTAGACTGTATATGAACTACATGTTTTTAATAACCTCTTGTTTGTTTTAGCAATGTGTGACTTTCAATACTTGGCTGTCCATAGAGAAGGACCTAGCGATGGTCCAGTAAGTTGTGCCCTAGAGAAAATTCTGCCTTCAGGAGTTGAAGTTATTGATTTTATGCTGTAAGTTACAACACTTTGTTTCAAATTAATATCTGTATTATAAGTTTCATAAAATGGAGTTATTATTATTATTCCAGACAGCCCTCACCACTTCTGCTCATTCCTTCAAGCTTCACAAGATTTGAAAAGCCAATAGGTTATGCTTACACTGACAAGAGGTATCCAGATAGGTCTTCACCCGAACCCAGTGACAGTGTGCACAGTAAAACTAGAATGCTACGAAGTTCTCAAGTTTCACCATATACATTTAACCTGACCAATGAGTTGCCAAGTGAACCACATGAGATTTATATAAAACAGAAAGAAATCAAGTTTGATTTGCACCCTCGGTTGGTTGAGGAATATGATGTTGTTAAGAAGGTATGTTACTCTCATCCAAATACACTAATCTAACTTCCACAGTATTTCGTTGGCTTACTGCAAGAACTCATTAACTGACAAATACATAACTTTGATTAAAGCCACTTTTAGTAACCAAAAGTAAAGTGGGAACTACATTAGACCGACACACACGTAGGCCACGCCTGATTTGTACGTAGAACCGCGTCGCGTGGCGTGGATCTAATGTAGTTCTACAATTATAATAGTGATGCAACGGAAGTGTTGTAACGGAAGCAGAAACGGTAACAGATGTCAAAAGTAAATCTTAGCGGAAGCGGAACTGGAAGCGGAAGTGTTACTATGAAGAAAAAGCACAACTTTAGCCGCTTTTACACCTTTGAGTCTGTTTCGGTGCTCTTCATATATTGAACCAGCTCAGCTAAATAATTGCTCGCTGGCTACACTGCTGGTCCCGAGCTGATAAGTATTGGCGAAATATTGACACCAAAAGAACAAAACAAACAATAGAAAAAAACAACAAAAGATTTACGCGCTTACGCTAAACGTCACGAGGCGCGGTGATGCGTAGAATGAACCAAAAAAATATAATATTTAGACAAAAAAAGTCGCTGTGTCAGGTTTGCGTAATGCAATGCCCCTCGCGACTTTTCCGTCGTGTCCAGTCGTCCACGTGCCCCCTACCCCCGCGCTCTTCGCTGTATTCTCCGTTTAGAGTTTTGTTCTAAAGTTTGCGGAACCAGAAACGGAAACGGAAGTGATAAAGCTTGCGGAACTTCTGCAGAATCGGAAGCGGAAGCAGAGTTTTGTTTCTAAATTGATGTTTTGTGAAACTAAAAGTGGCTTCAAAGTTTTGTGTTTTTCAGTTAATGAGTTCTTGCAGTAAACCGATGATTTTTTCTTTACTCAATTAATAACATTCTTTTCCAGCTGTTTGAAGAGAGACCGATCTGGTCACTGAACTTAATAAGGTACCACACAAAGATCAGGCTAGTTTCTCTGAAAGTAATCATGCCTTGTTTAGCTCTTTATATGAAAACTGGGCCCTGGAGGTCAATGTGGGTGAAGTATGGGTATGACCCTAGGAAAGATCCTGCTGCCAGAAAATACCAAACTCTGGACTTCAGGCTGAGGCACGCAGGTATGTCTATTCATAACATAATCGCTAAAAAAAAGTAATATTGTTTTTATTATTATAGCTGTTGTATGAATGTGAATATGAAATACTAGCTTCTGCCAGCGGCTTCGCTCGCAGGAAAGAAGGTTTCTCCATACAAACTTTGGACCCCCGTTTCATCCCCTTAGCGGGTGAATTTTGGAAAATCCTCTCTTAGTGCTCGCTTACGTCATAAAAGGAAACCTTGTGCAAGATTTCACGCTCCTAGTCCCAGTAATTTCGGCTGTGCGTTGATATGTCAGTCAGTCAGTTTCTTCTTTTATATACATAGAAGATGAATGAATTTTTATTGTAATTTAGGTGTGATGTTATCAAAATCAATATATGAAGTTTTTTTTGGTGGGAAATCGTCCAATGACTTCTTTCGCACTAGGGTGAAGCGAGAGGGCGTGTCAGACTTTTACTGACTGAAACTCACTTTCTCTTAAACACTCTTTACCTTGCGTTCCAGGACCCTGGGTTTCCTTTTCGGTAGCGAACCCATGGCAGAGTAGGCTAAATCCAAACCAATATAATTATGTAGTTCAGTTACCGTTTCTTAGTTATTATTAATCTATATAATTATATCAAATCAAATAGTTTAGTGACACAAACAATTATTTTACACTGTAAAATTTGAAGCCCTGACTTCGAGCTAGGTAGAAACCTGTAGGTATTACAAAAGTCAGTGTCTTCTCCCATTAGTGTCACTATAATTAAGTGACACGAATGGGAAAAGACAGACGAAGTCGAAGTATAATACTTATATGTATAAAAGGAGAAATTGACTGACTGACATATCAACGCACAGCCGAAATTACAGGGCCTAGGAGCGCGGCGTGCAATTTTGCACAAGGTTTCCTTTTATGACATAGGCGAGCACTAAGAGACGATTTACCAAAATTCACCGCCTAAGGCGATGAAACGGGGGTTCAAACTTTGTATGAAGAAACCTACTTTCACGCGGGCTAAGCCGCTGGCTGAAGCTAGGAATTAATAAATTGTTAATCTAAAACAAAAAACACATAAAGCTTTTACATACTGACAAATCAATGTCATACATAAACAAATGGCGCTCGTTTTCGTAGCGGGCGTGCGCTCCATGATAATGTCTCGCGAAGACATCACGACGGACCGCGAGCGTAAGCCGAAGCGCAGTGCAGCGGAGGTGGGCGCGGGCTCCGATGAGATCGCCGAGGGCAGCGTGTACTTCCGGCGCGGCATGACACCCACGCAACGACACATCTTCTATCAGGTAAACAGGAAACTGCATGACCGAAGGACAATCGGCAGTGACAGCGACGCGGTCACTGTCGGATTGCATAGAAATAAAATTTGTACGCTAAAAGAAAATATACCTATGGCAACCTTGCACATCAATTCTAGATTCTGAAGGGCAATTCTTCTGAAAAAAAAAAAACAACTTTTTTGAAATTCGAGTGAGCAACGCAAGTTACTGAATGCTCTTTATCAACCATTGCGTTGGACGAAACAACAAGCTTTTCAACCATTCACACGTTGATGTTAGACGGACCGGGAAAAACCCTTTTAAAAAAATAAAAATATTTAAAGAAAAACAAAAAACCCGACTGCGTCGAAACTAATTTTAAAAAATACAAAAAAAAAAATAACTTAAATAAAAACTAAAACGAAACAAACAAGCCCAGTAGTTTAGAATTCTGTTATGTAATACTAAATAATTACACAATTTAAATAGTTTTATAATCGATACACACATAAAACAAATCATACATTCTAATGCAGAACAGAACGACTCACAGTCGGGGCCCATTCAAATTTTACCAATCAAATCTTCCCAAGGGGTTCTGCAACGATTCCTCCAGTTTTGTTAGGATCATCAGAAACATATACCTACATCTTTCGGTTTTTGACCATATGTTTTCGATTCTACTGATATATCAACTGCGTGTAATTTTTACAACCTAGTAGTTTTTGCCAATATAGTTGTCATCTTTTGCTTATGTTCATCGACCTGTCTAGTAGATGGGAAAACTAGAATGATTTGATTTACAAACGTGCATCAAATGAACAACGCCATCTATCGAGTTTGGTGGTAAACTTTTTTTTACCAAAAATATTTGTTCTTCATGCTTTTTCACTGTTTTTTTTTATTTGTGTATCGTTTATACTTGAAATGAATACTTAAATCAATAAGTAAGAAAATTAGCGAGAATGATTGTTTTTAACCGACTTCAAAAAAAAGGAGGAGGTTATCAATTCGGTTGTATTTTTTTTTTTTTTTTTTATCATCATTTTTTTTTTTTTTTTTTATGTGTGTTACCTCAGAACTCCGTCGTTTATGGACCGATTTGCAAAATTTTTTTTTCGTTTTATAGGATATGCTTCCAGATTGGTCCCATTTTTTTCAAAATCCAGTTCTGATGATGGAATCCATGAGGAATCGAGGGAACTCCTCAAAAATTATAGGCAACCCTATGGTAATTTTAGTACTTTCATCAAGAACTTAAGCATTTACAGTCAAAAAATAACATTTGATGAAGTGGAACTGATGAAGAAGACCAGAAATGGTCAACGGAACTTCATACTCAAATAGATATCACAATGAAGATATAGTTAAGCGACTATGACAATACAAATAAATGAATGATTCTGAATAGTTACGTTGAAAATGGTATCATCGAAGTGATCTGATGATGATGATGGAGCCGGAAGGTAGGCACTGGAACTCCGTAATTAATCAATGTAACCTAGCCGTGTTTGGACTTATTAGAATTGTCATGGTTGGCACTTTGGCTATAAGGTACTATCGAACTGATCTGATGATGGAGCCGGAAGGTAGGCACAGGAACTCCGTAATTAATCAATGTATCCTAGCCGTGTTTGGGCTTATTAGAATTGTCGTGAGATGCTCTTTGGCTATAAGGTACTATCGAACTGATCTGATGATGGAGCCGGAAGGAGGAAGGTAGACACAGGAACTTTATAATAAAACAATGTAACCTAGCAGTATTTGGGTTAATTGGAATTGTCATGAGAAATAGGCACTCTGTTTATAAGTGTATCGCAACTAAAAAGTGTGAAATAAAAACTTTTTAGAAAAAAAAAAATAACCGACTTCACTAAAAAAAACACTAAAAGGATCAAAATAACTTTAATTTCGGAAGTCGGTGTTAAATAAGAAACAAACAATACTGAGAAACACCGACTTCCGAAATTAAAGTTATTTTGATCCTTTTAGTGTTTTTTTTAGTGAAGTCGGTTATTTTTTTTTTTCTAAAAAGTTTTTTGTTAAACAACTTTAAATCGTTATATATCCTAAACTATTATTTAAAATGAAAAATGATAAAAGGAACCTAAAGATGATTTTAAAATACCTATTCAACGACACCCCACTTGACATAGTTCATCGACTTTTTTTTTTTTCATTTTGACAATATGGCGTCTGGTTGTAGCTGTGGTGAATTTTGATTACTGCCATGTCTTTAGTGACACTCGCAAGGTTAAGACGAATCGATTGACGTAAGAATTATCAAAATCGGCCTACGCATTTGGTCTCTAGAACGCCACATAGAAACAAACATACAAACATACATACATACATACATAGACTGATAAACACATTACCCTCCTTTGCGTCGCGCAGTCGGGTAAAAACTACAACATTTTTGCAATAAGATTGGATTCTTTATTTGTTTTTAATTTTAGCGACGTACATTGGATAGAAAAAAGAGAACAAAAATTAAAATCCAAGTTATGGGTATGTTTAATTTGCTGTAAATTTTTCGGATACATTACTTATTCAGCCAAGATTTTGCATATATAGATATAGTTAACATATTTCTTCCTCGGCCTTAAACTTAGTAGATTTGCCTTAATTAACATAGTTTCTTTTTATAATGTTAGGGTCACGCTTGACCACTATCTCACCTGATGGTAAGCGATGATGTGGTCAACTATGGGAAATTAAAATGATTATCTACACATTTTAATACTGTGTCCGGTACATAATTAAACAGAAACACTAGGCCCACTGCTTTTTAAGTGCAAGCTAAACTGCCTAAATGCTTTTATGTACCTATTAATTATCATTTTCGACTTATCTAAAAGTAATGGGTCTACATCAGTTACATACAGTCCACATGCACAAGCTTCACCACAGTTTTGCCTGCGCATGCCGGTTTGTACACGAACCACCATGTAAAACTACGAGTTTTACCCATTAGGGACAATTTTATATCGTTGCAAATAACGTCACATAATATACTAAAAATCTAAATCAAATCTATCTCCTTTCGTTCAGTCTATCCTAAGGTTGGACTTAGTTTTTGTAAATGTTTATCCTCTCCACATTATAAGGTATACAATAAAGTATATAATAAATACATATACTTCTGGTGATCTTATCAATAGTAATCATTGGTCCTTAGTACTGCGACATCCAGCTGCCCGAGGTGGAGGAGATACTGGCCCCGGAACCACCGCCCGGCTACCTGTGCCACCAGAAACGCGGCTGGCTGCCCGCCAACACGGGCGAGATCTGCCGCGACCACATGTTCCGATACATCAAGGATACACTGTTCAACAGTTCCAATACTGACTTGAAGTTTGAGGTAAACATACCAAAACTAATATTACTTTTTTTCTTTTTCTAAAGGGGGCTTTTTTGCTGTGCACGTTCGGTATTAATCTAATGTTACGCGTGTCCTTGTGAAACGCATTTCATCATGCACGTTTCACACACGTTTTACAAGTTTTTTTTTCCATTCTTCCCTGTCAACCTACACGCTTTCATTTACTCTTTTATCTTTCATATAACTCATACAATCCATGAAAGCAAGAATCAATCTAAGCGATTATTTCAAATAAACAATTTACAGGCACTAAAGAATTGTCAAGAAGTCGGCTATCCAATCTTTCTGTAGCGTTACTCTCCATTTGCATCCGTCAACATGACATGAATCACTCTTTTAGTCACATGAACTGTTGCAACTGATACAGTTACAGTTCATCCCTTCTCTTACTACATACCTATATAATAAATTACTAGTCGTGACTACCTGATTTATACATTAACGCAGAGCCTAAACCGTTGTGGCTACAAACGTGAAATGGCAGTTGATACCTATAAAAGGATATCTACCTATATTTTAGGCATCCACTAAGAAAAGATTTTTGCATATTTCACTCCTGAAGGGGTGAAAGAAGGGATGAACGGTTGTAAAGAAGTCATTCACTTTCAAAGTAAAACACGAAATGCTAAAATTATCGAAATTATCGAAATCGCTTTGGAATTTAATTGAATTGGCTACGGAACCCTTATAGATTCGTCATGTCTGTCTGTCTGTGTCTTTCATCAAACCCATACGTGTGGTATCTATGGATAGGTCTTCAAAAATGATATTGAGGTTTCTAATATCATTTTTTTCTAAACTGAATAGTTTGCGCGAGAGACACTTCCAAAGTGGTAAAATGTGTCCCTCCCCTGTAACTTCTAAAATAATGATAAAACTAAAAAAATATATGATGTACATTACCATGCAAACTTCCACCGAAAATTGATTTGAACGAGATCTAGTAAGTAGTTTTTTTTTATACGTCAATCGTAAACCGCAATTTACCTTTCATGTTTGTACGGAACCCTCTCAGTGCGCGAGTCCGACTCGCATTTGCCCAGTTTTTCTTTAGTTCTCAAGCTTTTCGTCTTAAGTTTAAGTTCTATTTAAGCATGGGCAAAAAAAAACCTAACCTATTCGAGTCGCCATTAATTTTGAATAGACCTATTCGATTTGTGAGCGACTGTACTGTTAGAGTACCTAAAATAAAAATCATAATTAATTTCTAGATAATACGCTTATCTAAGGAGTATCGTGTTCCCCAGTAACTGGGTTGTAGATGTGTGATAGGCAGTCGCTTCATGTAAAATACGAGCCGCAACCGGTTAGATTGGAAACCGACCCCATGCTAGTTGGGAAAAGGCTAAAGGGTGAATATTTGAGAGGCTCCAAATTCATGTCTTTGAAAATTTCTTGAGAACGCGTGTACGTATTTTAAAAAAAAGTGTTACTTTTAATAGTAAAAGAATCAACGAAAATGTTGCTCTAAACCACGATTGTAAAAAATTAATAATAAAAAAAATATTTAAAAAAAACCAATAAAATTGCCACTTTTTCACGTGTCGCCTCGGCACACGCGGTCTATATTTTGATGATATAAAAAATTGTGACTTCATGGAGCTATTTGCTGTTGAGTGCTGTAATTATACATAATAAATATTCATATTCTTGATAAAATTACCAATGCCCGCTAAGTTAATAAGTAAAAAACTCATGTTCAAAAAATGTGCGTCATTGTCCTGCGCTATGTTTGATTTCAATATTATGTCGAGTAAGAGACGGGAGGGAGGGAAATTAGTGGCTGGGCAAACAGACCTCCCCGCACCACAGTCGGACGACGTGCTTTGGTGTAGATATACACGCTCGTTTTTTGCAGGTAAGGCTTTGAAATTCATTCTCCAAAAAGTTTTATTGCAAACGTCATTTACATTTTCATTTGTTTACCCGTCAACTTCTATTGTTACACTATTCATTTAGCAAAAACGTATGAAGGTTTTGTGTACATACGCAATTATAAAACGTTTTTTGAAATTCTACATGCGCAAAACATGTTTGTACAAGATTTTTTCCGATTCATCATTTTTCTCAACGTCATTGTCATGAATTTGTACTGCCAGGATAATGACGCACGTTGAGAAGAATGATATTATGTGAAATTATAATGACACATGTTGAGGATAATGATGGGAGTTCGTAATATATGCATTTATTTAAGGTCTTTTCTCTTCTGGTTTGTGTAATTTCAAAGAAGGGCAGCTGTTCAGTTTATTTGAGGAAGAGAGGGAGAAGTTTGTACGGAACCCTCAGGGCGCGAGTCCGATTCGCACTTGCCCAGTTTTTTTTTAGGTAGTAAGTTGTTTTGTTTTTCAATAGAAACATCTTTTTGCATTATTTTGATCATATTCAAAGTGTTTCTTTTCCAGGGTATGAATTAGAACTGTTACCTTTTCATTTTTTTCTTGTTTGGTTTTATAACCATATCTTATCTTGTTGTGGGGCTGGCCCTAGGCCAGAGCACTTCGACCCTTCTGGATCTTTTGTACTATTCCCCTCCCTTCTACTTAACTCCTAGCCCTCCGTGCACCTTCTTCGTGAGTCCCAGTATGGCCTTGATGGGGCTGAGCCTGTAGTCCTCTGGTCTTGGAAATGGTTGGCCCAGATACTCTAGTCTTTTGGAGCCTAGTGCTGCACAGTCGCACAGCAAGTGTAGTATATTCTCCTCTGCATCTCCACAGATCCTGCAAGTCGGGTCGCTTGCTAGTCCCATGTTGTGGAGCTGTTTGTTGGTGGCATAGTGCCCCGTGAAGACTCCTATGATTGTTCGGAGCTGTGATCTGCTGTACCTCCATAGTTTTTGGGTCCAGGCCTTATCTATTTCATTGAGAAATAGCTTTGCATGCTTCTGGCCTGTTGTGTTGCGCCAGTGTGTGCTGTGTATCTCCAACGCAGCTCTTTTCAATGCTTGGTTGATGACCCTTGGTGAGAGTCCTATGAAGGGTTCCAATCCATATAGGGGTGTCTCGGATCCTTTCCTTGCCAGAGTGTCGGCTCTTTCGTTGCCTTCTACTCCTGTATGACCTGGCACCCAGATCAATCTGACCTTGTTGCGCCTTCCTATCTGGTTTAGTATTTTAATACAGTTTAGTACCAGCCCAGAATCCACTCTATTGGACGTGAGTGCCTTAAGTGTTCCTTGGCTGTCGCTTAAAATGTAGACAGTGTCTGAATGTAGATCTTAAACTCCTTTTTGAGATTATGAATGGTATGTATTTTGTCATATCACATACCAGAGAATGGGCAGCAGCATTCTCTGTGAATTGCAGCAACCACACTGCGATCGCCAACCCGCATGCCAAGCGTGGCGATTATGGCAACCCCAAAATGACAAGCACAACCAAAAAATGGCCCCTAGTGCCCGGCAGGCCGTCTACCCTTGACTCCGGTAGCGGTCAAGGTTACGGCGAGGCAAGGGGTGCGAAGAATCTCCGGCTACCTCTTTAGAAAACGACGACTGGACCTGGCAACATATAACACGCGTACACTCCGGTCCGACGAGAAGATCACCGAACTTGAGGAAGAATTGAGCAGGTTACGATTTAGTATTGTGGGATTATCTGAAGTCCGAAGACAGGGGGAGGACACGATAATTCTCAAATCCGGTAACCTGCTCTATTTCCGGGAGGGTGACCAGCAGTCCCAGGGTGGTATCGGGTTTATCGTCCACAAGTCCCTTGTAAACAATGTGGTAAAGATCGAGAGTGTGTCGACCAGGGTGGCGTACCTTATATTCAGAATATCATCAAGATATTCGCTGAAGGTCATACAGGTTTACGCCCCGACCTCAACACATCCCGGCGACGAAGTAGAATCCATGTATGAGGATATATCAAGAGCCATGCATGGTACTAAGACTCACTTCACCGTGGTCATGGGGGACTTTAACGCGAAACTGGGCAAACGAGACGGTGATGAGCTGCGAGTGGGGCAATTTAGATTTGGACATCGGAAACGCCGGGGACACCTACTGGCTAGTTTTATGGAGAAGGAGGGCCTCTATATGATGAACTCCTTCTTCAAAAACATGAGCGTAGGAAGTGAACCTGGCAAAGCCCTGATGGTGCGACCAGAAATGAGATTGACTTCATCATGTCGACGAAGAAGTAATATTCAATGATGTCTCTATGATCAACGCAGTGAAAACTGGAAGTGATCACCGAATGGTAAGAGGCACATTGAATATCAATATCAAGCTTGAAAGATCTCGACTGATGAAGTCTACGCTCCGTCCAGCACAGATCCAGATTCAAAACTCCGAGAGCTTTCAGCTCGAACTTCACAATCGTTTCGAGTGCCTAGGTGGCTCATTGGATGAATACAACGATGGGTTCGTGGAAACTGTCCATACGGTCGGGTCTAAGTTTTTTAAGACTCGTCGTACAAAGAAGAAAAGGCTCTCGGGTCAAACTCTCAAACTCTTGAAAGAGAGGCGTGAGATGATTCTGCTGTCTTCAGACGATGCGTGCATCTACCGGCAGCTCAATAGACGGATCTCCAAGTCCTTAAAACGCGATCTCTGCCTCTTTAATACCGAACGGATTAAAGACGCGATCGAGCGGAATAAGGCCAGCTCACGAAACTGAAGACCGACGGTGGCAGAGTCATATCCGCCGCGAGATTAGGATCATGGCTCTGAAGCAGTTTAAAAACAACAAGGCGTCGGGTGACGACGGAATTACAGCCAAACTCCGGAAGGCGGGTGGAAAACCGGTCCTAAAGGCCCTTCAGAGGTTTTTCGATTCCGTCATACTTGAGGGAAAGACGCCACAGGCATGGAGCAGAGGTGTGGTGGTACTTTTCTTTAAGAAGGGCGACAATGCCCTGCTTAAGAATTACAGGCCCATCTCACTTCTGAGCCATGTCTACAAGCTGTTTTCCAGAGTCATCACGAACCGTCTCGCGCGCAGGTTTGACGACTTCCAGCCTCCCTAACAAGCCGGATTCCGAAAAGGTTTCAGCACCGTAGACCACATACATACGCTCCGGCAGGTTATACAGAAGACCGAGGAGTATAACCTGCCTCTATGCTTAGCGTTCGTGGACTACGAGAAAGCTTTTGATTCGATCGAGACTCGGGCTGTACTGCAATCTCTCCAACGGTCCCAGATTGACTATCGGTACATCGAGGTGCTGAAGTGTTTGTACGAGAACGCCACAATGTCAGTTCGACTTTAGGATCGGACCTCGAAACCTATCCTTCTGCAGAGGGGTGTGAGTCAGGGAGACGTCATTTCTCCGAAACTGTTTACGGCTGCAATGGAGGATGTCTTCAAGGTTCTGGACTGAAGTGGACTAGGCATTAGTCATGGCTGAGACAACGGAGGAGCTCAGTACAATGCTCGGTGACCTTAATAGAGCTTCCGAAAGAGTGGAGACTCTGCACTCGAAGTTGTAGACGATTACGTTTACCTGGGACAGACAATCCAGTTGGGTAGGTCTAACTTTGAGAAAGAGGTCAATCGTCGAATGCGACTCGGCTGGGCAGCGTTCGGGAAGCTGCGCGGTATCTTCTCGTCCAACATACCACAGTATCTCAAGACGAAAGTCTATGACCAGTGCGTGTTGCCAGTGATGACATATGGCACTGAAACATGGTCGCTTACAATGGGCCTCATCAGAAGGTTTACAGTCACCTAAAGGGCAATGAAAAGGGCTATGCTCGGAGTTTCCTTGCGTGATCGCATAAAGAATGAAGATATCCGCAGGAGAACCAAGGTCGCCGACATAGCCCGAAGAATCGCCAAACTAAAGTGGCTGTGGGCAGGGCACATTGCTCGTAGAACGGATGGTCGGTGGGGCCGAAAGGTTTTAGAGTGGCGACCGCGCACCGGGAGGCGCAGCGTCGGAAGGCCTCCCACAAGGTGGACCGACGAACTGGTGAGAATCGCGGGAGTGCGGTGGATGCGAGACGCACAGGATCGGTCGTTGTGGAGACGCTTGTGGGAGTCCTATGTCCAGCAGTGGACGTCTTTCAAAAGGGTGAGATTGAGCAGCGTTTCCATCGCCGCAGTTGGCGTGGCCCTAAATACTCCTGTAATGGCCATGCAGGCAGTCCGTTGTACTTTGCTTAGGGCCTGTCTGCAAGTTGCGAGCTTGGTTCTGGTCCACCATACGATGCTCCCGTATATGATTAGCGGTTCCATCATGGTGTAGATCCATTTGATAACCTGGGGTCTAAGGCCCCATATTTTCCCATAGGCAGAGCGACACATGCCAAATACTCTTAGAGCCTTGTTTGCTGTCGCTTC
This sequence comes from Mythimna impura, assembly GCA_905147345.3. NCBI lineage: Eukaryota > Metazoa > Arthropoda > Insecta > Lepidoptera > Noctuidae > Mythimna > Mythimna impura. The sequence continues at coordinate 8,196,444 of LR990348.1, forward strand.
GACATGGCTTTTCCAAGTGAGTTTGCTGTCTAGGATTACTCCAAGATATTTTACTTCTGTGGACAACTCTAGTACGGTGTCGTAGAGCTTTATGGTACCCATTGCTGTTAGGTCCCTCCTTCTGGTAAACGGGATGAACACCGTTTTGCTTGGGTTGATGGATAAATGGTTGAGTTTACACCACCTTTCAACCATGTTTAGTCTCTCCTGTATGATCCCTGACACAGTGTTAGGAAATTTTTATAACCATAAATGAGGCTGTTAAAAATTTAAAATTGTTAATAAGTATTAATATTGTGAAAATGAAAAATTAATCAATGACTATGTTTAATTTACTTTTGTTAGACTTGTAAACTCAGTCACCGTATGATTGTGAAAACCGTGAGTTTATAGTTTGTTATAGTCTGGTTATGAACTAACGGTTTTTACGATCCTACGGCGAACAACTTTTAATATTTTGATATTCGACTGTTGATTTTGATACTTTTAATTTACATAATCTATCTGAATGCAATCATGTTTTTAGAAGTCTTAGAAGTTGGTTTTTGTTGGACTTATTTTGACGTTCGTTTATATTATTTGATTTGTGATACTTTAAACCAAATAAAAATATCATTTAAATACTTAATTATTTTTATTTTCATTTACCTTCGTCGTTTACAGAAGTACAAAACTAAATTCATGAGCATTATCATTATCCTCAACATATCGTCATTTTTCTAAGCTTGAAAATCATTTTTCTCAAATTATATCATTATCCTCAACAATGGTTAAAAACAATATATGAATATCTCCTTAAATTCTTGTTTATCTGGGGTAAATCTGATAAGAAACTTGTAATCTGAACATGCCTATTAATACTATTAAAAATTAAGAGCGATGCACGCAGGTTTACAAGAATCCACAAAATTTACTCAAAAATAATATTTTCTGGAGATCCACCCTAAAGGATGATGATAACAAGACAATTAGCTATCTATGTATTCATTATAAGTCAGTGTACATTTCTCATTATAATTATGTACCTACAATTCTATATTACCAAGCAACGGACATTGACTGGCCTGTTGGTCTAGTGGTTAGTGACCCTGACTGCTATGCCGGAGGGCGTGGGTTCGATTCCCAACCAGGACAAATGTTTGTGTGATGAGCACGATCATTTGTTCTGTGTCTGGGTGTAATTTATCTTTAATATGTATGTATTTTTAGAAATATATAAGTATGTTTATCAGTTGTCTAGTACTCATAACGCAAGCTTTGCTTAGCTTGGGACTAGACGGCGTTGTGTGATAGTTGTGGAATATTATTATTATTATATTTGTTGATTTTTGTTTTTACCATATCTTTGTATCGCAGGGGAGTGGCAGCGGCAGTGGTAGCAATTCAGATAACGATGGAGCAGCCAGTGACTCGGATGGTTCGGATGGTGGTGGGGGTATGTCTGACATGGGGGGCTTCGGTTCGGATGGGGGTGGCGGTATTTCCGACATGGGGGGCTACGGATCCGATTAGTTAACCCAAATAAACATGTTGTTTATTAATCTTCTAGTTTTTCTTTTACATACCTTATGAGTTTCCCGTGGTGGTATCCGTACTAATATTATAAATGCAATAGTAACTCTGTTTGTTATCTCTTCACGTCTTCATGGCCGAATGGAGTTGGATGAATCTTGGTACACGGGTAGACCATGTCTTGAAATTGGAGTATTTTTGCTCTTCACGCGGGTTAGCTGCTGCAAGTGTTTTAAAATAGTTAAAATTATTAAAGTAGAGTAATAAATAAATTAGTACATAGTACAATAGATTCAACAATTCTTCATTTAAAAGTTTTTAACCGACTTCCAGAAAAAGCAGTAGGTTATCAATTACGATAGTATCCTTCGTGCTTTCGAACCTTCAGTTGCACATGTGAAATGTTTTGCACTTGGCTGAGTCCAATGCCTAACAAAGCACGAATTTGCTGGCAAGTACTTTTTTTGTCAGTTTTAATAAGTTGTCATACGGTGTCAATATTCGAGTCTGTATCTGTAGTCACCGGCCGACCTTCATGTACCTCATAATAGAGATGATCACGTCCACGTCTAAATTCTCTAAACCACGAATACACAGAGCTGCGACATGCTTCATCACCAAATGCCAATTGAAGTCTCTGGCAACTCTCTCGTTGACTTAAGGCACAACGAAAATCATAAAAAATAATTGAACGAAAATGTTCACGAGATAAATTCATTTTGATAGCGACACACAATCTTCGAAGGACGCCACAATGAAAAAACAACAGACCCTCTCGCAAACTAAAATGTAACGTGCACGCAAAGAGTTCCATTTTCGAATTCTATAATTGTTTTTTTCATTCTTTTATTGTAAGTGGCCAGATTCAGAGACTTTCAGTATGCCCCACGTACTAATCATTTTTGTTGGTGAATGTATAAAGGTTTTCTTTAATTTTTTACAAAAAGTTTAGGTTTTTTATTTATTTTTAACATATGGAAATCCTCGTAAATGGATCAGATATCAGATTATTACTGAGTATAACCACAAGGTGTTCTGCAGCGGGCGCGTTTCATCACATTTCCTCGACCAGGTATAGGCCCGTATGAACTCATGCGGAACTTGTCACCCTCTGCATAAATTTGGATGAAACTTGGCAAACGGATAGAGCATTTCCTGGATTAGAACAAAGGATACTTTTTATCCCGGAACGAGTTTCTTTGGGATAAGAATTAGATAGATAATTATGTTCTTTATTGTAGACCATAACAAACAGTACCTAGAAGATTAAAATGAAAACCTTACAACAATGGGCGGTCTTATCGCTAAAAAAAATATAAAAAACTTTTCAAGAAGTCGAAGACACGGGCAGAATCTAGCACATAATTATAGTCCTTTCCAAAGGGCTGGTGGAAAGTTCTGGCATAGTAAACTTTATCTATTTCGAGTTGACCCGTTTATCTTTGAGCGGGCAATGTGTTCCGATGAGCAATCGACTTAAATTAATAATTATATTTATAATTTAATAATGACTAAGTAACGATAAGTTTATTTGCCTCTTCAGTCAAAGTTCACTATTAGACCAGACTTTAGAGTGACGCGACGTGGAGACCTATAGACATTGGCCTACTTACTTCATTATTAGTGGTGATGTTGTGGCCAGATCTTAGAATTGATCACTTCATGATATGGCCAACTAAAACTGGCCAGATTGTTTATAGGCTAACATTTGATAATAATAATAATAATAATTCTTTATTGACATAATATACACGATTTGGATCATAGGATTCCCTAACACCTGCGCTAGTAGAAACTGTATTGCAGGTGTTAGTGTCTTCCCTACAATAAAGTGACATTAATCTTACATCAGACAGTGTGTTGAGAAAGTAATAAAACTATTATATATTTTTTTAAATTAAAAGTAGACAAACTGCTGCCATGCGTGTGTGTATGAGTTTTGTGTATGATGGTGTGAAAGTGTGTGTAATGGTGTGTCTGTGTGTTTTTCTGTGAGTGAGTTTGTGTATATTAGTGTGTATAATTAAGTGAGTGTATTTATATATGCGTGGGTGTGTATATGTAAGTGTGTACGTATGCTTATGGTGTCTGTTGTGAGTGAGGATGTGTGTATACCAGTGCTGTTCAAAATAGATTATGTTTTCATTAAATTTTCTACATCAGTGTAGTCCATTGACTTTAACCAATTGAATAGCATAATCTTAAATATATTGTTATTTAATTTGCTTACTTTGCTATTTTTCTGAATTTTGGTCAATTTGTTATAAATCTTTGATGATATGTCAATCCACTTTTGGCTATATCATTGATGTAGGATTTCAGTGATAATAAAAGGTCTAAAGAAAGTAGGCCAAACGAAGATTGAAATATCATCAAACTTTAACGTTTAAAACGATCTGGCCAGTTTTACTTGGCCATATCATGAAGTGATCAATTTCTAAGATCTGGCCACGATAGTGACATTGATAGACTTAGGTACCTACTCTATATTTCTAGAAGTCTTACGTTGTGAATGACTGCATATTCTGAAGAAACTAACTTTTTTAATGCGTCGAAAATATTTATATAGATTCCTACAAAAATCTATTTGATCCGACAGTTGAAAGCTGTTGATCCCCGCATTAACGCCGGCGTTCACGCGCCATTGTCTTTCTATTGTGTCTCTAATTACGCACTCAAAAGGTTAACAAAAAATAATATGCACATATTTTTTCTTTTATCACGTTAACATAAAGTGACGATGCAGTACGTTGAAATTGCGTGCCACATCTTTTGAAAAAGTTTATCACATTAGTAGTGACGTAACAAGCCCTCACTCCTGAAACACAGGACACATCCCTATTCTGTATGTTCTACGAATAGGTATTTGTTCCTTGCGGGAATCGAACCAGCGACCGCAGCGGATCAGTCAATGTTTCAGCCACTGCGCTGACCGTGACGTTATAGAAAATCAAGAAAGAAAGAGAACATGTTTATTTTGGTACACAATGAACAAACAATGTAGAAATTTAAAACTAAACTGAAAATAATAAAAACGACGTGAGACACACATTATTACAACAATAATGTGTGTCTCTTCGGCGGCGTCGCCACCGTAACACGGCACGTGTCGTGCCGCAGCACGGTGCCGTGAACTGTTACGTGAGCCGCACCAACAAGTGACTGGCTTCTCGACGAAGAAGAATGTCTGAAGAGCTACAGCACTTGGTTGAATATACATATTAACTCTCTTTTGGACATTCAACATACTTACAATAGATGACGTTTCTTTAACAAATCTAGTCAATATAAGAGATGAATTTTCTAAATACTTACTCTAACAGTTATTTACGGTAGCGCACTGACCGCACTGCACGGCGTCCGTCGTGCCGTGTTACCAAAAAGTATAATAAGTGAATCGTGTTACGGTGGCGACGCCGTGCCGTGCCGTTTCATGGTGGCGGCGACGTACCGTGGTGTTGGGGCGAGGCCCTTAGGTACCTCCTTCTGCGAAGCAGTAATGTTAGCAAATTAGGCGGCAGCACGCGCGAGGCAACGGCCCTCACGCCTCAGCCGCCGGGATCCTGAACACGATTTCCGGCCACTGTAGCCGTGGGTTTGCGGTCGGCGAACTATGTGTGGCTCGCCGTCCGACCGTCCGGTAACCGTCCGAACCAAGCCCAAGTCGTCGACGGCGCGTAGTGTTCCACGCGGGCCTCATTGAAATGTCAGCAAACCGTAGGGGCTCAGCAGGATCGAAGCCTACTGGGGCTATCGGTTCGCTTCTGAAAGGAAAACCCGGCCCTAGAATGAAAGGCAACGAAGGAAGTAGGAGTGGGTTTTACTCACTAAAAGTCTGACATGCCCTCAAGCTCCGCCAAAGGGCGGGATATGTCATCTACTAACTAACTACATAGGCACGTGTTTTCTTTCTTTTATTTTTTACATACATCTATAATCAATCCGTATTGGTAAGTAAGATAGAACAACTTTAGCTCCCTATAAGAGATACCAACATACAGTTGGTATCTATTGCCTGCACTTTAATCGACTTTGTTTGTGTAGGTATGTCGTTATTATCGCACAGTGTTGGCTATACTGCCATCCTTAAGAAAACAATAACCACGCAATATATTTTAAAGCTTGTTTGATAGGTAATAAAAGGACACGGAAAAACAATAAGAACGTTGTGTGGTTTCTTCCACATTACTGACCTCGCATCAATGCATACAAACACGACGTTGGTATTTCAAATCATAACATTGAATTTAATTTTTTTGGCTTGTTACGTAATATGATTCATATTCTTATCTAAATATTTTTTAAAGTAATCCAAAGTGACCCCTACTGGCTGTTACTACGTCTGTGGTTGATAATGAACGTACCCTATGTCAATAATTTTGACACGATAAGCTATCGTTAAGATTTCCTATCTATCGTAATGTGTTTTTATGTCCACCCCCGAAACAAAACATTTATCTTTATCAGATTTTCATGAGTACCTATATTTCCATTATTTTATTAGGTATACTAGTAGCTGCCAGTGGCTTCGCCCGCGTGCTATTCGAATGTAAAGAACAAAAAGACACACAAACACACCATCAAACACACTCACAAACTTTCGCCTTTATGCACACTCAAGCACAGGGGTGGACTTATTTTCTACCAGTCAACCTTGTCAACCTTTGGGTGATGCAGAGACAAATTGTGGTAGGTGCAATATTAACATTACATATTACAAAATTCTTTATACAAATATATACTAAACTAAAAATACACTATACATAATATATACCTCATATTTACTCAAACTACCTACAACGAAGAGAAAAAAAATATGAAAAAGAAGAACACTCGAATCCATTGAAACAATTGGTGCAAACAAATAATACCTAAGGAAACAAATTAGCGCTGTGATGAAATTAGCGTGATGCTCAAGCGTGTCTCTTTGTCTGTTTGTTATTTCACGTCTAAACCGCTGCGGAAATTTTGATGAAATTTGGTACACACGGTTCGATTCTATTCGTAGTCTATCCAACAGGACTGGACATATTACCTATATTATATGACTGTATATCGGTAGCAACTTCTCAAATATTATAACAAGGCTAGAGTGAATAGTCTCTTAATAAACTAGTGCGCCTCACCATCAATGATTGCATCACTGCTTACCATCAGGTGGGATCGCAGTCAAGCACTGGTTTATATCGAATAAAAAAAATAAAAATAATATAGCACTTAATACACGGGCAAAACCGTGACAGACGCACTACGCGAATACTTATTTTTTAACTATACGAAGGTATATGTATGCATAATAATATATCTAATGAAACAGTCAAAATAAAGAGCGAGGAGGAACTGTTCAAATTTTTCGTAGATAATCTTTATAAATATAAATAAACAAATAATAAATAAATAGGTCTGGTTAACATTTAGACCTGGATTAGATCATTTTAGGGAGCTACGAAACGTCTGTAGTGACGTACCGTGTCACGCAACAGTGACAATGTATGAGATGAATAACACTAGGCAAAAAATCAAAAAAAGAGAAGCAGTAGATATAGGCTGTAAATATAACCCTGCAGGACATCTGCAGAAACTAAGACATGATGGGGATGTTTCAGTTCTGTTTGGCGCCGATTTTCGGCAAACTCTACCTATCTGCGATGACATGAGGATCTAGATCTTCGTGTCATCACAGGTAGGTGGAGTTTACCTAGCCCTAGGGCTGACGTATAGTGAACGCTTCGTTGAAACGGTCGTCTCTATGGTCGCGAGCTCACAGACTAGGCTTGAGCTTGACTATCAATCACCTTGGTTGGCTGGTAATACACGCGCTTAAGAAAGTTCTGAAAGTTCTTATAAAAAATTAATGAAGGCAGTTACCAGAGACTCTCGGTAGAATACTTCCAATTATGGAAGAACTGATTTGTGTACCTAATGTACGGGGACGGTAGTCGAAGTTAGTCAAACGCCTAAAAATGATCAAGCTGCAGCAATCAACGTGAACATTCCCTCTTAAATTGAAGGTAACGAAGTGTTGTTCACCTCCATGACGCCAACCGTTACCCTATAGAGTATTTGAATTCGCTTCTAGTAAGGAACTAGAATACCAGTGCAAGTCATCTAGCTGAAGGTTGGTGTATTCATTAAACTCCTTCGGAATTTAACTCCTTCGAAGATGTAGGTACAACGGATCCCGGCTCAAACTTTGATTACTGCATACTTACAATACATAAATAAAAAAATCAATAGATTGTACTGAAAGTCAGTTTACTTAAAAAAAAATTCCAGTCATTCTTTTTCCCGTGGAGTCTTCGCATAATATTTAACAAAAGTATTTGTCATTTTGGCCTGTAGCCGTTTCATGTGAAAGTAAAATAAATGAATAAGATCTTTTCGGAATGAATAGTTTATACGAGTAGTGGTAATGGCGTTTGTGCAGGTTTACGAGTTTTACGCGGACGAAGTCGCGGGCAAAAGTTAGATTTGAATAAAGAAAGCAAAATAATGTTCTGTAGCTGGCACGCGCGGTCTTTGTGTCATTATAATATGACAAAGATGTTTTGGGCTAAGTCCACAAGAATACACGGTAAGTATGAAATTTCCGAACAAAACCATTGTCTTGAGAACGTTAAAACAAAGAAATTTAATATTCCCTCTGTCTTTTTATTAAACGATTGCACAGGATTTTTGGGTTCTTTACTCAGGTTCTACCTACCCAGATACTTATATAATAAAAAATAACAATCAGTGCTAAGGTGAACACTGAAAATGTCCCAGAGACCTCGAAGAAAAGAAGACTGCTTTTTCCTGTGAGAAGTTTCAAACTTATCATATTTCCATTTCCATTACGAATCCATTTGTAGACGCAATTGGCGCTTAACTGCATCCAGAAATACACACTACACAGGGACATACAAAACAAATACCTACTAATAACAATTTCATTAACTAAATGATTGCGGAATTTTCAACCATTGTACATAATAGAAGGCACAACAACTTTACGTAGGTAGACAGATACCTATAGAGGCTAAAGATAATATTAGTATCTACTTTACAAACTGGGATCTGGTGTGTGACACATTCCGGACAGTAATATTTTAATATACTTGGGGCACTCCTGTTACATGGTCTACCAAAAAAACTGACTAACTGAAACAATTGAATTATTTTCCTATCACATACAAATCCTGTTGTAATTTTACAAAAGTAAATTCGATCGACCAGCTTGCATGCTGCTAACACAACAACATGACATGTACGTTTTTCAAGCGATTACCGGACACCGGTAGATACTGTGATATTTTATCACAGTAGGTACCTAGGCACAGGGAGGGGCATCCGCTCAAGATCAATATCAAGGCTAAGATATATGTACATACGTAAGTATACACTTCTATTGTTTCGGCCCTTCCTTCAGGCAAGCCTGTACGCATCCTTGTAGTGATGACATGGCCACGAAGACGGTTGCAAGTGTATCTACCACATTATATGCAGTATTATGAACCCGTTTCAGGTTCTAAATGTTAGAATTAGGCGCGTAATTTTGTTAGAGCTACCTGGAATCTCGACGAAACTCTGTGCGATGAAATGATTTATATTTGACTAACCCCAGCTTCGCACGGGTGATGGTAATCTGCGGGATTGCCCGAAAGATTTACTGTGGCTCTAAGGCCCCTCGCCCACAGCGAATTTTTGTAGCGATGCTGCAGCGCGTTCGCATCGATACAGTCGCGATGCTGTAGCGCGTTAGTAGCGCGCTGGCATCTTATTACACTATACGCTTATAGCGCTTGCAAATGCGACTAACGCGCGTTAGTAGCGAAGCTAATACTCTAATAGAAACGCGCGGATAATACTCTAATAGGACACCATTGCACTAGCTTCTGACGTTTTATAAGTGCCCAGCCAGTTCTGACGTCATTTCAACGCTCAGTCACGTGGTCAGAACAAAGGAATCGGAGGCGTGGCCTACTCGAGGCGTTCGACGCAAACGAAACGATCGTAACTTGGCTAGGGGGGCAGGTAGGCTTATGTGAAATAAAAAGATTTCGAATTTTTGGCAACTTAAGGAACACCAGTGGGTTTTAGTCAGTAAAAGTCTGACACCTTCTCGCTCAACCCAGCGCAGGAGAAGGTAATAATAATATAATAATAATAATATATATTTATTTTACAAACAAAGTACTTATTGTATTTTAACAAATAAATGCTCTAAACAGTAATATACATGTAGATACACAAAAGGTATTTGATGATTTCCCACCACAAAAAAAAGGTGTTAGAAATCTTTGAAGGTTTCGGCTTATATCTATTGTAATAAGCTCGTATTATACACCTAAACTTTCCTCATGAATCACTCTGTCTATTGATTACAACTACATGAAAATCCGTTCATTAGTTTTAGAGTTTATCGCGAACAGACAGACAGACGCGATGGGGGCTTTGTTTTATAATTTGTTTAAGGAAATTGCTGCACTGACGGATGGTCGACTTCGAGGGAAATAAGGGAGAAGATACTTAATTATGATAAGGACAGACAATTTAAACATTGAATTTCTCTATGAATTGATTTACATAAGAGATCTTAAATATCTCGTGTCACAATGTTGTGATATCAAACTCCTCTGAAACAGCTTGACCGATTTTTATGAATTTTTGTGTATATTTGGTAGCTCTAAGAATACGTCGTAGGCAGTTATATACCCTCCTATCCTCAACATCCATTTTTAACCGACTTCAAAAAAGGAGGAGGTTATCAATTCGGTTGTATTTTTTTATCATTTTTTTTAAATGTTTGTTACCTCAGAACTCCGTCATTTATCGACCGATTTGCAAAATTTTTTTCTCCTTAGAGGATATGCTTCCAGATTGGCATATTTTTTTTTCAAAATCCAGTTCTGATGATGGGATCCATGAGGAATCCAGGGAACTCCTCAAATATTATAAGCAACCTTATAGTAATTTTAGTATTTTCATCAAGAACTTAAGCATTTACAGTCAAAAAGTAACATTTGATGAAGTGGAACTGATGAAGAAGACCGGAAATGGCCAACGGAACTTCATACTCACATAGATATCACAATGAAGATAGTTAAGCGACTATGACAATACAAATAAATAAATGGTTCTGAATAGTTATGTTAAAAATGGTATCATCGAAGTGACCTGATGATGATGGTGGAGCCGGATCATAGGCACTGGAACTACGAAATTAATCAATATATCCTGGCTGTCTTTCGGCTTATTAGAATGGTCATGAGATGCAATTTGGCTATAAGGTACTATCGAACTGATCTGATAATGGAGCCGGAAGGTGGAAGGTAGACACGGGAACTTTATAATAAAACAATCTATCCTAGCAGTGTTTTGGATATTTGGAATTGTCATGCGAAATAGGCACTTTGGTTATAAGTATCGCAACTAAAAAGTGTGAAATAAAAAACTTTTTACAAAAATAACCGAATTCACGATTACGTCTTAATTACCGAGAAACACCGACTTCTGAAATTAAAGTTATTTTGATCCTTAAGTGTTTTTTTTTTTTTTTAGTGAAGTCGGTAATTATTTTTGTAAAAAGTTTTTTATTTTTTGATAATTTATATCGCAGAACATCGTTTGCGCAGTCAGCTAGTTTCTCTCTGATTTTTTTTTATATAAGATGAGATATTCCATAATATAAAATAATACCTTTCACTCGAGTGTTGTCACCATGCAGCGATGAGTTTCAGCGTCCATCTTGAACAAAGGCGTTAGGGCAACGAATCCCTATCGCAACAACTAAATATGTCTTTGTGTAAGTACGTCCAGTAGGTACGTGCTTATGAGTCACGTATATGGACATTGTTCTTTTCTTGTGTACAGTAACTTCTTTGATCTGTGAACTATGGACTGGCAGTGTTACAGATAAAATTACGGGCTAAGATTCATAGAATCTATTATTACATACTAGGTTTTGCTTGCGACTTTGGCTGTTTATTGTTTAATGCCCTCCTACTGAGACCTACTGATATAAAATTATTGTATCGTAATATATGTTTTCCGCCGTGTGAGAATATTATTTACTAAATATAACGGTTGGCGCAGTCGTGCAGTGGCTCAGTGTAATCGTTTTCACTCTGGTCACAGGTTCGATTCCTACCACGGGATATAGGTACACATCAGTCTCCATGGCAAATATAAATTTATGAACGATCCACGTTCATGAAATTTATGTTTGCCAAATTAGTAGGTACCTATATTGTATAAAAAACATAAAAATATTTATTACATCAGGCATTTGAGTCCTAGAGTCGCGCAAAAAATTTCAAGGATATCTATTAATAGACTGGGTACCTAAACTATCACAGTATCTTAATACGGCTTTGGTCTTCAATCCGCCACTGATAAGGGGGTATACATGACATAACCCAACAACAACAACTCCAACAACCAACAATCAACTTCAACTCTATAATAACAACTCTAGCGAGCGGAGCACGAAATGCATCCATCGGCAGTTTTGAGTCGGCTAGTTGCAGTGTGTCACCCGCTGCTGATATGCTTGCGTTGCATCTTGCTTCGCTGCTGCCGTCGCTGTATCGTCACCGGTCGAAGTGGTGACGCATGTAGGTAAGTCGACCCCTATGCGTGCCTATTCCGCTATTGTTGCCACAAACAAACCTGCTGTGTCGCAAACAACGCGGCAAGCAGATTGATGAGGATGGCTTCACAAAGGTAGAGAAGTAGAAGCCTACTTGTCAGAATTAGTGCGGCACCGCGCTGGCAGGACCCACCATGCTGCTGCGTCCAGCAATACCCACGACGCAGGTCTACGTTTCGAGACTACATCACTCCACGAGGGTTGAGGAGATCGTGGAATATGTACGAGTCAAGACGAACCGGACTTTGAGAGCTGTGCACTTGGAGCCGCGCCATAATACAAATTTCAAGTCGTTTGTGGTGCGGGTCGACTCACCATTTGGTCACCTTCCTCAAAGGAGAGTTTTGGCTGAAGGGTGTCGTGTATCGACGATTTCGTGGAAGGTTTCGGAGGTTGGTACCTCGCAGCGGAACACAACGCCGTCACTTCGTGTACAATAGTTTTAATAATTTGTTATAGTTTCTTTTATATGTATTAGTTTATTATTTTGTAAGATTATTTGTGTATTTTGTCTATCTATGGGCCTTCATCATCATCATCATTTCAGCCGATAGACGTCCACTGCTGTACATAGGCCTCCCCCAAATGTTGCCACAACGAACGGTCCTGTGCGTCTCGCATCCATCGAAGGCCCCCTACAAGGTGGACCGATGACCTGGTGAAGGTTGCGGAAATCCGATGGATGCGAGACGCACAGGACTGGTCGTTATGGGCCTTTGTTGCCTGATAATGAAGGATTATTATTATTATAGTCGTATAGTCGGCCTTATAATGTTCGCACTGTTGGGATCACAGAAATCTTAATAATAAGGCAATAATATAATAATATTCCACAACTATCACACAACGCCGTCTAGTCCCAAGGTAAGCAGAGCTTGTGTTATGGGTACTATAGACAATTGATAAACATACTTATATATTTCTAAATACATACTTAGGTATATAGATAAATTACACCCAGATACCTACAGAACAAATTATCATGCTTATCATAAACATTTCTCCTGGGTAGGAATCGAACCCATGACCTCCGGCATGGCAGTCAGGGCCACTAACCATTAGACCAACAGGCCAGTCAAGATTTTTATTATTATTATATTACTCTATGTACCTAAACTCACATACACCAAACACTCAGACTCGGAATAACTACCTGTAGGCCATACAAATATTTGTTCCGTGCGCAAATCGAACACGCGACTCGCAGAGCGGCAGCCAATCGCTCAACCACTGCGCCAACCTTCACAATGAGAGTTTATTATCCTTTTCTTTGTATGTATACTAGAAGAAATATTTCACTAATTTTACGTTTGGAATTAAAAATAAAACCGGTCAAGTGTGAGTCGGACTCGCGCACTGAGGGTTCCGTACAAACTTACCTATGAAAACAGTTCAATTCCCGAATTGTGTTACGAAGATTTTTCCGAATCGCAAAAAAAGTTTTATTTTTGTGACATAACTACAATTTGACAGTTTTCAGATTTTTTCCTATACTTGTGCTGAGACCTTGCTTCATGCCAAATTTCAGGATTGTAGGTCAACGGTACCCTATGAATTTTGATTCCCTTGAGAGTGTCGAAATACACGTTTTTTGCGACATAAACGGCTGTTTTTTTTTTTAGTTAACTTAGAAGTTTGATTTTTTCACAGCTTCAAGGGACTGCAGACCTGAGTTTTAATTTCAAATCGATACCTCCACGCGTTCCCGAGATAATGGGTCTTGACAGACAGACAGACAGACGGACAACAAAGTGATCCTATAAGGGTTCCGTTTTTTCCTTTTGAGGTACGGAACCCTAAAAAGAATACAGACTATAGGGATTTCAGTCAAGTGGTGACAAGGGGTCGAATCTTTACTATATACTTCAACATTAACTAGTATTTAGGTACCTTGCGGGAACGTTGGAAGGGGTGACGGTGGCACTGGAACACAAAAGGCAAATTAAGGACACCAGTGGGTTTTATTCAGTAAAAATCTTACACGCATCGCTGTACCCTAGAGCGGGAAAAATCATTTGATGATTAACCACTTACCTGCAACTTGTCTACAATATTGTAATCTTTACTCGTGCTAGTAAATACTTTGCGTGATGTTTTACTTACACTGAACGACTGCGTGTAAGTCATAGGTATAACTTATAAGTACTGGGAACCTAAACATGTGATAATTTCCTTTGTCAAGGAGTACGTAAATCGGGCTATCTAATCATTTTTACATTACTTTGTAACGAATTTCCAAGTGTACTTAAAGCTGTATACTTATTTAACTTGCACAGATACTTACGTCTATGATTTGTCTATGGTTACATAATAAGGAGTTGTCATTTTGTACACTTTTACTTAAAAAACTGCTTGTAATCATTTTTTAAATGTTTCGTAACGCTGGCGCGCGCTGGCTTGATAGAGAGAAGTTAGGTCTTTGACGTTGGTTGATAATGAGATCTAGGTATTACTTATCTAATAACTACAGTTAGTAACAACGTCCTCCTGATGCAGACGTAATTCCTTTTTCCGCTCTTGCTGAGAGCAAGAGATTCGTTTTTTTTAGGGTAGGTACGGAACCCTAAAAAAACACATCTCTCAAAGGAAAAAACGGAACCAAAATTCATAGTGTACTTCCCGTTGACCTAGAATCCTGAAATTTGGCATGAAGTAAGGTCTCATAGCATAAGTATAGGAAAAAATCTGAAAATTGTAAGTTTGTAGAAGTCACCAAAAAAAAATATCTTTTTTGCTATTTGTAAAATGAGACTCAATTCGGAAATTGAACTGTTTTTTTTTTCATAGGTAAATTTGTACGGAACCCTCAGCGCGCGAGTCCGACTCGCACTTGCCCGGTTTTTTTGAACTAAAAGCCTGTACAGACGAAAAATGTGAGAAGTCCTATAATAATTATTATAAAAAAAAGTCCCTGATGACCGCGTCTGTTGGTTTATACGCGACAAACTCAAAAACTACTGAAAGGGTTTACATGCGGTTTTCACGAATAGACAGAGTGATTCTTGGTAAAAAAATACATGCATATTATAAAGTAGAGGAAAGCCGAGAATTTCAAAGATTTGTGACACCCGTGCGAAGCTGGGGCGGGTCGCTAGAAAGATAAAAGATTTATTTTCATCAGAAAGATGAAAACAAATCACTAATAAATTCTTCTGTGGTGTTTTAACCAAAGAAGTTATTTTGGTTGGATCCTCACAGTGTAGTACCAGGTGTAACAAAGTAGGCTGCAATGTGTCGAGCTGTCGAGGATCCGAGTTAGCGACAGCTGTTATAGTTACGTTGGCAAACTCTAACTGCTGTAGGTAAGTAGGTGTTGCATCCCTTGCTTACGGACAGAGATTGTACCAACAAAGAATGTTGGCGTGCAACGCTTGCTCAAAACAGTGCCATTGTTGAAGTACAACAAGAAATTAGACCTGAAACTACACATGGCGGCTTATTTTCAAACTGTAAGCAACAAGGCGCCGGCCGGGGTTGTGGGGCACAAAGTAAGCGTGTGCGCTTATCGAGTCTATATATTGGCCGTCGGCTTGCGCGCGCGCACACTCGCTTGGGCCGTCACCGCCGCACGATCGATTTTCCGCCCTTTATTGTGATTTCCACTGGCGCGTGCACACACGCGAGTGAGGTTAGTGCATTTTCACAATTCAGTTGTTTTTTATTAGTGAAAAATAGAGCGAAGGTTTGCAAGAGTTGGTGTTCGAACTGTGTTGTGCTCGTTTTGTGCATCTGGATTATAATAAGAATGGCTTATATTGTTAAAACAAAATTATTATCCGTTTATTGTTCGTTAAGATTTTAATAATTAGTTTTCTTTGACTGTGGCAAACTTATTAGAACTGGATTATTACCGTGTGTAAAGAAGAAATTAAAATTAACTAGTTAACAAAATAATGATTTTCTGAATTGTTTTTAGTCAACCAATAAATAAAAAATAACTTAAAACAAATTACCAAACTATGTATGCAAAACGTTAACAATGAAGTATTTTTATCATCATGCAAATTAAGGCATAGCGTTTCTAAGTTCTCAGAGACATAGAAAGCTTTAAAATTTTGTATCGAAATGAAACACGACAGTTTAGTTTCATCTTACTTTTAATAAATTAATAACCTGTTAAGCTGTTGATCCCCGCATTAACGCCGGCGTTCACGCGCCATTGTCTTACTATTGTGTCTCTAATTACGCACTCAAAAGGAAGGCACTAAAGTGATTAAAATTATATGATTATTATTATTTCGCTCATTTTTTAAGGTTTCGTACCTCAAAAGCAAAAAAATGGAACCCTTATAGGATCACTTTGTTGTCCGTTTGTCTGTCTGTCAAGACCCTTTATCTCGGGAACGCGTGGAGGTATCGAGTTGAAATTAAGACCATATAAAGATACGGCCGTTTATGTCGCAAAAATCGTGTATTTCGACACTCTCAAGGGAATCAAAATTCATAGTGTACTTCCCGTTGACCTCGAATCCTGAAATTTGGCATGAAGCAAGGTCTCAAATCACAAGTATAGTAAAAATCTGAAAACTGTAAATTTGTAGTTACTTCACAAAAATAACTTTTTTTACGATTCGGAAAAATCTTTGTTGTAACTCAATTCGGAAATCGAACTGTTTTCATAGGTAAGTTTGTACGGAACCCCCAGTGTGCGAGTCCGACTCGCTCTTGCCCGGTTTTTTAATGTTGAACTCCTAGCTACTGTCAGCGGTTTCACCCGCATGATATTAGAAAATGATTAAGTTTCCTATGTGCTATGCCCAGACATGGTCTACTCGTGTACCGTGTAAGTTTCATCGAAATTCGTTCAGCCGTTCAAGCGTGAAGGAGTAACAAATACACACACAAACTTTCGTCTTTACAATATTAGTGAGATTTTTACGCCATAAACGTCAAGCTCTCGTGCAACTCGTGCTGCGGGAACGTTTGAAAGAGTTACTGCTTTTCTAAAACACAAAACGCAAATGAAGGAACAGTGGTGAGTCAGTAAAAGTCTGACACGCCTTATCGCTCTAGCTAGCCTAGGCTAGACAGACTGGACCGAGGTCTAGACCGTGAGAAGTCATTTGACAATTTCCTACTGCAAAGCTAAAAAAAAGCTAGACACCTAACCAAATAAGTAAAGATTATTAAGCATATTTTAAAATGAATCAGATTATTATTGCATAATTTTGCTTTTTTATGACGATTGGCATATACTGCGCATTACAAAAACACACTTCATCACTTTTGCGACTAGACTAGTAGACAGACTGGTATATTTTAATATGTAAGCGATTTATGTAGAACAATGATATCTATAGGTTCTCGTGTAGAGTTGATTGAACTCAAGATAAATAGATTGCTATTTCATACATAGTCTAAGAGCTCTTTACTCAATATACTTAGACGTTTATTTATTTTCAAAGACTTTGGTAGTGTTATTTACATAGTTTCATTAGGTACCTAGTTATTTACATAGTTTCGTTGGTAATGATGATCGTTATAAAATCTGTTTAGCCATCCCTAATTGACCAAAATACTTCTTTGGTTTCGTATTTATTTACACTTCGTATGTCAATGATAATTTTATTCTATAGAATAGAATAGAATAGAATAGAATAGAATAAACTTTATTGTACACCAAATTAGTAACAAAACTTATTAGCATTTCTTATTTTCATTTTTTTTTCTTTCATATCTTTTTATCCTTTTCAATGTCAATTACGTTCAATACTTATCAGAAATAATGTTTATTTTGCAAATAGGTTATTATCACGTTTACACGGCGTCATTTCGTTAATTTAAACTAGACTAGCGACCTGCCCCAGCTTCGCACGGGTATTAGAAATCTTTGAAATTCTCAATTTTATCTACTATAATATCTTACCTTGACCTTTCTCAAGAATCACTCTGTATCTGGTAAAAACTGCATGAAAATCTGTTCAGTAGTTTTTGAGTTTATCGCGTTCATACAGACAGACTTGGTAAGGGACTTTGTTTATGAATATGTAAGGATGAAGCTGTTACATAGTGCACTATATCGTAAGGGTATTCTTAACTTGATGAATCAAATCAAAGCATTTATTTCAAATAAACCATTTACAGTCATTATTGGATTGTCAAAAATTCGCTCAGTTAGGAAACTCATATATAACTGTAAAACTTAGTTTTAAAGTGAAAGCTTCAGTTATTTAAAACTTATCAGTGTTGGTTACAAAAGTAAACCTGCCGATTACATAAAACCTCCCAGTTGCTTAACACCATCAGAAATAATACTAATTAGCGGTTATTGAACGGCGGGTCATTTTAGCAATGGCTAGTCGATAGTTTTGTGCAATCGATCTCGAACGCAACGATGTGTTTTTAAACGTGGAGTCGGCGACACGTGCGCGTGCGCAGTGTGATCGGAATCCACAATAAGTCCTTGCCTTGCGGCCAGTGTCATGTCAACACACTCCACTGCCCGTAACTCAACGATGCTCTTTGAGAATAATGAGTTTGAACGGTTTATCTGATCGATTAAGCCAGCTGATTATAAAAACCTTGTCGGTGAAATAAGTTTCGTAACTGTACAGTGGTATGTTATAATAATTTAACACGGGTCTCATTACTTTTACTGTAAAAGCCCGATCATTGGTAAATTCAAAGATTTGCCCTTAAAACCTTAGATTTACTAAGCCTCACTGGTCACCGTAGGCGCGGGCTGGCGGACGGCGAGCAATGTGTAGTCCGCCGTCCGACCGTCCGATAACCGTCCGGACCGAGCCCAAGTCGTCGACGGCGCGTATTGTTCCACGTACGCCTCAGGGAGATATCAGCAAATCGTAGGGGCCCAGCAGGGTCGAAGCCTACTAAGGCCATGGGTAGTGTGAAAACGAAATTCGGGGCCCTGGGACGAAGGCAACGAAGAAACAGGAGTGGGTTTTTAGTCAGTAAAAGTCTGACACTATCTCCCGCTCCGCCCAAGAGCAGGACTTGTCATTAGATGATTTTCCAACCTAAAAAAAAAACATAAAAGAGCCTCACTGGTAAAAGTTCGAACTGTTCTCTGATAACGCTAATTTCAGATTTTTACTTGCACTCACACTTGGTAAATCTTAGAATTTTCTTCAGAGACACGTTTAAAAGAAAGATAAGAAAAAAAAGCAAAGTAGGTCTTACTTTTCTGAATTGTTGAATTTCTAATGTTAAAGAAATAATAATAAAAATACTCGCCTATTTCGATAAGCGGAAAAAATGTCACGGATTTTTACCGGTAAGACTAAGTAAATCTTAAGTTTTGCCGGCAAATCTTATCGCGTTGCTATAGCTGGGACTCTTTCAGTAATATTACAAAATATTAAAGAATTAAGTTACAAGTACGATTAGTTTTGAAAAATGACTAAAATAATGGAAACCTAGCTCCGGGCCCTTAACTTAAGAAACAAAAGATTCCTGAATTATTTTTCTGAGACAGAAAATGAAGTCATTTTGCTCTTTTCAGATACTAAAATGAGTTCAGCCGAATTCAGACTGGAGCGCAGTGTGGAGCTGTCGCCAGAAACTAAAGAAATTGCTGAGAAGGAGTTACGTGAGACACCCGAGAGGGTCCGCGAGGCTCTCGAGAGGCTACGGGAGCTGCTGAAGGAGAACAAAGACTTGTGCTTCGGAGATGACGATGAGCTTCTCACAATCTTCTTGCGGCCTTGCAAATGGTACCCTGAGAGCGCTCTTGCACTGGTAAGTTTCTTAAGTTTTCTTTCTCAAATTTTTTTATGGAAAAAGGCACTTTAGAATGCATAGTGATAATTTAGCTCAATACGTATTTTTTTTTAATTGTAAAATTAAAAATAGGGTTTTTTTTTGTGTTTTAGACACCTATATTACCTAATGATAAAGCCTACTTAAAAAAATATAAATTTCAACCCGTTATTCTAATAATTTTATTGGGGTGGGAATTCCCACCCCTATTTTATATAAGTGTAGGTAAGCGTTCCGTGTGTGCGACTCTGGCATCATACACTGAGTTAGGTGCCTTTTTGGCTTCGCATAGATTTTTTGCATAAAAAAAATGCAAAAATCATGGGTGCAAATTATATGCTTAAACCTTCCTTATTTATTATTCTTTCTGTTAGTGAAAACTGCATCAGATTCCGTTGCGTGATTTAGGAATTAGAATTAGCAGATAAACAGACATTTTGATTTATACTATGTAAAGAAAAGATGTACATGTGAGGTACAAATGATCATTTTTTCCTTTTGGTTTCTAAACCCAAAGGGTCAAAAAGGGTCCCTATTGTTCTCACTCATCTGTCCGTCCATCCCTAAGTCACAAAGTTCCAGCGGCTAAACCATTGAAACTGCAGCATAGAAATAAATAAACTGCAGCATAATCTGTTAGCTGCAGTCTTCATATTAATACTATTTATATATCCCACTGACCCAAAACCATATAACCAAATTAGACTAGACTGAAATACATTCCTTCATGTAGGTATGTTAAGTTATTCACGTGTACCTATTGGACCATAACAAGCAGGGCTTTGATCGTGTACTAAGTTAGAAGTAGGCCAGTCTTGTAAAATCTTCAACCGTAATATTTTTGTTATACAAATATAATAGTTAAGTGTACAACAATCGTCATTAATAATAATTTTTAATTGTACCGTTAGATATTTTAACACACGAGTGCGATAAGGGGGTCATATTGTTACAGCCTACTAAATTTGCGTAACTTCTACTACATAATGTAGATGTTTGCCAACTTCAATTATTACAAACGGTTAACGACTGATTTCGTCGGACTTGTCCTAGACCCCGGTTATTATAGTTACTACGGGTTATACCAAGGATAATAAACAGTGATTATAATCTACTTAGATGTGATGGAACCTCTTGTTAAGGTTGGAACATCTCCTTGAAATAGTATGTATTCGAGGTTCTTTTACGTATTAAACAATTTTTTTTAATCATTGCCCCACACTAGCTACACTAGGATTTACTCCATTATCTTAGACGCGTTTTACAAACATGTAAGCTCACTTACACGAGACGCTCAGACCCGGATCAACCTCTTATAAGTCAAAGAAATATTTGTTCTTGTGGGAATCGTACCCCGGACATGCAACGCAGCAGCCACTCGATCAATTACTGCGCCAACCGTGCTGACTTTGTACCAAGAGACAAGAGACAGTAATGGAACAGTTTTTTTTTTCCCACAACTATCACACAACGCCGTCTAGTCTCAAGCTAAGCAGAGCTTGTGTTATGAGTACTAGACAACTGATAAACCTACTTATATATTTCTAAATACATACATATTATAGATAAATTACACCCAGACACAGAACAAATGATTGTGCTCATCACACAAACATTTGTCCTGGGTGGGAATCGAACCCACGACCCCCGGCATAGCAGTCAGGGCCACTAACCACTAGACCAACAGGTCAGTCAACTTTAAAATAAGTA
Organism: Mythimna impura; assembly: GCA_905147345.3. Classification (NCBI taxonomy): domain Eukaryota; kingdom Metazoa; phylum Arthropoda; class Insecta; order Lepidoptera; family Noctuidae; genus Mythimna; species Mythimna impura. The sequence continues at coordinate 8,218,015 of LR990348.1, forward strand.
AACATTTTGTTACGATTAAAACAATGTTAAAATTACGATTAATAATTCCAGATATTTAAATTCGAGTCGAGTCTTTCGTTACAGTGTTATTATAGTACTTAATTGATGTGTTAATTTGAATTTTAACTAGCTTAACTATAAATTGAAAATATTGATTTATGAAGTAAGCTCTTTGTCCCTTTGCCCATTAGGTAACGTCTCATTAGTCCTAGAGTAGGTAATTTGTCAAAATAACGATTAAGGCCATCCAAATGTAGTTAATTACTTTATATTGGTTAAACAGTGAAGGAAAACATCGTGAGAAAACCGGCATGTCCTAGAACCAACAATTCGAAGACATGTGACCTCCACCAAACCGCACTGGGCCCGCGTAGTGGATTACGGCCCATTTCCTCTCCTAAAGCGGAGGCCTAAGTCCCAGCAGTGGTGATAGTGTAATTGGCTGATTATGCTAAGTTATGCTTATACTTTTTATCTCGATAGTGAAAAAAAACATTTTTTTTAAGTGCGTAATTGGGCTCTAGCTTGTACAGTTTTTATAGTCTATCTCCTTATAGGTACCAATGATAAAAAACAAGGTAGGTACATATTATGAACCTACTGCTTATATAGGTTATACGGCCTATTTTGTGCGACTGACATTTAGAGCGTTATCTTTTATGAAGTTAAGCGGTATCAAAAGCCCTACGCGATCCACAATCTGAACTGTTTAAGAGATGGAGCACTACCTATTTTGTAATTAGTACAAAAAAAAATGGGGCTCTATCCGTATCCGTTACTGATCATATTTGTATAGTCAAAAGTAAAAAAACGAACTCCTAAAATTGTCCACGAAAATTGGTCATAATTGGTAAATTCATAATTGAATCAATCATTCATAACAATTGCCACTACAAAATACTACGCGCAGCGTTTTTCCATTTTTATCGCCATTTATTCATTCATAATCGACAAGCCTGTACAATATTTCCATAAATTGAGTGATATTTTTATAAACAAACACTCATAACTTCGCTGTTTATGAATATTATTTATTGAGACTTTACTTAAATAATATCAAGAGCTTTTCTAATAAGCCTTTTATGTATTTGTACTAATTAAAAATTTGTGGTGTCTAAGGTGTATAGGCAAGTTTAACAAGTCATGGTAAGGTTGTATGCGACATTCGACGGGTGAAGTCTTCAAATGTGTAGGCAGTTACTCAGAACGGCTTTACATAACAAATCTGAATTTCTCAATAGTCTATGAGCCAGTGTTAGGCCCTCACATTCGTATCTCTATCTTAATGTCATTATTATTCAACATGTGTAGGTATTAACTGCAATAATGCGTTAAGTAATAATAGAACATTAGAATAATTTTATTTTACCTTGCCAGCACAAAAAAGAGGCTTTAAAAAGTGTTGCAACTTCACATAAAGGTAAGTAGTTAAAAGTGACAGCGATGTGGAGGAGTACTTCGATGCCTGAGTGTATTTTGTGTTTTTGTATTAAATGTACATAGTTAAGTTTAGGATAAAGGTATTTGTAGTTAATATTTAAGTTTGTAACAATTTATGTCTATTATAAGCGAACGCCGGCGTTCGCTCTCTCATTGTCTTTCTATTGTGTCTCGAATTACGTTATTCGAAAGGTAATCATCTCAGTCAGTAGTTAAAAATCTCGTAGATTCTATTATGTGAAAACGTTATAAAAATATCATAAACTAATACATTATTAGCAATGTAAGTAGGAATACACAGTAGAGACAAGATTACATAATAAACGTCGTAATGCAGAGACAATGTTATACAATAACAATTAAACGTGGATAGCCAATATCTTGAGAACGTTTACTTTTATATCTGTTTATTCTTTTAGTTATTATGAAGTTATTATAGTTGATGAGAAGTAGTAAATTGTAAGTGCAAATGACGCCACTGACATGTGTTGAGTTCAATGATTTAGAGACAACTTTACCTGAGATGTTCGTCTTTTCTATCGATAACCAGTCAGTGGGAGTTGTTTTTATTTTTTGGAAAAAGTTCCCAACACTAGGAATAACTCCTTTTCTACATCGTGGGTGCGTTCACAAACATGTAGGTAAACTCACACACATAACACTGGGCACACCATAATTATGGCGGTAAGTCCCCTCGTTGAGGAGTGGCTGGAAAGGCAACACGGCTTCCTTACCCTTCGCATGACGCAGGTCCTCACCATGGTAAGTTCGGAAGTTCCTGCACCGGATTCGAGTGGAAGAAACGCTCGGATGTCACCATTGTGTGGACCGCCCGGAAGACACGGTGGAGTAATACGGTAGAGGTGTGCCCCGCCTGGGCAGAGAATCGCCGTGTCCTCGTAGGGGCGATCGGCGGCAGCGATCTCTTGTGCCGGGCCTTGGTACAGGCCATGGTCCGGAGCAAGGAGGAGTGGCAGACCGCACGCGCGAGGCAATGGCCCTTGCGCCCCAGCTGCCGGGATTCCGATCCCGATTTACAGCCACCGTAAGCGAAGGCTTACGGACGGTGAGCAATGGGTAGCTCGCCGCTTAAAAAAAAAAACATACACATAACACCCAGACCTAGAACACCTATTTGTTCCGAGCGGGAATCGAACCCGCCATACGCAGCACAACAGCCAATCGCTCAACCACTGAGCCAACCGTGTTGTTAAAATTGTCAACTAATTAAAATTAATTTGTTTACTGCTGAATGGATACCTACATGAGATAATTAGATATATCAAAACATAAATAATACATAATCTTTCATAATAATACGTGTATATATCGACTGATCTGTTGGTTTAGTGGTTAGTGGCCATGACTGCTAAGTCGAAGGTCATGGGTTCGATTCCCACCCAGAACAAATGTTTGTGCGATAAGCACGATCATTTGTTCTATATCTGGGTATAATTTATCTATAATAAATATGTATGTATTTAGGCAATATAAGTATGTTATGTTTATAAGCTGTCTAGTACTCATTTTATATTTTATATAAACTAGTGCTTGACTGCGATCCCACCTAATGGTAAGCAGTGATGCAATCGTTGATGGTGAGGCGCACTAGTTTATTAAGAGCTTAAGTATTCACTCTAGCCTTGAAGACACCCAAATTATAATCGAATGGGAAGACCGCAGCAGGCAAACTGTTCCAGTCCTTCGATCTACACGGTATAAACGACGAGGCGAAACACTTAGTCCGGACCGTAAAGGTTTCAACAACGTAAGGGTGGATACTCGCCATACGTCAGGTTGTCCGATGGTAGAAATGAGATGGCGAAATCAAGTCATGCAGTTCCCGCGCACACTCCAAAATGCAAGCTATAAAAAACTTTTTAGAAAAAAAAAATAACCGACTTCACTAAAAAAAACACTAAAATGATCAAACTTTAATTTCGGATGTCGGTGTTTCTCGGTATTGTTTGTTTCTTATTTAACACCGACTTCCGAAATTAAAGTTATTTTGATCATTTTAGTGTTTTTTTTAGTGAAGTCGGTTATTTTTTTTTTCTAAAAAGTTTTTATTTCACACTTTTTAGTTGCGATACACTTATAAACAGAGTGCCTATTTCTAATGACAATTCCAATTAACCCAAATACTGCTAGGTTACATTGTTTTTTTATTATAAAGTTGCTGTGCCTACCTTCCTCCTTCCGGCTCCATCATCAGATCAGTTCGATAGTACCTTATAGCCAAAGAGCATCTCACGACAATTCTAATAAGCCCAAACACGGCTAGGATACATTGATTAATTACGGAGTTCCTGTGCCTACCTTCCGGCTCCATCATCAGATCAGTTCGATAGTACCTTATAGCCAAAGTGCATCTCATGACAATTCTAATGAGTCCAAACACGGCTAGGTTACATTGATTAATTACGGAGTTCCAGTGCCTACCTTCCGGCTCCATCATCATCATCAGATCACTTCGATGATACCATTTTCAACGTAACTATTCAGAATCATTCATTTATTTGTATTGTCATAGTCGCTTAACTATATCTTCAATGTGATATCTATTTGAGTATGAAGTTCCGTTGACCATTTCTGATCTTCTTCATCAGTTCCACTTCATCAAATGTTACTTTTTGACTGTAAATGCTTAAGTTCTTGATGATAATACTAAAATTACCATAGGGTTGCCTATAATTTTTGAGGAGTTCCCTCGATTCCTCATGGATTCCATCATCAGAACTGGATTTTGAAAAAAATGGGACCAATCTGGAAGCATATCCTATACAGGGAAAAAAAAATTTTGCAAATCGGTCCATAAACGACGGAGTTCTGAGGTAACAAACATAAAAAAAAAAATAATGATGATAAAAAAAAAAAAAAAATACAACCGAATTGATAACCTCCTCCTTTTTTTTGAAGTCGGTTAAAAACAAGCGTGACTCATAGCACAAGCTCTGCTTAGTTTGGGACTAGATGGCGTTGTGTGAAAGTTGAGGAATATCATATTATTATATTATACTAGCTTTTGCCCGCGGCTTCGCTCTCGTCAACTGACTACTATATCCTACTCTACCCTACTCAAAAAAAAAAATCCTATCCTATGTCCGTCTCCTGGTTCTAAGCTACCTCCCCACCAACTTTCAGCCAAATCGGTTCAGCCGTTCTTGAATTATAAATAGTGTAACTAACACGACTTTCTTTTATATATATAGATATTTAGCGCAGTGTTATAATATCCAGAAAAACAATAATAATAGCATCATGAATGATGAGTCCAATTCCTCAGTTGTAATGTCATCGACTTATCGGTTGCTAGTCAACTGATAGAACAATTTCCTCTGTTTGTAAACATGTATAGGAATCTGCCCGTTTGCCGTCGGAAGGGGCGAGATAAGCCACGCGTCTCAATGTCAAAGTTCAGTGCTTATCATAACGAGATAACTGTTATCACTCATCATTATTTGCCGCTGTTTATATTTTTAAATTATCGACGTTTAAACAATAAGTACAAATGTTATTTGCCTAATAGTCGGGGTCACGAGAAAATGGAGGTCGGAATGATATTGATGATTCGGATGTGGTATTTATTTCTTGAACACTGATCAGTCAGATCCGCCCCCCTAGCCAAGTTACAACCGTTTCGTTTCGATTCTCTTTTTGTTGATCGCCACGAGTCGGCCATGCCTCCTATTCCTTTGTTCTAACCACGTGACTGAGCGTTGAGATGACGTCAGAATAAAGGAATCGGAGGCGTGGCCTACTCGAGGCGATCAACGAAAAGAGAATCGAAACGAAACGGCTGTAACTTAGCTAGGGGGGCAGAACCGGATTAAGCCAGCACAGGGCCTGTAGCAAGTTCTACCAAGGGACCCCGGAGGGAATCTTTATTTATCTCTATCTCTTTTCTTATTTTTTTTTTTTTTAATCTTTTTTTTGTTTCTTTATTTTTTTTAAGGATAACGAATTAAAACTTCTTTAACTTACTTTTCAGTCAAGCCCTTATGTAACGATGGGTCAATAGGCAGATGCCTACAATGTTTACGGACAATCCGTAATTGGTTAGATTTTTAAGAGAGGCTCACCCCAATGCGCGGCTCATTCCTTTTCTTGGAGAGGAGGACTGACGTACCAGCATTGAGAAAATTATAAGGCTGATTACAACCAAGCTTTTACTATCATGATAGGTTCATATTACTTCATCATCATCATTCATCATTTCAGCCGAAAGACGTCCACTGCTGGACATAGGCCTCCCCCAAGCGTCGCCACAACGAACGGTCCTGTGCGTCTCGCATCCATCGGACTCCCGCAATCGTTACCAAGTCATCGGTCCACCTTGTAGGAGGCCTTCCAACGCTACGTCTTCCGGTACGTGGTCGCCATTCCAGAACCTTTCGGCCCCAACGGCCATCTGTTCTGCGGGCAATGTGCCCTGCCCATTGCCACTTTAGTTTGGCGATTCTTCGTGCTATGTCGGCAACCTTGGTTCTCCTGCGGATATCCTCATTCCTGATTCGATCACGCAAGGAAACTCCGAGCATAGCCCTCTCCATTGCCCTTTGGGTGACTTTAAGCCTTCTAATGAGGCCCATTGTAAGCGACCACGTTTCGGAGCCATATGTCATCACTGGCAACACGCACTGGTCATAGACTTTCGTCTTGAGACACTGTGGTATATTGGACGAGAAGACACCGCGCAGCTTCCCGAACGCTGCCCAGCCGAGTCGGATTCGACGATTGATCTCTTTCTCGAAGTTAGACCTTCCCAACTGGACCGTCTGTCCCAGGTAAACGTATTCGTCTACAACTTCGAGTGTAAAGTCCCCGACCTTGATAGGAGTGGGTGCTACATGGCTGTTTACCATGACTTTGGTTTTGTCCATGTTCATTTTAAGTCCCACTCTTTCGGAAGCTCTACTGAGGTCACCAAGCATTATACTGAGCTCCTCCGTAGTCTCAGCCATGACTACTATGTCGTCGGCAAACCGAAGGTGAGTGATGTACTCGCCATTGACATTAATGCCTAGCCCTCTCCATTCCAAAACCTTGAAGACATCCTCCATTGCTGCCGTGAACAGTTTCGGAGAAATAACGTCTCCCTGCCTCACACCCCGCTGCAAGAGGATAGGTTTCGAGGTCTGGTCTTGTAGTCGGACTGACATAGTGGCGTTTTTGTACAAACACTTCAGCACTTCGATATACCGATAGTCAATTTGGCACCGTTGGAGAGACTGCAGTACAGCCCAAGTTTCAATCGAATCAAAGGCTTTCTCGTAGTCCACAAACGCTAAGCAGAGAGGCTGATTATACTCCTCAGTCTTCTGTATAACCTGCCGCAGCGTATGTATGTGGTCCACGGTGCTGAAGCCTTTACGAAATCCGGCTTGTTCGGGAGGCTGGAAGTCGTCGAACCTGCGCGCGAGACGATTCGTGATGACTCTGGAAAACAGCTTGTAGACATGGCTCAGAAGCGAGATGGGCCTATAATTCTTAAGCAGGGCATTATCGCCCTTCTTAAAGAAGAGTACCACCACGCCTCTGCTCCACGCCTGTGGCGTTTTTCCCTCGAGTATGACGGAATCAAATAGCTTCTGAAGGGCCTTAAGGACCGGTTTTCCACCCGCCTTCAGGAGTTCGGCCGTAATTCCGTCCTCACCCGACGCCTTGTTGTTTTTCAGCTGCTTCAGAGCCATCCTAATCTCGTACAGGCTGACGTCCGGGATATCTTCGGTATAGTGTCGAGTCAATCTAGCTCTTGGGTCGTTCACTAGATTTACAGCGGGTTTAACGATAGACGTGTATAACTGTCCATAAAAAGCCTCGATCTCTCCCAGAAGCTCCGATTTGGCGGATATGACTCTGCCATCGTCGGTCTTCAGTTTCGTGAGCTGGCTTTGCCCAATAGACAGATCTCGTGCAAATACTTTAGAGCCCTTATTCCGCTCAATCGCATCCTTAATCCTTGCGGTATTAAAGCGGCGAAGGTCACGTTTCAGGGACTTCGAGATTTGTCTATTGAGCTGCCGGTATATGCACGCATCGTCTGAAGACTGCAGAATCATCTCACGCCTCTTCTTCATTAGCTCGAGGGTCGGATCGGAGAGCTTCTTGTTTTTATTTGTACGGTGAGTCTTGAAAAACTTAGACCCGACCGTATGGACAGCTTCCACGAACCCATCGTTATATTCATCCACGGAGCTTCCTAGGCACTCGAAACGATTGTGGAGTTCGAGCTGAAAGCTCTCGGGGTTTTGGATCTGGATCTGTGCTGGACGGAGCGTAGACTTCATCAGTCGAGACCTTTCAAGCTTAATGTTAATATTCAATGTGCCTCTTACGACGCGGTGATCACTTCCAGTTTTCACCGCGTTGATCACAGAGACATCATTGAATATTTGCTTTTTCGTCGACAGGATGAAGTCAATCTCATTTCTAGTTGCACCGTCAGGACTTTGCCAGGTCCACCTTCTATGCTCACGCTTTTTGAAGAAGGAATTCATCATATAGAGGTCCTCCTTCTCCATAAAGCTAGCCAGTAGGTGTCCCCGGTGATTCCGACGTCCAAATCCAAATTGCCCCACTCGCAGCTCGTCATCGTCTCGTTTGCCCAGTTTCGCGTTAAAGTCCCCCATGACCACGGTATATTACTTCACTGTTTGGAAATCAATGAAATAAACTCTTAGATAAGATTTAAAAGAAACTTTTATTTTCATCTTCCGTACCTATGAAGTAAACGCATGGCTGTCTAACATGTTTTAATAACTAACTTAATCTTCAACAAACAGGACACATTGTTATCATAATATCACATCATAATCAGCCTTTTCTTAATGTTCCCACTGCTGGGACTCAGGCCTCTTCTCTAGGAGAGGGAATGGGCCGTAATCCACCACGCGGGCCCAGTGCGGGTTGGTGAATGTCACATGTCTTCGATTTTTTTTTTGGTTTTATTTAGGACATGCTGGTTTCCTCACGATGTTTTCCTTCACCGTTTTGAGAGCAGTGGCGATGAAATAAATTACACAAAGTAATGCGCCTGGCTGGGTTTGAACCCGCGACCTACAACTCGTAAGTCGGGGCCGTTACCTCTCGGCCACCACTGCTCCCATTGTTACATTGTTATCATTGCCTGAAAATCACTTTTAGACAAACAATCTTTCAGTCTAAATTTTGACCTTAAAAAACTATTGACGTATCAGGAATGTATTTCTCCGATACGCATTACGGTTTTCATAGCCGCCGCGTATTTGTTTTCGCGCAAATATCGCGTAGTGCAGATAAACACTGCCTCCGTTCAATGCCAGCCACTCTATAAATTAACACATATTTGCAACTAAACATACAGTACATGTTATTGAGCCGGTTAATCTGACAACAACAAGCTATTAATAAAGATGTAGATATTGATTGAATTCAATTCGTCCTTGCAATAATGTTACTAAGTTTGTAAACTATATAGTAAACTGTACTGTATGGTTTACATACCTACTATAATACTCGTATTTTAAAAAATAAAATATATTGTCGTGTGTTATACATAGAATACTAGCTGTCCCCCACGGTTTCATTCGCCTCTTTGGTTACTGCTCCGCTCCCGTGGGTTGCAGCGTGTTGTTAGATGTACATCTGATAGATCTACATCAGTTACGAGTAGATGTATCCGTCGAATAGCGAGCGATAAAATAATTTTTCAATTCGAACTAACATTTTTTGAGATTAAAACAAACAAAATTTTCAGCTTTATAAGGATGGATTTTTATAGAAAGATGTTGACATTTTTTGAAGTAATCGTACCAAGTTGCACGTAAGAATTTGCTTAGTTTTTATCTCAGACACGTCGTATAATTTAAAAGTTTTCAGTATATTCACAAGTTGCTATACTAGTGGAGTAAGGCAGTGGATTATTTGATGTTTACTCTGTGATTTGATTACAGTTGAGAGCGGTACGGGTACCACTCTACACAATTTGTTTACACAAACAACTCCTTGTGTTGTTGCGTTGCATGTCTCACGCGGAAGATTTGCAATAGACCAGTATACGGTGCTGTAAACGTCGGGAAAACTGACCGCCACCACGCCGGCCCGCAAGGTCTCTAGTGTATGTATTACAGTCGAGCAAATAGGCACGTGCCTGGCTTTCCTTTTACTGAAAATTTCGTGGTAGTGCACGTGTCTGACTGTTTTTTAGACTGGGTAACCTTATTTATATACAATATGAAATTTTTCATTTAGCTTTGGAATATGTTTCATATGTAGGCACTATCGAACTGCACCAACTTTTTTTTTTTTTTTTTTTTAATTGATATAAACCAGTGCTTGACTGCGATCCCACCTGATGGTAAGCAGTGATCACTTCGCAAGGATGTTAGTTTTTTTTTTAATTCTCGACTTTTCTCAACTATAAAATACACGTAAACCTTTCTCATAAATCACTTTGTCTATTAGTGAAAACCGCAAGAAAATCCGTTCAGTAGTTTATAAATTTATCGCGCTCAAACAGAAAGACGGACTCGGCGGAGGACTTTGTTTTACATATAATATGTAATGTTTTTTATTTAGTTATATTGATTTGAATTGCCACAAAATTGTGTCAATGTTGAATTTTCTGAGCTAGGACGAAGGTACGAAAACCAATTCAATTTAAAACTGCATGCAATCATCATGCAACAAAGGTATCTTCGTAACATTACATGACATTGAACTATTTCGATAAACAATTAAATGTACCTACACGAAGAACAATTAGAACAAAGGCAAACAGCTCAAAGTCAGTAGGTATAAAATTGACAAAGACTACAATTTCGAAACAAAATGAACCTTAGCGTTGATTACGTTAGGTATTGTTCAAAGGGCGCGTTCATGATCTGGTTTGTGATATATTGTTGAGTCTTCAGCAATCGGTTATCACGACCCGGATATACGTATATTACATTATGTAGTGCATTAACTGATAATAGAGTATCGCTAGTTTCAACATGTATATTTCCATTCATGCTGTTGAATCTAATCAGTGCATGGTAACAAAAGATTGGACTTTGTACAAGCTTTCAATTTTAGCTTGAAGTTTTCGGATCTTATCCTCGTAAAGCCTAACCTAAATTTAGGTCGATATACATTACGAGTACGACCCAATGTACTAAAAATAGATGCAAGTAGTTGCGGCCCAGAACTTTGGTGTAGTAAAAAAGTGTCTAAATATAATGCTTGACGCTAATTTCTTTTTTAGTTGGTTTTCCTATGCCTAAAGTTAACTATTTCATACAATAAATATATTGAAAAAAATTGTTAATGGTAAATATTTATTTTTTAGATTGTTTAAACCAAAAAGTACGTTTAAATATCATGTCATAATTTTAGGTCGTTGAGCTTTAATTTAATGATTTTAAAAAGGTATTTTGGGCCGGAATATCTGAATATTTTTGTCATTATACACAGGTCGGTCAATTATACGAGGTTAAAGCGACAACTACAGAGTTGAATAGGTAAACCGTTTTTTTCGACTCCTTCTGCTCTGGGTGGAGTGAACGGGAGTGTCAGACATTTATTGAAACCCACCTGTATTCCTTCAGTGGCCCTTGGTGGTCCAGGGCCACTGTCACTTTAGAACAATCCCGCCATCTAGATGACATCTCTTTGAGGCGCGCGTTGAACGTTACGCGCTGTCAACCCAGGTCTGGAAAATCTTAGAGATACAATTGAGGGTTCGAACATATTTTGTTGATGCACAGTTCCTGTTGTTTCTACTTACTGTTACAAGAATTTATATTGTCATTAAGCAAGGTCGAATAACTAATTCATGAACTGATAAATTGTGTATAGGTACTTACCTATTGTGCGCTGTATGACTCACAGTTCTAAGAACAATGTTTTTCTTCCACTTTGAGAAAATGCAACGATTTCCTAATAATGATTCATAATATTTTGATGGAGCGTATGATTGAAGTTAATTGCGTTGAAATATTTTAACAACCGTGGTAGAGATATAAATATGAGAGCAATTAAACAAATATTTTTGTAACACGATTCCATGATGCACTTTGACGTGTAACGAATCAATCTTACTCAATGTGTTGCGTATGCGCATGTGCAGAGAGATGCTGTGTTAATGCGGATTGCATTTAAAATATACATAATATGTAGTCGGTAGTACGGGTAGGTAAATCGCACTACTGTGTTTTGTTTACTATCTATAAATGTAATCTTATTTGTTCAAGCAGCCTTCGCTATTATTAATGTACTATGTTGACACAATTATATATATCATTGTTTGTGTAGTTGCCTAGAGTACGATTACTCTCTAGTACAGGATTTCTCGAACATAAACGGGTGATTCTTTGAAACCGAGAGAATGTCTCATTCATCTGGCCTAGTTTTTTCTTTACAATTTGATATTTTTATTTGCATACTAGCTTCTGCCAGCGGCTTTGCCAGCGTAAAAGTAGGTTTCTCCATATAAACTTTGAACCCCGGGGGCATCCCCTTGGGGGGTGAATTTTGGGAAATCCTCTCTTAGTGCTCGCCTACGTAATAAAAGGTAATTTTGTGCAAAATTTCACGGTACTAGACTCTGTAGTTTTGGCTGTGCGTTGATATGTCAGTCAGTCAGTTAATCGGTTTAAAATATATTTATTTCCATTAAGACACAATTGTCACTTACATGAGAACATTATAAAAATAATAATAATATAAAGTAGTAATATTGTTCCAGTGTGGGTATATGAAAAATACATTATTGGTTGTCGACAAGTTAGAAGAAGCGAATTCACAGCATTCCTGAGATAAGGCGTTAATCCTTTTACATATATAGATTAGTTTTCCCCGATCACTAAATGTATCAAAGGCACTCATTTGCGCCCAGTGGCTTACGATACAAAATAGATAGGTACGAAAAACTACGCCAGATGAATGAGACATTCTCTCGGTTTCAAAGAATCACCCATACTTATTGCAGGAGCGCGTTTCTTTAATTTGATGTAGGAATTCATCAAATAATTTCTGCTCTGGGTGGAGTGAGAAGGAGTGTTAGACTTTTACTGACCAAAACACACATGTGTTCCTTCAGTTGCCCCCTACGTTCCAGGACCACGGTAACTCTTTCGAACTTTTGTACAGAGGTGCGCGTTCCTAGTGTGCATTTTTAAAGAGCTAGGCAGAAAAAACAGGCTTTTTCTTGATGCGTGGAAAAGAAAAATTTACTATTTCAATCTGTATTTGCTTTATTACACAATCCTATGCATAAATGCTGATACAGTGATGATTATGATGAACATATGGAGATACCGCAACAAATCAATTTATTTCATTTCCGACCTATTGTAAATGTTAAGATTTAAACTTGTATTTCGAACGCAATAATTTGACCTTGCATGCAAATAGGTGGATAATAAAGCCTAATTACGAAACTTAGCATGCGAGTAATGTATTAGTAAATTTTTTTATAATAAATTGTTTATACATTTTGAGCATGTTTAGTGGTATCTGTTTTTGATAACAGTTGACCCTTGGAATACCTAACATACAAACGCGTCAATTCTTGATAATTATTACATTTCGGTTCACAGTTATTCAGATCAATGAATGTTTTGTGTAAAATAAACTTACGTGTTGAAATTAAAGTAATCATCAGTTTTAATGAATACAATTTATATTATAAATAGACCTGTAAAGTATACATTGTTCAATTCTTTCAGTAGAATTTCTTTATTTTTCTTTATTCGTTTTCAACTACCAGCTTCGCACGGGCGTTGAAAATGATTGAAAATATCGGCTTTTCTCAACAATAATATGCATGTATTATACACTTAAACCTTCCCCAAGACTGGCCTGTTGGTCTAGTGGTTAGTGGCCCTGACTGCTATGCCGGAGGTCGTGGTTTCGATTCCCACCCAGGACAAATGTTTGTGTGATGAACACGATCATTTGTTCTGTGTCTGGGTGTAATTTATCTATATATTTATGTATTTAGAAATATATAAGTTGTTTATCAGTTGTCTAGTACCCATAACACAAGCTCTGCTTAGCTTGGGTCTAGACGGCGTTGTGTGATAGTTGTAGAATATTATTATTATTAAGAACCACTCTGTTTATTTTTGAAAACCGCATGAAAATCTATTTTATGAATGAATCATGAATCTAATATATGAGTTTATTGCGAACAGACATACAGACGCGGACTTAGCCGTTTTTAGACGCAGATCTTAAAATAACTACAAACGTAACAGAATGATTGAAATCGTAGATCGTTATAAATTGCGTAAGGTGTGAATACTAGTTTACAAAGGCAGCACAATTACAAGTTATTAAATATAATAACAGTCGAGAGATTAGGCAACGCCATGCTGCCTGCGATGGTATGGTGACCGTATGAGCGAACGTGCCGACTGCGAGAAGTGCAACCGCTGCAATCGGTCGTTACCGGCCACTTGTGCTTTGGCAATCAATCTTCAGCCAACACTTTTGACGGCCATACGTACTTATAAGTCACAAATAAATATAAAGTTACTCACTAAACGACACAGTCTTCTATTAAGCAAGATTTATATTCAAGGAATTGTTGACCGTGAAGTGGATAAACATACGGTTGCACCACTAAAATTGCAGCAATTTGGGGTGCAAGAATAAAAAAAAATTGCCAAGACTTGCGTGTCTGATTGCTATTATCTTAATATCAGCAATTTTCCCTACGAAGACAATGCATATACATATATCTATCTATCTATATATATAAAAATGAATAGCTGTTAGTCTCGCTAAAACTGAAAAACGGCTGGACCAATTTGACTAATTTTGGTCTTGAAATATTCGAGATAGTCCAGGGAAGGTTTAAACGGTGAGAAAAAATGGAAAAAAATCCGAATACACCGCCATCTCTAATTAAAATGACATAATAAAATGAATTATGCTGTTCTGGTAATGCCAGTAGATGGCGTTATCCTTACTATTAGGCGGTACGAGGATCGCCGGGTCAGCTAGTCTCTATATAAAAATCTCTTATCACAGTGTTTGTTATCAAACTCCTTCAAAACTTCTTGACCGATTTTTTTTTGTATATATTTGGGTAGGTCTAAAATAGAGTAGGTCGTAGGCTTTTTTCTCTACCCCTAGGTGATAAGGCTAATATAACGTGAACCTAGCCGCTGGCAGCAACAAGTAATGGTATAAGTATTCTAATGGCATATTTGACGCACATACCTTCTTATTTCGTACGCCCAAAGTTAGTGCGCTCAATGTCAAGTAGAAGTAAATTAATAGACTATGAATTACCTGTAGTTTGTATGAGCCACGTGTGTAAGCTGTCCCATTCATCAAGTTGTTACGTGATTTACATAACGTGCTGCACTATACACTATACATAGGTATTCTGGCTACAAGTAGTCGTTGTAATAGGTTTCTGTCCACTTCTCTTCACAACAAATTACTCCACGGTTGTTTTCATCAGCGAATTAGCTTATTATCGAAACTAACAAGGAAACGAGTTCCATTGTGTACTCCACAGATAATGTAAACTATTAGATTGTTATGATAATAAGAAGTAATTACGAGAATCGAGTTAAATTGACAAATTGTTTTGTTTTTACTTGCCTATATTGTGTCCCACTGTTGGGCAAAGGAAGGAGGAGGCCCTTTCTCCTTCCAAACCCCTCTTTCTTGGGCTATATCTGGCCAAGTTTGCCAAAACAAGGGACAAGATATTACACTTAGCAATCATAACTAAATGCTCTATTTTATTAGTAGGTCGTTACCTATATAAAATAAAAAAGAATCTAATTCCTTGTTACAGTTTTTGCCAAAAACGTTCGAGGCCGATAAAATTGTATCAACTATCGTAATAACTAGAATTAGAGGCACGAGACTGGTTCCAAATGAGCTAGATCCAGACAGCGAGCAGGTAGACCGTCAAATTATACGAACACGTCTAGCCCAGCTCTAACGTCTAATTATATCATTAAATGTTTTCTCTTTGAAGCTAAAGTTTCTCGCCGGAAAGCACTGCACATTGATAACTTATGCATAAATTAAATGTATGTAAAACTTGCTGAGAACTTGATTTTGAAGTAGATTGCTACTGTCCCTCTCGCACTACTCGCACGATTTACTTGTAAATCTAGATTCTAAAGTAAAATTAACGATTTATGTACTGCTATTTTCACTTGTCAGTTTTTAAAACTTGTAAACAGATACTTTTTTTAAAGTATCATAATATTTTCTTTTTTTTATTTACCTACCATATTATCTCTACAACGCCCTAGGTTCTCTGGTAGAGGGTGCCTAAGGCATTAAGTCCGCCTTTGTAGATAAATTAATAAACAAAAATTTAAAATAAATGTTACCAAGGGCGGCTTCCTGGCACCAAAAAGTGCTCCTGCGTTTGTGTCTTTTCTATAGATCTTGATGATTATTTTTCGATGTTTCTAAAAATCCTAATTAAAGCCTCAACTGTTTTTCTTGGGGTGGGTCATCGAATAACTTCTCCTGCTCAGGGTGGAGCGAGAGGGAGTGTCAGACTTTTATTGACTAAAACCCACCCGCGTTCCCTCACTTGCCCTTTTGCGTTCCAATGCTGCGGTCACTTTTTCGAACAATACCGCAGTAAGCCTCACCTTGTAATATTGTGTACAAGCGAATAAGTTATTCTAATAATATATATTTTATCGACTATAAATATTCACATAGATGACACAAAGACTTGCAGGCTACATCACCTAACCTCAGTGGCGGATTAAGCCAGCGCGGGGCCTGTAGCAAATTCGACCAAGGTGCCCCTGTGTAGACCTATTTAGTACTATTATTCTCATTCTTATTCTCAATCACCCCGTGGAATTTAAGATTAAGCAACGTTGAAAGTACAATGAGGGAAAACTAAGAGATTGACTATTATATTCAATGAAATAATCAGCTGTATTCGAATTTCAATTTATATACTTTGACTAGTTTTTTTTTTGCATCCCCGAACGCGAGGTGCCCGTGCCCCTGAATGCGCGGGGCATTTGCTGCTCTTGCTATATGGCTAATGCGCCACTGCCTAACCTATTGGGTTACACGGCAATATAACTGAAATCCCTTCGTGACACTTAAGCTCACGGTTTATATAGCAAAATGAGTGGCATAACTAACGGTACCATCGGTGCCCAGGCACAGTGCGCAGTCCCTGGAGGGGCGCAAACATTTTATGTCTAGTCCTTTTTGTTTGTATTGTACTTTATCTGCATCTACGATCAGTGGTGGCCGAGTGGTAACGGCCCCAACTTACGAGTTGTAGGTTGCGGGTTCAAACCCAGCCAGGCGCATTACTTTGTGTAATTTATTTCATCACCACTGCTCTCAAAACGGTGAAGGAAACCATTGTGAGGAAACCGGCATCTCCTAGAACCAAAAATTCGAAGACATGTGACATCCACCAACTAGCACTGGGCCCACGTGGTGGATTACGGCCCATTCTCTCTCCTAGAGAGAAGGCCTGAGCCCCAACAGTGGGAACATTATAAGGCCGACTATGCTATGTACTTTATCTCAGGACGTAGTTATAGAAGCTCGCACCGGGTAGTTACTGCACAGAGTATAATTTATCTTTTTATTCCCAGATGCGTCGTACAGCCGAGTTCAAACGCGACAACGCATCATTGGTCGACAACTTACTGCCCGAGCAAGAGAAAGACGCGTTCTTAGACCACAAGGTCGTGAACGTTCTGAAGGGCCGTGACCACAATGGCAGGAGGGTTCTCATAGTCAATGTTGGAGGTAAGCTGTTCACTTATACATTATTTGGATATAAAGCACAATTTTTCTACTTGCTGAAAGGTTTATATTTTTCTCACTATCAATTTTTACCTAATGCCTAAAATAACATTATGATGAGGTCAAAGCCAAGCCAGTCACGAAATAGAAAAAATATATTTTGTTAGAAAGAATGAAGGTGACCTTTAGAATTGATGATAGTTTATTATACCTACACACTATTTACTTACTTAAATCATACTTAACTAACTATAATCATATATATATACCTACACTAAAACAAAAAATAAAATAAAATAAATTTAAATTAATTTGACTGGCCTGTTGGTCTAGTGGTTAGTGGTCCTGACTGCTATACGTCGTGTTGTACGTCGTTGGCTGCTGGTCGTGGGTTCGATTCCCACCCAGACAAATGTTTGTGTAATGAGCACGATCATTTTGTTCTGTGTCTGGGTGTAATTTATCTATAATATGTATGTATTTAGAAATATATAAGTATGTTTATCAGTTGTCTAGTACTCATAACACAAGCTCTGCTTAGCTTGGGACTAGACGGCGTTGTGTGATAGTTGTAGAATATTATATTATATTATTATTACTCATAATACAAACTCTGCTTAGCTTGGGGCTAGACGGCGTTGTGTGATAGTTGTGACAAAAAAGAAAAAGAATGAAAACTCTTAACTAATTAAATTTAACTAAAAACAATCTAAAACATGGCGTCAACAAACTCATCCACATCGCTGTCGGTCGAGTGGTAATGTGCCAAAAAGACTGGCGGCATTGCCACGCTGTATGGCTTGCTTATCCCCTGTCTAAGGTAAAAGCCAGCCCTTGGGTCATGTTAAAAGTCAACAAGGCGTTTGGGGATAGGTCTTTATATTATTTTTGCGCACTCGGATCTTACGATCCGAGAGTGTTATCCCCAAACGATGAAAAATATTAACTGCTAATAAGGTTTTTTATATTTCCGCCGCTGGAGGTTTTCCTAGCTTAGATAAACAACATCTGTTTAGTTTTACTATACATTAATTGGTATTTAATCTTTGTAATGTGTGTGCAAAGGGCTGGAAAACCTACTATAGATTCATGCATTATATCAACCTTTGAACTCAATAAGTAATGTTTATACTTAGTCGTTTAGAGGTCATGACGTTTACCTATTAATGCTATCCACTTCAACACTACTTCACTCTTTCAATATTTGGATTCGAACAAAAATATTCCAAATGTGATTGGATACTTAGAAATTGAATAACATCGTTGTTTAAAAACAAGATAACGTATTGAAAATATGAATTCTACGTAGTATCAGTCATTGAGTGAGTAAGTAGATTGCAATCTGTCAAAATAATACGTGATTACGTCTCTGGGCATCAATGCCCCGTATAACAACAACATAGTTATAGATTGTATTGATTAATCTCTCGAGGTACACTCGAGACAATACAGAGATGCTACGAGAACACTTTCTATTTTCCTGTGCTCGATTATACGATATCTTGGAGATCTATCGAGGACAAAGATTCCATGATGCAGAATGACGCCATCGTTTCCTGTTTTCTTTCCATCAATCAACACTTTGATAGTTATTACGAACTTCAATTTACTAAGTATTGTGCTGTTGCTGTAGGGAAATCATAAACTATTTCCACCTACCTCCCATACGCGCGTATTTTTGTACCTTTGAGTCGCTTTTGTTTTGTTTGCATTGCTCGCTCCTGTTTAGGGTTGACACCTTTTTTTAGAAAAAAATAGAGTAGGTATATCTGCATTTAGAACGGGGAAATTAAGTATATATATAAAAACTATAAATCATCAATTGATTTCTTCTCCCTCTTTGGGTGGAGCGAGAGGGAGTGTCAGCCTAAACTGATTAAAACCCACCTGTGTTGCTTCAGTTGCTCTTTGAGGTCCAAAGCGGCTGTAACTCTTTCGAAGAATGTGCATGTAGTCAAGTAGCTGGCTGGTATAAGTAGGCGAAGGGGCATACTAGCTACCGCCGTATCAGCCGTGTCAAAGATTCAGGGCAGGGGGGATTCATAACGTTTTATCCCCGTGCCATCTCTGTCGTACCCCATTGCGATTCCGTCTTACTGCCTCTTTGCTAGTAGGGCCTACTTTGTAAGAAAAAGCAAAATAAACCCACAATCATTATTTAATACAGGGCCCTTTGGGAATAGCGACACCACTGTATAGGCGCCAACTGTGTGACTAGTGGGATTGCTCTAAAGCACCGTCCAAGCAATTCTGTATTCCGAAGCGTATGCGCAATATGCATAAATAGTGACAGTCGTCTGATGTGTTGCATACAAAACATTACGAAAACCCATTCTGTCCAGCTGACATATAACACAAGAGGCAGTCATGAATGATTATCTAATACCCTCTTATCCTGAATACGCGAATATTTAAACATACAATCTTGCAAGCTTCAAGCTTCCTGCGGAAAATTCTTTTATGTTTAATCTATATATATAAAAGGAGAAACTGACTGACTGACATATCAACGCACAGCCGAAACTACAGGGCCTAGGAACGTGAAATTTTGCACAAGGTTTCCTTTTATGACGTAGGTGAGCACTAAGAGAGGATTTCCTAAAATTCACCCCCTAAAGGGATGAAACGGGGGTCCAAAGTTTGTATGGAAAAACCGACTTTGACGCGGGCGAAGCCGCTGGCAGAAGCTAGTCCATAATATTGCTCTAAACTACATACAAATAATTAACCTCTTCGTAACATAACTTTATATTTGTGAAAGTTTGCTAATAAACTATTATAATAATAATAATTTATAATTATTATAATTTATCGATAATTTTATTAATGTTACTCAAAAATTTATCTAATCCAATGTATTTAATTTAATTTACTTATTATGCTATAACAATTTAATTTAATTTAATAATGTTACTATGGGTCATCATCATCTTCCTGCCCTTGTCCCATCTTATTTGGGGTCGGCACAACATGTTTTTTTCTTCCATTCTATCCTGTCAACCGTCATGCTATCACTAACTTCCTTTTCTTTCATATCACTGTTCACACAGTCCATCCATCTTTTCTTTGGCCTCCCTCTCCCTCTCCACCCATCCACATGTATACTCATAACTCTTTTAGTAACATGCGTTTCATCTCTCCTCTTTACATGACCATACCAAGACAAACGATTCCCTTTCAACTTTTCAGTCACTGGCGCCACTTTCAAACTTCCTCTAATATACTCATTTCTCACTTTATCCATTCTCGTCACACCACACATCCATCTCAACATTCTCATCTCCGCTACATGCAATCTTTTTTCATCCGTCTTTTTCACAGCCCAACATTCTGATCCATACAGTATGACAGGTCTTATTACGGACTTGTAGATTTTACCCTTCAACTTGGGGGGCATCCGTGGGTCACAAATTGTTCCAGTGACCTGTCGCCATTTCATCCATCCTGAATTGATCCGATTTGATACGTCTCGGTCTACCTCGCCATCTCCTTGGATAAGCGACCTGAGGTACCGAAAGTCGGAGCAGATTGGTATGGGCGTTCCAGCGAGAGCTAAGGGCATAGGACCGGAGAGACCACCGAAATCACAGAACAAGTACTCGGTTTTCGTTCTGCTCAATTTTAAGCCAACACTCTCCAGTCTGTGCCACCACACCTCCAATTTGCTCTGGACCTCTAGGCCACTCTCGGCAACCAGCACAATGTCATCGGCAAACAGCATACACCAGGGAGCCTCTTCCTGGATGCCCGACGTCAGAGCGTCCATTATCATCAGGAAGAGGTAAGGGCTGAGGGCCGACCCTTGATGTAAGCCGACAGCCACACTGAAGCTGCCAGTGTTGCCCACTGCAGACCGGACTTGGGTACTGCATTGGCTGTACATCGCTCGGATCAACTGCACATACTTCCCAGGCACACCTTTCTCCTTAAGGGCCCACCACAGAACCTCACGAGGTACCCGGTCATATGCCTTTTCGAGGTCAACGAATACCATGTGCAAGTTTTTATGCGCACCTCTGTATTTCTCGCACAGCTGGCGTATAGCAAAAATGGCATCCGTTGTACCCCGACCAGGCATAAAACCGAATTGGTTCTGTGAAATTTCACTCTCTTCTCTTAGCCTCCTTTCAATAACTTTCTCCCAGGCTTTCATAGTATGTGACATTAGCTTTATTCCTCTATAATTGTTGCATTCAAGCACATCACCCTTGTTTTTAAAGATGGGCACCAGGGAACTGTTGCACCACTCATCAGGTATGGCTTCTTCCTGCAACAACTTATTGAAGAACAAAGCTAACCACATCCATCCATCCACTCGCAGCAACTTCCACACTTCAACTGGTATTCCGTCTGGACCAATTGCCTTACCATTCTTCATTCCATTTATAGCTATTCTGACTTCATCCATACTAATCATTCTCACTAAACCCACGTTCACTGGTTTGCTCTCTAAAATCCCATTCCAGTTGTTTTCCTCATTCATCAGTCTTTCAAAATAGTCCTTCCACCTCTCTTTGATTTTACTATCTTCTGATAGAATCATTCCAGTTTCATCCCTTATACATCTTATCTGACAAACATCTCTCGCATTTCTCTCTCTTGCTCTAGCAAGCCGGTATAGATCTTTCTGGCCTGCCGGACTATCTAGTGTGTCGTATAGTTTGTCCTGTGCTTTTGCTCTCGCTATTGCCACGGCTTTCTTGGCTTTTTTCTTTAAAGCATCATATTCACTTTTTTTCGCAGACTTTAAGCTAGTGTTTTCTGGATCTATACGCTGCCATTCCTTAAATTTCCTCTTTTTTTCTTTCAACACATTCTGTATATCTATCGACCACCACCATGTATCCCTATCTATTGTACCCTTTCCTCTCGTCTCTCCCAAAATATCTTTCGCTGCATGTCTAATACACTCAGCAATCTCATTCCAGCTTTCATTTATACTTCGATCATTCATGTCTCCCATTTCTATCATTTTGTCCACCACTCGCTCTCTCAATTTCTTCGCACAGTCACTCTTCTCTAGCATATGCCATTTTATTTTAGGAGGAGGACGCTCTTTGCTTTTTTTGTTATGTGTCTTGACTACTGACACCATAACCAGGAGCCTATGCTGTGAGACTAGGTCTTCTCCTGGCAGCACTTTGCAGTCTTTGACGTGCTTTAGTTGGTTACGCCTAACCAGGAAATAATCTATTTGCGTCTTGTGGTTACCGCTTTTGTACGTGACCAGGTGTTCGTCTCCTTTCTGGAACCAAGTATTGGCTACTGCCAGGTCAAATGCAGTAGCGGATTGCAGCAGCGTCTCCCCTTCACTGTTCGGACTTCCAAAACCCCATCCACCATGTACTCTTTCATAAACACCTCTCATTCTTCCTACATGTCCATTAAAGTCACCTCCAACAATCAATTCCTCATGTACCGAGATGGCCATTAAAACTCTATCAAAATCCTCCCAAAACTTCTCTTTCACCGTTTCTTCGCATCCTACTTGTGGTGCATACACACTAACTACATTCAACATTACATTCTCTAACATAATCTTCACAACAATCTCAATCAATCTTCAATAATGTTACTATGGGTACGATAAAAATCCCTTGACATCAAAAAAGCTGAAAGTAAATTTTCCTTCAAGCCTAAAATTCGGAACTAGGTACTACTTGAAGTCCTCTCAACCTTAATTCGGTCTTCGTCATAATTGTTATATTTTAAGTTCTCTTAATTACAATGATTTCATATTTATCATAGTATTTATTAGTTTATTATATTAGCATATATACGTATTTTATTATTATAAGCCACTTAATTTAACGATACTACATTCTATTTCAAATATCTGTTATTTATTTATTCTGCACACCTACCACAGTGTTGTCTTTTTTAACCCAATGGTTGACTGGTAGAGAATGCCTTCCGCCTATGTACCACCACTATACATGAAGTTTAAATAAATAAAATAAATAAATTAATAATCTGTTAGGTTCATGGGACCCGAAGAAAGTGAATGCAGACCAGCTGTTCAGGTTGTTCTACCTGATCCACGAGGCGGCCATGTTGGAGCCCGAGACACAAGTGAGAGGCACCGTCGTCATCATGGACTTCCATAATATGGGATGGTCACAGGTCAGTACCTACTCAATGATCCTTCATGAATTTTTTTGCTGATTTCTTTTTCTTTTTTTTTTACGGCTTTTTTTCCATGTCTGTAAAAGGTATGCTGGCGTGTTTTCATTGACACAATACTGACATACACCACTAATTTTTAATTAGTACAAATACTTAAAGGACTTATTAGAGAAGGTCTTGTTATTATTTAAGTAAAGTCTCAATAAATAATATTCATAAACTGCAGAGTTATTAACGTTTGTTTATATCCCAAAATGTCACTCAATTTATGGAAATATTGTACAGGCTATTATTGATTATGACTGCGCGTAGTATTTTCTAGTAGCAATTGGTATGAATGATTGATTCTATTATGAATTTACCACTTATGACAAATATTCGTAGACAATTTTGGGATTTCGTTTTATTTTTTTACTTTTGACTACAAAAATATCGGATAGAGCTCCATTTCTTTTTTGTACTAATTAAAAAATAGGGGTGTATATTTTAATTTCGTTGAACATAAATATTTGTAGAATTTTAATTTGTTTACAAGTAGTTGATTAACAAGTATAATACGGGTTTATTTACAATTTTTGTGCAATAACAACGTAGTTGCTATTTATACTGGTCACGTACCGTAAAAGTGGCTATTGCGCTCAACAAATTAAAAGTGTAACCCATTGCCCATCTCATATCGTTCATCTGTCCGAGTTTACGTCAAGCGCATGCGTGGAGTGCCGACTCTTTCATGTCGAAATTATATGTCGCTATTTGTGCCAACTAACTTGTCGTGTCGTCATAATCATCCAACGATTTATTTGCTAAAACTAGTTTATGCCATATATTACGCAGTTCCTGCAAAAGTCAGTGACTTTTGTTGCTATTATAATAAAGTTCATTGCGGTTTGCACAAGTGTTTTGGCACATACTGTCTCTTGCTTTTCAGGAAATTACCAATACAAATAAGTCAGTAATTCTAGGCCATTGTTTTAATTCTATATGTGTCTGCATACATAATGTGTTCTTTATTATTCAAGTGTATAATGGAAACTTTAACTCAACAAGGAGATAAAAGGTGAAAATAAGATACTTGAAGTACACATTGTTTGAATTGTAAATGTGTTTTGAGTGTTTATTGGCAGAAATCCAAAAAATGCGCAGATTAACGTACTGATAACGTCACTGTTTATTTATAATATAGTACATATTAAATATGTATGCTAGGGTATAGAGATAATGTCAATACTCGATATCAGTGTTGGAAGTGGACGGATCACTTTCACTGCGCGTGCGCTGATTTGAATATCGTAACGAAGTGACAGCGCAGGCGCAGTGCTATGGCCGTGTCACACGGCCATGTTGTGAGATACAACACCACTTGTTTAGGGTTTTATCGATGATTGGTTAAATACTTACCTCCTCATTTTACTTGTTTTGAAAGCATAAGGCCAAATATTTTAAATGCGCACGCACTCTTGCTTATACATTCACACTTACCTAGTGACCTACATATCTATCGTGTGTAGATCTCATTCAAGTTGTCATTGTACTATGAATCTTCGGATGTTGTTATCGTTATCCTGTCAAAACAGTGTGAAAAAATCCTGTTCAGAACTCATTGTACAGAAAAAGTAAATATTATTGTTTTCTACATTAGCGAGTCTCCACGCCAACTGGACGAGTTGGTGAATCATGCAGTCCCTAAAACAAAGTGTAGGTACCTAGCTGAAAGTACAATGTGCATGTTTCTGTATGTTACGAACAAAGAAAAGTGTAAAGTATGTCTTAGCGTGCCATCGCTCTCTGCATTGTTCACTTATCTTTGTTTCAATGCGTAGTTACGAAATAATAACATGTGCATATATAAGGCGTATTTTTATTTATTTGATTTAACAACAAAACCTTTTACTTATAAATATTTCTTTCGGTTTTATTAAATCCAATTCAAAGTCGACGAATCGGTCAAAGATTTGTTATGATCTGAGTGGTGCGAATTAAAAGATTCAATAAATCGCGGTTTGGCAATAATCTGACACCTACGTGTATTTGAGATGTACTTAGGATCAATTAAATTAATAATGCATCAGGAATGAAGATATCCTCAAGAGAACCAAGGTTACCGACATAGCCTGACGGATCGCCAAACTTAAGTGGCAGTGGGCAGGGCACGGTGCTCGCAGAACAGATGGTCGATGGGGCCGAAAGTTACCTAGAGTGGCGACTCCGGAAGTTGCAGCGTTGTAAGGCTTCCCACAAGGTGGACTGGGGTTGTGGGAATCCGATGGATGCGAGACACATAGAACCGTTCGTTGTGGCAAACCTTGAGGGAGGCCTATGTTCAACAGTGGACGTCTTTCGGCTGAAATGATGATGTTGATGATGAAATAAAGCAATTAGATTTTGCGACTGGATGACAAATATTACGCAACACATTCTATGCATATACAAGTTATTGACAGTCATAAATTGTACGTAGATACATTTGCAGTTAATGTTGCATATTTACTGCACTTGTGTGATGTAGTGTATATTATTATATTGAGCTATCTTTATACATAAACAAACCGTGTAGATTACTCAATGTACTTAGTACTTCGATTGTAACACTAATTGTAAACGTTGAACAGGATCTAACCTATCAGGGAATGTTTATCTTATCAACATTGTACATAAAGTAATCTATCATTTTGTAAGCAGATTAGCTTTTATTAGTTTTAAAAGATTAATATTAACTTCTTCCGATATTATATCATTGAAGGGTTAACGTTATCATGTTAATTTTGCATGTTTGGGAAATTGGCACTGTCACTTAATTATTGATTGTAAGGCATATTTTGTGTTTAGAGCTCTGTGTACAATACCAGAATTAGAAGGTCGGCCATTTACTATGACAAATAAACAGTCTCTTCCTTCCGGTAGTAAAGTAAAGTCTGAATTCCAAGAAGTAAGGAAGTGTGTTTACTAATAAATACAATTAATACCTTAGCTAGTCATATCACGATCTGTCGAAAGGTCGAAGCTGTAAGGTGTCCCGCCGCTTTATATGTTACGATCTGCAAAATTAGCGTACTTTGTTCACCAATCACGTAGCCTGCATCATGATTGTGAGAACATATTGATATCATTAAACCGTGAGAATCTCCACTACCGCGTTCTTAATCAATTTAGTGCAATTGGTTAGGTCAGGTATGGCGAAATATAATTGATTAAAGTTAACATTTACATAAGTGAGCGCACATCTGTTATTAATTTCCTCAGATCAACAAACTGTTTGATAAATAGACCGATCACCGAATGACAATGGCCGAATCCGAAACGTGTATTCCAATTCCAATTTATGTATATTAAGCTGTTGATCCCCGCATTAACGCCGGCGTTCACGCGCCATTGTCTTTCTATTGTGTCTCTAATTACGCACTCAAAAGGTTAAGAGCAAAATCTATAACATTTAAGAATGTCACGTGTGCTTGCAGCTGACACTCTCCCAAACAATGGAGTAGTTAATTACTACAATCAAATGAGGGAAACAAATGCAGATTAACATGTCAATGTATGGAATCTAAAGAAATTAGTCATCGTTGATTAATAATAATCGCCCACAGGAAAACGTACTTGCTCAGGGTTTCCTCTCAAGGGGCGTCACGTCCGAGGCTGATCACTGCAGATAGAACTACAGTACATGAAAGATCCTTCCATCTTGATAGATTGAAGTGCCCTTAGAGCTGTTATTACACTGATTTATTATATTAAATATAAAACTACCAAGTAACATGTTGCTATTAACTAACCGCAGTATAACAGTTCCAAACAGCGAATGTTACGAAAATCGGAGCGGATATTGGGCAAGCTCAGCCAGCGGTTGATATAATTGAACCTGTGTGCTTCGGCCGTGAAGCCATTTAGGAGAACATAAACTTTAGCTTAACTGAAGATCAATATTTTAGTCAAACATCCTTTGTCAAAAGTGGAAGGAAATGGGTTTTCCTTTGTAAAGGACGATAGTAAACAACCACACGGACGTTTGGGTAAACAGTTGATATCGCGGGTCCACTTGTTTGCTCCTCAACCCGGAGTGATCGACCTTCGTGGTCAACGCAGCCGCAACTGGGTCGTGATGTATAGAGAATGTCTTGTGTTTAGAAGAGAGGGATGCAATCATTTTACTTGCTTTATATAACCGACCTGCGCAAGCTGCTTTTCATTACGTAGAGCTACTAAAATGGCACAGATGTAAAAAACGTGTAATGAATGTTTTACAACTGTAAATCCTTTTGATAAATATTCATTAACAATTGATAATACATTTTACAGCTCTTAATACGAATTCCTTAAGAATTAAGGATTATCCTCAGATCCCTAGGCTTTACAAATGAATAGATAGCAGTACTAACACTTGCAAATTCGATAAAAAAGCCATATGTTCCAGAGATTAACTTAGTGTTTAGATAATGGTATTGTGGGTATAATTTAGTAGGCTTTTTAATTGATTACTCTGTCATGTTTTTCACCTATTTCCGGATTTAGACGACGTACTGTGGCTCATGAATGATTGATTAAATTATTTTCGTCCTTTGTTATTGTGATTTGTTTCTTAGATACTCGTATATTGTCAGAGTCGGCTTTTCATCTTTATTTCCTATATAGATCATTATTTATAAATGAGGTTTTCAGATTATTACATTTTTCTACGAAATCTCTCAATTAATATGACTTCAACAAATGCAAGTAACATTTATAAGTCATAAATTACAATAATAGTTTTAAAACATTGTGGAATTTTATGATATTTTATCCACATGACACCTTGACCAAAGGTTCAGCATTCATCAGGGATCACAAAAGAGATATTATCCCTCTATTAATAAAGATCATAAATTATCCACTCATGATCCAGTCACTTGTAGGAGTCAATGGGGAATCAAATTACTAACGAAGATATCTCAAGGATGCGTTGTAATTTATGCGTTCAAAACAGAATCATATAGTTGCATACGAATATGCATCACCCATAAATGGAAATACCGTGAGGCAGTAACGATAGACGCATACAAAATGTATTTAAGAGCTGCGATTGCGCGGATCACTGACCGACGTCACCCGAGGCGGAACCGATGGTTGGTCGCGCAGTCGCACTTGCCAAGCCGGAGGTCGTAGGTTATCAACTATATTCGGTCACTCACCCACTAACATCACTAACATTGCCAAATGAAGTCTAATCGAGCTGATTAAAACTACTCATAATCATTTATTGTCTTCAAACATTCCACGTGTTATCGTTTCCATGTTGACAAAATAAATTCAAAATAGTATGCCGCTTATCAAGCTTCTTCATCCGAGAACCCTCAAGCAAAATTGGCCCATATTCTTATATTCAGTAGGTTAGTTCTCCAATGATTTTTTATTGGATAAGAAGATATTTTTGCGGTTGTGTTGCGGTCACAATCGATACTGCCTGGAGGTCAGATGTCAATCATTCCGCGAATGTCCAGAAACTTCACGTTATCATTGAATAGGAAAATATTGTATGATGGAAACATACTGTCCCATAGTGTCTAGTCTAAAGTTTTTATTAACATAGATACTTACTCCTATTCCAACTTGTTTACAGACAATGGGACTAACGCCAGCGTTCTCTAAACGCCTGCTGACCTTCATCCAGGACGCCATGCCACTCCGGCTCAAGGAGGTGCACTTCGTGAAGCAGCCCATGATCTTCAACGTCGTATGGAATATGTTCAAGCCCTTCATCAGGGAAAAGTTGAAGAACAGAGTAAGTATTATAGAAATGAATATAAAAATAAACTAAAAAGTAGAAGGATAGATAGGACGAGAAGGAAAGCTAAGGAAGAATAGGAAGCAAAAGTAGTAGGAGCATCTTTTTACAGTGTATTGATTGCCGTAAATTGGTGTGAAGCTTATGTAAGAGCCTGTGAGAATGTAAATACTCTATACGATAAAATACGTAGCTATCGTCAATCTAGTGTTATTTGCAGTACATTAAAATTTGACTGAGATAATAAGAGATTTGAAGAAGATGGACTATTTTTACACAAATGTAAAAATGTATTAAAACACAAGGAAATGAAAACTAAGAAATTTCAAGTTCATTTGCAGTACAAGTCGTCATTTTATCACTTTGCTGTTTAATATTCACAATGGCTTTTTGTTGTGTGGTTCCTCAAAGCTGTCAATGAACCTACGTTTGGTAAAGTACACTCGGTTGTGCTAATTAGTACTCGTGAATCCTTATGACATTGAAAGGGAAAGGACGCTTACTGCTCCTACATTTTATTTAAATTGCACTAACGTACTCGTATGTGTAATTTAATAATTGTGCAAATTCATCATTGCAGCTATTATCAGAAATAGGTATAATTTACATTTAAACTATGTGCAGTTTCGTTGCCTTTTCCTTGCCTTGCATTAGAAGCTTGCGCGATGGTACACTTGACTAATTTTGCGTAAAGCTGTTTGTAACGAGTTGTAACATAACTTACAATATTTTCATTACCATCAGACTTGGATCACTTAGCGCCATCTAGTTTTACTTGGCGTAAACCTCTCTCTTATGTAGAGTCGGTTGATTGCCGATATAAAAGCACGTTCGTTGGTCTTCGATCTTTGTTACTTGATTTGATTTTAATTCTTATGAAGAACGTCATTGGTATTTGTTAGTTGTTTATTTAACATCTTGGGTTAAAAGTGGCAATAATCTCCAACTTGATTTAAATATAACCGAATTTCAGTTTCCAAAGTTCTTATTCATCTTTCTTATCATAATATTATTATCTTTCGTGTTTCCAGATTTTCTTCCACGGCTCCAAAATGTCGTCTCTTCACAAGCACATGGCGGCGACGCACCTGCCTGCCGACTACGGCGGCGAGCTGCCTGCCATCGACTACTCGGGTGCCGATTGGTACCCTGTCATCAATGACGTCTTGCCGCACATTAACAACTGGAACACCTATGGATTTGCCAAGAGTACGTAGGCAGTAGCATATCTATAAGGCTGTTAATACTTAAATGAGATGGTTCTAGAGGTAGCTCCGCTCTTCGGGAAGGTTGTTGTCGATCGTCAGTGGGCGAATAGCTGACCTCTCGCGACAAGTGACGATACTCCTCCCGTACCACTTACTACCTCAACAACCGTCTCAGTTAAGGTAAGCCTATAATAGTAGCCAAAAACTGGTGACTATTATCCGTGGTTAGAGATGAAGATTTCAGATCAGTTTTTTAGTACAACATATTTATAACCTCATGGTTTTCTGTTTTGGGATGCTATATCTCATTTTCGTGTTTAATTGATCATCAAATTATTTAAAATAGTCGTATATTTCACAAAATGCATTTCTTTTTTATCGAATGCAAGACATTTCTAATGTGTCACGTTTGGAAAAGGACACCTGTTTATTTTATTCTCAATGTAATTTAGTTTTATAATTTCTTTAAGACTTAAAAAAAGTGAAGTACGTGTTCGAATAGCCGTTGTTCTTAAGTTCTGGCTTGCAAGTGATGAGGTAATCATTAGATAATGCCATGTGCCCGAGCACCAGTAGTATAATACTTGAGCTTTTCCATAATCAGGGTTCTTTGTTATGTAAGTATAGATTTTACCAAAATTAGAATTTAGATGAAGAAATTCAAAGAAGCTTGGTAGCTTAACATAGTTCCAAATATAGAATGTGTGTGAATGATTAACAAATATTATGTGATAAATATTGACAATAATGTAAGGCTATAATTTTAAGGTTATTTTTAAATCAACGATACAGGCTAGATAGCTGCGGTTGAGTAATCAATCGCTGTATGTTTCATCTATGCAGGTTTTAGGTAATTTTATACGAATGTGCAACGACTGGTTGGTTCATGTTAGCTATTTAGAATAATTGTTTGTATGTGGCACATAAGGAGTGTTAATTTCCATGGGATGTGAGCCAATTTCATGACATGTTTGTAGGAACACTTTGTAATGGCAGAGTTGTTATTTATTTAGATATATTTAGAAAAGAATATTTTCCCGAGGTTTGTGCACAACTCGCATGTCAGTAAGGCTGTGACAGTGAAGACGTACGGTGCCAATTCTGAACCATTTAATCACCAAATGTAGTGTAACTCATCATTTACTGTGTGTTTGATAATATATTAAGATATTGGTTGACCGATTACATATAAAACAGTACATTTCCTTCCATTTTCCATATAATTTTATTTAATTTTTAAATTGCAAATGTCACGATACATAATTTTTGTAAATTAAATCTACAGAAGTTTTTGTAATACTGTTGATGCACGGCATAGCACTTCGTCGCATTTAAATTCCATCTGATTGCGAATGATATGTGGTTAGAGAGTGTTTCATAGTTCAAATGCGAAGTGCCTATCTTTGTGTGTTCTATGATTACGTATCCTTAGTGTTTGTAGGCGTGTAGGTACATTCTAGTGAATGTACCTACACGCCTACAAATGTTGATATCTTTATTTGTTGTTTGAGCATTCAATGAGTTACTAGTAATTAAGTTAAAGTATATTTGGAAATGTTGTCGAAAAAATGTGACATTTATTCGTGTGTCTGTAGTACTAGTACCGACATTGTTTCTCTTGTGATGCCTAAAGTGCCTTTAGCAAACGCATTCCAAACATAATTTTTGTATTTTTTCTATAGATTTGTAATACTTATATTGTACGAAAGATGAAAATACCTGACTTGCTCAATATATGTTTGATACGAAATGCATCCGATTCCTTATGCGTTTCGTTTAGGTTAATGAATAAAATTTATATTTAGCTTCTGTGTTTGATTTAATTCCCTTCAACCACACCACTTTTTAGTAAAGCCTAATGAAATATTTGGAGTTTTCTACCAATTTATTCTAAGCAATCCTGTGGCGCCTAAATACGGACTCGGAGGAGGTTTTGACATAGGTATTTGGATATTTATTGTAATGCAAATTAAGCACAAGAAAAACGTGTATAGTAGAAGATATTTGGGCTAAATAATATTTTAAAATCATAAAACTAAACTGTATCTACGTTTACATAGCAATACAATACGTCCCTACATACACCTCAAATTTTTAATCAGTACAAATATTTAAATGGCTTTTTAGAAAAGGTCTTGTTATTATTTAAGTAAAGTCTCAATAAATAATATTCACAAACAGCAAAGTTATTAGCGTTTGTTTATATCCCAAAATGTCACTGGAAATATTGTACAGGCTATTTATTATGAATGAATAAATGGCGATCAAATAGAAAAACACTTATGATTGATTCTATTATGAATTTTACAATTATGACAAATTTTCGTGGACAATATTGGGATTTCGTTTTTTTTTACTTTTGACTACAAAAATATGACCAGTAACGGGTATCTACGTATAGAGCCCATTTTTTTTGTACTAATAAAAAAATAGGAGTGTAAAACAAAGTCCCTCACCATGTCTGTCTGTTAGTATCAATGCGATAAATTAAAAAACTACCTACTGAAAGGATTTTCATGTAATTTCACCTATAGACAGACTGATTCATGGGGAAGGTTTAATAGTACATTATGATATAAGTGTGTAATGTTAGTGATTACCGTCGAGGCGGTATTTAGACCCGAGCCGTGGCGAGGTTCTTAAGAGAGCCAAGAACGGTAATCATTAATTACTCACGTGTGTCATAATTATGACGTTTTTCAATACACTTGTGAAGAAAACAGTAAAACTAGTAAAATTTTCTGTGACATGGCGGTAAAAATCTGTTTTCATAAACGCGCGCATCATTTTTTTTTATTTACCCCTAGAGGAAGGCTAAGGTATTTTGATCATACTGCCTAGTCTTACGTTTATGTTTCTCTACGATAATGTCTTTCGTGGTGACAATAGAATACGGATGTAACATTTTCTAATGATTTTGTAGTATTTTATTATTTAATTAATACAGCCACTGAACTTCACTGGAATAATAAAAAAAATCGTGCCAAAAACCGCGCGCATCTTAAAATGGCGGCCATAGACCACAAAAAAAACAAATTTTATTTGAATGTACGATTTATTTACTAAATGTTTTTTTATTAAATAAGTCGTTTGTACAAGTTAAATTTGTCCATTTTAACTTGTAAATTGGATGAAATAAGTAAGTAAGACACTAATTTATATACTATTGAACGCAATAACTTAATGGGATTTTTATTCGAGTTTTGCGAACAAAGAGGTTGAACAAAAAAGGTTTTAACTACATTATAGCACTAGTGCGTAATGGTAATCAAAATGTCACAGTTTGGTAACGAGTGCCATTGTATACCTAAGTGCAGTGCAATAAGAGTCACTTTCTGAGCAAGTGTGTTGAAAATGGATATTATAGTAGAGAAAAGCCGAGAATTTTATAGAAAAAGAAAGATTTCTAACATACGTAATAAAGACAGAGTCGAAGGTAGGAGTACCCATCCAGCAATGTATTCAAATGTTACGTTGAAAATGAAGTTTAAGGGCGGAATTCACCAATAAAACTAATCGCGTTTTAACTACTACTAACTAGTGTCACTTTTCTGTATTTTTCTTTTATTGTATTTTTACAAGTGACACTAGTGACAGCGCCTAAACGCGATTATGCAAGCCAAACGTTAAAACGCAATTAGTTTTATTGGTGAATTCCGCCCTAAGGTAATTATGCAGTCGACACACTGCCCAATGTTATTTTTACAACACTGTAAAGTCCCTGAGAAACTCCTCGGAAACCAGCATCCGTTAGGCTTATCTTCTGTGCAATACAATACAACTCATTGTTTTTACAATATTTCATACATAGTAATAGCACAGCCATTCGTAAAAGTAAGAATGAAGAGTCGATTAAGGAGAAATGTGCTACAAAGTAGTTGCAAAGCAGTCATTATATTCCACATTAGGTATTGCTTGATTACGCCACACCAAGCTGATATGAAGCAACTCTTCAACGACTGTATAAATGTTATGTAGGTATATTTTAAAGGTAGAAAATAATATGTACATGATTTGAAGTATAAGCGAGCCTTGTATATATTGGCGTATCTAGGGTTACTTTCCAGAGGGAGCGAGGGGAGGCGTGTCGGGGACAACTATGACATGCCAGATTTTTGTGTGAAGATATCAAGTATTTTGGCGTCCATTATTGAATTTCGAATCTGTAGCCCAGCCTATATACGCTTTGGGTACGCCATAATTAGTGGCAAGTCCCTCTTTGAGGAGTGGCTGGAGAGACGTCACGGCGTTCTCACCTTCCACATGACGCAGATCTTCACCGGACATGGTAAGTTCAGGAGTTTCCTGCGTCGGATTTAGGGGGAAGAAACTCCCGGAGAACACGGTGAAGCATACGGTGGAGGTGTACTCCGCTTGGACGGAGCACCACCGTGTCCTCGTGGAGGCAATCGGCGGCAGCGACCTCTAACGTCGGGCCCTGATTCAGGCTATGGTCCGGAGCGACGACGAATGGCAGGTGGTCGCCTCCTTCTGCGAAGCAGTAATGCTAGCGAAGGAGGAGGCCGCACGCGTGACGGTTTCACACATATTGTTAGTTACATCAACGGGGCAAAAAATCTAGGCTCTGAGCTGCTACTGCGAAAACGGATGACATGCCCAATACCCAATACTTTGCTCGATCCGGGAATCTGGATCGCATTGGACCATGGAGGCTGTACCTGCTTTTTATCAATGCACATTAATTTGTCTCTGTTGATAATTTCTATGGTTTTTTTATGTTTTGACGAGACAAAACATATGTCGTTTGACGTTTACAAAAACCATTGCAGCAGATTTGTTTTACATTATTTAGTACCAATTTGTGTATTTCATAGTTTTCCGTTTATACTTACGCGAAATTTTGAAGAATTTACGTATGATAATGTGATTACTGTTAGTGCTATTTTACGGCGGATTAGTTAGTGATTCGTAAATATCGCGATATATTCCCAGGAAAGCTGTGTTATTATATTGTGTTCTTAAATACTTACCATTAGTTCATTTTAATTTAAGTGGGCCAAGATTTTCATTGCAGTCGAGGTGGAAAAAACGCCCAGGTCAAATGTGAGGCCGTGTTGAAGCTGGGAGAATGTAAAATATGATAATTTCAATACATTTTAAAAATAAAATTAAAAACTTTCCTAAATAATAAGTAAATTTTCTTAAACATATATTTAGCTACAAGTTATTTTGAGAAAAGACTCTCAGAGTTTTTTTTGTATGACTTGACGGGGGCTACTTGGCGATAAGCCTGATACAATACAATATATAATAAATTCTTGTGAGGGCTGAGCGCCTCTTTTCCGAGCACTAGCTAGAAAAAGAGATGCGTAATACATTACATTGCGTGCTTAAAAGCAGTAGGAGTAGGAGCGGGTTTTGGAGACAGTCTGTTGAGAAATATATATTGCGCGTGACCGAACAAAGTGATTGTGTTAGTATTGTCAAATTTAGTAGATACATTCGCTTTTATGCCGTTTTTCATATTCATGTTTAATTTGATAAATAAGTCGATTGCGGCTGTAGCTTTCGGCACAGGTTTCTCATCAAATATTTACATTTGTTGTTCTATTTTGTTTAATAGCTTGTTCCTGTCTCGCTGTAGGGCAAAGGTCTCTTCTTATATGTACCTATACAGAGAAGACACGAGCATTGCGTTGTCAACAAACATGTAAATATTTAGCTAATAGCTATAGCTACGTAGGGATTCTATAAATGTGGACTCTTTTTAGATCCCAGCAGTAATCGTCTGCGTGACTTGTGGTAATTTGTCGTCATGTACAGCTTACTAGGTTTATATTATGATTGCTTACATTTCGAAATTGGTTAGGAAATTAGTCTTTGTTCTATTTTCCCTGTATAAAATGACAAAACTATTGATCATAGTGTAACTATTATGGGACCTTTGCTTTTTATAAATATTTTATTCAGTTTCAAGTTTGTCATGGACTTGTGGATGTCTTAATAAATGAGTTTTCTTTCGGAGTTTACTATTTCATTAGGTACCTAACAATAGCTGGCACTGTGTCCAATGGATATCATCTTTCTACGTTGATGTTCCATAAATGAGGCTGGTCCATTTAAGGATTAAGTAGGTAGAAGTACATACGTGTGTACATCTAATTGGCCTAATATGTCCCAGGTCAATGTCCTCCCTCTTCCTTATCTACGGCCATCCTCTATAGGCACAGAATAAGAAATAGTACTATAGGTAATTACTGACCAGTCTTTTCGGAAGGAGTTAATTAAGGACACCCATTATGTGCTTCTATTATTCCAAAGCTGATCTGTCTTCTGGTAGACATTTTCACTCAGACGCTCTTGTCGTTATTATTGTCATGTGAGGAGTAACAACAAATAAGTGAAAAGATGCTATGTGTTTTAGTGCAGGCGTTCTGTTAGTTCATTGTGATATTAGTAATAGGATTATTAGCTTACAGCTTCCTCCTCCATTTAATACAATGACGCCTTCTGCAGAGTAGTATTCCTAGAGGTGGCCCAGTTGTAATGACCCCGACTTACGAGTAGATATGGCGTGGGTTTAAAGTCAGGCAGGTGCTTTACTTTGTAATTACACAAATAGTTCATCATCAGTGCTCTCAAAACGGTGAAGGAAAATATCTTTAGGAAAACTATTTGTCTTAGAAACAAAAAATTGAAGTCATGTGGCATCCACCAACCTGCAACGGGTGCGCGTAGTAGATTACGGCCCTATCCCTTTCCTAGACCCGTGGCCTGAATCCCAGCTGTGGGAACATTATAGGGCTGTTTATGATGTTTTCTGCATTCAGTCCGGAGAGGGAGACCAAAGAAAAGATGGATGGATTGTGTGAAGAGTGATATGAAAGAAAAGGAAGTTAGTGATAGCATGACGAGTGACAGGGCAGCATGGAAGAAAGAAACGTGTTGCGCCGACCCCAAATAACACGGGACAAGGGCAGGAAGATGATGAGTCTACAATTTTATTATTGCAGATCGGACACCAAAATGCTCTCCCACCTTATGACCTCTATGTTTGACAAGGTCTTCATATACCTACTTATTGAGTATGATGATACGTATTATATGCAACGGTTAGTGTCTTGTCTGCAAAGGAAATTCATAAACTTATGAGTGGTTGCATTGTTTAAATAAGTTTGCCTTATAAGGCTTCCGATATGATTGAACTAAATTGGATATATGTGTGCACTGTGTTTAATTTTAGATGGTGGTAGTAGTCATCTAATAACTCCTCTCACTCTTGGTGGAGCGAGAGGCGTGTCAGACTTACTGAGTATAACCCTGTGTTCTGTATGTAAACCTGTGTTCGATCAGTTATCCCTTGCGTTCTAGTGCTTCGGTAAAACTTTCGAAAAATCCCACAGCCCTGCTGTTTATGTTCCCTGAATTTGTAGAAGATTGAGGGGAAAAAATGAGATTTTTATTTTTATTTCGTTACTACATATTTGTAGTAACGAAGTTTCGTTACTAAGTGTTTAACAGTGGGAAATTTAAGATATATCTGCATATCATCTTAAAAAACAACATAGATATAAATTTTAAAACAGGTACTTACATAATACCTATATGCTTCAAATGTTATTTATTTAATTGAGAATAGGGATTTGTTTAGAGCACAAGTGAACGGCGCTGCCACCATGGAGTGGTGGTGGTGGTGGGATACCGTTAAGATGGGCTTACAATGGCCTCTCAAATAAGCACTATCGCCGCAGCCGGCGCGCGAACGCTCGTGCAAGTCTCTATAAAGTATATACAACTTTTAAACACCGACTCAAATGCTTCGGGAACTTAGACGCGAGCGCTACAACCACCAAGTTTTTTTGTTTGCTTCGCTCATTCGTCATAAGCAGTGATAACTAATTATTTTAATCTCTCATGCGGATAGTTACATTGAAAAAACTGTGTCGAGTGACCGACTGACGACATTTGCTGACACGCATTACAAGTCAGAAGTGAATTGTCTGCTAACGCCAATAACAGTGTGGACTCAGCGAAAATATAACAAGATCATTATTTATATATAGTAAAAATTTATAAAAAAATAAAAATGGAAATACAGTTCGGATCTGATGGCGTACCGTTTGTGACATGGGGCGGTAATAAAATAATGTTGGAGCTTAACCCCATAGACGATGAAGCTTCTAAGGAAACAGCCGAGAAAGAATTGAGAGAAACTCCGGAAGTAGTCGAGCAAGCTCTGACAGAGTTACGAGATCTTTTAAAAAGTGAGTTAACTTTATTATAAATTCTTTGTGTTTTTGTTTTATTTACATTTAGAAAAGTAATTATTTATATTGGAAAAGTATGTACCTATCTACTTTGTAGTTGTCGATACGGTTATCATAGTGATTAGATCCTCGTTATCAATACCTAGTGTTTATATTTCTCTATTGGTAATGAGGATAAACTATACAATATTTTTAACTCTATTTGAACAATAAAAACCCTTTCTGAGTACAAATTGCTTGTAGAGATTTATATCGAACTTTTATAAATATATTTTTTTAATAATTTTTTGCAATATATTTGAAAACTATAATTTGCGCTTGTCTCGCGTATTTATCCGAACCAGGTTATAAAAACGTTAGTAAAAGTGATTATCGTCAATTTATATAGTTTTTTTTATTAAGTAAAATTATTAAGTAAAATATCAAATGCAGTATAACAAATATACTCTTTATTGCAGTTTCATATTTTAAAATTACTTTAACATTTTGTATCTCTGCAATAAAATAAAATGTTTATTGAAAATTTTGACTGTGTAAGCTTTTTAGCTAGTTTAAATTTTAGCACAGATATACAAAATTCTAAAATGTGATTCTCAGTACTTAAGTGCAGCGAGAGTTGGCACATAATAGCAAAGTGCACGCATATATAAAACGAAAGTTAGTATTAAAATGAGGTTTTATTTAATGCTTTCCCTTTCACATCTCGAACAGAAATGATATAAAAACAAATCAAGAGAGAGACGTTACGTTGCTCCGTTCTCTAAACGTTTACACGCGAAGTAGACAGAAAGTCTGGAAATTACTACTCTAGGTATCTATCTTATTATTTTTTAATCGCCTTACGTTACCTTAACAGCTCAAATAAATTGTGATGAGACAAGATGATGAAGTTTACTCTTAATTTAACATTTTCGTTTCTCTTTTGCATACAAAACAAAGTTATACCCTGAAAATAACAAAGGATTATACGATGCAACAAATTTCCGACATTTTGTTTCCCGTTTTTTCAGCAAAACCTAAATTATTTTTTAATATCCAATAATACCTACCTACTTATTCTATATCTGATAAAATAAACGATGAAAATTCGTTTATTTTATCAAATATAGAATAACTTCTTTTAAAAAAAAGTTGACAGTGTTAAAAAACCCGACCGCAAAAACCGACTAAAAAGTTCGAAACTAGTCACTTTAAGGGCATCCAACTCGACATACATTTTCACTGTTTTTCATACAGCCACTCTTGCGTGATTATGACGTTATTGCACATTTTTCATTAGATGTTTAGAAAACACAGTATCTTGTAGATATATTATCTAGGCTTCTATTGAAATGAATTTATAAATTTGTGTAAAACTAATTCAGCGAAGACCTCTGAAAATCTGCTATTTTGAATGAACTTTGACACGTTATTATTAGATTTAAATGTATATAGAAGCAAAAATAAAAAAAAAACTGACATTTCATATTTACTCAAAAATTTAAAAAGTCAAAAAAGTATAACAATATTCAAATTTAATCAAAATTCTGAATGACGACAATTTTTTTTAAAAACTTTTAAGCGATCCTTTTAAGCAGTCTAATGCAGTTGTTGGTATTCCTTTTAGTCCAATTATAGATTCACGCCTTCAACTGCACTGCGTAAAGTGACTAGATTCGAAATTTTTAGTAATTTTTTGCGGCTGGGTTTTTAACTGTTAACTTTTATTATTTCCTACATTTTAGTGACTAATACTTTTGGTGTAGTCTCTTCGATTCCTTTATTTTGATACTTTACATGACAAAGTAAAAATTTGGTGTTCCAAAAATATTCAATTTTATTTTTTACCTAAATAATTTTGAGTCACCCAGTGTCACTCTCACAACTAAGAAGATTCTAACGACACCTCTCAAGTTAAAATGCATCAAGCCGTTTAGGCTATAACATGTACATTTCTATACACATAAGCAACACACACTCATATATTTCTTTGGCACGCCCTAGAGCCTAAACGGCGAAATATGTGTGTCATACATACACTACGTCTAAACATAACCCTCCTTTTGGCGCAGTCGGGTAAAAAATCATTATGTTGCTCTTAATTATGAATTCCGTTAATTATTTAATTATGACAATAACAACAAAGACTTGCATGTATTGATTAGCACGTAATTGTTTATCCTTATGATAACTGTGCCGCAAATCCGCAATATAACAACGTTCATGCTATTTATTGTTTGTAAAACGGTGGCGGCGATTTTAAAATAAATTACCACTCCATCGACGTTTAACAGACGTTTCTTGGTGTGAAGTCTGCAGATGAAAGACTGGTTTAATAGTGTATTCCCGACTCGATAAAGGATAAATTTTGGAGTGAAGTGCAAAACCAAAATATTATAATTAATTCTGGGTGAAGTTAGGTACCACAGGTAAACTGAAACCACCGGTTCCAAGAACTTAACACTAGTTTACCTGAATATTATTTTAGGAATATTGCTTTATAATTAACGTTGCAATAACTCAGTGCAGTTTTAGTGAAATTAGCGAATCGTTTGGGTTGAAGGAACAAGATTTCTCTTTGTTGTTAATGATCTCTCATACAAGTATGTCACAAAAGGTATTGGTCATTGGTGTATAATTTTAGAAAATTCTACCTACTTAAATAGCAGTTAGTTCGTAATTCGTAAGAACGTTTAGCGAAACTGAGGAAATAAATATTTTTATAGTGGCTTCGCATTAATAAGTTTAAGTACATCATTTTGGCTTAGACGCCGCGTAGCAATGTCTTAGCACCTCTGAAAACGCCGCGTAGTCTCACCGTAGATGCTACGTAGCACCACCCTAGCCATCAAATGGCTCTATTACAGACGATGCGTAGCACCGCCGTAAACGTTGTGTAGCACCACCGTGGACGCTGCGTACTATCTCCGTAGACGACACCCCAGGAGTAAAGGCCGCGTATTACTACCATCGAGGCTGACTAGCACCTTTTTAGATGTTTATAATTTTGATGTTAAGAGCAGAGGTAACGCC
Organism: Mythimna impura; assembly: GCA_905147345.3. Taxonomy (NCBI): domain Eukaryota; kingdom Metazoa; phylum Arthropoda; class Insecta; order Lepidoptera; family Noctuidae; genus Mythimna; species Mythimna impura. The sequence continues at coordinate 8,259,519 of LR990348.1, forward strand.
ACCGACTTACGTGTTGTACGTTGTGGGCCAGGCAGGCCGGTAATTTACTTTGTGTAATTTATTTCATCACTACTGCTCTCAAAACGGCGTAGGAAACACATCATTAGGTAACCTGCATCATCGGCTTATCCCCTCTCATTAGCGGTGCTCAATTTAAAGAAGAAGATTATAAAATACTGATTATGCTAATTAGTTAAGGTGAAGATGTAATTCATAAGACTAAAGCGATGTGTAAAAATATCTACTAAGTCAAAGTGCCCCCTGAAAATAGCTCCAAAGCCAGGTATTCGCAAACAAAATGAGTTGTATCTCAGTTTCTCTTCACTAGGTATTGGCAACATCTAGGCACTTATCTAAATTATTGTTCAATTTAATCGATACTTCCCGACAAATAATAACCTATTCGTGATTGTGTCAATCATATAATATATGGTAGGTATTTTTTCAAACTCAATTTCAAATAAACTGTTTATTTTTAAAACTTTTGAATTGCCAAGAAGTCGGTCAGTTAGAAAGATGAAGCTTTACAAAGCGAATTTTCTATGGAGAAGAACGTGCAATCTCATGCTTTTGGTTTCGCACAATTTGTGCATTTAGCCCGTGTGAAGTTTAGAAGTCTAGAAAGTGTTTAGTTTTTGATAAAGAATACGGTCAGAATGCGGTCGGATACTATAGAATAATAGAATATACTAATATTCTATTACAGAATAAAGGTGTTTTTAATATCTTCTTCATCACGCATGCGGGTTTGCTTCGCATGCAGAAAATTTCAAAATGCAAAAAAACGCGTCCCGCGTGCGTATTCCACGCTTTACAATAAATACTTGTATTAAATGGACATTTGCGGTGATCACGCATGCGGGATCAAAATCGCACGATATTAAAAACACTCTAATAGAATATACTAATATTCTAATATAATATAATATTCTATTATTCTATAATACTTGGTAGAAAATTTGTCGAATCATCCTTCTCAGCCAGCGTCATTGAGGTAGTCAATACGTATCTACTGCAATAAAATTCTCAGTTCCATTTTACGGAGATTGCGCCTGTTTCAATGATTCCACTTCACATATTATTCAGTTGTGTAGACACTTGAGAAAACTACACCAATTTTATATCACAATATCCTCTAGGAATCAATTTGCAAATGATTAAAACAGCCACTAAACTTTACTCGAAAAAATGCCGTTCATAATCCCTGCTCGTTATTTATCTACTATATATCTAAAAGGAGAAACTGACTGACTGACATATCAACGGACAGCCGAAACTGCTGGGATTAGGAGCGTGAAATTTTGCACAAGGTTTCCTTTTACGATGTAGGCGAGCACTAAGAGAGGATTTTCCAAAATTCACCCCCTAAGGGGATGAAACGCGGGTCCAAAGTTTGTATGATGAAAACCTTCTTTTACGCGAGCGAAGCCGCTGGCATAAGCTAGTCTATAATATTTGAGTTCTCAATTTTTCTCTATATAGTAATACCGGTTAAAAAGAAACAGCAGTCTCATTCAGAGGCATGACTATACTTGACATGTTTTTATGTCCGAATTGAACATGTAGGAAGGTACCTCCTATATTATTATTGTTACCAAACCAAACATTATACAAGATTTTATCTTCAAAGGTATATTATAAACCCATTTATTTAACCTGAATCACCTTAAAAAAACTCCGCCATAATGTAATGTGTTTGTGAGTGTCAATTTGCAAACATGTCGAGGTTATCTTTCAGACATATCATGCATCTAATTTATTGTATCCAATCTACATGCTCTGTAATAAATTATAACGTTATTAATTTCTATGTATGGCTAAAGGCTTCAGCCGTAGTTTGGCCTTGGTCGTCAATTCATTTAATTGTTTTTGTTAATTAAGATTTGGAAACAAAAAGAGAATTCTTCATGATCGTATTTTAAACATATGAAACGTCTAAAAACAACTTGCATAACAACTTGTGTCTATGTTGCAGTCAGTTGAATAAATGATGATTAGCAATCTTATCTATCAATTTATTTTTGGTAATCTACTAACATTTGGTTTTTTAGATGGATTTATCAAGACTGGTCATCGATTTTTTTTTCTTATTTACTAAACTATTTATACTTTATTACTTTAATGAATAGAGACATAATTATGTATATAACACGAGAAAAAATAATATAAATGCAGAAGTAGTTTATTATTACAGAGTTACGCCCAGTTTCTTTAATGAAAATAAAATGTGACAAATTGTCAAGAGCGTGTAAACTTCTGTGGTTGTTTAAATTAATTGCCAATCATAGTAGGAAACGAGGGTTAATTCGTCATCATCTTCCTGCTCTTGTCTCATTTTACTTGCGGTCAACACAACACGTTTTTTTCTTCCATTCTGTCCAGTCAACCATCTTGCTATCACTGACTCCCTTTTCTTTTATTTAAGTATATTACTCCTCACACAATCCATTCAATTTTATTTTTTATCTCCCTCGCCGTCTCCATCTGTCCATATCCATAAATCTTTTAGTAACAAGCGTTTCATCGCTTGTAACGAGTCGAAATCGTCTCGTCACATAATTCGCTTTTAGGCGACTTCCGAACCGATAATGTGAAGGCGTTCCTAAAAGGTCGTGTAACCACGTAAGAAATTTTTTTAAAAAGTGAGCTGTCAGATTTGTTTTTTTCACTTTCTGACCCAACGATGTGATACGAAGCAGCTATTTTTTGTTTCTGTTATTTTTTTTAAATAATTCGACAGTAATCGTCGATATTTTGTGCCCCATAATGGCCTAAAAAGAAAAGAAGGAGTCCAACCTCTATTTTCTAATAGGATTGCTACATATTTTCCGTTCGTGAGTGATTTTCGCCCACCTGTTTGTTTTGATGATTTGAGGCGCACTCAACGAGCAATAGAAAAAAACGCCCCTGGCGTTTTTTTTATTTATTTATTTACTTTCCATTTTGTCATATTCCTCGATGTTGGCCGTTACAATAGTATTATAAATTTGATCATCTCCAATTAAAGATCCTGGAGTTCCTAATTCAGCTCGAATTAATAATCTTAATGAAGTTCCAACTATTCTAGCTCCAATCCCAACCCTTTGGACTGGTCTGCATTGCCTGGATGAGGATTAATTATTAATTTCTTTAACTTAGCTTCAAAGGTGCAACAATACCATATTAGTTCCAATTATCTTAAACAATGTCACTTATTAAACATTTCATGGGTATCTAAACCTGGTCATGAACTGCGGGCTGGGAGAAATTAAAGGCTAAAGCTTGACTTATATTTTTAATCTTTTATTTTTCCTATAAAGTCTACCGCCTGAAGATTAAAGGCCAAGGCTCTCCAACTTGTAGTGGATCCGAGTTTATTTTTTTGAGGATGTACCTGGCGCCCGAATTATCCATTTACATATTGGTGCATCTTCAACCCTCTATTAACACACACATTTAATTACCCAGTACATGACACGCTCCTCTTTACATGACCATATGAAGACAAACGATTCTCTTTCATTGGTATCTCTGGCGCCGTCACTAGTGCCACTTTTTATAAGAACTCATTTCTTATTTTATCCACTATCGTCGCTCCAGACAACCATCTCAACATTCTCATCTCCGCTAATATGTTTTTATATGCTAGCTTCTACCAGCTGCTTTGCCCGCGTAACATGAGTTCTCCATACAAACTTTAGACCCCCGTTTCATCCCCTTAGGGGCTGAATTTTGAAAAATTCTTCTTAGTGCTCGCCTACGTCATAAAAGGAAGCCTTGTGCAAAATTTCTCGCTCCTAGTCCCAGTAGTTTTGGCTGTGCGTTGATATGTCAGTCAGTTAGTTTCTCCTTTTATATAAATAGATTAACATATATGTATCTGGTACAAGTGTAACCATAATAAGTAATGATTTGATTTGACCTAGTGTCGACAAATATAGATCACGAATCACGTTACCGATCTAACTGTTAGATCAATAAACGTGATTATTTTTGCGCAACATATAACTTGAATCCACTCTTAATCGCCATAGTATCATTGAAAAGGACTGGTTACGCGATTTCTAATGATCGTGCGTTACTTCACCGTAGTGTAGGAAAGTTTCTTGTATCCAACAGACACGCTTCAGTGGAAGGGAAATAAAATAACGTTAATGAATTGAAGCCACTGTATTTGATAAAATATAGCGGCTCTTGATTAATCGTAATTAGTAAGATAAGATTAATTAATGTCTGGATATTATGTAGTAATATAGACCTTATCTTGTTGTTGGCTCATTGTCTATTTATAGCTTCTCTCAATCATATATTTATTATAGACTAGATTCTGCCAGTGGTAGGTATCGCTGGCGGGACATTTGAAAATTGTCGCAATAGAACATACTTCTAGGATAAAAGTATCGTGAGGGAGCGGCCCTCACGCCCCAGCCGCCGGGATTTCGATCCCGATTTCTGGTCACCGTAGGCGCGGGCTTGCAGACGACGAGCAATGGGTAGCTCGCCGTCCGACCGTCCGGTAACCGTCCGGTCATTCGGAAAGGACCGATCCCGAGTCGATGGTGCGTAGTGTTCCACGCACCCCTCAAAGTGCGCCCTGTCGAGCCGATGCCTTCCAGGGCTGCGGGAACGTTTGAAAGACCGTGGCCCTAAAACGCAAAGAGCAAATGAAGAAACATAAGTGGCTTTTAGTCAGTAAAAGTCTCCCACACACACACTCCCGCTCCACTTTAGAACGGGAGAAGCCATTTATCAACTTAAAAAAATACCTACAAGTAGGTATATACCTACTTATAAGTCGGTGCAGCGATAATATTGAGATCTTATCGATCTTATAGCAGTCTAAATTGAGTTAGTCTTCATAAACAAACGTTGACTGACCGACCTTGACCATTCAAAAAGTGCTTGTAAATGGTTTAATTGAAGGAATTGCTTTGAGTTTGTGTTTAAACAGTTTGTAAAATTATTCATCTCATGCGCTAACTACACGAATATCGGTACCTAGTGAACCTGCCTACGGTTTTATAACTCCTCCCGCTTTGTGTGTCACTTTTTCTTCTTGTTTGTTTCACTCTTGCCAGAGTGGTCGTGGTTATCACGAAGGTAGCTCTCCGGAAGTTGTCAGGATACGCCACACGATTTCCCGCCACTTTTGACTGCTGGCAGTCATCTGGGCGCACATGTTCAATGGGCCGCCAACAGCCGCTTTAATCTGGTCAGTCCATCGCATCGGTGATCTGCCACGCGGCCTCATCCCGTCCACCTTTCATTCTATATAACAAGGCGTTCGATGAAGTCACTCTCGCGTTGGGTATATAGCAAGAGGAAATGTCAGACTTTTATTGTCAAAAATCCGTGTTCCTTTAGTTTTGTCTTTGTGTTCCAGAGCCGCAGTAAGTCTTTCGAAAAATCCTTGAGCCCTGGCACGACCTACGGTTACCGGTATTTTCCTTATAAGACTAATCCTTGTGTTATAAGGAAAATGCCGGTAATTAAAAAGATTGATGACATTGATACGATATGTATTTTTTTTTTCAGAGGAGCCATCCCTTTATGTTCCCATCGAGAAAGACGATTATCTACTGAAGTTCCTCAGGCCTTGCAAGTTCTACCCAGAAAGTGCTTTGAAAAAGGTTTGTATTTAGATATGAGCATCTACCTAATATTTACTTGTTTGTGCCACAGTTTTTGCTAACATTTATTAATACATACTATACTATAAATTGAATCAATTGAGAGGCGAGCCAAGAGAATCATTGCTATTGGTAATGATCTCGTCTCGCTCGTCGAGTCGAAGTTTCAAAGTCTTGAGCATCGACACCGAGTTGATAGCCTGTCGGTTTCCTACCGGTTGCATTTCGGAGAGTATGCGTCGGAATTGACGATGACATCAGACGTACGGCAATGTGCCACGAGCACATGGTGGACATCCCACCCATACGCACAAAACGTTTTGGAAACACTTTTATTGTGTGTACAGCTAAGAAGTGGAATTCCTGGGGGTCTTTAAGTCAAGAGTGAATAGGTTACTTCTAGGCAAGCGTGCTCCATTGTCGACCAAATCGTCGCTTTCCATCAGGTGAGATAGTGGTCAAGTGCGAGCCTATCAATTATAAAAAAATACGTTATATTTCTATTAATTTTATAAATGCGAAAGTAACTTGATCCGTCTGTTTGTAACCTCTTCATATGTTAACGGTTGACCGGAGTTGGATGATACTGGGGCACACGGGTAGACCATGATACAGGACATACAACACGGCTACTTTTTACCCCGGTAGTATGAGTCCTTGACATAATTTTCGGGTTATTCCCTGAGGATACCGATCCCCGAGAGCCCCGTACCGAAGGCACCCGATTTGTTTTTATCTTGAAAACTCAAATAAAAGTCAGTTTAGCTTAAAAGTACCATCAGCAGAAAATATTAAACAAAATTTTATTACTAGTTTATTAAAATTATTATACTTAACTTTAATAATTAGGAAAAATATAGTTTTGCTTGGTTAAGGTAAATATTTTAATTAGAGAATACAATATAGATTGTCCTAGAGCGATCAAAGGTTTTAATTATTATTACAATACACAGTTCCTTTTTCAATACAGAAAATCAAAATACCTACTCTATATGGAATATTTCTTTTAATATTTTTTTATATGTACTAAATAAATTCCTCAAAAATAAACTTTAACGTGCAAAATTAGTTTCACTTTATTTTACATCACATATAAATCAATTGTTGGAATATAACAAAAACAAATCTATCCTACTTCAACACTATGGTCTTTCTCTTTCTAACCAATAAATATTATATTTAATTGGTCTGAGCCCCTTGTCAACACTTGACTGAAATCCCTAGTATGGTTACAGTTACTGTATTCCTTTAGCCTTGCTTAGAAGCACACGTCTCACGTAATATTACTGAAACACACCTTCCAATATAAAGTAAAGGATTAATAAATAGTTATTATTCAAATCCTTAAAACCGTGTTTGCTTTGGTGTCCACCTATTAACCCCAACAGGTTATGGGCCCAGAGCGCTAAGCCAAAGTGTGAATAAACGAACATTAAATAATAAAAACATTTTGTGTAACAAATTGAATAAAAGGGACATTAAGCAATTTGCTGGAGATAACTACAGTGTGTGGAAATTTCGAATTCAAAAATTATTAAGTGAATTACCTACTGAACGTTGTTGACGTTGAAGTTCCGGTAGAAACAAGTACCTAGTGAGTGAAGAAAAATATGCGTGGCGACGCAGCTATCTTTTAGTAAAAACTTGCTGGATTTGAAACTGGTTAGAAACATCACACTAACCAGACATTTTCAAGAATTTGCTGACATCGTCATTGAACCTATGGCTGCAGGTGCAAAATTAAAATCCGATTAAGTGATCCGCCCTTTTCATGACTCTACCAAACAAATACGGAGCAGCATTGTCACCGCAATCGAGATACTGATTGAACACAACATAACGTTAACTTTGGAAAACGAGATTTGAGATCATGAGATCAAACTTACAAGGGATGTATGTGATCTTAGCCTAAAAGTACTTCAGGCTGAAACTTACGAGTCCACAAGTCACACCTTCAAAGAATTCAAGTGATCATGGACAAAAACAAATGTCAATAAAGAACAATTTAGAACCCAAGAAACGTTAGCTCTGACAAAAAAAAAAGAGGGAGATTCGAAGAATTGTCAACAAAACCGCTATTGAAAACAATGGAGCCAACAATAAAATGGTATAGTTGGTTACTTCAAAAAAACCAAATTACTCAAATACTTTTGAATTTGCTTTTATGGCGGGCCGTGATATGATGGAAAAACGAATCTACTTTTGTTTGGGATTCTGGAGCAGATCATTTGAAAATCAAGACAAATTGACAGCAAGTGATTCGGTTGCTGTACTGGCGCGTTTATACAAGCGGCGAAGAATTATCAAGTGACCAGTAATTCGGGCGTACCAGGTATACTACAGAATGTGTTTATGTGATGAAGATGATAAGCCAGTAATAAAGGGTAAGTCTTTGAACACTATTCAATGGCAACTGGTTAGTGCTTGAAAATACTTTAAATAGCGAATGTTCATTAGATAAAGTCACAAATAGTATTTACGAATTACTGTGGAATAAAATAATTGCAAATCAGAAAAGTGGATATAAATCATTAGATAAAGTCACAAATAGTATTTATGAATTATTGTGGAATAAAATAATTGCAAATCAGAAAAGTGGATATAAAATGAATGAAACAATTTTTTTGAAAATTATAGAATTGATAATATTGTACCATTGTGTGAAGCTTAATTTGTTTAATGTGACAAATAAATTTGTCTGTCATTTGATAAATTGGAAACAAAAGGTTTGAAACGAGAAGTCGTTTAGTCTCAAGTGCACACAGATGTTTGCGATCCTAAGTTTTTTTTTTTGTTCGTCTATTGAAGAGCAAAAACTATGTTGTGATTTTAAGAATAAATCAGATATTTCTATATATAATAAATCGGTTAAGTTTCGGGACTATGTTGCAAAATGTGAAGTTCATTTTGGTCTGAGAATTGTTAACTTTATGTTGTGATAATGAAAGGGAAATTATATCCAGTTAATCGAAAAAGTTCTGAGCTTGAGAAGGTATTGGTCATCCCTAAACAGTGCCGCATACTCTGGCTGTAAATGGTATTGCCGAATGTATGATGAACAATGATAGAACGGGTCTACATAAAACAAAAAGTTCTGGAATCAGATTGTTCTGGGGAGCACTGAGGTTAAATTATACACCTGATGATGAGTTATGGCATAATAGCCAAAAACCGTACATTTTAAAGTTTTTGATTCTACTGTTTACTAAGTTAGTAAAAGTCTAAAAACGAAATTTGACAAAGAGATTGTCAAAGGGAATTTCGTTGATGATGAATCAAATTTAATGGTTATAAGGTGTGGGATGTGGTAGACTAAAATGTTTGTGGGATTCAGAGATGTGAAATGGATGAGATTAAGTTCTTATCAAATAGGCCAATGAAACTTGAGCCTGAATGTGTTATGAACTATAAATAGCATAACTTGGTAACTCTGACTTGGTACACCCGTTTGAAAGGAGTGTGGATCTGATAAGAATCAATCAGTTTTTAAGCAAACAAACATAAAACAATACCTAGCATAATTGCAAATAAATCTGTTTGGGAAACAGAGGAGAGCTCGAGATGGTCATATCACAATGGAAATAAGTTAACTTTATTTTAAGATCGAGAAACATTACATAGTTAGAGACAACATGGTAGGATGCAAAACTTATTTTCTGTTTCGTTTATTGAATACGATTGCGACAGTATTTTTGATAATATGTTATTACTTATTGTGTGCTGGATAATAATAAAAATAAAAAAATTAAATGCTGATATATTATGATAAGTATTTAAATGAAGAATGTTTTCATTAATTGATTAAACTACGAAACTATTGAAAATGATACCTGAAAAACTGTTACTAAAAACAGATGAAAGAAATATTAATTCGATTAAATTAAATCGATTGTAAATGAGTACTTACAGTTGAAAATTAGTTGTAAAGCGTGTTTATTGGCTCGTGGTTGTAGTCAGATATATGTTAAAGAAACTTTTGTATCAGTTGAAAGAATCGCAAATTTTAGTTAAGTCTTTATGAATCAATGTAATTTCTTGGTTAAGCATGTGGATATAAAAGCAAAATTTTTATAAGAAACCTGAATGAAGAAATTTTAGTGTATGAATATTGCTGAGGGTATTCTGGCTGACAATTAATGGTTTGTACATTAACGAAGTCATTATAATTATGGATGTATGTAGTCTGTATACTGTTGGTTCCTAATATTTCGGTGAGCTTAGACAAAAAGGTATTTCTAATACTCATCAGCAGACCAGTGTATTTAAGTTTTAATGCAGATCATGAATGAAGTCTGGTAGTTGCCCAGTTACTAAATTGTGGAAGTCGCTCCATGTAAAGTACTGGTATTTAGCCGCATTTGGTCAGACTAAAAACCGACCCCAAGACAGTTGGGAGATGATGACGCATGAAGTCTGGTGCCTGGTTAATGGCAATAGGTTTGCTCACTATTATAAAGTTCGTTATATATTATATTGGTGTACAATATATACTCCCTTATTTATATATAAATAAATAAATAAGGGACTTAAACATAACTGATGCCTGACCTGACTGGGTAAAAAGGCGTGATGTTTATCTATGTTATGTAATAAAAAAAACGTAGTTTTACTAAATGTCTATGTTATTGCATTTTAACAATTATGTTATAATGTGTAATGTAGTAGTTGAGTAAAACATACCCTATCAACATTTTTTTTTAATCATTGACTAATAATATATAAAATGTTTTCTGTGAATCAAAAAAAAAAAAAAAAAAAAAAAAAATAAACAGGTCAGAAAACATAATTACTTTAGATCAGGAAGTTTAGATAAACAACAGTTCTTGAAAAGTTTAACCTGAGGGATGCTTGAGGGGCAATAAATCAACCAATACACTCTTACAAAACATCACACAGAGTTCGTGTGAAATTACAAGACCCCCTTGTAGAAATCTTATGAGGTGCTTGAATCATGCTGAGCTTAATCTTAGTTTTCTGTTTACATCATGATTCGATATGCAAACAAAAACTATTTGTAATGGTTCCACTTAGGTACAAGACCCTTTGTCTTGAAATATTTAAAAAGGATCTATAAATCTCAAGTTAATTTTTAAACAACAACAAAATCGTTTGATTTTAATATTTTATAAGTGGGTGTTTGTTAATTGTGACTGGAGTGGTAATGAATAAAATATAAAATGTACTGTGGGTTACTTGTATAAAGTATTTAAGCAATATACAATTTGCTGGCAAACAAAGTGGCAGAAAAGAATGGCAAGATTACACAGTAGTAATGCAGAGTACGGTTTAATGTAAAGCAGTAAAAGATACTGTGATTAAAGTCGTTGTGACAAGTATTGTATATTAAATATTATTTATAGTTATAGCGATTACTATAGCAGATGCTGTATTTATTTATGATAATAATAATAATAATAGATGCATTGCGAATAATCCTACCAGTCACAAACGAACACATAGATATTAAGTATCAGGTTGAGAAATATGTTACTAAAATATTTTATTTCTACAAGTTAACCAGATAGCTGGTATCCTGTGAAATTTTCAACAGTGCGTTATACCTAGATAAGAATGAAATTCGGGGTGACGTTGTAAATACATGAAAGGTGCATAAGGATATGTTATTATTATTATGTTAATAATAAGAGCTTGGTTATAATAAGTAGATGAATAAGATTCATAATTTCAATAATCAATTAAATGATTGATTGGTCTGATTAGGTTTTACTGGGTTTTCCCTAATCCTGCGCAACGAATGTTGGACCATGATGATATTGTATTCCCAGAAAGAAAAAGGAAGGTGTGTGTTTTTATTATTGTATAAAGATGTTTGGTATATTATGTAATAGATATTATATCGTGATTAAAGAGCAAAGGATTTATTTTTGAGGGGGGCGTGTTGGAATATAACAAAAACAAATCTATCCTACTTCAACACTATGGTCTTTCTCTTTCTAACCAATAAATATTATATTTAATTGGTCTGAGCCCCTTGTCAACACTTGACTGAAATCCCTAGTATGGTTACAGTTACTGTATTCCTTTAGCCTTGCTTAGAAGCACACGTCTCACGTAATATTACTGAAACACACCTTCCAATATAAAGTAAAGGATTAATAAATAGTTATTATTCAAATCCTTAAAACCGTGTTTGCTTTGGTGTCCACCTATTAACCCCAACATCAATAACGCTTATTAAAGGGTTACTTAAATAACTAAGTCTCAAAACATGCAAAAATCAACTATAAAAATAATCAACAGTAAATATTGTAACAATCGTAATAAAAATGATATAAAAATTAACTTTAAACATAGTCTCAACATAAACTCGAATTTAAGCACTTTTTATGTAAACTGTACAAATTGAAAACAACAGAAAAAGAATAAAAATAAATGTAATCGTATTTATTGCATTCGGGTGCCTCCTGTACGGGGCCCTCGGGGAATAACCCTAATTTTCGACCGTGCGCAGGTCGAAAATTAGGACGAAGCCACTGGGAGCAACTAAATAGCATTTTTTGAAACACTTAACACATTGATGAACAGAATTGTGATGACGCTATGATTGAATAGCATTTTATTACCATTGCTATTTTATGTGCATTTATAAGACGATATCTGTTTGATTAGGTCATGGTAATATGACCAATTACATACATAGATGTTTGTTGTGAACTCCGGTATATAGTTTTTGTTTGAAGTAAGTGCAGAAGCACTCAAGAAACTTATAATTGTTTTTGTTGACAAAAACGGGCACGTCAAGGATCTATCAACGTGTAAGCTTTACTAGACTAACTTTACTGAGTTGTTTAGAGCAAGGTCCTAGGTTCGATTCCTGGGTCGAGCCCAGCAATAGTGAATTTTTCCATCTGTAATTTCTTAATAGCAGCCCGGGGTCTGAACGAGTATTTGGTCGATGGCAATTTTATGGTATGTGAATAAACTGGCAAGATAGCCCTGAACCTTTTGGGCAATGTGAGTAGGCGTGATGTTTATTAAACATAACTATTTTATTAGCCCCCCACGCAAAAAGAGGGGTGTTATAAGTTTCTCAACTATACCATTTGGCACCGTAGCTCTTGAACAGGTGAACCGATTTGGATGCGGTTTTTTTATTTGAAAGCAGGGTCTTCTAGCGATGGTTTAAATGTTGTTTTTCATGTTTTAGCAAAGCCGGTTCAGCCATTTATAAATTATGAGGAGTAGAAGTGGGAATGAACAGCCGAAGGTTTGCCAATGTAGCCAAACGGAGTATCAAATGAAAGAGAGGGGGAGGTATAAAACTGTATGAATAAATGAAAACTAGGATTTTTTAATTTAAGTTTAATTTCTTTCTCATTATAGATTCAAGCATACTACAAGTTCAGGATAGCACACGCGGACTACTGCCGCGATCTGCTACCCTCGGCCATTCGGGCCCCGTTCGAACATTCAATTGTGTCCATTTTGGCGCCCCGGGATCAACATGGACGTCGCATTATTTTAGTGGAATCTGGAGGTTGGTATTTATTACATTCCTAATGATACCAACCGTTGCGTAATCGGTATTTATTCACGCAATACTAACACGTTGAAGCTCACCATATTCTTGCGGTGCAGTTGATTGCTTTGCTTGGCAATTTTCTGTGCTTGAGTACATAATGATATCTATTCGCCTACGGTTCAGGCACGGTAATAATAGATAATATTACCGTGGTTCAGGTTAAGAATGTACAGTCAGGGGTTAAAAGTGCAGTTCCACCTTACCAATGCTAAAATGTCTAAAATTTCTTTGTAGAAGAGGGTCGATGGTTCATGGCTGATTTAATTGGTAGCATAGAATCTAAAGTATTGGATAAACTATAGTTGTGGACTAGAACTTCTATAACAAAGAAATTTTAGACACTTTAGCATTGGTAGAGTGCAACTGCACTTTTGATCCCTGACTGTACATAACACGGTATTCATTACTTATATAAATGCGAAAGTTTGTCTGTGTGTCTGTTATGTATTCACGGCTAAACCGCAGAACGGATTTCGATCAAACTTGGCACATGAGTAGACCTGGATAACGACATAGGAGTAAGTTCCCTTGGGATAGTTAATATAAAACTATTGTCTTTACAGCAAAGTAGAAATCAAAACAATTCTAATGAATGAGTTTCTAATTTTAATACAATCTTGCTTATTTATACTTTGCTATAAAAAACTGCATCAAGACGATGAGGAATGTTGTAAGTGTATTATTTTATTATGTTAGGTCCACGCATCTTGTCATGGCATTGATCATTAGACATAAGTACATATTACAAATACGTTCTGAGAATACTTAATTGATATTTAGTTTCCCTCATTCCAGTCATTAGTTACCATTTGTTATTGTTTCTGATAACGATGAAAGAGCAAATTGTATCTTTGTGAATATGTAATCTTGTCTGTTGTACCTTCCATCTATCTTTATTCTAATTTCACGAGGTGATAGGTCAATTCATGAAATACCCAATTTTAACGATTTGCCTATGATATCTATTATTTATATTTAGTTGCGGCTCATGCACCTGAAATTGATATCTACTAAGTACTGATGAATGAATTAGTGCATGAAGTAAGGCCAAAACACTACATAGTAGATCTTTAAAACTACGCAACGGATTTTGATGCGGTTTTTTTAATAGGTAGAGTGATTCAAGAGGAAGGTTTATATGTATAATACACGCACAATATAGTAGAGGAACACTGATGATTTTAGAGGTTTCTAATGTAATGTCGTAAATAAATAAACACATTTTTTGCGCTTACATTGCAAACGCTGGCTGAACCCTAAGAGATAGATCAAAATAATGTACTACAGTATTGTACACCTTAAAAAAGTCTACAAAAAGTCCGCGATGGTATATGTCTATCAATTCATGGAATACCCAATTCAACGATTTGAGTACGATATCTATTATTTATAAGTTGCGGCTCATGCACATGAAATTGATATCTACTAAGTAATGATGAATGAATTAGTGCATGAAGTAAGGCTAAAACTATTTAACTTGTAATATTGAGGTATGTTCAACAGAAACACCTATATTTGTATTGAAACATTCTAAAGTGTTATATTTCCTTATTTGTCTAACCTAGCTCAGAGGATAGCTAATAATGAATAAGTTCCTTGTTATCATATGAATTTAAATGATATTGGATTAACAAACTAAAAAGCGAAATTTATAAATAGTCATAGTCATATTTATAACGTCCCACATAACGCAGTTAAATGTTCAAAAGTGTATTGATTACAATAAAAATTTGGTTTTGTTACTCAAAAGACAAAACATTTTGAACCTAAAAATTTTAAATTAATTCCGTGAAGAGAATTCCTAAAAAAATTATCGACTTTTCCTGTTGATTCAATATACTGTGACCGTACTTACCTGCCTGCTTAACAAAATATATATCGTGAAATAATACCTACGAATCTTGATTTATTTGCTATAACTTTATTTGTTTAGGATACAAAAAATATTTTTAATAGTCGTAAGGCACACATAAAGTAGAAAAAGTTCACAACAGCAATGACGCATATTAGAGAAAAACTGGCCTTTGGCTTTGCTTTAATTTGGGGCTACAGGTTTTTACATAACCACATGACCAGAACAAGTTCGAGTGAATGTTATTATGTAAACGTGACTGCATACCTCTTGCTTATGTTGCATTGGTAATTTTCCAGAGAGATGGAACCCTCAAGAGGTGTCCCTCAAGGATGTGTTTCGAGGCATCCAGGTGGGGCTGGAGGGGGCGATGGCAGAGCCCCGCACACAGATCTGTGGCGTCATCAGCATCTTCGACATGAAGGGCTTGTCCTTCAAGCACATCATGCAGTTCACGCCTTCTTACGCTAAGATGGTGCTTGATTGGATACAGGTAAGGGTACACTGAATTGTATTTTTTAACCGACTTCAAAAAGAAGGAGGGACAGAGGAGGAGGGAGTTCAAATTAAAATTCAAATTCAAAAGTTTTTTATTTCACATAGGCCTAAATGGGCACTTATAAAACGTCAAAAGCTAGTGCACGGTTCCAAATTGGTCGTTTCCTATGGAGAAGAACCGGCAAGAAAATCCATGGTTACTCTTTTAAAAAGAAATGTTGTTCTTACAATATTTCCATATTACAGTATAAGTATATATTATGTAAGGACAGTGTAGACCGGTCAATATAACCTAACCGCGCTAGTTGTGGTACCGCTACTAAAAAGTGTAAAAAAATAGAATTACAAGAGAAATATAAACGACTTTAATGTAAAAAACACTAAAAAGTGCAAAATAACTTTTATTTCGGAAGTCAGTGTTTCTAAAATAGTTTTGTCTCTTTGTTATTTAATACCGACTTCCGAAATAAATGTTATTTGACACTTTATGTTGTGTTTTTTATTTACATTAAAGTCGGTTGTATTTTTTTTGTAAAAAGAGTTTTATTTTCTATTATTGGTAGTTTCGCGCTTGATCTTTATCTCACCTGATGGTAAGCGATAATATGGACGAAGATGGAGTAGGTACGTTTGCTTAGAAGTAACTTATTCACTCTTGAGTAGTTTTATCAATCATTTATTGTTTAGAAATGTTTATAAGGTACTGCAAAAATTTCATCTTAAATACTCGTAGATTTATTGGTAATCGATCAATAGGATTTTCGACTGTAATGCTGGGATTACAGTCGCATTACAGTGCGCCTCACCATGAATGATTCCATCACTACTGGGTGGGATCGCAGTCAAGCACTGGTTTATATCAATAAAAAAAAATCCGAGGAGAAATCTACTCGGGTTACGCGGGTGAAGCCGCTGGCAGAAGCTAGTATATTACTTATATAGGTAGTAGTTATCGTGGCAAGGCTGCTGAATCCTAACATACCTAGGTACTTAGTTTTGTTTTTTATGTCATATTTTTGCGAGCACCACGGTTGCTCATTCGTCGTTGATCAATAGCTTTTTGAACCGATTATTATATTAATAGTTTTGTAGTGTAATGGTCAGCTGCATTTATTTTATCTGAATCTATCTTTTAAAGCACGATTATATGGACTTTTGACTCTATAATCACGTTCAAGGACAGTTAAAGGTCTGTATTTGAATTAGTAGACGGAGAGAGTTTTGGCCAAAAGTCCAGCAAATGTTCGGTCTGATGGCATTGTGAATACTAAGGTACCATATTATGTTCGGCTGATGCAATGTTAATCGGAAACTAGACATTGATATTCTTCTGACTCGCGTAACGGATATTCTTTGTACTAAAACGTTTCATAAATACCAACTAATTATATAGATACCTATCTGACCTACTCACCAAATATTCTGCACATGCAACGCAATATGTTCAATTATTTCTCGCTACGAAGTTGGTCAAAACTTTATTAGGTCTAAACTATAGCTGGTCGAATGCAGTGCCGTTACTGTGTCGTTGCCAGCGGTGCCTTGGCACAGAGCGCTAACTCTGATATATGGGACGCAGAATTATCAAACCAAGGCAAAGTTTTTTATCAATCAATTCATCAAAGGGAGGTTACTGTTTCTCATTCCCTCGCGCTCCGTACCATGGTCTGAACCAGGACTGGGCGCTCAGGTCGCCACCGTCGATTGCCCCCACGAGGACACGGCGGGGTTCCTCCCAACCAGGGCAATCTTCATTATGCTACACCATGTACCTCCCGAAACACTCGTGTCCGATAAAGACCTGTGTCATGCGGTTAAACTTACCTAGTTCGGATTTTTTAGGGGCGCAGTTACAGAAACTGACACCGGGCGCAGTTACAGAAACTGGCACCTGGCGCAGTTACAGAAACTGGCACCGGGCGCAGAAAAGGCTAGTTACGGCACTGGTCGAATGGAGGCCGATGACCCGTAGTGATATGTTACGCAATGAAGGCAACACGTGAAGTGGGCCAGCAGACAACTACCTGTTAGACCAGTCAGCTGCATTTCTAGGTCATGTTTCTATAGATTTTGTTTATGAAATTGGAAAGTAGTTTAGTAGTTAAATTAAGAACAGTTTTTTTTTATCGGGATTGTTGTTCGCACTATACTAGAAATGACTGAATACTTACGAGTAGGTACCATATGTTGAGATTTTTTCATGATCTTTGTCGAATTATGTATAAAGAAAGAAAGAAAGAAAAATATTTATTTGGCACACGTACACAGATACACACAATGTAGAAACAACATGTCAACATCTAAGATAAAAAAAAAAAAATAAGAAAATATAATAACTAACATTGTGTGTCTCGCGCCTGCACCAAATAGGTCCAGTTCAGCAAAAATGCCAGACAACTACTGTATGGGTCGTGGACAGATCTTAGAAATTGATCACTTCTTGATTTGGCCAACTAAAGCTGGCCAAATCGTTTAAACGTTAACGTTTGATGATATGTCAATCCTTGTTTAACCATATCATTGATGTAGGGTTTCTATGATAAGAGAAAGAAAGTTGGCCAAACGAGGATTGATATATCATCAAACTTAAAAATTTTAAACGATCTGGCCAGTTTTACTTGGCTATATCATGAAGTGATCAATTTCTAAGATCTGGCCATGACATATGCAGTATGCACTAAAAAGTAATGTCTATGTTGCAGTCAAAACTCTTAACCAGTCAAAAGTACTATTGACTACCAAAATCAGTCAAAAGTACTATTGACTGAACAGGTTGGTCAAAAGTGGTTTTGACTGAAAATTATTGGTTATTAGTACTTTTGACTGCAAATTTGCGGTTAAAAATACTTTTGACTGACGTTCTTTGTCAAAAGTAGTTTTAACTGCAATAAAGCATCAGTCAAAAGAACTATTAACTCATTAGATGTGAATAAAAAAGATATTTATTGTGAAATCGTTTATTACGAATAATTTGGCATTACAATCAATACAAAGAAAACATACACTTAATCATCACATCGAAATGATTATCTTTTATATCTTCTATCGCTAAAATTCTTTGCAAAAAGCGTTCTTTCTTTTCGTAGTCACTCATTTTTGTTCTAATATCAGCACGGTCTCCACTAATAATGAGTAATATAAAAGTTTATATGTGTGTTTGTCGTTATTTTTATCGACCACCTTAACTTTTTAAGAGTTTTGAATGATACGACCAGTCAAAACCACTTTTGACGGAATCACTTAGTCAAAAGTTAAAAGTACTTTACCAGCTCCATCGGGCAAAAGTACTTTTAACTGTTATTTTAGTCAAAAGTATTATTGACTAAAGCATACGGTCAAAAGTACTTTTGACTGATTTTGCTCGTCAATAGTACTTTTGACTGGTTAAGAGTTTTGACTGCAACATCTACAAAACGGATCGGTAATATAATATATTTCAATATAGAAACTTGTTCATCATTATTATATTGGACACTAGCGATAGCGACCGGATCCAGTTTCGCATGAGTATTACAAATCTTTGAAATGCTTTGGTATAATAATATAGCATACCCATCACCTGAATAACCCTGTCTATTGGTGAAAATCACATTAAAATTCATTCGTAGTTTTTGAGTTTATCGCGAACGTATAGACAGACAGATGCGGTTGGTGACTTTGTTTTTCTTTTTAGTTAATTCAAACTAGTGCTTGACTGCGAACCATATGCGAGGCTTAATGTTGAAAACCAGCGTCAGGTGACTGACTATGTAATTGTGTGGCATTTTGTTGAACTCGACCTAGACACATACTGTTTTTTTTTTAAATTTAAGTTTCTATATACTAATTTCTACATTGTTTGTATCGGAGTGTGCCAAATAAACGTGTATCCTGATGTCCGTTTCTAATTTCTTATTTCAGGAATCAGTCCCAATTCGCGTCAAAGCGGTTCACATCATAAACCAGCCGTATATCTTCAACATGCTATTCGCCATCTTCAAGCCGTTCATGCGAGAGAAGCTGCGCTCGCGCGTCCACTTCCATGGCACCAACATGAGCTCGCTGATGGAACACGTGGACCCGAAGGCCTTGAGGAAGAGGCATGGCGGCCTACTGCCTGAGCCGGAGATCACGGGTGATGTGCTGTGGAAGATGTTGAGGCATTACGAGGAGGAGTATAAAAGTGAGTAGATATTCTATCATCTTCCTCTCCTTGTACCTTGTTACCATGGGTCGTCGTAAGGGTGAGTGCTGACTTAGGGATCCTGGAATTGATTCCTGGAACAGCATCGAGTTTCTCTGAGAGGAATGATCGGTATAGGCTTGTTCTTTTTTACTATTCAGTTATTATTTTCTCTAGTAAGCCTCTGAACATCTCTCAGAGGCTGCGGATTGTTGAAAAGAGTTACCGTGGCCCTCATAAAGGGTAACTAAAGGGAAACCGTTGATGAGTAAAAGTCTGACACTTTCTCTCACTCTGCCTAGAGCAGGAGAAGTCATATGATGGTATAGGTAAAGGCTAGGTGTATATTTTTTAATGAATTCTAATACTGATGTATGTATAATTTGTGAAAGTTTGGTCATCGCATGTGTTAGCATAGCATTTTTGGGTAGTTCTGTTCAAATGGAAGTTCTGTTCAGAGTGCCTAGTGCAAGTTTGTTTTACGTTAGTACAATCGGCAAGTTTATGACGATCAGCGCTCCTATAATATTGGTCCGCTCCAAGCTCTTAACCAATCAGAGATCCATACGCAGTAAAAGCTTCGATTGTGTTAACGAAAAACAACTCGTACCGCGCACTGAGATCAATACCTTCATACCATAAAGTTGGTGGACTTTGTAGAACAAACACTATCAAAATCTAACGCTGCTGTGGTGAATGCAGACGTGAGTTGTATTTATATTACTGTTTGCATAGCATCTGCGTCATTTAGCACGTTTTGGATTTGCAGGTGACGCATTTCGTCCATCAACTTGTAGGGTGAAAGGCGACTTTGTAACTTACCTTGAATGAGAATGGTCTCCAGTATACTGACTTGCTCCGGTACTCGTAGTTCTGAAAATGTAGGGGCCAATACGGGTTTCGCTGTAGGTAGTAGTTTTTAATCCAAAAAAAGGAGGAGGTTCTCAATTCGTCATTATTTTTTTTTTGTAATATATTCAGCGATATCTTATCGCAAACTGTTAAACAAAATTGATGATTCTTGTTTGGTGTGGATAAGTGGTGGTGGTAAGAGGGTTTTCCGAGGATGGTTAACTGGTTAGATTTTAATTTTGTGAAGGTCTGGTGAAGAACTTTAGAGATAGGCGATGGAACTCTTCAATAAATGACCGTATAATATCTCGTAATTGTTGCATGTGCATGTTTATTATAATTTCATAATGTGTTATAAAATTATGATATCTTATATACCTATCTTTATTACACTTTCGAAGGGGTACGCAGATGTGTATAGGTAAAAGTCTGACACTATTTCCCGCTCCGCCCAAGAGCGGGGGATGTCATTAGATGATTTTCCCACCCGAAAAAAAAAGATACTATGCCTAGCGCAGGAGTCAGGATCTCACTTTTTTTGTAAAATGGTACTTATGTCAATAAATAATTTATTATTATTTCTATTTCAGTGGCAAACTCCTACGGTTACGTGCAGAATGTGAACAACAACAAGGCGTAGAACACAATTTGTCGATCAAGTACAAAATGGAACTCAAACGCTCAAATTAAGGACTCGCGAAATATTGATTAGGAATGTAATTATTGCATTTTTAATAATAAGGCTTAGTAAGATATTTAAGTAAGAAAGTAGTAATGCTCTACGATTTTATATGGATCTAAAATAAGTAGACTAAATAAATAAGAATAAATGAAATCTACTATTTTTGTAAAGTACAACATGGTTGGTGTTATTAAATAAGAAAACAGATTTTTTAATATAATATTGTTTTATTACTTACTCCATTTTTATTTGTATATTTCATACTAACTTAATAAATAAAAGGATAATTTATATGGTATAATATTATTGTTTTAACATAATATGATACGTAATTTTATTGGTATAATAATAAGGAATTATAAAAATACATATTTTGTAACATTTATTTTTTAGGTAGGTATATAGGTAGGTACATCTTGTGAGTGGTGATTATGGTATAAGCTAAATTTGTATTTTAAGTATTCATATACATAGAAATACCCTTGACATTACAGTTATCCTTATTTTTTATAAATTAATGTATACTTATCTACTAATATAATATCATTTATTTTTGTCATGGACTCGTAATTTACTTCCGTTTTTTTACCGTTACGACTCGGCAATACAAATTAGAAAATATTATTTAATTTTGATAACGTTATTGTCCATTTCGCATTTATATAAATATAAAATATAAAATTTGGAATAATTAATTGATAAGCTCGGAATTATGAATAAGCAATATTGTGCTGCCTTGGAGCATAATATTAATAATATCGCACATTTTAGGAAATCACAGCCTGCTTTATTTTACAAAATGTGTCTAAGTAGACAACATTCATAAATAACCACCAAACTTATATTATCTGTAGAATTGCAGCTCAATTTACAGCTTTAATAAAATATAGGGTGACTGGTAATTAGTGACCGATATATAAACAGGTGACTGTACTCATGATTACAAACAACTTTCCCAATGAAACTTTATTTATATACTCACTAGTTTGTAGGTAAATTCACTGTTTAGGTACGTACATGTATGGGTTTGCAAGCCGCGCGGGTGTTCTATCACTATTGTAGGTACGACGGCGTCACGCGGCTAACAGCTGAGTGGTCGCCGGTCGCAGGCGCGCGCGCGTATTTAACAGCTGTTTTATTATTGTGATAAAACTAATGAGAATATAAAAAAGTTTCTTTAGGAAAGTTGTTTGTAATTATGAGTACAATCATGTGTTTAAATATTGGTCACTAATTACCAGTCAACCTATATAGTTTATTAATCAAATAGTTTCGCATAAAATCAACTAAGGGTCACGCACGAGCAACTTAGCTGTCCTTTGCACTTTCATACAAACCTGAACTCGAAGTGAGAAACAAATAAGTTGCGGCGGCAAAAGTTGCTCGTCTGCGCTGTTTCTAATATTGGTCCGACGTATTATAAAATGCATATCAAACAACATTATTTTCTGGCATTTCAGGCATCAATTTAAACATCATATTGAAATTCTGGACTAATTCACTTCTACACCATACCTCTACATACACAAAAATGCCAATGGCTTAGGCCTTAAAACTATGGTTTGTACGTATTATAATAATCTAAATATAAGTATCATTATCACGATATGCATATTCAGTATCACATTGCATAGAACCGCCCGTGTCACCCTGTGCGCCCGCGCTGTTTTTACTTCTTCTTGTAACCATATGAGTTGATCGCTGAAACAAAATTTACAAAATTAGGTAAGGTACTAATCTCATCTGCTCTTACTCATCTTCCTGCCCTTGCTACATAGTACTTGATGTCGGCGTAACACGTTTTCTCTCCTTCTCTCCTGTTACCCGTCATGCTAACATTGATTGTCTTTCTTTCATGACTATATTCTTACACAATCCGTGCATGGATTAATTTCTTCGACTTTCCCCCCTTTTCACTACATTTTTATTTTAAATATTCATCATTCTTTAAATCATATGCACTTCATCCATCCAAATGACTTGTGCAACTAGGAACTTATTATAATAAAATTCCACAACTATCACACAACGCCGTCAAGCTAAACAGAGCTTGTGTTATGAGTACTAGACAACTGATAAACATACATATTTCTAAATACATAAATACATATTATAGATATTTTTTTTTTTATTCTTGATAGGTTCGCGCTTGACCGCTAACTCACCTGATGGAAAGCGACGATGCGGTCGACGATGGAGCGCGCTTACCTAGAAGTAACCTATTCACTCTTGACTTAAAGATTTCCGGGTTGTAGCCATCAGGAAAAACAGATTCCGGCAAGGAATTCCACTCCTTAGCTGTACGCACTATGAATGTGTTCCCAAAACGTTTCGTGCGTATAGGTGGGATGTCCACCATGTACCGGTGGCGCATTGCCGTACGCCTGGTGGTCCGATGATGGAACGGGCTTGGCGGAATTAGGTTATGCAATTCCGACGCACACTCCCCGAAATCCAACCGGTAGAAAACCGACAGGCTAGCAACTCTGCGTCGATGCTCAAGACTTTGAAGCCAGACACAGAACAAATGATCGTGCTCATCACACAAACATTTGTCCTGGGTGGGAATCGAACCCACGACCTCCGGCATAGCAGTCAGGGCCACTAACCACTAGACCAACACGCCAGTCAATTCGATTGTTGCATATTAATATTATTGTCACGTTCATGTATGTAAGTATGAATGTGTGACATGATTGACACGTCAATACAATATCTTTGGAGCGCGATTTTAGCCTACAAATGACTTATTATGAAAATTCGCACGTAAGACCACTTAGAGCATTTTAGGTAATAGCTCATTAGAGCCACCCGACCAGCATCGCCTCGCCCCGAGCGGTTAGTATTCTTTGTACCTATAGGGGTATTCACTCGCTACATAACTCCGGAGCGCCTCGCCCACGGGCTGATCACGTGCGGACGGCGCCGGCGAGAGAACCACGCTGCCCACGAGGACGATGCATTGGCGGCACACCGCTACCCCTCCCTTCATTCCTAGCTCTGACAAACAACTCATCTATTCCCGGACAACGCAATGTCTACTCGTTGGCCAATGCGATTTCTTGGTTAATAACGCGGCGTCCACCCGTGGACATCCTGGCGTTCACTGACTCACGCGCAGCATCTAACCGTGGATCACCTGTCGACAACTAGTAGACACCGTGCGACGATGTTGTGCTGGCCGGTGTCGGGTGGGTCTAATGATATAAATATATAGTTTGTATATTCTTACCACTGAATTCTTTATCGCACATGAGGAGAAGTTCGAGCCACTGTCCACCAGTGACGCTTGGAATGTTGAGGGTGCCGCCATACTTGTCGGGCAGGCATTTGGGACTGATGTACTCATGCAGCATCTTCCTGTCGCTGCCCATAAAGACAATGCGAGAACGAAGCTTCTCCTTTAGGAAAGGCTTGAAGAGTTTGAAGACCATCTCGAAGATGAACGGCTGGTTGATTATGTAGAGGCCTTTGATGCGAAGGGGGATGGCTTCCTAGAAAATATAAAAGCATAGGTTAGAATAAGACGTTGTTTCGAAAAACTATCGAATCAATTTCATGGAGGTAGATTTTACACGGACATATCGTATTTCAGTCATTATCTGCTTGTTTTGTGTGTTTTCAACATGCATTCAGTCTAACCAAATTACCGAATAATAACCCAACTGAATACCAGTAATACTTTATGTATGGAGCGCCTAGTAGGATATTACATATATCACATTACATAATCATATCTGCTGTACATTTAAAGATGTAGTAAATATTAAAAGTTGGTATCTAAAGCATATACATACTCGTATCATCATCGATTTCAATCCCTCGTCCTTCCAAAACATGAGGAATGGACGAGTACATAATCATCCGAAATTGTTTTTCATCTGAAAACGTCCGAGTGAGACGTCCGTTTTTATATCGCTGACGAGTTATTTCATCTTTTATACACTTTTGTATACTAACCTGTAGCCAATCAACGATTCTGTTGGCAAAGCTAGGCGTGAACTGCAGCACATGCTGCATGGAGAGGCCCTCCATGTCGAAGATGACGACAGCTCCGCAGATCTGTGTCTCCGGCTCCAGCATGGCTGCCTCGAGGAATAACACGCAGCCCTTGAACACTTCGTCCAGGGAACACTTGCTTGGCTTCCACTTCTCTGAAGAAGAAATGTTGAAAGTTATAGTCTTTTTCACATAGCATGGGTAGGTAGAGCAGTGGTGGACGAGTGGTAACGGCCCCGATTTACGAGTTGTAGGTCGCGGGTTCAAACCCAGCCAGGCGCATTACTTTGTGTAATTTATTTCATCACCACAGTCACTGCTCTCACAACGGTGAAGGAAAACATCGTGAGGAAACCGGCATGTTCTAGAACCAAAAATTCGAAGACATGTGACATCCACCAATCCGCACTGGGCCCGCGTGGTAGATTACGGCCCATTCCCTCTCCTAGAGAGGAGGCCTGAGTCCCAACAGTGGGAACATTATAAGGCCGACTATGCTTTGACAGCAGGACGAAAATATGCATTTTTAATATGTGAGAAAAGGATAGGTATCTACATTGTGTGAATTCGACAGCTGTCACCCGCAGTATCCTATAGCAATTGTAGTGTAGTAAGGGTATTTTTATAACATTCTAGAGGAAGAAATATGGATCAATAAGCAAAATTGAAGGTACTAAGTGTCTGATTCCATCATTTCTGATAAGGTTAACAGTAATGAAACACAAAGTGTGCCTTTTGAAATATTCATTCTCATTTCGTCAATAGTTTTGCAGATGTAGTCAACGCGTTAATAGTGGAATAATTTGGCAACCAATATCTCAAATCTTTACATAAAATAAGAGACATTAATGCAAGAATTCTTTAAGTCACAAGCTACTGAATTTAGTTTTGCGAGATGTTTGGGTTAATTACAATACTCTAGAAAATCGTTGCATATTAGGTAAATACTATTAAACTGTTTACATAATATAACTGATGTATGATTTGTAGAAAAAAAAACTGGGCAAATACGAGTCCGACTCGCACACTGAGGGTTCCGTACAATCTTACCTATGAAAACAGTTCAATTCCCGAATCGAGATGAGAAGATTTTTCCGAATCGAAAAAAAAAATTGTGACGTAACTACAAATTTACAGTGTTCAGATTTTTCTTGCCATGCCAAATTTCAGGATTCTAGATCAACGGGAAGTACCCTATGAATTTTGATTCCCTTGAGAGTGTCGAAATACACTTTTTTCCGTTAACTCAGTTCTTTGATTTTTTTACAGCTTCAATGGACTGCAAACTTGAGTTGGGATGGTTTTAATTTCAACTCGATACTTCCACGCGTTTCCGAGATAAAGGGTCTTGACAGACAGACGGACGGACAATAAAGTGATCCCATAAGGGTTCCGCTTTTTCCTTTTGAGGTACGGAACCCTAAAAAAAAACAAAAATATACCTAGACACAAATTCAATAGGAATACTTCCAAAAATAGACGTAAATACTTCTTGTATTGTAGCCTCCAATTACATTTAGAATAGCAAACTGATTTTCCTCTGAGTTTTTTACTATGATATACAAAACATCCGTATATTTTTAACAATTGTCTATAAAAAGTTCTACGTCTGATCAATTGCTCACGTGAATATTGCTTAAAATGATGATTATAGCAATAATAAATAAGTATCGTAGGCAATGATGAGGTAGCTATGTGTATCCATAGTTATTATGTCCAAGTGTGGGTATAGTGTGCAACGTATTATTTGTTCATCATTATCTCGGCCACGGATGCGTGACTATTTAAGAGGTCAGAAATTCTAATTCCGTTTATCTTACTGTTTATCTACACGTATAAAAAATTAGGCAGATTTTGCATTCATGATGATATGAATTAAAGATGGTAATCGTGATCGCTGTAGATAATATTGTTGTTTGTGACCTATTTTTTGACAGTACTGTCAATACATTCATGAACGCGTTTATCTCTGTTGGGAACACAACGATACATCAATTTGAGCTGCTATATAGGTTACTACATAAGTTATACTGTCTCCAGCACTACCGTACGGACCACTTGAACGGCTAGTTGTTTCTTAGCTCTAATCCTAGTACCGACTAGTGAAAGACAACAGTGCAGTGTGTAGTCTAAGCACTAGCACTAGTCACCTATGCTGGTCAAGTGTGGGCAGCATTGTCAGCAAGTGCAGGTTGAACGAATTAAATTCTGTGACGATATATCCACGATGATCCCACTGTGCACCGTCATCACGATTACTTACTTGCTAGCTCGTACTAGCACTCGTCGCCCATACTGGTTGCGTGTGGGCAGCACTGTCAGAAAGTGCGAGTTGAACGCATTCAATTCTGTTATGTTGTGAATCACTGTCGTCACGATAACTTACTTCCTAGCTCAAACACCAGAACTCGTCGCCCTAACTGGTCGCGAGTGGGCAGCACGGTCAGTACCTAAGTGCAGGTTGAACGCTACATACTTCCTAGCTCTATCACTAGAACTCGCCGTCCACACTGGTTGCGTGTGGGCAGCACTGTCGGCAAGTGCAGGTTGAACGCATTCAATTCTGTTATGATGTGAATCACTGTCGTCACGATAACTTACTTCCTAGCTCCAACACCAGAACTCGTCGCCCTAACTGGTCGCGAGTGGGCAGCACTGTCAGCACGTTGTGGTTGAACACGTTGGTCTCCTTGCTTGGGATGAGACCATCGTATTGCTTCGAGTGTTTGAGTTTGAAACCGTAGTAACGTTTGATCTGTAAAAAGATTAAAATGCAATTTAAATATTTATCGTCAAACTAGCTAATTCGGCAAACGTTGTTCTACCATATAAGTTATGTTATCAAAGAAAAGGGGGAGGAGGTGGTGGGGGTTAGGGGATAAAAAATAACCTACTAACCTATTCTCAGACCTACCGAAAATACACAAAAAATTAGATTAGATTATGAATTAAAGGATACGACACGCGGATGGTACGCGGATGGTAGCATTCGCGTACCATCCGCGTGTCGTATCCGAGACCGTAGGGTCTCGAAGCGAATAGTCTCATATGCTCCACTAGCCTATGAGACTATTGGTTTGCTTACCAAATCGTGGGCACTTTCAGGGTAGAACTTGCAAGGTCTCAGGAACCGTACCAGCCAGGCTTCACTATCAGTGGGCACGTGCAAGTCTTTATCCTCTGTAAAAGAAAACATATGGTCTGTTAATACTAATTCATTATATCTATGTCTGTTAAAAATGCCGGCATGTCCTAGAACCAAAAATTCGAAGACATGTGACATTCACCAACCCGCACTGGGCCCACGTAGTGGATTTCGGCCCATTCATTCTTCTTGAGAGCAGGCCTGAGTCCCAGCAGTCGGAACATTAAAAGGCTGGGCTAAACTGTTAGAAATAAAGGTACGTTACGTAGTTACGGGATGCGGGATGGTTCGAAAGAGTTACCGCGGCCCAGGAACGCAAAGAGCAACTGAAGGAACATAGATATGGTTTTAGTAAAAGTCTGCTCGCCCGCCCTCCCACACCGCCCTAGAGCTGGAGAAGACATTACATGATTTCCCACCTCAAAAAAAGTTGTCCCCCGCGGTTTTATTACACTACACCGTATTCAGAAAGTCTTAGTCGATATCGCGTAGTGTAATAAGGGTTAGACCGGTCTTACTCGGAACAAAAAATAAGACAGTCTGAATATCGTGTGCTGAATATCACGTAGTGTAATAGGCCCTTTAGTTACTGCTCCGCTCCTATCGGTTTTAGCGTGATGTTGTAGGTATAACCTTCACCTTCTTCGATGAACGGGCTATCCAAAAGTAACTAAAATACTTTTTTCAATTCGAACCAGTAGTTCTTGAGATTAACACATTCAACCAAACAAAAAACAGCAGCTTTATAATATTATTATAGATATAATAGACTTAACATAATCATTAGCAAAAGGTCAAATACATGTCACTATTTATTACGACATTACAAAGTACATACAAAAACTAGAAGAATTTAAAAATCTAATCATAATTTAAATAAACAAAGTTCGTGTGGAGGAAATTGCAACTGTATGGATGTCATATTTCACGAAGGCGGTTTGGTTTTGTATATATTTGTGTAGATTCTCAGTTATTTTCTAGCCTTCTTCTTGAACAGTCAGAATTAGGCGGATTTTGAGGCAATAATATGACTTATTTCAGTAAATGAGAATGTCCGAAAGTTTAGCGAATACAATTTTTAGGGTTCCGTACCTCAAACGGATCCCTTACAGGATTACTTTGTTATCCGTCTGTCAGTCTGTCTGTCTGTCTGTCAAGACCCTTTATATCGGAAACGCATGGAGGTATCGAGTTGAAATTAAGGCCATATACCTACTCAGGTCTGTGGTCCCTTGAAGCTGTGAAAAAATCAAACTTCTGATTTAACGGAAAAAACTGATACAGCAGTTTATGTCGCAAATAACGTGTATTGCGATACTCTCAAAGGAATTAAATTTCATAGGGTATTCCTGTTGATTTAGAATCCTGAAATTTGGCATGAAGTAAGGTCTCACAGCAGAAGTATAGGGAAAAATCTGAAAACTGTTAATTTGTAGTTACGTCACAAAAAGAAAACTTTTTATGATTCGGAGAAATCTTCGAGACTCGAATCGGAAATTGAACTGTTTTTATATGTAAGTTTGTAAGGAACCCTCAGTGCACGAGTCCGGCAATGCTTTCATATCTACACTAAAAATAAAATAAACTAAATATGAACTCAAGTTCAGCGCTTTCTAAAGGACTTGATCGATTTGGATGTTTTGTTTATTTATTTGAGTTGGTTCCTGGATGGTTTGAGAATACAGGTGAGTTAGCGGTCAAGCGCGAACCTATCAAGAATAAAAAACAAAAAAAAACACAATCGCTCCCGGTAGATGGCGCTGCAAGCGGGATATTTTTTTTTCTGACGTATATCCAGCCTTCGGGGAGGACAACGTCTACCGAGCGAAAAATAATAAACTAGCGGTCGTTTATTATATTTTTAACCAATGCTACCACATTTTCACATAAAACTAGACATTATTAACAAACGTAATGACATTTGTTTATAATTATTTATAGTGCAGAAGTGGTTTTTCCAGATCTGGGGGGCTATTGGCTAACTTTTTCAATTACAGTTGACAACTAGCATTCGTTGCACACTAAACTTAGTTGTCAACTGACAATTTCATAAAATTGGTATTACGCATCACACAAGTGACTAACAAACTACGATGGAAATGTGGTGAATTATAAAAATTTACGGTGCCTATTGTGACCACTCTAAAATTTTATCGACTAGCTTCAAAAGCTTACACAATCGCAATTTTAAAAGTATCGATACAATAACATCTGTGAAAACGTGTTACGGTGGCTATCAAAGGCACCAGTGGCTAATGACGTCACTGCTGTTGGTCACTGAAGATAGGCAATACGAAACTAGCTGTTGGACAGTTCAATGATGCACATTGTTAACAAGTGATCATCACTTGAACTGTCAACAGAGTTACGCAATAGCCCCTCTGATCTATTGTTAGATCATTAGGTTAAAGGGGTGACCAGATGGTTGCAAATTGCGTTCCAATCAAGGTGACCTTTGTTTATGTGTTTGGTTTGTGTTGCGGCTACATGGATGTAAACCACGCGCCAATACTTACGTTCGGTGGATGGGAGAACGCGCCTCCCAACCAAGGGCGTTGAAGGTCATGGATTACAACTGATGTCTACACGGATTGAAACTAGCACGGTCACCTTGGTTGGGACGTTGGTTTGCGACCGTCTGGTCACCCCTATATCCGAAAAAAAAATAGGCGCTGGCTCGGTCGGTAGGTAGATGGTGTTTACCTACCTACATAGATAGTGCAGCTTAAAATTAATTGGTAGGTAATTAAATGTTAGTAGTAGTACCTAGATATATTTTTTGTAAATGGAACATTTAAACAAATGACTTTAATTCATACCTTGCATGCGTTGGCCCTACGAGATACATCAAAATAATACAGAATTGTACACCTTAAAATGATCTACAAAAAAGTCCGCAATGGTGTATGTCTACCTCTTAGGGATAACCCACAATAACCATTTTTTATCCTTTACTTTTTACGAGAAATAATGGCTTATTTACGAACCAATTTTAAGCAATACAGCATTAATCCTTGTCCAATTAAATACTTTAAATACATGCATATAAAATATATCAATATAGCGTTTTTTAGCATGTAATTTAAATAAATATTTTCGAAGATATTACATATTTAAAATTCAGGAACATAGCGGTTGCGGTGGGTATCAGCATTGCACCCGTGCGAAGCCGTGGCGGGTCACTACATAGTATAAAACAAAGCCACTTTCCACTTTCTGTCCCTATGTATGCTTAGATCTTTAAAACTACGCAACGGATTTTGATGCGTTTTTTTAAAATAAATAGAGTGATTAAGAAGGAAGGTTTATGTGTATAATACATGCATAATATAATAGAGAAACACTGATAATTTTAGAGGTTTCTAATGCGATGTCGTAAATAAACGTTTTTTTGCGCTTACATTGCAAACGCTGGCTGAACGTCTACGAGATAGATCAAAATATACTACAGTATTGTACGCCTTAAAATGATCTACAAAAAAGTCCGCGATGGTATCTGTCCATCTCTTAGGGATAACCCACAATAACTATTTTTTATTTTTTACGTGTTATGAGAAATAATGGCTTATTTACGAAACGGTTTTAAGCAATACAGCATTAATCTTTATCCAATTAAGTACCTTAAATACATGGCGCCTTACACTATGTGATTTAAATGAACATTTTTGTAGATATTACAGATTTAAAATGCAGGGACATAGCGGTTGCGGTGGTATCAGTATTGCACCCGAGCGAAGCCGGGGCGGGTCGCTAGTTAAAAATATTACACTTATCATCAGAAAAATCGAAACACTTTGCAAGTTTATGTTTGGTAAGGATTATCAGAAAAATGTGTAGAAAACAAGAATAAATGAGGCACAGTTAAATACTACACCAATTAAGATGATATATAATGTCATTGGCAAAATTGTACCATAGCTGCATTCAAAATGCTGATTGACTGAAGGTTCGTATTAGTTAGATCAAATAACGCACCTTTGTGTCTTAATTATATTTCATTACTCTTTTATCTTCCATTTGAAAATTATTATATGCTTTTAGTAAGAGTGTCCGCCGCTATATTACATCACGAAAACAAAGCGAAATCAGTGCCTCTACCGCTGGACAACATAACTATTTTACGATATGATCAGCTATGTTTGACCATATCATAAAATAATCATGCGTTTAGCTGTTCATATCATTAAACGCAGAGTTTTCATTGATTTGGCTTGCCCATATCATGATGTGGCCAGCGGGCAAGGTTTTAATATCATGAAAAAGCCACCATTTTATGAAATGGTGGTATCATGATCAATTCTATGATCTGGCCACGATATATAGGTATATGTCGTGGCTAGATCATAGAATTGATTACTTCAAATTACTTAGTATGTATTTGTAGACAATAAAACATAATGCTAACATGAGATCAATTAGTATCTCCACTAAGATTGCAGCCTTCAAGTACAGATTAGAAACGCAACGATTGATTCAGGCTGGTTAATAATACAAGGCGATTAAGTACACGGCGATTTATTAATCCATTGGCAATATTTCAGGGGGTGAAAGAAGTTTGGCAGGCAAAGAGAGGATCGATGCCTGCCAAAGCAACAATCCCGCAGGATTGTTCGAAAGAGTCACCGTGGTCGTGGAACCTAACGGCTCGTTCACGACTTTGCCGCTATGAGCGGTAGCTAAGCGCGGGGCGGCGAGCGGTAAAATCTAAGACGCCGCTCATAGCGTCACGCGCCCGCTTACCTATGCCGCCACGGTCGCCGCGCCGCTCGCCGCTAAGATCAAAGTCGTGAACTGGCTGTAAAAGGGTAACTGAAGAAACACGAGTGGGTTTTAGTCAGTAAAAGTTAAAAGTCCTATCGGTCCAACCAAAGAGGTTAGGAGTTATTTGATGGTTACCCACCTCAACAAAAAAAAAAACATAAAAAGGGTGTGAAAGTAATCATAGATATGAATAGCTTTCACTGGGAAATAGGGCCTAAATCTGAACATATTATTTTTGGAAGGCTCGCCTTTGACTACTATCTTAGCTGATAGTGAGCGACGATATGGTCGCTTACTATCAGGTCGACTATGGCTATGACTATGGAGCACGTTTGCTTAGAAATAACCTAATTACTCTTGACTTAAAGACCTCCAGGTTGTAGCTATCAGGAAACACTGACTTCGGCAGGGAATTTCACTACTTAGCTGTACGCAAGAAAATAAAAAGAAAAACAACAGAGGTAAGCCCTCTGTAGTTTTTCTTTTTATTTTCTTGCGATGTCAAGTTGATAATCTACAATCATTAACGCTAGTAGAAAACAGTCACGTGGTCAGAACAAAGGAATCGGAGGCGTTACCGACTGTAGAAAAAGATTCGAAACGAAACGGTTGTAACTTGGCTAGGTCTGCTGATCTAGTAGGTATTGTCGCACTCTGCGACGGTATCAGGATCTTTATGGGTTCTTGCAATGAAACACTTTTATTTCATTGAATATTTGTATTGCTGGATCTTTGTATATTATTACATCACTTTACAACGGTTGCGTCCGAACTGAAAAAACTAGACATTATTTTGTTCTATTCAATTTTTAAACCTATTCTAGAACAACAAAATCCTTAGAAGTATATTTTACATGCCAGTTCGTTAACCTACCTCATGCGATCTCCTTTCGATATCACAGTATTTAGGTTTGTATAACTTGACCAGAATGTAGGGAATAACCGATTTATGTAAATAATGTTTTATACACATTACTAGCAGAAACTAGGGGCTTCTCTCGCGTGAAAGTAGATATCTCCATACAAACTTTGGACCCCCGTTTCATCGCCTTAGGGGCTGAATTTTGAAAAATCCACTCTTAGTGCTCGCTTACGTCATAAAAGGAAACCTTGCGTAAAATTTTTCGCTCCTAATCTCATTAATTTCAGCTGTGCGTTGATATGTCAGTCAGTTAGTTTCTCCTTTTATATATGAAGAAGATATCATAATGTCAAATGCATGAGTTCTAAAGTTGGAAACTAAAGCACCCTGTGAATTGTGAACAAGATTATGAATGTACAAGTTAACTCTTCGTGTACGGTTTGTAAACTTGATCTTTGTTTCGTAACAAACGTAAAACCATGTGCTATTTAATACTAATTATCGTACAATGAATCCATTAGCTTGAATTCTTTGTACAAGTAATATTCGTAGACATGTTATGTTTGTTTTCGCACGTACACTCAAACTGCTTTCTCGTGTATGTATAAATAGGCCAAGCGATGTCATTCTTCAAGTGTCGTGACCACCTGATTAGTTCTTTAATATTTTTATTTAGATCTTGGTGGAAGATGAGGTTTAGAAAAGACTTTCTATGACATTTTGTGACAGCCAAAAATATATATATATAGGGTGACTGGTAATTAGTGTACGATACTTAAATACGAGATTGTGCTCATGATAACAAACAATTTTTACATTTATGTTTGCCTGTTCAGTACATTTATGTTTGCCTAATGTACTGAACAGCTGATATTTTTTTCGCGATTTCGGCTTTACTCCCGTGATAAAAATTGTTTGTTATCATGAGCACAATCACGTGTTTAAGTATCGTACACTAATTGCCAGTCACCCTATATACTTATATTTTTTTTAAATTAATATAAACCTGTGCTTAACTGCGATCCCACCTGATGGTAGGCAGAGATGCAATCATTGATGGTGAGGCGCAAAAGTTTATTAAGAGCTTATTCACTCTAACCTTGAAGACACCTACATTATAGTTGGACGGGAAGACAGCAGCAGGCAAATTGTTCCAGTTCTTCAATATTTGACCTTTTCGCGTTTATTATGTTGTAATTATTTAAGTAATGAGACGAAAGCATAGAGCAGGGTAATTAAGGGGTGGGGGATAAGCTTTACTTAAATTTGCTGGGAAGAGGTGGAAGGATCAATAATTACCACCCAACCCACACTAGAAATTACTCGTGTATCGTGAGTGCGTTCACAAACATGTACACTCACATACATAAGAGGCAACATACACTCACTCATACTCACATAGGCGATATAATAGCAGGGTCTGCTAACGTGATACTTGAATGAATGGCCCCTTAGTAATCATAACAAAACAAAGTTCGTTTTGCCAAGGGTCACATGGTCCCTAAATACAAAATGATTTAGTTTTTAGGGTTCCGTAGCCAAATGGCAAAAAAGGAACCCTTATAGATTCGTCATGTCTGTCTGTCTGTCCGTCCGTATGTCACAGCCACTTTCTTCCGAAACTATAAGAACTATACTGTTGAAACTTGGTAAGTAGATGTATTCTGTGAACCGCACTAAGATTTTCACACAAAAATAGAAAAAAAAAACAATAAATTTTGGGGGTTCCCCATATTTAGAACTGAAACTCAAAAATTTTTTTTGCATCAGACCCATACGTGTGGGGTATCTATGGATAGGTCTTCAGAAATGATATTGAGGTTTCTAACATCATTTTTATCTAAACTGAATAGTTTGCGCGAGAGACACATCCAAAGTGATAAAATGTGTGTCCCCCCCTCTGTAACTTCTAAAATAAGAGAATGATAAAACTAAAAAAAAAATATGTTGTACATTACCATGCAAACTTCCACCGAAAATTGGTTTGAACGAGATCTAGTTAGTAGTTTTTTTTTAATACGTCATAAATCGTAAACCGCAATTTACCTTTCAAGTTTGTACGGAACCCACAGTGCGCGAGTCCGACTCGCACTTGCCTAGTTTTTTCATGTTGTTTTCAGTGACGCTGCAATTTTCCGAGATGTCATGATACCTGTGTCAGTAACTGTAAGCGTTCATTATCAAAGTAAGTTTCAATTACGTTTACGTTGCGTAGATTTCCCATGACATGTCAACGTCAATCCTAACTGATGATTAAGATTTATTGTCGCAATATGATTTCCGTGAACAACGATGACCATTACCTACCTATCCATAAACGAAAATACACGCGCTAATGGATAACCAAAAATAACTAATGACCGTTGATTTTGACTGACCTGTTGGTCTAGTGGTTAGTGGCCCTGACTGCTATGCCGGAGGTCGTGGGTTCGATTCCCACCCAGGACAAATGTTTGTGTGATGAGCACGATCATTTGTTCTGTGTCTGGGTGTAATTTATCTATAATATGTATGTATTTAGAAATATATAAGTATGTTTATCAGTTGTCTAGTACCCATAACACAAGCTCTGCTTAGCTTGGGACTAGACGGCGTTGTGTGATAGTTGTGGAATATTATTATTATTATTATTTGTTTTAAAGTGGTTATTTTGTAAGATTATTATTTTTGTATTTTGTCTATGGGCCTTAGTTGCCTGATAATAATAAAGATTTATTTCTATTATTATAGTCCTATAATTTTTAATTAAAAATAGATTAGACCCTATCAACTTAGTACAAATCATACTGACAGACAACACGCAGCCTTAAAAGCGTGAGGGAGAGGACTCTCACGCTCTAGCCGCCGCAGTAGACGGCACGG
The DNA here is from genome assembly GCA_905147345.3 of Mythimna impura. Lineage (NCBI taxonomy): Eukaryota > Metazoa > Arthropoda > Insecta > Lepidoptera > Noctuidae > Mythimna > Mythimna impura. Next base: position 8,296,346 of record LR990348.1, read on the forward strand.
GCGTCGGAAGTCGTAGGGCGACTCCCGGTTGCCGTAAGCGAGGGCTCGCGAACTGACTACTGACTGTTAAGGACCAAGCCTGAGTCGACAGCGCGTTATGTGTTCCACGCGCGGCTCTAAGTGTCACCGCACACCCACAAAACGCTGCCACCGGTATATGTTCTATAGCTTTCATATATTTTATAAGGATTCGCCGCACGCGGTTGATGCCGGCGGTCGCTGCACGCTACAAATCGCCGCTGCCCGCTTTTTGTGGACCACACCGGCCACTAAACGCCGTCACACGCCACTCGCGCATTTATACCTTCTTCGTCAGAGTCCATTATGATACTGCACGTATGTCTTAAAAAAAGCAGCAGCTACCAGCCACAAGTGGCTGTTGCGCGCTTCAGCTGCCTTTATGGCCGCTTCTAGCTTCTTCTTCTGTGGCATGTGATCCGTGTGCGGCGACCCTAAGAGCTGCCAACGTATTTGACAGCGTCCGCTAGGACCGATGCCTGCCAGGACTGCGGGGTTGTTCGAAAGAGTTACCGCAGACCTGGAGCGCAAAGGGCAACTAAAGGAACACAGGTTTTAGTCAGTAAAAGTCTGATACTCGTTCTCGCAAGAGCGGGACGAGTGAGACGAGTGACTTGATAATAAAAAAACGCACATCTTAAATGCAGGGTCAAGAAGCATGAAATTGTGCACATGGTTTTCCAAAAATCATTCCTTATAAAGTAGTTTATAAAAAAGTGAAATTTTATATGAAATGAACTTCATTGAAAACATAACCTTCTTCTAGTAAGGTCTGTACTTAACTAGCTTGGATAATTCCTCAGACGCCTTTTTCGTCAATTAGATGGGCTATAACAAAACATTGTAATCACCGGTGATTTTCCAAGCGTGGACCGGTGGCAATAATCGTTCATTGTCATCATGTCTAAGATTCGCGATCTATTGGGATAGCTAGGGCCAAATCGGTGAACGTCACTCGGTCAATGGCCCGTACGAAATAATTACAATCGAATGAGTCATTGCGTACTGTCACCATTATACCGGTAGATTTGGACTCGCGAATCACGATCGTAGTTTATGGTTAGTGTAGGAGCAAGGTACAGCTTGGTAATGGAGTTGCATAACTTTTGATAGGCATAAAGGTTTCGTACTACTACGATCTACGATACTTAAGCCCGAAGAAAAGTCAAAGAGACAGTGGGCAGGGCATTGCTCGCAGGACAGATGGTCGATGAACCCGAAAGGTTCTAGAGTGGCGACCATGTACTGGGAGACGCAGCGTTGGTAGGCCTCCTACAAGGTGGACCGATAACCTGGTGAGGGTCGGGAATCCTATGGATGCGAGACGCACAGGATCGGTCGGTGTGGCGATATTTGTGGGAGACCTATGTCCAACACTGGATGCCTTACGGTTGAAATGATGATGATGATGATGAGATACAGCACATTAGAAATATTTCTAAACATTATTGAGGTAAAGTATGTCAACGTGTACAGTGTACAGAGTCCACTTAGGTACGAGTACTAACTCTGGGTCGAAATACGTTAGCCTTTGTAAACGAGTCCCGTAAAAGTGTTTTTAGATTGAACCATCAGGGAATACTCAGACAGACTATGTCTTACGTCACGGAAAAATGAACCAGTAGGTTCACGTGCAGTAGGTGTTCTATGACTGCAGATCAGCCAATATTGCTGCTGAATGCAATATTGCTTAACATTTCAGAAGTAGTTAAATTTACCCAAACAAAGGAGAGGGAGAGGCCGCCCGCCATTAACCTGGTGGTCTAACATCGAGAGAGATCTCAAGAAAGTCCAATTGCCAAAATCGACAACCCAGGACAGACTGTCCTGGCGCAGAATTGTGAGGAGACCCGACCCCAGATAATGGTGTGAACGTGTCCAATAAATGCCAGTTACATTACTTATCATTTTATTGATAAGGAGCTTTGCCTGATCAATTCTAAAGAAGATATCGATTAAACACGTCCATTGTTTGACGATTATTGATTTTGTAATATTTTTAAGGTTCCGTACCTCAAAAGGAAAAAACGGAACCCTTATAGGATCACTTTGTTGTCTGTCCGACTATCTGTCTGTCTGTCAAGACCCTTTGTCTCGAGAACGCGTGGAGGTATCGAGTTGAAATTATATAAAGGTCTGCGGTCCCTTGAAGCTGTGAAAAATTCAAACTCCTGAGTTAACGAAAAAATAAGATACGGCCGTTTATGTTGCAAAAAACGTGTATTTCGACAAATCAGAATCGAATCAAAATTCATAGGTTACTTCCCGTTGACCTAGAATCCTGAAATTTGGCATGAAGCAAGGTCTCATAGCACAAGCATAGGAAAAAATCTGAAAACTGTAAATTTGTCGTTACGTCACAAAAAAAAAAAATATTTTTGATTCGGATAAATCTTCGTAGCTCAATTGCGGAATTGAACTGTTTTCATAAGTAAAGTTTCTAGGACTCGCTCGCCCTTGCCCGGTTTATTTATATATTGATAAGATCTTTTTTATTGAGTTTTTTTATTTGTCTTCTAACGAATGTTCTCGAGTTATTGTTCCAATATCTGCCTATTGAGCCACGTTGTCGTTGAGTTTCCGGATATTGAAACAAATCATTAGTACCTTTGTGATAATTACTTACGCAGGACAACTAAAACTATAGGTAAATGGGTAGGTGGAGATAGATGCCTACCTGTATTTACCTATCCAAAGGTCATTTTACCAACACATGCATATATTAATTTAGACAATACTTGTGCATTTCAAGGTTACTGTTACTCAAGTTTATTGTTCTATATTAGCTAAGTAATTCGTATAATTAAGAAGGTGCTTCGCTGGTCAAGCAAATTGAGAAATGCGCAAGCGCAACATTACATTTAAATATTTTTGATTTTTACCAACGTCCAGTTCTGGTGTCTCGTACACCAGAACTGGACGTTGGTAAAAATCAAAATATTCCTTTGGTTTTAGTTTTGGTAACCTTCGATTTTATAATGAGCAAATATCACTCCTATTATATTTGCACACCTATTATGTTAATTAATAATCTCCATTCGTTATATACTAAGTCAACAATGCTTTTGGTTTTTGGGGATAGGAAATCTCCCGCACTAGGTAGAGTAAGAGTGTGTCAGACTATTATTGATTAAAACCTACCTGTTTTTCAGTTGCCCTTTGCGTTCCAGGGACATTGTAACTCTTGTGAACAATTCCGCAGGCTGCAAACAATTCCGGAGCCCATGCCAACAATACTGACATTCAGGTCGGTTCACAATTAAACAGTGACATAATGACTGATTAATTCGAAATTAATTGGATCACATTAAGAAATCGTGTGTAATTATCATCGTCATTACCGATTCTCAGCTAATCGTGGCCGTTAACCGAAAATTGAGCATCAAATTATCAGATTTGTATGATGAAAAGTAAAGTTATAAATACGACGGTAAGCCCATGTCTGATAGACTAATTCAGTGTCTCTTACCTTCAAGCAGTCTTTTCAGTTCTTCAACAGCTGGCTTGACGATCTCTGGCGTCTCCCGGAGTTCTTTCCTGGCGATCTCCCGCACCGACTCCCGAGGCTCGTCCAGCTCGAACTGCAGCAGGAAGTCACCTAGCTGCACTCCTGGGATCTTTTCCAAATCCGTCAGCATGTGCTGCGATACTGCAAAAAGAAAAGCATGAGTTAAAACTTGTGTTGCTGGCCAGTATGCGAAGGTTAAAATTTTCAGAGTTCAGAGCGACTAGTCAAAGAAGAAAAAAATATAACCTTTGTTGTACTACCCCATCCATCATAAATAATCTAGAATTGTTATGTATTCAATCATTTTTGGACTGGTCTAGTGGTTAGTGGCCCTGACTGCTACGCCAGAGGTCGTGGGTTCGATTCCCACCCAGGACAAAATATGTTTGTGTGAATGAGCATGATCATTTGTTCTGTGTCTGGGTGTAATTTATCTACATATGTATGTATTTAGAAATATATAAGTTTGTTTATCAGTTGTCTAGTACTCATAACACAAGCTCTGCTTAGCTTGGGACTAGACGGCGTTGTGTGAAAGTTCTGGAATATTATATTATTATTATTTAGTTAGACGGACGATTTTATCACGGTAATAACAGTCTACATTCAATTAAAAATTTAAGGAAGTTATAGGAACTCGATTTTAGGATGTTTATTTTGCATTTATCGACTTTTATATTTAGTTGTATGCATACTCCAAAAGTTAACAATAATGACCGAAAAGGAAAAAAATAATTAAGGAAATGTTAACGAATTCTTTGAAAAAGTTCGCCCCCTCATTCAAATAATTGGATTATAGAAAATGAAAGTAAATGGATCCATTAAAAAAAATGTTTTATAAGCTAATCAATTTAACAGTAACACAGATAATTTGACAACTACTGGATGCTGTCCTACCACAATTAAGCATATATATGTATATTCAACAATGATAACATTAACAAGGGATCTTAACATTGGCATTTCTAATACCACAAACAAGCAAACATATCGAATACCTTTATCTCTTAGCCACCCTTGATCTTCTGTCTGTGGTCACTCTTGCCAGAGAGCGTTTTTTTCTTTCTAGATCACATTTTTATAAAAGTACCTACCTACCTAATCATAAAATCACTAAATATATCATCGGTCTTGGGCGGAGCGGGAGATAGTGTCAGACTTTTACTGACTAAAAACCCACTCCGGTTCCTTCGTTGCCTTTCGTACCAGGGCCGAGTCTTCCTTTTAGAATCAGACCCTTGGCGCAGTAAGCTTCGACCCTGCTGGGCCCCTACGTTTGCTGACATCTCCTCGAGGCATAATTTTATGGCTGCCATATTACAAGAAGCCCTAAACAGAACCTCTAGATCTCAGTGCAAATATGTAATTGACGAAGCAGCAGTTGCTGCAGAACTTGGCAACATTGATTGGTCTGGAGTATTAAGTGCCTTTTGAACTAAGTTTTCCTTTAACTCATTAATTGATATACTTAATCAAACTCAGTTGCTAATAACTCCTGCACAGTTTTTATAAGCCGTTGTAGATTAACATTAAACCCTGAATATACCCCTACGATTCTACGAGGCACAAGACCTTGTCACCTGAATGACAAAACGTGACGCCACGTATAAGCACTTTTTTTTAAATAATTTTCTAGGGTGGAGTGAGAGAGCGTGTCAGACTAATACTGACTACAACCACACCTGTGTCCTTCAGTTGCCTTATACGTTCTCGGACCACAGGTTTCCTTTTTTCAGAAATTCGCTGTGGCTCTAGCGGGCATCGGCCCCGCTGTGCCCCATACGACATATTCACAACTCTAACACAGCAAAAGACGATTTTGGGACCACTGTTGTTTTTTTTTTAAAGTACCATTTCTCACCGATATGCAAAATCGAATCGTTTGTCTTGGTATGGTCATGTAAAGAGGAGGGATAAAACGCATGTTACTAAAAGAGTTATGAGCATACATGTGGATGGATGGAGAGGGAGAGGGAGGCCAAAGAAAAATGGATGGATTATGTGAAGAGTGATATGAAAGAAAAGGAAGTTAGTGATAGTTTGACGAGTGACAGGACAAAATGGAAGAAAATAACGTATTGCGCCGACCCCAAACGGGATAAGGGCAGAAAGATGAAGATGATGATGATGATGATGCAAAAAAATGTACAAAATGCTTATTTAAAATCCTTATTTGTATAGTATGCAACGCGTCATTCGATCATACAAAAACTGGTTATTAAGTACAAAGTTACAATCTTAATCTGTTGAACCACTACAGCTTAATACCAATTTGATTGCAGTGGAATATTTCTGAAACGTTAAAATCTTCCGTACTTACTAAGTAATGATCTAACTATAGAACTTCATAAAATGAATTATATTCATCATCTAATTGATGAATAATTGTGACTAATTTCCATTACTTGGCTTTATTTAGTCTTTTTAGTTAATTAAGGTTTCGAATGAAAGGAATGCGAGACGCTTGTTTACTTGTTTTTTTTTTGTTTATATTGAAGGGCAGTAACTATAATAGCGTTGTGAAAGTATATGTATTTATTGCGGATGTTTTAGAGGTCGTTCTATATGAACGTATGGAACTGAAAGCATTGTAAATAATATGACTTACCTCAAAAAATTACGCTCATTCGACCTCACTTTCATTTCCTCTTTTTTTTAACGAAAAACGTTATTAACTATAGCATTATCGTATCTATAGCATTATTATTATGATCTTTATGGATCTTTTTGTGTCCGAAATAAAATAAATTCTATTCTATTATTTTTAAAAGAATAACCATGGAGCTTCTTGTCGGTTCTTCTCCATAGGAAGCGACCAATTGGAACCGTGCACTAGCTTCTGACGTTATATAAGTGCACATGTAGGCCTATGTGAAATACAATTTCTTGAATTGAATTGAATAGGTAACTTACAGTATCTTTTGTTTAGTGGTTTATCCTACACATGAGTTTTAAGATTTCATCTTTTTTATTTATGCATTAGGCGAACTTATTAATGGCAGTTCCGAAATGGGAAAAAATATCAGTTCCTATTAATACTTCTATTATTCTAGATGTTATTGAGGTAGGATGCATTTTTTTAATGATATAATGAGGATAGTGACTAATGATGACTAATAGCAATAGATTGACAATAGATGATTAGATCTGGAATGGTAGAATAACAGAAAAATCTTGTTTATTTTAGTGCAAACTTATAAATAAACACGTGCCAATATGAGGAAAGTTGTTTCTGCAATGACTTGAAGAATTTGTTGGCAACCATATTATCTCTGTTTGAAATAGCTTTCTTTTTAAATAGCTACGAAATGTACTGTGATTTGATTATGTATATGTCGTAGCCACATCATAGAAATTGATCACTTCATGATATGGCCAAGTAAAACTGGCCAGATCGTTTTAAACTTTAAAGTTCGATCATATTTCAACCCATATTTAGCCTATTTTCTTTAGACTTGTTATTATCATGGAAATTCTACATCAATGATATGGCGTAACAAGGATTTACATATCATCAAATGTTAACGTTTAAACGATCTGGCCAGTTTTAGTTGGCCATATCATGAAGTGATCAATTTCTATGATCTGGCCACAACATATATATTAGCTGCCGCCAGAGGCTTCGCCCTCGTGATAGTAGAAAATTATCCCAAGAGAACACACTCTCGGGATAAAAAGTATGCTACGTGCTAGGACATGGTCTACCTGTGTACCAAGTTTCATCAAAATCCATTCAAAAGTTTTTGCGTGAAAGAGTAACAAACATCCATACATCCATACATACAAACTTTCGCGTTTATAATTTTAGTAAGCAGGATTATATTTTCACTGATATTGAGTACCTACCTAATAAGTTGTTTGTTACCATTTTGTTACTCATAAAAAGTCAAATTAATTATTTCAAATAGGGATAAGGAATTTTTATATATTAAAAACATGACAAATGATTTTAGCCTGTCAATGTTCAGCATACTGATACTGGGTACTCAAAATCAGTTGTTACAACTTAGTTTCATCTGGTTGCATACCTGGGTTCAAGTTCTGTTAGGAATGCACACAGCATAAATTCTGTTTAATAGTAATGAACAGAAATGCAATTCAAAACTGCTATTCGTAAAGGACATATTGCGTAGTACCCAAATAAATTGAGATGAGAACAAGAGAGTGATGATAATGATTATGACGTCAATTTGTAAATGAATAGTCTGGAATTAAAAAAATAACATCGTGTAACAAGCCTTCATGCCAGTAATTACAAGGATTCTAATCAAGCTTCGTATAATACCAAGTGTGCATGACAAGACTAGCTTGATGCTTCAGTATTTAGTGAATCCCTTGAAAATTCATGTGAAACATTCGTTGCAAACATTGCGTGTTTGTAGTAATTTAAATACATTATTAGGCATTTAGTTTTTTATTATCTACCGATACAATTTGATCTGGTGCTAGATCTTATTATATTTCTGTAATATTAGATACCTACCTATTTTGAAAAAAATTGTAAAAGTTTTAGTTACCTTGTGTATAGATGCATTTCGTACATACCAGTAGTTAGTTCAGTTTAGTGACTAGGTGCTATAGAATGTGAATGGACTCAATGAGAGATAATGATCAGCGATTTATGACTTGAATTACCCAACACGAAGTTTATGATTAAGTTTACTGCTTAAATTTCATATATCTATAGAAATATCTTGTGTCCTGCAAAATGATGCAGCTTACGCCAATCCCAAAATTTAGGTTTCTCAATTGGTAGATTGGTACAATACCTACGTTTGATTGCATTACAAAAAAAAAGAATAAAGATTCCTATGTAAATTTTTAAGCAGAAAACTAAGAAATAATTTGAGTCATATCAAGTAAATCTAGATACCATTTCATGAAAGTAAAAGATAGCACATTATTGTCGGGTATCTGCGATTGTTTGTTTTTATAATGTAGGTAACCTTCAAAACTGCTGACTCAATAAAAATAATATAAAACAGATGATTCTGAAGCCAAAAGCAATTTCTATCAAAGGTTGACTACTTATAATTTATACGAAGATGGAATTGATTTACAATCCAAATTATAGCAAGGTTTACTTACTTTTCACCATTGTTACAAAATTATCGATATATTCTCCACTTATTAGATACGATTCACTATACAACGTCGCTGTAAGCGCCTAACCACGAGACTGACTTTCGGCTACCCAACATTTGCTTATATTAAGCGTCGAGTTTGTCTACGGTCGGCCGGTATTGCTTCACGGGTAGGTGTCACTGACTACGTTTATTGTTCTCATTAGCTTAATAATGACGGTGGTAGAAGATAAATGTAAAGAAATCGCGATCGTCATAAATGACTGTGACGTCAGAGTAAACGGTTGTGTGGTCATCGGACCGTTGCCGGTAGTACAGAGCAACTAGAGCCAAAACTTCAAACAACAACCGTCGCACAACGCTGCGATACGTACACAACCATATGACGCGTGTGTGCGTGCCAACTAGGCACTAGCCGCTCGTCGTGTACACCGGCTCGGCCAGTTGTTGTGTTTGGGTATACCAGGCCATTCAGAAAGTTTTGCAAAAAAAGTTTTTATAAGTAGGTATCTATGGCACTGGCCATTTGTAATTATTTTGAAAACTTTGGTTATTTAAAAATAAAAATACCATTGTTCGAGTGTTGAATTTCCTTCCACATTTTTTCGAGAGCCAAATCAAATTATCGTGTCTCATTTAAAAATGGATCTGCATCGAGAACATTTTCGTGTGATGATTTTCTATGAATTTAAATGTGGCCTAAAACCTGATGAGTCATTTGATCGACTTCAAATTGCTTTTATGGATGAAGGACCTTCAAAAGCAACCATCTACCGCTAGTATAGCGAGTTCAAGCGCGGTCGCCTGACTTTGGGGATGAACAAAGGAGTGATCGTCCTACGACGGCTGTCACGAAAAAAAGTGTGCTGGCAGTTACAAAATTAATTCAAGAAAACAGGCGGATTACATACGAAGAGATTTAGCATACACTGCAGATTGGACAACACACAACCTCACCGAAGCTCAATTAAAGTATGAAATGGCTTATTATACAGTGTGCCTTAACAATTATAGATGGATAAAAAAAAAGACATATTTTAACAATTCCAATGATTAACGATCCGACGACGGTGTTACATCCACTATCACTGCTATATTGATTTTATTCTTTATATATTAGATATAGCCTATGTTATCTATAATTACTTGAATCGATTGACACCTCATTCATCAAAATCGGTTCAGGAATTTGATCGCTATCTGGTCGGGTAAAAATATAATCTAACTAATCTGTTACAATAAACAACTGATAAAAGTTTTATTTCTTTAAATGTATTCTCCTGTGGCAACCCTACAAAAATAGGTTTTGCACGTCCTTTAGAAGTTTTGTCTCTGTTACTCTGCCGGTAGCGTGTAGTTCAAAGTACTGGAGCGAGGCGATCAAATTATGCTTATGTATAAGTATAATTCTTTTATAGCTGCATCCGAGGTAAAGCCTGTGTTCGATTTTTGCTGCACGAAATCAGTCGGATGCGTATTCGTCATCTTTTTTCTTCTTTTTTTTAAGGCGGGAGCGGAGCTTCGGTCTTAGCTTGGAGGCCCCCGCAGGGGCTCCAGTCGACCTTATCCAAGCCGACCGTGTTTTGTAATTAGTATTTAGGTTACCGTTTTGATGTTACTATTATAGTATCATGGTATATTCTTGTTTGTATGTTCATATTACATGGTAGCGAGCTCGGAATTTTAAGGCACCCCGACACGGACAGGTTACGTTAGAACTTATTTCGTGGTTATTTTTTTTATAACCACCCAGAAATAGGAGGACCCGCACGGGGCCTCCGTCGACTCTATGTAAACCGACATTGTTTTGTAATCTATACCTACATATAATAAAACAGTAAAATGGTGGAGCGTTGGTATTAATTGGCGCAAAAACTACTGAATCAATCCTGTTCAAATTTTGCATACATAATCCTTATAGCCCGGGTCAACTGTTAGGCTACATATTATCACGCTTTTTGCTATGGGGGGTGAGCAATATTCCAAAATGTCGATATTGAACGACAATCGCTCTGAGTTCGAGCCCCAGATACAGTTAATATTTGTGTGATTGATTTGGTGTTTTTTTGTATATAATATAGAATGATATTTCCAGAACAATAATAAAATGGCTTTATATGTATTGACATTTTTATTCGATATTTTTCTAAATATTTCAGTAAAAACCCACTAAAACTCATATTAATATGGAACCGGCGATAAAAAATACACTTTTTTTTAAATTTGGTTAGGAATTTAAGGTCAAAATCATCACGCTATTTTGTACAAGGAGTCAAGCAGACAAGCAATAACGTGTATTTAAGAACGGCTATATAGAATTAGATTCTGCAAGGACTGTGGCGCAGTGGTATAGTGACGGATGAACGGATTCGCGTTTGCTATGTTGCGTGTTCGAACCTCGCATAATTTTTGTGATTGTTTTCTTTTATTTTTATTTATTTATTGCTTACTTATTTTGGTTTTCTTACTACTTTTTACTTCGAATGAAATGTAATCTATAGAAATGAAATTGTACAAAAGTCGTATTATTTTTGAAAAACAAATTATTAGCGAAAGACACTGAAACACAATCACAAAATTAGTTTTTGCATATACGTATATAACAAAACGTTGATATATTTATACGTATTATTTGTATCTCTAGAAAGTAATCAATTCGTATTAATATCGAAGCGAATCAAAAACTTCATTGATTTCTTTTACAGTACTACATCTTATTATTTTTAAATTTAACTTCAGAACTTCTATCATCACTTTAAAGACACCGCATTGGGAAGGGTTTACACCGTTCATCCCAATAATGGATAGTGCGATGATTGCTTCACACTGTACGGGCCCCAACGTCATCACGATCAACACTGGGACGACACTGACAGTGACGGAGCCCAGCATCACCGATAGCCCCAGACGACTGCGACATTTGTTTGCCATTATTTTAGTATTTTGTGGAGTCACAAACCCAGGTCGGTTATGGGTCTCATGGTGGAATGGTGACAGCGACTATCGCAACCCAGTGCTGGGCACGCCATAATTATGGCGGTAAGTCCCCTCTTTGAGGAGTGACTGGAAAGACAACATGGCGTCCTTACCTTCCACATGACGCAGGTCCTCACCGGACATGGTAAGTTCGGGAGCTTCCTGCACCGGATTTGTGCGGAAGAAACTCCTGGGTTCCACCATTGTATGGACCGCCCGGAGGACAAGTTGGAGCATACGGTAGAGGTGTGCCCCGCCTGGGCAGAGCACTGCCGTGTCCCCGTGGGGGCGATCGGCGGCAGTGATCTCTCGTGCCGGGCATTGGTACAAGGTATGGTCTGGAGCGAGGAGGAGTGGCAGGCGGTCGCCTCCTTCTGCGAAGCAGTAATGCTAGCAAAGGAGGCGGCCGCACGTGCGAGAGAACAGTCTTCACGCCCCGCCGCCGTCCCGATCCCGATTTTCAGCCACCGTAGGCGCTGGCTTGCGGACGGCGAGCAATGGGTAGCTCGCCGTCCGACCGTCCGGTAACCGTCCGGACCGAGCCCAAGTTGTCGACGGCGCGTAGTATTCCACGCGCGCCTCAAGGAGATGTCAGCAAAACCGTAGGGGCCCAGCAGGGTCGAAGCCTACTGGGGCCATGTGATGCGAAAGAGAACCCCGAGGCCCTGGAACGAAGGCAAAGAAGAAACAGGAGTGGGTTTTTAGTCAGTAAAAGTCTGACACTATTTCACGCTCCACCCAAGAGCGGAGGATGTCATTGGATGATTATCCCACCGAAAAAAAAAGGTCGGTTGTGGGTAAATCATCGCCATCATCTGTCCGAAGACTTTACGTGCTTTAAGGTGTACTGCTGAGGGTGACATTGAACAGAACAACGAACGCGTTTCGAATAGTTGTCTAGGTTCACTTCAAGACGTGGTCATTTCCATCGGTTGCAATCCATTGGACTGGTCGAATATGGATTACCGGTCCCGCAATCATTGGCTTATCAAGATCGAGGAAATCGGGGTGATATCGTCAATGATCACGACTCTACTTTAAGTTCACCTCAGAACAAAATGTCCCTGCATTTTTAATATCGTCATACAAAGCGTTAGGCTCAGCCAGGGTAAAATATTTTTCATTAATGCTCCAGGTGGAACAGGAAAAACATTCATTGCCACTGGCATCCTTGCAGAAATAAGGTGACAAGGCAAAATAGTGATTGCGACTGCCTCTTCTGGAATTGCTGCCACACTGCTTCCAGGGGGCAAAACAGCGCACATAATGTTTAACATTCCCATCGATTTAGAGAGCAACGAAATGCCAGTGTGTGGGCTATCACGCAACTGTGACAATGGTTGGGTACTCAAGGATTGCTCTTTAATCGTATGGGATGAATGTACTATGGCGAATAGAAAAGTAGTGAAGGCTGTAAACAGAACCCTGCAGGACATACGCAGGAATTAAGATGTGATGGGAGGTGTCACTGTTTTGTTTAGCTGCAATTTTCGGCAAACTTTGCATGTTGTGTTGCGAGAAATTAGGGTTGACGAGGTGAATGCTTCGTTGAAACGATCGAATCTATGGTCACGAGTTTACAGACTGCGCTTGACCATTAACATGCGAGCTCAGTTGGGCGGATATACTCAAGAATTCTTGGATGTTCTTTTAAAAGTTTGGTGAAGGCAACTTACCAGAAGAGAGCTCTGAAGTGCGCCTACCAGAGACTCTAAGAAAAGTAGTTCCCACTATTGAAGAACTAATTTGTCTGGTGTACGGGGAATTCTTGGGTGTGTGAACGGGCCATTTTAACACCCAAAAATGATCAAGCTGCAGCAATTAACGAAAGCGTTCTCTCGCAAATTGATGCGAACGAAATGGTATTTCTATACCTCTATAAATACTGTTGTAGAGCAAGATGACGCTATATATTATCCCGTAGAGTTTCTGTATTGGAACGGCAAGTGGAATCCCGGCGCACACTATCCAGCTGAAGGTCGGTGTCCCGATCATGCTGCTACGGAATTTAACTCCACCTAAGCTATGTAACTGGACCTAGCTCAAAGTCATCTCTCAAATATTATTGAGGTGGAAATTCTAAAGGGTTGTGGCGTCGAGGAAACAGTGTTTATACCCCGAATATCACTAATCTCTCACAATTACCCCTTCTAATTCAAGCGTGTGCAGTTCCCTGTAAGCGTATGCTTCGCAATAATAATAATCTAAAGGCTGCAGGTGTTGATCTCAGGACAGCTGCTTCTCACACGGATAGCTGTATATCGCTCGCTCCCGCGTCACAAGTCCTGAATCTCTGTACATTTTGGCTCCTGAAGGTAGAACTAGAAATGTGGTTTACAGAGAAATTTTATAAGAAAAGTAAAGTATTGGTTTATGATTTATCCGCAAAAACAAATTGTGTTAGACATATAATGGTTATTTGCGGACGAAGTCGCCGGCAACAGCTAGTAAATAATAGGTTACCGTTTTGATATTACTTCCACCGCAACTACTGACTATCGATATAAAATATAGGTAGGTACGCCGTACGCCAAAGACGATTCTGTCAGTGAATTTTCTGCCAAAGATGATTCTAACTAACAAAGTTATGAGTTTTGAATGTATGACAAATGAGTGTAAGCGATACGATTTTCTGCGAAATGAAGTTTATGCTATCCGTTGTTATGCAAAATAATATTACATAAAAATACATAAAAAGTTCTGCTATAAAAGGTAGACCCTTCCTACATAGACTTACACACTTGACATAGCCTATGTGCTAGGTAGTTACCTACATTGCCTGCCTTACCCTATGGATAATATATATAATTATAAATCAAGTTTCTAACTTATATGTAATAGAATTATTTATTAAAATATAAATTTGAAACCCATTAATTTGAACGATCCAGGTAGGTAAAGTTAGTGTACCAAGCTTATTTTATGGTTCGATGAACTAAATAATCGGGATTACGGTCCAGCGATCCGAACGTAGGTACCTAATGGTTCACAAGTTCACATTAGTATTTCTTATTCTGTGACATTAGTGGAGACTATTATTATTTTTTTTAAATATTTTTGGTAACTATAATTATATTGAAAAACAAGTTCAGTAAAATGTCCATCATATTTTGCAACATAAGATTGATGGGAGATTTATTGTTGTTATAAGCTTCCTGATTACAGCGTTATATTGTTGGACTTTTTTTATTTTTATTTTAAAGTTTATAGCGCTATCTAGCGTCTAATGGATTAACTCGGAAAAGTCTCGAATGTTACAAGAATCCGTCAGTGTCGAACGTAGCTCTGCTAGTCAATACTAGATGGCGCTGTTTTACAAATCCTTCAACGCATTAATGAGAGACAAATGACAATCACATACATTTACATACACATACATGTAAATTTTAACACTTGCATTGTTCATTGTAAATAATACAATTTAGCACAACTAGCACGCTTAGATTATAAAGGCGAAAGTTTTTTTTTTTTTTTTTTTTTTTTTTTTTTTTTTTTCGGTGGGAAAATCATCTTATGACATCCCCCGCCCTTGGGCGGGGCGGGAGATAGTGTCAGACTTTTACTGACTAAAAACCCACTCCTGTTCCTTCGTTGCCTTTCGTACCAGGGCCGAGTCTTCCTTTCAGAATCAGACCCTTGGCCCCAGTAGGCTTCGACCCTGCTAGGCCCCTACAGTTGCTGACATCTCCTTGAGGCGCGCGTGGAACAGCACGCGCCGTCGACGACTTGGGCTCGGTCCGGACGGTTACCGGACGGTCGGACGGCGAGCCACCCATTGCTCGTCGTCCGCAAGCCTGCGCCTACGATGGCCGGAAATCGGGATCGGAATCCCGGCGGCGATTGGGGCGTGAGGACCGTTGCCTCACGCGATCAGCCGCCTCCTTTGCTAGCATTACTGCTTCGCAGAAGGAGGCAACCGCCTGCCACTCCTCCTCGCTCCGGACCATGGCCTGTACCAAAGCCCGGCGCGAGAGATCGCCGCCTCCGATCGCCCCCACGAGGACACGGCGTTGCTCTACCCAAGCGGGGCACACCTCCAACGTGTGCTCCACCGTGTCCTACGGGCGGTCCACACAATGGTGACACCCGGGCGTTTCTTCCGCACGAATCCGGTGCAGGAACCTCCCGAACTTACCATGTCCGGTGAGGACCTGCGTCATGCGGAAGGTAAGGACGCCGTGTTGCCTTTCCAGCCACTCCTCAAAGAGGGGACTTAAAAGGCGAAAGTTTGTGAGTGTGTATATTTGTTTGTATGTTTGTTACTTCTTCATGATCAAACAGATACTTTTTAACCCGAGAGTACTACTCTTGAGATAATTTTCTTTCTTTCTTTAATTCTCTATTGTACACAAAAATATATGGAGATACAGACAGTTCATGTACAAAGGCGAGCTTAACTTAGCAATGAGTTTTTTTCCTAGCAAACCTTTGAATATAGAGAGAGAACATATTCGAGGGTAGGATCCTGCCTCCCTAGCCAAGTTGCAAACGATAAACGTGAACGCTTAGTAATCTCCAATAGATTTTCAACTTTATATTTAACACCATAAAGTTGAAAATCTATTAAAGACTACTGAGCGTTAGCGACCGGAACGAACGAAAACACTATGTAATGTTCAATAGATTTTCAACTTTATATCCAATAACATAAAGTTGAAAATCTATTAAAGACTACTGAGAGTATACGTTTATCGTTTGTGACTTGGCTAGGGGGGCTGTGCACATTATAAAGCTACATAACTTAGTCTGATATTAATTATGTATATTATACGTAAGTCTAATATTTATTTATATTATACATACTAATACATACTATATATATTAATATTATGTCAATAAAAAAAGGAAGTGCTCTTTAGGTTTTCTTTAATTTTTTATTATCACGCGGGCGAAGCCGCTGGCAGCGCAGTCCAATAATTACGTTGATCTATGAAATTATCGTTTTTAACCGACTTCAAAAAGGAGGAGGTTCTATGTACGACTGAATGTATTTTTTGTCTTTCACCGATTTCTCGGCCAGTTGTGGATCGATTTTTAAATTATTTTTTTGATTGAAAGATTATGCTGTCAAGTTGGTCCCATAGAAATATTGTTATGATCTGATCATGAACTTCGAAGATATGGAACAGAACTCCTCATACGATCACAACAGAACTGTCGTAACAAGTAAAATTGCTTTGTTTATACCTACCTACGTGTAGTCGGTGACTGACTGAAAGAGGAGGGGAGATATATCGATCTGACCTGATGACGAAGCCTGTAGGCCTGGGCTTGGCTTATTGGAATTGTTATGCAATGTTTTAATGATTAAATTCTATAGGTACCTTACTATAGAACTTGCACACTATTTAAGTTTTGCTGAGGGGCACTTTTTAGTTGTGTTGCCACAAATAAAGAGTGTAAAATAAAAAACTTTTTACAAAAAAAAGTACAACCGACTTCAATGTAAAAAAAAAAACACTGAAAAGTGCAAAATAACTTTAATTACGGAAGTCGGTGTTAAATAACAAAGAGACATAACTATTATAGAAACACCGACTTCCGAAATTAAAGTTATTTTGCACTTTTTAGTGTTTTTTTTTTACATTGAAGTCGGTTGTATTTTTTTTTGTAAAATACTTTTTATTTTACACTTTTTGTTAAACGGCTTACTTTGAACTGTGATGTCTTTGGGTTGACTTGAATTATAATTTCATTTTAACTTTATTATTATTTTTTATTGTGACGATATTTCTTGGTTTCTTTGGGTTTTGTATTTTCTGTAATATCGCTAATTTCGAAAAAAGAATAACGTAAACCTTTTTTTTACGTTACCTTTAATATAAAGTTTATTTGAACTTATAATTCCAAATCAATCCGAAGACGTCACATTTCAGAGTAACCCGTTTTAACAAACGGCAATTTTGTAGATAAAGATCTATTATTATTTTATTACAAGAAGAAAGTGCATACCTACAA
The DNA here is from genome assembly GCA_905147345.3 of Mythimna impura. Classification (NCBI taxonomy): domain Eukaryota; kingdom Metazoa; phylum Arthropoda; class Insecta; order Lepidoptera; family Noctuidae; genus Mythimna; species Mythimna impura. The sequence goes on from LR990348.1 coordinate 8,313,890, forward strand.
TAGAAAATACATATTACTTTTTAATAAATCACCACTGTGTGTCAAATTATCAACAGTGTAACGCTGCTGGCAATTCCTTGCGTAGCGCTAGGCCAAATCTATTCCTATTACAGCTTCATTCGCGTCATCCGCACACGTATTGAGGTAGTCAGTGAAGCTATCTCCCAAACTATTTGGACTGTGATCGTTTTATTAATATGATTGACTAGCTTCTGCCAGCGGCTTCGCCCGCGTGAATATAGGTTTTTCCATACAAACTTTGGCCCCCTTTTCATCCCCTTAGGGGGTGAATTTTGGAAAATCCTCTCTTAGTGCTCGCCTACGTCACAAAAAGAAGCTTTGTGCAAAATTTCACGCTCCTAGTCCCAGTAGTTTCGGCTGTGCGTTGATATGTCAGTCAGTCAGTTTCTCCTTTTATATATAAAAATAAAGAAGATTAGCCTGCAACATGTTACATTGTTGTTACATGCTCGTGTTAATCGAATTATGTGTGTATCATGTACGTACACTGCATGATTGTTTATACTTTCCATCTTGATTTGCGTGGCTATGTCAATCAATTTATCGCATACATAAATATTATAAATTCAAATGTCAGACCGACGGTTTTTGCAGTTATTATCCCATCATCGATATTGTTGTCTAGAGGTCATGTCTCGGGTACATAACATCCTGGAAAATTGTAACGTGGCGTGGGCTAAACCGCGAGCGAATGTACTATGAAAATAATGGTACAAAGGAAATCCAAATGCATAATTCCTCAAGGAAGAAGACACATTTTCTCAAAAATATGACCAAAACTAGACGTTCTAAATGTGTATCATCATTGTGGGTCAGCGAGTCTCGTCTGTGAAAGTGAGGCCTTGGCTTTGGTTTATTCAAATTGTGTGCAAATTAATTATTAATCTCTTGAATTACATCAGCGTGTTTGTAATATAGCTAGAAATTACTGTTTTAAACTATTTTATTAAAACAGTATGTTGGCATGTTTGGTGGTTGTATTTTTCGCGCTTACTTAATCACCGTTTAATAAGAGAGATTGGACTTATTGAAGTAGGTACGAGGTGGCTTGGTAAAATATGCAGAAGTTTTCTAGAAATTTACCTGAAGAGAAAGTAGGTACCTACCCACGGATTTTGTAGGAACCGGGAAATAGCATTTCAGCTTGATACTTTTCGCTGCTGCTGACTAAAATAGTTCGTGATATGGCGTCAGTTCATGATTTCTCCGATGCTCCCACGGATGTCTGATGAGGGAATGATGACATCACAGCTTAAGGGATAGTCGCAGGCTCGTCACAGCGCATGTTTGGTCAGTCGCCAAAGCGATAGGTTAATGCACGATTGCACGTGCTAGCCATACGTAAATAGGCACCGGCAATCAAATTAATGGGTCATTGTCTAGTCTAAAAATAACGTTTATCACACAACTTGCAGTTTAATAATAGGACATGTTAAGGACAACGAGATGAAGTTGTTTGGTAAAATCAATTTAATTAAGGTAGATATATGTTACTAAGTACCATAATAGGTTCCTTCCACTATTAAATTATTCTGTGTAGGCATAGTGGCACGGTTAGTAATAAAATATGCTAATTGTGGTATATATAATAATGATTATGCGTGTGACGTAAATAGTACGTAAGCAGAGCAAAGATGAAGATTTAACTAATTTGTGAGTCGTTTTTATTAAATCTAGGTTTAAACTTAAAATTTAAGACAAATAATTGAGCGTCTAATGACGAAGCATGCAATATACCAAATAGTAAGATTACAATAAAACAGAAAATTAGCTTACAATATGACATAATACAACAATACAATATCTTACACAAAATTACAAGGTACAATAAAATCAATTGAAGCAAGCTCTGAATTAAAAAAACTACTGAATTCAATTATACTTACTAGGTGTACTACGTAACAGGGTATCAAGGAAAAAGAAGTCAAGAGTGATGTCACTGGATCGACATGGTGGTCGACGGCGCGGCGGCGGTGCTTGAATGCTTGCGCTGCGATATTCAGTGCTAACGCCATTAGACCGTTTACCTTTCTCTGATTGGTTAAGAGCTTGGAGCGGGCCAATCGGAGCGCCGAACGTCATAAACGTGTTGGGCGCGTTAACGTAAAACAAACTTGCATTAGGCATTCTGAGCCTAGACGTAAATAAATTCTTGGTTTAAGGAGCATAGGGACGTAAAGAAGACCAGCGTTTCGATCACTAAAGGCCCTATTACACTACGGGGTTCCTTCTATTTGGCAGAATCTTGATACTCCGAAATTTATTTGGCATAAGTCACTTGGCCTAATCTTATTTAATCGAATATTTTTAAGGCATAAAAATATTTGGTATGACTATTGTATGGCAGTATGTTTACGTGTCCGAATTTACAATGGCATACTTTTAGCATGGCAGAATTTTATTTGGCATAATTACCTTTGCCATAATTAATATTACGCATAATTTCGTTTAGCATAACGTTTATTTAGAGAGTTGATTATTTGGGGAACCGATACCTTTGCCGAAATTTTTTTGTTCGAATTTCATTTTACCGAAATCTATTGACCGACGTCTTTTTTGCTTTATACATTATTTGACATATTTTTAGATCATCGAAGCCGATTGCCGATTTGCAAAATAACTTTTTGCTATTGGCCGAAGCCTCTTTTAAACTTTTTTCATTTGCCAAATTATCTATTTGCCATATTTTCTCCACACCGAAACAACATTTTACGGAATTTTGGGCACAAATATACAGACGGATACTTGGTAGCATTTTCAATATTAAATTAAAATAGTGTCATAAAAAGTAAATATTTTGTGCTACAAAAGTTAGTGACAGAAACGAATCGCTGCAAAACCGACTTTACACAGTCTTACATCTGCCCTACCCCTAGAGTGTAATTCAAGCCCGAGTAGGCGCGGAGGGGCAGGTGGTGAGCGTTAAAACTATCTGCGACCTTAAGCTCGCGTGGGGCCGCCCAAACCCCGCAGCGCCGGAGCCGTGACAGAAACAATGCTTGCTGCATGTCGCATGGCTGCTTGCATGCCGCATGCCTGCTTGCATACTGCATGCCTGCTTGCATGCTGCGTGCCTGCTGCATGTTGCATGCCTGGTTGCATACTGCATGCCTGCTTGCATGCTGCATGCCTGTTGCATGTTACATGCCTTTTTGCATGCTGCATGCCTGCTGCATGTTGCATGCCTGCTTTCATACTGTATGCCTGCTTGCATGCTGCGTGTCTGCTGCATGTTGCATGCCTGCTTCCGTGCTGTATGCCTGATTGCATACTGCATGCCTGCTTGCATCTTGCTTGATGGCGGGAGCTCCGCTCCACTCCGCTCCCGCCTTACCAACCAGAAATAGGAGGGCCCTGCAAGGGGCCTCCGTCGACCCTATCCAAGTCGACAGTGTTTTGTAATTAGTGTACCATTTTGATATTAATAGTAATATAACAGTGTATTCTTGTTTGCATGTACATGGTCATAAGCGAGCGTAGCGAGCTCGGAATTTTAGGGCACCCCGATACGGACATGTTAGGTTAGAAGTTATTTCGTGGATATTTTTTTTAACCACCCAGAAATAGGAGGTTTTACAATTAACTTTATGTTACCGTTTTGATATTACTTCCCCCGCAACTAATGACTATCTATATATAATATATGCCAAAAGACGATTTTAACTGTGAATTTCCTGCGATGTGATGGTTCTGTTTTTTAATTATTATGGATATGAAATTTATGCCTAAAGATGATTCTGACTAACAAAATTATGAGTTTTGAATGCATGACAAATGAGTTTATGTGAAACGATTTTCTGCGAAATTAAGTATATGCTATCCGTTGTTATGCAAAATAATATTATGACATAAAAAGTTCTACAAAAAAAGGTAGATCCTAACACTACGCGTTATTCAGACAGTTTTAGTCTATGTATTTCTTGTATCTCATCGTTTTGTTTCATTCCTTTACACGACATTGGCGTAAGTTGCTCTTTTTCTTGTGTGACGCTACATAGACTAAGACTGTCTGAATAACTCGAAGTCTAATAGGCCCTTATATTTCGAGATATTATTCGTATAGTTTTAAACTGAACTTTGTTAGATTGAGTTCTTGTCCTGTGTGTATAACATCACAAATCCGTCATAATGTTACGCTTTTTTGTACATCAGAGTAAACGTAGCTTTAAACAAAAACAACTATTTTATTTTTATAGAAAACATTATTTTGATGCTACACAGAAAAATAAACAGACAATGCGCAAAAGCCCAATTAAATTATATAAAACTAAGCACCAAAACAAAACAAAAATGGAAAAATTAAGGCATTGTTTATGGGTAGGGCTGCCATCACCTAATCTGCCGACGTCGGACAAAAATCCCGGACATTTGGGCGAAATATGATTTTTTCTACTCTACTATCGCTGGCTTCGCATAGACTTCGTAATATTTATAGACAATTTAAATAATTTTATTTTTGTTTGAAAATATGATAAATTTTTAAAAGTCAAAGTTGTCGTTTATGTTGTTAATATCATAGTCCTGAGAGGTTGCCAGTGTTTTACAAATAACCCTGTATTTATAGTGTTTAATTTTATTACTAAAAATGTATATAGGGTGACTGGTAATTAGTGTACGATACTTAAACACGTGATTGTGCTCATGATAACCAACAACTTTTACTATGGGAACAAACCTGAAATCGCGAAAAAAAATCAGCTGTTCAGTACAATTTATGTTTGCCTAATGTACTGAACAGCTGATATTTTTTTTCGCGATTTCGGCTTTGCTTTCATAATAAAAATTGCTTGTTATCATGAGCACAATCACGTGTTTAAGTATCGTACACTAATTGCCAGTAACCCTATATTATTTGTTGCGGTTACACACGTACCTATTTCGACTTTATTATACTTTTTTTACGATATAAATTGGGTTTCCCCTGACAACAAAAGTGTCCGAGTTTCAACCGGACACTTTTATAAACTCCGTCCAGATGCCCCCGGACGCTCTTCAAACTAGGACAAATCGGATGGATGGCGGCCCTACTTATGGGTGCATTCTACCCTGCTGGGGTTACAGGAATGTTGGAAAGAGTTACCGTGGAAGGCTAAGGGCAACTGAAGGAATACGGATGGGTTTTAGCAGTAAAGGTCTGACACACCCTCTCGCTCCACACAGAGTGGGAGTAAATATTTTATGATTACCCAAAAGGGGGTATATAAACTAAAGTTATGTTTTCGTTAAAAAAAAGGCAAAATGTAGGAACCATAACCACCATTTCATATCTCCATAACCAGAACAAGGTATGAAGATTAGGTCCACTACAAAAACAAGTCACAATGACGGGAAGAAAAAAAAATGGGTCTTAGTTAGTTACGTCAAAAGTCTTTTTGCACCAGTTATCAGATCTCGGATATGAGAAAAACCTACATAATTAATTTATAAACAAATTATAATGATTCATTGCTATTCACAATTATTATTAAACAGTTAGGTACAGCTGGTTTATGTGATAACGATATTCTGGGCGATGGACATTCGACGCAGAAAAATAAAATTGTCGACCTAATTTCACTGTAAACAACATTATATGTAACGAACAAAGCAGGATGACAGTTATCTGCATTTGGGTGGAGATAATAAGCAAGTATGAGCTGTATCTTCAAAGGAAAATGTGTCATTCTCGTTTGCACTATGACCGAGGTCTGATGATGTTTAATTAGTCACTAGTTAGAATTCTATGATTGTTCAACAGATGGCTTCATAAATAATTAAGTCCAGATACATTCCGTAGCGAATAAATTACTAGATTGTGAAGGCATTTTCTTTAAATGCTTATCACATGCGTTGCGGAAAATTTCGAAGCCAACAGTCAGGTCAGCAGTCGAAGGACGTGAGGACTTCGCCTCTGGTTTTGAGAATTTATTCTAATTGTTTACTTGATCATGGTTATATAAAAAACCCGGGTTTTTTAATACGTCCATGGTTTGGATATCCAACTACTAGGGCATGCAATTCCGGAATTCCGGAATCTCGTAATTCCGGACCAATTGATTTTTTAACCGACTTCCAAAAAAGGAGGCGGTTATCAATTCGGCTGTTTTTTATGTTTGTTACCTCAGAACTCCGTCATTTATGGACCGATTTGCAATTTTTTTTTCCTTAAAGCATATGCTTCCAGATTGGTTCAAGTCAGTGTTAAATAAGAAACAAAAAATACCGAGAAATACCGACTTCAGAAATTAAAGTTATTTTGATCGTTTTAGTGTTTTTTTTTAAGTAAATTCGGTTATTTTTTTTGTAAATAGTTTTTTTTTTAAATGAATTGAAATGATTTTTCAGTTCTGGAATTGACTACAGTAATTCTGATATTCATATTTTTTTTTATATTTTGATAATAATTTTCTTCTGAACGCACGTAATCTAACGTTTGTGGAATATTCTCTAAACCGCTAAACTCCATTCCGAACTCCTAGCGAGCCCATCGACCTCTCTATAACTGCTCAGCCCTCCGACTACTAGATTCTTCTGATAGTGACGGTACAAAAAACCAAAAAACTATAAGAGTAGCTAGAAATAGATAAATGTAATAAAATCTGTAAGCATCCCTATTATTAAAAATAAATTAAAAATTAAATTATTTATTCCCTCTCCTAGAGAGAGGAGGCCTGAGTCCCAGCAGTGATAACATTAAAAGGCTCAATATGTATGTATGTATGTATTTATCCCTCAACTAATTTCGACCTTGTAGGCTTTGTCAAATTAGAAAAAGCTATGTATGATAACGGAGGAGATCGAGGTGTCACCTCTATCAGATATCCGACAGAAGCTTACACGTATAATTTATCGGTCCTACCCACTAGTGTGGAGAGTGAGAATGTATTTTCGTGTGCTGGTTACTTTTTTAACTGAATAAGAAGTTCACTATGTAATAAGATGTTAGATGCTTTATTGTTCTTCAGAACACACTATTAAGAAGGACGGTTCGTATCAAAAAATATATAAATCATTATTTAAAATAATTTAATTGATCTTGAATAATATCAATCAAGAAGTCTCTTGTCTTTTTCCAGTCCTTTCAGTATGATATCCTTTCGTAATAATAATTTTAGACAGAAAGGATTTAATGTTCAATTCTATTTCGACGTCCCCAGGCAATAAGTCGGTAATCGTAGTTTTTCGATTACCGACTTATTGTCCGGTAATAAATTCGGTAATCGAAAAAGAAAATTTTTGCGAATACCGACTTATTGCCCGGGGACGTCGATTTGTTTTATATGTAAAACCTTATTGATTTTACTGTTGTGAGAATGTCTAATTAGAGTAATAAGGTAAAATGATAACCAAATATGTTTAATTTGTAACTCAAAATGATGAAAAGACAGATTTATTATACATTTTGTTTGATTTGATTTTTTTATTTTATTTTCCTTGTTAGAGAAGGGACATTGAAACAATTAGAAAGAAAAAGAAAGAAAAAAAATCTAAATAAAGAAAAAGGTATCGGCACTGGTTCCGGAATTCCGGAACCAGTGCCGGAATTCCGGAATTAGCTCTCCAGTATCGGATCTCAGTTCCGGAATTGAGAACCTTCCGATATTGCACGTCCCAGTAGGTACACATACCACAGTCATGCGTCCGCTAAAATTCACAAGGATTAATTGAATTAGCTGACGAAGCGCGAAGACGTGATGGATGATATTGATATATAATAACGAGAAAATGAAATATAGCTTATTAATTATTTCTCATCTTCAATCAAAATTTCAGAAGCTCCCGATTCTGAACTTTCAATCGGTCATTAAATTATCATAATATTGTCTATCTATCATGTCTGTGACGTTTAACTAACCAATTTTATTTGACCTCTTAGATTTTTTACTATTGTAGACAGTTTGGCCCTGCTCACGTTTGTGGATAAAGCTACAAGTCTTTACTTGTAGTTTTACTCTTTACTTCTTTAGTAATGAGAATATAATCATCATACAAAAACTGAGAATACGAAGAATGAAGGGTTCCTCTGGGCGTAAACAACTGAGAGAGTTATGCAAGGTCCATTTTAATGTTGGTTTCTCGCAACCGATTACACTAATCTTTACTTTCGAATTTCTTATGCGATGGTTTAAGGTCTCGGTCGTTCACTCATATGATACGCATTCCGCTTTGTATCTATTGAAATATAATAATACCAACTTCTGCCAATGGCTCCGTCTGCATGGAAGCGTAAAATGGAACTGTATAAAGTGTAAAAAGGTAAGTAACAAACAAATAAACAGTCAGAGTTATTTACGCATTTTATAATATTAGTATGTATGGAACCTGTTATACCTATATGTTATATTATAACTTGTTTGGATATTTTAAGCTATGTTTCTAACATTGGAGTTGATTCGTATTAAATATAGGAATTTCCAAGACATTTAGTAGAACATTCAGAAAATACGTTTTTCTTTTGCGTGCGGATTAATAAAACGAATTATTTTTAATAAATGATACTTATCATTAAATTGCAAAACCATACAAAAGTGCTTCAATGGGTTTAAAAAACTAATTTATGAATATTGATAATTCTATATTTGAATTTTTTGTCTATTTTTTGTTTCGTGCAAGTTGATTCACGATACAGTACTTAAAGAAACATTTTCAAAAACGGAATACTGATTGATTGTTTTATGGAATTTTGGCGGGATTTTTTCGAGTGAACTTCACTCGAAATATCGATTCGATCCAACGGCTGCTTTAATTATTCGCAAATTGATTTCTGGTAGATATTGTGATGTAAAATTAGTGTAGTTGACCCTTGAGATGTACTCAAGGGTCTGCACAACTGAACATGTGGAATCATTGAAACAGTGCGATCTCGGTAAGATGGAGCTGAGATTTATATCTATTATAGAAGGTATTGACTACCTCAGTGAGGCATGCCGTGAAGACTGACTCGACAAATTTGCCAGAACTGCAAAAACATTAGGTTGACAACTGCATTCTAATGGTAAACAATGTGACTGTATGCTGTATCAAAAAAACAGGATGCATTTTGGAGAGTGTGTGCAGGAATTACGTGACTTGATTCCGCCATCACCGTTCTACCATCGGACAACCCGACGTACGGTGAATGTCCACTCTTACTTTGTTGAAATCTCTACGGTCCGGACTAAGCGTTTCGCTTCATCGTTTATACCGCGTACATCAACCATCATCCGACTATAATTTAGGTATCTTCAAGGCTAGAGTGAATATGCTCTAATAAACTAGTGCAATCACCATCATCGATTGCATTACTGCTTACCATCAGGTGGGATCGCTGTCATGCACTAGTTTATATCATAAACAAAAAAATTCTAAAGACACTAGCTGAATGCATAAATACCGTGTGAAGTCAAAAGAAAAAAAAAACATTTTATAATGAAACCCTTTCATAGTTGCACAGGTATATCTTACCTACTAGATATTCAAGGGCACTTGCGCGGAATATTTTCAAGACTGCAGCAAAAAACTGGGATCACTTGTTTACTAACTACGCTCAATGATTCATAGAACTATTTCATACGCAAATAAATTATTAAGTTTTTTGTTTCGTTTATTATATTATCTTAATTATTATTTTGTTTAAATTTAGAATACATTTAAGACTGCATCATTACCTAGAAATTAATAGTTTTAGCAAAACATCTAAGCTTATATTTACCCGACTGCGCGACGCAAAGGAGGGTAATGTGTTTATCAGTCTATGTATGTATGTATGTATGTATGTATGTATGTATGTATGTATGTATGTATGTATGTATGTTTGTTTCTATGTGGCGTTCTAGAGACCAAATGCGTAGGCCGATTTTGATAATTCATACGTCAATCGATTCGTCTTAACCTTGCGAGTGTCACTAAAGACATGACAGTAATCAAAATTCACCACAGCGACAACCAGACGCCATATTGTGAAAATGAAAAAAAAAAATTGATGAATTATGTCAAGTGGGGTGTCGTTGAATAGGTATTTTAAAATCATCCTTATTCGTTCGTTATCCGTCTGTCTGTCTGTCTGTCATGACTCTTTATCTTGGGAAAGCCTGTAGATATCGAGTTGAAATTTCAACCATATACTTAGGTCTGCGGTCCCTTGAAGCTGTGAAAAAATCAAACTTTTGAGTTAACGAAAAAAAAAAGATACGGCCGTTTATGTCGGAATCAAAATTCATAGGGTACTTTCCGTTGACCTAGAATCTTGAAATTTGGCATGAAGCAAGGCCACGAAGCACAAGTATAAGAAAAAATCTGAAAACTGTTTTGTAGTTACGTCACATTTTTCATTTCGATTCGGAAAAATCTTCGTAACTCAATTCGAGAATTGAACTATTATCATAGGTAAGTTTATACGGAACCCTCAGAGCGCGAATCCGACTCGCACTTGCCCGGTTTCTTTAATTTAGGAATGCAATTATACTAATAGCATGCATTGTATTACAATAGTTCTGTAGCTATCAATTAACAAACATAATAATATATATTTAAACTTTTTTCTCTTCATTCATTGAACACAAGGTTACAAAGTTTCTCATTTCCTATACTTTTTATCTCAACCGACTGACCGTGACTCAATAACGGAACGTGACTTTTGTGATTTCTTCCGAGTAATCTATCGAACAGCTGATCGATGTTATCTCAGTACATTGTAATAAGAAAGATAAGATGATAAAGGGAGTCTCCATCTCGTGAAAAGTCACGCAAATGCATGCGTTTTCGTACAGTCTGAGTTGCAATATGTTTTTATCTTTGGGATTTATTCGTCATTCTGTTTTGGTATAAGAAATAGATAATGAAGGACTGAAATACTTTATTTTTTGGGATGTGGTAAATTATCAAATGACTTCTCTCGCTTTAGGTTGGAGGGAGAGGGCGAGTCAGACTTTTACTGACCGAAACCCAACTATGTATGTTCCTTTAGTTGTCTTTTGCGTTGTAGCATCACGGGTTTATTTTTTAGAAATTCCCCGTGGCCCTAGCGATGACTGAAACACGGAGATTTTGATTTATTGTCTATACAATAAATCAAAATCTCTGTGTTTAAAAACTAAGCAAAGGTAACAACCAACGAGGTAAGGTAACTAGGTGGTTTGTGTAAGCAGTGAGAAAATCTAATCAGTATCTATATACTGATTACATTTTCTCACTGCTTCTCTTCTACAAGGAATTCATTTCTTAGGGATTAAAGTGGTCCATGGCAGTCAGTGATAGTGAAAATAAATAAGTGTAAAGTGATAGTTATCTGCAATTTTGCGAATAATTTCTGTCATTTATCTACTAAAATTGTCATATTCCATAATATAGCATATCTTCTGTCGTGTGTTAAAGTGCAATATCTGTATAATTCTCTATTTATTTAATGTGTATATTTCTATCTCAATGAAGGAGTTAGTGATAGCGTGACGAGTTACAGGACAGAATGGAAGAAAAAAACGTGTTGCGCCGACCCCAAATAAAACGGGACAAGGGCAGGAAGATGATGATGATGATTTCTATCTCAATGAAAATTATTATTTAATCCAATCAGTGCCCTTAGATTAATATCTGGAAGAGCAAATGAGATTACCAAATTGCCTGTTGAGTGTAAAATTTTTAAAGTAGTAAAATTGTCGTTTTTAGGATGTTACCTTTTGTATTAGAAGTTAAGTTGTGTTTTTTGTATATAACTTTTTGCAAACAATTTGATTTAACATGCCAATATTGTTTTTTTTCTACCATACGTTATCGAGCTTCTATATAAAGAACTTGAGCAAAAACTTATGTGCGAAGGTTCTAAATTTAGAGATCATCTTTGACCAAGTGGATTTGTGGTTGTAGGTGTTCAATCGTTTTAACCTTTGACGTAGGCGGTACGCCAGATATATCCGACAAACATTTTCGGGTTTTACCGCTAGGGTCGGTCCACATCCACGACCAAATACTCCGGTTTTGTGCGTCTCGTATCCATCGGAATCCCCTGACCCTGACCGGGTCGTCGGTCTACCTGTGTGGCCTTGAGGCCGCAGTGTCTTCCGGTTCGTGGTCGCCCCTATGAACTTTTCGGCCCCAATATTAGTGTGAGAACGCACAAATGTTGTTGTGAGTATTTACGGGGCAAGGGACCAAATGTTCTCCTTTGCCGAAGTTCAGCTTCTTAAGCCATGAATGGCAGCTTTTATGGATGACCGTAATGTGCTACATTATATACCTACGCTTTATGCTTTAATGGCTCCATTATCGCACAGACGTACCCTATATTTCATAGATAAAGTCAATAATAAATCATTATGTTATAATAATGTTACCACCTACCCATACGCACAAAACGTTTTGGGAATACATTTGTTGTGCGTAAATTTAAGGAGTGGAATTTCCTGTCGGAGTCTGTGTTTCCTGATAGCTAAATCCAAGGGTTTTAAAGTCAAGAGTGAATAGGTTACTTCTTGGCAAGCGTGCTTCGTCATCGGCCACATTATCGCTTACCATCAGGTGCGATAGTGGACAAACGCGAACCTATCCATAATAAAAAATATCCTGCAATTTCCGCTATGTACAGCAATAATTACTATCTTAATTACACGAATATTCATTAAGAGTTGTGGGTGTGTATTATTTTATGTCTTATTATCCTCTTTGAGCAATCGTTCTAACAATCTAAAGGTAAATTGGCTATATGCCAAGTGGCCATGCTTTAATGGACTTTGGTAGTTGGGGTAGACTTAAACATCTTGGCAACCGTGTCCCATGTTTCCCGAAGGAGCTTGATTTGAATAAAGAAGACGAAACTAAGAGGGCTTATCATGACGTGTTACGGTGTTAAAATATCAGTCGTGCGTGTGAAAAAGAGAGATGGAGCACTTTATATAGCTCCATCCCTTTAACAGTTAAGTTTAGGTCGTAAAATGGATCGCGGTAAGAGCTCGTGGTATAGACTCAGGGCTGTGGGATTGTTTGAAAGAGTCGCTGTGGCCCTGAAACGCCAAGGGCAACTGAAGGAATAGATAGAAGTTTATTCGCAGTAGAGCGAGAAGAATTGCTGAGTTAGGCGTATTTTTGGCTTCGCACAGACTAACTATAATTTTGATAGTAATTTCGAGGAGTGATATGAGAGAAAAGGGAGTTAGCGATAGCGTGACGGCTGACAGGACACAATGGAAGAAAAAAAATGTGTTGCGCCGACCCCAAGTAACTACATATATAATATTAGACAAGAGCAGATGATGATGAAAATTGATTAACTATAATTTTCTTTTTTCATACGTTTTTTTATACGATTGTGTGAGGCACGACGTTTTTTCTTTCGTTCTTTCTATTTGATGATTTGTCACCCTTAAAAACAATAAAAAATGCTCTATCTACTACTTGAGTATAAAGGATGGGTATAGGAATGGCTTCGTATTCTAAACACAAAGGTAAAATTCCTTAAAATGGCCACCCGTCACCACTTCCTTCCTCAGGCTTGAGCTGGGCTTACCTATATTTCGCAGTCACGTTACAAGTACAAGAAAAAAACTTACAAGTTTAACTTTGTTACATAAAATATTTATTTTAATCGCAATGTAATTCTATTTCTATTTTCAGTGGGGTCTGATTCTTCTGGAAAATTGGGTAACGCCGGGCGGGGGCGTTAAGTGGTCGTGGTTACAAAACCACCCCATTATATACCGAGTTAAAATACTTTCAGAGGCTTCTTAACAAAGAGGGAACAATTATTTTTAGGCAAAAAATTATTAAACAATTTTGTTATGTTTACGTTACTTGTTGCGAAATCGCAGACATCCTAAAAACCTACATCCTTATCAAAGTGGGTTATTTTTGATTGAGAGTAAAAATAACGCTGTTAGCAGTATTATTTTTAATCATTCATAAAAATACGTTTTTATAATTTGGTCGTATATGAAATTGAGGAAGAAAACAACCGGGAAATCGTCAAATGTCTTCTTCCGCGTGGGGCGAGAGGGATGAAAGTGTAACCGCAGTCCCGGAATACAAAGGGCAGTTGGAGGAACACCCCCAACACAACACACAATAGAATCCCGCAACACTGGCAAGCATCGGTTCTAATAGGCCCTGTCCGTTTAACGTGGCCTGGTGATCAAGCATGCAGACAGAGAACCTGAGCACTCAGACAAGAGCTCTCAGGCGCAGATGTACAAGGAGAACAGGCCCCAGCTAGACTGGTGAAAGAGAAAAAGAAACAAGGAAGAAGAAGTCAACGTTCCAGTCTCGAATTTAAACTAGATAAATAAAATTAAACTAGAAATATTCATAACTGAGTTTTAAAATTTTGTGTAATGTGGCATTTATTTTCCATAAAATTTGCATTTATAACTCTCGATCTCTTGAACAAGTGACAGGTTTTTATGATTAAAAATATCGTCAAAAGACTAATACGTAGACTTTTCTACCTAAACTATGATGCTACTTAATCAAGCTGGTTATGGTTACTTCCTGCAGTAGTAGTTTGACAATAGATACTAGTTTTTGTGACTTTAAACCCGTTGAGTTCAAGGTGTATCACCTGTTCGGCCGCTATCAACTATGTTATGTTATGTATCGATTGAGTTATTTTGGGATTACACTCGTGCATGCTTTTTACGTCTGGCTTGGGTTTAGACATTATTATTCACGTTATTTATAGTTATCCATTTGTAAGCTTTACTACTTTATTTATGTAACGGATTAACTCTACGTTTATTGATTGGTTCTTTAGTCTTTGGTAAATTCCTACAACTTCACGAGGTAGATGGTAGGTAATATAATCATGAATGTTTTTTTTTTTTACTTTATGAGTCAATTTTATTTCTATAAGTACATATAATTTACATTTAAAAAATACAAAAACTATAATTAGATCAAGCCAAAAAATAATGATAAATACCGAACTTACTAAAAACAAACTAAATTATGGCATCAAAAAACTCCTCAACATTGCTGTCGATGGGTAATAATGGTAAACTGATTTTTTTATTAAAAATGTTTAATACTCGGAAATTTATTTATTCCTATTCTTTATTGCACAAAACATAAATAGAAAAAAAAACAAAAGGATAGTTGAAGCCCAAAGTATTTGGGTTTTCTTACATGTACGCATAAGTGTGCAGCAAAATCTAATTTACATTTCACTTAAATTAGAACAATATTAAAAAAAAAATTGTGTCCAGGCAATCTCTGTCCATTCCAGGTTGCTTGGAAAGTTGGAAGAGATCGCGGAAAGCGATAAGGCCGCTAATTGTGTATTTAAATTTAAGACTCAAATGGTATTATTTATTATTCTCAGTGTATCACTATAAATTAAGAAGAACCGATCCAAAAAATGCTTGGGTAGGGACGTAGAGTAGACAAAGGCCTCCTGCGGCCTTCTATTATATTTTCTGTCTACGGGGTTTAAAGTAACCTAACACCAATTCTGTCCGTGTCGGAGTGCCCTAAAATTACGCCCAACTCCGCCTAAACCACGCAACGGATTTTGATGCAGTATTGACTAATAAAAAGAGGAATAAACGGACTAAGCGTTTCGCCTCGTCGTTTACCGCGTACATCGAAGGACTGGAACAATTTGCCTGCTGAGGTCTTCCCATCCGATTATATTTTGGGTGCCTTCAAGGCTAGAGTGAATAGGGTCTTAATAAACTAGTGCGGCTCACCATCAACGATTGCATCACTACTTACCATCAGGTGGGATGGCAGTCAAGCAGTATATATAAAAAAAAAACACCAGTACAGGATAACTACAGGAACATACTTGTCGGCTTTGCTGATCATTTTGTCATACAACCATCATCACTATATGACCAGTAGCCACTCACAATAGAGATTACAAAATGAGGCCAGTTGTGGTCGGCTAGAAATGGCAAGTGATATTGATAGCGACCATGTTGTTACGATGATGTCCTGAATAAATGATCTCTTATCTGAAATGTAGGTCGACGCTCGTTGGGATGCTGTGACCGCCCATTTAGCAATAATTTGCTAATATCGACTCATTGTCGTCGTGTCGATGTCGTGATGACCCAGTGGTTAAAGAGCCCGTCACTTAAGCATGTTTTTTTTTTTACAAAATATTTATTTCTTTAACAACTAGGTTAGATTAGTTTATGATTGGAGAATGAGGTAATAACAATAATTTTTACACGATGTTAGATTTCGGCAGGTTATAGCGGACATTAGACACTAGCGCACAGCTGGATGCGGGAGTAAAACAACCCCTCAGTCGCCCGGTAGCCCGGTGATCATGTATTTGTGCGGCCAACCAGGTAACATAAAAAGCTTATAACTTCGTGATTTTTCGTCGTACAGTTATGAAATTTTGTACACAGATTCTTTATATAAAAATACTAGACATGTGTTTCGGGTTTCGCATATACTAAAAATGTTGTATAGAAGATAAATTCAAAAGTAGCTTTTGCGGTTTCGCGCTCGTTGTAGTTCAAACTCACTCGTCCGACGAGAACGCACAGCTTGGCCTTACCATGACTTGTTAAAATGTCAGTCGTGCGAGTGAGACAAAGGGATGGAGCTACACACCCTATATAGCTCCATTCCTTTAACAATTCAGTTTATGTCGTCAAATGGATTGCGTTATGAACTCGTGGGCTCCGGGCGAATCCTAATTCAGTTCGACTGCTCGTATGCCAAATATCGTTCTAACACATTTGTTACCTATTGGCAACGCATTATTGATTAACAGACATACAGACAGACTCGAAAAAGTGGCGAAGTGTGAGAAGAGAAATGCACACTGATCGACCGATAAATAAATAAATTTAATAAATTGTAATAAATTGGGAAAACATCACATACATTGTCCTGGTCCCAAACTAAGGTTTTCCCTTGTATTATGGAAACGAGGAACAACGAAGGTACCACAAACACCCAGACCCAACACAAATATCTGTTTCATCAACAAACATTTGTGTTGGTGCGGGAATCGAACCCGCGACCCTTGCGTCTCAACCGGCGCTCTAAACCACTGCACTAAACGGGTTGTCGGGTAATGGAAAAACGCCCATCCCTAAAGGCGATAATTACTGATCTGTTTCTTGATATCTATTCTCAGGGGTGCTCGGTACTCACTGTTAATTTCTCATGGTTGCTAGAGCCCCCGAGCACCCACGGAGTCGGCGCAGACTTCCTCAATATTGGTAGTAGGAAGAAGTAGGATACACACTTAAGTTGGCAAAGCATAACTCTTGTTTATTTTCCTATTATTAGTTAATTATATTAGTTTTCCCTATAAGTATCTATAAATAGTAATTTAAGTTACCCATGAATGAAGTTATATCTGAGTAATTAATACATGACTAACCTATTAATAAGTATTTACGTTTGTATTTCAAATGGCTCATGGCGATAATGTATGTTCTATTATATAATAATTGCGTGTACTTAATAGGTTTACGGGGTAAACGTGCGTACGATTAGTTTGTTCACCCGCCATTTGTAAGCCGGTTTAGAAGTAGTCTCATAGGCCTTGTGCATTGACCAATGTCAGTAACGTTAAGCCTTGATTCGAAATCAGAAACGTTTATTTCAAATATATCAATTACAGACACTTTTTAACCGACTTCAAAAAGGAGGAGGTTCTATGTTCGGTTGAATGTATTTTTTATTTATTTTTTTATGTATGTTCATCGATTTCTCGGTCAATTGTGGACCGATTTTGAATTTTTTTTTTATTGAAGGTTA
This sequence comes from Mythimna impura, assembly GCA_905147345.3. Classification (NCBI taxonomy): domain Eukaryota; kingdom Metazoa; phylum Arthropoda; class Insecta; order Lepidoptera; family Noctuidae; genus Mythimna; species Mythimna impura. Next base: position 8,331,581 of record LR990348.1, read on the forward strand.
TGCTTCCGAGTTGGTCCCATAGAAATATTGTTATGATCTGATCATGAACTTCGAAGACATGGAACAGAACTCCTCATAGGATCACAGCAGAACCGTCGTAACAAGTAAAATTGCTTTGTTTATACGTGTAGTCGATGACTGACTGAAAGTAGAGGGGGAATATATCGAACTGATCTAATGATGAACCCTGAAGTTAGGTACCGGAACTCTGTAATAAATTAATGTAATCTAACCGTGTTAGGGATTATTCGAATTATCATGAGATGCACTCTGGCTATAAGGTATTTAAGTTTGGCTGAGGGGTACTTTTTAGTGCCAAAAGTGTAAAATAAAAAACTTTTAACAAAAAAAAAATACTACCGACTTCAAAGTAGAAAAAAACACTGAAAAGTGCTAAATAACTTTAATTTCGGAAGTCGGTGTTAAATAACGAAGAGACAAAACTATTATAGAAACACCGACTTCCGAAATTAAAGTTATTTTGCACTTTTCAGTGTTTTTTTTTTTACTTTGAAGTCGGTTGTATTTTTTTAAAATTGTTTTTTTATTAATTATCAAAACGTCGCACGTTCCAAAGCGTACATCTCTATGGAGAAGAACGTGCAAGAAACTCCATGGATACTCTTTAAAATAATATTACGAGTTACATAAATCTTGGTTAACATATTTCTTGTCGCTTCTATTATGTGAGCACAGATAAATAATGAAAAAACAAAAGTAATTAAAAAATAGAAACTGAAACAAGCCACTGGTAGCTAAAAGAGGACGAATCCTTTGAATGTCGACGACGCACGCTTAGAAGTGGCAAATATAATCGGCAATAAATCGTTTAAGTGACACTAATCATATATTATAAAAATAATCTGATATTATAGAAAAGAGGTAAAATATTATTGAAAACAAAAAAAGGGATCTTGACTTGAATTGAATTGACCCAAAATTAAGTTTGATCTTTGTAGTATTCATTCACTATTGTTTTGTACGTATTTAATAGCAAATAAAAGGTTTGGCGTAGAGAGCATACTTCCCATGCACTGGCGTTCCAAGGTTCAGTTTTAAGTCAATACATAAAACTCTCTCAATGGCAAAATTTTTCGTTACAAATAATATATAAATGACGTATTTTATTGATTACAGAAAATTAAAAATGTGGCTGAAATTTCAACAAGGTCAGGAAATGTTTTACGATTGTTTACGATCGAGCCAAATGTATAAAAATAAATATTTAATGGCATTTCGGACTTTTAACTGCAAAATAGCCAGCAGTACCTTTTTAACGTTTGTTGTTTCAATGGAGCAAAAAGTTTACAATAATAAACGATAACAATATAATAATATATACAGGCCGAATTTCACCAAAACAATTAAAAGATGCCATTTTTGAGACAAAAAAGAAAATTGAAGAAAATATCTAATGGCATTTTGAAGTTTTTATTAGCGAGTGGCCAACTTACTTTAGTCAATAGATTTGTCGAAAAGGTTGTAATCTAAAATATTTTATATACTTCGACTTTGTTCGCTTGTGTTTAAAAACCTCTTTTGGAATTGTCGTGGAAAATAATCTTTTCCATCTCGGATATGTTCCCCGCTTTCCGTTCCCGGTTCCCGCGGTACATTACCACTTGTAACATCACCTATTCGTTCGTGAAAGTCCAGTTAAAATCAGTCAAGCTGTTTTGGAGATTAGCCGGGACAAACAAACAGACAGATGAAAATTATAAAAATGCATTTTTGATAGGTATCGAATATACTTTCATATGCATTTGGTAAAAATAAAAAATATTTTAATTTTATTTATATGAAGTTTATAACAAAAGTCGCTTTCAGTGTCTGTCTTTCTGTGTACCGGTAACTCCTCCTAAAACAAGCATCGTATTTTGATACGATTTTCATTAGTAGGCAGAACGATAAACGAGTTAGATTCATGTGTATAATTTGGAATCGTTCGAGGCCGGGCGGGTCGCAAATAACCTTTTGAAATATATTAATATTAAAAGATTGCGAAACAGTTAGATGCCTATGCCTTTGATTTCGGATACTGTGAATAAAAAATAACGGATTTTTTTATTCTCTCAGCCCAACGACAAGAGTTTATGGCTAGCGCTCTAGTACATCCACGAGTGTCAAGTGGTATATAGATAGGTGGTGTTTATTTTGGGTTGGGTTTGAAGAGAAAGGTAGGAAAACTTATAACGCGAAAAGGAAAAGTAACGGAATTTGGAACAACATGGATACAAGATCAGAAATGTGTAAAAAATACAATATTATAAATATTACATAAATAAAAAAGACAGAAGCCAGTTGAAATAATAATATTAAAATTAAAAAAAAAACTTTATTTATACACATTAATCGCTATGTGTATTGTGTAGTACGTAACACTATGATGAATTTACTTGAGGCTGTTGGTGAGATTTAGACGGACCTATCATACTATTTTTGGTGTTCCGAATCGAATAGTTCCATTTCGCAATACAAAAATAGTTCATGGTCCCAACTATTTTGAGGCCGGCTTCTAATTGAAGGTAAACTATGTGTCTAATCTCAAAGTTTATTATGTAACATGTTCGTAAGGCGTTTTCGCACTGATCAAAAATGGCCAAAGTCACGCTGTTTAAAGCCTATTGTCAGGCGTTCTACACTTCAACTCGTCAACTCGGGTACAACTGGTGCAAGTATACAAAGAGAATTTACAATACTCTTCAGGTAAAATACAGTAATGCATTCCGGGTGTAACGCATCTCAAATGTTTGAGAACAGAGTTGACTATTTTTATGCTGTTATTATAAAGTTTATGAAAAAGCCAAAGCCAAGGTAGCTGCTAGAAAACTAGGCGTTCTTGCAAAGGTCCGACGGTACTTCACACCGGGACAGCTTCTAATGTTATACAAAGCACAGGTCCGATCGTGTGTGGAGTACTGCAGTCACATATGGGCTGATACTGCAAAATGCCATCTAGCAGCTTTGGACTCAGTGGAAAGGCGTGCGAAGAGGCTAATTGGGGATCCAGATTTGGTTAAGTCCAATCTACAAATCCTCCAGCACAGGCGCAGGGTAGCCAGTCCATCGGTATTTTACAGGTTGCATTTTGGAGAGTGTGCGCGGGAATTGCATGACTTGATTCCGCCATCTCCTTTCTACCATCGGACAACCCGATGTACGGCGAGTATCCACCCTTTCGTTGTTGAAACTTCAACGGTCTGGACTAAGCGTTTCGCTTCGTCGTTTATACCGCGTACGTCGAAGGACTGGAACAATTTGCCTGCTGCGGTCTTCCCGTCCAACTATAATTTAGGTGTCTTCAAGGCTAGAGTGAATAGGCTCTTAATAAACTAGTGCGCCTCACCATCAATGAATCCATCACTGCTTACCATTGGGTGGGATCGCAGTCAAGCACTGGTTTATATCAATTAAAAATAAATAAATATTGTGGCCCCGATTTTCCGAACGCTTTATATGACCTCTAAATATTATTTTTTAATTGAATTTTATTATTCAATATAATTTGATATAATTTTTAATTAAAACCAACTGTGTAATATTGCTAACTTTATATTCAAAATTTAAATAATTAAATGATTTTCAAAATTTTGATCTTAGTTTTTACCATGGGGTTTCAAAGTCTGTTAAAATGAATTTATTATTATTATTATTTTAGACCAATAAATTGGGACTATTATAACGTAACAATCAGATCTTAAAACGGTGAAGGAATACATTGTGAGGAAACCGGTATGTCCTAGAACCAAAAATTCAAACACAAATGTAACATCTACCAATCCGCACTGGGCCCGCGTGGTGGATACGTCCATACCTTCTCCTGGAGAGAAGGCCTGAGTCCCAGCAGCGGTAACATTATAAAACTGATTAGTTTTATAACACTTACATATTTATTATTAAGACGAGGTTTATTCCCGGTTGGAGACCAGTTACTTTAGCTTACGTGATCCCCGCAATAGGCGACGCTTGAACATCTATTAAATCGACATTAGTCATTGATGTATAAAGGTTATTTATGTATCAATGACATTAGTCCATATATTTTGTCATTAGACAACTTGTATCTAACAATAGGAACGTTAAATGAATCATTACAGTTTTGTTTACTACATGATGACAAGCGACAAAAACAAAACACGTATAATTGCGTTATGTCAAAATTGCGTTCTTTCGTACATTCGAAGTTCGAATGGCCGATGCACTGAATTATGTAGCATTTTTGCAATGTTTGTTTTGGTATTTATAATTTATTTTAATTATACTTTACGAATGTATTTTTTTATTTATTAAAACTTCGTGCAACATAAATGTAAAAAGCCGGATTTAATGCCTAAATCTTGTGCCTAAGGAGAAATTTACAGTTCTAAGCGTTTTTAGTACTAGTTTTCTACATATTCCAGACATATTATTATATTTATTTATTAAACTTTATGGACTGTTTACAACACTGTACATATGCGGACTTTTTACAATTTTATACGGCGATTTTTATAAAAATTTGGCTTAATTTGGCTTTTTAGTTAAGAAAAAACTGCGATAGCCGAGGCCGCTATGAACTATACAAAAAGGTATTCTGCAGCATTGAAGAAGTCTTTGTCGAAAACTTTCAGTTTCTCTGATTAAGAACGCCAATACTAGTCATTTAATAATTAAAAAAAACACGGTCTAAATGTCACAGGGCTCTTAAATTGAACACACTTCTGCCTCTATTAATAAATATTGTTAATTTTTTAGCGGTGCAATATCAATTTGTTTTTTTATGGGTTTTAATTTACAACAGTTTCTTTTGGCATTGAACGCATAAACATTTATCAATTAATAAACTTGAGACAAAAAATGGTAAATGACACCAAACATAGGAACGTTCCACCTAAAGTGGCAATGGACTCTGAAAAAAAATAAAAAAGGAAGGGTCGTATGCTCAATTGATCATCTTTAATATTATTTCGGTTTTATAAGGAATTTTTCTCAGGCTAGTGCCTTGTGTTCTTTTAGAATCTCACGGGTGTGAACCAAGGTGAGATCCTAATTATTGGTTTACGATGGTAGACTTTGTACTGAATTTAAATTATTATCTAAGTCCAGTTGTAAAAATTTTCTAACTAAACACAACAAGTGTTCAAAATAGCCGCTTTTTGTAGTGTTAGATATGTGTATTTTAATTATTATATTATTGATAGCTAGGCTTGCGATGGAAAGAGACGATGTGGTTGACGATGAAGTACGCTTGCGCAGATGGTTGTAGCAATGATTGTAGCTATCAGAAAACACAGATTCTGGTAGAAATTCCATAAACTTTGAACTCAACTCATAGCACAGTAAACATGTTCATAGTTGCATTTAGGATTAATATTTGAGAAACCCAAAGTTTGGGAAGCTGCGCGGTATCTTCTCGTCCAACATACCACAGTGTCTCAAGACGAATGGCTGACCAGTGCGTGTTGCCAGTGATGACATATGGAACGAAACGAAACGTGGTCGCTCACAATATGCCTCATCAGAAGGCTTAAAGTCACCCAAAGGGCAATGGAAAGGGCTATGCTCGGAGTTTCCTTGCGTGATCGAATCAGAAATAAAGATATCCGCAGGAGAACCAAGGTTGCCGACATAGCACGAAGAATCGCCAAACTTAAGTGGGAATGGGCAGGGCACATTGCTCGCAGAACAGATGGCCGTTGGGGCCAAAAGGTTCTGGAGTAGCGACCGCGTACCAGAAGACGTAGCGTTGGAAGGCATCCTACAAGGTGGACCGATGACCTGGTAAAGGTTGCGGGAATCCGATGGATGCGAGACGAACAGGACCGTTCATTGTGGCGACACTTGGGGGAGGCCTTTGTCCAGTAGTGGACGTCTTTCGGCTGAAAAGATGAGTATCTTACTACTTTTTTTTAGATCGCCATATTGTGATGTCTGTTCTAAAGGAACGTACCTACTGATTATAATTTATGTATCATCAAACGTGCCTATCGGCTCGCCCTTAAGACGTATAGTGATACGTGACACCTAAGGTCGCTGCATTTGCATCTTGTGATTGAAAATCAATATTAATCCATTAATGAGACTGGTCTGTTGGTCTAGTGGTTAGTGGCCCTGACTGCTATGCCGGAGGTTGTGGGTTCGATTCCCACCCAGGAGAAGGCCACTCGGAGTTAGTGAATGCAGGAATTCTTGAGGGTAATGTACCGCATCTTCTTGATCTATTACATTATCAATGGAATGTAGTTGATGCTTATCTCCTCGCTACTATTTCTAACCGCGAATATTGCCACATCCACTAGTAGTCTTTATTTTCTATTTGGCCTATATCTGGATAGACTTTGGAGATTAGATCTTCAATGCTGGTAACTTTTTCACCTAAATCACGATTAATTTCGATTTTGTTTTCATTTTCACAATAAGTTACTTCCCCATCGCTTGTTAAAAGTACCTACTTTAACTTTGAAGGAAAATTTCTACCTCCACTCAAATGTGCTCTCAACGCTGTCCACTCTAGTTCCCCTAACTATAACTGGCAATGTCAGTGGCAAATCACCAGCAAACTTGAAAGTAATTCCACCCATGATTTTATTACAGCTTCTTATGTCTTTAAGGGTCTCTACATGAGATCTATGAATGTATTCATCCCATATGATTTTAAACTGATATCTTGATATTTTTTTCCAAAGGGCCATTTTTACGGATCGAGCACACGCTATCTTTTTACAAAAAAAAAAAATAGTCAGAGGCAGTTCAAAAGTTGAATGAGTGGTTTGTCCACCACGTAGAGTCGCAGCGATACCCGACGTGACGGCCGCGGCCGTGCGTGTAGGACTTGATCATAATTTTGCTATTGCATTATTTTAAAACTATGATATCTCCTAAGATATTAACTAGATTGATAGAGGTAACTGATAATTTATTTCGCCAAGCCCGTTTGATTTTCGAACCATCAGACGTACAGTGATGCGCCACAGCCCAGGTACTTAATAGACATCCTAGCCATACGCACGCACAAAACGTTTTGGGAACACATTTTATTGTGCGTACAGCTAAGGAGTGGAATTCCCTGTTGGAGTCTGTTTTTCCTGATAGCTACAACCTCGAGGTCTTTAAGACAACAGTGAATAGGTTAATTGTAGGCAAGCGTGCTCCATCGTCAACTACATCATCACTTATCATCAAGTGAGTAGGCAAGCGCAAGCCTAACTTGTACGTTTTAGGTTATTTTTGTTTGTTTGTAGGAGTTAATCTCTGAAAGTACTGGTCCGATTGCTAAAATTTTATCACCGATAGAAAGCTGCTTTATTCCTGAGTGACATAGACTATATTTTATGTACGTGGGCGAAGCCGCGGCCCAAAGCTAGTCAATAATAAAAAGAAAAAAACTAATTCGAACAATCCGTAGCCCTGACAGGCATCGGACCTAACTGGCCCCGTCAATATTGAGTTTGTCATAGTCTGTGACTAGTATTTCAGACGATAGTGAACGGGGCACAATTTTCCAATGCAGTGATCATCGTAATTAACCCGATGACTTGTTATACGAACGTAATTTGCTTTGAACTCGAGGTGATTGGCAAAACCATGTAATCATCTGTGGGTTAACTACAGACGAAGTTAATCGATAGGAAATCACAATGGTGACTGCACCAGATCTGCCGCATGCGTGCAATGATTGCATGTTGACAACGTGTCCATAATTACACTTGTGTTGAAAATATTTTCCAAATGGTTTTTTTAGTTCGATAAAATGTAGGTTTGTCGCAACGTGAAAATCTATAAAACATTAGTGATAATGCACTGTAATTATGCCCAAGTCAGGTGTTGAAATGTTGGTACAAAAATGGCAGGATTCTGAGGAAACCTATTATAGAGTTGTTTTTTTTTGGCATATGAAGAAGTCTGTATCGCCACCATTATCATCTCATCCCGATTAATTTGGGGTTGCTTTGAACCCGTGTTTTCATGGGAAGAAAATACCTAACTATAGTCTGTTAAAAAGTGCCTTCTGCTTGAGTATTACGAGTAAGTCTATCACTTATACACGAGCATATAAAGTTTAAAGAACTACATAATTAATTAGTCAGAAAAGTGTCAGACTGATAACATCACAAACAAAATAAACTAAATAGAGGAAAACATCACGGTTGAGGTACTTTGGTTACTCAGGTAAGGATCTTCCGTTTGAACAACCTCGTTTAATTTGATCTAAGTATTAATAAAAATAATAAGCTGGTAGGTCGAAATATTCTATTTTTGTTTTATATTAGACGTTCGCATCAGTACATTTTTTAGGCTGTTCATCACACTTACACGCGTAATTAGCTTCTAATCGCCAGCTATGGCCGCCTGGTAACGACGGCGACAATCAGCAATGAACTGTGACAGGAGGCAGGTTGAGAGGTAGCAGTCTGATGCCTATTAGCATTAGAAAATAATGACAAAGAGATGGAGAAGTTTTACGTAAAATCAAACGTAACCATTCAATTTGACTTTTCTAGGTGTTGGCAGACCATCTTGAGCTTTTCGTTTTAGCTAAAACACTTTTAGCACTTAATCGTCATATTTCTGCTGATGTCCCGTGTTATTCGGTGTCGGTGCCCATTCTGTCCTGGTAACCGTCTCGCTATGACTAATACCATTTTATATGACTCCTCACACAATCCATCCATATTTTATTTGGCCTCTCTCTCCTTCTCCATCCATCCACATGTATACAAATAACTCTTTTCGTAACCTGCGTTTTATGCCTCCTCTTCACATGGTCATACTAAGACAAACGATTCCCTTTCAACTTTTCAGTCACAGGCACCACTTTCGAACTTCCTCTAATATACTCATTTCTTACTCACCTAATATTCTCGTGACACTACACACTTCAACATTCTTATTTCCGCTACATGCCAAAATTCTTCCCAACAATACTTGTACTTAGCGCTTAAGGCGAAAGTATGTGAATGTGTGTGTATGTTTATTTATTTATTTATATATACATTATTGTACACCAAGATAATATATAAATGATACAATTTGAGCTTTCAATTTAAAAACATAAAATTTTTGGCCTTTTCGCATTCCGCGATCGTAATGTTTGTTACATCATCACGCTCGAACGGCTGAAAGAATTTCGATGAAACTTGGTACATGGGTAGATCATGTCCTAGAATAGTACTTTGGGGTAAATTTTTAAATTTACGCGGGCAAAGCTGCTAGTGCTGCTTATAATATTTCACTTAATCTTATTTAAAATAGAGATATAAATAAATCAAAAGACACTTCTTTAATTGCTGTGTGCACATCAAAACTCAAACTTTCACAGTGGTTAGACCCATAAGAGGAGAAAGCGTAACAATAAACAAAAAGTAGTTAAAACCATAATATAACAACCACCGAATTAGAACACAGGAAAGGGAACTCCATTTAGCGCACACAATTTTAGCGACCTACATCAAATAAAGCAAGGTCGTTTCTATGTCCCAAATAATTTATTCATTTAAATAAATGATTGTATGTTAAATCTTCATTCAAATGTGCCTTTGTTTTAAAATTTTGGTTCTTTTAATTGCTTCATATTCTATTAACAGTTAGTTTAAGAGGACTGAAGGAGTAAATCGCGAGTTTTATAATGCGAAAAAGTTTCTATTTAAAATATATTAATAAATAGTTATTCTTCAGGATAAACGTTAGACAGACAGTGTATTCAAAACATAATTAGTACAGCTAACTTAGTACGACATAAAAAAATAACCAATATGCCTAAAAAATATTTTATTATCGATTTAAAACCGAACTAATTAATACTTAGATGCAATCATTCTGATTGTTGGTCAGAATCTTCTACAAGAATTTGTTTACCGATAGTGTTTTAATTCTATAATCAAATCTTTAGATTTTTAGTTTTTTTTTTCTTGATAGTTTCGCGCTTGACCACTATCTCACCTGATGGAAAGCGACGATGCGGTCGACGATGGAGCGCGCTTACCTAGAAGCAACCTATTCACTCTTGACTTAAAGATTCCCGGGTTGTAGCCATCGCGAAACAAGAAATTCCACTCCTTAGCTGTACGCACAATGAATGTGCAATGTGTGAGTAAAATCTTTCAAATGCTTTATATTTTGTAAGCACTGTGTTTTTGCGCATCTCTTTCTTTTATTTTTCTTTATTTTTGTATGCAGTCCGAAAGTGATCGTGCTGTAGTCCTCTTAATAATATAAGTGTGTTTAATTATTATTAAAGACAAAGTTGAAATTAAACTTAACACATAAAAAATATACCCCACAAAACCGTTTCTTCAACGGTTTGTCTGTGGGAACAGAACAACAGTATATATACAGTTAGTGTGATATAAACTATTAAGAGTAACTATTTAAACTAGAACCTAAATGTCTAAATGCGATTCTGATACAATAAAATTCTACAGAAATATAATTCTTTATGTCATTCTCATTAGAACTATAATTAATACATCTTTTTCTAACACGCTTGCATGCAACCTGTTTTTTTTTTAAAGCAGTCCAGCTAGTCTATGGCCGTCATTTTTAGATGCGCGCGCATAAGATTTTTTTTTCATACCAATAAAAAACATAGCAAGGAGGTTAATTGAATTTTATTATTGAATTTAAATATATGTATAGTAACTTCTGCCAGTGGTTTAACCCGCGTGATAGTAAAAAATATCTCAAGGGAACATACTCTCGGGGCAAAAAGTATCTTATGTGCAATTCAAAGACATGGTCTACCCATGTGCCAAATCTCATCTAAATCCCTTCAGCAGATACAGCGTCAAAGATTCAAAGATTCAAAGATTCAAAGCATTTTATTTCAAATAAACCATTTACAGGCACTTTTGAAATGTCATGAAGTCAGTTAGTCAGAAAAAAAAAATGATGCTAATTGCACATTCCAAAGCGTAGATCTCTATGGAGAAGAATGTGCAAGAAACTCCATGGACACTCTTTTCAATCATGTTCTGTAATTACAAATATCTCTGTTACATGTTTCTTGTCGCTATCATGTGAGAACAATGTAAATAAAGTAAAAATACAAACTAAATATAGATATTAAAATAGCAACTGGCAGCTAAGAGAAGTACACACACTCTTTGCCTTTATAATATTAATGTGATAAAAATTGGTTGAATATTTTTTCTTTTTTCTACCATTTAAATTTTTGCTGTGCCCTACAGAATCCACAATTGTTTCCCTTTTTTATATATTTTTCAAAAATTTGAATTGCCAATGTTTTTCGAATTTTAATACGAAAATGATTGCCCTGTGTCTCCATGTCAAATCACCCATAAGCACCGTTACAATATGCATGCAGGGAGTGCAACAGTCATACTTCCTCAATTTAATATGCATTAGTTTTTACGTCACCAGTCCTGAGACCAGGTGAATACCAGTCAAAGGAATCCATTTGTTTATATAGTGCTCAATTACGATCAGTTGTACGTTATACGCTTCTTAATATTGTTGATAATGCTTAACTGTGACCGTATTAGGTACGTAGATTAGTTGCTTTTGAATTTTTATCTCTTAGTGTAATTAGTTTTATCTATACTATATATAAAGAGGAAAGATTTGTATTTTTGTTTGTAATTAATAAATTAAACATTTTTTTCGAAATTCTTTCACCAGTAGAATGCTACATTATCACTGAGTGACAAGATATATATTTTTGACTATCACGCAGGTGAAGCCGTTGGCAGAAGCTAGCTTATACATAAACTAGTTGACCCAGCAAACATTGTTTTACCAAATAATTTATAGATTAGATAGTTTTTTTTTATATAGACTCTTTTTATAATGTGAATGTGAGAACACTGTAGACTCCACGAGTTCTTAGATTACTTCCTATTACGACTCACTTTTTTTTTAATATGATTATTATTATTGTGCTTTTGGGTGCAATATTGACTGGTCTACACTGTTCTTACAATAATATCTATTAATCACAGTATGGAAATATTGTAACATCAACCACTTTTTTAAAAGAGTAACCATGGAGATTTTTTGCCGGTTCTTCTCCATAGGAAACGACAAATTTGGAACCGTGCACTAGCTTCTGACGTTTTATAAGTGCCCATGTCGGCCTATGTGAAATAAATATATTTAAATTTTGAACTTTGAGACCACAAATAAAATAAATACAGTTTTTTTGGTAACTGTACTTTAATGCCTTTTTCCTTGTGGTCCCAAAATACTACTAAAAAAATATTGTTTTTATTGGTGGAAATTGGAACCGCAGTCCCAGTCCAAAGAGCCCCACGTCCCCTCAGATCTACCAAATATACACAAAAAAAACATAAAAATCGGACAAGCCATTTCAGGGGAGTTCGATAAAAAATACTGCGACACGTGATTTTTATATATTAGAAAGATTATGTTCTGGGGAGGAAATCAGATAATAATTTAAAACAAATATTTTTGTTTTTCGCAAAATGTCACAGAAACCAACGTAGCCTTGGCATAGATTACAGAAAAAAAAAACAAAAAGCGAAACAACCCGTTTGTCTCATGTAGCGTCTATTTTTGGCACAATCAAGCGCATTAAAACTGCACGAGGTAGAACATGGGTGAGAAAGAGTTACTGCGGCCCTGGAACGCAAAGGGCAACTAAAGGAACACAGGTGGGTTTCAGCCAGTAAAAGTCTGATAAATCTCACTTCACCTAGAGCGGAAGAAGTTATTTGAGGATATTCCACCTCAAAAAAATGGTGCAATAGTTAAGTTCACATGGGTTAAGTTCCAAGAGGGAATTTCTGAAAAGGAATCTGCGGTCGTAGACTGTAAAGGGCAAATGAAAAGGAACATAGGTGGATTTTAGTTAGTAAAAGTGACACGCTCTCCAGCTCCACCCTAGTGCAAGAGAACTCATTAGTAATTTCCCACCTCCCAAAAAACATGGGTTAAGTAAGTCGTGGTGAGTCAAAGAGTTTCTTTGTATCTCTGCAATACAATGGAACACAATTTGACACAAAAGAATTACTTACACCAAATATAATTTGGTTCTATCAAGGTTACTGGTTAGGCACATTGCTCGCAAAACAGATGGCCGTTGGGGCCGAAAGGTTCTGGAATGGCGACCACGTACCGGAAGACGTAGCGTTGGAAGGCCTCCCACAAGGTGGACCGATGACTTGGTAACGGTTGCGGGAGTCCGATGAATGCGAGACGCACAGGACCGTTCATTGTGGCGACACTTGGGGGAGGCCTATGTCCAGCAGTGGACGTCTTTCGGCTGAAATGATGATGATGATGATGATGATGAAGGTTACTGAAACCGACTGTTGTGAAAATTACTTTTTTTTTTGTAACTAATGCATAGTGAAGTTTATTCCGTAAAAGATAAACAAATTGGTGGAAAAAGCTTAACGCTATCATTATCATTTTTATTATGATATTATCATATTCTAATTAATGATAAGTATTATTTTGTGTAGTAAGAAAACTTGATCAGGTCTTTTTGCCATTTGCGTCAAGATTAGAATTAAATTGATTGGTATTGTCACGTTTAACACGGACTGGTTTTATTAAACCCAGATCTATAAAGTAGAAAAAAAATAAGACTGCAAATTCTACAATGTAGGTGCAAAATAAGTTTAATTTTATGCCATAGCTGCTAAATATTAATGGTCTAATAATCATCATCATTATCATTTCAGCCGAAAGACGTCCACTGTTGGACATAGGCCTCCCCCAAGTGTGGTCACAATGAACGGTCCTGTTTATCTCGCATCCATCGGATTCCCGCAACCCTTACCAGGTCATCGATCCACCTTGTAGGAGGCCTTCCAATGCTACGTCTTCCAATGGTCTAATAATATAGGACAATCGTTGAAATAACCGTAAAATAGTTCGGACTTGACCGTTCCGAATGACAGGCTCGTTTACGGAGGTGGCAAGAATTTTATACAAAAGACGTTTTATGCAAGACTGACGGCCGTGAACACGTTTCTTTTGGCGATGTCTTTGAAACTGACTTGTAGATTTGTAGTTATGGTTTTGTATCTATTTTACGCGGTAGGTCGTATAAAGTTCCAATGACCACTCTATTAACATTGAATACATCGTAAAATATACCTGAATTGTATAAAACGAATAAGGCGCGCCATTTTCTCCCACGCTCATGCTAAGAAAATCGTGAAATCCAAGGAAAGTTGTTTCGGAGAATTTTGATAAGTGGGTCGAAGTTCATTTCTTATTATAAATATACTAGCTGAGCCGGCAAACGTTGTTCTGCCATATAAATAAAAAAAAAAAAAAAAAAAAAAATAGATGTTGGCCGATTCTCAGACCTACTCAATATGCTCACAAAATTTCATGAGAATCGGTCGAGCCGTTTCGGAGGAGTTCAAGTTCGAACACCGTGACACGAGAATTTTATATATTAGATAATTGAAGATGAGAGGTTTTATGTAATACCATTTTTGTAGTTTATAATAATTAGTAATCTATATACATAAAAGGAGAAACTGACTGACTGACATATCAACAACCGAAAATACTGGGACTAGGAGAGTGAAATGTACAAGGTTTCCTTTTATGACGTAGACGAGCACTAAGAGAAAATTTTTCAAAATTCACGCTTTATGGGGATAGAACAGGGGTCCGAAATTTTTATGGAGAAACCTACTTACACGCGGGCGAAGCCGCTGGCAGAATTTAGTAATATGATATAGAGGATAGATTTGTATTTGTTTTTTTTTGAAGTTGACACACTTTGCCCACGACTATTAAGTCGTGGGCAAAGTGTGTCAACTTGCGATTGGAACATTTGCATCTGAATCACTGAAATGTTCCGTATCAGTGATATGTATCATTTGGAACATCGATTCAAAATGTACAAACACAGACACTGACTGTTATGAATCGTGATCTGTTACGTCGCGTCATATTCACTAACAGTTTTATTTAATTGAATTTTGATTTAAGAATAATTTTAAGCAGATGTTTTTAGTTCAGGTCATTAATTATATTTACACTATTTACGTTTTAATTTGAGATAGTTTTAGAGTGTTTCAGTGTTCCAATTGTTCCAAATGATGCATTTAAAACATTACTGACGTTCCAATCTTTCGGAACACTAGAATGTTTTGGAACAGTGAGTCGCTTCAGTAAAGAGAGTTACACAGGCCTAGTTTTTAATTAATAAAATATAACTGCTGGAACTGTTTAATTATTTTTTTCACCCTTTTGAATGCTACTTTATCTACGAGTGACATAGGCATAAGCATATCTTCTTCTGTCACGTCGGCGAAGCCGCTGGCAGAAGCTAACTAGCTTCTGCCAGCTAATTGATTGAAGAGTAGTACAAATAAGAAGGAACATTTACGTTACATGCGTGATATTTTCTTCAAATCATACCTATAATGTTTTCCCTGCGAGCTACACGGGGTGATACTGGCGATAATAACGTAAGTTTCGCTATTCATTACCTGCACAGACAAATCAAGGGCGAAATGAAGTTATTCGGTATTCGATAAACCCGGATTAATAACCTTGAGGCAATAAACCCGAAACCTTCGTGTCACCGCGTTGTCCGTATTAAGAAATATTTATAGGCCTGCTTGCATATGTTTATATTTTCGTAAGATGGTTACATATTAAGATTAATCAGTTTCTTGAAACACAAGTTTATGGCGCAAGTCTCAATCGTTCGATGACTCTGTTTTGGTAAAGTTGCTACATTCGAGGTTCACGCTTTTATATTTTTGTGTGTTTCGTAACTCAAAACTCGAATTCAGATCTGTGAATGAACCTTTTATGGAAAACGACCTTAAATTCTATACAGATAAATTATTGTGGTAGTACGGCCTCTATTACGAATGCAGAATAAAAGTTTTAGTCGAACGTTTTAGTATCAATAACTGACATCCCAAACATCACATCAGATTAAATTGTTTCCGACGCCTTCCTCAATATAAATGCGACAACTAACGATGAATTGAATTGAGCGGCGTGATTCACCGCCGTGACAATGAAGTCACTGTCATTGGCCCTTCCGATTGTTATGCTTGTATTATTTACTCAATAATACGATTAAAATCAGCTGAAGATACTTTACAATGTTTTGAAAAGGATCGGACACGTGACAATTGCTGTCAGCTGTTGTTGTGATACGCCCGGCGAAATGCTTTGTGGAATAAGTACAGAGTTATTAATTTGTCAAGTTCACTTGAAATGGTTTAGAGTTTTACACAAAAGCTGGTCCTATATTGGATTAAATGACATGACATGAGTTTGACCTAGTTTATGTCGCTTGAGATCGTTTGTCATTGTCCTCAATGAATTCTTACACATAATGGTTTTAAAACACCATAGGTTACACGAGACACATAATTAATTAGCTAAAAGAAAAAAAAATGTACTCACTCTCTGGTGTTACATCCCGGAGCACGATCCTGGCTTCTACTTCAGCCGGCATGGTTACCACAAGTTTGAAAGCTTCGCGATCGATTCTTCAACCCTTAAGTGAACACAAGCGGCCCTTGACACGTTTAAAGAGCTGGTAGTTGTATCGCGTGACTAGATTTGAATTAGGAATGGGTTTTATGTCATGTTTTTGTTAAGGAGAGTGAGTTACGGCGTGGTACATACGGCCGTCGTCGCACAAAGCTCGGCGAAGACTGACGGTAGATTGCGGCGCGCGCCTCTATTTTCTCCACGTTCCTATATTATCGGAGCTATTCAACTCGCTCCACGCTGCTTCTGTATTGTTGTTACGTTAAATTGAACATAGTTCGCTTGTTATAATTTGCATCATGAAGGAAAGTGTTGCTGAAATTATCTAAGGCAATCCTCTCTTCCAAGTGCCGACATCGTCGTTAACTGTTTTGCCAATATGTTTCACCACAAGATTATGATTATGGTTCAGATTGAAGTTATCGTAGCGAGGTTGTTTTTATAGAGAAACAACAAACATTAAGGCGCGTAAGAGTGAATTAACAATTTAGATAGTTAATTCATTTTTATGTGGTCAATTACATGAATGCAAACGTAACTAATATTTTTTTATGTGTTGTTGTGCGACTCAGTGAAGGTTAAGTTCCGATTGCCGACTTGTTTCGGAGTCTTATGCTGGGTCCAAATGGCACTGACTTTTTTGAGGTGGGAAATCATCTAATAACTTAGCCTGTTCTAGGATGAGGGAGTGGAAGTGTCAAACTTTTACTGACTAAAACTCACCGAGCTCGTTGCGATGACTCTTTCGGTCAACCCCGCAGCCTTGGCAAGCCTCGGGGTTTAGGAATAACTAGTAAAGTATTCATATCAACCCGGTTCAAATCTAGAATGTAAGCTACTACTGAAGAAATTCCAAATGGAAAATCGAATCGGCTTTGGCGAAGTGGGCCCTCGCCCACGGCCTCGCATCCAAAGGGGCCTCGCATAAGCGAGGACTCTTTAAGAACGAGGGTTTTTTTATAATTGATAGGCTCGCGTTTGATCACTATGTCGACTGATGGTAAGCGACGATGTGGTCGAACACTGGATTGGGACAGTCCCTGTTTAGTTTTCGAATTTATGAAAGAAAAAGGCCTCGCTGATGTGCCTTCACCCACGTCTTAATTACTCCACGCTACACCTCTGAATCCCTGGAACACTGGCCGACCCTTACCTACAAAAATATCTTTCGAAATTCGGCTGTGCAAAATAATGTCGGTGTATATGTATACCTAATCTACGTAAGTCTGTACCGTGTGGAAGCACCATTACATTGAGACGGTCCAATTCCAATCCAACAGGTGGAATAATAACATGAGGCAAGATTTAGTTAGGACCTCCTGAAAGAGGGAGGAAAAGGGACGACGATATTCTCGGAAAGGAGGAAAAGAGATGAAAATACTCCTTTTGTAAGATTTGAACTTTGTTTGTCTTTGACCTTTTATTTGATTGACTTTCTTCCACTAGTGATTATGTTTATGCCATCGTTATACTTACGAAGTGTGAGTGTAATTAGCACCACAATGCCAGTTAAAGTTGAAGGTGTCAATTAGTGAACTAACCAGAAGTTGTCAATGCACGTAAGGTTGATTGGTAATCAAGTAATTAAACCATTTCCTGTATTCGTCGATGGGTTTTCGCCTGCTCTAAAGAGATAGATGTAATCATTGATTAAACTAAGTAGTGTCTTGAAGATGTTGTTACTTTGTAACAAGTAGACGCGTGAATGGGGACAGCTAGTCATTTAATTTTATGATTGTACCTTATGTTTTTAGGGTTCCGTAGCCAAATGGCAAAAAACGGAACCCTTATAGATTCGTCATGTCTGTCTGTCTGTCTGTCTGTCTGTCTGTCTGTCTGTCTGTCTGTCCGTCTGTCCGTCCGTATGTCACAGCCACTTTTTTCCGAAACTATAAGAGCTATACTGTTGAAACTTTGTAAGTAGATGTATTCTGTGAACCGCATTAAGATTTTCATACAAAAATAGAAAAAAAGCAATAAATTTTGGGGGTCCCCATACTTAGAACTGAAACTCAAAATTTTTTTTTTCATCAAACCCATGCGTGTGGGGTATCTATGGATAGGTCTTCAAAAATGATACTGAGGTTTCTAATATCATTTTTTTCTAAACTGAATAGTTTGCGCGAGAGACACTTCCAAAGTGGTAAAATGTGTGTCCCCCCCCCTCTAACTTCTAAAATAAGAGAATGATAAAACTAAAAAAAATATATGATGGACATTACTATAAAAACTGCCAACGAAAATTGGTTTGAACGAGATCTGGTCAGTAGTTTTTTTTTAGTACGTCATAAATCGTAAACCGCATTTTACCTTTCAAGTTTGTACGGAACCCTCAGTGCGCGAGTCCGACTCGCACTTGCCCAGTTTTTTAAGTTATTGCTCGAGCTTAGGTCTCGAGCAATCGTCATCATTTCAGCAGAAAGACGTCCACTGTTGGATAAAGGTCTCTCCCAAGTGTCGCCTCAATGAACGGTCCTGTGCGTCTCGCATCCATAGTATTCCCACAACCTTTACCAGGTCATCGGTCCACCTTGTAGGAGGCTTTCCAACGCTTCGTCTTCCGCTACGCGATCGCCACTCCAGAACCTTTCGGCCCCGACGGCCATATGTTCTGCGAGCAATGTGCCCTGCCCATTGCCACTTTAGTTTGGAGATTCTTCGATTTTGGGGTGTATACGGGGTCCCAATCAACATCTATAGGGACTCAAGCCAACCTCACCTGCACATGGTGCACCCTGCTGAAAAACGAACCAGGCTATGGTGACCTGCCAACACGCACTGGACCAGAGCGTGCCAATGAATTACAACCGAAAATGAGACAGGCTCCAAATGCCCGGCGACTCCAGCAGTTGTGCTGGCGCGGACGGGCGTGGGCGCAACCCTGGGTTCTGACGAGCTAAGAATCTCCGAGCGAGAACGATTAACCGTCAAACGACCCCGGTAGATTGCATAAAGGATTCCGGCTCAACAGCTACTAAACGACGACTGGACCTGGCTATGTACAACACGCGTACACTCCGGTCGGATGAGAAGATCACCGATTTTGAGGACGAGTTGAGCAGACTTACATTACTTATCACTGTGATCATAGTTTCGTTGTAGTTATTTTCAATTTAGTCATCACTTATTCTCTTGCATATATATATTGTATGTAGATATGATGTATTTATGTATCTATTTTAGTATTATTAAAAAGTCTATGACCAGTATTGACCAGTGTGTGTTGCCACTGACGACATATGGCTCCGAAACGTGGTCGTTCACAATGGGCCTCATCAGAAAGAAGACTTTTATAGTCACCCAGAGGGCAATGGAAAGGGCTATGCTCGGAGTTTCCTTGCGTGATCGCATCAGAAATGAAGATATTCGCAGGAGAACCAAGGTTACCGACATAGCCCGAAGAGTCGCCAAACTTAAGTGGCAGTGGGCAGGGCACATTACTCGCAGAGCAGATGGTCGTTGGGGCCGAAAGGTTCTAGAGTGGCGACCGCGCACCGGAAGACGAAGCGTTGTAGTCTCCCACAAGGTGGACCGATGACTTGAGGAGGGTCGCGGGAATTCGATGGATGCGAGACGCACAGTGCGTGCGTCTTTTGGCAGTAATGATGATGATGATAATTTTAGTATTAAGTATTTAATTTCCTGCCTCGCAGAAATCGTGGAATGCGATAAGGCCGCCAATTGTATTTCTTTTAGTGTAAGGTTTCATTTTTGTTAATTACTAGCTTTTGTTCGCAGCTTCGCCCGCATTCATAAAATATAGCCTATGTCACTCAGGAATAAAGCAGCTTTCTATCGGTGAAAAATTTTCGCAATCGGACCAGTACCTACTTTCAGAGATTACCTCCCAAACTTTACCTCTTTATAATATTAGTGTAGATAATAGTGGTGCACAAAAATGTACATATAATTAAGTAAATAATACTTAGATAAAACCCCTTGATGCAAGTCCTACTAAAGCCTTTGAATAGATGCCAGGTATACGTAAGTAGGTGTTGGCATATTCGGTCAAGTTCATGTAGTACGTAAGCCGACTTGAATGTCGGTAAGCATAAAAAAGTTTTAGTTATTTTTTCAACGTGAACTGGACGAGTTTTTTGTAATACGCCTGCTTAGGTGCATGAAGTTACTTATTGATCAATATCTGTATTTTTATGTAAAAAGATTTGCCGTTCCACTTCTGGGCGAAGGCTAAAGTTTATTATGAATTGGATATACTAAAGTCATTTACCTGTCAAAATATCCTGACTGCCTTCAACGTCATTCAAAGAAAAACTTTTTACTTTAGAAAAAAAAAACGGGCAAGTGCGAATGGATTCTGTGCACGAAGGATTCCGATTTACGAGATTTTTTTGCCGTTTTTTGTATGAGAGCCCCAATTAAATATTTATTTCATTCTGTTTTTAGTCATCATCATCATTTCAGCCGATAGACGTCCACTGCTGGACATAGGCCTCCCCCAAATGTCGCCACAACGAACGATCCTGTGCGTCTTGCATCCATCGGATTCCCGCAACCTTCACCAGGTCATCGGTTTTTAGTATTTGTTCTTAAAGCAGCAACTGAAATACATATATCGTCTGTGAAAATTGCAACTGTCTAGCTATCACGGTTCATGAGATACGGCCTGGTGTCAGACGGACAGTGGAGTGATAGCAATAGGGTCCCGTTTTACCCTTTGAGTACGAAACCCTAAAAATGGTCAGCGTCCTTATATGATGGGAGTTATTGATGATGCAACACAAAGTTACTAATCTTCTTCTTTTTCTTCCTGCCCTTATCCCATATTACTTAAGGTCGGCGCAATACGTTTTTATTCTCTAAAAATATAAATATTATGAGATAAATTTAAGATAACTGTAAGTCTGCAACTCTGCATAAGCATAGTTTTCGACTTTGCAGGCAAAAAGTTCCTCGGTTAAAGTTACTAATATGGTTATAATAATATTTAGCATAGCATAGCATAGTCGGCCTTATAATGTTCCACTGTTGGGACTCAGGCCTCCTCTCTAGGAGAGGGAATGGGCCGTAATCCACCACGCGGGCCCAGTGCGGGTTGGTGGATGTCACATGTCTTTGAATTTTTGGTACTAGGACATGCCGATTTCCTCAAGATGTTTTCCTTCACCGTTTTGAGAGCAGTGCAGTGTAATAATATTTATTTATTGTAATATGAATATTAATTAACCTTTTGAGTGCGTAATTAGAGACACAATAGTAAGACAATGGTGCGTGAACGCCGGCGTTAATGCGGGGATCAACAGCTTAATTAATCTTTTATATAAGAATCACGTGTCCACACTGCTTGTTATCGAATTCCTCTGTACTTATTTATTGTATATATTTGGTAGTTCTGATATTAGGTCATTGACATTTTTTTATAACCCTAGGTGATAACCTAGGGTTATAAGAAATTGCCTACTAGGTGATAACCTAGGGGTATCAGTCTACTATGACGCGGGTGAAGCCGCTGGCAGCAACTAGTTATATATATAATAATAGGTCTTTACCTATGAAATTGTAGTTTTTTAAAACGGGTTGCTTTGAAGTGTTTTCTTAGATTTCATACAAAAATGGTTATAAGTACTGCGATATTACAGAAAATACAAAATACAAAGAAACCAATAAATACCTAATTTCGAAAAAATTATAACGTACATTTAATACAAAGTTTATTTGAACTTATAATTCCAAGTCAATCCAAAGATATAACACTTCAAAGCAACCCGTTTTAAAAAACTACAATTTCAAATTTAAAATATTATATTATTTATTTATAATATACGAGTACCTACTGGGGCCATGGGTGATGCGAAAGAGAACCCCGAGGCCCTGGAACGAAGGCAAAGAAGGAACAGGAGCGGGTTTTAGTCAGTAAAAGTCTGACACATCCACTCGCCCCGCCCAAGGGCGGAAGATGTCATTAGATGATTTCCCACCTAAAAACATATATGCATATATACCTAATATAGATTCAAAGGTTCAAAGATTCAAAGCATTTTATTTCGAATAAACCATTTACAGGCACTTTTGAAATGTCAAGAAGTCAGTCAGTAAGAAAAAAATTATGCTAATTGCACATTCCAAAGAGTAGATCTCTATGGAGAAGAATGTGAAAGAAACACCATGGACACTCTTTTCAATCATGTTATGTATTACAAATATCTCAGTTACATGTTTCTTGTCGCTACTATCCATGTGAGAACAATGTAGGTAAATAAAATAAAAATAAAAACTAAGTATAGATATTAAAATAGCAACTGGCAGCTAAGAGATGACCAGTCTCAACTGACAGCACCCGTTCACGGACATGACGCCAACATTAGCACCACTCTGCTCAACAGCTCATTGGTATGTTGGATTCAAAAGTTACTATTAGGCCGCTATGACCAGAGGGCAGATAATTTACAATGGCCTTTTCTAAATAATTGCAGCAAAAAAAAACATTATCGATACATGTAGCAGTAGTGGTCGTAGTTCGAGTTGGTTCTATAAACACATTTGATAAATTCAATAATTTGAAGAGATTTAATAATCGACTGCTATCTGAATCATTTTCTAATATATTAATATTATAGTCTCCACAGATAATTACTAGTTTGTTACCAGTTGCAAGTTTTGCCATAACATCTTCTATGACTGACTCAAAAATAGAGTATTCAACGGATAGTGCAACTATACCTTTACGAGTTTTAAATTTAATACTATTCTTAATTAGGATTAGTGAAGCCCCACGTAACATTGATTTTCGGTTAAAACAACTGCCCAAATTATACATTCAGTCAGAAAAGTATTGGGAATGGATGATTTGTTTATTGTTCCAAATTCAATTTTGTTGTTTTTTTTTGTTGTTGGTAGATTGGCACAACTGTTTTCCATTCTGGCGCGGAGTTTGAGTTGTATCTGTTTTTTATATTAAATACAGTGCTTTTTTTAGTTATATCATATCTAGTGTTTATTGCGAATTTCATAATGGACAAAAACATCGAACAAAGAGTTTGTCTTAAATTTTGCATCGCCAATGGAATTTCGTGTTCGGAGTCACTGAAAATATTACAGAAGGCTTACGGTGAATCGACTTTATCAAAAACACGTGCTTATGAGTGGTACAAAGCGTTCAAAAGCGGTCGAGATGTGATGGAAGATTTGCCTCGCTCTGGTAGGCCATCAACGTCTTCAACTGAAGTTAACGTCGCAAAAGTGAAGGAAATAGTGACTGAAAATCCTCATTCAACTTTGAGAGAGATAGCCGCCGAACTTTCTGTATCTCACGAGTCGATCCGTACCATTTTAACTAATCATTTGGGTATGAAACATGTTACCGCTCGGCTAGTAACAAAAGACCTGAATTTTCTCCAAAAACTCAATCGCAAAGAAAACAGTCAAAGTCATGTTGACTGTTTTCTTTGATTATTGCGGTGTTGTGCACTCGGAATTCTTGCCGGAAGGTCAAACGGTAAATAAAGAATATTATTTGAGCGTTATGCGGCATTTAAGAGAGCAAATTCGACGAAAAAGGTCAGATTTGTGGAAAGAAAATTCTTGGATTTTGCACCACGATAATGCGCCTTCGCACAAGGCTATCATTGTGAACTAATTTTTGACTAAACACTCAACAAATACCATCGAGCAACCACCATATTCACCAGATATGGCTCCAGCCGATTTCTTTCTTTTTTCTAAACTCAAATTACCACTTCGTGGCACCCATTTTCAATCGGTAGAAGACATAAAGGAGAATTCGCGGCGAGAACTGAACTCAATTCCGGAAACAACATTTAAAAAATGTTTTGATGATTGGATTATTCGTTGGCGTAAGTATATCGTTTCTGAAGGAATACTTTGTAGGTGATAAAATAAATTTGGATGAATAACAAACATTTTGTGTATCTCTGATCTTTTCCCGGTACTTTCTTGACAGAGTAGTAATTCTCATAATTAATTAGCATTTCAAAACCATTTAACCAATGCTCAGTAAAACAAATGATGTCAAACATTGTTTTTTTCTAAAAATAATTCATTTTCCAATTGTTTGGAAGAAAAACACAAGAAAATGTTTTGAAGGAACAAATTAAACGATTTTTACTTAGCCTGAATTTACTTTAGCTTGAATGCTAGAAGATACTTTATTGTTAAGTTGACCTAAATTGCCAACAGTACCAACTATTATCTTATTAGCTAGTTTAAAGTATCGGAGCCAGCAAACATAACATTAGTACTATTACTAATGGTGGAACTAATGATTGGGTACTTCGACATACTATGTCAGAATGAATATTAAAAGCTAATAGCTTCGCTATTTGACGTCTAAAAATATTTGTCGTCGACAAAAGTTTATCAACAAAATTGCTGATTTCAGAAAATAAAAACCTATTATTATTGTGACTAACTATCATTAATGTACTTGTTTTGCCTATGTGACAAGTGCTCAAAGTATGGAAAAGCACACAAAATAATCTTACTTCTTACAATTTATCTTCAATAATTCTGTGACACTATACCAACACCCAAGTACTTGTGCCGTGTCTTGGCGGCCTGTCCGTCTGACCAGTAGAGCGTCGCACGCGCAAAGACATGTGCCCGGCACCATGAGGGCCAGGGTTCGGTTACCGCCTGACGCCGGATCGGCTCTTTATTCACATTTAAGCTATTATCCTCAAATACAGTTATAATATGATAATGACATTATGTAATGGTAGGAAGCTTGAGGTCAACAGTGGTTTTGAGAAGATCTATGAATTGCCCTAAACCTCTTCCTATAATGTCTGAAAACATAACTGATTGATAATCCTCGCTGTTATGAGAGGATAAACTACAATTTACTGAATCTACTATTGTGTGCAGTTTTTAATTTAAGCTCCATATCCTGAGCTGTCCCCTTACGGGTCATCAAAGGCATGGTTTCAGAATAAGTTACTGTAAATGGAAAAAAAAAGAAACGGTGAGAACCAAAAAGATTACAAAATAAAGAAAAGTTGGAAATGAATGGGGAAAAATAAGAACAAGAAAATGCATTTTTAGTAAAGAAATGAGGTAGACTGCTGAATTGGCTTGAAAAGCTAATAATTATTGAGTTTTTTGGCTTTTTGTTGCCTTATGATATTACTTTTACTTAATGTAGGTAAGTTGTTTACAATGTGAAGGTCTGGCTTAATAGCTTTTTATCAAAATATTGACCAATATAATAATGCTAAATAAAGACCAGAAGTGCTGTTGACCAGTGTAATATTATCTGGATAATTTAAATTAACCAAATTATGAATTAAAATGTCTGTTTCGTTTTCTACAATGACAACAAAACTATTTCGACACAACACGCTTAGTGTTATGTGAACTAAATTAAAAAGATAAAACTTGTAAGATCGTGTTTTAACTTAAATTAACGAGTGTGCTATTTAAATAAGTAATAAGTAAACAATATACTAGATACTACCCCGTGAAATTACATAGTTCAAACCGGTTGGCACCGAGAACTCGTGTTTTACTAAATATTTTTCCAGGAAAACGATAATCCTGACGATTCATGCAATTATATTATGGTTATACAAACAATTACACATTAATTACACTTAAATACTATATTGTTGCATGCAAATTTATATAATTCGCTGCACGTTTAACTAAGCAGTAGCATAATAATACAGACCTGTGTATAAGAATAGCACTGAGGTATCAAAGTCAAAAGTCAAAGTCAAAGTCAAAGTTTTTTATTTCACATAGGCCCACATGGGCACTTGTAAAACGTCAGAAGCTAGTGCACGGTTCCAAATTGGTCGTTTCCTATGGAGAAGAACCGGCAAGAAACTCCATGGTTACTCTTTTAAAAAAATTGTGGTTCTTACAATACTTCCATATTACAGTATAAGTAGATATTATGTAAGGACAGTGTAGACCTAATAAAAATAATCATAATAAAAATTAGGTCGTAATAGGAAGTAACCTAAGAATTCGCGGAGTCTACAGTGTAATTAACTTTGTTTTGAAGTTTGGTGGTTTAATTTTTTTTTTCATGTGGGAAATCATCAAATGGCTTCTTTCACTCTAGGGTGGACTGATAGGCAGTGCCGTAACCAACGGCACAAGGCGCAGTCCGTGGAGTGGAATCCGATTTGCACTTGGCCGATAAATTATAGAGATATACCATTTGTTTCTGTTAGTCAGACTAAATAACATAAATGCTTTAATGACTAACCTGATTACTGAAATACTGATAGGCATGTGTTTGACCTCTTTTTCACTGGATGGTCTGAAGTAGGTAGTGATGTACTTAGTAGATGATGAAACACATTTGCATTTCTAAAATAAAACGTAAGGTTTGCTGTAAAAAAACGAAATGCTGGGTTATGATCGGTTTTGCGCAATAACTATCCATTTGTTTTTGTATTTATATATTTTTTTATATGCGGTAAAAAATAAGAACGTATTCTGTTCTCTCACTACATATATTACCTATAAACCTTATTTTGATGAACTTAATTCAAAGACCTTTCATAATATGACTTCCCACACGACGACCTTTTTTTACAATTCTGAGTAATCTTATTTGTGTTTTCTTTTCCCGTTAACTTTAACCTTTAAATTAGCCCTCAGAATGATTTAACTGCTTACACACAACTTTTATCACTACCTGTATCGTAAATCGTAAAAAACGTTTCGTGTATTTACTGTGACAGACAAGATCCTATCTATGAAGTGATTTTTTGCTTCGGGACTAAATACAAACAAACGACTTTATTTTAAAATTCAAATACCTATTATTAGTCAGATGGTTCTAACAGGTACTTAAAAGTTCCGAGAAGTCGTCTATAGAAAATTTGAAATAAGAAGATTCTTAAAAAAAAGTATTTAATATTAGGAGATTCTTATTTTAAATTAAAAAATAAGAATCTTTTTATTTTAAATTTTTCATAGAAAATTCGCCCTAAGCGAATATATGTTTTTTGAGTAAGTCAGTACCTACTCTATCCAGCAAGTCGATGGAATAGTAGGTATATAATATCTGGGTTGCGGTATTGTTTAACCATGGAGTTTCTTGCCGGTTCTTCTCCATAGGAAACGACCAATTTGGAAGCGTGCACTAGCTTCTGACGTTTTATAAGTGCCCATAGGCCTATGAGAAATACAAATTTTTTGAATTTGGAATTTTGTTACCGTGGCCTTGGAGGACTAAGGGTTACTGAAGGAACTCAGTAAAATTCTGACAATGACTCCACCTAGGCGGGATTATTTGATGATTTACCACCAGAAAAAGTAGATATTATATCTAACATGATTTGTTTACTAATAACATTACCTACTTGTAATAATTCTCTTCTTTAACTATTTATGATCACTTAGCGGTTTTGTTTTGACATTATCTATGTCGAGCCTACGCTTATCTCGACCACAAGGAACATCGAAATACGACTCTGCTGTAACAAAACCAGAAAAAAATGTATTCTTTAATTAAATCGAAGTAAAAATATTGAATAACCTCCTATCGACTGCTGCGACATCTGGAGTTCAGTGGCATAAAACCTAAAACGATGTTATGTAACTTTAATACAGTGACATCTATCGTTGAGTAGCAACATCAATAAGCCGTCCCGTCAAGTAAATAAAGCCTTTACTTCACGGCTACGTTAGCGACCTCGGTTACGTAGCGATCAGTTCTCAAATTTTCCGTTAGGGGCGTTGTAGGCAGTGGAATGATATAATAATTATGGTCATTGAACTTTATGTTTATCGGTGTGATATAATGATCATAATCCGTAGAGAACTATTTGTTCATTCATAATATTCAAGAAGAATGCTCATAATAAGACTCAGTATTTTAGTAACTTTTATATGCAGGTATTTCTATCAATTGCGGGTATTTACTGTACGTATTTGGGGACGGACAGGATAGACGGAAAAATAAAATTATTCTAGACATACAGGCAAGATCAGCCCCCTAGCCAAGTTACAACCGTTTCGTTTCGATTCTCTTTTCGTTGATCGCCTCGAGTCGGCCACGCCTCCTATTCTTTGGCTGTGTAAACAAATGCGCTCAGTATGGCCGATCAGTTGACAATTAACAGCTGTCACTTTAGTTACACAGCCGAATGACGTAATAACATGGTGGCTACTGTTTCATGGCGATAAAGAACAGATAATAAAAACTGAAAAATTTGAATTGAATTTAAAAATTTATTTCGTTATTTTATGAACTGAAACTAACACTTACCAACTGCATTTTACCTAAGCTATCTTAATAATATATTTTTAGATTTTATCTCATATACAGTAAAATACCCTATTATATAGGGAATTAGAGCGTCTATTTGAAGTTTTACGGCGTTTTTTAGGTATGTAAGTATCAAAGATGGTAGATCAACTCAAAAAATAACCTAAACAAACGTCGGCTGTCGGTGCAACCTTCTCCCATTAATTTTTCGAAAGAAGGCCAGCAAGTTTATCACGGTCACATTTTTTGAAATACCAATCTCCTGAGTATCAAGTTACTTGGTTTAATCATTTAATGACGTCAGAAATAGTTAAATTCGTAGATAAAGAAAAACATTAGTTTTCTTGATAAGCATTAGGTACAGAACCATATGTACGAGTCTGTAGTAACCTATCAGCGGTGACGCATACAAAATTGCTAAGTTGCAGTGACCCGCGCGGGCATCCGTCGCGGGGAGCCGGGCCACGGGCCCGTTTTGCTACGTAATAATATATTAAGTTTTCCATCGACACGATTACATGCACACCGTTAAAGTTGAACTAGCGACACTGCGCAGGTAATAATCAGGTTTCCGCTACGGGGACCGTCGCCGCGTCGTACACGACACACGCGTTTTGTCACACGACGGGTGCCCGTCGCGGACTCCCGCTTTACCCAGTTTCGGCCCTAACGGATGCTGTCTGAACAAAATTGTATTTTACGCATAATTTTTTTTTTTCAAGTTAATTATGACTGGGAATAGTGGGAATTAACAAACGCACATAATGACAGTAATATCTTCAGAAAGAATGGGTGACTAAATCGATTTCAGCCATTATTTTATTCTAAAATAATCAATAATTATTATTGATATTTTAGGATTAAAAATATCCATTTTGATCAACTCCTGATTAATTTGATTGCGTCACTAGCCCATTTGTGTGTGCGTGCTAATACCGATGCACTGCGAATGTAGTTCGTTGATGCTCAGATTGTTTGCCTACAATAGAACATTTCTCGCGGTTTCTCCGTAGCGCCTACACAGTTACTTCGTATCACCAACGCGATTACGTTTTAGTGAGACTATGCGGTTTTATCGTAGCGCCTACGCCATTTCTCCGAACTACCCACTACGAACAAAATCGCGTTTATGCCATTTGTTTGTAGTACCAATGCGATTCGTCCGTGGTGCTACAAAGCAATATCAATCATGTCATGTGGTTTCTTCATATGGCTACACAGAATCTTCGTAGCGCTACGCGATTTCTTCGTATCGTATTCGTGGTTAAATCGTAGCGTCTACGCTTTGCATACGTCATATGCTATGTTATACAAATGTGACCCTCAGTTTGCAAATATTGGACACATGTTTGAATTGAACATTTTTTTTTAATACTGTGGGCATTGCATAGTATCGAAATACTCTTAAATACCATCAATGTCATCGATCGATTGAGAGCAGTGGTGGCCGAGCGGTAACGGCCCCGACTTACGAGTTGTAGGACGCGGGTTCAAACCCAACCAGGCGCATTACTTTGTGTAATTTATTTCATCACCACTGCTCTCAAAACGGTGAAGGAAAACATCGTGAGGAAACCGGCATGTCCTAGAACCAAAAATTCGAAGACATGTGACATTCACCAACCCGCACTGGGCCCGCGTGGTGGATTATGGTCTATTCCTTCTCATAGAGAGAGGAGGCCTGAGTCCCAGCAGTGGGAACATTACAAGGCTGCTTATGCTTATGCATCGATCGATAGCTTTGTTTTTAGTGAGCCGTACTAGGAAAATCATTTGAAGATCAGACAGGTACTTAAGTAAATATATGCGGTACAAATACCTACAATATACTCATTTGAAGAATTATAAAATTAAGCTATTAGCATCATAATATCATTTTATACCCATGTTAACAAATTCTCAAGATTTTTATCAATAATTTTTATGTAATTTTGTTTTATTGTTTATGAGAACATGGTATTTAGTCATAAACATTACAAAACATGGGAATTTCAATGACCATTATTATTTTATTTAATACTTATATTCAACCTGACGAAAATTGTTATGTAGATACCTACTTCCATTTTTTGTACAAAAAAATACTCATATCTACGTATAAGTAAAACGTATACAGGGTGTATCGAAAAGATTTAAAAAACTACTTCTGTTTAACGCAAAACTTCCACTAACGAAGACATAGTAGATTCTCAAAAAAGAAATTGGACTTTTTGTACAAAGTTTTCATTACTGATCAAAATTAGTATGGGAGATCTAATTCTTTTTTTTGGAAATCAACTATGGCTTCCTTGAACTAAGTTTCTTTACGGTGGTTAAAATCAGTTTTTTTTTTAAATATGACCTTTACGTTTCACCTTGTGTACCTACGCTATGCAAACGAAAAACGCACTTTCAATTTAAGAGTAACAAGAAAAAAAATGGAACTGTTAGTTGAATCATCTTTTGTATTTGACAACTAGTCGCAGAAAAAAGAGTGAATAATTTAAACTCCCGTAATCATGGACAATAGGGCTAGGACAATGGAAACTAGGATTTTATATAACACTAGCTTCTACGAGCGGCTTTGCCCATATCTGTTTGTCACTCCATGATAAAATAGCATTCTATTGGTTAATTTTTTTTAAAAATCGGTCGAGTAGTTTTTGAGTTTATTCATTACAAACAAAGTACAAACAGACAAAAATACAAATGTTTCCTCTTTATAATGTTACTGTAAATATTGATAAAAGTCAGACACGTATGCCATGAAAGCTGCAGTATATAATGTCCAAGTCACACTTTGTAAAATAATAACCATCCACGTCGTTGTAAATGTAAACTTCAGACATTGTTGCACTTGCTAGTTTTATTTTTATCATTGTTAGTAACAAAGGTATACAATAGTACATTATGATAAAAGTGTGTAATGTTAGTGATTACCGTCGAGGCGGTATTTAGACCCGAGCCGTGGCGAGGGTCTTATGAGAGCCAAGAACGGTAATCACGACGTTTTTCAATACACTTGTGAAGAAAACAACAGTAAAACTAGTAAAATTTTCTGTTACATGGCGGTAAAAATCTGTTTTCATAAGCGCGCGAATAATTTTTTTTTATTTACCCCTAGAGAAAGGCTAAGGTATTTTGATCATACTGCCTAGTTTTACGTTTATGTTTTCTTGCGTGAAAAGTTTTTACGATAATGTCTTTCGTAGTGACAATAGAATACGGATGTAACATTTTCTAATGATTTTGTAGTATTTAATTTTATTTAATTAATACAGCCACTGAACTTCACTGGAATAAAAAAAAAACACGCCAAAAACCGCGCGCATCTTAAAACCTTGACCGGTCTATGGCGGAGACCATAGACCGGTCCATAGACCACAAAAAAAAAAAAATTATAATGTACCTATATTTATTTACTAACTGTTTTTTATTAAATAAATCGTTTGTACAAGTTAAATTTGTCCATTTTAACTTGTAAATTGGATGAAATAAGTAAGTAAGACACTAATTTATGTACTATTGAACGCAATAACTTAATGGGAATTTTATTCGAATTCAAAATTTGTTTTGCGAACAAAGAGGTTGAACAAAAAGGTTTTAACTACATTATAGCACTAGTGCGTAATGGTAATCAAAATGTCACAGTTTGGTAATGAGTGCCATTATATACCTAAGTGTAGTGCACTAAGAGTCACTTTCTGAGCAAGTGTGTTGAAAAACAATAAATAAATCTATTCTATACGCAAAATATTAAGAATACGAACGTTATTAATTTTTTCGAAAAGTCAGATATTTTGGGTTACCATTTTTTTGCTATGGAACGCCTCCATCTTTGATATCTTGAGAACGACAAGTATCTGCCAGGCATAACTAGTAATTATTTAAACTCAATGTGATAATAATTTACAGTTAAGTACCAGTAATCAAATTTATATTGTCCGGAAAATGATGGGTAGGAAAATTGTTAGCAGTACCTAAGTGAACATAAATTGTTACCTTATGAGATCATACCTATACACATGTGTTTATAAGAAGTGTTGTATAAGAAGTCTGTATTATTTTCTTCCTGTGGTAAAGTATCTATTTTATTCTAAACAATATTCCGGTACAAAACAATCTATATAAATAAACCACTAGTTTTTAATTAGTACAAATACTTAAAGGGCTTATTTCAAAAGGTCTTATTATTTAAGTAAAGTCTCAATAAATAATATTCATAAACAGAAAAGTTATTAGCGTTTGTTTATATACAAAATGTCACTCAAATCATGGAATATTGTACAGGCTATTTATTATGAATGAAAAACAATGGAAAAACACTGCGCATGGTATTTTCTAGTAGCAATTGTTACGCATAATTGATTCAATTATGAATTTACCAATTATGACAATGTCGTGGACAATTTTGGGATTTCGTATTTTTTTATTTTTGACTACTTAAATATGACCAGTAACGGGTACAGATAGAGCCCATTTTTTTTTTACTAATTAAAAAATAGGGGTTTATAAAAGGAGAAACTGACTGACTGACATATCAACGCGCAGCCAAAACTACTGGGACTATGAGCGTGAAATTTTGCACAAGGCTTCCTTTTATGACGTAGGGGTAAGTACTAATATGAACACGATGAACCATACACCTACAGATTTTCAATACGGGTGGTATTGAAAACCATGTTTTCCTGGTGAAAATCAAACATTTTAAATACAGTATAGGCACTGGAAGGATTTGTTTACAAATTCTTCTTAGAAATCTTATACATTTTAGAGTTAAAAATCGATGGCAAGCTATTTTAAAATAGCTTGATAATTCCACGAAACAAAGTTTCTAAAGCTTTTTGATTACAATATAATTAGTTTAATAAGCCTGCCAGCCCTATTTTGCCCACTTGTGAGCATATGCCTCTCTGTTCTTATAGAAACCCTTATGTTTATGTGCCAGTCTCGTCCAGGTTCTATACACGGTAGCAACAATGTTGTATGTCCATCTCGCCGCTGGACGACCAATATTTCTGCCTCTGGTTCTTGGACCAATCGGTCACCGCCTTATTCCAATATACTTACCTTATTCCACATATCCTCACCACGCCTTACCAGGTGTCGCGCCCAGCTCCATTTGACTTCCATTATTCGTTTTTATGTCGAAAATATTCGTACGTATTCGGATTTTGACGTTTGTAACTCGGTCCATTAGACGCATGCCGAGCATGGATAGCTCCAAGACTCTCTGCCAACTATCAGTCTGTACAGGGTAACCTTTCTAAAATAAAACATGATAAAACCAATAATACGTTAAAGCCTAAGTTCAAGTTGTAATCATATTTATCTACTTACTTTGTACATTGAACTTACCGTTAACATTTATCTCAGAAGGCACTTAAGGAGCGTGGGCATTGTCACAAAGCACAACAATGCTTTTAATCTTACATTTCATTCATGGTATTAAAATAATTCTATTGTCAGGGTCAGGTTGCTTAAATCCAGTTAACTTTAATTCTTGATTTAGTGAGTTCCAGCGGAACAACGGGCATTAGACTTTTAAACAAGATCTTTAAATTATTTCGGGAGGTATAGGAGGATAAATAGTAAAATTACTGAAATCTTTTAGCCTCTAGCTAAACGAATTTGAGTGAAGTTCAATAGCTGTTTTAATTATTCGTAAATTGGTTCCTAGTATACTACTATGTTGTAAGCTTTGATTATAGACAAGTATATAATCAAAGGTTGTAAGATTGGTGTAGTCTTAACTCGAGTGTCCGCTCAACTGGAAAATATGTAGAATTATTGAAATAGACGCGATTTCTATAAAATCAAGTTGAACATTTTATCGTAATATTGATTACCTCAGCGAAACTTGCTGAGAAGGCTGACTCGAGGAATTTACTGCTAAACACTGCAAAAACATTAAAATGCGTAAATCACATATTCTGCTTTCAAAATTACCATTACCTACCTATCATTATTTCACCCTTGTCCTGCTTGGAGACACGGAAGGCACAATACGTTCTCATATTCCATTATATCTTGTCAACTGTTACTGTCGCGCTACTTACTCGCTTTTCTTTCATGTTATTCCTCACACAATGATGATGACCAAAGATGTTTGAAACTAAATAGATAGGTACCTAGTCCTTAGATACATATGACATTAACTGAAAATTAAGATCTCAAGGGGAGAAATATCAGCATATAATTCAATATAAATCATCCCCGTCGCCGGCTAGGTTGTTGACTTTGACGAACCGGTTTCTGAATGAGCATAGGGTTCACACATGGAGCTCCGGAGCGATGAACGATGTGCAAAGGACTAGTCGGCAATGCCGTACACATTCAGACCAGGTTATATTTTGTAAATCTTTTCGCTTAACTTTAATTGATTATTGTTTACATGCTGATCAACACGCCAGATTATACAAATTGATAACAATTTAGCTGGCAGTCGTTCTTGCCTTTTAAAGCCATAAAGATCAAGATAATTGTTGCTTTATGGGTAATAAAACTTCTAGTAGGAAAAATTTGTGATTTAATAACAATTAATTAGATTCATACAGGCAGAAATTCAGACTTTTATTGGTAAGTAGAGAATAAGTAGTTTACAAGGAGCCTATTGATAAAAAAAGTATTTGAGAAGAATGCTAGTCTAAATAACGTCTGGAAAAAAGACCAATCTATGATCGATTTAATTTTATTATACTGTAAAAGAGTATCTGGAGGACAAAATGGCTTGTATTAACCTGCTCCAGTACTCACTATAATTTTTGTCATTTCATTTTTTTTTCTAAATTACATTTTTCAATATTATCCCGTATAATCATTACATTAACATATAAATTATATCGACGGATGCAAAATAAATAAAGTTATCTGCGATTTTGCGATTTTCTGATAATTTGTATTAATAAGTGAATAATAAGCAGTTATTTAGTACATTTTTATTTTTCAAAAGTATTGTTGAAAAAAACAACTATCATTTCTGTATTTTTGACACTTAAAAGACGATTTTCCATGTCTTAGAATATGAAAATTTAATAAGTTTCTGCAACTATCAGAAAATCGCAAAATTGTATATAAATTTATTTACTTTGCACCCGTCGATATTTTCACATATTTCAAAAATAAACATTTGAAAATATAAAAAACCGTATTCCACCGGTATCGGGAATAGGGTCCAAGCTACCCGGTCAGGGCTCCAGAGAATGGAACCTCCTGACTATACGAGCCGTATCCTGAAGTACCGCTAACTGAGTCAAGCCCTTGATCCAGTCGCCTAACGAGAGCCTCCTGAGGTGTTGGTCGAGGCTCTTGGCTATTAAACCATTGGCTGAAACGACTATCGGTACAATGATCACCGAATCCACTTCCCACATGTCGACAACCTCGCGAGCCAAGTCAATATACTTTATTATTATTAATTATGACATTGTTTATGTTTATGAAAGCATATTTGCAAAATAAATGTAATGTATCATTATCATTTAAATTGTTCAAGCGTAAAAATGGAACAGTTTATTTTTTTTTGTCCAGGATATAGGACCTTATGATACTCGTCTTTTTATCATTCATAACTTCATGCTTAACTAAATAATGCTGAGTTAAGTAATCAATGTAATCATGCACACTACTTTTAACGACCAGTGTCTGTCAGTCATGGCAGAGAATAAAATTGATTTAACCTTTACTGTCTAAATCATATTTGTATGTTCGATTTGTTTTGGCAAGTAATCATTTTAAGTTTTGATAGGTATATTGAATGAATTAGGTGTCGTTGCACTCTTGTTTGAATGAAAGGCTAATTCATTCAATCTTGTCTCTGGGATCAAGGTGAATGTTGATTGAACTTGGTCTTAAATGCAACTTGTGGGACCTTAACATGACGTTTTAAATGACAGGTGTGCGAGCGAGAAAGAGGGATGGAGTTATTTACTCTTTAATAGTTCATTTTAGGTCGTAAAATGGGTGGCGTTAAGGGCTCGTGTTATGCCCCGTTTACATGTGGGCCCAACCTCAGCCAATCGTCATTGTTTGAACGGGGTTTCCTCGTTAACTCAATGGCTAGGGAAGGCGATTGGCCGAGGCTGGGCCCACGTGTAAACGGGGCATTAGGGCCTCTGTTTGTCTTTGATACGTTTGGCGCAGTAGTTGAGCGATTGGCTGCTTGGCTTCGTCGGTTTTGTCGAGAGTTCGATTCCCTTACGGAGCAAATATTTGTGTGGCGTACAGATTGTTGTTCCGGGTATCTTAATAAGATACCAGGACCTCATACTCCTGCATTACAGGTTTTTGATACCCACAATACTGGAGTAATTGCTAGTGTAACAACATTATTTAATAAAAACTAAAATAAGCAAGTACGAGTAAAGATGACGTCTTTGTTGGCCAAAAAGCAGTTTCTTAGTTCTGCACAATATTTTCTGTAGTACCAAATCTCCTTTCCAATTCCAGCTTCTTAATCATTTCAATCTACCAGTGCCTTAGTCTGCAGCAAAAGCGATATACGGGTTAACACTGACGGTGACGTACAGTAACACAGCGTGGGGGCTTAAAAATGTAATTGGGGTACAAGTGTACTATCGATAGGAACAAGAAGAACTGATATGTTGAAATAACTAATTTTTAAAACCAAAATTTATTTCATCAATTATTATGCTGATGCCTGCTACCCGAATGCTACTGAGGAGCGATTATACAAGCTTGAGCGCTTGCAAAACCCAATTCGTTTTGTTTTTGGTCTTAGAAAATACGACTATGTCTTTCAATTCTGCATGGATCTCAAGTGGCTCCCTATCCGTCTTCATAAGAACACCCGCCCCCCTAGCTAAGTTATAACCATTTCGTTTCGATTATCTTTTCGTTGATCGTCTCGAGTCGGCCACGCCTCCTATTTCTTTGTTCTGACCACGTGACTAAGCGTTGAGATGACGTCAGAATAAAGGAATCAGAGGCGTGGCCTACTTGAGGCAATCGACGAAAAGAGAATCGAAACGAAACGGTTGTAACTAGGCTAGGGGGGGCGGGTTTTATGTTTATTGTACAACATCCTTTTAAACTCTGCTTACCCTGGCTACTTGCGTGATCGTTTTTCTTTCACTCGCCCTGCCAATGCCCCATGCAGATTCCACCTTAAATACCATCTCGATTTCCCATTCCATAAAACCCATTTCCATTCCAACTCCTTCTCTTTTCATGCTGTACGACTGTGGAACTCACTTGCAGCTAAGATCCGTGACGATACAAATATATCTGTCTTCAAAAAGCTAGTCAAAGAACATTACCTCTCTACTATCTAGTAGTTATATGTTATAGATAAGTATTACTATAATTTCATTTATGTATTGTATCTATTTACTTAAGTGTATATTTATTTACTGTTATTGATATATATGTTTTATGTGATTTAATCTATATCTATAATTTTGTATATATAAACGGCGAAACTAACTGACTGATATATCAACGCACAGCCGAAACTACTGGGATTAGGATCGTGAAATTTCGTACAAGGTTTCCTTTTATAACGTAGGCGAGCTATAAGAGAAGATTTTCCAAAATTCACCCCCTAAGGGGATGAAACGGGGCCCAAAGTTTGTATAGCAGAAGCTAGTTTAATAATATAGTCTATCTTAAAATATTTTTTCTTTAAGATAAAATTTTTTATACACACTGTGTTTCATTTTTCTAAATTATTTATACACACTGTGTCTAAATTTTTTACCCATCTCTCCTGTCGCAAGTCTGCTAGAAGAAATTTCGTTTAAAATAAGCAGCACTTTAGTACTCTTCGATCTGTATTTGTTTTATTTCAATTTTTAGTGTATACACAAATAAATAAAATGATAAATATACCATTTATGTTGCAGAGATAAATAACGGGAGTCCAAGAGAAACTTAGGCAAAAAATGAACACATTACCGAAGTCAATAAAAGATCCATGTACGCTCATCTAGAGCCCAAATAAACAAAGGTTAATGAAAATAATTAGGCACTAAATTATGATAACTGGAGATTTTAATTAATGAAAAGGCAATTAAGCAAGGAAGACGGTTAATAAAGTGATGAATCGTGTTGAAAGTTTGCAGGTGAAATGGTAAACACAGTCACACAATTACTTTTGTTATTACGTGAACTTTTTATGAAACAGTGAAATCTTTTGTGTGCCACATCAAGGGTCCTAATTGGAACTGCAATCGAGAGTGTACTTGAATGTGTTTGATAATATGTGAGATTAAGGGCCTGTGCACACCACGTTTTTTAAAAACGCGCCGTTGACGCGTGTTTTAGAAATATGCGTCAACGGCGCGCTTTTATTCTATTAAAGGTCTACATGGCTGTGTCTGCCTCGTGTGCGTATCGCGTCTGTATCACTACAAACGCGCGTTTGAAAAACGTGGTTTGCACAGGCCCTAACTGGTAATATTTTTGAAAGCCTGATCAAATCTTATCAGTTTCATTATCTACTCTCGAGAAAGTCGTTTGGGGTGGTAAGATAACAGAATCGATTCAGTTAACATGTGATATGACAGCTGGGACTCAAGCCTCCTCTGGAGAGGGAATGGACCGTAATACACCACCCGGGCCCATTACGAATTGATGGACTAAGGGTGCACATATTTATAAATGTTGGTATTTCATTAACCTGACCGATTCCTTAATCTTACCATTTATGTGTCTTTTTTAAAGTGGGAAATCATCTAATATCATCTCCCGCCCTTAGGCGGAGTGAGAGGGCGTGTCAGACTTTTACTGACTAAAATCCACTCCTGTTCCTTCTTTGCCTTGGTTCCAGGGCCCCGGGGTCCTCTTTCGTACAACCCATGGCCCCAGTAGGCTTCGACTCTGCTGGGGCCGTACGGTTTTACTGACATCTCCTTGAGGCGCGCGTGGAACACTACGGGCCGTCGACGACTTGGGCTTGGTCCGGACGGTTACCAGACGGTCGGACGGCGAGCTACTCATTACTCGCCATCCGCAAGCCCGCGCCTTCGGTGGCTGTAAATCAGGATCGGGATCCCGGTGGCTGGGGCGTGAGAGCCGTACCCTCGCGCGTGCGGCCGCCTCCTTTGCTAGCATTAATGCTTCGCAGAAGGAGGCGACCACCTGCCACTCCTCCTCGCTCCGAATTCCATTTGTGAGTGTGAATCCAATTCTTAAATGTATGCCACCATTTCTTTAAAAAAAAACTGTTGTTAGGTCATTCCAATTTTATTTAGTGCATAAGCGCACGGTTGGTACATGGTTGAAACTCAATGCTGCCGATCGTTCTGGGCACGGAACAGATCTGTTCCGTGGTTCTGGGCACGTGACAACATTACTCTTGTGTTGTTCAAAGAGTTAGAGGTGTACTCACATTGCGATGTGCTATCAACTAGGCATAAATTCTCACTGCAGGCGTGAGCTTGCGTACGACGAGTTAGGGGTTGCTCGCCGTCCAGCCGTCCGGTAACCGTCCGGACCGAGTCTGAGTCGACATCGGCGGCTAGTGTTCAACGCGCGCCTCAAAGTGATGTCAGCAAAACCGTAGAGCCCTAACAGGGCCGAAGCCTACTACTAGGGTCATGGGTTGATTTCTGAATGGGAATCCCATGGTCTTAGAACGCAAGAACAACTGCTGAAACGCAGTGGTGGTTTTAGTCAGTAAAAGTCTGACACGCCCTCTCACTTCGCCTTAGAGTGCGAGAAGTCATTAGATGATATACCACCTCAAAAAAAAAAAAAAACCAGCACCCGGGTTACTGAGAAACTTCAGATCAAACCACCTAATAAAATTTTGCTGGACCTGGGTATCAAACCCAGGAGCTCATGTACAATATCATCACTTCCGAGCTCTATACCAGCGAAACCTGTCAGTCGGCTCTAGCGACATAAATGTTTGGAAAACTTTGTGCCTTGTAAGAGCATTTTCTCTAAATACGGAAATACAGCTATAACACCTTGTTAAACCAGCTAGTTCATTTTCCCGATTCCTTAAGGTTGACGCATCGCTATTGGTTAAAGCAAGTACTGTCATAAGTTCGTCAATAGTCGGACACGGGCCTAGTTTAATAGCCTAGCATCATCTAACGAACATGGCTAACAGAAAACGTATAAGTGTACCTACGTACAACTATTCAGTACTTTTGTGATTTTATATATAGTACGTTACGTACGTTGGTACGTTTAAATCAAATCAAATTACCTACATATCCCTGTAATCTTGACAACCAAGTAAGAACCGGGAGAAAAGAACCCAAGTATTAAAGACCGAAGAGAAAAGGACTATGGATTAGACCATGAAATGGACCAAGAACTGTACAAAAATTTATCCAAGAATTGTTCCAAAAATTGGACCAATAATTGTATCAAAAATTGAATCAAGAATTGTACCGAAAATTGGACTAAGAATTGGACCATGAATTGGACCAAGAATTAAAGTAAGTAAGTAAGTAATAATTTATTTGTTTAAACATGGTGTACATGATACATTGCATGCAAGGTAATAATGAAATATAAGTTAATGTTCAGCCGCATATCGTGGCGTACTAATTTTTTTAGAAAGAGATGGTGCATAAATTGCCGTGATCATCAAAATTTTATAGGTTACTTATTAAATTTAAGTTAGGTATAATTATATTTCAATAGAGAGAGCAGTGGTGGCTGAGTGGTAATGGCCCCGACTTACGAGGACCTACAAGGTTGCGGGTTCAAACCCAGCCAGGTGCATTACTTTGTGTAATTTATTTTATCACCACTGCACTCAAAACGGTGAAGGAAAACATCGTGAGGAAACCAGCATGTCCTAGAACCAAAAATTCGAAGACATGTGACATCCAGCAATCCGCACTGGGCCCACGTGCTGGATTACGGCCCATTCCCTCTCCTAAAGAGGAGGCCTGAGTCCCAACAGTGGGAACATTATAAGGCCAACTATGCTATGCTATGCTACATTTCAATAGCATAGTTTTAGATATAATTCAATTATATATAATTATACTTAAATTAGTTAGTAAAATTATGAACCTTAGAAACAAGCTTTGTCAATTAAGAATTATTATTATATTTATTTGTTAGTTAATCAAGAAGACTATCCACGAGAACACTGCCGACAAACTGTACTGCAGTTTGGCAGAAGATATTTGAAAATATTAATGTAAATTTTCTTGAATATAATAGCTTTTTTTTTAATGGTTTACCATTAAAAAAAAAGCTATCTTAATGGCATCATTTACGTGTGCACTTGTGCATTAGTTTTTAACACAATAATTATGTCTGTGACCCGCTCGATGTAAAGAGATTTGATCCCACATGTATTGTCTTTAAGAATTCGTCTTCGAGGTCACCTCTTTCACGCGATCTTATTTTTGTAATTTCTTTCATTGTTTTTTAATCCTTAAAGTAAGTGCCTACTGCCTTGGTAATTTTCCTTACTTACTGTTGTTATTGTTTACATCAGTAATGGAAGATTTTGAACATTTTATTCCGTCTCCCATTGCGAAATCCAGTAAACATGACCTCAATAACACACTTCGCCAAAGAAATCCATTTGCGTATTTAATTTACCAAATTATTTTCATTTCATAGAATGAAATAAATTTTCAATTAGTTATACGAAACATGCATAGATAATGTTGTTTATGATTTTTAAAGTAATTTTAATGTTACAACTTTTAAATTGCCATTAGCTTAAAGTTGGTCTTTCGAAATAGGTTTTATTTGATTTAACTATCTGAAACGAGAAGATGAATTCCAGAAATATGCTAGCACTGCGAACTTCGTTCGTTTGTATATTATTTTGACTGGCCTGTTGGTCTAGTGGTTAGTGGCCCTGACTGCTATGCCGGAGGTCGTGGGTTCGATTCCCACCCAGGACAAATGTTTGTGTGATGAGCACAATCATTTGTTCTGTGTCTGGGTGTAATTTATCTATAATATGTATGTATTTAGAAATATATAAGTATGTTTATCAGTTGTCTAGTACTCATAACACAAGCTCTGCTTAGCTTGGGACTAGACGGCGTTGTGTGATGGTTGTGGAATATTATTATTATTATTGTGGAATATTATTATTATTATTGTATATATCTGTAGGGTAATCTCCGGAAACATTGCACCTATTTTTTCACTATTCGAAAAGTCCATTATTTGATAAATGATATTTATTTTGCAAATAGGTTTTATAAATTTTTTTCACGTAATTTTTTTCGTTAATTTAAACTACTATACATCAGGCCGGTGTTTCCTAACTGACTACACTGAGAAGAAAAACCGAAACAAACTCGGGGGTCAAAAAAAAAATTTTATTCGACATCAATATAATGAGAATACAGTCACAATCTTTTCGATAAATCGGTTTAAATATGTACCTAAATATAACTACCGTATATGTACTTAAAACAAAACCCCCAACAATACATTCATAAATATATTATCATGTGTGAAAGCCTGACTTTTTTCGAAATCATAGACAGGTTTTAGGAATCAAAAATTATGACGCGAGTTTATGTCAAATGACGTGATTTTGTTTGACATTCAATTATTTAATTGGTCAAGGTTATTTGTCATGTAAAACATTGACTTTTCTCTAATAAAATTCATGTTACATAATATTAAATCAGCAGTCAAGGAAAAATAATGGTGTTATGTACGCTTAAGTGTGTATATTAATTTATTCACTTATGTGATTGTAGGTAGCTGTGTTAAAGAGTTTTTCTCATAAAAGTGTCATGTAAATTAGAATTTAGCTTCTACATACGCGTAGAAATTGAGAATATTGTGTAGGTATATCACAGTATTCTTTTTTAAAATCTATCTTTACCTCCCTATTCCTTCTTTTTCCAATAGACCTTTTTTACCCTGAAGGCGTGATCCGTACTATGACGTCTTGATTACAATTGACCAATTGCATTGGGAGCATTATAAGGTTGATAATTCTATGCTATGCTATACGATGTGAGAGACAGGTGGAACTATATAGAACGAATAGCACTAACCCTTTTCATATTTTAATTACGATGATTTAAGACTTTGACGAACAACCGTTGCGGTTCCACAATTGCCGCGGTCGAGCTTTACGGTGAAGTTGTCTCTAAGGTCTGTGTCTGGTCCGCCACAGGTGACGCCCCAGTCGCCGGGAGTCGCAAGGCAATTCCCGGGCACCGTAGTCGTAGACTTGCGGACGAGCAATGGGTAGCTCGTCTACAACTCTACAGCCGTCTTGTAAGGACCAAGCCCGAGTCAACGGCGCGTAGTCTTTCACACACGTCTCAAAGAGATGTCAGCAAACTGAAGGGGCCCGGTAGGGTCGATGCCTGCTAGGGATGCGGGGTTGTTTCAAAGAGTTACCGTGGCCCTGGCACGCATAGGGCAATTGAATGAACACGGGTGAGTCAGTAAAATTCTGACACGACCTCGAGCTCAGAGAGGGAGAAGTTATTTGGTAATTTCCCATCTCAACAAAAAATAAAGGTACAATTCCGGTGAAGTGGCCAAATAAGAAAATAATGTT
Source organism: Mythimna impura (assembly GCA_905147345.3). Lineage (NCBI taxonomy): Eukaryota > Metazoa > Arthropoda > Insecta > Lepidoptera > Noctuidae > Mythimna > Mythimna impura. Next base: position 8,375,692 of record LR990348.1, read on the forward strand.
CGTATCGCCTAAATAACGAATGTCATATCTGAATATATATTTCGCAAATAAAAATTATTCGCCGATTGGAAAGTCGACCCTTATCGGTTTGTTTGTCGAACCATTTCTCCTTTGTAGCCAAAAAATAATAATAACTAGATGAATTTATTACAAAAATCAAACTATCTCTTAAAAGATTTTATTTTGACACAACCATGTAACTTTTTCGGCCATGTATCTCGTCGTGGTAATGACTCCATAGAGCGTCTCGTAGTGCAGGGCAAAGTTGAGGGCACAAGGCCACGTAGTATATCACCAATGAGATGGACAGACCAGATCAAGGCCGCAACTAAGAGCTCGGTTTACGAATGTACCCGGAAAGCTGCAGTCCGCGATGAATGGCGCCGTATTACCAGGATAATCAATCATCGTGATTCACAGTGATGACCACGACCACTTACTTGGGCACGAGAGTACCGACTGAGAAGAAGAATGTAACTACTTATAAATTTCTAAACTAATAAATATTATATCTTAAAAGGTATATATTCAAACTATCTTGAAAGTAATACTAAAAACTAACGCGTGAGACATATTTTTTTAGAATTATATTAACCTGTTTTACAAGTAGAATATTCTTCAACATATAAATATTTATGACCGAAGTGAATCGACAAAAGGTTAATGATTGCAATTTTGTCTTAGACAAAGGTCAAAACAGCAGCGGCCTTGTCCCGGGCTGCGGGACAGTAGGCGGCAAGTGGCAATAATATGCCTAAAAATCAATTATTAGTTTCATAAACGTGAAAATTACTTTCGTTTAGGTTGTAAAACAATGTAATTATTGACGTGGTAATTATTTTTGGCGTGGTCGCCCCACGTGTATGCATATTATTGCCGGTGCCAAATGTGCGCGTATAAAGCATACATGTGAATTTGTGTGAATACATATTGCCAGTAAAGGAGCCTGTTGAGCGCGAGTGTACCGTGTTCTGTGCGACCGTACCGCGGTTGAGCGCCCGCGCAGTTCTCCTCGCGACGCAACACTGCGTGCGCGCCTACCTTTGTGCTTTTGTTTGTTCTAAGGGTGAGGTATTTTTGAATTTCGTATTCTTTTTTTTCCTTTTTGGTGCATGAAGAAAAATCTGTGCTAACTTTCAGTCATCATTTTATTTTTATACATTTGTTTAAGTCATTATTTAGTACTTTGTGCTTTAAATTCGGTCTTTGTTTGGCAAGGTTGTTACAATAAATACAGCACATAATTGAATTCAAGTAGATCTTATCTAACTGTGCTAATCAATAAGTTTTGTTTGGAATAATTTTACATAATATTTATTCTCAGGCATTAAAGTAGGTATCTTTTCTAACTGAAAGATAATGGAAGCTTTAATTCATAAGTTATTTTTGCTTGAGCTTTATACAAGTCGTGAAATATCGTCATAACTGTGGTGAAGATTGTTATCTTTAGCGTATTTATAATAGGCGTACTATGAATCAGTGCAGTAGATCATAATTTACTATTATGGTCACTACTTAGAATGGCATTTATGCATTCTTATGGTCCTTAGTAGATATAGGTAGACTGTCTTCGATGACCAGCTAAAGGAAATACATCTATAAGTCGTTTATTTCATACTAGGTGACCCGGCACCGGCGAACTTCGTACCGCCTAATAGTCAATGAATGTAGTATATCTTTCGATATAGTCAACCGATTGCGATGAAACAAAGCCTAAGTAATATCTCAAGTTTATCGATTTTGTACATTTTACGTGATGCGCGCACAACTAAAATCTTCTACAGATTTATTATGTATAGATATTTTGCTAATCTACGAATATACATCGCCTTAGCCACAGTCCTCACCATAGGACTCCATTTTTATTCTAGTAGAAATAATGATTTTAGTTGAATATATGACACAGCATTTTTTTTTTTAATTTCATTTGAAATTAAATAAACATTGGTCAGCCTTATCTATTGTCTAATGTTCGGTTTGGTTCGTAATTAGTTTCAACATGAAATATTCCACGTTACTGATAATTCGGATAATCGACTTCTGATAAAGATAATGTTAACTCTTAAATAGTGTTAATTAAAATTCATATCTGTAGTTGTACGACAGAATGACAGATACCAACAGTGTGACGAAGGTATGTTATTTATGTAATATTATAAATTATTTGTCTTTTTTTAAATTATCTTGTTGGCCTTTCTGCGGAACGAACGTAAAGTTCGTTTCTCAGATTCGATAGTTTTCATATCGAATTTGAGGCATAGAGTTCGTTTACCAGTAAAATCGGATGTGCTTCTTTATTAAATGCTCTTATTGGACAAAGATCAATGTCTAGTTATTATGTCATCATCATCATCATCTTCCTGCCCTTGTCCCATCTTATTTGGGGTCGGCACAACATGTTTTTTTCTTCCATTCTATCCTGTCAACCGTCATGCTATCACTAACTTCCTTTTCTTTCCTTTCCTAGTTATTATGTCATATCGGTTCATAATAATTTAATGTCACGTAACAGATAACAGTAACACGAGTAAAACTTACCTAACAGTTTCGATCTCATCGTTATTTCAATGCCACGTGAGTCATTTAAACCCATAGTTAATGGTAGTTCATAACACACCTTGATATTATTATGGTTTATTGACCATTCATAAGATCACCTGGTGATTTATATAATGACCTTGATAGTGGAAAATTATTAAAATAAACGAGAATCGGATACTCATATTTTCATCATCATATTTTGTGTTTTTTTTACTTACACGTTATTTTCATTTTTAACCTTAACATAAAAAATATGGAAATTGTAGCCTGCCCCTATCTGGTTTCAAGCTACCGGTAGTTACCAGCTTTCTCCTAACAATACGCATCTAGGAATACTATTATCTGAATCAAGTGCTTGATCCAGCTGCTCACAAAAGTATCCTCGGGTATTCGTCGACGAATTCAAGGAATCGTCAAATTGACGAGGCCCACTGAGGCCGACCCTTGCCAGAGCTTCTGGATTTTTCGTTGCGTTAGAGTTACCGTAGCCTTGGAACGCAAAAGGCAACTGAAGATACACAGGCGGGTTTTTGTCAGTAAAAATCTGACTCTCTCACACGCCCTTCTGAGAGCGTGAGGGAGAATCATTTAATCGTTTCCCACCCAAACAAAGGTTATTGAGGCTCTTGGCTAATATGTTACGTCTATCGGCGCAATGACTGCTGTATCCACATCCCACATGTCGACAACCTCGTGAGCCAGATACTTTGTTTACTTATCTAGCCAAATCAAGATACTTTATTGTCCCATTTACATATGATTTACATTTTAAAATATTAACATAGGAATATTTAAAACTCATTTAAAAATTAAAAACTAGTAACTTAGTCCACCCATAACCGAAATAGGGTCCAAGGTACGGGTGGTCAGGGTTTCTGAGCGAGGAATCTCCTAAAAAAACGCGACGTGTCCAAGAGTGTATTCTGGATCAAGCCTTTGATTCAACTGCCCAATGAGAGCCTCCTTAGATGTGTAGAGGTTTTTGGTTATTACGTCATTGGCCGTCACGTCCGTCCATCACTCCCACATGTCGACAACCTCGCGAGCCAAGTCAAGATGATTGTTGTTGGATGGAGGTTCTCGCCATGAAGTACATTGTTATTATTTTTATTTATTTATCTCTAGACTCTGGGGGGTCGGTGAAGGAAAACATCGTGAGGAAACCGGCATGTCCTAGAACCAAAAATTCGAAGATATGTGCCATCCACCAATACGCACTGGGCCCGCGTGGTGGATTACGGCCCATTCCCTCTCCTAGAGAGGCCTGAGTCTCAGCAGCGGAAACATTAAAAGGCTGATTATGCTTATGCTTATGCCTGGGGTCCTGAACCTTTGGAACCCGTACGAGAGGCCGAATCCAACTCGTAGAGGCGTCTTAGACATTTCTCATAAAACATAATATATGCTCCATGAAAAATGTTTATGAGGAACTTATGTCCAACAGACAATTACCTCTGTATGCGCTATACTAGTGCACCTAAGGCCAACCTCTTTGAGGGACATTAGTATTATTTTTACCAGCGGCTTCAACCACGTAAAAGCAGAATTCCCGAGATAAAAAGTATCGTATGTGATATATCATACATGGTCTACACGTGCCAAATTTCATCCAAATCCGTTCAACAGTTTGAGCGTGAAGGAGTAACAAACATACTAACACACTTACATGGAACCATTCGCTTTTATGATATGTTATATATATAGCTTGTACTGTTCCCCTGGTGGCCAAAGGCCTCCCTCCATGTTTTCCATTGTTCTCGGCTCTGGGCTACTTCTTACCAATTCCATAATAATTACACACAAAACTGTTTCAAGGTCACACGTGAGTAGGGTATTGCACTTTGACCTTCAATTGTAAGATCACGGTTACGAAATAGTCAAAAAGTACGTTCTCTTTCTTTCGAAACGTTTTGAAAATCATCGGTTGTGTCACTAGTATCGTTTTGGTTCACGTTCGATGCGGCTGACCTTGGCGACCGCATCGCACATCAGCGGATACTTGGATAGCTATTCATTCGCAGACACGTGGGGCTATAGTCTCCCATCCACATACCAATACTGTGACTTTGGATTCCATTTTTCCTTATTACCATTGTGTTTTTTACGTGTATAGAATGTAGATAGTGCGCTTATGATATTTGTGTGAAGCGTGTGGATCTGGCGTTAAAAAAAAACAATAAAAAAATTACATTGTTCAAAACAATGTGAAAAAAAACCTGTAGAACTGCAAAAAAATATATCTTGCCATAAAAACATTTTTAGAATAGTTTCACGGGTGTTTAAGGGTTCTTTATGTAAACATGTAAATCTTGTACGTGACTTATTTATTTATAGTACCTACCTAAAACATCAATGGAAATGAAAACATTGCTTCCGCGAGAAAATGAGAAAAGACTTTTGACCCCTAAACTCGTGGTTATTGCCCGAAAGTTCAACGACTTTACAAGATTTGTCACTTATTACTAATTTGTTAATTTCCTTTTACTCTTTTATTGTGTAAAAATTTTAATAAAATTGTCCCCAAAAATAAAACAAAGTTTTGCTTTAAAATCAGCTATTTTAGGATAAAGTTTTATAGAGATGACTGACTTTTTGCGGTTCTAGGTAAAGTTGTAGCAATTCATTGGATTTTAAAATCTTTGATTCTAAATTTATTTCAATACCGCTTGTCTCTACTTAATCTTTTTTAAGAATAATGTATTTGATGTTGAATAGGTATTTCTCAAACTCTACTTTAACCTGTAAACCTGGCAAAATTTGGCACTTAGGTCGAGTTTGAGACGTTCGTAACTCAAAATACTGAATTCAGAAACGCGGATAGTCGTTGCGTTGAACAAAGTATTTCTTGCATTGTGTGGGCGACTAAGATGACTCAGAAATTGCACGGTCGCGTTGTTTGGTAAATAAACAGCTGCGGTATACAGCGCATTATTATGTATTACATAAACTCCGAACAATCGCATTTCTTTTATCATGCTAATGAAGCAGCTTGTTATACCAATTGAGGTGTTTCACACACTCTGTTGACCTATAAATACAGTTTATAGAAGGCCGCCGTGTAATTTTTTTTTTTATGAAACAATGTCATGTAAAGTATTCGTTATTAGTTATATCGGTGTTAAGAGCAGTGTTGGCCCAGTGGAAACGGAAGTCGACTTACGAATGGTAGGTCGTGGGTTTCAAACCCAGCTACGCGTATTACTTTGCGTGCCTAATTTATTTAATCACCACTGCTCTCGAAACGGTAAAGGAAAACATCGTGAAGAAACCGGCATGTCCTAGAATCAAAAATTTGAACGCATGTAACATCTACCAACCCGCACTGGAACCGTTTGGTGGATTACGGCTCATTCTCTCTCAGAGAGGTGGCCTTAGACCCAGCAGTGGGAATATTATAAGGTTGATCATGTAGAAATGTCAATAACAATATTTTAACAATTCACTTAGTTAATTATAATATATTTCTTCTTATCATTTTAAAAGTTTGAACAATATAGTAATATATTATATTATGAGTGCTGAGTGGGACTGATGCACGCGTCATGCTCGTGAACGGGTGCCGTCAGTTGAGACTGGTTATTTGGTCTTAGCTGCTATCGGCTTAATTTAATTTCTTTTTTTAATTATTATTACTTATCTACATTGTGCTCACATATTAGAAGCGACAAGAAATATGTAACCAAGATTTATGTAAATCATAATATGATTTAAAAGAGTGTCCATGGAGTTTCTTGCACGTTCTTCTCCATCGAGATCTACGCTTTGGAACGTGCAATTTAACTTTCACTTGTTTTTTTTTTGACTGACCGATATTTTGACAATTCAAAAGTGCATATTTAATAAGTAATTGGTCTATTTGAAATAAACGTTTCTGATATTGCACAAGACTGCATAAGAAATAAAATAATATGCAACTGCACCTGAGGTGAGCAGAACCCATAGAGAGGACGCAACCTCACAGAAAAAAATTGAACTACATTATCTCTTATTAATGAGTTAGGAGGCAAATAATTTTTGATAGGTGTTACTTAGTAAGATATTGATACATAGGATAATCGATAGAAAAAAAAGGAATTGTGAAGTAAGTTCTTTTTACAAACCAGATTGCTTACATAAAATCAAAAAACAAGCTTGATTTGCCATGGGCTAAAAATATTCATAATAAAATTTTTTGTTTGTATTTTTTTAATAATAATAAAAATTATGTCTACAACTCCAATTATTTTTAATTTAAGTAAGTTTGGGAGAAGACACTGATTCCTGTAACACAGGTGTTCCGACTTAGCATAGGAGTCAGGGCCTCACTCTACTGTACCCTTTCTTACCAATAAATTATCATAATATTATTAATTGAAGTTGGTCGGATTTCTATTTCTTTCTGTGCGTTGGAATTGCACAATTTAATCCCACCAAATCCGTTCCATCATCGGACCACTAGACTTACGGCGTTGCGCCATCGGTACATGGTGGACATCCCACCCATACGTACAAAGCGTTTTGGGAACACATTCATTATGCGTATAGCTAAGGAGTGGAAATCCCTGCCGGAGTCAGTGTTTCCTGATAGCTACAACCTAGGGGTCTTTAAGTCAAGGGTGAATAGGTTACTTCTAGGCAAGCGTGCTCCATCGTCGGCCACATCATCGCTTACGGTGAGACAGTGGTCAAGCCTATCAATAATAATAAAAAAGAATATCTCTAAATAATTTAATACAGTACACCAATTATAAGTTCAATGTATTATAAATTCGTATAATTTTTTTTCTCTTTTTAATGACGTGCTGAAACTTGTAAGGGTTGGTATTTCTATAAATAGCTAAGTATGTATAACGCATATTATATTCACTGATCATTATAATTTATTATAAAGAGTAGGTAGGTAATAAAATCACACTATTATTAAATATGATAAAGGTGTGAGTTTGTAAATATGTATGTATGTTTGTAACTTCTTTACGCACTAACGGCTGAATAAATTTCGATGGTATGAGGAGACCATGTCCTGGAATAGCACATGGATACTGTTTATCCCAGGAGTATGTTCGTTCGGGACATTTTTACTACTTTCACGAGAGTGAAGCCGCTAGCAGCTTATTAATCTCACAAATATTATAAATACAAAAGTTTGTAAGCGTATGTTTGTAATTTCTTTACTCTCGAACGCCTAAACTGATTTCGATGAAACTTCGTACATGGGTAGACCATATTTTGGAATAGCACATAGGCTTTTTTTTATCTCGAGAGTGTGTTCTCTTGGGATATTTTTCTACAATCACACGGGGTGAAGCCGCTGGTAGCAGCTAGTAGAACATATTATCAGTTCGCACTACTCTCTTATCGCATAGCCTAACAGAGAGGATGTCGGTACAGAGGCCCTACTATGAGCACTTGACGCGATCCAATTGCCGACCTAAACTGAACTATTAAAGAGATGGAGCTATACACCCTTATTTTTTAATTAGTAGAAAAAAAAATGGGACACGCACAATGGTCCGCCAAGGACTAAGCGCGGAAACCAGACCACAATAGATAGAAATGGGGCTCTATCCGTACTCGTTACTGATCATATTTGTGTAGTCAAAAGTAAAAACAAACGAAATCCCAAAATTTTCCATGAAAATTTGTCACAATTGGTAAATTTATAATTGAATCAATCATTCATGACAGTTGCTACTAGAAAATAATACGCGCAGTGTTTTTTATTTTGAACGTCATTCATTCATTCATAATCAGCCTGTACAATATTATATCCATAAATCAAGTGACATTATGGGATATAAACAAACGCTAATAACTTTGCTGTTTATGAATATTATTTATTAAGACTTTACTTAATTAATAACAAAACCTTTTCTAATAAGCCCTTTAAGTTTTGTACTAATTAAACATTAGTGGTGTATAGAGTCTATAGCTCCATCTCCCTTTCTGGCTGGCACGAATGATATTTTAACATGTCATGGAAAGGCTTCTGGACTCGGCGATTAAATTCAGTCATTCACAAAGTCAGTTAGTTAGTGTAAATGGTGGATAGTGTGAATACATACAAGGTGTGCGAAGAGGATAATTAAAAATCCAGATTTGGTTAAGTCCAATCTACAAAGCCTCGAGCACAGGCGCAGGGTAGCCAGCCTATCGGTATTTTACAGGTTGCATTTTGGAGAGTGTGCGCGGGAATTGCATGACTTGATTCCGCCATCTCCTTTCTACCATCGGACTACCCGACGTACGGCGAGTATCCACCTTTACATTGTTGAAACTTCAACGGTCCGAGCTAAGCGTTTCGCTTTGTCGTTTATACCGCGTTTATCGAAGGACTGGAACCATTTTCCTGCTGCGGTCTTCCCGTCCATCTATAATTTAGGTGTCTTCAAGGCTAGAGTAAATAGGCTCTTCATAAAGTAGTGCGCCTCACCATCGATGTCATCACTGCTTACCATCAGGTGGGACCGCAGTCAAGCACGGTTTATACCAATTAAAAAAAAGAGTTCTTTAAAAAAAATATCTATTCTATAAATTGTTCGAAAGTTCTAAGAAATTTTAAATTCTGACCCTTCCTCTCGAACCACGCGGAGCGCGAGACGACATTTGATGATTTCTCACTTCAAAAAAAAAAAATAGATAGAATGGGGATCAATTATTAAACAAGCCACTGTTAATTGGTAGGATCATTGATATTGCTTGCCCTTTGAAATGCATAGTTTCTACGTTGGAACTCTTGATATGAAAAATCGTTTTTTTATTAGCTTTCATGGTTACAAGTACTGCGATATAGAAAATATAAAACATAAAAAAAACAGTAAATACCAAATTTGGAAAAAAGCAAAGCGTACCTTTAATATAAAGTTTATTTGAACTTATAATTTCAAGTCAATCCAAAGATAAAACACTTTAAAGCAACCCGTTTTAAAAAACGGCAATTTCGTAGGAAAAGACCTATTATTTTTTAATTATTTCATATTATTTATAAGTCTCAGTCAGTCTTTTCGCTCTTTAGTTAAGTTAGTCAAAGTAATTTGTGGGATTAGGCGCACAATGCCACATTCGCAAAATGACATATTGACGCAAAATGCCACATTCGCAAAATGCCACACTAGCAAAATGCCACATTAGCAAAATGACACATTCGCAAAATGTCTTTTCTCAAAATACCACATTAGCAAAATGCCACATTATCAAAATGACACATTCTCAAAATGACACATTCTAAAAAAATCATAATTATCACATAATGTACGATTTACGTAAATGACAATAAAAATTGTTAAAATGACTTATTTACTTCTTGCAGTGGGTTTTTTATTAAAATTATGAATAAAAAATAATACCAATTTAATCTTTCCAGTATTTAATCACATTTACACATTTTCATTTATTTTAATATAAAATAAAAATGCTGTACTTGTAATCTAGCAGTTATTAAGTTTTAGTTAGATGGCTTTCCATAAAAACATACTAACGTCCATCATCTTTCTGCCCTTGTCCCGTGTTATTTGGGGTCGGCGCAACACGTTTTTTTCTTCCATTCTGCCCTGTCACTCGTCATGCTATCACTAACTTCTTTTTCTTTCATATCATTCTTCACACAATCCATCCATCTTTTCTTTGGTCTCTCTCTCCATCCATCATAACTCTTTTAGTAACATGCGTTCCATCCTCCTCCAACAATTCCCAACCCAGGAGGGTTGGGAATTGTTGATTGTTGTTGGCTCTTCAGGAGAAGAATTCCCAACCGGGAATTGTTTGTCTTGGTATGGTTGTTGGTCTTGGTGGAAGACATGACCATACCAAGACAAACAATTCCCTTTCAACTTTTCAGTCACTGGCGACTCGGATCCAGACTGATAGATTGACTGATAGATTGATAGATTGACTGATTGATTGATAGATTGATAGATTGATTGATAGATTGATAGATTGATAGACTGATAGATTGACAGATTGATAGATTGATAGATTGATGGATTGATAGATTGATAGATTGATGGATTGATAGATTGATAGATTGATAGATTGAAAGATTGATAGATTGATAGATTGATAGATTGATAGATTGATGGATTGATAGATTGATAGATTGATAGATTGATAGATTGATAGATTGATAGATTGATAGATTGATAGATTGATAGATTGATAGATTGATAGATTGATAGATTGATAGATTGATAGATTGATAGATTGATAGATTGATAGATTGATAGATTGATAGATTGATAGATTGATAGATTGATAGATTGATAGATTGATAGATTGACTGATAGATTGATTGACTGATTGATTGACTGATAGATTGATTGATTGATTGGTTGATTGATTGATTGATTGATTGATTGGATTGGATTGGATTGGATTGCATTTCTCACTTTATCGATTCTCGTCACACCACACATCCATCTTAACATTCTCATCTCCACTACGTGCAATCTTTCTTCATCTTTCTTTTTCGCAGCCCAACATTCTGATCAGTATGACAGGCCTTATCACGGACTTGTAGATTTTACCCTTCAACTTGAGGGGCATCCGTGGGTCACAAGTTGTTCCCGTGACCTTTCGCCATTTCATCCATCCTGTGTTGATCCAATGTGTTACGTCCTGGTCTACCTCACCATCCCCTTGGACAAAAACATACTAACGTCCAAATTTTAAAAAATACCGAGTTCGAAATGACATTTTGGCATTGTGCGAAAGTGGCATTTTGCGAAAAGTCATTTTGCGAAAGTGGCATTTTGCGAATATGGCATTTTGCTAATGTGACGATTTGCGATATGGCGTTTTGAGAATGTGACATTTTGAGAATATGACATTTTGCGAAAATCTAATGTGTCATTTTGCGAATGTGGCATTGTGCGCCTAATCCAATTTGTGCGGTATTGTTTGCTTGGCGACTACATGTGGTCTCATGTGAGTATTTAGCTAAGTTTTTTGACGACTTTTGCCTCATTATCATAAGGAGATGCGTAATGACTATATTACTACATTCAACGGACACGTGAAACTATAGAAATAACAAATTGTATTTAAAAGCTATTATCATTATAATAACAAACCGACAAGGTCAAATAACTCTGTTTATATTATTATTGTTCTATCATCATCATCATCATCATCATTTCAGCCGAAAGACGTCCACTGCTGGACATAGGCCTCCCCCAAGTGTCGCCACAATGAACGGTCCTGTGCGTCTCGCATCCATCGGACTCCCGCAACCGTTACCAAGTCATCGGTCCACCTGTTCCATTGTTCTATGGTATCATCGAAGTGATCTGATGATGATGATGGAGCCGGAAGGTAGACACTGGAACTCCGTAATTAATCAATGTATCCTAGCCGTGTTTGGACTTATTAGAATTGTCATGAGATGCACTTTGGCTATAAGGTACTATTGAACTGACCTGATGATGGAGCCGGAAGGTAGGCACAGGAACTCCGTAATTAATCAATGTATCCTAGCCGTGTTTGGGCTTATTAGAATTGTCATGAGATGCACTTTGGCTATAAGATACTATCGAACTGATCTGATGATGGAGCCGGAAGGTGAAAAGTAGACACAGGAACTTCATAATAAAACAATGTAACCTAGCAGTGTTTGGTTTAATTGGAATTATCATGAGAAACAGGCACTCTGTTTATAAGTGTATCGCAAATAAAAAACTTTACAAAAAAATAAAATAACCGACCACTAAAAAAAACACTAAAAGGATCAAAATTACTTTGATTTCGGAAGTCTGTGTTAAATAAGATCCAAATAATACCGAGAAACACCGACTTCCGAAATTAAAGTTATTTTGATCCTTTTAGTGTTTTTTTTTTTAGTGAAGACGGTTATTTTTTTTTTTTTTGTAAATAGTTTTTGTAGGGTTCCGTACCGGGACCCTATTGCTATCACTCCACTGCCCGTCTGTCTGTCACCAGGCTGTATCTCATGAACCGTGGTAGCTAGACAGTTGAAATCACAGATGATGTATTTCTGTTGCCGCTATAACAACAAATAGTAAAAATAAATATTTAAGTGGGGCTCCAATATTACCAAAGCGATTTTTTTTTGTTGTTTTTTGCTACGGACGGTACTTGGCCGGTTTTTTTTTAACACAATCATTAAAGAAATTAACAAAGACAAAAATGTAATAAGGTATTTCAATTCCGAATGAGAGCTTGCAGCTTCGTAATAAAAGGGAAATAAAACACTGAGTAAGATCCGGTTAAACCGCTTTTTTTTAAGTAGATAATTAGGTATCAATGTTTAGAAGCCATTATTTTTTTTTCCTTTAATTTTATACTTTAGCTATATAATCACATTTTGTACTATGTCATTCTTTTTTTCAATGTAACATTGAATTTTTTTTTTTAAATTCATATAAACCAGTACTTGACTGCGATCCCACCTGATGGTAAGCAGCGATGCAATCATTGATGGTGAGGCGCACTAGTTTATTAAGAGCCTATTCACTCTAGCCTTGAAGACACCTAAATTATAGTTGGACGGGAAGACCGCAGCAGGCAATTTGTTGGTTGACTGGTAGAAAAGGCATTACGTCCGGCTTTGTAAGTTTGTGTTGCATGAACGTTTAATCTATTTCTATATCTATATAAAATTGAGTCTGTTTGTACTATCAAATTTTTTTTTAAATTATTATTTGCATATGATAGTATACCTACTCAATATCTATCTGTAACAAAAATTTAATTTTTTAATTTTTTTTGTCTGTCTGTTTTTCAAAGTTACATTGAAAATGTAGTCTCTCCACCAACCTTGATTGACTGGTAAAATGCCTAAGGCATTAAGTAGGTACACCTGTGTGCGTCGTGTCGCAATAAATAAATAAAAAATGTAATGTTCACACTAAGACATCACGATTGTCAACAAAAACTAAACTGTAAAGCAAACTTCAAAAACATATATGTTTTACGTATAAGGTAAATTGATTATAATATTGTAAAATATTGAGATATAAAACATTTATTGTAAGCTAAAAGCGGGTTATTGCACTTAGAGGTCGAACAATACCACTAAACAGGTCTGTTTTGTATTTTAAGCAAACTTGACCGCTAACCTGGTCGTCGAAGGCAATCAAGTTAACCTAAGGTATATTATTTAGCAGAGGCGTAGCGTGGACTAATGTAGACGTGGGTTAGGGCACATCAGCGAGGCCTTTTTCTTTACAGAAACGAGAAAGCGACTGTCACAACCCTGTGGTCGACCACATCGTCGCTTATCATCAGGTGAAATAGTGGTCAAACACGAGCCTATCAATTATAAAAAAAACCCTCGTTCTTAAAGAGTCCTCGCCGGTGCGAGGCCCCTTTGGGTGCAAGGCGGTGGGCGAGGGCCCACTTCGCCCACGCCTATCCTACAATCACTGTTCATTTACCTACTCAGGATAAAATGTAGCTTATAACAACCAACTACAGTGTAACCGTTTAGCAGTGAAATAATTCTCCTGACCGGATCAGAGGTCCACGAGCTCTTAACGTAATCCATTTTACGACCTAAACTGAACTGTTAATGGGATGGAGCTATATAGGGTGACTGGTAATTAGTGACCAATACTTAAACACATGATTGTACTCATGATTACAAACAACTTTCCCAAAGAAACTTTTTTTATATTCTCATTAGTTTTATCACAATAATAAAACAGCTATTTAAATAAGCACGCGCGCCTGCGACCGGCGACCGCTCAGCTGTTAGCCGCGTGACGCCTTGGTACCTACAATAGTGATAGAACACCCGCGCAGCTTGCAAACCCATAGGTGTTTGTACCTAATCAGTGAATGTATCTACAAACTAGTGAGTATATAAAAAAAGTTTCTTTGGGAAAGTTGTTGGTAATCATGAGTACAATCGCGTGTTTAAGTATCGGTCACTAATTACCAGTCACCCTATATAGGGTGTATAGCTCCTTCCGTCTTTATCGCTCGCATGACTGAAATTTCAACACATTATGGTAAGGACCCAGTAATTGCTACAGATCCCTTTTTGTTTTATTTCCGCGGGAAACCTACCCGCGGCCGAACTTTGTGAATAAGTCCTAAAAGTGTCGGATTTTTACCTCACTAAAACCATCCCAGTGATCACCATCAGCACATTGACTGGCCTGTTGGTCTAGTGGTTAGTGGCCCTGACTGCAAAGCCTGAGGTTGTGGGTTCGGTTCCCACCCAGGACAAAAGTTTGTGTGATGAGCACAATCATTTGTTATGTGTCTGGGTGTAATTTATCAATATTATGTATGTATTTAAAAATATATAAGTATGTTTATCAGTTATCTAGTACCCATAGCACAAGCTCTGCTTAGTTTGGGACTAGATGTCGTTGTGTGATAGTTGTGGACTATTATTAGATTATTATTATTATAGAAGGGGCCTCGTTACCCGTTGAAAGACCACTCCGGAACCCCTCTGTGCGACGCCTGTTATTGCACATTCCTGAAATTCCACAGAGACCTACAAACAAATACACAATTTAGTCTTTTTTATAATAGAAATAAATAAAGGAAGAAAGAAAACACATTACATTAGCACACAGACACACACTGAAGAAACAAGTACATAGAAAGTTATATAAAAGCTAAAAACAACAACATTGTGTGTCTTACGGCTGCGCTAAATAGGAAGTATCAATAGCGTATTGGCACTTCATTTTATCAATATAATGAAGTATCAATAGCTTCCTGTACCAATGAACAGTACAAAATTACTCCTTGCTCGAACTCAGCGTGACACCTCCAGCCCATCTTCTAAGATAACCTTGGTCAACGTAATTTCATCAGTCAAGGTTCAGTGGCAAGATAGAAGATATAATTTTATCGATTTAGGCTCGCTTCAGACGTGCAATCACCCCGTAAAAGCTTATTTTGATTTGAAAATCTTAAGTCTACAATTTGTTTAAAGATGAGTGCCAAATTGTCATGCAACATTGCTTCGTGAGTAACATTCGATTAAAAACCTACCAAAATACTTTACATGATAATGTTATCAAGGATATATTTATTACTTGCTGCTTCCCGTGGCACTGCCCGGTGAAATTAGTTATTCCCAATTTTAAATGGCGTACATCGAAGGACTGGAACAATTTGCCAGATGAGGTCTCCCCGTCCGATTACAATTTAGGTTTCTAGAGTGAATAGGATCTTAATAAACTAGTGCGCTTCACCATCAACGATTGCATCACTGCTTACCATTAGATGGGATCGCAGTCAAGCACTAGTTTGTATATTAATTTAAAAAAATGGAGATTTCCAGATAAAATTTCCTATTGTATATTTTTCAACTGCTTTCATGGGATTTTTCTTTTAAACCAAAAAATTAAATTTCATATCGTTGGCGTTCTTAAATTTTAGTAAGACTAACGAACAGCTATTTATTTTTGTGTTATATAGATTATGTTGAGTCATAAGTAAAAGCTTCTCGTGGGAAATGAGTGAGGGCAATTAAGTAGAAGCTGGTTATCATATGCATATAAGTAGTATTAAAATCTTTACACCCTGTTGGGTAATGAGCACTTCCATAACTGCCAGCCAACCACTTGCGTATGCAGGTTTCTAACTATTTTCTCCATTAAACATGTTAGAAATAAACTAAGTTCGGAATCGCAGTAACCCCTGAATACAATAATACGTCTCATACTGTTTTATAGCTAATGAAAATATATTACAGGTAACTAATTAAACTGAAGGAACATATTTTTGGGATAAGAGCATATGGCCGGGTTCCCACTGTGCCGGGCCGGTAAAACTGCCGGAAGGGCTAGTGGCTGCACAATTTATATAAAGCTCACATTATCCCGAATCCGGCATTTTTACCGAGCGTTTTGCCACTGCGAAGTGCCGGTAGAAATACCAGACCGGAGTGATGTGAACGAGTTTGTGCCGGATCGCTCGCCCCGCCCGTGCTCCCCTCACGTCATTTATGTTCTGTGGGATAAGACCAAAGAAGTTTATAAAGACAAAAACTTAAAGTTAGCAGCATGGCGTCTTTTAATTTGGTTTCTATTAACATACCACCAGAACACAACCATTTTGTCGTCCATTGTGCGCACAGCTCCAAATCCAACTGAGGCGAGTACTTGACTGTCCAAAGGCCGGGTTCCCACTATGCCGGACCGGCAAATCTACCGGAAGCCGGTTGCCGGAACAGAGTGTTCACATTACACCGGATCCCGGACAGTCAAGTTCTCACCTCAGTCAGAGTCTTTATAGATTTCTTCGGTCTTATCCCATAGAACAGGTCTCTCTTGGACAAGCGTAATTAAAGTTTCTACTTGAATATCCATGTGGTCCATGACACGTCAACTTATATCGAAAATGCGAGCTAAATGACGTGAGGGTAGCACGGGTGGGGCGAGCGATCCGGCACAAACTCGTTCACATTATTTCGGTCCGGTATTTCTACCGGCACTTCGCAGTGGCAAAAAGATCGGTAAAAATGCCGGATCCGGGATAATGTGAATAGCTTCATATAAATTGTGCAGCCACTAGCCCTTCCGGTAGTTTTACCGGACCGGCAGATTTGCCGGTCCGGCATAGTGGGAACCCGGCCTAACGAAATTGGAAATCCGATGGATGCGAGACGCACAGGACCGGTCGTTGTGGTGACAATTGGGGGAGGCCTATGTCCAACGGGATATCTTTCGGCTGAAATGATGATGATGAATGATGAATAATTCGTCGTAATTTCATCAGATAACCGTCTTACTCCTAAAAAATTCGATTTAGTGTTTATTCCTTTTATTTATCATGTGCCAGTTTTAAACTCTCTTATTTTTATAGGGAAATAATCTACTAACTCGTCTCGCTCTGTGTGGGCTAGAAAGGCGTATCAGACTTTTATTACTGACTAATACCAACTGGTGTTCGTTGCCCTATGCGTTCTAATACCATGGTGACTCGTCTAGACTCTCTAAAGAGGTACTGATGAAAGAGGCTCTACCGTAACTAACTTTTTTATTTATTCGTATGCAATTCAAACCAGATAGGTATGCGAAAGAATAGTAGAGTAAGCTAAAATAACAAGGAACTTAATAAATAGTATTAAACAAAGTCTTACTTAATTACAATTATATGCAACCTAAAACAAAAAAGAAAAAGTTTAGGTACTAATTATAAAGATTGCTCAGTAGAGCTTCCGAAAGAGTGGGACTTAAAATGAACATGGACAAAACCAAAGTCATGGTAAACAGCCATGTAGCACCCACTCCTATCAAGGTCGGGGACTCTACACTCGAAGTTGTAGACGACTACGTTTACCTGGGACAGACGGTCCAGTTGGGAAGGTCTAACTTCGAGAAAGAGATCAATCGTCGAATCCGACTCGGCTGGGCAGCGTTCGGGAAGCTGCGCGGTGTCTTCTCGTCCAATATACCACAGTGTCTCAAGACGAAAGTCTATGACCAGTGCGTGTTGCCAGTGATGACATATGGCTCCGAAACGTGGTCGCTTACAATGGGCCTCATAAGAAGGCTTAAAGTCACCCAAAGGGCAATGGAGAGGGCTATGCTCGGAGTTTCCTTGCGTGATCGAATTAGGAATGAGGATATCCGCAGGAGAACCAAGGTTGCCGACATAGCACGAAGAATCGCCAAACTAAAGTGGCAATGGGCAGGGCACATTGCTCGCAGAACAGATGGCCGTTGGGGCCGAAAGGTTCTGGAATGGCGACCACGTACCGGAAGACGTAGCGTTGGAAGGCCTCCTACAAGGTGGACCGATGACTTGGTAACGGTTGCGGGGGTCCGATGGATGCGAGACGCACAGGACCGTTCGCTGTGGCGACGCTTGGGGGAGGCCTATGTCCAGCAGTGGACGTCTTTCGGCTGAAATGATGATGATGATGATGACTAATTATAAATAAAACAAATTTTGAATAATAGCTATATAACGAATTATTCATTTGTATTTAATATCATACAAGACCTAAAACAAAAAAGAAAAAGTTTAGGTACTAATTATAAATAAAACAAATTTTGAATAATAGCTATATAACGAATTATTCATTTGTATTTAATATCATACAAGACAAAAAACAAGTTAAGTAGATGTTACAAAAAGTGCTGCTTTTAAGCGCAAAAAACAAGAACATTTTTTGTAACAGTATTATATCTGTATGTTTTTATTACTTGTGACCTATTTTTTAAGTATTATTACGATACCAAGTCAAACTCGAATTTGACCTTTCGAATAACATAATTAGAGACACAATAGAAAGACAATCAATAGGTAGCATTTATTTTCTTTTAACCATTTATAGTTCTCCCACAAGGTGGACCGATGACCTGTTCAGGGTCGCGGGGATTCGATGGATGCGAGATACAAAGGACCGGCCGTTGTGTCCACACTTTGGGGAGGCCTATGTCCAACAGTGGACTGTCAGTTGAAATGGTGGTGATGATAATTTAAAAAGCAATTGTCAAGTGTCCATCATTTAAATAAAAATCTTTTTACAAAGAAAATACAACCGACTTCAGACTGGTGTTTCTATAATAGTTTTGTCTCTGCGTTATTTAATACCGACTTCCGAAATTAAAGTTATTTTGCACTTTTCAGTTTTTTTTTTTCACTTTTTAGTTATGGTACCACCACTAAAAGGTACCCCTTCAGCCAAACTTAAATACCTTATAGCCAGAGTGCATCTCATGACAATTCTAATAATCCCAAACACGGTTAGATTACATTAATTTATTACAGAGTTCCGGTGCCTAACTTCAGGCTTCATCATCAGATCAGTTCGATATATTCCCCCTCTTCTTTAAGTTTTTTTTATTATTATTGATAGGCTCGAGTTTGACCACCATCTCACCTGATGGTAAGCGATGATGTGGCCGACGATGGAGCACGCTTGCCTAGAAGTAACCTATTCACTCTTGACTTAAAGACCCCTAGGTTGTAGCTATCAGGGAACACAGACTCCGGCAGGGAATTCCACTCCAGACAGTAATCAACTACACGTATAAACAAAGCAATTTTACTTGTTACGACGATTCCTCTGTGATCCTATGAGGAGTTCTGTTCTATATCTTCGAAGTTCATGATCAGATCATAACAATGTTTCTATGGGACCAAATCGGAGGCATAACTTGTCAATAAAAAAAAAAAATCGTTCCAGAATTGACCGAGAAATTGGTGAACACACATAATAAAAAATACATTCATCTGAACATAGAACCTCCTCCTTTTTGAAGTCGGTTAAAAAAGGTAGAGATTCTCTATGGAGAAAAAATGAAATAAAAATCACTATTTAACGTCTAAGAGATAGACTAAGTTCCAATGCGCAGTGTCATCTGAATACAAAGACAAAAAGCTTCTTTAAAAACTGTTTAGGAGTCAGTTGGTAACAGTAGTCTTGCTGCACAATACGATTGGTTGTTTTGTTTTGTTTTCCATCAAACCGGTAGCATACCAGCTCTTTTGTTCGAAGTGGTAATACGGGTGCTAAAGTAGCAAGAAGACACTGTTCCTGCGAATTGCATATTTTTTGAAAGGCTTGGTAGTTTTTATTTGGCCTTCATCTCGCGATGATATTAATCTTAATCAGCCTTATAATGTTCCCTGCTGGGAATTTATTGTGCGATTTATCGTGTGTGGGTCGGCAAATTTTTGGTTCTAGGACAAATTGGTTTCCTCACGTTATTTTCTTTCACCGTTTTGAGAGCATTGGTGATAAAATTAATTACACGAACTAAAGCACCTGCCTGGATTTAGCTTAGTAGGCGTTTTGGCCACTAAGTTTCGTACGCTTCGGTCGAAACAGGAATTTCATTATTATTAATATTTTTAAGCAGGGTTGCAGACTATTTTTTTAACCAACTTCAAAAAGGAGGACGTTATTGAAGCAGAGTTTGTACAGTCAGAATTATTAACTTTTGATAGGGTTAGAATAAAAAAACAGGGAATTGTTGCAAAAAGATAAAGATTAATATACAATTACTAAAATCAATAGTAAACATGATAAATCACAATAATCAGTCTTATTTAGCAATTAAAAAGCTTACAATAAGAATTATAAATGATAATTACTATGATCATTGATCAGTCTTATATAACGATTAAAGCGTACAATAATATTTATAAATGATGATTGCTATATTCCGTCTATATCAACTGAAACCTGTATAACAAGAATTTTAAATGTCAATTACTATAAACATCTAATGACTTCTCCCGCTTTTGGGCGGAGCGAGAATTTGTGTCAGACTTTTACTGATAAAAAACCCGCTTCTTGTCCTTCTTTGCCTTCATTCCAGGGCCCTGGGTTCTCTTCTGCGCACAACTGAAGGGCCCAGTAGGTAGGCTTCGACTCATCAATTACCTATAACAATCACTTTACTAAAATACCGAAAACAATGAACAATAGTGTTAAAAATCAGTGACTAAAGTACGATATCAAAATAATAGGTACTTTAAATATTATGTAAACATAAGAAGAGGTTCTTGTGTTTACATAATGTTTAAAGTAGGTACAAAAAGTATTTAATTACAATATTTAAAACATTCAGTCTGTTCAATACGATCAAAACAATAATCATCTTTATTCATAAAAAAAAACAATCACAATGTTCTAGAAATGTTCTAATCTCATATGTTTTTCAATTACCTGAAAATTTGTTCTTGCGAAAAAGGTCACATAAAATACTAAAAGTTCAATACAAAGTTCTAACGAAAATGTGATTTTCCATAAGGGCCTGTCCGCACAGCGATATTTCACCGCGAGGTTTTTTTTTCGTCATTCTGTAACACATTGAATCTTATGGAAGTATCCGCACAGGCGATAAAAAATCTGTGATTTGATGTAGATTTGACGTGACGCGGTGCGGAAATAAATCCGCGCAAATGTTTTGTGCAGTATAGAGTAGTTATGGCTATGTCCACAATGCGAAATAAAATTCGCTCGATTTGCTCAGTCCTGCAACGGCGGCGCTATGTAAATTTTTTGTTCGATTGTCCATTCTAGACGTGCGTCTCAGTCGGGAACAGCATTGAACTGACAAAAATCGTACGAAATTTTACTCGCAGTGCGTACTAGTGTAATTCCGATCGCGGAATATAATACGCAAGAATAAAAGCCTCGCGGTGAAATACCGCAGTGCGGACAGGCCCTAACCGAAATGTTGCTAGAAATGTGTTCATCATTTTCAATTGTTTCAATGAGTTTTTGTATGTATATGATGATACTCTCCCTCATTTTGCATTTGCATCGTTAGGATTCCTTAATATTAGCTTCTTCTTGTAACAAAGTTAAAAAATGTGCTGCATTTCACAGATTTTCCTTAAAAAAATGTTGTTAAAAAAATATCCATATCAAGATGCAACCATGCTATATTGCAAGATTTGTGTGTACCTGCAATAGTTGTACATAACATGATATATAGTTGCCGACACTTACCATTAATCAATGCAGAGCGATACAAAATTGAAAACCTTGGCGTTCTAGATCGTGATTCAAAGTCAATGTAAGCGGAATAATTTACAATTGCCTGGTGGAATATTATTAAAACTAAGGAAGTTTTTATATAATATATAAGTAACCTCGTTTCCTTTACGCAAGGAAACGAGGTTACTTAAAAATTAGTCAGATGTTAAAAACAACTTTTAAAATCGTCAAAAATCATAAAAAAGTCTGCCTACATTTGATTACTAACCGTACAAGAGCAGGTAAATCACGATATATATGATATTTTAATATCAAAAGATCAATTACGTGTCTATATATTTGAATATTTGTTATTTCGCAAGCAATCTTAATCATAGACCTCGAGTGAAGAGGTCCACACACTACACGGAGACTATCTATTATTGAGAAGTAATCTAACTTGCTTCGCCAGCAGCTTCGCTCGTGATAATAGTCTAATATTATCCCACAAGAATGTAATTCTCCAGGGCTATGGATTGTTTGAAAGAGCCCTCGCCAACGGGCAACTGAAGGAACATTGTGGGTTTTAATCAGTAAATGTGACACTCTCTTTCGCTTCAAACAGAGCGAGGGAAGTCATTTGATGATTTCCCACGTAAAACAAAAGATAATAATTCTTATCCAGGAAAAGAAAACCCAAACAGATGGACTTTCGCATTTATAATATTATAGTGTGATTATGTTAGTGTGTTATGTTGTCATGTTATGTTTGTGCGTAAAGCGAAGGGGTGGAATGCCCTGCCCCTAGCCAAGTTACAACCGTTTCGTTTCGATTCTCTTTTCGTCGATCGCCTCGAGTAGGCCTCGCCTCCGATTCCTTTATTCTGACGTCATCTCAACGCTCAGTCACGTGGTCAGAACAAAAGAATAGGAGGCGTGGCCGACTCGAGGCGATCAACGAAAAGAGAATCGAAACGAAACGGTTGTAACTTGGCTAGGGGGGCTGGAGTCTGTTTCCTGATAGCTACAACCTAGGGGTCTTTTTTATTTTGGTTAAGCGTGTATAGGTTTCTTCTAAGCAAGCGTGCTTCATCGTCAACCGCGTGATTGCTTTACCATCGGATGGTATAGTGGTCAAACGCGAGCCTATTCATAAAAAAAATGTATTACTGGAACAAGATATTTGAAATCGGTTAAAAAGCAAATATTATACAGCAGCATAGCAAATATTATATTATTATTATTTATAGCAAAGATTGAAATCTAAAACTTAACGATATATACTTTACGAAGCAGAAAAGGAAAGTACACTTTTCTTACTGTTATTAACCAGCGTTTATTATTAATAAACAGATATGCTAATATAATAACAATCTTTTGCTTGGAAATATTGTTAATTGCGTTGAGAGTACATGGCATTTTATAATACTACAGAGAGTACTACCTATGTATTTTGCGCTAGTATTTACATTTGTCGGAAAAAGATGGATGAAAAAAGATTGCGTGTAGCGGAGGTGAGAATGTTGAGATAAATTTGTGGTGTGATGTGAGGTTTGAAAGTGGCACCAGTGACTGAAAAGTTGAACGGAAATCGTTTGTCTTGTTATAGCCATGTGAAGAGGAGGGATGAAACGCATGTTACTAAAAGATTTATGAATATACATTATATATGTAGATGGATGGAGAGCGAGGCCAAAGAAAATATGGATTAATTTTGTGAGGAGTGATATGAAAGAAAAGGGAGTTAGTGTTATCGTGACGGGTGACAGGACAGAATTGAAGTAAAAAACGTGTTGCGCCAACCCCAAGTAATACGGGATAAGGGCAGGAAGATGATAATGGTGACTTACACTTGTCGGAAGCTTTGTTTATTAAGTTTTTTATTATTATTAATAGGCTTACGTTTGACTACGGTGTCACATGATGATAAGCGATGACGTAGTCGACGATAGTGCACTAGTGTAACTAGGTTACTTCTAGGTAAGCAGAAGTAACCTAGTTACTTCCGCTGCGTTGTTACTTCGGTTGTGTTCTGTGTTACCCACACTGTGGCGTTATCTCATGGACCGACTCTGGCAGGGAATTCCGTACCTCTTAGCCGTACGCACAATAAAAGTCCTCCCAAAACGTGCGTATGGATGGGATGTTAACCTTACATAATGTTGCTAGAACTTTGTCCTACTGAATTGGCATTAGAAAACTGAGTTATAAACAAATAAATTCAGCTCCACTACCGCTGTACTAGACAGCACGATACCCCTATGTAGAGCCACATTGCGCCAGTTACAAGTCCCAAGAGGTGACCCTATATCGTATAATCCAGTTTCTGAGTTGTGAAGGTTAGATAGGAAGTCAAATAATTGTATTCGGCTGCATAAAGTCAGATTGGAAGCCAAACCATGTTCGTGTTCGGGATGTGAGTGTAATATTCTTGATATGTATTAATGAAAGCACCTTTTATTTAAGCACGTTTATTTAAAAGTTTTAAGACCATTACAATTAGTCAGGGACGGACGCCATGTTCTACAGATAGTGATGTGCCTCGACTAAACATAGTGTTGTACAACAATCACTCACAACATCCCTCTCTTTCACTTAAGTTAAACAAAATTAAAATTTAAACAAAAAGTTACCTACTACAGAACCACAGAGAAGCTATAGAAGAGTGTACAACTGCTACACCACTACAAATATTTTAATAAAATAAAACTAACAAACTAGGTTTTATTTATTTCACACCAGATCCTTAAACTTCTTATAAATCAACACAATTTTGTTTCATTACTTAAAATATAATCCTTTAAAGTACCTCATAGTTGTTTGTTTTATTACCCTTCCTGTCCTAATAACATACATCATCACAACTATATAGGTATTTACCTCATACCACTTAAACTTAAACTTTAAACTTATTATAAACCAATTTTGTTTAATTACTTACAAATATAATCTTTCAAATAAGTTGAACGTTTTGTTACCCTTCCTGGCCTAGTAACATAAGTATTAGGTACATCACTCTAGGTTCATTATTACTTATATTTGTATTATTTGATGTATTATTAGTTATAATAGGATTATCTGAATTTATCCTTGCAGATAATGATTAATTAATTAATTTGTCTGAAAATTTTCTCAGAGCAGCCGGTCAAAACCCTCGTCCATTTAAATTAAATTATGCTGATACGGTTTCACTGGCTCGTAACATAGACTTATATATATATTTACAAAGTCGAAAATTGCTGGTGCTCGTTTTCAATAATCAGTTCCCCCTAAAAGTCATGTTACCTACGTTGTTCTTAATAAACACTATATTCATATAATATTTATTTATTTAAACTTCATGTACAGTAGTGGTACATAGGCGGGCTTAATGCAACAAGGCATTCTATACCAGTCAACCTTTGGGTTAAAAAAGACAACACTGTGGTAGGCTTGCACAATAAACAAATAACAGATACTTGAAACAGAAAAAATAAAATAAAAAATTAGTTATTTATAATAATAAAATACATATATATGCTAAAAATAAAATATATCGACCAACAGCAATTGTTAAAATAATATCAAATTACTAACAAAGAAAATATACTTCCTTGTGTCGTGCTCACGTTCAAGGTAACCTTTTTATGATTCAGAATGTGAAATATGTAGAACTAGTTTCCAAATGGAAACTTACTTTGTGTATAAGGCTAGGCCGTTTGTTTTGGTTTATTTTTTAAGATTCTGTAACATAATATATCAAAAATAAATAAAGTCCATTTTGATGCAAGTGAACAAAGTTTGCGAATAAACGCCTGAGCCGAAGCGAGGCCGTTTTGAAGTCAAGAGAGCAATGAAAATTGTCCTCATGCATCAAATGTCATTTTCCAACACATTTATTAAAAATAATAAGTAAAACTTTATAAATATAATATACTACTACTTACTAATTATTGTAACGGATAGCTCGCGAATTTTTTTCGCGCTTGGCGGGGGCTGCGTCACATCTAAATACTATGTTGATGAATTATGTAGGAAGGTACTCGTATGTTATTTATTGATCCAGTCAGGACGGCGGCGGCGGGATTGTTCGAAAGTCTCGCAATGGCGAACTGAAGGGACGCAAGTGGGTTTTAGTTAGGTCAGACACTCCCTCTCACTCCACCCAAAGCGTGAAGAGTTATTTTATGATTTCCTATACAAAAAAAAAATGTTATTGATTATGATATTGATTTTTTTATCGATTTATGTTTAATCGACCGGTGTGACGATACTTGGGGAAGGAAGGCCTATGACCAGTAATGGACGTCTTTTGGTTGAAATAACGATGGTGTTATTTATGTCAAGAGTGAATAGGTTACTTCTAGGCAAGCGCTCACCATCAGGTGAGATAGTGGTTAAGTGCAAACCTATCAATAATAAAAAAAAAACAGTTCAATTCCCGAATTGACACGAAGATTTTTCCGAAATGCAAAAAAAGTTTTATTTTTGTGACGTAACTACAAATAGACAGTTTTCAGATTTTTTTCTATACTTATGCTATGAGACGTTGCTTCATGCCAAATTTCAGGATTCTAGATCAACGGAAAGTACCCTATGAATTTTGATTCCCTTGAGAGTGTCGAAATATACGTTTTTTGCGAAATAAACGGCCGTATCTTTTTTTTCCCTTAACTCAGAGGATTGCTTTTTTCACAGCTTCAAGAGACCGCAGATCTAAGTATATATACGCGTACGTCGATATCTTTACGCGTTCCCGAAATAATGGGTCTTGACAGACAGACAGTCAGGCGGACAACAACGTGATCCTATAAGGGTTCCGTTTTTTCCTTTTGAGGTACGGATCCCTAAAAATATATTACCATTAACCCTTCTCTAAAACACTCATTCATTATGATTTTCAAACAAGTGTAAAGTCGAAGTCTTTACCTCACATTTGTATACTACACTTATTTGTGAACTAGCTGTGCCCCGCGGTTTCACCCGCGTTTTTCTCGTTTCCGTGGAAATACCGAGATAAATATAGCCTCCCTCAATAAATGGACTATTGAATATTTAAACAGTTTTCATATCAGATCAGTATTTCCCGAGATTACCGCGTTCATCAGAATCAGAATCAGAATCAGAATCAGAATCAGAATCGTTTATTTCAAATAGACCAATTACAGGCACTTTTGAATTGTCAAAATGTCAGTCAGTCAAAAAAAGAAAAGTGAAGCTAAATTGCACGTTCCAAAGCGTAGATCTCTATGGAGAAGAACGTGCAAGAAACTCCATGGACACTCTTTTAAAATCATATTATTGTTACATAAATCTTGGTTACATATTTCATGTCGCTTCTAATATGTGTGCACAATGTAGATAAATAAGAATAAAAACTAATTAAAAAGATAGAAATTGAATTAAGCCACTGGCAGCTAAGAGATGACCAGTCTCAACCGACGGCACCCGTTCACGAGCATGACGCGTGCATCAGCCTCACTCAGCTCAACCATTTTGAAGGGAACCGAATGACCCAATAACACGTGCCACCATCAGCGAGACATTTGAGTGAGCATGACAAACTCTCACCTGCCATGCTCGTAATGTCAAACAAGTTGTAACCTAATAAAAATGCTCCATGGTACTTCACATTTACAAAACTTGAAAAAAAAAAAGTGCTTCTACATTATACAATGCTATTGTTTCCAAATGCAAAAGGTAATAAATTATCATAACCTCTATTGAAATAAACAAATAAAATAAAATAAGAAAGATTTCGAAAATAACAAAACAAAAAGGGGAATAGTAAGTATCTCTTCCAATAATTAGAAATATATATATTAAAAAAAACACAAAACTTAATTTGAAGGCTGTGGCTGTGGAGCAGAACCGGCATTTAGCCAAGCGTTTTTGTCAAGGATATAATCTTCCAGTTTATAATACGCTTGTCTACATAGTGTGCGTTTAATGCATGTTTTAAATTTGGACTCATTTAGTTGTAGAATCTCAAGTGGTATTTTATTATAAAATCTTACACAGTACCCCATAAAAGAACTATATACTTTTGCCAATCTGAATCGAGGTTGATCTAATTTGTTCCTATTCCTAGTATAAAAATTGTGCCTGTCACTTATCTTATCTTATCATAATGTTTTCATAAATGTATTGACAAGGGACCGTCAGGATGTTTATTTCCTTAAATAGTTCTCTAAGAGAATCGCGTCTGCGAAGATTATATATGGCTCTGATAGCTCTCTTCTGCAGAATAAAAATAGACTCTATGTCTGCAGCCCGTCCCCATAGCAAAATACCGTAAGACATGATACTATGAAAGTAACTAAAATAAACTAGTCGCGCAGTATCTACATCAGTAAATTGACGGATTTTTCTGACAGCATATGCTGCCGAACTAAGCCGACCTGCCAGAGATGTTAAATGAGGACCCCATTGTAGCCTCGAGTCAAGCGTGATCCCTAGGAAAACCGTATCTTCGACGAATTCGAGTTTCTCCTTGTTCAATACTATGTCGGAGTAATTACTTTTAACATTCGGTAACGCAAATCTTATGCACTTAGTTTTTTTTTCCATTTAATACTAAATTATTAACAGTAAACCAGTTTTGGACTTGCTGTAGAGCATTGTTTACGTCATCAAGGTTTGTGGAACGTCTATTGATCTTAAAAATTAACGACGTATCGTCAGCAAACAATACAATATGTGGTTGTTTTTTTAATAGATGTGGTAGATCATTTATGTATACTAAAAAGAGGAAAGGACCCAATATTGAGCCTTGTGGTACACCCATTTTGACTTTCAAACCAGAAGAATTGACACCGTTTATCTGAACTTGCTGTTGCCTATCAATTAAATAAGATTTTACCAAGCTGAGTGCAAGTTTACCTAGCCCATAATGTTCTAGCTTTAAAAGCAAGGTTTCGTGATTAACACAATCGAAAGCCTTTGAGAGGTCACAAAAAATTCCTATCGCATCTTGGGCTTGTTCCCACGCTGCAAATATATGTTTTAATAAAGTGACACCAGCGTCAGTCGTACAACGTCCTTTGGTGAAACCATACTGCTGATCGTGAAAGATTTTATTGCTGTTAAAATGGTAAAGCATTTGATTAAGCATAACTTTTTCAAACACCTTACTGAAAACCGGCAATACTGATACAGGTCTGTAATTATTAGTGTCATTATGGTCACCAGATTTAAAAAGTGGTATAACCTTACTGTATTTCATTATATCTGGAAAGACTCCTTGGTCCACACACAAATTAAATATTAAAGCTAAGTATGGTGCTATGGTCTCAATTATGGATGTGCATACTTTAACAGACATTCCCCATAGGTCTTCGGTTAATTTGACTTTGATTTGCCGGAAAGCCTTTATGACTGTCAAAGGGTTTATATGTTTGAATTGAAATTCAACCGGACAGCCTGGTAAGTTTGCTTTCAATAAAGCAATTGAAGCCTCAGGGGAGGAATTTAGAGCTTCCGTTGTCCTAAGAGGTATATCTGTGAAATAATTCACAAACTCTTGGGCTACTTCTATGTTAGAGCTTTTGGGACCATGTGAAGTCTCCAATAAAAAATCCGTGTTGCGTACTTTATTCCTACCAGTTTCACTATTAATAACTTTCCACATAGCCTTAATTTTATTGTCTGCCGATTTGATCTTATTGCTAATGTACAGGGCTTTCGCTACCTTGCAAATCTTTCTGAAAAGTTTAGAATATCTATTTACATATTTATTAAAGGTTTCAGTGTTGAAGAATGGCTTAAGGCCGAAATTATCATAAAATTTATTTGCATCATCAATATCATGGCCCATAACATTTAACTTATTTTCTAAGTTACTATTAAATTTTGTTAATTTGCCAATTGTAATTGGCCTAAATTGAATTAAAGTTTTTTCCAAGGCTGCGTGAGACTTAAAAGCTACCGTTTGTCCACTATGATCAGACGGAAGATAATTTACTATGGCTTTATCTAAATAGTCACAATTGCAGAAAACATTATCAATACAAGTAGCAGAGGTTGGAGTTACTCTAGTTGGCTCTTTAAAAACATTAGTCAAATTAAATGATTTAAAAAGGCTTAAAAATCTGCTGCTATTTGAATTATTCTCCAAAATATTAATATTAAAATCTCCACAAATAATTACGGATTTGTTACACTCTGCAAGTTTAGTTAAAATATCTTCCATTGTTGATCCAAAAAGACTAAAGTTCTGAGGGTTTGGGGGTCTGTACACGCACACTATAACATGCTTATCCAGCTCAACACAGGACAGTTCAATGCAATGTTCTGTTGACAAGTTAACTATGTCATTACGTTGCTTAAATTTTAAGCATTTTTTTATTAAGATTAGCGAACCACCACGCAGCATTGATCTACGGTTAAAACAACTACCCACAGTATAATTTTCATAACTGAGTAGCCCCTGGTAGTCCTTCAACCAATGTTCACTAAGACATACCACATCAAACATTGTTTTTTCCAATAACACTTCAATTTCCAATAATTTAGAAGAGATACCTTGAATATTTTGATGAAACAATTTCAATTCATGCTGCTGAGACCCCATTCATAACAAACAATCAAACTTTTCAGCTTTATAATATTAAGAAAAATATAGATTAAGTTAAATTGTATAAGTCGCAGGCAATAGCTGTCTATCTGTTCGACATTCAGCCAGACACATAAGAATTACGACTATAGGCGGGAGTGTCCGTCCACTTTAAACCGGGTTAAAATATTATTTTAAAGTACTTCTGAATAAATTATATTTTTCGTTTTATTTTCTTGTGGCAGAAGAATATATTGATTGTTTCCGCAACCTGATCTTGACAACGCGACATATAGTTGGCCGTGCGAAGAACAGTCTTGCCGTAAATCTAATCCTACATATTTAAATGTTTGCCCCTGTGATTTATTTATCGTTACGGCAAAAGATAATTTAATTGGGAATTGGACTCTTTTAAAATGAAAAGGCAAATCATTTGGAATCATTGGGATCCGAGGTATAAGTACTGTTTGACCAACCGCTGGACCAGTCAAAACTGTTGCAACGATCACGTTATTGCGAAGAAATTTAACCTGAAGTCGAGTCCCGTTACATAAATTTGGTGGCTTAAGATTTCTAAGTAAAATAATTGGGGCACCAATTTTTAACTTGAGAGAATGTGGGGGGGGGGGCCACTCGGGTTTAAAGAATTAAGAAATTCCTGTGGATAATGGACTGCATCTTCTTGATCTCATCAACAAATATATTTCGAAAAAGATTATTACAGGTTTTTATGATGATAAAAAACTCTATGGCCCATAACTCATTAATAGGTACCAACTCTTAACATCTTACACACGTGATAACTTTTAAACGAAATATCCGATTGAGATGAAACAAAAAGTATTTAACTTCTACATAAATACTCTTGATAACATAATGCTTAATTTCGATAAAGATTAATATTACGATACATATTTAACGTAGTTTTTTTTTCTTCAGACGATTTAATAATTATTTTGAACACAAAATCGGTTATTGTGATTAAACCATGATAGCTAGATATATGTTATTGCGGACTTTTTTGTAGGTCTTAACGGGATCTACAAACCCGTAGTACATCATTTTGTTCTATTGTCAATAGTTTTTGCAGCGCACGCAAAAATAGGTTTTCGATTTTACACCTTGTGTTACAAAATAGTTGAAAAAAAAAACATAGCCTATAGCCTTCCTCTATAAATGGACTACCCAACACTGAAAGAAACCTTGAAATCGGACCAGTAGTTCCAGAGATTAGCGCGTTCAAACAAACAAACAAACAAACAAACAAACTCTGCAACTTTATAATATTATATATATATATTAGTATAGATATAAGTTAAATAAATTATACTCTTATATTCGTTCATACGTGACTAATCGCAGGCCTAAAACTTGAAGTAGTTATCACCGGTTTGTGAAGGTCAGGGTAGATACAACGCATGACCATACATTCAATAGTGACCTACCGAAACACGATTTCCAGCCGCAATCGAAACCGTAGCCGAATGTTCGGCTTCCCTTCCAGTTTTGCAGTTTCGGCCTTAACGGAAGCCGAAATAGAAAACATACAAAAAATAACATTTTGATACAGTTATTCTTAACTATATTTCGATATAGTTATGCTTAATTGTATAGTTATAACTTTCATAAAATATTAAATAATCGAATAAATAGATTATTAGGGGCGGGCGTCGGTGAGTGGCAACACATTACAGTACTTTTTATTGACACTTTTCTTTAAGTATATATATTTTTTTATATGTTTTAGTTTATTTTTTAATTACCAATCATTAGTCTACGGTTCGTGAGTGTGTACGTAGCATCACCAGGCCCTATCAGAATACCAGCGCTGCGTTATTTACTTTTTTGTTTTAAATATCGCAGCATTTGCTGACATAGGAGCCTTTTGGCCTCTTACAGGTCTTTGTTCTTTTTAATGTTGGATTTTTTAATGTTGTTTGACCTGTGCGTGTCACAAATAAATGTATTGTTTTCATCTTTCTTTCTTTCTATTTCATAAAAATTTAGCATACATAGACGAACGAATCAGTCTGTTTTTAGGGTATCTATTCACAACCATTAGCTCAGAAGTTCGGTCGAGTCGAATATTCGGCTCCTTTTTTGCCGAAACCGAAACTGAACCTTCGGTCAGTACTCTAATATTTAGCAAGTTACCTACCTACATATTTAAAAGTAGGTATCTACGTAACAATTACGTGTGAATAGCCTTCACCAATGATACTAGAGGCACGTGTGTGTTATTAGTGTTATTTAATCACGAGATGTGATTTTATGAACAAAAAAAAATTTTTTGTTCAGTCCACTATTTAGCCACTTTTATGAAAAAACATTATTTGTTATTGATTTTTTAAGCTTGTAACTTCTTATTATTTATTTAAATTACTTATGTGAATCCGAAAAACGACCTCCTACTGGACACAGGCTTCCCCAAGTGTCGCCAAAAACCCCCGGTCCTGTGTTTCTCCCATTCAATCATCCGGATTCCCGCGACCCTCACCAGGTTAGCGGTCCACATTGTGGGAGGCCTACCAACGCTGCGTCTTCCAATACGCGGAGGCTGCTCCAGAGTCTTTCGGTCCTATCGACCATCTGTTCTGCGAGCAATGTGCCCTGCTTACTGCCACTTAAGCTTGGTTATTTTTCGGGCTATATTTATTTCATTATAAGGAAAATAGGTAACGCCTGACAAAAATATACTAGCAATGCTTCTTAGGTATCTTCGTTCGGTTACGGTTTAAAGACCTGGTTCTTTTTGCTATTGGTTCCTCGTATTGTCCTCTAACATATAACCTAGGTTTAAATTTTGGCGAAAAGAAAAAAGTAAATCATGCCAATAGTTTGCATGGGCTTTAAGATAGGTACCTATTAACAAAGCATATTTGTGTCAGACAGGCGTGTTATTGAGTTTGCTTCTAACTAACAGATACCTACACCATAAATGAATTGATTTGATTGCCCTTGTTGAAGAACATAAACGTACCTAACTACTTACATAAACGTACCTAACTATTTACATTAATCTTCGGTGATTTACGATAGTACCTACAAGTTCCCATATAGGTAAGGAACCTATGATATAATAGTGACGGTTCCTTTTTTATTTTTTCTGTATTTGTTTTTTTATTTCAAGTTTTCTATTTTAGCACGTCTTATGTGTCTATCTGTGTTTATTTAGTCCATTTTCACTTGAAAAATATATTGATTTATCTCATAATTAACTTAATTTGATAAAAGCAAACATACTATAATGTTGTGCATTTCATACAAAACATTGACCGAGATAAGTAATCTAAGTAAAAACTACATCAACTAACAGCATGTTAGGAAAAAGCGTTCAAATGTTTATTAAAGTAATAATAATTATAGTAAATAAATTGTAACATTGTTCAGGTAGGGGCCATAGTCTTTACTTAGTTTCTGGTAACCAGTCTACTTAAGTCTCCCAAAACTATAGCCCTATCTTTATTTTCCACATGTCGCAATATTTTTCCACCGACCAGGCGTATTGTCATTGTCTGCACTAGCATAACGCGTACAGAGATAATCGTTGGTTGGTATCAGGTTCCATGACAAAAATGTCTAAGGGGCCTCTGCGAGTTGGCATCAGTCCCTCGTACGCCTTCAAAAGTCCAGGATTCCATGGTCCTGAGATAAATAAATGCATGACAAATTATAATAATAAATTTATTAAACCAGTTTTAATTTTTTTGTCTTAAATTATAATAATCATAACTCTTTGTAATTCTGTAACCATTAGTGAGTTTCAATTATGTAGTTTTAAGGTGGTCCTACTAGGAGGTGCGGAACCTGTATCTTGGGGAACACGGTTGAGATTTTTGTAAGTTGCTTTTTGTCACTGGTGTTAATGTAAGAAGTAAATGAGTATAAAAACAAATTATCTATTATAAAACAGAAATCAAAGTGAGTTAAAAACTATATAACTTTGCTAAGAAGTCAAAAAGTCTGTTATACAGCCTTCGGCAACATTGTAACAGTACCTTCGCGTAGACAGATTATTTTTGACCACTGATATTATTTTATTTCAACACTGGACACCATGTTACTACAAATTGTTAACTTAATAAGCTGTGGCGCAAAAAGACCTGGTTTCAAAATATTTTTACAAAATGGTTTGGAAACGTAAACCAAAAGTAAAGTATATTGAACTTAAATCTTAAAAACAAGTTTTTAAAATGTAATCTACCGTGTGATCTGGTTATGTAAGAATTACGTGTATGAAAATGGTAACATAGCACTTGTCGGTATCACACTAACATGATAAAGGTGAAAGTTTGTGATTGTGTATGTTTGTCACTCCTTAACGCTTGAACGGCTGAACGGTTTTCGATGAAATTTAGGACACGGATAGACCAGGCCCGGGAATAGCACATATAATACTTCCCTTGGCATAATTTGCGGGCGAAGCTGGTGGCAGTAGCTAGTAATATTGTAAAGGTGATACTTTGTATATTTGTGTGTGTATGTTTGTTACTCCCTCATGCTCTAACGGCTGAACGGGTTTGGATGAAACTTGGCCAGATGGACCACGTCCTGAAATAGGACATAATGATACTTTTTATCCCGGAAGTAGATATGATCCCTTGGGATTTTTTTTTCATGCGAGCGAATCCGCTGAAATAAGTTAGTGAAAAAATTCATTGTAGGGCAAAAGTAATGAGCCAGATGTTGCATGTGAACTAGTGCGTGTTGTATACAAAAGCTTTACCTTACGCGACGGTCATGTATATGTATCTACATACATATTATTATGCCCTTTGTCATGTACTTGAGTGCAGCTGTCAGTGTCGGTCATTTATGCAGCTTTTGTGTTTTTATAGTTGTGTAACTGTTTTCCCTTGTTGAAAATACTGTAATCCCTATGTATGTGCTTAAAATATTAGAGGAGTTTCTTCAATTTCTCATGGATGGATACCATCATCATCATCATCATCATAACTCGATATTGATCATTAATGGGACTAATCTAGCAACTTTTTTTTCATTTGATGGGATAGGATCAAATAAAAATCGTTCCTATATGATGCAGTTCTGAAGTAACAATCTTAAAAGTTACAACTAAATTGAAAAGTGGTGGTGAGGTTTTTAGAAATCGGCTAAAATACAAACCTCTGAGTATGGAATCATTTCTGTCTGTTGCAAAATTATTACTTTTAAAGTACACGCTCTGAGTAATAATGTAAAGTAACAGTTACAGACAATAGATTACCTAAAAATGTAATTTTAAGAGAAAAATGAACACATACAAATTGAATGCAACATAAAAATCGCGTTAAGAAATATTTTTATGGACTGTTCTTTCACGATACATTTTGAATATAAATTGTATAATATAATCAATGTATTGTTATGAAAATTTGTATATGAATAGTTTTATGTTTCGGCATTGATTTGGGTTACATACAGGGACAGTTTGTAACGCATTTATTTGCATCTGAAAGAGTGTTTTTTAATGGTTTATGTAAAACAATTGAGCCACGTTTTCGCACAGATCTCTCGGTACAAGCAAGCGCTTATATTGGACATAATGAAAGTAATTCCTGCTTAGAAGCAGGCGTATCGTGACCAGTTTGTCTACTGGGAGCCTGTTCCTGGCTAGCTAGTGCAGCTCGGCCAGTGCAGGTACTTTTCTTTACACTTTCTCTGTAAATGCTACCCTCGTGTACCCTAAACCGATTAACAGCAACGATAGCGCCGTCGTCGAGGTTACCACTTTTCTTATTAGCAACTCGATTATAAATCTACCGCTCAATCTTTACAACGTTTATGTCGCTCGTAAAGCTAATCAGTGTGGGTATTACTTTCGCTGGTTTATTTAATATATTATAGTCGAGCTCAGGAAACTATTAATCCAGTAAAAGTGCATTCTTGTTACGGCTTTGTACCTACGTCTTTTACCTTTAATCGTGAATACTTAATTTATTTAGGAAGTAGAAAATTAATCATGGAAATTGTAGGTATTAATATTGTCTTGTGAGTGCTGCTTTTACTTTTGTTTATTTATTAATTAATACTTCATGCAACTTTGAGGTACAAAATCAGGCTTATTAACTTAGGCATTCTTTACCAGTCAACCAAAGGTGGTGGAGAGAAATTTATTTTTTGTATGATTTCAAACACAATGTAAGTAAATTGTTCCTGAATAAATTGAATTGAAAACAAAATGGCAGGTGCATAAAAAAAGAAAATATTATTTAGGAAAAATAGGGGTAAGCAGAAAAACTTTCAGCGTTGTAGGTCCTAGGGTTTAGGCGGTGATGATTGAGTGAGTGAGTCAGGAATTTTATATTATTATGCAGATCAGAACTCGCTAAACCGGCGCGCGGCTCACTAGTTTATAACTTATATATAGAATAAAATAAGAATTTGTATAAGCATTTGTATGTACAAAAATAAGAACTGTAGAGACTACTTTCTTTTCTTCTCAGCGCAATTTATTGTGACGAACAAATAATTTGTGTTCGTCAGAATAAACAATTGAGCATCTGCATAGCTAAGTAAACAGAATCTTAGGTAAGAGGAAAGCGTCTGCATTATTTGACGCAATGCTCTAAGTAAAGCTTTGCGATTCCTTATTATTTCATAATAGTAGGTAGGTAGATACTGTTGCGTGGATAATGTCATTGCTTTTGCTTAGCAATTTCCTTTCAAATGATTGCGAATTAAATCGCATCATTGTAAGCAGAAATATACCAGAAATCGTAATATTGCGATGTTTATTTATCATTTACGATTCTAAGAGAATCTCACTCATTAGAAGTCACCTGTTCAAGAAGTGTATGTAAAGTTATTCAATCAGGTTTATTTCTAAGAAATAATATTATTATATCTAGACGTAACAGATTAATTAGGTACTTGTTTTATTTTGAGTTAATTGGAATGACACCTTTAGCTAATAATCTATATTATTAATCTAATATATAAAAATCTCGTGTCACAGTGTTTGTTGTCAAACTCCTCCGAAACGGCTAGACCGATTTTTATGTTTTATTTTTTGTGTATATTGGGTAGGTCTTTTTTTTTAGGTGGAAAAATCATCTTATGACAAATCCCGCTTGGGCGGAGCGAAAAATAGTGTCAGACTTTTACTGACTAAAAACCCACTCCTGTTCCTTCTTTGCCTTCGTCCCAGGGCCCCGGGTTTCACTTTCACACTACCCGTGGCCCCAGTAGGCTTCAACCCTGTTGGGCCCCTACGATTTGCTGACATCTCCCTGAGGCGCGCGTGGAACAATACGCGCCGTCGACGACTTGGGCTCGGTCCGGACGGTTACCGGACGATCGGACGGCGAGCCACCCATTGCTGGCCGTCCGCAAGCCTGCACCTACGGTGGCCGGAAATCGGGATCGGAATCCCGGCGGCGGTTGGGGCGTGAGGACCGTTGCCTCACGCGATCGCCCGCCTCCTTCGCTAGCATTACTGCTTCGTAGAAGGAGGCGGCCGCCTGCCACTCCTCCTCGCTCCGGACCATGGCCTGTACCAAGGCCCGGCGCGAGAGATCGCCGCCGCCGATCGCCCCCACGAGGACACGGCGTTGCTCTGCCCAAGCGGGGCACACCTCTACCGTATGCTCCACCGTGTCCTCCGGGCGGTCCACACAGTGGCGACACCCGAGCGTCGCTTCCGCACGAATCCGGTGCAGGAACTTCCCGAACTTACCGTGTCCGGTGAGGACCTGCGTCATGCGGAAGGTAATGACGCCGTGTTGCCTTTCCAGCCACTCCTCAAAGAGGGGACTTACTGCCATAATTACGACGTTCCCAGCGTGACATAGGCTATATTTTCTACTTTCACGAGGGCGAAGCCGCTGGCAAAAGCTGGTAATTTATATAAATCAATCGTTTTACTAGAGTATATCATGACTGAAATCGTTAAAGCTATACATCTCACCAAGATATTAAATCAACAGGTCTTAATAAAATGCTTCTTAAGTACTATTACAGGTATTCCATGAATGAGATTTCTGTTTAACGGGTTTTCTATGATCTGACGCATATGTAATCATATAATATATTATATCATAAAAAAATGAAGTTTATGAAACTCTCACATTTTTCCTTTATGTAAAAATATGGAAAATATCTATCGATATTAGTGAACCACCATGGTGCCCGCATGTCTCCGCGATCGCCTTTACGCTGAAACTGCTGAAGGGATTTGGATGAAATTTGGCACAGAGTTAGACCATAACCTCGAATAGCACATGATAGGATATTTTTATCCCAGGAGTATGTTTCTTTGGGATTACTTTCTACTATCATTCGAGCGAAGCTCCTGTCAACATCTAGTGGTTTGTCGACGGCGCGTAGTGTTCCACGCGCGCCTCAAGGAGATGTCAGCAACCGTAGGGGCCCAGCAGGGTCGAAGCCTACTGGGGCCATGGGTGATGCGAAAGAGATCCCCGGGGCCCTGGAAAAAAAATGGCAAAGAAGGAACAGGAGTGGGTTTTTAGTCAGTAAAAGTCTGACACTATCTCCCGCTCCGCCCAAGAGCAGGAGGATGTCATTAGATGATTTTCCCACCCGAAAAAAAAAAACATCTAGTGGTTATCAACATAATTACATCCCAATAGTCACTTTCATTGTAGCTATATTCACATATAGTCCTTTCATTGTTTTTCGATCACAGCAAGATATTGAATTGAATTGACTTTTTTGGTCTTTTATTGTGTGGTGGGAAGTTATCATATAACTTCTCCCGCTCTGAGAGGTACGAGGATAATCAGATTTTTACTGACTACCAATGGTGTTCTTTCAGTTTGACTGGCCTGTTGGTCTAGTGGTTAGTGGCCCGGACTGCATGCCGGAAGTCGTGGGTTCGATTCGTACCCAGGATAAATGTTTGTGTGATTTACCTCAGATTTTTACTGACTACCAATGGTGTTCTTTCAGTTTGACTGGCCTGTTGGTCTAGTGGTTAGTGGCCCGGACTGCATGCCGGAAGTCGTGGGTTCGATTCGTACCCAGGATAAATGTTTGTGTGATTTACCTATAATAATAATATGTATGTAATTAGAAATATATAAGTATGTTTATCAGCCCCCCCTAGCCAAGTTACAACCGTTTCGTTTCGATTCTTTTTTCGTTGATCGCCTCGAGTCGGCCACGCCTCCTATTCCTTTTTTTTTAATCACGTGACTGAGCGTTGAGATGACGTCAGAGCAAAGGAATCGGAAGCGTGGCCAACTCGAGGTGATCAACAAAAAAAGAGTGTGTGTACTTATGTACACGCGTTAGAAGTTATACTTCTTTGGCGTATGGAAAAAAAATAACTAAAATGCAGTAGTGAT
Organism: Mythimna impura; assembly: GCA_905147345.3. NCBI lineage: Eukaryota > Metazoa > Arthropoda > Insecta > Lepidoptera > Noctuidae > Mythimna > Mythimna impura. The sequence continues at coordinate 8,415,416 of LR990348.1, forward strand.
TAACGATAAATATTAAAATTAATCAAAAAGATTTTATTTAAATAAAAAAGGTTTTATTAACTTAAAAATATTTTTTAGATAATAATGTAAAAATTTTTAATTAACGATGTAAATAAATTATACATACCGATAATTAACCTCAAATCTATAAATGCACTCAAAACAGTTTATTCAAATCAGTTTTATCACTAATATTCAATATATATATATAGATATACTAATAAATAATAAATTATTAGTATCACCGTCGTATATGAAATTGATTTAATAAAAACACCAAAATAATAGATATTTATTTATTCACACTGTTTAATTGTACTCTTACGAAACACGTGTTCTAAATATAAAAATACTAGAATATATACAACTTGAACATAGTTATCAATTTTCATGCATGCCACCTAGAACTAACTTCACGATGTAGAATTTAGGTGTCGGTGTGCGCGCGCATCGTAAAAATTCACTCTCATCATTTTTCTCTATCGCGCCAAAAGAAGTATAACTTAAAAAAAAAATCGAAACGAAACGGTTGTAACTTGCCTAGGGTGGCAGTTGTCTAGTACTCATAACACAAGCTCTGCTTAGCTTGGGACTAGACGACGTTGTGTGATAGTGGAATATTATATTATATTATAGTAACTCTTTCAAGCAATCCCGTAAGAATTGAACTGGCATAAGGCGTTGATTTAGAATACGTTATAATCAAAAAGGTTAAAATTGTGCAATCAAATATCACGGCTAAAACTTAAATTCCAATTAATATTAGCTTTAAATATACAAAAAAAAAGTATAAGTCATGAATATATTTTTGAGATTTGACATTATCAAAATAAATAATGACTATTAATCTCATGTTATGATTTATTACAGTTAAAAAAATCATTATCATTTCATTGAGATCTCAAGGTTAGTCTTGACTAACTTAGAAGCTTATCTGACCACAGATAGATAGACTTACCACGTTTATGGTAATTCTATGTTGTAACCGATACTATTAATGGTTTGGATTACATTTATAAATATGATTTAGTACTCATTTAGTTGGCTTGTTAAAATTAAGCACTATAACATGCTAAAAGCCTAAGAAATCCTTGATTCTACGACACGGTGGGTATTTCCAAAGCGCTCTGAATAGTCAGCCACGCTTACAATCTTGCTGACCGGCTAATCTGCCCGTACATTTAATTATGTTCACAAAACATGACAAAACAAACAGTTGCATTTTTCTTTCACAATTTCAGGTTTGGTCCTATAGTAGAAGTGGTTAATATGAATAACTTCTTATTACTAATATATGTTAGTATTGCCAGTTTGTTGTTTTCTTTTGTTGTCGTAGGTACTAGCTTTTGCCCGCGGTTTCGCTCCTATCAACTGACTACTATACCCTACTACCTTACCCTCCTCTACCCTACTCTACCTTACTCTACCCTACTCTACCCTACTCTACCTACCTACCTACCCTCCTCTACCCTACTCTACCCTACTCTACCCTACTCTACCCTACTCTACCCTACTCTACCCTACTCTACCCTAC